>OY756227.1:10010000-12985833 GCA_963576875.1 Acrobasis repandana
TAATCCATCTCTATTTACAATTAACCGCATTTATACAAAATATCTTGACAAATAAACCTCCTAAAACCCACTGAATATTGTGAATTGCAAGATTCACAAAGACACAAAAGCCTATTTGTAACTTTAGTAGCTTCAAGCAGGCAAAGAGCTAAGAATAAAATATGACAGTGAATTTAGTTCCCATTTACATAAAGGGCACATAAAAAAATAATATTCTAGGGCGACGTTTTACGTAGGAATGAGATTTTGACGACCTATTTGATAAAACAATAAAAAAGTATGGCAAAACGCAGGTGGGTTTTCTTGTAGTATTTATTGAGTATGTCAGCGTAATTTATGTTTTACTCAGGGATCGTATGTTGTATGTACTTGGTACGACTACACTTTATTTTCTACAAGATGGAGTAAACTTATAATGTTCCTTTGTAATGTTTTTAAGCGCAAAGCCTTATGCGCATTGACTTATATGTATATTACTGGCGTAGTTTTGAAATTATTGCTAATGCGTAAATAATCTGTTCTCATTTGGGCCCTCTTTGTTGCAGTGTCATGTCGCAAAATGTGTACAGCGGCCTAAAATTAATTTAAACAAGCATAGCACTATAATTGTTAATACCATTTTATAAAAACATATTTTACGATTAAAAAACTACAAATACCTTACGTTTTCTATACTTAGGTTTTTTATAATTTCCCATATGATAATCCATTTTTTATACCGCCATACTTACTGAACGAACGAGATGTCATTAATCATTCCATGCCTATGGAACTTAGAACATAGCAGAATTTTGATAAACAAATTCAATAAAACGCCATCTAGTCAACAATTTCTGACCTAACTCTTAATGCGTGTTATAGAATGGGAATATCAAATGGTGGAGAAATTCGACATGCGAGGGTAATTACTCAATTGTTTAGAACGTGGTCGTATTTGAACCGAGATCGCGAGTTCAAGTCCAAGTTCTTTTATTCCTTTGGTGTTGCGAAACCTTGTTACCAGATGGCGCCACTGGTTTGAACTTATGTTAAAGCTGCAGTTTCATATAAAATATGAATCATTCATGTTCGTTCATTTCATTTGTCAATCGCGTTTTGTTTCACTGTCTGTCACCAAACCTCTTGACAGCAAATTACTTTAAATAAATGCATGATGCAAGATATGAAGTTGTTGGTTTGTTTTTATTATATTTTTATGAGATTTTATACCATACACTTTTATTTCTTAAATTATCGTCTTGTAAAAAAATATATTTCAGTAAACAACTGTAGTGAACAAAACGCTCCGTCAAAGATGCATTACCCATCGTGTTGCCATTGTTGCCAGATAGCGTCACTGCTATTTCCCAATGTAGAAAAAGTAAAATACTTTTTTATATAGTGTACAAACGTCCATAAAATCTAAAAAAAATCTTTTTGTAATCTAAGGATTTTTACCTACAAAATGACGTAAAAATACTTGCTGCGACACGTAGTGCAACAATGAGGGCCCAAAATGTATAAAGCGATCTAACACATTATTTATTATTACTTATTTTTGATTATCTCTAATGAGGAATTTTATTTTATTTTTTTAGCCATTTAGGTCCCATATTGGGCAAAAGCCTCCCCTTGAGACCTAAGAAGAGATGGAGAGACGAGTTTTCCGTTGTTATCGAAAGATAAAGAATGGATGGAAACAGCCTAACACTTCGCCTGCTGAAAGATGCACCGTATGTGTTTTGCGAAAATGAAAACACATACGGTGCGTTTTCAGCAAGTGAAGTGCTAAGATAGAAGTAATTGGAAACAAAAAGAGAAATTTTATTATACCAAGGATACTTTGCAAATTGCAGACCAAATATATACACTTTTTTCATACATAGCTCCACCTACTAGCCATATCCCAGTCAACCCTGACTTCCTTGATTTTCGAACAGGTAGTTTATTATTCTAAACAGCAGGATAGAATAAAGACCGATCCTAGTTACGAAAATCGTATGATTTCATTTTTTTTATTTACACTAATCTCCGTGGGACAGTCAACAATATTTCATTACGTCCGATACCGCATTCAGCCGGTCGTCGCGAAACAAAACGCGTGTTACGCTTGTTTGTTTGATTTATACTCCAGTTTATTGACAATGATATAGGTCTGCGTGGAGTTGACGTTTTGCTATGGTGAAAAATGGCCTTATGTCGGCGTATTAGCTGTATGGCCAAATCGGGATTATGATTCCGAAGTAAGATAAATCAAAGTTTTTGTAAAGTAATTCAAAGTCATAAAGTAAGTCAAAGTAATTTTGAATAAAGTACTTGAAGTGTCTATGGCCGCTGAAGCCGCAATGGTCGCAGCCGTTTGCGACAGTCACATCGGCCGCAAGGCATGGAAGTCTACCTCTCTATTTGCGGCAGCTATTTGCTTATTTAGACATTTATTTTTTGGGCATACATACACCTTTATAAACCCTATCCATCTTCTTCTATATATATATAAAAGAAGAAACTGACTGGCTGACATATTGACTAATCGATCAACGCACAGCTGGAACCGATGAGTCTAGAAGCATGAAATTTTGCACAAGCGTTCCTTAAATGACGTAAGTGTGCACTGTGACAATGGCGTAAGGGTTGGAAGTTTGTATAAAACTTGGTCAATTTTGAATTTAGAAATGTAAACAATTACATATGAGCTCATCTTGAGCTCATGGTTCTAAACAAAAGTTTATATACGTAGTATCACTATTAAAAAATAATATATTCTAGAGAATGAAAGTTTGTATGAAACTATGTCATTTTTTAAGAATTCAACCACATTAAGTTGACAGCGATGAAAGAGAAAGTGAAAAATCTATTGCGAGAGATCTTCTGATTTCGGTGGATAAAAAAAAACATTTATTCCTTAACGGAATGACTCCATTCTGGATAGCGATCGAGGATCTTTCAAATAAAGAATACTTGTGTAAGGAGTCCCTCATCACTCATAAACAAGTTGACAGTAGACATAAGTAATAACTTCTATTTTGAAAGATTAAAATTTGTAATTGAAATTAAAAATTATGTAAAAAGTATAATGATACTAAAACTAAAGTTGTACTAAACTGCGTAAATCAAATGATCGCAAACGCAAATAGGATTGAACTTGCTCCAAAAATTTTGCTGGTGTTTAAAATCTCATTCACACGCGGTTTTCGCGCAGTGGTCGGTTGAAAAACTATTTTACTAGTTCCAGGTAGTTCTAGCGTAACTGGCGTAACGCCGCAGCTCTACACTAGGCAGTCGAGTTATGCAGATTTCTGGAATTTTCGTAATCACCCGGCCAACTTCAGCGGAAGTGTGGCGCAGGTGGTACCAACTCGCAATCAGAATTACCTGGCTGTGTTTTATTATGCTGAGTGTGTATCCAGTTATGAGTATAAAGATCCTACTAATATAATAATGTGAAGCTCGGTGGCCCGGTGGCCACTTACATATGAAAAACAAATTAAACGTCATATGAGGTGAGATACATACTAGGTGAGTCGTCAGGTTTAGGCGAGACAATCAGTCAGTGACTTTGGCTCTTTCCGAAAACGGGAATCAGGAAGAAATACTGGTCGATATTTATGTACCTATCCTATTGTTTGCTAAATAACTATGCATCTGTCGTGGCCAGATCGTAGAATTGATCATTTCATGATATAGTGGACCATTTATTTATTTATTTATTCAATTGGTTACCCACCAAATTATTTTGTGAGGTGCATTGCAGTTGGTGTTGCCTTGAACAGGTAGTTATATTTATTGAGATTTTATTTAATCATAATTTTGTATTAAATTTTAATTTTCGTGTAGTTATGTGCATGTGTATTTTGTGTGTAGAAATTTGTGTTGCGTGTTGGATGTGCGTATAAACCTCGAATGGTTTTTGCCCATCCCATTTCGATGTAAATAATTATGTTTTTGTAAATAAACAAAATAAATAGATAATAATAATAATAAATTCATGAAAGGGTTATTTTTCATGATATGGAAAATACCCGCTGATCACATCATGATTTGGTCTGCCCAGATCAATGAATAATCAGCGTTTAAAAAGATATAAAAGCTAAACGCATGACTATACTTCATGATACAGTCAAACATTAGTACTTAATCATATCGTAAAATAGCCATTATTCACCGTTAGAGGCGCTGATTGTTTTAATTTCTTTTTTGAAAGTCACACAAAAAACAAGTTGGAAATGTATTTTATAGTATAATAAATTTTAACCTCAAATAGTGGTATTCCCTTAAAATTTCTACTTATAACAAAATTATATGTGGAGGCATGGGAGAGCCTCCGCCGTCTCGAAGCGTTTTACATGTGGTTACAGTTCCTTATTTATTTGTAATTTTTATTAAACCTTCGATGTAATACACCAAACGTTGATTGACGTATCATAAACGTTGAAAAGTAAACGATTGGTCAGATTTAGCTGGCCACATCATGAAATACAACTATTTCATGAAATGGTCGGCCACATCATTAAATGATGAATTTACGATCTGACCACGACACATTTATTTCCTTAATCGACTTTTACGGTCAGAGCATTTAAACTGACAAAATTATATGCTGATATGAATACAATTTAGTACAAATTTGGTCGATATTTTTTTAAGAAATATCTATATTATAATAGAATATTCGCGTAGTGTACTTACATATATGTGGAATAATAATAGTTTTACTTATAGAACATTGACGCATGAACCGAGGGAGACTCCCCACCGTTACGGAATCCCTGACACCCGAGGGACGCATTTTGTAAAACTTGTACTACGGGAGATTTTATCTGAAGGAATCATACGACTTTTAAAGCTCGTACTTAGTACGTACCTGGCTTTTTATTTTTACTGGTTTCCTTTGAAGGGAAAAGATAAGGTTTATTTGTGACGTGCCTGTTTATATTGAAGGTTTACATGTGGGAAGCATATATATATATATATATATATATCAGAGCTGAGCCGGAGACCTTTTCGGCAACGAACGTATTTTATCTACCTCGCAAGCTTTACATATTATGTTATGATAACAATTGTATTAGGCATAATATCATTGTAAACTGACAAAGCCCTTTGGCGCGTAGGCGACCATTACTGTGTAAATGAGTTTTTATCGGCTTTTCTTCTCAGCAGTGGTCGTTGCGAAACGCTAGTATCGGTAGCTTTTAAACAAAAAATAATAATTTAGACACGTAATGTATACTAAAATTATTGACGTGTAAAAGTGCCAGCAAAGGCCTTATTACTGAATAAATATTTGTTTTGATTTTACTGTATTAATGTTTTATGGGACCTACTATTTATAAAACGTTTTAGTTATATGTAAACTAAGGATGTTAAAGTTTAATTTTATTTTCGCCCAATAAAATATTCCTTTCTTTTTCAGTAACTTCAAAAAAGGAGGAGCTTCTCAATTGGGTAGTTTCCTGGGTCAAAAATAAATTATTTAGTATTGTAAGGGAATAATACGTCACAAAATAATGTCACTTGTCATTTATCACATCCATTTTGTACGTGATTTTAGATTTATTGATGCGGAAAAACGGTTATTAAGAACGCTATTTGACTCCAAAAAATTATGATGTCACAGTCCGATATTTCATACAAATCTGATAGAAAATATTTGTTTTGACGTTTAGAAAAAAGTGTCAGATTTGACTTGTTGGAAACTAGCAAATTTCGTGTGTACATATGTTTTTTTTATGTATGTTTCCCAATAACTTCTCCGTTTTTGAACCGTATTAGAAAGATTTTTTTGTTTGAAAGCGTATACATGCAAGTTGGTCCCAAGTCACCAGGTGAAGATGTGATGATGGGATCCTCGAGAAATCATAGGAACTCCTCAAATATTCTATACACACATTACTGATGTTATTATCAATAAATCAAGATTTTAATTCACTACAGACCCGATTTAAAAAATTCTTTCACCTATGAAAAGCTACGTTTAGCAGCGCGTAACTTAGTAAATATTTTATTTTTAAATAAGAGATCCCTACGACTACCAAAATTGCAATAATTTAACCCAAGGTATCAAAAATTTGCCTATTGACGTCATTATATGTAAACTATTGAAAACTATTAAACCACGCGGGCAACGCCGCAGGAAACAGTCTCATAAAAAACCAATGATGTACGAGTAAAAACTTAATAGATCTCTTCAGAGTCTTGGATCAGGCGGCCCTGTAAATGTGGCATCAAAGTCTGGCTACGCAAATTGAGGTCATTAGTTATTCCCTTAGCAACCGAGACCTGCCAGCGACCTGTTTGAATAACAGAAACTTTGTAAGCCCAAGTATGTAGGTCACAGTCGAACGAAAAGGCATCGTAATAGTGGCAGGGTTTATTATATGCAACGCTTCATTTGCACCTCTCAATAAAATGCAAAAAGAAGTCTAACATAGGTATATTAGACTTTAGACACTCGAAGTACCTACAATTTCAGAGCATATTTTGTAAATCAAGTCGGTATAAACGCAAATATGAAATCATAAACAAATCTAAAGAAATCAGAAACGGATTCTAAATGTGTCTTGATATTTTATCTTAGTGTGGTGTGTACAGTGGCGACTTCAATTTCTGGTTTTTATTATCAGTTCCACTGCATCAAAACTCACTTTCGGGTTTATCCATTACAAACATGTTTGTTAAGTTGAGAAAAGACTTGATTGAGTGCTATAAAATCTTTTCTCTTTATAATATTATTTTATTTAGTTTTATTTTATTTATTTATTTAAAAAACTTTATTGTTCCACAATAAAAAAAATGGTACAATTGGCGGACTTAACGCTAAAAATGTTGTCTCCCAGTTAACCATAGGGATAAACAGATACGAATCATGTTGCGGCGCAAAAAACTAGATACAAAATAAAGTATTAAAATATTTGCATAATATAATATATGTCTACTTAACACTAATATAATACAATATATAATACACAAATAAATAAAATATACCTCATAGAATATACGTACATAAGACTATCTATTATATCCCAAAATACATATAACAAATAAATATATACAAACCTACAATATATGTAAATAATTAATGATGATGATGAGTTTTATATAGTTAGTATAAATAACGTATTAATCCGTTTCTGTAACATGAGATTTGTAAATGATTGTATATTTGTATTTATACCTAATTTAATTGCAAAGTAAGATAGTAACGTAGCAACCTTAAGTCTTCTAAAGTCTGCTTAGCTTGTTAGGCTTTAGGTGATACATGAACTCGTACTCGAACTTTTTAGGTTATGATTTGTACAAATATATAGAAAATATTGTATAGCGTTGTTTTTCTAATAATAATGTAAGCTAACCGAGATTTGTTGCCTTTTTTTAGGCGTTATGTGGTAAAATTACAATGTTTTATTGTTTTTATTTGTTTATGGACTATTAACTTTAATTGCTTATTTTTTTGCATATTAAAGAATTGCTCTAAAATATAAAGTCAGATAAGTAACTAGTTGAGTTCACACAATATTTTATTAGTCTTTTTATAAGTTACAAAATGCAGTGACTCCTTCATAGCCAGCCCTGTGGAAACAACTAGAATTTATCTTAGCGTCATAGTTTTATTGGGTGATAAATTATATTCCTACGCTGTGGTAGGACTAGCAAACTGTGTCAAAAACTATTGTTTTTACATACGTTACTACTACCATCCTCGTCGTTATCCTTTGCGTTAAGGTCAACGACAATGTCGTTATACTTTAACGTTATAATTTGACGAAGCATGTTGCGGATATTTTTCTGTTTACCTTTTGACGAAGCATGTTGCGGATATTTTTCTGTTTACCTTTTGACGAAGCATGTTGCGGATATTTTATTACATTATACATACAGATTTTTAATTCTCTTAAAGAGAAATAAAACCTATAACTTTAACGATTGCAAAAACCAAGTATAAATAGTTTGTGAAACGTCTCAGTTTCGAAATTGGCCAAAAATGATTTGCTCTCTCCTAAAGGTCGCATTTTTCAACTGATTTCGACGAAAATTGGCACACGAGTTCCTTGATTTATTTATTTTTTTACACGATGAGCACAATTTTTGATTGCGCGAGAATCAGAAGGAACAGGGGGGAACTTTGCTGTAGTATTATTTATTGACGAAAAAAGTCTGGCTTGAGCTTGGCGCGGGTCCCTCTTAAAGGTTCGTATACTTTAGACATGTCATAATTTAGGTACATTGGTTAAATTTCATAATTCTTATAGTTTAAATTCAATTATGACATAACAAACAATGTATTCTCAGTCCATCCAAATATCTAATTTTAAGTTTTAAGTTTGTTAGTTGACGACTTTGGAGAAAACGTGCAGTGCAGTTTGTTGCCGCTTCTTCTGCACTTGCGCCTAGAAAGCGGCATAAACTTAGCTGTAAGTAACGATTTGACGTCAACATTTGTGCAAAACAAAAGAAAGTGACTATTATTAAGAGATATTATAAATATCCTATGATAATAAAGATATTTTTTTTTGTTTTTATTTGACGGAATTAAATCAAATTTGAGAGTCATTAGTGTCTAAACTCAGCCAAAGTTAAGGGCTTCATTCTACACGAGATGTTGCAAAAAAAATTCCAAAAGGTGGAGGGGGGAAAATATATTTACAATGGCCGATATATTATTATTTTAATGCCTTATAATCTACCGGTCCACTATATGCTTCCGCTAAATAAAGCCATTTTTTTCTGACAGCCATTCAGGACACTTTTGATCTTCCTGTAACTTTGTGGCAAATACAGCTAGTAGCTGATTAGCAATTATGAGGACATACTCGTACTATAAATTAAAAAAAGAAAAAGTAAAACCTTTTTATTTACGGTAGGTTTAATTAATTTTTTTTAAGGGTCGGCACCATGTAAACTGGGTTTGCGCGGGCAACAAGTTTGTACAGAAAGCGTTTGATTTAAGTCGCCCGGGAAATTTGTATAGGAACCGATTTTTTTGGTTTTTTACTGTTTTTAGGGTTTCGCTTGTCTGTCTGTCCGTAAGTCACAGCCAATTTGCTACGAAACAAAAATCAAATGTGTATATTTTCTGTCAGTGGAACACAAAACGTGTAGTTTTCCAAGTCACCGCTCGCGTAAAATACTATTTGATTGTATTTTTGAGAACGTCCTGTCTACTAAAGAATACTCAAGATTTGGCAAAATGTAATATTTATGTAATATATGTATGGAATATGTAAGGACAAATCACACTAATTAAGCTAGCCCCAAAGTAAGTTTTAAACTTGTATTATGGGATACTAACTCAATGATACTATATTTTATGATAAATACATACATAGATAAACACCCAAGACCCAGGACAATTTGAAAAAGACCATTTTCTAACTTGCCCTGGCTGGGGCTCGAACCCAGAACCTCCAGATTAGTGGTCTAGCGTGTTAACAATTACGCCACGGAGGTCGAATGGAAAGCAAACATTTTCTTTTCATATTTAATTATGTGTTCCTTAGGAAAAGTTGTTCAGTATCATGAACTGAATCCACCTTAAATTAGTTTTAGTACAGGGAGACGTTATATACTACAGCCGTGAATTTTTTTAAGTGTCCATATACAACCGTTTAACTGACAAAGAGGGAAGACACATGATTCTACAAAAATTTGCAATCAAAAACCAAATATTTCACAAACGGATTGCTAAAACGAAAAAGGGTGTTCATAATCTTACAATATTTTTGAAAGACCTATTCAACGACGTCTCACACCACACATTTATTTTTTCAAGTTTTTATTACCACATATCCACGCCCATGCCCAATTACAGCTTTCTAGTACTAATAGTCTATGAGTAAAACTGGGGACAGACAGACAGACATGACGAAACTATAAGGGTTTCATGTTTACTACGGAACCCTAAAAAGCTGCGTGAAACGAAACAGATTCTCTATTCTAAGGGTTCTTTGTTATTTGCGCTTTAACAAATTTCAAAATACGAGTAATCAAAACCACTTGTGCAAATATTTCGCTCCACTTCGCATACGATAAATTCAAAAATTGATGGATAAATGACCGTGCTTTTACAGGTTAAGCAACTTCTAGCTTGGTCACAGTTAGGATGGGTAACCGTGCTATCTTAATGTTGTCCAAGTCAAAAATTGAGTTTCTTATGAATAAATTTCAGTTTTGTCTACCTACATAACTTGGCAGCTATTTAAATATCAATTGTTTTGTCGGAATTTGAACTTGGCATTTTTACATTTATGTTTTTGATTGGATAAAATAAACATCCAAGAACCAGGACAAATTAAAAAAGGTTATTTACCAACTTGCCCTGGCTGGGAATCGAACCCAGAACCTCCGAGTGACGGACTAGCGTGTTAAGGAATCGCCACGGAGGTCGACTAATAAATTGAAAAAGTAATAAATTTTACGCAAGATTCGAATAACTATAACTTGGATTTTTTAGAAAGTGCTATATGAATTTCACATATATTTAAACTCGCTTTTTAAATAAACGTCTTCCATTACGCACACTACTGTATTTTTGACTTTACTTTTTCTACTGATAGCCTGTCTACTAAAGTGTTAAGTACATTATAATGACGTCTGCCAAGGCCTTAATTCAGAAATAATAATTCAAACAAAATAATTCTTTGATTTGATTGATTTGAAAATTCCCGTAAGTCCCGTTTACACATTATTAACTCTATGTAACTTCATCTTGACATTTTTATCCCCCTAGCGGGAAAATTTTGCATATTTCAGAGCCAAATCCGACCACGTGGCTTTATGCATACGGTCCTTAATGCAACAACTACAAACGATAATATGCTTCGGAACGATAACTGTGCTGAGACGATACGTCGACATTAAGGCGAATAGTAAATGTAGCGTTAATAAAAAAACAAAGAGTTTACTAGAAGAAATATAGGACTTGTTTACTAGACAAAAAGAGTGACATTTCAGTGAGAGCTCGCCGCGCTGCGCTACGCAACGCTGCACAGCGCGGCATAGCGGGCTGTCGCTGAAATTAGTATATTTTTGTCTAGTAAACAAGTTCTATATTATTTCCAAAATGCGCGCTACGTCGTGTCGCGTATCGGTGTGAACTGACCCTTAGGGTCCCTCCACATAACCTGCGAGAAAGAACTTCCTTGTAATAAAAAAGGGAGTTTTTCAGAACAATTATAATATTCTGTAAATGCAAATAGGCCAAAATATCTACCTATATACATTTCATAGCTAGGCAAAAGCTTTCCCTCAGTTTTTCTAAATATAAGTTTCAAAGACTTATGTTGTTCGCCTTCCTTTTCTAATAAGAAGTAGCTATACTTACAATCATAATATAAGTATTTTATACGCTAAAATAACGAAACCGCCGTGAAAAGCCTGATAATTTTCATTCAGTGTATTTCAGGAAGAGGAAACAAAACAACAAGTTGCTTCGAGCTATGTTGTTGTTGCAGCTACTTTGAGTACGAGACCGGTGTGTTTTCACTGCAAAATTTATATATTTACCCTTAAACAACACTAAATTTCGCTACACGAGTTTCGCAAAAATCTTGTTATTTTGGGCCGGGAAAATATTTTTTCTAATGGGCACGAGCGATCTGTTATTCTTGACGTACGAAAATTTGTGTTCTTTGGCTGTTAAAATATAGATGCTTTTATGATTGTTTTATTTTCTATGAAAGAAAATAAAAAACGTAGAGTGTACTAGCTGTTTACCTTCCCGGATGGATCGTGGAAGCCGATCAAAGGATCGGGCGATAGTCGATACTTTGAAAACAGGTTTCACAGTATCGACTATCGCCCGATCCTTTGATCGGCTTCCCCGTGTGGAACAGATAAATAGGCGATGCGGTTAGCAACTCCTATTTTGATTTACTTTTTTTTTTCAAAAAAAGCAATATATATTAATAGTCTAACTTAAATAGTCTTTAAGGCAATAACAAGTCTGTGAGTTTATTATTCTTTCAGTTTATTTTTACCCTCGACGACAAAGAGGGGTGTTATTGGTAGTTATAAGTTGGTGTCATCGTAACTCCTAAACGAATAGACCTATTTTGATGCAGTTTTTTTAATCGAAAGACTTTTCTGTCTAGATGGTTTTTATGTTTGATGAAAATCGGCTCAGCTGTTCAAAATTATTGGGAGTGACCACTTGAAAGTGGGGATCTTTAATTTTTCTGGGAAATAAACTTGTGTTAGATTAGACCTAAGTTAAAACGTCGCAGTGATATGTGACAAACTATCCAGTGTTGAATAATTGAGTCGTACAAGACGATTATTCATAATCATTACTGTCAAAAATTTGATTAGGTACTGTCTAAACCACATGCATGCTGTATCTTCTTTTCATAACTCATTTCTTCGTCTTATCCTGTCCGCTTTCCATAACTTCATTTCATTTAAAAATTCATTTCATTTCATTTTCGAATCATTTACCCGTCCCCCTTCATTTTGACACATTTCACTTCCATCTCTTATCCTAAACACTTATTCAGGACTACCTATTCGCACTGTTAAAAATTATGTAATTTTACATAAACCTGTATAATTCCCGAAAAATCTGGGAAATTTACGGAAAAATATGAAAATTTACATAATTTTTGTCATTTTTACATATTTTTCCGTAAATTTCCCAGATTTTTCGGGAATTTTACAGATTTATGAAATTTTTTTCATGTAAAATCACATAATTTTCAACAGTGCAAGTACTGATTATAATATCTGCTTATTATTTAAAGTCTGATTATAACATTGATATTAGTGCTATAAAGTGTATCAGTACCTACAATGAAGTTAACATATTTGTGTTGTTGAGATGAGACTCTCTGTTCTCCATTTCCACCCCTATCTTCTATGTGGGAACTCTCCTGACTGCACGGGGACAGGTCGAGGTGCCATAACCGCTAAGTCACCACCGCTTCCAAACAGACCTAAAGATACATTCGAAATGGTAGGCGTCACCACTCACAAATCACTTAAGACACGTAAGCTGAACAGCAGGTCGGCTGGACCCTCAAATTAAGTAAATTGTAATTGGCCGCAGCGAGGACCGCTATAAAAGGGAAAATATTTTCATTCCGGCCGCGCCACGCTGAAAAAACGAGGACTTAGTGAGACTGGATGTGTCAACTGCACAGCCTAGGTTTTTTACACGACTGCCCGAAAAAAGCGGTGTAATGTTTTATGGTTCCTTTATGAACATGTGTATGAGAGTTTCTTTATTCCGCCATAACTTTGAATTGCCTGAACAGATTTGCATGTGAGGGGTGTTAAATAACATCCTAAGTGTCAAGAAATTTTTTTGGAAATTTAAAGGCCGTTACCCTTTTTTTATTTTTAATAAATTGTTTTGTAGTTGCATTGTTACATATTGTAAACATTGATTTTAAATATGATAGACTAGTTAATTCAATATAAAACGTTTCTTGTGTCAGGACAAAACAGACCTAAAATAAAAAAACGGAACATAAGTATACATTTGTATGAGTCACCACACCAATCACAAATCACATTAGATACGTATAAGAATATATAACATACTTGTATAAGACCGAACAGGTCGGCTGAACCCTCAAATTTAAAATACACTACAACTTTATTATCCCTACAGAGAATCAGAATTATGTTGAGTTGCTTGCCGCATCGCCCACGCATTCCCTGCTAGTCGGGTTTTACAATCTGTGCGGGAAGAGAAGCAGCTGGTACATTCTATGTTTTTTCTTATTCATTGTTAAGTACGTCCATATATAAAATATATATATATATATTTTTAAGAGTATAACGTGGAAGGGACATACCCGTAATAAATCGAACCACGTTACGGGCTATACTAGGTCACTAAAGTATTATGAAAATATAATAAACAGCCAAAAAACAAAAAAAAATTACATTCTCATACAAATCGCCCGGGCGGCTGCACACTTTTGGATAAAAATGCCGAATTTGTTTTGGCTGTTATTTTAATTTCATTATACTAGGTATTTAATGATCTAGTATAGACCGTAGTTCGATTTATTACGGGTATGTCCCTTCTTCTTTGTATACACTTGTACATGGTCTAACAAAATATACTGAAACTATTTTAAGAATGAATTCAGTCCATAATACTGAACAACTTTTCCGAATGAACATACCTATATTATATTGAAATATGAAAAATAATTTTTGGCCTGCCATGCAAGTTGACCGATAAGCTGATTTATTTATTTATTTAACTTTATTACAATACATGTAAATGGCGGACTTAAGGCCAGGGGCCTTTTCTATCAGTCAACCAAGCTGATCCGAGTTTGTATGGAAAGATAAAAATATTTTTCATATTTCGATCTAAGTTCCTTGGGAAAAGTTGTTCAGTATCATAGCCTGTTCAGTATCTCACCCTTTAAATAGTTTCAATATATTTTGTTAGTAGTTATATAATAAACGCTTTACGACTAAAATTTCAGGCATATCTAGTCTCCAACATCCTCGTCGTCTGTATCGGGCTGCCGAATATAATATAAATTGTTTTAGTGCCGGCGCTAATTACGCGGTACTCGTATTGTAAGTGAATATAGCTGTATGGTGGCTAACTCGTTGGTGAATTTTTGCAACAAAATGCTCTTTTACGTTTCGTTTACTTTTCTCTTCAGTGAATCTGACTTTTGACTTCCGCTGTATGTCAATCCGTCTGCCAGAGAGATGATACAGACTGTATCATATTAATTGAATTTATTATATTTCTATTTTAGAGTAGGTATGTATTTCTATTGCCGTTACAATTATAAATGAAAAATAAAAAAGCGGCCAAGTGCTAGTCGGACTCGCCCATGAAGGGTTCCGTAGCAGCAAGTAACACAATATAAAAGTTCTTAAGGTAAATTGCGGTTTACGATTTATGACGTCTTAAAAAATAACTATCTATGATACCGAGACCGCTATAGTTTTAATTGAAAGTACATACTTTGTGGTATATACCACATTTTTTTCAGAATTATTTTAGTATTATTTCAAAAGTTACGGTGGGGGGACACCTCAAATTTTAACTTTGTATTAGATTATCTTAAGACTGGGGGGTAGATCTACATAGTTTTAAAGCAGCTTTTGTTGCATTTTAAAAGACCTTTTCAACGATACCCCACACGTTGGGTATAGACCAATTTAATTTTTTAAATTCACTTTTCCTTGTATGGGGGGGGGGGGGGCTGAAAAAAATCATTTTTTCATAATTTTAAAAACCAGCTTTTGGAACTACAATATCTATCCTTCCTCCAATTTTCGTGACAATCGGTGCAGTAGCGGCGAAGTACGAGGCCGGGCGGACAGACGGACGGACGGACATGACGAAACTATAAGGGTTCCTTGTGGACTACGGAACCCTAAAAACCGTCACAGAAAGACGTATAAAATTTCAAAGAGTGCGAAATAAAGTTTAAAAAAAATAAGTTAGTACCTTCTTCTTCTTCTTCATCTAAACGCAATCCCAGTTGCATCCTCAGCTGTGCTGCTTCGGAGCCTGGGGTGCGCTTTCCCGCTTTTTCTTCTCCAAATATACTATGCATGTCAATGGTCACCCAAGGATGCCAAAGACCTTGCCAAGTGAAGAAGAAAATACCGGAACAGTTAAAATGATTTGGCTGTAATTTTACGACCGGCCGCCTACCCGACGTCAACCGTCTTCGGAAACGTATTTGTGCAAAAAGTTTTACAACCGGCTGCCGCACGACGTTAACCCTCCTTGGGAATGCAATTGTAGCACGAGATGTTTGTGCTTAAGACCTTTAGTCGCCTCTTATGACATCCAGAGGAAGAGATGGAGTGGTCCTATTATATAACCTTCTTATTTCTTTTAAATACTTGTACAATAAATAAACTTTTACTTTACTTTTGTTCCAAAGGATTTTAAATGTGCTTACTTACATATTAAATTTAACATATTATAACTGCATTTTTAGAGTACCGAAGTCCCTAGACGTTCAAAAAAATATAAGTATTTTAGTATTTGAAAAAACCTTTCGAGTGAAACTTAAGTAAGTTATTTGATTGAAGTGATAGCTTGCGAGCTCTCAGCAGTAGCCGTTTCGAAACACTACATTCTACATTGAATTAAGGTGAAATGGTAGCATAAGTGGCGCCCTCATTTGAAATAAATTGTTTAAAACTAAATATGGTCATATTTAAAAATTTGATTTGGATAAATGTCTAAAAAGACCTTCAAACTATTTTATGAATAACCTTTGAAATTATTACTAATCGTCCTTCTAGTTTTAAAACGGTTTTAAAACTAGACGGACTACCAATTAACTTTTAAAGGTTATTCATAAAATAGTTTGAAGGTCTTTTTAGAAATTGATCCAAATCAAATTTTTAAATATCACCATATTTAGTTTTAAACAATTTATTTCAAATGAGGGCGCGACTTACGCTACCACTTCACCCTTAATATAGTGCTAGTGTGTCGTGGTCTACATAGAGACAAGTGAAACTAAATAAAAGCTTGTAAAAATATATTAATTTCCAAAAATAGGCGAATACAACGCGACATGAACTACCAAAAATACGCGGTTATTTTATAGCAAAAAACAGGAATAAAAATTTAAACACAACAGGAATTTTATTTCCTAAACGAACAACAGCCCTACTCAATTAATGATATAATCTAATTAAGTCGATGGCGGCACGTAGTCTGTTTGAAATAAAAGAAAAATATTATCATTCCACCGAGGAGCCTCTACAAGATTGTCAGCGAGTGTTAATAGGCTATTCTCGCCCATTTCCACGGTTTATTCAAAGGGTTGGACAGTTTTATTCGCTTCGTTAACGGAACTGGAATGTCGACTGTTTATTTGATTTTTTATTTCATTATGAACGTTGAAAGCGAGGAATGAGCGCAAAAATATTTTTACTCGTGCAAAGTTTTACCTAATTAATCTTTATTTAGGCAGGAATTAAGAGTAGAGTGCTCGCGTTTGGTTACTGATGGAGATGGAGATGTAGCTATAACAATTTTCTAAGTTACACTGTCACACAGTTACCAGCCTAGTTCACTTATGGCTCTGAAAAGTGGTCTCTTACTATGGGTCTCATAAGAAGGCTCAAGATAGATCAGCGCGCTATGGTGAGGGCTATGCTCGTGATTGCGTCAGAAATTAGGAAAGTTCGTACGAGAACACTGTCACTGACATAGCCCAGCACATTAGCTCATTGAAGTGGCAAGGGGCGGGACACATAGCGCGACGAACCGATGGCGCAAAGAGGTTCTTAAATGGCGACTACGGGCTCACATGCGAAGCGTAGGACACCCATACAAGGTGCATTTTGGAAATCCTTGGGAGAGGCCTATGTCCAACCGCGGACGTTATGCGGCTGAAATAATGATAATGTTCTCAATCTAAATATCCCCAGATATTTCAAATTCTCAATTTATTATTTAAGAAATATTATCACAGTTGAAAACAATTCAGTACCTTGCCCCTTGGCAACCAATATTTTTGAGAATGATGTTCGGAATTTCTTCTTAACCGCTTCATTACACCATAAATCAGGAAAATGGGATCTCCGCGGATGCTGTGTCGCACTCATCGTTATCAGTCGTTTCTCATATCCTCCCACTTACATTGATATAAATGGATAACGCAAATACTAGTAAAAAATATATAAATTCGATTTGTTTTTAAATTTCTTCGATGCTTTTAAATTTGATCGGAGTATAGAGCGTAGCGTCTGTGGCGACCTCTACGTCACTTCGAGGAACTACAACCACATCAGCGCAGCTACAACATAGTTCACAAGAAACATACGAGATGGCGCTAACAGTGTCTTACATCTCGATATCAGAGTTATGGTTGCAACTTGACATTTATATACATCCTCCGACAAACAGCATGCCCGGCGGGAAAGCATTATCACCTCGCTCCCTTTACATATCTCTATTTATTCTAAATTGAATTTCCACGTAGCCTATGCGGTCTGTACATTTTAATCTTAGAAACTACTTGTGTGATATTTTATCTGTTTTCACTAACACGTAGAACGTTTCCTCGGGAAGATATTAATTAACCCCTTTAATTTCCGTGGCTAGACGGACCGATAGTTGCAAAGATCCATTTCTAAAATTTTTACCTACAGACTGACTGGTAAATAAGGTGATAAATGTACCTATGAGCGGGTTCTGTCAATTTTTACTATCCAATCCAACTAATATTATAAATGCGAAAGTAAGTTTGTATATTTGTTTGTTTGTTGGTTTGTTTGTTTGTTACCTCTTCACGCTTAATCTACTGAACCAATCTTCTTGAAAATTCGCATACACATAGTTAAGAGTACTAAGAAGGACATAGGGTGCCTTTCATCCCGGAAAAAAGGTAATATTCTCGTGGGATTTGGGATACGCGAGCAAAGCCGCGGGCAAAAGCAAGTACATAATAAATCAAGATCGAAATGCATATAAATAATGGTTGCTGCCTGTTCGCTATGTATGTGTTATAGAGCAGTAAATTTTTATTTCGCGATTTCTTACTTAGTCCCACAATTAAATGTGAATATATACTTTTTTCATTTATTAAATTGGACCACAAACAAGTTCACAGTAAAATATGTATTTAAAAGAAACGAAATAATTATAACAGTGAACTCAGCGATGCTGGCCACGATTTAAATCAAAAGTTATTACAAATTGTGGAGCAATAAATACATCAAAGCAGAACGAACAGAAATACAGAATGAAAGTGCTAAATCAAAAATAAGTGATAAATGCGCTTTATTAATTAAGCAATTATTATAATCTTATTATGGTATACTATTTTAGTGTCAAGTGCAGTGCGAGAAGCTTATATTTAAAGTGTACTGTACTGTTGAGAAGATGTAAGTACATCTTGTAAAATAAATTAAATAGACAAAAACAAACAAACTGTTAATTATCGGTTACAAAAAGTGTTTCAAATATACCCTTCTTATATGAGGCATACTTTAGATTAAATATATCTAAGTGTTGAAACAGTTTGTTATACGACATAGCCATACGATGAAGAGGACACCTGGAGCCGAATATTGTACCAAACAAATATCACAATTAGAATAATAGTACCTGAGCGAACGGGGTTTGCACTTTGCTCGATGAAAAACACATAACAAATAAGTTTTCTAACAATGAAACCTAGCTAGGTGGATTTTTCGGGCACGGAACCCTCTACATAACAATTTTCATCGAAATCGTTGGAGCCGTTTCCAAGATCCTCATATATGTATGTATACCTTTACTATATATACAAGAATTGCTTATTTTAAATAATAGGTGATACTTATATTCTAATATATATAATTATTTGTGTTCCAGTACTATCTATTTTATAGTTTGTCTGTTATCCTCGCTACGTATCTGCGTATGCCATACGTACGCATATATCCATATCAAATACTCGTATTTGATCTGCAGGCGTTACGAATGAGGTTCTTTATTTGTTGTTCAATTTATCGTAGTCGTGGTAGTTCTAGTTTTAAATTATAGATTTTCGAAATTGTCTTCAAATACTAGGTATTTATGTATGTTGCGTGGTGAGTGGTAGCTGTTTGCGAATTGCATCTGGGTCTGCATTTCATTGCTAGCTTGTCACTGTCAATCAAAGGAAATTTTGAGCGACACAAACAATGCATGGAGTATATTCAGACCGCGCTGCCTCTCATCACGCTGATGTCTATGGCATTAAAGCGAAGTGGTCTGTGGACTTAATTTTGAGAATAAAAGGTTTATCTTGAAATCAATTGGTCTAGGCTACTCTACAATCACGAGCAATCTCGAATTATTTTATTAACTAGTAGTTCTGTGAGAACAGTAGGTAGACCTGGCGAGCTTTTATAACCGTGCAATAACCGACACTTTCCCGTTTCTCCTGGCAAAGCCATTTCAATGAAGTACGTCCATATATAACGCTACAGCACACTTCCCCCCTTTTTTTCCCTCTACTTTCCACGATTGGATATTTTTTGCTCCATCTTGTATAGAATGAAGTCCTTAGTGTGCTTCTCAAATTTGATTGAAATCTATGTATAACGCTACAGCAAAGTTTCCCCTTTCCCCCCTATTTCTCCCCCCATCAAAAATCGCGATTGACTATGATAAAAAAATTTAATAAATTAAGGAACCTGTGGGGCAAATTTCGTCAAAATCGGTTGAAAAACAGATAGACGGACTTTTGCATTTTTGGACATTCTCGAAACTGAGGTGCTTCGCTCGCTCATTCAATAGAGGACCCTAATTTAAGGGTATACTTGTTTATCTCGTATTTTTAGTTACTAGTCTAAAAGTTTGTTGTTGTTCGCTATAACTTACTCGCAGTACTCGTAAATGAAGCAGTGTTCATTTCAAGTTTCAGGGTCAGTCAACTCTTGATGAGATAGAAAATATTCTGTATCCGTTTTCAGATGAGTTCACGTTTCAAATCAATGTTTGCTTAGTTTTCCACTGTAAAATAGTGGGAAATACGAGTAGCATATTTTTCTACAAACTGTCAGAAAAGGACGTTTTTCATTATTGTGTGGATTTTTTAGCAATGTCATTATGCTAGTCTCGGAAGAAGAAAAAAATTCGCTCTCAATTATTTGTCATCATCTATTTATTTTGCCAACTTTGAAAATAAATGACGATGCGAAAGACATGCTAGTTTGTAAAAGAATATGGGGTTGCAAGCTATGAGACGTTTTCAACGTGTTTTTTAGGTCTATTGTACGTTGTAATTTGCACAATAGATGTTATAAGCTTAGTCATTCAAGAGTTAGAGATTTATCACGAATAATAAACATAGCAAAGTTATAGATGAAGTTTATTTAGAATCTGTACTACCCTAAAGTTCTTAGAGCGATCTTAAATATTATCAATACCAGTATTAACAAAATACTCACTTTGAAATGAAAACACAGCAAATTTCAGGACTAACTCTATACATAATATGTTTCGGAAACACGATTGCTTGAAATTTTCTCTATAGAAAAAAATTGCGAAGTTGCCTCTAAATCACCTCTGAATTATACTAAAATGGAAAGTATTCAAGAAATACAATAAATTAGCCCTTGTAACTTTGGATTATAATTTTATTAAACATAAAACAGTCAAAATATGTCTTACTTTTTAAATAACTCTTAAACATTCTTTGTAAAACGAAAAAAACCTCAAAACCAAAACCAGCCTCATTGACCTACCATGATCTTTTCACCCCGCATGGTCTCGCTGTCTCGCTTCGGCTAGAGTAAATTATGTGCATGGAAGCGGGAGCAAAACTTAGATTATCCACATCAGGCCCCAAGGAATGAACAAGCAAAACAAAAGTGTCAATTATAAGAGTTAATTAGTAGCAGATGTAAATGAAATAAATAAATAAAAAAGTAGGTACTTCGCGGACAAAGTAAAGCAAACGAATTGTAATAAAAAGCCTGAGTCTGCTAGAAGAGATTTCTTATGAAATAAGCAGCACCTATGTACTATATGTATTTCTTTGTTGGTTGCTTTGTTTGTCTTTCGTGTACATGAATTTTGTAATTAATAGAAATATATGACTTGAAAAATCTTTGAACGATTCCGCCAAATTATAAATATTTGTATGTAATTTCGCTATCAGCTACCAAAATAGCAATTTGTTTAATTAAACACACCCCAATTCAAAACGTTCAAACGCAAAATTTCTGTTAGAGTTACATTATAATTAATTCCAGTTCCATTAGAGTTATAATTACGTCACAGTGGCGAAATTAAACTCGCATGTCGAAATCAAATTAACTTTAGCCAAAAATACCTCCGTTGACAGATGGGCCCGGATATTGAGATGTGGGAACGGATATTACAGATATCGCTTCATATCTTTGGATCTGATGCATATACGAATATATTATATTATTTACGGATGTGGGATTTTGAACGTAATATCGTCCATTTATACAGGGTTACTTTTTAGGGTTCTGTACCCAAAGGGTGAAAGCGGGACCCTATTACTGAGATTCCGCTGTCTGCCCGTCTGTCCGTCTATCTGTCCGGCCGTCTGTCACAGGGCTCTATCTCGTGCACCGCAATAGCTAGACACTTGAGATTTTTACCGAATATGTATTACTATGACCGCTATATCAGCAAATACTGAAAAGCTAAAAATTAAAGGGGGTCGTCATACAAGAAATATGTTTTTTCAGCGTTTTAAAACCAGTACGGAGGTACGGAACCCTTCATGTTCGAGTCTGACTCGCACTTGCCCGGTTTTTGGAGCTCAGCACAGCTGCAACATTTTTGGAGCAAGTGCAGTCCGTGATACTGAACTACTTTTCATAAAAACAATTATCAAAAATCGATAAAAAATTTCGTCCTCCCATAGAAATCAGCGCTCAGCCAAATGAATTTTGTTTGGGAGGCCGAATTTTTTATTTCGGTTTTCGATATTTTTTTATATGGAAAGTAGTTGAGTGTCATGAACTGAACTTGCCCCAAAAATGTTGCCGGGGTTTTAAAAGTAACCCTGTACAAAGTGTAAATATAGAGTTACATTTCGACAGAGGCCACAAAACCCGACTTGATCCATAGAGGAAGGTTACACTATCATTCTGGCATCAGTCAAGTCCATCAGTCGGGAATGACGTGACTGACGCCAGAATGATGGATGTTTTTCACGGTTACACAGTCAATCCAGACTTTTTAAGGTAAATCCAGCAGACTGATAAAAATTACGTGTACGACAAAGAGTTATAATGAACCTTATGTACATTGGTGTACGGTGTATAGTAAAGTAACTAAAGTACGGTGACTGACGCGATTATGATACGAGCGGGTTACGCTATCAGTCTCCCATCAGTATTTCATAATTCAAAACAATTTTAATTTCCATCAGTCCGAACCATCAGTCTGTCATTCAGCGGGTTACACGATCATTCTCCCATCATTCTGATCAGACTGATGGACTTGACTGATGCCAGAATGATCGTGTAACCTACCTCATAGCTTCAGCAAGCGTTCCATACCCACATTATTATATCCTAATCATTACTTTGATTCCTTTTCCACCTTTTCACACCATCGCGCTAAAAGTGGCCTTTAGTTGGGTCTTGCGACCCTGGACTCTGTCTGCTTTGAGCCGCAAGTCCCAGACTACGCTGTCTGTCCCATTATAGATAAATACGTGATAATTTATTTGTATGTATCTTTTACAAACATCTTCTTTTAACAAAAACACTCTACTATCAACAAACATTATGCCAACAGTTAGAGCACAGTTACTTTTATTAAACACTCGTTAATAATGTAAAATAAAATAAAAATACAAAATTTTTGTAAAGCAAGATCCCGTTCGAAACATCTTGTTACTTGCAATTTACCCAATATTACCCCCACGGACTCAGCAAGCGTTTTATACCAACATTATTATTTCCCAAACCTAACAAAAACACGGTACCATCAACAAAACATGTTTGAGCTCAGAAAGTAACGCTTTCATACACGCGTTAACGTAGCAAATTACAATTTACAAACAACGTCATTAAAATTATTAAGGACTTAACTCGGAAATAAATAAACGGGCAAGTGCGAGTCGGACTCGTACAAGAAGGGTTCCGTACCACCGTACAATGTTTTAAAACGCTGAAGAAACACGTTTCTTGTATGACGACCCCCTTTAATTTTCAACTTTTTTTATTTTTAGTATTTGTTGTTATAGTGGTCATTGTAATACATAATCGGTGAAAATTTTAGGTGTCTAGCTATTACGGTTCAAGAGATCGAGTTAAAAACGCTGAAAAAAACACGTTTTTTGTACGACCACCCCCTTTAATTTTCGCCTTTTTTATTTTTAGTATTTGTTGTTATAGCGGCCACAGTAATACATAATCGGTGAAAATTTCAGGTGTCTAGCTATTACGGTTCAAGAGATAGAGCCCTGTGACAGACGGACAGACGGACAGACAGACAGACAGACAGCGGAGTCTCAGTAATAGGGTCCCGTTAGCACCCTTCGGGTACGGAACCCTAAAAACTACCTTGGAATAGCAAATCGTATGCATTCTCATTACAAGCTTTTATTTAGTTTCACCTGTCCTGTTGTCTGTGTGTCCGTAATCAAATCTTGCAAGCTAAATTAGACCCACTTCCATTTATTCGATTGAGCTAAAACTTCACATACTCGTACTTATATGTAAGTTGGATGACAATGCAATAGTATCAATGATCTGATCTCACAATGAAGCCGGAAGGTGGACATAACATATCTATGATTATAAAACGACATAACCCCCGAGTTTGGGCTCGATTGCTTCGTCTTGAGGAGCACTTTAAACTTTTTAGTTCATTGTTTAAGATAAAAGCTTGTTTTTGAAATTTTTTAAATAATTACTTGTTTTTGCAACAACACGTTCGAATTTATCCCTTCCAAAATAACCGTACCTCCATAGACTTAGCAAGCGTATAAAAAAATCTAATAAAATAAATAAATAAAAAGCCTTTATTCTACCAAAAAAAATTACAATAAACTCTTTAAACATATTTTTCACTTTACTATAACATTTTTGGAAGTTGCTTCTGCGGCGTAGGCCAGTTTTTTCCACTTTTCCTGTCTCATCCAGTTAGAACCGCACTTCTTCTTAAAGATGTCTGACCATAGCGTTCTTGATCTTTCTGGCTTTCTTTTTCCATCCCTAGGGATCCATTCCGTAGCTCTCTTTGTCCTCCATAAAAAATCTAAGTCTATCATATTATTATCATTTTCCAAAACTGACAAAACACGGTACCATCAACAAAACATTATGAAAAGCCCACAGTTTGAGCTCAGTAAATAGCGAGTTGATACACAGAATTCAGACGATTAGGGCGACCACAATATTATTACGTGACTTGCGCCCAAAACGGACAGGCAATCTCTATAAAGAGGTATTCGGGATCCTAATTTACACCCCCTTTCGCAATATTCTCGCGGCGGTTATAGAGGTCCGGCAACGGAGGTGCTTACCTATCTGTGTAATAGTGTAGGGCCGCCCAGTAGATATCGGGTCTTATTGAAGCGATCTGTTTTTTAGCAGTAAGTACGTGTTTTCGACATGTTTTTACATGTTTTCTTGATTCTAGCGAAGATTTTGTCGAGTAGTTTTCTTCGAATGCATTAGTTTTTTTTTTATTTGTAGCTTTTACCGGGTGTACACCTTAGCTCGTCTTTATATACAACTTATCTGAGAACTGGACATTTTGAGAATTGGACATTATGAACTTAAACGCTTTTTTCATGACCCCAATACTGGGAATTTAGAAAAATTTGTTGACATCCCAACATTGGTCTAATTAAATGAAGTTGTTTATTTACAAGCTTTTATTTAGTTTTACCTGGTCCGATGTCTGTTAAATAGAGAAAGGGACGTTGAGATGGTTTGGGCATGTAGAAAGGATGGATGAAAAGAGATTAACAAAAAACCTTTATAAGGCAAGTGTGAATGGAAGAGCTACATGGTCGGCCTCGGCGAACAATCTGCAATCAGATTGCAGACGTTCTATAAAAAAGAGAGGCAAAAAGTGCCGTAACTGAAGGGCATGTATGAAGAGATTGATGAGTGTAGATGAAGCGGAAAAGGTCTGCCTCCTAGCAGAGACTATGGCCTTCCACTTGCTACGATCCTTCGTAGCAAGTGGAAGGCCATAGTCTCTGCCTACCCATGTGGGAACAGGCGTGATATGTATGTATATATGTGTGTCCGTAATCAAATCTTGCAAGACCCACTTCCTATTATTCGATCGAGTTGAAACTTCACATATTTATGTAAGTTGGGTAACAATGCAATATTATGGTACCAATGACCTGATCTCATGATGAAGCTGAAAGGTGGCCACGGCATCTCTGTGATATAACAACTTAACCCCACCGAGTTTGGGCTCAATAATTTCGTCTTGAAGCGCTCCACTTTCAACTTTTTAGTTCATTGTTTTAGATAAAAGCTTGCATTTAAATATATCTTTTAAATAATTACTTGTTTACGGACTGATTTGCCCGTCAGGAATGTTTCCACTAAACATATATAGGTACCTATAACTGTGACATTCCTCGAGTTTCCTCGTCTCTACGAACGATTTCTCGAACGATCGTCAATATTTTTATTTGCTTTCATAGCAACAGTTCTGTTATTCTCATGTTGCTACGATATTATGCGCTACAAACCTCCTACCTACATGAAAGCGTAAGCAAAAAGGTACCTCCTTACATCTCTCCATTCTGTTATATTAGATGTACGTACTTATATATATAAAAATAAATTGATATTAAAATTATCATCATCTTCAGGTCTTTTATAGTCTCCACTGCAGGAGCACGACCCTCTCTGTACTAACAGAGCCATACTTGGCCAGAACAGCTAGAAGATTTGGCCTGTACTCTTCACGCTGGCCAGACGGGTTGGAGAGGTCTCATTAGTTTATAAGCTCTGTTTAGCTTGTGCTTCCTAAGTCGCCTTCTACGACATCCACGGGAAGACCTGGAGTCGTCCTATTATACTCTGCCGGAAACGACACGGCTTATATTAAAATTATTTTGTATAATTTTAAAAACATATACCTATGTAAGGCTTATATCCCGACAGTCAAATAACATTTCTACAAAAGAGTTCCTTTTTAAGAATCCTTTTACCTTGCTAATAGATTTTTCCAGTAGTGTATTATTACGCTGCAATGTGTAGCAATTTATAAATACCACATAGTCTAAGATCTAATTGAGCAATTTCTGCGTCAATGTGCATTTTCATCAGTAAAGCAAATTCGTTTGTTCATACTATTTAAACATGACAGCAAACATTGTGGCAATTAAAAAGAAAAACACATTTATCAATTGCCCACCCCGGCTACCAATGGACCTATCCCATACCTATACGAAAATTTTCCGAAAGAAATTGTCTAAATAAAAAAATATGATATGATAAAGGAATCAAAATTCGCTCCTATTGTTAAGAATGAGTTAAGCATACAGACAAACGAAAGGCACACACCTTTCGTTTGTCTGTATGCTTAACATATGCAAAAAAAGTCCTTATAATGTATCTCATAATATTATAAGGACTTTTTTTGCGGAGAAACTATACCTACCAATTAATGTTTTAATTTTTTTTTAATAGCATTACAATGCTCGGAAATTTATCCAAATTGAAAATATGTGATAAAGAAATTTGCCACGAGTAGGACTCGAACCCACGACCTTCACGATAACGCCGTGTGTGTACTACCAATTGTCGTCGTTGTTGTAAAAAGATTGTCGGGGTGATTCGAAGTCACGATAGCACAATTGGTAGTAAACTCACAGCGTTAACACGTGAGGGTCGTGGGTTCGAGTCCCACTCGTGGCGGATTTTTTCATCACATATTTTCAATTTTAAGTAATGTTTTGTTCAAATATTTCATCACATGAAACGATAAAAAAATCAAGAATAGAATCCGCTGGAATTGTATTGTATTGTATTTATTATTATTAAAAGGTAACCAAGCCTATATAATATCATTGTGAAATTAGCAAGTCTATTCAAAAATCTAATGAACGTGATTATCGTGCAGTATGATCTTAGCCTAGCAGTGTAGGCGCTAAATGTCACGGCCTTTTCAAACGGATGGTATTTGTAATATTACTGTTTTTATTCCTTATTTTACTGCGAAATTGCTACTAGGGACCTTGATATTAACTTTCTTAATAAGTTATTATGGACTTTGTAAATCAGATGTTTTTTTACACTACAGAACAAATCTCGTCTTCACTTCTTGCTCAATTTTTCTTTACCTTCCTTATTCTTATATTTTATAAAGTCTTACGTGTTTGTCTGCTAAATCTGAATCACTGAATGCTTTTTGATGCGGTTTTCCTTATTATGTAAATGGTTTCTTCCTAAAAAGTATTTAAAACGGGCTCATGTTTAGCCGAGACGCTAGTAAATTATTAAGTCAAAATAAGTACCAATAAGTTCAACGACCTCTAAATTATAAATTGAGAAATTTGTGTTCGGAAAATCTAAAAATACAGACAGCAATAGAGTTGAATTATTATTTGGGGACATCTGCTTCCCTTCCCACGATTTGATCCACAAAACATGACAACCTGAATAGTACAAATAAAAGGTACATCCTTTAATAGAAAATGTTTTTCTTTTTCACTTTGTTGTCATAGTTTTTCTCCCCATGTTACGTCTTCTGATGGGCGTCTGTTACACCGTCATGTAACTTGACGAAACATTTCAGCATTATCAACCTGTTGCTTTTGCTATAATACACTTTCGCGTAGCCTAATTGCACAATTTTACTTAATATTTCGAATAAATACCTGTGTTTATTTACTTTTATAGTTTGCTAATATTGTATCACATAACAGTTATAGTTCATTTGCTAAATTGATATGCATGCCGTCGGTCGGCGCGCCACGAAGGCCCGGTCTTTGTAAATGCCAATGCCGCCTTTGAAGCGAGCCGACAACATGTTAATCAATTGAATCAATTGAACAAATAGACTACATTGACGTCCGATCTCCGGCCGGAATCCGGTGTATGTGTGTGTGTGTCAACGCGCTATAACGACCTCACCCATAAAGTCGATTTATAGATTTTATCGGTGCTATTATATAATTACAAAAGTGTCTTGGCGTATTGGTTTACATACTTAATAATATTATTGTCATAGCCTAAAATAAAGTTCAAAACTTTAAGGTATTTTGGACTCAAATTGAGTTAGTGAACGAGCTGCTATTACTCATTCGCGAACATTCTTTCGGTGTATATTGTCGCGTGTCAGTTGACGAATGGACTGAATGCAGTGCAGGACCCCACAACTGAGTGCAGGATTAATGATGGCATTGACGCAATGGATTCATGTCAAAACTGCGAACACCTTATGCTGGGCATCATATAACATTTCTACGCTTTTATATGGTCTGTGAAATGGGAATCTGAAGATATGATCAACATCGCGTTTCCTAAATGGCTGAAATTTAAAATGTTCGCGCGAATTTTACGCGCGATCGAATCATATCGATCTCGAATAGGTATCCTAATAAACAATCGTGCAATTATATCGCGCATTGAAATGTTTTCAAAATTTGAGAGTAAATTTCGCACAAGATTTTATTTTGAATGCTCCATCGTCAGATCAGCACGATGGCACCAGATTATTGCATTGTCACCTGATATACATAGATAACTGTACTGTACACATAGATCACAAGTTAAATAAAAACTTAAAGCTGGCCAAGCGCGAGATAGACTCACATACAAAGTGTTCCATCCGAGCCCACCACATTGATCAAATAGTGTCTTAATATCAGTTTTTCTGCATTATATCCATTATTAAATTAATGCATACGGGAATTAATTTCTTTTTTCTTTTTCAATTGCTGTTTCAGTCAGGCTGGGACCACGTTCGGTGAAACTGGACGAAACGTCAGCAAAATAAATAAAATTATATTATTAATATTTCGCTTTAATTCCTGTAGGTATTAATTTAATAATGATGCAACGCGATAGTTTAAATGCAAATGATCCATGTCTGATTAACTGTCCGTTCGTTTATCATTGGTCGGTTCTACAAATTACACTTCGACGACTAACGGTTGGCCGAAAACACCACCGTACAAGATTTATCGAAAAAAGGTTCTTGTAGTTCCGACACAGATACAGATACATTATCACGTCTTTATATCAGGACTGGAAGACCCAAAGGCCACTTTTAGCGTTATGGTGGGCGTTAAGATAGAAAACGGAATCAGAATAGTGATTGGTAGCTAGCCGCATCGCCTATTAATATGATTCAGATTCTCGCTCATTCCCTCATTCGGCTTTTACAATCTGCGCGGGAAGAGAAGCAGCTAGTACATTCTACATTTTTTATTTTATCCCAGACCAGCATGGAAGAGTTCTTGTAGTTCATCAGGTACAATCCTCTGAAGTCGACGGTATCATAGTACTTATTAGAAAATGATTGACAATCTTTATGTAGCTCTAATGTATTGCCTAGGTACAACAGTGCGACTGCGACTACGACGTCGTAGCATGCCTACGAAACGTTTATCGTAGCATGCACATAACGTATATATTCGTAGCATGTTGTGATTGGGTTCACAATAAAATAAATTATTACTCGTAGAGGCCGTAGCTGTATAACGTCTTACAACATAACGAGTATACTGAAACTATTTTAAGGGTAGATGTAGTCCATGATACATCGAAAAATTAAAAAAAAATGTTTGCTTTCCTTAGAAAATCAGATCAGCTGATCAATCAACTTGAATAGGAGACCAAACAATATTTTTATATATCAATATAGGTTCCTTAAAATAGTTTCGGTATATTTTGTTAGAGCCTGTATATTTGTAATAAACTATTTGAAACTGCTTTTAGTAATAAAGTAATAACAACTGGGGAAATGAGTAATTAATTAAAATAAAATTGTTGAGAGATACCTATTATCGTACATGTATTTATTTTTGCGTTAAACACGCTAAGTCTAATCTGAAAAGCGGCGCGTGACCTCATTGACTCGCCGTTTTTTTAACGTATCGCCTAAAACCTCACCACATATCACCAGGGGAAGGGGCTTAAAAAGATGCTAAAAAAAGACATCACGTGATTAATGGCCGACCCTTAGCTGGAGCTCGAAGTTCGGCCAATATTCAATTAATATTCACCTAAGGCAGTGATTTCCCTCCGGGGTATGTTAGACCGGGTGTCTGGATGTCCAAGGGGTCAATAAATCTAGAGGCAAGAAAAACCAAACGTCATATAGTACATTATGTTTCACTGCACCGCGCACCGTCGCGGAGCGCGGGGCGGCAGATTTTAACACGCCTAGTCCACACTGAAAACGCGCGGGATCCCGCATCAGTGTGTCAAACCGCGCTCCGCGACGGTGCGCGGTGCAGTGGGTTCACCGCCTAAAAGAATTAAATTATCAAATAGAATAGGAACAATTGACTACTTATTGTTAACCGACTACAAAAAAGGAGAAGGTTATCAAAATCAAATATTTATTCAGTAATTAATAATTAATAAGGCCTTATTATCAATTCGACCTTTTTATATGTCTGTTACGCGATATCTTTGTCAATATTGTGAACCGATTTTGATGATTCTTTTTTTTAAAGCCTTTACTACCAAGTTGGTCTCTCGATGAAGAATTTTGAAACGAACGAAACAGCTCCTCAAATAAAATGAAGTCGGTTTTTTATTTGTTCAAAAATTCAATTATATAGGTAATCTCTAGGTCTATAGTCTATCCCATTGCCAAACAAAGGATGAACGATTGAAAATTCTATTTGGATCCCAGCATCTAATTTTAGTGCTGTGATCCATCCATTCATCAGGCGCATTGATTGTGCCCGACTTACCAACAAATAGATTGATAAACCCTTTCACAATAGTGAAGCTCGGAGTACCCTTTACTAGCGCTTATGCATGTTAGGCAACCCCATACGAGGTCGTCAATTGCATGGATGACACTTTAAGCCGTTGGTCTTATTATATACATATACAACGTGGAAGGACATACCCGTAATAAATCGAACTACGGGCTATACTAAATCAGTATATTATAATGAAATTAAAATTACAGCCAAAGAACAAAAAAAAATTTTGGCATTTCCATAGAAAAGTGTGCGGCCGGACGATTTGTATGGAAACGCCAAATTTTTAGTGATCTAGTATAGCCCGTGGTTTGATTTATTACGGGTATGTCCCTTCCACTTTGTATATGGTCTGATTCTGAAGGCACTTTAAAAGGCAGCTTAAAAATCTGACACAAGTTTATTTTTGACCCTTACTCACACAAAAAAGAAACAAACAATCACCAAACAAAGGATGAACGATTGAAAACCTCTATTTGGAGTCTGCCTAGCGGTTTTTATCTCATTTTCGTGCCGCGGCCAGCCGGTCATTTATTACGACGTGAGCGCCCTCTATTCACATCACCGATCTATCCATCAAGCACATTGTCCCCGACTTACCGCCGAATGGATTGATAAACCCTATCACAATAGTGCGGCGAGTACCGATTCTAGTTGCTTTAATTACCTATGTTTGTTATTAGTAGGCTTACATACTTGTGTTTTGTACATTTATACTTTTTGTGTGTAAGTAAAAGTACCTACCAGAATATTTAAAAGATCCTGATTAGCATTAAAGGATAAGTTTTTGGCGGGAAGTCAGTTGAGGTTTGCTGCAGTTTATAATGGGAAATTGATGTAGTTTAGTGTTGCTCATGAGCTTTATGAGTGCACAGTTCAATAACTTAATACCTATTTATTATACACAGAACCATTATTGTAGATGGAATTAGGGAAAAAACGTACAGACCTACGAAGCGCTATTACGCAAAAATTCTGAAAGAACATTTTAATTTTCAAGCACCCTCTACTGATTATATCTGAAACCAAAAATAAATTAGTAGCAGCTGCTTGCAAGCTTGCTTCCATTGTATTATCAGTAGTTTAAAAAGAACCACACAGATGGCTCCGCTTAACTTTTGCACTAGTTAGTGGCTGTTCACATAGATGGCAGCACTAAGCATTTCAAATCTTGATAAATTGATCTTATACAAATAGTTCGTGTCTAAATAAATAAATACGATTTCCAGTGCTATTTATTTTATTAACCCTCTAGGAGATAAAGATTATCAACTCAACAAAAAAATCTGCAAGTAGGTAGGTACCTACCTACCTATTTGTTTTAATCAGCATAACAATACACAGCAATGTCCTTATTTAGGGCACAGAGTACTATATACTTTAGGGACTTAACGATTAAGTACTTACCTAAGTAAGATAGCAATGCAAAAACCTTGTAAAAATAAGAACAATGAACGGAGATTTTTTATCAAAAGGTTGAGAACAATTTAATCTACTTCACATAAAGTATGTTTAAATTCTGCAATTAAATAAAAACTGTCAGATGATAAATCATTTAAAACAAAACCAGAAACATGTTAAATTATGTGATAATTACTTAAAATGAGAAGTTCACCGAATCATTGCGGTACTTAATTGATAACATGAGTTCCTACATGTGACACTTCAAACAACCGTGAGAGAAGTATGACTGGTTTAATCTCGATGCAGTTATTTGTGTTCCATTTCGTAATAATAAAGACTTTTGTTTTTATGAATTTTTAAAGGCCTTTTGAGTTCCTTTTTCCATATTTGCCCACGTACCTATACAACGTGGAATATACATACGCGTAATAAATCGAAACACGGGCTATACTAGATCACTATAGTGTAATAAATTAAAATAACTGCCAAAATAAAAAAAAAATCCATACAAAAGTGTGCAACCGCCTGGACTGTTTGCATGAAAATGCCAAATTTTTATTTTTATTTCATTATACTATAGTGGTCTAGTATAGCCCGTGGTACGATTTATTACGGGTATGTCCCTTTCACATTGTATAAAGTTGTGTTTACATACACTAAGCTACCACCGAACATTCAAGAGTCTAAAACCATAACGACGTTCAAGAAACGAGTAAAAGATCACTATCTGTATTTATCATTCTATTATATTTAGAAATATTAACATATGTATTTATTATATTATATATGCTTTATGAATATACAACGTGGAAGGGTAATAATAGAACCCGTAATAAATCAAACCACGGGCTAGACTAGATCACTAAAGTATATTAAAATTAAAATAACATTAAAAAAACCAAAACAAAATTCGAAATTCCCATACAAATCGCCCGGGCGGCTGCACACTTTAGTATGGAGATGTCAATTTTTTTTTTGTGGTTTTTGGCTGTTATTTTAATTTCATTGTACTATTATGATCTAGTATAGACCGTGGTTCGATTTATTACGGGTGTGTCTCTTCCACGTCGTATATTTATTTAGCTTTGTATTGTAGGTACACGCAAATTACCTCTTTCTTCCCATTTCCTCTCGCAGGTCTACTGGAAGAAATTTCTTTAGAAATAAATAGCACCTAAGTACTATGTTTTCCTTATTTTTTATGTTATGTTGTGTACTTAAATAAATAAAAGTAAATTAAATTAAGTAACAAAGTGGTAGCATCGATGTAACATTGGATCGATGGTGGTACTAAGTAAAAAAGTCTTTCTTTACGAGTCGCCTGCTAGAGCAGGTTACGGCTATATATGGGTCAGCTGATCAGCTCTACATATATATGGGTCAGCTGAACAGCTCTACATATATATGGGTCAGCTGATCAGCTCTACATATACATTGCTTGTCGTCCTCTATATCCACCTTCAAGTGGAACATTTTGTGAGGTGTTTGGCATCCCTCCCTATCATTGATATAGGTCTCTCCATCCCTTCTCATAATATTTATGTTTGAAGTAAAATTTTACTGAGATTTAATTAAGATGAAATAAAATAAACAGGTAAGTGCGAGTCGGACTCGTACATGAAGGGTTCCGTACCTCTGTACAATCTTTTAAAACGCTGAATAAACACATTTCTTATATGACGAATTTAATTTTTAACTTTATCTTAATTGTAGTACTGTTGTTATAGCGGCTATAGTAATACATAATCGGTAAAAACTTCAAGTATCTAGTTAATTCCATTTTAAGATCTACTTAAAAACGCTAAAAAAACACGTTTTTTGTATGACAACCCGCTTTAATTTTTTTTTTTCTTATTTTTAGTATTTGTTGTTATAGCGGCCACAGTAATACATAATCGGTGAAAATTCCAAGTATTTAGCTATTACGGTTCAAGAGATAGAGCCCTGTGACAGACGGACAGACAGCGAAGTCCCAGTAATAGTACGGCTAGTATTAAAGTATCAGTGGTAATAGGGTCCCGTTTGCACCCTTTGGGTACGGAACCCTAAAAAACAGTGGCACTCTGGGAGTGCCGACAGAAGTGAAAACTTGAACAAAGTGGTGTCGGTCATGGTAACAGTGTCGCGAGTTCAATGGTTTTTTTCCCGCGCCTAAAGAAGTTTTCACTTCAATAACAAAACAACTTTTAAAAATTGCTGTAACAAATGTTGAATATCGCAAATTCAACCTTGCGTTAACAAAATCTGGGAATGTTTTTATTGGACAACTAGATCTGTGCCAGTTTTTGATTTATCAATTTAACACATTCGGGATCGATTCCCAATCGTTCTAATTTAGAAAGGCACTATTAGAGTTTTTAGAGCATGTTCCAGTTGCTTTACATCGCTGTATCTTTTGTCTTTGGCGAAGAAAACGGTTATATATGAGTCGGAATGGTAACGAGTGAGTCATTCGACCCACTACTCGTCGCCGTAAAAACTGGTAATAGTTGTGCGGTTAGGTGAATGACAGGTGTGGTCCTTTTGGCCTAAGATCAAATTTTCCGAGTTCAATACTGACTTGAATTTCATACACATTTCCTGATTCCACTAAATATGCAATGAACTTAGATAAGTTTACTTAGACTTAAAATTGTATACTAGTAGATACTAGTATACAATTTTAAGGGAACACATTGCGAAGAGACGAACAGCACGTGATTAAGAAAGCTCTGTGCCTGCCTGAACGTAAGAGAGGTCTAGGTCGCCCACCTGCTACGTGGTGGACTAGCATGACTAAGCAGTTAAAAGTGGAGAACCTACCCGACCCTACAACCCAGGACAGATTGTCCTGGCGCCGATTAACTAGGAGAGCAGACCCCGCACAAAGCGGGAAAGTGCTAAAACAAAGGAGAATGTTATGGGATCACAAATAATTTAAGGGGTGACAACTTTTCCGAATGTATATCAAAATATGAAAACTAAAAAGTATTTTTGTTTTTTATTTATATAGTGCCTAAGAAAATATACTGAAACTATTTTAAGGATGGATTCAGTCCATAATACTGAACAACTTTCCCCAAGGAACATATATGGAAATATAAAAACATAATTTTTGGCCTCCCAGTTCCTTGGGGAAAGTTGTTCAGTATCATTGACTGAATTCACCATTCAAATAGTTTCAGTATATTTTGTTAAGACGTTTTATACTTCGGTGCGTTCATTAGAAAAATTTGATTAGAATAATGGAATGAATCACCAATTAAAATGTTTGTAGGTACTTAATTTAAAAGCACCTTGTATAAAAACCGCATATTATTTTGTACGTATAAATAGTTTTTTTTTCAAATGCCTTCTTTGCATAATCTTCTTATGCGACCTCGCAACATTAGCTACTTGGTAAGTAATAAAATTAATGACAATTTGACATCATCATTATTACTTACCGGAAATGGAATCATTACTACAACTTGCCGGAATGGTAGGTAGCGTGCCTAAACCCAAACCATCTTATTATAAATATAACTGTATTACCATTATCCGCCCAGATCAAAATCAACCTCTATAAGAAATCTATCCCTATCAAAATCTGAGATTAGAACTATTCACAATTTTTATAGACCTTCCTTAGTCTGTCTATACCCTAGAAAGTACAAAAGCCAACAGATATGGAGTTGGTAAGTATTTGCGAGCGGTTGATACGTTAGGATCCCACGGTGTAATGCAGAACGGCGATTAGATGGCGAATTCGCAGGGTTGACAGTAACGCCGCTAAAAGTATGTACCTATTTGTACTATTTATGAAATCAGAATACATTTAGTTATTCCTAATTAAGTATGTCATCGCATTTTTTAAGAATTCTCAACTTTTTAAGAAAATTTAAGGTAAAGAATGTGTCTGTGTCCAAAAAAGACAATTGCTACAGTTGTAGCAATTCACATATGAAAAATGTAAATTCATAAAGAACAATTTTATCTGCATCATATTTAACCAAATTTACGCCCAAAGAGATAAGGTGATGATTAAATAGGCTATAAAATTCAAAAGAGATTGGACTTGCGTTTTCGGCAACTCTTTTCTCGAAAAAATATGTTATGTTAAGCCCACCGAAACTAACGAGGAACCGTAAATTATTTTCGACATAAAGGAACGCCGAAAAAAAGGGTATCCGTCGATCATAATTTAAGGCATGATGTATTAAAATTAGTTTTTAACACTCCGTTATTACCGCTTTTTCTTTCGATTTTTGTATCGGCATAAACAAAAAGATTTTGATTAAAAGAACCCGCTCGGGTTTGTCCACTCGGCTCAAATGATCTATGCGAATGAAACGGATCATATGCAAAATGTTAACTCTGCTTACGATTTGGTTTCGATTATAAATGTAAATTTCAAGTCAATGTAAGTCTAATCTCATTTTCTTATTACAATGACTTGCAAAGTAAAGAAGAATTTTTTTTTCATTACAGCAAAATATTTTTCACACTGTCTAATTCGTATCATACGATTTGATTATACTGATATCTTTTATAGCATAGTTTAATACAGGTATTCTGTTTCCGTTGAATATTAAGTATATTTACCAAATTTTAAATATTAAATATTTTTAATTTAGTCAGGCAATATATATAATGTATTATATTTAACAGGTCCAAACGTCATCAGACCTGAAATAATAATTTTAGGATGCATGTATTCATAATTATTTGAGCCGCAAGATCGGTATTTATATAAAATCAAGTCAAACAGTTATCTTTCCTACGTAAATAAATACCTACATTTTAACCCAATCCCATATTTAACGGATCTCATAATTCGAGTGGACAACCCGCTGGGATAACGAGTCACAGGCGACATGTTAAATAAAAACGCCATTGCAAATTGCAAGTATGACAACCCTAATCGATGGCGAATAAGTAACGGTCGGATTCCTTATAAGAATGCTACGGGTCAAATCTGGGGTTCGCATCGTAGATTGGGGTCAGTGTTCCAAGTTTCTCCTATATGTCATCTGCGGCCTCTTTGAGCGTCGAGGTACTAGTGCCTTAGGCTAGGCTCGAAGTAATGATCTTATACCTACAAACTTGATGAGGCGGCTACCAGACCAGTTAATGATATAACGTTTGATGTCAGTGAAATTGAATGTACTTTCTATCTCGATTATAGCTGTTATATTGTGGCTACTACAGGTTGGTGTTGCTACTGTAATGCAAATAAGTTTAATTTGAGTTGATGGTATCTGCTTACTTGAAAACCATTAGACTGAAATAGGGTTTTAATTGTCTTGGTATTGTCAGTAGCCAATATTATTAGATGTGTAAGATTTTCACAGTTATTGAAGGTCTTATATTTACTTATAAGTAATTAAAGTTAGCAAAGTAGGTACTTGATTACCTACCTACTTATTTGCTCAGGTTTGTACACTCTGGAGGTTCTGGCTTCCATTCCCAGCCAGGGCAGATTGGAAAATGACCGTTTTCAAGACGGTAAAACTGAACTTCGACAAACCGTAATAAGACGACATTCCATATCGACAAAATTGTCCTGGGTCTTCTATATATGTCGCAGTTGAATGGTATAATCCGCTAATTCACTAAACCTCTAGCTGTTTGGCATTACAGCTCGGTTTTGTAAAACAGCGATCCCTAATACGCGGGATGGAATGATGGACTTGTATTCATCCATGCGGCTAGAGAAGTTGTTGAACAGTTCTATCTAAAGAAATAATAATACAATGTAGAATGCCTACGAAATGGCAATGGCGAGCGAGCTAAGCAAGCGTGCCGTGGCAGCGGCTGGCGAGTGCTAGGAATGTTCTATTTATATTCATTTTACTAGGTTACCACAAACTTATAGGTTAGGTTAGAACTGCGACCAACACATGCACGAGCCGAGCGAGTGAAGCGAGCGTGCCGCGGTAGCGGCCAGCGAGTGCTAGAAAAGGGTTACCCATTTTACTAGGTTAGGGCAAACCTATAGCAATAAAAATCGTGAAATAGTTGTCTGGGAAATGAAATTCGATGTCGAAAAATCTGTAGGTATTCTAATAGACACCCAGTTATTTTTCATTATGGTAACCCTACACCAAATCCTTATTATGCATGTGTCACAGTTGGATTGTTTAAGGGTTTCGGCAAAACACAAAACCGCTAGCCGTTTGGAAACGTGGTTAGCGGTTTGAATGAACGTAACACGTTTTGCAATCTTAGACAATCCAGCTGAACGATATTCAGCTGTTTAACAAAACCGAGCTGTAATGGAAACAACTAGAGGTTTCGTGAATAAGCGGTTTATACCATCCAACTACGACATATACATATTGTATTAATCATAAATATATTTTCCTAAAGGTTGACAGGGAGAGAATGCTTTAGCATTAAGTCTACCCTATTGTAGCTTTTGGCTCAATTAAAGTTAAACTAAACCTATGACAAACCATCTAAACCTACTTTGGGGCTAGGTGATTGGTCACTATATAATGATTTATTATTTATTTACATACCTCACCTGTAGGCTATGGCTTAGGTATAAAGGCACTCACCACTTCTTTACTCCCTAGACCTAATATAAGAATGCATCCATAAATTTTGTTGCCAGCCAAAACGTCTCACGTCGGTCTTTTGGCTCTACACTATCTTCAAACTAGTTTTCCTCTTGTCATCATTATTACTTCAAAAAAGTTAAAAATAGTCTAAAGGCGTGAAACAAAAGCTCTTAATATCCTTGTAGTGGGCTGCGTGGCGTGGCGCGTGGCGTGGCGCGTGGCCACATTCTCTTCGAGAAATGTCCGAAATTATGTCGGTGTGTTTTTAGGTTGAACTCATCAATCATGAATTTTATTTGATTGCATGTGGCACTGTGACAGACAAAATACAGTTTCACGTGTTATTTTCATTAATAACTCAACTGCAAGTACAAATTACCTAATATTAAAACAGTAGTATTATAGTACCTTATAATTAAATTGTATATGACGAGGACAATCTGGTTCTCAAAGTAAGAGAACAAAGAAATAACCTATTTGATGACTCCTAATGAGTTTTAACCCGAAAAAATCGAGCTAGTCCCAGTAGTCCTACCGTAGGACTACTGGGAATTTTTGTCCCAATAGACCTACCAGTAGGCCAGTTTTCATATACTTAACAAGTTTTACAACCGGGCGCTACCCAATTTCAACCTTATTTTGGAAATGCAGTTTAGTACGAATGTGGTTAAACAACTTCTTGAAATTAACATTTGCTTAATGGTATCTATGTGTAGTCCATGTGAGTAAGCCATTTTGCAAACAGTCTAACCTATAATTTTCAAGTAAGGTCGGCGATAAAGAAGTACGAACTGACTGTCCAAGACTATCCCCTGATATAGTGAGCGGATGGCCAAGCCAGGCCCGACCCATGGCCTTCTAGTCAGCTGTCCCACCCACAACTATTGAGTCATTCGCCCACCGTTTAGCATTCGACTCCTGTTAGCTATAAAACATGGATAATATAGAAGAGTTTACGCTAACTCTGCGGGCGTCCCTACTCTTCATTACAACATATCTCTAATCAATCTATCTTGTCGCCAGGTGACAACAACTTGCAATTACCGGCGACAAGAATGTTCTGAATTCACTGCTTTGTTAATTATTAAATTGAAGTAAGTACATTACTGTGTCAAGTAATGTACAAAATGGTTACAGTCATACACACGCGCACATACAGCACCGGTCCTCTCTCATTGAGTTTTCTTGCTCTTTCGAATATAAATTAGATCCTTGGTCTGTGATTTTGGCTATTATCTAACTTATTTTTCCTTGTTTACGGAAAAAAAGTACCTTAAGCAGTCGCTGTGGCAATACACGTATGAATTAGGCTTGTTAACTAAATGGATTGCTTTCTTTACTTTATTTTATTTATTTTCATTTATTTTATTTTATTAAAAAAGACCAACAGTTGAAATTAGTAGAACAAATCAGTGGATCCATTCCTGATTACGTTTAATGTTTTATACATTTCCTTTATAAAACATAAAAATGATTAAACAACCACCAGCCAAATTCACATGCCCACTTTTTAAAACGTTATTCCTATTTTTCAATATTTTGTGTATTAGCTTTGTAATAATATTAACGGCTTTTTCAACCTTGGTTTTAAATTTTATTAAGCGTGGAGACCGTTTAATCATATCGATCGAATTATTCGCGAAAAGCTATTTATTTCAATAACCGAAAGGACATTGTAAGGCTATTGAATACCTTTCTATTGCATGCATTTATTAATGGATCAACTTAAAACTTATTGTTTCCTAGGTGGAAGTGACTATGAATTTAACTGCACTGAATAACGACAAATACTTAAAATCTTTTCCGGTAATAGAAAATTTCATTTCCGGTTCAACCTGGCTAAAAATAAATGTAATAGCTTTATAATATATTTTTTTAAAGGTATACCTACCTACTTGTAAAATGTGTCAAACAAATACCTATGTAGATACTTAATTGGCACGTGTTTGGGGTTTCTTCTAAATAGGGATGTACTATTTATAGCAAATTATTGTTACGGCGAGTCTTATTATTCGAGTGGATATTCAGAAAGGACCTACCTAGTAATTTTTTTTCATAATCCTTGGCACACATAGCGAACTATCCTTCGATTCAGATTCACAAAACCCTGTGACTACCACCTACGAGTATAAGGTGTTGTACGTACATCGTGCAAGGCTTCAGACGGATGTGGAAAAAAAAATCTTTGGCTCATCAGGTAGATTATCAAAAAATATTGTACACTCTAATAATAAAAGAATGACGTAGATATAAGCATTTAAATTACGCACGACTTCAAAATCTAAAACGATTTTCACTAGATGGTGACATTAATCACCCCCACTCCAAAACTTCGATGAGGTGTATCTTTGTGATTTTTTTTTACTATTTTTATTTTTATTTACACAATACATTTAATACTCATACATTAATGTTTAATCCATTTAAAATGCCATCATAATCTCTTTTGAGATTTACCGTGCATCGGAAATTGCCAATTATAAATGATAAACAGACAAATATGTGTCCAGTCTTTTGCAAAATCTTACTGACGTTTGTTTGTTTTGTTTTTTCGTGTATGTAAGTATCCAACATTGGTGTCACATTTTTCAAGCTGCCTAAAGGCATACTGACGTAATAAAAATATATTTGTAATTTAAGCGTCACGATCCCAAATCCGAATCCTTCTGAGTCCTTTGGCTGCGCTTTTAATTTTTTGTATCCGAAATTTTAGGTTGCATTAGGTTGGTTAGGTTTAAGGTTTCATTTCATTTTCAACCGAGTTCAAAAAAAGGAGGTGGTTATCAATTCGACGTGTTTGTATTTTTTTGTGTATGTTACCTCATAACTCCGTCAAATATGAACCGATTTATAAAATATATGTTTCGTTTTAAAGAATGCATTGCAACGTTGGTCCAATGTAATTTTTTTTAAGATCGGAGAAAAGATCTTGGAGCTGGAGACCGAAATTCCTCACCAGACTGCACGGAACTGCAGCTCAAATATTATAATGATTCTTTTTTTATTTGAAAGGCTTTACTACCAAGTTGGTCCTATTTTAATTTGGTGAAGATATGATGAAGAACTTTGGAGACATGGAAGAAACTTAAAAAAATTGAAGTCGGTTGTTTTTTTTTGTTAAAAATTTAATTATCTTAAACAGGATTCAAACAAGTTTTTTTAGCACATCGAATTGCGTAACTCTATCTACTATGCAGGAGACAAACCTCCTTTTAATACAAAATAACACCAAACCTAGTAAAATACTCGTATACGGCAGCACATGGATCCTGTTTACGACGTCCGGCAGTAAGTCAACGGACGCTCCAAAATTAGCCGTGCGAATGCTAACCACGCCGCTACGGCTGTATTATTATCTAAGATAACATAACCGTGACGCAGTGATGGTAGGTAAGATTACAGGATGCCACCACGTATTGAGTTATAATATATTGTGTTGTTAAATGCTCTTTATTTACTTATTACAAAAAATAACTGAAAAATCTGACAAACTACTAAATTGTTTTTGGCACTGATTTAAAGAGGCAGTTGTAAATAGCAGTTTTGGGTTAAAATTTATAAATGGAATGTTTAATAACTACTTCAGCAGTTAAAACTAAGCAGTAAAGTAAACAAAAATGAGTAATAAAAAATATTGAACTGGATCAGTGAATATATAATTGCGCAGGAAAATAATTAAATGAGCGGTAAAAAAAATTGAACGAACGTTCCTAACCTAGTAAAATAGATAAAACCGACCTAGCACGCTGTCGCGGCACGCTCGCTACGCTCGCTCGGCTCGTGCGTGTGTTGGTCGCAATTCGAACCTAACCTAACCTATAGGTTTTCCCTTACCTTACCTAAAAATAACCGACTAATTGATTTTATATTACTGTTCATGTTTTACTGTCACAATAATTAATCAACCGCCATTAAATTAAATATATATATATAATATATAAACCGCCAAAAATAACTGCTCAATATGTTTTTCAACTGATCATAATTAAATCTCGAATATTTAAATAACAGCTCAAAAAATTTGTTCCCATTGTTTTTATATTCTATTATATACAGGGTCTAACAAAATATACTGAAACTATTTTAAGGGTGAATTCAGTCCATGATACTGAACAACTTTCCCCAAGGAACATATATCGAGATATTAAAAATATTTTGTGGCCTCCCATACAAATTGACCGATCAGCTGATCCGAGTTTGTATAAAAAACAAAAAAATATTTTTCATATTTCAATTATTGACATGAATATATAGACTCGGCATCTTCAAACACGGCCATGTCCTTTTTGGTAATATAGACTAAACACGAGAGTAGTACAGAAAGGTCAATATATTTTTACATACCTACGAGTACGTGGTTCAAATTAAATCCTACATATATTTTAATAAATGCGGATGTTGGTAAGTATGGCTGGATGTACGGACGGGTGTATGGATGGTTGTATGGTTGTATAGATTTTTAGATTGTAGACTCACGACTATCATATTTATAAAGGTAAAAGTTAAACTGCACATATCTGGTTCTTTGGTAACCTTTTCTTACTTAATTTCTTTACATAATGTTTTGCACTAGAAGAAAGTGATTTCTTGTACTTGTATACCTTTTTGTTTTTTTTTTCTTTGTTGGCTATCTCTGTATTTAATGTATTATATACTCATAATCATATACGTAGGTATTGGGTCTAAATTACATATGTTTATTTAGATTACATACATGAAGATTTGTAATCGGCTTATAGTTATTTAATAATTTATCAAAATCGATTTAGCCGCATAGCAGTTACGAGGAAACAGAATTATAGGGACAAACATAATAAAACATCAAAAATGTGTAAGCGGCCTACTTGGATCCGAAATCTGATAGCAGTTTCAAGTTGCGCGGGGCACTTGTAGGAGTACAGCCCCCACATACAAAATTTTTGAGCCCTCGGATCGGAGGTCCTAGTGAGACGTTACGAGATATGACTTAATTTTTTATAGGATTTATAGGATTTTAGGAAACTATTGTAAAGCATTTATAGCATATGTAGATAAAAATTATAAAACTTAAACATTTTTAAACGTTTTACAAACATTAATAACTGAGTAGCAAACAAATAGTTTTTCGATGCTTCCATGAAGAAAGTGAAATGTAGGCATATTTATGATGTCTACATTTCACTTCTGTTTTGTTAGTCTATGACGAATCATTCTATCGGTTGACAGATCATTCACTCATTACATTCATTATGGCAGCCGAAATTTTGCAATCCGTATTTAATTTTCAATCAATAAAATCTAGTTACTTACCGATGGAAAGTTATTCCTTCATATTTTGCTTTGTTCTTTGAATTACTAGTGCAGTATCTCAACACACACCAAAGGCATTTTTGACTAAGTTGACAGTGTTTTCTATAATGAATTGTGGAGTGTTTTATGCGCATATTGCTAGCGAGTGACTAATGTGAGGTTAACAGTGATAGCATATGATGAACAGAACACAACTGTTGTATGTGGCGTCTTCTCTAGTACGTAAGTACATAGATCTCGTTGGTTTCAACATATGTTTCTTGGGGAAAGTTGTTCATTATCATGGACTGAATTCACCATTAAAATAGTTTCAGTATATTTTGTTAGACGTTACGAGTATATATTGTGTTCTAGCCTATTAGCAAATGCTAACCACGCGGTGATGAGTTAACCAAGATTCCACCACGTATACTGGGGTTATAATGTGATATTTAAAGCTCAATATTTTTACTAAAAATAAAAATAAATTAATTTACATGTTGCGTGATGGTGAGATAAACAGGATTCTATAACGTCCTCAAGTCAGTTGTAATGTATTATTTAACGCTCTTTAGACTTGAAACTACGTCTGTGACTACGTCAAGCGGTGTGTCATAAACCCTAAGTGCAATAGAGATAGCTGAAACCGTCGCGGATCACGTGTCTCTCTCGCACGTAGAGGTTGTACCAGAGACTGGACCGGTCCGGGGAGCCCACTTGGCATAGTTTCAAGCTGTATTTCTTAAATTTTTGGCATGCTATTCAGATCGCAATGTTTACCTTATAATCAGAGATTACAGCTAAGTTTGCTTATAAGACCAATATACTCGATGATTTTTCATTGGCTTTAGAAAAAATGTCGTATAGTAAATAAATTCCTCTATCCATATACGTAATCCAAATTTGTGTATGACAAGATAAAAAAGGTGCGAAAATGATTTTTGTTAGAGAACACGTAGTTACCTGTTACGCCTGTACATAGGTACTCACGCGGCGAACGACGAACTTTGTTACCTGTTTACTTTCGAGTTTTAGTCAACATTTTTTGTTTCTGAATTTTTATTTTGACTAGCTAATTAGGTCTTACTAACAATCCCTATGAAGTAGCCTTCGGCTCCAAAGCCAATGAAAAGTCACCCTGTATTACGAGTAACTAAAGTACAACAAACCAATTAAGTGGATACACTTGCAGTCAGCTCTTCTTATGATTCATCGCGGTGAATTCCACGTCGCCGCCGTACCGAGTTGATCTCGCACACTTCGTCGCCTCTGCTAATTGCAGCCACGGTACCTTGACTTGCTTTACCTGCCGCGATTCAGTCAGAGTGGTCATAGGCGCCAGTCCATTTACTGAAAGTCAGATGCTGATTTTATTTCGGTTTATTTTGCACAGTTCTTCTTTGCTGGTCTGGGAGAAAAGAAAAAACATAGAATGTACTAGCTGCTTCTCTTCCCGTGCAGATCGTAAAAGCCGATCGAGGGAATGGGCGAGAATCTGAATCATATGAATAGGCGATGCGGTTAGCAACCCATCACTATTATGATTACCCTTTTCCACCTTCATGCCCACCATTACGCTAAAAGTGGCCTGGGCTTTACCACCCTTGGCTCTGTCTACCCCGTTAGGGATAAAGACGTGATAGTGTATCTGTATCTTATTTTGCACAAAGACGTAAGTAAAAAAAGTACTAACGTACGGAACGGAAACTCACCTTCCCACGAGATTACGTTCCTCAGTCAACCTGCAGCTTGTTATAAGGAGAGAAGGTCCAAGCTCTTTGTCGCAGCATCAACGTGTGTCGTAGATTTTAAGTTGTAACATATTATACCTATGTATTTTAGGTTATGGTTGTACCGGGAGGTACCGGCTCAGACTGATGGGCATATATTGCTATGGGCCTCTGGATGTTTATTTTATGTAAACTTTTATTGCCTGAAATAAAATTAATTAAATTGAATAAAACAGTCGGGTATAATGTATCGAACTACTCGTACATACGGTAGCCCTAAGTTTTACTCACACACAGACGCGAGGGCACAAACATTGTGTTCATGGTTGTGTGACAATTTTGCTCAGAAAGTATGGAGTTTCATGGCTGTGCACAAGTATCGCATTCCTAACTACTTACCAATCTTACCTTATTTTTGAGCGGATTGTAAAAAATGTTTTTATAATAGATTATTGATTATATTACTTTTTTATATGAATTGAAACTAGAAACTTTAAAACACCATCGCGATTGTACCTACTTAGTACCAATACTTAGTACGAAGTTACCTACATATGTGAATATGATTGCTATTTCTGACTGCGTGTGGTCCGCAACACAGTGATTGATTGCTTAGAAGTGCTCTTGCGTTTTGACATACGATTGTATTCATACAAAATTGTTCGCGGGAACTCGCGAGGCTTAGGAAATAAATTCCGACGTGCTTTGCAATATTTCTAATGACACAATCCTTTTAAGTGTCATAATCAAAACTTCAATAAATACCTACCTACAAGATTTTAATTTTACAAAATCAAAATCAAATATTTATTCAGTAATTAGGCCTTTGCAGGCACTTTTGTACACGTCAATAATTTTTATTTGACTGTGCACTTTATCCTTCTTTACACTCTGCAAAGTTGCATAAGTACGAGTATCTACCTATCCACTAATTTTTATGTGCAAAAAATATATGTGCCCCTTTAGAATCTGTAAATTTCTAAAGAAATAAGGACTAACTAAGTTGGAATATATTTAGCTACTAGGAATATATTAGGTATCAGGTCTTTTTTAGTTTCCACTGCAAGAGCACGAACCACTCTGTACTATCAGAGCGATATATTAACCAGAGCAGTCAGAGGAATTAGCCTACCTCTCCACGCTGGCTCCACGACATCCTCGGGAAGACTTGGAGTGGTTCTATTCCACTTTGCCGAGAACCGCACGGACTTTATAGGTACAGTGCTTCTATTGTCATAATGTCTTTCAGAAAATTTCGTGTTTCATCAGAATCGCTGCTGGGAAGTATATAGAGCTGTTATTACTCTTATTTACTTATTATTATATCATTTATTTTAAAAATAAGAGGAAAGCTGTAGGTATTTCTCGAAATAACAGACTAACGGGCTAAGCAATCTTTAATAGTATTAAAGATAATACTCTAATAATGCTCATACCAAGAGGTATGAGCATATATGAGTATACAATTGGTAACATGCGTAATTTATTCTTATATTATATAGTATACATACACAAGCACTGACAAAACACCTGCTAAATACTTACTCTTTTTAAGGTGATTATAATTTAATTGAATTTTTCCGCCAACTTACACTTTACTATTTAATCAATTGCTATTACGCAATACCGTGAACATAATTCAACAACTATGCGACAGTTTCGAACCCATGTCAAACCGCCGTTTTCTCCAGTCGTGCGACGGCTGGTTAACATTCCTCGAGGTGATTTAGAGGCATTGTTTTATTCATAAATTAATCGCAGCGAAACTTGATGAAAGCATCTCGCCCATCAATCTGGCCGTAACGTTTTTATATGGTTTTTATCAATCATCGATCCTCCTACTCACAATTAAAGAGAAAATTAATACGATACGACTCCTCGATCACAATCTTTTTAGGTATACCTATTTGTTTAGCCTAGACATTTTTCTGGAATAGGTTTTTGAAATCAATAGAGAGAGTGATGTGAAAAGTAGTACATGGGAGAATCGTTTGCACGGCATGGGGTTTACCGGAAAATTAAAAAGTAATTATTGCACGCCTCATAAGCGGAGCGTTGAGGTAGTGCTCTACTCTCGCCTTACAAAAATCAAGTGATTTTTCGAACTAAAAATGTCGGTATTTATTTCTTATCGTACTTGAAGAATAATATTTACACCCAAATGTCAAGAAAAAACACTAGTTTCAACAGTCATGATATTTTTAAAGGACATTTTGTTCTTTAAAATAATAAAACAAGTGTTTAAGGAAATTATTTCGTGGACGTCCGTGTGTCTGTATGTATGGAAACTGGCGTGGTCACGATAACGCCCGAAAAACTTAACAAATCGAACCCTTCTTTTTTTCATACGCTTAAGTATTATCTAAAACTAAGTCCTTTCGAAAATCACGGTCTAATTAAAAGTAGTTTAATTATAATTAGCAATAAACTGAAATCCACCTATCGTTGGTATATCTAAATCTATGTAAATAAGGTTCGTTGACAATACATGCGCAGTACCTTTCTTTTCTGTGTGGGCAATGGCGCGAAGATTTGAAAGTATTTTTTTTATTTTGTTCATAATACACCGATAAATATGCAATATTTAAGTTCTGTTTTTTTTTTTTGTGAACATTGAGTGACCGCTATGAGGCGTGCACTTTTGGATTTTCCAAACTTATTTATAAAATATTTTTAAAAACAAGCCTAAGTACTAAAAAGTTTTAAGTACTCTTCGATAGGAATCAATTGAGCTCAAACTCGGTAGAGTTATGTTGTTTTATCACAGAGATGCGGTGGCCATGGCATTCTGGCTTCATCATGAGGTCAGGTCTATGAATATTGCATTGCATTGTCACCCAAGTACAAGTATGTGAAGTTTCAGTTCAATCGAATAAAGTGAGGAAGGGAAGAGGGAAGTGGGTTTAATTTCGCTTGCAAGATTTAATTACGGCACACAGACAACGGGACAGGTAAAACTAAATAAAAGCTTGTAAAAATATAAAAAATCTATCAAATAGGCGGTAACCTGAAATCCTTCTAAATAGTCGACGGGCTAGCAACCTGTCAATTTCTGTTGCTCGTTGTCCATCTTAGATCCACCAAATATCTTGCTAATCATACCTTTGGATTTTGCAACCCTCGTCTTTAAGGGTACCTACTTAACGTGTGGACATACGAAAGTGTCTATTCAATACATTATATTGTTTGTTTCTTTTGTTTTTCGTGTACAATCGATGTACTGTTTATCAACAACACCACAAATTAACTTTACAATAGACTAGGATTCGTTTACATTGTTACAATATTTGTCAACAATCAATTTAAAACTTCACTTGATCAATAAATGTTTCATCTCTAAAATCCGTCTACATCTAACGGTGGGTTCACAGCCCACAATACTGTGCGTGTTTTTGAAAAATTACTGTAATTTAACTACTACAGTTTATTTCTCAAAAATTTTACATAGGAACCTTAAGGCTTTTTTACAGACACCCAAACACCAATATCCAAAACACGATAGAGCATTTTTGGCTCGATAGAAAAAAAATCACAAACATACCTCTAAAGCCTAAATTTACCTTTAAAAAAATATATTACTACTTTATACAATCACTTTTTTATATGAAAACGATACCAAAAAAATTATAATCTAAATTACTAGTTAATTTCGCTACATAAAAAAATATAAATAGTATACAAAAAAATAATAATAAATACAACACAGTGAAATATTCGTCGAGAGCTAACAAAGACCCGGACCAGAGATCGTCGAATTTCCCTGTGATTTATTTATTATTTTTACTCTAACACTCTAACACTCACAGTATTCTTGGCTCTGAACTGACGGGGCTTTAAGTATACTTACCACTGTAAAATACTTACCTAATTAAATCGTTTATAACTAAAAAAACGGGTAAATTGTTGATAGTTATGTAATTACTGATTAAACATCGTAATCATAAACAAAAGTTAGCAAAAACACTTCGTCATTCTTTGAATTAGTAAAAGCTGGTCAAAAGCATGTCGTTTCATGCTTGTTGAGGGTTCCGTCATAGCGTAGGTACTTTTAAATTTATATATATATATTAAGTTGGACGCATTCTAATATTCGACGAATATTTCAAGTCTTAGAATGTTGTAAAAAGCCTTTTTAATTTTAATAGATTTTCTGAAATTCATTACATATTATATTCTGGTACTCTATAATATCATTCATCTAGTGAAATACTACGGTTAAGGTTTGATCGAGGAGACACGTGATTCTGTAAAAAACTGTTACTTCACAAAGATTCTTACATTACAACAAATTATCTACATAATCAAGTCAAACTGAAGCTTCATTTAACTACGAATGGACAGACTTAGTGAATAAAAAAGGGTTTCTTTGGTATGTTTTTATCTCCGGAACTCTAAAACACGGTGACTGTCTTTTTACAAATTGCTCCCAACATATTACGGCTGTCAACATAACAACAGTGACGCATTAAAAGAAAGCTAACGTAACAGTTGTTCATCATAATTGAATCATCGAATTCTCCAATTCAATAGAAACACTGGCTGATCGATCATTTTCTCCGCTTTCGTACTTTCACAGATGACCAGTGGGTTTGCTTACAAGACCACTTTTTCTATAAACGCATGACTCAAGTACACGTGTTTGTCTTTAATTTATAAACTCGTATTGAATATATTCATACATAATTTGACAACGTTGTTTCGCAAATACTTCAATCTTTTTTTTTTTAATTATAAATATTATGTAAGTAGCTATCATTGATGTCATACTTATAAGTGCGTCCGGGACAACAAGGTTTTAATCTCTTAAGGAAACCATCAGAACAACAACTGACATACGAGTACCATTTACTATCTTACCTGACAACTATAGTCATTACAACTGGGTCTAACGTCCAAATTCAACCAAATTGAGGAGATCTCTAAATAAAGTGCCAATTTAATAGCACGCATCGTTGAGACACCGTACTCATATCATAGAACCAGTATAAAATTAAGTTTAACTGTTCTAGATGAAAGAAAATTTCAAACAATATTATTTCAATCCGCTGTTTCTTCCAGGCATATCATAAAAGTTTAACAGAATGGGCGCAATCTAGGAATTCTCCTGAAATTGCAATGGGCTAGCTTTTTAGCTCTAACCTCGGAAGCAAAAAGCAAGTCAAAATAAAAAAAAGCACACTTCTTACACTTTCAAGTCTAATTTAAATCGATCCCCATCAAAAATGCGGTCAAAATTTTCACAGATTTCCAAATCCAATTACACGGAACAAAAATAACAAATAATTACGAAACAAGACAGTGGTACGATCTCTTTGCGATTCTGTAACGTCCACGGTGCGGAACGTCGAAACAATTCCAACAGATATTGTTATTACAATACAAGTATTAAGATGATCATTGCCATGGGCGTATGTAGAGTTTTGAATATTCTGCCCCTGCCCCCTGCGCAGAGTAAAATACGTTTTTTCCTCCCCCACAGTTGTCGTAAGTTCGTAAGAGGTGACTAAGGCTTGACGGTTCCATACAAAAGTGCCCCGCGCGGGCGTCCGTCGCGTGAACCCGCGCGTGCCTCCGTCGCGAGCAGGCGGGCCCCGCGTCCGCGCGACAGAGCCCGCTTCCCCGCAACGGACAAACGCGCGGGGCACGCGCCGGTCGGGCTTGTTCAGCATAGACTCTAGAGCAGATAATTATGATCATACGACTGACGACTAATATGTTTCTACGTAGTAATTTATTAAGTTCTCCATCGACAATACTGTAAATGTACGCCGCCGTAAAAATTGAACTAACTGACACTGACGTCGTCGGGTAGCCGCGACGGGGCCCGTCGCGTATTCGTGGAGCACGCGCGCGGGGCCAGCGAAAATTATAGCAAAATATTTGAGTTCTGTTGTGGATAGACAACTGTCCTCCCTTTGGAAGGCTTTACCTACGTCCATGTTCATTGTTAAGAAGAGATACCGCTACACGACACTAGATTGTCGTCTCTCGCACAGGCGTGAAACGATCATTGCAATACTTGCCGTCACGGCCCTCGATCTAAAAATGTCACTCATCCAACTAGGAAGGTGTATTTTACCTGCTGTTACGTTGTTTTGGCCAAATGAACTCAATTTGAAATACTCAGACTTCTATTTATTTTCTTCTTGTCTATTATCAGTTCACTGCTGGTCTAAAGGGCTCTTAGAATAAAGGAAGGATTTTCCAATTTAAATGATATAAATCCTTGCACAGAGGCGCTGCTTCCCCTTTCTTTGTTAGGTACACTTGTCTTAGTCGCCTCTTAGGACATCCGTAGGAATATAAATTAGTGGTGACAAATCGTATTCTACTGTACCGTTATCACACGGCCTCTATTAATTATATTTGAACCAAAATAAACCAGCAAACATCCCGCTTTCCGAGTAATCTGGAAAGTCGTACGTCATGCATAAACTTGCTAAATTATTGGCACGCAATGCCTCTGTTATGGAAACTGTATTGCGGTACTCTAACAACATCTGGCAACGTGAGAACGCTCTCAAAGACTTGAATCACGCGTTTAAAAATATCCATTCCCATCACAACACGAATTCTAAAAACCAAAGTCCAGAATAGTAGCAGTAAAAACAAACTATATTTGTGGTTCCTAAAACTGGCGTGGATGTAGGTAGCGTATACAAAAGGATCGTTTGAATGTTTTCCTATATTATTGCTTACATTCGACAGATCCAGGCAGCAAGCCAAGATATCTGTTCATGACGTCATGCCCGATGTTTATATTATATTCTACTTGACCTACCCTTGAAACTGCAAGTTGGTAGAATTTCGTGAAGTGATGATGCCAAGCTTTAATTTCAGTTAAATTTTATTTTTAGTTCGTCTAAGAGTTCAATGTTTTACACTTCACATGAACAATGGTTCTTTTTTGTGGAAACTGTAAATGATATGAATATTCATAGATTTACAGATTATTAGATTTATTTATTAGATTTTTCTTGTGAAACGACGAAGTTTATGTAGCGAAGTAATAAAAAAGCGGCCAAGTGCGAGTCGGACTCGCACATGAATGATTTCGTAACAGCAAATAATATAAAAGTTCTAAAGGTAAATTGCGGTTTATGATTTGTGACGTATTAAAGAAAACTACTTACTAGATCTCGTTCAAACCAATTTTCGGTGGAAGTTTGCATGGTAATGTACATCATTAATTTTTTTTAGTTTTATCATTCTCTTATTTTAGAAGTTACAGGGGACTCACATTTTACCACTTTGGAAGTGTCTCTCGCGCAAACTATTCAGTTTAGAAAAAAAATATATAAGAAACCTCAATATCATTTTTGAAGACCTATCTATAGATACCCACAAGTATGGGTTTAATGAAAACAAAAATTCAGTTTTAGTACTAAGTATGGGGAACCCACAAAATATATTGTATTTTTTCTATTTTTGTGTGAAAATCTTAATTCGGTTTACAGAATACTCGTACATCTACTTATCAAGTTTCAACAGTATTGTTCTTATAGTTTCGGAAAAAAGTGGCTATGACATACGGATGGACAGACAGACATGACGAATCCATAAGGGTTCCGTTTTTTGCCATTTGGCTACGGAACCCTAAAAAAGTATATGGAGTAATCACAAACCACTGGATCATCAAATCATCCGGTTACGGCAGAGAGCGCTTCTGGCAGGAAACCGCAGGTTCGCAGAAGCGCTTAAATATTATTGCGTTCAACACTTCAGTGTGGCGGAAAGCGGGCTGGCATTGCAGTACCGCTACATGATGACGTGTTGGCAGATGCCTCATACACGTGGACACCAAAATTTCTTTATCCCAATAAAGTTCTGAATGAATGTTTATATTTTTCTTAGACAGTTATATATATTTTTTTGCAATGCACATATTTCGGAACAAGTGCAAATAATAATATACAAACCATTTTTCTATGGAAGCTGTATCGAAATACGACGAAAATATGACCAGCAATCAGCTGATCTGTATAGCTGCTGGATCTTTTTATCGTATTTCACTTCATTGTTTCTATTGAAAGTAATACGAGTATCATCATGGATTGTCCATACTTATAATGCATGTTATGACTACCGGGCAGACAAGTCTATAATCGATATTATTATTTATTTTTAACCTTCTTACTCGCCGCGCCGTGAGAAACGCGGGCTATGTCTATACGTGATTTTCTCAGATTTCCTGTGAAAGTTTGGTCTTTAGCCAAACCAGTCTTTAAGTGTGTGCGATGATCTACTGCTACTAGTGTGTTGCCGGTAACAGACATTATTACTACAACATTTAAGAGCTAGCCTCTTGTCGGTGGCATTGTATGGAATATGTAAAGAGGATAACACACAATGACGATTTTTAGATGTAGAGATAAGATAATAGTTTACCAAAACTTCTCATGTTCTGTGACACAAAACTGAAATATTGACTATTTCATAACACAGCAGTAATGAGGCAACGCTACATTAGAAGTGCCGTCAAAATGCATCTTCAAACTGGGACAAAGCAAATGAATCTCCGACAAAACTGGGAGTAGATTTAACGGTGCTTTGAACGGCCACGGTCATATTCACTTGCATAATGTTTGTTCCAAAATGACTGATGTTACTATTGGCATAGTTAAGGATTTTTTAGAGGGTGGGGCTGGGCACTATCTTTCGGAAGCGTAGTAATATAATTGAGGTTTCTTACCATTTGTGCAATCTTTCGCTTTCTGAGTCATCATTCAGCATAATGACGTCCACTGCTAAACATAGACTTTCCTAAAGGAATTTTAGAATGAATGATGGAAAGCGGCCTGCCTAAGGTCAAAAGTTTTGGGTGAACGACAATAGGCATGATGACTGAAAAAATATTTTTGCCCATCGGTTAGATTATAAAAAAATATTGTACACATATTTTTTCTTTTCTCTGAAAAACAATAAATGACGAAGGTACAGCGCATTTGAATTTCGCATGACGTCACGCTTTCGTACGATTTTAACACATCGGTGACATCACAAGCTGCACAAGCACTCTGTATCTTTGTGAATTTTTACTTTTTTGATAAACTGAAAAATATGGATACATTATTTTTGGATAATCTAACTAACGGACTAATTTGAATAATACTTTTCTGACCCAGTCATCATCCCTATTTGCAACGGTGATTTTACTCGCGAAAAAATTAAAAGGGTCAAAAATTAAAAGCTCTTCGTTCCAAAAAATTACGTTGAGGATCTTCGATCCAAAAATATTTTTTAGTTGTGGGTAAAGAGATTTATAATATAATGACTAGACTACTACCCTGCCCTCTTCCCTTATTTACGCCCATGGCCCATGGCAGTTACTTCAAGTACTATTATTACCGCGGAACGCACCAAATGTTTGTTTATTTAGGTTAAGAAGTTCATCTTTATCTTGTTTTAAATTTTCTTGCGCATACGTAAATATTTTAAGTGTACACAAAGACGTTGCATTTTAATTTATCTTCTCTCAAAAACATCTGCTTTGTGTTTATGTGAGAAACTGTAGAATGTTACCTTTGTTGGTAAAAGAAGTTAACATGACAAATAAATATGGACCAATGTTTTACAAAAGAGCTAAATAACTCAGACTTTCCAAGATCGTGTCTGGCAAATCCGTGCTTTTCAAGACATTTAAGAACGTACAGTGTTGTAAAGCAATTTGTGTTGGATCCCCGGAACATGAGACAATGATAGCTGTCGACACGTCGCCGACAAAGACTCGGCCACGAGGCTATTAGTCAGGCACACAAGTGACATGGACAAGCATACAGATGAGAATGTGGCCATAGAATGAGACATAGCACAGGATATTCGAGTCAAAGGCAGCGGTCAACGGCGCGACACTTCGTAAAGCATGTGCGCAAAAATGGCGCAAACCGAACATGGTGACTTTAATGTCATTTTGCATAGATTTTGTTATAATGAATTGTAACGTTTCTTTTCTTTAAGTACTTACGGTACGTTAGATGTAAGTTTTTTAATCCCAAAACTCGAATAGCCTACACACTTGTAAAAAAATCCTGCTTTGTTCAAAATTTCAGAACATTGTAATAAGAACACCCGAAGTTAGTGCAATCAAGATTTAAAATAACTAATATTTAGTGATACAGATTATTAGATTATAGAAAACAGATGACAAAAGGCGGCCTTATCGCAACTGCAATCTCTTCCAGCCAACCAAGGTAGGAATATGGAGATGTTTGACAGAAACAAGTGAGAAATTTTAGGAAAGAGAAAGAAAAAAATGCAACTGTACAATTAATAATTATATACGTTTACAATTTTTTTAAAAACATTGTGTAATTAAAGTCAAAATTATATATTCAAGCATATAACGTTGCCCTTCGTGACCCCACCCTCAACATTAATGGTTAGATCTAGAGTCAACGTTACAGTAAACACATTTTAAACGCTAAATTATTTCATAAATATACTTAACCCTGTTTATGTAGGTAGGCGTTCTATTGTCTTTACAAACGCTAACTTTGTCAAAAATTGAGAATCTGGCGTTACCTAGATAGATTTCAATGACACTTTATGTTAAATAAGTACTTACGTATTTTGTAGTAACTACCTACGTAGTCTACAGCTCCTAAAACAATAGTGTTTTAAACTTTAACATCTCCGTATTTTTCTGTTGTGATTTTATGCAAATAAATATTTGTTCATGAAAATTGAATATGCACACTTTAAATAATATTATTGTCATAAGTGTTCTTGATTTTATTGTTCAAGAAAATCGTTTATTATCTTTTTCTATACTTACATGATTTTAGTAACTTTCCGTAATGTTTGTTTCCATTGTCTGTGGTAGTAACTGTATTTGTTTTCTTCTAGATAACTAACTTTTCTTCTAAAACATTACATATTTTACTCATGGGTGTTCCTTGCACTGCTAACTATTTCAGTCGCTTCTCATTCAAGATAGGCTATGGATGGAACTAACTTGGCTAGACTAGAAAAAGACTGAAAGAGTTATGGCATCCTACATATTTTATTTTTATATGTACCTCTATATACCCTCCCTCAAATCCTCTCTATAAATGGAGAGGCCTTCGGTCTTACAGGGGATTAAAAGCTGTGAGGATAGAAAAATGTTATATACCAATAACTAAAAAACTCCGAATGGCGGAAATATTCCTTGATTATAATCCAAAATTTAAGCTTAACCATAACATGTACATAACACTAAAATACTGTTAAAACATGTGTAACTGCGACTAATCCCAAAGGTTAATAAACATTTAGTGAAAGTGCATTTATGACCAATGCAGCAATAATAAAACTAGTGGCACATACCAATAGTAGTACTGGAATCATTTAAGGGAGAGCTGATCATAAGAGGTAGCAATAAACTTGATTTAAGGGCTTATAAATTAAACACCTTTCGATTTTAACTTTCTTTCCTACGCCTATTTAAAAGTTGTGTTTGTAATGGTGAATGATTATTCACTGCTGCTGTAGGCTTTGACTATTAAGTTTCTAATCCGTCTTATGCATGTAATATTTCATTGCTTATAGAACGTAGGTACTTAGGCACTAGTGTAAAAGGCTCCATTCAATGGCGACCACGTACTGACAAGCACTGAACGTCCACAAGATAGTTCGTCAGACGTCCTAACTCAAAAACAGGTTGAAAGAAGTGTGTGAGTGAATACATCCTGTTGTCACATAGATTGCAGGAAGAGGTTAGATGCGAGTCACTTCCAAACGGTCCTTTTATAAACTCTTAGAAAGTGTAAATCATATTCTTGAACTATCTTACTGCATATGAATTTTTATATTGACAATTTACTAACTTTACTGAATCTTTTAAGAAAAAACGCTATTCTTCCTGATAGAAATAGGTAAGAAATATAGTAAGCAAACGTTTTACTCGTATTTTTTTACCCACACGATTTCAAAATTATATTCGGAAATTCGTATGCGTAAGAAAAGAGAGACTGATTCGGCGGTTTCTAATGTCTGCACCTGTACAGATTCTACTACAATTAGTGAATTTTTTACAACTCATCATAAACCGAGCGTGAACGAAACCTAGGTGATTTGACGAGGATACTCGTTTTATTTGTTCGTGAATTTCTTACTACTAACTTACCGATTTTATATTTTCAAGTTGCACATGCAAATGGAAATATTACTTTCTAGACGGTTATATCACCGATCCAAAGATACCATACCAATAAGGCGCTCAATTCCTGGAACGGTTTCCATACCGTGTGCCATTCCCGGAGTCGGCGATGACTCATAGTAAGGTCAAGAGCATGGCCACTCACTATGTATTCTATACATGATGAGCTTGGTGAGTATCCGAAACACATACTAATGAATCTCGAATATCAATAATAGTTATACTTATTTACGTCTGTGTGCTTGTCCAGATAGTCACTTCTTGCTTGTGTCCATAGATAAACAAACAAGAAACACGGGTACACATTGTAAATGATTTCAATACATTACATAAAGATACTAAAGAATTTTGAAGTTGAATTTTTGATACGCAGTTGCAAAACAGACGAGGTTTGTACTAAATAAACGCGCCAGTGCGAGTCGGACTCGTACATGAACGGTTCCGTACCTCCGTACAATGTTTTAAAACGCTAAAAAAACACGAAATTTGTATGACGACCCCCTTTAATTTTTAACTTTTTTATTCTTAGTATTTGTTGTTATAGCGGCCATGGTAATACATAATCTGTAAAAATTTCAAGTATCTAGTTAATGCCATTATAAAGATCTAGTTTAAAACGCTGAAAAAACACGTTTTTTGTACGGCGACCCCCTTTAATTTTTAACTTTTTTTATTTTCAGTATTTTTTATTATAGCGGCCGCAGTAATACATAATCAGTGAAAATTTCAAGTGTCTAGCTATTACGGTTCAAGAGATAGAGCCCTGTGACAGACGGACAGACGGACAGACAGCGGAGTCTCAGTAATAGGGTCCCGTTTGCATCCTTTGGGTACGGAACCCTAAAAAAGTGACAGACTAACAGCCCTTTAAATACCGTGCTAGGGAAGAATGGAAAAGACCAGCTGGATGGAGAGAAAAACCAAAGAAGAGGCGTTGGAGATGGTAAGAGAGAGAATAGAGTAAGGTAGTTTTCTGCAATGGTGCGTTTCGTACTTTGGTCTCTAGCACTGACCACATACTGTAAATATATTGCGCTCTCGTTAATGGAGACATTAATTGTTAGATCGACGCAAATTTCTAAAAGCTGTATTTTACATTTAACATAAGGAGTCAGGAGAAGTATGGTTATAGTGTTACTGATGGTAGAGCCATGTTACTAATGATTAACCGTGTGGTTCCTCGCAGAGTAAAATAGAACCTCTCCAAGTCTTCCCGAGGATGTTGTAGAAGGCGACTTAGGAAACACAAGCTAAACAAAGCTTAGATGTCAATGAGACCTCTCCAATCCGTCTGGTCAACGTGGAGAGTGTAGGCTAAATCCTCTGACTACTTAGGCTAATATATGGCTCTGGTCGTGCTTCTGCAGTGAAGACTAACAAAACCTGATGATGATGATGATAATGATAATAGTAGAGCAACAGAGCATAGTATAAGCGGCTCACTTGCTCGCACCAAAATAGAAGATAAAGAAAAAAAAAATGGGAAGTCTATATGAAAGTATTCGTTCATATATGGTCGTATACATTACGAATTATTTTCCTGCATAGATTCCCATGTTTGGCTTTAAGTAGTTTATAATTTATTCTCAGAAGCTCAACTGTTGCTATATTAAACATTTTCTGGCAATTATTAAAAGCTTATGCATCATAACATTTACATATCAATGGCGCCGACGAAATTACACTGGAATAACGAGAAGTAAGTGTTTATCAAGTAAACAACAAAGACAAATTACAACGTGAAATATGTATTTCATTAATGTACAATAAAGTAGTTATAATCAATTAAAGATAATTATTCAGCTCCTTTTTCGTGTATCGACGTATAAATCAACTTTCATATTTATTTTTAACATTGATATTTGCATCCATGCTTATTTGAGCTTTTTATTTCTAAGTGCTTATCTTTCTTTGTAATCAATAATGTCAATTTAAGTATATATATGTAGATCTATAAAGTTAAAACTCAGCAAATATAAATCCAAATAAAAAGAAAATAGACAAATGATAATCAATTTTTTTGTTTGAATCAAAGTTTATTAAACGACGAAGAATGAAAAAACGAATTAAGTAGATATGTTTGAATTTACTGATTTACTCATTCTCATTAATCATGATATACCTACATTATGTGCATAGAATAATATATAGGCATATTCTATTGACCCATTATTTAATCAGATACCTGTGCCACCGCGCGCGTCGCGCACTACGTGAGGTGGCACAGGCAATATTTTGTAGTTTTCATTGTTATGTGGAATACTCATATTTCTTGGAAGGAGTGATTTGCTCATAAATATATCTGTTGTTCCATGCTGGACTGGAAGAAAAGAAAAAACTTAGAATGTACCAGCTGCTTCTCTTTCCGCGCAGATCGTAAAAGCATATCGAGGGAATGGGTGAAAATGTTAATCATGTAATCAGGCGATATGGCTAGCAACCCATCACTATTTTGATTCCTTTTTCCGTCTTCTCGCCCACCATAACGATAAAAGTGGCCTTTAGAACTTGCGTCTCAGGGCTTAGAGCCGCAAAATCTAAAATGCTCGGTCTGCCCCTTTAGGGATAAAGACGTGATAATGTATCTATCTGTTGGAATTACCACATATTGGTACAAAATAAAATGCGACAACGCATATCAATGAATTATTACCAAATAAATAAAATAATTAACACCGACTTTTGACTCTTCAACGGTAATAAATGGAGACACGGGACTTATCTCACCGCGAAGGTTGTCAGTTGTCACGGAGCGTTCTCACGGACCACGATACTGCCACTATCAGTAGGTGGCTCAACGCCCACGCTGCCACTTTCGTTTCGGGCCCCGATTGTAGTCAGGATGCGATGGTCAAAAAAGTTATTGAAGTTAGAAAGTCTGCTTATAAGTATAATATTGTAATAATAGGATATTTGAGAGCTTCTTTAAGTTTTAAACTATTACAAAATTAGTAACATATATGCCGCCCTTGGAGAGCCATAAAAGTTTGTGCCTTTTGCTGTAGAGACCTTTGCGCCCTGGGGTGCGGAAGCCCGTCAGCTGTAGCTGTTGGTACAAAGAGTTTTCCGCGCATTTTGGCCAGCGGCTAAGCTTGCCCATACAACGAGGACATGCCGCCGGCCTCTTGGGTACATTACTCTCTGAGTTCATTAAACTGGGGTCAATTTTTTATATCATTTAATTTTTATTTTATCTTTTATTCTTCTTTTCAGTATTAGTTTAGTTTTAATTATTATAGCATTAAGTAATAGCAACTTATCACGATGTCGCAAATAAAGGAAATTTGAACCTATTTGCTTGTGCTACTACTACGCGGGGAAGAGACAGAAAAAGTTTTTAATGTTTGTGTTCGTATTGACACACGGCGCCACAGCGCGCGGGGTCTGTGGCGCCGCCGCCGCCGTGCACTTAAATTTTATATATAACATAGTTTCTACCTCTGGTTTCAACTAAGTACGGCTTTTGTCAACAAACTAGAAATGTCATTTTGATAATTCTTAACTTAAAAAGTCATTATGTACACATTTACAATTAGAGTTAATCCTTATTGACAAAATATAAGTAAAATATCAGAATGTACGCTTTCACAGGCAACATTTATCTCCAACCTCCTACTCTACATACGTGAGCAGCAGACAAGAGCACGAATCTTCACATATTATTGTAAGTCCACTCAACCGAGATCAAGAGGCACAGGAATGTCTGACGTGAAGCCCAAGATTTGCATGCTATCACTCGACAATGTAGCATCAATGTATAGATAGAAAAAATTGTAGATGCTCCAAATGCTTTAATGCATGAATGCTCAGAGAACACTTCGTAAACTCACGTAAACCAAGTGTAATTAACTTTGGCCATTATATATCCGTTTGTTTGATGTTATCTACGTTACAATTAAAAACCCCAAGGAGGAGGGAGGAAAAATGTATGAAGGGACTTCTACTTCGGTATCCGTATAAACGTAATATTATTCCTTTTATTTATGCGTCTAAATAAGCTGAATGTGACACTACTATTTGTGATCACTATTTACTACGTTAGCCTACAGAGTCGCTAAGTAGAATTTTGATCCTGTTTGCGACACTTAGCTTTAGAAAAATATATTTTTTTTGGAAATGTACATAGGTAGAAGATTGGCTCTTGTAGCACTATAATCAGAATTAATAGTTGAACACTTTTAAGTTTAGAATTGATTGAATTCAATGTAATCGTTATGAGAGATCGTGTGAAAATTTAATATCACTGATGTACAATTACTCTGAACTGAATGACATTTATTGTATGCAAGGCTTCGGAAGATTGAAGGACCATTGGCAATCACAATAACAAGCACATTGCTATTTCTCTGAATCTCTACTATTTCCTAATTGCGTTTAATGTTTTCTTCCAACATTTATAGCTTGCACCTAAAGATTTAATTTCCGTGTGATCGGTATACACAAAGAGTGAATTGATCGTATAAACTTAATTACCCTATAGTTCACATTGTCAAGTTTAGGTTCAATAACAATTAACATAGTATTGTAATATGGTTATTGTTAATTATAATCTGTTGAAAGAAACCCTATATGTTTTAGTAAGACAGTTGTTAATGAACGTTTTACAAACGTTTCTCAGAAATAGTTTATAAAGCTGATGAGGGGGTCGCGTTGACGAAAGTTGGGCGGGCGGCTAAACACTGGAACACGTTTGTATGTGAAACATGAGATTTTTTCCGAAATCCCTGCATTGGCAATAAAAGTTGTTCAGAATGAAGGCCTGAGTCACCTTCGTCCAGTTTAAATATGTCGATGGTATATTTGGTATTCGGACCGATATTTACACACGGTACGATGCTTCTAAACAAAACTCAGTTCAAATAACATCTAAACATTTATACTAATCTCTTGGACCTAGACGTCATAATGTCTCAAACTGATTTAAGGACTGTATGCACAAAGCCATGTGGTCAGATTTGGCTCTGAAATATGCAAAATTTTCCCGCTAGGGGGATAAAAATGTCAAGATGAAGTTACATAGAGTTAATAATGTGTAAACGGGACAATAGATGTAGGTAATCATAAATTGTAACGTAGAAGCTTACTTGTTTCTTTTCGTCAAGACTTCCAGTCCGCGATACTTATTAAAATTTTCAAATCAATCAAATCAAAGAATTATTTTGTTTGAATTATTATTTCTGAATTAAGGCCTTGGCGGATGTCATTATAATGTACTTAACACTTTAGTAGACAGGCTATCAGTAGAAAAAGGCTAAAGTCGAAAATACAGTAGTGTGCGTGAATGCAAGACGTTTATTTAAAAAGCGATTTTAAATATATGTGAAATTCATATAGCACTTTCTAAAAAATCCAAGTTATAGTTATTCGAATCTTGCGTAAAATTTATTACTTTTTCAATTTATTAGTCGACCTCCGTGGCGATTCCTTAACACGCTAGTCCGTCACTCGGAGGTTCTGGGTTCGATTCCCAGCCAGGGCAAGTTGGTAAATGGCCTTTTTTAATTTGTCCTGGTTCTTGGGTGTTTATTTTATCCCATCAAAAACATAAATGTAAAAATGCCAAGGTCAAATTCCGACAAAACAATTGAAATTTAAATAGCTGTCAAGTTATGTAGGTAGTGAAAACTGAAATTTATTCATAAGAATCTCAACATTTGACTTGGACAACATTAAGATTGAAAGCACGGTCACCCATCCTAACTGTCACCAAGCTAGAAATTGCTTAACCTGTAAAAGCACGGTCATTCATCCATCAATTTTTGAATTTATCGTATGCAAAGTGGAGCGAAATATTTGCACAAGTGGTTTTGATTACTCGTATTTTGAAATTTGTTAAAGCGCAAATGACAAAGAACCCTTAGAATAGAGAATCTTTTTAGTTTCACGAAGCTTTTTAGGGTTCCGTAATTAACAAGAAATGAATTCGTCATGTCTGTCTGTCTATCTGTCCCCAGTTTTACTCATAGACTATTAGTACTAGAAAGCTGTAATTGGGCATGGGCATGGATATGTGGTAATAAAAACTTGAAAAAAAAAATGTGTGGTGTGAGACGTCGTTGAATAGGTGTTTAAAAAATATTGTAAGATTATGAACACCCTCTTTCGTTTTAGCAATCCGTTTGTGAAATATTTGGTTTTTGATTGCAAATTTTTGTTAGAATCATGTGTCTTCCCTCTCTGTCAGTTAAACGGTTGTATATGGACACTTAAAAAAATTCACGGCAGTAGTACAAAACGTCTCCCTGTACTAAAACTAATTTAAGGTGGATTTAGTTCATGATACTGAACAACTTTTCCTAAGGAACACATAATTAAATATGAAAAGAAAATGTTTGCTTTCCATTCGACCTCCGTGGCGTAATTTTTAACACGCTAGACCGCTAATTCGGAGGTTCTGGGTTCGAGCCCCAGCCAGGGCAAGTTAGAAAATGGTATTTTTCAAATTGTCCTGGGTCTTGGGTGTTTATCTATGTATGTATTTATCATAAAATATAGTATCATTGAGTAAGTATCCCATAATACAAGTTTAAAACTTACTTTGGGGCTAGCTTAATTAGTGTTATTTGTCCTTACATTACCATACATATAATACATAAATATTACATTTTGCCAAATCTTGTGAGTAACAGATCAAAAATAATTTTTGTATTTCGTTTGTTCCTTGGTGAAAGTTGTTCAGTATCATGGACTGAATTCAGACCTAAAGTTAGGCAGTTGTTAGTTACATAAAACAAGTAGGTACTGACTACGGAACCCTACACTGCACGTGGCCCGTCACGGCACGTGGCCGGTTTATTTTGGTTAAGTTGAAATTTTAGGGAACCATAGACAAATTTATGATATTTCTGTGTAAATCAATATTACTTACCGCTGACATGACGTTCTCAAAAATACAATCAAATAGTATTTTACGCGAGCGGTGACTTGGAAAACTACACGTTTTGTGTTCCACTGATAGAAAATGTACACATTTGAATTTTCTTTGTGAAACAATACGTTTAGCGACCATCTGCAATCGTAACACCTTTCACTTCTATTCACCTTATTATGTAAGTACGGAGGGTAAAAAAGGATTGCACGTTAAACAGATCAACAGTCTTGGCGTAGCAGCTGTATGTGCTCAATCAATGACTTGACTGTTTGATTTTGTACAATATTTTTAACGAATCAACAAAGAGCACTAAAAAGAAATCTTTTCCTGAAAACAGCTAAAAAAATTGATTGATTAATGAAGCAGTAATTAGCATTATTGCACCCTTTTATTTTTTATCTTCTAATAGGTTTTCCTGTAATCTATAGGTAAAGAACTATTAACTGTATATTTTTCAAAAGATTGGGTTCAGTGGTTTCGGAGATAAGTGTATTTTTATTATTTATTTTCAAAAATAACTTCAAAAACACCAACTTAAAAAATATAGAAAAATATATTTAATATTATCATAAAATGCTCTTTCATTTGATATTTTACGCGATATAGTTCACAAAACCCTTTTTTTATGTCTCTTTTATCTCCCATAAAGTGGCCCCAATTTTTATTTATTTATTCATTTACCTACATTTTACTTCCGTCTTTGGGTCACAAATTTACATTATGTGCATCACATTTCAACTGAATCGGTCCAGTAGTTTAGTAGGGGGGGGTAAATTTTCGCCCATTTTCTTAAATAACTTAAAAATACCGATCTAAGAAATAAATATATTTAAAATTGTCATAAAAAGTTCTTTCATTTGATATGTCACACGATTTTGTTATCAAAACTTTTTTTTAATGTCTAATTTACCCACAATAAGTGGCCCCCTTTTTTAAATTTCATTTATTTACATTATACGTCTATCTTTAGGTCACTAAGTTACATAAGTGTAGGTACTAAATCTCAACTAAATCATTCTAATAGTTTCGTAGCAAATTGGCTGTGACTTACGGACAGACAGACAAGCGAAACCCTAGAAACAGTAAAAACACCGAAAAAATCGGTTCCTATACAAATTTCCCGGGCGGCTGCACACTTTTGTATAAAAATGCAGATTTTTTTTGTTTTTTGACTGTTGTTTTAATATCATTATACTATACTAGCAGTCCACCCCGGCTTCGCCCTTGGTACACACAAAGCCTATGTCACTCGGGGATAGTGTACCTTTCCAACGGTGAAAGTTTTTTTTAAATCGGTCCAGTAGTTTCGGAGCCATGTAATGCAAACAAACAAACAACCAAATCTTTTCTCTTTATAATATTAGTGTAGATAAATAGCCTACTATAGCCTGCCTGCCAAGCCAAGTATAGATCTAGTATAGCCTGTGGTTCGATATGTTACGCATAATGTCAATTCGTATTTTGATATACATTCATGGGGAAAAGTTGTTCAAAATTTCAGACTGAATCACCCCTCAAAATAATTGTAAAACCCTAATTAAACAGCACCTTTTATTACAAAAACAGTTAATATGATTCCGCGACCCGAGAAAGTTCCAATCCGATTTTCACCCTAATCGCCAATTAAAAAATATAGGTAATAAATCAAACCAAATTATTTTTTTCATTGACTTAATTTTCAATAAAATTAAAAAAAAAAATGTGCGATGCCGTATCTGCGATAGCATTACGTCTTTACTTGAACGTCAACAAAATGTCAAAACTGTGCCATAGTGTAGCAAAAGTATGACATAATTTGGCAGTTTGTACATAGTTTTTTATTGAAATATTTTAGACTGTAATGCAATTTTACGTAATTTGAAAATGGATTTTTTTGAAAAATTCGACACGGCCTCCTTCCTGAACGCCCGGCGGGCAACTGAATTTGTATGGAAGAATCATGGCCGCCATTTCAGAGATTTCTGTCAAAAACGTTGCAAAACATCCAATTTTTAAAATTATTTTTTTTATTATTGCGTGATTGCATTGTAAGCAAATATAAGAATAATGTTTCAAAATAGCCTTTATTTTTATAAAATATATGCAATCCCTTGTTAGAATATTTCTTTACTCAGAAAAACAAGCCAGTTTGTAGCAAGATTTTCTAAAATATTTCTTTCAGGTTTCTTTACAATTATCTTACTTTTTCTGAATGAAAATTAAAAAAATACGATTTTCGTCTACTGGCTAGTCTATTCATCTATAACTAGGTATGTAATTTTCTTAGTGGTCTTTTCTACTTAAGCCATAACTATTGCCCGCGCAAAGTGCGTTTTGCATGTTTTTGGGTAAATTCAATGCTTGTTTTTAGGAAAACTACAAAATATTTAAAAAAATCCTTTTTTTCGTCTACTGTCCCAACTCTTCCTCTATCTATGTGTATACATTATTTGACTTAAATCAAACGCTTTCTGTACAAACTTGTTGCCCGCGCAAACCCAGTTTACATGGTGCCGACCCTTAAATCTTCAAAATGAAGTCTTACATTTATTAAGGCGCAAACAGTAACAGTATACAAACGTAATAACTGTAACAAGTCACAGTTATGATAGTCGAGACCATATCTACACGAGAACATCTCCTTTATGCAACTTGAAACAAAATAAATGTCGCTGCAAATTATTTACGTTACGTTGCTTCCATTGCATTGCACAATACGTAACTTCAGATTGTATCGTTCCGAAAGCTTGATTTCTATTGGGAACTATGAAAACACAATGATGCAAATGCCACAATACACTGATATTACGAGAAAGCGAAATTAAAATCCTTGAAGTATTAACACTCCATGATCTTGAATGGGAAACGAAAAACAATGGGATTCTTTTCAGGTTTCTTAGCAATTTGGTGTCGATTTGTTTTAAAAATTTTAACTCATTGTATTTCTGTGGAGTTTATTCTATTTCATGAATTATTTGGTCCTCAGATGCTTTATTTACATGTCTCATAAAAACGTGTACCAAGATCCATCCATCTTACTGTAAACAAAATATGTCCATAGAAATCGGATCAGTCGATCGGTCAATTAGTATGAGAGATCAAGCAATATTTTTCGTATTTCGCTATAAGTTCTAAAGAAAACTCGCTTAATAACATGGACTGAATCTTCAGTTGAAGCCTTTAATATTTCCTGTACCTGTAGGATCGAAAATATATTACCTATCCGAGTAATAATGTGAAATATCATAAATCACTAACATTGTAAGAAGCGGCGCGTTCTGTACTACTTTTGAGCTCGTGGTGATCACCGTTATTTTTTTTACGGCGCCTGCGCAGGAACCTGTTTGAAGGGAGGGGAGGCCACACACCTCGGCTATGATACTCAGCTCGTATTCATGTCGGGTTTCAAGGGCAAAGGACGGATACACCACATTTGAAGATGTGTATAAGATGGTATCACTTTGAACATATAACACATTCTACATTTAAGACAAAATAATCTATTGGTTCAACTTTTTTGCTAACACAAATATTTATTATGTTTTTATGAGGAGCTCGGTGGCCCAGTGGGAGTACGCATTGCTAGCGCTTTCGCAAGTGAAGCCACCCTGGGCGTGGAACACAAATGGCATAATTAGTGGCATAATTAATTGACAAATGCTCTTAGCATTAAGTCCGCCATTCATATTCATATATTTGTTAAAAGTATATTTTTACTTTGGACAATAAAGTTTGATAAATAGATATGTAAATAAAATAAATAATTATTTTTCGAGCTCCTTTGTGGTTCGGAAAGTAGGTACATAAAGCCGGTGGTCCCGGGGCTGTCATCATTGCATGTCAGTCGTTAAGCTATGTCAGATGCCTTTCGGCAGCTTGAAAATCTGACATCAGTGTTGTCCACTTACACACTCGAAAAAAAACATATTTTTGTTAAAAATTAAAAATCCTGTGACTTATTTATTTTATATATATTTACGAAAAACGGCCACTTTTGGCAAATGTGCGTAGTAAAGCTTAACGTTCTCATTATAAACTGTAAACAGTAGTTCATAAAATACTTTGAAGGGTTATCTAGGACTTGGTAGTTGCAAAATTTTAAATAATGTCTCCGTTTTCTTTGAAATGATTTATTTTAAATGGGGGCAGCACTGGACCCCGGAAAATTCAGGTACGGCCTTAACAATTTTTCATAGTTTTTATTTACTTACTTTGCATTGGTCTAACTGTCTTACCTAGGTATATACTTAAGTTTAAATATATAAACCTACATTACCACTGCACTGACTCACTTACTGATTGACATAGTTGTTTGACCTGTTCCCGGGTGGGTGGGATAATGATTGATGTATGGTCGTGTAGAGGATGCTCCAGTCAGTACCAGAAAAATCTGACATTTTGAAGATCATCAGATCTTAATGTGGACGAGGTACAGCCTGCAAAAACGGTTAGGGTTAGGGGTGTGATTTTTTTTTCAAAATGTAGGGGGTAATAACCAATTTGACGACTGTCATTTGTTTTTTGATTTTTTTCAAAATCCAAGATGGCCGCCATACACGGACAATTTCCGAGTGTGTACCGCGAGAACGCAGGTCTAGCGGATAGCGAGGCCGAAGGCCGAGCTGCGTGGCAAAGGTGACGCCCGAGCCCCTCCTGAACAAATTTTAAGTATCTAGTTAATGCCATTAGATCTAGTTAAAAACACTGAAAAACACGTTTTTTGTATGACGACCTCCTTTAAATTTAAACCTTTTTTATTTTGAGTATTTGTTATTATAGCGGCCATAGTAAAACATAATCGGTGAAAATTTCAAGTGTCTAGCTATTACGGTTCAAGAGATAGAGCCCTGGGACAGACGGACAGACGGACAGACGGACAGACAGCGGAGTCTCAGTAATAGGGTCCCGTTTGCACCCTTTGGGTACGGAACCCTAAAAATTACCTCTCATGATAAGTTTCTTTTTTCATTTCTTCTCAACAATGGTCGGCCTATAACGTTTAGGTATGCATACCTAACTAATAATAATTTGTTATAATAATTCCTGTTATTTAAGAGCTACTAGCGTTTCGCTGCGGAATTTTACAAACGTGAAAAAGTATTTGGCGCCCTCATGAAAAAAAGATGTCGTTTTGTGGCTCTTCTTATGACCTTGAATCTAGATAAAAACTCTTAAAGTTAATAATTTTACGTGCAATACCGTATCCACTGGTTAGTCACACGCTTGACCAGTGCGACCTGATAATGCATCAGATAACAAGTTACGGATAACTCAAACTAGGCCAGGTAATGCACCTGTCGACATAATCGTGAGCCCTTTGTGTGCTGCAAACATAATAAAGCCCTGATTAGAAACGGGCTTTATTTTGCTTGGAGTAAGATTGCTGCCAAATCCTCGAGAGATGACTCTGTTTAAATACTTTTAAACTACCGCGTTGCATTATTATTAAATTAATGCATACGGGAATTAACGCGAATGCAAGCTGGGACCACGTTCGGTGAAACCCGAACGAAACGTCAGCAAAATAAATAAAAAAAGGTACGCTTCGCGTTAATTCCCGTATGCATTAATTTATGACTCTGTTTAACCGAAAATAGAAGATGAGATTCAAATAGCACGATATTCGGCATTCTAGTTTGAAAAACTAAAATGCATTTGCATAGTACCTTTGAGATAGAGATTATATTGTAAATAAGGGCAATAAATGTAGATGCAGTGACATTTACCATTGTTACTAACACCTGGGCCTATGTTGTCTTAAATAAAGATTTAATTAAATTTACAATATGTAAGTAATACCACAGACAGACTAATAATTAATATACAACGTACAAGTCATACTATGGAAGGACAGAATACAGGGTCTAACACAAAATATACATACTTAATCTATTTAAAGGGTGTATTCAATCAATGATACTGAACAACTTTTCCGAGGGACCATAGGTATATTGCAATATGAAAAATAATTGTAGGCCTCTCATACAAGTTGACCGATCAGCTATCATAATTTTTATGGAAAGCAAAAAAAAGTTTTCCTTGGGGAAAGTTGTTCAATATCGTGGACTAAATACAACCCTAAAATAGTTTCAGTATATTTTGTTAGACGTGATATAATGCAAACATAGGTACTTAACCACATACATTTTAATTAAAAAGAGTTCAGGAAGCAGAAGAGTTGGTTTGATACCAGTAAAACCAGTAATCAAAATAACTTTTAATGTGCGTTCGTAAGCATAAACACAGGATTCTATGTATGTTATTTAGTAATTAAAGAATTAAGAACCGTCTATGAGCCATTAAAATCCGTTAACGAACCTTCACCACACAACACTTTTACCTTAAATGACTCTCCAAACATAACCATTTAAATAAACACCATTTATTACATCTAAGTAATTGCTGTATGAAAGTGTATGTGAATTTCAATTTCGTTTCTTTCATAGTGATTTAAAGAATCGTAGAACGTAAATACATACATAGTAACATTTCATATGTCATCGTATGTTATCTAACTTTTGAGTATGAAAAAAACACGCGCACCTTAAATAAACCAGGCAAGTGCGAGTCGGATTTGTACATAAAGGGTTCTGTCCGTACCTCCGTACAATGTTTTGAAACGCTGTAAAAACACTCCCTTTAATTTTTAAGTTTATCTTATTTTCAGTATTTGTTGTTATAGCAGCCATAGCAATACATAATCGGAGAAATTTTCAAGTATCTAGCTATTACGGTTCAAGAGATGAATGATAGAACCCTGTGACAGACGGACAGCCGAACAGACTGCCGAGTCTCAGTAATAGGGTCCCATTTGCACCCTTTGGGTACGGAACCCTAAAAAAGGAGGAGCTTTTCAAATGCTTTTTTTTCATGTATATTCTTCCTCAATAACTTCTCTGTTCTTTAACCGATTTAGAAAATTCTTTTTTTATTCGAAAGGTCAAACATGCAGGTTGGTTATCACCAGGTGAAGGTCTGCTCAGGTGATGGAATCCTCTAGAAATCGGTGACTTTTTGTGAAGTAGAGCTGATGAAGAAGACCATAATTGTAGTCATTTTTTGTTTGTTTAAATATATAGGTGGCAAGTTATTATTTAAAAAAAAAGTACTTAGGACTCCTTTGTATAAAACAAAAAGTAGGTACTTGAGGATCTGTCAGGTCCGTGATTCATAAAATAAACAAGTTATAACCAGTCCGACATAAATGTAATAGACAATATGCATGTGATTCAGAAACGAACGAAAAAAATTATGTGTAAACTTTACCATATATATATATATATATATATATATATATTATACCCATATATATTTTTTTTTTCAATTTAACATGTTTCCATTGAGAAATTAAGGATTTAAAAGTTGTCTTTTTCAAATTCCCTCACAAATTTCCGAAACGCAACGCTATTGGCGGAACGAAACGTTACGACACCAAACACTGTCAAACTTAATTTTCTAAATAGTCTGTACTGTCAACCACAAATTAGAAAGAAGAAGAATCTGTCACTGTCAATAAGTAGTTCGTAATTTGTATGATTGTTGGAGGTTATTTTCATTGTTTTGCTAAATTATTAGTGTTCTTTGAGAATTATTAGCTGAAAGTCTGACTCCTGGTGAAAAAAGACTTGCTACAATGATTGAAAGCGTTTTTGTTGTGGCAGATACAGTCAGATAATCTGCCTAAAATTGATGTGTTTATGATGACTACGTACTTCGCAAGTAATTCCAATTTTACATCCTTTGAACTCAGAGCAGTGAAAGCCGCGAGGTAAATAATTTATAGATATTTGATAAAATTCCATTTTTCTCAGTTTTGTACTTATGAGACAAGTCAATCAATTAATTATAACCTAAAATATGGTACGATAATTTTTTGATTTTTTTTCCATTGACACTGACATTGACAGTGTGCGGTTAATAAAAGCGCAAAATGGCACCGCGTTTAAGTCGTCCGAAAATGATAGTAGTTTTAATTATTTTTTTAAGCTTATTTAATAATATTCTGTGACTGTGATATTTTTTTCCGTTTATACAATAACTTATAGAATCATTTTAAAAAATAAAAAAAAGACATGAATATACCCTATTGTATTATGTTTAGATTTTACGTCCGTCTATCCTATTACTTTACTTTAATATCTATGATTTCCATATTACCCTCCTATGTCTGTAATGTTTTGAATGTATTTACAAGTCGTGTAGTGTAGTGCCACCTGCCACCCGTTGCTAACACAGCTTTTCTATTGAACTCTAAGAAATTTTCATAACTAAGAACCTTCTCCATTCACACACTTTCAATATGGCACATACAACCAGAATGACGCCTACAAAATAAACCTTCTGAAACTATTGTAAGGGTAGATTCAGACCATGATACTGAACAACTTTCCACAAGGAACATATGTCGAAATATGAAAAAAATATTTGGCTTTCTATACAAACTCAATATAATACATTAAAAAAATCAATAGGTGTCTTAAAAATTAAGAAATTATTCATGTTTCAAATTACTATATATGTACTCGTATGCATTTCAGAACGACTATTGCTTAGAAAAAATGTCGGAATAAACTTTAAAAAGCTAGCAAAAGGCAATTAAAATTTCCAAAATTAACACTAGGCAATGTATTAACAAATATTTCGAAGCAAAATTACATCGACAAACGGAAAGTTGGAGAAATAAGGTCTCGAAGCAAGGTGCTCGATGTTTACAAACATCGAACAAAAAACCTTTCGCAGTATCAAGACGTCGCACCATGAAGGCTTCGCTGTAAGGTTGGCGATGTATCAATTTTCGAAGAAAAGTGTTTTGCAGTCACGTAGGGAACTCAGGGCAAAAACCAGGTGAGGTGATTATTCTCAATACGCGAATGGTTAGCTACCTATCACTACTTCTGAATCCAGTTTTTAACCTATTAAGTGCGAGCGCGGTCTTTGTGTCTTACCACCCTTGACTCTGTCCACATATTAACAAATAAAGACGTGGTTGTGAATATGTATTATTATTGTTTCCATAATATCAACGAGTTATGCGAAGGGTCACGTAAGAATGGACATATATGATGTTATGAGCCTTGGACCACCCAAGCGCAGTTCACTCGGAGCTATACAATACAACATGTATGGTACCTCTATACCAGCTTATCTCTAATGATCACAGCGACACTTCAATGGACCGTGGCGCCCATTTTTTGTGCGCAATAAAATCTGTTTCTACTGAGTTAGAATTTCATTGCGTGCGTTTATGACTTCGAAAGTATACATTCGCCATAAAGTTTCTTATTTGGAGCAATTGAAGCGGTTTGTATTAGGTATACTGAGAAGCTATTCTATTTTTTATTTTTAGCCTATGCGGCCCGTCAGCAGGGCAAATGTGAAGGAAAGGAAGGCCTCATTTCTGCCGTCCAACTTAGAGCTTTTGAGGCTAGTTTTTATAAAAAGTGTCAATGTCTTCCCGCCATCTCTTCTTGGGTTTATCCGGCTTTTTCTTCTTTCGAGAGCATTGAAATATTAGTAACATTAAAATATTTGCTATTTTCAAATAGAACGTAGTATTAAATTAATTTTTTTAAAAGAAATAAGTAAATAATTTATTTCCCGTAGAACAAAAAGATGGCCGAGAGAAGAGAGGAATGGAGGCATCTCCACTTAACTCCGCCGACAAGAGCAAGCTCTTTAGTTAGAGAAGAACAAAATCTGGACAAGGTGATACGAGTAAAGTTCATCTACCAACCCAACCGTACTACTGCATAAAGTAAGCCAAAGCAGTCATAAATTCATGCAAAACAGTACATATCAGATTGACACGTAACTGAGAATTGTAAAGTACCTACCTACAAATTAGTGATGCACGATACGAATTTTACGGATACGATACCGATATTCGACAAGTAAATGCACACAAGTCAGGCCGAACGACGCGACCAATTTGCGGAAAGAAGATTCCCGTCAAGTAACCAATATTTAAAAAATTATAAGGGCGACAACGGGTTTGAAAGTATACCTATGCTTTTAGAATTATCTTTAAATGAAATTTTCTGCCTAGCACTTAGACTTAGCTTGAAATTGAATAATTTTTTAACAAAGACTTTTTTCGAATTTACGACTTCATGAAAGAACTAGGAACTGCCTATCATAGAGTTTTAAATCTTGAATTTTACTCACGCAAATGCTTACCTACGCTATACACATCAAAGATTACGAAAAAGCGGAATTCTAACCCTATCTATCTTAATCTCATCTTCAATATCGGTTTATCGGAGCAAAACCGATATATTGATATCGGCATCAGCAGCATCCTTACTTACAACATACCGAGTGCGTGCAAGACTTGCATAAAGATGTCAATTTTACGACCATGCTTTTAATTTTTTGCGAACAACATTCGGTATGCAGCGGCGCTCTCGCTTCCTACTTTAGGTTTCTTTTTAAGGCGAAGCAACCTTGGTCAGAAGCTCAATTTTCCATGGTCTGAATGTTCAAAACAACAAGATTCGTACTAATGACTGTGGTTTGGCTACTATTAATGAGATCCGCCGGACTTCCCGTTTGAAGAGCGCATGTCGTTATAAAGGTTATTCGTAGTAAAGTAGATGTTATGAAAAAGGTAGGAATTTGTATGTACTTTTTTCTACAAGAACTGATATATGTGCAAAACATGCACCTGGTCGTTAACGACTTCTTTAGCCATGGACATCAGCTACCCTACAGATGCTGCATGCACTTGTCGAAGAAAAACCGAAGGATTAGTCGCGTAAAATCTTATTCCGCTTCACTCTTTTACTTCATTATCTCTTGAGGGTAGAAATAACTACAGGTCATAAAAAACTACAGTAGGCCGTGTTATAACGCATATGTCACTGCGTAGATTTTTTTTATCAAAAACAGAAACGTGTTTTAATACTACACAACTGGGAGAAAGTAAATTTTCAAAGGCCAATGTGGTTATGACAGATATAGGTAAAATAAGACGTCATAATAAAACAAATTAGGTACAGACAGGTAAATTTTGTAAAAAAAAAATATTTTTTTCTTGAAATATTTTTTATTGTAAGGCTGCTGTTAAGAACTTATCAATTTGAGTCAAATGTAATAAGCCCAAACTCGATGGGGTTGCGTTGTTTGATTGCAGTTGCAGGGTTCCTTTAGCCACCTTCCGAATCCATCATCAGATCGGCTCCTTGTTATAACAATATTGCATTGTCATCTGATTCATCCCCATCTTCATATCACCTTTCGTTCAAAGGGTCCTTTACAATTCCATTCGTGAATTGAATTTATTTCCATTCCGCTTCGTAATTTCTCAGTACTTGTGGCTGTCTGAGTGTTTGCCGAGCTCTCGCCGCCATTCCCACATGTTACACAATCGCAAACAAGAAATGTGAAATGTCCGTGACCTTCTGTCACAAGCTCGTCTTCAGACCTTGTACATTTTATTTGTCTTTAACTTCTGATTTTACAAGGTTTATTTTTGCTCTTTGAGGTTTATTCCTGACATACTTAGACGAAGTAAGTAATTTATATGTAATCTGAAGACAAGCAGAACAAACAAGATACTGTGTAAGATGTAAACTCTATATAGCGTCACTGAAGGGACTGTACATTTTGCGACGTTATAGAGAGTTGTCGTAATATGGAGTGAAGGAAAAATCAATATAATTTTACTATCAAAATATGTTTTTAATAATAAAGTCTAAAGTTTAGAAGCTATAAACATTAATATTACCATTTTTTAACAACGCATATTGCTGTAGTCCATCGACGCATGAAAAAGTCTGTTATCTTCGTGAGATTTTTTGTTGCCGGCCAAAACAACCTAACGATGGGGTCAGTCTTGGTAAATCCAAGCCAATAAAGCAACAAACAAAAATCTTAAAAAAAAACGGAGTACTCTTTATTGCTTAATGATGACGTATTTTTGACGTTATTTGGAGTGGGTGCGACGATAGAGTATATCATTGTATGGAAAACAATGCAAACCAACCAGTGCCAAGGAATTTCGACATTATAAGGAATTGGCCGTTAAATCGAGTGACGTTACATAGGTTTTACACTGTATCTTCAAAAACTAAAAGCCGACTACAGAATTATGAGCGAACAGATGAACATACAAACAAACATACATACATACAAACAAGCATACATTCATACATACATACATACCGGTCAAAATCATAACCCTCCTTTTTGCTTCGCCGTACTCGGGTAAAAATTCATACTGAAAAGTAGGTACATTTATCCAGTTAATGTAAATTAACTGGATAAATGTTGTTGCATAGCAGGAAACAACAGCTAATAATGTATATAATTTTGAAATGTACTTTATAAGCCCTTTCGTTTGATACCCCAAACGGTATGATTCGGTGTATTTTATTTTTTAGTTTATTACTTTATGGCCTTTAGAGGGCACCACAATAGATTTACTGTGACGTCACATAGCCTAATACCAGTGGACATCCAAGACGATTCCGACGATGCCTCATTTGTCAAGGTATCATGGATATCTTTGAAGATACCTACGAGAGATTTCATGAACATACATACATAGCGACGAAACACTAAACCCTCCTTTTGGCTCCTCCGTAGTCGGGTAAATGTCTGTGGCCTTCGCTTACATAAATCGGTATTTGGAACCTTGTACTTTTTTTAAGTTTTTCAAGTATGTAGGTAATGTACATTTACTTTCTTACTTTCATTTCAAAGTTTATCCGGAAGTAGGTAGAGATCAAAATTACTTTTTTATGAAGACGAAATATGTGAAATGTGCGTGCCCAGCCTGACACAGCTCGGTCCACGGAACCTGTACTTTTATTTGCTTTCTAAGTACTTATATCTTTACTTATACACTTACTTTATGTTGTTTACTCCTGATTTTCAAAGTTATTCCAGAAGTATAGTACTAAATAAACGGTTTTTTTTTAGTAAGACAAGATGAGCACTTCGTATCGCATATTCGATTAACGCTAGCCTTTCAAACTATTTCCAGAAATAGAGTTTTTTGAATCAAACAAAAAATGAGAAATTTCTGAACTTCCGTGCAGTAATCAGTCTTTGGAACCATGTAAATTATATTTGTCTTTTGCTTCTGACTTCACTATATCTGTGCCAATCATACAATTTGTTGCAAAACTACGAAATAATCGAAATAATCCTATAAGAGCATAAACAATCCGTGTGAACAGCTTGCCCAGTAAAAAAAATCGGAATATGGTCTAACAAAATATACCAAAACCTTTTATGGGTGAATTCAGTAAATGATTCTAAACAACTTTCCCCAGGGAACATATATCGAAATATGAAAAATAATTTTTGGCCTCCCATAAAAGTTGACCGATCTGCTGATCCGATTTGTATAGCAAACAAAAAATATTTTTCATATTCGCTAATATTTCGTTCCGTGGGGAAAGTTTTTGAGTATCATGGACTGAATTCACACTTAAAATAGTTTCAGTAGATTTTGTTACACGTTATATACAAAGTGGATGAGACATACCCGTAATAAATCGAACCACCAGCTATACTGATCACAAAAGTAGTTATAATGAAATTAAAATAATAGTCAAAAAACCAAAAAAAAATTCGACATTCCCATACGAATCGCCCGGGCGGCCGCATACTTTTGTATGGAAATGCCATATATTTTGTTTGTCATTTGGCTTTTATTTTACTTTCATTATACTTTAGTGATCTAGTATAGACCGTGGTTCGATTTTACGGATATGTCCCTTCCACGTTGTAAACTTATGCATAAAGATATTATTTTTGTAATAGCTCTGATTCTATATATACTTATTCAAGTTTATAATATTATATTAAGAACGATTCATAAATATAAGCCTACCTACCTTATTACTTTTGCATCTATTACATTTTGCTATTATTATAAGTTACACGCAAACCGTGCTAACATTTAGTAAGTATAAGTAGGTACTACGCGACTTTTAAAACAGAATTATCATAATTTCAAAAATCACATCTCGTGTGCCTACCTAACCTCCTTTCTTAAGTTAGTGTTACTGAACTATCGATAGTTTCATAGTTACAAAGTTTTCATAAACATCGATAGTATGGTTCTTAGTAATATTATCGATAGTATTGTATATTCAAAGTAATCAAACTATCGATAGCATCGGTACTGATTATGTCGAACTATCAACATTAAATATCGGAATGATTTATACTTATCAAAACTATCGATTGTTCTATACTGTCGATAGCTGCCTATATATTAAATGGACCGTAGAAAACAATTGATATTATCGATAGCCTAACGAAACTAATGTTTTTTTATAAACTATCGATAGGTATCGATAGACAATCGATTGGCAACACTTATAGTTTGTTTTTGATCACAGGTTCTCCACACTATCTCACGGCCAAGACTCGCAAGTTCAAAATGACAAAAAGTCACTGGCCTGAGAGTCATGATATTGAGACGACTACCAAGTGAACACTTTAAATTTTTATTATATTTTATTAATGTTTGATGTAGTGTCATGAAAATTTTAGTAATTTTCTATCAAAATAGTTATGACTTTCCAATTTTGAGTAGTCAGATTTTTTAAACTGCCTTAAAGCATCTGACATAGCTTGACGACTGCCATCTAATGACCGCGGACCATTGACTTCAATAAAAGCGCTACCACTCCAAGTTTGAATCACGTTCAGGGGTAGTGTACAAACTTACGCCCACGAGCTATTAAGTTCTTAATACTAGTGGTTCTGTGCAAACAGTAGACCTCGCGAACAGTTATTATAACCATGCAATAACCGAAACTTTGAATTAAAATCTTTTGGATATTTTTTGCAACATTTTGTGAAGAATTAAGTGCTTAGTGTGCCCCTCAAATTTGATTAAAAACCGTCAATAAATAACGGCTACAGCAAAGTTCCTCTTTTTCCCCCTATTTCTCCTACAATCAAAACTTGCTATCGATAAAAAAATTAAATAATTCAAGGAACTTGTGTGCCAATTTTCGTCCAAATTGGGTGAGAGCAGACAGACAGATCTCGAAATTGAGACGCTTCGCTCGCTTGGTCAATAAGGTAACCATAAACTAATACCTAACCATAACATTACCTTTATGAACTTAACAGTGGTTATGCCCATTACTCTTCTTATTCTTGATGTCTGGTAACCCTATCTAGTAGAGCATGGCTTGAACAAACGATAGATCAACACGATAACTTATTGACGAAAACATGTTCGATAACAATGGGAAAATGCCAGAATTGTTCAACCAAATTCCCATAGATATTGCTCTACTAACATTCTACGCTTGCTTATTGATTGACCTGAATGTTAGGTTAGGAGAGAAATAGAACAATTCAGAATTTACTTAGTTTAATTACAAAAAACTAAATCTGGGATGTGATCGAACCAATAAAAACTGTTTGAAAATACAGTCGTTCTTAAAATGCGGATTAAGGCACCAAACTTAAAACCGGAAATCATTCTTGGAATTGGACGACAAATCCCAACTAATATTATTAATGCGAAAGTGAGTTTGTATATTTGTTTGTTTTTTTATTTGTTTGTTACCTCTTTACGCTTTATCTACTGAACCAATCTTCTTGAAAATTCGCATAGGTACACATAGTTAGGAGTACTGAGAAGGACATAGGGTACCTTTCATCCCGGAAAAAAGTAATGTCCCCGTGGGATACGCAAGCATTATAAAAAAATGGCATTTCGTTTTTGACACATTGAAAGAGGTAGAGAGTAAGTCACTACTTTACAAAATGAAACGTCAGGACACTTCCAGTGACATCGGAAACCTATTGGTTGTCAAAACACAGCACATCCTCTAATATCTTCAATGGAGTCTCGGCTTAACAATGAGAAATTTGTGATATTGTCAAAGCTAATTTCACAGGTCGCTCTATCACATCATGCCTACTTGTTAATTGACCTGAATAGGTTACGAAAAACAAAATAGCACATCTGGAGGTAATTGAGAAAACGAACTTGTTTTGTACATCTACCAGTAAAAATAGGGATGTTACGAATATTCGCATTCACATCAATCAATACTAATGCGAATGTGTGCGTGTTTTGCACATCGTACGCGCGTACGCGCCGCTGCGTTTCAATTTCAATGATATTCGCGCATAACGAGATTAATTCGACCAATAGGAAGCATTTATTTCACGCGGGTTGATTGCTTGGTTTATTTTCTTTTAGTTGCCAATCTGCTGTAATTACTTTCATTTAACCAATCATATTTTGCAAAAAAATCTTAGATTCGGCGCTCAGCCACCAAATATTTTCTGCCTCCAGATTTTTGCACAGTTTTTCTCTTCTGAACTACTTTTGAATTTTACTATTTTATTTCTAAACTGCATCAAACAGGAACATATAAAAATGCCTATATGTTAAAAAACATCTCAATCAATCTCTATAAATATCTCAAAGTTATACTCCATTTCAAAATTCAAGGTACCCTTGGTATGATTGTTTACCCTTGTACGTCTTTTTATTCAAATCAACCAACCTCCTCCTATATTTTATTCTGTGTTAACACCTAAGCATATCTTCAATCTTCGATGAACGTTAGCTATAAATACAGACCTTTCTCTAATTAGCGCCTATCAAGACCTCGCATTGGTCCATCACTAAAAAGGCCTGTTAACAATATGTTGATTAGGTAACAATATTGACAGCTTTACTTTTATTCGCACTGCCGGTTGTTCACCTCTCGTTTAAAGTACTTTCTTATTTTTTATTTATTTAATGTAATACACATTGCCTAAAACCTGACATCCGTTGAATAAAGTTCAAGTGTGGGCGCAATTTGAAGAAGCACTACAAACATTTTTCAAGAGAACTCACCGACATGGATACCAGCGTCATACTATTGTATGTACATATAAACGTAGTTATAACTATTTTTGGATAAACCTGATGAATTTTCTTATTGCCTTCTGGGCACTCTTCTGCAGAGAAAGAATTTGCGAGATCCTGCAAAACGACATCCGAGGCTCTGGCGACCCACCAACCCGCACTGGACCAGCGCGGTGGGTTTCTAAATGATTTAAGTTGTATTAAGTTTTTTTTAGTTAGGTACTAAGTTTAGTTTAGGTATTATTTATTATTAATTATGTTATCAGATACTTGAATAAATGAAAATGTAAATAGAACTATTTATATTATTATACAACCTGGAAGGGACATACCCGTAATAAATCGAACCACGGGCTATACTAGATCACTAAAGTATAATGAAATTAAAATAACAGTCAAAAACAAAAAAAATCGACATTCCCATACAAATCGCCCGGGCGGCTGAACACTTTTGTATGGAAATGGCGAATTTTTTTCTTTTTTTGTTTTTTGTCTGTTATTTTAATTCCATTTACTATAATGATCTAGTATAGACCGTGTTTTGATTTATTACGTATATGTCCCTTCCACGTTGTATAAGAATTAAATATTTTAGGAAGCACCTTCGCTTGCTAATAAATAAGGACAAATCACCATGATTAAGCGAGCCCCAAACTAAGTTTATACTTGTATTTTGGGATACTAACTTAAAGATACTATATTTTAAAATTAATACTTACATAAACATTTAAGACCCCGGGCAATTTGAAGAAGGCCATTTTCTAACTGGCTCTGCCGGTTGGGGATCGAACCCAAAACCTCCAGAGTGGCGGAATGGCGTATCATTTATTTATTTAAAACTTTATTTACCAAAAAAAAATGGTACAAAAGGCAGACCTAATGCTAATAAATAGCATTCTCTACCAGTCAACCCTCGGGATAAATAGAAGAAAATCTCGTGAAAGCATTAACGACGTTAATGCTTTGTAGAACTGAGAGCTACTAGACAAACAAATTGCATGAAAAATAAACTAATCCCTTAGTAACTTCTACATACATTCAAAAGGTTTCAAGGGTGTGTTATTCTACCCGGACTATTAGAAACTACTTACTTCAATTAAAACTTGTAAAGAATCTTGAATCGGCACCTTTACACTGTTAGAGAAATTAGGTGCTCAGAGTTTCCTGCTTCGCTTCTGCATTCCAACTGTTCTAAGCACATATTATTTTCTAATAAGAATCTTGAGATAACCGTCGGCTTCATAGATCTTATCGTAAAAGTCAAGCCTGCAACTCAAGTGAAACCCTCTCTGTTATGTCGTTTCGGAATCAATTGACAATAAATCAAAACATATCTTTTTATATTCGGATACAAGATAAGATCAAATCATTAGCTTTAATTAATGTTTGATAGTTTCCCGGTCTTCCGAAAGCAAGAAAGTTTGTATAAACCTTCATACATACTATTCGATGCATTACCACGGATTAAATAAGTAAGACACTCATAGTCATAAGGAAGTGAAGGCTGTATTTAAGTAGATAGTTTTCAGCCTTACACAAATTGTTTGAGTTAGGCTTTTCGTAATGATATGTTTGGGAAGAAAATCTTGATTCAGAATTTTCCGTTCTGATAAATCACCAACCCAACCATAGTATAACTCAATAAGTGTAATACACGTGTAATCATTCAAATAATAACAAAATACAAGTTCAATAGCAAAAGTTGGACTGTGTAGGATTCGACCCCGGAACTTTTCGGTTACAAATCAAGCTCAAGCTAAAAGCTTCCTACTCAATAGAAAAATAAGTACTTATGTACAAACATAACGGTATCTAAATACACGTACAAAACATAATTGTTACCCACGTACAGTGTAAGTGTAGGTGCGTAGGTCATTACTAAAAGTAATGTAGGCTGTGAAAGGGAGAACAAAGCACTATTACGTTATTAAGCCACTGTGTCGTGTGTCTGTCAATTATGGTTTATCGTCGAAATCGTGGAATACGTGAATTAGCGGAATAGCAGATCTTTTTGATAAGTTTACTGTTGCAACCGTGAGGGCGGAAAAGAAGGTTGACACCAATTCGCAAGTACCAAACTAGGACAAAGTAACCTATATTTTTATCCACTTAATTTTTATTTACAGCCGATAACATTCAATTTTATATCATGGAGATTACCCACGAAAGATATCCAGAAATATTTCGTCTCTCCGACTCTAGATTTAGCTGACGTCGGCGCGTTTTGAATTTTTTATCGTATTTGTCGTTGTTGTCATAAGTATCTTTTTTGAGAAATAAGATCTATCGTACTGGAAAAAAGTTATACCCAATATAAAAGAATCTCAATTTACTAGTAATAATAAGTGTTGTTTTTTGTTGCTCTATGATTAATTAAATCAGTTTAGTAATTAATCAAAATATTTATTTGTGAAACAAAAGGCCTATAGCAAACCTATAGGTTGGCTCGTAGAAAAGGCCGACGGCCTTAAGTCCGCCTGATACAATTTTCTGTTATAAAGTTAAATAAATAAAATAAAATCAATAAATAACCTACACTACAAATCTTGTTTATAATGTTTAACATATTAAATTTCTGATTATTTTCATTTCCATCATTTTTCTTACAATAGGTATTGGCTTTACAGTTAGCACGTACAAGCTACCGATTGGTCGAGGTTCATAAATATTAAGTAAATATTGAAATTTGCAATTCGCTGGCGGTTGGTCGCAGTCACTTAACACTTCACAACTTCAACACAAGTTAAGCAACTCTGTTCATTATTTCTATGCGACTTGACGGAGTTTACGGAGTTCTGTTGACAATATTACTAACAGCATTTAAAATAGTATTATGATTTCCTCTTCCGTCTAAATGATGTTCAAAAACTTAGTTCATGGTTACTTTAATATACCTCATTAGTAATATATTATATTCAAATCATTCCAAATTCATACAAGTCATTTTAATAAGCCTCATTCATATATGTATTTAGTTCGAATTTTCAAAAGTGATAGAGTATAGAATGGAAAGAGAAAGAGAAATACAAACGAAGAAGAAGACTTTTGGAAATTAAAACAAGATTTCAAAACAAAGTTGGACTAACTTAAAGTGAAGGTAGTGTAACAATAGCTAAATAATAAACCAATATCCACAGAAGAAGAACACTCTACAAAAAATATAAATAACATCATTTAACGCAAGTTAATATTATTAAAATGTCAATGTATTCGTATTTGACCAGTCATTGAGAACTAATGCCTAATTACAGATATTCATCGTTGATGTAATCCGTGTAAGGCCACGGTCGGCGCCTTACCTAAAGTTAGACTGGCGCTCTGTCACTTCCGCGCCATTTAATATCCAGACCTCAGAATATCGCCTTCACTAACTCTTGACTCATAGCACATAAGCAAAAAACAAGTACTCCTACTCGGAAATAAATCTACAATAGTCTCTGATCTTCGACGATCCAAGCGACCCGAATACGCACAAAAGAAAAGTGAAACCATGGGTCATTACCAGACTTGATTAATGTGGTGTCATTCAAGGTACTAGAATTCTAAATTAAAGAGATTGATTTACATGTTCAATGATAAAACTTATCGGAGTTTCGTGACATGTAATAAATGCAAATATTATTTTAGCAAGCTTGGACTTTGGAGCAGTACACGATGCAAATGATGGACATTTTGCGCAACGATCCAGCGACAATTTAATTTATTACCAACCTCGACCTTGCTGCGCCTCAGACTACGAATGAACGTCAAAATCCTACGGAGCAAGTGAAATTAACAATATCCCAGCATCTCAATGCGCCCACATGCACAAACAGTAATTCGGCAAACTGGGACACACGCGATTTAAATTTTGATGGCCTTTAGGCTTTATTGCCACAGGTTTTAGTTTAAGGTCGTCCTGTTTTTGTACATTATTTTTAAAGCATTTAAGAAGCTTGCTTTGCGAATTAATTAGCAGCCGAACCTACCATAACAGTAGATTTGCCTATAAAAGTCGTCAGAGTTGGAATCCCACAATAATCGTTAAAGCAAGGTCTTTGACTGAATAACAATTTGTTTTGGATCGAAGACCTTGAAATTTGCAGTGCTCATATTTAAAGATTAATAATTGTTTAATATAGTTTCGACAGAAATAGAGTAGCAAAGCATCTATTGTATAAGGCAGAACAATTTGTCATCGATAGATAGTATCAGTAGTCTTCCACTGCTCGGCTCAGTGCAGAATTAATTGCTTCGACTGAATTAAATGTTATTGTGTCAAGGCTAGGAGTAATTTTATTTCATTCTGCGCCACGGTATGGTTAGCCATGCCCTACATTTCAAACACACCCATTTTTAACAGCGTCCGTCTAATGGGTTTCCATTGTGGATCCTTACTTTAAACAATTTTTTGTGTGGATCTGTTAAGGGTCGGCACCATGTAAACTGGGTTTGCGCCGGCAACAAGTTTGTACAGAAAGCGTTTGATTTAAGTCAAATAATGTATACACATAGATAGAGGAAGAGTTAGGACAGTAGACGAAAAAAAGGATTTTTTATAATATTTTGTAGTTTTCCTAAAAACAAGCATTGAATTTACCCAAAAACATGCAAAACGCACTTTGCGCGGGCAATAGTTATGGCTTAAGTAAAAAAAGACCACTAAGAAAATTACATACCTAGTTATAGATGAATAGACTAGCCAGTAGACGAAAATCGTATTTTTTTAATTTTCATTCAGAAAAAGTAAGATAATTGTAAAGAAACCTGAAAGAAATATTTTAGAAAATCTTGCTACAAACTGGCTTGTTTTTCTGCGTAAAGAAATATTCTAACAAGGGATTGCATATATTTTATAAAAATAAAGGCTATTTTGAAACATTATTCTTAATATTTGCTTACAATGCAATCACGCAATAATAAAAAAAATAATTTTAAAAATTGGATGTTTTGCAACGTTTTTGACAGAAATCTCTGAAATGGCGGCCATGATTCTTCCATACAAATTCAGTTGCCCGCCGGGCGTTCAGGAAGGAGGCCGTGTCGAATTTTTCAAAAAAATCCATTTTCAAATTACGTAAAATTGCATTACAGTCTAAAATATTTCAATAAAAAACTATGTACAAACTGCCAAATTATGTCATACTTTTGCTACACTATGGTACAGTTTTGACATTTTGTTGACGTTTAAGTAAAGATGTAATGCTATCGTAGATACGGCATCGCACATTTTTTTTTTAAATTTTATTGAAAATTAAGTCAATGAAAAAAATAATTTGGTTTGATTTATTACCTATATTTTTTAATTGGCGATTAGGGTGAAAATCGGATTGGAACTTTCTCGGGTCGCGGAATCATATTAACTGTTTTTGTAATAAAAGGTGCTGTTTAATTAGGGTTTTACAATTATTTTGAGGGGTGATTCAGTCTGAAATTTTGAACAACTTTTGCCCATGAATGTATATCAAAATACGAATTGATATTATGCGTAATATATCGAACCACAGGCTATTCTAGATCTATACTTGGCTTGGCAGGCAGGCTATAGTAGGCTATTTATCTACACTAATATTATAAAGAGAAAAGATTTGGTTGTTTGTTTGTTTGCATTACATGGCTCTGAAACTACTGGACCGATTTTAAAAAAACTTTCACCGTTGGAAAGGTACACTATCCCCGAGTGACATAGGCTTTGTGTGTACCAAGGGCGAAGCCGGGGTGGACTGCTAGTATAGTATAATGATATTAAAACAACAGTTGAAAAACAAAAAAAAAACTGCATTTTTATACAAAAGTGTGCAGCCGCCCGGGAAATTTGTATAGGAACCGATTTTTTCGGTGTTTTTACTGTTTTTAGGGTTTCGCTTGTCTGTCTGTCCGTAAGTCACAGCCAATTTGCTACGAAACTATTAGAATGATTTAGTTGAGATTTAGTACCTACACTTATGTAACTTAGTGACCTAAAGATAGACGTATAATGTAAATAAATGAAATTTAAAAAAGGGGGCCACTTATGGTGGGTAAATTAGACATTAAAAAAAAGTTTTGATAACAAAATCGTGTGACATATCAAATGAAAGAACTTTTTATGACAATTTTAAATATATTTATTTTTCATTATTTCTTAGATCGGTATTTTTAAGTTATTTAAGAAAATGGGCGAAAATTTACCCCCCCCCCCCCCCCCTACTAAACTACTGGACCGATTCAGTTGAAATGTGATGCACATAATGTAAATTTGTGACCCAAAGACGGAAGTAAAATGTAGGTAAATGAATAAATAAATAAAAAATGGGGCCACTTTATGGGAGATAAATGAGACATTAAAAAAAGGCTTTTGTGAACTATATCGCGTAAAATATCAAATGAAAGAGCATTTTATGATAATATTAAATATATTTTTCTATGTTTTTTAAGTTGGTGTTTTTGAAGTTATTTTTGAAAATAAATAATAAAAATACACTTATCTCCGAAACCACTGGACCCAATCTTTTGAAAAATATACAGTTAATAGTTCTTTACCTATAGATTACAGGAAAACCTATTAGAAGATAAAAAATAATAGGGTGCAATAATGCTAATTACTGCTTCATTAATCAACCAATTTTTTTAGCTGTTTTCAGGAAAAGATTTCTTTTTAGTGCTCTTTGTTGATTCGTTAAAAATATTGTACAGTTTCAAACAGTCAAGTCATTGATTGAGCACGTACAGCTGCTACGCCAAGACTGTTGATCTGTTCAACGTGCAATCCTTTTTTACCCTCCGTACTTACATAATAAGGTGAATAGAAGTGAAAGGTGTTACGATTGCAGATGGTCGCTAAACGTATTGTTTCACAAAGAAAATTTAAATGTGTACATTTTCCGTCAGTGGAACACAAAACGTGTAGTTTTCCAAGTCACAGCTCGCGTAAAATACTGACGTTCTCAAAAATACAATCAAATGTATTTTTGAGAACGTCATGTCAGCGATAAGTAATATTGATTTACACAGAAATATCATAAATTTGTCTATGGTTCCCTAAAATTTCAACTTAACCAAAATAAACCGGCCACGTGCAGTGTAGGGTTCCGTAGTCAGTACCTACTTGTTTTATGTAACTAACAACTGCCTAACTTTAGGTCTGAATTCAGTCCATGATACTGAACAACTTTCACCAAGGAACAAACGAAATACAAAAATTATTTTTGATCTCTTACACACAAGATTTGGCAAAATGTAATATTTATGTAATATATGTATGGTAATGTAAGAACAAATCACACTAATTAAGCTAGTCCCAAAGTAAGTTTTAAACTTGTATGATGGGATACTAACTCAATGATACTATATTTTATGATAAATACATACATAGATAAACACCCAAGACCCAGGACAATTTGAAAAAGACCATTTTCTAACTTGCCCTGGCTGGGGCTCGAACCCAGAACCTCCGGATTAGCGGTCTAGCGTGTTAACAATTACGCCACGGAGGTCGAATGGAAAGCAAACATTTTCTTTTCATATTTAATTATGTGTTTCTTAGGAAAAGTTATTAAGTATCATGAACTGAATCCACCTTAAATTAGTTTTAGTACAGGGAGACGTTATATACTACTGCCGTGATTTTTTTTAAGTGTCCATATTTCAATTCAAAATTCAAAATATCTTTATTATCATAGGATATTTATAATATCTCTTAATAATAGTCACTTTGTTTTGTTTTGCACAAATGTTGACGTCAAATCGTTACTTAAAGCTAAGTTTACGCCGCTTCCTAGGCGCAAGTGCAGAAGAAGCGGCAACAAACTGCACTGCTCGTTTTCTCCAAAGACGTCAACTAACAAACTAAAAACTTAAAATTAGTTATATAGATGGACAGAGATTACATTGTTTATTATGTCATAATTAAATTGAATTATAAGAATTACGAAATTTAAAATAATGTCAATTTGTAAATTTAGTATGTACCAATGTACCTAAATTATGACATGTCTAAGTATACAAACCTTTAAGAGGGACCCGCGCCAAGCTCAAGCCAGACCTTTTTGTCTTTAAGATAGTCATCGGTCCTATAATAAGCCTTCTCACAAAGTACTTTCTTTACATAAGCTTTGAATTTTCTGTCTGGCATATCAAGGACCGATTCTGACAATTTATTATAAAAAAGTATACACTTCCCCATAAAAGACTTACTGACTGTATTCAGCCTGTAATACGGGCTAACTAAGTCATTCTTATTACGTAAATTTCTATCTGTAAAATCACTTACTTTATTGAACATGGAAATATTTTTCCTTACATACATTATATTTTCAAATATGAATTGTGATGCAAAAGTAAGTATACCTATTTCCTTGAATAATTCCCTCAGTGAGTCTCTCGATCCTAAACCGTAAATAGCACGAATTGCTCTTTTTTGTAAAAGAAAAATAGTCTGAATGTCGGCTGCACTCCCCCATAGAAGTATCCCGTAAGACATTAGACTGTGAAAGTAACTAAAGTACACTTGTCTAGCATTTGCTACATCTGTCAATTGTCTTATTCTCCTAACAGCGTAAGCCGCAGAGCTAAGCCTATTAGAAAGTTTAGTTATATGAGCGCCCCATTGAAGTTTCGAATCAATTGTGATTCCTAAAAAGGTAGTACTTTCAACCAGATCGAGTTTCTGACCATTAATTAGTATGTCAACGCAGGCTTGATTCACATTAGGAAGAGAGAATCGAATGCATTGGGTCTTGTTCGCATTTAACATGAGGTTATTGGCCGAAAACCAATCAGAAATTAAAGACAAGGTGCTGTTCACCGCGCTAGCATCACTGTTATGTCGATCTATTTTAAATATTAGCGAGGTGTCATCAGCAAACAGCACCATGTCAGCCTCTTTCTCAACCATGTAAGGCAAGTCATTGACATAAACTAAGAAAAGGAACGGTCCTAGAATTCAACCTTGGGGTACGCCCATTTTCACATTAGACCCGTGTGATTTTACGCCGTTTATATCAACAGTTTGAAGCCTATCTGTTAAGGTGGTACTGGAGGCGCGGGCGAACTCCACAGCGAGTTGCCTACCGACGCGCTTCGTCGTGTTGCTATTTCGTCGAGAAAGAGAAAGGGCGCTAAAAAATGTAGCTCCGTCCCGACCCCCGCATACACCCCCGCGTACGACCAAGAGAGTGCACTGAACGCCAGCGAAACGGGCCGTTATAGGCCATGAATCGTAGTTTTCGTTTATTTCGATAAATACGATACATACCCAAATAAAACTAAATTATTTGGAATTTAGAGTCTTCACTCTAGTCGTATAATTAGTTTCCATAAGGATCGAAAATATAATTATAAGTGTAATAGGCGTCTAAATATTACTCGATTTCGTCGATAAAAAAGGCAAATTTTAAGTTGCTATAACTTTTTTTTTGTTTATTATTTTCGAACCAAAACTAATTACAGATCTAGATATTTATCATCTTAATGCTTGTAAAAAATATGAATACGATGAGTTTTATGGTTTCGAAATTAAAACGAAAGTACGTTTGTATGGGATTTCGTCCCTCCAGTTAACCCTTAAGTAAGATTCTATTAATTTAATTGAATTATCATCAAAACCGTATTGACGAAATTTGAGCAAAAGTGTTGGATGATCAACGCAATCAAATGCTTTAGAAAGATCGCAAAATGATCCAATTGCATCATTTCTGTTTTCCCATATACAACCGTTTAACTGACAGAGAGGGAAGACACATGATTCTAACAAAAATTTGCAACCAAAAACCAAATATTTCACAAACGGATTGCTAAAACGAAAAAGGGTGTTCATAATCTTACAATATTTTTGAAAGACCTATTCAACGACGTCTCACACCACACATTTTTTTTTTCAAGTTTTTATTACCACATATCCATGCCCATGCCCAATTACAGCTTTCTAGTACTAATAGTCTTTGAGTAAAACTGGGGAAAGATAGACAGACAGACATGACGAAACTATAAGGTTTTCTTGTTAATTACGGAACCCTAAAAAGCTGCGTGAAACTAAAAAGATTCTCTATTCTAAGGGTTCTTTGTCATTTGCGCTTTAACAAATTTCAAAATACGAGTAATCAAAACCACTTGTGCAAATATTTCGCTCCACTTCGCATACGATAAATTCAAAAATTGATGGATGAATGACCGTGCTTTTACAGGTTAAGCAACTTCTAGCTTGGTCACAGTTAGGATGGGTGACCGTGCTTTCAATCTTAATGTTGTCCAAGTCAAATGTTGAGATTCTTATGAATAAATTTCAGTTTTCTCTACCTACATAACTTGGCAGCTATTTAAATTTCAATTGTTTTGTCGGAATTTGAACTTGGCATTTTTACATTTATGTTTTTGATGGGATAAAATAAACACCCAAGAACCAGGACAAATTAAAAAAGGCCATTTACCAACTTGTCCTGGCTGGGAATCGAACCCAGAACCTCCGAGTGACGGACTAGCGTGTTAAGGAATCGCCACGGAGGTCGACTAATAAATTGAAAAAGTAATAAATTTTACGCAAGATTGGAATAGCTATAACTTGGATTTTTTAGAAAGTGCTATATGAATTTCGCATATATTTAAACTCGCTTTTTAAATAAACGTCTTGCATTCACGCACACTACTGTATTTTCGACTTTAGCCTTTTTCTACTGATAGCCTGTCTACTAAAGTGTTAAGTACATTATAATGACGTCTGCCAAAGCCTTCATTCAGAAATAATAATTCAAACAAAATAATTCTGATTTGATTAATTTGAAAATTTTAATAAGTATCGCGGACTGGAAGTCTTGACGAAAAGAAACAAGTAAGCTTCTACGTTACAATTTATGATTACCTACATCTATTGTCCCGTTTACACATTATTAACTCTATGTAACTTCATCTTGACATTTTTATCCCCCTAGCGAGAAAATTTTGCATATTTCAGAGCCAAATCCGACCACGTGGCTTTGTGCATACAGTCCTTAACAATGTTATCTCAAAGGGAGTTAAGGATGGCGCCAAGTCTTTCCTAATTTTCACATTCCTGGTTAATTTATGGCAGCAAATTTTATTGTTTACTTCAATTATTTCAAAAGATTCGGCACCCAAGGACATCTATATAACTTACGCTTCAGGGTTACCTGGGTATTTTACAAACCTCAATCTCATAGAACATAGGGTTCTGTCATTCTATCCCATATTTAGTAAGGAGAAACCTTATCACAATGAATACTTATTTGTCTCAAGAACCCAAGCCATTTATCTTAATCATTAGTTTAAGTGTTGAGAAAAAGGCGGCGGTGCTTTACAATGTAAATTTCTGCCTACATAACGCACCATGTTATAAAATTAATTAACTAGTAGATAGATACTACAGTTGGCCATTGAGTCATAGCGTTGCATAGTTTTCACTCAATTATAAAATCCAAAGATGAAAAGTTTGAGAATATTAATTAACCATGATGTTTGCTCTAACTCTCATTTATATGATAAATTAATTAGGTAAGTACGTATTCTTGGAAAAGTTTTGCAATGATTTATAATTTAATTAGAATTTATTCACATGATACGGATGTAAACTAAAAAAATATTTTTAGCTCATCAGGTAGATTGTTAAAAAATATTATACGTAGCAGTATACGTATTTTTTCTTTTTTGTGATTAGCAAATAATTACAAAGATACAGCGCATTTAAAATCCGCATGACGTCACGATCAAGTACTATTTTCACTTGACGGTGACGTCAATCACCACCACTCCGAAACTTCAATGCGCTGTTTTTTGTGAATTTTCACTACTTTGACAAACCGAAAATATGAATGCATTATTTTTGGATAATCTAACTGATGGACTAAATGAAATACAATTTTTCAGACCTAGTCCACATCCCTAGGAAAAGTCTAAAAGAAAAGCTCATATTATTTTAAAATTTAACTTTGGTGTCAGAAACTACAGGTACTATTAATTAAGCCTAACTTAGTAGGTATTTTTACTAACCCATCTCTATTTACTCTAGAATAGTGTACTTACGTACAACTCTACAAAAGGAACATACAATAAACTCAGGGTCTCATGTGCATTTTGTAAACTAGATTTAAGTTTAATAATTGTATGTGCATAAAAATATGAATATGAATAATAGAGTACAGTAACATATTCTTCAATTTATTTCATAGAATATAGAAATCGTAGTCGTAATGTTCCGTAGATCGTAATGTTGTAGGTGAATACGCAATAAGATCATAAACTTTCCGAGGAGTCATAAAAACGCCCACGTGCTAATTAAAGACCCCTTAACTCGCCGCACGTACCCTTCAGATGAATGGGCGCCATTTAACAATGATACCGGCGAAATCTTGCGTAACTGTCGAAAGTGGACATGCCCACTTATGAACGATTGATGTTTTATCGAAATTTCGATTCGGAAAGGGCAAAAACTAGCTCGAACATATACAGATAGTTGTCACCGAAAGAGGCTTCCCATTCGCTTTCGTCGATCGAGCACGAAAGTACGGTATTGTAACGATTGTAACCGTCCGGTTTTCTGACCTTGGTAACAAAGCCGAATAACTTTGAGTATCGCGTGACTCCGCAATATAGAGCACTAAAAGAAATCATTCGCGAACTTTTGGCGAGCTAATCTCGAATAGATTGATCTAGTGAAAGTTAACTGCCTATAGTTATACTTACGCACGGTACTGACACACCTAACTGTAGATATCTAAAGCATTATTAAACTTCATTATTAGCAAATTGAGGTTTCACGAGGCAGACGGCTGATAGTCGACTGCTACCATTGCCATTATTTTCAATTTGTTCAATAGATTTTACAACAATGATTAATTGACTAAGTACCTATTTGGTTTTGCACTTCTTTTCATAGCGATACAAAGTTCACTGACTTTGAATTACGAATTGCAAGCGATTTTAACAAGTATCTGCTTATACAGATATCTCGCACCTTCAATCTCACCGCGTTTTTTATTTTCACTCTACGTGAATATTCAAATTTCTAACGCTTAAAATAAATCGACAATCGCTCAATTAGTATCTAATAGCCTCTCGCAGATGTTCTATACGTGCAGAATTACTTCTTGGAGCGAGCGCTGGTCGGTGGTCCCAAAACTTCTCACACAACACCGTTGAGTGATTTCACATAGATATTACGACGATTATCGATTCCATCTATTGCTTGAGCAATAAAACCTGATGGGTCAACGACCGGTATGTTTAGATTTTAATTCGAAGCTCACTATTGAATCGAGAAAAACGCCTAGAGCACTGTGGTTGAAGGCGGCTAATGGCAATTTCTCAGTGTCTAGCTTACGTAACATTATTTTTCAATTACACGCTCGTAATAGGCATATCTTTGACAAACTATCAATGTTTGCTCCCGTGCTGGGACAATGCGACTTTCCTGGAACCTCATCATCATATAATAGTCTATCAATCAACGAGATTATTCTATTACAAACATCGCTGCATTGAAATCAGCGAAGCGTGACCGACGTCGTCCAACAATACGCAGTCCTCGGTGCGGCACTTTCACTGGTGTTATCAGCAGGCAGCATGAGCCCCGGAGGTCCGGAGCCGCCGGATGCTTGCTGGTGTCGCGGAACCCACGCCTCCACCACCGACAGGTTACATAAACGACAGGCCAGCCAAGAGACAGGATGACTATGTTAAAACTACGAGATTTTACATTCTTTCTAACCATGTTTATTCCAACAAACAAATTGCACGTTGTAAGATTAGAGATAAACTGTATTACGTGTACATTGCATTATTTAATATCAAGTTGAAGTAGAAATATAATGTTACTTGCAAATTAGGAGAAGGTCAGTACATTAGTGGTCTAGTAATAAGGAAGTATTTAAAAACGGAAACAATGGACATTGGCATTGAACATTGACGTCTTGCCGTAATTTTGGAGTTTGCCACAAGTCGCTTGTTCGTTTGATAAACATGCAAGTCCAGATGTTAAATTTCCGTCATTACAGAAGTGTGAGAAGACAAATTCGATGCAAGTTAAGAAATTAAACGAGAAAATATAGCATTTCTCATCTTAATAATAAAATCTCTAATATCCAAAGATAAACATCTCTGCGGCAATAAATTAGACTGGCGAATGAACTCCGTAGATACGCAAACTGGTTCTCGACTTACGTGAACAACGTAACACTGCCAATCGTAACATTACGCGGATGCTCTTTCGAATTTCTCGTGCAAGACACTTTGTATGCCTCGACCTGCTCCTCAGATTCGTCACCAAGGGCGTATCCAGGGAAGACATTGGGGTCAATCGCTCTAATCAACCTTCTCAATCTTATCTTATCAGATTCACTATTTTGACGAGTTTTATTTTATTTTGGTTCATTGCGAAAAATAGAAAAAGTATTAATTTTTTTTTACTAGCCTGTGGTCGTTATATTATTATTTAGTTGGCTGTTATTTTAAAGTTTTTATTCAATCATAAAATTATATGACACCCCCCCCCCCCCCCCCTTAGTCAAACGCTGGATCCACCGTCGCTGCGTAACCTTGTTATTTTCATGGCAGCGGCTTCACCACAAAGACACCGTTAGGACATTCGTATGCAATCAACATAATCTCATTTGAGACGATCAAGACGGTGCGTCGCCTACATTAAATCGAGATTATGAATGACAAAACTTGTACGATAACTGTTAAAGTTGACAACTCTGATAAGCCTGAGCGTTAGGATGTTATCTTCATTCACAGTTTTATTAGTTTGCTTGGAAAACAAGAACATCTATGTACCTACTTAATTTCACTGAAATTTAACTAAGCTCGCTCGGTTTATTCAGTCTTGTGTATATTTACGGTACTTAAGTACTTACTACTCGTGCTACAGAAGGAATCTTGTTCAAATATTATCATTAAATTTTTATTATAATAGTTCTTAAGACAGGTAATCTTATAGATCCATTATCTATCTATATATCCATCCGTTTGCCTCATTATTTTTATCCAGAGTATAGAAGTCACATAGACTTGAAAGCGTAGCAAATTGCTCCTAAATTTTTTGGGTAAACAGCAAATTCTTAGATATTAAATTTATTTAATAATTTATGACATATGTCCAGTTCCTACTTTACCATATCTAAACAATTAGTTCACATTTCATTGAGTACTTATTCCTTCACAATAAGATGACGATTGTGGATTGCTATATTGAACATTTCTCAAGCGATTGTTCCAATGTTTACATACATGTAGCCCCGTTAAGTAATACAGAACGGAATAACGACGTTCAAACCACAACACCGGTTATGGTCTTCTGTCTTTTCGTTTCATTACTACTTTGTGCATACTTTGATTACAAAGAGCATGTAAATACGTATCTATAGAAATAACTAGCCTGGTCCCGTTGCGGCTTAGCTTCAATATAGTTTATTATTATTATTTCACTAAAACATTATTGTGAAAATAGGAGCCAATTTCAATATCCGACAAGAATTACGATCAAAATGGTTGCCAAGTTGTGTAGAGAATCCTGAAATTCATTAATAAGAAACTCAGCATTTGACCATTTCACCGCAATTCTGATACTATTTAGAAGAATAGAATCTTACAATGTAAAAACATTAACTTGCGTAGAAAATAAAGTTGTAAGTATGCTTATTATATCAATAAGTGCATCTTCTTCTCTGTCTTGGCTGGAACACTGTCGAGTGTCTAGATTATTCAAGTGTTTCTAGAGTCCGACGTAGATCTACACGATCTTATGTGGTATATGTAACCGTTTTCTGTATTTGCGTATATTTGGTATCATAAAATGATCTTTACAAGAGTTGCAGGGCCGAAGATTTAAATATTTCTGATGATTTTTAATTACGCTTAAAAGTCATGACTTACATGAAAAAATAATTTGACGCCATGCTTCATGATATGACACACAGGCCAACTGTGGATACTGTGGGAGCAATGGATGCAATTTCTTATGGATTTATGTCGTGTAGTATCTTTTGGTCTTCACGACCTTTCAGAATTAGTTGAGAAATCGAATGGTTTGCCCATATAAGCGTCGTTCTAGTTATTCCGCACGATTTACCTTGGCTGTGTAGAAAGGCAAAGTTATTGATATGATCTTGGATATAATTGAAAATTCACCTGATCGTTAGGTACTCGTATGTCTGTATGTTCCTTCTTCTTATTTAAATGGAGCGGTGTCGTGTGAGTCGGCGGTAGATGACTGGGTCAAAAATAAATTATTTAATACTGTTGAGAAAATAAAACGTCACAAAATAGTGTCACTTGGCATTGATCATATCCATTTTCAACATCCATTTTCTATCTTAGGACACTGAGTACTTCGTCTATGTGTAGGTATGGAGAGTAGACCCTGCCTGCATTCTACATGTGCTCGTAAGTACTAACGTTTTCCCAATGCTTTTCAAAGCTTTTCATTACCTACGTTTTGTACCTAACTTACTTTCGAACAACAATTCAACTAGATGACGCGTTACCTACAAAATCAAACCAAAATTCTGTCCTCTTGAATATCAAATAACATTTACTGTGAAGTCAACCTTATTACACTACGTATAAAGTGATTTTCTCCTTGACTGAACTACAAAATAAGAGCTCACCGCCGGGATTGCGCTCTTATTTGGCGATGCGTATTCCTTACGCCAAACCGATATCTAGTATTTTTTTGATCGAAGGTACCAATACTTATGATTAAAATAAACAGTTGGCTCTCGAATGTAAGACTACATTCCTACGGTGAACGCCTGTATGCTGATACTTACAAATAAGGATTTCTAATTACATTTCGGAGGTACATTAGATCTAAGACGTGGTACTTAAAATACTTCTCGAATCCTTATGGCGCAGGTTAATAAAAAATCTAAAATTAGAAAAGGATTGAAGTTTCTATTGAAAGATATCCTTAACTGAATTTAAGTGGTCTTTATCAACATGAGGGTTTTACAACTGCAGAGCCCTTTCTATTTTTATCAATCTCATCCCTTTTCGTGTCAAGTGTCGGTCGCGTCAAGATACATGGAATCAAATCTGTACTACATATTTGTATCTGTCTAGTAAAAAGGCTATTGATTTTGAAAATAAAATCATCCGAATCTAGGCTCCACAAATGTTTGAAATATTTGAGAAGTTTCGGAATTACACTGAGGACTAAATCATATGTAAATCAACAAGATTTTTAGTCTATTCATCTTTTTGTTGACTAACCTATAATGTTCACTTCTGGGAAAGGGTCTTCTTCACCTCCTTCCTCATCTCTGCGCAGATCGCACTTATTCATCTAACCTTGCAAAAATCTTTGAAACTGTGTGATTATCAGCAGATTACTAAATCGAAAGACGAATTGCACCATCTCGACAAGCACATCCATCTAATTATTTATCGTAATCACTTGTCTTCAACTGACGTATAAAAAACAAACATTTCTATTTCCAATATTGCAACTGCCGGTCACTATAAATGATTCTGAGTATCCACGTCACTGTACCATCGACATCACACTTGAACTTTAATTAATCACAGCCGGATATGGTATTTTCTTGCACTTACTTTCCTTTGAATATATGCATATAAAATTCATAAGTAAGTATCTATCATAATCACTTTTATGTGGCCCCACCAACAATTTATACATACATAGGACATAGTAGGACTGTGGACTCTGGACCTCCACCAACTTTAAAGTAGACTTAAAAGAGGTTGTCAATAAAAACTTCTTCCTCCAGGTTTTTTGCCAATCTGTTTCGGTTCGGTTCGGTGTCGGTTTTTAAATTATTAATAATTTAAATGATGTAAATAAGGACTGAACAAAATCGATCCCAGATTGGCAAAAAACCTGGAGGAAGAAGTTTTTATTGACAAACTCTTTTGAATCTACTTTAAAATTGGTGGAAGTCCAGAGTCCACAGTACACACACAGTACTTCTAGCAAAACGAAAAGTGCAAGTGAAGGCTTCTAGGTAGAAGTGCCATTACTTGCACTTCTTGCACACTTGTTCTCCACATCGCTTCGTCCTTTGGATATATCTGCTGTATCCACAGGTAGAATGGAATTACCTTTGTGTAATGGTGTTATTTCTTTCGACCTGTGACTTTTTTACTTTATAAATGTTTATTAACACATCATCAGATCATCACATTTACCAAGTATGTGCGGTGAAAGGGCTGCAATCAAAAAATTGAATTACTGATATGTACTTCAAATTTATTTGCTGACTGACCGCCGTGTCTTGCTTGGGGAGGCTCCTTTCATGCTCACAATTACCAAGTTTGTAAAAAAATCACACTTGTAAATCAACTCAAAATACGTATTTGGACTGGGTCCGAAAAATATTATTTTGTTTAGTCCATAAGTTAGATTATCCAAAAATAATGGACCCAAATTTTTCGATTTTCAAAGGAGTAAAAATTCACAAAGATACAGCGCACATTTGGCGCGCGTTTTGAAGTGAAAAAAAGGAAGAAAGAAGAAAAGTAGTGAAAATCGTACTATATCGTGACGTCATGTGAAATTTAAAAGCGCTGTATTTTCGTCATAATTTGTTAATCAGAGAAAAGAAAAATACATTTAAAATATTTTTTAATAATCTACTTTCAAATATTTTTTTAGACCACATCCGTATTCAAGACCAAATTAAACATGGGAGTGTGATACCTAAGTGATGACAGCAGATCCTGGACAACTTGTAGAATCCGTGAACTGTCAATTTCGGCCTACGCTGCAAACCGAACCAGCTCTTCACTTTTTTACATCCGAAGACATAACAGTCGTAATGAAGGCATTGAACTTGCTGTGACCATCGGAACCAGAATACTTTCACTCGGCAGTTATCGCGCGGATGGGTTTGACTACGAAAAATTATAATAATTAACGATTGTATGGCAGTGAGTCAGCTGATGCTCGATAAGAGCAGCCGGTGTCATCGGATCTCGTAACTATTGTTGTAGTCTAAGAGCTGATCTTGGTTTCATTACAAACATTGTTTAGGTGTAATACGTATTGAATGACATTTCTCCCAACAGGCAAGGGAGCATACCTACTGCTAACAGGTCGTATTTTGGAAATCACTCGATATATCATATGTTCAGCAGCAGATGCCTCCTGGATCTAGTGGTCAAGGCATTTGCCTTGTGATTCGGAGGTCGTGGGTTCTAATCTCACTAGGAAGCATACTTTTTGAAAACTTGTTTCCAGTCTGCAGGCATGAATCACCTGAATATCCAAAAAGAAAGATGATTTCTTGCCTAGGAAAGCACGTAAAGCTCCATTGATATTCTATTGCGGCTTCAATATATTTAATTAAGTTATTATCCCACTAAAAATATAAATCAGAAAATGGGAGCAAAGTTCAATATCCGACAAAAGAATTGAGATCGAAATGTTTGCCAATGGTCCCGTACGCCATTTAGCGTTTGTTTAAATCCTAGGATTGAATCTGGTCTACCCTTTGGGTTGCGGAGGTCAGACGGCACTCACTCTGTGTAAAAACCAGTAACCTCGTCAAATCACCTAGGGTAAGGTAGCAGAACCCGGGCTCTGAAGCGTTACCGCTGAGGATACAATCGGGAATACGCTCGGATGATAATGTTCAGCTGCAGAACCTTAGCAAAACTCCAGAGTCTAACTAAGTTCGTAATACTCTTAGAACTAAGCTCTTTTCCTTATAAAGTTGATTATAAAAACTAGTAGTTTGCCCTGAACTGTGAACTGGCGATGTACATACAACGTACTTATAAACCCACATCTCGGTAGCCTAACACCAGATTTGATTAGCGTACCACCAAGTTCCTAATTCCCGATCATGGATAGTCGCATTAGCATATACATACATAACATAAAAATGCTGGATCGAAATCCATGTAGATTTGAAGAGCTTCGCTCGCCCGTTCAATAAAGCTTAAGATGAATAGCTCTTGTACTATGAAAGATGAACTTTCGATCTCGGACTCTTTGAAAAGAATGAAAGAAAGCATAATTTTCTTTGTGTTTAATGAGACGGATTATGATTCGCACGCCGTTCATGGGAGAGCACTAAACGGATTTCTAAGCTTGGACTTAAAAGTCTAAACAAAAGTGATGTTTCACAATGTGCTTCAATATGTATGACTGTAAATATACTTATTGAGAATGATACTGAATGCTATTTATTATGATAAGGAAAAGTGGAAAACCAACGATAAAATATGAATTTTGAGTAGCCTTTATTGTTCGTCATAATTCAATTATTTAATAAAAGTCAAGCAAAACAAAAGTGACTAAAATGGCTGGGGAAGAATAAGTTGTTCTTGTTTGATGCATGAAATGACTGCAGAAATGGATTGAAGATATTCAGAAAATAGAAAGATTAAAAACTAGAAATAAATAAAAACGGCGACAATTTAATCTAATATGAAAATGAAAAATCGTTAATTAGGTACAGAATACCTTCATTACAATCCATATCAATCGTAACGATATTATCTGTTAAGTACTGTAGTAATAGGAAAATATGTCCAGATATCAATAACGATTCCGTGGTGTAATTTACAACATGTGTGTGGGTAAAACACATGTTTTATCCAAACACGTGTTGTTTTTCTCACTTATCTTCGTAATAAACTCTATTCTATTTATCACATAGTATTTTCCGAAAGAACGTCTTTCTTAACTAGAAACAATCACGTATCATGAATAGAACCTATTACCGCAGTTTGTACATTGTTTATCCGTTACATAACTATTGTGTTACCATCAGTTACCATCGCTTATGCCACGAGGCATTTTCAAAATTTCACAATGGTCGAGCGGGATGAGCTAGTCAGCTTAACTTCTTTCCTTTCACAATTGACACTAGATTTGAAGAAAACATCAATTGCAGAGAGTAATAAAATTAAAAAAACTATGTAAGTGCATACATGAAAATACAAAATACAAATACAAATATATCTTTATAAAATATGTATATATTTAATTTAAATTTTACTTTTCTTTTTTCTAAATAAATGATTTCAGAGTAAGTATAAGCAATTGAACATGACGGAAACTCTTCTCTCCTATTTTATTGTTTTCTTTTCTGATAGAATCCTTAGCTGTGATGACGGATTTCCGCTGCTTGTCAATTTTATGCCTACTGAAGGATTTTTCACAAAAAAAATTGGCTACGTAATTTCATTTCATTTGTTTAGAACTATGCTACATGTACACGACCAATGTAGCGAAGATCGTTGTAAGCACCATTTTCATAGAGTCGTGCCGCTCCCATAAATTTCTCTAAATTATTAAAAACTAAAATTAAGATTGACTGGTAATCGATTTTCTACACCGTTACGTAACCCGCCCCCGCCTACGACACCGAAAATAACCCATTATGGCAATTTATTATCGACAGTTAATAAACGCGGAAGAAATTACATAAAAATGGTCTGAAGCGCACGCGCATGTAGCTTGTAGCTAAATTCAATAACAGTTATAAATATGTTTATGTTCGTGACCACTACTTATGTTTACAAGTACAATTATTTTTGTAATTCATGTGTTAGGACTTGAGACCTTGGTAAGTTGATGTAATTTACTTAAGCAATGACTTGGTTTTCTAATTCTTCCTGCGGTTTTAAAATCTAATTCAAATAATTTAGTCTACTGTGCGTGCATGCATGTTCTGGACTTTCTTATTCTAAATCTAGAGGCAAATAAATTAACTTATAGGTATATAAATTGCTTTGTAAGTAGGAGGTAGGTACTACATAAGAGTCCCCTTACCCTAGACAGAATCAGAGCTTCCCATACAAACGTAGTTTACGTTTTATTTTGAAACGACATGTCAGATTTCGGTAAAAAATTGTAACTATACAGAAATTGTATATATCCAAGTGAAAACCAATTATAACCCTTATAATTGGTTTTCACAGTCAAAATATGAACTTGAAAGAGAATATTGTGTATTGAATCATTTTTGACCATCAGTATGGAAAACTTTTACACCCTTATATTTTCTTTCAAGTTCGTATTTCGACTGTGAAAACCAAGTATAACCCTAGATATATGCAATTTCTTTAAAGTTACAATTTTTTACCGAAATCTGACATGTCGTTTCAAAATAAAACGTAAACTACATTTGTATGGGCAAGTCTAGGGTAAGGGGATTCTTAAGTTTAGAATCGATTTAATTAAAAACTATTAAATGTTTATGTGTATTTTATTAAAATTAAAAATATGTAATGAATAATTTCGTCACGAGTGAGATTCGAACTCACGCCTCTCACTTGTGTACTGTGAGTGCCCATTATGCTACCGTGACTTCGAATCACCCTGACTGACGAATTTCCGCATCACATATTACTTACGCATTTAAAGCATATGTATTTCTTCATTACTATCCACTATTTAGAAGTGTGGTATCAATTGAAAGTCGATTAAACGGAAGAAGGCTTTAGTTTAACTCGTGGCGAAATTTTTCATCATCTATTTTTAATTTAGATATTGTAATGCTGTATAAATCAATAATTAAATTTTTTGTTCCTCTGTTTCTCCAAGAATAGAATGTTTAAATTAAATTTTAAAAAAAGCTTTATATTATTAAGGCCCTCATACTTGACTCGATAAGAAGAGTGGGTATCAGATATATGATTTCCATGGGATAAAAATAAAGCTAAATCATAATTAATAAAGTAATTAAGTAAAATCTTCTTTGCTGGTCTGGAAGAAAAGAGAAACATACAGTGGGAAAGCCGTTCGAGGGAATGGGCGAGAATCTGAATCATGAATACGCAATGCGGTTAGCAACCCATCACTATTATGATTTCCCTTTTCCACCTTTATGCCCACCATTACGCTAAAAGTGGCCTGGGCTTTACCGCCCTAGGCTCTGTCTACCCCGTTAGGAATAAAGACGTGATAGTGTACCTGTGAAAATAAAGTTCCATGAAAACTTATCCCGCTAAGGTACTTACAAACTTAAATCCATTCAAAGTACTGATAAAACCTGTTACGATTTTGAAACCACCACTCAGCAGATATAGACATTGGTGGGAACTAGTTATTACACTACCTAGTTAACGATAGGAAGTTAACCGCCCACGATCCCAAACCGCATTTCTTGCCCCAATGCAATGCCCCAATAAAATATTTGGATGAAATAGTTATCAGTAAGTATAGCAGTGGTAGAGCATAAAAATGAGGTACTCTAATTTTTTTAAATAAATAAAATTAGCTCTGATTTAAATACTACATATTAGTATATATATATATGTATGTATATTTATATGTATTAAGTGTATTATATGAATGTATTTAAGTATACTTGTAAATAGTAAATTATTAAGTACATCTTTAAAGCGACTATCGCAATTTCTGTTTTTCCTAAAGGTTGACTGGTAGAGAATACATTAGCGTTAAGTTTACCTTTTGTACCATTTTAGACAATAAAGATTTTAATAAATAAATAAATAATTATTGTATAAATTATGCTAATAAATTGTCACTGAATTAAATACCTACATATTATATAAAATAAGCTAATACATTGTAACTGAATTAAATACCTACATATTATATAAAATAAGCTAATAAATTGTCACATAAGGAGCTTTTGAACTTCCATGCTGGTCTAGGAGAAAAGAAAAACTTGTACCGCTCTTGCGTCTTTTCCCGGGCAGGTACCTAATTAGTAAAAACTTATTTATTAGTAATCCAATGTGAATCTGTGTTTATTGATTTGTCCGTCCTATCAAAATTATTTAATTATTAAGAAGCACGGGCAAAATCTGAAGCTAATTAAATAATAAAATCCAAAAAACGTAATGTTTTACAGAGTTATAAGTATAATAACCTATGATAAAGACCTTTTTCTATAATGTCAATTAAAACTGAGTCTAGACCGATGCCATCGCAAGTCTCACGGCAAGTGTCCAAGCTCTTACTATATATTGACATTGTAATTATTGATTTCTATAGCATTACAATTCTCGAAACAGTACAGTAACAGATGGGAAGCATCTTAATATCGACCTGTCTATTCAAGGTGAAAATTTCACTACTATGACAATATCTAAATTAAAAACATGTGATGAAAAGTTTTGCCAGGAGTGAAATTCATGTGAAATTCGAACTCGCGCACCTCAAATCCCGTGACATTTTTCATAGCATATTTTTGATTTATAATATTGTCATTGTCATAAAAGTGGCATTTTCACATTGAATGACCAGGTGGATCTTGAGATGCACCACAACAATCTTTCATCAGTTGTTATATTATTACATAATATACGAGTAGGCAGATACCTAGTGTTCGTCATTTGACATTGTTATTATAATGCTTTCAATAGACATTTCAATGACAACGGGTGCAGTGTTTATAATTTGAATAATTATCTACCTGTGTACTCTGTGTAAAACATTTAACTTGGTACAAAAAATCTACCTAGATTTAGAACGTCAGCAGCTCATATTACGACTGCTCCCATTAAATCCGTAGATATTACATTTCACAAACGAAGCAGGGCCATATTCTTGAAATGGGGAGTCATTGAAACAAAAAATATCTTTCGCCAATCTCTTTTAAAAGTGATAAGTACCTACCTATAACTTCGTTTTCGAAGTCACTTGTAATTCTTTTAAATTATATTTCGTCGCCTAAACTTAGATCAAACATTTTGCTAATTGATCGAACACTATCTAGTTTTCAATCAATTTTATACGAAAATTCAGCTTACAAGACGAAATTAAATTAAATTAGGACGACGGTATAGTTCTCGAATAGAAGGCAAAATCGTTCGATTTGTAACTCCTCATTTTAAACATTAGACTAGATAGACCATAGCATAGAAACAATGGGATTTCCTCAGCCATTGAAGCAGAGCCTTAAAAATATAGTTCATTGACCTCCGACCCTACACCGTCACGGATTGATAAGGCGGGCTTAATGGGCCGTGTAGGGTACAATACCAGCTATTGATATGCGCCATTCAGACCTATAATACCCATTAGTTGGTCGGGTGAGTTATAGAAATCGCTCTTTTGTGAGTTAAACGAGTTATTGAAATCGACGAGATTACGCACTCGATTTGCACGCATGATGCGGTGTGACGCACATTTTGGATAATAGGCATTGTCGCCCTACTATTGATAGATTGGTTATTTTTTTGACTAATTAAAAATCTTTTTAGATGGTTGTAGGTAGACGTAACTGGGGAATGTGGAAAAAGATGCATGAGGAAATACCTTTGCACAACAATGGAACAACTAGATTAATAAAATCTTCAGGAATTTGTGCCGGTGGCAATGTTCTCTCCATAATTAATAAAGGCGATATTAATATTAATTTAAATAGATGTATGTATATTATTTGGTAGATTTATTTAAATCGATATAAATCACTTAAATATATTGGGCCGTTTAAAATCCGTTTAGATTTTTCCAATATCTCATCGCTAAGAGAGTGACATACTTAAATGAAATACCATACCGATACATTTACATATCATTACATAATATTAACGAGTCTAGAACCAAAGCACATAAATCTACAAGCTGACTAGTTTCGTAACATTATTTCATTTAATTACACACTAATTAATAAAACATCGTGTTGGTATTATTTATGTTTTCTGCCAACGCTTAGAGAACCAAATTTACTTTCATTCGATATGGCTCAAAGGATCTCTTCTCATCGAAGCGCATTCCCGATTGCATACTTAGAATTCTGCTTTGGAGCCGAGGGTGTGCTTTCCGGCTTTTTCTTCGTCAAAGATAATACTACCTGCATGTATAAATAATTTATAAGTATGCCAATGGTCACCCTAGAATGTCGAAGACCTTGCAAATTGGAGAAGAAAAGGCAGAGGACATTCAAACGATTTGGCTGTGGTTTTACGACCAGCCCCCTGCCTGATGTCAACCCTCCTTGGCATTTGTGCGAAAAATTTTACAACTGTCTACCGCCCTTAACTTTCTTTGGAAATGTATGTTGTGCTTTGCTTAGTCCTTTTTTATTTCATTGTATATATTGAGTCGACTCCTGCGACATCCACAGAAAAAGATGGAGTGCGGTCTATTCTTGACTGGAAACCACATGGCTCAAATCTCAATGAATCGGTTCGATATTAAAATATGTTTGCCTTTGTGTTCACCAGACACAAGATAAAACACATTGCCGCCATATCCAGAATCTGATAAGTCATCGTCTACCGAAAACCCGGGACAATGATCACATAAAAAATATGAAAGAGCGCGTCTCCATAACCAGACGTCATAAATTAAAATGACACATCGGACACTGGATAAACATTTGTGCGAATTAGAAATTAGTATTTTTATTTAAATTTTTAGATCTCTTGAAATTCGTCGCACTCAAGCAGGACTATGACTCTAGTTTAAAAGTGTGAAAAAGTAGCACTCTTCTTAATCTTTCTTTTTCTCTATCTTTCTAATGTCAACAAGGCTACCATTGTGCAACTTTTTTTAACTAAACCATTACCTGGTCGAAATATATTGCAGTATATACGTCAACGAATTAAAAACAAAAAGTTACAGGTTATCACACAACATACAAGAAAGGGATGACTTTTTAACAACCAGCCAAATTTTGGCTGGTGGTTGTTAATAAGTCATCGTGTATAATTCAAATTGAAACGCTTTTACCAGATGTGGTCTCTCTCAAAAGTTATATCTACGGTTCGTTTGATGAATGTCAAACAACTTAGGAAGTAGTTAAGTTAGTGGACAAGGTCCTTCGGAGACAAATATTGAACATGAAATTATGTAAGCATCTCAAAAATTTGCATAAGTACATGTTATCGTGTATATCGTTTATGACTTTATAATGGAAACAAGCCCGCGACAGCCCGCGTGAATCGACGGAAGTCGCCACGACGACGCGATATTTTGAGCAAGGCATGTCGAGCATGTGACTTGTACATAAATAAATTTTGGTCCTACTGCTTACGCACTAAAGCATTAAATTCTTAGTGACCATAAAATAAATTGTTAGGGATTAGTATGTCTATTTCCAACATTATCGATTTCTTGATACTCAAGAGACATTTCCCTTTAGTCCATTTTGGACAACTTGTTGCACTAACTTTTTCTAAAATTCATAATACTTATGCGTGTTTTGAGCAAGGCATCCTGAGCTTGCGACTTGTACATAAATACATTGTGGTCCGGTCCTACTGCTTACGCACTAAAGCATTCTCCGAGTGACCATAAAATAAATTATTAGGGATTATTATGTCTATTTCCAACATTATAGATTTTTTGATTCTCAAAAGACATTTCTCTTTTGTCCTTTTTGGATAACTTGTTGCAGTAGCTTTTTCTACAATTAGTACGCGTATTTTGAACAAGGCATGTCGAGTATGCGATTTGTACGATACAAATAATGTTTGCTCCTACTGCTTACGCACTAAAGTTCAATTCTCAGAATGAATATAAAATAAATTATTAGCGATTAGTACGTCTATTTCAAACATTGTCAATTCGATTGCTATTTTCCTTTTAGGACTTGTTACTTTGAGCATTGTCTTTAAAAACTGCGGTGCCTGTGCGGAGTTTCCCTGAAGAGACGCCCTCAAACGCAGCGGTTCTTTCTGTGAAATAACAAACAAACTGCAAGAGAGTCTCCTATTCTGGTAAGATCTCGTCTTTTGAACAGCCAAGTTACCTAAATTAACGATGATGAACGTCAACGATGATATGTGCGCGCGTGTCAATGGTCTCACAGTAAAGAATGACTCAAACCGTGCGAAGCGCAACCGGGAAGTCCGGGAACAACCGGGAACATGAATGCACGCAACGAGATGCTACGTACGGTATTAATAAATTTTGGTCCTAACTTACACTGGGCAGAGTTCAATTCTGGGAATGAAAATAAAATGCCTGTTAGAAGTTGTTAGGGATTAATACGTCTATTTCCAACGTTGTAAACGTAATGTTTATGGCATTTGTAAGGTAATATTGACTCAAAATAAAAGTCTGCCTGTAGACAATTACATCCGCATTTTATTGTTTCACTTATCATATTAAAATATGGACACTGACTAAACACAAACAAAGTTAACGAAGACAAATCAAATGGATTGAGCCCCGAAATGAATAGATATATTTGCGCTAAAATAATTACACCTAAACATCAATTATATTTAGGTGTAGGTAATTATTTTAGCGCAAATATATTTGTAGCATTTATATGTAGGTACGAATGTGTTAAAACGATAAAATAAACCAGATAAAATAAAGCTGCTACATATCTCAGATAGGTACCTACTATTTAGTGAAATAAGAGAAATTCCAACTAGACACCTATAAATAACGCCACTGTTTTGAATAACAAAACAAATGCTTTCAAGAAAATTAAACACTTTGCAAACCTCATGCAGCTAAATGGATTCAGATTTCGTGTTTGATATCGAAATAGCATTCCCAGCGACTGACCAAACACCCACAGAGAAATAAACACGATGACAAATGTTTAAGTACCTATTACTGCAGGGCACAGTGAACTGACAATTACTAGAGTAGAAACAGAAACTTAAGTTACACAAATACACAGATCAACAAAAGTTAGTATAATATTTGGTGCATGAAATCAGACAGTTTATTTACGTCTTTGTGAAAAAAAAAACTATTTTGAGAACTTGAAATTCAGTAATTTTGATTATTTTGAAGGAGTGCTACTTTTTAACAAAAATGTAAAAGCGTCAATTTCAAATTGCAAAATTTTGTGTAATTATTTTTTCCAAAGCTTTAGCTTTGGAAAAAATAATTATTTATATATATATTTATTTAAATTTACAGGCTAATAATCTAGAGGCTACAATTTTTTATTTTGTGAAGTTAAGCGAGATTAATTTTGGAATGCCATTTTAAATAAAAAATTGCAGTGGAAATTGTATGGAAAATATATTCTTCAGCGATAACCTATAATATCTCCGTCACAGTCTCCGTACTGACACTGAATTCAAAAATACAGGCTGACTTTTTATCCACCAGTCAAATTTATGGAGCAAGTTCAGTCAATGATTCAGAACTACTTTCCATAAAAACAATTAACAAAAAACAATCAACAATAAAAATTCACCTTCCCATACAAATCAGCGCTCAGCCAAACGGTTTTTGTATGTCAAGACTAAATTTTTTTATCGATTTTTAATAACTTTTTTTATAGAAAGTGGTTGCTGTGGCTGTGGCTGGTGTTTAAAAAGTCACCCTGTATGTTGTAGAGACTAGACTAGGAGTCATTACACATGTATTTATAATATGGAATTATTAATCTTTTTTTAAGGTGAGAAAATCATTGATTAAAAAAGATAAAATTTGATTTTTACATCAGATATGAAAAAATTTACATGCGCTAGACATATTTTACTACTTCCCGGATTCGTAATGACGAATTATTCAAGTTGCATTTTTACAATTTTAGAGTAAGATACACCAGTGGTTAGCGGCTGCATTCAAGATGGGTTCGTTTTAGTGCACCTTTTGTGCTTCTATTGTAAGGACGTACAAACTCATTGACTACAGGGCACAGGTATCTGCTTTGCATTTATCCTTGGGCCGAAATAGAAAGGATATCCGTTTGAACTGCGCCTATTATTTAGGAACTAATGTTATGCTTACATATTATTACTCATGTACATAGCTAGTTTCGATAACTACGGTGGATTTGAAAGTATACTTTCAAGGTATAAAATACCTGGGAATTATTTAAAAAAATATATTTCATGTTTGTAGCCTTTTTATTGGATTCGTTTCGTTTACCGTTGTGTAAGTTGCTAACACAAAGGCATCTAACACAGCTTGATGACTTCCATATAAAGATGACAGTCGGGACCAACGACTTAAAGTGCATTCCGAAGCACGGAGGACCTCGAGTAATTTTTATGCCGGGTTCGATCTCCGGTCAAGTCAAGATGGAAAATGTTATTTTTCAGATTGACCTGGGCCTTGGATTTGGAGCTAGCTTAATCTGTGTGATTTGTCCGTATATATTTAATTATTTACGTTCAGTGTCACTAACTTGCGGAAGCGCTAATAATGCATGCTTCCATTGGGCCACCCTAGAATAGGATATACCACCTTAGTATGAGCATGTATGAGACATACATACTATCACGCCTGTTTCCCACAGGGGTAGGCAAAGACTATGGAGCTCCACTTGCTACGATCCAGACAGACCTCTTTCGTTTCATCTACACTCAACAACCTCTTAATACATGTCCTTCGGTTACGGGTACTTAGTATGAGACTGCTCGATAAAATCAGACACAAGTATTGCATCTGAAACCAAATCGCGTCTGTCGTTATACCAACTATCATTCAGAAAGAGAGAGAGAGAGTTTATTAACTCTATCTACGAGTAGAGTAATGAAACTCATTGAGATTTCGCCGGTTCGCGTAACTCAAACAGCAAAAGACAGCGTTACCAACGGTAACGCTAGCTGTCTTTTGGTGTTTGGTAGCCTTGTGAACACGTTACTTTTTTATTTGTTAAGTTATCTACAAACATTCCATATCAAGTGCAAAACTTATTTAAAGGCTAGTTCTTTCTGTGTGATTTGTGTTCATCTATATATCAATGAAACAGGTGTTTTAACACTTGGTCGTATCAAACTCGTCAGCTTCCGAAAGCGGAAACATTAATAACTAATGAGAGAGCATCATAACAATTTCAATTTCATTTGATTCGCTAAGGTAACTTATTTTTAGCCAACTTACGAGAAGGTGGACCTTGGGTAATAAGGCCCAGGGATTTGTCTACCACGTAACGGATAAAGACATGATTAGTATGTCTGAATATAAAGTTACCTATACCTTTTTTATATAATATATTTAATAATATATTAATAATAAGTATTACAAATTATAAAAATAATCAATCACAGGCCAAATTAGGATTTATCATAATAATTAATATTCATTATGTACAGTTTTCGTCGAACCATAATTAAATCTAAGTTCCTTTTTTCTCGAAATTGTATTATTTTGGTGTAAGTACTTTTTAATTAAATATTGATTAGAGGATTTCTTTGGATGTTCTCTTTTAGAAAAGAAATGTAATCATACTGTAAAAAATATTTACATAGCTAATTACTATGCAAATAAACTGGATTGATATTTGGTAGAGTCAATACATTTCACACGTTTATTTATGGATCCAATTCTAAACCGAATAAAAAGTTAAATAGCTTCCGGTCCCAATTCATAGCTTTCAAGGACGCACCCAGCCCGCACCCTACTTCCGTTCTACGAAATAGGGTAAAAGCTATGTGGGTAAAAGCATGCTGTAGAGCAAAAACTAGTCTTGTCGTGAGTCCCAGTTGCTCCGCAATCGTTTACGGTTTATTATGAAATGTAGAGATAGAATTACAACATGACAATGCAAGTATCATTTTTAACCGACTTCAAAAAAGGAGGAGGTTATCAATTCGACTGTATGTTTTTTTTTTATGTATGTTTGTTACGCGATATCTTCGCCGATTGTGAACCGATTTTGATAATTCTTTTTTTATTTGAAAGCCTTTACTACCTAGAAGAAACTCCTAAAAAAAATTGAAGTCGGTTTTTTTTTTTTAAATTTAATTATTTACAGACATTTAAGCATCGATATAGGTACATCTACAACTGATACAAATATGATGTATGATACATATGTATTGTATATATACTAAGCATTAAAGATTAAGAAGAAAACAATTACAAATTACGTATTAATTTTTATCATCATCCGAGCGTGTATTCCCGGTTGCATCGTCAGCGGTAACGCTTCAGAGCCCGGGGTCCGCTACCCTACCTAGGTGATTTGACAAGGTTACTGGTTTTTACACAGAGCGACTGCCGTCTGACCTCCGCAACCCATAGGGTAGACCAGAACCAATCCTAGGATAGGTACAAATGCTAGATGGCGTTCGGGACCAACAGCTTTACGTGCCTTCCGAAGCACGGAATCATCTTTCTTTTCGGATAATCAGGTGATTCAAGCCTGCAATATCCTAACCAGACTGAAAACAACTTTTCACAAAGTATGCTTCCCAGTGGGATTTGAACCCATGACCTCCGCATCACAAGGCAGGCGCCTTGACCACTGGACCACGGAGGCAGTCAAAAATTACGTATTAATTTTATCTTATCATTATAGCATTTGTAGTTGTAAATATATGTATGTCGTAGTTAGATGGTATAAACCGCTAATTCACTAAACCTCTAGCTGTTTGGCATTACAGCTCTGTTTTGTAACACAGCGAACCCTAATACGCGGGATGGAATGAACGACTTGTATTCATCCATGCAGCTAGAGAAGTTGTTGAACAATTATATCTAAAGAGCGTGCCGCGGTAGCGGCCGGCGAGTGCTAGAAAAGTTTTATTCATTTAACTAGCTTAGGGAAAACCTATAGCAATAAAAATCGTGGAATAGTTGTCTGGGAAGAAAAATTCGATGTCGAAAAATTCTGTATTCTTATAGACACCCAGTTATATTTCATTATGGTAACCCTACACCAAATCCTTATCATGCATGTGTCGCAGTTGGATTGTTTAACGGTTTCGTCATACAGCGAATTAACGCTACTGTTTCACAAAACCGCTAGCCGTTTGGAAATGTGGTTAGCGGTTTTAATGAACGTAACACGTTGCGCAATCTTAGACAATCCAGCTGAACGATATTCGCCTGTTTAACAAAACCGAGCTGTAATGCCAAACAACAAGTTTCGTGAATTAGCGGTTTATACCATCCAACTACGACATGTACCTAGGCTGTTTGATAAGTACCCGTTTATGGAAAAAAAAACATTTTTTTTTGTATATATGCAATTATTTTTCTACGTAGTCACCTTTTAACTCTATACATTTGTTCCACCTATACTCAAGCTTCAATAAACCATCCAAAAAGTATGATTTTGGAAAGTCATTAAAATAGGCCTCTGTGGCGGCAATGACTTCGTCATTTGATCCAAATCGCTTGCCACCGAGACATTTTTTTAGGTTGGGAAACAAAAAGAAATCGCATGGGGCCAAATCTGGAGAATACGGGGGGTGAGACAATAGTTCGTAGCGTAACTGTGCTAATTTAGCCGTCACAACTCTGGACGAATGAGCCGGGGCGTTGTCGTGATGTAACAGTACTTTTTTTTTTTAAATGGCGTCGTTTGTCCTTCAACACGGCGTCAAATTCATCCAATAAATTGGCATAGTACTGCCCTGTTATTGTTTTTCCCTTTTCTAAATAGACAATTTGTATAATACCCTGAGAATCCCAAAAAACGGTCGCCATGACCTTTCCAGCCGATGGGACGGTTTTTGATTCTTTGGAGCAGGTTCACCCGGTAAAATCCACTGCTTCGACTGCTCTTTCATTTCCGGGGTGTAGTAGTGGACCCACGTTTCGTTCACGGTCACGAAACGACGCAGAAACTCCTTCGGGTTACGTTTGAACACGGCCAAACACTGCTCCGAAGTAGTCAGTCGGTTCCGTTTTTGCTCCTCCATGAGTAAACGCGGCACCCACCTCGCCGATACTTTCTTCATACCCAATTTTTCTTCTAATATGTGTTCTACCCTCTCGATTGAAACATTTACAGCATCAACAATTTCTCGAAGTTTAATTCGGCGGTCGGCTAAAACGATATTTTAAATTTTCTTAACCATATCGTACTCGCCTCAACTGGCCGGCCTGGGCGATCCTCATCAAAGACGGTTGTTCTCCCCCGCTTAAACTCGTTATACCAATATCTGACGGTTGTCATAGAAGAAGCACATTCATGGTAAATCGCTTGCATTCTTACTTTTAATTCATCACATGTTTTTCCTTCCAAAAATAAGAATCTAATTACAGACCGATACTGTTCTTTCTCCATTTTAACAATTTTAAGTTCACGCCTTCACTGAATCGTTGTCAAATGAGGAAAAAAACCAGAGGATTCCATTTTTTTTTTAATTTTCCCGCCTCTGAAAAATGCCTTAAAAAGGTGGTATACTTATTTGCGGCCAGTGATATTAATATATTTAGAAAATGGGTACTTATCAAACAGCCCTCGTATACTTTGCAGACCATAGGCTTTTTATTATTTATAAAAAAATCTTCGCTACATTTTTTTTACAGCCACTTGTCGGACTACAGTAAGTATATAAAATACTGTATACAGTGTGTCCCATTGTCTTTAATTTGTCGAATAAGACCATTTTAATTGCCATAAGTTTTTCGAGAAACAAATATTTTTTTATCAAAAAAATATAAAAAGAAAATCTACTTATAATGGGTTTGCCACATATGGGAGTGCACTTTGGCATGCTGCTATAGTGGCTATAGGCCGACCCTGCCCAGGGCAGCAGATTTTTGCGAGGCCCTTTATCAATTTGCATAAGCGAAGAAAACAAGCGAGCATCTCTGAGTCATGGACAATCGTCTCGAGCATCTTTTATTGGAACTTCATGAAATTTCTTTCACTGAAAGGCAGCGTCTTAGCCCCAGAAAGCCTCGACATAATGCTAAGAGAAACCGTTTTAGTAGCATTTTTTTTTAAATATTCAATGTCATTTGTTATATTTTATGCTCCAAGTAAAGACTTTCTATTTCTATAAATTTTATAAGCAATGTCATGGCATCCCCTTGACCTACAAGGGGATGCCATGACATTGCGTTATAAAATACTTATATACTTACAGCCACAGATCCGTATATACAGCAAAACCCAGTCTGAACCTGCATTAGAATTACTAAGTACTTACACATTTGAAGAAAAAAAAATTGAGCTCGCGTAGGCAGTTGCCTACTCTGTCTTATGGAAGTCTGGAAAAACATAACCCTCCCTTGATAGTAGTCGGTAAAAAAATAAGCAAAGCCCTAAAAATATCGATGCCCCGGGCGGGCGGTTTCCCCACAACCACGGCATTTTAGCTACTCGTAGAACTGCAGGGCATTGCATTGCACCTTCGACAAGACGATCGACAGCGTTCGGCGTCCACTCACAACTTACCGATCATTGAAGTGGACAAACGAGTCTTTGGAACGCGGCATGCGAATGGAAATATAAACATGCATCTGGCCGATAAAAGCACGCACTGGTTGGCCTTCGACGGAAATCTGCATGCTTACACATTTTTCAATAAAAAATCTCACGGCACACTTTCCTTCAATTTTCGTGAAAGTGTAATCCTTGACTATCTATCAGAGTACTTTTCTCGTTTATTACTTAACAACCCCTTGTCTGTAATTACGAGCGATTGCCGGCAGATGAGTAAGTGCATGAAATTCGTGGTTGTGGGGAAAGTGAAGTGCTAAATGCGACAGCTTGATCATAGTGTATTGTGGTCGTTTCCACTCGAACCGGGAAGAGATCCTGGTGTGTGACCTCGTGGTAGACTTGCAATGTAATTGGCTGTTTAAGATCGTGGTATCATGTAGGTACCTATTGCTATTAAATGTGGCTCGTCCAGAAGTCATTCGTTTACTTTTAGTTCAGAAACCCTTAATGTAGCTCATGCATGATCATGATGTCTGTCACGCACGTACTTAATTGCATGTTGCAAGGAAGCTTAGCAGGAATTTTGCAATCTACTTAGGGCTCAAAATATAGCAATAAGGTCGGCTCGGCTATGTTCAACATATTATTAAGTTGCCTCCAGCAGCTGGTATACCTACGTAGGTAGAGATTGGAGGTACGTAGGTATACTTACAACCCAGTTTTAGTTGAGTTGAGGGATCTATAATTTACCAACTTTACCAGCTTGGAGATGGAGATTAGAGAGAGAGAGAATTTTTTTTTTCTAATATAGGTACCAGACCTGACACACACACCTAATAAACCAAATGGAATGTTTCCGTGTTTTACTGGGTGTACCTATATCCTACTAGGTGTGAGCTAGTACGTATTAAATCAGAGGACCTACATCAGTCAATACAGTTGCACCTGAAAAATAAGGCCACTTCTTGCCATTTATTATAAAAGTACTGATCAGCTTGCTGTTATGATAATCCACCTGCGATTTCCTTGCACTTGCAAGTGAGCGGTGTAAAAATAATCACTCACAAAACAGAACGCAGCGCACTTCGAAATAAAATAAAATGAATGTAACGTAATAATGAAATGACTTGCGAGACGAGACGGGAAGGATAGGGGGCGCGCTGGTGCCGAGGCCCCGCCACCCGCCCGCACACCCGCAGTCAAGCGAGCGGCGACAGAGAGCCAGCTGCGCGTCTTGTGTTTTTCTGATTTTGTGGTGCGGTTGACGTTTCTATCTTATTTTGTCGTTATTCTGTTATATACCTAGTAGACAATTGTATACATACGCGTGTAAATATTTACAATTGTTGACAATCCCGTCCTGATATTTGTGGACGTTGTTCGTGGTCGCGAGTGTCGGATACGGACTGTGTTCTACCTGGATACCAGTGCCTTTTGTCTGTAAAACAGTGGATTATTACAAGTTTGGTGCTGTTTAGTTACTCTAAGTTCCTGTAAGATTGCTCGTGGGACCACCAGTGTGACCAGTGATTGTTGTCGTGGCCGGTTTCCGTGGTGGAAACTTTCGAAACGTGAATAAAACAGTTGGTAATGCTTTCTTAGCGAATGCGGGCCCTGCCTGCACGCATTCCGCAGGGAAGCAAGTGCCGGCAATAAGCATTCTCCGGTGAGTATGCTGCACTCAGGTTCATCGTACTTTGACATGGTTTGACCTAAAATTGTCGTATCTTGACTTGGGCCGTGTCAAATGTCAACACCTATCGTGTTTGTGTGGTGTACTGAAGCCGCCCTGACAAAAGCTGTTCCTGTGGCATTGAATGGCTTTCATTGTTAAAATAATAATTATAAGATAGAAAGTAATCCCTATTCCACACACTAGCAAATTTTAAATAGGTACCTATGTTATATTTTTTAATATAAGTAAACTTAAATTAATTTATAAACTTGATTTTGCATAGATAGGAACTTTATAAAATTTGGAAACCTAATGTTCTGTTACTTTAAAAACCTGTCCCTGAATGGTTAGGCAGGCGTCTTGTTAATAAATTCTTGACACGTTTTACCAACTAATTGCATATTTTTTTTATATTAGACCCTGATTTTTTTTTGTAATTAGTTGATGCATAAATATTTAACAACATATATTTAAAAGATATATCACAACATATTTAAGGAATCTTCAACCAGGCACCATAGTAAGCGATGATTATTAAAAGTAAATATTTCAATACTACTTAGAATTTTCAATAATAATTGCATAATTTTTTATTATGTAGACAGAAAGTTATTCATACCATAGTCATATTTTCACTTCTTTTTGCAATTTTTATTTAAGTGTAGTAGGTAAATATACAATACTATCTCTATGGTTTAACCAGAAGCCCCCGATAGCTACTACTGCAGTTCAGAACTCGGGGTATTTTACCTACTTTCAATGAAAAGCAAAACTTTACAATCAGTCCACCCATTTAGTTGAAAGTTATAGGTATGATTATTTTGTTTATTGATAAACCAACAGCTATACACTTTCATATAGTTACTTACAAAATATACAATACTTCATACTACAGTAGTTGCACCTAACTTTAATTGCAATAGTTAACAAAACAAAATTATTTGACTAATTTTAAGTAGGTAAGTAAGATATACTGGTACATGCATTAATTACTAATTAAGTAATATTAGGGATACATGATCAGACACATGCATCAAACTTACAAAACACATCTTTATTAGACAGAGGTTGAAAAGGCCACCCAGACAGTAACATAACACCAATGTACCACCAATGGAATAGAACATTGATAAACTTTGGTGAGAACAGCTGCACAGTTATTTTTAAAACATTTTTATTATCACTCCATATTTTCTCATGCAGTTCCTCCCCCAAAACACTAGTGTTTTCTATTTTTACCTTTAGAAAGTTGAAAGAAGTTTATTTTTGTTAAGTTTATTTATGCTGGCTATTGAAGCCATAAGTTGTCACAATATCATCTCAGGTAACCTAACTAACCGACCCTAGCCTTAAGTAGGTACTGGATTTTTCAAAACAATTACTTTTGTACCTACTGCACAAAACATAAAAAAGGCACTGATTTAAAGAGGCAGTTGTAAATAGCAGTTTTGGTAAGTTAAAAATTATAAATGGCATGTTTCATAACTAGTTCAGCAGTTTAAACTAAGCAGTAAAGTAAACAAAAATGAGTAATAAAAAATAATGAACGGATCAGTGAATATATTAAGCAGGAAAATAATTAAATGGGCGGTAAAAAAAATTGAACGAGCTGTTCTATAGGTTTTCCCTAATCTAGTAAAATGGATAAAACCGACCTAGCACTCGCTTCGCTTGCTCGGCTCGTGCGTGTGTTGGTTGCAGTTCTAACCTAACCTAACGGTTTTCCCTAACCTAGTAAAATGAATAGAACTAGTAATATGATAAAATAACCGACTAATTGATTTTTATTACTGTTCATGTTTTACTGTCACAATAATTAATAAACCGCCATTAAATTAAATAACTGCTTAATATGTTTTCCAACTGATCATAATGACATCTCGAATAATTAAATAACAGCTCAAAAAATTAGTTCCCATAAAAAACAACTATTTAAGCAATTAACAACTACCATCAATGTTGGAAGAATTTTAAGAAGAAAGGCAACACAAATAGTTCACTGATGAACATAGACTTCCCCCAAGGAATTCCACAATGATCATTTCATAAATTCAACTATTTCAAATTATCTGAATAATGCAGATGGGTGAACTATACTTACCTTTATTGAAATTCAATGTTATAGTTATTCAGCTCTAATAGAAAACAGGATTGTCATCAAGCAAGTGTTTCATATTCTTTTTAGCTTTAGGGGCCATCCACATATGACAACACAGCGATGAATGGAGTTGGGTCATGCTGAATGTGACAGAATGTGTTAGAGGGAAAAATGCGTAACAAATGGGGAGGCATTCGAAAAGTCAAAATTCTGTGTGTCGTAGGTAATTTGTAGATGGCCCCTTAGGTAATACCAATTTTGACATGCTTAACCATAGTTGCTGTGGTTACTTGCACTCTAATTTGATGAATTACGGTATATCCCACCCACATGGTCACTGACCTGAAATCCCTGCCTACTTTAAAAACTTAGTCATACTTTGTCGGTCAGACTACTCATATTTAGTTATTGCAAATTTTGTTTTATTCACTCCATAGCTTACTGCTTACTACCTTAAAATATAATAGTTTTTTTTAGGTAAATCAGGAATGTCTTTACACAATCATAGTGCACTGCTGCCTTGTTTCAGACTAAGATCTTAATATCCATGCAAACATCAAAATGTTATGCTTTGTTCAGTTTGTGACAACTGAACTTTTTTACCTGATCATAAAATTGGTGAAAACCTGAGAATTCTTATCAGTCGCTCGCTATAATGGGTTACACTCAATATTACTGTGTCCGAAATGTCCACATACGCTTCTATATTATGAAAAAATTAGTTTCGAAAAAAATACCATTTTTATGGTTCCGTAGTCCACAAGGAACCCTTATAGTTTCGTCTTGTCCGTCCGTCCGTCCGTCCGTCTGTCTGTCCGTCCGTCTGTCTGTCCGTCTGGGCTCGTACTCCGCCGCTACTGCACCGATTGTCACGAAAATTGGTGGAGAGATAGATATTGAAGTTCCAAAAGTTGGTTTTTATTGGTTCCCTCCCATACAGCGAAAAGTGAATTTAAAAAATTAAATTGGACTAACCCCAACGTGTGGGGTATTGTTGAAAAGGACTTTTAAAATGCAACAAAAACTGCTTTGAAACTATGTAAATTAAACCCCACAGTCTTGAGTTAATCTAATACAAAGTTAAAATTTGAGGTGTCCCCCCACCCCCACCGGCTCCCTTATCAGATCAGCTTCTGTTTATAAGTATCTGGCATCGTCATCTAATTTACGAAGGAAGTGACTCAAATTTAACTTACAAGATTTGACTCAAAATACAACAAACAGGACAAGCTAAGAAAGCTTGTAAAAGTTGTAAAAAAGAATTTTGTTCATCTTACGCACAATACAGAACTGAGTCAGAAGACTCAGTTTTGTATCTTAAAGATTAAAAAATAGTCATCAATAAAATAGGTACATTCTTTAACTACTTTTGTTTCATTTGACAAATTGCTCTCACATCCCATTAACCATTTAAGAATAAGTGCAGTCCTCTTAGCACTTTATCATGCTACCTGTTGCTACATTGCAAACACGTGCGCGTGTAAATATTCATTCTTCTTTCGGTGTTACCACAGTAGACAAGAATACGTATTCTTTTCTACCTTACTTATTTGTAAGTTGGTAGATGGCCCCTTAGGTAACTTACTTACTTATTGGGGACATCCCCAGGTACTGATGTACTTATATCATCTCCACATAAATAGTGAATGTGATTCATTCTGTTTTCGGTGTCTCCACAGTAGAACTAAAACTGATGTAACTACTACATACATTATCTCCATATAGGTAAATTAGTATTTGTTAAGGCCTTTTCCACGCGAAATTTCCAAATACCATTTAACACTGTGTAGGTAATGTTTTCGTCATTATAGGTACCTTACTTTAATAACGCTTGAGTAGGCTAGGATTTGCCAGTGGGTATAATTCCATAGGTTGCATACGAGGGGGGGTCAAAAAGTTCGCGGAACGGAGGGGAAGGGGGGTGAAATAAAATACTGTACTATTTTTCTTTTTCAATATATTCCCCCTTAAGTCGAATACATTTTTCAGATCTCTCTATTAACTTATTAATACCGTCGAAAAAAAATGATTTGTCTTTGTCCTCAAAATAGGCCGAAATCGCCGACTTGACTTCTTCATCATCGGAAAATTTCTTCCCCCGAAGCTCTTTTTTTAATTTGGGAAATAAAAAATAATCACAGGGGGCTAAGTCTGGACTATAGGGAGGATGGTTTAACATTTCGAAGCCACAGTGATGAAGGGCAGCCATCGCAACGCGGCTCTTGTGTACCGGTGCGTTGTCATGCAAAAGCAGCACACCCTTTGTCAACTTTCCCCGCCTTTTCTCCTTGATTGCTTCTTTTAATTGTCTTAGTAGATTAGCGTAGTATTCTCCCGTTATAGAAACACCCTTATCTTTATAATCTATTAATAAAATACCCTCTGTATCCCAAAAAACAGTTGCCATGATTTTTCCAGCCGATTGTGACACCCTGTATTTCTTAGGGGGGGGCTGACCCTTTTTATGCCACTGCATAGACTCTTGCTTCGACTCAGGCTCATAATGATGAACCCAAGTTTCATCTGCAGTAACAAGTCTTGCAAAAATTCCTTCCTTGTCGGCGCTACAGAGGTCTAAAAACTCCTTTGAATACTCGACGCGCAGCTGTTTCTGTGGTGGTGTGAGCATTCTTGGCACCCATCTTGCGCTGACTTTTGACATCCCAAGATTGTCGTGTAGAATATTTAAAATGGTTGTAGGTGATACTCCAACCATTTCTGCAAGTTGTTTCTTCTTCAAACGAGTATCCTCCAGTATAAGATTCTCCACTTTTTCAACGATGTTTGAGGTGGTGGCCTCAATCGGCCGTCCTGAGCGAGGGTCGTCTTCAAGAGACTCTCTGCCTTGCTTGAAAAGGCTATTCCACTTGTACACCATGGTTTTCCCAGGGCAAGAGTCCCCGTATACTGATAACATTTCTTCCAAAATTTTCTGAGGTGGTTTTCCTTGCTTAGTGAGGAACTTTATGACGGCACGAAACTCGATTTTTTCCATGTTCAAGTTTTTCTTCCGGATTCACTTGTTTGATCGACGACAGGTCAAAGGTTATTGACACAATCAGGTTCAAACTTGGCATATATACTCACAAAGAGTTGCTCATTAGTTACTACCTGCGGCAGGTCCCCCACCCCCCGCTATCCCCTCCATTCCGCGAACTTTTTGACCCCCCCTCGTACCTACTTAACTACATTATCAGACTTCGTCTGCAACCTGTAAAAGCCTGTAAAAATAAAGCAGTTACCTATAAGTGTCTTTGTTAGATACTAGTGCAGTACGAAACCTGTCACTACTGCGATTTTGAACAGGTAGAACTAGCACGAGTGTGTAGGTACTGTCTTGTTTGCCTCGTTACTCGATGTTGCATAAAGACTGATGGATGAATATGACACGTAATTACCTTGGTTTGCTTACTTCCTTCGCCATATATTTTACCAAGTGAGTAGGTACTGTACGTCTTCCACACGCTGTACCTGCATTAGGGCTTCCAAATACCGGATATTTTAAATACCAGTATCAATACCCGAAAAAAAATCAAAATCGGTATTAATACCGGAATTCCGGTATTGAGGTGGAAATTTGTATTTCTTTTTCAAAAAGTTTATTTTTTAAGTATGAAAGTAAAAGCTGAAATTAAAACAGGTCATTAAAAATCAATTTTATTGATATAACAAACTAAATCATCACAGCTTTGCCTAATACAACTTTGAATAATTATGATTTTTTACAAATTAATCAACAATTTAAACGTCATACAGTTTTACAGTTCTAACTGGCATCAAATCAGTCTTTAATCTTACTATTAATTGGCATCAAATCAGTCTTTCATCTTACTATTAATTGGCATAAAATCAGTATTTAATCTTACCATTAACTGGCATCAAATCAGCCGTTAATCGTTACAGGAACGTCCATTGTATGCACGTGTTAATTTATACATACAATAAAAGATATCATGACAAAAAATTTAAAATAAAAATGTACTGGCTCTTCATAAAAAACGAAACAGTTACGTATATAAAAAATATTTAAAATAAAACTGATCTTATCAATATTATCTTTACTAACTTAACAAAAATATCACTTCAGTCTCCCTAAATAAGAAAAATAAAAAACACTGTTTTCACTTTTCATAATTTTAAAGTATTTAAGGTGAGATGGGTTCAGACCCCGCTATACTGTGCGTGTTTTTGAAAAATAAATAATTAAACTACTACAATTTATATCTGAAAAATTTTACATAAGAATCTTAAGGCTTCTTATAAGAATTCTTATATCCAAAACACGATAGCATTTTTGCCTCGATAGAAAAAAATTACGAACATACCTCTAAAATTGCCTAAATTTACCTTTAAAAAAGATATTACTACTTTATACAATCACCTTTTAATTTGAAAACTATACCAAAAAATGGATAATCTGAATTATAAGTTAATTTCGCTACACAAAAAATTATATATATATTTTTTTATATTTTGGTATAGTTTTGGTATATAAAGTAGTAATATTTTTTTAAAAGATAAACTTAGGCAATTTTAGAGGTTTTGTGATATTTTTTATCGAGCCAAAAATGCTCAATTGTGTTTTGGATATTGTGGGTGTCTGTAGAAAAGCCTTAAGATTCTTATGTAACATTTCTGATAAATAAACTGTTTAAAAAGTTTAATTACAGTGATATTTTAAAACACGCACAGTATAACGGGCTCTAAACCCATCTCGCCTTAAGTAGGTACTTTAAAATTATGAAAAGTGAAAACAGTGTTTTTTATTTTTTTTATTAAGGGAGACTGAAGTGTTATTTTTGTTATTACATAATATTGATAAAATCAGTTTTATTTTAAATATTTTTATATACCTGTTTCGTTTTTTATGAGCCAGTAAATTTTTATTTTAGATTATTTGTCATAATATCTTGTATATTGAATATAAATTAACACGTACATACAGTGGAAGTTCCTGTAACGATTGACGGCTGATTTGATGCCAATTAATAGTAATATTAAACTGATTTTTATTTTTTTAGAGAAATAAACTGTAGTAGTTTATTTACGGTGATTTTTCAAAAACACTCACGGTATTCTTGGCTCTGAACTAACGGGGCCTTAACAATATTGATTAAAATTTTTCTGTCCTTTGAATTTTACGTGAGATCATATATTTTTTTCTTTAATTTTAGGGTCTCTACTGTTTTACAGCTTTTTCTTCTTGATAATGGGTCCGCAAGAAAGAAAGAGAATCTAAGGTTTTATCCGAGAGCGAGCTTCTTAATCGATTGCACAAATACAGGACTAAAGAAAAGGCTCTCTCTGCCTCCACACTTGTGGGTAGAATGCACAACAATATACAATATACAATGCACAACTAAAATCACCGATTGCGGTATTAAAACCGGTATTGAAAACAAGTCAAAAATCGTCTAATACCGGGATCCCGGTATTGGAAGCCCTAACCTGCATAACAAGTACAAGTAGTACTTGGTGCTTGGAGTAAGGAATTTGCGAGATAAGGCCAAGGATAGAATCTGCTGGAGAGATTTACTTCACCAGGTCAAAGTCCACCTGAGCTGTTGTGCCTTATAATGCGCATCACTATTACGACAACACTTATTTCACTGTGGTAAATTTAATATCCAAACACATCATAAGTAGATATACTGGTATAACGTCTTGCAGCTGAGTCTTCTCCCATTGCTGATACTGTGCTGTCATAGTGTCGATGTCCGCCAACTTGTCCTTTTCAATGGTTCAGCTCCGGGCTGAGGGAGGGGTCGGCTGAGTCCTCGTTTTCCTTTTAGTAGTCACATCTCCAATCTTTTCATATGATCTTCATCTCTCCTCATGACATGATCAATGATCATACCATCTATTTTCACGGACTTTATCCTCCATTTTATAGTTTCGAACCTTGTCAAATCTCGGCTCTCCTGCCTGATCGTAGCATTCTGATTTCTATAGCCTGCAGTTTTTGTTCTTTTTAGCCTGCCTGAAATTTTTTATCGTCTGTAACTTTTAAAAATTGCTACGCTCGAGTTACTTTGGTATGTCTATTTAAAACACATTTGTTTACCTTTTTATTTTTGTGACATTGTAGGTCAATGGCCTGAATATCAAGTAAATACGAGGGGAAACTCAAGCCAGCGATAAAAACAGATCGATAACTAATCCTATCTTGCAAGGGTTTGGTTGTTGATAATTTATTATCAGACCTAATTCCGAATGATATGATAAGCTGACCTGCCTCACTTTCCTGGCATCATTATGGTTTTTTTTTTAAATGTTATAGGGCGGCAAACGAACAAGCGGGTCACCAGATGGTAAGTGATCAACGTTGCCCATGGACAACTGCACACCAAGGGTGTAACTAGAGCGTTACCGGCCTTTTAGCAAGATATAGACTCGTTTTTTGAAGGTTTCAATGTCGTATCGGTTCGAGAACACCGCTGCAGGAAGTTGATTCCACAGTTCGGTCGTACGTGGCAGAAAGTTCCATGTTTGGTCTAAAGCCAAGACTATACTGGCAAAGTGTACTAATTTCGCAATAAAGTTGAGCAGATGCAAAAAAAATTTCTAAAAATCCGTGCTTACTGAACTTACTATGTGGACAATCATACTATCTTTCGTGTGTGTAAGTGTTTCAAGCTGCCTAAAGGCATCTGACTTAGCTTAACGACTGCCATACAATGATGACACGGCTGTCATGTGATGACCAGGCGGAAGGCACGTTAAACCTTCCGCCTACCGAAGCACGGATGATCTCGAGATTTTTTTATCCCACTTGTAGTCACCCATCCAAGTGTGGACCATGGCCGGTGTTGCTTAACTTGCGAAAGCGCTGGTAATGTACTCCCGCAGGGCCACCGAGTGGTCAGCAAGCACACTATCGTTACGATGTGAATTTCTTATCTGTATACCTCGCGAGTCTGTCTTCACATAGCTTAAAACTGAATAAATGTTCACCATGCTCCTTAAAACCCCCAAGGCTCCGCAGTTTAGTAAATTTTCTAAGAGCTAAATTGACAAAAAGAACCAAGTCGCTCACAAAACTTCACGAGAATCGGTTGAGAAATGCGACCTGTAGAGGACCCAGGACAAGCCAGCCGGACGGTATGAAAGCATTTTTGCCACGCTTAATATCAGAACTTGAAGAGAGGTAAACTCCCTTGACCGACTTCTACATAACTTGCAACATTTTTCTCAAATCGCAAACCAGCATATTTATAAACCCTTTAGTCGTGACAAACTTTGAAGTTATGATGGTACACCTCGTATCGTTACAATCAAATATGAGATTGTGTGCAATAAACTTAAATAAATAGAAATAAAAATAAGAAAAGCAGCTGGTAAATTCTGTTTTTTTTTTGTTTTCTCCCAGACCAGCATGAAAGCATTCTAAAGACATTATATGACAAGAGAAAGACAAATCGTTAATTGAGCTAACCCCATTACCTAAGGTCCTGAGTTGTTATCACTTGTGACAACACAGTTATGGGATGCTTATGATACTAATATTTTTAATAGAAACATGATAATAAGTGATAAAAAGCTCGTAGTAACTAGTTATCATCATCATCAGGTCTTATTTAGTATCCACTGCAGGAGCACGACCCTCTGTACTACCAGCCAGAGCCAGAGAAGTCACAGGATTTAGCCTACATTCTCCACGCTGGCCAGACGGGTTGGAGAGGTCTCATTGATGTTCATAAGCTTTGTTTAGTAACTAGTACAAATAAAAAAATCAAGAGTCCTCAGCCAATAGAAGAAAAAAACTGCAGTTATTTTAGTAGAAGTCTACATAACTTGCAACATTTTTCTCAAATCGCAAACCAGCATATTTATAAACCCTTTAGTCGTGACAAACTTTGAAGTTATGATGGTACACCTCGTATCGTAAGATGGCGACATCTACGTATCATAACATAACATCATAAACAAAGTGTTCCTGGATGTTGATAACACCACTAAGAAGGTGCTCGTATAGGTATATAAAATATAATTGAAAACGAAAATATTACTGTCTATATCTAAAACTATGTATCTTCTAGATAATGACTTCCTTTCTACAGAAAGTACAAACAAACGTTGACAAAAAGTCAACTTTACCTAAAATCTATACCTTAACAATCATAGTTCTCTATTAACTCGAATGATGAAATGCAAAAACGGTAACTTACCTATCAGTACCAGACTTCGTACACAATTGTTTTTATTACTGTATTTACAAAATCCCTAGGGTTGTAAGTGTTTACGACCACGGATGGCCCCTTTCCACTGGGTGGCCCGTTAATATCACTGACCTGCTTAGGCCGTGCACACACGAGCATTTGATCGACTGCATGATCGGATTCGTGCCGCATACTAATCCTACAGAACTTCCTTGGGGGCTTTTTAACGGTCTTATAAGAATTACAAATGTAAAGTGCAGTCATAATGATCTAGGGATTTGATCGATGTAGGTTTTCAGTTGAATTACAACTGCTCGTATAGCTATTTCTATACAGTATAGGTAGTAGGTATAGGGTCTAACAAAATATACTGAAACTATTTTAAGGGTATCCACCCTTAAAATAATTTCAGTGACAACAGATTATCCTACCACAGTACTAGGAGGATAATCTGTTTGACTGCCTCCGTGCCGTGGTACAGTGGTCAAGGCGTTTTGCCTTGTGATCCGAAGGTCGTGAGTTCAAATCCCACTGGGAAGCATACTTCGTGAAAAGTTGTTTCCAGTCTGGTTAGGATATTGCAGGCTCGAATCACCTGATTATCCGGAACGGAAAGATGATTACGTGCTTCGGAAGGCACGTAAAGCTTGTCTAAATTAATTGAACCCACGGGACCCACGTCCCGGACGCCGTGTAGCGTTTAAATCTATCCTAGGATCGGTTCTGGTCTACCCTTTGGGTTGCGGAGATCAGACGGCAGTCGTTCTGTTTAAAACCAGCAACCTCGTCAAATCACCTAGGTTAGGTAGCGGACCCCGGGCTCTGAAGCGTTACCGCTGAGGATGCCAATAGGAATACGCTCGGTTGATGATCATGGAGGATAATCTGTTACGTGTGCTTAATAAATAAATGAATTGAAAAGATGACAAACGACCAAAACATGCTTTACGAAGCATGGAAAAGCTAGAAATATTTTTAAGCTTTTTGTGGTTAATCCAATTCAAGTGTTAACACGCCCGGTGTTGTAAACGCACGCCAAGATGCGTGAGCGCAAACTTTGGGCCTTCCTGCCATCCAACTCTTCATCTTCATCTAATGCAATAATACAAACAACCTTTCTTCATATATATAACGTCTAACAAAATATACTACTGAAACTATTTTAAGGGTGAATTCAGTCCATGATACTGAACAACTTACCCAAAGGAACATATCGAAATATGAAAAATAATATTTGGCTTTCCATATAAACTCCAGACCTAAATTATGCATTAAATATGTGTGCATGTTACTTACGCAATTTCTTTTCCATTAGGTGGTATTCTACAATCTTTATTACGCCATTCGCGGTCGTTCACGTAGCCTCATTCTGTTTGTTATCCCAGGGGCGCCATATTGTTTTCCGGCATAAAAACTCAACAAAGGCGCACTTTCATGGAGTCAGATGTTTGTTGTGCTTTCTCACTTTAACTACTGCACCACACTTTCACGTTAGTTGCAGTGTTTTATTCGACCTCCCGGGTGCAGCGGATGGATCGTTATCTTTGATCATAACTGCAGTTTTTTTCTTCTATTGGCTGAGGACTCTTGATTTTTTTATTTGTACTAGTTACTAAACAAAGCTTATGAACATCAGTAAGACCTCTCCAACCAGTCTGGCCAGCGTGGAGAATGTAGGCTAAATCCTGTGACTGCTCTGACTCTGGCTGGTAGTACAGAGGGTCGTGCTCCTGCAGTGGATACTAAATAAGACCTAATGATGATGATAACTAGTTACTACGAGCTCTTTGTCACTTATTATCATGTTTCTATTAAAAATATTAGTATCATAAGCATCCCATAACATAACACAAGTGATAACAACTTAGGACCTTAGGTAATGGGGTTAGCTCAGTTAACGATTTGTCTTTCTCTTGTCATATAATGTCTTTAGATCGCTTTCATGCTGGTCTGGGAGAAAACAAAAAAAAACAGAATTTACCAGCTGCTTTTCTTATTTTTATTTATTTAAGTTTATTGCACACAATCTCATATTTGATTGATTACAATGGGTCAAACTTTCTTCCCACGCAGATCGTAAAAGGCGATCAAGGGAATGGGCAAAAATGCGATAGGCGATGCGGCTAGCCAACCTATCACTATTTTGATGTACGCACTCTATATTCCGTGGATGACTTAGATTTAAATGAATCCAGAGGCTAGTTTTGTAGACACTGACCACATCATGCATTTGACATACATTATGCCGCTTGCTGTGAGGGTAGAGGAGAAACCTTGACTTACCTGATCTTACGTATGATAGTTAGTATAGAATATATGTATAAAAAATACTAATCCTAATTTGGATACAAACGCACACAATGACGTACCCACTACGTATACACATACACATATCAGAGATCTCCCTTTGTATTCCTCCAATTAACCGAATGAAATTGGCTTCTACGTAAGGATCCGAGATCCTTCTAGAGCGTGTTATGTAACACAATCGGAGGAAAGTACAACTTACATTAACATTGTTTTTTTTACAGGGAAACGAGCGGCGCGGGTGGCGGAGTGGGCAGCGGGGGACTGCTGACCATGAACGCCACCCAGATGCAATGCGAGCCCCACGACCCGGTCGTACTCATCAAGTGTAAGTAACACCCACGTCTACGCTTATTTAACGCTTGTCAGGGTATCTTCATCATGATGTGGCAGGTGTATAAGCAGATATACTTTAAACTTAATTTGGGGTCCAGTCCTTTCGGTTGCACATTCCTAGCCGTGCTGTTTCGGAGCACGGGGTGCGGTTTTGGGCTTTTTCTTGTTCAAAGATATGCTTATCCAAACCTAAAGATACCGATTCCATGTGAGCCTAAAGCAATATTTCACGTGGTTTAAATTCAAACGCAACTTGGGGATAATTAGTATCATACACTCTTTTAAAGCTTGAATGATCTACCTATGTTTCATCAAATCCATCCATAGTTTGATTTGAAGCGTAATTGAGTAACAAACATCCAAACATATCACACATACCTGATAACATCCTGCCTGCACCAATAACGAACACCAATATTGCCGCACAAACGTTACCGATTTTCACGTCTATGACAAAAATCTTCAAGATCACATGTCTCGAGACTCACGAGAACCATGGCAATGACCGGCACAATTTTTATACACGAAAACGAGTTGACATGTAGGAGATTTTGGCGGAAAGTCAAGAAGTTTAGTTGTGAATTGAGGAAACTTGATTCGGATAGGAATAAAGAAACAATTAATTGAAGATATGTTCTAAATGACATGGGTCTTATTTAAAATAATTACACGAAAACGACGTCGTGTAGTAAAATATCCCATAACACGTGCAAACTTCAGCAAGTACGTAAATTAATCGAATCAGCATGTGTCTCGAACAGAGATAGTTGCATAGTCGGAGTGCACCGTGTATTTTAGGAGCGCGCGAGCTCGTCTCCAGTGCATGCGTCATGTCGGCTGGCATTTTGTTTGTTATGCTACGAGTAGTTTCAGTAGATACTTACCTTCCTATTCTTTAACCGACGTGAGATATATTGTAATAACTTGTGTCTGCATTAATCCAAAACTGCTTTATTGCATGACAGTGTAGTATGTATGGCACCTAAGATATATAATAAAATACCAAAAGAATAAAGAATTAAATTTAACTTTGTGCTTTTTTTGACAGATACTCGTAAGTGTTATTATAGTATTAAGGATTTTTTATCTGATAATTTGTAAAATGACTGTCTTAAACCATAGTACTTGTAGATTTATAGATTCAGTAAATTTTAATAGTATTATGTATGATAGATGATAGCCATTCTGACTTAATTTGCACACCGTTGATGGTAAACATGATTTGATGAAACGGAACGTGAATATCTTGTAACTTGTAACACATGTTTGGCAAATAAATTTATCTTTATCTTTATGGAATATACAAAGCCAGAGTGTCTGAAATGGGTATCCGAAATAGTAGCGATAGCCATTGGGGCCATTACCATCACATTCTTATATCCTTGATGCCGGCCATCATGCCATGGTTTGCAGCTCAGTTTCGATTTACCTAATAAATAGATATTAGATTATTTATTCCTTGTGAAACATCAGCCATCACATTCATACGTTAATTCGTTTGTGATTCAGAAAGCCAAAATTCTAACTTCTATACTTTCCCACGTGTTTCTAGATCTAGAACACGTAACTGTTTACAAACACCCCAATTCTCGATAACATTTCATTTTCAAAATGTCTTGGCATGTGAAATTGTTGTGACGATTCGAAGTAAATACTAAACACGCTAGCTTTGTTACGATTAGTCTTGCAATTTCTACAAATAGCATCAATTGTATTTATTTCCGTCACCGAAAGTCCCCCGTTGCGCTCGCGCCGCTCTCAATTGATGCGGGAGGCGAGCGCGCAATTTAGCTTTGTTTATGAGGGTAAAATAGTAATAATTACTGGCCTGCCGCCAATGTTGATATTAATTTTTCAACATGGCCGTATAGGCAGAGCAATTGCCACAATTATGTTAATTCGGGTTAGTTTAAAACGGACTCTGCTGTGTGCAGCACGCTGACGATGCATCCGCCTGGTTATGTGAGGATTAGTGCCAGTGACAGTGTTCCGAGATAATGCAGTTTACGTTGGTCATCGTCGTGAACAAAGTGAAGCTATGTCCGGTGTTAGAGGAGCCGGTGAAACCAATAGGTAATTGTTTTGACTCCTCTCAATCGAGGTCATCCTCAAATAGGTCTGCCCTTTTGCACCTTTTCTAGTCTAGACGCACACTGATACTTTTGTCGAACCAGCCTAGCTTCACAGAAAATGAATAACCGCTGATGTAGGTGCCTTCTTAACTCTTCACTTATCGATAGAAAAATTAATAGTTAAATAAATTACTAGGACATAGGTTATGCATAAAGCTATAAATATCTATGTATATATATTGTATTAGGTCCTTACACATGAAATTGCCGTTCAGTATCAATAAAGTGAAACAAGTTTTTTTTAATGAAATTATTATTTAATCAATCGACGTATGCGCCGTTGTTATCGATACACTTCCGCCATTTTATAGGCAGATCTTTGATACCTTTGGAAAAAAAATCCTGGGAGCGAGAGTCTATGAACTGTTTGAAGGCGGTTTTGACTGCTTCATCAGATTTGAAATTTTTTCCTTGTAAAAAGTTATCCAAATTTTGAAAAAAGTGGTAATCGGTTGGGGCAAAATCTGGAGAGTATGGTGGGTGACGCAGAGGTTCCAGTCTCAGCTCCTCTAACTTGGCGATCGTTTGATGTGCAGTGTGTGGTCTAGCGTTATCCTGAAGGAGCAGTGGGCTAGAGTAATTCATCAGTCTCGGTTGTTTAATGGAGAGCTTTTCCATCATTGTTTGCAATTGTTGGCAATACAAGTCTGCAGTAATCGTCTGGCCTGATCTCAAGAAGCTGTAGTGGATAACACCAGCACTGGTCCACCAAACACTAACCAGAATCTTCTTTTTGGTCAGTTTTCGCTTAGGGCAAGGTTTTGCCGGTTCTCCAGGGTAAAACCATTGTGATGATCGCTTCCGATTGTCGTACAGGATCCATTTCTCATCACAAGTCACGATACGGTTCAAAATCCCCTCATTATTGTGGCGATTAAGCAAAGAAACGCAGCAAGCAATGCGTGTTTGTTGGTTTGCTTCAGTCAATTCGTGCGGTACCCACTTTTCGAGTTTTTTAATTTTTCCGATTTGGCGCAAGTGGATAAGTATCGTTTTGTCACTTACGCCGAAGGCTGCTGCTAATTCAGAAGTGGTTTGAGATGGATCCGCTTCCACTATCGCCTTCAATTCTTCGTTATTCACTTGAGTATCAGGTCGTCCACGAGGCTCATTGTGTAAATCGAAATTTCCAGAACGGAAACGTTGAAACCAAAAACGCACCGTTCGTTCGTTAGCGGTGCCTGGTCCATACACGTCGTTAATTCTTCGAGTCGTTTCTGCAGCACTGGTGCCACGGTGGAACTCGTATTCGTAAATACCGCGAATTTTCAATTTGTCCATAGTTGTTGTTATAGCAATGTTGAAACTCAAACAAATGATGTTAAAACAAATGAAATACGAATTTTAAAACAATATTTTTCTGGCTTTATTTCTAAATAAATTTGAATTTGGAATTCCTAATGAAACGCAAGATATTTGATTTTAAAGTTACCAGTTAAGAAAATCGGCAATTTCATATTTAAGGACTTATCCAGACATCTCAAACGTTATAAAATTATATATAGAATTTTTTTGTCGATTCTGTTTTAGGAAATTTTTCAAAATGGCGGAGATATAAAGTTTTAAAACTTTAAAATAATCATATTTCAGCCATATCGAAAATTTTTCAAATATTTCTTAAAACTTTTTGGTTACTCTTATTAAGACGCAACTTTTTTGTCGGAACAACTATTTTATCCCATAAACTTCAACTGATGGGGGTGAATCGGGAGGTTTACAGCTCACAGGGCCACTAGTAATATTTTATAGCAACTCTATAATAGTAGTTGCTCTGTGTTTTTACGGTTTTTATCTTTACAAGACACTGAAGGTTCGCACCATCTGCAAAAAATGGATATTTGTCGTAGTTTTATATTTTGCAAATTACTTTTATTTATTTCTTATGTAACTTGTTTGTACGCTAAGGTAAATGATATTTGACATCGCACATATGCGTCATCAAATGTAATGACATTATGGTAACATTTTTAAACCAAGTAAATAACAAATGCATCCAATGGAATTATATTTTATGCATTTTCATTTCATTTACATTGTCATATCTTCAGGAAAAGATTCTACATGTTTCGGTTAGGAGAGAGAAAGTAATGAACAGAGTAAAATTTCACATAACACCATCACTGATAAGATCATATAGGATTGTTATAATTTTTATTCTCATTCATGATTTTTTTAGGGTTCCGTACCTCAAAAGGAAAAAACGGAACCCTTATAGGATCACTTTGTTGTCCGTCTGTCCGTCCGTCCGTCCGTCTGTCAAGACCCTTTTTCTCAGGAACGCGTGGAGGTATGAAGCTGAAATTTATATCAATTACTCAGGTCTACTGTCCCTTGAAGCTGTGAAAAAATCAAACTTCTAAGCCAACGCAATCAAAAGATACAGCCGTTTATGCCGCAAATTTTCGACACTTGCAAGGGAATCAAAACCTACAGGGTGCTTCCCGTGAACTCAGAATCTTGAAATTTGGTACGAAGCAACGTCTTATAGCATAGATAAAGGAAAAATTACGAAAACCATAAATTTTTAGTTACATCACATAATATATTTTTTTTTAATAATTTTAAACTTGTCGTAATGAACGAACTTTGTAAACCTTGCAGGTTTGTACGGAACCCTCGGTGCGCGAGTCCGACTCGCACTTGGCCGGTTTTTTTTTACTAGTTACGCTCCATTGTTGGGTAAAAGTGTTGCTTTGTTTATATTTCACATTTTCCGATCCCTCGATGCTGTCCTCTATTGTTTTCTTCAGCCTTCCTTAGTACAATTTGTAGTGATGTACTCGTATGTGCACATGCCTATTTTTTTTGATTTGTCGCATGCGATACACGTGACGGTCTGCCAAACTTTAGTACTACTCAGTTGATAACTTTTGAAAAAAAAAATTTACAAATACATTTATTTATAAGAATCTCAATATTTGTCATGGCATTTTAAACTTTCAGCCGTCTTATATTTGGCTAATCAACTTCAATCAATCACAACTTCAAACAATCCTTATGTTATACGCAAGTTATTGTTTTTAAATTGTGAGGTTCTATTTTTCCAAATATGCATCAGATTTGCTGGTAACAAATTAGCCAGATCAAATGTTGAGATTCTTATAAAGTCAACAACCACTTCATAACATAATATTGAACTTGTCTCCCATGTTCACATTTATGTTTTTGGTGGGATGTTTATGGTTTTTTATGATGGGTGATGTACGCAAGTTACATCAACTAACACATTTAGTTCAATACAGAATTACTAGAACAATTCAGCACAATAAAACTCGCAACATAATTTAATTCGTATTGAAACAATGAAACAGCCGGTAGGTGGGCGCCCATGTGTGGCAAGAGCCGTCGAGGCAATATTGTAAGTGACATTCTTAACCATCTGAATAAACGTAATTGAACAATTCCTATCAACCCATTGCCCTTATCTACTCTCCAGATTCGGCGGGCTTGTTCCTGATTGGGGACAGTTTTGATTCTTCCAACTATTTTTGTTTTGTAGTAGCCATTCCTATGTAGGACTGCATCTCCATTATAAAATTTAGTAGATATTGCTGCCCATTTTTCGCAATACTGTATTTGTGTTGAACAAAATGAAATGTCCATCTTACTTACTAAAAAGTTAGTACCAAACAATATCACTTTGAATTAAAAGTCTTTTCAGTCGACGATACCAACAAAAACCTGTTAGAAAAGTGTTTTAATATTGAAGAATTTTAGATCTCTGACATTTGCCGAATTTATACTAAATTTTCTAAATTATTCGACATGTTATTATTTTTATTGTATTTTCTTAACCTGTACATTCAGACACAATTTTGATTGTTTTATGAATAAATTAATTTAATTGAATTGAAACCTAGCTCTTTAAAAATAAAGAAAAGAACCTTCTTGTTTTCCAAGGTTCTTGTTTGTTGAAAGAAATGAAATATTAGCGTGGAGTATCGAAACTGTGGCAAATGCCGAACAGGCCTTCTTAAGTCCTTACATTGCCCTTATCTACTGTAAAGATTCGGCCGCAAGTGGCCGACACAGCCGCAGCTGCTAATCATAGTTAAGGGAATGTTCTCCAAACTAGGCCGTTTAGGTAATCGCTCGTATGGCAGATTGTGAAGTCGGCCTTAATTGTTTGACCAGTGGAACTATTAATCATATAGTATGTTATTGCGCTATGTTTTGCTGGCTTGCAATGCAAAGTGATTTCTGTTGGAGTCATGCGTGATAGTGAGCTATTATTAATTAATGATTATTTCATGAATAAAGTTAAAAAGGTAGAATCCTCATAATTAAGTGTGTTATATTGTCATTGTGACAATATAGTGTAAAGTTTTCTTAGAAAGTAGGAAAAGTATGATTTTAAAAACTTTTCCGGTCCCAGTACCTGTATTCCGCGATTTAGTCACCGGTCACACCCAATGCAGTTCCATTTATTCAATATTAATTCTTTGAATCACCGGCAAATATTGACGTCAAACGTTGTATCTTTAGGTTTAAATAATTTCTGAGGCATAAACCACAATACTCAAAGGCAAATGGTAATTTTGCATGAGCATTGCAAGTATACCTATTTTAAAGAAATTCTATTTTGTTTTAGAAAACTACTTTTGCTTTAAACTAGATTGTTTTAGCAAGCCGCACTGCCGGTATCTCCGCTTGCAGTCTGATAACAACATAATAAACCCGCATAATCCCGCACACAACGCTTTCAGAATTGTGTCAAGCTCATAATACCCTGTACTTGCGATTGTTCGCATGCGCGCCTGCAACGGCCTATTTGCTGCGTTCTTATCTCGAAGCAAGACTAGTAATAGTATGAATCATAATCATCTAGGCGGTTGAAACAATGAGTATGTGAGTGACGGGGCGCGCCCAGCGGCGGCTCAGACAGATCTCGATACCCGACCCAGAGATTATCAGATACTGACCAAACATAAATCGAATCTTGTATGGTATACAATATACAACCTGTACTATTTACAATTATACGTCAGGTTAGTATTCCATCTTATGAGGTTATCGGTTGGTCTATAACGGTGAAGTACATATTTGTGCTCTATTGCTATCTGCAACGAATGTAATCGTCAATTTGTATCGAGCAAAAAGATGAAAGCAGACTGCATGACCGCCCATATTCGCAGTAAGTTATCAACTCTAGGAACGCTATCTCCTGTGATTTATGTTTACATAGCCCCCGCTATCTGGAGTAGTGAAAGGGAGGTCAACTGTTCAGGATGTGTACGTCTTAATTCCAGCCGCGGTTGAGATAACAGATGATGAGAACTCAGAACTACCCAGAAACAAGGTTACTGATAGAACACAATGATATGTACAGTACAACCAGAAATATAAAATGAAAAGAAATCACTTTTAAAACAGCTCTTTTGTTTAATTTCAAATTATTAGTTTTGTGTAAGGTTACATGGACATAGTGGCGCAATACTAATTCATCAATTTTCGCTCTAAATGTCAGTATTATCGGGACGAACAAAACAGGTATAGATAGCGAAGTGAAAATGATTGTTAGAATTAGAGACAGCATGATGGCAATGATCATAATTGATGAGAGAAAAAATTCATTCATTCATTCATCATTTAACATATAGCTTAATCTTCACGCTCATTAACGACTTATAATAATTGGTGAATCATTATACACAATTTCATATTCATTCACAACAATGCTAACAATGAATGAGCGTAAAATAATATTCTAGAATTTCATAATCTATCCATAGATTAATTGAACATCTGTGCTAATATTGACTCCGAAAGCCATTATACACTGGCTATGAATGGGTCGTCAACCCTGGTCACTTGGCCCCTAGCCTCGGTACCAAAGTACAATCAACGGCAATCTTATTACTTGAGATACTATTAGCTCCTCATTGAAAAGTTTAAGTTAGTTTACGATCAAGCTGTATAGTGCCAGCACGTGAATTCTGTTTCGTTACGCGTTGGTGTCAGTGAATCAATTAAATTTTTACATTTGGCGGTATGTCATGCAAATATTTGGAACAGCGATAACTACTTCAGTGTTAATTGTAATGCTCTAGGGACAACATTGTAGTTGTGATCTCGAGGCTGTGGATTGTGTTACATAATCAGAAATTGTAGTGATGGAAAAAAGACGTGAATTTTACGATAGTGATACAATGAAGCGTGCTAAAAAGTGCAATAAACTGACTAAATTTAAACACAAATTGATAAAGAAGACTAAATGTAGGTACATAATTGCTTTGTGGAATTTTATTTGTTATTTTATTAATTTGTCCTGTGAATTAGATCATGTTTATGTGTAGAGGTTTCACTCTGGTAGATTCAATTCAGTCAGGTTCTTTGTGATTGAAATAGTCATCATCATATCAGCCACAGGAGTGCATTGCTGGACTAATTGACTGGATTTTGAGTATCTTCGAGTATTCCGTTTGAGATAATCTTTGTATGGTTAGCTAAATGTGCTTTATTTTAGATATCGTTTTTTAGGTTTGCAACTTCCTAATACGACGAATGATAAAATGACGACCGGTGCGTCATTTTATCTTTTTATTTCCGTCAGTTATTTAACAAATTTATATCCACTATTGTCTATACGTGTAATAATAAAACAAACTTTATTTTAAGTTGAACACGTGGTGTTACGGCATCATGACTGGTGCGCCACCTACGCTCTGTTCAAGGTCTCGGAACGGTTGTAATTGGTAGTCGGTTAAAATACAGGTTGAAGTCAATCATGGCTTCCAATTTTTGTATATACTTCGAATTCGGTTCTGATATCAGAGTTCTTTTTACATGAATTTTGTTATGTAAATAAATATTTAGATAACGTTAGTTTTTTTTTCTTCAGCGTTACCGTCTATTATTTGTGATTGTGAAGATATGCTGGTTCAATCTTAAATGTTTAAAATTACAACTTCAAAGGGTGTCAGTGAGAAGTTTTGCTACGCATATTCGGCGTAGCTTCATCCAAAAATAAGATTCAATGCGTCACATGTGTATTTTATTTGTGCCTGTGCTCATTCCTATCTCAAATTAACAAGCAATGTTCTTTATTCACTAATGGCTACTTGTAATTTTAACTTGATCTAAATTCTTGAGGGTGTGGGCGATCGACCGATTCTTCAAACTTATACGCAGTTCGTATGATGAAATAAAATTTAAGATATGAAACCGCTATCATTTAAACGGTTAGATAAATAAAGAGGTTTTAGTAAGGTCCAAAATGTATTTTCTCAGCCAATGTCTGCAAAAGCAAAAAAGTCAGCGAGTCTCAAGTCTGATTATCATCCATTGCTGATTTAGTTGCTGACTAGTTGTTGCTGTTGGTTATTTTTTACGGCCGAAAAATTCATATTTATACTGTCAAAATATTTACTTGGCTTATTTTTCTTGCTGACTGGACTGGATTTAGAATAAATACCATTTAATTACTTAATTACAACCACTTAATTACAATTTACAGTATATGAACGAATACCTTTAATATTTATTGTTGTTTCTTTTAGGTCTTTATGGAAAAGATTGTGAAATTACGTGACATGTTTAACAAACTCGCCGGATGAGACACTTCCCGTGACATCCATGTTCATTATTCCCTGGGTAATCAGTGACTTGCGGTTTGATCAATTGTAGTTGTCTGGTGTCGTTATGACACCGAATTCCATGTTTGTTAAAATCTTCCAGGCCGTAGAATACAACCAATCATTAACAATTTCCGAAAATTAACAGTTAGGTAACACGTATCTCCTATTTCTTAACTTAGGCTGTTCCCTGTTGCATTCTTAGCTTTGGAGCCTGGGGTATTATTTTCAGCCTTTTCTTCTCCAAAGATATAATGCATGTCAACAATCACCCAAGGGTGCCAAAACCGTGAAGAACAAAAAGCCGTAATAATCAGTAGTTTTTTGAATGGTCGCCTGCCTGATGTGAACCCTCTTTAGGAACGCGGTTGCTTGTTGCACTAGATGCTTAGTCTTCAGTCGCCTCTTGCGATCACACGGATCATCTTTTTGTTGTTAATGTAAGTTTATTTATTTTGTTGCAGATGAGCACCGGACTGCGGGTGGTAGCTGGGAGGAGCCGGTGAGCTCTGTACGGAATACCCCGCTCAGGCGCTCGCAAAGGCTCAACTCCACCCTGGACCACAGGTATGAGATAGTTTAAAAACGTTTGACGACTTTACAATATTGTTTTACTTCTCTTAATAAGAAGCAATACAAATAAATTTTATAGCACAATAATTAAACAAAATCATATTTACACAAACAATAAATTATATAAACACAAAGTCAAGTCAACCTATACATCGTGTTAATGAAAGAACGCAAAACCTCTCAGATGGTACCTAAGCCCATGAAACTGAACAACTTTTGTTCAACAACTTTCACGAAATAAAAAAAAATAGAATTTTCATACAAATTGACTCGATCAGCTGATCAGTTTGTATGAAAATTATTTTTTTTTAGTTTCGTGAAAGGTGTTGAACAAAAGTTGTTTAGTTACATGGGCTGAGGTACCATCTGAGAGGTTTTGCGTTCTTTCATTAACACGATGTATAATAAACCCGACAAATGTTTGTTAGAAATACTACTTTTTAATGATCGCAGACGGAATTAAATAAAAAACCGATTTGTGCACGTGAGGGAGCACAAATTCTATGATAACATATCGGTCCATTGCAAGCCTTGACTTCTTAGTTATTAAAGCCTGACCCAACATCGTTAACAGTAATTATATAAAAGGAATATAATCATAAGTCAACATTAATTTCCTTAATTTATTTACTATTCAACATTGCAAAGTAAACAAACAAATTAATTTGTATGTTTATTAGCGACAAAGCTACAAACATATTCATTTGAAAATAGATTTTCTTTTAAAACAATCAATCATATCTCTTATATATAACTGAGTACTTACTGGCTAAGGATATATTCACAATTTCTATACATTCCAAACGAAGGAAGTAAGTAGTTCGTATGACAGGAGTAAGTGAGATAGATCGCTGTTCTAAAATTGAAGGCAATTCTTGCTTTCTAGAGGGGAGAAATTGAAACTGTTGTATTTTATAAATTTTACTTTATGACGTTTATGTACTTACCCGTACAGTTTTTTAATTAAAGCTTTATTTTATTACTAAATACTTTATACATAATAAAAAGACAACTATTTAGTAGTACTCATTTGTTGGCTCATTACGATAAGCAAGGATTTCGTGGCAATTTAAGAATAAATTTTGCATCGCTATAACAAACTATGGCGAATAGGGAAAAAATAAATTTAACTTTTTCAATTGACCAGATCATTTAATTATGAACTAAACTAAACAGAACGGCATGGTAGTTCATAAATTATTTAGACTAATACCACTAGAAGGAATGTTTAGTAGTTTCGTTGATAATAACCATAACCCTACTTTAGACTTTCTGTATAACCCAAAGGTAGATTGGTAGACAACGTTTTTAGCGTTAGTTCGACTATTGTTCTGTACAATATGTATTTGATGGACAATAAAGATTAAATAAATAAATAAGTAAACCATTCATAATGACAGTCTCATATCATTTCACCTTACCGAATCAGTGCAAACTTCCGCTGTACAATATGGCAAGGAAGTATTAGATCATAAAATCTGTTTTCACCTGTTACGCCGCCATGTTGACAGTTGGCATACGCCGGTCTCGGTGTGGTCTCCCGACAATTAGCAGGCCTGGGCCAATTAACACGAATTTCCTGTGCCCGGAGCAGTGCCTTCAAAACGAGCGTTCACGCTTTTAGATCTCGTTCCGAGAAATATAGTAGGGAACTGAACTGTTTAGTCGAAAGTACAAACTGTTGACGGCAGTCTTTTGAAAGCCGCCAGCTTTTGAAATGTCCATATGCCGACAGCAGCATTTGAAAATATAAGCTTCTGTCAATAGTCGCTTCCTCTGGTCTACAATTTTGAATATCAGTTACTTAGTCATCAACATCATCCGAGCGTATTCCCGGTTGCATCCTCAGCGGTTACACTTCAGAGCTCGGGGTCCGCTACCTTACTTAGGTAATTTGACGAGATTACTGGTTTTTTACACAGAGCGACTGCCGTCTGACCTCCGCAACCCAAAGGGATCCTAGGATAGGTTTAAACAAACGCTTGATGGCGTTCGGGACCCACAGCTTCACGTCTTCCGAAGCACGGCATCATCTTTCTTTTCAGATAATCAGGTGATTCAAGCCTACAATATCCTAACTCGACCGAAACATCTTTTCACAAAATATGCTTCCCAGTGGGATTTGAACCGAAAATTTGAACCTCCGGATCACAAGGCAAACCCCTTGACCACTGGACCACGAAGGCAGTCGAATAAAAGTTACTTAGTGTAACCTAAAAGCTGTTGACGGAAAACAATGATAAATTGTAGAATGCTGCACTTTGCTGAATGGCGGAAGATTTTTGGGGGCAGCAAGAGGTGGTAAGCGAAGAAGTTAGATGTTATAGATAACATAATATGGTTCGCGGATCTATGGGAGTCATTCAGAACGACTGAGATTCTAATCACTTGACCACATCAGCTTCAAAACATTCTCATATCAATAGAAATGAAATTGTTTGCGTTCCCAGCACTATCGCCTATTCAAACAGTACTCGTGACATGAGCGATTATAAAAATATGTCAAGGTACACATCGACCGTGTGCGTATGATTTTACTGCTGCTAATGATAAATAATAGACAGTTGTGTTTAGGCCTGCCTGACTTTGTTTTGTCCTTTAAATGATATGTTAAATAATACTATCATAATTTTGTTTTATCTAAATCATGCCGTACCTTTTTATTGTTCTGATTTGAATTGAAAGCGTGCGACTTATAACGGAGAAATGGATCTTAGGTACAAAGTTGTATTAGAATTTACAACACTAAAGCATTCTACACTGGATACATACTGATAATCTTTAGACTCCATTAATATATGATCAATTTTATTATTACAGGCAATGTACCTTCTTGTCCCGATAAAAACAGAATCTGAAACTGTCACAGTCCAATCTATAGCTATAGGCTGGGAATAAACTATGCTGATTTCATAAACGTTGTCTCTTTTGCAAAAATCGGTCAGAATTACATCATTACAAAACAATAAGATAAAATAAAAAAATTCTGTAATTTACACGTCAATAAATTATAGTGTAATGTCATGTTTATTTATATTAATTTTTTTTTTTGTTGTTCAAAAGCAACCCATACTAGCGTTTCACAACGACCACTGCTGAGAAGAAACGCCGAAAGAAACTCATTTTACAAAGATATTATGCCTAATACAATGTTATCACAACATAATATGTAAAGCTTGCGAACGAGTGCCAAATCCAATTTACAGAAATAAGTTACACTGAGTAGTCCTAAAAAAAACGAAGCCGAGCTGACCAGTCCCTACTGGCAGCACCCGTTCACGAGTTCAGCACCCGTTCACGAGTTGAGACGTGGCCAAAAAACCAGCAATGTATATAAAATCAACATCTGAATTTCAGCAAATGGAACTTAGGTATATTTTGAAGAATTCCCAACATTGAAATGTTTTAAAAATACGTTAGGGATAATTCGTAATAACACGTTACAAAAAATTGTACACAAAATAATTTTCATTCATAAGATACAAAAGTAGGTACGTACGAGTACGTTGTTGTTGTTTTCATGTCCATCAAAAATCAAAGTCTATCACTTTATAACCGCACTTAGGTTCGTAAGCTGAGTGAACCGCAAAGCGTTATACTGAAATGGATACTTTTATCAGGCGCACTTCATTAGTTCACTGATTGTTTTGTCATTGGCTACAGTTTTTTTATCGTCTAATTGGGGTCAAATGCCTATTAGCCGTACAACCGATGATGAGCATGGGTAAGCGTTGGAAATAACTCGTTTTACAGGAAAAATTGCATAATAAACATTACACTACGGATTGAATGTTACTTGTTCCATGTCTACATACATTGTAACTACTATATTTCCATTAAGATACTATACTATATCTGATATCTTTATTCAATAATACTACTTTAAAATACTACCCATTAGCTAAAGCGAAATATCTCAAATCCATCTATTAATTAGGGTAATTATAATTACGTAAACTTGTGTCCATTTTGTTCATATAAAAAATCTTTTTAGGCTCATTGGAGTAATCTTTGCGTTCCGTGAAGTATAATGCGTACGCGCATATAAATCATAAAAAAAATACTGTAAGTGTGGAACCACACGCAGCGCAAGTACGCGCTTGCGCTTACATAGTGTTTTATTCAATTTCTACCCACCTTTCACACCACGCGCAAGTTGCGCTGGTAGACATTTATGAACTAACCTGACTCATATTTTTTAGGTGTATATTAGTGTGTATAGTAAATGCTTACCTTGCAAAGAAAACTGATAAAGTAATACTGTTTCCGTCACTTGCAGTGGTATCAGTGAGATTACTATAATCTATCTCATTTCCGATGTAGGTGAAACAGGATATTGCGTAAGACCTGCTTTGTAGGGTTTTTGCCAGATTACGTTTGGGAAATAGGTCAACTGAAAAGATTGAAGAGAAGCTGCTTTACTTGTAAATACGTATACTGATTTTTATTTAATCAAATTCTCCCTTGATTGACCAAATTACAAAGATTAGAATAATATTAGAAAACAGATAAGAAGTGTTTGTTGATAAGCATGTTTTTATTAATCATGAACCCTTTCACCGCGAGACTTTATATCAGTTGTCGTGCTCCTAGCGCGAGAAATTGTGAATATCCATAGTTTTTGGTCGGATAAATCCGATGCTCGCGAAATGGGCACGAAAATGTGTGTCGGATTAATCCGACGTTCGCGGTTAAAGGGTTAAACGTTATTTTTGATAACTGCACTGCTGTACAAGTTTATTTGCTAGGCAAATTAAAAAAAACCCCGACTGTCAAGAACGTCATCTAGTGATTAGTAGCGGAACTACCGATATGAGAGAAAGCCCTGACATTCAAGCGTTAAACCCCAATAACTTTTAAACGGCTAAACCGATTTCCATCAAACATAGCTAAGAACCACCGCAAGGGAACTTGCTTTCACGTTAAAAAAAGGCATCGAAACCGGTCCATCCGTTCGAGCGCTACGATGCCACAGACAGACTGACAGACCGACAGACATTAGCGTCAAACTTATAACACTCCTCTTTTTTGTCGGGGGTTAAAAAGGAAGTTAGGAATTCCAGAATCCTGCATCTATAAACTGCATACAATCTTCGTGAAATCATCACTCCATATCCTGGGCGGTCTTTACACTAACACGGAAGACAATGGCCATCTAATACAATGGCTTATCTTATCCATGTAAACACCTTGCAATGTAATGTTATGACAGCGATAGCCTTATCAGGTGAAATTGCAAAGCCGTCTGGGTTTACTAACTATACCATCTGTCTGTCTGTCTCTCTATTTTATAATTTTATGATAATGCTAAATGTATTGACACAGATTTGTTTCGATGCATTGAATTAGATTAATATCGCAATATTATATTGATTTGTTTGTTTGTTTAATATCTTTATTGGACAATAATCACATATAAGTACATACATATCAAATAAAAATTATAAAAAAATAAAAAACCCTCACAAAGTCGGACTTACCCCAGGAAGCGATCTCTTCCAGTCAACCAAAATTTAAAAAGAATACTTTTGAAATTGGTACAGTCAAAATGTACACCAAAAAATTAAATATCCTACTCAATTTGTTTTAGTTATTTTATATCAACTTTTTTATTATGTTGTTAAGTGTATGTTCTAGGAGATAATATAACAATACGTCCGTAATATTGTTAACTTGTACAGGTTATTACTGTTTAAAGTGTTGAAGTGTCTGTAATAGAGCCCTATTTTATAGACCCAGTAACAGCTTTAGCAATTGAATCAAGACATTTAGTTACAACACTAGATTCTTATCTAAATAGCTGCGCCACTTGCGAAATACCTGAAACTATTCATAATTACCACATTCGTAGAACTGCACGAATTCTTGGCAACATGCTTGGCGAAATGTTCCGATACAGCTTTATTAATAATTATTGCTCGTTAAACTGCCAATAAAGAGGTAAATCGCTTCGTTAATGTCAACGTAACGTATTACATAAAGACGATAAAATATTAAATTGAAGTAATAATCTGCAAACAAGCAAAGACCCGAGCGCCTCGGGCAAGGGGTAATACTTAATTGGCATAATCACGATGGGTGATCGAAAAGCCGGGCTTGCTTACAAGATCCGAGAGTCAAACTGACTGACTTGACCTACGGATCAAAGAGCCATCTCTAGTCACTGATCCGTCAACGCTAAACAAAGAAAATCTACGTAATCACGTGTGAATGTGAACAGCGAATGTCTTCCCATGTTATGAATAATTTACAATACGAATTCTTGCAAACCATACTTTATCTTTGTTAAACCTTTTATGGTAACGATTGAGAATGAAGCAATTAACATTAAACTTATGCGTGTTGTTAAATATTTCTCATAAGTATTTATTGTGATATTAAATTGTTTAAATTATAACTTTGTTAAATTTCATTGCCTTTACATGCCTGTTGTGCCCATATCTGGCTTAAAAGATATCGAACTGTTAGTTACTGTAAAGATCTGAATGGTTGCAATGAAAAGTTTATTTATAACTATGGTACGCCCCCGTTTCGCTCGTTCGTGTTTTATAGACATTCCTCAAGGAAATCTATAAACCGCAAGTAAATTCATGGCACACAAGGAGATAGGCAGAAATAGCCATTTGGTCTTGTACTATTTATGGATAGAGCGTCAAGAGTTTCAGCATCGATACATGAAAGTTCTTTACTCATTTATATTATACCGAACTTGTATTATGCAGCCTAATAAAAAGCGTAATTTATATATCTATTCGATTTTATTGGATTAGTTTTTCATATGAATAAATTCTGAGATACGACCACACAGAAAATGCGCATTGAGATTGCGGTTTGCATTATTCAGAAGAAAACGGTAACCTTGAAATTGCAGGCGATTGTTCTACATTCAGAAGAGATAATGCACAAAATACCTAATGCAAACAAGTCGTAACCACCGTAACCGATAGCTTTATAAAATTTCATTAGTCAGATTGTTTTGCGCCGTGGGGCAACCGCAAATAATGTTTTATCTTCCATCGCATTACCGTAATGTATTCCACTGAACGCGTTGCTAACAGTCATAATAATAAAGTAAGCTGAATGTATTTCTAAAGTAGTGCTCTGCCCAAATTAATCAAAAATTCTGAAAGAAATACTAAAATGTAGAGTTACAACAGGTAGTTAAATGACAATCCTGCAAGACCTAAAAAAAGAAAAGGATGACAAACTGTAAAAAAATGTTGAGTAAGGACCTAAATCAAATAGTGTTTATGCTGTACACATAAGTCTTCAAATACTACATGTGTGTGAGACGAGGTGTACATATGTCATGAACCTTAAATCTTTGTTTACGATTCTGTCCGGCTAATTGCTCTATTGTCATTTTATTACTGTTGATCGATCATTTAGTATGATGGTTTGTATAAACTGCAATTATTGTATTGTTAGTTTGTACGATGACATCACCAGAAGCATTGACATGTCAGTAGGTAATATCGAACCCAAGAATATTATCCAATCGCAAGCCTAGATAACTTACATCGAAACTATTAATCGAATGGCCAGTTATCTAACAGCCCCAGTTTAGTTTCACCAATTATTGTTGTTTTCTCTCTTTAATTAAACTTCTTCCGCGGGTAGCTTAATTGCTTACATCCTATTAATCGTGGCATCAATTAATTTGAGCTAAAAAGTATCATTGGCTATTTATAGTTTATCTATAACACGAGCAATAGCTATAATGTTAATGGTCTTAGTCGCAACATGTACTTTTACATCCCTAATAACTTAACTATGTAAACAGCTCCGCCAAAGCATAATTAGCTCTAAGGGTCTTTTGTTTTGTTTATCTTAGATATGTACATAAAGTAACTTATACATTGTTGGAGCAGTAATAGCAGCTCTTAGTTCCGCGTTTACCCCAACTAGCATATTAATAGATGATTATCTTTTGTCAGGAGCACTGGACAACTTCGCAATACGCTAAGCCGTGCGCGGGAGTTGTGCGAGCGATGGCGAAGCGGCGTCGCGACGCCCGCTCCCCCTGCTCCTCCCCCTGACGATGAGGGAGGAGGGAGGCTAGCCCGATGGTTCAGCATGCGAAGAGGATCAACGCATCAGTATGACATGCACTCGCATGATGCTGATAATAAGATGCCCAAACTGCCTGCAGTAAGTATACTAATAGGATTTAGCAATTATTGGTACAAATATTAATCTCTCCTCATCATGTTTTCCAAATTGTAAACTATGTAGTGCAAACGTTGAAGCATGACCTTCCCTACCCCCTTATCGGTATTGTTTCAATACATTGTTGCATGGAATATACATTGTTGCGAACATGGATTGCGTTGTATAATGCCAATGCATTCAAACGAGATTCTAAATATTAACATAACATCATCAATAGATACAACTTCAACATAAATATCTGTTCGTAAATACCGTATTTAAATGTCTGCTCACAAATTACATGTATTTTAGTATTCATTCCCCTCGCTGATGGATGTTGTTTTTATATGGATTATATCAAAATAGATTCGTTCATCACCGACACGCCATAACTCAAGCCCCTCGACAAACCATGACTTATTTTAGACTAAACTGACTGACATGAAGGCGTTTGATAGATGTCGGCTAACGACTGCTGCTATTAAAACTTAATTCATGAATTGTTGAACAAGTCGTAACTCTGAAGCTATAGCAAAAGCCAAAGACATTATTTAATAGAAAATACAAGAAATAAAAGGCACGCTTTAAGGCCGTACCTGAATTTTCCGAGGTCCAGTGCTGCCCACAAGTAAAAGTTGTGAGAAATATTGTTAAGATAGTCTGAATTGCGATTAAAATTAATTTTTTCTTACTGCGGAGGCAAATGTACAGCCTTTTAATACTTATTTAAAAATCAAGAGGTCAAATCGTTGACAGGGCTTAATAAAATTACAATAGTTAGGCAAATAGTTGGTCAATTTGAAGCCACCCAGGTAAATGGCATGGGCCGATTTGCATGCTCCGTAGGATCTAACCAGTGACTCACCTCAGGACCAGCCGTGCACGACGCTTGGCATTCACTTTTTGTATGGACTTTTTGTGCCAATACCACTATTTACATTATCATTGTCTACTGGCGGTTGTTAATTCAATAAAACCTCGTCTTCTAAATTTGCAATCCATCTTATAGTTTGAATCACATAATAAGTGTTTTAATAAAAGGCCACCAGGTGAGCACATCAAGTTCAATAAGCAGCTGGCATTACATTGTAATTGGCTGTAATCATCATCGCCGTTAATTTATCGTCATTATAGAGAGCTGACGATGAAGATGGTAACTGCAGAAAGGCATTGGGTCCGTTCTATCTGCTGTTTACTTTTTAATATCTTGACTTCGGCTCTTGTCCATCATTATATGTCATTGCTGGGTGCGCATTGTCTTACATAACTTTTCAACTCCTATTATCGGAGGTCCGAAAATATTTCTCATGCCATTTAAAATCATAATGATCATTCTTCATAAAAAATTGAAAAACTAATGATAAAAAATTATAATCATTGTAATACATTATATCACTAATAATACACTTAGTTTTTGCTAATACTTGTTTTCATACATTTGTTTATACTAATGATCGAAACTCCTAATCATTCGAATAAATAACTATAATATTCATAAATTTGTTTTATTCTAATAATTTTTTTTATAAATTTCTTAATCATAAGTGTAAATGAAACGGGATAGGTAACAATTATTCTTTTCTATATATTTTACTAGGTTATGGTAAACCAATAGGTTAGGTTATGTTAGAACTGTGACCAACACATGCTAGGTCAGTTATTTTCTTAGTATTATACAAAAAATATGATAATTGTCTGTTATAAAGTAAACTATTCTGAACAACGACGTTATGAGTTGAAGTATGTTCTTATTAACAACATTATTAATTAAAACAATATGATCATTGAATGTTCAGAAGAAAAAAAATCTAAAAAACAAATTAAAAATTTAAACTTGTTCTTGGTTGTAACAGTATTAATAAAAAAATATGATCACTAACTGTTATGAGCTCCGTTAGTAGTAATAAAAATGTATGAATAAAAAAGTATAAAATATAAAATTATGAAAACTGATTATTATGAACACAAATCGGTAGTAAGATAAAGAATAGGATTTAGAATTTTATGTGAGCCAATATGGACCTGTCATTGCTGCTGTACAATCCAAGCAAAGCGCCGCGGCCATTACTATTCCTACTGAAAACTCTTCAAAATTTCAAGACACTTCAACATTATTTATAATAATGGTACGGATTGGACGCAGTATTGTCACGATAAACTACTTCAAATTCAATAAACATAACACCAAAACCAGTTAGCGCAGCCGACCAAGCCCCGTTTAAACTATATCAATGAAACGGACGTTGTACACTCATAAACAATTGGTCATTGACTCCCAGCTGGACAATTTCTGGAATTAAACGAGTCTCTTCATTGCCCTATATCCTCATATTATACGAACAATTTAATAAGTGTATTCCTTATGAATCACAATTATATATGATTCACCCATCGTCCATTGAATTGTCAGTCATCAACAAACACAGTGAGCGTAGAACGCGTTTTGCCGCGCACGCGAGGTCCTGCGAAAAATAATTATGTTTATACAGATACTCAAGATAAACAAATAATGGTGTTGAGTTATGTGATTAACGAATTTACCTCCAAGACAGGTGATGCAGTGATGTCAGAATGGTGTCCGGTACTACCACGCAGCCACGCTGGATTAATGTACACGATTGTAATAGTTTTTTCTCTTCAGTGTGTCTTTAGTGAGACGACGCGAATAACGTGTGTTTTGTAAATGTCAAAAGTTGATTCAATGTTCTATCGATTCTATAATGTTCTGCACGAAGTTGTTGCGCGAAAAAGCTGGTTATACGTTGTTAGACTTTGACGTAAGTGCAGGGATCGCTTTTGACGTTTGCATGTGACTTGGAGACAGTGTGTGTGGTGACGTGATTACGCCTCGTGAATACGTCCGGTAATGATCGCTCTACGCTACGAACCTACGCTCCTGTACACGAGTTATTTTGGATGAAAGCGAGGTCTCAGCTGACGCGGTTTCGGTCTCGTACAATTGAAACCACTAAGTGATATATCTCGATTCTTGCATCAGATGATCATATATTCAATGTCAAGTTAAGCATAGCATATACTAATTGGGTGTATTGAAAAGTAAATATTGAATCCACGCGTTAGAATCACGTCACCACTCGTCTCTCTGGCCGAGCCAACCGGTCGACGATGACGCGGTTTGCATACTAAGCAGTTCTATTTAGAACTAGTGACACATTATGATTTTAAAGGATATGAGTTTATAACTATTTAACTTTACAATTGAACATAATATAAGTAAGTCGCCGACATATGTCACTCTCACTCATTAGACATTACATTACCATTTCAAAATGAATAATCATAAGGGAAAAGCTATTCGAAATGTTGATTTACGATTGTTTTTAATTTTAATAGCCACCTAATTGAATAGTCCACTGCAACTATTTAGGCTCAGGCACGCCCAGGTTAGCTTCGATCACCTTAACGGGCCAGCAACGCCTGTTTAGTTCTAGTTTTCACCATGCTAATTTAACCTTCGATTACGAAATTGAACAGTTTTGAATTGTAGCGGGAGCGAGGTAGTATACTCGACCGCCATTAAGGAAGGGTCTTCCAGGCCAGGCATGGTGTTCCGCCTGAAAAACCGCGGTTCCGACGGTGTATTGTCGAAGGTATATGTTAAGTCGAAACCAGAACTCTGATAGCGAGATGTAGGAAACTGTCAGCGCCATCTCGTTGGTTTCTTGTAAACTATTATATTTCCGTGTCTTCATTCCTTGACTTAGTAGTTCTTGTATAGCGGCGTAGAGGTCGCCACAGAATGGGGATTGATAATTTTTTTTAACCCCTAATTTTAATTTTTTAGGGTTCCGTACCCAAAGGGTGTAAACGGGACCCTATTACTGAGACTCCGCTGTCTGTCCGTCTGTCACAGGGCTCTATCTCTTGAACTGCAATAGCTAGACACTTACACCGATTATGTATTACTGTAGCCGCTATCACAACAAATACTGAAAATAAAAAAGTTAAAAATTAAAGGGGGTCATCTTACAAAAAACGTATTTTTTCTGCGTTTTTAACTAGATCTTTATAATGGCATTAATTAGATACTTGAAATTTACACAGATTATGTATTACTATGCCCGCTATAACAACAAATACTAAAAATTAAAAAAAGTTAAAAATTAAAGGGGATCGTCATACAAGAAACGTGTTTTTTTCAGCATTTTTAACTTGATCTTGATAGTGGCATTATCTAGATACTTAAAATTTTCACCAATTATGTATAACTATGACCACCATAACTACAAATATTAAAAATAAGATAGTTAAAAATTAAAGGGGGTCGTCAATCGTCATACAAGAAACGTGTTTCTTTAGCGTTTTAAAACATTGTACGGAACCCTTCATGTACGAGTCCGACTCGCACTTTCCCGTTTATTTATATCAAAATATAGCTTATTTCAAGAAACTAATTTGAATATTTTGTCATATTACGGCTTAGTGAATTTTTTATAAATTATTATAAAAATCATATCGACGTCCGTCTCGTAAATTACAATGTCGTGTCTTATCAAAACAAATGGCCAAACCCAATACATATATATTTAAAAAAAACATGCTAGTTGTGAAGCGATGGTCAGATTTGTCTTTGTAAGTTTCAGTGTCATTCAGTAAATTCTACCTTTCTTTATTCTACCTGTACCTCCGTACAATGTTTTAAAACGCTGAAGAAATACGTTTTTTGTATGACGACCCCCTTAATTTTTAACTTTATTTTATTTTTAGTATTTGTTGTTATAGCGGCCATAATAATACATAATCTGTAAAAATTTTAGGTGGTTAGCTATTACGGTTCAAGAGATAGAGCCCTGTGACAGACGGACAGACAGCGGAGTCTCAGTAATAGGGTCCCGTTTGCACCATTTGGATACGGAATCCAAAAAAAAAATTTCCACAGCTGTTCATTAACTCTGTATCTTGAAATGAGTTTCGAATAACGCTTTCTATTTTTCATTTTTTTTTTAAACTACGACATGTTCGGGTAATAAATAGGTAATAGTTGTATAGCTGACCGCACTGGCACTGGTGTCATCGACAGAACCATCTTAGCTTTAATTGACATTATATTATACGTTAATGTGTTCCTTATGTATATTTATATAAATGTCTTTTAAGAACACATTACTGATACTTGATGAATATTGGCAATTTCACAGTATTTATTAAGTACGAGTACGTATAAATAAGCATATCGCTTAACAGAAGTCCAACTTCTTTATTTGATTAACCCCTTTTCGCCTCAATGTTCTATCTAATCAATCACTAATGTGCCCTTGGTTCCTTAACTTGGGAGATACTATTGAAATTCCTAATGAAAGCTACCAATTTTTTTTTATTTATATGTGTGTGTAAATACGAGTTATTTTACTATAACTATTCTACTAGTCTAGAAAAATGGGAGGGGGAATTTTCTATGCCAAACCAAAACTCATAATCATAACATTATTTTAATATTTATTGTTTGGAGACACAATTTGTTGTTATTAGTATTAAACATAATTCACTTTCTAGATTTATGAGCCAAACTGAACCAACATAAGTACCTATACAGGGTAATTTTGAACCTCCTAACTACATTCATAAATACATATTCTGTTACATGTACCTTGTTTCATAATAAAACAGATATAAGCCGAGAAAAATTTACCCAAATCTCCCATTTTAATGTCAACGCCCGCTACTGAGTGACTAGTGAGTGAGGAGGCCGCGCGTATAGTAAAATCACTACGTTAGCCATTTATTACAATTCGGCACAAAAAACAGTTTTGTGATCTGTTACATAGGCGATGATTCTGATTCCAAGATTTCAAAATAGGCTTGCAAAATCAACCTGTAAGTGACCTACAACATGTCCACAACATTCCTGTCTGTTACAGCTGGAGGAGGAGCTGCTATCATGCCTCGGCGAAGTTCGGAGCACGCGCGTGCCGCCGCCGTCGCTGGGCGCTCCGCCCGACTCTCTCAGCCCGGTGCAGATGCGCCGGCGGCATGTCGTCGCCGCCATCATCCACAGCGAGAACTCGTACGTCGCGACGCTGCAGCGGCTTGTCAATGTAAGTAGCTATTATTTATAATACGTAATCAATCTGCCCATAAAGTATTCACCCACAAGGCCGTCACGATCATACCAAGGTTGCTGAAAAGCGCTGGACGCAGGCCGCTCTAGATCGGTCATTTTGGAAATCTTTGGGGGAAGCCTATGTCCAGCAGTGGACGTTATGCGGCTGAAATGATGATTATGAATGATGATTACTTATAATGACGGTGACTGTAGTGCCCAGGTGAGGACGATGGTTATAGTAGAGCCCGGACGAGGTCCGAATCACGTGCGGGCCACCCACATCGCTCACCAACGGTGCAAGTAAACAACAAACACATTTTTGTACTTACTAAAATGCTCAAGCTAGTAACTATAAGTTTCCTGACGATCATAAAAATGTTATCTAAAAATCAGAAGCTAACAAAGTTCAACCTATGTTGTAATATCCTGAGCACACATGCAATAACTATACTTGGCCGTTAAAACAACGCGGCAACGTTTACTGTGATTTAACATCCTGGTATATTAAACGTTAAACAATGGTGCAGTTGCAACGTGTCGGGCAAGCGCAAGGAAATTAAGGAGAGAAACAGATGCGACGCGACGTCACACGGTGAGCTTTCAAGTTCCTTGTAGAACATTGAAAATTTATGCAAGTTGTCCCCATACTGTGGACTGTACTGTGGGCTTGAGCCGTACCTGAATTTTCCGGGGTCCAGTGCTGGCCTCATTTAAAATAAATCATTTCAAAGAAAACGGAGACATAATTTAAAATTTTGCTACTACCAAGCCCTAGATAACCCTTCAAAGTATTTTAAGAACTACTGTTTACAGTTTAAAGTGAGAACGTTAAGCTTTACTACGCACATTTGCGGCGGCAAAAACGGCCAATTTTGTCAAATGTGCGCTACAGAGCGAGAGAGAGAGCGACGGAACGTTTCAGCAGCGTTCCGTCGCTCTCTCTCGCTCTAGCAAATTACTGTTCTGAGCGACAGAAAAGGATAGCAGCATAGGAAAGTGCTGTTCGGTGCTGATACATGAGACCCAACCCTTAGTTATACTTCTGTCTTTGTGTCATTGTAGCGTTATACTAACAAAGTTCGCAACGTTTATCTGCCCGAGCAAATACCCGGTAATTACTTACGCACGGCCGTCTCAAACATTTGCTTAGCGCAGATTGCAAGCCGAAATAGCCACTGTCAATAGTAACACGGGTAGAACTAACTGGTTTATCATAGTGTATTGAACAGCTTTACCCTTTATGCAGCGGCAATAATGACTAGTACCTAATAATGGTCGCTAGCTTAATGAGCTGCATGCTACAACATTTCATATGACACATTTAACCATCACATCACTTAATAACACTATTGGAGTCCAATAGTGTTATTAAGTGATGTGATGGTTAAATGTAATAATTGGACCCGACATGCTAACAAGTAGGAAACAGTTTGTGAAGGGAAGCCTACTCCACGAACTGTTTACCATAAGAACAGCCCAATATTTCCCATGTATGGTATTGATGACTATGTAGTAGTGGCCTAGTTACCGCTATATCACAAGACTGCCTTCTGTCATTTCATCCAGCAGTGTTGCCATTATTATGTCAAGATACTACTAATCCATCTGACACTGACAGAGACGATGTCGAACCAAATCATTTAAATAAGTTTAGCTGATTTCAATCTCTTTGTATCGAACGATGTTATACAATACCGATTTCTTCATTCCCAACAAAGCAGTGGGAAGATGAGCATTTTATCAATAACATTATGCCAATGTGACATTTTGTGACTGCAAACTGACAATGTTGAAAACGATTTGTTACCATCTGGCTCTACCAATAAAGATGTAGCTTTAATTTTAGGGTTACCAAGCGTCCTGTTTTCCTATAACATGACCTATTATGTTGTTTTTAGCAATCCCCGACGTATTAAGAGAGGTTTTGTAAGTTTGGCATGTGCATGTGTCTGCCTGTGACACCATATCAGTATTCACTATAATGATAAACCGATTTTAATTATTTTGTTCGAAAGGTGTCTTGATCGAGTCTGGCCTTAGTCTTCTACATATCATATTTTCCAACATAATTAAAGTATTTTATGATAAATCGAACCATACCCAATATACACGCAAAAGAATAGGATTAGTTTTATTTTAATCATGCTTGTTTATTTATTACACACTATACCTACTCTGACTCGGGACTCGGGTGGATGTTGTTCAAATCCATTTTTTCTTCTGGGATGGCACCCCTACCTTATTGTATAACATGAGCTCAACATCAGTTCTATTGCTATTCTGGCGTACATCGCCGTCATGCCGGCCCAATCAGGAAACGGTCTAACATACGCTGACATTTTCCCATGACTCGAGAGAGATTCGTGATCGGGAAGGAAGCCAGATGGCAATAGCCAATTATTTAAGCATTAAAAGAGACAGTGCTATTACGTGTTATTACGCAATCTGTCAAATTGATTCGGTGTTGCCACTTTGTTAGCCGTCAGGAGGTGTGACACGACAGTGCCTAATTAAGTCTTAAGCTGACAGGTTGCAAAACAGATTTCAGATGCTGTTAATAAGATTAGACGTTTGGAATGTCGCTTGAGGATGTTGTTAAACGGTTGGGGCTTGATCGTGACATCTGTTGCGTAATGATATATGAAACAAAAAGAACAAACATACATTGACATTTAATTGGTATGTAGATGTATAGGTGATGTAGATAGGTATCATTGCATATCAGGGCTACTAAAGATTAACACATAGTCAAAATAGAAAGAAATGAAAGGAAATCGAAATTGTAATTTTTTTGGTTAAAACTAACGTGAGACATATACATTACTAATATGCGATAAACAAGTAACTCACGTAAAAAGTCAGCTACTGGCCGATATTATTATTCATATGTATAGTATTAAAATAATAATTTAATAAATGATTCCTTTAAAAAAAGAAGAAGATTCTCACAGCATTTCAAATTAGCATTCACGGTTACATGAGAAAATTGAATTGTGTAGTCGCGCAGCATTGTCGTATTAAAATGGCTAAAGATCATCATGTCAGAGAAATCACATTGAAAACGCTTCAACGCCGACTTTCTCAGCAAACTCATGAATTTTCATTGTTGCATCCGAAAACAAAGCTCTGTACTCACACATGTCAAAAATCCTCCATGTAAACAAAAACCTGCGTGGCCCACTTTTGCATTGTCTCGCCCACAATATTTGTGTTATGTCTATATAGTTTACATGAGTTTAGTCGTTTACCTTTGTCGTAGTCTCTTTATCAATAATCCTCAGTAACAAATATCTCTCTCTACACATTGGAAACCTGTGTTACCAACTTTCAATTTTAGCGTTGTTTAGCCTAAAATTCATTCAGATGTACACTAGTTTTGTACATATCCAATAAAAATATTGTCTTGCCAACAATTCATGTGTGATATCTGAATTACACGAGCTTAGTAGTTATATAAGTAAATAGCTTACTAAGCTCGTGTAAAGTAGTCTTCAAAGAAAGTAACTTAAGCAATTCCAAGACAAAACATATTTCGTGGACGCGGATAATTCAGTACTATGCAGATGCGTGGTTCGTTGATATTTGTTGACAGATTTCATACTTGGTACAAAAGATAGAATCCAAATGAACACATAAAATCAATATTTTCAGATTAATTGGTGTACAGCCAACTTTTCTTTACATTAATGCTATTTCCAATACAGCATAGTAAGTGACGAGTTACGAGTATCTAGCGACTCTCCTATTGTACACACGCAATAAATTTGCATATTAGGAAGTGGGGCACATTGAATGGAGACTATTTGCGAGTTGAGAGCACGAGGTCAACCCTGCTATATTAAATGGCGCCATTTGATGTGGCGAATCAGTTTTTGTCTTCAAATTGCTATTGCCAGTCAAAATAGCGACGTTACCGGCTGTTTTGTGCGAACAACATCACATTGTAACGGTGTAGCAAAAACTGTTTTGGTTCATAGAACACTAGCTTGGGAATTTGTTTACTCGTTGCGTGCGTCTTTGCTGGCGTCTGCTGCTGGGAATAGATATATAATATGCATTTTAGATATTGAACATTGAACGTTCTTCGGTTCTTATGCGTGTCAATGATTAGATGTATTTTTTGCAGTAGCAAACCATTCCAGAATAGTTAAATTAATGCATACGAGAATTAACGCGAAACATAGGTACCTTTTTTATTTATATTCGCTGACGTTTCGTCCTACGTCCGAGGCAGCGATGGTAGGCGTCCTCCTGCCCGGTGTGATCTTTGGAGACCACACCGAGCAAGAAGAGGCCTAACATCGAAACGAACAGCGAAAATAAGTGTGTTTTGAGTTAATTCCCTTATGCCGCGATAGTTTTCAAGTTGTCATTGCTAAATAATACTTTGCTTCATTTATAATTAATTACATTCTTTCTATATTATAAGTAGTTGGGTTGTCTATACAGATCTGCATATGAGGTAGTCTATAATTAGACATTATTGTTACTAGATTATAAAATATATTCCCATCCTTCGCTTGCTTTTTTTTTCGTGTGTAAGTGGGCAATGTTATCAAATTTTTCAGCTGCTTTCAGGCATCTAACATAGGTCAATACCTATAACTACTGATAATATGATAACTGATAAGCTTACAATAAAGTTTTGTTTTTTGTTAAATACTAGTTTTGTACTGCAATAAGTACACAACACAATTGAAAAAAAAAAACAATACGTAGTAACTTCTAGTGCTAAGAATATTGCCTATTGTCATCCTTCACCTACATACCTAGCCAGCGGTGGACGATCACCTCTGCTTATTATGAGGCCTTTCAGTCTCAGGCACACGTAATAATAACTCGATTTTATGACGATTATTTACGGCGCCATCAATCAAAAAGTAATTTGAGTTTCGTCATTTAGCTTGAAATTACCCTATACTGAAATTGCACCTTCAGTTATATTGTTGACGTCGTCATTTTTAGGGTTAAGGTCAAGGAACATGAGTAGGACAAACTGATATGTGTAAAATAACAATTGTATAGGTTTCGCTCTGTTATATCATGATTATCGCGTTCTGTCGCTTACATTAACTGCGTTGTCACTTGTCAGTTAATTCATTACAGCACGTACCAAATAGCATGTCAATTCGATATTTATAGCACGGTTTATAGGTCGCGTCATGTAAAAAGAACGCTAAAAAGAACGCGGGAAGAAAGTAGAGGGGTGTGTTTGCGCATGGGTACACTCGCGCACGAAGGCCTATTATATTATTTTCGCTCGCGACTTGGTATAATTGATTATTGGTAGGTACTTTAAAAATATATTAGTTATAATATCATTAAATAGATCAATAAATCGCCTAATGCGCAGCTTGACCGCCAGCGTTCTTTTTACATGACATGACCTGTATGTCTATTTATACCTATCTTTACATTTTTATAACCTACATTTATTTATTTATCCTGTCGCTGCTAAGCTAGTAATACCAGGCCTGTGTCACTCCCCGTTTAGGTATCGAAAATATACCTACATTATTCCGAAGAGCGCGGCGGACCCTCCAAGTGGTTATAATTATACGAACTGTTTGTCTAGAGTAATATCACTACGGAGTACTAGTATCCTTCTGTGGTAATACTATATACTTTCACTGAAAAAAATAATTAACCGAACTAGTTTAGTAATGTTCGACTTCCGTTATTAGGAAACAAAATTTATCTAAATATAAACAAGTAATTTAGTAACAAATCAAAAACTAGTTCTGCAAATTTTTATTTGGTAACATTTAACACAAGGCTTTGTTACTGATAACTGAATTAATGTAGATTGACTAGCGTAGTTGCAGCAACAAAACCTTATGCTTACAAGTATTTATACCTTATGCCTACTAATTACCAACGTGCATAACTGATTATACAAATTAGTGAGTTTCATCTTAATCAATCAACACATATCAACTAAATACAAAACTTTTGTAACCATTTAGAATTCAGTTTTGTTATCATAATTCATTTAATTCATCAATTTACAATAAAACTGTTATGCATTAAACAACTGTACAAAAAATTTCCCAAATTCAACCGAACTTATTTTACATTTAACCCAACGACTTGTCAATTAATAATATTTTTTTTGCTAACGATAACAGAATCAATTTGATAATTTGTAAACGTACCTTAAACTCGGCGCGGGTGTGGGAGGAGCGGGACGCACGCGGCGGCTCGTGCGTGGTAGAAAATCTTGTTTATTCCTGTTTGTTATGTTTGTAGTGGACGGCGCGTGACGACGCGCGCGATTTCATGTGAAAGTGAGTTTCTGAATCCTTTATATGGTGTTTGTGAAAAGAATTATACGTCAAAGTGGACAAATATTTACTCAAATGAGTGAATTCGAACGTGCAGCGGCGGCAGAGCCCGTCGATTCTAGTCAGTCTTCAAGAGACATGGAGGACTATCTGAAGTCCTGGGGACTGGGCATGTATGTAGACAAGTTCAAAGGTATGTAATTATGTACCTATTTCATTCAATAGTAGAAATGCGGAACTCGGTTAGAGGTTGGAGGGTCGTCTTCAGCAACTCTCGAGACGGTGGTGGGTGACAGAGGTACCTACCCCAAAGCCCGACCGCCGTCCGGCGCCTCGTGAGGTGGAGCATGGCGATTTCGTTACTAATATTAAGGTAGTAGGTACCGTCTATTCATCGCAGATTTACTCTAACTAGCAGAAATTTGGCTAAGGCTTGGGCAAACCAAAAGCACGAGCGGGACTTGAGCAGCGCGAAATCGGGCCTGCCGAGTTGTAATAGAAGAAATATGAGCTGCTGTGACACATTAAAAACAGTGCGGGCCCGCCGGCAACCTGCGCCACTCCTGCTCAGCTCACGTCCCGCTCATGCTTTTTGGTTTAGCCAAGATAAGTCACCGACTTAGCAAGAATAATCGAGGCACTTGCACGTACAACTGTCGGCCGCGGCTGAAAGATAGGGCAGGAAGCCTAAGTAATACCTGTTTACTTACCTACTCGAAGCACCCAGTGATTTTCTTTCTTAGTGTTCACCTCAATCTCTAGATCCAGTGCTTGGTTTGTGTGTTTGTGTGTGTGGTACACAGGTATCATTAGTTTTATTCTTTTATTTAAAGGTTATTTATTTAACTAGTATATTTTTTATCTTTCAGAACAGAGTATTGACTTAGATACCTTGCAAATATTGTCAGCTGAAGATATCAAGGAACTGGTGCCTGTTATTGGCCACAGGGCCAGGCTAACAACCCAAATTGCGATGCTTAAAAATATAGTTACAGATGCTTTTTCTATTACAGTAAGTACCTAATCTCCTTCACCAGCTCATATACGGCCTCACTGAGGGGCTCAAGCCTACTCTAAACTAGGGTGATTAGACCTAATTAGAGTGCAGGTTGGTCAACTTCACACACAATCTTTGAATTTCTTTGCAGCAGTGTGCAGGTTTCCTCACAATGTCTATCTTCACCGTACCTAATACCTATTTATTACACAGCTGTTTTTCTACTGTAATATTATAATTTTCTAGAGTGGTGAACCTACAAATACGAGAGAGAATAATGTGGTTATCTTAAATGACAGTTTATTTGACTTTATGGATGAAGATCAAGTGGATGGAAATACTACACCAACAACAGAATCAAATAAACAATCAAATAAAGACTGTGTGAGTACCTTCTTTTATAAAACTCAAGCAAAATGAGGGGTGTTATGTTTAACTTGTGTAAGTACAGCTTGTACTGGAGAAAGTGGATACACTCGCTCATAGAAGTACTAGGTATAATGTTTTATTTCAGAACTAGCTTAATAGGTATATTGATTATCGTTAGGTAAATCGGAAAATATAAAACTTTGATAGAATATCATAAAATAGAATTGAACACATCGCAGCTTAGACTTAGACTGCCAGTGTTCTTTTTACAATGTGCGAACTGTATCAGTGTGAGTGTGGTTGTATATGTATACTTACTAGAAATTGGAGCTAATCACCAGTCTGTGTGCTACTTAGATGTTCCACACGGAGGTGATGATGATGGCTGTATTTATAGCATTATACCTACCTCCCTAGCTTATGGCACAGAATACATAAGAGTCAAACAGAATGGTAACTCACAGCGTCTCCCGCAAATTGGCGTCCCCGCACCTCTCCCCCGCACTTTGTGAGCTTTGACAGCTCCAAACCAGGGTTTAGTTACTAGCCGTACGCAATACGCGACGTGTGTTGTCTTGAGAACTGTCAAGCAATAGTAACCATTGAATTTATTCATATCATTACCGTATAGTTTTGCGCCGAATATGCAAATTACTATATTACAATAGTGAATAAGTGAAATTAGTGCGTTACATTATAAATGACTCAGTAATAATCAGTTAAGTGAACTAATGGTGAAATGGACAATGGACATAATGAAAAATATTTGTGAAGTGATATTATGTAGCTGTTTCCGGCTTTTCTGTAACATTTAATACATATAAAACAGAATATTTTTTACGTCATAGTGTTCGCAAATCTTCCGGTATGGAAAGATATAATCGTAAATATGTCGAACTCGTTAGTAGGTAAGTATTAAATTAATTCTGCGGTGCGACCCTAAGTATAAAACTCACACATCGACGTGTGTACAGATAAATTGTTTCGTTTGTAATAGTAGTAGGTATATATGTTACTCTGAATCAATGGAGAGTCCTACCAGTGCTTATGGACAAAATAAAAAAAAAATATTTTTAAAATATGTGTTATCTCAGAACTATCATTTTTGAACTGTTTTTTGGTTTTTGTTAAAAGGATACATTTTTAGATTTGTCATGATATTAGTGCTATTAAAAATGTTCAGTACTTTGGTTTTCATTCAAGGTAACATGTTGTTAGTAACTAGTAGGTTTACTTTTTTTAATTTGACGTAATCGAGGTGGTTCTTAGCTATATTTTATCTAAATCGGTACAACCGTTTAGAAGTTATAATTTATTTACTAAAATAAGTACTATATTTTTTTTATTGGTGGTAGGTACTTACATATTGAGGTGATGCTAAATTTATTGTTTTTTGTTTTAGGAGCTTTACAAAATTTTAAACTCATGCAATGAAGGGAGAGGACTACTACTCCAATACCAAGAAGATGGCTTATTAGCAAATGCATCCAGAAGACAACTGTGTAATATTATTATTAGTAACGAGTTGAAGGATGATCCCGAAAAAACTATAACTAGCTCACGCTTGTACCAGCTGGCATATGCAATTACACAAGTTTTCATAAAGGAAAGTGCTTCAGTGTACTTTATTCCATTTTACAGCTTTAGCCCACAGCGAAAAATTTCCGCAAAAGGAAAATTACTGGACTGTTACCGTCAACGCCGCAGATCATTTTTGAAGTCAGGTCTTATTAAAAGTAAAGAAAAAAACGCAAATTCATTACCTACAGGAACCAGGAACGGTCAGGAGGTACCAGGGCCTAGCGCCAGTATGCAAGAAGTAACATTGCTATTGCCACAATCTGCTGCTGATGACATAGATGATCAAATACTTTGGCTGAAAAATTGCACAGATCCATGGGACACAGTAGAACGTTATTGGGACACCACAATTAAGAAAAGACTGACTCTTTTACAGTCGAATAATTTTACCATTCAGCAATATTATGGTGAATTTAAAGCACTCAACCAACCTGGAGGCATATTCTTGGTAAGTGCTAATACATACCCGCATTGGCCTGGATAGAAATGGCAGATAGTCAGATATTTATTGTTCATTGTTGAATTTGTAGTTATCAAGGCCATTCTCACCTGTAAATAGTTGTACCCTGTATATCAAGTTAATAGTTTTGATTTTTGACCATTTTATTATTTGCAGCTTTTAAAGGACTTCAATTCCCTTTATCATGACTATGACCAAAAACTCATGGAGAATTGGCAAATAATAAGACCTAAAATTTTGGAGTTGACAAAAAACCGTTCTCTTATTCATTTAAAAGAAGTCACAGAAGATATTGATACCAGTAAGTAATCATTAAATTATGATAAGTGAGTGTGATAATAGACTTTTGTTTAAGGCCGTACCTAAATTTTCCGGGGTCGGGAGAAGCACCCGTAACCGAAGAGCATGTATGAAGAGGTTGATGAGGGTAGATGAAGCGAAAGAGGTCTGTCAGGATCGTAGCAAGTGGAGGTCCATAGTCTCTGCCTCCCCCTGTGGGAAGCAGGCGTGATAGTATGTATGTATGAGTGCTGCCCCCATTTAAAATAAATAATCCCACCTATGGGATGGATCTGCCCGCTATCAGCTCGAAGCCCTGGAAGCTATCGACAGACGTGCCAGAAGACTCGTTGGTGATGAGTTGCTTACGGCAGGACGGCTCCACAGCCTCGAACATCGAGTCTGTGTGTCTTCTACAGGTTGCACTTCGGGGAGTGTGCGCAGGAATTACATAATTTAATTCCCCCTGCACCATTCCACCATCGGACAACACGACGTGGACAGGGATTCCACCCATTTGTGGTCGATATTCCTCCTCATCGTACCTCTCGATTCGCCTCCTCCTTCATTGTGCGAACCGCTAAGGTGTGGAATTCCCTCCCTGCGTCGATGTTTCCCCATACATATAATTTAGGGATTTTCAAGGCAAGAGTGAACAGGCATTTTTTGAGTCTGCGTGATACACCTTAGACCTCATCTTAGCTTCCCATCAGGCTAGATAGAGGTCAAACGCACTCAAATTTCTAATAAAAAAAAAAATTAAAAATTTTAAAGAGAAAAATAAGTCTATGTGAAGCCCTAGATAAGCCTTCAAACTATTTTATGAACTACTGTTTACAGTTTGAAGTGAGAACGTTAAGCTTTTCTACGCGCTTTTGAGGAAAACGGCCACTTTTAGCAAAAGCGCGTAGAAAAGCTTAACGTTCTTACTTTAAACTGTAAACAGTAGGTCATGAAATAGTTTGAAGGGTTATCTAGGGCTTCACAAAGACAAAATTTTAAATGATGTCTCCGTTTCCTTAGAAGTGATTTATTTTAAATGGGGGCAGCACTGGACCCCGGAAAATTCGGGGAGTGTGCGCAGGAATTACATAATTTAATTCCCCCTGCACCATTCCACCATCGGACAACACGACGTGGACAGGGATTCCACCCATTTGTGGTCGATATTCCTCCTCATCGTACCTCTCGATTCGCCTCCTCCTTCATTGTGCGAACCGCTAAGGTGTGGAATTCCCTCCCTGCGTCGATGTTTCCCCATACATATAATTTAGGGATTTTCAAGGCAAGAGTGAACAGGCATTTTTTGAGTCTGCGTGATACACCTTAGACCTCATCTTAGCTTCCCATCAGGCTAGATAGAGGTCAAACGCACTCAAATTTCTAATAAAAAAAAAAAAAAAAATTTTAAAGAGAAAAATAAGTCTTTGTGAAGCCCTAGATAAGCCTTCAAACTATTTTATGAACTACTGTTTACAGTTTGAAGTGAGAACGTTAAGCTTTTCTACGCGCTTTTGAGGAAAACGGCCACTTTTAGCAAAAGCGCGTAGAAAAGCTTAACGTTCTTACTTTAAACTGTAAACAGTAGGTCATGAAATAGTTTGAAGGGTTATCTAGGGCTTCACAAAGACAAAATTTTAAATGATGTCTCCGTTTCCTTAGAAGTGATTTATTTTAAATGGGGGCAGCACTGGACCCCGGAAAATTCAGATACGGCTTTAACTTTTCGTTATCAGAGAGAGGGAGAGAGAGAGAGAGAGAGAGAGAAAACATTTATTTCATGAAAGTACAACACAACAAAACATTTTTGTAATAGAACAAAACAATATTTCACATGAGTAAAGTTATGAGTTATGTATGACTTGTATGAGCCTATGAATTTTTTGTGACAGATTAAACCTCGTATTTTATTAATTCAGAAGACTTACTTGTACATTATACTTGTTTAATTACAGAAAACAATGAAACCGTGGATGTGATTGCATTTACATCTATACCATTTTTGATGACGACGTCAAATATATCCAAGACCAAAATTAAATCTAAGTCCAAGAATCTGTGGCGCCCCTCTAAACAAGAAGTTTTAGAAGGGTTTATCACACATGTTAAGAGTGCAGCAGAAATTGAAGAAACAATTTTATGCCGCAAAAATAAGATGATAGACCTCGAATTGACATTGCAACCATTCATCATAATTGTAGGACCTACCCTAAAAGAAATATCCGCCAGATACGTTGTGGTGAACAATATTAGGTATGAGGTTACATCCACTATCAAAGCTGTTGATGCATGTTTGAAAATCATATTTGTGTTAAACGCACAATACCCTGCAGAATGCCATAACTTATGGCAATTCATACAAACAGCATTGTACGAATTAAAAACAAAGTATGACAAAAATTCCGTATCAATAAATATGCTTTTAACAGACCTTAATATTCAAACAGCCAATTGATATAGATTATAGACTTACACTGAGACTTTCGAAATGCCGTCTTGTTTCTTATGTTTTAATATTTTTGACAGTATTCAAAAATTACTACGACATTTTTCTTTAGTTCATGAAACCCATAATTTGTCAAAGTATCATTATATAGAAGATGATTGTAATAGGTCGTTTTATTTGAGGAATACCTTTCGTAAACATTTAATAAAAGATCATAATTGTTCTGATGGTTGTTCAAGTACCTTCGACACTACTAATAATACCAATAACGATACAATAATCAATACAGTCACGACACAGACGTCAACTTCAAATATCGCTTACCAAAAAGATTTGATAACTTTAACTAAATTTTCACCTAATTTGAGTAATGCACCACTCGATACAAAACAACCGCATCAAATAGTATGGAACAACACATCACTTTCTGGTAATTATTTACTTCCAATGTTTTTTTCAGCTTTATATGCAAACCCTTTAATACCCAAAAATGCAGTTCAAAATATAGTAGAAGGAATGAGCAAGTACTTATGCGAAAGTGTATCGTCTAATATTGAAAATATCTTATCTAGATCTGTAGAACAAAGTGAAAATGTAACTTTGAAAAATGATCTTTTGTCAGCAATACAAACCCCGGTTAAGTCATTTGGTACTGAATTTAAGCGTCTTAAATATTTTAAAGAAAATGGAACTTATATACCCCCAACTGAGGTAGTCATTGGTCAAACAATGTGTAGTGTTATGAAGCGAGGTATGGTGACATCTGTGCCAACAGAATGTAAACAGCAATTTATTCCTCTTAGATATATATTCCAAAAATTTTTCTCACTTGATAACGTAATGGCAGAAACATTAGATTATTACAATAATTTGTCACAATTACATAACAGTCAAATCACAAACATTATTCAGGGTAGTGTTTGGGTAAACATGATAAAAAATAGGTATGAAGGAAAGTTGGTATTTCCATTGCATTTATTTTTCGATGATTACGAAAGCGGTAATGTTCTCGGTAGTCATTCGGGCATTCATAAATTAGGTGCTGTTTACGTCTCTGTTGCTTGCATACCACCACATCGTGCTTCAGCTTTATCTAATATATTTCTTGCTCTTTTATTTCATTCCTCGGATAGAACAACATTTGGAAACCACATTATATTTCATCCTTTAATTGAGGAACTTAACTTTCTATCAAAATCTGGAATTCATATAGATGTTCCATCATTTAAGGGAAATCTTTACTTTTCTTTGGCGTTAATAATTGGTGACAACTTAGGTATCCATTCCATCATTGGCTTCAATGAAACATTTTCTTCTAATTACCCTTGTAGAATATATAACGTTTCGAAAGAAGTTATGAAAAACAATATTTTGAGGAAAAGCAATTGCTTCGTAATGATGAAAACTATATTGAACAACTTCAACAAAATTGTCCTGCTAGCACTGGCATTAAAGAGAAATGTGTTTGGTTGACTGTTGAAAATTTTAGTTTATTTGATCAAGTCGGAGTTGGATATCATGCATGACATTCTAGAAGGAGTTGCTAAGTATATTATATCTTTTCTTTTAGTAAAATATACAAGAGATTTAAAATATTTTTCCTTAGAAGTTTTAAATGCTAGGATAATAAGTTTTGATTATGGCCCCGATAGTGGAAGCAAGCCTTGTCCATTAAGTGTCGAACATATTTCAAAAGGCAATATAAAGTTGTCAGCATCAGAAATGTTGTCATTGCTTCGATATTTTGGTCTACTGATAGGAGATTTTGTACCTAAAGATGATGATTATTGGATTATGTATATTACTCTTAGAAAAATATTAGACTTAGTTATGTCATACACAGTCAACAAAAATAGTTGTGAGCTGTTAAAATTTACAATATCTGAACTCAACGATCTTTATTGTACGTTAACTGGTAATCATCTTAAACCTAAATTCCATTTCATGGTTCATTATCCGACAATGATGCTTAAATTAAGACCACTAGTAAATTTTTGGAGCATGCGGTATGAAGCCAAACATAGGCTATCCAAAATTGCTGCACGGGCTTCTTTCAACAGGCGTAATCTAACCTTAACATTGGCAAATAAACATCAATTACAGTTGAACGATATATTTTTGAAGGGGTATTTAGAAGCCTCCATCTCCGCAGGTACAACCAACCGAATTTGTAAGCAAAAACGGGACGAGGTGATTCATAAGTTGAATTTGGATTTAAATCTTTCTCTGACTCACGTAATGTAGGTAAAGGTAAAAGGCACAATTAAAACTAAAACTATTCTCATACATGATATTGGAAGCCTAGGTGAAGTTACTTTTATGATGATAGAAAATATTTTCATTTATAACAATGAAAGAGTAATTTTCGAATGCATGTTATTGCATACTGTAAATTTCGATTATCACTTGCATAGTTTTGTAGTGCAGATTCCAGAAACCAAAAGTTATACATTTTATACATTCCAAGACTCATTACTGTCCTTTGTGCCTAATCACATTAATGTAGCTTCAAATGGCAAAACATATGTCACACAAAGATCTTTTTTAGGGTTCCGTACCTCAAAAGGAAAAAACGGAACCCTTATAGGATCACTTTGTTGTCCGTCTGTCCGTCCGTCCGTCCGTCTGTCAAGACCCTTTTTCTCAGGAACGCGTGGAGGTATGAAGCTGAAATTTATATCAATTACTCAGGTCTACTGTCCCTTGAAGCTGTGAAAAAATCAAACTTCTAAGCTAACGCAATCAAAAGATACAGCCGTTTATGCCGCAAATTTTCGACACTTGCAAGGGAATCAAAACCTACAGGGTGCTTCCCGTGAATTCAGAATCTTGAAATTTGGTACGAAGCAACGTCTTATAGCATAGATAAAGGAAAAATTACGAAAACCATAAATTTTTAGTTACAACACATAATATATATTTTTTTAATAATTTTAAACTTACTACCCATTTCCTCATAAACGCGTAGAGGTATTAAATTGAAATTCATACCAAATACTAAACCTTGCAGGTTTGTACGGAACCCTCGGTGCGCGAGTCCAACTCGCACTTGGCCGGTTTTTTTGACTAATCATATCTAGGTGTCTAATTATATTTTGTTTAGCATTGATTGGCACGCTATTTAAGCGTATAAAATAGATATTTTATAAAAAGAAATTATATGTGTTTGATTCACTGTGGTTCAATAATTAACATCTATTAGTGGGTATGGATGTGTTAATGGGGTTTACCTAAGCTTTATGGGGGCTACTTTTGATGTTGACTGAACCACACATTTGGATTTTTCATCTAAAATTCAGTTGAAAAAAAGAAATGATAAATACATCAATATTTTCTAGCTTGGTAGATCGATAGACTACCTAGTACCATTTTAACACTATTAGAATGGAATAAGGGTTGATATTTAATTGCAATTGCAAATTAGATTGTGATACTTTTTAATGTCGAGAAGATTGAATTAAGGCCATAACCGAATTTTCTGGGTTCCAGTGCTGCCCTCATTTGAAATAAATCATTTGAAAGAAAACGGAGATATCATTTAAAATTGTGTCTTTGTGAAGCCCTAGATAACCCTTCAAACTATTTTATGAACTACTGTTACAAAGTGAGAACGTTAAGTTTTTTTACGCGCTTTTGCGAAAAACGGCCACTTTTAGCAAAAGCGCGTAGAAAAGCTTAACGTTCTTACTTGAAACTGTAAACAGTAGTTCATAAAATAGTTTGAAGGGTTATCTAGGGCTTCACAAAGACAAAATTTAAAATGATATCTCTGTTTCCTTTGAAATGATTTATTTTAAATGGGAGCAGCACTAGACTCCGGAAAATTCAGGTATGGCCCTAATAAGGTAGCTCTACTTAGAGACAGAAGCACTGTTGTAATAACGACCAATTCTACTGCCGTTTGCCTAGTGGTTTTATAACCGATCCCAAGATTAATAATCGTAGGGCTAGGCAGAGGCAGTTGTACTTAGGTACAAATGAATAAGGCCAATTTGTGCTCATTGACTATGCACAGAGGTAAACTCCAAAAACACGTTCCCACACAATAATAATTTAAGTTTGTGTACTTATTAAAGCGCAGTGATCTTCATCCTTTTGTCAAAATAACAAAATTTTGTAAGGGATATATTTCTATTATTGACGTGACGTGCGGAATACAACATCAATCTTGGAATCTTTAGATTATAATTTTTAAATTAAATTCGCATTAAAACTGTTAAAGCGTTTGTTTTCATAGTTTATTTTAAGAAACGGCAACTTAAGTTTAAGAAACTACCTACATAATTTCAGTAGATTAGGTTTGAAAATTTATACTTGACGTTATAGTCAGCATTAAAAGTAGGTAAACAACCCAGGTGTCCACGCAGTGCTACACATTCAAAGTGACCATAATCATATATACAAGAAAAGTTTTCTATTTGTTGTGAGCATTCAGTGTTTCAAATATAACTAAGCACGCGTTGCACATATATGTCGTTGCACAGTAAAGAAGCAGTTGTTTATAATTATAGTTTAAACATTTAATATCTGAAACTTACTATAAAAACGCAAAATTCCGAAACTCGCTAGTTTGAGATATGAAATGACTACATTATGAGCGAAACCAATTGCTTCTTTACTGTGCTCAGATATATTTGAAACACTGGGTGCTCACTACAATTAGAAAACTTTTGTTGTATAGAGATGATTATGGTCACTTTGAATGTGTAGCACCATATGGACACATTTAGCTACTTTTCAGCTACTTTTGATGCCGACTTTACCTTTTCTTAATGTAAGACTTGTGCTAGGTTAATTTTATTACAATAAGAAAATCGTGTTTAAATTTAGTTTAAGGCCGTACCTAAATTTTCCGAAGTCCAGTGCTGCCCCCATTTGAAATAAATCATTTTAAAGGAAACGGAGATATCATTTAAAATTTTGTCTTTGTGAATCCCTAGATAACCCTTCAAACAATTTTATGAACTACTTTTTACAATTTCAAGTGAGAACGTTAAGCTTTTCTACGCGCTTTTGCTAAAAGTGGCCGTTTTCCGCAAAAACGCGTAGGAAAGCTTAACGTTCTCACTTTGAACTGTAAACAGTAGTTCATAAAATAGTTTGAAGGGTTATCTAGGGCTTCACAAAGACAAAATTTTAAATGATATCTCCGTTTCCTTTCAAATGATTTATTTCAAATGGCGGCAGCACTGGACCCCGGAAAATTTTAGGTACGGCCTTAAGTGTTCGCTAATAGAATCATTTTATATTATACTGTAATTACTTAATTTTTGTAATGATTGATAAAAAAAACATTAATTATATAAAAACATTACAATAAATAATATGTTTTATTTATATTATACCATACAATAAATTGTAATTTGTAACCAGAATGTTCTTTTTAGTACCAAGTGATTATACAATAAATTTATTGACAGGTGTAAAACGTGGTAAAATAATACAGAAGTGTAAAAAGTAGTAGGTGGAACTAAATAGCCAAAAAATATGAAAAATGATTCCAAAATTTATATCATGTTTTAACCTATTTTTTTTTGTGCAAGCTACTTAGTTGCATCTATTTATTCAAATCTACCTTCTATATTATTTTATATGCTAGTCTCATATGTATACTTGTGTAAGCAGTGCACAGGTGAGACTAGAGATTTTAAATACTATTAATATTTTAGTATCTCAATTAAAACATGAAACTTTACAACTTCCGCGAAGGAACAGGTTGAAAAATGAAAAGAAAATTTTGTCATCCCATACAAAATCAGTGCCATAATTTACGACTGAATTAATGTATGGGTGACCATTTTTTTATTTATTTTATGACGTGCCTGTGGGATAGTTGTACGGTTTTATGATCATGAGGAGATACTAAAATATTAACATTGTTTAAAACTACACCCTGTATTATTTTGGTTACCAATTACCTAACTGAAATTTTGGTAATAACCAAACAGTTTTGTTACATACTGACAAACGCATTGCAGTCTATACCTACCTAACTGATATTTTGCTACTAACAAAACAGTTTTGTTACATACTGACAAACGCATTGCAGTCTATACCTAACTGATATTTTGCTACTACCAAAACAGTTTTGTTACATACTGACAAACGCATTGCAGTCTATACCTAACTGATATTTTGCTACTAACAAAACAGTTTTGTTACATACTGACAAACGCATTGCAGTCTATACCTAACTGATATTTTGCTACTACCAAAACAGTTTTGTTACATACTGACAAACGCATTGCAGTCTATACCTAACTGATATTTTGCTACTAACAAAACAGTTTTGTTACATACTGACAAACGCATTGCAGTCTATACCTAACTGATATTTTGCTACTACCAAAACAGTTTTGTTACATACTGACAAACGCATTGCAGTCTATACCTAACTGACATTTTGCTACTAACAAAACTGTTTAGTTAAGGGAAGTCAAATGATTAAGTTACTATTAACAAACATATTTAAGCTGCATCTATCTCGACACAACTAAATGAACCTGATTTTGTTATAAGTAAGTCGTAGTTCGCAAGTCACTAAATTATGGCCTACCAATAACCAAACTTTTGGTTACTAGTAAATACATATTTTTTTCAGTGTTCTTCTGTGCCGCTGCTCAACTCAACACATCAGCTGAGAAGTGAGACTTCAAGTAAAGATACGTAGCTATGGGTCAATGGACATGCTATCTGGTATAATTGAGACCATAGTAATTTAACGACCGGTGTATAATGTAAAATGTTAATTAAATGATACGATGCATGATATCGACGTTGTTTGTAAAATCTACCGTATTCTAAGTATTATGGCGTGTGTCCATTGTATTCTTGTAAACCGCGTGACGGTAGAATACGTGCTAGTTAAGCGTGACGTCGTGTTAGCATTCATGCTTTTTGTCGTGTCGATCGGATTCGATAGACTTCCATACTAAGAATAGATGTTGTCGCTTGTCAACTGTCTGAATCACGTGATTGAATAGTAAGGACCTATAAAGCCAGCAGGTACTAATTGTAAAATGTCGCCACAAACTACTTATAATACATTTTTCAAAGCCGTAGGTGCTTCACTATAGTGTATATTAAAAACTGCCGACGGTTATGTTTTTCGAGCGAATGTAGATTTGTATATGTAATTAAATAATGAAGTTCTTGTTTTTTACTATGTCATGTAACAAAGCATACTCGTGAGATTCCGGGTTAGAATAGGACCACTCCATCTCTTCCTGTGGATGTCGTAAGAGGTGACTAAAGGATTAAGCACAAACATCTCGTGCTACAATTGCATTCCCAAGAAGGGTTAACGTCAGGCGGCGGCCGGTTGTAAAACTTTTCGCACAAATACATTCCCAAAGAGGGTTGACGTCGGGCAGGCGGCCGGTTGTAAAACTATAACCAAATCATTTAAAGTGTTCCGGCTATTTCTTTTCCATTTTGCAAGGTCTTTGGCATCCTTGGGTGACTATGGACATGCATATTATATTTGGAGAAAAAAAGGTGGAAAAGCGCACCCCGGGCTCCGAAGCAGCACAGCTGAAGATGCAACCGGGAATGCGCTTAGACGAAGAAGATGTGACAAAGCATACACGTGTTAATATGCTGCTGCTAATGTCAAGTTGACTTAAGTATTCTGCATAATACTTGCTATGGATCAGGTGCCGCCTCCAAACAACATGATGCTAAATCGAAACTAAATAGAGAATAATTTGTGTCTACCTCTATCTCTTTCTATACAGTGTGAATGTAAATGTGCATGTGCAAATAAAAAAATATGAAAAGCTGTTCACGTTTTATTTGTATTTTATTATCTTGATAGGGAGTAACAATTCACCAATATGATGTTAATATAGGCCTGGCAGCTCATATACTATAGCACTGAAATCTTTACCATTCTGCGCTCTTACCATTTTGCTCTTTTACCATTGTGCGCTTTTACCATTTTGCTGCTTTGTCATTTGCGCTATTACCATTTTGCTCTTTTACCATTTTGCTCCTTTACCATTTTGCTCTTTTACCATTTTGCGAGCGGTTACCATTTTGTCCTTTTGACATTATGCGCCTAAACGGTGGTGACAGTTTGCGAGGAGCAGTAGAAATGTTTGTGGAAATGTTCCCTAATCGGCCGAGGCCGTCGCGACAGGTGATGCTTGCTGCCACGCAACGACGCACGCGCGGCCACGCCCAACCGGTTTATTCCCTATTGCGTTCGTGAATGCGTCCGAAAAAAAAGGTTTACTCCTGTGTGTACCGTAAATAAAAGTTTATTGATAACTTAGTAAGCTTTATTTAAGGGAGTCTCGGATTTATCTAAAATAATAGGTAATGCTTCGTATTATTAGCTCTGTGAATATGGCAAGTGTGCAAATTTACACGGTGTAGATGACACCATTGGGCACAATTTAATTAACTTACAAAGAAAGTAAATTTATTTTCGATACTATTGCATTTAATGTCAGCATCCTAGGTATGTAGTATTTTGAGCTGTGACCGTGGCCATACCAATTTCCAGTGCATTTCGTCTCGGCTTTCCAGGCTAAGGTCAAAAGCGTCACATAACACTTAATTTACAATACGTGCATAAGCTCTCCACGCTCGCTGAGTGTTAACAAGCCGTGAAAGGTTTTATTTTTTTATTTGTTTTTACTACCTTTCTGCTCACGGCTTCGTTTGTCAGTTGGTAGAATAAGCTTTACAACGTTAACAAGTTTATTTAAAAAAAAAGGTGATCAGCGTAATTTCATTTCTTTTCGCAGTATTTTTTTCTGGTCTTTAAAATTAAGTAGCATTATGTAATCGAAATGAGGTTTTAGTCTCAAAGTATAATCAGAAACGCCAAATAGTTTCGGAGATTTCGGACAATGTACCTAGACGTGTGGTAGAAGTGGCTACACGAGGTTCGCTCCTCTTATATCATAGAGATGAATATATTATATTATATACAAGTAGAAGAGTAAAACCGTATTTCAATAATATAAAAGAACTAATTTAACGTTAACAATATTTTAACTATACTTACTGCGAAGGTAAAGACGATTTTATGAAATACTTCTTATCAAAAGCCTTATACGTGTATAATTTAAGGGGATATTCAAATAATTGTTGTACATTTGCCACAAAGTTAATTCGCCACTAAAAAAGTATGTGTAAATTTGCCACGCCTTTATTTTGTTAAAGTTAATTCGTCACGTTTTAATATCGAGAATTGTAAATTCGTCACATCGATTATTTTCTTATAGACAGCAAAAAAATTAAATAATAATTCAAATAAAAACATTTATTTCTTTAATCACAGTTTTGTCAGTTTTAAGCAGTCAAATGCACTATGCATTGGCCTAATAATGATGATTTGATGAAATTCTATCAGCCACTGTCATCAATCTACTTGAAGAATCAGACGCAAGTATTGGCCACACACAGAACAGAAAACCACTCTTTGTTCTGTATAACACACATAAATGACAGTAGTAGAATATGTACAAACATATGGTAGGTATACAATGGGTAGTATATGTACGTTCATATTTCGAAATCACAGACACTTCAACTTTATTTATGTGCATAATTCAACCATGTAGGTACATTGAAGTGGCAGTGTGTGAACGCCTTAATAACAGTCTTATTCAAGTGTTTACAGTCAATACAAGCCGCCTATTTTGAGAGATGACTTCAGACCCGTATGACGGATTTCAGTTTTTATTCCCCGCTGTTATAGCACCTAAGTGCAATGAGGACATTAGCATTTTAATGACTCGCTTTGATTAACCTGATCTGTGTCCTTGTCATATTTATAAAGCGTGAGTGTGCTACGTTTTGAAATCTTATGTAAATTCAAACATTTTACATTTGTATTGCATTATTGGTCTAGCCATCTATTTGACACTTTAATTCTAAGTAAGCAGTACGTATGTTAACCATGAACTTTTTAGGTATAACATTGTTATACGAGCCTTTACCGTTACAATGCTGGGCAAAGGCCTCTCTCTCGCTTTCATACGTTTATATTATTTGTCATAAACTTTATATGTTAATTCAGTGTTTAATAGGATAAAACGTCAGTGCTGCTAAATTTATAAGCTACACATGTGGAACAGGAAGTTAATGTTATGAAGTCAATATTTATGTCAAACCAATGTTTATTTAACAACCAACAGAACAAATTCAATATTAGATCAAACAAAGGAAATAATTGAGTAGGTGTGAATACTCGTACATAATTTCTGTAAAAGGGAAATCATAAACCACCAAAAGATAACTTCACTTTCCTATCTACGTATAGAAAACCTTACCCATTTTAATTCAGTTATGTCTTACAAAGGACTTCTACGTATCATTATCATCATCAGGTCTTTTTTAGAGTCTACGTATAATTCAATTAAATTCTTTTTTTATTTCAGATAACTAAGATCCAATTTGCTAGCACAGCAACTTTTAAAAAAAGGGAATTAAATTGAGAAACAATGAGTTTCTCACCATTCGCTCCAAAACCAAAATAATTGACTTGTGAAGTAATGCTTTTCTTCACAAGCCAAGCACGAAATAAGACGTGTCTGCACTCTGCAAGATGCACACAGATAAATGTGCATTGGGACACTATGCACAGAATGGTATAAGCTAGAAGAAGACTTCACAAGAAGGGACTAAAAGAATAGACTTCTTTTTGAACTGTTGGAACTGACTATGTGTTTTCCTTTTTACCAGGACTACAAGAAGCCACTGGAGGAGAGCAGCCCTGCGATCTTGAACGCCAGCAAGATCCAGACGCTGTTCCACCGGCTGCCGGACATCCTGCAATGCCACTTACACTTCCGCACCGCGCTCGCAGACTGTGCCAGAACGTGGGACCGCGATGAAAAAATAGGTAAATATAATTCAATGGTAAATACCAACATCATAAGAAAGCCTTTGATCCAAAACCAACTATAGTATATCTTCCAGACAATAAATGCATTTATAAACAATGGGATGCGGTCTCAAGGGGGCTGGAGGAATCTCTGATTTGATTATTTTTGATAACATTCTGGATACCATCAGCAATAATTTTTAGTCATAGTTTACATTTATAATTATTCTTTTGTAATTCTGATTTGAAATTATACAGACAGTAAAATAATAATGCTCATGTTTGCTCATGTCAAGAACAAAAAATAAGCAGGTTTAATAAAAAATATATCAATGCCTAAGTGGGTACGCATAAGAGGGCACAAGAGGTTTGCTTACTTTTGCTGACTAGGGGCGGGTAGTGTAGATGGCTAAAATTCTGCAAACATAATATTTAAACGGTCTCATATACAAATACGTTCTATAGTATTTTTAATATCCGAAAACCCGAATTTAAAAATAAATTCTCGCACATCACATACCTCCTAAATGTTTGTATTTACTCAATTTCGTCAATTTTGTTTGAATAACCCATAGCCGTGTTTATCATAACCTCGAACCGTGAACATTGAAACAACATGAGTACACAACGTTGCCCAACATTCAACAAACTTCAGTTTATTTTGGTAGGTTCCGTATTTTAATGACCTCTAAATAATGAATAAAAATATTGCTCGGTAATATTTTTAAATTGAAGTTTTAACCTATCGTGCTTTTGTTACCTTCAATCAAACAATACCACTATACTGAGTGCAGTTAAATGACGGAAAAAAGCAATATGTATTAACAAAAACAACAAATTGAATAATGTATTTGTATTAATTTATTAATATTAATATCCAACTATAAGCGTTTTATACCTACATCATTAGTAGGTATAACACGCTTATAGTTGGATAACTGTTAAGTTAATATGACGGAATGCGTTGAAAATAACTTTCCCCGGATTGTTACCACATTCATATTTTATTCAGTTTTATGCGGGAGGCCTAGACTGCATTAATAAGTCAAAGTTAACTAAATTGAATAGCAAAACCCCGCCTAGTTTTATTCCATTGCATCGTTAAACAAGTGTATTCGCTATGTAAATTAAAAAAGACAAGTGTCAAGAACGCCATCTAGTGATGAGTAGCGGAACTACCGATACGACTTGATAACCGTAGCGCCATCTATTATTTGCTAGAGAATGCCCTGACTTTCAAAGCTTCAACCCCGTATTAAAACGGCTGAACCATCATAATTTTTATCAAACATACTCGTACTCGTAGCTAAGAACTACCGCAAGGGAACTTGCTTTCACGTAAGAATAAACCGCATCGAAATCGGTCCATCCGTCCGAGCGCTACGATGCCACAGACAGACAGACCGACAGACATTAGCGTCAAACTTTCTTGTTGGGGTTTAAAAATACAAATTTGTCATTGCAGTAAGTATTCAATACACTCCTCAGTCACAGAACAAGCAACCCAATGGGGTGTTTGATTGTTTATTTTGTTTGTATTGATTTACTCGCATCAAGGATCCTACAATAAAGCCGGAAGGTACTCATTACAAACAATTTGTGCTTAACAGCTTATGTTGTATAAGCAGTTAAGCACAAATTAAGCACATTTTTGAAAATAAACTTACTCATTTAGAAAATTGTTCAGTGTACAATAAACATGGGTATAGATACTATTTATTTGTTAGTAGGTAAAAACTAAGATTTCTTTAATGCTGGTCTGAAATAAAAAAAAAATTTTGAATGCAGCTTCTACTCTCATCGCGCAGATCGTAAAAACCGATCGAGGGAATGAGCTGAAATGCGAATCACGTTAAAAAGCGTGGCTAGCAACCTATATTTTTTTGTCTGCTTAGAACTAAATTTTTAACAAAAAAACAACCGACTTCAATTTTTTTATAGGATTTTCTTCCATATCTGCAAAGTTCTTCATCATATCTTCAGCAAATTAAAATAGGACCAACTTGGTAGTAAAGGCTTTCAAATAAAAAAAGAATAATCAAAATTGGTTCACAATTGGCGAAGATATCACGCAACAAACATACATAGAAAAAATTTAAAAAATACATACAGTCGAATTGATAACCTCCTCCTCATTAGGGCTGAATACGTGATAGTTTATGTGTATATGTAAAAACTTTACGTTTTTTCGCAGGCGAGGTCTTCCTAAACGCATTCTCAAAAGCGGTGGTGCTGGATGTGTACTCAGACTTCATCAACAACTTCTCCGTGGCCATGGAGCTGGCTAAGATGGAGTCCAAGCGGAAATCGGCGCTGGCAGACTTCTTCAAGGTGAAGCAGATCAGCGCCAACGACCGGCTGTCCTTCTTCGGGCTGATGGTGAAGCCTGTGCAGAGGTTTCCGCAGTTCATTATGTTCCTACAGGTATGAAAGAAATTAATAAGAATAGTTCATACAGAATGGAATATCCTGGAAGGTCCTACTACGTTAGTATTATTTATGCTGTGGTCCCACGAAATATGCGTCCCCGTTCCCCGTCCCCGCACCTCTCCCCCGTTCTCGCCTTGTCGCTTTTGATTGGATCGCTAGTTGATTGTCTGATTAATTTATTAAAAGAACAGTAAATTGTAAAAGGACAAACGCTGCATTCCTACTTATCATGACATGACACGAATCGACTTATTAATTACAAACGCACCTTATTTATAGAAAATAATTTACATTTCATATTTTATTGACTCGTATAAATAATACTAGTATTCATTACAAGAACATTATTAAAGAACATTCCTAACCTTGCAACCCGTTATGTAAGGGTTTAATCATACTGAGTGAGTAATATGACTATATCGTGACACTGCAGATCCATTATGTGCCAATTGTATGAGCAACAATGAACGGAAGAAAAAATATTCTACTTATATGTAAAACTTGCAGCATTTATAGAACAGCTGGTTAGTAAAATCGATCGTAAGTGTTAGGTAAGGAGTATTTGTACCTGTACGGATTGGTACCTATTTCTAGAATACATACATATTTTATATAAATTCAACAGAATAGAATAACTACACTAGTCTTATCAGGTGTGTAGTGTTACATAATAACATTACAATTCAACAAAGTAACAAATTCAATCAGGTTTTGCGAGTACATTTTTATAGTAGACAATTATTAACAGGCGTATATCCTTTCACCTTAAAATATGATAAGCACATCTAGGCATCTATTCTATTCATACTGGCATTTATACAATTCGCAAATGCTTACGAAATATTTTACAAATAAGGTTCTCTAAAACATGATCAAAAATAACTGTTTGGAGCCTGTCAGTTACTTTTGAGTGCCCCAAAAAGTTTTTACTGTATGTGTTGTTGAGTTGATTAAAGCTTTTTAAGATAGAGTGATACTCGTAGATAACTCAAACAGTTATCGTCAATATATCGATCGTTAATTTTAATCACGTTTTTAGTCCAATTTCACATTTTCATTATTACTTAAAAAAATCAATATATGAAAATACATTGACATTGAAACCGTCACTCCAATACAATTGAATGGTGCCACCATACCGTTCTGTTCCAGTGTCAAAGATCTGGGGCTGCATATTGACTCTACTCTTAGTTGGTCCAATCATGTCGCTGAGGTTAGTCGCAAGGTTACAGGAACACTGCGCTGTCTTTATACATATAAGAACTTTCTTCCGCTTAAAACAAAAGTAACTTTGACGCAATCCCTAATTATTCCTATAATCGATTATACAGACGTTGGCTATACAAATTTAAATCAATTTCTTCTACATAAACTCGACAAACTAGCTAACAACTGCATCAGGTTTATCTTCGGACTTCGTAAATATGACCATATCTCCTCCTTTCGGTCACAGTTGGCCTGGCTTCCTATCCCCCAGCGTCGAAACGTTAGAATCCTATGCATGCTTTATGCTATCCTCAATAATCCTCACTCCCCTGCCTATCTCAAATCTCAATTTTCTCTTCTCAGCTCTACGCATTCGCAAAATCTTCGCTCTTCTAATCTTCTAATCTTCTAACATTATCCATCCCTCATCATCGCACTGAATTTATGAATAAGTCTTTTCAAATTCAAGCCATCCTTCTCTGGAATTCTCTTACTGATTCTATTAGACGAGCGCCTAGTCGTCACGCTTTTAAACGGGCGGTTCAAAAACGGTTTCTCCAAGAAGTCTCTTCTTCTCGTCGTGTCCCTGCGCGGTAATTAGTAGTCATCCATATATGTATTTATCTATCCGCATACATATATAATTAGTTCTTTATGTATTATATTTACATAATTATATATTTTGTATATTTATTTTATCTATAGTTATTGGTATATATTTCTTTAAAATTAATATTTATGTATATTCTTGATTTATTCTTGTAGGTATTTATAGATACTTTTAAAATTTGTTTACACACTCTGTCGCACCACCCAAATTATTTCTCTACTTGGTCCAATGGTTGACTGGCAGAGAACGCCATAAGGCGTTAAGTCCGCCATTTGTACACTTTTTTATGTGCAATAAAGTTTAAAGAAATAAATAAATATCGCGAGAAAACCGGCTATTGCTTTCTTTGCTTCCTAGTACATTGTAGACTACTTGTGAAATGGAGATGGCAAGTTCTTAGTCAGAATTTTCTCTTTCAAATATATCCTTTTTGACCGTCTACAAAATTTTGGGAGTAAAATGTGCAATATGACTAATATCCTTATTTCTCTCTTATCTAAGCGTGATAATTACTAATAAGTAATATCCTTATTTATCTGGGTGCAAATTCGAAAGATATTTATTTCGATACCTTCTCTCGATAAAAATCACGCCAAAAGAATTTGCTGAATCACGAACAGCATCTTTACTCATTCATTCGCATAAATGTTTAAGTCGAATATCACTTCAACACTCGAGCCGTGAAATTTATACAAATAACTTTCACGTCGATAAAGTGTAGTATTTATTCTCGCGTTGACTCATTCCGGCTTCCTGTGAGAAATAATTTTGTTTGATCTGACACTGAACAGGTCAAAAGTCAATAACTATTGAGATAATATACGCAAATTAGCCTATTAAACGTATTATTCGCGCGAATAACAATAAATTTCGATGTATTTGAAGCTTAATTTACTACTGTTTTATACAAATATTCACATCTTTAAATTCAAAACTGTGCATAATTTCACACATAAATATTTAAATGAGACATCTTTTAACCTTTAGTTACTTAATTTGCTATTACAAAATTGACTTTCTATGCATTGTTACGGACATTATTTCATGGAAAAGAAAACTGCACTTTCTTAATACTCGTAAGTTTGGCTGTTTAACTCTTACTTTGTATAAACTTTGTCATGCGATTATTATTGTTATGAAAAATATAATATTCAATTTAAGCGCCTTATCGAGGCAACTGATCCTAGAGCTGGCGGCTTTTTTGCTCAGGGAATAAGTCTCGCTATGTAGCGAAGAAATGCTGCCAGCATATTGGGTACGTTGCCTGTACGTTGATGTGGCGCGTTGGAAGAGATATTTTATTTGTAAAAATGTTTCTGTATAATTTTGATTTGTTTTGAATAAAGATAAAACAAGAAAAAGATGATGCTGAGTCCAATTACTACTGGCAAAAATAACATTTTTAATTTTATATATGATATAATTTTTACTTTTAACCTTTTTTGCCTCATAGATTAATACAGAGATGTGACGCGAAATCTACGTAAAAATACGAAGTTTTGATGGCTTCTGATTCTGACTGTTCATTGTCTTTGTTTTCTACTACCTTTTGGTAGTAGAAAACAAAGACAATGAACATATATACGTATACGTTTAGAACATCATCATCATCATGCGAGCGTATTCCCGGTTGCATCCTCAGCGGTAACGCTTCAGAGCCCGAGGTCCGCTACCTACTCCAGGTGATTTGACGAGGTAACTGGATTTTACACAGAGCGACTGCCGTATGACCTCCGCTACCCAAAGGGTAGACCAGAACCAACCCAATATACGTTTAGAACAATTATACAATAAATATCTTATCTAGGTGTGGCTGTGATAGAAATTAATATATCTAAATGGTCTTAATATTTGTTACAGGACCTCCTAAAACACACTCCTCCTGGACACGCGGACCGCGTCGCCTTGCAGCGAGCGCTGACGAGGCTAGAGGCGCTAGCTGAGGCGCTCAATGAGAGGAAACGCGACGCCGAGAGAACGCAGGTAATTTTGTATGATTGTTTCGTTTGCTCACTGTTTCTCGAGTGCAAACAACGTCAGAAACCATTGCACCAACTGAAATCCTAATCATTGCCGAACTTTTGTTGTAGCATTGAATGAAAAAAAAAACAAATTCGTAATGGTATGATGTGTACACTACACGACACAGGTAATTTTATATAATAGTATTTTGTATGCTTATTATTTCTCGTGGACAAAAGTGTGATAAACCAGTATAAGATGCAAAATACTTGATGTCAGCTTATTACTCGTAAGCTTAAAGATCCAAGTTCGCTGCCAACTGCAGACAGCAGCAGCAGCCGACGCGTCGCCGCGACTCGTCGCAGCGTCCTGTCGCTGCAGTCAAGAATTCGAACGCAGTTACGTATCGCAGCATTCGCAGCCACACGTTGTCCGCCGCTGAGGTCTGCAGTTGGCTACTAACTTGTACCTCTACTGATCTGCGGCTGGACGACGCGGCGTCGTCGTGTCGCTAGCTACGGAAGCTATGTCATACAAATACATAGAACCATAGGGTTTAAACCTAATAATTACAACGTCGACTGCTGCTGCTGTCTGGAGTCGGCCCCGAACTTGTACCTTTAAGGTGGAAGTTTGCTTTGTTAATTTGGGATGTTTATAGTGTTAGATTTGATTTTGGGAATTAAATAGATTCCTTCTTAGATTCTTTTATTGTATTAATTTTTTTTAATGTGTTACATCTTTCCTCTCGCTTACGTGGAATGGTTTCGTGAAATGCAACGGAAGTGTGTAACAGGAAGCCGGGGAAGCGCGCGCGGTAGTCATTACCATCTCACATCTCATATGTCAGATGTGTACCATCCTAAATGTTACACATCTGCGACAACTGTAAGGCTCGCTTGATTTTATATTTTAAACTGTCAATATACTTCTTCAGCGACTGGTAACTATGCTAGATTAGCTATAATCAACGGGACAAACTACAAGCACGGATGAGCTCAAAACATAAATTGTTACGTATCATGGATTAATCTTACACGTTATTGCGTATTTCCACTCTGCTTAACTGACATTTCGATCACAATAGTAGGCGACTTACGTAAGAGACGTCCTTCACTTGAACGTTGCGGAATCACAGCATTGTTTAGATTTCTCGTGTCACAGATGACATATGAATCAATTAGCATGATGACTTTGTGGTTCTAGAAGGTTAGGAAACATGCAATATATTTCATTGCAATTTTGTTTACGTGACAACTGTGATTGTATACGTTCAAGGGGAATGGGTGTCAAACTGGGAATCCTTCTAAATACGCGATAAGCTTTTACACGCTAAATTATGTCGTGTGTAGCCACTTAAGTGGCTACACACGACATAATTTAGCATACAATCTGGTGCTGTACTGCAGATTGTAATGTGTGTAGACGTGTTTTGGGCCACAACACGTCTCGTGTAATGCATGCAAAATTATGTCGTGTGTAGCCAACTTAACCTGACACTAAATATTATTCCCGTTTTCCGTTCTTGGCCGTACGATATCTGTAATTTTTACCTAACATCCGAAAGAAGGACAAAAATTGTATTTAATTAAAAGGGGTTGAAATTTGATAATATAAATTTTGCTTCCGCTTCCACGCATACAAATTTACTCTAGCCAAAGCGAGACAGCGAACTATGCGGGGTCAGAAGATACGCGGCGGGTCAATGAGGCTGGTTTAAGCGTTTCTGATTTTTGAGGTTTTTTTCGTTTTGCACGGAATATTTAAGAGTTATTTAAAAAATAAGACATATGATGACTGCCTTATGTTTGTTTAAAACAATTATAATCCAAAGTTACAAGAGCTTATTTTTATAATTTATTGTATTTCTTGAACACTAGCCGTTTTAGTATTATTCGGAGGTGATTTGGAGGCACTTTGCAATTTTTTTCTGTCGAGAAAATTTTTAACAATCGTGTTTTTGAAACATATAATAGACGGGGAACACTTAAAGATAAACAGTCATGGGTTTTCGATCATCATTCAATTTGAAATATTAGGTAAAGACAACGTTCCAAAATGTATAACTGTTTTATTACAGAGTGCGTTACGGTGATAATGACGTTTCCGGCTTTCTGAACTCAACGCTATTAGCTCAAGCGTAAACTTCACTAAAAACTGTTATTTCATCAAAAAAAATCCATTTAGGGAAGGAAAATCATTATTACACCACAAATTATCATTTCGTTACATGAAGGTAACATGTAACGAAATGATAATTTGTGCTGTAATAATGACACATACCTATGTGTACAACCATACATGCGCAGTTCTGAACATTATTATCCTTACAATATACCTACACCCAAAAGACAAAAGGTATTTTTAATCCCACTATTGGGCGAAATACCCATAAGCATAGAATACATAATAGAACAGCCATAAGTTAGATGTTACCTAAAAAATCCTTTTTCACGAATTTTACGTCTTGAATATGACCATATGCTTCTTCTTAACCAGAGATGCAAACTTGTGTTAGTACACAAAGGCGGTGAGAAAGTATGCTCAGATGGCATATTTATCGCCCTTGCCTTCCTGACCAATTCCTACAGGAGACTTCTCTTTTCACCGCTCCCCGTGTGATAAGTCCCAATAGAAATGTGACGTTCCACGGGCAAAGGTACCTTATGGACGCTGGCACATACGTCATTGTGTTTATTTTAGCTAAGTTATTTAAACGCGCCAGCGTTCACAAGGTTCCTTTACCTGTGGAACGTTACAAATTAGCTGTTTAATGCTATTATCGATCATATCGGTTTCTTACTTTTCCAGGCGTTCAGAGCAGCATTACGGCGGCTCACGCGAGGGGGCGTGGCGGGGGCAGGAGGCGCGGGGGGTGCGGCCAGATTTGGCGCTGCTCGCCTGCTGGCATCGCGGGCTGACAAGAGGCATCTGTTGCGGCAAGATGACCTTTTGCAGTTGGTAAGTCCTTAGCGGCTGAGATTCTCTAAAATACGAGCGGTTAAATTATTATTAAAGCGCCTAAAATAAGCCGAAGGTTTACTCTCTTGCTCGCATCACGAGTGGCAGGGCGGCTTTTGCAGATGTTGCACCTCCTTCTGTCAACCTTCAGATATGCACTATATTTGACGAAGATTTGATATGGAAACGATGGGTTTACAACAAGACTGTTTATGCTAACTGATGTACCTTTTGAAGTTCTTAGAACTAATTTTTACAGAATAAATAAATACATAGAAATCACACTGATTGAGATAACCCCAAAGTAAATTTAAACTTGTATTATGGGATACTAACTCAACGATACAATATTTTATAATAAATAGATACATATACAGAAAAACATCCAAGACCCAGGACAATTTGAAAAAGGTCATTTTTCAACTTGCCCTAGGTTGGGATCGAACCCAGAAGCTCCGGATTGGCGGACTAACGTGTTGACCATTACACCACGGAGGTCGTCACACAGGCTATATTTATCGATAGCTTTACGATAAATATAATAAATAGGTAGCAACTTGCATTTTTCATTTTCAGGAGTTTAACCAAATGGGCAGTGTCACAAAATGCAAGCCACGGCGACTGCTTCTCCTAAACGACCTAGTGGTTTGCGTGTCGGTCGGCGGCAGCGCCAGCGGGAACGGGGAGGACGAGAGACTTGGCCTCAAGTGGGCACACCCCGTGCAGGACGTTGAAGTGTTGGACACGGGGACGTCGCCTACACTTAGCAGAGTGCTTGCTCAAGGTAAATATTATGATCACCAATACAGAGTTCAGTGTTTTTGGCGAAATCTGTGAAGTTTCTTCACGAGGTTATTATTATACGTATAAGGTGCATGAGGTATGCTCACTCGGAACTGAACTGGGGCTAGTGGCCCTCCCGCTTTTATATACCCCTGTTTAGACAGGCGTATGAATATTCTAGAAATGTACCTAGGTACATTTCTAGAATATTCATGTATTTTACCGACCTAGAATGTTCGAGTGTATGCCGTCGTGACCCGTGCGTATGAGTGAAGAAACCGTACAAACAACTGTTCTTTATGTCGTATTATAGAAGGCCTAGTTTTGCTTGCACCATTCTGAAGTATTTCTCTGGGCTCCTGCTCGAGAACTTTCTACGTCTATCTCGTTCGCGACAATATTATAAATTGGCTGAAAAATTAGTAAGATTTCTGGTAGCTTTAATAAATGTAACTTGTTATCACAATCACAACACTCATTCGTGTTTATTTTCAAACAGGCATGAACCGTAGCGGCAGTCTTCGTTCAAACTCCAGCAGTAATGGACACCTCAACACATCGACAGCTGACTCTCTGTGCAACGAGATGTCAGCTCTAATGCACGACTACGAGACTGTGTCGCGAATGGCGGACCTGGCCGCGTCGCTGCGAGCACCCTGCCCTGAGCTGGCGCCTGAGATGTTTCGGACGCTGCTTCAGAATATACAGCAAAGTATTCAGGTAACAAATGCCTTTTTTATTTAATTATAATAAAACTAGAGCTTGTCCTAGTATAGCCTACAAATTAAGAAGCTACGAAAATCTCGTCTTTATGCGTCAAAATCTTTAATTATTCAACTTTTTTATTTTACAGAGAAAAGATGACGAAATGGCGTGGGTAGACTCCTGCTGCCTGCAACTAACAATACGAGGCCGTGAAGAACCTCTCACGTTCCGCGCGAGCGAACCCGGGGCGCGACTCGCCTGGGCTACTGAGCTACGACTCGCGCAACTTGCTACGGCTACGGCAAATACTCCAGCATGGCGGCTACCGGCTACGCTGCACGCGCCCCCGCACAAGATGCCGCTGTTCGTAGCTGCTACGCCGGTGTACTCCTCCAAGTATCTTACTGAGGTCAGTGACATTACATTTTTGTAGACTTGCTACGGAGCTACAACTGGCGCAGCTTGCTACGACTACGCAACTATCGGCTACGCGGCCCGAGATGCCGCTGTTCGTAGCCGCTACGCCGGTGGTCTTCGCCAAGTACCTCACTGAGTTAGTGACGTCACATTTTTGTAGACTTGCTACGGAGAACTCAAGCAGCTTGCTACGGCTACAGCAAAAGGTCATAGCCCACTTACACGACTCTGCTCCCACCCAACAAATAAAATATTATTGAAATATGGGCTTTAGGTAGTGCTTTTTAGATATATTTCACATAGGCAACATAAATGAGCAGACAGCTCACTATCAGCGAGTTTACCGCCATCAGACTGCTCGGTGGTTGACGCCTCAATGGCCGCGCGTTAGAAACAAGCGGTCTACGCGCTGTCCGCACGCTGCTAACAGTCGCCGCGGCGACTAGATGAGCCTGCCTCCCCTAGATTAGCTGTCGGAACGAAGACCTCTGGGCGCCTGATAGCTGTCGGTGCGTGGAGTGCTGGGCGCCTGCTGGCTGTCGGTGCGTGGACCGCGTGTAGTCGTATTAGTTTTTTTTTTTTTTTTATGTTATAGGGCGGCAAACGAACAAGCGGGTCACCTGATGGTAAGTGATCACCACTGTCCATGGACAACTGCAACACCAGGGGTGTAACAATAGCGTTACCGGCCTTTCAGGAAGATATAGACTCGTTTTTTGAAGGTTTCAATGTCGTATCGGACGGACGGAAGGACGGTGTTGGAGCCGAGTCGTGTTAATGTGATCTAAATACTCCGGCATGTCCGCTATCGGCTACGCGACACGTGCTGCCGCTGTTCATAGCCGTTACGATGGTGTCGGCGTACTCCTTCAAGTATCACATTGAGCCATCGCATAGACCTGCTACGACTTCCAGCAACTTATTGCGCGCACAAAATGCTACTGTAATGTTGCCGCTACCCTGGTGCACTTGTCGGTATCTCACCAAAATCCGTAATGTCTCATGTCTGTAGATTGTGCTACAAACTATGATACTGATTGCGCAGCTCACGCCCCAATTCCTGAACATCGTTTGCCAACGTTTTTTCGTCAAGCCCCCAGGAATAAAATAATATCTTACTTTTACGCATTGGATTATTTTCTTTTTTTCTTTCGAAAACACAAATATCTCGCGCCCTCCTTGACATCCCCACTAGGGGGGCGTGCTCCCCTGGTTGGAAACTCTTGCTCTAGAAGATATTTAAATTTGTTTTTAAGATTCGAACTTTACGCATTTTAATTTTTCTTTCGAAAACACAAAACATGTCGCGCCCTCCTTGACATCTAGGGAGCTTCTGCTCTAGAAGATACTTTTTGTTATTCAGGTCCGTTGCGGGTGTTTCTACACGTCCAGCGGCAGCGCGGCGACGCGCGGTGCGTCCACCCGCCGCTCGCGCTCGCTGCTGTGGGTGTCGGCGGGCGGCGCGGCCGACAGCCACGTGGCCGTGCTCACGCACCGCGCCGCCAAGCTCAAGACGCTGGTCACGCTCGATCTGCCCGACACCAAGGTATGCCTGATGTTTTTTTTTTAGTTAACCTATTTTAATTTGAATTATATTAACCTTTGCAGCAATGGGACGATATAATTTAGGTAAAAAAACCTATTTTGTCCCGTGATGGGCAAATAACTCTCTCATTTTATTCAACTCTTTTCTGTGTAAGTTTCGACCATCCTTTTTGGAATGGCTGATATAACATTAAAAAATTGCTGCTAATAGAAACGATCTTTTGCAATTTTTAGACTACACTGTAGTCTGAAAAAAATGTAATTCAATTGTATTAGCTACATTATGTGGAAAGTTTATACTGTAGCACTGGTATGACTCTCCATTGATTCAGAGTAACATATATACCTACTACTACTACAAACGAAACAATTTATCTGTACATGTCGATGTGTGAGTTTTATACTTAAGGTGGTACTGGAGGCGCGGGCGAACTCCACAGCGAGTTGCCTACCGACGCGCTTCGTCGTGTTGCTATTTCGTCGAGAAGAGAAAGGGCGCTAAAAAATGTAGCTCCGTCCCGACCCCCGCATGTGAGAGCTACACCCCCGCGTACGACAAAGAGAGTGCACTGAACGCCAGCGAAACGGGCCGTTATAGGCCATGAATCGTAGTTTTCGTAGTTTTCGTTTATTTCGATAAATACGATACATACCCAAATAAAACTAAATTATTTGGAATTTAGAGTCTTCACTCTAGTCGTATAATTAGTTTCCATAAGGATCGAAAATATAATTATAAGTGTAATAGGCGTCTAAATATTACTCGATTTCGTCGATAAAAAAGGCAAATTTTAAGTTGCTATAACTTTTTTTTTGTTTATTATTTTCGAACCAAAACTAATTACAGATCTAGATATTTATCATCTTTGTACGAGCGAGCTCCTACATTCGCATTTATTTGTATTATGCTGACAACACACAATTGTTTACTCGAACAGTGGCAATAAATTAGTCATACGACACACACGCGTCACTCGTTTCTTTCAACATTCCTCTAACATTTTCAACATGTTTACATCTTTAACGCTGCTTCAGACTCTAACATTAAATGTGGGGCTCCTGACCTCACATCTTAATGCTTGTAAAAAATTTGAATACGATGAGTTTTATGGTTTCGAAATTAAAACGAAAGTACGTTTGTATGGGATTTCGTCCCTCCAGTTAACCCTTAAGGTCGCACCGCAGAATTATTTTAATACTTACCTACTAACGAGTTCGACATATTTACGATTATATTTTTCCATACCGGAAGATTTGCGAACACTATGACGTAAAAAATATTCTGTTTTATATGTATTATTAAATGTTACAGAAAAGTCAGAAACAGCTACATAATATCACTTCACAAATATTTTTTATTATGTCCATTGTCCATTTCACCATTAGTTCACTTTACTGATTATTATTGAGTCATTTATAATGTAACGCACTAATTTCACTAATTCACTATTGTAATATAGTAATTTGCATATTCGGCGCAAAACTATACGATAATTATATAAATAAATTCAATAAAAATAAACAAATGTTTATCACGCTTACACGCACAGCATGTCTAGTTGTCATTGTCAACAATGGCATTTAGCACTATAACCCGCGGAAATCTAGTTGGCATCTGCGTGTATGTGATTACCTGTGAGCGATGAGCCTATGTAACATTACCGGATTACTTATTAGCAATCCGGTAATGTTACAATCTCGCTCTTGTGTATCTCCCGCCAATGCGAGAGAGCGAGAAGGGTATATATATCAAGATGGTTGCTGGGTAATAACGTGAAATTATATTGTTGCTTTGCTTACCTGTTTTCATCATTTGGAAATGTATAAAATATACATTCTCTAGAGTATTGGGTGGATAACAATTATTATACGCGCACCTTCTCACCATGATGGTTACTATTGGTTGACAGTTCTCAAGACAACACACGTCGCGTATTGCGTGCGGCTAGTAATTAAACCCTGGTTTGGAGCTGTCAAAGCTCACAAAGTGCGGGGGAGAGGTGCGGGGCGCCAATTTGCGACGCTATGAGATACCATTCTGTTTGACTCTTATGTATTCTGTGACTGTAGTCACTACAGTATAAACTTTTCACGCAATGTAGCTAATAAACATCGGTTTACGTTGCGTTAAAATAATCGCAGCCTCCTTGGCTATATCTCCCTTCTTAATCAAAAACTCTCATTAAATTGGTGCTATTACTTCCAGGTGACTTCAATGGAATACGCGAAAGGAGTTCGACAAGTGACCACGCTGTGCGGCGACACAGTGTGGCTCGGCACTGAAGACAAGAAGATCATCATCTTCTCCGGCGTTGAGCCTGAGAAGCAGGAGAAGCTGACAGAGGTACCCACCATAGCGGCCGTCACGCAAATGCGGTTTCACTGCGACTCCATGTTCGTGGGTCTGTCCAACGGACGAGTCTCGGTGTTCAGGAGAAACCATGACGACTCCTGGGCTTTGCAGGAACCATTAGCTATAGAACTCGGAGACAAACCCGTCCATTGCGTTCTGCCAGTTGACGGAATTATATACGCGACGTGCGCGCGGCGAGTCTTCGCCATCAACGCGTTGACTGCAGAGATATTACGTATACTAGAATTAAAAGGCGACGACGACCGCTCTGTGAGGTATCTAGCCCATTCCGGAGTCGGGCTCTGGACGGCCTTCTCTGACTCGACGTATGTAAGTCTGTATCACGCGGAAACGTTCGAGCATTTGCAGAATATTGACATCGCCGCTGACGTGGCCAAGACTATCGGGGCTAGGGAGGGCAGCAAGCCGGCCCATGTGTCCGCACTACTTGCCGGACAAGGATTGCTATGGGTGGGCACTACGGCCGGCGTCACCGTCACAGTGCCGCTCCCAAAATTAGAAGGACTTCCCCTCATTGGAGGACATATTGCAGTGTCATACCACGCGCACGCAGGACCGGTGACGTTCCTATTGTCGTTACTACCAGAGTCGAGAGACGTTGACGTGAATGTAGTCCGACGCAACTTGTCTAACGCTCGCGCACTCGCCGACACAAGTACCTTACACGAGTTCAAAGAAGAAGATATGAAAGAAGACAACGAGAAGCCCAAGCTCGAGAGAAGGATATCCGAAGAGTCCAGTCCTTACAGGCCGCAGCGCGTGCAATCGGCTGTCGTTCGACGGAAAAAGCCGGGCGACGTGCGTCTTAGTAAAACTCTGCCGAAGTGCGCTAACTTGAACGCGTGTGATGTGTACGGTTTGTTCGGAGATCTGATGTTTGTGAAAGACTGCGTGGGAGAGAGTGATGTGAGCGGGTCGGGGGGTGATGCGCTACGGCGAAGTGATCCGGAACTAGCCGCTATTCCATTTAGAGTCAGCACGCTCGATAGGAGAATCAGAATGCGAGCCGGCAGACCGAGAAGTCTCGACTTGTCCAGCTGGTCTGTCGACTCCCGTGCTTCGAGTCTGTGCACGTCCTCAGGCAGCGAGGAATCAATGGCACTTAGAGGCGTATCTCGAAACAGCTCGGGAGCTTCAGGCGCCGCATGCTTAGCTCCCGTCGCTGTTTCGACCCCTGATTCCACATCTAGCAAATCTTCGTCCGATCGCTCGATATCAAGGAGTGACTCAGCCACGGCCAATGAAACAAGACCAGCGCCAAAGAGCGCAGCGAGGAGTCTTCGTGGTGCTGATTATATCGTAGGCGAAAGCGCGGTGCGAAGGTCTGTGGTGACTATTGTAGGAGGCCGAGGGTACGTGGACTGGAGACAGACTGCTGACGCTGCGGAGAGGCCCGCGCCCGCCGCAGACCCCAACCCGAAGGACGCGCACCTCATCCTCTGGGAGATGCGGTTGTGACCTGCAGTTCTCCAAATTCTGGTTCGATTTACGCGCGTAGCTATTACGCGAGAGTACGTTGACGGAAGCGAATCTTGTACATTTTTGGTCATATTGACAGGCATTGTTTATTTATATTTTCGAAATATCAATAATGATTTTACATGCAATTTGATTTAGATTACTATAATCAACATCTGGTTGTGCATGAGTATGCCCCGTGTAGAGGTGAAACACGTGTCAAGAGTACAACCGAGCCGATAACTCGGCGGAAGAACACAAAGTAATCTAGATCAAATAGTATGTAACTTTGACTTCCGCAAAGTAACACCTGAATCTATTACCTACCAAATAATAATTTTGATGACTTCTGAGATTGTCTAAAGATATCGATATTAGTCCCTGCATATCGACAGCGCGGCCTGATACTGACTTAAGTGAGACTCGTGTAAATTCCATGTTTAAAGGGCTATTATAGAAGTAATTAGTTTGTAAACGTGCTAAATCTTATGTGAATCTAACGCCTTATGTTTTGCGAGTTTCCTAGTACTGAAATATTCGCAGTTCATTTACATGGGAATCTAAATTTACACTGAGTGTAAATATATGTGATTAAGCTTTAAATTATTTTTGGAAGTTTGGTAAGGATGTTGGCCCCGTTGGCCCGATGTTAATGTTAGTTTATTGTATAATATGTAAGTGCTGGTGCATTATTTTTGTGATCCTTTATATTGAAATGTTATAGTTATCAAGAGAATAAAAGTAATCGTTAAGAATCGTTTCACTTTGTAGTTTGCCCTAAACAACGGCTTGTAGATTTTCAAATTGAAAATTCTAAATGTCTGAAAATAACCCGTTACAACTATCAAATCAAATTTTAAAATAAATAAAATACCCGCCATATTAATTTAGAATGTAAATTGATTGTAAAAATTAAACATAATTTCCGTTTAATGTAATTTAAATACCTATATATTTATTTAAAATTAACGATTTTTTTTGTGTAAAACGAATTATGTAAACTATGAAATTAACACGAAACCTAGTGGCCTTATTTTCAACTGAAATTTCCAGTGTGATGGTATATTTTCGTTTAAGCTTTATTATTAGACATAACATGTAATGTCGCTTTAAGAATAGACTGATTTAGCTTAAGCGTTAAAACGTATTATTAGTTGAATTTTAGTGATTTAAGACGAATAACGACACTACGAACGAACTTCACTGCAGAAGCAAAACGGGTCTCTCATTATCAATACGTAATTCATGTCAAATACAATATAACACTTCTAGTAGTTTCCTGGGTCAAAGGCCAAACAAAATTACTTTATCTTTACAGCCTTACATGTTGCCAAGTGTCTACATTTCAAGGGTCACATTTATATTATGATCAATCAATGGAAGAGATATCATAAAAAACCGGTCAAGTGCGAGTCTGACTCGTACATGAAGGGTTCCGTACCTCCGTACAATGTTTTAAAATGCTGTAAAAAATACGTTTCTTGTATGAATAAACACTATTAACTTTTACTTTAAATATTGATAAAACAACTTTCGTGCAAATTCTTCACAAAAAGTATCCTATTGGACTTATAAGGCAAACTAGCCTATTGTCCGATATAAATGCATAAAACATCTAAGAACTATGAATCTTAGTAACTCTGTTTTGCCGATACGAGTCTTAATTAATTGTTCGGGTAAGTAATGAGTATTTACATACAAATTGTTTGTTAGTCGTGTTTAAAGGTTGTTTTGTCACAAATATTGTTTATTGTTCTCTTTTTTATACAGTAATTTTTCACGAACATGTTTGAAACTTTGTAAGATAGCTTGATTTTGAAACACTGAGCTATATTTAAATCTTGGAATCAGAATCAATAATAGAACACAAAATAGCAAGAAAAATAATACTTTTTTTACTATTTTTCGTTAGGAAAAATCACATTTGCATTTCATGGCTAACGTAGTAATATTAGTGTCAATGACCTCGCTGTCGCTGGATTCTTCCGTATAACCTTCCCGCCGCGGCGGCGCGCAGGGCAAGCGATCATATGGCGGTCGGTATCGCTGCGATTGGGAATTTGTCGTACAACTTTGTGGGCTTTTATCTTTGGTTTTTATTATGAAACAAGGTAATTGTAAGAGAACGTGTATATTTTATTTAGCGCATAGCGTACTTTTGAATATAGCTCAGAGGGTCAAAATCATCCTGTATAATATACCTAGTTAAATCGCATAACTGAGAGCTAGAAAGCAGAAAAAGGCGTCAAGATTACCTAGGTACCTGCTATGCTGTTATCTTACTTAATCCTGCACCCCCCTATCAAGTAGTGGGGGGTGCAGACGTGGGCTAGGTAACAAAGTAGCCTAAGGTCCTTTCAGATATGTAATTGACTTACTTTTGTATTTTTTGTATTTTCGGTCAGTAATCATATTTTTTCATGCAATTCCAAAGACGCTTTATGATTTCGCTCTGGCATTATAAACTTTATGTTGTGGTTATTATGTATTCTGTTTTACCCACGGTTTTGAAATGTGCCAAATTGTAAAATACCAGATTGTATTAAATATTGTACAGTTTGATTATTATTGAATTAGTTTTGCAGATTTATATGTACATTTTCTTTCGTAAGTAAGATATGAAATATCCGATTGTTGTTCTCAAATATTTGAAGTATCTCGAACTTTATTTTCTCGAATTTAAACCTATGTCTTATTTGTTAACTGATCCCAAATCTTTATTTATACTGAAACGTCACAATTTGTATGTACTAAGGTGTAAATAAATTTTAAGTTTATATGTATACACCTGTAACTTTGCCTTTTATTTATTCCTCTTTAAATACCTATATACCGAAATATAAAAGAATGATGTCCAATACAAAAGCAATAAGGGTTGGGACTTGGGACACATCTGAGCGACGGAACGCCGCGGAATCGGCGATGCTGCCGCATTTCGTTAACTCTCTCTCTCTCTCAGAACCGTCATTTGCTAGAGACAAATGACGGTTCTGAGCAACAGAAAGGATAGCAGCATAGAAAAATGCTGTTCCGTGCTGACAGATGTGTCCAAACCCTTAACATGTGGGACTATGGGAAGTATAAATCTTTTTCATATTTCGATATATAAGTTCAAGTCTTGCACTTAATTTAAAAGGGCTTTGTATATCTAATCTACTTGGTCCCGTCATTATATATTCACCCACTTATCAACATTTTGCGACAGCAATCTGAATATAATTACCTCAGTGTCGTGCTAGGAAGTTCATTGTTATTCTACAGTTGTTCATACCCGGATCAGACATACAACTGGCGCATACCAATAACAACGACAATATACATATAATTATTTATTGCCAAATTATTATTTTGTTCATGTATGGTTGGAGAGGAAACAGATTTGCATTTTTATGGTATCCCTGAAACAAAGAATGGATTGTGAACATAGGGTATACAAAAACTAGAGTTGAGTACCTATTCGGAATTCTGTAATTAAGGCCGATATGCAAAAAAAAAACTACCTAATACAGGATACAGGGTGACTTTATCCACTAGCAAAATTTTTGGAACAAGTTCAGTCCATGATACTGAACTACTTATAAAAAAAAGTTATTAAAAATCGATAAAAAAATGTTGTCCTCCCATACATCCTAAAGTACCATGGACTGAACTTGCATCAAAAATTTCATCAAAGTCAGCCTGATAAGCTGCAAATCAAAACCCATAGGTTGAAATTTTTTGCTAACATGGAGAACTCTAAAACGGGGAACCTACGAAAAAAGCCGTTTTTATGAATTACTTAGGCCTCGTGTCCACGTATCCGGTTTGCGCCGTGACGGAGCGCCGGCCTGGCGTCCGGTCGATCAGTCATGTATGAAGCCTCTAGGTGTGTCCACGTCGCCGGCGGCGGCGCCGCGCCGTCCCTGCGCAAACCGGATACGTGGACACGAGGCATTACACGACATCCCCAAAAGACGTATTTTTTTAGGATTCATATGTACGAGTAGGTACTTATGTGAGTTCTGTATTCCACCATAATTTTACCAATGCCTGAACAGATTTAGATGTACTTATCGTTTGAATCCCGAGGCTATATTTTTAGATGTACTTATCGTTTGAATCCCGAGGCTATATTTTTATTTTATTTAAGACGACCTCCGTGGCGATTTGGGCAACACGCTAGTCCGCCACTTAATTCCCAGCCAGGGAAAGTTGGAAAATGGTCTTTTGGGTCTTTGTTTATCTATTCAGGGTCAAACAAAATATACTAAAACTATTTTAAGGGTGGATTCAGTCCATGATACTAACACTATCACGGACTGAATTCACCCTTAAAATAGTTTCAGTATATTTTGTTAGACGTTATATAAATTTTGATTATAAAATGTATATAATTAATATGTTAAACATAATGCGAGATTAAGTAAATTGATTTTTTCTATTTATTTATTTTTTATTATAAGTAGGTAGTACTTGTATTAGTTATCACATTAAAATGGCGTCGATTATTAATACATGTACATACGATTCCGTCGCTTGCATTCCCTCAGCGCCTCATTGAAGGCCTCACATTCCTGGAGGTTCTCGCGATTTGCAGCGCATTGTAGGAACGAGGCTATTTCGTAGGCGCAGGGGCCGGATGGCTCTGCACCGAGCTGATAGTTCTGCGGCAATTCCTGCACCACTTCTTGTCGTCTTCGTCCAGAAAACAGGCTGGTTATCGCTTCTCCCGCCACGTGACCCTGGAAAATGTCATACATGTATGTCACACAAGTAATTCTCCAGTAGTACCTACTTCCTTCTTTTTCTTTCCTTGTCCCACGCTAGGTGGGGTCGGCACAGCATGTAAGTCAGTAGTACCTACTTTCACAAACGAAATATACTGAGAATTACCTAGAATTATAAATTACCGAGAATACTGTGCTGACCATGAACATAACGAAAATTTAATTCCAGAAACTGTTCTGTTCTGTTCCATGCAGAAATACAATTCCAAAAGGATGTACCAGGCTACCTGCAGCTCCTCTCGCGCAGTTCGTAGAAGTCGATCAAGGTAATAGACTTCACTGCTGGACCTATTCAATCTAAATAAACATATAACACAGATTGAACTAGCCCCAAAATAAGTTTAATCTTTTGTTATAGTATATTTCATATCATAATACATAATTATATTCGTTCAATTGGTTGCCATGCAGTCGGCGTACCGATAAAGCGGCGTTAGGTTTTTAAAGACGCGGCTTTTGTAGCGCGCCGACAGCATGCTCATTTCAACAAATAGACAACATAGATACCTAAACACCCAAGACCCAGGACAACTTGAAAACCCCCATTTTTCAACTTGCCCAGGCTGAGAATCGAACCCACGACTAGCGTGGTTGCCAATACGTCACGGAAGTCGTCAATAAGACGATGGGTAAGTTTAATAAACTACATTAAACTACAGTAGGTACGCCTTGCTAAACCCATGGTTCTATCTACACCGTGAGGACACAAGTCCATGAAAATATCACCACATATTACCGCTGCTGTTCCGACGGTCACACCTCCAGCCACTGCAGCAGCGTCCCTGAAGAGGGAGCGGCGTGGCATTGGAGTCACCACGATGGGTGGCGCGTGCGCCGGAGACCGAGAGTAGCCGCCGCCGCGAGGGGCGCCGCCTCCTCTACAAATATGCGAGAAGCAACTAGGTAGGTAGGTTTATCAGAATTATAAATGATATTTAATTTTTTTTAAATAGTAGCCTCTGCTATACGTCGTGTTAATGAAAGAACGCAAAACCTCTCAGATGGTACCTCAGCCCATGTAACTGAACAACTTTCACGAAACTAAAAAAAATAAATTTGAAGTTTCATACAAACTGATCAGCTGATCGAGTCAATTCGTATGAAAAATCCGATTTTTTTTTTTGTTATTGAAAAAAATTGTTCAGTTAAGTACATGGGCTGAGGTACCATCTGAGCGGTTTTGCGTTCTTTCATTAACACGATGTACTGGGTGGCGCAAAAGTACTGGCACTAAAGAAAATACTTTTATTTTTTTTATATGACATTTTCTGTCATTCTGTTGTTGAAAATTGTGTAGTGAACAAATGTAAAATACACTGAAAATAAACATGGACCGTTTTACTCCCCAAGAACGTGGAATAATTGTGTCAATGTTCTTACGGAATAATTCATCAGTGATAAGAACACAACGTGAATTTCGTCGACGATTTCACTACCGTCCGGCACCGATTGGTCGCACAATTCGACGCTTTGCCACACGCCTTGAAGCAACTGGCTCAACATTGGATAGACCTAAGTCTGGGAGACCAAGAACAGGCCGTTCAGCTGAAAATATCGATGCTGTGCGCGAAGATGTGGAAGAGTGTCCAGAAACATCAACGAGGCGACGTGCCACGCAATAGGGCATTTCCAGACGGACCCTGCAGCGTATTTTGGTGAAAGACTTAAAGATGTTCCCGTATAAAACTCAAATGACTCATCAGCTGCTGCCTGCTGACCACCGAGCTCGTCTAGATTACTGCCAGCGCGTCATAAACCTCAACCTTGAAGAGGATGATTTTCCTTCAAAATTGGTTATGAGTGACGAAGCGCATTTCCATCTCTCAGGGCATGTCAATAAGCAGAATACTCGGTTCTGGGGCACTGATAATCCGCGCATTATTCAAGAAACACCTCTACACCCACTAAAAGTTACTGTATGGTGTGGCATCTGTGTTGACAGAGTGATCGGACCCTATTTTTTCGAAGACGCTGGAGGCAATGCGATAACTGTCACTGGAGAACGCTACAGAACCATGTTACGAGAGTTTTTGATACCCAGTTTGGACGAATTGGGGCTGGAGCACATCTGGTTTCAACAAGACGGCGCTACGGCACACACAGCGCGCGACACTATGGACTTAGTGAGGGACGCTTTTCCAGGCCGAGTTATCTCTCGTTTTGGCGATTTGCCTTGGCCTGCAAGATCACCCGATCTGACCAGTCCAGACTTCTTTCTTTGGGGTTTTTTGAAATCTCGGGTGTATGTGAACAAGCCACAGACTCTCGCAGCTCTAAAAGAAAACATTCGTCAAGAAATAACGAACATATCGCAGGAAGTGTTACGGCAAGTTATGCAAAATGTCATAAATAGGGCTCAAATGTGTATCAACTCTGGAGGTCACCATTTAAAAGACATCATCTTTAAATCCTAATGGTACGAAATTTAATGGCACAAATATACATTTAAAAAAACCTAAATCTAGTTTTCTAATTTAGAAAAAATGTTATAGCTGAACCAAATAGGGTCTTTACTTTTGCGCCACCCAGTATATAGGACAGGATGACTTTATAACCATCAGCCAATTAAAATTTTTGAAACAAGTTCAGTCCATGACACTACTTTTTTTATTTATTTTATTTTTTTATTTATTTCCAATACAGCTCGTTTTTACAGGCTTTCCCTAATGCAACATAGCTATAGACCATATAACAGAAGGTATGTGTTTATATGCCTCATTTGTGAATTTCCCCAGCAAACAGTCAAGCACGTCAATGTCAACACACTCCTGACCAAGAGAATTGAGCAAACTCAAGGCCCTGGGTACAGGAGCGAACTTATATAAATTCGTGCGTGAAGAAGGCACCTCGAGAAAAAAGGTGGCTTTCGTCTTCTAAAAATGAAATCATCCGGCACTGACATTGTCAATCTCACGAGTATTTGGGGATTGCAGTTAGCACCATTACTTAGTAAAGTCAAAATCAGTCGCTAAACCTCAGAATTGGTCGACCCGTACTTTAGAAGTTACAAGCATGTTTTGGTGTCCACGCCAGGAAGCATGCTTTCTGGCGTGGACACCTCCGAATCTCCGAAACTATAGCACCTAGCGACGATCTGTTTTCTCCCAGATTTAAACCTGATTTAGTCAAAATCAGTCGTCAAATCTCAGAATTGGTCAGCAAGTAATTTAGGAGATATTGAGCATTCAATATTTCTCCATACAAGGGTACAGGTGAGTAGAAAATCATTTCTGATATGTGTGTGTGACGTCATAAGAATGTGTGTGTGTTTTCATGGTCGTGTATTCGTCGTTGAGTGTATTAACCCTTATAATCATTTTTTTTAAATAGTTTAGGTAGGTTAATAATAAACATAAAAAAAGCAAAGTAGGTATATTCAAAGAGCTTTATTTCGTTCAAACTTTAACATGCTTGCGAAAAATATCAGTTCCTTTACTCCATGCTGTGCTCAAGTTTGGAAGTACTGCAACACAAATAATATTGGTTAATAATACCTAATTCGTAACTAATAAACTTATATTATACTATTTTCTAAAACAAATCCCTCTTCATAAGAAAAGCTTTTTACCCAACATACCTGATGGTCGTAACATAATTTATGATATTTATTGAAAACAAAAAACCGACTTCAATACCTTAAATGACAAATACTTACAAAGTTTTGATACTAGGGTACTATAAGAGAAATAACTATTCAAAGAAATACACATTATTTAATAATTGTTAAAATCCGTTTGACCTTGATACTTTAATTCCGATGCATAGTTACTGTTCTACTTGACTGTACGTCTTGACGGCAAGTGGGCTTAGAGTTGGGCTGAATTTTTACAACTGTATTTGGATAATTTCAATCCGGGATTATATTACTATAAAACTCAAATGTAACATTACATCGATCATTACAGAAAAATATCTCCTTATATAATATTTAGGCTGACTGTGCTTCATAGCTCTTGGACTAGTCATAGTATAAAATAATGTGTTGTATCTTTTAAACCAAGGACCGACCAATTCTGAGATTTGGCGACTGATTTTGACTAAATCACGTTTAAATCTGGGAGAAAACAGATCGTCGCTAGGTGCTATAGTTTCGGAGATTCGGAGGTATCCACGCCAGAAAGCATGCTTCCTGGCGTGGACACCAAAACATGCTTGTAACTTCTAAAGTACGGGTCGACCAATTCTGAGATTTGGCGACTGATTTTGACTAAATCACGTTTAAATCTGGTTGAAAACAGATCGTCACTAGGTGCTATAATTTCGGAGATTCGGAGGTGTCCACGCCAGAAAGTATGCTTCCTGGCTTGGCCACCAAAACATGCTTGTAACTTCTAAACTACAGACTGACTAAATCTAATATTTGGTGACTAATTTTTGACTAAATCTTGGCATGGTCAGAATTTAAATCGGTGATGGTGTCCACGCCAGAAAGTGTCACACCCTGTTTAGGTATCGAAAATGTACCTACATTATTACTATGCGCGCAGGCGGCCCCTCGGGGTAGTAAATTCAGTTATACGAATCGTTATACAAAAAGGTGCCGAGTTCTGACGTGAGCTAAATAAAACCGTATTAGTGACAACATTGAGTAGATATTTCTTTGAATTTCTTTGCCGAGTGAGACTTCTGTACGGAGTATTAGTATCTATTCTGTGTGGTAGGACCTTACTCCTAACCCTTCCTTATTTTGTCAGAAATTAGAAATGATAAAAAAATCACGAGTTACAAATCCATTTGTAAAAGTAGATTAATTAACATTTGTGATTTGGATTGTGAGCAACCTAAATTTTAAAATGAAAGACTGTTGGGTTTAGATATTTTTATTTTCTGTATAACTCACTAAAAATTACGTAAAATAATAATTGGATAAATTGCAGTAATAGAATTTAATTCTACATCACAATAACGATGTCTTAAACAATAAAAATAAAAGTACTAAGATTTACTAATAGGTTGGCCTCCCAACATCCCGCGCAAAAGTTATCAAAATTGATGGTAAAATGTACTAGGAAGGTGTTGCAACCGACGATCACAGGTAAAACTCTCGATTAATATATAAGCCTTCCAATAATTTACAGAATTTGAGATTTTTCGGCATATTTGTAAAATGGAACTTCTGAAAGAAAATGTCATATTGAGTTTTGAATATGTGCAACACCTTCCAAATGCGAGTTTACATGTGGTTGTTAACTTTGCATTGTCTCAGAGCCTCATTAAAGCCCTCGCAGAGAGACAGGTCATGCTGTTGCTGTGCACACTCGAGGAACTGCTTGATTTCCCAAGCGCAAGGGCCCTGTGGTGTCTGGTTCTGGTACTGGTTGTAGGTCTGAGCGGCAGGCTGCTGCTGCTGCTGCTGCTGTGCAGGCTCACTGCTGCCACCTCCACTGAACATACCAGTTAGGGCACTACCAGCCATGTGACCCTGTAAAGAAGATAAATATGTTTAAAACATTTGATATAAACACAAAAACTTTTTTAAGTTTATGAAATTGCATTCCATTCCATTAAAATATAAAATTAAGGCTTATCTAGCCATATCTGGAGGATAAGATATGGAAATGTACATGTTCGTTCATGTAAAGAAGCAAAATTAAAGACTGGTTAACATTTATGGTTTAATCAATAAAATATAGAATTTGTATTCAATCTATTATTATTATACTCATTACATTATAAACTTATATTTTAGATTTCTGTATAAATAATACACATTTAACACTACGTAAAATGAGCTCATTTATTATGCAACAAGATATAGTTTAAAATAAAAAACCCGACCACAGATTTTTTTTACTGAAAATAATGTTTGTCTAGTTAATGCAAGCACATCACATATTAATTAAATGTGTTAATTAAGCCCTTTCATTTGATACCCTACACAATTATTTTGTGTTTTTAGTTCATAACTTTATGACCTATATTTTTTTTATTTTTATTTATTCAACTTTATTACAAAAAATTAATTTTAACTTAAAGCCTCAGGCGTTCTCTGCCAGTCAACCGACAGGTGGTGCAAAGACAAGTGAGGCCAAAATTAACATTTTAATACATAATTACTTACTAAGTAGTAAGTATTTGAACGTTAAACTTACATATACGAGTATATTGCATGGCAATGAATAAATTACATAATATAGAGAGCCTATAGAGGGCGCCACAATTAATGTATGTCACATAGCCTATACCCAGCAGATATCTTCTAACAATACCTCATTTCTTCTTCATCTGAATGTGTTCCCTGTTTCATCCTCTCCTATGCTACTTTGGAGCCCCGGGTTTTCCCGCTTATTATTTTCCAAATATAATATGCATATCAATGGTCACCCAAGGATGCCAAAAATCTAGCAAATTGGAAAAGAAATAGCCGGAAAATTTTAAACGGTTTGGCTATAGTTTTATGACTGGCTGCCTGCCTAATATCAACCCTCCTTGGGAATGCTATTCTAGCACAAGCTTTAAGTACCATTTTTCCTTTAGTCGCCTCTTACGACATCCACAGGAAGAGATGGGAGTGGTCCTCTATGGATAACCTCGTTCCGACTTTGCTAAGTAAATCATCGCTAGTCAGGTAAAAAGGGATAAAACTAAGTAAGTGTAAGAATCTTGAAGTAGGTAATTTACATGAGTCTTGTCACGTTTGTTCAGAAAAAAAAGACCAGAAAAATCAAGTATAATATGATGAGAGCTTTATCTAATTTAATGGCAGTAAAGATTAAAATTATATACCTACCTAATACACAAAATAAAATACAAGTCAAGAGATATCTCATGATTATGACGAAAAACTTGTTTATTATTGCAATGAGACGAAACAATCGACTGAATAATAAAACGTCATCACAACATGTGACCATCTTCAGGTTACTGGGCTCATTGCCAAGGTTAGTCACATCTAGAATGATTTTGCGTCACATTGCACAAAAGATGGAAATTTGTAGGTACTTTAACATAATAAAATTAAAATAGAAAAATGTTAATGGAAATATGTTACGTAATGTAATGAATGAAATACACACCACGGCTGATCCGACAGCTACTCCTCCAGCGGTAGCTGCCATCTGCCCGAACATCGATGGTTGCTGAGGTTGGGCAGCTGCAGCCGGCGCAGGGCTCGAAGGAGGAGCATGAGCCGGCAAATTCCTGCTAGGTGGTGGCGGCGAAGCCCTGAAAATTAAGAGGTTATTTTATCAGTGACACGAATTTAGTCAAATACGTAGTTATTACAATATTAATTTAAATTTAAAAACTTACCTGCGTTGGGGCGCCGGAGGTGGACTTGCTGATCGTCCACGGCGAGGCATTTTATTAACGTTTTAACTTTTACTTCGATTTTACCTTTACACAACGCGTAACAATTTATTACTGATTGAATTGAAATGAGTCGCACTTGACGTCTGACTGACAGTTCAATGACATTTATTTTTCTTTCTAGAAATTTTGAATATAGAACGATATCTTTTATCTCGTTCAGTTTCTTCATAATTGTATAAGAAAAACAGAGATGGCAGTATATTGGTGATTTTGTACTCCAAACGTGATAGATGAATGAATGAACGATAACTTAAAATATCTATGTGTCTCACTCATTGTCTCACTTAAAAACTTATCGAGATGAAAAAGAACTAATGATTCATCCTAAACAACGAATCACGTAACGCTGATTTTGCGACTATTGAATTCTGATTGGTTATTATTGTAAGTGCTCTTGCCTTGCAAATTACGGACAAGCAAAAGAAACGTTTAATATAAGGTATACGTTTAAAAAGGCTTTTGGGTATTTTGAGTTTTTGTCTCAGTGTTAACATTAAATATGTATGTAATTTATTTAAAATGGTGGTCTCTAATGTTTATTTATCGCTTTTAATTTCAATCTTATGTTTGTGTCACTCGCTTCGCAGACGTAAGATGACATTTTGGCTCGTTCAGTGCACGCTAGCCTAATTATTTCGAAGGTAATTGGCGCAGCGTGTAAACTAAATGGGACTTCAGTACGCTGTAACTGGGTTTTTTTATTTAAATAAATTTCCTATCCATGAGTGTTCCTTCTGTACCTTGGTACTAATAATAATTCTGTGCTAGCACTGCTAGCACCTGATGCCCCTGATGGTCGTCGTAGAGGCTAGCGCAGATTTGAATGAAACTTGGTACCTGGGTAACTTTCAAATCTGCTTCAAAGGTTTCATTCAAATCTGCTTCAAAGGATGGGCAGAAGTGGGTACTTCTGTCTGTCCTGCCCTGCTTGTGCTTGTAATGTAATATATGTTTAATAGATAAAACAGGTCTCTTGTTCTTTGAGATTTTTTTGCACTTTCCTATCTGTTTTAAAATAAAAATTGGTAGTGTAGTGGCACAGACCACAGTTACAATAATGTTAAAGTCACAATCACAATACAACTAAGTTTGGCTGCTAATGCTGCTATACTTATTTTGATAATATATCTTTCATAACACTTTAACATACCTGCCTCGACTTCTAGACATATTTTTATTTTAGAAATGGACTTGCTTATTAGATGCACATTTACAATATAATAATTTAGCAATAAGTACAATTTATTGAAAACGATTAAAAACGAAAGACAATTTAGACTACAGATTTGACACTGATTGATACAAGAAAAGAGAACAAACAAATGCTAATGATCTATGTACAGAAGTTAACTGGCAGTTTGAGATAACGAAAAAGTTTCCATTATTGATTGTCGGTCAAATGTAAAAAATCTAGCCTACTCAGCCTGCCGGTAAACCCACCACTGACTATAATAGTACTTTGCAGATTATGTTTTTGTACAAGAGCAATGTTCTGAAAGCGGGCGGCAAGCCGACACTGAAAGTCCTTCAACGCCAGAAGCGTGGCACAGGAGCGTGGTGGTCCTTATCTTCAAAAAAGGATAACCACCCTAACTATAGGCCTAGCCTATGACGCTTCTGAGTCATGTATACCTATATTTAAGATGTCATCACGAATCGTGTTGCAAACAGGTTTGATGCCTTCCAGCCTCCCGAACGAGCCGGTTTCCGTTTCTTTAGCACCATGGACCACATTCACACGGCAGGTTATAGAGAAGAAGACGAAGGAGTATAACCAGCCGTTACGCTTGGGGTTCGTGGACTGTGAAAAAGCCTTCGATTCAATCGAAACATAAGCCTTGCAGCGTGCTTCAGTTTCTCCAGCGATGCCGTATTGACTACTTATCGGTATATCAAAGTGTTGAAATGCTTGTCAGTCCGAGACTCCGAGTACAAGACTGCATTGCACAGGAGCTATTCCACTGCAAAGAGGATTGACACAGAGAAACGTTATATCATCATATCATCAAAACTGTTCACCGCAGCACTGGAAGATGCCTTCAAGCTATTGGAATGAAAAGGACTTGGCATCAACATCATATATCACTCACCTTCAATTTGCCGACAATATCATTGTCTTGGCAGAATCCATGGAAGACTTAAGAAGTATATATATAGTCCTCCTTATCGCTTTCGATAACGGTGACCTCGGGCAAGAAAATCAAAGGTTGGTGGCAACATTGTTTCTAGCGTAAGCCCTTATGGCTCGCTAGTCTGAATTTTTTTCTAAAGAGTCTCTTACACGGCTGACAGTAGAGTTGGCCGGCTGAGTTGTACGTGTATGTGAACGTTTCTCTTCGAAATATTGAATTTGCTTCTGGATGGTAGATCGCCAAGATGACCTTTTTGTAGCAAACTCCTCCCAACATGCATGGTCTATGGCACAAGCGTTGAGATGTCTCTTGAACACGTCTGTATAACGCAGATGCTGACCACCATGCTTCCTTTTACCCTCTGCTAGTTCAGAATAGAAGACTGTTTTGGGTAAACGGTGGTCTCCCATACGAAGAACGTGCCCACACCATCGGAGTTGCCGCTGCATAAGAAGAGCCTCCATTCCATACATCCCGGATCATCGTAAAACCTCAGTGTTAAGCACACGGTTCTGCCATTTGATCTTTTAGGATGAATCTTAGACATCTTAGATGGTATGTGTCTAGCTTTAGCTCCAAGAAGTACTATGCTTGGAGACCTAAATCTAGTTTCCCAACAGGTAAGCCTTAAAATGAACTTGGATAAAACGAAAGTAATGTCGTATGTCCATGTCGCGTCCCTACCTGTTTCTATTGGGCTCCCACCTTGGTTAATTGATCCAGGCAGAAATTTCCAGCTTTTAGGAAGAGGTCTTTCGACGAATCCGACTCGACTGGGCAACGTTCGGGAAGATGCGCAGTATCTTCTCGGCCAAAATATCTCCTCAAGACAAAAGTGTATAATCAATTGTGTTATGTATGTTACCATTACCAGTAATGTGATGACTTGTGGCTCTGAAACGTGTTCTCTTAATCTACCTATAATTTAAGAACTACGTTCTTGTCAGTGGAGTAGTTACCATGTCTCCATCTCTTAAGACATGCCCTTAATATGGGTCTCATAAGAAGGCCAACTCAAAGCGCTATGGAGGGCTATGCTTGGTGTTTCACTACATGATCAAATCAGAAATAAGGAAAATCGTAGAAATCAAAGAATCAATCAATCAAAGAATCAAATATTTATTCAGTAATTTAGCCTTTGCAGGCACTTTTACACGTTAATTTTAAGGAGAATAAAAGTCACTGGAATAGCCCAGCGGATTAGCTCATTGAAGTGGCAGTGGAAGGGACACATATTCTTCTTCGTCGTGTCGATGACTGAAACTTGTATGTGTTAAATTAAATTGTTCCCGACCAGAAGGAGGCCACAGCAACAGCACTTTCCGTGCACTGCATCAAGTCGGCCATCGAACATGAAGCAGGACATGAGGGACAGCGGAGAAGATGTGGCATCGTCTATCGATGGGATGATGGAATGATGACCGCAAAGACATTGAGGGTTATAATTTGCCTTGTTGGTAAAGCCCCATCTTTGCATATTGCTCCCGCAACGTCCCATTTGAGTCCTCAGTCTATTAAGTGACTTCCAAACTGACCATGGCTGATAGCGGCCAGGGGGCAGTGACTCTGCGGGAGCAATAAATCCTAGGGGTGGATCAAAACTACTTTCCCACAGTTTTAACTTAAATGAGTCAGAAATTGAAGGGCTGATTGCTTTGGTGTTAAGCATAAAGCTATGTCTGCTTTAAAGTCTAGACGCACATTTTGGTGGGCAGCCATATAGGAGGTGGCGTTTATCTGTCTCTTGTTTTGATTTTTCAATGGAGCACGCTGCTGCTTCTCTACGTACGTGGGGCGGAGCTATGCCTGCCAGAGGGTACAGCATCTCCACTAGAGTTGGTCTTAAAGGTGAATGTATAGGCAAATGGCCTTGAAGTAGCGCCCTCATTTGAAATAAATTGTTAACTCGTAAATATGGAGATAATTTCCATATTGCTCTTCGTCATGCACTAGATTGCCCTTTAAATTATTTTATGAACCACCGTTGAAAGTACTTACATTAGTCCGTCTAGCTTTAAAATTTGCCTCCGCCAAAAGTGGCCACGGCAAGTTTTAAAGCTAGACGGATCACCAATAATAGTTTCAACGGCAGTTCATAAAATAATTTAAAGGGCTATCTAGTGCATGACGAAGAGCAATATGGAAATTATCACCATATTTACCTTAAACAGCCCGTTATGGCTCTACAAGTCTCATTTAAAGCGATGTCGACCTGATTTGCATGTGCTGACCAACTCCAAACAGGGTTTGCGTATTCTCCGGCTGAGAAACACAAAGACAAACCGCTAGTACGCATGACATCGGGTGCCGCCCCCATGATGTTGTTGTTAGTCGTCGGAGAATATGCTATTCCTATTCCTTCTCACCGTACTGGTTTCTTTTCTAATTCTTTTGCCGTAGCGGCTGTTCGGCTCTGGAATGCCCTCCCTGATAGCATTACGAGATCACATAATCGTGATAATTTCAAAATTCTGGTCAAGAAATATTATCTAGAATCAAATTGAACTCTCTCTGCTGTATGTAATATATAAATATGTATATGTATGTATATGGTTTAGTATATACGTATGGTATTTATGAAGTGTTTCTGTGGATATATATGTATGTATTGTTATAAATCTTTTCATGTATTACTTAATAAAATTATGCTGAAATTAATGATATTTAAATTAAGTACATGTATATTTATTGTGTAATATTATCGAATGTTGTATTGTAATACTGCTACAACTTGCACCCCTTCTACCAACTTCTCGATGTGTCCCAAAGGCAAACTGGTAGATAATGCATAGCGTTAAGTTTGACCTATTGTAATCAATCAAATATGAGATTGTGTGCAATAAACTTAAATAAATAAAATATTATTTCTTGCTGTGACTTTTGACTTTACATTATGGCAGTGCTTTTTATAACTCATCGAGATGCGCGATCGAGAGTAACACCAAGGTACTTAGGGCTACCAGAGTACTCGAATCTAACATATATGATCGAAGAACACCTTGCCAGTTTATATTGAGCAGTTCTCAAGCTAATTTATTATTGAGGTGGAACGCACATGATTGGGTTTTGGTTAGGTTTCGTCTGAAAGCATTTCTCTTATAGTAGGTCCCAAGGTCTTCCAGGGCAGAAGAAAGAATATCCTCTACAAATTCAAATTTAGAGGCCTGCGTTGCCAGGGCTAGGTCATCCGCGTATCAGAAGCTTCTTGTCTCAGGTGGGCAGGGCTGGTCGTTGGTGTAAATATTAAAGAGTGTAGGGGGCAAGGACGATTCCCTGCTGCAACCCATTTTTCTTGGCACGCCATCTGCTTTTTGTACCGTGGAGGTGGACCTGAAAGCGACGGTTTTACAGCAATTCACGTAGTATATTTACTAAATTGTGGTCACCTGTCAAGAAAAGTACTTTGGATAAAAGTATCCTAGTGTTAACCGTGTCATATGCCGCTGACAAGTCCACGAACACCACTCCCGTAATTTTGTTTGAATCGTATCCGTCTTCTATATACTCGGTAAGGTTTAGGACCTGCCCTGTACGAGACTTACCTGGCCTGAAGCCAGCTTGTTGTGGGATGAGCTTATCGTCAACAAAAAGCGTCAGCTGGTTAAGGAGAAGCCGTTCGAACAACTTAAAGGTGTGACAGAGGAGGGATATTGGTCTGTAGTTTTTAGGGTCATCTGGAGATTTACCGGGCTTTAGAAGAGCTATAACCTTGGCTTGTCTCCAAAGTTTATGTATACGCGTGTTGGGATAGCAGGAATTAGAAAAAGAACATAGCCAAGATATTGAAGTTGGGCCAATTTTTTTAGTTGTTCAACAGTTATGTCGTCCACTCCCGCGGCCTTACCGTTCTTAAGTGTTTTTAAACACTAAATTACGTCAGCCAACTCGAACGGACGGCAGATTTGATTAACCTCGTCAGCCCATGATCCCAATTTAGGCAGTTTTGGCATTTTACAAGGTGATTTACCATTTACGAGGAGTTGATGGGCCACTTGGCTTTGCCGTGATAGCACCGGGATTGGATGGTGGTGGGGGTTCGCCTGTAATTTTCTGAGCGTTAGCCATGCTTTTTTACTATTGTGGACCATATCTATCCCAGTGACAGTCTCCATCCATTGTTCGCTTCGAGATTTTTCAATAAGGGAAATAAGTAACTCCCCAGTCTCAATTGTGGCGTTATCAAAGGGGTCGGCATCATAAAGTTCTTGGTATTGTTTCAATAATTCCATTCCCTTTAAACCCGGAATGTATTGGCTAGGTACGGTACGGCATCTACGGGCTTCCTAAAGTTGAAGCGGCGGCGTCTAAATGGGTCTTACAACACTGTGTAACTGACAAGCGATTGGCCTATGCTGTGTGTTAGGTACTATTGCAGAGTGGACTATTTTCGTGCTTAAAGACTGTAGGTTGTCTGAAACGAATATCAAGATCTGGATTGTAGCCCCTTTTTCATCGACATCTATAAAATGAATGTGATAGTTTACTATTGTGTACTAGATAAAGATAATCAGTTTTCGCCCATCGTTCCACCGCTTCTCCATCCGGATTACCTTTGCTGTAGCCCCAGGTTGTGCTGTGGCTATTAAAATCACCCACAACAATTCTAAATTGACGGTCGTTAAATTTTGGGGTCAGGGGAAACTCAAAAGGTTGACCTGGTGGTTTGTAGATAGATGAGATAGTACATTTTCCGGTATCTATCGTAATGATTTCTATAGAATTTAAGGTATTTGCAGAAACAGAAGTCAATACGATGTTTGGTTTGGCAAATACCGCACTTTCATATTTAAGGTGGGGAACTTCACAAATTAGAGTCATACCAGAAATCATTGGACGCGTGGTAAATTAAAGTCGTAATGTGTTTCCTGAACGCAAAGAATGTCGCAAGGCTGTGAACGGCAAATGTGATAAGATTTTTGCTTTGGTGTCTGAAAAACCTTCAATGTTTACCGAAATTATGCTAAGTGCAGGAGCTGTTAGCTGACCTGGTGGTAATAGTCGGTGATCTTGAGATCTTGTTTCTGTAGATGTTGGGAAGAAAGGTTGATTTTGTTCAATCATCGTGGTGAAAGGATTTGACAACTAGTCTCTGCGTTACCAAGAACTAGCTGCTTAGGGTGCGCCGGATGTTTCTGATCAGGGGATCGTTCTTTTTAGCGTCACTCGGGGAGGCTCCTTTCATGCAGCCCACACACACACATAGTGCAACGAACCGATGGCCGATGGGGCAAAAAGGTTCTCGAATGGAAACCACGTACTGGCAAGTGAAGCGCAGCGCAGTAGGCACCCTCCCACAAGGTGGTCAGACGACTCAAGGTCGCTGGAAAGCGTTGGATGCAGGCCACCCTAGGTCTGCCATTTTGAAAATCCTTTGGAGAGGCCAATGCCTGGCAGTGGACGTTATGCGGCCAAAATGATAATGATGACAAGAACATTGGGCAGTCACATCACAGCATTCACAGCATACCGTACTAAGAAAAACAATCTTGGATGCTAGGCTTCTGTCAACCCCGTAAGACATAAAGACGTGAAAGTGTATCTGATTGGTTTGTGGCGTCTCCATTCACGCCAACCTCTTTACCGCCTTTGATAGAGTTTTAGACTTCGACGATACAATACAATGGTTTTAGCCAGGTTTTAGCGCATAGATTTTACTCGTCAAGATTGACATGACAACATATACTCGTATTATAAATTATTTCATTTGCTATAGTATAGGTTTATGAATATACCATGAATATACAAGAAAAATACTTTGCTGCACTTCACATCTTCGTTCACTTTGCATTCGTTCATTGCTTCTCAGAATCAGACTGGCTGTGGCTGGGCTGTCATTTCAATCAAATGTCAATTTAGTAGACCGCGTGATCGCAACCACTGTGTTTCGGTTTTTGTGTCTATTAGGTACTAGCGATTTTGTTGAAAATACTGAGTGAAAATGGGCGATATTAACGCCGGTCAAAACATGAATGTATTCCTCCTGGCAGGAATTACTTTAATTGTTTGTATAATAATACATTTTATTTACAAGATCATCTTCGGAAGCAAGCAAAAGGAGGCTTTTAAACATGAAACGGAGAGTAATTTGGGTAAGCATTACTTTTGTAAGTTGTAAAGAATGCGTCGAGCGAGATTTTGCTGAATTATGAGACTATTAAAAGTGGGACGTCGAAGGTAAAGTTGCTTTTTGTGTCATCACACGTGGGTAGAGCATCTGCTCAGTTTGCCGCTAAGCCGGGTTCCCATGCCGCCAAGTCCATGTGTCTTATTGCGTTATATACTCATGCATGTGAACGGGGAAATTTTACTGTTAATCGGAGTTATAGCGGCAAATACAGTTGACACAGTTTGTGATTTAGTGTAATGTACCTACTGTATTTGTTATGGTACTCATAATCGTTTCAAATGAGTGAATTTAATCATGAAATCGTTTTAGGATGTACAAATCTTACAAAAACTGCAAAGCTAGGTACCTTCTTTTTTGTCTATGTAGACAGTTTTTATTTTAAATGATTTAATAACCTTGTTGTTTGTCTATGTACAAAATATTTATTTACGTGTAGTAAAAAAGACAATACCTATCTATATTTTCTTGAAATCTTTTCTTTCACATAAAAGCTGGCTGACATGATTAATATTCTTATTATGAAAACAAATGATGCACTGATGTAAGGTTTAAATGTTTTTACATCCATTGAACTATTAAATTTCTTATTAGCATATGACAATAAACATATTATCATATATCATCAACAAACACATTCCTAAGGCAGTTTAGAGTGTAACATAAATAAATAAATAACAGGTTTCATACCTTTAGAAATACCATACCTAAATGAGAAACCTGTACTATAAACATAACTGTTGAATCAATTTATATTTTTCTAGTAAAAAAATCTTTAAGCAATAATATGCAGATACACAATCACGTCTTTAAACCCTGCAGAGTAGACAGCTTAAGGCCATAAGGCTAAGAAAATGTGGGCTTTTATTACTAAGTTGGTAAACAGACACTGCTTAGTGATCTGTATCAATTCTTGTAAACATTTCTTCTGGCTGGGTACCTACACTCATTGTATAATGTACACAGAACAAATATTTTTGTCCTTTTTTTTTTAAAAGGACATGAAAATATTTTATGATAACAATTGGAAATGAGTTTTTACTCATGCTCATTTACAATTGTTATCCTACCAAAGAAATATTTTTTTTGCATAAGTACTTACCTACATACTTTGTTTTGAATAATATTCTTTGACCTTTTGGCCATTTCATGTTTTGCTAAGTTAATATTTTTGTCTTTTCCATTTAAGTCTATTGGTTGTTTTTTAGGGTTCCATAGTAAACAAGGAACCTAGTTTTGCCATGTCTATCAGTCTGCCTCTGCGTTTTACTCAGGATTATTAGTACTAGAAAGCTGTAATTTGGCATGGGTAAATATAATCACGGCGACAAAGTGGTATTAAAAATGGGTACAATAAAATTTTCATGGTAGCTCCTTCTCTTGCTCGCTTTATTTTTTCTTGACTAACCCATGGTGCGGGGTATTGTTTAATAGGTCTTTTTTAAAATATGTATTGTGAGTTTTTGAACACCATTTTACGATTTAAGGATCCATTAGTTGAATATGCAAATTTTTATTAGAGTTAAGTGTCCTTTCCCCTCTGTCAGCTAAACGGTTGTGTATGGTGACAAAATTCACAGCAGTAGTATGTATGTGTAAGAAAGTTTAAAGGAAAACTATCAGAGCTATGTAGGGTTTATAAATTAAATAGTCTGATAAAGTTGACCAACTTATAAAATGTACTCGGAAAATCGCGTTATTAGTCGTTAAACCGTGAGGCACGAAAGTTTGCATTCACAACTACGGAACCCTACACTGCGCGTGGCACGGCAGGCACTTCGCCGATTATTTAAATCTTCTTAATTTCAACTTATACTGATTTATTTATTTGAAACCACAAAATCTTCTTTATCCTAATGCATTCCCGGTTGCATCCTTAGTTTAAATGATGCGACTGTAGTTTTACGACCGACCGCCTGCCTGACGTCAAACCTCTTTGGAAATGGTTTGGAATTGCGAAAATATTTACTATCGGCCGCCGCCTGACGTCTGTCCTCGGGAATGCAGTCGTAACACGAGATATTTGTGCTAAGTCCTTTAGTCGCCTCTTACGACATCCACAGGAAGAGATTGAGCGGTTCTATTCTAGGCTGGACGCCAGAAGTCATAGCACACCTGAAAACACAGAATGTATAAATATAATGCTTTTTGTTGTTAATGTGTTTAGCTGTTACTGGGAAATATTTCAATACAAAACTGTTGCTTTTTTTACTTTTTATTTAAATAATAAAAAATTAAGGGCTTTTATCTTAACAGACATGTCAGCCCTATTTTACCCTTGACCAATTGTTGTAAGATAAATAGTTCATAATGTTATTTTATCAATTTCATTTTATCAGCTTTATATTATGTACATTGTACAGTTTTGCTTATAAGTATAGAAAAGATAGAAGTAAAAGCATTAGCATCTGCAAAAACTGAAGCTGAAGAGCTGAAGAACTGAAGATATTTTGATACCTTGTTGATTGCCTTCACTAATAAATTTAGTTTAACTTCTAATAGCCAAACCCCAAACTGACTATATCTATAAACCCTTAAATTCTTCACTTTAAACAATAGCCGACAATTAACCATTGTGCACACTTCAAGTCTGTTCTGAGACAATTACTACGCATTGCTTAAGTTCTCTACTCAAATGAAACGCAGTTATATTTTAATTTACTAAAACACAAAACTTACAGTTGTTCAAACAAAGTCTCAGAAACCTAGTTTTGACAAGACAACAATAGAAGTAAGTCTGTCATGATGACTCAATTTTTAACATAAATGTAATAATAAATCCATTATGTATTTGGTACTGTATGAATAACCCTGTTATAATAAATAAATATTATGCCTACATTATGCTTATTTACCTATTCTATCTCTTTTCATTTACCTGGTCTAAAGAATACAAGAAAATTATGAACAGTCAGTTTCCTTGTAAGTAATATTTTATATGTTACTTAATTAGGCATACATATATTTATATGTAAAATAGTTAGAAATTATAATTATTAGATAAATTAATAGTTACATACAAAAATAAATCAGCAACAAGCTTCGTCAAAAAGTGTACAAAAGGTATCCACAACATGCTTCGTCAAAAGTTGTACTTACCTAGTTACAAATAAATATCCGCAACATGCTTCGTCAAAATATTCAATCTAATAATCCGCCCCGAACCGTCCCTGGCCCAAAGGTTCCCATAATGCTAGCAGCATTTCCGCGTTGTATAGCGATAGAAATCCTTTGAGCTAGAAACGACACGGAGCGATTATCCTTCGTTAATAGTTAGTCAGTTTTTTAAATATTTTAATACATATTTTCTTCTTAGCTTATTTTGACTTTTAATTATATTATTAGATACTGGGTGGTTGGTTCTCTATCGCTTTGCAAAATTAAGATAGATACTGCATTCTTGGTAGCTCAACCTTTTTTCGTTGATTCCATGATTGAAATGTTCCGAACATGAGAAGCAATGTTTCAAGACAACGCCAGTTTCGCCCGCCTGTATTTTGATATTACGGCCTTTGTGTCTTATATTGCTAGTCAATTAGTGTGTCAAATTATACACAGTGACTGTACTACCGTGTCAGATTTAAACTGAATCGAATTGTGTAAGCGGGTCGACGCTACGGCATTCTGATCTCCCTATGATATGTTATTTATCGATATTAGTTAGGAGGAAAATTTCTGTGATATATGTGATAGGATTCTATGTAAATAACAGGTAGTAACTGATGCTTTGTACAATGTTTTGTTACTTAGTTTATCACATGCCTTCTTATTTTAATAAAAAATACTGCAAAAAGTTACCTACATCCACTTGAACTTAATTTCATGGGTCAGTCACAATATATTGTAATTTAAAAATAATGTTGCGTAAGATTCTTGTCGGGATAAACAAGTATTGTAGTATAAAATTTCCCTTGACTTTTACCTGACCTGTCGTCTTGCCCATAACATATACCTACATCTTTTTAATAAAGGACATCATTTTTAAAACCAAGAACGAGAAAATCCCGCTAGAAGGTTCAAGTTTCTTGGTGCTAGCGCCAGGGCAAATGACCGACAGAGACCAAAACGTCGGTCAATGTTCGCTATTGACATACTATTTGGAAACAAGTATGGTATGGACATGATCATCAGCTATTTGTGATCCGCCGATATATTAGGTGCCTGAACGGCAATTCATTAAATTCAGTTCAATTCATAATTTTATGACATGATAGTTGCTGTACGATTAACTGTAAAATTAATTTATTAGTAATAAATAATTATGTTCAAAACGAAAATAAAGAATTTTTCGAAATTCGTCGATTAGAAATCTGCAACACTCTTTTCAACCGACTTCAAAAAAATGGGTTAGGTTATCAATTTGGCCGTATTTTTTTAAAATGTTTATTCCTTAGAACTCCTTCGCATGTTAACCGATTTGAAAAATTCTTTTTTGTTTACTTTTAATTTTTCGTTTTTTCAGTAGTTGTTCAAGTACCTAAAGCACAATTCGCGGTACAGCTGTGGCAATGAGCCTCGTCTGGAGGGCAACGGTTTTTATGCCAAGAATCAGTTTGTTTTAAAATAGCCGAAACGAAAAAATCGTACAATCACACCCAAATTCTTAAGTAATGTATGATGAATAGATTTTTTTTTAGCTTTGTAACCAATGACACATTTATAAAAATCAGCCTTCGGTCTGTCCGTATGTCTCTCAGGTGGGCTGTGTCTCATAAGTCGTAAAAGGTAGGCAGTTGATGTGTTCGCAAGGCGTTTATTTCTATTGCACCATAATAAAGTTTAAATTTATAATGAAAGGGCCTACTTATACACTTGGTTTTTGTCTTTTTGGGTTTCGTACCCAAAGGGTGCCAACGGGATTCTATTACTGAGACTTCGCTGTCTATCCGTCCGTCTATCACAGGGCTCTATCTCTTGAACCGTAATAGCTAGACACTTGCATTTATCACCGATTATGTATTACTGTGGCCGCTATAACAAAAAATACTAAAAATAAGATAAAAATTAAAGGGGGTCGTCATTCAAGAAACTTGTTTTTTCAACGATATCAAACATTGTACGGAGGTACGGAACCCTACATATACGAGGCCAACTCGCACTTGCCCGATTTATTTTACCTAGCCGAGGCTATAGTGTGGCTATGGGATAAACGGCGTACAGACTTGGCCCCAAGTGCCATTGATTTAATGGAACGAAAACTTACTGCAAGTAAAAAAAAAACAAAAAGTAAGTTGTCCAACCGCATAATTTCAAATCTCTCGAAAAAGTAAAAGTGATAGATGGCTGAAAACGAAAACAGCGATAATTTCATTTAGAAAGTGCGAATTTGTTAACGCATTTTCTATTTCACACCAGCAGTACACGTACGGTTTTAGGCTACTCCTATATCATATATACATACATATATATTTTTGCATAAGTAGTAAGACCACATGAATTTAACGTGAGCTGTAGTTTAAGTCATGTCAATTATTTTAGATACATACGTACTAACATTATCGCGTTGCTATTCAAAATCTAGGGGAATAAATACTGAAATGTATTTTTAGCTGATCTTTAGATACGAGTAGGTATGGAATAGTAGTAACCTTCCCGTCCTCCCACTTCCTTCCGTTGTGTTTGAATCACGCTCTTTGACTCATTAAATTACTAATGCATTGCATACTAGGTACTATGATATGGTTTGAATGATAAGAACTTACTCTAGTTATACATTTGCTACATCGATTGTCCCTGAAAAAGCCGAAAAGCTGACCCCGAGCTCCGAAGCGACGTACGCAGCTAGGGATGCAACCGGGAACGCGCTAGATAAGAGAGAGTGAGATATGATTGTCATACCTCACAAAAAATGACTGGCTTAACAATGTCATACAAAAAATTAACAGCCAACATTTTAAGTTGTACGAGTTCTTAACTACGCCAATTTATTTTTCTGTAACGTGAAACTGTAATTGTTTACATAATAACTGTTTGCGCCAAAATAAACAATAGAAAACGCCTCTCTCTACCGCCACACGCGCTTTTCCGTGGCCTCCAGGGATTTATTTCTGCAACTTAATTGGCAAACAGGCACATTTATGTTCTTACATATTATGATTAGGTATGTACCTAATCATATCTATAAATACCTATGAACAATTTTGATCTTACATTTACTAGAAAAAGCAATGCGTCGCATCATCGGAATCACACTGAGTAATTAATGATTCATTCGGTAGACAGACGCGAGCTTAGAGAATACGACAGAGGGTACCAAGTTTATTGAACTGGAGTTGTTGAGTCGAGGCGCTCTGCTATTAATAATACGAATTCGTTTCACATTCCTGCGGTTTTTTGTCTCTTAAGATCTTTTAAAAGGTTGGCCCGTATCCTAGTTTAAAGGCTGGAAGCGTATTGACTATATTTATTAAATAACTAACTAGTAACTGCTTATAACAAAGTCAAGCCCGTTGCAAAAATTGGGGCTATTTGTGTTGCAAATGGGCCATGGGCGACGAAAACACTTTCTTCCATAGATTCCTGTAGATTATGTGTATCTACCTAGTAGTTCGATGTGTCCAGTATCTTGCAAGGTTGCCTGCAACCTGCAACTTAGTTGTATGATCGGGTTATAGTATAACCGTTGAGCGATAGTTTGCAACAGCAATAACAGTCGGCGACCGTCGCGCGTCAATCCGCGACACTGGTAATCTGTCGCTTGTCTGTCCTGAGCCCTTACGTTTGCGGGTATTGCATAAAAATAAAATTTAAGCATTGTAATGTACTATGAATTTCCGGTTTCGATACTATTAATTTTATCAGTACTCACTTACATAATTTATGTAATCAGAACGATAAAAGGGGATTCAAGTATTCTTGTAAATATTGCATGGTACTGCGATTTATCTGATAAGGGCCATGTGGCGGAAAATTGATTTCCTCAATGACGTTTAGAAAAATTAAACCAACCCGGGATATTAAAATTGTGCCGTCACTATGCCTACTGCAGAAAAGTTCTCAAATGGTGATCACGTATTGGCTAGCGCAGCGGTAAGACATCCACCCGCTAGGTGATCAGAGCTGTTGCTGCATGACGCTGGATGCAGGCCGCTTCTGATCGCTTCTGGATATTTTTAAAGGAGGCCTTTGAAATGATGACTATACCTACTACGAGTAGCTTCCGTTATTGATAATGTCTTGTAAATTTCGGTAAGTTACTAATTTAATTAATGAAGTACTTGCATTAGATTAAACGAATTAATACAGATAAATTTGATCAAAACTATATGACTTTTGAGCAACTTCATTAATACGAATAATTGGAATACATAATTTAATGGTATTTTATTACAGATGTGTAGAAGATTTTTAACATTTAATTTAAATAGGTACTCCTTACTAAACTTAATTGTAATTCATACAATAACAATCGATACAATAAAAGTTCTTACAAAAGAAAAGCAAACACATGTGCAACAAGGTTAAAAGACAAATACCTAGCTAGCTATCAATAAAATAATGAATGAACAAACAAAGTAATGCAGACGTTGCAACGTGCATTAGTCAGTTAAATTGTAGATTAACAGATAAGACACGTAACTAAACAATTGCAATCACTAATAGTTCATAACTCTACATAACAAGAAGCAGTGCTGTAATAAAACCGTGGTCGATAAAGATTACGTGGCAGCGACTTCCGATCGCGGCTTCGCTCGTGTTACTATTTTGCAGTTATATCTGTACTTTTTAATCATTTCCTTTGATGTTGTGAGTACCACTTCAGTGTAAAGCTCCCACAGAACTGAAAGCATTACGTTAGTTTCAATGTAGAGCATGTATGTATGTCGCCAAAAAACTGTCTGTGCAATACTTAACTGAACAAAAGAAAACAAAGACATTTGACCTATTGTACGGATATGTTTTTGAGATTCCTTTGTGATTCAGTTTAAAATGTACCATGTTGAAAATCGTGATTATTCGTGATGGATAACTACTGGTTGCGATTTCCGATCACATCGGTTCCGTTCGTATGGAACTGTTGAGTTGATTCGTTGAAGTTCTGGAAATTTTTTGATCGTTTCCTGTGATATTATGTATAACTATTCTTTCAAAGTTTAAAGAAGATTGGGTTTGGTCTAACAGATCTAAGAATATTAACAATACGTTTAAAACCCGACTGGTGTCGTATTCTTGTTTTAATCAAGTGACCAGCTGTCACGGGAAGAAAGTACAATATCTTATTATAACATGGAACATTCATAAAAATCCACATACATAAATGGACTGCTAAAATCATAACCCTATTGTAGATTTTGCCGTAGTCAAGTTAAATATACTCATCATGTTAAATAACCCAACATTTCTTTTAGACCTTTTTTCGGCAACAGCATATATTTTCAATACATGTGACAAAATGCTGAAAATCGTAATAGATAAAAAAACAACACTCTATACGCGTACTTCGTGTAAAATCTTATCGACGTAATATTAGCAGTAGAATATAATAAACAATAAGTAACATTTTCCAATTCCAGACGCTCCGACCGAAGAGGCTATCTCAGAGAGTGCGGCGCCTGAAAACAGGAGCAGTGGAAAAAGCAAGAAGCGTGTGCCCTGGAAGGGAGGAAAGACTGAATTTAGCCACCCTTGGCTGCTGAAGAATCTCAAAGGACACCCTGGAACTGTCCTTCTCGTGGACTTTTCTGCCAACGGCAAATTTATGGCGGCCACCTGTGATGGTAAGTTTGCTTTACAGTTTATTTTTATGTTAGGCGCCACCTCTGGGAGCGATTATGCAGGGAGTTTGTTTTCTAAAGATACCGTAAAATTACTGAATTCGCGATGAAAACCTCGATGAGAGATAGAATTAAATATCTTAATAATACCGCCAGATTTTCGCTCTTGGAAGTAGCGCCTTATGAAGAGCGAACGAATGCGATGTTATGTAATATTGAAATATCGTGTGATGTTGTCGTAGGTCACAAAATTGATGTGGTTTTTAGTAGTCTACCACTGTACGTTATTCGTCTTCAAAATAACACGAATGTGTAATTTTTAAAATTATGTTATATTGTACATGTGAGCAACTAAGCAACGTTACCGTTTTGTGGCCTGCAAAATTATCGTTCAATAGCAGTTTGCTTTCAACTCACAGCGTAAAATGTGCTTTTCACTGATGGCTGCAAGCCAACATATTGACTGACGACATTTAGTTGTCATCGTTTTGTTGGATAATTAACTTTCCTTTCGTTCGCTCCAACATGTGTACGAGTATATCTCTTCAAATACAAGCTAACTAATATCCTGTATAAGTCGTTGGTTACAGGATAACGAGACTAGAAAAGTTCCCGTGACAGGAAAAAGACTGACTAATTTGAAGCGATATACAGGATAATATATTGTAAAGGATAATGGTCTCACTAGCGGAGTTATTTTCGGTTATCATACGTTTTTCCTCTATAGTATTTCCTCTTACGCATCATTAGTTTGAATGCGTCATCTGTTTTATCTAATGTACTCAAATGTTCGAAAATCTTGCATGCAATTTTATTTAAATGACGTAAGACCATTATCATTAAAATAACGCAATAGTTTTTTTTTTTTGTTAACAATATCTTCATTAATTCTACATAATGTTTCATGTATTTTAAGCAATTTGTAAATACGCTTTTGCCGAAATGATCAAGTGAGTTTAAAATTTTACACTGACTGCCTTCAATTGCTTTTTTTGTTATTAAGGAATTTGTTTTATTTTAATCTCACTTTAATGTCATTACAGTTTTCTGCGCTTAGCCTCAATCAGAACATCTACGTTTTAACTTCTATTTAACCTTACAATTTAATGATGTATTGTGATGTTCAACGATTGTGGCTCCGCGTATCCGATTTTGAATGCATTCACTATGCCTCAAGTATGACCTTTGCCATTGTCACCTCCGTATTTGGAAAGTTAATGCATCCAAAACAATTTTAAGACGAGTGCAGCTATTAGATAAACAGTTAGTTCAGTTTTTTAAAAAACTCGCATTGTTATTTGGAAGACCGGTGTCTGACTCTATGATCGCGAAAAATATCTCCAGTACAGAGTTCTTCCAAATATTTCATAATCTGAATGTTCTCGTCATGAATGTTCATTTAGAATATTCTTCCGTTGTAGAATGTTCATCAAGAAGGTCTTGACTAATGGCTGCACTCGGAAGCGCTGGCTTCTCCGTGAGGCCTTGCGCTTTTTTGTCCCACTCCGCTACGCCTCTGTTATGTGTAATTTGGAGGTCCGCCGGTCCATTCCCCAAGGCTAATAATTATTTACATGGATTTATAGAAAACACCATTGAAATATGGTTCAAGAAAAGAAGGTATACATTTAACAATCCGCTAGATGACAACAAGTCAAATCAGACACTTTTTACTAAACGTCTAAACAAACATTTACTATACTATGAGATTTATATGAAAAACACAACCGTGACGTCATATTTTTTCGTGTCAAATAGCGCTCTTATTATCGGTTTTTCTGCATTAATAAATCTAAGATGACGTTCAAAATAGATACTGTCAATGACAAGTAACACGATTTTGTGACGTTTTATTTCTTGGCAGTACCAAATAATTTATTTTCGACCCAGTCATCTACCCAATTCTTCAGTAGAGTGATAGCTCTTGCAAGATGATACGACATAGCTGAATGATTGATTCCCAGAGCTTTATGATATTATAAATAAGTAAAATGGTGTCGTTAGTAACTTTTTATCTACTTAAAAGGCTTTTACATGTGTTTACTTGTTTGTACTCAAACAGAATGACTGTAAAGATGTTTTAAATAAATACAAATATAAGAACTTTAGGTTTGAAATTAAGATTTCAAGTATCTGAATATTTTGAATCACTGTATACAGTGTCATTGCGTGCGTTCGCCTGAATAATTGAAAATTCCAGGAGCGAAAAAAACCTTAAAAGAAGAATGAGCTATTGTAAAACCTGTTCGTTCTTTTTGTTCCTGGAAACCATTCGATCTATTTTATAGCGAACGCACGCGTTGTCCACATTGGCCCCGTGTGGTTCCGGGTCAGAATAGGACCACTCCATTTCTTCCTGTGGATGTCGTAAGAGGCGACTAAAGGACTTAAGCACAAACATCTCGTGCTACAATTGCATTCCTAAGTAGGGTTTACGTCGGGCGGTGGCCGGTTGTAAAACTTATTGCACAAATACATTCCCAAAGAGGGTTAACGTCAGGCAGGCGGCCGGTCGTAAAATTACAGCCGAATCAATTCAACTTTTCCGGCAATTTCTTCTCCACTTCGCAAGGTCTTTGGCATCCTTGGGTGACCATTGACGTGCATGTTATATTTGGAGAAGAAAAAGCGGGAAAGCGCACCCCGGGCTCCGAAGCAGCACAGCTGAAGATGCAACCGGGAACGCGCTTAGATTAAGAAGAAGTACGCGTTGTCCACATACGACGAGTGACAGGCTAATAGGCTTAGCTCAGTGGCTTGCTATCAGGAGGATCAGATAAAATTGTCAGATAGAGCAACTGCCAGACTAGTTTAGTTACTTTCATAGTCTTATGTCGTACGGGAGACCTTTATCGGGGAGTGCAGCTTATATAAAATTTTATTTTACAAAAAAGAGCAAATCGCTTCATTCACGATCGAGAGACTTCCTCAGAGAATAGTTTAAAAAAATAGATCTGCTTACCGAAACCATCTCAGAACACATTTAAAAACATAATGTATGTAAGGAAAAATATTTATTCGTTTAATAAAGCAAGTGATTTTACAGATAAAAATTTACATCCCATAAACGTCTTACTGGCTAAAAATAGCCAGTAAGACGTTTATGGGGAAGTTGAGGTATACTTTTTTATAATATATAGCCTTTTTATGTCATTTATATACCGAAACCACCTTAGAACACATTTAAAAACATAATGTATGTAAGGGAAAATATCTATTTGTTTAATAAAGCAAGTGATTTTACAGATAAAAATTTACATGATATGAATGAGTTAGCTAGTATTACAGGCTAAAAACAGCCAGTAAGACGTTTATGGGGAAGTGTAGGTATACTTTTTTTATAATATATAGCCTTCTTATGTCATTTATATGTCAGACAGAAAATTCAAAGTTTATTTATACCAAGTACTTTGTGAGATAGCTTATGATTACCATAAAGAAGGTCTGGCTTGAGCTTGGCGCGGGACCCTCTTAAAAATTTGTACTCAGTAATGTCATAATTTGGGTACATTTGGTACATATTAAATTTACAATTGACAAAACACATGCGTGTGATATATTCAAAATAAGTTTGCTCAAGAAAACAAATATATAGCAAGTAATCGTAACACGTTTTTCATTATTTTTTTTAATGAGGTCATTTAGCGCCATTTCAAATGCAAATAAAGATCTTTCAACGTACAGTAATCACATTAAATTATTATCTTGATATTGTGTATCAATCGGTTTATACTTTAAGTTCTATAGTGAATATAAAAAATTATTATTGACCTCAAAAACTGACAATCGATTTCCGACGCATTGACGACCATTGATAATGTTATATTTAACGCTATTTTATATATTAACCTTTTGACATTTTAAATGAAGATGGAAAAAGAGCAAAACTGTTTGACCTCAATATAATATAATACCTAGTTATTTGTGTTATTAAATAAATTCACAATAGATTTGCATACCAGACCGTTCAAATATTGAATACAGTTACATATTTTGAAGTTTTGCATACGTTACATTTATTTATATTTTATATTAAAATGTGTTTGTATAAGAGGTGTCTGTTTTTTTGTAAAATAAGTGTCAAATCTCTGAAAAAAACATTGAAAAGAGAGTTTTTCGAATCATTATTACGGTATTAATTTTTAATTTTGGATTTTAATTAACAGTCATCACTTTAATAATATTTTACCTTTAGTGTATTTATGTGATGGGTTGACGATATAATCAAAGTCGCGGGTCGCACCTGGATGAGAGCAGCACAGGACCGAGATGGGTGGCGTCGACGAAGAGAGGCCTATGCTCAGCAGTGGGCGGAAGAAGGGCTGGGATGATGATGATGTATTTATTTTTATCATCTTATACTTGAGCACCTTATACACAATTTAAATAAACTAAATGTCAATTAAATGTTCATCGCTATAGTTACAGCGTAGAGCGGGCGCGTTGCGTGAACGTGACGTTTACTGCTTTTCTGCATACTGTTATTCATCTTAATTGTCGCTATAGCAACTGAACAGACATACCCAAAAGAACAAATCAACAGAAGTATCCTCTGCGTGAAAAATAATTTCCCCGTTCTAGTACAGCGGGCGCGTTGTGTGAACGTGACGTTTACTACTTTTCTGCATACTGTTTTTCATCTTGATTGTCGCTATAGCAACTGAACAGACATTATACCCAACAGAACAGGCGCATCCTCTGCGTGAAAAATAATTTCCCTGCTCTAGTTACAGCTGGCGCGTTGTGTGAACGTGACGTTTACTACTTTTCTGCATACTGTTTTTCATCTTGATTGTCGCTATAGCAACTGAACAGACATTATACCCAACAGAACAGACGCATCCTCTGCGTGAAAAATAATTTCCCTGCTCTAGTTACAGCTGGCGCGTTGTGTGAACGTGACGTTTACTACTTTTCTGCATACTGTTTTTCATCTTGATTGTCGCTATAGCAACTGAACAGACATTATACCCAACAGAACAGACGCATCCTCTGCGTGAAAAATAATTTCCCTGCTCTAGTTACAGCTGGCGCGTTGTGTGAACGTGACGTTTACTACTTTTCTGCATACTGTTTTTCATCTTGATTGTCGCTATCGCAACTGAACAGACATTATACCCAACAGAACAGACGCATCCTCTGCGTGAAAAATAATTTCCCTGCTCTAGTTACAGCTGGCGCGTTGTGTGAACGTGACGTTTACTGCTTTTCTGCATACTGTTTTTTTAATCGACTTCAAAAAAGGAGGAGGTTATCAATTCGACTGTATGTTTTTTTTTTAAATGTATGTTTGTTACGCGATATCTTCGCCAATTGTGAACCGATATTCATAATTCTTTTTTTATTTGAAAGCCTTTACTACCAAGTTGGTCCCATTTTAATTTGGTGAAGATATGATGAAGAACTTTGGAGATATGGAAGAAACTCCTTAAGAAAATTGAAGTCGGTTATTTTTTGTTAAAAATTTTATTATTTATCTTGATTGTCGCTATCGCAACTGAACAGACATTATACCCAACAGAACAGACGCATCCTCTGCGTGAAAAATAATTTCTCCGCTCTAGTTACAGCGGGCGCGTTGCGTGGACGTGACGTTTACTACACGATAAGCCACCGCTAACCGGAATGATTGCCGTGATAGCGGGGTCGCTCACCTCGCAGAAACGTCTGCGACCCTGTTCCGCTGGCTTTGTTTACATTTACACCGATACCTACTAACTAGGTCGAAAATAATACGATTAATTTAATAAATACTGATACTATTACACTATCACATCTTTATCCCTAATGAGGCTGATATAGCATTTTGGGTCTTGCGGCTTTAAGCAGACAGAACCCAGGGCCGCCGCTAAACCCAAATACCACTTTTAGCGGGATGGTGGGCGAGAAGGTGAAAAAAGGAATCAAACTAGTTTTAGGTTGGTAACCACATCGCCTATATTTAACCGACTTCAAAAAAGGAGGAGGTTATCAATTCGACTGTATGTTTTTTTTATTTTATTTTTTTATGTATGTTTGTTACGCGATATCTTCGCCAATTGTGAACCGATTTTGATGATATTTTTTTTTATTTGAAAGCCTTTACTACCAAGTTGCCAATTGAAATGGAAGAAACTCCTTAAAAAAATTGAAGTCGGTTGTATTTTTTGTTAAAAATTATTTATATTGTTACACGATTTGCATTTTCGCCCATTCTCTCAATCGGCTTTTACGATCTGCGCGGGAAGAGAAGCAGTTGGTACATTCTACGTTTTTTTTTCCCCAGGCCAACATGGGGTAATTTATTAACCCAGTAAACTTACTCAGTAAACTGTATGTACATGCCGTGATCCGACATATAATATTCTGACAAAATTTTGAGTACCTTTAATGGTTTTTATTATCGATCCGTTAAATCCGATAAGTTTGACTTATTATGGCTTAAGTATTTGTTGAAACCATTTAAATTATCGAGTAAATCTGTTTGCGCAAATAAATTTAAATTTATTTTAGTAAACTAAATAACATTTATTATAGACTAACTCTTTATAGGTATTTCTTTCTTGTTTTCCTTAATTAATATTTTATACTACTTCCGCCTGCCGTCTAAAATAGAAATAAAAGTTCATTCATGTTTATAAAGCGCATTAATCGAAAAGATTTTTTAAAAGTTCATATAATTGCTCTTTTTATAATTAATACAATTAGGTTTTTATTTTATTTATTTAAACTTTTTTGCACATAAAAAGTGTACAAATGGCGGACTTACCGCCTTATGGCGTTCTCTGCCAGTCAACCATTGGACCAAGTAGAAAAATAATTTGGGTGGTGTAGAAAAATAATAAAAATATATATATTATTTTTATGTAAAAAATTGTATATTAATCAATTTACCGCGTGTATAATTTACCATATTTTATAAGTTACAAGCACGTGTGATTACGCTTGGCTCTTTTGATTTGAGTCATAAACATAATTTATTGTGATAATTGTACTATGAGATAGTATTCAAAACAAACGTTTTTTTTTAAATTTTTTTTATTAGTGATTTGAGTGCGTTTGACCTCTATCTAGCCTGATGGGAAGCTACGATGAGGTCTAAGGTGTAACACGCAGACTCAAAAAATGTTTATTCACTCTTGCCTTGAAAATCCCTTAATCATATTATGTAAATGATTTTAATGCAGTGTTAATAGGACAAAGTCGCGGTGAATCGCAGTTGATAAAATCAAATAACACTCCATCGTTCATTCGACGTACTTTTTATTCAGTAGGTAACATAAACGTGTGCGTGCGTGATTTCCTAATAATAGTATTCATATAGAAGATTGTGCTACAATGCATTAAAAGTAATATTTTTAAGGCGAGAAGCGAAAAGAAAGGTTCCACAAGCGAGGGATTCATGTATATCGCCCGATATAAAAATATTACCGTACACCGAGTAACACATTCTACTTTTCATCTCCATCTATGAGAAAAATTGCAAATATATACCTATAAAAAAGTAGAACATCTACATATACCTAATGAGAGTCATTTAACAGGCAGTTCCTTGGTTTCGTTTTGTTACCTTTATTTAGTTTCGTTTCCACTAAAGAAATAATTACTCAAAAAATTTTTCGAGGATCACCATTTCTTATACATTTAGCATTAAAATCATTTGTACGTGATTCTGCATATCTTTATATTTTTATACGTAAACTTTTCACTAATTGGCAATTGGCCTTATTAAATTTACACATTTAACTAAATAAAATGTAAAAACCATTCCTAAATTACTATTTGAAGCAAATGAACCAATAAATTCAGACATTTGTCAATGTAAAACGTGTTGTATTACAAATTTATAAAATTACCACGCGTGTTCCAATATTTTATTGTTTTCAAAAAAGATTCTTCTTTTTTATTCTGGTTTACCAACATTATTTTGAAATCTATATACATTACATTTACCTTCATTTTTACTTTTCAGTCCCGCGAGAATCTCCAGTGACTATAGTACCAATTATTTTGGGATGAAAACTTCGTTTTTTGAATAGATGAGATGAAAAATTATTCTGAGGCATAATATATTAGATACTTACATCTAAATTGATTATAACATGATATTAGATATGTATTTTACTCCTCCTCCAAACTGTAATACGAAGAACTAATATTTATAGAAAACCCTCGTAGAAACTCTTTTAGTAGGATTGTCTGTTAGTCAGATATTCATATTTATTTGCGACAGAATGATACGAAGAAACAATTATCACTATTATAGTCTGATATTATCTTGGAAGCTCTATTGTATAATATATATTGTCACTATATTTGAACTAATGTAAGTGCGATGACGCGTGAAGCATGACCATGGCTCGACCTAGGACATTTGTCCTCGCCGCACACTGACCGACCATAACGATACTTATTTCTACATTAAATACTGGCAACAATAAAATTCGTAAAAAAACGAAAACAAAAACTTTAGTTCCGCCAATCGCGAGCGCGGAATGATTCTGTTCTCACCGCTTCGGTTCCGATATGACATTACGTGATATTGTAATATAATGTAAGGCGATGCAACTATGTTGGTGAAATCGGTGACTGCAACCGCTCCTGCCACTTACGTAATTTACCCAGCGTTAAATAAAATCACGATGTGATTGCTAGATTTTAGAATGTCGCTAGTTCTAAGATGATCTAAATTGAACTCATGTTTGTAGCTTTAGTGCTCAGAATATATAATACTAACTACATGATAAATTGAGGAGTTGACATTTAGAGCAAATTTTAAAAATAAACGGTCAAGTGCGAGTCGTACTCGTAAATGAAGGGTTCCGTACCACCGTACATTGTTTTAAAACGCTAAAAAACACGTTTCTTGTATGATGACACCCTTTATTTTTAACATTATCTTATTTTTAGTATTTGTTGTTATAGCGGCTAAAGTAATACATAACTGGTGAAAATTTTAGTATCTAGTTAATTCCATTATAAAGATCGAGTTAAAAACGCTAAAAAAACACGTTTATTTGTATGATGACCCCCTTTAATTTTTATCTTTTTCGACGCCCTTTATTTTTAACATTATCTTATTTTTAGTATTTGTTGTTATAGCGGCTAAAGTAATACATAACTGGTGAAAATGTTAGTATCTAGTTAATGCCATTATAAAGATCGAGTTAAAAACGCTAAAAAAACACGTTTATTTGTATGACGACCCCCTTTAATTTTTAACTTTTACTTATTTTTGTAGGTATTTGTTGTTATAGCGGCCATAGTAATACATAATTGGTGAAAATTTCAAGTGTCTAGCTATTACGGTTCAAGAGATAGAGCCCTGTGACAGACGGACAGACAGCGGAGTCTCAGTACTATTACTGACCCTATGGTCCCGTTTGCACCCTTCGGGTACGGAACCCTAAAAAGTATGGACGATTGATGGGTCTATTTTGGTATTGCATCCCCACTCAGCTCTCTGTCACGCTTCGGCTATAGTAAATTTGTGTGCGGGGAAGCAGGAGCGGTAGCAAAATTTAGATTCTGGCCTCAGGCGCCCTCTTAAGCTTACTGGTTCTTGTCAGGTATGAAAAATCAATACATGATAACGTACTAATTTTTCCCACCCGGATATACCCGTTAGCCACATTTCAGCGTGTACTTTGCACGTCGCGCATTTCAGTGCACAATTACAGTGATAGTGCAAGATCATAATACCGTATATACCGACCATAAACTTCTTCATCTTTTTGAATTAATTTCAGTTCCTTTGGTACATGATGAGACTATTCCAATAAAACATATAACTATTTTAGTACTCCATTTAGTAGTATTCCATTTTATGCACTGGTATCTTCTCAGGCTTTCTTTTTCCCCTCAACGCTTCGCTACCAAGTAATCTATGTTCCATAATTCTGAAGATGTAATTTTTACAACAATGTCCACTGTACGATTTGCCTTTACATATTCTATTAAAAAAAATATTAACCCGGTGTAGATTGACCATAAAATGTATTGTTTAACGCATATAAAGTAATATAAATTCAGTCGCATTAAAGATAAACAGTTTGATATTTATGTATTCCTAAGGTATTTGTTCCATAAAAGTGTTTTGTTTTTATGTGGTTTTCTTTTAAACACTTCAATGCAAAGCATTGATAAATATATATGTTTGCATCTTCACTTCCATCGTGTTATCTGTTTGTAAAAGCAAATCTTTAATAGATTTAAATGAAAAATAAATTAACACTCCCATATTATGGACTTTAAAATATATTATTTAAAATTTAAGATACCATTGACTTTTAGTTTTATATTGTTGATATGAGTTTAAAAAAAAGAAAACATCTTTTATAATCCACAAATAGTGTACTTATATAATAAACGGGCAAGTGCGAGTCGGACTCTTACATGACCGTTCCGTACCACCGTACACTGTTTTAAAACGCTGAAGAAACACGTTTCTTGTATGACGACCCCCTTTAATTATTAACTTTATCTTATTTTTAGTATTTGTTGTTATAGTGGTCATTGTAATACATAATCGGTGAAAATTTCAGGTGTCTAGCTATTACGGTTCAAAAGATAGAGCCCTGTGACAGACGGACAGACAGACAGCGGAGTCTCAGTAATAGGGTCCCGTTTGCACCCTTCGGATACAGAACCCTAAAAAGGGGTTTTATTTTAAATAAAAACTTAATCAAATCACTGTCAGATATGATCATGATTTTAATTGTAAATTACGTATATTTGTCGTGTACGTGGCACCAGCCAGTGTTATGGGGTTATCTGACGCCCGCATCATCGCTGAAACCTTGACGGTAACTTCCTACTTTACATTGTTTGTTGATTTTGGCACGACGACATTTTAGCTTGTTACAAGACACGCGCTAACCGAACAAATTCTGAGGAGATTTTTTCATATATTTGTGATATAGTAATATCCCAAAAATATTAGTTTACTAAAATAACATGGGAACCAATCGTTCTGCGGCATGAAAGAATTTTGCATATTTTCTTTTTTAAATAGCATGAAAATTTACTATTCGGTATTCGGCCGGATCGTACGCATATATTCGGCGTTCGGCCGGATAGCAAAAAGAGGGCCGTATAGATTGGATACCGGATAGTAACTGAATATCCGTTGCAACTCTAGTAATAATTATATTGTAATTTTATTTTAAAGTTTACAAAAAGAAATGTCCAATTTAATTAATGTTCTTTGCGTAACAGGAGCTCCTAATAAATGGTTATTACATTCGAAAAAAGTCTGGACACAGCTAGTTATTAATAAATTTTCTACTGACATGCAATATTCATTCGTTTCAACTTTTTTCTTCGCTTTAAACCCGTGACCGTGTTATGCAGTTTATTAACGTTTCGTAACTACGCTCTTTATGTACGTACCTATAACATTCGTGCACCTTTATCACAATTTATATTGTTTATATTTTAGGAAGCTGCTGATGAACAGACCTTTATTTTATAATACGTACTTATACAATTTTATGAAACTATTTCAAGGGCTAGATAGAACACTCCTTAATTCTTATCTACTTACTCCTATCTAACCTAGAATACAAAAATAATAATAATGCGTCTTTCGTGCCAGATAATTAGCTGTAATCAAAAAAATACTTGACCTTTCTTACACACCAGTTAAGTACACTCGTTTTTTAATAATGTGCCCTATTTTAATTATTTATTCAACTGTTGCAAAGAATTCTTACTTCAAAAACCTGCCTTCTTAAATCAGTCATATAGAGAGTAATCTGCCAAATTAAGGAGTGAAGACTTAAATAAATTTGACAGATAAACCAGCGGTTCTAAAATCGGTAGCATTGTTAAATTGATTTAAGGCCCCGCCAGTTCAGAGCCAAGAAAACTCTGAGTGTTTTTAAAAAATCACTGTAATGAAACTACAACAGTTAATTCCTAAAAAAAATTACATAAGAATCTTAAGGCTTTTCTACAGACACCCACAATATCCAAAACACGATTGAGCATTTTTGGCTCGATAGAAAAAAGTCACAAACATACCTCTAAATTTGCCTTTATAAGACATATTACTATTTTATACAATCACCTTTTTATATGAAAATTATACCAAAAAATGTCCAATCTAAATATGTAGTCGATTTCGCTACAAAAATTATAATAAATATAATGCAAAAAAATAATAAATAAAACATAGCGAAATATCGTCGAGCACGGGTCCAGGAATTTGTTCGCTCTCTGCGAATGTTTCACTGTTTTTTTTTTACTATATTTATAATTTTTTTGTTGCGAAATCGACTAGATATTTAGATAATACATTTTTTGGTGTATTTTTTATATAAAACGGTGATTGTATAAAATAGTAATATGACTTAAAAAGGTATTTGGGCAAATTTAGAGGTATGTTTGTGATTTTTAGGGTTCCGTACAAAAAATGAAAAAACGGAACCCTTATAGGATTACTCGTGCGTCTGTCTGTCCGTCCGTCTATCACAGCCAATTTTCTCCGAATTCACTGGGCCTAATCTGGTGAAATTTGGTAGGGTGGTGTAATCTTATGACCCAAACACATATGTGCAAAGTAAATAAATATTTTTTTTAAAAGAAGGGTCATTTTCGGGGAATAAACTAGGAAATTAAAAAAAAAACGTTTTGCAAACCTTACTGTGTCATATATCAAATGAAAGGGCTCGTTATGAGGATCTCAAATATATATTTTGTTACTATTTTAAAATGAATAGTTTTGATTTTATTCATGAAAGAAGACGAAAATTGACCATTGCCCCCCCCCCTGATCTCCGATCTACTGAGCCTAAAATTAAAAAAAAAATACAAAATATACATAATTGCTTGTAGATTACAGGAAAACCTATAAGAAATCAATCAATTGTACGGAACCCTCTCCACGCGAGTTTAACTCGCACTTGGCCGGTTTATTTTCTATCGAGCCAAAAATGCTCAACCGTGTTTTTGCCATCACCTGTAGAAAATCCTTAAGATTCTTATGTAATTTTTTTGAGGAAAAAACTGTAGTAGTTTAATTACAGTGATATTTCAAAAACACGCACAGTATTGAGAGCTGTGAACCTATCTCGCCTTAAAACAATTCATACTAAAACACATACTTAACGTAGCGCATAAAATTATTTAATAAATGCGTAAAGTTTTAAGAATATTAGTTTAATTTTTGTCCCAATGTTGGAAAAACAAAGTCTGTTTTTCTGTTTTCTATTCTTGTCGGTCTACAACTTTTATTTTCCATTAGCTATCGTATTTGTTGATTTCGTCGCTCCATCTGGTCCTGGGTCTACCGGGCCCCGTTTGCCATCCAGTCGATTTTCTAGAATAATACAAATAATCTAGTCTAGCTAGACTAATTTAATAAAGGGATTTGATTGTGTATTTGTTCGTAACGGATAAACTAAAAACTACCGATCTGATTTAAAAAAAATCACTTATAGAAAAATACGAAAATTACAATAATGTAACCCAAAGGTATTTGTTGTATTTACAATTATTGTATTTACAATAATGTAATCATTTGTATTTGCCTATAAACGTAATTGGCGCATGCGCTGCAAAAACTATTGAAGATACATAATATAATGTACTAAATATTTATAGTACTTACCTTTACTAACAAGAAAGTCCGCGAAGCTACTAACTATTATAGTTAAGTTACAATCACGTCTTTTTGTTAAAATTTGTCGATCAGATAACGGGTATAATCAAAAGATGATAACATTCGTATCACGATGTGAATCTTTATCCAACTAAATAGTTTTATTTTAGAATCATAGTAGCTTATGTAGATTCCAGTTTAAATTATACGTATACTTTAAGTATGATAGGTATCTACTTACTTTGTAATATAACATTTAAATAAAATTTGACCACGCGGGCAACAGCTAGTTATAAAATAAAATTTCTAGAATAGTTTTTGAAATATCTAAGCTATCGCCATTAAAATTATTTTATCACTATACAACGTGTATCAAAAAGGGGGTATAATATCAACCCGAAAGGTAGGGGAGTAAACGTACTAATCAATGTGAACAATTTTTACTACCATCATACAAAATTAAATACCTACCCGCCAAAATGTATGGAGCTGCAGATTCATTTTTCGCGATTTCGGAAAATGTACTTTTATTATAGGCCTATCAGGCAGTAAAGTATTAGTTTACTGACAAATCGTTTAATTACTGTAGTTTGTTCAAGTAAATTAAGTGCAGTTTTAACGGCAGGTTGTAATCATTTAACGTGAAGTCTGTACATCTCATTAGAGCTGGACGATCGCCTTGACATCCTTCCAGTGTATCATCTCAAAGCCTATTGTAACCAATACTTCAGATTCGATTCGCTATCCGATGTCAACCGATTTGATTCAATCTCGCTGTTATAAATAACTATTGACGTCTTATTTTCCACTATCATTCATGAATGTTTTAACATTGATAGTATTGATATGATGAATGGATGACTTAGTTTTGAGACAGAAAACCTAATTCTGTAATCTTAGATCTTATTGCAAGATTCGATTGGATCTAGATTTGAGTTTTCATTTTTATGATTATCAGGCGGTTGAATACAGACACAAAATTCTTGTTAATCGCTAATAAAAAAAAGTTTATAAAAACTGAACAATGAGTTTTGTTTTGGTTTTTGTCAATGGTTTTTACTAGTAAGATCTTAGTAGGTAAAGTTAAAATTCATTTTAAAATAATTCTAACGTACTTACATTTCAATTATATTGACTTAACAATAATAACATACCTGCATATAATTATATTACATAATCACATAAAAAAAGTTGCACGAAATAGTTAATTTCAAATACCTACAGATTCTTTCGAATTTCCATGAGCCTCTTTGTATAAATAGGTAAGTATCATAACAATATTATAACTTTATACCTACTTGATTATATATATTTTTTTTCAATTCACTAATAGGGTATTTCACTGTGTTTGTTTTTGGTCAATATTTTACACGAACCACAAATAATACTATAAAGACATCTTTGTCTGAAAATAGCATGAAAATTGGTTATTTAATGATTCAGCAATTAGCATTTAGTATGAAGAAAAGTGGGAGCGTGGTGGGGACATCTCGCAGTCTCTTTCGTACGCGTGAAACTTAATGGCAATTACGTCTCAAGCGCAGTATGTGCATCCTTTTTAGGGTTCCGTAGCCAATAGCCAAATGGCAAAGAACGGAACCCTTATAGATTCGTCATGTCTGTCTGCCGTATGTCACAGCCACTTTTTTCCGAAACTATAAGAACTATACTGTTGAAACTTAGTAAGTAGGTGTATTCTGTGAACCGCATTAAGATTTTTTTTTTATCAAACGTGTGGGATATCTATGGATAGGTCTTCAAAAATGATATTGAGGTTTCTAATATATTATTTTTCTAAACTGAATAGTTTGCGCGAGAGACACTTCCAAAGTGATAAAATGTTGGTCTCCCCCTGTAACTTCTAAAATAAGAGAACGATAAAACTAAAAAAAATATATGATGTACATTATGCAAACTTCCACCGAAAATTGGTTTGAACGAGACCTAGTAAGTAGTTTTTTTTAATACGTCAGAAATCGTAAAATGTTACCTACTTGCTGCTACGGAACCCTTTATGGGCGAGTCCGACTCGCACTTGGCCGCTTTTTTTTTCTGTTAGTTGACAGTTTCTTTTTCCACCAGATTTGGAAAGGTTTACTATTTAACTTAATTATCTAAGAGCAAATTAAAATAATTATTTTGGTTTCCGGTTTCGGATTATGTGGTATATGTATTTATTTATTTACCAATTTATGTACACGGACAAAATATACAGAGAATACATAAACAAAAAGTTGTACAAAGGCACTACTTATCTCAAAAGATATAATAATTTTTATTTTTTTTGTGAAATACCCTATAGTTCAGCAAACATATCTCCAAATCAACTCGTGTCGTCATCTCGTCGTGATTTGCCCTCGGCGCGGCGGCGCGGTTCTGTACTTTGTTTCCTAGTTCATCGATAATAATTATTATATTACTCTACCATTACGTAATACTCATGTTTACGATCATGATCGTATGGGTGCCTCAATTGATACCGATTCACGTGTTTTTTTCTCTCAGACGATTGCTCTCAAATGGTTATTGCTGGTGCAATAATAATCGACTAAGTATATATGAGTGGTTTTACTTAACAACCATGTTCTTATTTAATTAATGCTAAAGTTAGTCGTTCAAACATTGTTTAACTATCATTATCATCATGTCTTTTTTTAGTCTTCACTGCAGGAGCACGACCCTCTCTTTACTAACAGAGGCATATATTAGTCTGAGCAACCAGAGGATTTGCCCTACTGATCAGACGGGGTGGGGAGGTCTCATTGATTGCACTTTAAAATATGACCCTCTAAGCTAACCAATGACCTAATTGCTCGTCGAAAATGTATTCATAACAATCACTGTTATATTATTTAAGATTTTGTAAAATAAAAGTAATAACTAATATACCATGTAATGACACTAGTAAAAGAAGGCGTAATAATTACAATATAATACAATCCTATTCTGTGATAATACGTAATAAATAACCAATATTAAAGCTAAATCTTATTGACTTCAAATTGAAATTTAATTAGACTAAAGCAAATATAGTTCAGGATCTAATTATCTGTTTCAATATTTAATATATAATTATTACTATTTCGAATATTTACTTTACATATGTTGTCGTTTTCGCCCATGCCCTGACCTTTTGCAGGCCTTGTGTCTAAAAAGAAAGGGATGAAAAGGGCGCTAATTTGTGCGTATTAGGTTAGGATTGCTCTCAATGGCGTTGTCACCAATCACGATTTTTCGTCGTTGGCAAATCAAAGTTTACATAGACACATTTTCCGGTCGTTACAACTAATCAACAAAAATAGACTGCAAATTTTACCGCTTTACAGCTCTGCACGTTTTTTGTACCCTTCATAGATTTTTTACTACTCGTGATTAGGTAGGTGCTCTGCTAAGTGTAGGTAATAAATTACAAAACATTAAATTTTATCTAAAAACTATTTAATTATACCCCGAATATAATATTGGATGGTCTAACTTCTAATTGTATAAAACATAAATTTAATACAAATTGTACTTATGACCTTTGTAAATCTAAAAAAATCTAAAAAATTGGGACGTATTTTTAATTAAGTACCACCAACATATGGGTTGTATTCAGAAATCGATCGAGGATCCGAGTTGGGTTAATAATCTCTAGCACAATAGGTGCTTGAGTAGTACCATATATTATAACGGTGAGAGATAGAATAAATTACAACCGAACAAATGTGAGTTAAACACGCGTGGAGAGGGTTCAGTACGTTGATTTAGCTAATTTCTATATTCTTATAAGGTTTCCTATTATCTATAAGTATAAAACTGTGGGGAAGTGTACATTTTCGCCTATTTTACTAAATAACTTCAATACTAATGAAGTAACTTAAAATTATGAAAAAAATATATTTGAGATTCTCACAGCACAAGCCCTTTTATTTGATATGTCAAACAATAAAGTTTGTAAAACTATTTAAATTTTTCTATTTTACCCCTCAAAAGTGCACCCCATGTTTAAAATTAATTTATTTACGTTACTCGTCAAATCACCTAAGTTAGGTAGCGGACCCCGGGCTCTAAAGGGTTACTGCTGATGATGCAACCGGGAATACACTTGGATGATGATGACACGTCCGTCTTTGGGTCAGGTAATTCTTTATTCAAAACAATACAAAATTATAATTTAAGTACATTTTTACAAATAGAATATATCTCTTTCAACGCACCACATCGAGGCAACACACCCAATATGCTAGCAGCATTTCCTCGCTGTATAGCGAGACTCTTTGGGTCACCGAATTACATTTATGTGTACAAAATTTTAACTCAAGATCAGTCCAGAAGTTACGGAGCAAATTGACTGTGACAGACCGACGGACAGACAGACATGCGAGTGATCCTATAAGGGTTCCGTTTTTTCCCATTGAGGTACGGAACCCTAAAATGGATTGTATGTGGGCAGAGAATAAAAGTAAGTATTGTCATCGTGAGATCACCGATGGCGATGACGGAGACGCTGTAAGGTCAACGCTAAAGAGAGGCCTCTGACGTACCTACAAATTGCTGCTATAATTAGCCAAATATGCTAAGTAAGTTCGATTGCATTTAACGCCATTGTACCATTTACTTGGATTGTGTTATTTTTAGTCTATACACGGTCGTTTTCTGAATCAACACGCTACTCGGCTAGACTATCGCTCATGTAGTCATGTCAAACGCCTTTTCTCTTGCCTATTAGGTTATGCTACTTAAGGCGAGATGGGTTCACAATTTGCCTGTTATTAAACTACTACAGTTTATTCCTTAAAAAATTTACATAAAAATCTTAGGGATTTTCTACAGACACCAAAACAATAGCAAAAACACGATTGAGCACTTTTGGCTTGATAGAAAAAAATCACAAACATACCTCTAAATTTGCATTTATAATACATATTACTATTTTGTACAATCACCTTTTTATATGAAAAATTATACAAAAAAATGTATTATCTAAATATCTATCCGTTTTGGCTACAAACATATTATAAATATAATACAAAAAAAAAACAGTGAAATATTCGTCGAGAGCGAAGAAAGTCCCGGAGCCGTGCTCGACAATATTTCGCAGTGTTTTATTTATGCGAAAAACGGCCACTTTTGGCAAATGTACGTAGTTAGCTTAACGTTCTCATTATAAACAGTAGTTCATAAATTACTTTTTCTTTGAAATGATTTTAAATGGGGGCAGTAATGGACCCCGGAAAATTCAGGTACGGCCTTAAGGCCGTACCTGAATTTTCAGGGGTCCAGTGCTGCCCCCATTTAAGATAAATCATTTCAAAGAAAACGAAGACATTATTTAATATTTTGCTACTACCAAATCCTAGATAACCCTTCAAAGTATTTAATGAACTACTGTTTACAGTTTAAAGTGAGAACGTTAAGCTTTACTACGCACATTTGCGAAAAACGGCCACTTTTGGCTAATGTGCGTAGTAAACAGTAGTTCATAAAATACTTTAAAGGGTTATCTAGGATTTGATAGTAGCAAAATTTTAAATAATGTCTTCGTTTTCTTTAAAATGATTTATTTTAAATGGGGGCAGCACTGGACCCCGGAAAATTCAAGTATGGCCTTAATATTATCTTCACGAAAATGGTGTTCCAAAATTAATAATTGAAAAGGATTTTTTTTACACAAAAGAAAACGACAAGAACCGACTTCATACGACAAGTTATAGGACGTTGAGTTAAGGATATTCTTCCAAGTTAGTGAACCTGAAATGATGGCGATGGAGGTTTTTAATCTGGCTTATGGGCGGTTCCATGTTTAATTTGAAAGTTGAATCGATAACTTCCCCTTTATTGAAGTCGGTTAAAAATCATAACAATATAAACAATGACGTTGATATGAACTAAGCTGATTCAATGATAGAATCAGACGAAGAACTTGCACAGATATACAATTTAAATGATAAGAGTGACATTATCATTCAGGCTTTGCCGGCAGGAAATTAAACTAACCAGATGAAATAAGTAACATGACGTAACAGGAAAATGAAATAGTTCAAATGTTATTCATACTATGTATAGCAAAAGATATCTTCATTCATTTGTATGTATTACCAGGTTGTGACCTTCCATTGTATGTGTCTCTAAATAGGCGGTGTTTAGCACACGGACATGATAATTTGGCTCGCACGAGCAAAGGTTCCGCGGATGCTGCGCCAGCGCAGGTTGAAAGCGAAAGGAGATATCTTTAACAAAAGATTTTCTTAGCGGAGCGAATGCGGACTTCTGATGGGCAGTTCCGGTTGGCAACAACTGTTCACGAAAGCGTTCGCGGGCAATATTATTTTGGAACTTACTAGCGAACTCACAACAACGTTTTGTTAAGACTCTTTTATGATTTCTGAAATATTCTGGCACAGTTACGTTCATAAGTTATTTTCAACAGACTTAAAAAAAAGGGGAGGTTATCGATTCGAATGTATTTTTCTTTTTGTATGTACGAGTATGTTACGCGATATCTTCGCCAATTGTGTACAGATTGTGATGATTCTTTTTTATTTTAAAAGCCTTTGATTCTGTTTGTCTTATATTAATATATAACATACAACCAAACTTATTTGATAATTAAATTCGAAGATTAACAAATAAGTTTGGTTGTATGTTGGTTACCTCAGAATCCGTCATTTATTAACCGATTCGAAAAATTCTTTTTTTTAAACGGTATTGTTCCATATGGTCCCATAGATTTTTTAATTTGTCTTATTATTTGGTTTTTAAAAATGTCATCTTGTATACTTAGATGACATTGTTTTCCCTCTTATGTTTGTTGCGTACTTATTAAGCTCATCTGTGGCAGTCACTGGTAAGTCGGTATTTTGTTAATTTTATAACAATTTTAACCTGCGACATAACAGAGAGGTGTTATAAGTTTGACGTGTCGTCCTTCGTGTATCTGTTTTGTCGATTTCGATGCGGTTTTTTTTTATTAAAAGCCTTGTCGGTCGAGATAGTTCGTAGCTATGTTACTCGTAGATGAAAATCCGTTCAGCCGTTTAAAAGTTAATAACGGGTGAACGCTTGAAAGTCGGGGTTTTCAATTTGTCTGGCAAATAAACTTGTTAGGTACATCATCATCATCAGGTCTTTTTTTAGTCTCCACTGCAGGAGCACGACCCTCTGTACTACCAGAGCCATATATAAGCCAAAGCAGCCAGAGGATTTGGCCTACCACTCTGCACGCTGGCCAGACGGGTTCGAGAGCGTTTAGGATGGTCTCATTGATGTTATAAGCTTTGTTTAGCTTGTGTTTCCTAAGTCGCCTTCTACGACATCCACGAGAAGACTTGGAGTGGTCCTATTCTACTCTAACGGGAACCAGACGGCACAACTTGTTAGGTAAACTAACGTTTTATCAACCAAAAGTGTGATATAATCGGAGAGGCTTCTTGTAAGGTGATATGATATAATGTATGCGCGCGGCGCTCCGGACTACTTTCTCTTGAATTCGGTCGCGAAAGTTGTCTCGCTGCAAACTTTCTATAATTCAGCACATTTATTAGGTCCTGTTGTTGTTGTTGGGTCTGAACATCCTTTAATGGTGGCTCGCAGTGAAAGACGCATTTGCTATGCTAGCGATTTCGTAAGTTAAACAACCCCAGGCGTGGTCCGTACTTGGATGAGTAACAAGTGGCACAGCTATGTCAAATGCCTTAAGAAAGTAAGTGGCCAACACTGTTGTCACATTATTTAAGCTGCCTTAAGGCATCTGACATAGCTCGATGAGTGCCACACTTACACACGAAAAACAAAAACATCCTTTTGTCTACCCCTATTTGGGTACAACGCTACTCAGAGGTCCTGGGTTCGATCAGGAATTAACTTCCTGCAGCGGTGTTCCCAAACCGATACGACATTGAAACTTTCAAAAAACGAGTCTATATCTTCCTGAAACGCCGGTAACGCTCTTGTTACACCCCTGGTGTTGCAGTTGCCCATGGACAGTGGTGATCACTTACCATCAGGTGACCCGCTTGTTCGTTTGCCGCCCTATAACATAAAAAAAAACCCCGGTCAGGGCAAGTTGGAAAATGCCCTTTTTTAAATTGTCCCTTGTCTTGGGTGTTTATCTATATATATACATATGTATTTATCTAAAAATGCCTACACGTGTGGTTCCGGGTTAGAATAGGACCACTCCATCACTTCCTGTAAATGTCGTAAGAGACGACTAAAGGACTAAGCACTCTCGTGCTACAATTGCATTCCCAAGAAGGGTTAACGTCGGGCGGCGGCGTGTAAAACTTTTCGCACAAATACATTCCCAAAGAGGGTTGACGTCAGGCAGGCGGCCGGTCGTAAAACTATAGCCAAATCATAACTGTTCCGGCTATTTCTTCTCCATTTTGAAGGTCTTTGGCATCCTTGGGTGACCATTGACATGCATGTTATATTTGGAGAAGAAAAAGCGGGAAAGCGCACCCCGGGCTCCGAAGCAGCACAGCTGAGGATGCAACCGGGAACGCGCTTAGACGAAGAAGATATGTATTTATCTAAAAATATAGTATCGTTAATTTAGTATCTACAGTAGGTACTTAGTACATAACCAGTTTAAAACTTACTTTTGGGCTAGCTCAATCTGTGTAATTTGTCCTTTTCTATTTATTTATTTATCTATTTATTTTATTACTAAGTACATATCTTATTTCTTTCTGGAACCTTTGAATTCGTTTGCGTTAGCTTTGAGATAAGTAGTTAAAACACTGCATATCTTTTTATTATTACTTTATCAAACACATAAAATAAGTTTTACGATGTGTTTGTTTTACACATACAGTACACGTTACAAAGCATCTTCCGTATATACTCGTATGTAAAACATGAAGGTGACAGTTAAACACGAATTAATATTTAGTTATTTGATATTTTAAAAATGCTTTATTTGGGAAACACACATAAAAATTTTAAACATAATACTTCAGAATCTATTTGAAAATAACATACAACATGCAGACATACTATCACGTCTTTATCCGTAATGGGGCAGACAGAGCATTTTGGGTCTTGCGGTTATAAACAGACAAAATTCAAAGGCCACTTTTAGATAAACAGACAGAGCCCATGGCCATGGCCATGTGCTGGTGGGCGAGAAGGTGGAAAAAGGAATTAAAATAGTGATGGGTTGCTAGCCACATCGCCTATTCACATGATTTGCATTTTCGCCTATTTAGTCTGGTTAACATGTACCTTTTTGGATGACATTTTTATATATTCGCCGAAAATTACGATCAAGCAGTTTGGTTTTTTTTTTTTATCTCGAAAACTATCAAAGATATTCGAAATTTGAAAAAAGTTCTGAAAAGAGGAGGAAATTTACTAAAAAAAGTCTTTCCTCCCGGAACTGTTTTTTTTTTTAAATTTTTAATACATAGCTGTTTCTATAATAAATTAAGAATAAAAAAAACAAGAATTTTTTTATTAAATAATATATATATATATATATATAAAACCATAATGTTTAAGAACAATATTATTTATGATTTTTAGAGAAAAAACGGTTCCTTAAAATTTTTATTTAATGGTAAAAAACGATTGTTAATAGATACAAGCATTTTTTAGCAATAAATAATTTTTTTTAAGGAATCATTATTTTCTTAAAAATCATAAATTATATCGACAAGAAAAAAATTTTATATTGTCTTATAAACAATGCATTTGTTTATAATATTTATTTAGACAATGGCGGTAAATAATAAAAAAAAAATATTTTCCTGTAACTTTAAACCGTTAGAAAACTTAGAAATCATAAAAAAAAATATATATATAAATTAATTATCTTTATGCAGTTTTTAATTTTTAATGTTTTCGATTGTTAATAAAAAAGTGGAAAATTAACATTTTAAAATTTTGCCAACGAGGATTTAGTTTATGCTAACATTCTATTTAGAAAAAGTTGTTAATTAACTAATGGAAAAATGTGGATTAAATTTTTTTGCCGGCGGATTATTGTGTATTTATGTATCCGAATAGTGCTCAAATTTTTTTATTCTTTAATATTCATATTTAATATAATAAAATTATATTTTGTTACTGTGTCCGAGTGAAGAATCGCGCGCGGAAGCCAGACTACCCGCTTTTAGCGTTATGTTCAGGGCAGAGTAAAAATTAAAGATACAGTTCCGGAAAATCTCCTCTTTTCAGTTTTTTCAAATTTCGAATATCGGATAGTTTTTGAGATATTAAAAAAACCAAACCCCTACTTTTTAAATTGTTTTTTACTTTTGCAATTTTCATTGGCCTCTTTTTGGACTTTTCCTTAAACTTTCTACATAATATTCCGAATCGAATGACACAGATCGTAATTTTCGGAGAATATACAAAAATTTCATCCTAAAAGGTACCTACATGTTGACCAGACTAATTCACGGGAAGAGAAACAGCTGGTACATTCTAAGTTTTCTCTTTTCTTCTAGACCAGCATGGATGGAATGGAATATGTCCATTAAGAATCCATTCCAAAATAACTCGTCCTTCAGATTACCTATAAATAAAGTACATCTACATATAATTTTATATTTTGCTGAGCATAGCATTCTTCTTATATTTAAAGGGCTCTTGTCGGTGGAGTGCTTTCCATGTCTCTCTTTCTTCCGCTAAGTTCTTAACCTCCTTGATGTTTTCACGTTTAATTTTTCCTTTATTTGATCGAAAAATTTTCTTCTGGGTTTTCCTACTGCTCTTTTTCCTTCCATTATTGTTTTTAAAAACTCATCGTGCCGCAGTAGATGGCCGAACATTTTCCCTCTTCTATTTTCTATAATTTGTAGTATTTGCCTTTCTCTAATACCTTTTCGTTTGATTATAAAATACAGCATAGCATTATGATTATAAAATTACTACTCATGAAATGCAATGAAACGTAAAAGATAACGATAGTGATAGTATTATTGATAAGAAATCTAATTAAATATCGATGATATAATTTACGCAACAAGAAATTTTACAAACAATAGTAATGATATTATTTAAAGATAACATATTCGTCACGGCTATCCTTTGTGATCGGCTGTCTACGCAATAAAAATAATTTGATTTGCAGAATACCTGTATACGTTTTATATTAAGTCTTTACCGTAGATGTCTTAGAAGGCGACTTAGGAAACACAAGCTAAACAAAGCTTATAAACATGAATGAGACCTCACTAACCTGTCTTGCCAGCGTGGAGTTTAGGCCAAATCCTCTGGCTACTCTGGTTAACATATGGCTGTGGTAGTACAGAGAAGGTCGTGCTCCTGCAGTGGAGACTAAAAAAGACCTGATGATGATAAATACACTATCCAATTAAAACCCGCTTTGCGTAAGGAGCTGGCGCCGTTGTCAGTTCTCAAACCAGCCTAGCTCCTGCATTAAACTAAGAACGCTCTCCGGCGTCCTGACAGCTTCCTCCACGGTTCCCTGTTTCACAATTTCCACCGATTTGGCCCATGTTCGAACTTAAAAATTTCATAAAGCTCCGGTCAAAGATACTCAAATTTATTCTCCAACAAACATACAAACGCTGTGTTCAAGTAGACTCGCAGAACATCGCTCGGTTCTCGGTCGTTCAATAAATACAGATACATTATCACGTCTGTACCCTTATAGAGCAGACAGAGCATCAAAGCCCAGAGACGCGACATCCAAAGGCCACTTTTAGCGTTATGGTGGGCATTTTCACCCAATCAAATTTCAACACTTGGTTTTAAGCTAAGAGAAGTAAGAAATAGGAAACCAGTGGAACGTTACGCGTTGATATCAAACTGAGCGCTCATACGTTGGAAAGCTAGGTGAAATGCCGGGCGCAAGTTAGCCAACATCAGCTTTCACCCTTTATGCATTTAAGCTATTACTATTATTTTACGGGACTTACTGCGATTAAGGGAGATATCATTTTCGAAAAATTCATGTATCCCTTTAATATCATTTTTAGTCAGTTAATTCGACGACCCAACTGCTGTCTGATCGCTGGGCGACTGAAGAACAAGAACAAGGCGCAGTTATATTATATGTCAGGCAGGACACAATGATGCGTCGTTCTCATATTAATACGCTATGGTACTTATAGGTTGCTATGGTATACATATATTGCAAAATTAAAAGAATGAACTTTAAGAGTCAAATTAGACGAGCGTTATTTTTGAGTTGCTAGGTAATCGATCTGCAATTTCTGTTCTATAGAAATTCACAACTCATTTTCTGATGAACAAAAACATTTGAAGACTATCCTTCTACTTTCCAAACTTACATCTTCCCTCTGTTCTCCTTATTTTATGTTTGTTTTTTTCTTTCGGGCAAAGTTAAATAAATTGTTTTATAATATTTTCCTCTATATCATATATTATAAATATACTTAATATATTCTACCTTTATTTATTCAACATGTAAGTAATAATTTAATGAAAGTTATTGGAACCAGATTTATATTCAAATATAAACCTATATGTACTTCTATCTTTCATTGTACCGGTAGTATGTCATAATTGTCATAAATCATAATAGTGTTGCGCATGTCTGGTTTCGAGTCAACGAATATCACGTGCTACCTCAAAACGGGTGCCCCTTGTTTCACAGACTGAAATTTCATAGAATTTCGATTCACAGAAAATTTTTCATAGAATATTTAATTCTTATATTTTTATTTCAAATATTATTGTTTCAAAGACTATTTTCTTGAATCAAACACAATTTATAGAAACACAGTTCAATGAATTTTAGAATCTCATATTTTCATTTAACAAACTAATCAAACAGTAGAATATTTCTTTAAAGAATATTGTTTGTTCGGTATAATCTTTCATGGAATTTTATTTTACTAAAAATTATTATTTAAGGAAGTATTAAGTGAAAACATTGTTTAATCAAATTAAATACCATATAATAAGTTAGAATACATTATAAATCGCTACCACAATATAGGTTAGGGCAAACTTATAGGTTAGGTTAGGTTTGAACTGCGACCAACTGGGAAAGTTTTATCTATTTTACTAGAATAGGGCCAATATAAATATTATATTAACTAAACTTATTAAAAATAATAATATTTAATTTGATATTCTGATATTAGAAATATCGCAAAAGTAAATGTTATTTGTAATAAAATTCTATGATTTCAAATTATTCATAAAAACATTCTAATTATTGATTTTCTGTGCAACGAAAATCTATTATTAAAAATTCTTTATACTGAGTAACCTACATATTGATTATTTTATGACATGATAATCTTGAATTTCTAAATAACGAAAATCTGTTAAACTTTTGTCTGTATAAGAAAGTACACCCCCTCAAAACATACGTCTTGTAATATAAGACGTATGTAATAACATAGTTATACCTATTTGATTCGTTTTGTTGGCAATGAATTTCTTAACTAAAATTAACTGTACCTTTAATTAAATAGCATTTTATTTTTGCCTTGTGTACCGTACGTATTATACCTACATCGTGTTAATGAAAGAACGCAAAACCTCTCAGATGGTTACTCAGCCCATGTAACTGAACAACTTTTGTTCAACAACTTTCACAAAACTAAAAAAAAAAAATTGAATTTTCTTACAAACTGATCAGCTGATCGAGTCAATTTGTATGAAAATCCGAATTATTTTTTTTGGATTTCGTGAAAATTGTTGAACAAAATTGTTCAGTTACATGGGCTGAGGTACCATCTGAGAGGTTTTGCGTTCTTTCATTAACACGATGTATAGAGCCATAATATGTGTCGTAATCACGTAAAAATCTATGGCTGTAAAATCTTTATAATATGACCGACTAGAATCAAAAACCTGTAAGGTATATCTGTATCTGTATATCTACAAAACTCATCATACATAACATAACTCTTAAGTATTATATTGTTGTAAGTGGCATACGCCATTGTTATCATAACATGGATAAAGTCATAAGTATATAAATAGTGTAGTGCGCATTTAGCGCACTACGATGATCCAGAAATAAATTGTGGTTCAAGTACCTAAAATATTATTAGGTATAGATAGAGATAGAGGTAATATCCCTGCTCTGCAACAAATAAACGAACCTAACTGATGTGAGATAATTATGTAATATTGTCGTAAAACCTATTAATTATTTATTGAAAATACGTGCATTTCATTCATAATATCTACAATAATACATTTATTTTATATTGAAGATATTACGCGTATGCCATCTAGTTAGTAGCCGCGTAAACTCGTAGCAACAGCGCGGGTGTAGCTATTGTTAGTTCTTATCTATATTCGAAGATGGCGCTACCATAGCGAACGTGAGAAATGGCGCGTAAATATTGTGAAGTAAATAAACAAGTAAATCTAGCGCAGTGAAATGACAAAAAAATGTTACTGTGTGTATACTTATCTACTTACATTGAAAAATTACGTTATTTTTTATTTACGGAAACTAAACATCGCAATAGCAAAAGTTCAGAAAAACATGTCGTGACATGTAGAATATTGTATGTAAATACACTGTTGTGTAAATAAAATAAACATAGACTTTATCTTTTTCAATTTATTAATTTTATTGTTACAAATACTTTATACAATTAGCCCATAAATGGTTTTTGCCTTCCTTCAGTGACAGCTAGTTCAATAGGTAAAATTGAACGTTGAGAACCTAGGCGACTAGGTGATTGTAATTGTCGCAAGTATGGAAAAGTCGACTGTTCATTTGTTGTAGTCAAGGGCGTTAGAATTCACAAGAACCAGGAAAAGAGCAGTCGAGGTCTTTTGTCTCCAAACATCGGCTTCGCGTCACCCCTTGCGGAAGGTCCCTGTGTAACCTTGATCACGGGAATTATTTACGATTACGATTAATCGCCGTGTAACTCGTAAAAAAACTTTTTGTGTTTAATTTGCCATTGGCGGCAGTGGCTTCCGTGATAGCCTTTGCCCGCGGGATTTTAGACTGGTCACACTTATATGGATCATCGTTTACAGTTCTCTGCATATAAAACCGCATATTTGTTCAGTATTCTAATTGTATATGTACTTATATAAAAAATATATATCATTATATAATACAAAATCAATATTTCTTCGAATAATAATCCAGGATATACAGGCTGACTTTTTAAGCACCAACCAAATTTTTGGAGCAAGTTCCGTCCATGATACTGAACTTTCCATAAAAACAATTAACGAAAAACTAAAATCAAAATTCGCCATCCCATACAAATCAGCGCTCAGCCAAACGGATTTTGTATGGAAAGACAAAAAATTTTAACGATTTTTAATAACTTTTTTTATAGAAAGTAGTTTAGTATCATGGACTGAACTTGCTCCAAAAATTTGGCTGGTGTTTAAAAAGTCACCCTGTATTATGAATTAAAGTTGCTGCTGTTACTCTATCCATTATCAAAAAGTAATACTATCGTACCAGCAGTCTCCTTTACTGAAAACTAGTAGTTGATTGAAGAACCTTCTTTGCGTTTGTCTAGGTCACTTCCTGTATATTTTTTATAACTCTTGTTTTAATAAAAAAAATTACGATATATACAACTCTGCACAGTTCTTCTAATCCCCTAATCGCCTAATCGGTCTCTGTTTGCTAATTTCATTATAAGTACTAATTATTATGACATACTTTGGCCACGGATTGATAGAAAAATAATAAAAAAAAACATGTTATGTTTATTTACGTAATTAATAACTTAATTCACCATATTTACGAGTAATGCATACAATTGAAAAGCAATGTATGAATGCGCAAATGAAGAAGTTCGCGTGTCGTAAGTAGGAAATAAAAACGAAAGTTCTGCCTTGGGCGTGTGAACCGACTAAGATTTTCTCCATTACGATCGTAATAGGTAGCGGTAAAATAATCTAGGACTTAATTAACATAAAGCTTAAAAAATGTTAATGATGGATGACGTATGTAGACTATATTTTATCATAATCTTATTACATTTTTAAGTTTATGATAATTCAAGACAACCCAGAATATACTGTTCTGGGTTTAGGGTATTTTATTCTTTAAGTGCAGCTTCCAAATAGTTGAAAAGATAAATAATAATATAAAAATAAATTACAAAGAAAGAATAAAATTATAAAAGAAAGACTTACGACTAAGACCATTAGAATTTTTTTTTTTTTACAAATTGTAATAAATTAATACAGTTCTTAAAATTGTAGTTATAGGTATTTAGTTTATTAAGAAAATTGAAGAATAACTAAAATACAAATTAACAATAGTAATTAAATGAATTTATTTCCTTATTTATTTCTAGTTCTACTAATTTTTATAGTATAAATTTTATATTATATTACATTTATCCTCAGTACCTTCTTAGAATCATTTCAAAATAAATTAGATTATGGTATCGTGAACGGGTTTAGTTCACACGATTTTATTTTGTATGCATCATTTTCATTAATTTTATTACATCACTTGATATAGCAATCATATATTGTTTATGATTTTATATCATACAACAAATACATACTTGCTTACATTATGAACAAAAATATATCATAAGTAGAGTTCTTGCTATATTGTTATGTAGTTTTTTTTATATTTAGCTCTACATTTTTTTGCTTTTGATGTAGAAAAATGTGGGATCATAATAATTTCTTTTATTTATTTATGTTGGGAGTAGTATTTTGCAGTACTTACCTTTCTTATTTCAGCTTTATACCTATTATTATTTCCCAGTACTCTTATAACAACGACCCTATGGACCATCGAAAATGCACATGACATGCCTAATTAAAATAAATGTTGTTTAAAAATAATTTAAATTTATTCCATTGTCTGCTTTACTAACACTATGGTGGCGGTTAGTTAAGAAACTATTTATTTTTAAGTTTTTTTTTGTGGCGCTTGTATACTCATAGAGACGAGAGTCTTACATGATGATGATTAGGAATTGTTTGATCCAACTTTTATTTTTAACCGAAACGCTGGACACGTTTGACGCTTGCGCTGTACTTTGGTAATTAAGACTAGGTAGTATTCGTAAAAGTAAATTTTAATAGGTAAATAGTCAATGTCATTTAAATCTTAAAAAATGCAGGGTTTTTTGCAGTTCGCTTGACCTTCGTTTACGCTCACTGTTAATTTTAAGTAGATTCTCTATTTTATGTAGCAAATGATACCAAACACTTTTTCGTTAGCCATAATAATGTTTTTACATTTATAGCAAAACGATTACAGCTCTCTGCCCTACGTTCACTTTAAAACACGTCAACATCTAGAGGTACATTTAAGGATTCTCAATTACTCTGTAAAAATAACTAGTATTGCTGCAATTTAAAATGTATTCCATCCGCTTTATGTCAATTAAAACTCGATCGCCCGGACTCAATTCAGATTTTATCCTGAATGATAAAAATGAAACAAATGTAGCGATTACGGTGTACGATTAAAATCCACTTTTACATTAAACTATAATATTGCATCTTTTAAAACATGACGTAAGAATCAGCTTGTTTCGCATAGTTCCGTATGGATATTTATTGTTGATACAATAAAAGTATCGGAAATATGAAGAATGGTTCTTTTTATGCTAGTATTGTACAAATATGTTCGTATTTAATCATATAATAATATTCAGTATGTATAAAAACAAGTAATTATAAAAATAATAATTAAAAAGCTTTTTTATTTGAAGTTAAAAAGTACCTTAGTTATTTTATTCTTATTGTTAGTTATGTGATAATAAGTCTAATACTGTATATATATGAAAGCTATTTGACATTAAAAATCATTGAGTCGTTGATTTATTTTGTATAAAACGTCAAGCGTCTGTACACTAACGAGGAAGGGGACGTAGTTTACATATAGTATGATTTTGTAGTATAGTCATAACTTTATGTTTACTATATCAGTGATTAATAAACATTATTCTGAACTGAAGAACCGTGTCGTGACGACGTCCCGTTCAATTGATCATTAATACATTACCACGAGATCCTCGAACACGTCAAGGAAATCAATTAGTATTTATGAATGAAAATACATATAATAAGTATGTATTTGTATTTTATACTTTTATTGTTATATAATTGACTTTGCTAAAAAAACAAATTAATGCAATTTATAAAAAACCGGCCAAGTGCGAGTCGGACTCGCGCACCGAGGGTTCCGTACAAACCTGCAAGGTTTAGTATTTGGTATGAATTTCAATTTAATACCTCTACGCGTTTATGAGGAAATGGGTAGTAAGTTTAAAATTATTAAAAAAAAATATATTATGTGATGTAACTAAAAATTTATGGTTTTCGTAATTTTTCCTTTATCTATGCAATAAGACGTTGCTTCGTACCAAATTTCAAGATTCTGAGTTCACGGGAAGCACCCTGTAGGTTTTGATTCCCTTGCAAGTGTCGAAAATTTGCGGCATAAACGGCTGTATCTTTTGATTGCGTTGGCTTAGAAGTTTGATTTTTTCACAGCTTCAAGGGACAGTAGACCTGAGTAATTGATATAAATTTCAGCTTCATACCTCCACGCGTTCCTGAGAAAAAGGGTCTTGACAGACGGACGGACGGACGGACAGACGGACAACAAAGTGATCCTATAAGGGTTCCGTTTTTTCCTTTTGAGGTACGGAACCCTAAAAAGAACAAGACTGTGTACTTTTTACAGTGTATTGTTTATTGTCGTCACTTTAAATACATATTACTTAATTGTTAAATATTGAAGAACCCAAGTCTTCCCGCTGATGTCGTAGAAAGCGACCACAAAGCGACTTAGGAAACACAAGCTAAACAAAGCTTATAAACATCAATGACACCTCTTTAACCCGTCTGGTCTGGCCAGCGTGGAGAGTGTAGGCCAAATCCTGACTGCTCTGGCTAATATATGGCTCTGGTAGTACAGAGAGGGTCGTGCTCCTGCAGTGGAGACTATAAAAGACCTGATGAAGAACCCAAGTAAGATTTTCTCGAGTTGTCAATACCTTAATTCCGTGACGGAGCGTTTGCATAAGCGACGTGGCGTCAGCAGGGATCCTTCAGCGTTTCGTAATCCGTCAATATTACGAGTTTCTTGGAAAGATTTAATTAGCGTGAGCATTTTAAAACACGTAATTTTTGGCAAAATTAAAAATGTTAACAATTGTTTAAAATAGTATATTCTATGTAAAAAGTTTAAAACTAATACATATGTGAAATCTGGATAATATAGTAATTTAATTAATAGTATGACATCAATACTGTCCAAAATTAGTCTTTTAATTCTTTAAATAGTGACCATTCCGAAACGTTAGTAGTTTGTAGCTCTTTTCTTTTAAACAATAATAATTTTCAAATATTATCATCGTAGTAAATCTTGATTGTGATCATTGTGACGAAAAAATGCCTACGTAGGCCTGATTTCTAAATAAATAAAATTGATTATGTGATTACGTTCACTTCAGCTCTGTAAAGCTGTAATGGACATACACTATTCTCTGTCGCAGCAGGTCTAATACGCCCCGATTAGATCAATAGTTAATTTAACAAATAGCTCAATGAATACGCCAGATAAAGCGTGATTGAAAAACCTGTTATTACCGTCTCATATGCCCATTAACCGCGTTACAAAAGCTACAAAACTACCGCTTCACACAATTCAAAATTAAATTTCAATAAACAATTGTGCGAAGTAAGTGACACGCGACGTAACGTTAGTGTTTCTGACGGCCGCGGCACAAACATATGTTGGCGGGAAACAAAAGCTGTTATTAGCCGTTCCGTTATATCCGCCGACGTCACGTGCGGATGCTGGATGTGGATAAACAGCAGGGCTTCCGAATGACCTAAATATACTTGGCACGCAGCTGAAGTCGCAAGCACACCGGGAATACTCTGCTTTGTTGCTATTGGAACGTTTGGATCCGCGATACATGTCTGGAGCTTTGTTTTATCTCTGAGCAGTTTGGGGCTCAGCGGTGTGCGCAGTTTGCTGCGCGTGTGAATTAGCGATGAGTGCTGGCTGAGTTTGAAAAGGTGCGCCTGTTAGTAGCGCTTCATCTTGAGCAAATATAATATTTAAGCAAAATGTTATCTACTGTGACAAACAATAAGTTTTTATGTTAGATGTATCTCTACATACATTCTACCTCGTCTACATCAGGTTTAAGGTAGACAGAGACAAGGGTTATAGCACCCAGATCAGGAAGCTTAAAACTCTGACACCAGTTTTGACCTTACTGCGTGAAAAATATTTTTCCAGATGTTGTATGAGATAAAACCCATGTCACGAAATGTACGAGCACATATACGAGTGGTAAATATGCAAATGGTAACGATCATATTTCTTGTATTACCGCGAAGATGACCTATGTCTATGTAGGACTAGACAAGACTTCCTTGTTTCACTTTTGCAAATTTTAAAATGTGTTTGATTCTTTAATTTTGAAATTTAAATGTACCTAACTTACTACAAATGTACTAATAAATAAATAAAAAAAACGCATTTAGCAATTGGCCGTCTGTGCCTGTACAAAAATAGAATATTAATTCAGAATTCAGTCAATTTATTTCTAAAATGTTTTACATAAACGCCATGCAAAATGTGATGTCGAAATTTTCTAACTTGATTAGCTAACTATGTTTGCACATACATGTATATTGTATTGTGCTTTCCGCAGGCATTGAACAAATGCCACTCATGTGGAAACGGAATGGAAGCGAATGCTTCGCACATTGAAGGTTTCCATCGAGACCTTCAGCCCATTACATGGATGACGGGTTAGCCAACACTAGCATTCATATAACTCACCGCCGCTGTTTCCGTTAGAAACCACTGAATCGCCCAGTTAGGCAATAATGAGGTCTGCCGTCTTCATATTTTTTGCCCCATAACTTAATATTCATGTGGAAAACATTATTCTGTCAAGGAACATCAATGGAACTGAATTTCACAACATAAATGACCACTTGATCGCTTACTAATAGATTTAATTAATGACATGTACACATGAACATTATTTTATATACGATTATACTACAATATTTATTTCGTCTTATGCGATATTATTGTGACAAGAATCTGCTGTCATCAGGATACCTTCTGTAGTTTTCCTTTCGAATAGAATATTATTGTTATCACGATCTGTATATTGAATATTGTTGTATAACTTCATAGTCGATAGCGGAAATTGCGCAGCAGGTCCATATCCTTTAGCGACATTATATTAATATTGTGATATATTAAAAGTTTCCTCAACTCTGCTCTAATATATATAATAAAACATAACGTATTTTTTACTTTCTAGGATTATTTATTACTATGCGATATCTCAATGTAGAAGGATATAAATATAATAAGATAAATACCTATATATTAAATGTCCTTTAAAATTATTGCAACACGCTTGGAAAATAGTGCGAATATAGATTATTCTCGGTAATATGTTCTTGGAATTTTATATCCTAGGCGTTTTCCTATAAAATAGTTGCAGATGTTTACATTTGGTCCGGTATAGACGTCAGACTATCAATTTATCTATGCCCTCAAACATCCTTGTCTTTATGTAGTAATACTACACACCTTGGGTTACATTAATATAGCTTATTGATTAAATAGTCAATTTATTATGTGCCGTTTTTATCCAAGAGACTACTGTTAAGTGCATAATAAGTAACACTTTTAAAATGTCTCAAAGCATACTTCTGTTCCTGTTTTTATAAATCGCTCTATATATTAATAACCCAGAAAAAGTATATTCAAGAGACGATCAAATTGACCAGAAGAAGGGGTAGTTATGCAACAACCATTAGTCTAAAAACGAGGCTCTCTTTAACATATTAGTGAAACCAAAGTAGAAAAAGATGTCGCGACTCGCGATGTCAGCTAAGTGTGCTGCTTTGACAGAGACAAACCTGTTGTTTTTTTGTATGCTGCAGTTACGAGGTTACCCCGCTTAGAAACCATTGAACACTATGATTGCATGTCAGCCATCGATTATGCATTGGCATTGTGAAATGGGATTTATTTTCTAATATTACGATAAACTTCCTGTAGTTATAATAAAACATGAACTAGAAAATGATCTGTAAATAAACTTCTTGCCAAGTAAAGAGCATCATTTTTAAAATCAAATAGCAATACAGAATTTTAAAATACAAAGGCCAATGCTGCCAATAAAGCAATGACATTGAACTCGAACTGTCGAATTAAGTTTTAAAGACTTTGTTTTATTACTAGTGCCAGCCAAAGATAGATAAATCATGTCTGTGGAATAATGTGGCTTGTCCAGTTGAGTGGTAGTATTCTGACGACGTAGATGGCATTGTACCGTCTAATATGTAGAATTAGCGCAGAGCAATTTACATAGATGGTCAATATCACTCATATACGAGTAACAAGGACGTTGACCGCTGCGCTAAACGGTCACTTTGCCTGACATATAGCTAAAATCACTGACCCCATATTGAACAACGTTATAGAATTTAGCGCCTTTAACATTTTATTGACAGGAGCAAACTGTAACTAGGGCGTCTTTCATAACATACGTGTTTATAGCTAACACTTGCCTTTGTCCGGTCGATTTTCCATCAAGCTTTCGTTGATAGATAATACTTGCCTTCATGATGAAGTCTTTTGTTCAGTTAGTTTAATTTCAAGCTCTTTGACGGGTGTAGACTGCGCGTTGTTTGGTTATTTTTACATGTTTTTTTAGAACTTGATTTTATACAAGTCAATATACCACGTTAAAAGCTTCTCCAGCATTGTTTCTGACTTAACTTTTGAGTTTTAAGCCGTATATTTCAGATCTTTTATTAACGATTAACAAGGATGATCACATAATCTTTATAAATTTATTATTTTACTAAAATTACATCAGCCGAGGGAAATATAAAATCGCTTACGATTTAAGGAATACGCCTAACATGTTATTTAGCTAGCGGGCAAACGAAAACTGTTCTCAGAAGATATGACTGCTTCGTAAAATATTATACGTAGACGATGCGATGAGCGTTTAGAGATGACGTATTAGCGAGACTGGTTGCGTATTGCCGGGGATTCCGTGTCCGTTTGGACAATCCGATGGAGCGGACACCAACATCGTCACATTCCCCAAGTTTATTTCCTTATTATGAAATAAAAGGAAATATCCTTATTCAACATCAATAAATTACTTATATGTCTATTTTGTTAAAGATCACCATAACAATATTATTTAAGCGGATAATACCTACTACGCAGAAAATATTGTACGCATAACTTTCATACTGTATTCTCAATTATTCATCCGTAACTTAAAAAAAAAGATATAATTTAATTTATGAAATTAAAAAGTACTAATATGATGTATATTAATAGCCGTTACTCTACAGATTAAATCAAAGTATGATTTACCATAAAATAAATGCATGAACAAATGTCATAAAATAAATATGACAAAAATTCTTACGAAGTTGTATGTAAATGAAAAATTCATTGACAATTATTAACTTGCAACATTTCCTTTTTTAAGAAAATACGAGTAATACTAATAATTCTTATAAACTGAGTCACCTTTTAACTACTTATGTTTTTACTAATACATGTAGTAATACATGGATATCGAATATTATAATAAATTTATCATTTGATAATGTGATAAATGCCATAAAAATGTTAAAAATATTCTATACTCGTATACCTATACGATGTACAATTTTACACTATAATATTTATTTTTAGATTACGCACATCAAAAACCGGTTGAGCGAATATCATGTTCACGATTGATAAACAATTTATAGATATTATCCATAATGAGATTCCACTTCGCCATATGCCACTACAACTGGTCGTGTTTGTATTCTACATAATTATATTGAAACGTAAATAATAATATGTCCACGTGGTGCTACACACTCGTGTCATTACGGACTTGGCACTCTAGCTACGATTCAATGGGTTATTTATCAATGAAAATGTTTTTATGAATTGTCGACAAACGTGAAAGTGACACAACACAAACTCGTACTTCTCCTGTGAAATCATTTACGCGCCTAAATTTTTTTTTCTTTCTATAAGTAAAAAAATGATTCTTTTTAGTAAAATTTGCTACGTACGTGTTAAAAAAGTTCAATACATACAAAAAGTTTTTACTTACATTTTATTAATAACTGTATTTTTATAGGGTTTTTAGGCATTCAAGATGTAGTACTAAAGTACGTACTTAAATTAAATAATGAAATATGAAATGGTAAAAAAATACTTCGCAAGCGGGTCCTGAACGTGTATTCTTTCAGCATTTAATATTTCATTATTGAATTTGAATAACTGTATTGTACTTTTTCTATGAACGTATATAGTACAGTAGTTTGCTTTTCAAATTATAAAGGTTGTTAATATAAATTAAAAAAAAAATATTACTCATCTCCATAAATGTCACGAAACAGTAAAGTTACCTCTGCTTTTGTTCCTATTTGCTGATGAAATAGGGGCAAATATTGCGTATCCCAACGTTTTTCCGATAAAACTAAAATCACTAAATTGACAACTTCTTTGGTCGTTAAATAAACATTAATACATTATTTGGATAATTGTATATAATAATAAAATAAATTGAAATGTATTGTATGCAATCAAGGTGATTTATGGCGTAATTGTGCCGTAGAGTTATTAAATGCAGGTGTTTTAATTTCTCAATATTGTCTTGTAACATCTTTGACATTGGGTTGTGAATATTGTAATTGTCCGATAGCGTATCTATTATCTAGTATGTTTGATTTGATATACCAATGTCTTTTGAAATTAAAGTATAACAGTTTCGATTATAAATCGATAGCAATTATTTTCAATGTTGCCAAACAATTGTTGTTTCCATTTTTGAAACTTTGACTATGGTATTCAATTAGTAGTAACAATTTTCTTAAACATTATACCTTAGTTACCATCTCCTTTGTTGATCAACACACAAAAAGTAACATAATTATTCAATCAATGTTTTTTGTTATTGTCTTGTTGACAATACTGCCTGTTACTGTATTTGACGCTTAAATTGTCATACATGTGGCTGTAGATAGTTTAATTTATCGTAATATCTATGTAAATACTGGATTAAAGTAGCGATTTGTATGATCAAATGTCTTCCTGACTGTAGGACAAAGATTATACACACCTACTTGCGATATTATATTCGCGTCTCGTATGAGGCAGTGTGTTCCACACGGCACTCGGACGTGCCACGAAAACGTTATTTTTCCGGTTTCGGCTGTAGTAAAGACTAGTTTTGTCTCGTCCGAAACACCGTTACCTCAATGGCTCTCTTATTAGTAGCGATTTTGTCAACATACATACATTTTGGTATTCGTGATCGAGTCGAGTTCTATGGAAATTAGTGATGTGCCGTTCCCGGGAACGTTCCCAAATTCCCCGGAAACGTTCCTGTATTCCTAGGGGATATTATGGAATATTGGATATATGTATTTGTATTATAACCATATCAAGTGATGCATTTACGTTAGTAAAATATATTTCCAGTGATATAAATATGTCTCATAGATAAAATTACAACTTTCCCTGACATTTCCAATTATTGGGAACATTCCCGGGAACGTTCCCGGAAATCTGGGGAACAGGAACGGCACATCACTAATGGCAATTATGTGCGTGTAGGTACTCATTTAGTTATACATCGTCGTTAGACATCTTATTTGCGATTTCGTTGGACTCATTTGTAAATGAATATATAATTTATAACGTCGTTAATGCAGTAATTTCATAATAACGCGCATTAGTGTATTCTCTACCAACTAAATGAAATTTCTCTGATTTTATTTTATTACACTTTATAGTTAGATATTCATAAAAAAATACGAACGTTAAAAACATGTTTAGTTTTGTTCTTGCGATGTCAAATATTGAAAAGAGTGATAGGGACAAATTTTTTTTTAACTGAAATAGGATTAGCAATCGTTTTATTTATTTATTAAAAGGGGATTTATAAATAAATTAAATTTGGTGCCATTTTCTTTTTGGGAACTCGATACATTTGTTTAACGGCAATTTCTTTAATGTTACAGCTAGAAGAGTGCTCTACTGACCGTGGTAGAGCTTGCAGGTTTTATTATTGTAAGGTAACGGTTCTTTTTCTCGTTCATGTGATCGTACCTGTGGTATACATTCGGTAACAGTTACGAAATGAGACCCAACTACATTAATAATCGCCAAAAATATTGCAAAATTGCTTTGATTTACCTATAACCCGAGAGCGATTCATGCGAGGGCTTAGTCACAGGCAACGTGAGCTCCTTGACCTAGTTGGGGCAGTCGTGATCGTGACGGTGGTCACTGCAGTCGGACAGCCGATGATGTACCTACAACTTTCACCAAAACAGCGCGTCGTCGTGCGATACTCCCCACGCCAAGTTTCCCTTTTGTTCTTGCAAAAACAAAAGGTGCCTTAAAATACCACGATGCTCACGTTACAACATTTGGCCAACAAGTTTTACAAATAATCCCACGCACAATTTTAAAATCCGCAACCAAGGTCTCATCGGCAACCCTTGCGAGGTTGCAGGTACGAGCCGGCCCTTACCATAAATTGACTGTCTTGGTTATTTTTGAAAGTCCTATAGCTGGTTTTAAATATAATTTTACAATGGACGTCGGCAAAGTGTAATTGTTGGCCCATTCATCGTTCGAAATGGCTGGCTTACTTCTTGTAAAGCGATATCCCAATTGAGATAAGTAAAGTTTTGTTGTTGTATATATTGTTGCAATAAAAGAACACGTTCAAGGTCTAAGTAATATTTGCAGAGACGGGAATACCTATCTATTACGCGCGAGTGCAGTGCACATTGTCCACAGTCAAGGTCCCCCTACCGGTTCCACGTAACTGAAATTGAATTTAAGTTCCGGTAATACTCTTCGCTCGCCGTGGCCCACTGACCGCGATTCTCGATTGTGGCACATCACATGTAGGTGGGCGTCTACGTATATAGGCAAAACTGGTCTCAATGCAATTATTATACTGGTCGCCTTCCGTCAGCCTGAAGACAAACCTGTTTGTTGAGTTTTCAAAATATTTTCAGAATTTTTACGCCGAAACGCGATAAACTTAATTTAATAATTATAATTACTTATCTATTTGAAAAATTCATAATTGAATTTTTAAAACGAGAGAGTCAATTGAGTACGAATCAATTACGAAAATATTTCCAGAATTTTGACGCTGCTGTGTGGTCCCAAAAGGCGATAGCTAAGAAGTACATCGTTTATAAATTACAATGTAATCAGTTAATCACTATTTGAGAAAGGAATTCACAATGGAATTTAAAAATGAAAAGACAATTGTATGAATTGACTTAATATTTCTAGAATTTTGACGCTGTGTGGTCCCGAAAACCGATAAATATGTATCGTTTGCAATATACTCAGTAATCTATTCGACGAGATTGGAATTCACAATAGAAATTTAAAATGAGAAAGATAACTAAGTATAGTATGAATACACATTGTTTTTCTGAGTAAATATTCTTTGAATACTATTGTTTACTATCTGTTGTAGCACAGTAATTCGTTTATTGAATTATTTTATTTATTCAAGTACACTTGGAAATTTAGACACATACACATAAAAAAAATAAGGAAAACATAGTACTTGGTGCTACTTATTTCTAAAGAAATTTCTTCCAGTAGACCCAAAGTAAAGTAAAGTAAAAGTGAAGTAAAGTAGTACGTTCTCAAAAATATCTCAGAATCTATTGAGAAGTTAGCTTTAAAATGTATAATCCCTATTAAACTTAATGACGGCTTTACACAGCAGCTTTACGTTTAATGTTGAATATTTCCTACTCCAGGTACGAGCTTTTAATTCTTTTATTACATGAAGCGGAAAAAAATATGAAAAGAGCAATAATATCTCAAAATCAACAATTAGGTAAAATGAGAAAGATAACTAAGTATAGTACACATTGTTTTACTCAGTAAAAATTCTTTGAATTTCTATTGTTTACTATCTGTAGCATAGTAACGCGTTCTCAACATCTCAGAATCTATTGAAAAGTTAGCTTTAAAATGTATAATCCCTATTAAACTTAATGACGGCTTTACAGAGCAGCTTTACGTTTAATGTTGAATATTTCCTACTCCAGGTACGGGCTTTTAATTCTTTTATTACATGAAGCGGAAAAAAAAATGAAAAGAGCAATAATATCTCACAATCAACAATTAGGTAAAATGAGAAAGATAACTAAGTATAGTACACATTGTTTTACTCAGTAAAAATTCTTTGAATTTCTATTGTTTACTATCTGTAGCATAGTAACGCGTTCTCAACATCTCAGAATCTATTGAAAAGTTAGCTTTAAAATGTATAATCCCCATTAAACTTTATGACGGCTTTACAGAGTAGCTTTACATTTAATGTTCAATATTCTTTTTTTAACTAAGTACGAGGTTTTCAATTCATAAATTACCTGAAGCGGAAAAAATATGAAAATAGCAATTATATCTCAAAATCAAGAATTAGGTAAAATATGTAGAGCAGATCTACTACAAGTAGCATTATTTGCATGTATTTATCGAATGATATTATTGAATGAGTACATGATGCAAATAAAGGGATAAGTAACAATAATGCTCACGAAAATCAAATATCTATACTAATATTACTATTACTATACTAAAACAAAGATTGTAACTTTTAGACCGACATTGGCCTCTCATCAGCCCGTTAATATTCACAACTTTGTCTATGATACCAATGCTGAGATTTGAAAACAAATCTATATTTTTGTGTTCAGCTGGAATATTTAATTTATATATGGGAATGTCGATACCTGCGTTTATTTGAAAAAGAAATCATATTTCGAAATCTAAATCGGTAGGTATATTTTGACGAGTTAAGTCACCCCTTGGCGTATGCGTTCCTTACTGATACACCCAGTATAAGTAAAAATTTTTTTTATCTCAGACCAAGAAATAACTTTTTGTTGGTCTGCGTATTAATAACCAATTTAAAAATGATCTTATGAGATTTAAAATTTTTAGTTAAAAGTTAGTGATTTTCTTCTAAACTCAAATCGTGAACTGCATTTCTGCCGAGACAGCTCGGTCGTTCAACGTTGCTTTATAGGAATTTCGACGTTTTTATGTCGACATACATGGCGCCAGTACTGTGAGATTGCTGTGCGGGATCCATGTTGCTCGATACCGTTTGCTTGATGCGCATTTGACATCGATTCGAAGGTTATCGCCGCCGGTTCAGCGACCAGCCGCGCCGCGCCCACACGCGCCCGTGTATATAAACAAGCGCCGAGTACAGCACACATGTTCACTGTACCACCGACATGCATTATCAGGGATGTCTACTTGATGCTAGGGAATATAGGTCATCTACTTCTTTACCAACTATAATGATTGCTGGAGTAAGGGCCTCTCCCCCAGTAAAGGGTGGATTTACACATAAAATCACCACGCTGGGCAAGTGGGGGTAACGACTTGACGTCAACATTTGTGCAAAACAAAACAAAGTGACTATTATTAAGTGATATTATCCTAAGATAATCAAGATATTTTGAATTGAATTGATCCCAGAAAATGGCGGATTTGCCCATAAAATCACCACGCTGGGCAAGTGGTTGGTGATCCCAGTAAATGAAGGATTTGCCCATAAAATCACCACGCTGGCACAGAATACATAAGAGTCAAAGTGACGCTGGGCAAGTAGTTCGTGCTATTAGACTTGTCTAGGGACATAGTTATCTGTATAATAAGTTTCGTATTAAAATATCAACTTTCAAAAGTGAAATCGCAGTCGTTGTAGTGTAGTGACTTGCAATGATTTTAAATTGAGCTGGAATATTTTCCGTGTAAGTTCAGCACGTGATACTAGGTAAACAAATTTTACTAAGAAACACATAGGGAAATTAGAAAAATATTTGATGTGATCTAAACTTATAAGTCTTAACACTTGTAACATAATTTCATATTGCCAGCCCTAACTATCGGCTCGCACGCTCCACGCACGGGCGGCGCGGCGGCGGGCGGTGGACGCTCGCGCTCATACACCGTACCCTTCATGCGTACATGCGCTCGATAGTGAAGTTCATCTCAGATTATTGATCCGAATGTACTACATCCACAAGTAAATGTGTCTGCCTCTAATTTTATCAATGAAACGTGGACGCGACGCTCACATAAATCCATGCAATGTACGACGCGTGAACATGCGATAGCATTTTTTACGGTTTATTCACCGCATCCTCTGAAAATATAAACATTCTCAGATCTCTTTAGTTAACGATCGTTTTTAGCACAAAGAAGGATACCTAATGAAAAATGTGTACTCGACTAACCAAAATATCTTAGCATATTTTAATTTTCCTAGACACTAGTATAATTCATCTTTAGCTCTAGGGATCTTTTTGTTTCCAAGCTCTACCCTATCTATCTAGGTACCTGTTTTACAATACGAATAGAAAAAATAAAAGATTTTTAGCGAGAACGGTCGGTCTTAAACATGGTCTGGTGCGGATTTCTCCTTTGAATAGTGGATGCCTCTGGCGTGTCTGTAGGTCAACTCAGCCATCTCAGCTGCTATGTGACTCTAACCTGCGTGTTAATTTCCCTAAATACTCGTACGTGTTCGACGTGTATGATCGTATGTGTATCTTGAACCGCGATACTACAGTTGTTGTTCTATTTGTGGTATAACAAACTGCGCAGATAATCCGCTAGATGACAACAAGTCAAATCAGACACTTTTTTCTAAACGTCAAAACAAACATTTTCTATGGGATTTGTATGAAATACAAAACCGTGACGTCAGAGATTTTTCGAGTCAAATAGCGCTCTTAATATCAGTTTTTCTGCATTAATAAATCTAAAATCATGTTGAAATTAGATATGATCAATGACAAGTGACACTATTTTGTGACGTTTTATTCTCTTAACAGTACCAAATAATTTATTTTTGACCCAGTCATCTACTCAATTGCGTTATTTATTTTATTAACATCTACATTATTAAGGTTTATGAATTTAGATATCCTCTTAATTATTACTGAGATAATATAATATAAAGCATTTAAACGTAAGCATACCAAAATATTGTTTATGCGATAAATAGCCATATACAGGTTGTATACCTACGGGTTATTTTCGTATCTGAATGAGTTCAACGGCCGTCCTTCCTTCCGCCACCGCCTCCCATCTATCTGCGTTTTGCGCCTTATTAATTTTATTATTTGACATTTGGATATCGATGGCTTCTGGGAACTTCGTTATTTTTTTGTTTCTTATTATTCTATGGCATCGTTCATAGGCTTACGTAGTGAGTAGGTATATCATCAGTGTTTTTATTATTAATCTATGTAATTAGCTAATAGAATTTAGAAATATTTTAACAATAAACGAAGCTCCGTTTTGACCTCTTTGTCAGCTAACGATGAGCGCTTAGTTAATTATTTAATCAATATAAATTGCTACGTAATATAACTATTGTGACGAAAATTAACTAATGTTGGTTTCTTTCTATATATAAATGCGAACTATAAGTTGTTATTTACTTGCGTCGCGTTGAACGAACCAACTATCACGACGCGACGCTGTGCATCAGCTGATCGTGTAAACAAACACTGCGTCTGTTTGTTGTCATTACTAGAGTCGCGAACATTCTAATTTCACTAGAAATGTATTTATTTTTTGTCCGTAAAGTTACTTAGGGCTTAAGCTTTATGTAGTTTAACAAAGAAGTTTTATTATTGTTTAGAAAAATGAGAATAGGCCGGTCGATCGGCAGGTCCCGTTAACGTACGTGCTACCTAGGTACGTGACGTATAAAGCGTGGGCTGCCCCACCAGCGCGCCATTAGTACAGCGCCCGCGCGCGCGATTGCACGTATCTCACTCCAGCTCCGCGCTCTCTCGACTCTATGTGTATAAAAGCTAGCCAAGAAAAATGCATACTATTTGTTTACAACTTCACGATTGGTTCTATCAAGAGACCCTGGCGACCCGTGAGGACCCTGCCAGCGCCGCAGCACGCCGGCGCAAGCAGCGCGATCGACGCCGCCCCCCGACCGCGCCGACGGCGCCGTCGACGCCGGAGAGGATCTCCACCGCCGAACTAGTGGAAGCCCTTCGTCCACATGTGCTTTCGTCGTATGCCTTGTTTAACATGGGCTACCCAGTCGAACTCGAGGTGGCGAAAGCATCAATGTACATCAATCCGCCGCCGCGTCCTAAACCGCATCCGTTCACGAGTTGGGACGTGAACGCTCCGGAGTTCGTGCCTGGTGGATCGCAAAGTGACAGTGGTAGAGGATCATGGGGCTCGACCCCACGCTCCGATAGTGACGAAGAAATGGATACAGTGGAACATTTATGTGTACGTTGTGATAAAATGTTTCGTATGACTCGTGAAGGTGAATATGTGGTAGAGGACCCTTGTGTTTATCATTGGGGCCGAGTAAGTGGAGACAGTCGCTATTCGTGCTGCAAATCGCTTTTTGGAACGAGAGGGTGCAGTTCGGCCCGCTTTCACGTATGGAACGGAACGCGGCCCGGTATGAATGGACCCTTCGAAGGATATGTGCGTGCACGTTCGCCCCGCGGAGGAGTATATGCAATCGACGCAGAGATGTGTTACACAACCGCAGGACTCGAGTTAGCTAGTATTGCGGTCATAGCAGCTGATGGCCGACTTGTATACAAATCGCTAGTAAAACCAAGTTCGCCTATCGTGGATCTTAACACCAGATTCTCGGGCATCAAGCCGCGCGACTTGGCGCGCGCGACTAAGACGCTGCGAGATGTCCAAAATGACATCCTTGGATTTGTAGGCACTGACACAATATTAGTTGGACATGCCCTGGATAATGACCTCAGAGCTTTAAAGTTATTGCACAACTGCGTTGTTGATACATGTGCATTATATCCCCACGCCAGAGGATTGCCGCTGAGACGCTCTCTACGGGCACTTTCGGAAGAATTACTAGGTAGAATCGTGCAGCGAGGAAAAGACGGGCATTCGCCTGTGGAAGACGCACGAGCTGCCATGGATTTAGTTCTCTTCAAAGTACACCAAGAGCGTGCAAGCAGACAGCGCGCCACGATCTCGAATCAGTTGCCTATGTTGCAACCTTATGACCCGTTAATCAGTGCCGCCTAAATTTTTGTGATTTGTTCAAGACAATTGTTCTATGAACATGAACTGATTTTCTAATATGTTGATTTTGAATTGTGTACCGGACATTTTATGTGACATGTTACGTTGACGGAGCTCGCGTGCTGATGGGTATGTGCCTCCGAATTGCGATATGGCAATAAACGTAATATTTTTCTATATTTTGACCATTTATTTTTACCCTTCAGCTTCCTATCAACCTAAAATATTGAAGTACCTATGTATATATTTATCTGTTAGAATAACCTATAACTGAGGAGCCATTAATACACTTTCACTGCGTTAGGTTTCTCTGCTACGTAACTGACTGTTGTCAACTGTAGCACGTATACTAGGTATGGAGGGGTATGGAACTCTAGAGATTTAATCGGATACTAGATTTCTATCACGGGTTGGGATGGAAATGTTGCAAGCTGCGAACTCATGGCCTACATTCAGGATATGTTTATCAATAAGATTTTCATACAGCCAAATAATATAAAAACCTACAAACTAATTGTTTTATATATTAACAGCTCATACAAGGTAAAACATGTCTTTGCGATCATTAATCATGCATTCTCAAAATTGCCTCATGCAAGGGAATACCAAATGTAATGACATAATATCAAGATATTCCGACAGTGAGTCAATAATGCAAAAAACAAATACAGGAAAATGACGCTTTGTTTTATTGAATAAAAAAAACGTAGGTTTGTAGATCAGTTTAATAAGTGTTATCAGTATATTAATATCACATATCCTGTGAGGGCTCGAATATGATTAAATGACTAAGCGTGTCACCTCTTTATTTTCCCAAGAACTGAGTCAGAGGAAATTCTCTGAGACTTGCTTGGTACGGTTCGATGACGTGGCGGCTCTTATAAGATTTATATCAAGGTAGTGCTTAGTTTACAGCTTGCAGGTAATGTTGATTAACGGTCCTAAAAGTTGAATAATTCTTTTGCTACTTGTAAATATATTATATATTTCAATTTGATATATCATGTAACTTACAGACATCTACATCAATCAGTGTCTCCAGTGTTATAAAAGGCGAAATAGTACTTGAAGGACAAGTATACATATGCCCAGTCCGAGATATGGAACAGCTTACTCAAAAAAAAAATCTTATCTGGCCTAAAATAACAATTATTTAATGGAATCTCTATGTACTTTTTTCAAAAATTTATATCCTTGGTAACGGGCTAAGTTCACGTTTCAACGATTATTTCGCATTTTTGTAACATCTTGTCACTTTAATCTAGTATCTGATTACGTTCGCTGCCCCAATGATAGGTAGAGTCTGGTCTTCTATTGGGTTTTGAATATTATGAGTATATGATTGTAAGGCAGGTCATGATTAGTAGCAACTATCACTGTTTTCTAAAGGACTTTGCTTAGAATTACATTGTGGGTAATGTCGAGTAGATAATCAGTTATTCACAGACGTAAGCGTAAATAAATTCAATGTACTACCTATTATTATCTTTGTTTATATATGTATTAAAAACTAAAAATATTAAGGTAGTATTATCAGGCGACCGTGTGTGTTCTACAGTTTACATAATCGGCTTACATAAGGCGATGACGAAATGGCTGGTGGATGAGCAAACCAACAACTTCCACCTTAGAGCTCTGTTTGGGAAATCATAACGAGAACGGCATAGAATAGCCAACCTGACTAGATGTTATTAAAATATTGAGAAGCAATTGTATTTGTAAAATTGTTTTATGTTGTGTAGATAAATACTTGACAAACATTATTGATTAATATTTACAAGTTAAGCACGTCAGTGAAAATAGAAATATCGCGAATTCATCGAAAACACTTCGTATCTGAGCAGAGCAACGCCCCTGTGACCGGTCGTCTCGTCTGTGAGTGAATATGTTTACGTAAACGTACCCAAAATAAGGATCGCTTTAGAACCGCTCGCATTGTATTATTTAAACGAGATAAAAAAACAGACAGTTGTGTGCTACAAAATGACTATTATAACACAGTATTTACGTAGACGCAGATTAGGTACAATATTTACGCTAATCAAATAAGGACGTGTTATCTCTACTTGATAATTGAGGACGTTCGGTTGAACTTCCCAAATAGATAATAATATGGATAGTATTTGAGCTGTTACTAGTAACACATTACATTATCCACTAAAATTAGCCGTGTTATTGTTGCTAATATTAGTCGAAGTTGAAACGCACACGAACCATTGCGAAATGATCAACATACACGCTTATTGATTGTTATGTTTGGAATCTATGACTTCATCTGATAATAACAAACAACACATCATAAACAGTTGTTGGCAGAAGTTGACATTTGGTATGTATTGCTGAATTTCTGCGAAACGGATATGAGAGCAGAGAGCGTCGTTCGTCATCGATGAAAGAGCTGAAAATAGACCAGCGCAGTGTAAGTATACCGATATCAGTATATCAGACGTTGTGTCGCCACCTACATGACGTGACTTTTAAAGATAGTCTTATATTATGACTGTCGTTAAAGATAAATATCGAAATTTCGTGATGATTATTGCAATTCTACCGCATATCCCATGAATAATGAAATTATAAAATTGTATTAATAATTCTATATATCTTCGAGTATAAGGCATTTTTATTACTCGAACCAACAAACTGGCTAGGCTTTGGTAAAATTCTAACTTCTATTTACAGCCGTTATGCTATGCTCGGCAAAAGTAAGAAAGATCCTACAATCCTACATATTTTACAGATATTGGCAGTCTACAAGAAATAATTGTGTTAAAAACTTACGAATGTATTGCAAAACAAGTAAGAGGAACTTCAAAAAGTCGGAAGATCCGCGCGCTATTGCAACATGCATACATCATCATGATTGGCGGAGGTCTGTTAATCGTCGACGTAATTCTTGTTCTGACTGTGTGAGCCTCTGACGTCTTAATGATAAGTAGTTTTGATTTAGCACACGTGATGAGGCCTAGCGGGGGGTAATGTTTGTAAACAAAACATTTGAAGCGCCTATTCGTCCAAGGCGCCACCGTCGCACGTCGCCGGCCAGTTGCGCTGTCAATATGTCTTTCACAATAATACTTGCACACTTGCACAAAGTGAGGTTGTATTTCGTCATCGTACCTACACAGACACGCCCACTGTAACCCGGCTTTGTAACTGCGAAATGTTAGTTGTAAACCAGCTCCCTACTATTGAGAATCTGAAAAAAAGGAAATTGGAGAGACTATTATGAAACGTATCCTAATCCATAGAAGGGCAAAAAGATACTTCTTATATAGGATTCAGTGACCCGAATTGCCTAAATAATTTAATTGAAATTATAACACTAGAAATAAGTATAAATATTTTCGACGTTAAATACAGTTTTCTCATTTTCTTTAATTTTTTTTTTCAGTTTGATTTGTATTTTCAATACATGTTTATTTGTGTTTTAATAATGCATTGATTTTTTTTTGTATAAAGTATGAAAGGAAAACGTCATTGTTGAGGATGGGATGAATTTGTTTGCCCTATGATTAATTGGTACAACACCTTTGTAATGTACTAATACAGAGTCACCTGTTTCAAGAGTAGTGTGTCATTAACCTTCCTTCTCCAATGAATCATGCGATCGTGACATTAACATTGGCTACAGGTGTTTCAGGCGCTAATTTTTTATCAAAATATGTAGGCTGAAACTCACGAAATGCCCACGTCTACCCACGGGCACGAAACGATGTCGCCTGACCTCAACTCACATTAATACACAGACAGAACCTTGAATTCTGTAGAGACGAGTTTTTGTCTTAATACGGCTCGGATAAGTACCGCCGCGCTCATTATGTATGTATGAACTGACAATCGTGATTATTTAAATAAACACAAATTATGTGTGTAACCAACGCTGATGATGACTATTGTAAATTCAAGTTTTTGTAGGTGCGTTACTACACAGACTTCCTAGTTCCCTTGAAGCGGCCATTGAACGAGAAGTTTTTAACGAACTTATGTGTACACTACACAGGCTCGCCTTGCTCACGGCTCATGAGATAGCTGGCGATAAGTCATCTGTTATAAAAAGGCAGTGTAATGAAATAATGGACGAACGTGTGTTATCTGAAATTTATGCGGAAATGTCGATGAAATGAGCACGACTGAGCATCCATTGTATCACATCTTGTTATCGTGCTCTAAAAGTAAGACATGCCGCCAAAAGTCACACTTATTTGGCACACTTAATTCAATGTTTTTATTTTTAATTAATTAATGATGCTTTATGTTCAAAATAATCGTTTATGTAAACGGGTATTGTCAAGTATTGTCTCTTTTGTTCTGTCATCTAGGTAATAATTTAATTTATGCGACATACATGTAAGTATACAAGTACAATACAATATTTTCCTGTTAAATGTCATAAAAAAAACAAGTGCCTTTCTTATCAGGCGACTAAGTTAATCTTTGCTTCTTTTGTCTGAAAGTAAGTCGAATTAGCAATAAACAGCTGCAGTATTAACAATTAACATGTTTGAAACTTAAAATCACAATAGGTATAATGTTTCTTGAGTTTTTAAAGTTTTTAAAAACTGTAGATCTAATACATATTGTAATTTTAACTTCTTTTAAAAAACGTACGTTACTAAAAATAGTGAGTTTTTTAGAGTGCTTGAAACATAATGCAGTTGCGGTAAATGTCTTTTCGTATTATTTCATTTGGTCTACTGCTTTATATGTATAACAACCGACATCAAAAAGTACAAATATTGTATAGAATTTGGAAACAAAACCGACACTTTCTCTTGCTATTTCGGCTGTAGTGTATAAAATATCTAGGTGGTATAATTAAATAAACATAATCTACATCTACAATGAGAAAATGAGGGGTACATAAATGTATTAATGGCTACGGAACACTATTGTGAAAATCCAAGCGCATACAGTTAACTCTTCAATCAGCATGGCTAATAATATTAATTTGCCTTGTATTCTATAATTATATTTGTAGCCAGCTAAAGTTACTAGTGTTTGAAAGGTGTGTAAACGAGCACCGATTTCCAATCGCAACGTAACCCGTGAAATCGGCAGTCGGCGTATAATGTGACTGGGAGTTGTAACAGCCTGAAATCAAGGCCTTGGTACACTGACTTAGTTTCGATATCAGGTGGTCCGTTGACCTTTGCAGTGTTATGGCACTGCACTGAACACTAATGAACAAAAATTGATTACAGCGATCGACGCGGCCAAAGTTATTTTTTATTGTTATTATAGTATCACGTGTTCCACTAAAGCAGTCTTTCTCAAAGTGGGCGATAACGCCCCCTTGTGGCTGTTAGGGCAACGCGGGCGGGCAACTAGTAAAAAATATACTTAGCTAAAATCACAATTGGGTTTTTATAAACAATCAATTAAATTGTTGATAAATATATTTTATCCGTAAATATAAAGTTATGATCGCTATGAAATCAATTATTTATGGAAATCAGCTATACATACAAACAAACAAAAATGAGATGTTTTACATTGATAAGGAATGGTTGAGTGGATAAGAAAATTTATTTAAGGTATATAATAATTATACCAGTCAAAATGGAGTAGTCGATAAGTAATATCAATTACATATAACTTTTTTACACACACACAAAATGATCTTGATTTCTGTCATAAAAGACAATCAAAATTTACATGGTCTACATTTCTGAGTCATTGTATAAGATTAAGATGACGTAAAGCTTACAACACGCAGACAAAAAAACGAATGAACTGATCTCGAGATGTTAAGCTTTGGCCTAGAGTCTAGACCCGATTAGACCAAAGTGACTTCGTTTTTAACATCGATGAAATGATGAATTCGATGAAAATCGGTTCAGCCGTTTAAAAGTTATTGGGGATCCCCTAACACTTGGAAGGCAGGCGGGGCTGTCTCTAGCAAATACATAACGTCCAACAAAATATACTGAAAGTATTTTAAGGATAAATTCAGTCCATGATACTGAACATTTTTCCCCAAGAAATATATATCAAAATATTTTTTTGTTTTCCATAGAAACTCCATATTAGTTGATCGGTCAACTTGTATGGGAAGCTGAAAATTATTTTTCATATTTCTTTATGTTCCTTGGAGAAAGTTGTTAAAATAATTTTAGTATATTTTGTTAGACCTTGATAGATGGCGCTACGGATATCACTAGGTGGCGTTCTTGACAGTTGGAGGCTTTTTAATTTGCCTAGTAAATAATCTTGTTACTCTAACTAAATCTATAAAATATTAAGTAAATATACAGGGTAACTCTTTAACCACCAACCAAATTATTGAAGCAAGTCCATGATACTGAACTACTTTCTATAAAAATAATTAACACAAAATGAAATTAACCTTCCCAAACTAATCAGCGTCGGCCTCGTTGGCGTCAGCGCTCAGACAAATAGATTTTGTATGGAAAAACGAAATTATAAAAACCTCTACCACACATGAAATAACGCTAACTAGTCATCAATGTTTACTATTACCAGTACTACGTAGTTTAAATTTATAGTATGGCCGCTACAGGGGCGCCCATAAGGTGCTTGCCTAGGGCGCTCTTGACATTGAATCCACCTTTAGGCCCCTCCTCCTCCCCTAAATCAACTTACGTAATAAATGAATGGCGCCATATGAGTAGTAGGTAATAGCTAGGCGTCGTATTTATAGGTATCCGAGATAGTAATTGAGGAGCGCATGTGACATTATTTATAAAGACTGGATAACAAGTTTATCGCCTTGTCTCAGTTATAAAGAAGTAGATATTTCCTGTGTTGATGACATGATGTGTATGACAGACAGTAGGTAGTTGATAGTTCAACTGTACATTCTAGTTACTATGTAGAAATGTATCCTAGATACATTGCATTCAACAACTATGCAAATAGTATTTCAGTTACTAAGTGTCTATAGAATGTATGCATGTACTTAAATCAGGTAGCTGTTATAAACATAATAATCTGCTCTTTGTGTAATATATAGCTGAAACTATTTTATGGACAGATTCATGCAATGATAATGAAAAACTTTCGCATTGATAGAAAGACGTGTATAAAAAGGTGGGTATTCATAAAAACCAGCCCAACGGCCGATTTGTCCCACCATCTAATGAGAACTTGAAAGTTTGGACAATTTTTCTTTTAAATTCAAGGCCGTTCTTTTGATTTTACGATTATTTTTATGATTAGTATCGGAAACTACTTCAGCTTTAATTTAAACAATTGATCGTAAAAAATACTCAGAAGTTTTTTGACATTGATCGGTTTTTATTTCTGAAATCTATTTGTAAAGAAAATATCGGTGTTGTTGATAGGAAGACGGAAGTGACGAAATTATCCAGCTTTGCTGCTGAAGATCAAAAACAGCGTTCTTAAAATAATACTTTCAATGAAATAAAATATTTATAGATTCAAGATGTTTTCCTTGAAGATCCGCACTAGTTTTGCTTGGGAACGTCTTAGATTTATATTGGATCACCGTATAGGAAACCATATACAATACAATTATACATACTTGCATTTCCTAAGAAAAATGTGTGTATCGCGATAGGCGTGTGAGTTTAATGCATTTGATTTATTTACTGTTTTTATCATCGTCGATACAAATCACCACGCTTGACGCTTAACTACCCTTACCGAATAAAAATTGTATGCTAGAGACAAAAAGTGTATAACGACTATAAAGCCAACAAAGTTAATCTTTGCCTTGAAACATTTGTTTGAAGTATAATACCGCAATCTATCTTTGCCTGGTAAATATTGGTTATACGATAATACTATACCTGTAAATGGATACGAAGCTCTAAACTCAATTGTCTTAAATGGTCTTGGGCAGACTTAAGAACTAAAGTTTTACAATGCAATCTAAGCTTTTCAAAGTTTAACTAACAATGGCATAAGTTGATCGCAGATCCTTTGAAATGGTGTTTTCTAAATATATTCGTAACTAAGTTATAAAAATAGGGGCTATGCCTGTAAAAGACAAAGGGATGCATTGTAATGCCAGATTGTTCTAAATTCTTTTTGAAGATTATCTTTTAAGCGCTACAATAAAACTAGTGTAATCCAAGCTAGTAAAAGTAAACTAACAATGGCATAAGTCGAATACAGATTCTTTGAAATGGTGTTTTCTGTAGCTCAGTTGTAAAACTTGTAAAATATGAGTCTTTACCTGTAAAAGATAAAGGGCGCAGTTAAACCTGAAGGCATTGTAATAACAGATTGCTCTAAATTATTTTTGAAGATTATCTCTCTTCCAGATTCTTGTAATACAATAGAACTAAAACTATGAGAAATATGTACGGTGTAATCAATCTAAGCTAGTAAAAGTTAAACCAACAATGGTATAAGTCGAACACAGATTCTTTGAAATGGTGTTTTCTATAGCTAAGTTGTAAAACTTGTCAAATGGGAGTCTTTACCTGTAAAAGATAAAGGGCAGTTAAACCTGGATGCCTTAAATGCCAGATTTAGCAAAATTCTTAAATTATTTTTGTTGATCATCTTTCCAAGCGCTACAATCGAAATAAAACAATGATAATTTCGTATTGTAGCCAAATTACATAAGATAAAATTTGATTGTACACAGATGGTTCAGTAATCCTCTGGGACATTCGGGACTTGAATCAAAAGGAGCACAAGACGTTGCGGGTGAACATAGAGTTCGACCACGCCTCCCACGTAGCATGGAGTCCAGACTCCAAGGCTTTTATCGTACATACGGTTAGGGAGAACCACATCGTCGTCTTTAAGATTGAGAGGAAAAAGGACGGTTTCATAGGTGCTGCCGCTCCTGTCATCACGTTTGATAAGGTCAGTTTCTTTCATATCATACTATTTCATACACACTTGTGGAAAAATTACATCCAATAACTTCAGAGCTGCCATGATTCAATCGATGATATGAAGTTTCATTGTGCCTCTTCTTTCGAGTGGAGTTAAATAAATTGTACTACTTATACTACACTTGTCGGCCGCTATGCTACGGCTCACTCGGCTACCTACGGCTAAGTAAAGATGCGTTTAGGATGTTTTCGAATGTCTTAATTTATATGTAAAAAATAAAAAGTAATTTAGTTTTGGATAGATTTAATGTAGATATATTCCCAAACTTAACCATTATACTTAATTTTTGATTGAGCTTGTATTGGGACTTCATTAAACATGTCAAAAAGATATCAACGAGCTATGATGGGGAAATTGGTCGGAGTGGAAGCACAGAAATTGACATCTCATGTACTGTAAAGTATATATTATTATGTTGCATGATTGAGTTTGAAAGTTCGGAATAGTTTGGAAACACATATTATATGTTTAGTTTGTTTTATAAAATTAATTGCATGCATTAAAGTCAACGTATGATTATTTTAAACGGAATGATTTCAATTGATTCAACCACATTTTCTTGGCACACTTTTTAGTAGTTTCACTGGACTGTGTTATTATATCAAGACAGTTATTGCACTGTTTATCGATATTATGGCATACGAGTAGCTAGATGCTCTATTACGTAACAATGTAGTTCGCTTATCATATCTGTCGTCATCGTGACATGGGCAGCTGCTTCTCATCAGGCGATTTCATATGAAATAAGTATTCCATGCTTGAAGGTCAATATCACTATGCAACTAAATGAAAATTCCTTCAGTCCAATTTTTCTTAATAACCAGATTTTTATTTTGTATAATGAATTTTATAAGAAACATAAGTATAAGTACTTGGTACAGAAACATTGTTGCCTATATTTTTGAACTAGATCGAATTGAAATCTAGCACGAATATTAAAAATCCGTTCTTGAATGATTGATCTGTACAGCCCGGATTGTTTTGTGTTGATACTGAACATTTCTAAATTAAAATAAAGAATAGAGATTTCATTCGAGAACAAAAATAAACCTGCGAGCGATGATGTACTTGTGACGTAAAATCGAAATCTTACATCCCGTCACTAATTATTATTTTTGCTTTCTACCTATAGCTAGTCCCGCCATCCTGTTAAACAAAGTTGTTGGCTCTGTCTTGTGAGTAAGAGCACGGTACAGGTAAGAGTGATATAGTGTATCATTCTCATACAAAGTAGGTCATTGGGTTACATACCTAATTTCCTAATGAGATATCATAAACATAATTTGGTATTGCGCGCAAGACAAGCCATTGTGGTGACATTATTACCCGTTACGACTTCCAAGTGAAACTTACGAAGCTACTATTGTCTTCAAACGAAGTGGAACGTAGACGTACAGTACAATATGTAGATTATGGTACAAGGAAAAACTACGGCGACGATTATCGTCTAAATATTTAATTAGGTGTTAAAACCGGGCAGTCACCCACATGAATACTACCTACTTGAATATTATGTTTGTTTCAAAATCTATTTGATAAAAAATTATTTTTATTACAAAGAAAAATAAAAGCAGCGAGATCTATGTATTTATAAAAGCTGCTGTTTTTACACCGCGATGGAAATCACAGGTGTTCTTGGTTCCAATACATTTAATGTGTATTTTTGTGGAATTAATTCACAAATAAAATTATGCGACTATTAGAATGACGCCCGCGGCTACTTTTGTTTTTGTTTGAAAAACAAGCTTCGTGATATGACACTTGTGCTCGCAAAAGTGTCAATATAATTTATAGGCCTTAGAAAAAGACGTTATTTACCATGACTTTAACGTAACGGCTCTGGTTTAACTCTAGGCTACTGCTTTATGAAATATTTACGATAATATTGTGTATGATCATTTACCATCACCTGATGGTAAATGATTACCGCTCGCTGACCATGGACAACTGCAACACCAGGGTGTAACAAGAGCGTTACCGGCCTTTCAAGGCCCTCCCCAGTCCCTTTCAAGTTCAAATTTCGACCAAAAACTAGTTATATGCCTAGATATATGCAATTTCTTTTAAATTACAAAATACTGCCGAAATCTGACTTCATAATTAAATTTTTAACAAAAAAAAAAAACTGATTTCTATTTTTTTTAGGACTTTCTTCCATATCTCCAAAGTTCTTCATCATATCTTCACCAAATTAAAATGGGACCAACTTCGTAGTAAAGGCTTTCAAATAAAAAAAGGATCATCAAAATTGGTTCACAATTGGCGAAGATATCGCGTAACAAACATATATATATATTTAAAAAAAAAAAACATACAGTCGAATTGACAACCCCCCCCCCCCCCCTTTTTTGAAGTCAGTTAAAAATAAAAGTAAGAGTACGTTTGTATCGAAAAGTCTAGGGTAAGGGGACTCTTAATAAACATGACTTTTATATATACATGTATTGTAAAACGGTGGAGCAAAGGTCTGACGGAATAGTGGCCCAGAACTGGTGAGAGAAGCGTCGAGCGTCCGGGTCCGCCTATGCGATGGGTTGACGATATAATCAAAGTCGCGAGTCGCACCTGGATAAGAGCAGCACAGGAGCGAGATGGGTGGCGTCGACGAAGAGAGGCCTATGCCCAGCAGTGGGCGGAAGAGGGCTGGGATGATGATGATAATGATTGTAAAACGAAATACAACGGTTTGTCACCAATAACAGTATCTAGTACTTATAGCTATTGTATAGGTATTTAAAATTTTCGTATTGTCTAGCTCATCATGGACATTGGACTGTCAGTTAAAAAGGCGTACAACTGATCAATCTCCTTACTACAATGGCCGCAAGTATAGCAAAAAAAAAAGAAACAAAGATGAAGGCCGTTGTTGTCGATTTATGTAAATTCTTCTTAATACTATGTTGTTAAACGAGTACTAAATTTATTTTAGAAGAAGACTATACAGCTGTAGCAACTCTAAAGATTAAGACCCATTTCTAAGCCAATTATTTTAAAGCTTATTAAAACTATTGCTTAGGATATCGTTTGCTGAGACTATTACCTCTGGCTTACTGCGTTCGCAACTTTACCATCCTCACACTGTCATATTTCGTGGTTTAAATTTAAAGCAGTCATTATTTTCATACGAAATGTTTTGGTTATGTGTATGTTCGAAATTGTCCTCTAGACTACGTCGAGAACGTGGCTGTTTGTGGAATTGCAATGTCACATTATACTCTTATTTTGATCAATATTATTGAGAAGTGTTTTGTTTATACTGAAAACAAGATTGTATATACGCCGCACCCAGATCTTCAGTTTTATGGATTGGTTCGTCGTCGTCGCAATATAGTGAAATACGCGTTGGTAAATTTAGCGGGGCCGACCGAAAGTAGGTGGGCGTCCTGTAAACTCTAAGAGCAATGGCCTTTTATGAAATTGTATGTCTTCAGATTTTCAAACCCAATGGCTTACCGATAAAATTCATGTTAATTACCCGGTTCAAACCTATATTTACATTCACAGTACATTTTTATAACTTCTAATCCGTTTGACCTAATTTTTTATTTCACACAGTCCACACAGGTACGAGGATTGTTGGTTTATAAATGTGTAAACGTTAGGAAACAAATATTTATTGAACATGATATGAGTGTGACCTTCCGTGCATGTTTGCACGCCCTAGGTATGTGCTGACCGATGATACATGTTTTACTAGCTAAAACCTAATTTTAGATCAGATTTTTCTATCGTTTATCTTGTAAATACTACCTACGTCACCGACTTCAATTTGACCTACGTTTTTTGCGCATTATCTCCTAATGTGCCCTACAAAACTATTTTATGCAGTTAGTTGTATTTAGCTATTTCGGTCATCGGCAATAGGGTCGACCTCAGAAGTTGCTCGTCTTCGAATATGTCTTTATGTGGTTTACAAATTACGGCCAGGCGACGCAACGCCATGGTCAGTCAATGTGACCGTTGACCAATGTTTATTTATAAAATGGCGTCATCTTGCGAAAACATCTTTGTTTAATGTTGGGAAGAAATGAAAAAAATAATTAGAAAGTCAATTAAGAAAATTAATATTACTTATATTTAATTTCTGTACACGTTCCTCTGTATACCGAGACTCGTAAAATAAGTGAGAAGAACGCTCATGTATTATGTAGGTAAACATTCTACTAATACTTTCATATACAATACTTATATTATAAAGTAATTGACGAGATGTTCGAGAAATCGGAAGTCAGAAACCGGCGCAGTGTGGCCTGCGTCTATCGTCGATTACTTTATACTATACCTTTAAATAAAACACATAAAACGATACTTTCTCATTCAAATTTGTAGACCACAAATGTGAATTTTGTAACATTTAAAATTATACCAAACTTGATAAACACATGGAAAATAAGTGTAATTTTATTTATTTCATCATAACTAGCATCTTTGTATTTTATTTTGCTTATATTCTATGTAACATTAGTCTTCCTACGCAAAGTTTCATGGTTAAAATGTACTCTGTCGTGACTATGATTCTCATTGTGAATATAGTTTAAATGTTCACACGAATTGCTATTGAGCGATTGCTTATTGCCAACAATTATTTTTGCACAATTTTTAATTGCAAAACCAATCCAAAATTGCCTCTCGTCTAAGCCTAAAAATGAAATCTGGTTGACCTTATACAATAGAAATTGTAGGCCTAAGAAAATCGCCTTTCTAGTTTTCGTGGTCACTGCCAATAATTTTGTTTCGTTTCTCTATCCGGTGACATCTAAAGATGACCTCAAGGCTACGTTTCTCTACAATCTGGTTGTAACCCATCTCCTTATTTGTAATATTGTACCTAATTTCTATTTATGATACAGCAATTTCAATCCTGTCGTCAAGAAGGAATCTTTTTTTGAAAAGTATACACGTTAAAATTTTTTAGTCATAATGTAACTTTTTATTCATTAAAAAATTACAATGTACAATGTTCACAAAGTAAACCGTGTGGAATCTTGGTATTAATATACCTAATTGCAATGTTTTAGCTGTCAAATGCTTTAAATTGTATCGAAATAGTTACACGTGGCATTTTAACATTTCAACTGCTCTGAGGCTACCTGCTGCAGTATTATACCATATCTGCTATACCTGCTTCATGGCTTCTCTAAATTCTTACTATTTTTAAACAAAAGTTTTCTACTTATTTATTGATTGTTCATTACAGTCTTTTGTTATCTTGAAATACTATGGATTTAAAATACTTATAACAATGCTGATAAGAAAGACAATGAAGAAGACGAGCTAGAAAGTGATAAAGCCCTGACGTCTGCAATAAAGATACGTGCTGCAGAGACCTTGGCTTCAGCCTTTGTAGAGGTGTCGCAAACTCAATTGCTTATCGCCGGAGGATTATGCAAGCAATTCTCTACAATATGAAGGCGATTAGCAGAGATGAATTCTCGTTAAATCCATTGATTTTCTCCTATTTAATCTCGTACATCTCACCTAAAATAGTTGTCACAGGTCATTTATTGATCGCGTTCCCGTCCCGATTGCCCTTCATAACCATTAGCACTTTTCGATGTTAGGATAATCAAATAAAATTCTGTTTTTGTTAACAATTTATGTTAGGTCGCTTCTGAACTAACTTTGATATACTTAGGCATTATTAATAATATTTATATTTATGCAGTGCATTCTCTACTCTTCGAGTATGCATCGACCACCTTCTCTTATTAATAAAATGTAAGTAGCTCACTCATTCATAAAAAAGAGCATAGCACAAATCTATATAATCTTACTTTTTATTATTATTAAGAGGAACAGCATCAAACATGTGGAACTAAGAAGAAAATACTGTATAGTAGTATCTATGCACGCGCACGATAATGGGGAAATCACTTTCTGTGGCAACAATTAATTGAATCACACAAGAAACTTGAATCGTAATAGTGTTATTCATAAACGCTTACTCAGTTGTACGATAATAGCCCGTTATCAGATGCTTTATGTCGGCTCTCGCTCGAGTAATACGCTTCATATTGAGAACATGCTAATTAATCGTGTTATTATTTCCTTTTGTATTATCGCTATTTTCGTGCTCAGCCTTTGCAGTTGTTTTCATAAAATCATACATAACTGAATTATGATATTCATTCTTGAGCATTTGAAATCTAGTCATTGAAGAACATCGCTTCCTGTGTAGTGTATCCTTGCGTGAGATCTTCCTGCTAATACATACAATACATTTTGGAATACAGTTACATCGTTTCAACTCTCTTCTCTCTCTCATCTCAGCGTCTTCCCAGTTGCATCCTCAGCTGTAAATGTAATGCTATGACGCCTGGGGTCCGCTTACTGGCTATTTTTTTTCTACTTCGCACGGTCTTGAGCGTGAATATTCGACCTAGATATCCACGTGTACCATGTAGTTCGTATGTTAGCAAGAGTAAGTACCTACATATATATCTTATCTTCCTTATTCGTTTAGAAATAAAATAGCATGATATCATACGCCTTTGAATTTCTTTGCATCTCAGCACTCAATTATACCGGCAATCAGTAGATAATGAACAAGATAATGAAGACTACAATTACGATGCAGTTCTCCGAAACTTCCGCTATTGCAGCGATTGAACGGCGACGGACACTTGATCGACGTGCGACGCGACGCTGCACGCCCCGGCTTGCAAAGCGGCGAAACTGTATTGCTTATTAATAGACGACCATTTTGATAGCGTATGGAATACAACAGATTTGCGTTGTATCTTGGTGTCATTTGGCTTCGTGCGTTAATTGGTGTACTAAATTGGTGTAGTTCGCTAATTACCTTAACCTTGATAGGTATCTAAATATTCAATTGTATATGACCAACGCTCTGGATGGTACCTGGTTCAAAGGATTTCCATTGGCTGGATTGACTATTTTTTATTTAAATAGAAATATACTCGTATATACTTATAACAAGATAGAGATCCCAGTGGCGTTGGTTGCTTTTTTGCTCTAACAATAACTCGGACCAATGAAATCTGGACCGTTCCTCCATAAGTGACACGATAGTGTCTTCCTATTTACTACATCATCATTTTGTAGCGCTCAATGTAGCTACGTACGTATGTAGTTTCGCTTTTGGAGTAGTTGTCCTGGTTTACTATAAAGAAACAGTAAGAATATGAGTACTAAATAAGAGTAGGTTACACCTACGGCACCTTACGGAAGGATTGGCTTGCTCCGACTATTTGGCTGGCGGTATATTAAAAGTCAGTCTGAATATTCTTAAAATAGGTATGTAATTACATGCAGCATAAATTAACATAGCATACAAGTTTTCTGACAATGTTTTCCTTCGCTCTGTAACTACAATGATGTTGACAAAATCCATTTGTGGCAGGGTTGAGGTCGACAGATGCGAAGTCAAGGATAATGCACGAATATATGTATTGTGTACGTAATTTGAGTATATTAAGACCCTTGATGCTGCATGAAGTTGGCATTAAAATAAAATTAGGTATATTTTTATAATATACAGGGTTTAAGAAAATAAACTGCAAATTTTAAGGCTGAATTCAGACCATTACTCTGATCGACTTTTCCTAAGGAACAGATATCGTAATATGAATAATATTTTGTGACCTCCCATACAAGTTGACCGATCAGCTGATCAATGTCTGTCTATTAGATGGAAAGCAATTTTTTTTAAATATCGATAATGTTCCTTGGGAAAAGTTGTTCAATGTCATGGACCGAGTCTACACTTAAAGTAGTTTCAGTATATTTTGTTAGACGTTACATATGTATTGTGGGATATTTGGATCTAAGTGTGTCAAAATATCGGTCGTATTTTCCTCCTGATTATTTACCATTACAGAACAGAATTAACTATAACCAACTACATCGGGTGCGATAAACTTGACCCTTCTTAGAACTAAGTAGGTTCTAAGTACGAGTAAAATATTATAAAAATTCAAGTCCAAAATGTCGCATATCTCACATCAATCGTATATAAGTAAAATAAATTTAACATACAATTCCCATGAAATGGTGACTTGATGCCAAAATATAAAAACTTTTACTACCGATGTCGTATGATGGATGACGCTTGTTATAGACTAAGTGCGATGCGTCACACCGACGAATTGCAATTAAATTGGCTGTACTTGGACTAATTAGTCATAGCAAAACTAGGGCGAGCACAACTGTGTAATTGTAATATGATGCGGTAACAAAATGCTCAATACCGTTTGAGGAGTCATTAGTCACTCCAATTTTAAGCCATGTTACTTAAAAAAATACTTTTTTCTGTTATTGTCAGACTTTAAAACTCCTAGTCTAAAATGCGAACTGCGAAATGCTTTGTAGCGAAATGCCTGAACTGAAGGTAATGTGTAATAAGTGATTTGTTTAAAAGTTTGAATCTTTTCAAACTTCAAACTTCTTTATCTGTGGAAACAAGTTGCAAAAGATAACAATTTGAATATAAAGATACAGCACTGTTTCCTGCCCATAGGCGTACAAAATTACATAACTTACAAACTACATTATCATAAAATAAAATAATAAAACATTATTTTAATTGCTTGTCATTCAATTTGTAGTGACATTTCTGAGCTAGTAGATCATGGAGGGTCTTTTAAAGTGTCTTGTACTTTTAGTCAATTGTAGTTATCTAGGTAATTTTGACATTTTGATTATGACAGGAGCTCGACCAAAAACACTCTTACGCAACAATTCTGTTTTGGTTTTATCGCCTACAATTGTTGTTTTTGTAGTTTTACATGACAAATATATAAAATTATTTGTAAGTAGAAAATGTGGGCATACAAAATGTGTGTACAAGGTCACAGATTAATAAATAGTTACTACGTAAACAAGGTGTTTTGGCTACCCTATTGTAGTGTAGCAGAATGTATATATATTTTACATTTAAATATATGTAGTGATACTGAACATAACATGAGTTGTATAATATATATTGTACTTATATAAATATTTATATTATATGTAGTTTATTAACAAGGTATGCATGTATTATACTCGTAGTGTATATGCTTTAATATTATATTTGTTGTATTTCATTGTTCTGTACGTACTGCTTTCCTATTAAATTGTAACTGTCCTCTGTCCTTACTGGTCGACTGGAAGTGATCTCTTCTAGGATAAGTCCACCGTTTGTACAATTGTGTTTTTAATTATGTATATGTAAATATTTCTAATGTGCAAAAAAGTTTTTAAATAAATAAATAAATCTAGGAAACATATAAATACATATTATTATTGCTTTTCCTTTCCATAGAATTCGATCAGTCGTCTCAATATGCCTCATGGATCGAAAACAACTTCTTCCGTATGTTGGGATCTTTTGATGACGTCAATCCATTAATAAAATATTATTGACGGATCGACGAGATTTTTTTTCCATTATTTAACATTTTATAGAATATCAAATTGTCACGGATATTTTTATAAGGTTTTATTTAGCTTGCCCAGTTTGTTGTAGTTTATTTGTTTGGGTCAAATCTTGCAAGTTAAATTTGAGCCACTTACCGGTTTACGATTGAGATGGGATTTTGTATGCTAATGTAAATCAGATAACAATGCAATATTATTTATTATAAGAAAAAGCTGATCTGATGATGGACCCGGAAGTTAGCTATTTATAGGAACCCTATAATAAAACGACGCAACCCCATCGCGTTTGGGCTTGTTACATTTTTCTTTTCTGTGATACCTATTTTTCTTGATTAATAGTACGGCCCCACAATAAAAGCTTGTACGATTTATATATTTTTTAAAATACTTATTATGTAAAGAAAAGCTCGCCTTCCGAAATATCTTTCGTAACCACTTCAAAAACCCCGTACCCATAAGAATTAATTCCGTTAAGGGAATTCCATTCTGACCGTGAGACGAGTTTACTGACTTTACCGTGATAACGATAACCCACAGTAAACTCTTGCTCTGCTCCGGTTTTCACCGCACAACTTTCTGTTTGTATAACATATTGCGTAATTCTTTAATTTACGATTATTATTTTACATTTGCTCTTCATGTCCACGCCAGCGGACCATACCTATCGCATTTTGTTCAAGTAAATGTTTTCCTATATAAGGTCAAAACTCTTAAACATTAAAACTATTTCAAGGGATGAGGTAGTCCATAACAATATCAATCATTATGGACCTTAGTAGCAAATAGGAAAACAATAAACTTAATGTATATTAGGTCCTTACATATTAGGTCGTTACATATGAAATTGCCGATTTTTAATACTGGCAACTTTAAAATCAAATATCTTGCGTTTCATTAGGAATTCCAAATTCAAATTTATTTTGAAATAAAGCCAGAAAAATATTGTTTTAAAATTCGTATTTCATTTGTTTTAACATCACTTGTTTAAGTTTCAACATTGCTATAACAACAACTATGGACAAATTGAAAATTCGCGTTATTTACGAATACGAGTTCCACCGTGGCACCAGTGCTGCAGAAACGACTCGAAGAATTAACGACATGTATGGACCAGGCACCGCTAACGAACGAACGGTGCGTTTTTGGTTTCAACGTTTCCGTTCTGGAAATTTCGATTTACACAATGAGCCTCGTGGACGACCTGATACTCAAGTGAATAACGAAGAATTGAAGGCGATAGTGGAAGCGGATTCATCTCAAACCACTTCTGAATTAGCAGCAGCCTTCGGCGTAAGTGACAAAACGATACTTATCCACTTGCGCCAAATCGGAAAAATTAAAAAACTCGAAAAGTGGGTACCGCACGAATTGACTGAAGCAAACCAACAAACACGCGTTGCTTGCTGCGTTTCTTTGCTTAATCGCCACAATAATGAGGGGATTTTGAACCGTATCGTGACTGGTGATGAGAAATGGATCCTGTACGACAATCGGCAGCGATCATCACAATTGCTTGACCCTGGAGAACCGGCAAAACCTTGCCCTTAGCGAAAACTGACCAAAAAGAAGATTCTGGTTAGTGTTTGGTGGACCAGTGCTGGTGTTATCCACTACAGCTTCTTGAGATCAGGCCAGACGATTACTGCAGACTTGTATTGCCAACAATTGCAAACTGATGGAAAAGCTCGCCATTAAACATACGAGACTGATGAATTGCTCTAGCCCACTGCTCCTTCAGGATAACGCTAGATCACACACTGCACATCAAACGAACGCCAAGTTAGAGGAGCTGCGACTGGAACCTCTGCGTCACCCACCATACTCTCCAGATCTTGCCCCAACCGATTACCACTTTTTTCAAAATTTGGATAACTTTTTACTAGGAAAAATTTTTAAATCCGATGAGGCAGTCAAAACCGCCTTCAAACAGTTCATAGACTCTCGCTCCCAGGATTTTTTTTCCAAAGGTATCAATGATCTGCCTATAAAATGGCGGAAGTGTATCGATAACAACGGCGCATACTTCGATTGATTAAATAATAATTTCATTAAAAAAAACTTCTTTTTTATACTGAACGGCAATTTCATATGTAAGGACCTAATATGTACTCGTATTATAGGAAACTGACAAATTAGAAGAATATATTTTAAATATATATACATACACACATAGGTTACACTATTTGGGCTGACAGAACAGCATGACCGAATGGCTACTTTTAGCGTGATGGTGGGCGGGAAGGTGGGAATCAAAATAGAGATGGGTTGACTTGCTAGCCGCATCGCCTATTAACATTTTCGCCCACTCCCTTGATCGGCTTTTACGATCTGCGCGGAAAGAGAAGTAGGTAGCTGGTACATTCTTAGTTTTATATTTTTTACCAGACCAGCGTTAGTTAGGTATATTTATATTTATATCGTTTCTAAATCAATGATGATAAAATAAACTGATAAAACGATGCGATATCAAATAAATGCCATGACCTACAATAATCGGTTGACCAAAATAGCACGATTTTCCTTTAATTTACAATCAATTAGATATTATGCAACGATGATATTTTGTCTGAACTAATAAACACGATTCTAATTACCCTATACTGTGATTTCGTAATCGATTTATAACGTAACAGACAGTCAAGTTCGATTGTCATCTCATGACGTGACCAAATCTTAGGAAGTGGCAAATAATTTGTGGTTTAATTCGATTAAAATGCAATCCATTCTGGATTGAACATTATCGATACTAGAAATTAACTGCGCTCTTAAAATATGATTATGTATTGGAATTGTTTCATTTGTATACAGTTATTTTAAGTTACGTAATAATATGTAACTGATGTTTATAGTAGGACCACGAGGAAACGGCTTTTAATATGATGTTAATTACAGTATAGTGGATTATTCGATTATGTTTCCGTAGTAGTAGTAACCAGTTGTTTATTTATGAAGATTTGTAACTTTAGCCAATCTTTACGGCGTGAACACTTTAGGCTGATCTCAAACAGACGTACAGACAGATATTTAGACCTGGTTTGGTCCTATAGTATAATGATAAAATTCAGGCTTGTCATAACATAAGAAGTAAGGGTTGCTATACACTTATTCAGGTTGGCATTAATCGGCACAGCCGGGCGGTAAAATCGAAAATATACAGATGAGTGTTCGGGGGAAAAGCCGATATAACTTATTCGATTCAGCTTTGGTGATCGACAAATACTGCGGAACCGGAAATGCCGACCCGAATAAGTGTGCAGCTACCCTTACGTTTATTTAATCTGTCTGGAATTCCATAGAAAATTTAAATACTATTTTGATATTTAACCTTAAAAACAACAACAACACTGATCACTTGATGCAATTATATTGTATATTTTCTGTTCATCCGAAAACTGAGCGCAGTTTGCGCTAAAGCAATAAATAACACTAAGGCATAAGTCTGAGTATTCTGACTGACACAATTCGTGGACGCAAGGCAATTCCCAGGTGGCAGACTCTGTGACTCACTTCTGATAAGCGGCTATTGTTCGTCGTTTGATAATTTGCATACTGCTAATAATGACGACCACCTATTGGGCAGTTTCCTTGTATAACCTACATTTTTGGTATGACACATAAAGACAATGTAATTTACGCTTTGATAGTTCAGGTGTTAACGTAAAATAGGTAATGATTCTAAAAAAATACACTACATTATTGAACAAAAAAGACGGCTCTATCAAGTTAGTTAAATCTTTATTGCACCAAAACATTATGATACAGAACAATATTAAACATAAACAGATGTCAAAAGGCGGCTTTATCGCAACTGCAATCTCTTCCAGGCAACCGAGGTAGGTACTTGGACACGGTACTTGGAGATGTTTGACGAAAACAGGTAATGCGCAAAGTTAAACACATTTGAAAAAACTATTAACAAATAAACTCTAAGTACAGCTGATAAATATAAAGAAGCTCTTTTGAAGAAGAAAGGTTTTAGTTCAGGATGTGAACGTAAATGGGAGGGCTGAAAATAAGGGGATAGATGGAATATATTTAGATGATATTTCCAAACATAGTAGTAATTGAATTATGTATGCGTGCGAAACTTAAAATACTCATAATTGTCTTATGCAATATCACACAAATTATGCACAGAACAAGTACAATGTGAAACATTTTAATTACACCTATTACATAAAATTACAATAACAAAAATGTTTTGGTTCTTTGTTTTGTTTTCGTGTGTATCATCACGTCTTTATCAATGACAGAGTCGACAGATGTCTGTTCCGCCTCGAAAACAAAGCTTATCATGTTTGTTCTTACGCTCTGTGATGCACCATGTGACGTCAATTAATGCTCGTAAGATTGTTTTTGTCGCTTATTATAGTAGCAACAAACTGGTCGGGAGCACGTCGTGTAACACGGCAATCGTATCACGCAATTTGCTGATCGGGTATAAAGATTTGTATTAATTAGGGATGCATCGATACGCCTTTTTGTCGATACGATACCGATACTCCTATAAAAATATCAGGGATACCGATGCCGATACCGATACGCATAGTGAATTACGATGAAGGTAAAATAAATAAAAAAAATTGTATTATTCTTTTATGCATTCGACTAAGATGCAAAAATCTAGGAGACCCCGGACGCGTGACGGGTTAATGATGATATGTAATGTAATTGTATATTTTATTGAGGAAAGTAAAAATACTAACTACAACCAACAAAACCATCTAGTGAAATGGGTACTACGCTAGGCCAAAGCGGGCGAAACAATACACTGAATAAAGCGAGGGGATTTCGCGAATATAGTTTGTGCCTCGTTTACAAAGAAATAGACGAACAGCACGCGCGTTTACATTATTTTCTTGAAGCGCAAAATTAAAAAGAATCGTTGTATCGGCAATAAAAATATCACCGATGCCGATATATCGGGAAACCCGTAGTATCGCCGATATATCGGCATCGGTATCGGTATCGGATGCATCCCTAGTATTAATATGGTGCTGTGCTGGGGGAAATTATTTTTTCCTGAGAAAAATAATTTTCTTTTAAAATGAATTTACTATTTTCGCCTTAACAAGTTTTATTTATAAACTTAAACGAATCGTTAATGATGTATGTATTTATAGAAGTAAATAGAAAAATAACTAACCGAATATCTTATAAGTATATATAATATTAATTGTGAGACATAAACTACACGTTTTTCTCTAGAATTTTAATTGGATTGGAACAAATAAAACTTTGTAGCTTTTTAAACTTTCACGGTTGTCAACATTAGTATGAAATAAAACGAGATATTAACCGTGAAATATCGAAAACTCAACAATAATAATAATCACGGTAAATATCCCGGTTTATTTCATACTAAATACAACTTTAACTCGTTTCAAAATGCTAAAGCTTTTAAAAGCATATTTCATTCCTTGTTTTAATTCTTTATCAAATTCCGTGTTTTTGGAAATACATGCTGAAAACTATTGGATAGGAATAATATTGATATAATTGATATGTCCAATCAGTGATGCGACGATGCGTTATTGATTTATTGGATGTAACCTCTCTGTCTAACTGATTTCAGGTCCTTTGTCTTCAAGCGAACCTTATTTCAGATACAATACTACTGTTATTTGTCTATTAGAGTAAAGGCAACTTAAAATATTTTATGGATACAAAAATTTTCACAGTTTGCAAGCTTTGCAGGGCACAAATTAGTTTTGATATTCCCTAAATTAGGTAGGTTAGGTATTGTGTTGTGTGCACAGCAACATATTCTGTATAGTTACGTAAGCTACCGGCTACCTTGGAACAATGGGCAACTTTAGCAGAATTTTTAGGGTTTCGTTGCGAAGTTACAAGGCTGAAATGTGAAGCCTTACAACTTCAAACGACAAAAGTTTATGTAAAGTTTTTCAACGTCTCAAGGAAAACACGTAAACACGTGAAAATATAATTTTCCAGTACAATTTGTTCATATACTTGTACGTACGTTTTGTAAAATTTTAGGTATAGTCATTCTCATTATCGGAATTTAACTTACTTCACTGATTTACTCGTACATTTTCATTAGCTAGGTACTGGTTTTTATGAGGCTAGAGTGGAAAAGTTTACTACCGTTCCCTATCTAGGAAATATTAAGAAGTAGCGTGACTATCGTAACAATGCATTTTACGAGCGACCCTTACGTAAGGCGTAGGAACAGGAGTCTGCCATGTACGATGGCGGTAGAATGTGATGCATCTTTCATCAGGTCGCTTTCTCACAAGGCCCGCGCTTCATAGAAGTGTTCGACAGGTTTTAAAACGGCTCCGTTTCCCAATGCGATTGCAGATAATGATATAAATGTTCCAATAAAAAAGCCTTATAGGAAACGGTCACATACCCATAGCATTTTGCAACGCTGCTGATGTGTAATCAGTATTTATTAGGTTTACGATGTCCGCTGTCGTTTTATGTCGATTAACTTGTTGAAAAGTTTCTTATATATTTTTTTAGGGTTTCGTATCGTACCTTAAAAGGTAAAAACGGAATCCTTAAAGGATCCCTCACTTGTCTGTCACGTGACACTATATGTCGTGGGACATATCAAATGAAGAAATAAAATATATTTGATATTCTTACTTACAAAGAAGCTTTATTTATCACAAATATATATTTTTTTTATAATTTTAGAATAAATATTTTTAAAGTTATTCAAGGAAAAAATGGTTAAATTTGACCGCTCTCCCCTTATCTCTGAAATTACTGGGCATAGTATGATTTAGAAAAATACAGAAAAAGTTATTTCCCTATAGATTTCAGAGAAACCTATGAGTATGTATGGAACCTCTTCACACGAGTTGAACACGCACTTGACTCGTTTATTTATACTGATGAACTTTAATTTTGCTAGGTAGTTATAAAGGTAAAATGTCTGGAATCACTCTAAAATTTTCTCAATACATCATTAATTATACGGAAAAATATTTTTTACTCTGTAGGCAATCGTAAGGAGCGGTAGTCAGGTTAGCCAAGAGAACTTCTATCCAATGTGTGAGTTGCTTTATTAGTAGTAATGAGACTCAATTTTTACAATGGACCCGCTGACTTGAATACCCTATTTATTAGACTCGAGTCTGGCCGCCTCGAGTCCTGTACTTGAGTCTGACGGACTCGCGTATAGCTGTCTCGATTCCAGTACTCGAGTCTAGCTGAATTGATTCCAGTACTCGAGGCTGGATGATTCGATTCCTGTACTAGTCTCTGGCTGACTTAATTCCAATTCTCGAGTCTAAATATTTTACCTCGAGCCGACTCGATTACTTGATTTCCGTCGTACTCCCGTATCGTACCCGTACAGCTCGCGACTTTTTATCGACTCGTTTCACTAGTGATGACTAGTAATCCGCAACGTGGCCCGCAGAGTATTAGGGATAGCGGTTTGAGAATTCCACGGGAACCTAAAATATTATCTATGAGCGATGATTATGTGTTTGTCAAAAAAATAATTTTGGACGCTGCGTCAGGCTTGGAGTCTTAGACTCCGAGTTCAGTTTTCGACTTATACCAAATTCAGACTCGACTCGAGTCCTTCTAGAATTCGAATTCTGGACTCGAGTAAGGATCCGAACACCATGCAAAATGTCTTGAGTCGACTCGATTCCAAAAATTTGCGTCTCGGCACATTCATTAGTCTTTAATTAAAATAATTTAAATATTCTATTAATGAAGCAAATAATCCAAAATATTCTATTAATAAAGCAAGTAATCTTTAATAGATCAGACTAGTTTTTGCATTTAAAGTTTAAATTCAAATGGAAGAGCAAAATTAATTGATCTAGCTAGTACATCAGTTTTATAAATGTCATACAACGTGGAAGGGACATACCCGTAATAAATCGAACCACGGTCTATACTAGATCACTAAAGTAGGTATAATGAAATTAAAATAACAGCCAAATAACGAAAAAAAAAATGTCATTTCCATACAAAAGTGTGCGGCCGCCAGGGCGATTCGTATGGGAATGTCGATTTTTTTTTGGTTTTTTGACTGTTATTTTAATTTCATTATACTTTAGTGATGTAGTATAGCCTGTGATTCGATTTATTACGGGTATGTCCCTTCCACAAATTGAGAACCAGTTTCAGTTTTTGCTGTATTTTGTTGAATCCACCCAATGTCATTCGTATCAATTGAGAAGATTTCGAAACTGTGTATTATAATTTACCAACCTTGTAATTTTGGCAATGAACCTAAGCGAAAAAGTGTACGTTTTAAGTGATATGTATTGTTTCAATAATGTATACAAAGTGTGTTGTAAATCCGTTAATGTTATTCTTGTATTGTGTTTTTGCGTGAAATATCGTGTTATTGTGGCAACGACAGCTCGATCACAAGATTTCGCTTATTGTAACTGTGCTGTCTGCTGCGGGTCTATAAAAATTATTCCCACCATAGAAAATGGCGCATATGAACTTGTTTTCTATATTTCCAACAGCGATTGCCTATTGTCGCCGGTTATAACAAGCAAAAACCGGTGCCACCTTCCCATACCGATATTGCAAACGACATGATACCCAGTTACTTGATTTATTAGGGTTCCGTAACTCAAAAGGTAAAAACGGAACCCTTATCCTTATAGTACTCACTTACCATTGTCCTCCCCCCCCTTATATCAGAAACCACTGAGCCTAAACTTAAAATAAAATACAGATAATAGTTCTTTACCGTAGATTACACGAAAAACTATAAGATCCTATTATTTAAAATAAGCAATTCTTATTAAGGTGTAATATATCGAAAAAATAACGATCTGCAAACTATGTCACTTGACATCACATATCAAATGAAAATGCTTGTTTTAAGAATCTCAATATATATATTTTTTTAATCTAAGATAAGTACTTTTGAAGTTATTATTAAAAATAGTTAAAATTATACCTATAGATTTCAGGAAAATTTATGAGAAGCACGGAACCCGCTTCACGAGAGTTTAACTCGCACTTGACCGGTTTATTATGTCTGGCCAACGAAAGCTGTCCATGAAAAACTGCGTCAAATTTTAAAAAGCTGATATTTTTTATTTATCTTAAATCCTTTTAATTAAATACTAAAAAGTACCCATCAAATCTGTTTATAATGAGTAAAGCCACTGCCGACAGCTACAGATTTTTTAAATTTGTCGCGGTTTTCATAGACAGCTTTCGTTGGCCAGCCAGACTCGAATATTATTTTTTATGGTACAAAACCAACATGATTGTCACTTGTTACTGCACAAAAAGTAGGCCAGCGCGTTGAAGTTTTTTGTTAACAGATTCTCGAACACAAAGATGCAAATGAATCCTTTGAGAGATATTGACAATATTGAGTAGGGTTTGCGTCATCCGGGTCATGACTGACACGCGGCTCAAGTGTTCATGAAGATAAAACGTACATATAATCATAAAACAACACAAAAGCGTGTACGCAGTTCTCAATGCGGGCAGACGATTAAAAAGACCTTCCTGCGGAACAATGGCGCTGTGCTTGCGGTGTGCATACTGCATGCAGTCTTCGGCAAGGCGGTTCCGCCTCGTATTTCAACTCAAGCCGCGTTACTCACTACGATGTGTATGATGCGTTTCCGACTGTACCTAAGTATACGTTCGGATCGTCGCACGCGCAGCCTCGAAAATATTTTTAGCTGCAGGAAGGTTCGCCGGTCGTTTTCCTCGCATACATATACCTACGTATATAAAACATGATGCGGCGGCCGGCGGCTAGCGGCGGCTTGCATCGCACCGTGCATACGATACCAGCTCCCAGATTGTATTATCATAAGATTTCAAGGAATCGCCGGGCGCGCGCTCTGTCAATCGCTTTGTTCCAAAGATACTTTGAATATAAACGTTATCTTTTCGGGTCGTCAAACCCATCTAATGCAATAAAAGCACAAAACAATGACTGAGAGATTAAGGTCAATAACACAAAGCATTTATGAAACTAGCCGTAGCTGACGAGATTCTAATCGCGGTCGTTATGTTTCAGGTGCATGCCGATGACGTGGTAGGCTTCGGGATATCCAGCAACGGGAAGTTCATGATGTCCTGTTCGTGTAAAACTGACATGGTTATATGGGACCTGAAAGGGCAGCAATTGGATAGATTAGATACGTATTTGATGAGTACATATTCGGCGAAGATATCCCCGTGTGGGCGGTTCGTTGTGGCGACAGGGTTCGCGCCTGATGTGAAAGTTATGGAGGTGTGTTTCACGAAGACTGGAGAGTTCAAACAAGTGACAAAGGCATTCGAGCTGACGGGGCACAGTTCGGGCGTGTATGACGTGGCGTTTGATGTGGACACGTCGCATATCGCCACAATATCGAAGGACGGCACTTGGAAGCTATACCACACAAAGAGTAAGTACCTATTGAATTTATTGATGCGCATTTGCGCATATGTTCCACTTATCTCCTCGGGTTTATGTCGTGTTTTACTCGATATAAAGCTGCGTGTTTGTATAGATCTGTTTGCTGCAGTTAAATATAAATTGTCATGATGTGTGTAGCTAATTTTGTACACTTGTCTCTATTGTGACTCGTTTTTAATAAATATTTAAATTAGATAGGTATCAATGTGACAGGTTTGAAAATTAATACAGAGGTAGCATAGTTTTTATCATGCCGGCACACTAATAAAACACCCAGTTTGTAAGATATGATAAATCTTTTATTCTGTGATTCCTAATTTTTTACACGGAAGGTCGGAAATTTCCAAGTATAAATAACATAAAAATTCTAAAAACAGACTCTTTGTTATATTCATATAGGCACTCATTGAACATTCGACCTTAGTTGTCGCATACGGTGGCCTGACGTCTAAAAGCGTCCATCGGCGGAGTTACAATAAATAATGCATAAAGTGAATCCACCCTCACACAATAGCTACATAAGCAGTCGTGAATCTCCAAAATGTAGACGGAGAACAAAAAACGAAGGAAATCAGTTAACCTCAGCCATGTCAATGATCTTAAGACTGTTTCAGCGGTAAGGTTCATCATGAGGTTCATTTAACATCGCGGCATTTGACTTTTAGGTGTTGCCTCCACGGGTGAGAGACTCGCGACGAGTTGAAAATCATATATTTATATAATCAATATATCAAATCGCCACGATGATATCGCCGTGTGGACAATTATGTGTGGACATATGAGGCACGACGACTATATCGTCGCGATTATCTCGTATAAGAAGCTTGATTGCCGTACATCACCAGGGATGTTACGGGAGTGGTTATATCAGAACCGAAGTTAGAACCGGATTAAATTTGTTTGTCGGAACCGGAATCGGATGCAGAGGCAGAAGATACATAGAGCAGGTCTAATAAATTAAATTACGCATAATATTTTTATTCTTATTGTCAGTTCAAAAAATACACCGACGACTATAATACAGGTAGGTATATAGGCACTGTAGTCGTCTGAATCCAATAACTACACGAAATTGAAGGGATGATCATGCCACGCAATCATTGCACAAATCAATCTGTCTACTTTTACTAATTTAGGATTAGAACTGTACCATTTTTGATTCTTCAGCAAAGTGTTTGAGAGTAGGTAACTTGTTTTTTTTTTACCTCTTCTAAGAAAAATACAATGCAGCCTTCGACTTCCGACGCCTGGACAAGGCGTTGAAGTCGAAGGCTGGATTGTACTATTTTTCAGTTTCTAATTAAAAACTCTAATAAGTATAAATGAAGCGTGAACGCATAATATGCCAAATATGCGAAGTAAAAGAGTAAAATATCGAAACCGAAATTAGGACCGAATGTGCAAAATCAATCGGAAGTTCCGAACTTCGAAATCGGAATCGAAATTACGTAACATAACTAGAGGCTACGAAAACCTTTTGGAAACTATATTGTACTGTACCCGTGTGCAGTACATTATACAATATACAGGATATAATATAATAAGAATTAGACCGATTAAATTTACTCAGCTGTTTGTACGGGCGTCAAATTTTTGTAGATATTTCGTCATTTCTTTCATCATAAAAATCGCTCTAGTAGTTGGTCCTGTACTAACATACAGTTATACACACCGGGAGTTCATTTATAATAAGTATGGATTGATTGAAATATAATATATGTTATATATATGTATTGAGTGTATGAGGTATTTTACTAGGCACGTAAACTACATAAGTATATTATCAATATATGTGTTTGTACTGCGATGTCAACAAACCCTAGTTTATCACACTGATTGATATTAATAGCATAATAGCCATAAATGTATAAACAAAGTACACGTGTTTAGTACAGTTCCAAGAGCAATAAATGTTGACACGCAAACCTAATATTTTCGTATTTAAGTTGAAACTTGTATTATAGGATACTAACTGAACGATACTATATTTTATAATAAATACATATATATATATATATATAAATAAACACCCAAGACCCAGAACTATTTGAAAAAGGCCATTTTTCAACTTGCCCTGGCTGGGAATCGAACATGTTCATATAAAGGTAAAATAGATTTAGTTCATGACGCTGAAGCTGAACAACTTTCCTCTAGGAACAAGAACATTAGGAACGAACGGTTTGGTCTCATACAAGTTGACAGAGGATTGATTGATTCGTTCTATAGAATTGGGATGTGGAATTGGGTCCAAAAAATATTATTTTATTTAGTCCGTCAATTAGATTATCCGAAAATAATGGACCTATGTTTTTTCGTTTATCAAAGTAGTTAAAATTTAGTTTCGAAGTGGCGGCGATTTACGTCACCGTATAGTAAAAATCGTATTTGATCGTGACGTCATGCGAAATTATAATGCTCTGTATCTTCGTTATTATTTGGTAATCAGAGAAAAGAATGAATACGTATTATTATATTATAATATATATATATATATATATATATATATAAATAAGTACATTATTTTTTAATAATCTACATTTAAGTAATGGCGAATAAAAAATTGTCCACATCACCACAGTTTCTTGGAGAAAATTGGAAGTAACAATCATGGTCTTTCTATTCTAAAATTGTTTCAGTATATTTTTAAAACAAATTTCCAGTTTTAAACTGATATTTACTATTTAAGCATGATAACAATACCTACATTCTAACATATATGTATACTACATAATTAAATTATACATAATTAAATATCGTCGAGATACAAATAAAATGTGCGTCAGTCTGTTTTTTCTGTGGATGTTCACGTTTTTAAACTAAATAAAGTAGTATTTAATACTCGAAAAAACAGAAGAGTCAATAACCCATTAATACGTGTATATGCTAAAAACACGCACATTAAGCGTTTTTTTTATATAATTTGTTTCTTTACATTATAGGAAAATGAATAAAAAATACGCGAAATGGTGTTTACGTCTTTACAATGGCTAAACGGTTGACGACCTCAATTTTTTTGCGACCCACCCTGTTTTTATGCGCACATAAATATAAACTTAAGTTAGGTGGTAAACAAAACCAAGAGTCTCAAGAACCAAAGGCCACGCTTAGCAAGGTATTGGGCCTAAGATGGAAAATGGGAATCAGAAATCGTGTACAGACGAACCTATGGATATTTTCAAAATAGGCGATGGAATAACAACCTGACACTACATCAAGGAAATAGTCCTTTGATCGACTTTTACTTTTAGATGCAGCATGCTACGTTTTTTCTTTGCTCTCAGGCCAGCATGGAAGCGACCCTGTCGTCAAATAAATATATAATAAATATTTATTCAAATCTTCGACGTAGAAAAACAATGAATCATTTTTTATCCGACTCAATCCGTCTTAACTAAGTAACAAAAAATATTATATAAGTAAAATAAAGCAAGAAATAAATATTACGTGTAATTAAAATATCTACATACTTCAATAAATAATTATTAAATAAAAAAATAAATTCTATACTTACTGCCTATGCTCAGAGCGAGTAGGTATTTTTATTTTGGAATTTTGTAGTAGTTCATATTTTTTTCACACTTGAACTGTGAAAAAATATGAAACATTTTTTCAACAACTTATTTTTTTCTAATTTTATAAGACGAGCAATCGTTTGGAAGCTATTACACGAGGATAAAATATTTAAAAAAATGTACGACGCAGGCAGTCCACTTATAACATCCTTGTAATTAATGAATAGTTGTCGATATAGAATGGGAAGATTTCTATAAATGGTTTTTATATAATACCCTACGAATAATAAATCGTAGATAATACCTAATAACGTGATATACTGTAGTGTAGGGGGCGTTGCTGGGCGTACATCCTTTTGTGCTCCTCGCCCTCGACGATGCGATGTGTGGGTTTTTGACGTTTTAGATTTTACGGGCGAGTGGTAAAGTTATTTCCATAACAAAAAATTGTTTACAAGATAATATATTAGCAGTCTTTTTTGCATTTACGATACATTACAGAAGTCAATAAGGCAGGCAAGTACATTGTGAAACGTGAGCAGTTTGGTGGAGAAGTTCGATTTACAGGGAGGAAGTTCGATGTAAATTAGGCACTCGTAGTTAGAATTGCAAAATTGGATGTCCGTCAACAATGACCTGAAGAAAGCCCATATAAATAATTATGATATACGACCCAAAACCGAAACGTATGGCGAAAAACGATTAGGAGAGGCGAACCCAAATAAAATTGAATTTATGGCTAGTAATATAGATATATAATATAGATAACTTCAAAAAGGAATGGTAACAAGCTGCTTTAGATAGAGATCAGTGGAAGAAGGAAGGGGAGGCCTTTGTCCAGCGGTGGGACACATTATCAGGCTAGAAAAAAATATTAATATTTCTCCACCCAAGTACTTTAACCATTGTTTAAGTATCTATGTCATAAGTATTTAAAATTATTTTCCAGTCGAGTATACGCGAGGCGAGTCGCCCCACGTCCTGGAGACGGGCAAGTACACGCAAACGGCCAACCAGCCGCGCATCGCCCTCTCGCCCAACTCGGAAGTCCTGGCCGTGTCGGTAGACTCGTCTGTGGAGTTCTACGACACCTACACGGGAGAAATGTACGACACAGTGGACAATGTGTATTCAGGTAATTTTTTTGACACAGAAAGTTTTGTTCCGCAAATGTTTCCATCTAGTTCGGTAATGTAAGTCGCTTCGAATGATGCTGCTTACATAATTTCGAACTCCACTTAGTAAGTTCGTTTGATGTTCAATCCGCCAATCCGGAGGTTCTGGGTTCGATCCCCAGCCAGTGCAAGTTGGAAAATGGCCTTTTTTAAATTGTCCTGGGTATTGGGTGTTATCTTTATATGTATTTATTATAACATAGAGTATCGTTGAGTTAGTATCCCATAACACAAGTTTAAAAACTTACTTTGGGGCTAGCTAACGTGATTTGCCCTTATTTATTTATTCAATTAGAGGTATTCCACAAGGTACGACCGAAATAAGAAAAACATTTTTAACTTCTTATACATATCTTCATCGTTTCAACCGCAGGGAGTTCGCAGCTGGTATGTCCAGCTGTGGACCCACTCTATCCCGAGGGTTTCTAAAATGACCGATTTAAGCGGCCTGTATGGATCAACTGATCATTATTTTAGTATAGGAGAATGAAAGAAAATTATTAGCGTATTCTGTTGAGCAACATTTAAAATGTATAATGCAGATGGAATAACGAAGATGGGAGAGACCTTAGCCCAGAGATGGGATAAAACAGGTTAACAAAAAAAAGTGTACAAAAGTATAGTTACAAAAAGTCACTATTATCTCTTTACATATAAACCTACTTTGTCAAAAACGTTACTTTACATATGCGACTAGAGAAGTAATAGATTACTACTCATAAAAATACTAATGTTTTAGTTGGGGGTGTTTTTCGGAATAATACATTTACCTACGTACGTCATTAGTTAGAAAAAAACCATTTGTAGACCAATGAAATTAGCTTAACCTGGACATAATCCTATAACCGTAATTTTCTTTTTTTTATGATATAAAGTATTGTTAGTTATAGTTAAAATAAAAAGAATTAAACATTTTAGGGCCCCGCGTCAATGTCAAAAAACGAAAAATCTAAATTTTGAACTTATTTTGATTTTATAAGTACAGCATAATAAATAACTTTGTAAAAGTACCACTTACGTGATATAACGTTTGCATTCCAGTTAGACAAATCAAAATTAAACTAATCAATCAATCAGGACTATCATTAATTAAGAAGATTCAGTATGGTACACATTTTCTGGCTTATCTTACCAGAAATTATAGATATAGTAGTTCAACAATTTATTCTGAAAAGTATATTATGTGTGCTGATAAATTATTAAATATTAAACAAATTCACTTTGCAGATTTCTACATTTACAAATATTGGTATTTTTTGAAAAACTAAAATACATACCTATTTTGAAAGTGTTTAATTTATGCCGTCAACATATTATTAGTACTATAAGATACAAATTAAACAATAAATATTCACGATTATAATTTATTTGATATATTTTCTTACTTACGTTTTAATGTGAACGTTATTTCTTGCAGCTTACGGTCGCTATTTGTTTGTGCCCTTACTCCCGACAGTGTTGTCGTGAGTGATAAAAGCATCCCGCTCTCACATATTTTCAATTAAATATTCAATTTCATAAGTGTGACATTAAGATGTTTAATTTGGATGAAAACATGATTATAGTACACTAAAAGCTCTAGTTAAACAAAAATTACACGGTTTCTATTTTTAACTACTGAAAAAAACATTATTATTAAAAACGTTAAAAATAAATGTTTAATTTGGGTATTAAATGTCTAAAAAGACGCATTATAGCTAAAACAGATATAGTCATTATGGTTACCATTTTGGCTTATCTAAATATTGAGATCAGATGAAAACTGTAATAAAAAAAGTACATGCAAATTTGGTGTCAGTTTAATATTGCTATTAAGTGATCGCATTTGAATGCACCTCAAAATTAACCTAACAAGGTATTTGGTTACCTGTTTTGCTTTTAGGAAAAAGTTAGGTAGTGTACAAAATCTCAAGATTTTTATATAATAAGGTTACGACCGCGGATTTTTTACATAGTATATCTAATTAATATTTGATACTTAATATTTATATCCGATAAAAGAATAAAAATAACGAGTTTATGAATTATGTCCAGGTTTTGCTAATTTGACTGGTCTATTGTTAATAGACAAATCAATGAGTATTTGTGTGCGTACCTCGTGTTCCAGAACAGAACAGAGAAGTGGTATCGGCTTCATTTTCAAATCGAATAATTCTGTATGTACAGTGAAAACGGGGTTAAGTCAAAAATCATAGTTTTGAGATAATCATGTTTAAAGTTTCAAAAGATTCCCACTCATTTTCTATGGAAGTTTTAAGTTTTGGTTTCTATTATTGATAGATAATACCCATTTCAATAAACTTTTGAAACAAATATTACGTTATGTCTTCTTTTTTAATATAAAAAATTGAAAAACATTGAGTTATGTCGTTTGACACAAAAAAAAACATTTTGTTTGTGCCAATTAATATAAGTCACATTATAACATTTTACACATTATGCTTTGCTTTAGTGCTAAATGATATACATTGACTGTTTTCATAGACAAATGAGATCTCTAATAATACAGCGAAAAGTTACAAAATTAAACATGTCAATTTCGATGACAGCATTTGAAATATGCTGGTTTTATTTTGATAATGTCGAAAAAAAAAGAGTTATATCACTATACACAAATCTGAGTACCCGTCCTTTCCGTCCGTTCTTTTTAAGTGTTATGATTCTGTTTGTATCAATTTACACTAACAAAATTAATAATATAGTTTAGTTCAACTAGTTTTAAATGCAATTGTATTAAAAAACAAAAAAGTTGTGGAAACTTGAAAAATCCGATACTTACATCACTTGACACGAATCCTAACTTTGTCATTTTAAGCCCTACGGCTATGAAAGTCAGACAGAAAAATAGCATTTTTTTTCTGATTCAGAATATGTAAGAATATTAAAACCGATATTACTCGAGTTAACTCAGTTTTCACTGAACGTACAGAATTACGTTAGTTAATGAAAATTGCAATGTTGATAATGCTATTTGAACGGCTTTGAGATAAGAATGTGTGTTATCAATGTTATCATTTAATCGTTTCTAATGTTTTCCAGTAAATATGATTTAGATCATTGTTCCTAATTGCTTTTTAGACAAGCACAATTATGATTTTGTTCTTTATTTTCCTATAGTAATGATTTACTCATATCATTCCAGGCTATGATTATTTCTTGTTATTTTACTTTCCGTATCAGGAAAATAAACAACAATAAACAAATGACGAAACATGTCCTACTAATATCAAGTAGGTACATGATATTTTTTTCGTGGTTTATTAGCGATGTTTCTTGGGAAAGGTAAATATTTTATCATGAAGTGTGTAGCTAAATAGATTTGAACACGGGTATATCATATTATGCCCGCAATATGTTCGCGATATTCACGCTGACGATAAAATAGATATTTGAACAAATCGTAACGTCGCGTAAAATTGCTATCAAAAACCAGAATATGTAATCTTTTGATCAAAGTGGGTTTTTGAACCAAAGTAAAACGTGTTTAAGAAGGAAAATGTTGTTTTTCTGGCATGGCTTCTGACGCGAACCGTTTTTCACATACAGTGTGAATCATTGGTTGAATTGAATGTTTATTACAAGTGGTATATGGGGCATAGTAAAGTCGTACGATTAGTGACTCATCGATGAGGAACATAATGATGAGCTGTTTGTTTTGTAATTCTCCGTATTATATAATGAATTATGAGAATCGCAGAATGTTTGTGAAGTCAAATCATGTGACATGGCTTTAACTTGTTTTGATTACGATAAATCTTGAATGAATATAATTCCTGCGAACACGTGAAGAGTTAAGGACAAATGTCCATATTTTCAAGTTGAAGGCCTAGCGTAGACATTTTTCGAAAACAAAGATGAAATCAAAAACGAATTCGAAAACAACTTGTGTCCTTGTGTAACTACATGTTTAGAAATGTAGTTACACAAGGACAGTGGTTCATAAAATAGTTTGAAGGGTTGTCTATGTTTTAGTAGCTTAAAATTTTAAATTATATCTCCGTTTCCTTACAAACAATTTATTTCAAATGGGGGCAGCACTGGACTCCATGAGCTGAATGACTACATTTCAAACTTTAAGCTGACACGAATTTAAAGCTGAATACACGTCAAACTTTCCAAAACTACTTCGCTCATAAAATAATTTGAATGGTTATCTAAATATTAACAAAAGGAATTTCCGTTTTTCACCTACGAGGAAAAATAACTTATTTCAAAGAATACACAATAATAAGGTCAATTTGCGTGGGAATCGGCGTATGAAAAATCTTGCTTGTAGTGAAAACAGAACTTCGGATCATTTCGTTTGAATGCAAGAAGCAAGAGCTAACTTTATTGAAATAATATAATTTATGGCAAGGATTTTCCATGGACGCCCCCACAAGATTTCCTTTAAGGCCGTACCTAAATTTTCCGGGGTCCAGTGCTGCCCCCATTTATGCATCCAGTTTTTGAAAGATGTGAAGTTGTTGATTTGTTTTTATTATATTGTTTAATGAGATTTTATACCATGCACTTTCTATCGTATTGTAAAAAAATATTTTTGAGTGTACGAAACGCTCCGACAAAGATGCATTACCCATCGTGTTGCCACTATTGTCAGATAGCGTCACTGCTATTTCCCAATGTAGAAAAAGTAAAATCCTTTTTGATACATCGTGTTATTGAAAGAACGCAAAACTTCTCAGATGGTACCTCAGCCCATGAAACTGAACAACTTTCACGAAATCCAAAAATAAAATCCGGATTTTCATACAAATTGACTTGATCAACTGATCAGTTTGTATGAAAATTCATTTTTTTTTTTAGTTTCGTGAAAGTTGTTGAACAAAGTGAACAAAAGTTGTTCAGTAACATGGGCTGAAGTACCATCTGAGAGGTTTTGCGTTCTTTTATTAACACGATGTATAGTGTACAAACGTCCATAATATCTAAAAAACATATTTTTGTAATCTAAGGATTTATTTCTTACAAAATGAAGAAAAAATACTTGCTGCGACACATAGTGCAACAATGAGGGCTCAAAATGTATGAAGCGATCAGACACCTCCTTATTCAGACGAAATTTCTCGTAGTACTGGTATGTAGGAATGAAAATGCTGTGCAAATGAAAATGAATGCATATTTCATGGCGTTGCTACCACCAACGGCATAGGTAAAATTTATAATATCGATTGTTTCTTTGTCCATTGCCCCATTACAGTCTGTTATTAAAGACTTATTATCGACCACAGTCACATGTAAGGGCCGGTCGATAGCGGTACCTTGAAAATAGCTTGAATTATTGACTGGCAGCATGGTATGGCATCGCATAGCCCCGTGCTATAAATAAGTTTGTTGTAAAATAATCCTAATGATCGCTTTCAAAGAAAACCTGATCCGCATCGTCTGCTACTTAATTGAAGAAAAGTTTTACCCTCCCCACGTAGACGTTTTAAGGCCGTACCTAAATTTTCCGGGGTCCAGTGCTGCCCCTATTTTAAATAAATCATTTTAAAGAAAACGGAAACATCATTTAAAATTTTGCTACTACCAAGTCCTAGATAACCCTTCAAAGTATTTTATGAACTACTGTTTACAGTTTAAAGTGAGAACGTTAAGCTTTACTACGCACATTTGCGAAAAACGGCCACTTTTGGCTAATGTGCGTAGTAAAGCTTAACGTTCTCATTATAAACTGTAAACAGTAGTTCATAAAATACTTTGAAGGGTTATTTAGGACTTGGTAGTAGCAAAATTTTAAATAATGTCTCCGTTTTCTTTGAAATGATTTATTTAAAATAGGGGCAGCACTGGACCCCGGAAAATTTAGGTACGGCCTTAAAACGTCTACGTGGGGAGGGTAAAACTTTTCTTCAATTAAGTAGCAGACGATGCGGATCAGGTTTTCTTTGAAAGCGATCATTAGGATTATTTTACAACAAACTTATTTATAGCACGGGGCTATGCGATGCCATACCATGCTGCCAGTCAATAATTCAAGCTATTTTCAAGGTACCGCTATCGACCGGCCCTTACATGTGACTGTGGTCGATAATAAGTCTTTAATAACAGACTGTAATGGGGCAATGGACAAAGAAACAATCGATATTATAAATTTTACCTATGCCGTTGGTGGTAGCAACGCCATGAAATATGCATTCATTTTCATTTGCACAGCATTTTCATTCCTACATACCAGTACTACGAGAAATTTCGTCTGAATAAGGAGGTGTCTGATCGCTTCATACATTTTGAGCCCTCATTGTTGCACTATGTGTCGCAGCAAGTATTTTTTCTTCATTTTGTAAGAAATAAATCCTTAGATTACAAAAATATGTTTTTTAGATATTATGGACGTTTGTACACTATACATCGTGTTAATAAAAGAACGCAAAACCTCTCAGATGGTACTTCAGCCCATGTTACTGAACAACTTTTGTTCACTTTGTTCAACAACTTTCACGAAACTAAAAAAAAAAATGAATTTTCATACAAACTGATCAGTTGATCAAGTCAATTTGTATGAAAATCCGGATTTTATTTTTGGATTTCGTGAAAGTTGTTCAGTTTCATGGGCTGAGGTACCATCTGAGAAGTTTTGCGTTCTTTCAATAACACGATGTATCAAAAAGGATTTTACTTTTTCTACATTGGGAAATAGCAGTGACGCTATCTGACAATAGTGGCAACACGATGGGTAATGCATCTTTGTCGGAGCGTTTCGTACACTCAAAAATATTTTTTTACAATACGATAGAAAGTGCATGGTATAAAATCTCATTAAACAATATAATAAAAACAAATCAACAACTTCACATCTTTCAAAAACTGGATGCATTTATATAAAGTGATTTGCTGTCAAGAGGTTTGGTGACAGTAAAACAAAACGCGAATCACACGCGATTGACAAATAAACATGAATGATTAATGACATCTCGTTCAGTAAGTATGGCGGTATAAATAAACGGGCAAGTGCGAGTCGGACTCGTACATGAAGGGTTCTGTACCTCCGTACAATGATTTAAAACGCTAAAAAACACGTTTTTTGTGTGACGACCCCCTTTAATTTTTAACTTTATTTTATTTTTAGTATTTGTTGTTATTGTGGTCATAGTAATACATAATTGGTGAAAATTTCAAGTATCTAGTTAATGCCATTATAAAGATTAAGTTAAAAACGCTGAAAAAAACACGTTTCTTGTATGACGACCCCCTTTAATTTTGAACTATTTTTTATTTTTAGTATTTGTTGTTATATCCGCCACAGTTATTCATAATCGGTGAATATGTCAAGTGTCTAGCTATTACGGTTCAAGAGATAGAGCCCTGTGACTGATGGACAGACAGACAGACGGACAGACAGCGGAGTCTTAGTAATAGGGTCCCGTTTGCACCCTTTGGGTACGGAACCCTAAAAATGGATTATCATATGGGAAATTATAAAAAACCCAAGTATAGAAAACGTAAGGTTTTTGTAGTTTTTTCATTGTAATATATGTTTTCATAAAATGTTATTAACAATTATAGTGCTATGCTTGTTTAAATTAATTTTAGGCCGCTGTACACATTTCGCGACATGACACTGCAACAAACAGGGCCAAATGAGAACAGACTCTTTTACTTGATCTAGGCAGACTTAGTTATTGCAAATTATTTTAGCCCAAAATTGGTTTCTGGCTATAATATTGTGAAATTGGACATAGACAAGGATTAAAACGTATGCCAAGGACTATCTTTGACCACAGACTGAATGTCCGGTGGGTATCCGTATGGACCCATGCCCCCACTGGCATCTTTTACTAGAGGATATAAGAGAAATTATGCCTCACTATAAGAGTCTGGCTAACGAAAGCTAATCCAGAAAAACCACAGCAAATTAAAGAAATCTAAAGCTTTGTTTTAAATTAAATACTTTGATAGAGATTTGATACTTTCTAGTTTTTTTTGTTATATAAAATTTTATTTTTTATGTTTTACATTTATAGTATAATATTAAATCTCGCTCGGATAAGATAAAAATTACTTTGTTCAGAGCATACTGTACCTCGCTGTACACGTGCAGCCTGTGGGCCACATACTCGCAGGGCGTCTACTGCGCTCTCCGTGTACAATTCAATAACGCGTTCAGAGCGGTGTTGGGGCTGCCTCGCTTCTGTAGCGCATCAGGGATGTTTGCAGACGCGCATACTGACTGTTTTCATGCTTCTATGCGCAACCGTGCATGCGGGCCAGCTCCAATACTGTCCTGGCGGCGATAGCTGAGAGAGAGGATTGTCCTTACTTGAGACACTGCAGTGACAAACACGTACCGTGCTGCCCATTTAAGAGGCAATTCTAAATCATTTTAAAGTAATAATTGTTATTTTTTTTTTGACATTTAAAATTGTATGTGTGTTTTGTGTATTTTATTGTATTAATTTTCGAGCGACTGACATTTTTATTATTTATTTAAATTGTATTATGGGTCAAATAGTTACCTGAAATAAATGTATTTTATTATTTTTATTTATTTATTAAATAGGTTTCAAATTAAATAATAAAATGTGTATATTCAGAGTAGTCTAGCTAGACGGTTGACGGCACGGTAGGCGGGCTTCGTCAATACATCGTAAGAAGGATATTTTGTGTTATTAGGTAGTAAATGTTTGTTCAAGTCAATAATACACTCGGTTTACGATTTTCCTTATTGTATATGTTAATTTACAGGTAATAAATATTAACTTGGAATCTTCTTTGCAGGGTTAATAAATTACATGAAGTTTGACGCAAGTGGAAAATACTTGTTCGTATGCGGCGACCGAGCTGTGAGGATCCTCCACAATGTGTGCGGGTATTATACCATGATCGGCAGCTGCACGCGGCTGCTCGGCTCTAAGCAGACCTCGGCCACTGTAGAACGCCTTAAGAAAACCATACAAGACTGCAAAGAAACCTTGGCTTCGTTCGGAAAATAAGACAACAAGTATTTTTGAATCATTTCCTTTGTTCGCACTGACTTTGTAAACTGTTAAGAATATAATCTAAGTTAATTTAAACACAAATTAAATATTGATAAATCTTTCTATTTAGCATTTCAATTAAATGCCAAGTCAGTGGGGAACGACGGGAGAAACGGAAGCCTGTTTTTGTCATGTGCATTTATTTTCGTATTAAATCCGTAATTAAACAACTATTTTTATACGTTTAGTTAGGACTTTACAGTTATCTTAGATCACAAGTTAAGGAATCTGATCTCTGTCCAAATTAATATTTTAAGATTAGATGATTATACTAAAAAATATATGTATATTACAAGACTGTTTTGTAATATCCAAAATTTTAGGTTTAGGTTTCTTTATCAATGCAATGTTTTTTATCTTGTATTTTTTGCAGACTGACCCCCCATTTAAAAAGTAAGTGAGAGGTGCCTTATTTGTTACGACACTGTGTGTATGAAGCCTATTTTCTCCAACGCCCTACTCCAACCAGGTCGTCTCTAATGAAAGACCACGCCATCATTCTTGATCCTTATCAACTATATTAAAATATAAGGTTTGAGTATCTGAAATTGGAGTAGACAGATAGATAAGAGTTTTTGATACTTGCTTTGTTTATGTGGTTTTACGTGAACACAAAGGCAACGCCCTGTAAGTAACAAATGCGTAGTCACAGAATACAGTAAGAGTAAACAGAAGGGAATCTCCTAAGGTACGCGCAATATGCGTCCCCGTTCCCCGCACCCGCACCTCCCCCGGTTCTTGACGACCAACGTGAGTCATCGAGGCGAAAACGGGGGAGAGGTGCGGGGACGGAGAACGGGGACGCATATTGCGCGTACCTTAGGAGATTCCGGCCTGTGGCGTAGTGCCGAGTTTTTGAGCGAACCTAATGGATGTCTAAAGCTAAGTTGAAGTAAACAAGTACTTTATAAGATTTTATCTATTATTTGTAACGTTTCGTGAGGAATTTTATTTGTCAATTATTGTAATATCTGAAATAAAGACTTATGTTTATATATTATGTATTATTTTTACAATAAAATTGCTTATGATAACTTGTTTAGTGGCGCTGTTAAATACACCCATATTACACGTTCCACCCGTCTGGAGCCGCCTTCGCGTTGGACTGAGTTCGGTTTAAACAAGGGTTGCCAACCTTACTATTATAATATAGTATCCTACTATTTAAGGTGTCTAACTATTATTTTAGAAATATATTATAGTAGGCGAAACTACTATATTTTATCGACAAAGTCGCTAAAATCGCTTTAATATTCTTATAAAAACAATGTTCAACACAGGAAAATGGTCAGTGATGGTGATGATGATCGACTTATTAGGGATAAGGAAGGAAAATAAGGATTTGAATGGTTTCTCAGCAACATCACCAAAAGCTACCAAAAAAGAAAGCAAAGTGGGTTCAGAATATACTTACTACCTATATTTTTTTAATTATTTCCCTATCTTTTTTATTTTAATGGGTACTGAATGAATCAAAAAATACTATATTTGGTCGTTGGCAACCCTAGTTTGAACAGAGAGATAGTTCCATCGCCCGCCAGCTCGCTAGCTCGCTCGCTAGAGTTAGCGAGGTAAACGATCGCTGGCATCGTCGGATATCTTCGGCCGCATCGCTGATATCTGAGGCTCATATAGTTGACTTTGTGAACCAAAGTATGAAAAGAGGTGAAACGATATTAGCCGGCCTCGCTAGCTCACTCGCTCGCTGCCTGTGTGGACTGCCCTTAAGGCAGGCGACCCCCTCTGCCTGGATGTGCCCGTCCGGGCATAACGTTAACCAAGCGAAATATCAATCCCAGATCTTTCCACCACATGAAATAAAAAACAATATTTCAATGTTCACTTTTTATTCTGTTCAAAGTTTTTATTCTGCACAAAAGTAACATTATGACAACACACTGAGATACTCCGTGATTTATAATTTAAGTACAGTTTCACAGCTTTGATAAAATACAATTTGCTTTGAGTTCACTAGAATAAAATAATAGTTTTTAGAGTCAATTCCATTAATTTTGTCAAAAATACTTGATTTGCCAAAATATACTTATCCATCACATACCTAATGGAAACCTGAGATACTTATTCACTTTAAACATTAAGAATAGGTATTGGATCTACTGAAAAAATAACCAATCTCTCTTACAATGCCTAGTTTATTACTTTTGTACCAATATGCTGTTTTAACTGACCTAAACTGGAACTTTCACCTTCTATTATATAACAACGCGGTCTGCTTTCATCGAGCTAACTTAATACAAATGATAACGCTTAAATCTGTGAACTGTGTAAATGCACGCGTATGACGAAGGCAGTGGCGTATGGGTAGTTTGTGACGAACAAACCTAATTATCTAATAAGTGCTTCTAAGTAAGAACGTGTGAATAGACCAAGAGGAATTTATTATGGTAAATTGAGAACATTCTCATCAAAAAAAATATTAGACCACATAAAGGGTTCTTATCTACAGTTAAATATTATATAAATCCACATTCACGCGATACAACAATCAAACAACGGATCAACAAAGTGGTAAAGGCAGTTGTGGTCAAGTTGTCATAGTACATACATGTTTTATATTGGACAGGTTGGCTCCGGTGCCGGTAGAAGACATTTGATGTTTTAATATGCGGGGACCGCGGTAACCGCAGAACCCACATATAACTCGATCCTCTATTAATTCACTATGTGGTGATAGATTACCGGTAACTATTTGAATAGAGCATACTATGTATGATAGCCCACTGCAGATTATAAGTATTTAATGCACTCGAGAGTGAAACAATATGAAAGTTAACAATATACAGATATAGTAAAGCTTATTCTAATGAACATATAGATTACAGTCGAAACAACTTAATTGAAGATACTAGTTGTCAAAAACGAAATAATTCAAACATGACATCTTGAACCACTGTTGTTAAAACAAGACGTGTTTAAACAGTAAATCAGTTTTATTGTTTCGACTGTAATACACCAAAAAAATTTTGTAGTTCATCAAAAATAACAATTTGAGAACTCTCTTCAATGACGATGACTCCATAAACATGAATACTTAGAACATACAATACTAAAGCTATGAATGCATTTTAAAGCTTTTTAAAGATAAATAATAGTATTTTACAATCCCATTTACTTAGTCATTTTCAAGTAATACTTTTGAGCCGTAAATATTATTTTATAATAGGAATATACTAGGAAATCAAATTTTTAAGTACATTCCTTTGGATTTGAGTGACAGATTCTTCGTACGAGATACTTTTATAGAATTGAATCAGTTACCAATCGCCATATTGAGTATCGAACTAGGCCTATGACTGTGATACGATTGCGTGTAGAAGACAAGTGTCTAAAATGAATTTTTATAAGTATGTTTTATATTCCATATAGTTTTTATTATATATATTCCATACTTATCTGAAAATAGATGTGTTCGTCTACTTAGCACTACACTGGAGACCGCGCAGCTGGACGTCGTCGGTGATAGCAATGTCATGATTTATTTCTACTGATCGCTTCACTGCTATAAATAACTGCTATGGAACATTACTATGGACTTTACAACTAAATAACATAAAAGCCTCGTTCATATTGACACCTACTTTAACAGTTACTTGTAACATTGTAATGGTTACATTTTGCAACTACTGATTGGATTATTTTACTAGGTATATAATAAAGGTATCAATTTGTAACAGATTTGTCTACCAGGCGTGGTTTCCTAACATGAATATACAGATTAACGTTGTAAAATAAACTACGTATTATATTTTATCTTCAACATGTGAGAAATGGAAAAAGTTATCAATGTCGGAAACCGCACCCTCTGCTCTCTACTTTTACGTTTATTATTATAGACTTATATTGAGTTTCTTCTCGGCGTTTTTATTTCGTAAATAAACATAGCACGTTTATCTATCTAGCACGTATATATATATCATTGAGACATTTCATAAAAGTGACTTCACAATTCAATTCAATACACAAAATAGAACTTCGAGAGAAGCGTTATTCGGAGCGTTCTCTTTTTATTATGTATGATTAATATATTATGACTGACTTATTTCAAAATTATTTTTTACTGAAAAAGTACGAGATGATATTTTTTTATACCCAATTTTTCGAATTGACATGACTTTTTACAGAAATGCAAATTTAATAAGTTAGTACATATTATTTTTTTCAATTGCAAATATTTTGCCAACATCTACTCTCTAGCAAAATGGAAGCATTTCTTCATGATATGGTGTTATAGTCCCATTGAGCAATTGAATAATGCACTTTTTGTAACAAACGTCTACATGAATGATACAATACATGAAACTACGTTTGAACTGTCGCTTTGTTCATAGATTCGAGATACTGCTGTCAAGCAGTTAACATCACAGATAAAATAGCCCATTTCAGTAAGGTAATGAGCCAGTGCGTGATACTTTAAAATATAATTAAGTATTAAATTAAATAGCAAAAAACATTACTGTGGCGCCATGACTTAATTATTTCTTTTGATTTCTAAATACTATGTTATGACTTACTATTTAGCCCTTTTATAAAAAAAAAGATTGGGCTTTTTATAAACATTAAGTTCTTGATTCAGCAAACATGGCTACAATGATGACACGATTTATTAAGTAGATATTTGTTTACTAAATATTGTCGTAGTCTTATAAATAAGTGAGATTACTCAGATTTCCTCTCTAATAAATATAAATACATGATATCGAATAGATATAATTTTCGATACAAATAAATGCCACTGTTGTACGACTAGTAAGATAAATAGAACCGCCAATAAAAAAATTAAGTGTTTTAATTTAAACGTAATGAGTGACTTTTTTCGATAACAAAATAAAATATAGAAAAACCGAAATGTGACCGGTACTTATCAATGTACAGCCGCCAAAACAGTAATGCAATATTAACATTGACTTAGTCTTAAGACTACAAATAGTACTCTATGCGTTGCTTAAAGAACAACTGTCAAACGGCCATTTTATATCGCTGTCTATGACAAGAACTCTTTACCTTATTAGGTGAATAATGAGATACAAAATAATGGTATAAATTCTACTCAAAGACACTAAATAATTACCAACCTAACCAATTATAATAACCTGTTTTGCAAATCTATATGATTATTATAATTCTGAAAGATGGCAGATGGCAAAATGACTCGTTTGAAAATTCAATTCTTAGTCGAAACAAGCATAGTAGAGTGGCTTACTTTTTGACGATATAAACTTGTTACAAAATCATATAAAAAATCAGTCGTGATTGTCAAAAATATACACAATTCAACGTCGAATAAACTCGACATTAAACAAATAGAAACAAACATAGCTTAACCAACTTAATACGAAATAAATACTGTAAGTACTACGAGTGTCGTACGTTAGTTCACGTACGCCGCTAAACTTTGGTGCAAGAACTTCCCGCTCGCTGTCGCGAATATGGCCAACAGTTCGATTCCTTTATAATATTGGACTAGCATGAAATTCGATAACGATTCGCCATACGGCATCAGGCTTTCCTCCTCAGTTGATTACACACCACTCTGAAAACACCAAAAGTAATTATAAAAATATTGGTTATGGTTACTTAAAACTTGAAAAAAAAAAAACTAATTCTGGTTCTACTTCGACCACATCACATATCACCAGTAGTCTGGTAAATGAGTGCTCAAAAAGAGTATGTGGATGGAAAAGTCGAAAGCATAAAATTTGACTTACGAACTTTGTTTAGACTAGTTAGGAGATAAACGGGCAAAGGTCCCGTTTTTTTGTTTTTTTTTCGGAGCTCATAGTAATGCAACGATTGGAGATATAGTCTGACCACGACCGCAGTACCGCGCCTGCGGTATGCGAGCGGCGAGACGGGGGCGGTATATGTCAGACGCACATGAGATAGAATATGGGTCGAGATGTCAAGGCTGTCGTTTACAAAGTGGCCGAATATTTTAGGAAACGAAAAGCAGACAAAGATAGTTTCGAATATAAAAGTGATTTTCGAAACGTTTTATTTTTCCAATAATTACACATTAATTTTACTTATATTGTTTTTTTTTTATTTGTGCTTAAAAATCGTATTGAACCATAATAAGAATTGGATATAATATGTATACAGCGTGAAAATATTGTACTTCGATATCTTAAGATCTAGCCGACAGTATGAATCTCTTGTAAGTCCATCCTCTGCCTCCCCGTAAGCAAGAAACCAAAAAACGGGACCTATTTTGCCCCCCCCCCCCCCCCCCCTCGGACTCACCTCCGAGGGGTAAGGACTTTAAGTATGTTTAACCTAACCTAACTTTCTTTAAAAAAAAAACTAAAAATTTTCTGCTTTCCACTTTTCCATCCACAATCATTCATTGCCCAGGCTACAGAGGATTAAAAAGTTGCTAAAAGTACACGTGATTAGTAGACAACCCCATATCCCGAAATGTCATGTCTATTCTTTATCATCTTTATCATCAGGTGGTTAATTCAATTTCAGTCAGTACTTTGGCATTCCCGTAAACTAATAAATGTATTGTGTTTCTATTTGTGAAGACCTGTTATTGTCTTTAAGTTTGCTACTTTGCAACCTCTTACGTAATTATAGCTGTTGGTCATCCGAATGTATACGAGTAAAATAAAATTAATTTCTATTAGAGATAAGTATTTAGCAATAACAAAGGGATGCGCCGTGTTTTCCCGATCGAGTACAAATATTAATCAATAGCATCGAGGTGTAGTCTCGTTCTCCTACTGATTCATCCATTGTAGAAATATAGCTTGAGGAGCTCAGTGACCCGGCAGGAGTACGTATTACTAGCGCCTGCAGAAGTTAAGCACAAAAATTGCTCGTGCTAACCTTGCTTCCGATACGCACGTTTAGCCGTTGGTCCTGGATATCTACATTGTATGACAGTCGCCTTTAAGGCGACGTTGGTTCACAATTTGCAATACTATGCGTGTTTTTGAATAATCACTGTTATTAAACTACTACAGTTTATTCCTCAAAAAATTTACATAAAAATCTTAAGGATTTTCTACAGATGTGTGATTGTATACAGTGATTGTATAAAATATTAATATGTATTATAAAGGCAAATTCAGAGGTATGTTTGTGATTTTTTTCTATCGAGCCAAAAATGCTTAATCGTGTTTTGGATATTGTGGGTGTCTGTAGAACCTTAAAATTCTTACGTAAAATTTTTGAAGAATAAACTGTAGTAGTTTAATTACAGTGATTTATTAAAAACACTCACAGTTTTCTTGGCTCTGAACTAGCGGGGCCTTAAGTAGTATAAGGTGATGTTAAATTGTCCTTGGTCCTTAAATTGTCAGAATCGGTCCTTGATATGCCAGACAGAAAATTCAAAGCTTATGTAAAGAAAGTACTTTGTGAGAAGGCTTATTATAGGACCGATGACTATCTTTAAGACAAAAAGGTCTGGCTTGAGCTTGGCGCGGGTCCCTCTTAAAGGTTTGTATACTTAGACATGTCATAATTTAGGTACATTGGTACATACTAAATTTACAAATTGACATTATTTTAAATTTCGTAATTCTTATAATTCAATTTAATTATGACATAATAAACAATGTAATCTCTGTCCATCTATATAACTAATTTTAAGTTTTTAGTTTGTTAGTTGACGTCTTTGGAGAAAACGTGCAGTGCAGTTTGTTGCCGCTTCTTCTGCACTTGCGCCTAGGAAGCGACGTAAACTTAGCTTTAAGTAACGATTTGACGTCAACATTTGTGCAAAACAAAACAAAGTGACTATTATTAAGAGATATTATAAATATCCTATGATAATAAAGATATTTTGAATTTTTGAATTTTTTTTTGTTAGAAGCAATTGACCTTGAAGTGGCGCCCTCATTTGAAATAAATTGTTCACTCGTAAATATGGTGATAATTTCTATATTGCTCATCGTCAGGCACTAAGTAGCCCTTTAAATTATTTTATGAACCACTGTTGAAAGTATTTACATTAGTCCGTCTAGCTTTAAAACTCATCTCCGCCAAAAGTGGCCACTTTTGACGGGCATGAGTTCGAAAGCTAGACGGATCACCAAGAATAGTTTCAACGGCAGTTAATATTTAAAGGGCTATCTCGTGCCTGGCGATTAGCAATATAGAATTTATCACCATATTTACGAGTTAACAATTTATTTCTAATGAGGGCGCCACTTCAAGGTCAATTGCTTCTAACTTACCTTAAAAATCACTAGTGTCGGTCACACACGAAAGACACGAGATCCAGCTTGTCCACTAGTCCGCACTTGACAGTACGTTGTAGTGTGTGTGTAGTACTCACCCTCACCAGTAGGTGTGCGTGCGCAGGCAGTCGCCCGCCAGGTCTGCCAGTGTGTGTGTAGTACTCACCCTCACCAGTAGGTGTGCGTGCGCAGGCAGTCGCCCGCCAGGTCTGCCAGGTCTGCCAGGGTGTGTAGTACTCTCCCTCACCAGTAGGTGTGCGTGCGAAGGCAGTCGCCCGCCAGGTCTGCCAGTGTGTGTATAGTACTCACCCTCACCAGTAGGTGTGCGTACGAAGGCAGTCGCCCGCCAGGTCTGCCGGTGTGTGTATATTACTCACCCTCACCAGTAGGTGTGCGTGCGAAGGCAGTCGCCCGCCAGGTCTGCCAGTGTGTGTATAGTACTCACCCTCACCAGTAGGTGTGCGTGCGAAGGCAGTCGCCCGCCAGGTCTGCCAGTGTGTGTATAGTACTCACCCTCACCAGTAGGTGTGCGTGCGAAGGCAGTCGCCCGCCAGGTCTGCCAGCAACACCTTGTTGTTGGGCAGCAGCGTGATGCCCGCCACCCTGCGCGGCCTCTTGTCCGCTAGTTCGCAAGCTGACAGCACGTTCCCGCTGATCGCGCACAGCACTACCAGCGCGGGTCTGCCGCGCACTGAGCGCGCGCACACGATTCGCAAGCCGTTGTCTGACTCTTCTAGAGCTATGCCGCCGTAGCCTCCACGACCTGTAAAACAAGAGATTTTCTAATAAGCTGGCTGATACCAAATGCAAATGTATAATTTTTAAAAATTAAAGGGGGTCGTCATTTAAGAAACGTGAATTTTCAGCGTTTTAAAACATTGTACGAAGGAACGGAACCATTCATGTATGAGACCTAATCGCATTTAACCGGTTTTTACAGTAACAGATCGACAAATAGAAGTCTATAAAATTTACTATGAGAACTTAATCAGCTTCTTTTGACGTAAAGTTTTTTTGCGGATAATGAACACTCGAATTTATAATTTCAGTTACTTTATAAACTATATAAACCTTTAGGTACGGGCGCTAGCGTCGTTTTGAGATTCCCCTCGATGTCGTATATTCTGACGGCGACGTCCGCCACGACCAGCAGGTCCTGCGACAGCGCTAGCCCGCCCACCAAGCCGAGATCGTTACTTCCCACCTGAAAAGAAACATTTTCATTGACTGGCCCGAAGATACCTTATAACACCACCAAAAAACCACCCACCGCCACTGCTGTCTTGAGTTACGAGTTCTTTTGACAAACTCTACACATGCATTCGTTCTTCTACAAATCTCCTCATTTCTGATTCGATCACGTAGACACCTAGCATAGCCCTCTCCATAGCCCGTTGAGCGACCTTGAGCCTTCTTATGAGACCCATAGTAAGGGAGAGACCACGTTTCAGAGCCATAAGTCATCACTGGTAATGTTCGGTGTAGCAACACGAACAGTGACGTCAAGCGCATCGCATGTCGATGCGTTTGACCCAAAAACTAATCAGTGCAATAATCGCCGCGGTACGATGCGCTCATAAACATTTTCATTAACATTTTAGTAACATTTTCACATAACATTTAAGATCTTTAAAAATATAGTGTTTAACAATTAACTCTTTCTTAATTAACAACTCACCCTAGTTCAGGCACCCTACATAAGGTCCTTCGAACTACTCCTCGCGCGCGTAATAAAATTCGTGAATTGAGGTGAACAACCAGCGAACATTAAACAGTGAACAATTGAAAATTGTGCGTGAACTTAGTAAGTGACATTTGATGGACAATCGTTATATTCTTAACATTAACATTGCCGGTTCCGTGTACCAGCTGAGTAGGTAATTACAGCGCCGTGCCACTTCCAGCTCTAAACAAGTAAGATCTTTCCATTTTACTCTTGCTCCCATTTATTTACTGCCTATTTTTAACATGGAGAGCGTTGACAACATTATTAGTACACAAGATGAACTTCTTACGGCGATGGAGAAGGTCCTAACCAACTTCAAAAAGGAACCTACGGCTCGCAAAAATTTATCTAGCATTAATCGTCGTCTGGACACTTTGGAAACCTATTGGAAAGATTTCCAAAACAATGATCTTAAACTTAATGAATTACCTAAGAAGTCTTCTTACTTGTACTTCACTAGCAACTACTATAAAAGAGTTGAGAAATTTTATCAAGAAGCTAGAAGTTACATCGAACAACACATCAAGCAACTGTCTTTTCCAAGCGAAAAGGATAAACAAGATGCAGGAACCAGCAAGGAAACTGCGCCGACCGTAACTCCTGTGGCGGAGCCTCGAAAAACATTTGAACAGTCTAAAGAAGAACATCAACACAAATCATCAACATTAAATCAAACATTAGAGACCTCCACTGGAAATACGGTTTTAGACAACATGCTGCATAAACAAGAAACAAATTTCAAGGCCTTCAAACGGACGATGGAACATATGGACTTTGAAGCTATGTCTGAAAAATGGGAGTTCGAAGATTCGTTAAAAACATTACAGTCTCGTTGGTCGGTGGTCGATAAACAACATTGGGAGATCATTAATGAAGCTGGCGAAGAAGTTAGTGACTACGAGATAAAATTTGATTTTCATGAGAGGCAGTACAACAGGTTGAAAAGGCAAATTAACTCAAAAATGTGGTCAGTAGCACATCGCGAAAAATCTACCCCACAACTCGACATACCATCTTTTAATGGCCAATTTAATCAATGGGTACCTTTCAAGAACTTATTCCGTGAGGCGATACACAACAATAATTCAATTTCCAGCGCCCAAAAAATGCAATTTTTAAGAAGCAAAGTACGTGGAGAAGCAGAACGGCTGATCCAACACCTACCGATTAGCTCTGAAAATTATAACACCTGCTGGGAAATCTTGAACAATCGCTACAACAACAAAAAACTCATCTTTACTTCTCACATGAGCACCCTTTTAGGGCTTCCTAACATGCAACAACAATCCCTGGGGCATATCAAGAAACTTCACGATGTGACTATTGAGTCGCTTAACGCGATTAAGAACCTGGAAATCGATATAACAACATGGGATCCGATATTAGTACATCTTCTATCGCAGAAATTAGACTCCGTTACGCACGCCGATTACATAGAAGCCTTGAAGAACCCCCGGGAGCTACCTATTTTAAAAGATTTCTTAGATTATCCCGAGGGAAAGTTTACAGCCATGGAATCATCGCGACGAAAACCCGAAACTTTTCAACAAAAACCTAACATTTATCCGCAACGAGATTATCATAACTCTACTAAAAATTATCAACCTAATCAAATTCAAACAAGAATCAATAACAATAATTTTCAACAAAAACATCTAAACAAACAATTTAACACATCATTCCATATTTCATCTGACATTAAATGTCCTCTTTGCTCTCAAAATCACGGCATCTATAATTGCAAAACCTTTTTAGGTATGCCAATTAACCAAAAATTAAAAACAGTCAATAAATTGAAACTTTGTTCAAATTGCTTATTTAGTCACAATGGCAATCCATGCATTTCATCGAAAACATGTCGCAAATGTGCGAGTCAGCACAGTACACTACTGCACGAGGCCTTCACTGAGGCATCGACCCCGATTGCTTCATCGAGTTCATCGACTTCAAGAAAACCTTCTGAAAATATAACATCAAACACGCATGCGTCTCAAGATAATTTTTCTCAAACATTGTTGGCTACTGCAATAGTGAACGTCAAATCCAACGATGGCGAATACTATTCCTTCCGAGCTTTGATTGATCAAGGCTCTCAGTTATCATTAATAACCAAAAAAGCGGCTCAACAATTAGGTCTTAAAAGAAAACAATGTAAAGGTACTATTTTTGGTGTAGGACATATGGAGAACTCTAGCAAAGGGGCGGCAATCATTGAGTGTAGATCATTATACAACGACTTTCAATTCTATACGGAAGTACTCATAATGAACGACTTAATAAAAAATCTACCAAACAAAACATTTGAAAAACCATCTTGGAGTCATATTTCTAACATTGATTTGGCCGATCCCGAATTTTACAAAAGCCGTCCAGTAGATTTATTACTTGGAGCCGACATTTATTCTATGATCATATTAGGCGGGTTGATTAAGGGTGAATATTCGACTCAGCCTGTTGCGCAACAAACTCATTTGGGATGGTTATTATGTGGTAACGCGCAAACTTATCACTGTAACGTGGTTCTGAACTCTATGGATGACATTAAGAGATTTTGGGACATAGAAGAAATTTCTGAACAATCAAATTTATCTAAAGAAGATCAAGAATGTATCGACTTCTACAACAAAACAACAATTAGGAAGGAGGATGGACGTTACGAAGTACGGCTACACCTGAAAGAAGATATCTAACAAAAACTAGGGTCCTCTAAACAAATGGCAACCGCTCAATTTTTCAACCTAGAAAGAAAATTTGAAAGACAACAACAACTAGCTAAACATTATAAGGAGTTCATGCAGGAGTATCAAACATTAAATCATATGACCCTAGAAAACAAGGACAACCATTCAACATTGGAATGCTATCTTCCACATCATGGAGTGTACCGTAGTGAGTCTACAACCACTAAGTACCGGGTAGTATTCAACGCGTCCGCTAAAACATTTTCTGGATATAGTCTGAACGACTTGATGTATACTGGCCCTAACCTTCAACAAGACTTACAAACATTAATACTGAAATGGCGCCAGTACAAATTCGTTTTCTGTTCAGATTTAGCTAAAATGTTTCGTCAAATCTTATTAAACGAGCAAGATCAGAACCTTCAAAAAATCATTTGGCGTGAGTCCCCTCAACATCCTCTAAAAACATATAAACTCACTACCGTCTCATACGGAACAAAAAGCGCGCCATTCTTAGCTATGATGACGCTCAAAAGACTGGCAGCGGACGAACGTGAACATTTCCCTGAAGCATCACAAGTGCTGGAGTCAGCATTATATATGGATGACGTCATTCATGGCTCAGATTCCATAGTACAGGGAAAGAAATTGATTGCTGACCTCGATCGCCTACTCAAATCCGCCGGGATGACTCTAAGAAAATGGTCCTCAAACAACAAAGAACTCCTTTCAAACATTCAACAAAGTAATGACAATCACGATGCGGTCTTCAATTTCAAAACAGAAGATACAACAAAAACATTAGGTTTAGCATGGAATTCAAAAACCGACGAATTTACATTCCAATGCAAAATATCTCCTCAAAACATTAAACCAACAAAACGCAGCTTGCTTTCAGAAATATCAAAACTATTTGACCCGCTTGGATGGCTCACGCCAATCTCAACAAAACTCAAACTTCTATTTCAAAAATTATTTGGCTTAAATTTGCGCTGGGATGACCACGTACCTGATAACATTTACAAAGAGTGGTCTAAAATTACCGCCGACATACATTTGATAAATGAATTTAAAATACCTAGATGGATATCATGTACCACAGGTGACGTCATCATTCTTCAAGGATTTTGCGACGCCTCCGAGGAGGCATACGCCTGCGTTGTTTACGCACAAGTGAAGGGTCAAACCACATCCGTTATTTTTGCTGCAAAAAGTAAACTAGTCCCTTATAGAAAGGCTTTCTCTTTACCTAAATTGGAACTTAGCGGGGCCTTACTACTCGCTAAGTTAATAGAAAAAATCAAACAAGCATTAAATCAACATCAAATAGAGGTCTACTGCTGGACCGACTCAATGGTTGTATTGGGTTGGATACAAGGGGAGCCGAGCCGCTGGAAACCCTTTGTGGCTAATTGAGTCGAAAAAATTTGTAACATTATACCACCCGACTGTTGGCGCTACGTTAAATCGAACGATAACCCGGCGGACCCAGCTAGCAGAGGTTTATACGTTTCACAGCTAAAAGAACATTCTTTATGGTGGAGGGGACCATCATGGGTGTTTGGAGACAACATCGAACACAGGAAAAAACATAAATACCATACAGATTTGGAAATGAAGGCTAAATTTCAGAAACAAGCAAATACGATTCAAACAGAGTACAACGATAACATTATAAATACATTACTACATAAATATAGTTCTATAACAAAAACAATTAACATTCTCGCGTGGATACAGCGATTTATGAATCGTCAGCGCAAACAATTACCCAACTACATTACTTTACAAGAAATGAATAAAGCTAAATTGACAATTGTGAAATATGTACAACAACCGGAATTTGGAGCGGATATTGACCATTTACGCAAACATAAAAATATAAAATCAAACAGTAAGCTACTAAATTTAAACCCTTTTCTTGATCAAGAAGGGATTCTGCGTGTTGGAGGTCGACTGGCTCACGCCAACATTAGCTTTGATATGAAGCATCCCATGATAATACCTAGAGACACTAGGTTAACGACACTCTTAATCAGGCAAGCACATGAGTTAACTTTCCACGGGGGTCCTCGCCTTACACTAGCAACATTAAGACGGGAATACTGGATTACTGGAGGAAACAATACAGTGAAAAAAGAACTGCGGAAGTGTATCACCTGCCGTAAAGTCGATGGAACAAAACAACATCAGCTCATGGCGGATCTACCAGCAGCTCGTGTCAATCCAGCAAAGGCCTTCCAGCATTGTGGAGTCGATTACACCGGCTTTGTGGAAATAAAGGCTAATAGGGGAAGATCTGCGAGAACATTCAAGGGCTATGTGGCTATTTTCGTCTGTATGGTCACTAAGGCCGTACACCTGGAGTTGGTGACGGATCTGTCCAGCTCAGCATTTATGGCAGCGCTGAGGAGAATGGCTGCCAGACGAGGATGTCCGCGGTTCCTATACAGTGACAATGGCACTAATTTTGTAGGGGCCAACAGAGCCATGCAAGAGCAATTTGAAACAATTTTTAACAGTAACTTACTCGCCGACCTTGCTGATATGAAGATCGAGTGGAATAGGAACGCCGCATCGTGGCCAAGTGCCGGAGGTTTATGGGAACGAGCCGTGAGAAGCCTTAAACATCATTTGAGAAGAGTTATTGGTGAACAGAGTTGACATTCGAGGAATATGCTACCATCCTGGCTCAAGTGGAAGCGTGCCTCAACTCGCGGCCATTATGCGCCTTAACTGAAAACATAGAAGATTTAGATTTTCTCACTCCCGCTCATTTTCTTTCCGGAACTCCAGGACTTACCGTAATTGAAACAAAGGAGGATGCTCGTACACGCTGGAACATTATTCAAAAGACGACACAAGATATCTGGAAGAAATGGAAAGCAGAGTATCTAAGTCAACTGACAGCAAGACAAAAATGGAAACAGACTAAACCTAACATAACAATTGGAAACATAGTGGTGATACATGAAGATAATCTTCCGCCGGGAAAGTGGGCCCTGGGCAGAGTTGTGGACGTCCATCCTGGAAGCGATGGATTAGTGAGAGTGGTGTCTCTTAAAACAAAAAATGGCGTAATAAAGAGACCCGTTGTGAAGTTATCTGTCTTACCTCTAGAAGATGAAGCGAAAGAAAACACGGCGCCGCTGGAACAACCAAAACTACCTGAAAGTAAGAAACCTAAACAAACAACAAAACTAAACTTGTCAACATTAGCGATAATGCTTGTTTATTTTGCTACCTTCATCACATCTGGTCACGCCTTTAACACTACAAACCTACACGAAAACCAAAAACTTTACTTCGATAAGATGGCCAAAATGCAACTTATTAGAGATCAATGGAAAATGATAGCATATTATGACATTGACCCATATTGGGAAAGTACCATGACCTACAATAAATATTACGAACATCTAGAGAGCGTGTGTCATACAATGAAACAGGTGTACCAGTGCGAGCTTATCCTATTACAGTTACGTCATACCTACAACGAACTGGATCGGAATAATAAAGTTTTATTAAATTATCAAATGAACGCTCGTGCCCGGAGCCGCCGCGGTATCGTCAATGGTGTCGGATATCTTGCGAATACTTTGTTCGGAGTACTCGATGACCGCTTCGCCGAACAAAACGAAAAAGACATCACACTGGTCCGCGATAACGTGAAACATCTGGCCTTATTATGGAAGAATCAAACATCGATAGTGGAAGCGGAAAATAATTTACTAAAACGAACAGAAGAATCTATACAAAAACAACATAAGATCGTACATCAACACCTATTGAATTTGGATTCCGCTACCAATGACTTAGGAAAACAAGTAAACGAAGAAACACGCAAAACAGAATTTACCCTTTCGGCCATGGCTGCTACAAACATATTGACTCATCTTAAAAACATTCAAGATATTCTTTTGGATACTATCACCAGTACATACGGAGGAAGAATAAACATACATATCATGAATCCTGAACAACTTCAAAATGAAATAGGTGTTATCTCGGGACAGCTGCCGAAAGATATCTCCATACCTATTGATAACATACAAACAAACATGCGAAACATTTACTCTTTGCTATCAGTAAATACCAAGATGACCACGCAATATTTAATATTTGAGATAAAGGTGCCACTAGTTAGCAGAGACAGCTATGATTTATACCATATCCTCGCCATACCGCATCAAGTGGGTCGAAATATGATAACGGTGACCCCCGTCGAGGACTACATGGCCATAAATCTTCTTAAAGACTCTTATCTACCTGTTACCAAATCTGACTTAGACCACTGTCTGTCACGAGACGAAACATATCTTTGTCAATTAAAAACTCCTATCTACAAGATGAAATCGGACAACGACCTCTGCATCCGAAACAGCAATCAGCTGGATCATTGCAAAGTTACAAGTGTCGAGTGTCAAAGCAGATGGATAAGCCTAACAAAATTAAATAATTACTTCTATTTTTGTTGCGATAAGTGTCAAGTGCGGTCACTATGCGGGGATCGAGTTACCGCTCATCAGCTGACCGGTGCGAACATTATAAACATTGATAACGACTGTAAAGTGAAAACTGAGAACTTTACCATTTATTCTCACAAATATTTAGAAAAAAGGATCGATATAGAAAGTTCCTTCGAAACGTCTTATGTCGCTCCCATCAACCAAATAATAAATATAACAATCGAACCGATAAAGGATGATAACCAAACCCTGGAGAACAAACAGTTGTTTCAAGATATCGATAAAAGAATCCAGTTTATGAAAAGACAAGAACCTTTATCAGACAACATTTCTGTTCACGATGTGCATCACTACGCCCTTATCTACAGCACAATAGGCATGATCGCAATCGTGGAGATCATCGTAGCGTGCCAGCGAACCCGCAGCAGAAGGAGATCTTCGGACGTCGCGCAGCCGCCGCAACCGTCGCTACCGGCCGCAGCGCCCGCAGCCGGCCCGCGCTCGGCCGAGCGCCGGCCTCGAGCCGCCCAACAGACTGATTTACCACAAGTGTCAGTGTCAGTGAATGAGTGTAGTGCGCGAGTGCAAATGAGTGAGCCGCATTCTAACGAACAACTTACTACCCCTGTATTTTTGCGAAAGTTTTCGTTGAGTGAAAACAACCCCTGAATAATAGGGACTTTAAGAAAACATTGTTCTTCACCTTGTATCATATATCATAGCACTCATTGCATCTCTATCTCGCACTTCATCTTCTCGCATCTACGCCCCCGGCAAGATGTTCGGTGTAGCAACACGAACAGTGACGTCAAGCGCATCGCATGTCGATGCGTTTGACCCAAAAACTAATCAGTGCAATAATCGCCGCGGTACGATGCGCTCATAAACATTTTCATTAACATTTTAGTAACATTTTCACATAACATTTAAGATCTTTAAAAATATAGTGTTTAACAATTAACTCTTTCTTAATTAACAACTCACCCTAGTTCAGGCACCCTACAGGTAACACACATTGATTAAGCACTTTCGTCTTGAGGCACTAGAATATTTTGGAAAAGACACTGCGTAACTTCCCGAACGCTGCTAAGCAGAGTCGGATTCGTTGAAAGACCTATTCCTCGAAGCTGAAACTTCCTGCCTGGATCAATTGACCCAGGTAGATATACTGGTCTACAACTTCGAGGGTGGAGCTCCTAACAGAAACAGAAGCAGTGATATTGTTAAGATATACCATGTACGGCAAAATACAAGAGGGCTGACAACACCTTACAAATAATCGTACTCTGCTAGAAAGCCAAAATCGTGTATTATTTCTAGATGTCGCTATTATCTCGCCCGCTAGCCATACAAAGGATGCTGGGTACTCAGGCTGACGGTATTCACGAAAAATCAGAGATGGGGCTTGTTTGTTAGTAGAAAATTAACATCGGCATCTTTCTGAAATTAAGCGGCACCACTACAAAACTACCTTCTTTCGAAGCGAGAGAGAGTGACGGAACGCTTCAGCACCGGCCATGCTGAAGCGTTCCGTCGTTCTCTCTCGCTCTAGCAAATGACTGTTCTGAGCGACAGAAAAGGATAGCAGCATAGGAAAGTGCTGTCCCGTGCTGACAGATGTGGCCCAACCCCTGTTCTCTAAACGAGTCAGCGTGGCGCACCTCGCGCTCGATGTTCCCGAGCGCGTCGAACAGGAACACGCAGCGCGCGCCGTTGTCCCCCACGGCGAGGCGCCGCGAGCCCGCGTGCGCGGCCACGCTCACCGGCTCCACCAGGCGCTCCGAACGGATCACTCGCAACGTTGTGCCCTCTACGTTCACCTGGAAATTTAAACAATACAATGTTTGTGCATATACAAATAAAAAAAAGTGACACTACATGTAGTGCAGAGAACGGGTAGCTCTTCCGTTATGGGCACATCCTCCCTTTATTTGCTTTAGCCAAGCAGTGGGCTGATATACACTGGTAAAGAAGAAAAAAATAAGTTGTCGTTTGTACATTGTTCGTCATCATCGACAGCCCTATGTGTGCTCTCGCAATGCAATGGTCTTGCGCTTAACGAAACTAGTTTCGACTGGCGATTTTTCTGTCCCTTCGGTCAGTCAGGTTTTGAATGAAATTGAACGTGTGAGCGAGATAAAACTACTAAATTCCCAGCAATATTAAACTCGCACGTACTGCTGATTGCCTCCGTGATCAGTGCTCAAGGCCTTGTGATCCGAAGGTCGTGGGTTTCTAATCTCACTGGGAAGCATACTTTGTGAAAAGTTGTTTCCAGTCTGGTTAAGATATTGCAGGCTTATTTCCCCCAAATTATTCGAAAAGAAAGATGATTCCGTGCTTCGGAAGACACGTAAAGCTGTGGGTCCCGAACGCCATCTAGTGTTTGTTTAAACCTATCCTAGGATTGGTTCTGGATTTGTTGACTTTGGGTTGCAGAGGTTGTCAGACGGCAGTCGCTCTGTGTAAAGCCAGTAACCTCGTCACAGCGGACCGGGCTCTGAAGCGGTACCGCTGAGGATACAACCGGGAGTACGCTCAGATGATGATGACGATAATGAAACTAGAAACGAACCTCGGTGAGAGTCCGCGTCCTCCAGTTGACCGCCACCACGCCCTCCGCTGTGACCGCGATCCCTGTACAACTCCGCCCCGCTAAACCTGAAATATTATACATTTGTATCAATTTCATCAAGAATCACGTACTGGCAAGCGCAGAATCAGAAGACGATGGATTACAGGATTCTTTCAACTGGTCATTTTGGATATCCATGCCCAACTTCAACCCTTCAGTTCAACAACACGGAATATTTGTGTTCTAGTTTAGTCGCTCTTACGACATCTAGAGGAAGATATGGAGTGCTCCTATTCGAGGAAACCTCAAAATACAATTAATAAATAATTAGACTATGACAAATCACACTGACGAGCTAGCCCCAAACTAAGTTCAAACTTGTGTTATGGGATACTAACTCAATGATACTATATTTTATAATAAATACATACACAGATAAACACCCAAGACCCAGGACAATTGAAAAAGTCCATTTTCCATCTTTCCCTGGCTGGGAATCGAACCCAGAACCTCCGGCGGACTGGCGCGTTAACCACTACGCCGCGGAGGTCGTCTATAACATAAACTGACCTTCATTTACAATATGCGTCTTGAAAGCGAACGTCTCGTCGTCCAGCACTTTGACCCTGGAATTGCCCGCGTCCAAAACATATATTTCGCGCCGCTTGGGGCATCTGTAAACAACGTTGTTGAATGTTATTGTATTGCCACGTGGAGGATCGAAGTTCGCGACTCAAATAGATTTGTATGGAATACTCTCAAGAGTATTTGTAAACTTTATTGAGGAATTTACGTTATTGAACATGTTAACACTCAGACCGACATAATACAAATAACAATTGATTTACGATTATGGCTGTACGAGCATAGCACCGTACAGTATTTGATAAGAAAGCATTTACACAATTTCGCCTCATTGTTATAAAATTGTCAGTCCGCTACCTACGGCCAGCAAGCGTACCACGCGACTCATATATATCATTTTTCATATCTCAGTTTTTACCAGTTTATCAGTGACTCTCATTTGATCAGAACTCTTAATTTCGGTTCAAACCCGAACAATGGCTGTTAATGTATTTTCATCATCATTATCAATAAATTCAAGAACTATGTTTGTGCGGCCTTTATAGCGCGTCGACAAAATTTACTGTTCTCTCTCTGTATACTCTCAGGGAATGTATGTTAATGTTTGGTAGCGGCCTTCTTTAAACTTACATTTCTAGCATAGCTCTTCCGGCTTTCCTTTCGTCCGTTCATAGTGTATCACTTTTATGTGCAAAAATACTTGAAATGCCTTCAGCTGACATACACTGTGCAACGGACGCAATCGATGCCTGGAGGACTCTCTGTGCCAATGAAAACATCCCAGAGGCACCAAACCGTCAAAAACTCTGGGATGTCCCACTGGTACAGAGAGATTATAACTATCTGGTTCAAAATTCTGTCAGTGATCTCGACCGCGCGAGGCTTCTTGCCGTCTCAGAACACGAATCTGGTCAATGGTTACACGCACTCCCCTCCGCCAACCTCGGAACACTTTTCGACAATGGCAGCTTCCGAATTGTAGTTGGGCTTAGACTGGGTGCTGCTATTGTCGAAAGCCACCTTTGTTCATGTGGTAGCGTCGTCGACAAGAAGGGACATCATCACGGACTGCACTGCCAACGCAGTGCCGGCAGACCACGGCTCCATTAACAATATCGTTAAAAGGGCGCTTGCCACCATCGACATCCCTAATGTGTTAGAACCTGTAGGGATAACTCGCGATGATGGCAAGCGCCCAGATGGATTAACCCTCATCCCTTGGGAGCGAGGGAGAGCACTCGTTTGGGACGCGACATGCGTCGACACGGTTGCCCCTTCTCGCCTCGGTGTTAAGCCACAGTGTTAAGGGCTGGAGCCGCCAAGCGGCGCAAATATTCATCCTTATTTAATGAATATATTTTTGTTCCGCTTGGCGTCGAAACTTTTGGTCCGTGGGGTCCAAGCACAAAACAATTTATTAAAAAAATTACTCCTCGGCTCGTCGACGCCGCTGGTGACAAGAGGGCTGGCTCATATCTCGCGCAGAGAATTGGAGTAGCCATTCAGCGCGGGAATGCAGCCAGTGTTCCTGGCACCATGCCACATGATCAAAATTTAGATTTTTAAACATAGTTTTATTTTTTTATTTAGGTTTTTTTTAATTCAGTTTTTAGTTTAGTTTTAGTTAAATAAATTTTTTAATTTATTATTATTATCTGTGATAGAAATTTTTGTTTCTTAAATAGCTTTTATTTAACTTGCAATGTATCTTGTATGTTTTTTTGAGTCAATTTGTCAAAAAGTTAAATTTGACCCACTTCCCAGTTTTCGATTAAGATGAAATTTTGTATGCTGGCCATAGGAACCCTGTAATAAAACGACGCAACCCTATTGAGTATGGGCTTATTTAATTTATCTCGATAAATACTTTGGTCTCATTGTAATAAAAGCTTGTGCAAAAAAAAACAGTGGCCCTCCGGGAGTGTCGGTCAGTAGTGAAAACTTGAGAGGTGTCGGTTACGGTAACAGTGTCGCGAGTTCAATGGTTTATCTCAAAATATGCCCAACGCGCCTAAAGAAGTTTTCACTCCAAAAATTTTTTTTTTTCAAAAAAATGAATGCGTGTATAGGTGTAACACTGGTGTGAGATTATTCAAGGTGGCTGTGACCTGGCGAGCGCGACGGGCTGGCTGAGCTGGTCCTTCCCGGCGCCGCGCGCGCCCCACACGCCGAGCGGCGCCGCCGTCGCCAGCACCGACGCCCGCAGCGGGGAGTCGCGCACGCCGCGCGCGAACACCAGCACGCGCACGCACAGCGCGCCCGCCGCCCACGGCCGGAGGCTGATCCTGTCCACGATACTTCAATGAGCTTATGGCTTAAAACTACGTCAACCGGACTCCCCGGACGGGTTCAGTCCGTCTCTGTCACAAACGCTTCGTGCGACAGACACGTGACCCGTGGCGGTTCAGCTATCTCTATCGCACGTAGGGTTTGTGACAGAGACGAACTGAACCCGTCTGGGGCGTCCGCTTGACGTTGTTTCAAGCCTGTTTGAGATAACAGGGGTCACCTATAGAGGTCGGAGACGAGACGGGATCGAGGACGGTGACGGTGTCGCTACCGGTGCTGCGCGGCTTGCCGTGGTTATCTACCGTCTTTACCACAACCTGGGAGAGCTAGTTTAGCACTGATGGTCACCTATAGAGTCCGGAGTCGAGGTCGGTGACGGTGCACGGCAGCGGCGCGTCGTCCAGCGTGGCGGCGGCGGTCACGGGGTCGCCGCCGGTGCTGCGCGGCTCGCCGTGGTAGTCCACCGTCCGTAACACCACCACCACTTCCAAGCCGCAGACGCACTGTGACTCTGGAACGAGGAAAGTTATATAAATCAAGAACCTAAAGGTTGGTTAGTAATTCGAGAAATAATGGGGGCGATTTTTGTATAAATGCACATCATCATCATCAGGTCTTTTTAGTCTCCACTGCAAGAGCACGACCCTCTCTGTACCACCAGAGCCATATATAAGTCAGAGCAGTAAGAGGATTTGGCCTACACTCTCCACGCTGGCCAGACGGGTTTGAGAGGTCTCATAAATATTTATAAATGCACAAATTGTTGATAAATATTGTCGCGAACGTGACAGCACCATCTCGAACAACGTTCGCGAGCCAAAAGAAATACGATAGAATAAAATGGTGGAAGCCCATTGTCTTGTGTCATAAAGTCTAGAGTTGCTTAACCATGTTACATTAACACACATACCCGGCGCCTGGATGCTTCGAAACACATTCGTCGACTATGTAGAATATTCGAGATTAATGTGGACCTATTCGATGGCGCATATAAATAGGGAACGTTGGGTGCGCCACGGCAGTTCAATACGAGCTATCAAAGCGATCACTTCGAAGCGAAGGAAACCTACCTTAGTGCGACAAGTGGAAGTACCTGCGACTACCTTGGCGAGATACCTGGACACCAGCTGCTACGCGACTTGGACCTTCGACGTTTGGAAGACCATCTTCACGTGTCATCTTAGGTTTCCGCAGTGAATAAATCCCTTATACGAAGTTTGGCGTTTCGTAACAATATTTTATCGAATTTTTTTGACTTATTATTTGAGTTATTTTTAAATAAGCTTAAATATAGATACTGTTACGAAACTGGGGTTCGAATTTGGAGAGAAACGCCAAATTTCGTATGAGGGTTTTTATTCACTACGGAACCCTAAGTTGACACGTGAAGATGGTCTTCCAAACGTCCAAGGTCCAAGTCGCGTAGCAGCTGAGGTCCAGGTATCTCGCCAAGGTAGTCGCAGGTACTTCCACTTGTCGCACTAATGTAGGTTTCCTTCGCTTCGAAGTGATCGCTTTGATAGCTCGTATTGAACTGCCGTGGCGCACCCAACGTTCCCTATTTATATGCGCCATCGAATAGGTCCACATTAATCTCGAATATTCTACATAGTCGACGAATGTGTTTCGAAGCATCCAGGCGCCGGGTATGTGTGTGAGTGTAACATGGTTAAGCAACTCTAGACTTTATGACACAAGACATATGGGCCAATTTGGCTTGCACCATTCTATCGTAGTATTCGTTCGCGAATATTGTTCGGGAAGATTCTATCTCGTTCGCGACAATACGTTTAGGATGTAATTATATTTAAGTCTATTTAAAAATCACTAAGTTGATTTCTTCAGATTTTGTGTACATATTTGTATTTTAAAGATTTTTTCAAATTTGAATGAACTTAAGTAAAAACAGGTTAAAATATTATTATGTGTATTTGTAGTGTCCATTATTTAATTTTATTTTTATATTGGAATTTCCCGTTGTCGTTGAATTTATGTAAGGAATAAAGGTATACTACAAAAAACTTACCCAACTGTAAAGTACACAGGCCAGGGAACGTGGTACTAGTCCGGACTCTGCCCAACTCGGCCAAAGCCTCGGCGTACCGCTGCTGAGCGTCGTTGTGAGCGAAGTCCACGGCGAGGAAGGCGTTCTCCCGCGGCTCGGCCAGCGCAGCCGCGTCGCCGAGCCGCGCGCCCAGCGCCGCCGCGCGGCTGCTGACTTCCCGAACTTCCACTTGTTGCTGGAGACCTGAACATTCTGCTTCTACCTGTAAACGTTATACCCCTATTAAGTTTATTGAAAAATTCAAGCTCCTGAAATTCGATTTAAAATTGGATTTCCTTTGTTAATTTTGTTGCGACAATTACTTTTTGGACTTTTATTTGCATTATAATAAAGCGTAAATGGCTTTGCTAAGCCAGGGGAAAGTATCGGATATTGCATAGTTATAAGGGCTCGCGAGGTGAACTGTTTTTTTTTTTTTTTTTTTTTAATTTATTTGGTTCGCTAACTGGCTGAACAACACACAAATCTAAGCATATACAAATTAGAGCATATAAGTTGCCAACCTACTTGGAGCGAAAACAGCATGCACATTTGATAAACAGCTCTCAGTCGTATTAAATTTAAAATTACATTGCAAAATTAAATAAGGTTTTAAATTATATTAAATAAAAAGTTACATAAATAATTAAACCTTAAATTGGGATTGCATGCTTGTGTAAAAAATAATTAATCATAAAAGAATTTTTTAATCATATTGGCCGATGCACCGAAGATATCAATTTCATTACATATATTATTGTAGTTTGCACTCATGCGATTCAACGAAGAATGCTGGAGGTAATTCGTTCGACAGATGGGCAATTTAAAAGTGACTCTGTTATGTAAGCGACTGCATGATCTCGGAACAGATAAGGTAAATCTTCGGAGCAGATCAGGGCTGTCAATTTTGCCTTGAATAATCTTAAGCAAGAATATTATATCAGCAGCCTGTCGCCTACGTTCCAGAGGGACAATTTTTGTGTTCTCACAGTACACATTTTCACAATCACTAGTTAAGTACTATAGTAAAGATAGCTTAAAGATGCTTTGGCTAAGAAGGATCAGAAATGTTTAGAGACTTTAGAAATGTGGTGCTGGACACATATTGAAAGTATAAGTTGGACAGAAAAAAGACAAACGAAGAAGTACTTGATATAGTTATTTTTAAATAAGTTAGAAAAAGAACTTATTAAAAACAATCGACTATAGAAGAGAATAGATGTTTGGTCATCCTATAAGACACGATCAATTTATTAAAATTTTAATAGAAGGAAAAGCGAAGCAAGAAGAGGGAAGGGAAGTCCAAGAAGAGCATTTATAGATCAAGTAAAGGAGAAAGTTGACACCGTGTCAAATAGGGAGGACAAAATAAAAGGAGAGGGAGATATGTAAACTACTCCACCGACAATAACGTAGTTCTTAAAATATAGATTCATAGATAAAGTTATTGACTATCGGGGAACAAGGATCCTAAACATCAATGAGCAGGATAATGATCGTACCTTTGACTTCTCAGCATCAATCAACTTCAGCTGCTCTTCCAATAACTTTCGCTTGTGCGTAGCGGCGGCCGCAGCAGCCGACTTTAGCTCAGTGTGTCGTTTGTCAAGCGCCGCCCTCATCTCCGCAAAGTGCCTGTCGATCGCTTCATCCGCGGCCGTCGCTGCCGCTTCCAACCTTCTTAGTTCATTCGCAACAGCTTCCCTTGCGGATCCTAGCTTACTCAGGCATTCATTCGCTCGGTACAACAATATCTCTGACATCCTCTTTAACGCTATAGAAAATGGTACAACAGTGTGATCGCAAGGCGTGTCGCTGTGTGGGCCGTCGGCGCAATGCCTGCAGAATACGCAATCGCAGGTTTCACAAAACAACAGTTCTCTTCCAGGATGCGAGCTGCACTGGGGTATAACTTCTCGACGTTGCCGCGCCATTAGATCGAGTAGTTGGTTGACGAGAAACGACGGAGGCAGGGCGGCGACTCCGCCCCGTGGTATGGTAATAAGCTCGCGGCATATGGGGCATCTGAAGCTGCCTGCATCTCTGGTCTGTGAGGCGGCTATACGAGTAAGGCAATGTAAGCAGACTGTGTGGGAACATGGTAGGAGTTTGGGCGTGTGTTCTCCACCGTCGTAAGTGCCTGAAAACATATATTTATTATGATTCAACGATACATATGAGAGGATAAGATAAATCCATATTCAAAATACAAAACCAAACATTTTAATTTGTGGTTAAAAAAAGGGAACTTCATACATAATCAATAGGCGGTGGCACTCGCAACAGATTTGGGTCACAGTGGACTCATTAGGGCTCGTTAACACCTACCACATAACGCATTGTAGGTAGCGTATGAGTGTCAACCAGCCATAACGTGCGTGTTGTAGCAATTAGACACAAAAATGGAACTCACTTCGTAAAATTATGTAGTACTAAAGTCCACTAATGTAACGAAGCTAGTTTTCATATTTTTCCTTTGTTTAGGTTTATTCTATATGCATAATATATGAAGGTCAACCCTCCAAAAGTTTGGACGTTATCCAAACACGCATAAGCCACGTTTTTTTTTTTTTTTTTATAAGTATTTGGTTGATAAAACTAACTGGTAGACTGTTCTGACATAAAACAAAGCAAACTATTTATTCTGGAATTAGGTTCCCAAAGGATCACAGTGGTAGCGGTAAAAATTAATACTTTTGACACCTTTTAAGTAAACTTTCTTGTTATGCCTAGGGGAATGTTGTCTAGCTAATATTTTATTCATACAATTACATCCATGAAAGTATTAATTTTATGTATGCTATCAAAATTTGCAACATACAGCACATACATATGTATAGAGGCCAGACAGTGTCCAGGGTCATAAGGAATCATCTTTGGTGTGATGGTGGATGGAAAAGGGAAACAATAGCATTGCGTATCCACATGATTCAGATTCTCTATCCTTCAATTGGCTTTTACATCTACGCGAAGAGAGAAGCAGCTGGCACATTCTACTTTTTATGTTTTCCAGACAAGCATTGATGACTGAAAAATAAAGAAATAAGAATTAGAAAGTGTAATTACTTACATAAGCACGTGCCGCAGGTGAGGAAGCTTTCATTGAAGTCCTCGTAGTTGATGGAGACGGTCTCGACGAGCGTGGAACTCATGCTCGCCATCCCGACGCCCAGCCGAGAACTGAGAACAAACTCTTTTATTAGTTTCTTCTTTCGTCGTCGAGACTAACACGGAAAAGAGACAAGCAGAAGATGGGAGAGACCTTTGCCTAACAATTGGACAAAAATTGTTAACTAAAAAACATATTTGTTTCTTAGGGTTGAAATTGAAACACATCTGTCAGCATGGAGCAGCATTTTTTCTATGCTGCTATCCTTTTCTGTCGCTCAAAACCGTCATTTGCTAGAGCGAGAGAGAGCGTCGGAACGCCACGTTATTGGCGATGCTGCCGCCACAATGATGGCCCGGGCCCTTATACAATGATGGCCTTTCATGAAAGCACATGCAGCAATAGATGGTGCTGAATAAAATTCAAAGTTAGCCTGATGAATAAAGAATGTGACAAGATCTGCTAGGAGAATTGCATCCGAATAAGTATAGAAAAACACAATTAACTTTAAAACCTTATTTACAGCATGATAAGCAAGCTTTTGAAACATGTACCAGGAAAGGTGCTTATTAATCTATACTAATATTATAAAGCGGAAGAGTTTGTTTGTTTGTTTGAACGCGCTAATCTCAGGAACTAATGGTCTGATTTGAAAAATTCTTTTTTTGTTGGGTAGTCCATTTATAGAGGAAGGCTTTAGGCTATATAACATTACGTTCCGACAACCACGCGAACGAAGTCGCGGGCACAGCTAGTTACTAATATTAACTTTCCTGGTTTAACCTCAAGGTTAATTAAGTAGTAACCAGAAATTATTTTTTATAAACTATTTCCTGAAAATTTTCCATGGTCATAGTTTCCTTGTACTAACTAGAGTGTGATTATTACGAGTTTAAGTATTAATAAATACATACACAATTTAATGTTTAAACCATGTTCACTTGAACACCACCAGGCTTGAAAGTTATCTTATACCAAATCATGTTCAATTTATACATACATACGTATGTATGAAATAAGAATTTAACTAGTTATTACCAATCATATGACAAGTAAATGAATTTCATGCAATATGCACTGAAAAATTTAAAGCAGTATGAAAAACTATAAAACATAACAATTACTTCAAGCAACACATCAAACCAATTTTGTTTATTTTTAGCAATGTAAGGTAATGAGATACGGTCATGCATGATTCACCAATCACAACTGTCACAGTTACGGTGATGCCAGATTGCCACAATTGGATGATGCGCATAATTCATTATTGTAATTCAAATAAATTGCATATAAATTGATTTGTTTGAGTTGTAAAATATTGTCATATGTAAAAGTACTTATTTTTGTGTACAGATACAATGCAGTACCTATATGCATCATTATTGTTTTTGCATTTATTACTAAAATACGATAAACGTGTAACTCATGTAAATCAGCAGTTATCAGCTACTGACCTCATCCGGAGGCCTTCCTCAGGGCGAATGTGATTCGGGACGCCTATACAAAGACGTCCTAAGCCACTGGTTTTGCATTGAAGATGCAATACTAGTTATTTTATTATTTCCTTATTTTGTCTTATCTTTTTTTTGGACAAATCACACTGATTGAGCTAGCCCCAAAGTAAGTTTAAGGCGAAGATATAGGCAAATGGCCTTGAAGTGTGAAATAAATTGTTAACTCGTAAATATGGTGATAATTTCCATATTGCTCTACGTCATGCACTAGATAGCCCTTTAAATTATTTTATGAACTGCCGTTAAAACTATTATTGGTGATCCGTCTAGCTTTAACCCTTTATAGGTCATAAGCAAAATTTGTATGGCGGCTGTAACCACATCACATGTCTTACCTTAAGGTCAATTTTGTTTGAAGTATGGCCATTAGAACATTTTTTTTATATTTTTTGATTAGTCTCTGAACGAGCGTAATGCACAAACGTAACCACAGGACTGAAGTTCGTACAAGTTTTTCGCAATAGCGCCAAATAATTGTGGTTACATTTGTGACTTAACGTTCATTTAGTGTTTCCGGCATTCACGAGTACAGTGTTCTCCTAGTATTTAATTATATAAAAACGAATTTAGTGGCAAATGGGTAATGAAAGGTATGTATATCATTAATTTATAATTTTTACATTAATTTGACACAAAAATCTTACATGTACCATTGTTATATAAAGTTTTACAACGAGTTAAATATTACGACCACGTGTCGCCAACTTTTAGGTTAGTTTTTTACTCTCATAATAAATTAATTCATATCTTTTCTCAATTATATTATTTCGACTATGTGTTTATTGTCTTTGTATAGTATGTTTAATGTTTTATACGATAATAATACTACTGAAGCTAGAGGTTTTTGGGTAAAGATGTTATTACCCTGCAAAGTCGGACATTTTTTCAGAGACAATTTTGGTCATAACAATATTTATGTGTAGTATGGGGAAAACATACTCATACCTAGTTTTATACCATACTACGATTATTTTTGTTTGTTTTAGATGTCTAGAAAAACTATACTGGATTTGGATGCAATGGATGAAGAGGAGTTCGAAACCATGATGATGGGAATCGACGATAGTCAGGCTGAAGATTCCGATATTGGTGGTGACTCAGACCCTGAGGACCTTCTTCCTCAGGGTACATTTATGCCTTGTAGCCGAACACAAAAACTCGAGAAAAACCTAGAAAAAGAGTTGAATCTCAACGTGCAGACTTCTAGAGTTTCTTTGTGTCCTGCTCCTCTCCCACGAGAAGAATCTCCTGCTGCTTCATCTTCCTCTGCTCATTTGCAGCGTGATGGCAGTATACAATTGATTAATCCAGTACTTCGTGTCAGGGGAAGAGGAAATTACAGAGGAAGATCCCTAGGAAGAGGTAGAGCAGCAGTTCAGCAAGCGGTAACAGGTTCTGACGAATCAGATGACCAGGATGTGTCTGTGAATAGACACGAATTTGATGAGCCGAGAGAAATAGACGAGTTTCATAATAGTCCACTTCAGGGTAATTCTCCTATTCCGATTTCACCAGCACCCTCATCTCCTGGTTTGTCATCGTTTCGTCCTGGTCGTGGTGTTCGCACCAGAGGAGGTTCCAGAGTGAGGGGTAGAGGAAGACGTATGACTAGAGAGGATTCTAGTCCTTATAAATTTCGCAAATTTTTTCGACAACCGACAGAATTTAAAAATTTCAAATTTAATTCTTACTCTGGAATAAATGTTGAGGTAGACGTGTCATCGCCGATGCAAATATTTTTTTTGTTCTTTACACAGCAGGTCTTCGAATTAATTGTGGAACAAAGCAATTTGTATTCCAGACAACAACTAAATCTTGACATTTTAGATTTACGAGCATTCATTGGTATGTTGATTATCATGGGTTTCCACGTACTGCCTTCTATTCGCCATTATTGGTCTAAGGATCCAAATTTTCACTGTTCACGTGTATCGGAAATAATGCCATTGAAACGATTCCTGAAAATACTAAGATACCTCCACCTAAATGACAATTCTACAATGAAACCACGAGATGACCCTCAGTTTGACAGACTGCACAAAGTTAGACCGCTCTTGAATATGCTCGCTCGAAAATTACAAAAAAGTTTATAGCCCATCTAGATTCCTTAGTGTGGACGAAAGCATGATCCCTTTCAAAGGACGATCAATGCTAAAACAATACATGCCCCTCAAGCCGATAAAAAGAGGGTTTAAAGTGTGGGTTTTATGTTGTGCCGTGACAGGATATATGTTTTGTATGGAAATATATGAGGGCAAGAAGGAAGGCTCGACTTCAGAAGTTGGGTTAGGCGAAGCAGTAGTTCTTAATCTTACACAAGCGTTTGCTGGACTGGGATTTTGTGTTTACTTCGATCGGTTTTTTAATTCGATTTGTTTACTCACGAAACTTTTGTCTCGAAAAATCTTTGCGTGTGGAACATTGTTGGCGACGAGAAATTTTTTTCCCAAAGATCGTTTGAAGGATGACAATCGTCTTGCTTCTGGTGACTTCGACAGCGTTATGGATGGATCAATATCTGTGACTAAATGGAAAGATAGAGGAAAGAAATGCGTTTTGATGGCTTCAAACATGCACATTCCTGCAGTTCTTACGGCAGTCAAGCGCACAAATCGAGAAGGAAGAAAAGAAGATGTAAAATGTCCAAAGGCAATAGCTGATTATAATTCATACATGGGCGGGGTAGACCGTTTTGATCAATTAATGGCATCGTATACAGTTTCATGGAAAAGTCGTCGCTGGTGGATGAAGATTTTTTACTATCTTCTAGACTCTGCCATCGTTAATTCTTATATAATATACAGAGAAGTCGCTAAAGATGTTGTCCCTCGTTCTCAAAGGCTTACACATTTGTCTTTTCGGAGTAAGCTAGCTGATGAACTAATTGACAAATATGCGAAAAGAATACGACAACCCGGAATTGTTAACACGCCTAAGTTCGTTACTGATAAGCTTCACTTTCCTATAAAAACTACTTGCAGACGTTGTGCTTATTGCAGCACTAGGGCTAAACCCATACGCAGCAGGGTAGGATGCGATATTTGCGAAGTAAGTCTATGTATCGGATGCTTCAAAGACTACCATTATAATGACTGCCAAAAAAAGAGTTCATACTAAGGTGTGTTTTTTGGGAAAGAAAGATTTATATTTGTTTCATTTTTGAGATTTTCTAAAGTTTGTTGATTTTGCATGTTACTTTATTAAGCTTAAATAGTCTGTATGACTTAGTTTTAGACATTTATTCATAGGCATTTAAGTATGAAAATATGAGACTGAAAAGTAATTCCACCGGAATGAAAAACTCAAGACTGCCTAATGCAAAAGTTCTTCGTTGATTTTGCATGTGATACTACTCTTGTAAAATTAATAAACATTTAATTTATTATTGTAAAACTAAACTATAAACATTTAAAAACTTATCTTATTATTTTAATTAATTTCATGACCCTAAATACCCATGCTTACTAAAAAATACTTAACTTATTCCTTAGATGGTCATAGACACATATGTAACCACTTGTCTTATTCCCTTAACGGTCACGGTTACATACGTAACCACGGCCTACAGACAAAACCGGAAAACACAAGTAGTAAATTTTCCATGTTTTAAGATCCATTTAAGGTCCTTAACAAAAGCCAAAGTAAAAAATTTCAAAATCACACAAAAAAATTTCTGCCCGTTAAAGGGTTAAAACTTGCCATGGCCACTTTTGGCAGAGGCAAGTTTTAAAGCTAGACGGACTAATGTAAATACTTTCAACGGTGGTTTATAAAATAATTTAAAGGGATATCTAGTGCATGACGAAGAGTAATATGGAAATTATCTCAATATTTACGAGTTAACAATTTATTTCAAATGAGGGCGCCACTTCAAGGTTATTTGCCTATATCTTCACCTTAATTATGTAATTATGTAAAGCTTCAAAGGATGGGATGACCTTGGATGTTTGTGCATTGTGGCAATTTATCATGCACTCCTGCATGCATAAGTGTGTCAGCTTTTATACTGTTGTTTCCTGTAATTCTTGCTAAACAGCAATACTTAATGTTAAATTCCTTTAAAAATAAAGGAACGAAACACAAACACAAGCATAAAAGAGAACTAAATAAATATGTATACACAATTTTTTTGAAAATTACATAATAAATAAGAATCTTACATAATAGATACTCTTGTGGCTTGTGATAAGAAATCTTTATTGTCTAAACAATAGCTTATATACTGGATAACTTGAGATAAGATAGTAAAGCTTACTCTGACACTTACCAATGTAAAGCTCGTTAACCTCTGCTCAAAACATCTAAATGATGTTGTTCAATCTATTGAACAATACTTACAATAAGTAGGTCAGGCAGATGCCGACTCAGTAGTTTAACGTCATTCATACATTTCAAGTAATCAAAGTCGATATCAATAAATCAGTCTAATTCAAGTACTCAACTAAGGTGGTATTATTTCAAAACCTCTCTCCACACCACCAGAGCGATCAGCTCACTTCATCGTCATCAAGTGTAGACGTGGCGATCAGCCCCTACAGATGTAAAATGCCTATTGTGTGAATTTTAATAGATAAGATGAAACTCTTGGATACTTGCTGTACTTGCATGCGGGACTATAGCCTATGTTATTTTACTTAATTTTTAGTTTAACATAGAACTTATATTTATATTTAGTTAGAAGGAATTATATTATTGTGTAAAGAACAGTTAAGATGAATAGTAATTACAAATAAATAGGGTAAGTTAGCCGGATAGCGACCAGTTAGCTGAGTTACTCACTTCAGATGAGTAAAAGAATATGTTACGTACACGCGAAATACAAAATGTTAGTGTTAATTAGTCCCAAGTAGTCTAGTTTAGATATAAAACATTAAGTACAATACTTTTACCCATTAAATATTATAAAAAGCTGAAAAAGTATTTGTATTAAATAATGTATATTTAAATGTAATTTTGGTGCAATAAAGAAATTAAACAAACAAACAAAAAGTGAAAAATTGCCATTTCGCCGGTTAGCCACTTTTTTCAGTTTACGACCACCAGTGAGCGGGTTTGCGACCACTATTTTAATATTAAAAATATGCCAATAAAACATTTATAATTGACTTAAAATATATATTTAATTTTACCTTTAAATAAAGAATATTTTTTAAATACCTAATAATTGTTAAAAACATATTGGCTATTTTTTACAAATTTTTATAATAATTCCAGGTTATAAAATCACACCTGGTTGCTAACCCAATAACTTAAATACTGATTTCGGTCTTTCATACTAAATTACGGTGGCCGTAAACCAACGTCTTTATTTCAATTGTGTCGGTTAGCAGCCGCCTCTTTAGCATCAATGTATGTAGGTAAATTAAACAAAGTTCCTTCAAAACTGGTGGTCGCTTACTAAAGAATTGCATCTTCACTTCATAGTATAAAACAAAGTCGCTTCCCACGGTCTGTCCCTATGTATGCTTAGATCTTTAAAACTACTCAACGGATTTTGATGCGGTTTTTTTTAATAGATAAAGTGATTCATGAGATAGGTTTATATGTATAATACATACCCGTGCGAAGCCGGGGCGGGCCGCTAGTTAAACTATAACAATGCTACACCCTAAATTGTTACAGTCCTATATGAACCATTAGGATCAGAATAAGCAAAACAAAATAATATCTTATATGTCGGATTGCAACCATGTGACCGCAATCCATTTTTGCAAACTACACTTCGGTTTTCCGACCACTGGATTTTATTTTAAAATCAAGTATAAAAATAGCAAAATACTACTAAATTAATATGAAAACTTAATGATTGTACTAATAAAACATCTTACTTGTTAATACAACATGAATTAACTAATGAAACTTACCATTAAGCACCAAGCATCGTGCTATTATTTTTTAAACTTACTACTCAAATACACCGCTAAATTATCACTGAATTGAGTAATTTTTCTTTAGTGCTAGGGTAAACCATTTGTTTTAAAGTGTGCAAATTCATATTAAATAATCATTTGAGAAACGCTTAAGATTTTTTTTTTATTCTTGTTATCTCTAGAAATTATATTATCTTGATTTTAAGACACTAAGTCCGTCAAGTGATCGCCAACCGAAGGGTGGTCGCTAGACGGTTAAGCGACCCTATGCATTCTTTAAATTATTAAATTAAAAATTATAAAACAAAGTACTTATTTCCAAAAATAAGTTCATGCTCAGAAATGCTAAAATGAATTTCTGCCATGATTGGCATAGGCCACCATAGGCCCAGGCCTACTGGGCCCTAGGGGAAATCCACCACTGACTAACATAACTCCCAAGACCTAGCATTTAAAAAGCCAACTTAGTTTATAAAACGAAAATGTAACCATCAATAATTTTAACCTGCATTATCAATGACAGTAAATTTTTTAGGTACCAGAATTTTTCCTCAAAATTATAGATGTAGATAATTTTATTTTACTTTATGAAAGTTTATTATAGTTATCTCCAAAAACCAGTAACCTCGTCAAATCACCTAGGTTAGGTAGCGGACCCCGGGCTCTGATGCGTAACCGCTGACGATGCAACCGGGAATACGCTTGGATGATGATGAAAGTTTATTATAGTTACCTATATTTTAAGTTACACAAAGAAAATCCACGTCATCTATGAAATTTATATTAATTGGATGGCTATTTTTTATAACACTATAAAATACAACTTGCAGAAGTTAACTAGGCACCTCGCTCTGATGGAAAAAAAACTTCACAAGAGGTGCCAAGTTAATTTCTGTGCATTATAATTCTTATAATTAGGTAAAATAATTTAGTACAAATTACAACCCGCAGAAATCAACTTTGCACCTGCGAGGAATGTTTTTTTTTATCAGTGAGGTGCTTATTTAACTTTTGCAGATTGTACCTAGTAAAAACGTGTTACATAGGAAGTACTTTAAGATAAAGTCCGTGCAGTATAAAATGAATAAGTATTTATATAGGTATAGATTTTTCATGCAATATAAAACATACAATTAGGAATGAAATACTTACAGGAAAGAGCAACAATACATGGACGTGATATCTAGGATCGATCACAGACACAGCTCAGCCTGTTTATCTCATTTTAGGCGTGAATTAAAATTTGTGGATAAGGTGACTAAAATATTTTTGACTTGGTGAGACTTGTGCACCGAAAACACACCGTAAATTTGACACTCACGAGAAATAACACAAAGCCCGAAATCTTGACGCAAGCACATTTACTACACAATATGCTCAAGTATTAAATAAACTGCTGTAATTCACAAAACAATGTAAGAATACGCGCTTTCGTAATCGATCGATAGGTAATAGGAAAACTATTCTCATGACAAAGGAACTTCATTAAAATGTTTTCTATAATGGGTTAACATTACTTTAGAAACGAATAACATAACACTAAACTTTGAAAGCTTCTTATCTGTTTAAATTTTGCTTTCACATAATTGATTAATAAGTACACTGCATAAATATTTATCAAAACTATTCTCGTCGTCCATTAACCTCCTCACCATAACACCTAACTGTCAATTCGTCTGTCAGTCAATTTTTTTTATTAAATAATTTAACGGCTCTGGATACAAGTCCTTTAGAGCCTATCTTTAATGTTCTTTATTCCTAATCCTAACAAGACAACCAAAGGGTGGTGTAGGCCTTTGACTGCTGCAAAGGAGCTTCTGGCGACAAATCTATACGAGTCCACTGGTTTACATAGACGGTTGAGAGGCGGACGACGCCCGAAGACAGACGCCGCCCCACAGTCCGCAAAATAAATATCACTACAGCCGTACTATACTATGACTGTCCACTTTAACTATTTCACACATTGTTCATGTCATGAGCATTTTTAACACCAAACAACACCAATTTCATATAATAAAGTCCACTAAAATCAATTTGTAAAATAATTTAAAGCAAACCCCAACCGAACCCATTGACTTCCCGCCAAAAACTCTTCTGTCTGTCAGTCAAACATTACGGCGGGCGGCCACACATCAATTTAATAAATAAGTACATATCGATATGAACATTAATCTCGTACATTATCGAACTTTATCTAAACATAATAATCCGTAAACACTATTATATTGATATATTCATTAAATACTAGTTGTTTTGTGAGAACAGTAGCAGCACTCGCCAATTCTTATTATAACCATGCAATAACCGACACCTTCCCCTTTCCCTTGGAAGCCTATTTCAGTAAAATATAATGCTATAGCCTATAGCAAACTTCCTCCTTTTCCCCTTCCACTCCCCCTTTTATATTTTTTGCAACATCTTGTGTCGAATGAAGTCCTTAGTGTGCCTCTCAAAAATTGATATCCATCAATAAATAGGTACGCTACAGAAAATTCCCCCTTTTCCTCTAATCAAAAAACTTGTGTGCCAATTTCCGTCAAAATCGATTGAAAAATGCGATCTTTAGGCGAGAAGCAGACGGACAAAAGCATTTTTGGCCAATCTCGAAACTAAGACGCTTCGCTCGCTCGATCAATTACTGATGGTGATAGAAGAGCTCAGTCGTCCCAGTACCAGTGGCAGTAAGCATTATAAGCAAGCGCTTTCGCAAGTTAAGTGACACTGGGCGTGATCCGCACTTGGATGGATGACCAAATGTTGCATAAAAAATTCTCGAGCTTCTCCGTGCTTCGGATGGATGGAAGGACGGCGGAACACATGTTAATTAAGACTGTGTGTTAGGCCGTAACGTAGGTCCTGGTTCTGTCTGGCTGTAGTCGTTGTATGGCAGTTTGGCAGTCGTCAAACTATGTAGTTGGTATGTCAGATGCCTTTAGGCAGTAAACAGCTAAAATCTGATACTGTTGGCCTTACATTTATACCTTGTCTGATACTTACATACTCACAAATTGGAACAAACCAGTAATAGTGATGGAACAAGAATGAGAATTTTGCTTTATTCTCTCTTTCAATAACTCTGCACAATCGAGAATTAAAATATCGATTTTATTTGTACTATCGATAATTGCTTTTTTGTGGAAGCAACACTACTTTGTCTGCGTTCAATTTTCTGTAAAATACAGGTTGCATTGCGTTCATTATTATGAAATGAATATAACTTCTTTTCAAAGCAAATATTCAAACACAGTTGTATACTGCACAAGGCACAACACAACACAATGCACATATATGTATGCTGCATACTAGCATATTGTATATGAATATTAACGCGGTAAAATACCAAATTCGTATCTTGTTTCGAGATTTAATCATCGAGGTCAAAGATTTAGTTTGGATCTATTTACGCGCCGTTGATTGACCGCCGCTCCCACCACAATCAGTATGTGAGATAGCACATAACAGAGATTACATGGTTTTCTTATAAACTACTACGATAATTTTGTAGGGAAATGAAACTTATTAATAAGTTCGTATGGTTTGTAAGACCTACAAATTTAAGGTAGGTTTGTTTACTGTTCTAAAATTAAAAATAAGAATCATAGCATGGCATGGATAGACTAGACCTTCAAATTACAATATCCTCAAATAATTACTTGATTGTTTTGATCACCCGAACCCGAATGTTTTTACAGACATGGCATTCTGCGTACCTACGTACTCGTCAGAACGGCCGAAACCGTTCGAATGCATACCGGGGCTCTCTTCCTTACCTGTCTTGGGGCCTTTGCACCACTTTCTGCCCGTAATAGGTTCGTAAATTACCATCACAATACAATAGGCAGGACATTCGTCGGGACTTTATAGCTCACTTACGGTGTGCCCTTGGTAAAGTACTTAGGTACTTAGTAACTTTATAATACCATTCATATTGACCTCCTGTGCTAGTTGAGCCGTTACTTTTTGCTATCGCTAGATGGCGGTCGTTATGCTATATCTTTGTATATGAGCAAGAACATTTTGACAAATTGAAATTTGTAAGTGTTGACCACTAAAACAGATAGGTACCCATTTCCCCATCAGAGTACAAATTCTATACCTCAATGACTAGATCTCGTTCACAGCCTCGATGTAGAAAACTAGAAACAAATATTATATAAGATACTATGCTTATCGTATGCTAAACAGACGATACTTTGTACTTATTGTCCTTTTGTCCGCCTTATATATAACTGATAATGATAAATAATAATCGATAATACTTAAGACTTCGCGAATAAAGGATACTTATGTACTTACGTTTCAGACAAACCGGCTCGGCCCTGGCCGGACGGCATTTTACAATGCGGTAAAGGAAATTGAAACTTGTAAACAGACATTAAAGTTCATATTTCTGCCACATTCACATTCCGCGACGGTCGTACAGGGGTTACGTACCGTTCTGTAAAGGGGGTGTTATAAGTGGCCACCTCCGTGGTGTACTTAATGGTCAACAGGCTAGTATAGTATGCCAATCCGGAGTTTATTTATTTATTTTATTTTATTTATTCAAGTACACTTGGAAATTTACAAACATACACTTAAAAAAATAAGGAAAACATAGTACTTAGGTGCTACTTATTTCTAAAGAAATTTCTTCCAGTAGACCCGCGAGAGGAAATGAGTTTCTGGGTTCGATCCCCCCCCCAGGGTAAGCTGGAAAGTGGTCTTTTTCAGTTTCCTGCCTTTATCTATGTATTTATTATAAAAATATAGTACCTATCGTTCAGTTAGTATCCCAAATCGGTTCAGCCGTTCAAAAGTTATTGGCGGCGCTTGAAAGTCGGGGTATTTTAAAATTTGTTTTTTTAACTTATCAATATCAGGTACAATCGGATCAAAATCAAATTATGTGGAAGCCATGTACGAGAAGTTCGGGTCAATGGTGAGATTGGATGGAGTATTTGCCAGAGCCAACATGCTTCTTCTTTTTGACCCCGAGCTTTATGAACAGGTACATATTATATGACATATCTGCAAGTACGGCGCGCAGCACAGTGCACTTGCCGCGCCGTGTTGCCATTTTTAAGGTGAAGATATAGGCAAATGGCTTTGAAGTGTGAAATAAATTGTTAACTCGTAAATATGGTGATAATTACCATATTCCTCTTCGTCGTGCACTAGTAGCCCTTTTAATTATTTTATGAACTGCCGTTGAAACTTTTATTGGTGATCCGTCTAGCTTTAAAACTTGCCTTGGCCACTTTTGGCGGAGGCAAGTTTTAAAGCTAAACGGACTAATGTAAATACTTTCAACGGTGGTTCATAAAATAATTTAAAGGGCTATCTAGTGCATGACGAAGAGCAATATGTAAATTATCTCCATATTTACGAGTTAACAATTTATTTCAAATGAGGGCGCTACTTCAAGGCCATTTGCCTATACCTTCACCTTAAAGGTATATTTCGGCGCGGTTTCTCCCATGGTTCTTTGGTCATCAATTTTTCATTAAATGCTGGGTGACAGGAAATAATAAAGATTGACACAAATTACATACAAGTTTATGTAATGAGGCGAGTGTGGCGCGGAATATGTCGCATCCACCTAGAACTAAAAGCCATAGGATTTTTAAAGCATTGAAAACAAAGCTTATCGCTTCAAACCCCGCATGACCCTATGAGGTAGCGATCCATTGTTTATCTACTGTGTCTGGTTTTCTTGGTGTTTGATGGATTAATTACAATAAACTTAGTGTCTTTTAATCGGAACTAATATTTTCTGCAATCCGCTTTTGATCGGAAATTGGCTTCGGCATTGGCCCTACATAATTTAGTAGTTAGTCGTAAGCAAATGCTTCACATAAAAAAACATCTACCTATGCCGAAGCCATTATAGTTAAGTACATAATTTGTGTCATTACTTTATTATTTCCTGTCATGCAGTGTTGGGCAAAATTTAGTTTGACTAATGTTTGATTAAGTCAATCATGAGTGATGACTTATGATTGATTAGTTTAATCTGTTTGCTGTGACTGATGATTGATTAGTTTCAATCTTAGTCGGCAAATCATAATTAATTATGATTTACTCAATATAATTATGTAAATCATAATTCCCGTGGCAGAGAGGACGCAGTTTGCTGTGGGACGCCACTTGTGTGTGATCCTACGCGGCGTCCTATCCTAATAGTAGCACAGAAGACAGTAAGAGTATACAGAACGGAGGTGCAGGGACGGGGGACGGGGACGCATATTGCGCGGGACCTTAGGAGATTCCGTTCTGTATACTCTTACTGTCTTCTGTGATAGTACTATACGCACTCCCGGAGCAGCAGCGCGTGCGGCGGCCGGACAAAAGTAAAAAAATCATGACAAATCAAATTAAATCAATAAAAAAATCAGTCCGCTGTTATGTTCCCTCTCAATCATAATGCCATGGCATGATTAAAACTAACGATTGAATGATTCGTGACTAATTGATTTAGTCATGATTATTATGAGCTTTTCAATCATGATTAAATAAGTCATGACTAAACAACTCATGATTAAATTTAGTCATAATTGATCAATTGAGAAGGCTTATTTTAGGACCGATGACTATCTTAAAGACAAAAAGGTCTGGCTTGAGCTTGGCGCGGGTCCCTCTTAAAGGTTTGTATACTTAGACATGTCATAATTTAGGTACATTGGTACATACTAAATTTACAAATTGACATTATTTTAAATTTCGTAATTCTTATAATTCAATTTAATTATGACATAATAAACAATGTAATCTCTGTCCATCTATATAACTAATTTTAAGTTTTTAGTTTGTTAGTTGACGTCTTTGAAGAAAACGTGCAGTGCAGTTTGTTGCCGCTTCTTCTGCAATTGCGCCTAGGAAGCGGCGTAAACTTAGCTTTAAGTAACGATTTGACGTCAACATTTGTGCAAAACAAAACAAAGTGACTATTTTTAAGAGATATTATAAATATCCTATGATAATAAAGATATTTTGAATTGAATTGAATTGATTGAAAAAATTCGTTGATTTGCCCAACACTGCTGTCATGTTTAAGGTGTACAGAGCGGAGGAAACCAATCCACTACGACCTGGATTCGAGTCTCTCACATACTACAGGGAAGTGATGAGGAAATCCACTTTCAACGGTGTTTTTGGATTGACCACAGCGTACGTCAAGTTATTTCTGTTTGAGTATTATAGTATGAATTGTAAATATTTATAAATAATAAACTAACACTTGTTGTAGACAAGGAGAAGACTGGAGAAGTTTCCGCACTAAGGTTAATCCTGTAATGCTGAAGATTAAACTGGTGAAACTTTACGCGCCAGCGCTGGAAGAAATTGCTGATGAGATGGTTGAGAGGTAGACTTGCTTATAATAATTTTGTTAATTTGTATTCGGGATGTTGCGGATGCCGATTTTTTCACATCCGCGGATGTGAATGCGGATGTGGAGTTTTGAAGCCTCACTCCTGGCTCCTTCTTTACACATACCATCCAACGCTTTTTGGTCTTCCTTTTCCGATGTCCCCTTACGATTTTTTTGAACCTGGCTTTCCTCCCTTCTCTTAACATGTCCGTACCAGCCTAACCTATTAGGCACTCCTAAAGGCTTGTTCGGACCAGGCGAGTATTTTAGTCAAGTGGCGAGTGATTTAGTAGCTAAATTACTCGCTACTGCCCAGAAACCGTTCGCATTACGGTCGAGTCAGTCAGTTTAGTCACAGAATAAATAATACTAACGTACAGAAGTCTCACTCATCAAAGAAATTCAAAGAAATATCTACTCAATGTGGCTAGCGATATGGTTTAATTTAGCTCACGTCAGAACTCAGCACCTTTTCACATAAATACCTAGACCACCTAGACATCTATTGCAAGCCAATTTCATTCTTATTACTCTGGACATACGATTCGTATAACTAAATTTACCACCCGGAGGGGCCGCCTGCGTGCATAGTAATAATAATAATAATGTACATGGACGATATTAAACTTTACAGTCACACAAAAGAATCATTACACTCACTAGCAGACATCACACAAACCTTTTCTAATGATATATCCATGGAGTTCGGAATAGACAAGTGCAAAATATTCTGTGTACAAGAGGGTACAATTATGCCAAATGATTATATGATGAACAATGGAATCTGCATTGAATCCTTAGATCAGTTCACTTCTTACAAATATTTAGGTTTTCAGCAGTCCCGTCAAATACAACAAAAAGAAACAAAAACGGAATTAATCAAAAAATTCAAACATAGACTAAACTGTCTTCTTCGTTCACAATTAAATTCACGTAATTTAATAAAAGCTGTTAATTCCTATGCAATCCCGGTTCTCACATACTCATTTGGCATTATTAAATGGACTAAAACAGATCTACTAAAACTCCAACGCCTTATTAATACCTCCATGACACACCACCGCAAGCACCATCCGCGATCTTGCATCCAGCGGCTTACAATGCCTCGTTCTGAAGGCGGAAGGGGACTCATAGACCTCACAAACTTACATAACAAACAGATTACTTACATTCAGTAGTCACCCAAGCCGACAAAAATCATACTCCACTCAATTTACGCATTCACAGAATAATGAAAATATCACTGACGATAAAGAAAAAATTTCAATGTGGCTGCAGAAATCTCTGCATGGTAGACACCGTAAAGACCTACAACAAGCACACGTTGACAAATCTGCTTCGAACGCTTGGCTGCGACATGGTGAGTTGTTCCCGGAAACCGAAGCCTTCATGATTGCCATTCAAGATCAAATAATACATACCCGTAACTACCAAAAGTATATTATCCGTTCGACCAACCTCACTACTGATTCCTGTAGACGATGCCATAGTGCTTCAGAAACGATTCAGCATATAACCGGCGCTTGTAAAGCAATTGTGCAAACTGATTATAAAAATCGTCATGACCAAGTAGCTGCCATAGTACATCAAAATTTAGCCTTCAAATATAATTTAATAGATGAAAAAGTACCATACTACAAATACCAGCCTAGTTGTATTTTAGAAAATGATCAATATAAAATATACTGGGACAGGACCATACTGACTGACAAAACAGTACACTTCAATAGACCAGACATAACCATATTACACAAAAATACCAAATCCGTTTATGTAATAGATATCGCAGTTTGTAATACACATAACCTAGAAACTACCAATTCAGAAAAGATAGCTAAATACACCGACCTAGCAATAGAAATCAAGACTCAATGGCGCGTCAACACCGTAAAAACAGTACCAATAGTTATCTCTACGACCGGCGTCGTACCTCACACACTTCATACACATCTTCACACTCTTGATCTGCATTCATCTATTTACATACTTATTCAAAAAGCTGTAATACTTAATACATGTCAGGAAGTTTTTATCAGCCTCTTAATTCGAATAAAGCCTCTTTGTGTTGGCTCAGGCCCCACAAATGCTCAATTACCAAGTCTGTAGAAGACTTGAGATAAATAAATACCAATATAATAATAATAATAAGTTTATTTATTTACTCTTCACAAGGTGACATATTGTACAGAGGACTTGAAATAAATACATAAGAGAGATCCTTGTGGGTACTAATGTAGGTACATTTTCGATACCTAAACGGGGAGTGACACAGGCCTGGTTTAGTGAGTGGTGGTTTGCAAAATGACTGGCTGCAACGCAATAAAATTAATAAACTGATTAAGCTAATCGTATCGGCTATTTTAGAAGAGGTGGATAAGGAAATTTGTGTAATTAATAAAAAGAAGCTATGGGTACGAAAATGGATCGATAGAAGAGATAAACTAGGAGCTATTAATATTCCACAAGCATTCATGTTCCACATATTTGGAAACAAATTTTAAAGTTGTTTCTTCGCTCCAGCGAAACGACATTTTTGCGGCAACTAATGAACTCGAATAAATCAACGCGTTTGGACTAGCTTTAGCCGGTGAACCAGTGAGCACGGACGCGTGGTGGGAGGCGCTACTCGCCCGAAAAAATAGAACAGAATGCATGGACTTGACTAATCAGCTACTAATATACTTGACTAACTAAAATACTCGTCTGGTCCGAACAAGCCGTAAAAGTTGCCGTCGGCTAATATGTAAACTTATCGATATGTATTGTTATTTCAGGCTTATCAGACTTGAAAAGGAATGCGATTACTTGAAAGAAAATTGGGAAAATGAGATGACAAAATGGTCCCTAGAGTCAGTGGCTCTCGTGGGCTTGGGGTCGCGACTGGGTTGCCTGAAGGACGGCCTGGCCGATGACCATCCCGGAAAACAGCTCATCAAATGCGCAAAGGACATAGTCCAGCTGTCATTTAAATTGGAGTTTTTCTCGAGTGTATGGAAAATATTCCCGACGCCAACTTTTAAGAAGCTTGTAAAGACATTTGATTTGCAATGGGAGTAAGTATTGTATGATAACATAGTGAGTAGGAGCTTTTGCGATTTGTCGAAATTAATCTTTCTTTTTTGTATGACCAGAAGGCCCTCTGGCGCAATGTCGCAATACGGATGTTGGCAAAAAAATATTTTAGCTCATCAGGTAGATTATTAAAAAATATTGTATACTTACGTATTTTTTCTTTTTTTTGTTAAGAAAATAATTACAAAGATACAGCGCATTTAAATCCCGCATGGTGTCACGATCAATACGAATCACTTGACGGTGACATCAATCTCTCCCACTCCGAAACTTCGACGCGCTATATCTTTGTGAATTTTCACTAAACCGAAAAATATGGGTCCATTATTTTTGGATAATCTAACTGACGGCCTTAATAAAATATAATTTTTGACAGACGTCGGGTGATGTAGGAATAATCAAGTAGATGGGGAGTGCTTCGGAAGTCAATGTAAGTCAACACGGAAGTCAATGTAGGTAAATCCTACTCACACATTGACTTCCGGAGGATCTAGAGAGAAAGAGAAACCAAAACCACACCGCGCATTACATGTGAGCAAGTTCTAAAACGAAAATTAGCTGAGGATATTTCAAACAAGTCTTAACATTTTTACAGAATCAGCAGCAACTACATCGCTCAGGCACAAAAGCGGATAACAGAACGAGGTCACGATGTACCAGAAGAGGAGAAAAGCATCATCGAAAGGTTGCTGGCGGTAGACCAGACTGTCGCCATCATGATGGCCAATGAAATGCTGCTCGCTGGAATAGACACAGTAACTATTATTCGAACCCACTACTTCTCACGTCTGTACCACAAAAAGTAACTAAACCAACTAGATATGCTATCGTGACTTTAGAATCACCGCATCAAATTTTCCATCCCATATTACTCGCACTCGTAGCATAAAGTTATATATTGTTTACATTCCTGATTCCTGTTTGTATTAGGGCCTGCGCAAACGAGATACTTTTGTCCGCGGATGTCGAAAATCCATGAATCGTCAATAAAATGTCCGTCGAGGACTTGCCGCGGACGCAACGCATACGGCGCGCGAATATTTGTCCCCGGAAACATACAAATATTACGCGGATTAAAGTGCGTTGTTTCGCCTAGTAACACGAGTTCTATTTTTTTCGGGGACTCCCGTACTTTTGTCCGGTCCGCTCTCTGCATGTCCTCGGTTATTCGGGGGACTTTTTGTACGCGGTACTTTGAATCCCTCGTTTGCATTACTCGATACAGTTGTAAGCGATCTATTTTAGCGGACAAAAATCCCTCGTCTGCGCAAGCTTTTAGGCTTGACGTTAAGCGGACGCCCCGGACGGGTTAAGTCCGTCTCTGTCACAAACTCTGACCCGCGACGGTTTCAACTATTTCTATCATACGTAGGGATTGTGACAGAGACGGACTGAACCTGCCTGGACGTACGCTTGACGTAGTTTCAAGCCTTAGTCGTAAAACTTGGTAGCGATGACGGCCGGAAATGATTCTTCATAAGATGTTTTCTTTTACAGGTATCATTCACTATAACAACACTACTCTATTACCTGGCTACAAATCCAGAGAAGCAGGAGAAGGCCCGCCAGGACATACTATCAGACCAGCCTAACAAACATTACCTACGAGCTTGTCTGAAAGAGGCCCTTAGGCTTCAACCGATCGTTTCTGCTAATTTGCGACGGACAAGCAGGGAACATGTTGTTGCTGGCTACCTTGTTCCTAAAGGGGTAAATAAGACTTTATTATTACAAAAATGAGAAGTTAGTAGGTACCTTTTTACCCGACTAGCGCGAAGTTAAAAGGAGGGTTATGTGTTTCGTCGCTATGCTGATGTATGTATGTTCATCTTTTCCCTCGTGATATCCATCTTCAAAGATATCCATGACACCTTGGCAAATGAGGCATCGTCAAAAGCGTCTTGGCTGTCCGCAGGTATAGACTATGTGACGTCACAGTAAATTCACAGTGGCGCCTTCTATAAAAGTAAGGTAAAGTAAGGAATTAAATAAAAAATAAAATAAATCGCATCATACCGAGTGGGGTATCAAATGAAAGGGCTTAAAAAACACGTTCTAAAAACATATACCTTATTAGCTGTTGCTCCCTGCTGTGCTTGCATTAACTGGATAAATGTAATTTTCGGTATGAATTTTTTTCCGTAGTCGGGTTTTAGTTTTTAAACTAAATCTACTAACTAGATAACAGCATTCGGTTTTTTTTTGCGGCTGTTCTATTCAAAGTCGTATCTGAAGGCCTGCTTACCATCAAAAATATTGGATTTACTACAATAGAAAAGAGAGTATTCTACTATAATTGTAAATCACATGCACAACTCATGTTAGACTTACAGAACAATTACTTAGCTCTCAAGGGCACGACCCAACCACAGATTACATATAAGCATAGATTAATAAATAGTTACTATGTAAATATAAGTGTGGTCCAAGGCTAATTACGCCACTTAATGAAACCTACTGAATCAGTTTTATGTCCTACAAATATAGCATGATTTTTAAAATTTCAGATTGACGTTATAGCTCCGAACGAGTTCCTTTCAAAATTAGACAAATACTACCTACGAGCGAAAGAATTTATCCCCGAAAGATGGACAGTAGAAAAGAGTGACCCTTTGTATTATGGGAATACGCACCCTATGGTAACATCTCCATTCGGCTTTGGGGTCAGATCCTGCATAGGTCGCCGCATAGCAGAGTTGGAGATAGAGGCAATCTTGAAGAAGTTGTTGACAAGGGTTAGAGTTACTTGGGAAGGACCACCACTTAAGGTTAACACAATAGTGATGAGTTCGCTGCAGAAACCTTTTAATTTTAAATTTGAATCAGTAAAATAACATACTAGCAAGTATTTCAACGGCAGTTTTTAATAAAAATAAGATCCTAATTTTCATTTAAAATATTATTGAATTCTGTTAAATAGTTCAAGAGAAAGTTGCAAAAAAGTGCTGTATAATACGTTAATACAATTAATTAAAATCAATAAAATATTATGATGGTTTTCTATATTTGCCTTGTATCCATACTCTATACATAGTCAACATTTTACCCCGGTTCACTTGAAGTCTTCTATCTATCAGGTTTTGTTCCTCAATGAAACCAGAACTCTTGAACAAGTTTGCAATCTCTTCTTGGGTGAAGAAGTACACTCTAGTATTGTCTCCTCTTGCATAGAAGTTGTCTGATATACAGCGGCCTTTCTTGAATCGAAGTTGAGCTAAGTCATACTTGCCATAGTCCCGAAATACAACTAGACCTCCTGGTTTTAAGTATTTGTACATGTTGCTGATGACAGTTGGCATTCTGAAAATATATGAGGCTTCTATTAGCACGATTACATACAGATATATGTATAGTATACATTGTACAACATTTTTTGGTCAAGATATATTGCTTGATTGAGATGAAATAGGGTTTGCACCAGGTCACACACCCATAATGCCATTTATCATATTTCAATCCCTCATAATACAGGATATTTTAAAACTCTGTGCTATATTCAAGGAAAGTACTCTATGGGCTAAATAAAATATACCTACATGTTCTTTTACAATTACCTTGTTTCATAATTAAAACCAAAGAAAAAGGCCCTCAAAGTTGTACGGCAAATTCCCAATCGCAGTGATACCGACCGCCATATGATCGCCCGGCCCGCGCGCGGGAAGGTTGCGGGTCGGTCATAAGAAGGAATCGAGCGACAGTCTAGCGTGAAGCGAACATTACCTACATTTAAATTGTTTCACTTATCACTATCATGTCAAGTGGCGGTTCCTTACTCGATCTTTCATCTTTTTGGGGTTGCGAGCATGTATGCGTGTCAGCTGTTTTTACCTAACATTATAAATCTAATAAAACAAACAATTGAGACACTATCGACAAGCGATCGAGAAAGGACCCACCCAACTCTACAACATGTAAATTATCAGTATTAAACAGTTTCTACAGCGTTGTCATTGACAATAAGAATAATACGTAAGTTATGAATTTGCAAATGTGGGGATTTTTCCTAATGAAAAATAGTAAAAAAAAGTATTCTTTTTCTTGTCAAGAAAGTCAAGGTAGAACTCACTTGTTAGGATCAATTGCAGATAAAACAAATATCAGAACAATGATATCCATAGAGTTTTCTTCAAAGGGTACCTCCCAATTCGAAACAGTGGCATCTAATATGAAAACATTACATCTCTTTGTATTATACAGTTCATTCTGTTTCATGATATCAATTGCTTTTGAGGAAAAATCACAGCCATAGATGAATAGGTTTGGGTCTTGACTGTATTGTAGTATTGGGAAGATAGTATTACCCACTCCACATCCAATTTCAAAGATGTAGCGTTTTGTTTTTTCATCTTGTGTTGTTGTTTGTGCACTTGATGTGTTTTTGTTTTTTGCTTCAGGGTAAACTCTCATTGGTGCAGATATGTTGTCTGGTGCCAATTCAGGAAACTCGGTGAATAACCAATGTCTGTCTTTGAAAAATCTGAAAATGGTGATGAAACCAAAATTAGCATTTCCTTGATTATGGTTAGTTATTTAGTTAAAATCTTTATTGCACCAAAACATAGTGATACAGTTTATTAGATAATAGAAAACAAACGACAAAAGGTGGCCTAATCGCAACTGCAATCTCCTCCTGGTAACTATAATTATATTTTTTTCTATCTAACTATTATATAAATAAATAACCGGCCAAGTGCGAGTTAAACTCGCGTGGAGAGGGTTCCGTACAATTGATTGAATTCTTATAGGTTTTCCTGTGCAATGAACTATATTTTGTATTTTTTTCAAAATTTTAGGCTCCGTATTTTCGGAGATCAGGGGGGGGGGGGATGGTCAATTTTCGTCTTCTTTCATGAATAAAATGAAAACTATTCATTTTACAATAATAACAAAAATATATTTGAGATCCTCATAATGATCCTTATCATTTGATATATGACACAGTAAGGTTTGCAAAACTTTTTTTTAAATTTCCTTATTTGTCCCCCAAAAGTGACCCCTATTTTAAAAAAATATTTATTTACTTTGCACATATGTGTTTGGGTCATAGGATTACAGCATTCTACCAAATTTCACCTGATTCGGTCCAGTAGATTTGGAGCAAATTGGGTGTGACAGACGGACGGACAGACAGACGCACGAGTGTTCCTATATGGGTTCCGTTTTTTCATTTTTTGTACGGAACCCTAAAAACAAGTTAGACTTTAGATAGAATGTGAAAATTATGTATTATTGGCAGTTGTTAAGTAAATTTTGAGTACGAGGGCTGTTTGATAAGTACCCGTTTTCTAAATATATTAATATCACTGGCCGGCCTCAAATAAGTATACCACCTTTTTAAGCCATTTTTCAGAGGCGGGAAAATTAAAAAAAAAATGGCATTCTTTTGTTTTTTTTCTCATTTGACAACGATTTAGTGAAGGCGTGAACTTAAAATTGTTAAAATGGAGAAAGAACAGTATCGGTCTGCAATAAGATTCTTATTTTTGGAAGGAAAAACATGTGATGAAATAAAAGTAAGAATGCAAGCGGTTTACCATGAATGTGCTCCTTCTATGACAACCGTCAGATATTGGTATAACGAGTTTAAGCGGGGGAGAACAACCGTCTTTGATGAGGATCGCCCAGGCCGGCCAGTTGAGTTGACTACAGACGATATGGTTAAGAAAATTAAAAATATTGTTTTAGCCGACCGCCGAATTAAACTTCGAGAAATCGTTGATGCTGTAAATGTTTCAATCGAGAGGGTACAACACATATTAGAAGAAAAATTGGGTATGAAGAAAGTATCAGCGAGGTGGGTGCCGCGTTTACTCATGGAGGAGCAAAAACGGAACCGACTGACTACTTCGGAGCAGTGTTTGGCCGTGTTCAAACGTAACCCGAAGGAGTTTCTGCGTCGTTTCGTGACCGTGGACGAAACGTGGGTCCACCACTACACCCCGGAAACGAAAGAGCAGTCGAAGCAGTGGATTTTACCGGGTGAACCTGCTCCAAAGAAAGCGAAAACCGTCCCATCGGCCGGAAAGGTCATGGCGACCGTTTTTTGGGATTTGCAGGGTATTATACATATTGACTATTTAGAAAAGGGAAAAACAATAACAGGGCAGTACTATGCCAATTTATTGGATGAATTTGACGCCTGTTGAAGGACAAACGACCCCATTTAAAAAAGAAAAAAGTACTGTTTCATCACGACAACGCCCCGGCTCATTCGTCCAGAGTTGTGACGGCTAAATTAGCACAGTTACGCTACGAACTATTGTCTCACCCCCCCCGTATTCTCCAGATTTGGCCCCATGCGATTTCATTTTGTTTCCCAACCTAAAAAAATGGCTCGGTGGCAAGCGATTTGGATCAAATGACGAAGTCATTGCCGCCACAGGGGCCTATTTTAATGACTTTCTAAAATCATACTTTTTGGATGGTTTATTGAAGCTTGAGTATAGGTGGAACAAATGTATAGAGTTAAAAGGTGACTACGTAGAAAAATAAAAGCATTTATAAAAAAAAAATGGTTTTTTTTTTCCATAAACGGGTACTTATCAAACAGCCCTCGTAGGTATGTGTTGATTTAAGGTATTTTACTGCTTCGCCTGTTAGGCCTCGATATACAAAATGTTGCAGGTTTTGTAAAAAAGAGCAAAAAATACAGACCTGTTTTGATGTATATCATAGAACGCATCCCAATGTTTGTCAGCATTCTCTTCCAAAGACTGCAAATGTTCTTCACAAAATGTCACCTGCGAGTTTTGTTCAACTTTTGTTTTGGCAGCTTCTTCTTGCTCTGAATCCCATTGTACATTGTCCCTGTAATTAAAGTTGACATACGTTAGTAATGTGTTTATCATATTTCTTTAATATTATAGCCCAAACATTTATGTACCAGGCGTTAAACAGGTAAATATTGTTTTTATTTCTTAGATATCTTGAACCACCTGCTGGTTTTTTCCTATGTCTAGTTTTTTCTAAATACTCAATATGTTCTCGAAAATATTCTGGTTTCTTTGAGCACTGTCTGATAAAAGCAGTGAATACAATACCACGCATTGTGTTTGAAGACCTCGTCAGCATTTTCCAGAAATCTATTCCCGAACTGAGGTCTCTTTTCTGTATTTGATTCTTCCATAAGATTGTTCAGATAGTCAGAGTTGTCAGTATATTAGTATTAGATATAATGTTGTATTCAAAGATAATTTCTTCACGTTTTGTTAAGTTAAACATAACCTTATTATATCAGTTCACAATCAAAACATCACTAGTGTTACCTGTTCTATATTCTCAATAGTTACACTAGTCTGTTAAAAAAATTGCGTTTTTACAGTAACAACTAAAGCTTTATTTGTTTACAATTTTTCATGAATTCGGTAGTTTTGAGATTCTATTACAATAATTTACAATACAAATAGATTCAAGAATCTTGAATTCTTGTTATCATACTTATTAAATGTTTTTGCGAATAAAAGTCGTCAAAAAATGTAATTTTAATATGAGCCAAAAATTACTGGAACAGTCACAAATTTAACTTTTCGCAACACTAAGCAACCAAACCATGCCAAGTATGCTCTGTGATGCCAAACGTCATTTGTTACTTGTCTTTTTTTTTATTAAATAATTTTACGGCTCTGGATACAAGTCCTTTAGAGCCTATCTTCAATTTTGTTCTTTATCCTAATCCTAACCTAACCCTAACAAGACAATCAAAGGGTGGTGTAGGCCTTTGACTGCTGCAAGGGAGCTTGTGGCGACAAATCTATACGAGTGCACTGGTTTACATAGACGATTGAGTGGCGGACGTCGCCCACACAGTCCGCAAAATAAATATCACTACAGCCGTACTATGACGGTCCACTTTAACTATTTCACACATTGTTCATGTCATGAGCATTTATAACACCAAACAACACCAATTTCATATTATAAAGCCTAATAAAATCAATTTGTAAAATAATTTAAAGCAGACCCCAACCGAACCCCTTGACTTCCCGCCAAAAAACTCTTGTTACTTGTCTGGTTGGTTACTTTGTCATTCGACTGTCAATGTCCAAAACATTTTTTAAAAAAAATTTAAGGCCATATCGGTATATACCCATGGCCTTACCATGTATATTGGCACTATAGGGCATATGCCCTATAGGGCCTATTTTGACCTACCTACAAACTTTCAATCAAGATACTTAGTGAATAAAGAATCTATTGGTTTTTGGCGGGAAGTCAAGGGGTTCGGTTAGGGTTTTCTTTAAATTAAGTATTTTGCAAATTTATTTTTGTGGACTTTATAATATGAAATTGGTGTTGTTTGGTGTTATAAATGCTCATGCTCATGAACAATATGTGAAATAGTTAAAGTGGACAGTCATAGTACGGCTGTAGTGATATTTGTTTCGCGGACTGTGTGGGCGTCTTCGGGCGTCGTCCGCCACTCTCGGCTATGAAAACCAGTGGACTCGTATAGATTTGTCACCAGAAGCTCCCTGAAAGCAATCAAAGGCCTACACCAACCTTTGATTGTAACTGATTAGGATAAAAGAATATCCCACGTTTTATTAACTTGTTCCTGGCTAAATACGCAGGAGCGTCAAGCCATTAATTAAAAAAAAAAAAAAAGAATCTATTGGTGGGATGGGACTATTTCGTTTTGATAGCTAACTGAAGGCAGAGCAGTGTGGCGGATAAAAGCGTTGCGTTCATTACTGCCGCATTATGACTGTCCAGTCCACTTTATCCATCCATTCAACACATCAAGTAGCAAGGTACTGGTAAAGATAACCCCAACCGAACCCATAATTAGCAGATATACGTACATATACATATCACGTCTGACAGAGCCTACCTAGATCTATAAGATTAGGCCACGTTTTGCGAAAAGGTTTTGCAAACATGGAAAAATGGAAGTAGTGATGTGGATGCCAGAGGCATCGCCTATTAACAAGATTCAGATTCTTGCCCATTCCTTCGGTTGGCTTTTACGATCTGCGCGGGAAGAGAAGCAGCTCTCAGAAGTATAAATATTGCTTTGGGAGGTAGTCTAAAGAGTCTAAACAAGTAATAAGTCTAAGAGCGAAACATTGGTACATTCTACGTTTATTCCTTGTTTTTGTACCTTTGTAGGTGAAGTTACTATCATATTAGGTACCTACGTTTTTCGGGTTCCGTAGTCCACAAGGAACCCTTATAGTTTCGTCATGTCCGTCCGTCTGTCTGTCCGTCCGGGCTCGTACTCCGCCGCTACTGCACCGATTGTAACGAAAATTGGTGGAGAGATAGATATTAAAGTTCCAAAAGTTGGTTTTTAAAATTATGAAAAAATGATATTTTTCATACAACGAAAAGTGAATTTAAAAAATTAAATTGGACTAACCCCGACGTGTGGGGTATCGTTGAAAAGGTCTTTTAAAATGCAACAAAAACTGCTTTAAATTATGAAGATCAAACCCCCCAGTCTTGAGATAATCTAATACAAAGTTAAAATTTGAGGTGTCCCCCACCGTAACTTTTGAAATATTACTAAAATAATTCTGAAAAAGATGTGGTATATACATCGAAATATAATTCTCTAGAATCGTAAATAATCCCGAAAAATCATTCCATGCGATATGTACCGCGGCGGGCGGGGCTTAAAATATGAACATAGCGGCGCGACAGTTCGCCGTGACACTCGAGTCGTGCGGTTGCGTCGCAAGAAGTTTCCTTTGAAAATATTGCTGTGTTTTTGCGATAATCGATTCATTAAAAATGCCGTGAAGTGGTGTAGACGCCATACAGATATGAAAATAAGTTATTCAAAAAAAAGTTACACGTAAACAAAGTTATTTATTTCAGCGTAGCGTACTGCATAATAATCACCGCTCGTTGCCCCACCCGACCGACGACGACGCGTGACCTTGTCGCGACCAATCGCATGCATCTTTATCGTGCGTTATGTGTGCGTTCGAGTATTTTGTTGTAATTACTGTTCGTTTGTTTGCGTAAATGGAATCAGAATCGAAGCGGTGAATGTAGGAGCTTTAGAATTCTAGAGAATTATTGTTCGTAGGGTATATACCTCAAATGTGGAAGCTCGCCAATGTTCAACCCGTACCTAAGAAGGGTAGACGTGCCGACCCTTCAAACTATCGCCCAATTGCAATCACCTCCATTCTGTGTAAGGTAATGGAGCGTGTTATTAACAAGCGCTTACTTGCGTACCTTGAGGACAATGATCTCCTCAGTGACCGGCAATACGGATTTCGCCAGAACCGATCTACTGGGGATCTTCTTGTGTACGCTACACATCTTTGGGGTGAAGCCCTTGAAAAATACGGTGAGGCACTTGCTGTCTCACTTGACATTTCAAAGGCATTTGACAGGGTATGGCATGACGCTCTTATAGCGAAGCTTTCCGCTTACGGTATCCCTCCCACCCTTTGTGCTTGGATTTCCGATTTCCTGAGGGAACGGTTTATTCGAGTAACTCTTGACGGCTGCTCGTCTGACCTATTGGCAATTAATGCTGGAGTACCTCAGGGATCTGTTCTTTCCGCAACGCTATTTCTGCTTCACATTAACGATCTGCTAAAGCCCGGTATTTTTGGGTATGCAGACGATAGCACCGTTACGGAAAGATATTTTTCTAGTGCAAGGGCAAAAAAACCGGAAATAGACGAACTAAGAGAGGCAATGGTGCTCCATACCAATCTTACTCTGCAAGCTGTCTCCGATTGGGGTGATGCCAACCTTGTGAGATTCAATGCCTCTAAGACACAGGCGTGTCTCTTCTCTGCTAAAAAGAGCCCTTTCAACTTGGCTCCCACTTTCCGGGGTGTGCCTGTTCCTATCACCCGTCATCTCGAACTTCTCGGTATCGATCTCTCATCAAATCTTAACTTCGGTAGCTATATTGAGTCCAGGGCTAAGACGGCTTCTAAAAAACTGGGCATCCTCTCCAAGGTCCAACGATATTTTACCCCTGACCAACTGTTGAGCCTTTACACAGCTCAAGTCCGCTCATGTATGGAGTATTGCTCCCACCTATGGGATGGATCTGCCCGCTATCAGCTCGAAGCCCTGGAAGCTATCGACAGACGTGCCAGAGGACTCGTTGGTGATGAGTTGCTTACGGCAGGACGGCTCCACAGCCTCGAACATCGCCGACTGGTAGCAAGTCTGTGTGTCTTCTACAGGTTGCACTTCGGGGAGTGTGCGCAGGAATTACATAATTTAATTCCCCCTGCACCATTCCACCATCGGACAACACGACGTGGACAGGGATTCCACCCATTTGTGGTCGATATTCCTCCTCATCGTACCTCTCGATTCGCCTCCTCCTTCATTGTGCGAACCGCTAAGGTGTGGAATTCCCTCCCTGCGTCGATGTTTCCCCATACATATAATTTAGGGATTTTCAAGGCAAGAGTGAACAGGCATTTTTTGAGTCTGCGTGATACACCTTAGCTTCACCTCCTCATCTTAGCTTCCCATCAGGCTAGATAGAGATCAAACGCACTCAAATTTCTAATAAAAAAAAAAAAAAAAAAAGTACTTTCAATTAAAACTATACCGGTCTCGGTATCATAGATAGTTATTTTTTAATACGTCATAAATCGTAAACCGTAATTTACCTTTAGAACTTTTATATTATGTTACTTGCTGCTACGGAACCCTTTAGGGGCGAGTCCGTCTCGCACTTGGCCGCTTTTTTAAAAACTGATTAGGATACCTATTCCGTCATGCATGCATGATACTTGAAAATAAGATAAGTATTTACCTATCCCGATTTTATTAAGTAAGATTCTACGAGTACTGAAGTATAGTAGTCAGGCGGGCTCAGGCCTTACGTAGTCGGCAACCACGTTATTCGAGATTTTCTCGGTACACGGAAAAACATCCAATTTGCTGTCGAATTTGAAGTTATAGCGCCATAAAAGACGTTCTGGTGCTGTTCTCTGATCAAAGTAAACATCATAAAAACGATTCCACGGGTCATTAATGACTGCCGCAAACGAAATAGCTGCACGTTGAAATTTATATTGCTCACTAAATTAAGAAGTTTAGCGGAGACTGCGTTTAATATTTAGGGACTCCCTTTGTAAAATTGACAGATTTTAGGTTCGCTTTTTTTGATCTTTTCTTAGTTTTTGTCTATAATCAAGTTCGTTCATATGTAGAGCATAGTATATCTGTTCTACGGCGAAGCCAAAATGTATTTCGCCGCTATGTAAGTATATGTACTTGTATGTTCATCTGTTCCCTTGTCTACTTCTTCATCTGAACGTGTTCCCAGTTGCATCCTCAGCTATGCTGCTTCGAAGCCCGGGGTGCGCTTTCCCGCTTATTACTTTCCAAATATAATATGCATATCAATGGTCACCCGAGGATGCCAAGAATCTAGCAAATTGGAGAAGAAATAGCCGGAAAATTTTAAACGATTTGACTATAGTTCTACGATTGGCCGCCTGCCTGACGTCAACCCTCATTGGGCTATTATGTTGGCTATTGTAGCACGAGCTTTATCTAATATTTTTATATAGCTAATATTTTTATTGATCCTATAGTATCTTCTATGATATCCATTGTACCTTAACTAATTACGTATCGTTGGCTGTCATGACGTCACAGTAAATTCAATATGGCGCCCTCTATTGGCCTTTAAGTAATGAACAAAAAAAATTGTACATTTCGAAAATATATACATTATTAGCTATATTTCTCTCTAATGTGCTTGCAGTACTCGTAACTGGATAAACGTACTTTTCAGCAAGAATCTTCTCGTAGTAGGGTTTTACTTTTTAAGAGTTCCCATTACCCTAGACAGAATTAGACTTTCCCATACAAACGTAGTCTACGTTTTATTTTAAAACGACATGTCAGATCTCGGTAAAAATTTGTTACTTTAAAGAAATTGCATATATCTAGGGTTATAATTGGTTTTCACAGTCAAAATATGACCTTGAAAGAGAATATAGTGCATTATATCATTTTTGGCCATTAGTATGGAAAACTTTTACACCCTTATATTTTCTTTCGAGTTCATATTTTGACTGTGAAAACCAATTATAACCCTAGATATATGCAATTTCTTTATAGTTACAAATTTTTATCGAAATCTGACATGTCGTTTCGTAATAAAACGTAGACTACGTTTGTATGGGAAAGTCTAGGGTAAGGAGATTCTTAAGTGCCTATATCTTGTGAGATAGTGAATATAGTGATACATGTTATGTCTCTAGCGAAAGAGGTCTGTCTGGATCGCAGCAAGTGGAAGTCCATATATTACACCATTTTTATACTCGTCTAAACTTTTAAAAATGCAAGATAGACAAAAAATATACATGGCTACTCTTTTGTTTGGTGTAATCAATTCAAAATCTCCTTCCTATCTTTACAATTAATTAAAATTGAGGAATCCAAGAGGAAGTGGTAGACTGCGGGCGTGCGTGTCTCCCCTTAACGTGCCTAGATATAGAACTGCTGCATTTCGTAGCAGCTTTAAGTATAATGCTGCCAAAATTTGGAATAATATTCCACCTCCAATACGCAATTTTAAATCAACCTATTCATTTAAACGTAAATATAAAGAATACCTTTATTCCAACGCAGTTTTGGTAGCAAACATCTGACCCTTAGTTGCATTAAACATATATCTCACTCATAACTTTATGTATTTTTATTCTTACTTTTCACATACTTAAATAATTATCATTCTATCTATCCATATATCTATCTATCTGTATCATGTCATATTATATCAATAAAAACTCATAGTCCATTATCTCATATGCAGTAGTAAGCAAAAGTATAAACATAATTATATACTGTTCATATAAAATGTATATCATACTACATACTATTTTTGGTAGAGAAGAGGTATTGAAATAAGTAGGTACCTAATACTTACAACTTGTACACACTATACAGAAATATAATTAACTCATCTTCGTATCGCTTTACCGACCTCACCCTTGGTTCTGGCAGAATTATCAGCGTTGCAGCTCGACCAGTTCTTCTGTGACATCATGCTAAGCTGTGACACCTTTTCACTATCTAGGTCACTTCTGACGGTGCAATCACAATTGCACTACTACATTCCTACTATTACTTCTATACTAGATATTTGATAAACATTATGTGACTTATTCATGTACCTGTAGCCTTTTAGTAAATAAAGATTTTATCTATCTATCTATCTATCTATAGTCTCTGCCTACCCCTGTGGGAAACAGGGGTGATTTATGTATGTTATGTCTTCTTCTCTTATGGGGTGGACTAGTGGTTCTAACTGGTGCTCCGCGGAGTACTGGTGGTCCTTAGAATCCCGCGAAGCCATCGGAAATACAACCCAACGTATAGACGTTGCATAGGCAAACAGGGGTTCTGGCGCTTTATAATTAAAAACAAGCACCAAAATCGGTTGGATCATAGTGCCGACATGCGTTTGGTTTTAAGTAGATACTGAACCAAAATTTACAGCAGGGAACCATGGCCAAAACGGTCAGGGCGCCTATAGACGTCCTGATCCTCCTGCAGGAGCCTTACTGGTTTGAGCACTGAGGCCGGCGCTGGCTCCCCACGCAAAACGGTTCAGCTGATAATGCGGGTCAAATTGCGAAAATAATAGCCTTCGAGGGCAGTAAGAAGTAACTGAACCAAGGATTCAGAAGTTAGTAAAGAGAATGCAATCCCTAAAATCTCATTAAAATACATATTACTCGTATATCTGTAATGATAAATTTCCGTCAGAAAAATATTGTTGGCTTTGAACAGTTGTCTAGACGTAAAAATCTATGCTACTTGTGGTCACCCATCCAAATTGGGACCACACCCGTGCTTGCTCAGCTTACGAAAGCCTCAGCATCAAATGGGTTCAGGTAGACCGCGGCGTATACAATACTGTTCGGATGGACGGCTCAATGACAAGTTATCACTACAAATTTCCGCAGTTCCCAACTTATACATAACAACGATAAATGTTCCTTGTGGGAAGTAGGTCAGCATCGTGCAGTTATATTTGTTAGACGTTATATACATATACAGTACAGTGCATCATTTATTTTAATTTAGAACACCACAGGCATAATAAGTTGTTCATTAAATGTTACTGTAGAGTGTAGCCCCAGTATCGCCCGGGGTGTAGGTGTACTCGTACACGCGACTGTTCGGATCGACGGGACAAGTTCTCGGCAAAGTTCCGCATTTCCCGACGTTTGCACGTTACTTCCTACTGGTACTGATACTAGCTTGTAGGTACTGACAGTTCAGTACATCGCCTGACGTGAGGCGGTTAAAGTTGGAGTTCTGTTTAGAGCAGATTTGTATTGAGTTAAGTAATTTTATTTATTAATTTTATATTTTTTATTACCTCATTATTATTATGGAGTGTAATAAAACACTCCACTTCTTCCCGTGGATGCCGTACTAGAAAGCGACTTAGGAAACAAGCTAAACAAAGCTTGTAAACATCAGTGAGACCTCTCACCTCTCCAACTCGTTTGGCCAGCGTGGAGAGTGTAGGCCAAATCCTCTGACTGCTCTGGCTATTAAAATATATGGCTCTGGTAGTACAGAGAGGGTCGTACTCCTGCAGTGGAGATGGAGACAAAAAGGCCTGATGATGGTGATTAACTTTATTACAAAAAATTGTAACAGGTGGCTTTTTCTACCAGTCAACCTTCAGGTGGTGCTGAAATGAGATAATTTCGGGAATAAGTGCAAAAGCTGATAGTGTTCTTAGTTTTAAGCATAAAACTAAGAACACTTACTACAAGGTAAACCTACCTACATACCTACCTAATAGAAATACACAAATTTTATTATTTTATTTTATTATATTTTATTTAGAGAGTAAATTAAAATCTACTTTACTCTATCGTAATTTCAGCTACCTACAAGCAATAGTATAGCAAGTAATAGTATAACTAGCAAGCAATAGTAAAGCAATAGTATATAGAAGATTCCACTGCAAAGTGCGGATCTGTGAAACTTGAATTTCAATCCTTTTGTAGTTACAATTTCACGCTGATATCGTCTGATTTAACACAATCTAATCTTTTTTTATTTCAAAATTTGTTGAGAAAAAAGCTACTGGCGGATTTTTAAACCACGAGTGTGCAAAAAGTTGTAAAGAAACAAATTTCCTTTGCATTATTTTCTAACACTGAGTACTAAGTACAAAGTGTGAACATTGTGCACTTGCTTACTGGAAGAAAAAGCGAAACAATTCGTCTACGACACGTATAGTTGAGTGCAACGCAAAGTTTGCGTGGCGCTCTCGAGTCAATCACAATTGTCTCAAAATATGTACAAGAGTTCTTCTGAAGTAGGATGCGAAAATAAATATTTAGGATTAGAGTATTGTTACTTTTATGTTACCTACATGTTCCTGTATTCTTAAGAGAGAACCTTAAGAATATTTAATGCTACTAACCATAAGTCAAGAACAAGTAATTGTTTAAAGAATATATTAAAAAAAAAAGCTTTTATATTAAAACAATGACCTAAAAACGAAGCCTAAAAAGTTTAAAGTGTTCTACAAGACGAATCAGTTGTGGTCAAACCCTAACTCGGTAGCGTTATGTTATTTTATCACAGAGATGCCGTGGCCACCTTGCGGCTTCATCATGAGATCAGGTCATTGGTAAGTACCATATTATTGCATTGTCATAACTCACGTAAGTACCTATGTAAAGTTTCGGTTCAATCAAATAATGGAATGTGGGACTAATTTAATCGTCCTTGGGACACACAGACAACGGGACAGGTGAAACTAAATGAAAGCTTGTAAAATAGCTGTCACCAAATTAAAACGTATGATTTTATAATTTCGGTTAAACTAAAAGTAAAAACGTACATATTTTATCTTTGAATGAATTTTAGGGTTCCGTACCCGAAGGGTGCAAACGGGACCCTATTACTGAGACTCCGCTGTCTGTCCGTCTGTCCGTCTGTTACAGGGCTCTATCTCTTAAACCGTAATAGCTACACACTTGAAATTTTCACCGATTATGTATTACTGTGGCCGCTATAACAACAAATACTAAAAATAAAAAAAATTAAAAATTAAAGGGGGTCGCCATACAAAAAACGTGTTTTTTTCAGCGTTTTTAACTAGATCTTTATAATGGCATTAATTAAATACTTTAAATTTTCACAGATTATGTATTACTATGGCCGCTATAAAAACAAATACTAAAAATAAAAAAAGTTAAAAATTAAAGGGGGTGGTCCACAAAAAACGTGTTTTTTTAGCGTTTTAAAACATTGTACGGATGTACATAACCCTTTATTTACGAGTCCGACTCGCACTTGCCCGTTTATTATGTTTACGTAACAATAAATCTCGTGGAGACGTAGACGGTCTACGACAAAGCAGCTGCCAGTAGTGCTACGCTTTTGTAAATATTTTAAATCTGTTCGCTACGAATGCTACGACAACGCGGCAACGATATGTATTTACGCGCTACGAATTCTGCGATACGCACTCATTGTCAATGTCAATATTGCTTACAAAAGTTTGGTTAGTTTTTGTAGCCTGTCTACGTCGTAAGTGAACTAACTGATAGTCCTTGATATTTTTATTACTACTGTCAATGTACTATTGCCTAGATTTCTCTTAGCAGAAAGCTTTAGCAGTTAGTTTACCTACAACGTCGGTATATTTTTTTTAGATGTTATATTGTGATCTGAGAATATATTTAATAACTCAACTTTGTCAGTTCATGTCTCATCTTTGGAAAATATGATAAGGTAGGTGTGTAGATGAGACATACAAGTTTAACATCAGCCAAATCTTTCGAGATACGGGATTGCAAAAGAGTTGCGAGTTCGCTGTTCGCTGCGAACTACGCGTACTCGTCTAAGTAACTCTAAGTAAAATAACTAAAAGGCAGTAAATTCTTTTTTCAATAATTCTTAAAGTTCGCAAAAGAAAATCTAGCTATAGGAAAGTCTATTTCTAAACTAGACACCCCTACAAGCTCCATTACAGGCGGTGGTATCGGACGGGTGCAGCGGGGGTTGCCGCGGGTGGCGGGGGGTGGTTCGACAAACAATCCGCGCGGATATTGAACGATGCGTTCGGAAATGCAGCGCCGCCGGCTGCGTGCAACGGAACGGTGCACGTCTCCTCAACCGACGTGTGAAGATATGAATGCTCTCATTTTCATCTCGTTTGTATTCAGATTACAATTTCAATATCGGTTCCGTTCCGTTCCGATTTGGTTTACGCTGTTTAGGCAGGATATCATGTTCGACGAATGGTAGCTCTTGCAGAAGATCTCTGATGCTTGGAATTCTTCTTTCTTTTGTGTGAGATGCATTGATGCATTGATCATTCCTGTCGGATATTTCAAGCTGCTTAAAAGCATTCGACATAACTTACTGACTGTCATCTAATGAACTGTCTTCCGAAGCATAAAAGAGCTTGAAATATTCTATGCCATTTGATTCGTTATGCCACCAATCCAAGTGCAAAGCATGTGGATTACTAATGCGTACGTCAGTCGGGCGGGCCATCGAGCTCCTATATTCTATGCTGGAATAAATAGTGGGGACAGTGAGGAGGTCTTGTAGCCTTGGTCTTGACTTGATGAAAAGAATTGAAGAGACAACTTTTGAAGTTATCTAACGTCAGCTTGACTAACGCGTTTCCGGTTGCATCCTCAGCTGTGCTGCTGCGGAGCCCGGGGTGCGCTTTCCCGCTTTTTTTTCTCCAAATATAACATGCATGTCAATGGTCACCCAAGGATGCCAAAGACCTCGTAAAATGGAGAAGAAATAGCCGGAACAGTTTAAATGATTTGGCTATAGTTTTACGACCGGCCGCCTGCCTGACGTTAACCCTCTTTGGGAATGCATTTGTGCGAAAAGTTTTACAACCGGCCGCCGCCTGACGTTAATCCTCTTTGGGAATAAAATTGTAGCACAAGTTGTTTGTGCTTAGTCCTTTAGTCGCCTCTTACGACAGGAAGAGATGGAGTGGTCTATTCTAACCCAGAACCACACGGGTGAAAATATCAAATTAGTATCTAGGCATGAAACTATAAGACAGCGATTCAAACAAAGACCGAAAGCTCTATCAATATCAAGTATAAAATATATGTACTCGTATGCGCATAGTAGAGCGGCCATCTGTTGCGGTCAAGCGCCCCTTCTGAAGTGGGATGAGCTCCGTCCTCCATCGCTCAGCGACCAACAAAACGCTGTAAAATTTACTGAACACTTAACTTTACTCTTAGATATTGTTTTTGTTTTGTGTGGAACTAGTTACTATCGTTTTGGATGAGAGTTTTAAAATATATGAAATTTAGAGTAAAGTATGCTACTTATACCGGAAAATGGTTTAATAAAAATAGAATTTAATAGGAAACAACAAAGGGAGGTCTTTGCCCAACTGATCTAAATGGCTGGGAAAAATAAATGATAGAGAAGAATTTGATAATAATAAAATCTTTTGTCAGATTATGTCAATTAATTTTCCTTGTGCAATGCAAGGTAGTTATACTCGTACTACAGAATAAGTACTAATACTCACGTACAGAAGATTCAGTCAGCAGAGAAATTCAAAGAAATATCTACTGAATGTTCTAGGTATCTACCTAGACATCCATTGCAGGCCAATTTAATTCTTATAACTCTGGACAAACGATTCGTATAACTGAATTAACCACTCCGAGTGGTCGCCGCGCGCATAGTTATAATGTAGGTATATTTGAACGGGAAGTGACACAGGCCTGGTTATACGTAGTAAGTACTACATCTATGTAGAATTTTACGTCCTGTATCTAGAAATGATAATTACACTATTAAAATTAAATTATTAGATAATAATTGGAAAAATTTCTTTAATTCACATTACAAGGATACTCGTAACGTACCTAAGTAAGAATTTACAGCTGACTCACGGTCGCGAATTTTTACAAAAAGTAGCCACCTAGAAAAATCAACAAACCATTTGTTGTAAATCAGAAAAACTGCGAGTGACTCCAAAGATTACTGGATTTCTAGTGCAAATGTAACTGCGTGCAGACACTGTATTTTGGCTTGGCTCCAATGTTACAGCCCTAGAATACAGCTTGATATTCCATACCAGTTGGAGATAATGTTATTTGAAACCCCCTAAATAGGGCAAGTCCGTGATTTCAGTTTGGCAGTTCAATCGCTTACATTACAACGTTACGGCCTCGGAGACGTTATGAGCATGTCGTAAAATTGTTCTCTACAATATTAACATTAATTATTTGACGTTTCTGCTGATGATCTTAAATTATTACAAATAAGGAATTTAACACGTCACTTTTATTAATTTATTTCTTTTGCACAATATTAAATTGTTTAACCAGCATAAAAAGTTTCAACTAGAAGGGACGTAATGTGTTTGATTTTGCTTAATTTACCTGATTTTTATAAACAGTCAATTAACTGTAAATACTTGAATTAACATAGGTATAACTTGTTTACTCGTAATCTTCACGAACTTGTACCAACATCTGGTAAATTAATGGTTGCCTGGTGGTAACGCGCCCTAAACGTTTGCAGCATTGTCCTGTTGTATGGATTGAGTTGATATTTGAATAAAATCAAAACTATTTATTTTATAATTATAAAAAAATATATTTGATATCCTAATAACGAGCCCTTTCATTTGATATACGACACAGTAAGGTTTGCAAAACTTTTTTTTTTCAATTTCCTAATTTTACCCCGAAAATGACCCTTATTTAAAAAAAATATTTATGTACTTTGCACATATGTGTTTGGGTCATAGGATTACACCATCCTACCAAATTTCACCTGATTTGGTCTAGTAGATTCGGAGCAAATTGGCTGTGACAGACGGACGGACAGACAGACGCACGAGTGATCCTATAAGGGTTCCGTTTTTTCATTTTTTGTACGGAACCCTAAAAACAAAAGTCATTTTTGACCCAGTCTACATCCATATTAAAAGGTTTGTCCAATAGAATTACAGTTGGGAATAAATTCGTACAGATTGAATACGTGACCTAAAAATATGAGTATATTTTAAGTGGACCGTCGTCGCATCTGTCTACCTTTGTCACTCTGTCAACCGCTGTGGAGTTTGCTGACCCAGAGAAAAAATAGTATGTACGTATAAATAAGTAATGATAACACTCCATAGTAACACTCATATAATTATATTCAAATAGAATTTTCGTTTCGACATTTTTAGGGTTCCGTACCAAATGGCAAAAAACGGAACCCTTATGGATTCGTCATGTCTGTCTGTCCGTCCGTATGTCACAGCCATTTTTTTCCGAAACTAGAAGGACTATACTGTTGAAACTTGGTAAGTAGATGTAATCTGTGAACCGCATTAAGATTTTCACACAAAAATAAAAAAAAAAAAACCAATAAATTTTGGGGGTTCCCAATACTTAGAACTGAAACTCAAAATTTTTTTTTTCATCAAACCTATACGTGTGGGGTATATATGGATAGGTCTTCAAAATTATATTGAAGTCTCTAATATCATTTTTTTCTAAACTGAATAGATTGCGACCCTGTAACTTCTAAAATAAGAGAATGATAAAACTAAAAAAATATATATGATGTACATTACTATGCAAACTTCCACCGAAAATTGGTTTGAACGAGATCTAGTAAGTAGTTTTTTTTTAATACGTCTTAAATCGTAAAATGTTACTTGCTGCTACGGAACCCTTCATGGGAGAGTTCGACTCGCACTTGGCCGCTTTTTTTTAATTTCTTGATTTTCCGATTTTTGTGATAAATATTCTGATAGTTTATGCTCTTCCAGACATCGTATATATAATAGTGTGTACTATTGATTATACCCTGCCTGGCGTAGCTCCAGCGTACCCAGTCGTAGCAAAGCAAGCAAACGTTACCAAATTTTCTGCTACGACTGCTACGATTTCTTTATTTGAATGGAACACAACATCATTGACTTTGAACATATGTGTTACATTACAGCATATAACCTATGACGTTTCTGCATGTGGTTAAAGCTAGCCGAAAGCTGGTAGTAGAGTAAATGTGTACTTTTTTGATTACACTTTGCCTGGCGTAGCTCCAGCGTACCCAGTCGTAGCAAAGAAAGGAAACGTTACTAAATATTCTGCTACGACTGCTACGATTTCTTTATTTGTATGGAACACAACATCATTGGCTTTGAACATGTGTGTTACAGCATATAAGTATGACGTTTTTGCATCTAATAAACAGCAAGTCAACTACTGTAACCCAAGCCTGGCGTAGCTCCAACCTAATAAAGCAAATATTACAAAATGTTCTGCTACGATTTCTTTACCTGTACGAAAATATATCATTTTTAGGGTTCGTACCTCAAAAGGTATAAACGGAATCAATTTGCTACGAACTAATGGATTAAGTTGACAGTTGGTACATATCGTACGTATGTAAGTCAGTGACCCACAGACGGACGTATAACGTAAATTAATTAATTTTTAATTTGGGGCCACCAATGAGGGTTAAATTAGACAAAAAAAAAAATTGTAATCTATATCGTGTGATTTATCAAATAAAAGAGATTTTTATGAGAATTTAAAAAATATTTTTTTGTAATTTTTTAGATCATTATTTTTGAAGTTATTTAAGAAAATAGGCATTTATTGACCATTATATCCCCCCTTAAAATATCTCCGAAACCACTGAGTCTTAATTTAAAAAAAAAGACGGATTACCTATAAATTACAGGAAAACTAAAGTAATTATATTCTATTATTTAAAATGAGCATTTCCAATATATATCAGTATAAAAACATTGGCAAACTATTCCGTATGATATATCAAAAGAAAGGGTTTGTTGTATCTCAAATATTTATTTCATTTTTGAAGTTATTTAAGAAAATAGGTGAAATTTGACAACCTGGGAAAAAAAGAAAATTTTGAAAAATAAATCAGAAAATAGTTCTTTACCTATCAATTTCAGGAAAACCTATGAAAAGTACGGAACTTGCTCTTTGGTTATGTATCAAGTTTAAGTTTTACCTTAGAAAATCACATTTTGTAATCCTAAGGCGAGTGAACTTACTTAGATGTGTTACGGAGGTGTAATGACATCCCGTCTTATTCAGATTACTCTATAAAAAATACAGTTTCCAATTACTGAATTGAATGCGGCAAATATTTTAATTCCAACTTCAAAGCAAATCAAAGTGGTTATGGTATACCCTTGAAAATATGTTTGCCCCTTAATGGTTATGCTAGTACCTACATTTTGGCGAGAACCGAGAACTAAATAGTAGGTAATATAATCTACGTACACAGATGTTTTTCCTCAACGCAAAAAAACCTCTGAAGATGCATCACAAATCGTTCAAGTCAACAGCGTTTAAAATTTGTCAAGTGAAGTCGTCACAGTAGAACAGTTGCCGCTGGAGAAGCATTGGAGGCCCGCCAGATGGCTCTTGTGCCGAGTGCCCCAGCCTCCGTCTGACGATAATTGCTACCAACTCTTCCGTAATTATTGCAATTATTTATGACGCAATGCTGTATGGGTCAAAGCCAATGGAATTGAGGTTTTAAGATTAGTTCTACTTTTCTGAAAATATTTTCTTTACAATCTAGGCATTAAAAGCATGAAATTACCCTTACTAGGTATTACCTAGCTACCACTATTTTATAACGTAAGTTTTACCCTTGAGAATAACATTTTCTAATCCCAAGGTGAGAAAGAATAAATGCAGCAGGTGAATTTTGGTCTGGGATAATTTCATTAATGGGCAATACGATCAAGGAATTGATTTTATATTCCGTTAACGTAGCAAAAGATTTGGTGTGTTTGCTTGCTTCGCTACGAGTAGCTACGTCTACTCTGGAAGGGATAAAAATATGTAGCCTTCTCAGTAAATGTTAGTATACTAGCTGTGCCCGCGACTTCGTTCGATGGTTGTCGGAACGTAATGTTATATAGCCTAAAGCCTTCCTCTATAAATGGACTACCCAACAAAAAAAGAATTTTTTAAATCGGACCATCAGTTCCTGAGATTAGCGCGTTTAAACAAACAAACAAACTCTTCCGCTTTATAATATTAGTATAGATTTCTTATAGCTTTCTTGTTCATATAAACACATACTTACAAAATATTTTTAACCCCCGACAAAAAAAGGAGTGTTATAAGTTTGACGCTAATATCTGTCTGCCTGTCTGTCTGTGGCATCTTAGTGCTCGAACGGATAGACATATTTCAATGCGGTTTATTTTAAGTGAAAGCAAGTTCCCTTGCGGTGGTTCTTAGTTATGTTTGCTGAAAATCGGTTAAGCCGTTTAAAAGTTATTGGGGGTTAACGCTTAAAAGTCAGGGCTTTATCTAGCAAATAATAGATGGCGCTGCGGATATCAAGGCGTTTCGGTAGTTCCGCTACTTATTACTAGATGGCATTCTAGACAGTCGAAGGTTTTTTAATTTGCCTAGCAAATAAACTTGTATACTATTCAATTAAAGAATCTATTATACACAAGGCTTCTACGCATAAAAGTAGTGTAAATAACTCAAAAAAATATAATACGAAAAGAAGTAAGTGGTTCCCGTATATTTTAAAACTCCAAAGAGCCATTGATTACATCTGCACGAGCGCCTACTGGGATCCAAATGCAAGCTGACTGTGTCAGTTCTCAGAATTTAAATAAGTACAATCAGGTCTTTTTACTATTTTGGAAGTGGATATTTCTAGGAAAAATAAAAACCGGCCAAGTGCGAGTTAAACTCGCGTGGAGAGGATTTCATACAATTAATTGAATTCTTATAGGTTTTCCTGTAATCTACAAGCAATGAACTATAATTTGTATTTTTTTCAAAATTTTAGGCTCAGTACTTTCGGAGATCAGGGGGGGGGGGGGGGTGGGGAATGGTTAATTTTCGTCTTTTTTCTTGAATAAAATCAAAACTATTTATTTTACAATAAAAACAAAAATATATTTGAGATCCTTGTAATAAGCCCTTTTATTTGATATATAACAGTAAGTATTGCAAAACTTTTTTTTTAAATTTGCTAACCAACCTACCAAATTTCACCTGATTCGGTCCAGTAGATTCGGAGCAAATTGGCTGTGACAGACGAATGAAAATTATACCAAAAAATGTATTATCTAAATATCTATATACATATCTATTAAACGGATAGATATTTAGATAATACATTTTTTGGTATAATTTTCGTATAAATAGGTGATTGTATAAAAAAGTAATACGTATTATAAAGGCAAATTCAGGCAAATTTAGAGGTATGTTTGTGATTTTTTTCTATCGAGCCAAAAATGCTTAATCATGTTTTGGCTATTGTGGGTGTCTGTAGAAAATCCTTAAAATTTTTATGTAAATTTTTTGAGGAATAAACTGTAGTAGTTTAATAACAGTAATTTTTCAAAAACACGCACTGTTTTGCAAATTGTGAACCCACGTCACCTTAAACATACTTGCCATGTTTTTAATAATTATGATCTTTACTTCTCCAAAGGGCCTCTACGTGTTGGATCTGTATCCCCACGCGAGCCTCCCAAAGGACCGGGGTGAAAAGACCCATGAATCCAAAAGAAAAAAAAAAACAAACAAAAAAAGATTTATATTCTTATTGTTATTTTATTTGATTTCGTGATTATTTTATTTTAGTACATAAAAAATTTTCTAACACAATATAGGTATATTTTTTAAGTAATAAATAAATTGAGATAATTGAAATTGTACATTTTCGGAGTAGATAAACCATACTTACATATGGCTGGCTAGGTACATGACGACCTGGTCATAACGTTTATGTAAGTTCTTATCTTACGTCTTTCCGAGTAAGAAAACACGTAATTAACTTTTTTCGTTGCGTTGGCGGAGCTGCTCAAATGAGATAAAATAGTAAAAGAGTAGTTTTTACGAGATGAAAAAACAACATCATCCGAGCGTATTCGTGGTTGCATCCTCAGTGGTATGCTTCAAAGCCCGGGGTCCGCTACCTAATCGTAGGTGATTTGATAAGGTTACTGGTTTTTACACAGAGCGACTGCCTTCTGACCTCCGCAACCCTAAGGGTAGACCAGAACCAATCCTAGGAGTCCTAGGATAGGTTTAAACAAACGCTAGATGGTGTTCCGGACCCACAGCTTTACGTGCCTTCCGAATCACGGAATCACCTTTCTTTCCGGTTAATCAGGTGATTCAAGCATGCAATAACCTAACTAGACTGGAAACAACTTTTCATAGAGTATGCTTCCCAGTGGGATTTGAACCCACGACCTCCGGATCACAAGGCGAACGCCTTGACCACTAGACTACGGACGCAGTCCGAGATGAGAAAACAACGAAGGTACCTTTCAGTAAAAATTTAAACCTCTTTGATAGTCATAATGTATTTCAAACGACGAAGCTTGATTCTCGGAGGACTGCTTGAGCCAAGTTGTGCTGCGGTCGGTTGTAACTATACTCGTATTTTATGCACTTAGTCAAACTATTTGCTTCTAATACTTGTACTTCGGGTGAAATAAAAATGAGTGTCCGTACCTTATTCCTTTAGTATATTAATCGTGATTAAAGTGGTTTTGGTACTAAATAAACATAATCCAGACATTTCGTTTAGGAATGATATGATTACAGTAGGTGTTATTTACTGATGCATATGTACCTAAATGTAAAATTATTCTTGATTTTCTTACTTTTTTTACTAAACTTAATATCCCACTAATGTTCAAAGTACAGAGATCTAGTTTTAGATTTTTTTAGGTACGACGTAGTACGACCTACGAAATCCGAAAAGGATTTCGTAGGTTAAGCTAAAGTCGTACTATAAAAATATTTCCAAATTTCTTATTTTTTATAGTTAAATTAGCATCCACTTGCAGTATTTCTGTAAGCCTTTGGGTGCCTCTGGTCTGGGAGAAAAGAAAAAAACCGGCCAAGTGCGAGTCGGACTCGCGCACCGAGGGTTCCGTACAAACCTGCAAGGTTTACAAAGTTCGTTCATTACGACAAGTAAGTTTAAAATTATTAAAAAAAAATATCTTATGTGATGTAACTAAAAATTTATGGTTTTCGTAATTTTTCCTTTATCTATGCTATAAGACGTTGCTTCGTACCAAATTTCAAGATTCTGAGTTCACGGGAAGCACCCTGTAGGTTTTGATTCCCTTGCAAGTGTCGAAAATTTGCGGCATAAACGGCTGTATCTTTTGATTGCGTTGGCTTAGAAGTTTGATTTTTTCACAGCTTCAAGGGACAGTAGACCTGAGTAATTGATATAAATTTCAGCTTCATACCTCCACGCGTTCCTGAGAAAAAGGGTCTTGACAGACGGACGGACGGACGGACAGACGGACAACAAAGTGATCCTATAAGGGTTCCGTTTTTTCCTTTTGAGGTACGGAACCCTAAAAACGAATGAGCTGTTTCTCTTTCCACACAGATCGTAAAAGCCGATCGGGGCAATGGGCGAAAATGTGAATAATGAAGACCACCATCTCGCTAAAAGTGGCCTTTGAGCCTTGCGTAAGCCCAAAATGTCTGCCTCATTAGGGATATTGTATGTAAGTATGTTAAGCATACGTGATATTGTATGTATGTTTTTTCTTTCTGTTACTTTTTGGAAACGTACGAGCACTAATGCATGGAATGAGGGAGAAAGAGGCAGAAAAATTCACAGTTCTACGTCATAAAGTCTACGTCAAGCAGTGGTGAAGTAGGCAAGTAGTTTCGAGGACCCTGGCGCTGGTCCAACCTACCCAGTCATCGCTGCTTGTCGATTTGACTTGTGATACCATTTAAACTAACAAGTATGACGTAGGTATTTACTAATGAGCGTGGGAAACTACCTATAGTGGAAACAAATATTTTGACGCGCAACCTCTTTGGTACCAACTTTTTCGGTTGGATAAAAAGAAAATATACATAGTTTGATAGATTGCCATTGCGAATTACAATATCAATTGTTCAGAGAAAATTATTGACTAATTTAATTTTATGTTATGTTTAGTTAGTTATAAGTTAATTATTCCTTGAATGCTGATATTAATTTTCCTAATACCTATTTAAATTCTCTTTCCTTCTTACTTTTCTATTTAGGAGCTCTAATTTCCCTATACATGTATCTTTAACGTTTGTGGTGATAGTGAAACAATAAAGTAGTTCTTCATGGTCATGAACATCAGGAAATGTTAGACAACCGCAATGTCTAGCCGTCAAACTACCCCTGTGATTGTATTACCGCTATATCAGTGTCAGAGCCGGCGGGATGGTTAGTCGTGCGTGGTTTTATGGAAGCTTTTGAAAATGTATGAGTGGACATTATACCAAGACAATGTAGACGAAATAATTCACAATTCATACATTTTTCGGTCAATCTACAGCGGTGAAGCAAAGAGAAATCGCGCTCCTCACCGTTTGGTCGTCCGTATTCGGGGTAGCGAAGAAGGCTCAAGACTTTTGATTCATAGGTATAGTGATTTTTCTATGCATTACAAAGTTATAATGTACCTTCTATCTCTTATTTTTATCTCCTTTTTTTTAAAATTAAGAATGATTTCCTATCTTCGTTTATTTTGACGTATATAATGCTATGAGTATTTATACCTGACATTATAAATTAGCCTAATAAACTACTAAGCGTGAAAAATTAAGCCGGTTTTCATGCAAAGTTCGTTTTCAGGCACGTGGGCAAGTGATGTGCAGTTCGTAAATTGTGACATTTCTCCAAAATATTTAATTGAAATGTTGGGTTCATATCGATGTTCCCCAATCATCAGATATTGTAACTTTGATAAAAAAATAATGATTAAAAAAATAGAGACGTCAAAATTCAGAAAAAGTTCATCAAGCACAGTAAAGTGGGCAAGTAGTGTACAGAGGTCGAGGACCCTGGCGTTGCTCCAAACTATTCAGTCGTCGCATCGATTGGACTCAGTGAAACTGTAATTTCTGGTTACGCGTCGACGCTTTCAAATGCTCGGTCCCCGCAGTTTATTCGCTGTTTTACAAGTATTGGGTTCTGATTCGGTAGTGGGAATAAAGGTGCGAGGTTAGTTTGTAGTGGAAGGAAACTTAAAACTTGTTTGCATATTAGGGACGTGAAGTTGATGATCAAGTTCGTAAACAAGATTTTTTATTAAAATGTGAAACGTTTTGTTTTGGTTGCACTTATTCTAGAAAGATTTGCATTGTCTTTCCTTTTTCCTGTAGTAGTTCTCTTGTTGTCAGCTTTTGTAAAATATAAGTTTTTTTTACAATTTCCTGAAGTACATGTACTGTCTGCGTACCTAATGATCTTTTTCGGGACCATTCTCTCTCTCTCTCTTGTTTTCTCTAGTCTTAAAAAAGGTTATTTTTCAAGGTTACTTCTTCTTTTTCTAATTTAAGAGCTTAGTGGCTCTTGTCGGTGGACCTTATACCAGTAACCCTGTATAAGGTAGAAATAGTTCGCAGGACTGCAATAGCAATAATATCGTAGACATTATCCATACATCTTCGCAAGTTTGTATAGCACCGGGTGCACACAGCGACAGTCCGAAGCGTCGTAGCAGGCTGTACGCGGCCCTCGAAACTTGAGTGGGCAACTTTGTCGGCCACGCGAAACTTAGTTTTTCATTCAATTTGCCCGAAACGAGTGCAGCTTACAATATTTTCAACGCTTGCAACTTTCGACTGGGGCCTTCGTTATAAATTTCATAGTTAGCCCCGAGCTGTGTGACCTCACCTTAACAGTAAACCACTTAAAAAACCTAGCGCCGAAATATTAAGCGTCGGAGCGGTCCACGCGAACTTTTAAATGTAATAACGTTTCTCATTAAGTAAAGTTTTATAGGTACTGTTAAAACGTACTTTGAGGATTTTATGATGTTGTGATTTGTTCAAATTGAAAATATGTGATGAAAAAATATACACATAAATTTTCAATTTGGATATACTTCCTAGCATTGTAATGCTATTAAAAATAATAATTGTGATTTGTTATTTGGCTTTTCTCTCTTTAATTCTCGATTAAAGTTATAAAGGAAGTTTTTGAGGTTTTCTTTTTATATTTCTATTGCATTTATTCAAATAAGTGGTTTCATTTCATGTTATTTATTCTACGACGTTGTGCATTGGCGCGTCAATATTACGATTCTATCGCTAGTCATAAATCCATCGACCATAACTCTCGTTTACAGTTTCATATAGTTTTACAGTTTAAAGCGTCGAACTATTTTCAATAAACAAGCTTAGGGCATGTAAGCGTGTGCTTACGCTCACATACCGCCTGGACCGGGCGTGCGTGTTCTGTAGAATGTCTCGCAAAGCCTTTTTAGCTGCGGAGGCTCGTTCCGGCCCACGATAAGGACTGATCTGCGGAAGACAGCGGTGCAGCGTGCAGCAGACGCGATCGATACTGCACCGCCTGCCACCCCACGCCACCCGAGCCCCCTCGGCTGAAACTTTCGCGATAAGTACGGAACTAGCGCGTGGCGTACGCAATGCAATATTGTTAGCCGGTTACGAGTTGAAACAGCGGATATTAAGGCTACAGAGACTCCGCCGTCCCGTTTTTACATTGTGCCCGAGTTTGAAATGAATACGGAGTTACGCTGCATTGTATTAATTCGTATTACTATTGTGGAGGCAGGTGCTTATGTTGACATGCTGCTGGTAATAACAGTGGATTAGTGGAGGAATAAAAGTAGAAACTCACACACGCGTTTTATAACAACGCTCGACTGCTTGTCAGTTTCGATTTTAGATTCTGACGTCACCAAGTTATTGTACGAAGTAGTTGGCCGAATCAGTTTAGAGTTGGAATCGTAAAAATTCCAAAGCAATAAATTGCTCAGAAAACGTTTTATATGAAAAATATGTTTTGAACTTTTCCAGGTGATTCAAACTTTCTGACTGCAGAGTCAGCTACTGAATATTAGCTAGAATAAAATTCAGGTAAATAAATTAGTCTGCTGTGCTAGAATATAATTATGTTATATTTGTATAGACTAATAAATTGTGTATTAGGTAAATAGACTAACTCTGTATACTAAGTGAGTTGTCCGAGTCCATAAAAAATATCCAGATAACCTCCATTTTATTTCATCGGTTATGTTATATGTTACATAGGATATGTTATCACGTCTTTATCCCTAACAAGACAGACAGAGCCTAGGGCATTTAGGCCCAGGCCACTTTTAGCGTGATGGTGGTCATGAAGGTGGAAAAAGGAAATCATAGTAGTGACGGGTTGCTAACCGCATCGCCTATTAATATGATTCAAAATCTCGCCCAAACCCTAGATCGGCTTTTATGATCAGTACGGTTCATCAGTTGTAAAAGATTATTTCCTTCTTCAAACTCCCCGACTACAGAGTCAGCGACTGCCTATTAGTCGGAATCAAATCCAGGCAAATAAATTAGTCTGTTGCTCATTGTACTGGAAATATATTTTCTCGCCTCGCTTACCCGAGCACTGCCGAGCGTTCCGAGTGGAAGTACAGATTAACTTGAGGTTTCATACCTACCCGGCTATAAGTTTCATATACCTACCAGGCCAGGCCACGAGTATAAGTAAGCGGCGCGCCCATTATCCTTATTTCGACACCTACTTTTCTTCCTAGCTGCTCTGGGAGAAAAGAAAAAACATAGAATGTTCCAGCTGCTTCTCTTCCCGTGCAGATCGTAAAAGTCGATCGAAGAAATGGGCGAGAATCTAAATCATAGGTAAGAATAGGCAATGCGGTTAGCAATCCATCACTATTATGATTTCCACCTTCCTGCCCACCATCAGGCTAAAAGCCTGGTCCTGACGGCCCTAGGCTCTGTCTGCCCCGTTATGGATAAAGACGTGATGGTGTATCTGCATCTACTTATTGACTTGCCAAACTTTTACCTTTTTATTGATGACGACTGTTTTTATTTTAATTTTAAAATGCCTCTAATTCTTCCATTGCGGTCTGGGAGAAAAACGGGCAAGTGCGAGTCAGACTCGTACCGTCCGTCCGTCCTTGTCCGGAACCCTTCATGTTCCGGAGGTACGGTACAATGTTTTCAAACGCTGAAAAAAACACGTTTCTTGTATGACGACCTCCTTTAATTTTAACTTTATCTTATTTTTAGTATTTTTTGTTATAGCGACCACAGTAATACATAATCGGTGAAAATTTCAAGTGTCTAGCTATTACTGTTCAAGAGATAGAGCCCTGTGACAGACGGACGGAAAAAGTACAGACAGCGGAGTCTCAGTAATAGGGTCCCTCTGGGTATGGAACCCTAAAAACATAGAATGTACCAGTTGCTTCTCTTCCCGCGAAAAAGCAAGGATATATATCATATATATCTTTGTGCAACCACACTTTTTTTCGCCTAGGTATGTACATACGAGTATTACGAGTACATGCCTACCATTACGCTAAGAGTCAGTTCACACCGAGAAGCGACGTAGCGCGTTCTTCGGAAGAAATATAGAACTTGTTTACCAGACAAAAAGATACTTATTTCAGCGACAGCCTGCTATGCGCTGCGTAGCGCAGCGAAGCGGACTCTCACTGAATTCTCACTCTTTTTGTCTAGTAAACAAGTTCTGTATTTCTACCAAAGTGCGCGCTACGTCGCTTCACGTCGCGTCACGGTGTGACGATTGCCTATTGTATATTCCACAAGGAGTTAAGCATTGGCGGCGTGAATTTAATAATACGTAAGTATTTAATTTTCAAACAATGAAATCTGGTTACTTACCGATGGAAAGGGATTTCTTTATAAGTACTTTACCAATTATTCTTTAACTGTATTGTAAGACACACCAAGGCATTTTTAATTAGGTTTACCATGTTTTATTATGGTTTTTGCTTATAAACTGTTGAAAGTACTGGACGTAGGTAAGAGCTAGCAAGCGACTAAGTGAAGTTTATGGCGATAGCTACAACTGAACGGGACAAAACAGTGATATGTGGTGTCTTCTATAGTTTTACATAATAGCTCTACATACTACATAGTAATACATACATAATACTAATCACGTCTTAATTCCAAAATTAAGACGTGATTTTTTATATATATTTTTTTTATTAATGGCTTGACGCTACTGCGTATTTAGCCAGGAACAAGTTAATAAAACGTGGGAAATTCTTTTTTCCTAACAAGTTACAATCAAAGGTTGGTGTAGACCTTTGATTGCTAAGGGAGCTTCTAAAGACAGATCTCCACTGGTTTTCATAGCCGATTGAGTGGCGGACGACGCCTGAAGACGCCCACACAGTCTTCGAAACAAATATCACTACAGGCGTACTATGACTGTCCACTTTAACTATTTCACTTATTGTTCATGAGCATGAGCATTTATAACACCAAACAACACCAATTTCATATTATTTTGAACCCCTTGACTTCCCGCCAAAAACTCCTTGTTTTATTCTCTTATAATATAAATGAATATAAACATATACGGACAAATCACACAGATTGAGCTAGCCCCGAAGTACTCGTGAGTTTGAGACTTGTAATACTAAATCAACGATACTATATTTAATATATGTAAAGCTACTATATAGATAGCATATAACATCCAAGACCCAGGCCAATCTGAAAAAGATAATTTTCCATCTTGACCTGACCAGAGATCGAACCCAGGACCTGTGTCCTGCTGTGCTGTGACAGCCTGGCATGATGACCACTAGGACACAGAGGTCGTCAGAGCCAAATAATTTATTTTTGACCCAGTCATTACCCAATTACTACACACTACCTACGACTACGACTTAAACCTACAGCTCCTTCAGTAAATGTGATAAAATGTGTCATCTGAGTCGGCAGCGGCGTAGTTGCGAACTTGTGCTGCAACTTGCCGACTCGCGGTGCTCGCGGGGAAACGACACAATTTTCTTCTTTCGATGCTTTATTGGCGTAATATGCGGAGTTCGAGAAATGTGCGCGGAATGCAGAACCTGCCAGCTCTTTTATCATAATTACGATAAATACATAAAGTTTCTCTGAACAAGTTGTTTTGCACTTATGGTTCAAAGAAAAAATGAGACTTCTGAAGTTGCTACATACTGAAGTTGCTTTTTGTGGTGGATAACGTTAATTTTTACAGCTTCATTCTCTTAGAATATAATAAACTAATCAAGTCTGAGTTAAACTTGCGTGAAGGGGGTTTTGTACTTTTCATAGGTTTCTCTGATAGAGAACTATTTGTTGATTTTTTGCACGCCTCATAAGCGAAGCGCATGAGGTAGTGCTCTACTCTCGCCTTACAAAAATCAAGTGATTTTTTAACTAAATGTGTCTCTATTTATTTTCTATCGCACTTGTACAATAATATTTACACATAAATGTCAAGGAAAAACACTAGTTTCAACACTTATGACATTTTTAAAAGACATTTTGCCTTTTAAATAAATAAAAACAATGTTTAATAAAATCATTTTGTGGACGTCCGTGTGTCGGTATGTATGGAAACTGGCGTGGTCACGATAACTCCCAAAAAACTTATCTGATCAAGTCAATTTTTTTTATACGCTTCAGTATTATCCAAAACTAAGTCCTTTCGAAGATCACGGTCTAATTCAAGGTAGTTGAATCGTAATTTCAATTTCATTGTGAAATTTTAGTTTTTTGCTTCAATCAAAGCGCTGCAAGCGGCATTCTCCACAATGTCAAAATTGACAGTTGACATTTCACAGCTTGGCCGGTGTTGCACTTGCAAATTATCTTACATTAAAACACATTTTGGGACTGCCAGTATAAATAAAAATGAGATTATGAGGCGTGCACTTTTGGATTTTCCAAACTATTTTAAATTTAAGGCCCTGTAATTTTGAAGATAAGTAGGGGTGGTTTAATTTCGCCTTTTTTCTTAAATAACTTCATAAATACTTATTCAATTCAATTCAATTCAAAATATCTTTATTATCATAGGATATTTATAATATCTCTTAATAATAGTCACTTTGTTTTGTTTTGCACAAATGTTGACGTCAAATCGTTACTTAAAGCTAAGTTTACGCCGCTTCCTAGGCGCAAGTGCAGAAGAAGCGGCAACAAACTGCACTGCACGTTTTCTCCAAAGACGTCAACTAACAAACTAAAAACTTAAAATTAGTTATATAGATGGACAGAGATTACATTGTTTATTATGTCATAATTTAATTGAATTATAAGAATTACGAAATTTAAAATAATGTCAATTTGTAAATTTAGTATGTACCAATGTACCTAAATTATGACATGTCTAAGTATACAAACCTTTAAGAGGGACCCGCGCCAAGCTCAAGCCAGACCTTTTTGTCTTTAAGATAGTCATCGGTCCTATAATAAGCCTTCTCACAAAGTACTTTCTTTACATAAGCTTTAAATTTTCTGTCTGGCATATCAAGGACCGATTCTGACAATTTATTATAAAAAAGTATACACTTCCCCATAAAAGACTTACTGACTGTATTCAGCCTGTAATACGGGCTAACTAAGTCATTCTTATTACGTAAATTTCTATCTGTAAAATCACTTACTTTATTGAACATGGAAATATTTTTCCTTACATACATTATATTTTCAAATATGAATTGTGATGCAAAAGTAAGTATACCTATTTCCTTGAATAATTCCCTCAGTGAGTCTCTCGATCCTAAACCGTAAATAGCACGAATTGCTCTTTTTTGTAAAAGAAAAATAGTCTGAATGTCGGCTGCACTCCCCCATAGAAGTATCCCGTAAGACATTAGACTGTGAAAGTAACTAAAGTACACTTGTCTAGCAGTTGCTACATCTGTCAATTGTCTTATTCTCCTAACAGCGTAAGCCGCAGAGCTAAGCCTATTAGAAAGTTTAGTTATATGAGCGCCCCATTGAAGTTTCGAATCAATTGTGATTCCTAAAAAGGTAGTACTTTCAACCAGATCGAGTTTCTGACCATTAATTAGTATGTCAACGCAGGCTTGATTCACATTAGGAAGAGAGAATCGAATGCATTGGGTCTTGTTCGCATTTAACATGAGGTTATTGGCCGAAAACCAATCAGAAATTAAAGATAAGGTGCTGTTCACCGCGCTAGCATCACTGTTATGTCGATCTATTTTAAATATTAGCGAGGTGTCATCAGCAAACAGCACCATGTCAGCCTCTCTCTCAACCATGTAAGGCAAGTCATTGACATAAACTAAGAAAAGGAACGGTCCTAGAATTGAACCTTGGGGTACGCCCATTTTCACATTAGACCCGTGTGATTTTACGCCGTTTATATCAACAGTTTGAAGCCTATCTGTTAAGTAAGATTCTATTAATTTAATTGACTTATCATCAAAACCGTATTGACGAAATTTGAGCAAAAGTGTTGGATGATCAACGCAATCAAATGCTTTAGAAAGATCGCAAAATGATCCAATTGCATCATTTCTGTTTTCCCACGCGTCGTAGATATTAGTAATAAGTGCTACTCCTGCATCGGTGGTCGATTTTCCAGCAGTAAAGCCGTATTGTTGGCTATGGAAAAGATTACCCTTATAATAGTTTCAGTATATTTTACTAAACCCTATATACTCTGTAGTTAATTATCCATAATAAATAGATTATAGTAGAAAATATTAGTTTAATTAGCTTTCTAGCTAATTAGATTTCCAGAAGGGCCCTAAATTTTTGTGCGCCCAAGGGCCCCAGCATAGTTTAAGACGGCCTTGGCGACTACACTAAAACGTTTTTATGAGCGGCATTACGTGTAGTAGTACGCTTTAATGACACCCATCTGCTTTCACTAATATTAGCAAGGGGTTTGTCATTAAAGATAGAAATAAAACTCATTTAAATATTAGAAAATAAAAACATAGCACATGTATGTAGTGCAGTCGTTTCGCGGAGAACCATTAGCAAGCGGCATTACGTGTAGTGAGCCGCTTAATTGCTCCTATCTGATTTTCCAAATATTATATCACGGGGTTTTTAGGAAACGCGTAGTTCAAATATATTTCCTTCTATTTTATTTTCGTTTTTAATTATTTAAATTATTCTTTTATCTCTGAAAACTCGGTAAAGTTTAAAATATAAAGCACAAACCTACCCCTTTAAGACTAGGTTTGTGTTTTTTTTTTTACAGCTAAGCACTGCCATGCACAGTTATTGTAAAACACCTTAGAAATTTACTACATTAAAATAGAATGAAATAAAATATGCTACCTATAAGCTTTTTCTGATTATGACTTATTGCCGGTTTAAGTTAAGATTTAAAAATTAAACTAGTTTTTGCCAATGATAAAGGCTACCACAGGACAGGCATCATTGCCTAGTGTGGGGCCATCAGAAATCATTTAGGTACATAAGTATAAACATATTGGATTAATTCATAAGTTTCTTGTCATGTACCCTAGTATAAGAGGTTTGATAAATAAACGTATTTTGTATTTTTTTGTATTTTGTAAATAGTTCTGTTATAAGGTAAGTAAAAGGCAACCCTATGAAAAAATAAAAGTTAACAAAACAAAATAAAAATACACCACATGCATTGTAGTCGTATAGCGCCGAATACACTTAAACGTTTTTAAAAGCGGCATTACGCGTAGTGAGCGTTTAATTGCACCTATCTGCGTTCACAAATATTATATCATGGGGGTTTTCAGGAAATGCACTATTAAAATACTTCTGGTTTTTTTTTAAATATAATAATGTTTTATCGTATGATATCCATCGTATGTAGCATGAACCTTTCTCATGCAACATTTAGTATATATATAAATATTATAATATAATACTTGCTCTACAAGTATTATAATATATTGCTTGTTGAGCAAGTATATATAACGTTTGCTTATGAAAGGCTAAATATAGCCTTTTATAAGCAACATACATTAATACCGATAGTGAAAATATATATCAGATGTAATAACATCTGGTATATATTTCCATTATCGGTAAAAACTCTTATAATTCTTCTTTCTCTACATATACTTATATCAGTATACTGCCCTCCTAATTTATAGTTTGTTAAATGATTACAGATTTTTTGATCATAAGGTATTTGAATATATTTTTGTAATAATAGAAAATAACACATATATAATGTGTGTCTATCTATACGCTTACTGCGTAAATCATTCTATGTACGAACCAAATACTTTCCCTTTATTTTGTTATTCAAATAAAGCACAAAATAACACAGCAATGAATAGAACTCGGACGTGTTATTCCAATTTCTCCAGAGAATTGTTCGTACAAAACCATTATGGATAGTAGTACGTACTCGCCCAGCTAGAGTCGACGTGGTATTTGAATATTCTTTTCTAAGCTATTCTCTATATGAGAATTGTCCGGAGCACGGATAGGAAGGGACGTAAACTAAAGTTTTGAATACAATATCAAATATTTTTTGGTTATAACTAACGTGAGACACAGACATTACTAATTAAGATAACACGATATTTTACGTGAGTGACCCGCTTATCTTAATTAGTAATGACAGCATAAAATACATCAGCATTACCTTAGTTACAAAGGTTTTGGTGATCTAGTCTTGTAAAGTAAAACAGTTACTTACTTGTTTCTTTCTCCAACCATTATTTTGAGTAAGTACTTGTAAATTGTATTAAATACGCAAAATCTAAATAAATACTAAACTTTAAACAATTTGAGTCTAATTGAACTTTTATTGATTGTTATTTATACAAATCATGCTCAGGGCATAGTTCTTTTTATCTATTACCATATAGTGCATTTTCTGCAAATATTTCTGTAGATTCAACAATAAAAACAAATCATAAATAGTATGCACAAGTATAGAAAGTTTAATTTCAACAAGTATTGTTTTTTAGGGCTCCGCACAAAAAATGAAAAAACGGAACCCTTATAGGATCACTCGTGCGTCTGTCTGTCCGTCCGTTTGTCACAGCCAATTTGCTCCGAATCTACAGGACCGAATCAGGTGCAATTTGTTAGAATGTTGTAATCCTATGACCCAAACACATATGTGCAAAAAAATATTTTTTTATTTTAAAATAAGGGTTATTTTCGGGGGCCGAATTAGGAAATTAAAAAAAAAAGCTTTGCAAACCTTACTGTGTCATATATCAAATGAAAGGGCTCGTTATAAGGATCTCAAATATATTTTTGTTAATATTGTAAAATAAATAGTTTTGATTTTATTCATGAAAGAAGACGAAAATTGACCATTCCCTCCCTAATCTCCGAAACTACTGAGCTTAAAATTTTGAAAACAATACAAAATGTAGTTCATTGCTTGTAGATTACAGGAAAACCTATAAGAATTTAATCAATTGTACGAAACCCTCTCCACGCGAGTTTAACTCGCACTTGGCCGGTTTATTATTTATTTCATGTAGTTAGTAGAATTTCACGCAGAAAAAACTACCAATTTAATTTCAGATTGCACTGTCACAAGCAGAATTACCTTTACATTCTATCAAAGGTAGGTATCTGAACCACAAAGACTAAAATTTGTTCTCCAGGAAAATGAAGTAGAATTTGACACGGGCAGTAGACAAATTGGTTCTCACGATTACCGCTGCAAAGTTTCCCCGTAAAGATCTAACAACCTATAAAGTATCTTAAAAGGTAAACTGGAGCGGGGATCGTGATTTCTCTGACGAGATGTTAATAAATGGGGCTCTTACATCTTATAATTGGGAAAAACTGTCGCGTCGTCCTCTCAGTTACAGATAGGAATAAATCTTTATGTAGACGGGATCGGCGGCTCTTGGCCTTGAGTCAGGTAACAAAGGAGATGTGGCGCAGTTAAAGCATATGTGCAACATCTGTGCTTACATACATTGCATGCGAAATTTAGTCTGATAGTGTTAATAAAAATATTTCGTAAGGTGAAATGCATTGAAATGGGATACACAAATTGCTGAGGTGAGTCGCAACGTTTATGCTTCAATGCATCGTTTAAACCTCCTTAAAAACTATCTCCCCTTTAAAACCAAACTAATGCTGGCCCAGTCTTTCATTCTTGCTATCATTGATTATGCTAATGTGTGTTACCATGACACCAGAGAGGAACATCTCAATAAACTTGATCGTCTTCTAAAAAATTGCATTAGGTTCATATATTGCCTTTGCAAATATGACCACATCTCCTTTTATCGTTCTGAGTTTAAATGGCTTACTATCCGACAGCGCAGAGACCTTCACATTTTATGTCAACTTCATAGTATACTATATAATCTTTTTGCCCCTTACTACTTAACGTCTCAATTCCAGCTTCTATGCTCTACTCATGACAGGGTACTGCGCTCTTCCGATAAATTAACTCTTAATATTTCTTCTCACCGTACTGGATTTCTCTAAAATTCTTTTGCCGTCACGGCTGTACGACTTTGGAATGCCCTTCCCGATAACATCATGAGATCACAGACGCGGGATCACTTCAAAATGCTGGTAATTCGACACTACCGCGAAAAAGCTTTGCTGCAATAATTTAAGTAGGTATTGCACGCCTCATAAGCGGAGCGTTGAGGTAGTGCTCTACTCTCGCCTTACAAAAATCAAGTGATTTTTCGAACTAAAAATGTCGGTATTTATTTCTTATCGTACTTGTAGAATAATATTTACACACAAATGTCAAGAAAAAACACTAGTTTCAACAGTCATGATATTTTTAGAGGACATTTTGTTCTTTAAAATAATAAAACAAGTGTTTAAGAAAATTATTTCGGGACGTCCGTGTGTCGGGATGTATGGAAACTGGCGTGGTCACGACAACGCCCGAAAAACTTAACAAATCGAACCCTTCTTTTTTTCATACGCTTAAGTATTATCTAAAACTAAGTCCTTTCGAAAATCACGGTCTAATTAAAAGTAGTTTAATTATAATTAGCAATAAACTGAAATCCACCTATCGTTGGTATATCTAAATCTATGTAAATAAGGTTCGTTGACATTGTCAATTTTTTTTTTATTTTTTTTTTACGGCGCTTAGCATCTGCCTTTTAGCCATTCAATCCATCAAGTTGTGTTTAAATTACAGAGAAATAAAGACAAAAGAAAATCCTAAAAAGTGAATGAGAAGATTTTAATTCATTCAAAAACTTAGTTAAAAAGGTTAAACTTTGAAGTAAATATAAGCGAATACGTCGTCGGATTTCTTGCGCATACGACTGAGTTAAAAAATAAAAAATACACATATATGAAGATTGATTCATGCTTAAACACGTGTACGTGTTATATAAATAAATAAAAATAATTTGTCTTTTGTAAAAAGATAGAAAAATTTAAAGTTCTCCGAAATTCTCAAATAAATATGGAGACGAAAACGCAGGCAGACAGCTCGCTGCGCTTCTGAATTCGTCTAAATTCGTCTCCATGGTGCATGTACAATACAGCGCAATACGTATGTGTAGATAGAAAATATAGATTCGGGTGTTCAATCAAAAATTCCCACGGTCGAAGACTGCAGTCTTATGTATTCATATTTATGTAAGTTTATTTTAAGTATGCAAATATGTATATGGATTAATGGAATTTATATATGTATAGTGTATATATCTTATGTAATTATACGAATGTAATTATAATAACGAAACTTGTCACTAATAGGAATAAAGGCGAAAAGCAGTAGCGTTGGCGCAACGTAACAAAATAAAAAGCGGTCAAGTGTGAGTCGGACTCGTACTCATATAATCGATGAAAATTTAATGTGTCCAGCTATTACTGTTCAAGAGATAGAGCCATGTGATAGACGGACGAACAGACAGGTAGACGGGCTGACGGAGATAGGGTCCCGTTAGTACCCTTTGGGTACTGAACCCTAAAAAAAGAAGAGCGATTAGAAATCTGTGGGATATGGTGTATAAGTCAGACACGTCTTTTAACAAATGGTTAAAGTAAAAACCTTGTTTTACTTTGAATTTTTATTTTTTTATCTCTGTAATCTAGGGTCTTGGCTTGTCGGCAGTATTCAGGACACGCTCGCACTCTGTCCCCTGAATATAAGTAATATAAGGCATCGTGGCCATTTATTGCACGTCGGGCGCTCCGCTAAAGATGTTCAAACTACGCTAGTAATTAATGGCTGCTGCCATTCTAGGCAAATTTTAATTATGTCACTCTTGAGCGAACGTAAATAACAATAGTTTGGAGATACATAGGCACCGTGTGCCATTCATTACGTAATAATGTTGGTATAACCAGGCCTGTGTCAATCCCCGTTTAGGTGTCGAAAATGTACCTATATTATTACTATGCGCGCAGGCGGCCCCTCCGGGTGGTAAATTCAGTTATACGAATCGTTTGTCCAGAGTAATAAGAATGAAATTGGCTTGCAATTGATGTCTAGGTATCTATACGAAAAGTTACTGAGTTCTGACGTGAGCTAAATTAAACCATATCGCTGCTAGCCACATTGAGTAGATATTTCTTTGAATATCTTTGCGAAGGGAGACTTCTGTACGTTAGTATTATTTATTCTGTGGTATAACTTAAGTTTTGTAAATAGGTCGAATACTTCATTTGCGATACTTTATCTTATTACTTTCCGGTCCTTCATGCAGTGAAGAGCTGAGTGGACTTCCTCAGGCGTTATTGGTGGCACTAGTCCTTGATTTGGCGTGATAGTATGTACTCGTATGTATGTTATACTTAAAATAAAACATGTCGACTTGACAGAAACTACACGAGACGATAATATAATAACAGGCGCCGCAACGCCTACATGTTGCTGCCGACAAGTTTCGCCAATTATGCCGGCCCAAGCCAAATAAATCATTTTAAATGCGCTTGTTAACTTTACTGCATTGCGCATAATATGATAAATAAATACTTTATTTATTGTTTTTAATTTTAGGCCTGTTGGTATTTTATCATAGTTTCTTTGGGACCGCAAAAATATATTAGTATATGGGATATTATTAATTGCACATCAAGTAAATAATCATTACCCATCAATTTAATCTCATCATTTATATACTTTTTTACATCAAATAAATCAACAATCTCATCATAAATACTGACTGCACAGCAAATAAATACTGTATTACGAGTATGTTAGAACTGCGACCTACACACGCCGCGGCAGTGGCCGGCGAGTGCTAGGAAAGTTCTATCCATTTTACTACGCCCCAAATATGAATTGCAGTTTGTTTAGTAATATTTTCAGTTGAGTATTTTGCTGTCCAATCAGTAATTTTAATTTGCGTTTAAATACTACCCTTAATATTTACTAGCTGTAAAATTAATTAGAATGAACTGCCCCGGTTTGTTCTAATCAATCCCTAGACAGAATCAGACTTACCCATTCAAACGTAGTCTAGCTTTTATTTTGACCGGACATGTCAGATTGCGACAAAATTTTGTAATTTCAAAGAAATTGCATATATCTATGCATATAACTGGTTTTCACAGTCAAATATACATAAATATGAACTTGAAAGAGAATATTTATGTATATAAGTAAGTACGGACAAATTACACAGATTGAGCTAGCCCCAAAGTAAGTTCGAGACTTGTCTCAACGATACTATATTTTATAACAAATACATATAAATATAGATAAACATCATAATACCCAGTCCAATCCGAAAAAGATCATTTTCCATCTTGATCTGACCGGGGATCGAACCCGGGACCTCCGGTTTGACAATAACAGGCTCCTGGCATGATGACCACTAGGCCACAGAGGTCGTCAAACCAGTTATATGCCAAGATATATGCAATTTCTTTAAAATTACAAAATACTGCCGAAATCTGACATACATAAAATCACGTCTATATCCCTAATGGTGCAGACAGAGCACTTTGGTTTCCGTGGATCTAAGCTGACAGAGCCCAAGGCTGCAAGAATCAAAGGCCACTTTTAGCGTGATGGTGGACGAGAAGGTGGAAAAGGAATCAAAATAGTGATGGGTTGCTAGCCGCATCCAGCCAGATGAAAGGATTTTCTACTAGGTGAGAGTTGCTATAGTTTTTTTTTCTGAGACTGTTAACACTATACAGACATTTTTCACCCGATCCCCTTGATCGGCTTTTACAATCCACGAGGAAATAGAAGCAGCTGGTACATTCTGAGCTTTTTCTTTTCTCCCAGGCCTTCACCAAGCCAGGAATTCAGTTTTTCTAGAAGCCATTAAAGAGGGACATTGGGGAGGAAAGACATACTACTATAAATGAGAAATGTTGCGTAATACATAAAGCAGCGGAGGAAAATCTCAAGGGTGCAAATTCCATCTCGATTGTCTCGGAAACAGGATTCAAATAGCCGATTTCGATATCTACGAATTTAATAGTCTCAATAAGCAAGGAGGTTCCGAATTACCTTACTGGCTTATAGGATAAGGTACCGAATTATCTACCGCCCACTCCGGTGAAGGAAAATAAAATCATACAAATCCTCAAGTCAGATAATTATCTCACCTCTGTGTAAGGAAACCTAAATAATAAAGGTTACTTATTTCAAAAATCTTAAGAAATTTGATTTTGAAGATATCAGCTGTCATCTTGACATTTTAATTATTTTGCGCAAAAAAATCATTATAGCGTATGTTATACTATAATTTACACCCCCTCTCTTATTCTAATCTTCTGCGTTTGGAATTTCCATTAAAATGTTGGATGTCTTGAAGTCCAGTGGGGCTAGTATGGTTACGGCGACAAAGGATGTGTTCAATCGCTTCATTCATTTTGGTAGGTATATTACGTGTATAATCCTTAGGTTACAAAGATTTTTATAGATTTTATAGACTTTTGTACACTATTTAAATAAAGGAACACAGTGGTGACGCTAATCTGGCGACACAATGGGTAACTTTCTTTTACAATATGACACAAATTGTAGGTACCTACCTAATCAATTTGTAGATCATAGAACCTAAATATATAAAGTTATTTTTCAACACCCTTGCTCATAAAATCGATCTAATTCACGGGTTTTTAATATATAAAGCAGCCTATAAAACACGCGTGTGTTAGAAACGCAAATAGTGAAGTTATATTTCTATAACTCACTATTTGCTTTTGCGTAAGACTAGGGACATAATTAATGGTAAATCCAGTATGAATGAGAAAGTAAAAAAGTTTAACAGTTGTGTGTAAGCGAGATAGTTAGATAACATAAGGTGAAGGTTAGACAAAGAAAAATAATAAATCAGACATCGAACATGATCGTTGTTTCAATATTTATCTTTGTATCTTACATACGCTTCAAATTGTTTTTTTTTTTCAAATTTCGAATTCGCATGCTGCGCGGCGCCATCCAGTAGGCCGCGCGCCCTGCTGATTTTAAAAAGTAAAACGGCGGGAAAGCAACAGTGTGCATCAAAGTTTTATGGTTGAGTTTATTTAAATCAAAAATATCAGTTTATTAGGTATTTTCCTTCGCAAGTATGTTGAAAAACGTCGTACGATATACGTGCGTATATTGGTTAAAAACACTCAGCTCCTTACGCCCTCGCATTCGCTCGGGCTGAAATTCCGCTTCGTGTGTTATAACCACCATAACGCACTTATATCGTAATGTACTAAAAACAATTTAATCGCAACAACAGCTATGTCGATTAAACTTCATTTCTCATAAGAAATGGCCGTTGTGTTGAACTTGACATCTCGTTCAGGATGGCGTTATAAAAAAAAAATTGGTACATGGGAAATTATAAAAGATTTTTTTATTGTATAATATTATAAAATGTTATTAGTTATAGTGGTATGTTTACATAAATTAATTTTAGGCGACTGTACACATTTTGCGACTTTGACACAGTAACAGTTGTAACGGTTCGCAGATACGCACTCGTTTAAATAAATTCCCAAATAATTTATTTATATGTTATATAATTCAAATCTAGATAAATTAAAAACACTTCTGGATAGACGACACCTTTACTTACCTTCACTTTTCCTAAGTCGGATAAAATATATACAAGAAGATCAACACGTCATCCATAACAAAACCTTTTTAGCTTGAATCCAGAGAAAAGAAGGATATCTGAGATCAAAACACAGGGCTTTATGTAGAGTAGATCTTTTATTTTAGGAACTTCAAGAATCAAGCAAAAGAAAGTCTGTATGAACTTGGTGGATCACTACGGGAGTAAAATGGTTAACTACAAAGCTGTATCTGATATCCGGCGAGGAATTCTAGTATGTACCTATTAATAAAGTCGGAGCGGCGAAATAAAGGTTAGATCTTTACATTTTATCTTTCAATCTTCGGGACTGAATGTTTCTACATTATACTTTAATTTTACCATAAAGCTGATACATGCCTATACTAATTTGATAGAGAGATTATATACCTCTATTATTAAGTCAAGTGAGAAGTACTTGATATGTGATGATCTTCGAATACAACGGATAGTTCGATCTATCTTTGTATGATATTATGAAAAGCTACCTACTGGCTACATGTTGACCAGAGACGTTGGTTATTTACTACGTGATATGTGTAGATAAATTGTATATTTCTCACGGCATTCCTTCACGGAACAAAAGAAAGCTCTGCTTAAGTGTTTACATTTAATTTGTTCTTTATGAACCTGAACAACAATTACTACGGTAATGATATGAATGAATGATAATCTCTGTCATTGACATGAGAATATCTACATTTATCTTCTTGAAGAATCTATAGTAAACGAGTATACTGTTATACATTCGAACCTATAGAAGGCTACAGTGAACGAGTACACTGTTATACATATGAACCTATCTTTACAAGCTTAAGACAGCTATTTTATAATTCCTAAAATAGAGATATCTAGTCTAATGAGATGAACAGAAGTTCTAAAGTCTGCAAAGACGATAATATTGATTGTAGGTGCCTATAATTGGCTGGCTTGTTTGATGGATTGTGGTCTTGGAAAAGTTGAATCTTGTAGTTTCTTTGGGGATCTGATATTTGATCATTTATTATCTACATGGACTTGCCTAGACTAGAGATAAACTTCCACGCTATAGAGTTGTGCCGAGGTTACGCTCTGGAGGTTGCCTTACTTTAAATAAGGAGGTCCTCCCATCTACAGGTACAGTTTCATCATTTCCTAGAATGTGGAAAAGACGCGTCTGAAATGTTATCCTACTGATTTATGTTGCAAAGCAACTATATTTATTAGATTTATCCGAACTACTCTGATATATACAGATCTATGGACGACAGCTCCAATTACTCATTAAATGAGCCAAGCCATAAAAGGCTTCTATTTATGTATAAAAAGAGTTAAAATGGAGAAAGTCAAAAATAGTAAAGTTGTTCTTGAATACATTGCTGGATCCGGGGTAGTTGGAAGAGCTTAAATCTGAGATGGATAGGCTAAAGATTGATATACTAGGTTTAGCTGAGACAAGATGAGGAGGTAGCGGCGATTATTGGAGTGATAACTTTAGGATTATTTACACTGGAGCAGAAGAACAAGGGCACAATGGTACCGCTTTCATTTTAAACAGAAAATGGGGAATGGAAATAGAAAACGTCTTACACGTTAATGACAGACTAACAGCAACAAGATTTAAATCTGAGCCGGTAAATACATTTATAATTCAAGTTTATATGCCGACTGGCACTTATTTACATGTAGACAGACATGTTTAAACAACAAATATTGAAGTTTGCAAGACAAAATAAAAACCAAAAAATGATTTAATTACGAAACTATAGCGTTATTTTGTTGAATCGCACAACTAATTAGTATCATATTTCGGTGAAGGGCCAGCGTGAGTTCGTACTCGGCCGTTATGTTGGTACATGAGTTGAAACGCTATTATTTTATTATTTGAATAGTTTTTAATACAAAGTGTATTAATACCACAATTATTGTAAAACCGAAAGGTCTAGAACGACGAATACAAGCGCTATAAACCGGTAGAAAGAATAGTAAACAATCCTAAATAAAACCACCGCTATAACCTATTATAGCGGTCGTTTTATTTAGGAGTGTTTACTATTCAGAGCCCAAGACTGTACACTAGGTGGTTGATACCCTAGTATCAACTATCTAGTGTACAGTCTTGGGCTCTTAAAAGGAGGTAATTAATGCTGCTGTACATCGAAAAAAGTAAAATAACACGTTAATACCACAAAACGTCTAAAACGGCAAATACAAGTGCACTGAACCGGGATAAACTAGGTTCTGTTTTATAAACTCTGAAGGTTCTTGTAGGCAAAATGCAATAATATTTTTTATAAAATAATTTTACATGATAATTAATTATTTTTTTAATTATTCATATGTATAAAAAAAACCGAGTATACATAACAATTTTTCATCCATAACAAAAAAAAAACTACAAACAAAGGTAAAATATAGAGGTATTTTATTAGCTAAATTTAGAATTCACAATCTCTAATTAAATGTACTTAAAAGCTTTTATTTAGTTTTACTTGTTCCGTTGTCTGTATGTCCGTAATAAAATCTCGCAAACTAAATAAGACCTACTTTTCATTATTCAATTGAGCTGAAACTTCACATACTTATGTCAGTTGGGTGACAATGCAATATTATGGTACTAATGACCTGATCTCACTATAAAGCCTGAAAGCACCCACAGTATCTCTGTGATAAAACAACATAACCTCACCGAGTTTGGGCTTAGTTAATTTGTCTTGAGGAGGACATTAAACTTTTCTAGCTCATTCTTTTTAAAAATATTTTCTAAATAATTACGTACTAAATTTTATAAAAAAAAAATTACGCGTAATTTTTCAGGAAAACTATATGTATATATTTGCAATAAACTGGTACTCGTACTTTATAAGTATCAATGGAAAAACAACATTTTTTGACTTGATTCGATCTTTATTAGGATAATTAGATATGTTTTATAAATTTCTCTAAAATATCGTCACTGTATATTCAATAGAGAGCCGTAAACTTAAATCGGAGATAAAGACGCGGTTAAATAAGGTACGAGCGATATAGTCATGCTACAAGAACTTATTTAAGGGTATACTATCGTTCGCATAGCCCCTTTACATCTTCATACTCACATGAATAGATGACCATTATAGAAACACTATAGACCTTATAGCCGTATAAAAATGGTCCCAATTTATAGTATAGCAGTATTGCTACTGTAGATCTAATAAAGAGCCCATGCCGTAATTTGGAACTTCTAAACGGCTCGTTATAGAGCTTGTATGCTAATTGGGAGGTTATCAATATACAGGGTGATATTGAACCTCGTAGCTATATTCAAGGTAAGTACTCTTGTGCTGAATAAAAAAAACATTTTCTGTCATATGTAGCTTGTTTAGTGTTCTATTAATGATTCTGATACCAAGATTTCACTATAGCTAGCTTTAGATCGGTCATTTTGGAAATCCCTGGGAGAGGCCTATGTCCAGCAGTGGACGTTATGCGGCTGAAATGATGATGATGAATGATGACTATAGCTAGAGGGTGCAAAATCAACCTGTACATAGATAAAGTATAGGATACCAGTGTAGATAAAAAAATATAAAGTATAATCTAATACAAGCTATAATAATTTGCATTATAGTAGCATTAGAAAGATTCCTTTTAAATGTATGTAAGTACGTATATAACATATATTTAAAAAAATATACAAATGCCTCTACGTGCCACAGTTACGTTAGTCTGGTTCAGACATCTGAATAGACAGACATTCATATAAGTATGATTATCACTTGTGCATATTGGTAAGTATACGTTTGGACACTGGATGCACCTCATACGAGCTGTCAACGACACTAGTGAGTGGTCGTGGAAGTAGCTGTCAAAGGCCTTAGTTTTAGTAGTTGTGGTTTTTTTAGAGGTGGGTGTCCACGACCAATTCAACTTTGGATGATCCTCGTTTATCCATATTATTCTTACGGGCTCCACAATAGTATACATGCAGTATACTAGCGCAAATGAACTGAAAACTAAAAATAAATAGTTAAAATAATTGGTTTTAAAACTACGTAAGGAATTTATCGGTTTTTACAAACAAGATAAGTTTTTTTTATTAGTTTTTTAAACGTTGTTTTTACAAAATAACGTTTAAAAAACCAATAGCTGACTATGGAAAATTCTTACTGAAAAGTTTGAATTATCCCATTAATTATTATTATAATGCCATTTATGCTATCAATTTATACATTTTTGAAACCTTTTATATGATACCTACTCGATATCGAAGCAAATTTTTTATTTTGTAACAAATCGTTTTCTGTATGTAACATTCATTATATTTATTATAAACGGGAGATGGGGACAGGGAAGTTAATGACAAATCGATTGACATCTCATTTGTGAAAATTGGATTATCAGTTCGGATGCTACGGTGGAACACACATATCCACATTCATACATAGACTTAGTTTGCCGTAGTCGGGTAAAAAACACCTAGATTGGAGAAATGTTTCAAAGTAATGGAGCTGCTACTCCTTATGGCCTATATGAATCCACTGCTGGACTGAAGGCCTTACCCATTAAAAGGAGGATTTGCCCATAGCTCGCTAGGTACGCGGGTTGGTAATCGCAGTAGATGGTTTAAAGTTGTTGCACAGAGGATGCTGCTGACCATTCTCTGTGACCTATACATCCCATAGACGCCTCTCAGATTCTACTGAGCGTTCTCTGTTACCCATACATCTCATAGACGCCTCTCAGATTCTTCTGACCGTTCTCTGTTACCTATACATCCCATAGACGCCTCTCAGATTCTACTGACTGTTGTCTGTTACCTATACATCCCATAGACGCCTCTCAGATTCTACTGACTCTTCTCTGTTACCTATACATCCCATAGACGCCTCTCAGATTCTACTGACTCTTCTCTGTTACCTATACATCCCATAGACGCCTCTCAGATTCTACTGACCGTTCTCTGTTACCTATACATCCCATAGACGCCTCTCAGATTCTACTGACTCTTCTCTGTTACCTATACATCCCATAGACGCCTCTCAGATTCTACTGACCGTTCTTCTTTTACTTTAACTTTCACCTATTTTTCTCCTACAAGTATTTCGAACCAAAAGGACGTAAGTGGAAGATTTTTAACAAAGTGGCGTCCTAGATGGATATCAAATGCCTATGGAGGCCGCTTTAAATGCAATTTTTCTTCAGTGTCCCCTGTCAGTTTGCTAAGGGTATAAATATATACTTATATATGTATATATTTTATATCTTTCGGTATAATAATGTAATGCTTAGTATCAGCTGAAAGAAAAATTTAAAAGTAAGAATCAGTTAGAAAATAAACTCTTACCCAAATACATTTTATCCAAATCAACTTTCTAATTAAAATGCCCTATAACCAAATTGACTAATGAGTGAATGTTATTGCTTTTTTATGAGATTATTATTGCGTTTGATAAGTACTGAACACTTTTGATTTGTGATTTTATCATGAGATTTCTGCAGCAGCATACGCTAGTCGTTGTATTTTATAGTTATCCTATCCTAGAGATAAAATCGGACGTCTATTTCCAGCTTATCCCATTCCCATTTTTACTTTGGGCATAACTGTAAAAACAAATGCTACTTTATTAAAAAGATTACGAACATCAAAGTAAAAATGGGAATGCTGTTTCATGCTTTTGACTTCGTAGAGGCTCTACGATTCCCGTAGACTCGCTACGAGCTATCACTCAAAACCGTTGCAGCAGAATAGAATTTAATTTATTGCCAAAAACTACCTCAACACAAAAAGTTTTAAGAAACCGGCCAAATGCGAGTCGGATGCGTGGTTTCTGTTTTCTTTTGAGTTACAGAACCCTTAAAAGTACAGTAACAGCACAGGCCGGACACTCCTAAGGTACGCGCAATATGCGTCACCCAGGCGTCCCCGTTCCCCGTCCCCGCACCTCTCCCCCGTTTTCGCCTCGATTCTCACGTTGGCCGTCAAGAACCGGGGGAGAGGTGCGGGTGCGGGGAACGGGGACGTATATTGCGCGTACCTTAGAAGAGTCCCTTCTGTTTACTCTTACTGTATTCTGTGGTAACAGTAAAGTGGAAATGTGGAAAAGAAGGAGAAATGTGGTAAGTGGGATAAAGAAGAGAAAATGTGGTGATTTACTATAAAATATTATATTACTCAGTTTTATTAGATCCAATCTCAAGTTTACATCATTGTCATGCAGCCGCCGCCTTCTCTTTTCAGTAGCTCCTTATTATTAGGTCCTTACATATGAAATTGCCGTTCAGTATCAAAAAAGTGAAACAAGTTTTTTTTTATGAAATTATTATTTAATCAATCGAAGTATGCGCCGTTGTTATCGATACACTTCCGCCATTTTATAGGCAGATCATTGATACCTTTGGAAAAAAAATCCTGGGAGCGAGAGTCTATGAACTGTTTGAAGGCGGTTTTGACTGCCTCATCAGATTTGAAATTTTTTCCTTGTAAAAAGTTATCCAAATTTTGAAAAAAGTGGTAATCGGTTGGGGCAAGATCTGGAGAGTATGGTGAATGACGCAGAGGCTCTAACTTGGCGATCGTTTGATGTGCAGTGTGTGGTCTAGCGTTATCCTGAAGGAGCAGTGGGCTAGAGCAATTCATCAGTCTCGGTTGTTTAATGGCGAGCTTTTCCATCATTGTTTGCAATTGTTGGCAATACAAGTCTGCAGTAATCGTCTGGCCTGATCTCAAGAAGCTGTAGTGCATAACACCAGCACTGGTCCACCAAACACTAACCAGAATCTTCTTTTTGGTCAGTTTTCGCTTAGGGCAAGGTTTTGCCGGATCTCCAGGGTCAAGCCATTGTGATGATCGCTTCCGATTGTCGTACAGGATCCATTTCTCATCACAAGTCACGATACGGTTCAAAATCCCCTCATTATTGTGGCGATTAAGCAAAGAAACGCAGCCAGCAACGCGTGTTTGTTGGTTTGCTTCAGTCAATTCGTGCGGTACCCACTTTTCGAGTTTTTTAATTTTTCCGATTTGGCGCAAGTGGATAAGTATCGTTTTGTCACTTACGCCGAAGGCTGCTGCTAATTCAGAAGTGGTTTGAGATGGATCCGCTTCCCCTATCGCCTTCAATTCTTCGTTATTCACTTGAGTATCAGGTCGTCCACGAGGCTCATTGTGTAATTCGAAATTTCCAGAACGGAAGCGTTGAAACCAAAAACGCACCGTTCGTTCGTTAGCGGTGCCTGGTCCATACACGTCGTTGATTCTTCGAGTCGTTTCTGCAGCACTGGTGCCACGGTGGAACTCGTATTCGTAAATACCGCGAATTTTGAATTTGTCCATAGTTGTTGTTATAGCAATGTTGAAACTCAAACAAATGATGTTAAAACAAATGAAATACGAATTTTAAAACAATATTTTTCTGGCTTTATTTTGAAATAAATTTGAATTTGGAATTCCTAATGAAACGCAAGATATTTGATTTTAAAGTTGCCAGTATTGAAAATCGGCAATTTCATATGTAAGGACCTAATAAAACTCTAACAAACTAATAATCTCATCGGAACTTATATTTTACATCATACATACACATCCATAATGTTGTAAAATGTATGACTTCATTTTTAATTTAACATTGACAATTTTATTTCTTTTTTAGGGTTCCGTACCCGAAGGGTGCAAACGGGACCCTATTACTGAGACTCCGCTGTCTGTCCGTCTGTCCGTCTGTCTGTCTGTCTGTCCGTCCGTCAGTCACAGGGCTCCATCTCTTGAACCGTAATAGCTAGCCACTTGAAATTTTCACCGATTATGTATTACTATGACCACAATAACAACAAATACTAAAATTAAAATAAAGTTAAAAATTAAAGGGGGTCGTCATACAAGAAACGTGTTTCTTCAGCGTTTTAAAACATTGTACGGTGGTACGGAACCCTTCATGTACGAGTCCGACTCGCACATGCCCGTTTATTTAATTTTATTTTGATTTATGTTCTTTTTTTATGTTCTTATGATTTTTTTTGTATATTTATATTTCCTTACACAATATACATTGTTTAAGAAATAAATGAATTGAATTGCTAACACAGTTGTTTATTTATACTTGTTATGAACTTAGATAATGAATGGGGATTTTAATACCAATGTATAAATTTGCACACTAAATAAATAAAGGAGACCTAAGCTGTAACTATGCTGCCTAATATCTTTTCAATGGGCTAATTTCGATAATCCTCCTTTACCCTATCCTTTTTAAAATTACCTTAAACCTAAAAGTAATGAGAAAAGTAAAAAAACTGTTTTTCATCGAGAAACCTGTATTTAACTCGAAAATAATTTTATCGTCATCACTAGGCCCTTTATTTTGTTAAGGCGATCTTCAAAATTTTCTGCCTGCCTAACTGCCTCCGTGGTCCAGTGATCCGGAGCTCGTAGGTTCCAATCCCACTGGGAAGCATACTTTGTAAAAGTTGTTTCTATTCTGGTTAGGATATTGCATATATCGGATCTAATATCGGATAATCAGGTGATTATCCGAAAAAAAATATGATTCCTTGCTTCGGAAGGCATGTAAAGCTGTTGGTCCCGAACGCCATCTAGCGTTTGTACCTATCCTATGATTGGTTCTGCTACTTAGACTACCCTTTGGGTTAACTCAAAGATACTATATTATATAAAGTGCACAAAATTCAGTAGTGTATAAAAGTGACTGTCACTAGATGATAGTCATTGAGCTACGTCAAATGCCTTTAGGCAGCTCCAAAAATCTGACACCACGTTAAACACACGTGGTGTCAGATTTTTGGAGATTTTTTGGTATAGTGTCATAACTGAAGTTGAAGTAAAACGTAATTCTTGTTAATGCAAAACTGAAAGACGTTAAAAATAAAACATGTTCTAAAGCTAGGCAGACTGTAAACAGCGCAAAGATGCAGATGTTTGCGTAATACAAAGTATATGTTCTTAGAGTGTAATCTTGTCTTCGTCATGATACCCATATTCAGTGGGCGTTGGAACCAGCGAGCCTGCGGCGTCGGTTTGCATTTTTATCAAGCTTCGACGACGAGGCGCTGTCTCGTTGGTGCCATTTGTTTGCCTCTGTCACTCATTATAACTGAGCTGTGAGCTTACAGTACACACTACGAGTATGTCTACAAGCAAGATTTTTTTTTGTAACTATGTATATATAGAAGAGCGAAGTTGCTCTTTAGTTTACTTTGGTTTTGCTTTTGAGGTACAGTGGTGTAAGGTTTGGTTTGGTTATACGTAGCGAGTTCACGGGCATAAGACATATTATTATGGCCGTCAACATGAATATATGGAAAATGCAAATAAAAAGTGACAAAAAAAATAGGGACAAATCACCCTGATTGAGCTAGCCCCAAAGTAAGTTTTGAGTTATGGGATACTAACTCAACAATATTATATTTTATTTTATAATAAATAAATATATAGATCCCAAGACCCAGGACAATTTGAAAAAGGCCATTTTCCAGGCTAGGCTACTAACGGGGTCTACAAGGTGGCGTATAGATGAACAGCCATTAGATATGATGTTTTCGAATACAAAAATAAGCAATCCCGACCAATCAGCGGCAGGATTAACCGGACGTGGTGGGAAGTGCGGGCTTACCTAAAACATACCATATAGGTTCAATGACGGCTCTGTGTCGTGGCGAATCAAGGCCGCCAGCAAATAAATATCCCTAAAATGGAGTCAAAATGGACAATATTTATATATTTCCTTTGATGTCCGTTTGGGGCTAAATCATGATTCCAAGGGGATTGTATCTACAACAGCAGCAACATTTTATTTTGCGTGCCATAAATATGGAACTAGTGAAGACGAACACACGCCGGAATACGAGGACACAACATTTGCATGCAAACTTATCTCGAAGTATGCTCAAGTAAACAGCGATATAAATTGTTAGGTATATGATGGAAAAATCTGTTTTTAAATATAAAGACAATCAAGTTTTTGTAAGTTCTGAATGTCTTCTATCATCTAACACTATTCATATTACTTCAAAAAAAAAGAGTCACTGAAAATAATTATAAAAAAAAATAGCGGCTTGAATTTCTGGTCTTCTCCATCAGTTCCGCTCCACCAAATCACACTTTCTGAATATAGATGCTTGATTTATTGACAAAAATATCAGAATCTCACTTGTGCCATGAAGATGAGAAGAGGCCAGAGAGTAGACACATGTGGCATCCCACATTAGCACTCTTTTCATTCTCCAGGGCACATGGGTCTTTCCGTCCGTTCTCTTGCAGCAGGAGAGTCCGTAGTGTCTCAGCCGGTCGACGGTATCGCCGTAAAGGGAATGATGCGGGGTGTTAGTAAAGTTACCGAGGCGAATTGTCCCTAAATCGAAAGATGGGATTGTAGTACGTACAACATACCAGACAAGAGCCTGATTTGTGATAACGTACATGAGAATACGGTGGTAGCAAGAAGACGAGCACGTTCTACAGACTTGTCAATCTGACTAGTAGGTTACTCTGTACAAGTCTGCAAAGCAGCTCGTCCAATATTCTTTCTGCAAAGCTGAATGATCTGGAAATTTTGAATTTGGAATTAATTTTTACATTTGGTTCTGCCATTGACTTATAACTCTATATTACTAGCGTACTGGCCTCCGTTAATTTTGTAATTTCGTAAGAACGCTGTTCTAAATATTTTACAAAACGATTTTTAATGCTATGGACGGAGAATAGAAAAGCAGATAGGGCTACACTAGAAATTTTGCGAATACCGAGCTCTCCTAACCTGATAGATAAGGAGGCTTGGTCCCAAAGGTTGACGATTCCAATCTATATTAAAAAAGGATCAAAGTAAGTTTTTAACTATATTGTCCATTATTGAGAGTAAGTCCGGGTACTTCCAGAAATGGCTAAAATAAATAAATAAAATGGTTTGTACGTAAAATTGGGTAAGAAAAGGCAATGGAAAAAGCGAAATGGATGGGAATTTGACAGGTTTAAAGGCGGTTGGAAGCAGATTTAAACTTATAGATATTTTCTTCGCTAAAATTTGCAAAGTAATCTTCAAATACAGGGAAGCCAGAAGGCGAAGTGATTTTGTTTTGTTAATAATTTTGATATTTGGGGCAAGAGTATATATTAACATAAGTATGATTTAAATTTTATTTAAAAGAGAAATGTCTTCGTCGATATAGGTCTGTAAATCGGCCAATACTGAATTAGCATCTCCTGATAGGGTCGCACCATCCAGAAACCAGGCGTTGAATTTTAAATTTAGATTTTCATAACTGTATGGCCAAACTAAAAAAAAACGGGACCAATACAATCGCCCTGTTGATACATATTCGTTTTCAAATTAAAATACTCGAATGCGGTAAACCGAACGAAAAATTCATGAACAGCTAAATGTATATTGAGCAGCGCTGTTTTTTCTGTATTCCCTTGAATTAAGCCGTAATGGGATGTAATAAATCGAGACAGACTTATCGCGTTACATAATACATATCATAAGAGAGCTCTCATTGCGTATTCAGGCGGCATATGCGGCACTCCGTGGAAATGAGAGGACGGAGCGTGTACGCAGCCGGTTCCGGTTTACAGTTAATGCTAAGCTGCATTCAAACGAATTTAATTTTCGCAGGTATTTACTTCGTCACTGTACTTGTCCATAACGTGGTAAATGCATACATAGACGACCTAAAGATCACACCTAGCGAGATAGAAAGAGTGATAGATTGCTAGCCGTGCGCCCGTTTAACCAACTCTATGTAAGCGCCTCTGTGCTTCCAAACGACTATGACCACTACCAGAAATATTTAAATATTACAAAATAGTAAAAAATAATTCTCAGTATTCAAATAAAGGATTTATTTTTTATTGATTTCAATTTGGTAGAATAGAGGTAAAGGTTATTATTTTACTTTCTGTTGAAAGTTTAAAAAAGTAGATTTTGCTACAAGGATGTAAGTTATATAAAATAAGGTGAGCACAATGAGATTATCATGATATGTATTCCAATTTTGATAAATGGCGAGTCACGTCTTAGTAATTTATTGATTTCTAAAATTATTTAATTTGTTTTCTGATGGATATCGAAATATTTCCGATTAAATATGAATTATATTCATATTCTGTTGTCAAAATTATCTTAATCCCTTGTGCCTAAAAACTAAAGCACTTTTCAATCCCGCGAGTGAGTTTTCCAGAATTACAATAGGTGAGTAGGTATTTTTTAGTTTTTAAACAGAACTTTTATCTTGACCATAATACAACACAATATTGTTTCTTTCAAGCCATTTTAATTTTATTTGATTTTAATATTTATTTTTACGAAACTTTGATTGTGCTAAGACTTCTTCTTTTTTTGTAATAATCGTAAAAGATAATGAGTAAAATCATGTAAGTAAATATGTAATAAATTATCTTTCTAGTATACCTGTTTTATAATAGTATTTTCATTTATCTTTTGTTGTAAAAGTGGAAGAAACATGGTAAACAAGCACAGTTTCATTTTATTCTAATGCAGATTTTATGATCATTCTATAAACACTTAATGTTCGCAATAAACAATGTGCGTTGCATTTTATTATGTGTACAAGGGAGTTTAGGATTTTCTTGTCGAGCTTATTGCTGCTCGTAAATTTATTTTCTTGTACACCCAAACATAAACCTGCATTTCCTTATATTTAATACAAATTAAACGATTAAGTTAACGTAATAACTTAAATATTACTTATATATATAGAATTACGTTTTTATTCCTTGCAGCAGCTAGAGCATAGAAAGGTCATATTGAGATAGATTTCTATGTTTTAATTTTATTTATATGGGAGAAGAAACAGCTAGGAATAGGTAATACGTTTTCTTGGAACACCTAGGAAGTTTGATAACTTCCAGAAAAAAAGTAAACACGCATGGAGTTCGTAAATACGTTAAATTTAAAGTTACTTTTAAAAGCATATAAACACGTTGAAAGGCTCTATTTTTACACATCCTTTCGAAGCGGATATTTTAGGGGAGGTCAGTCGGGTGGGGGCAACTATAGATAGTATCGAGCGGGAGTAGCGTCGGATCTCACCTGACCGTCAGGCGGCCAGGTAAACATTGTAACGTGACCCGACCACGTGCGAAACATGTGGCGCGCTTACCCCACGCCACGCACTACGCTTACCAAAATTTTACTTACCCATAAATAAAATCAACTTCATAGATATTTCTAACACCGACACACAAAATTAATGATTTTTACCCAGTTTTATTTTATCGAATTTCCAGTGAGGAAGCGCAGTTGCCGAGTTGAACCGGTGGGCGTGTTCCAGACACTATTGATTTTGTTAGCTCGTTTCTCTCTAACGGCTATTAGTTAGGAGTGTGCGAGTGGGAGAGGTAGCTCCAGCCGGTCGGCTCCTAGTGTAGAGTATCCGCGTAAAACCGGCTGCAGAAGCGAAAGGCCGTAACTGAGGGATGAATGAAAACGTGGTGCGATCCTGAAGCGACGGCCGCTGTCGACGCTCGCTTCCGGTAAATCCGCTCTACAACTTCGTGCACTTAGTTTTAAACAAAACTGCTCCCAGCGCTTTTAAAACGCACTATTCCGATATTTTAAAAAGAATTGCGAGTCTCAGATACAGTGCTATCAAAAAGCTTTTTATTTTAATTTAAATATAAAATGGACATTTTAATATGTATTTTATTTCAGAAATATATTAATTTATTACTATACAGCAAGCAAAAGTCGGCAACATTCCAAACCATTGTAGTACCCTGTAAATTGTAAGTATAGTCGAAATCTGTGTAACGTAACGACATCGATGGGTCTAATAAATTGGGCCGTAAAAGCCGCTTGTAATAAGCGAATATTTGAATATTTAGATATACCTATGTAGTAAGCAAAGGATTGGTTTGATCTGTTGTAATAGTCTAGTGAAATCATGCACGAAAATCACATATCCGCACTCAAATTCTCTTTTTTGAACCGTATCGCAAATTGTTTTCTATAGATATAAAAGTATTACTGTAAAACAAACAGGTATAATTTAAGGAATGGATTTTCGCGCAAAATTTTTCTTCTCGATCGTGTTATTGCACTTTACTCTAATCTTTATTTTTACGGACTGATTTAATTTATTAAAGTTGCGCTAAAAAATGGGTCCGTCTACCGAATTGATGAACAGCATCTAAGTGTCACGTTGGGGCCATAAAATCACGCTGCAAAATGATGGAAGCCACTCTAGTACTAAACATTGCGAACGGAAGACTCTCTGTGCTTTGAGTGCTCTCAAGGGCACGTGTGCGTAATGATAAACCGGCGGCGTCACATTTAATTATGTAATTACTTGTCCAAAACACGTGCATAATAGGTATTCATTTACTAAAACTAAAATTAACGGGCAATAGAAATCGCAGCGTAGGACAAACTTAGTGCTCAGGTCGACAAAAAATTCAGAAGATGCTGGATTCAAGCCCTTTCCAATCGGTAATCCATAGTCATCAATTTTTACAATATACCATAACTTTTAAAATAGAAATATTGAGAATTACCTCTTCGATCAAGTCCGAAAATTTTCCAATTCATGATAAATTATTGAAAGATAATATTACGCTTAGTGACATGATAATATGACAGTAAACCTATTAAAACGAATATTATAAAAATAAAAAATATATTTATATCTGTACAGTATAAAACAAACTACAATAGCAAAACTAAATGGATTTGCGAGAAGAATTTTCTTCGCGACGGTCCTCTTTAAAAGTTTGCGAGGTATTTCCACAAATATTGGTGTGAAGAGGCCGCCGCCCCGGGAGGCACAACTTCACATCCAATACGCGAGCCGCGCTTGTAAAAATATTCATTTTGTCGCTCTCCGCACAAAGTACGACGATTTTTTATGAATATGTAAGGAATTGTTTGTAAATCACAAGCGTCGTATTGTTGGGAATAAAAGTTTGGGCGATTGATGAGGGAAACAAAGGCCTGGGAGTTTTGTGGAGGTAAATGTACTCGCTTTTATTGAGACACGATTCTGAGAATTTCTTTGAGATGCGAAAATTGAGCAGCTGTAATTATTTTCAGGACTAATTCGCGAACAGCTTCAAATACCTACTTGATTCTTGCTTGCTAGAAGTTTGTCTAGAAGAAAATAATAAGCATAGTACCAACTGTTTTCCTTTCCGTGCAGATCGTAAAAGTAGATCTAGGCAATAGGCGAAAAACCCGAGTAATCTAATAAAATAAATTTTAATTAGAAAAAAATGGGGATGAAAATAATGAGCGGTTGCTAGTCAGCCAGCAACCATCCCCCATTTCATCCCCATTTTCAATTTATACGGTTATCATCACGTTAAAAGTGGCCTTTGGGTCTAATATACCTATGGGCTTTATCTACCCCGGAAGCAGGAAAAATTAGATTATTATGTACAATTTAAAATATATATTTTAAATCACGTTTTTGTTTCAAGAAAACAAAACGTCCTATTCTGTAGGAAGTTTAAAGGCTTGAATTAATAAAAAGCTAAGATTGAGTTAGCTCGAGTGGTAGACATAAGAATAATCGAATAGGCGGTAATAGCTCATTTCCAGCTAACAAAAGACTCATTCAGCCGGACTAAAATCGGTAAATTGCTCCCACTTGCCAGAGAAAGGTAATTACTGCTAAGTAATTAATAAAACGCTTGCTATTCTTTAAGCCACACTCATAAATATACTAATATAAAAATCTTTCTATGAATTATTCATAAAATATAACATTTTAGAGATGTCTTTTGCATAACGTGTATATACCTACTATTGAATCACAACAGCTATTTAGTTACATTATATTTCGACGAATAAGTTAATGGGTCCTACTCAATCAATTCTGTCAAAATCAGGCCATGGTGCCTGCAATTTGCATTTTTAAAGGTTATGTAAGTCGCCCTCAAACTTAAATCCATTAATTAGGGTAACATGGGGCTGCGACATACCCATATAGTCCAAAAATAAAGCAAACCCCTTAAAATACAAATTAAGTTAAAACAAAGTCATATTTTAACTCTAAAGATAACAATAGGAAGACACTTTTTATCATCATCATCATCAGGATTTTTTGTGATCTCCACTGCACATAAATCGTCATTGTGTGCGTTGCTAGTGCGTTACGAGCTTGGCTCTTTAATATAGACAGACAGACCACTGCAGGATCACGATCCTCTCTGTTCTACTACCAGGGCCATATATTAGCCAAGCAGTCAGAGGATTTCGCCTACACTCTAAACGCTGGCCAGACGGGTTGCAGAGGTCTCATTGATGTTTATAAGCTTTGTTTAGGTTGTGTTTCCTTAGTCCGGAAGACGGGAAGACTTGGAGGGGTCCTATTCTACTCTGCCGGAAACCAAACGGCAGCAGGACTCAAAGGACTCAATCGTATTGTAATTCGCATGTAGCGTACTACATAATTTTTGATCTACGTTTTAATACAAATGGTAGAAACTCCATCAACAGACATGTAAAATTGATTTCCTGGTTGTTAAAATTTTATGCGTATGTACACGAATGGCACATCACAACAAAACATAAAATTTTACGCTTTATTTATAACTTATAATAAAATGAGCTACATTTATGCACGCATCAAAGTTACCTTTAAAAAATATAATGTTATATAGGTGGATGTTTTATTTAATTATGTGTTTATTAGTAACTAATGTGAATATATGCCTTAGTTTATTTAAAAAAAAAGTCAGATTTTTTTTATGTGACGCAACTTGGAGATTTAGATTTAAAATTGATTATTACTTCAGTTTAGAGCTGGTTAGGGTATGGTTGGTCATTTATTGGTAAAATTTTTAACGTTATCATCTTCACTGATTGTATAACGTATATAACTTTTTGTCTACTAAGTAGATTATTTTCTTATTCACACTATGAAGTTGTCGTAAGGTTTTATTTACATCTATACTTTAAAGTATATCTTGATTCACCAATCAATATTTTGATAGTACTTATATATTTTTTCATACACTAAGCCGATCATAATTAAAGCTCTTACAATGATTTTTGACACAAAATTTTATTGCGTGTAAAGCTAAAAACAAATTTTGTAGCTGGAGCTAATTCGGGCATTCCGTGTTTAACGCTGAAGATTTTTTATTTAACCTTGACCTTTATACTATACTAAATATTTTGTAAAAGGATACTTAAAATTTCCTAAAAATTCTTTCAATATTCTCACAGTTGCGATAAAAATAAAACTCATAATAAACCTCTTCTGATATCCTCCTAACATTTATAAATTGTAACTGTTCAAGTGCACATTACAGTACAATTGATAAACTAAATTAAAGTTATTTTAAACTGAATGTCAGTTTTTCCACTTCACTTTGTCGCTACAGAGATGATCTTATTTATTATCCATATTTATATTATTAAAGAAAATGTCTAGAAATAAGAATATGAGTTACGTTAAATTATGCAAAGATGTATGACTCTAGATACTCAGCTCTATTAACTGCTCTCCTAACTCATGGCTTATCGAAAATAGATTTCAAACGCGAGCATAAAATAAAAGTTCTCACAGTTTTTGCATACTCACGCTAACAAGAGGTGGGCGTAAACATTCGCCGTTCAAATATTATATTTTAGGTGCCTCCATGAATAGATATAAAGTTTGGAGGCTTCAGGTTTATGCGATGTGTGTGCATTTGAATTTTTATAGGGCCGCGTGAATTTGTTGAATACAAAACACAATATGTTGGCACCTCGCCTTACGTGAACAAGCCTTTATGGAAATGGACCGCCCACTGTGACTACACGTAAGTGTGTGTACGCAGTTGTTACCGATGCATAATCATGCTAATATTGCGAGGGAGCCTTTGTGTCCCCAAGGGTCGCCTGTGCTTTTGATTGACTTGACATCCACTATCACGAATAGATAAAATTACTTTGAAGATTGATGTAGGTAATCAGTATCATATTACAGTTTAAATTATAAATAAACTGGTCAAGTGCGAGTTAAACTCGCGTGAAGAGGGTTCCGCATTTATCATAGGTTTTCCTGAAATGTTTAGTTAAAAAATAGTTTCTGTATATTTTTAAAATTTTAGGCCCAGTCGTCGGAGATAAGTCAGAGATAAAAATATTTATTTCAAAATTATAAAAACAAATTCAGGTTCTTATAACAAGCCCTTTCATTTGATATTTCACAGGACATAGTTTAAAATTTTCAAATTTGGCCCCATATAAATTTTAGTTATCTCTGAAAATACGTGGAAAACTTAGTTTCCTAAAATAAAACATCAAAAAAATATATACAAAGCTGACAGAGCCCCCTATTCCCCTCTGTCAGCTGAATGGTCGGTCAAGTGTCACCGCGGACACTTGAGTCTAACAAAAACTTGCTTTAAACGGATCCCTAAATCGAAAAATGGTGGTAACAAACTTACAATATTTTTGAAATACCTATTCAACGACATGGCACACGATGGGTTAGTCGAGAAATAACCATTACCAATCACTTTACATGTAAGGGAGATACCATAAATATATTTTTTTTCAAGATTTTATGCACAACTTTACATACGGCACAATTATATATACCCATGCAAAATAGCTTTCTAGTACTAATAGTCTCTGATTAAAAATAGTGGACAGAAAGATAGACATGGCGAAACTATAAGGCTTCCATGTTTACTACGGAACCCTAAAAAATGGGTGGTATATATTTAGCAATTACCTATTTGTGCGTGTGCATGGAGCGCACATCCGGGTGGATTTGAGTTTTCTTTATTTGAAACTAGCTTTTACCTGTGGCCTCGCTCGCGTGTCCCAGATCCCACGGGAAAAAATTTTTTTCGGGATGAAAGGTACCCTATATCCTTCTCAATACTCCTAACTATATGTATGCGAATTTTCAAGATGATTGGTTCAGTAGATAAAGCGTGAAGAGGTAATAAACAAGCAAACAAATATACAAACTCACTTTCGCATTTATAATATTAGTTGGGATTAGTTAGGAAGTTAGGATTAGGATTAGATGTCATTTGAACAAGTAAAATTAGATAGCTTTTATAAAGATAATGTTTTAAATCAAGGGTTTTAAGTGAACCCTCTGAAATCGTGTGTTATCTTTTATGCATTTGTATACTCTACTCATCAAGAACCTTAAAATAATTCTGGCATTAAATTGGATAAAAATACCTAGCAAGGATAATTGGATAATCAAAGAGTACCTACCTTAGTTAGTTTATTATTATAAGTTACTAGCTTTTGCCCGCGGCTTCGCCCGCGTAGATTCGGGGTATGAAAAATAGATGTCGGCCGATTCTCAGACCTACTCAATATGCTCACAAAATTTCATGAGAATCGGTCAAGCCGTTTCGGAGGAGTACGGGAACGAACATGCGACACGAGAATTTTATATATAACATGTAATGGAATTCTTCAGGCCCTCTCATTATCCAGTTAAAGCAATTGATTGCCTTAAAATGACGTACGAGTAAGTAGTTGTATTTGTTAAGCTTCTTTTTCATTACCGGCTATTTCTAATACGTCAGTCTGGAAAGACAGAGATGTCGGACTATTCTCCGAAATCAATCGCCTTGAGTGATTGAACAAAGTAGTAAATAGAAAACATCACTTCAAAGGCTAATATAAACCACATTGAGTATAGTAAAGGCTGAATTTTAAAGCAGTATTACCAGGCCTGTGTCACTTCTCGTTTAGGTATCAAAAATGTACCTACATTATTACTATGCGCGCAGGCGGCCCCTCCGGGTGGTAAATTCAGTTAAACGAATCGTTTGTCCAGAGTAATAAGAATGAAATTGGCTTGCAATGGATGTCTAGGTATCTATACGAAAAAGTGCTGAGTTCTGACATGAGCTAAATTAAACCTAGCCCCATTGAGTAGATATTTCTTTGCTGAGTGAGACTTCTGTACGTTAGAATTATTTATTCTGTGGTATTAAACATAAGAAATTCGTCATATCGCACAAAAGTATATATTTTACAGTATACGCTATCACCGTAACCAAACTTATCGACTTTAAATTTAAATTTCCTGCAAAGGCCTTAGTAATTAGTTACTGAATAAATATTTAATATTGATTCATAGACAGATACTCCTAGACTTCTGACTGCCTCCGTGGTCCAGTGGCCAAGGTGTTTGCCTTGTGATCCGGAGGTTGTGGGTTGAAATCCAACTGGGAAGCATACTTTGTGAAAAGTTGTTTCCAGTCTGGTTAGGATATTGCAGGCTTGAATCACCTGATTATCTGAAAAGAAAGGTGATTCCGTGCTTCGGAAGGCACGTAAAGCTGTTGGTCCCGAACGCCATCTAGCGTTTGTACCTATCCTAGGATTGGTTCTGGTCTACCCTTGGGTTGCAGAGGTCAGACGGCAGTCGCTCTGTGTAAAAACCAGAAACCTCGTTAAATCACATAGGTAAGGTAGCGGACCCCGGGCTCTGAAGCGTAACCGCTGACAATGCAACCGGGAATATACTTGGATGATGAGATAGATACTCCTAGGTACTCCTACAAGTAGGTACCTATCTATCATGTCGTTGCGCCCACACCATTTCCGGGCCTTGATGGCGCTTTATGGCACTTTAGATACTCACTGCTAAAGTGCAAGTTGAAGTTTCACAACTAAGGAGTAGAAATCGTCATTCTTCTTCTTTTAGTGCCTCTCCATTACTGGATGTTGGCCGTCAGCTTCCCAAACTCCTCTCTATCCATTGCCAAGCGGAACAATTTCTCCACTTCGGTTATTCCGGTTCACTCTCTTATGTTCCTCAGCCACGATTTTTTGCGTCTTCCAACGCGTCTCTTGCCTTCGACTTTGCTCATCATAATAAGTTGAAGCAGCTGATATCGGTCATGTCGCAGAACGTGGCCCAAATATTCGACCTTGCGCTTTTTGATGGTTTGCAATAACTTTCGCTGCATTGAAACACGTTGGAGCACTTTTTCATTGCTGACTTTTTGTGTCCAGCTAATACGAAGCATGCGACGGTAACACCACATCTCGAAGGCTTCAAGCCGTCGTCTCACGTCTTCTTTAATAGTCCATGCTTCGCTGCCATAGAAGACAACTGGCCGAATATTTTACACGGAGCATTGGAGAATTCTTACACGGAGTTGTATCTTAATGCGTCGGCAGCACAACACTTTCCTCATCTCATTAAATGAAGCTCGAGCGATTTCAATCCGTGACTTTATTTCTTGACCGGAGTCCCATACTTCATTCACCCAAGCGCCGAGGTATTAGTACTGTCGAACTTGCTCCAAGTATCTGCCACCTACTGCTAGTTTTGGCTTTTAGTCGGCGTTTCGGGACCCTACCATGCATTTCGTCTTGGAGATGTTAATTGAGAGACCAGTCCTTTCGCTACTTTCATGCACTCTGTCCAAAATCTTCTGTAGGTCATTTTCTGATGAGGCAATAAGTATTGTGTCGTCAGCGTAACGGAGATTATTGACAACTTTGGCGTTCACTTTAATTCCCATTTCCAACCCCTCAAGGGCCTCGGACATAACTGCTTCGGAGTACACGTTAAAAAGCAATGGTCGAACACCACGACAGATGCTGATCTCCTCTGTAAGCTCTTGTTCTACTCTTACCGTTGCCTTTTGGTTCTCGTACAAGTTCTTAACAATACGTATAATATGTCGTTGCTGTCAAGACCAATGTCATTCAATAAATACTGTTGAGACACAGTAGTTCGTGTTTGACTATCGAATGCTTTCTCATAATCAATGAAACATATTATGACATCAGTCTGCATGTCACGGCATTTCTGTACAAGAACATTCAGCGCGAAAAGGGCTTCCCGCGTGCCTACACCAGAACGGAAACTAAATTGGCTTTCTCCCAGTTGTTCATCACATTTTTCTCTTATCTGATTCTGTATAACGAACAAAAATACCTTAAGTACGTGACTCATTAGACTGATGGTTCGAAACTCACTGCACTTTCGAGCATTGGGATTTTTAGCCAAAGCTATAATTGAGGATTTGAGCCAGTCTTCTGGGAGATTACCGGTGTCATATATCGTTGCAAAAAAATGTATACCTAGTGTAAATTTAAAATGGCACGATATTCAAAAACCCAGATTAAAAAATATTCTGTGTCATTCGACCTACATATATATATACATATGTATATTTATAAATATTGTACCTATGTACAATTTAATTCTGTGCAGTATTAAAGTTGTTTGTATGTGATGCTCTAACAAAGAATGCATAAAATTAATGTCCTGCTTTATTGAAACCGTCTAAACGGCTACTATGAATAAATATAGTATTTATAATACTATCTACTGGAAATTCATATGATTCATTTCGCTATTTAGTCATAGTTCATAACGGATAACTAACACATAATTGGATTTTTAGTTACTTTCTTCCATATGAAATATAAAAAAGCGGCTAAGTGCGAGTCGGACTCGCCCATGAAGGGTTCTGTAGCAGCAAGTAACATAATATGAAAGTTCTAAAGGTAAATTGCGGTTTACGATTTATGACGTATTAAAAAAACTACTTACTAGATCTCGTTCAAACCAATTTTTAATTAATTTAATTTATCATTCTATCATTTTAGAAGTTACAGGGGGGGTGGGGGGGGGGACACATTTTACCAATTTGGAAGTGTCTCTCGCGCAAACTAATCAGTTTAGAAAATAAATGATATTAAAAACCTCAATGTTATTTATGAAGACCTGTATGGACATGTAAAGACATGTATGGGTTTATTAAAAAAAAATTGAGTTTCAGTTCTAAGTATGGGAACTCCCAAAATTTTTTGTTTTTTTTCTACATTTGTGTGAAAATCTTAATGCGCTTCACAGAATACATTTACTTACCAAGTTTCAACAAGTATTTTCAAGTATAGTTCTTATAGTTTCGGAAAAAAGTGGCTGTGAAATACAGACGGACAGACAGACATACAGACAGACATGACGAATCCATAAGGGTTCCGTTTTTTGCCATTTGGCTTCAGAACTTTAAAAATGTAATTATAAAAAAAAATTCATCTGGAATAATTCCTGGAAACATCAATGCGTTTATTGGAGTACTGCAATCAAATGGCAATAGAGCCAATTTGTCGATGTTATCTGGTCGCTTATCATTACTAGACTAGGCGCCATTGGCAGAGTCTAATCTATAAGTGCTATACTATGTTATAGCCACGCTATTATCCTATTACCTATATATGTATCATGTGATAGTTTGTCTTTTTGATGACTTATTCATACCAAAATTATTACATTTGGCGCTATAAGTGATTATTAGTAGGTACCTACATAAAGCACGAACCAAACATTCCTAATTATTTCAAGTTTAGTTAGTTTTAATTTAGGTTATATTTAGTCTTTTTTTAGTTAACGTAATTAACTATTGTTTCTGAATAAAATTATTACAAAAGGCATTGAACAAGATCTTGCTCAAGTATTGGCCACACGAAAGAAAGTAGACTGACTGCCATGATATAAACACGTCCTTAAACACACAAGATGAGTAATGATATTGTTGCCCAAAGATAATTTGAATGACTGACGATTGTAATGGTGATTGGAAGCAATGATTTTCACAATATTGTACAATCAAGCAAAAACTAAATAGACTATAATTATAAGGTAGGTTGTACGTGTCACTTTACATGTCCATGTGGTAAAGCATTTCTTTCATATCCCACCGGGACGAATCCAATTGTGAAGGCTAGTATTTAAGCAAGACGTATATCTAAAAACGTGGCAGTAGACTGCGCCCAGCCGAGGGGAATAATAATGTGTTGCTAAGTTGCCGACTTGTTCAATTGCATGCGAGTTTAACTTAGGAGATTTATATTTGTTCGAAATTGCTTTACCTAGAATGTTTTAAGCTAATAAATCATTACGTAAGCAGCAGGCCAGGTTTTGCTGCACCGTAGTTTGCCATTTAGGAAATATAGAATTTGTTGCTAATGTTATGTAATGTTTCTACTAGATTTCTGAATATCTACCTACGTAGAAAATTTGAGTTAGTAGGTAGGTTTCATCAGAATTTTCGTTCCAATAGATCTACTGGATCATTGTGATTAATTCCGTTTCAAAACTGCTCTTTAATAAGATTCTGGGAGCTCTTTTAAGAATATTTTACCTACAACAAATAACACACTTAGTTACAAATAATAACTAAAGGAATCTTCTCTATATTTCAAAATATCGTAAATTATACATTTATTGATCTCCATATGACGAATAAGTCTGTAAGAGGTTTTCATACGACTCAATTTTTTCAATCTAGTTTCAAAGGAACGTTTTTGTGTATCTTTATTAATACCCATTTTGTCGATATTTATTGTTTTGAACAATAGAAGCATATTGTTCAAATAAATAAATAAATATATAGGGACAAATCACACTGATTAAGCTAGCCCCAAAGTAAGTTTTAAACTTGTGTTATGGGATACTAACTCAACGCTACTATATTTTATGTTAATACATATATAGATAAACACCCAAGACCCAGGACAATTTGAAAAAGGCCATTTTCCAACTTGCCCTGGCTGGGGATCGAACCTAGAACCTCCGGATTAGCGGTCTAGCGTGTTAACCATTAAGCCACGGAGGTCGTCAAATATATCATATTTTACATTTTCCCATAAACTCTGTACCTAATATCCTAATTATAGAAATATAAATAAAAAATAATTAAATTTAGGTCGATACGTATTATATCCAAATCTTGACAGAAAACACAAAAATCAGCGATTCACGTCTAATTTATACAGCCACAATGGATGTGGTCGCAATTAGTGGAATGGCTACTGGGAACAAACGCGTCCCAACAAAAGCTCGGCTCCCTCTTTCATTTCTTCCAAATGAACAAACTACAGTCACGAGTAGGCAAGATTTGTTGTTCAAGAATGAAGGGCCGTCGAGTGTGTGTGCATTGTTCCTTCCACAGTCGTTTGGTAAGCACTTGAGTTGCGTTGTTCTAATCAAGATGACGCGAGGGTGTGAATTTGGTTTGCCTCTTTATTACTGCCGCTAGTCGGGGTGGAAAGCTGTGGAAATTAAAAAGGAGCCGCAGTTTCCCTAACAGCGGAAAATAATATAAATAAGTTAGTTATATGTGATTGTATGTTTTGCATCTATAACATACAATCACATTTAACTAACTCGTAGTAAGTAATGAAAATTGTATTTTACTTGACTGTTACATCGCTGGTATAAATATTACAATGTTAAATATAAATTTAACTTGTATTAGAAGTAACTAGATAGTAATTCTTCTAAATGTATGTCTAGGAGGAAGATAAATAAATAAATAAATATATAAATAAATATATAAGGACATATCACACTGATTGAGCTAGCCCCAAAGTAAGTTTTTAAACTTGTGTTATGGGATACTAACTCAACGATACTATATTTTATAATAAATACATATATAGATAAACATCCAAGACCCAGGACAATTTGAAAAAGGCCATTTTCCAACTTGCCCTGGCTGGGGATCGAACCCAGAACCTCCGGATTGGCGGACTAGCGTGTTGACCATTACACCACGGAGGTCGTCAAGATGAAAGTGTAATGAGTCAAATGTGAATGATTCGGAAATGGAATGAAGTGTAATTTGAAATGTAGTTTAAACCATTAAACACCAAGAAAACCAGACACAACAGATAAACAATGGACACTACCTCATAGGGTCATGCGGGGTTTGAAGCGTTAAAAATAAAGTGAACAGGATGAGATGGAGAAGTGAGGTAGAAAACAAGATGCAGCATGCAGGTGGCATGCAGCATCGTTGGACTTAATACCTATACTGTTGAGCATCGATATTCACATGCCGGTATTTCAGTCTTGGTTCTAGCTGTAATATCGAACTAGCTTTGGCAGAGCCTATCATCTCCAATGTCTGCGAAGTGTAGCCAAGTCTTGAGTTTCCGTCGCACTGTACAATTGCACATACACGGAAATTATGTCGCCATATCGAACGCCACGTTAAGGTTAAGGGGCTACGCTAACGCCAGTGGCGTTTTCATTTCAAAACATATCATCTCCAAAATTTGTAAAGTAACGTCAAGACTTGAGTTTCCGTCGCACTGCACATACTCTGAAATGATGCCGCCACATGGAATGACACGTTAAGGGGCTACCCTTACGCCAGTGGCGTTTTCATTTCAAAACATATCATCTCCAAAATTTGCAAAGTAACGCCAAAACTTGAGTTTCCGTCGCACTGCACATGCACGGAAATAATATCACAGCATCGAGCACCACGTTAAGGGGCTATGCTAGCGCTAGTGGCGTCTTCATTTACAAATATTAACATTTTAGAAAAACTAAGGGTCCTTATCAACCCAACAAAGAGTTTAAAATCATGGATAAAATGACATTTAATATAGACCTTCTATAATTCGACTAACTAACCTGCTAAATGGACGGGCGACCTTAGCAAGGTTGCAGAAAAACGCTGATGCAGGCCGTTTCCTATCAGTCGTATTGGAAATCCTTGGGGAAGGCCTATGTCCAGCAGTAGACATATGTCTGTATGCCATGCCATATGCCATACGATACGAAAAAAAAATAGTTATTAAACACAAACCTCTACTTTAAGTTTACTTAAAAAAATTATTCTCTTATTTTTAATCCGTCTGAAAGTCAAATCGGACACAGCAATCGTTTATAATTAAAATAACTTCCCCTCTGATTAGAGCGAACTCATTCAAAAGCCGATCTGATAGAAAGTTATACAACACGCATTGAAAATGCCTGTACAATAATGTTTTACGTAGATTGAAACTTTTGTGTCAATAGTTTGAATAGTGTGAACTATGCCGCATTCAGGTTGCCGGCAGGATAGATATGTACTCGACTTTATGTGGCTTTATCTATGCGAAAATCGCGATAGCTTTGATCGTAAAGAGAGGTTTTACTAAAGGTCTTTACAGCTGGATTGTAGATATTTTATATGATTAACTTTGTGCTAAAGATTGCATTCAATAATATTGGCAAATAAGGTAATCTAATAGATACGAGTATTTACTTATAGTAGTATTTACTTATAGTAGTATATTCATAATAGTCATATTTATTCATAAAAAAATGTTTACACATCATCATGTTTAAAAAACATTACTCAAATTAAACATTAATTGATAATTTATTACAAATAAAATTAGTCTAATAATGTCAAAACATTCTGTGTATATTTAAAACTAGTAGCCTCTTCCTGTTTTTTATTGGTACGTTTTATAGATACATGGAATACTTCCCCGGAAAATACTCTGTATGTTAATCAAATCCGCATTTAAAATACCCCAGTATAGGCACAGGGGGATTTCCATTATAAACGTATAGATGAATGGCTTTTTAATTGAATTGAAATTTTAATGAATTTAAGTGCATATGAAATATATAAGAGCCAGAAAAACTGTCATTTTCAGGATAATGTGTCTCGCGACGGCTAGACATTTTAATATCCAGTGTTCGCTTGTCACTGTTAGTTAAGAAAAAGTATATGTCAAGTAATTTGTAAAGAGAAAGTTTCTTTGCCACGTCTACCAGTAGACATCGCATATATTCTGGGAAAAGCTTACTTAAAAATTTAGACAAAGCTTGGTTAAGTCGTCAGTTATTTTAACAAACAATTGAGTTTTAAAATTCAAGAGGAACTATGTCCTTTTCAGACTAGACGAATCGCAAACGTCCTTTATTTTGAAGAGTTAGTAACTCGACACGACGAGTAATGGCAGAGTAATTCGTTTTTGATGTCTGTTGCGTAATATATTGCGCGCTAATCAAAATATATTGCTGCGTCCTTAATGCTGTGGAGTGCTCCCATTGTGGCGTCTGTGACGACAGTATTGCTGATGAATTTACTAGCTATTCTTCACGCTTTTTATGAGCCAGGACTCTTGGCGTGGGCAGACAACCGGGCTCAAACACAATTACAACTTTTTAGTTCTTTCCTGCAGAGGCGTGGGAAGTTTGTGCTACGAACAGGAAAATAACTTCCAAATCCCGTCTCTACAAAGTTAACAAGCTCCTATAGATTATATTCAATGTAAAAGTTTCAAATGAAACGTTAAAAAATATCCGACGAACAAAGCCGAATTTAATAGGATCGAAATAAAACGCCAATATGTCACGAAAGTGTAACTTTTAACTCAATTACAAGTTTAACTATAAATCAATTGGTGGCGGAAAATCTCATGGAAGCGGCAACGCACCCTCCCGTCAGCCCGCGCTCACTCACAGGTTATTTTTGCGCAGACGTAACGATTGCGACAGTGGCGCCGCGCGGTGGAAATCCGTAACTTTTGACAGGCGGCTAAAATGGCCGCGTGAACACGCGATCTGCCACGCTGAAGCCGCTACGTACGTCACGCAAAGTTATTACTTAACGCCGGTGCACCGAACTATGTTATAGTGCTTCTTTCGGACTATATAAGAAGTTTGTAACCGTGTTTTCAATGGCGCTCCACCTCGAGACTGCGTTGCAGCGAAAGTTGAACTTCAAGATGACCACGGTAAGTGCATGCCGCCCGCCTAGTTGCGTATCGATCGCGCGCCGCGTGCTCTGAAACATATGGTCGCCGCTACGAGCGCGTAGCATATAACCTACGACCGGCGCTTTCTAGGAAGCCGCAAAGTTTCACTGACATTTTCCGCCTGATAAGTAAAATGAGAAGCGGCATTGCAATGTTGTTATCGCACTGTTTGTATGTACGTGTGTAAACAAGTAAATAAACACTTGTAGAAGGCACGCTACGACGAAGTTGTGTTGTAACTTTTAACAGTACGTCGAAGTACTAGGAGTATCATTACGAACTTATTTACTCGGTATTTTCCTTGTTTTATACATAACTTCACTTCCACTTTTTATAAAAAATCTATTTTTAGCAATTCTATTTTTGTTTATTACTCTGTCAGGAGTCGTAGTAAGCGGAGGTCCATAGTCTCTACCTTACTCTGTGGGAAACAGGCGTGATAGTACATGTTTCTATTTTTATACATATACTTATCTAGAATTCAAGCATAAATAATAACATGTCAGGAGTAGCTATACGTGCATATTAGTACCTACTTATATGATAGTATAAATCTTTTTTTTTACTTTATACTTTATAACTATCTGGGTTTATTGGACCATATAACTAAACTAAATTAAGATTTTGTACGGTAGGAACGTATTTCGGAATATACAACGTGGAAAGAACATACCCGTAATAAATCTATCCTAGATCTCTATAGCATAATAAAATTAAAATAACAGCCAAAGAACAAAAAGAAATTTCAGTATTTCCATACAAAAGTGCGCGGCACTCAGGCAATTTGTATGGGAATGTCAAAATTTTTTTTGGTTTTTCGACTGTAATTTTAATTTCATTATACTATAATGATCTAGTATAGCCCTTGGTTCGATTTATTACGGGTATGTCCCTTCCACGTTGTATAAACATAAAATGCAATCGGTAATTTAAAATAGCCGCCTACAAACAGTTCCTATTAGCGAAGGTCAGATATCACTTTGCAATGTTAGTGTAATTTTACAGAGGTCAAAAGTCATCGAACTTAACTTTTATTATTTTTAGCCGACTACGGTGAAGCAAAAAAAGGGTTGTGTTTCGCCACTATGTATGTAGGTATATTCATCTGTTCTCTCGTATCTTTAATAATATCCATGATAACTTGACAAATGTATCGTTGAAAGCGTGTTAGATTAACAACCAAGGCGCTTTTAGTGTGACATCACATATCCTATATGATAGTCACAGTAAATTCAACGAGGCGCCTTCTATAGGCCATTAAGTATTGAACTAAAAAATAAGCTAAATCGAGTCATACCGTGTAGGGTATCAAATGAAAGGGCCTAATTAGCAAATTTTGAAAATATAAGTATGTGTCGATACTTTCTGTTACTCCACGATGTGTTTGCATTAACTGGATAAACGTACTTTTAGTAAGAATTTACCCGTAGTCAGGTTTTAGTTTTTAGGGTTCCGTACCCAAAGGGTGCAAACAGGACCCTATTACTGAGACTCCGCTGTCTGTCCGTCTGTTCGTCTGTCTGTCCGTCTGTCTGTCTGTCTGTCCGTCAGGCACAGGGCTCTATCTCTTGAACCGTGATAGCTACTAATATAACCGTAATAGATACTTGAAATTTTCACCGATTATGTATTACTGTGGTGGATATAACAACAAATACTAAAAATAAAAAATAGTTAAAAATTAAAGGGGGTCGTCATACAAGAAACGTGTTTTTTTCAGCGTTTTTAACTTGATCTTCATAATGGCATTAACTAGATACTTGAAATTTTCACAAATTATGTATTGCTATGACCACAATAATAACAAATACTAAAAATAAAATAAAGGTAAAAATTAAAGGGGGTCGTCATACAAAAAACGTGTTTTTTAGCGTTTTAAAACATTGTACGGTGGTACGGAACCCTTCATGTACGAGTCCGACTCGCACTTGCCCGTTTATTTAAACTATATCTTGTGCACAGTAAAAATATGGACGTCTTCTACGTTATAAATTTCTAAATTTTATTTTAAAGGCAACTGTAACTACAATTCGTACAAGTACGTAGAACTATTTAGTTTTTGACGTCAGTCAGGTGGTCGGTCGTAAAACAACAGCTAATTTGTTTTGTTGCTTCTGGTTTTTTTTCCACTAATCCTCGGAGAAGAAAATCGAAAAGCTGACCTCGGCATTGTGTCAGTACAGCGGATTCAACCGGATTGTTAACCACGAGTATTAAACATTTAAATTAACGTCAGTATAGAGCTTTTGCCCTCACTCAAAAATATTTTTGATCTCAATTCTCTATCTCCGTATTGATGCCATAGTTGAAAAAACCCAGATTGAATTTTAGTAAACTAAAAAATGATCTTGTACTTATTGATAACATAAAATTTCTAGTAACATGTAGTGCGTTTCATTTTCGTTACATGAGTAGTAAGTACATAAATATAACAAATTAAAAGTTTTGTTTCTTAAAAACTAGTATTTTTTGGAAGAAAAACAGCATTTTCTCGTTACCGTTCACACTGTACCGTTTATAGTTCATCGATAACACATATTTTTTCGCAAGCATGTCGTCTCGTTCATGAGGAAAGTTTGGTAATTTTTGTTTTGTTCTTATTCTTAACTACGCACAGTCAGCTGCCAGTCAAATAAATTACTTGGAAAACTTGATCGTTCGGGTCCGGAAAGAAGCATATGTTACCATCTACCCGCCATTTTTCTAGTCAGAAACATGCCTATTCTATCTACCGATATATTTTATCCCAAATTAGAACAAAGATTGAAGCAATGTAATAAAGAAGATGCCGGTTTTGATACGGATGACATGGCAAAACAGTTTACGTAAAATGACAAAAGAGTAATTAATTCACCTATAAAATTAAATTAAACTTATTACCGGTTTTGTACAGATCAAGAAGACACATTTTTACTAAAATCTGTTTTTTTTAATATCGTACTTAGTTACATAAAAAAAAATCTTTTATCCTTTTCTCTAGGACTTGACTCTACATAATTTTTAATTAAACAAAGATAAGAGTATCGTAAAGTTTAATCCATTTTACGATAAACATTGCATCTTAGCTAAGAGCATTAAACAAAAAGTTACAAAAATAAAAGTTAAAGAATAAACGCCGTTCCTAGAAGGCCCTCTTTAAACCACGTGCTTTTAATCCCGATACAAAGCCATAAAAATAGTAGAATGCCCATCGTTGACATAAAAATAGACTTAGTCAGAAATAATTTGAGAGCCTCTGAATCTAAATTGCAGAGGGTACTCTACAGAAAATGGACTAGGGCTATGCTCCCACTACGTTATCGGGGTCAAGCGACAGGTCACGGCGTAATATAGATTTTGACATTTATTATGGGGAGGATAACAGAGCCTTGCGCGTAATAATAACGTCTGAGAAAAGGCCGAGTAGGAAAATGTGTTGTTTATGTCTGTGTTTATTGTCAGTTAGCCTACATTTGCTGTACTGTATGGAGGATCAGTCGCCAATGTATATCATTTAGTTGTGTAGATAGGGTTTTATTTTTTATATTTTTATTCAGGATTCATCATGAAAGTAATTTAATACAAGTTTATTCCACATAAAATAGGACTTAATACGTTATAAGATTCAAAACGGTAAATTTATTGAAGTTTTCATAAATTACATGTTTGTACTATTTGTATAACTAGTCATTTTTACCTAACTACATAGTACAAATTTATTCTTTTACATTCATAATTTCACTAAATGTAACTTACTGAGATGTCAAACTCAAGTTTTCAAAAACCAGTATCGTTGTAAATAAAAGTATGCGAGTGAGTTTGTATGCGTGTTCGAGAATACCTTGATCGGAACTTTATGAAATTGGTTGAAGATTTGAATATGTACCAATCGGTAAAGGGGTCGCAAGGCATGGTGTTGTTTTTAATCAGTAGGTATATCGCGAGTTCACAGTTCGAGGCAAACAATAGTCTAATACACCGTAAAAAACTAAACGAAATAATCATATCGTAAACGTGACACGTGTAGCCTGCGTACAATCCCGACAAAGGTCTTTCTGCCTTCTAATTTACATTACAAATTATATTACAGAACAGAGCGTAGCTAAATAAAACATTAATCTCGAGTAATAGGACGTCCCGTTCGCAGTAAGGCTGCGTCTAAGCGCATTACGTTTTATTGCTTATCTGTAAATCCTGTGAGACACGCATGTAAAGGTGGGCATTGGAGTGAACCCAAACGGAAGGGTCGCATTCAGTCCTCGTATTAAATGACGCTTGTCCTAACTTGTTTTCCAGACACTACACGAGCAAGGTAGTAAATTGTTATTTATAGATATTTACGACAATTTTTCGTACTGGGAAAATATGGAAGTCTGACTTCTATTTACTAGTCCTTGATGGTTTATTGCTTTAGGATTTCCTTTTAATACCCAGATTTGTCGGCTGACATTTATGTGACCTTTCCGGACCAAAAATACCCGGTATCCGAACACAAATTGATTTTAGTAAAAATAAAACTATAGCGAGTAGAGTAGAGTCTGATTGGATAGAGGGTTACAGAAATAAGAATAATATTTGTACTAGTTCTAGACGAAATTCATTGTTCCTTCACGACGACATCCGTGGTGTAATGGTCAACACGGTAGTCCACCAATCTGGGTTCGATCCCCAGCCAGGGCAAGTTGGGAAATGACCTTTATCAAATTGTCCTGGGTCTTGGATGTTTATCTATATATGTATTTAGTATAAAAATATAGTATCGTTGAGTTAGTACTCCATAATACAAGTTAAAACTTACTTTGGTGCTAGCTCAATCAGTATGATTTGTCCCTATCTATTTATTATGTTAATCTAAATTAATGTGTAGGAGTTTTTTAATAGCAATCTAGGGTTGTGTGCAAAGAAAAATATTTTTGTGTCCCAAATATATGTTTCCGCACAGATGGGGCGTGAAGATAACTCAAAATTCTCGTAAGGTAGCTTGTAACTTTCTCGTTCCGTTTTCCGATTTTCCATCATTTTGTTAAACATAGTCTTTGAATTCCGATGTCGGCCCCGTAAGGAATTAAGGCGTATTGTATGTACATCTGCGTATCTGAGTACTCATAAAATAATACGACCGGTGTAATAAAGTAAAAAGAGAAGAAAAATGGGATCAATTGTAAAAACGTCGGAAATAAATATGAAAAAGCTTACAGGAAATAAAGATCTAAGTCATTAAATAGATGTGCTCGGCGAGAAGGTATAGACATAAATTGTAAAGCATTTTTTCAATCGCATGCCGCAACAAAAGGTAGCTACACATATAAATCACTCGTACCTTTTCCTTATGAAATGTTACTTGGGGATTGGAAACGTTCTTTTCATAACTGTTGTTCGCTCGCCCACGCAACTTCTTCTTTTGAATGCTAAGTCCCTATCTACGTGTTATCTCGTTTTTTACGTGTGGTCATTTGGGAAAGAATTTCATAAAAAGTTTGTAATTCTTTTATAATAGGCTAGTGGATAAGAGCGACTAATAAACCAAATAGAACTTACATCTATATCCCATACGGGGTAAACAAAACCATGTTGGTAAAAAGGTGGATCTAAAGATTAAAAACATTATAAGTACATACTTAGATAGGTAACGAAGAGTTCTTTTTTAAATAATATAAATAAAACAATCCCTCAATATATAGCACACAGATACGTGAAAACAGAGATCTAATAAGAATCTTTAACTAAATTTCCCTGCATTCCACATCAAATCTTGTGTTGAGGACACAAGATTTGATGTGGAATGAATTTATTGATAAAAAGTTCTATCTCAGTTTGACATTTTGATATGAAACAAGCAAATGTGCATGTTATTTACAACAAAGCTTATTTACATTTTCCCGGTGCCATCTTCTTTGAATAACAATAATATTACGAAGGTAATAGGGTGCTGTCACACGTACCTCATAAGTTAGGTTTTAACATGTGACGTGTGAGATAAAATCTCCGTTTAAAATTTTACCACAACGTTACTTTGTAAAGGACACAACAAAGTAGCACGCAAACGTACTCGTAAGTTACATACAGCTAGTAGGTACAAGTGTTGCAAGTACTTTAAAACAGCAAACTTCCTCCCTTTTCCCCCTCCACTCTCCTCTTTTGTTTTTTTTTTATTTTCTGATGATGTGTAGAATGAAGTCCTTAGTGTGCCTCTCAAATGCGATAGAAATCTGTCAATAAATAACGCAACAGCAAAGCGATCGACTAAAAAAAATTAATATATCAAGAAACTTGTTCTTGTTGAAAAAAAATGCGATCTGTAGGCAATAAAAGACAGACGGACAAAAGCATTTTTGGCTAATCTAGAAACTGAGACGTTTAGTTCCTACATAAAAAGCAACAAACATAAAATACACGTCGAAACGCTTTCCTTACTCTCGTCATAAACTGTTCACATACGCCAGTACCATAACGAAAACTTACTAATGTAGGCGTCAAGAAGACTTTTGACGAAAGTCTGTATGGAAATCGATGTAACTCTGTGTTTTATTTAAGAGGCGAGTTTCGGCAGCCTTCCGCACGAAAGCCGATTAGTCCTCGGATGCCTCTCAGCGGTACTTAGCCCGTTGTTTGTTGTTCTTAATGAGCACTGCCAGCCAACTTTGGACTGTTTTCGCCTCAATTAAGACTAAAAACATGACTGGAGTGTCTTTGGAATGGTTTACTTCTTTTGAGGTCTTAGGGTGTACTGTACATGGACGACTTGATTTTCGTTTTGTAGTCAAAAGCAAAGTACTAGTGTTCCTTGATTGATACTTTTAATTGTACTATGTAAGGAAGTGTACATTGACTGTAAAATCTGTCTGGAGACGGCTATTTATTCGGTTATTCTTTTATTTAACTTATTTGAACGCATTCAATAGCTATAGATACAGATACATTATCATGTCTATCCCTTATTTTTTAAACTGGGTAGACAGAGTCCAGAGCCGCAAAAAAAAGCAACATTAAGCATGATGGTGGGCGTGAAAATATAAATATAAATAAATATATAGGGACAAATCACACTGATTAAGCTAGCCCCAAAGTAAGTTTTTTAAACTTGTGTTATGGGATAGAAACTCAACGATACTATATTTTATGATAAATACATATATAGATAAACACCCAAGACCCAGAAAAATTTGATAAAGGCCATTTTCCAACTTGCTCTGGCTGGGGTCGAACCCAGAACCTCCGGATTAGCGGTCTAGCGTGTTAACCATTACGCCACGGAGGTCGTCAAAGTATTTTGGGAATACGTAGCGAGTTTCAGAAAAGCGAAATAATCCTTGAAGGGCTATAAATATATAAATATATATAAGGACAAATCACACTGATTGAGCTAGCCCCAAAGTAAGTTTTAAACTTGTGTTATGGGATACTAACTCAACGATACTATATTTTATAATAAATATAGTTTGAAAAAGGCCATTTTCCAATTTTTATATATACATAAATACATAAAAATAATAAACTTACTGATAACTATAAAAATTTCAATTTTCTATGGATAATTGAAATAACTTTTGTTAGGTTGTAGTCTACTACCATTTTCTTGAAAATAGAGAGAGACTGCACGCCGTATTGAAACCGGCAATTCATTCCACAGACGCACAGCTTGGATGTTGGTTCGATGCATAGGTATTCTCAAGGTTTCAGTTTTCAGTTTTATACAAACCCTCATTTTAACAATGAGGGTTTGTATAAAACTTGGTAAATTTTAAAGTTATAAATGTAAAAAAAATCACATATGAGCTCATGGTTCAAAACAGAAGTTTATTGTATCATTATTTAAAAAAAAAACTTTAAAATGTAAAATAGAGGATAAATGTTTGAAAGAAACTCCGTCACATAAAAAAAATATAACATGTGGGCAAGGTCGTTGGCATCAGCTAGTAATTTATAAAGTTTAATTTCTGAAACAGGCAAAAGCGCAGTCTGTGAATGTTGTCACTGCCACAATTCCCGAAAGCCCGTCCGAAGCAGGTACATTCCACGTGCGAGTGTTTAATTCACCAGTTCGTAGTTCGTACCCGACGAACTCTCGGTTCCCAGACGAGTTATTTATTACTGGTCTGTCTCGTCGGCACTTTCTCTTTTTTGATTCTTCGAAATATCTACTACGTGTGTCGTCTGTTACAAAATCGATACGGAACAGGTGCTTATTTTGCATCTAGCGTCTGCTTTATGAATAGCAATTTTATGGCACTACATGTTAAAAAGGTTGGGTCCTCTGATATTTTTATTTATTGGTAAGACAGCCAGTTAATATTTACTAGTGGCTCTGTGAGCTCTAAACTTCGCGACTCACCCCCAACCTGTTGAAGTTTATCGGATAAAAAAGTTGTTCAGACAAAAAAGTTGCGTCTTAATAAGGGCAACAAAAAAGTTTTATGACATGTTTAATTTCTTTTTCGAAATGGCTGAAATATGATTTTTAAAGTTAAACCCAAATATCTCTGCCATTTTGAAAAAAATCCAAAAACTGAATCGACAAAAAAATCCTAATCCTATCCTAACTTAATATTATAAATGCGAAAGTGAGTTTGTATGTTTGTTTGTTACCTCTTCACGCTTTATCTACTAAACCAATCTTCTTGAAAATTCGCATACACATAGTTAGGAGTACTGAGAAGCACATAGGGTACCTTTTATCCCGAAAAAAAGCAATGTTCCCGTGGGGTACGCGAGCGAAGCCGCGGGCAAAAGCTTGTTCTATATAAATATCGAACCTGCTTATAAAATTTCACGAGAATCGGTTGATAAATGCGACCTGTAGGCGAGAACTAACCGACAGACAAACAGACAGACTGACGGACGGAGAAAAGCATTTTTAGCCAATCTCGAAACTGTGACGCTTCACTCGCTCGCTCAAATACAAAATCTAAAAATAATATGTTGTCAGGATGTGAGCATAAAATGCTTAATAAGATAAAAAAAAGAGAGGCGCGAAAACATGACGACCTAAGCTAAGACTGCCTTAGCAATTAGCATGGGCCCCTCTGTTTTGGTGCCAGTTTTACAGTCCTGTTCCAGATTGTTATTTATCAACTGAGTCATATAAGGTACACCAATAACTATATATTTGCAACCCGAGAACTATAAGGCTATTAAAAAATATTATATTAGCACAGTTATAACATTAGATAAGTTTTGTAAGTAGTACACAAAACTTACGATATTTTTAATGAATTTAACAGTGTATACAACGTGGAAGGGACATACCCGTAATAAATCAAACCACGGTCTATAGACCGTATTTTAATTTATTATACTAGTATTTTAATTTTATTATACTATAATGGTTTAGTATACTAAACCAACCATTATAGTATAATAAAATTAAAATACTAGTACAATTACTACTAGTAAAATTAAAATAACAGCCAAAAAACAAAAATAATTTTCGGCATTTCCATGTATAAGTATGTTTGTAAAATATTTTTTTTGTACAATAAAGATACCTACAACAACAACAACAACAACAAAAGTGTCCGGCGCCCGGCCGATTTGTATGGGAATGTCGTTTTTTTTTTGTTTTTTTGACCGTTATTTTAATTTAATTATACTTTAGTCATCTAGTATAGCCCGTGGTTCGATTTATTACGGGTATGTCCCTTCCACCTCGTATAGCTATAAAAGTCTATTAATAGTTAACTAATAAAATCAGAGCAAAATCATCATACTCGTACATTATGCCTATTAAAACTGCTGCTCTACCTAATATTGTTTCGGGTTTGACATAAGTATATCCGACGCCGTAATGAAATCTCTGTCTGATTCGAAGTATAATTACCACTTAATTACATGAGGATCGCGGTAAGCTGCTTTACTAATCAAACAAGATAAGTTTTAATATTCAAAGGTGATCAAAATCAACCGACATTTCGTAAATCGGTAAAATTTTTCGATTAGTCGGCGCGTCGCTCGCTCAATTAGACTCATTTGAGCCAAGATCGGTTGCAAGTTGTGAGTTGCGTGGTCCATTCTACGCGAGGTCTTTGCCCCCGTTCCACGTGCGAATAGCCGCCACACCCGTAACGGTACATACCGTTCATAATTCCACATCTTTCGTCTACGTATAAACATACAAAAAACTTGGCGCGTCCAGAACACTATTTCAGATAATACGCCTTGCTAATTAGTACGCACTCGATTTAGTTAGTTTGCTGTATTCCACAACATACTTCTTTCTTCTTCTGTGCCTTATCTTTGCATCTTAGTACGAGTAGAACACTTAGAGAATGTAGGTTAGAGCATGATATTCTCCCCCATTTCCCTTCATTTGTAGAGTTATTTTTCACATTATTTTACTCATGTCATCCTTTTTCTTCCATGCTCTTTTTCTTTGGCCTTGCATGGCCTTGCTCAATATATGCACTATGATGCAAATATATATGCATATGGTAGAGCGGTTAGAATTTAAAACTCATTGTTTTAGAGCTCTTACGTACATACGTTCGTTTTTTTAAAATCTAACAGAGTTATATACAAACGAACACAACTATTATTGGTGTTCGAAAATCAATAAAGCACCTAACCTCTAACGTGTACGTTAAGCTACGATTATTGAGCCAATTTGACAGTTCTGTATATATTTGGGTTGACGCCATGATTGTAAAGCTATAAGGCAAACATGATTTTCGCCTCCATTTTAACGCGGAAAGCGCAAACACGTTTGTTTGCAAGAGCGCCGTCTATGATGTATTTTGTTTTATAAAAGCGGCTCAAAAATAAAGAACAATTTTTGGCAAATATCGTAAAAAAGATGATTACAGTATTCTACTTTTTTCAACAGCACTAGACTCTTGTTTATCGCTTTAAATTATGTGGAATCCTACACTTTTATTATATCTAGTTTTTAGCTCTAAAAAGTGAGACCTAAGTGAGACTCGAGACCCTTTTACAATTCTATAAGTATCTAGGCAACCCCTTGACCGTTTTGAGTCATGTTCGAACTTTATCGTCATCTCATCTATTCACCTAAATTACCAAAGATTCTCGAGTTATCTTCGAACACTATCGATATATACCACTCCCAAGTGTCACTCACTTGTATATTCACCCATATATCTAATTATTATTTTGTTAATAGATTCGGGTGTTACTTTGCGGAAGTCAAAGTTACATGCTATTTGATCTAGATTACTTTGTATGCTTTAACCACCAGTAATCTAGATCAAATAGCATGTAACTTTGACTTCCGCAAAGTAACACCCGAATCTATTAACAAAATAATAATTAGATATATACTGTATACATCAAGACATCAGACATTCTTTACAATCTATCTATATGTCTGAACAATGCTCTTGTCGGTAAACTATGAATTCTCTTCCATTCGTCTCTCTGCCAGCTGTTTTACTTCGCTTTATGACACGATATTCACCTTCTCTTTTATCAGTTTCATAAAGCTATGTCTTGGTCTTCCTGGTCCTCATTTCCCTTCTATCTTTCCTTGAATTATATAGTCTTTAAGAAGTCGTCGTGTCGTAGCAGATTTGTGTAAATACGTGTATGTTTTTCATGTATCCTATGTACGTATCGCTGTCTAAATCTTCAAATTAAGATACAAACAGCCGAGGCGCGGTCAGTGGCACTGTTATCTGGCTAAGCCTACACCGAGCAAGTGACAATCAAACGGAGTGGGAATAATTGAAATTCGCCTATAAATAGCATTATTAAAATCCAATCGCGCTGAATGAGGAGGCACCACGAAGTGCGTAAACAGATAAAGGGATTGTTCAAAGTACGTTCAGTACGTGATGTAATGGACCTAAGCATGCGCCAATATGCCAACGTTGGCCTAGGGCCAAAATATGATGTGTTATACATTTTTCTTGTGTGCAGATACCAAAAATCAGACATTTAGGTAGGTACTCTGTGCTGAAGAATTTAATAATACATTCCGAGAAGATATTCATAGAATTGGAAGATATTCATTTTTTGATTATATAGAAGATATTATTCACATGGTTTGTGGGGTTGATTTCCACGGGAGTGTCATATATGGCATTTCAATTTCACTACGAAGCCGCTGTCGGAATATTGTATTTATAAATGTCAATGTAAATGTCCATTATAGAAAATGTTCATAATAACACATAATAAAAAATTAGGGTATATGAAATTATATCAATAGTAAGGTGTAACATGCGATCTTTGTATTAAAAAAAATAATATTAAATAACTTTCGGTTCTATGATCATTGGAGGATTTGTTATTATGTCGTATATTACACACCCGATTTTCACCGCCGCCCGGCAATTAATAATTTGCATGAGTGCTTCGATGGTTCAACTTGTTCCAAAATTCATGAGGAGTTCGGTGGCATAGCGGAAGCAATCAACAAGCTACCTACGTATCTGCCTTTAGGCAGCTTGAAGTTAACAACATTGTTGGCCAGTTATGATAAAATAAAATAAAATAATGGTCAAAGTACGGTCTCTACGTGAGCGATTTGAGAATGCGGGGCCCCTTTAGCACGGGGCCCATAGCAATCGCTACTCTTGCTATGTGGTTTATCTGGCACTGTGCATAGAGGTCGTTGATATCATAGCTCGCCATGGTACTCGTAGGCAGACAGCCATCCTACGTCATTATCATCACTAGTGTACATAATGGCAATGACATAGCATTAAAAATTGAGTCCTGGCATCACAGATAAATCGGTTCATCTGGGATTTTCCGTTGACGTACGTGAATTTCTACGTATCGTATGTAGGTAGGTAATGGAGTAATATTGTTCTGCCTGTGGTATTGCTATTTTAATTGATATTATAACCAACTGAATCTATAAATAAATCAGTATCAGGTAATAAAAATAATAAATTTTACCTACTTACATGATACGCCATCCACAAGCAATAAAATATAAAGCATAAGAAGAAACGACTGACATCATGAATTAATTTATACTACAGCGAACGTTCTACTACACTGGTTATAATTTTCAATTTCATTCGACAGTCATCTGCAAATTAATTTTTATTTACACAAGATACATTATGAAAAGTCAATATTTGGTTATGCAAATTAACCCAGCTTTGTGTTTGGCTAAAGGCTTTTTATCTCCCGTGCCCTAGAGGTTTGTTTTGCCTTATTTATTTTCGCCGTGGAGAAAAAAACCACGGTTTTAATTTGTGGGCGTTTTGTGTGGAAATTTATTTATAAAAGAATGAAAGAGTTTCACAATTGAATGCAGTCAGAATGCAGCTTCGACAATAGCTCGCCCTTAACCTTTGCGATGCGTGGGCGATCCGAGATGAGGCCGCCCCGCCGGCCGCCGCGCACTGTCTAAATATTTGCAGTGTAATAACACTTCGTATTGCCATTAAAGATCTATAAATAGTCGCTCTCCAAGTATGTGTTTTTATTGTGACTTGATTAATTTACAGAAAAAATGTTGTTTAAAAATAATAAAAGAAGGTCAGATTACCGAGAGTTCTGTCTAGGCTTTATATAACGTCTGTCGGCCATATAAAATTGGATCAGCTGATCAACTGTATTGTACAAATTGAAGGGCAAAAATTATTTTTCATATTTCGATATTTGTATTTTGCTTTTTTTAGACCCAGTATAAATGTTTACTTCGTTGTTTTATTGACTCTACGTGGAAGGCAACGTTAGGTTTCATCTAAGCTTGCAACCTGTCGTATATTTGTTTTGCATATATTTAAATACATAATTAATTATGTTCAAAAATTCGCGAATGGCTTTCTTTTTGGAAACTGCAAGACTCGAGATGCTAAGCAGTTGTACGTACCTACTTATATTTTCTCTAACTTGCAGACTGCTCTCTCTAATATACACTATGGTTTGTCAGCGGTAGCTGTTTCTGTAGCCTAGATTTCATTTTTATAAAAAACATTTTCTACATTTATGATTATTTTTTTATTTATTTATTTATTTTTAAACTTTATTATTCCACAATCAAATTGTCTTACAATTGGCGGATTTAACGCTAAAAGCGTTCTCTCCCAGTCAACCATAGGGATAAAGGGATAATTCGTTGCGGCGCAAAATAAGTAAGTAAGAAGTAAGATAATGCCTAATTGGGACTGCTTACTATTAAATGTCAGACATAATAAGTTCATAAGTCAAAGTTGATAGTAGAGAGCCCTGTAGGCTGTGGTTTGCCGGCGGCAGAAAGAAAGGGGGGACCACCTGCCTAGCCCACGGCATTGCTTGACTAACGAGATCGCAGTAAATACGCTATTGTATCTCATTTTTACTGTAATTATTGTCACATCTTCTTTACAGCTTAGTGTCATAAAAATACTAACGAGTTACTCCCGGAAATAAGTACGTACTCAGCTACGAGTATCATTACGTAGGTCACTATATAAGTTTTGAGATGCTCAAAATTTGAACACAGGACGCATCTGTGTCATATATTTTTAAAAGGCAAATTTATTTCCAAATCGAAAACAAAAGGCAATTTACAGCAATTTAAAAAAAATAAATTGGAGCATTTATCCTGTCTTCATTTCCCGCTTTTTCGTCTGCTACGATGGAGCTTAAACGTGAACATTTGCGTGCTATGATATATTATGACTTTAAATGTAGTTTATCTGAAGTTTTAAGCTTAGAACGTATAAAATCAGCTTTAGGTGAGTCTGTTTCTTCTAGGGCAACCATTTTTAGATAGTTTAAAAAAAATTAAAGGGAGAAAACCAGCCTTGAAGATGATGAGAGAAGTGGACGCCCCCGAACAGCAGTCACTACTGAAAATGTGTGGACTACTGAAATGCTTGTGTGAGATGACCCACGAATTACATACAGGGACATAGAGAAAATCTTGGGCATCAGTTCGGTTAGTGTTCACACCATATTACATGAACATCTTGGAATGAGGAAGCTTTGTTGTCGTTGGATACCTCATTTGCTCTCCAAAGCGGTAAAGAAAGCCCATGTGGATTGATGCCGGGAGATGCATCTACGTTTTGAAAATGGGGGATCAAGAAGTATTCCTGAAATCATTACTGGTGACGAAACATAGATATATCAATATGATCCGGTAATTAAGAAGCCTTCCTCGGTATAAGTGTTTCCAGATGGCCAGTAGTCAAGAAAATTGCAAAGACCGCAGAACATTGGGAAAAAAATTGTGGTCAGTTTTTTTTTACAGAGTGGACATCTTGCATCATCAATGCTAGAGAATTGTAGGTCAGTTAACTCAGAATTGTGCACTACAGTCGCATTGTCAAAAGTTTACAAAGCTGTGCAGGAGAGACGACCAAAGACTGGGCGCCGGGGAATGATGCTGCACCACGACAACGCGTCTTCACACTCTTCCCTCAGAACAAAAGCGTTTAATAAAGAATCGGGTTGTGAAACCCTACCTTACCCACATTACAGACCCGACTTAGGTCCTTGTGACTTCTTTTTATTCTCCACCATAAAAGATAAGATAAAAGGCAAGTTTTTTTCAAGTGCCGCAGAATTGGTGACTGCGTACAAATCAGCCATTTTTGACCTGTTCTGACAGGTTTAAGTAAGATTGGAATAAATGTTTTCAAGACTGGTTTACGCGGATCGAAATCTGTATAGATAATGATAGAGAATATTGTGAAAAAATACAATATAAATAGTAACTATATGTTGCCTACTTTTTGCGTGTCTCAAAACTTATACAGTGACCTACGTATAATCATTTCAGATGCAGGTAGTCCTCTACTGTTAATGGATATCCATAGGTTTTTATGATACTGATTTTTAATCTTGTCGCCTTGTTTTTGATTTCATCATAGCTTCTTTGGAAATAAGGCGTATAGTACAGGCTTGGTCAGCTTTTGAAGCAAATCCTCAAATCAAAGAACATATATATTCCACAAAAGTTTAAAAAGTAAGTTTTTGGTCAATGTGTCTGGACACACGAGTATAATCCATAAGTCCATAACAACAAACATTTCTATAGCACATAAGTCACATATTTTAAACGTCGCAGAAAAGGTAAAAAAGAAATTTAATCTGGACCAGTTGTGTCCATTTACTAGCTGAGATTACAGTGAATGCGGCCGTGCATCTTGAATGCAATCTTCTCTTACCTTCATTTATCAGATACAGCGGGAATTCTGGAGATAAATCCTACGGTAGTTTATAAGGCTGATCCAAACACATTGTTGCTGACTATAGCTATAGTTTAAGGATTGCTGTAGATTTTAAAACATTGCAAAATCAATTGTTTTTTCACCGCACGTCACGTGTTGTGGCAATGAAAAAATCTATCATCAAGTAAACTTGTAAATAGTTTGGAAAATCCAAAAGTGCACGCCTTATAATCTCATTTTTCACAATTAAATTGATTTTGATTGTTTTATTGCTAACTTAAAACGAAGAAAGGTATGTGTCGGCTTTAACGCACGGCTGGAGATTATTTTTAACTTTATTTTTTAACTTCCCGCTGAGAAAATTGAAAATTTTCAAAATTCGGGACGTTATTAGTTTCACCCCCTTTTTGAAAAGTCAAGTTTTCATCAGATCTCGACGTTTAAAGGTCTCAGGAATCTTCCCTGACCACTCACGAGCAAGTGTCATGCACCCTATCCGTATGTGTGTGTGGGTGTGTATGTGACCCGCTTATAACTCTTGAACAACTAAACCGATCGGAACCAAACAAGTAGCTTTCCAAAGAGTTCTATACAACTCAGATTTCCTGTGAATTTAAACCGATTCGGACCGGTAGATTTTGAGAAATCTCAAAAAAAATAAGCAAAAACAAGAAAAAGACACAAGACTACGTCACGAATGTCAAGAAAAGTGTTACCACTGATTGTTCTTTTCATTCTCAATTACTTAATGCAAATTAAATAAAATATTAACTAACTTATCGCTTCTTTTACATTTATTCGTCTTTCATATTTAATAAAACAAATCACAACATTCTTTATTCAAATTTCTTTTTACTTATTTTCTTACTTGCCAGTTACACATTCGTACTCATCATACATAGGTATTAACTCTTTCAACAAACCTCACATCCAAAATTATGTTTAATATGTCACCTGTATTTTTATAATAATAATTACGATTAAACTACATTGAATTAGACCGTGATCTTCGAAAGGACTTAGTTTTGGATAATACTGAAGCGTATAAAAAAATGGACTTGAACAGAAAAAATTTCGGGAGTTATCGTGACCACGCCAGTTTCCATACATACAGACACACGGATGTCCACAAAATGATTTTATTAAACATTGTTTTTATTTATTTAAAAGGCAAAATGTCTTTTAAAAATGTCACAAGTGTTGAAACTAGTGTTTTTCCTGAGTTATTAAATACCTATGAAAGAAAAGGGTTAATATCGATATGATCGGGGACAGAAACTTATAGAGGGATTTTTAATATAGAGCTGATGTCAAATAGGAAAGGAACAGGTAATCGTACAAAAAAAATTGCGAAAACAACGGTCTGCTGTAGCTTCGTTTTAAATTTTATCTAATATAAGGTAATATTTATTTTGAAGAGCTATTCCCAGTAGGACTACTGAGAATTTTCGTCCCAACAGTTCTACTGGTAGGTTTATTGGGACAAAAAATTCCCAGTACTACCAACTTCTTTTATGTCCCCAGAGACCTTATTTAAAAGTTATTTTTTGTTTGATTGTATTTTTGTTATAAAAAACCGTTCAAATTGCCTCAACTCTTATTTTTACCACAGTATTTACCTACCTTACTCTCCACCAACAAGATTCATCACACAGAAAATCGTGTTTGCACAGAATTTAACATTGTATATTTGAGTGGAAATACTGACAATTGCAGACGCATCCCGAACACCTGAAGCGGGCTAACCGCAATACTGCGAGCGCCATTAATCGGGAATAACAATAATTGCCGTTAAACAAACCATGTTAACAGATCTGGACGTAATTCCCGATTTAGGTGAAAATCTTGTATATATGTACAAATTGCTATTTTTCAGATGTTTTAAGTACAAACAATATTTTTTTCTTTCCTTAGGTATTTGTAGAAACTTGTAAGAGCCATAAAACGCCAATATCTGGCCGCGTTATACAAAAACTTGACAAGGTTTATGTTTTGATAAATGTGTTTACCACTCCCGTCGCTTAGCGAGTTCAACAAGATAAAAATGTATCGATTGAAATTTGTTTTAAGATGAATACCAAGTAGAAGTGGCGCCCTCATTTGAAAAAAATTGATAACTCGTAAATATGGTAAAAATTTCCATATTTCTCAATGTTAGGCACTAGAGATACCCCTTTAGATGACGACCTCCGTGGCGTAATGGTTAACACGCTAGACCGCTGATCCGGAGCTTCTGGGTTCGATTTCCAGCCAAGGCAAGTTGGCAAGCCTGGGTCTTGGGTGTTTATCTATATATGTATTTATCATAAAATATAGTATCTTTGAGTTAGTATCCCATAACACAAGTTTAAAACTTACTTTGGGGCTAGCTTAATCAGTGTGATTTGTCCCTATATATTTATAAAAAAAATAATTAAATAACCACCGTTGAAAGTATTACATTAGTCCGTCTAGTTGTAAAACCCGGATAAATGAAACGGGTTTTAAAGCTAGACGGATCACCAATAATAATTTCAACGGCAGTTTATAAAATAATTTAAGGGCTATCTAGTGCCTAACATTGAGAAATATGGAATTTAACCATATTTACGAGTTAACAATTTTTTTTAAATAAGGGCGCCACTTTTGTTTGGTATCCACCAATGACCTTGTATCCACCTTAATAGGTGCTATCTTTGAGTATAATAGGCATGACGGCTGGAAGAATATTTTTGGTTGAGTTTGATTATAAAAAAATATATTACGTGTTTTTTCTTTTTTCTGAGAAACAAAAATTGACGAAGATGCTGTATCTTCGTCAATTTTTGTTTCTTGCATTTAAATTTCGCGTGAGGTCACGGCTAAGTATGATTTTTACATAGCGGTGAGTCACAAGCCCCACCTCTGGAACTTAGGTGCTCTGTATCTTTGTGAATGTTAACTTTTTTGATAAACTGAAAAATATGGGTCCATTATTTTTGGATAATCTACAAGGCGGTCTAATTAGAATAATACTTTTCTGACCCTGTCGTTACCCCATATGATACAAATACTTCACTTGATCGTATAAGTAGTTTGACCAATCGGAATGAAAATGATGTGGACATCAAATCTAACCTAGTAACTACAGACGTACACATAAAGGATAAAACTCATGTCTGGCGTTAGTCCTACATAATACCTACCTTGTAAGAATTGTATAGGTAACTAGAGAATAAAATTCGTATTAGTACAATATAAATTTAACTTTGGAATAAGTTAGGGACAAGGGTAAGTCAAAAGTTAAGGATAAAGATTTGTGGCTTTCTCTTGTTTTTTATTATTTTTAAGTCTTATATTCCAAGGAATTACTATTTTAATAAAATGATTTTATGTAAGCAACTAAATATCAATACTTGCTACCATGTTATATACTTATGAGATTGATTAATGACAAAAAATAAAGGAATAGCAGTGTCAAAAATTAACAATTTTACGCATCGTCGACTCTTAATCAAAAATTCATCAGCGTAAGGATCGCAAAACGATCAATAAGGAAAAAATAAACTAAAAGGATGGGGAAAAGGGCACAGAAATTTCAATCAAATTTTAATATCACAAATGAAATCTCGGTGGTTATAATAGTGGCCGGGAAAATAAAATAAAAAGGCGCTTAGGCCCCGATCTTCTTCTGCGGAGCATTGATTGCGCCCGCCATAGCTTTGTAGTTGAATAAAAAGGCGCTTGGTAAAATGCCAGCGCGATGAAAAGAATAGCCGTTCGCTATAGTGAAATATGATGAGAGCTGTAAGCTCGGTGTACACTGCCTTTTACATATAAAATCTGCTTAAATAAATGTAACTGAAACGTATTTGACACATTTCGCATAAACTATGCAATTGCATATGTTAAAGAAATGCATAATTCGAGCTAGGTAGTAGATATGACTCAATAATCATGCTAAAGAGCATACTTTGGAAGTTCACTAAGTAATTTAAACTCTATACCTAATCTATTAATCTCGTTTTTCAAAAGTGAAACAAAATAACATGCCTAAAAGAAAAAAGAATATCAGAACAAGTCTGTTTTAATACGGGTTAGTTTTTAGGCCCGCTTTTGTTCTTCTGGACATTATTTGGTTTGAGAAACGCATATTATATTGCATATCATATAGGTATTATTAACATTTTCCAATTAAAACGATACGAACTAGTACCTCCCTAGTGTTTTTTGGCTAATCATCGTCATTATAATCAAAAGGCTAATACTTTATTATTATGAAGTTTTCAAAAGGAAAAACAGACCCCAATCGATCATTGTCTTTCTTTTGGTGTGTTACATACGTATTTATAGACTTTAGTAGCGAAAACACGATAACGTAAGTTTTTTGAAAATTCTCTCATTCATGGTGAAATAAAAGGGATATGACAGGCGCTGCATAACAAAAAGACTTTTAAACATTTTAGGAATACGTTTCAGAACTAACTAATTAATAGTCTTCGCCACATCGATGTACGGGTAAGTACCTTCAATAGTTCCCATGGAAATCTTTCAAAACAGGAAAATTCGGTAGCCCCCTCTAAGCAAGTCTGACTTGCATTTGACGACACAGTACGAGGCGTGGTATTTTTTATTTATTTTATTTACCACACTTTATTTTTTAAATAAAAATTATATTTTTAATTATAAATGGATATTTTCTCACAGTCAACCATTAGGATAAGCAAAAATATGTTGCGGCACAAAAAAGGAAATACTCGTACCTATAATATCGCGGTAGGTCCCTTCTATAGTTCCCATAGAAATCTAAGGTTTACATTTCATATTAATTGAATTCGCTTCCCACACTTAGTTTATTCAGATGCCGGGCATAGCTGCCAGTGTGCGCACTCTTATATTTATTGGTACGGGAAGGGCGCCGGCGACAGTCGCCTCTGATCGGCCGCCTACCGAGACCTAGGGTCAAGGATCCCGACGTTCGTGTAAATGCTAGTAAAGTCTTAATCGCACATGCGATTTGCGATTACTAGTACTGAACTCTCACACTTGCTATTTGCGATTAGGTACTAAGTAGTTCCAGTACTAAATACTGGCTTGCTTTTAGTGTACCTTCTCAGGAGTGTTCGTTTAGAAATGATAGTATTGTAGCTTTTGTTACTTTGGATAATTAAAAAAAATCTTTATGTGAGTAAAATTTTTTTTTACTTTACCATGTGGTCCAATAGTACTACGAAAATGGTTTTTGAACATCTTTTCCAAATTCATTAACAAACCGAAATACAAAAAATTGGTATCCCATACAAATGAGCAGCGATGCTTTCAGAATCAGCTGACACGTTAAAGATATACTGTCGAATACATTGCAAAAATGTCGGAACACATGAAAACGTTAATGTAAAAAGGCTCTTAAAACCCTGTTGCAATAATCTTCATATGCTGAACCCTAACGGGACCACCGGATGACTACGGAATGAAAATTGTAAATTTTTTGTCTTACGAACCGTATTACCTAAAACGAAAAACAGTTTCCAGATTAAAAAGTAGCCGTCAAATTAAAAAAAAATTATAAATGCAAGCTTTTACTTTAGAAAAGGGCAATGTAATCTGTATACACACACGGCTGCTGCGTCGCCTGTTTCTTTCTTTGAACTTGGTTTTGACATGCTACCGCGTGTCTAGATAAAGTACTTATATGACTTTTTTGTCTGCTCTAATTTTGATTCTTTACCTACGTTTGTGATAATTTGATTACAACTAAGTATCGTTAATTACATTACTGAGTACAAATATTTTACCTTTTTTTTATAGGCCAAATCCTCTGACTGCTCTGGTTAATATACGGCTCTGGTAGTACACAGAGGGTCGTGCTCCTGCATTGGAAACTAAAAAAATCCTAATGATGAATTGCTGATGATTTAAATAAGTAATGTATTGACCTAATCATTTAGCTAACTTAATAATCCAGGAGACTAAGTATAATTTTAACTGATATAACTCATCCATTAGGTATAATGTGAATCTAAATGCCTAATCCTAATTAAATTTAAGTTAGAGCTCAAGTAATGGCCTACGATAGTATTCCAGAGGTTCCAGAGATAAAACCTGCAGACCATAGATCGTCGACAAAGGATGGATCTGCCTAAAACAAACTTTAATTATCTTAGCCTTTGACGACCCTCCATAAACCTTTTATCTTAGTGTTAGGTGAGAACCAGGTACCTATTACGCTCATTTATATACAAACTAACTTTGCATAATCGCTTTATTTTAATACTAGCTTTTGCACGTGACTTCCTCCACGTATATACGAGTAGGTACATGACTTGGAAACCTAATTTAGAATTATGATATCACAAAAGTTGAGTACGTACATACGAAAAAAGTAGCATTAACATTAACAGGGAAGGAAAATTGCGTTAGTGATAAGCCGGCCCTTACCTACTCGTACTTACTCGTATATTTTAAGTTTGCTTCTGCAATAAAGAAGTTTTGTCATATCCTCAGGTCATATCATTAATTTTAAGTTTGTTGCAACTACGAAATCATAAAAATATATTTTTGCTTAAATTGTCCGAAATAAATAAATTTCATTTTATTCATGTATAAAAAGAGATCCGTTCGCTAAGCTGTTTAAAAAACACGTGTAAGTGCGAAACATACTATTTTTTTTGAGCGAATTCAGCCCATTTTACCTGTCGACTATACTAGTGGCTCTGTGAGCTGTTACCCTCGCGACTCCCCCCCATCCTTTGAAGTTTATCGGATAAAAAAATTGTTCAGACAAAGAAGTTGCGTCTTAATAAGGGTAACAAAAAAGTTATACGACACATTTGAAATTTTTTTGAAATGGCTAAAATATATATTTTAAAGTTTTAAACCCCCAAATCTCCGTTATATTGAAAAATTTCCAAAAACTGAATTGAAAAAAGATTATATATTTAAATATCGAACCAACTTATAAAATTCACGAGAATCGGTTTAGAAATGCGACCTGTTGGTGAGAACAAACCGACAAACTGACGAACAAAAGCACTTTTGGCCAATTTCGAAACTTAAGACGCTTCGCTCGCTCTTTCAATTAAATTTCGATACCCCCAAGAAACTCATGGCCGAACACGAAAATATTTCGATTTCCAATAAGTACATATTCACGATGAACTGATAAAAACAGTTCGCATTTCGTTAACATATAGTTAACGAAATGCGAACTGTTTTTATCGGTTACTTGGGGAAAGTACCTACTTTTAATCAATTGATATCATAGTATTCATAGTAATTACTTCGTAAAAAATTACACAATGGATAAAACTTATTTACAATACCCATTGTAATAGCTGATTCATATAATCGTATTCTGTAACCAGAATAAATATAGTAACAATTGTTCGAATATACCTCGCAGGAGTGAGCCGCCCTTCGCCCACGCTTGCTCCAGCCCGCCCACGTTTCTCAATTTGTTATTTATTTACGTTGTCATACATAATTTGTAGGCTAAAAATGAGTGATGATTACGATCTCGGCGGCGATGTTGGAACGAGTTTATCAAGCATCGGTTATTTAGATTTAATTGAATGTCTGCGCTTTAAATGGATAAGTAAGGTTTATAAGGTCGTAGCTGAGGGTGAGTTTATACACAATTTAAGTGCGGGGAATTCGCTCTTTGTATCTAACGATGTTTATATTATGTTTTATTTTAAAATGTAAGCCAATAAAGTTCGGCAACGCATTTTTTCATCTATGAGCTAAGAACACCAACTTATCATCAGGTGTTTCATATTATTTGTCGGCAAGACACGCACTTTAACCGGTAAAACGGTATTTGATCTGTAACACAAGAAACTATTTTGCAAGGTATCGCAGAAATAGATAATTAGGAACGGTTAACATTTTTAGTATCTGTAGTGCTGAATTCCTGATGTTTCCGTAGTCCAGTGGTCAAGGCCTTTGCTTTGTGATCCGAAGGTCGTAGGTTCAAATCGCACAGGGAAACATACTTTGCAAAAAAGTTGTTTCCAGTATGGTTAGGATATAACAGGTTTAAATCACCTGATTATCCGAAAAGAAGGACAATTCCGTGCTTCAGAAGGCACGCAAAGCTGTGCAATGGGCTCCGAACGCCATCTAGCGTTTGTTTAAACCTATCCTAGTTCTGGTCTACCCTTTGAGTTGCGAAGGTTAGACGGCAGTCGCTCTGTGTGAAAACCAGCAACCTCGTCAAATCACCTAGGATAAGTAGCAGACCCGAGGCTCTGAAGCGTTATCGCTGAGGATGCAACCGGGAACACGCACTGATGATGAGTGCTGAATTCCTGATACCATGTATTTGTACATTATATATCTTAAATTGATGTTTTATCACATTGTTTTCATTTTCACATTTTCAGTAGTTCCAGACCGAAATGAGCAAAACAATTTATACTCAATGCATCAGCGAGTAGCGATTCTACTGCTAAAAAGTATTGTAAGAGTGTAATATATTACACTGGCATTCAATGTTATCTGACGTCAGTCGGCCGGCTTCCTTTTTCATGCGTTCGCACTTCGCGTCTGTATCGTTATGTAAACTCTCATCGGCCATTCCCTGTGCGCACGGCGAGTTCAATCCAATCGACCTCTTCCATTTAATTCATAATGGAATTCAAAGCAGCCTATATAGTCGTAAATGAGAGGGTTATATGGGCGTCCCCCCTTTTGCTCACATAAACTGAGGAATAGTTTTTTTCTTTACAATTGACATTGTGCTGACAGTAATTTTGTATTTGTAATCCGATTATCTTTACTTTTTATGATTATCTTTACGATTATGTTTAGTCAGTATTCGTATTTTTAAATTTCTTCCGGTGTACCTAACTTGTTCAAAATTACGGGCTGAGCATGCTCTTATTATATTATCCCAATCCCAACTAATATTATAAATGCGAAAGTGAGTTTGTATATTTGTTTGTTTTTTTGTTTGTTTGTTTGTTTGTTTGTTTGTTTGTTTGTTTGTTTGTTTGTTTGTTTGTTTGTTTGTTTGTTTGTTTGTTTGTTTGTTTGTTTGTTGGTTTGTTTGTTTGTTAACTCTTCACGCTTTATCTACTGAGCCAATCTTCTTGAAAATTCGCATACAGATAGAAGTACTGAAAAGGATATAGGGTACCTTTCATCCCGGAAAAAAGTAATTTTCACGTGGGATTTGGGATAGGCGAGCAAAGCCGCGGGCAAAAGCTAGTATTATATTATTTCGCCTTATGGAAACCCTGTATACAAAGTATTTATTGTTTTTTTCTTTAAAAATCTGGGTGCCTAAACTATATTAATTAATTATTATTTTAATTTCATTATACCATGGTGACCTAGTATAGCCCGTGGTTCGATTTATTACACATATTATTTTTTTCCTTACACGTTAAATACTTTAATTTTTTTTTATATTTATATAGAAAGATACCAAATATTAGCTTGATATATACGGATTATTTTGCGAAAATATTGAACAACTATCTTTTTAGCCAATATTCAAATAATATAATATTGGCAGAAGGCCGAAGATGCGGTATCTGGAAGGGTTTCTGTCAAACCCAAGCTTTGCGGTACGGAAGGAAAATAGGGAATACATTCCCTAAAAAAGGAATTAAAAATAGAGAAAGTGGAGGCAACTTCACTTAACTCCACCGACAAGAGCAAAGAAGAATAATATTCCAAAGCGATGGAGACAGTTAGCACAACGATTATGACTCTGGAACAGTCATTAGATAAATATAAGACTATTTTTTATGTTTGACCTTTACTTAGTTATTACTTAGCCCAAAGACCAAAGTGACAAAAAAAGGCTTGCACGAAAATTTTATGTAAGTATGGAATTTTATTTTTACTTTTTGTAAATGTTGTGCATTTAATAAACATTAAAAATGTATATTTTCTGTAGAATATTTTTTATAGAACATTAAAAACTTACATCTGTTATTAAAAAAAAACTGTTTGAGATTTCTGTATTCTTGAAATGACAACTTTATTTTATCGAACATAGTTATTTCATTATAGAATAATAATAACATTCAAAAGTTTTTATATATGTTTTAGATTCACTCTTGACAAAATGTGAGGAAAATGCTCTACATGCGAGTGCTCGTGTGACTTTTTAGGGCGCGAGTGTTCGGGTTTTAATTAAAACAATGAAGAAAAGTATTATACTTATTTAAACGAAGCGGCGTAGTAAAAAAAAGTATTTTTCATTTATTCAAAAAATGGCAAAAACCAGCCCGGATGGACCCTAACAATTATATATCTATGACCATCGCAACAAATGTACGTCATACCTACGCTATTTACAAAAATCACCGGTAACTCCCTGTCGTTACAGCTATTTTTAGGTACCTAACAGAAAGAATGAAACCTGCCGCTTTTTCATTTCCAACTTCATAATGAGAACTGTCATGCTACGGTTCGTAGCAAACAACAGAGATACTTTCAGATTGTAGGCCCTTTGTAGTTTTATTAATAAAAGTAATGTCTTTTGTCAATAGGCAAAAAGCGTGGCCAAGAAACTTTGTATCCTTCGTACAAATTCGCTTATGTATTGCGCCTTCGTAAATGTAATTCGATTGGTAGTCGTAGGAAAAAATGCTTGTTTACTTTTCTGTAGTATTTTGGAACCACGTAAAAAGTATCACATCCATAAACATTTTATCTTTGGCCGGTTGACTACGGGCGGGCGCTAGAGGGCGCTATCAAATTACGATTTATTTTTCAGGGCGCGGGGCGCGGAGGGCGCGGTTATCGTTCGGATCGAGACCGCTGATGGATTCCCACTGTCACCAGAGAGATACGACTATTTAATTCGAATTTGCGTCGCGTTTTTGCGAGATTTTTCTCTCCCCATTCCAATGTTTGTGCCGCGATCCCCGGTTCTATAAAATTTTTAAGCGATTTGCAGATTATCGGCTCTAGAAAGGTACACTTTGATGGTGAAAATGGTTTGCATCAGCGTAAATTCGCTTGTCTGTCTATTTAATTAAAGATTATTTAGAAGGTAGGTATTTAAACTTAAATAAAATATTTAACGAAATAAATTACAAGTTAAGCTGGTTGAAAGAAATAATACGTTTTTAGAATTTCTTTACTAGGAGAGCTGACCCCAAGTAAAAGGGGCAGAGACTTGGCAAAAGAAAAAATATTAAATAAGATGAATATTTCGTCTATAAATCAAAATCATTATTTTCTAGAGGTGTCTCCGATCCCATAGGTGTATCCACCATCCAATCTGTCAGACAACAGTTTGCATAGCATAACCATCGCGGTATAAAGTTATGATGAGCTTTGATCCCGCTGAGCGTACATAACAAAAAAGGTCTAGTATCAAACACAACACGTTATGTTGTTTTCGTAGTTTGTTTGCCCCTTGTCGGTCGTAAGTAATTCCCTCCGACGAAGAAAAGTTACAACAGAGGGATCCCTACTTTACACAGCTAGTTTTTTTCTTTATTTTTCGGAACGTATAATTCTCACTTTGCCGGATAGAAACCCGCGCCGATCCGACCCTTTTATTGAATTCCACACTAGCTGAAGGAAGTTTGTAGAGCTGCCCTCACTAAATTCCTGAAATTCCATGTTACTTAATGTGATTATAGGAAAACACGAGGGCTATTTCGAAAGTATGTATAAATCAAAATCATTGATTTACACATTTGCACTTGTTTCCATTATATGGAAGGAATCAATTAATTCAATCTGAGATCTTCTAAAGCTTTTATTAAATACCTCCGTGGTCCAGTGGTCAAGGTGTTTGCCTTGTGATTTGAAGGTCATGGGTTCAAATCCCACTGAGAAGCATACTTTGTCTGGTTAGGATATTGCAGGCTTGATCACCTGATTATCCGGAAAGCATGATTATTCCGTGTTTTGAGACATGTAAAGCTATGGGTTCCAAACGCCATCTAGCGTTTGTTTAAACTTATCCTAGGATTGGTTCTGGTCGACCCTTTAGGTTGTGGAGGTCAGACAGCATCGCTCTGTGTAAAAATCAGTAGGTTATTGGTTTTTACATCACCTATAGGTTAGGTCAAATCACCTATAGGTTAGGTAGCGGGCTCTGAAGCATTACCGCTGAGGATGCAACCGAAATACGCTCGGATGATGATGATGTTTTAATAGGTAAGTAAAGAAAAAACTAATTTCTAAGCTTAACTAAGCAGCTCAATTAAACAAATGTTATTGTCGTAATAACTATTGTGGAAGGTGAAACTACTAGTGTCTCTCTTATTTTTATAAATATTTGCTTTACTTATTAGCAGTAGAATGAAATGTATTCCTTAAACAAGTAATAAAGAAGCAGTACCAATACTTTACTGCACTTGAGCTGATAACATTTTTAACATTGTATAACTGATGTGGTCTTACTCGTGAATATATATAATAATCATACAATTTGATTTCATAAGTGATCTCTTCTTGTACTCGTAAAACAACAATGTAAATGTGAAAGAAAAGGCTTTGTTAACCCTGTAGAAACAACGCAAGTAGGGACTTTCCAACTGCGTATCTTTTATCCATGAAGGTCAAACTATTGCCCTTCATTTCAAGTACATTGTGCAATTTGCATCTTTGTTTTAGTAGAATACTCTTAACAAAGAAAGTCCAGAGTAAAATAACATACATTATTTCTATTAAAATTAATTTAAGTTACCCGACTTCATTCCCATTTAAAGTCATGCAGTACGAGTGAAACTGTGTGTTGCAAATGACGTTTTCTTTGTTATATCCGTGTCAAACCAAGGAAAGAAAGTCCTTGCGAGTGGCATTGCGACGTGGGTGCATTGTTATCGTAGCACGAGCGCACTGACGTACCTACCTACGCCGCTGTGTGGTGCAAAGTTTCAAAAGTTTGGAGTGAATTGATCCAGGTAGTATGATGAGATGAATATACGTGATTTATCTTTGGAAAACTCTTGCAGTACTATAAAACTGTATATCTATGCTGATAGTGATGTCGCAAATGACGTTTTTTTTTGTTATATCTGTGAACAACCCAGAAAAGAAATACTTATCGAATGGAGTTGCTACGTAAAGTGCATTCTTGTTGGATTATAAGCGCTCTTACGTTGGTACCTACGTCGATGTGTGCTGCAGACTTACCTACTAGTGGCTCGTGATCCTATCAAAAGTAATTTCAAACTTATAGTTTGCAATTTTACGTCAAATAAATTTACATCAAAGTTTTGTTTGGTTTTTCGTATGTATACCTGTTAGCGGCCAACACTGGTGTTAGATTTTTCAAGCTGCCTAAAGGCATCTGACATAGCTTTATGACTGTTAACCGGGTTTCCGAGGCATGCTCGAGATATTGTATGCCACTTGTGGTCATCCACATGTACCACGTGAGGTTGCTTAACATGCGAAAGCGCTAGTAATGTATACTCATTATATTTGCAATACCTTCGTAATAGACTAAAAATATTGCTTACGTATTTTTTTTTCCGACTTACAAAAAATAAAAAAGATACAGCGCATGTAAATTTGACAGTACGTCACGGTTTCAAACGATTTTGACATGGCCATGATGTCACAACCCCCACTCCGGAACTTGGATGCTATGTATAATATATATATTTATCATGGGGAATGTTCTGAAGAATTGTTCGACCTAATACCTGCTGCAAAATTTTACCACTACACCACCCGCCTGAAATTAAAATACCATCCACACCACCTGGATAGTTGGCAATCAACCACCGTACGTTTTAAAAGGAAATTCCTGCCACGAACGACCGAACTGTGGAATCAACTTCCTGCAGCGGTGTTCCCGAACCGATACGACATTGAAACCTTCAAAAAACGAGTCTATATCTTCCTGAAAGGCCGGTAACGCTCTTGTTACACCCCTGGTGTTGCAGTTGTCCATGGACAGTAGTGATCACTTACCATCAAGTGACCCGCTTGTTCGTTTGCCGCCCTATAACATAAAAAAAAATATATAAATATAAATATATATAAAGTCAAATCACACTGATTGAGCTAGCCCCAAAGTTTTAAACTTGTGTTATGGGATACTAACTCAACGATACTATATTTAATTAAAACGGTTTCTCCAAGAAGTCTCTTCTTCTCGTCGTGTCCCTGCGCGGTAATTAGTAGTCATCCATATATGTATTTATCTATCCGCATACATATATAATTAGTTCTTTATGTATTATATTTACATAATTATATATTTTGTATATTTATTTTATCTATAGGTAGTTATTGTATTGGTATATATTTATTTAAAATTAATACATATGTATATTCTTGATTTATTCTTGTATTGGTATGGTATTTATAGATACTTTTAAATTTTGTTTACACACTCTGTCGCACCACCTAAATTATTTCTCTACTTGGTCCAATGGTTGACTGGCAGAGAACGCCATAAGGCGGTCCGCCATTTGTACACTTTTTTTTATGTGCAATAAATTTTAAATAAATAAATATTTTATATTAAATACATATATAGATAAACACCCAAGACCCAGCACAATTTGAGAAAGGCCAATTTCCAACTTGCTCTGGCTGGGGATCGAACCTAGAACCTCCGGATTGGCGGACTAGCGTGTTGACCATTACACCACGGAGGTCGTCGATATCTTAGTGAATTTCTACTGATTCAATTAACTGAAAAATTTGGGTTCATTATTTTTGGATTATCTAACCGACGAAATAAATAGTTTATTACTTTTCTGACCCAGTCGCCATCCCTATTCGGGTTTCATAGACCGACATTGGTATAACAATTTACGTGGGCGAGTATAGATAGTGCGGAAAGCGAGTTTTTTGCCTCATCTACAAAACCCAAACTAAATGCCTACTCACTATTTTCTTTCCTCCTTTACCTTTGTGACAGGGATTTTTGGATGCGCACTCACCCCTGACAGACCGTAGCTGAAAATCTGTGTGCTGCTGCACTAAGCACTGAGACATGACCTTTTTGGATTGCTGTAGCACACAGATACAAATATATTGATACTAGCTTTTGCCCGCGGCTTCGCCCGCGTTGATTACGGGTATGAAAAATAGATGTTGGCCAATTCTCAGACCTACTCAATATGCTCACAAAATTTCATGAGAATCGGTCAAGCCGTTTCGGAGGAGTACGGGAACGAACATTGTGACACGAGAATTTTATACGAGTATATAAGATATGTTTCCGTGCCTTCTTATGTTTTTTTAAGTGAAAAATTCTTTAGCGGCGTTGTGCACTTTTTTTGTAATGGGTAAAAAATGTTAAACTCGCGTCAGGACACGTGTCCTGATCGAAAATTCGTAAGACGGATGGAGAGTAGAAAGCCGGCTACCCATGCAATGAATATTTGACGTAGCGCCACCTAGGTATTCCTTTCAACATTAATGATAACATTACAAGTATTGAAAATTATTATAACGCCATCTATGAACGAGTAGCAAAACTATTTCGTTGAAGTGAAAACTTCTTTAGCGGCGTTGTGCACTTTTTTTATTATGGGTAAAAAATGTTCGTCAGGACACGTGTCCTAATCGAAAATTCGTGACGGATGGAGAGTAGACAGCCGGCGTGGCGTAGGAGAGGAAGTATCCCCCTCTCTTTCTACGGCGCGGCGAAAATGTATGCCTGCGCCTGCTGTTTCGTTGAGCTGAGAGATAGAGAGATAGAGAGAAATTGTCATGTTTGTGTACGATAGCGCAATAAATAAATATTGTATTCTACCACATAAATGATAGTACTTTTATACTGATAATTAAAGCAATTCGTGCAAAATTATTCCCTAACCATTCCAAAATATCAAAAATGCACAACGTTAATATTCAAGTTTTCATTTCTGCCGGCACTCCCGGAGTGCAACCCGTCGTTTTTTTTATTATGTTCTTATGTTGTGTATTTTTTGTATGTGTGTGACTATAGCATAACTACAAATAAACATCTTATTTATCTATCCTCTCTCAACTTGGACCAAGCGCAACAGTATCTGGCTTACACTACACATCCCTATTGCAGTCTTACCCAGCTGCAAATACAAAACGATTAAAACAAAACCGATTTCAAGGCTTTTCATATTGCTCTATTTAAAATCTTCAACTGTATCATAAAGGAAGATATCCTCCTTTATCTATTTTAATTTATGTCTGTGATAGTTTTACAAGCAGATACGAATAGTAACTTTGTTTTTGTACTAAAAAAAGAATTCTCTATGATAATATTATCTGTAAAGGAATATCTTAGAGATGAAAATTTTACAATAAAATTTTTGGCATTTACAAAAATAAATCTTTATAGAAAAGACTATAAAAGGCTTTATTTGCATGATCAATTAATTGCTATAATTATTAGGTATTCTTCAGATGTAAAATTCAAAGACAAAAGTAATGTTGAAAATCAGAGTATGATTCGACGTAGGTAAATCACAAGTACAGTAGGTCACATAAAAATATTATACTATTGGCGGTATACTTTTATATGTAGTGTGTATAATATTTAGTTGTTGACGATACTTGGCGATAGCATCATTAGACAACAGCTCAATCAGTTATGACTGTATATAATAATTTAAGATAACTACAATAAGGTGACAGATTCCACTAGAGTTAATATTGTTGTTATTATAGAAAAAATGATAATTTTGGGTAGGCGCACCATTTTGCATAAGCCACAATTATATTTTTGTACAAATACTAAGGTACTTGCTTTCCTAAGCCAATAAGTTCAAAAAGCTAAGTCTAGAACAAAGTTCATGTCAATCACATGAATAGCGTAGGTAGTCGCAAATTATAATTTCCGTAACAAGAACGTTTACACGCCAAATAAACCTACGCTCAAAATAAATATTTCTAAAACATGAATTTACAATATTAGACTAGGTGATCTAAATAATGTAAGTACTTGTAAGAAATATTTTAATAGTAACTTCGGCTATTCGTAGTTATATGAACAATAGGACTCGTATAGAAAAATTAAAAATAATATTACAACCGTCAGTAACCGAATCATATTTTCATAATCATATTTCTTATGTGATAAACATGTTTTGTTTTGAATCATCTAGTGTGAACATAATTATTTATTCACTTAGGTAAATTAAAATTACCATAAACTAGTAGTTCGCCGCGAACTTAGACCTCACGATTCTAACACAATTCAGTTTCCTAAGTAACACCTAGATGGCGCTATCCAAAGTTAGAACGCACTATGGTTTCTTTTGCTACGTAATCGTGGACATTTTTATTAATATTTCAAAAATACTGAACCGATTTTAATGTCCAACGAACTTAAAAAATTCTATTAATATTTTCTACATGCCTACCAAATACAAACAATGTTTATTCGCCCCCAACTCGATTTAGAGACAATTATTTGCTAAATTATCCACATAGGTACAATAACTATTCAATTACCTACAATTATTATTATTCACCCAAGTTCTCAGAACAATAATGACATCATAGTGACATCACGATCAGAATCTACCTGGAAGATATTCGTATTTAATGATTTACGAACGAAATAATCTGTTTTTACACCGAGACGGACCCTCGACCCCAAATGATTGTAATAAAAACATAATGGCGGATAATGAACTGTACGTCGTTATGAAGATCGATTTCAAAATATGATAATTAAGCCTTAAACATCTCATATTTTAAAGATAACATTCTGAGACAAGGGTTTGGTGACTTTTTGAATTATTTACAGGGATTTAGATAGTTTTTTTTTCTTTTCGCTACTTCTCGGAACCTAATGCGAAGTAATTTACCTATGCTGACATGAGTATTCTTCTAAAAAATGGAATAGTTTAATCGGCTCTAGGTACAGTATTATCAGATGAAAATTATCTTCTATATTTTCTTTCTATTATTATTCTATCTATTATTATGAGTTCATACATATTGTTACCAAAAATGTGTTAAATTCAGGAATTGTATACAATTTCTAAGCAATGACTACATTTCTTAGAATTTCAGTTATGGTGCAGTAGAGGTAGCCCTTGGGCCTATAAAACAATTCCTTACTGCTTTTTAGGAAATGTATACTTATCCTAGGAATTGTATAAATTTCCTAGGAATAGGGTGTTGGCCAACATTTCAAATAAACCATAATTTGTTGTCATCCTATGAGATAAGGGCGTAAATTATTGTATAAATAATACATGGTTTTTGCAAAATATACAAATAAAATTATAATATTTTTTATCTATGCCTAAAACGCCCGGTGAAAGGCGTCTTCCCGATGACGTCACACAAGAGTAAACGGTATCTGTGTCACCTATGTGTGACGTCATCTGACAAATAACCGCCGCCATGACAGAAGTTAGCGTTTTTGGCACAGTTGTGGAAATTTTAACTTCAACATTGATTTTTATTGATAATACAACAGATATCCCGGAAATATTTCAATATTGTGGTTATTAGGTAATAAAGAATTAATTAAAATATTTTTTCAAAATTTGTCAAATACCGTATTATATACAATTCCTGAGGTTAACACATTTTTGGTAACACATATATGGTATTAATCACTCCTTTATCCCTTTCGGGGCAGACAAAGTTATAGGGCCATGAGATTATACCTACAGTAAAAATACTCGTATTTCTTTTTTTATCATCATCATCGTCATATCATCAACAGGAAATCCACTGCTGGACCTATGTCCAGGCCTCTCCCAAGGTTTTCTAAACCGACCGATTGGAAGCGGCCTGAATCCAGCGTTTTCCTTGCTCAGGTCGTCCAACTACCTAATAAGTCCTACGCTGCGCTTGCCAGTACGTGGTTGCCATTCAAGAAACTTTCTACCCCGTTAGCCATCGGTTCTTCGTACTATATGCCCCGCGCATTGCTACTTGAATTAATATTTTTCTTCTAATATTTATATTTTATGATTCGGCAACGAACAACTTATTCAGAAGTCTTTTACCCATCCCATTCGTAGTAACGTCAAAATTGTATGTGACAATGTTATAACAAAGTCACAAATATTTTAGTCAGTCATTTCCTTCTTTGAAAAAGGCGTAATTACCGGTATTGAGCACAATCAGCACGTCCGCTGTCCGCTGTGACGAGATCACAGACCTGACTCACCAAATCATTTGTTAGATGATTGAGAAATCCATCGACTATTCCATTGTTACTAATATCATTTTGTCGCCCTCTCTACATATTTTCTTAACATACCATTATTAGAAAAACACTATATGTATGTAATACTACATTTAAAAATACTATATTCACAAATAATATAATTACATGTATATTAGAAACCTCAATATAATTTTTGAAGACCTATTCATAGATACCCCACAAGTGTGGGGTATGTTTCAGCTAAATATGGGGAACCCCCAAAATTTTTTGTTTTTCTTTTCTATTTTTGTGTGAAAATCTTAATGCGGTTCACAGAATACATCTACGTCCCAAGTTTCAATATTATAGTTCCTATAGTTTCGGAAAAAAGTGACTGTGACATACGGACGGACAGACAGACAGACATGACGAATCTACAAGGGTTCCGTTTTTTGCCATTTGGCTACAGAACCCTAAATATTCAAACAATTGTGTACTTAGACATATTTTTTCTAATTATTTTTGTTTAAAAAACAAACCACAAAACCGATTTTAATAAAATTTCTATGGAACTACCTGGAAAGTATACCCTTTCAAACAAAAAAGATTTTTCCAAATCGGTCTGGGCATCTTCGAGTAATCGGGGAACATACATAAAAAAAAGATTACGACTAATCAATAACCTCATGCTTTTTTGAAGTCGGTTAAAAATAAGCTTACTGAGGATCAGAAGTCCAAACTTAAAGTTTGCCAAAGAGCGATGGAAGGAAGCGTACTATGCTTCACAAGATTGGACTGAGTTCAAAATACTACGCTTTGTTATCAGGCATCGCCGATGTGGGCCAAAATCGGCAAAGCTGAAGTAAATGCCGCGAAATGGGCAAATAAACTAACGCTATGGACACCCGAGGATGATCGGCGTCGCAGGGGAAGGCTGAGAAAGAGGGTTTTCCAGCGTGGGTGGTAAGCGAAGGAGAGGCATATAAGGAAATGGGAGAGACCTTCACCCAGCTGTGGGACGATAAAGGTTAGGTTAGATAAATAAAATATTCCCAAAAGTTATGCAAATAATGTACAATTTTATTTTTATAAAAACTACCTGTTGGTTCTTGAAGTCCGACAAGAAACTAGATATTTATATATCTTCCATACCTAATGATCAGGAAAATAAGAAAAAAAATTTTGAATGTACCAGCTGCTCCTCTTCCCGCTCAGATCGCAAAAGCCGATCGAGGAAATGGGGTGAGAATCTGAATTATGGTATTAGGCGATGTGGCAACCATCACTATTTTGACTCCCTTTTACCATCTTAACGCCCACCATCACGCTAAACGTGGCCTTTGGGTCTTGCGACTGGGCTCTTTCTGCCCCGTTAGGGATAAAGACGTGACAATGTGTATATAACTTCAAAAAAGTGGCCAAGTGCAAGTCGGACTCGCCCATGAAGGGTTGACATTTTACGATTTGTGACGTATAAAAAAAAAACTACTTACTAAATCTCGTTCAAACCAATTCTCGGTGGAAGTTTGTATGGTAATGTACATCATATATTTCTTTTAGTTTTATCATTCTCTTATTATAGAAGTTACAGGGGGGGGGGGGGAGATACATTTTACCACTTTGGAAGTGTCTCTCGCGCAAACTATTCAGTTAAGAAAAAAATGATATTCAACCTCAATATCATTTTTGAAGACCTATTCATAGATAACACACACGTATGGGTTTAATGAAAAAAAAAATTGAGTTTCAGTTCCAAGTATGGGGAACCCCCAAAATTTATTGTTTTTTTTCTCTCAAATCTTAATGCGGTTCACAGAATATATCTACTTACCAAGTTTCAACAGTATAGTTCTTATAGTTTCGGAAAAAAGTGGCTGTGACATACGGACGGACAGACAGACATGACGAATCCATAAGGGCTCCGTTTTTTGCCATTTGGCTACGAAACCCTAAAAATAATTAGCACCTACTTACATACGGAAGAAAATTTCCTAAGTCGGTTGGTTGCTCCGCCTAATTACTACGTTATCGTCGCCCCGTTATCGTTCATTAATTTGTTAATATGGACTACTTAACATACCTAAATTAATTTAAAGCTAAGTTTTACAAAAATATGTTACTTACGCCAATGTATGTTTAAAATTCATCCGCTTGAAATAACTGTTCATACAATTTCTACATCGTTTTACACGACAGCCGACTTCGACAGAAGTGACGTTTTATCGACGATGTCGACAGGAAAACAAATCACTTCAGAGGATGGGAGTGAGGAGTGACTCATGTGTTTGCACTGACGTCGAGAATTCAAACTGTCCAAGTAACCATTTGATATATATCCAATCGATTTTGTTAAAGTCCGTTAAATCAATGTTAGGCCCGCGGCCCGCATGAGGGATATTTCTTTTGAATAACATTATCCGATGTAACTAGTTAGTGGTCCTAGTAGTTGATACTGGGTGAGTTTCAGAACAGTTTACATTTTTAGTCGTGTTTCTAAATTCTGCATGCAACTCTCTGGCGACTTATATCTTCATAAAAATTATATATAACGATTCATAGATAAGTAGAGTCATGTGTCTGACTGACATGTCAGGACCTATCAACCTTACGTAGATGAAACTAACAGCTCTCGACCTGCTGTCCGATTGCAGATGACCAATGAAAGTCCATATATCATGTCTATTTTATGATATAATAAATAACCACGAAATATAACGACTATTGTAAAGGATAGCACGTTCCTTAAGGCCCCGCTAGTTCAGAGCCAAGAAAACTGTGAGTGTTTTTAAAAAATCACTGTAATTAAACTACTACAGTTTATTCCTCAAAGATTTTAGATAAGAATTTTAAGGCTTTTTTACAGGCACCCACAATATCCAAAATACGATTGAGCATTTTGGGCTCGATAGAAAAAAATCACAAACATACCTCTAAATTTGCCCGAATTTGCCTTTATATTACTATTTTGTACAATCACCTTTTATACCAAAAATGTATTGTCTAAATATCGAGTCGTTTTGGCTACAAAAAAATTATAAATATAATACAAAAAAAAAAAAAAAAACACTGCGAAATATCGTCGAGCACGGCTCCGGGCCTTTCTTCGCTCTCGACGGATATTTCACTGTGATTTATTTATTATTTTTTTGTATTATATTTATAATGTTTTAACGACTAGATATCTAGTCTATATTATGTATTAGAATACATTTTTATGGCATAATTATCATATAAAAAGGTGATTGTACAAAATAGTAATATATATTATAAAGGTAAATTTAGGCAAATTTAGAGGTATGTTTGTGATTTTATTCTATCGAGCCAGAAATGTTTAATCGTGTTTGGGCTATTGTGGGTATCTGTAGAAAACCCTTAAGATTTTTATGTAAATTTTTGAGGAATAAACTGTAGTATTTTAATTACAGTGATTTTTCAAAAACACGCACAGTATTGCAAATTGTGAACCCAGCTCGCCTTAGACGCCTTAATACATTAATGAATTATTTAATTAAAAATGTTATTATACAATCAATTAATACTTTGAAGATAAGGAAAATAAATAAATAAGTTTTAGCAAATGTGCCTGTTAAAGGAAATGTACATTTTAAATATTTGTGCCCTACGTATATGCATGGAAACATGAAATAAATGAATATACTCGTATGAATATAAATGATGGCTATCACTGCGCGAACTACTAGATTCCCAAAAATCTTTTAAACAACGTCGACTTAAAAACATTTTTACAACGACTTTTATTTCAGAACTTCGTCTAACCAAGCTTATCCCGACCTTATCGAAATCCAATAAGAGAAGACAAGATCGAATAAAAAGAAAAGAACGTTTTAATCGCGCTCCATTCAGTCGTACGAAACTGCGGTAGCGCGGATGTAAAAGCGATTCGTCATCCATCAACGGGAGTGGGGACGCCAAGTGCAGTCCCATGTCGACACTGACTCATTAGATAATCGATCCTGGCGAAAACGGTGCTCCGACAACGATAATGTGTAGAAACTTGCTATTGTGTTATAGAAATTATATTATGGTGTCCAAACGAAACTAACCGGAATGTGACTCATTAGATAAATCGATCATGACGAAAAGGTGCTCCACCAATGATATAACAATTAATGTGCTCAAAGCTATTGTATTATAGGCATTAGGTATAGCATATAGAACGTTGTGTCTAAATGGGACTATGCGAAATGTGGGGGACGTTCACTCGAATCGTATGATCCGCTACGAGTGAAAATGGTTGTTGAAAATTCAGTTTCATACAAAAAGTATATCTTAGTGGAATTCAATCTTATTACATTAGCTCATTAGTTAATTCAGTCCCACCAACGTTATTTGGTTTGATGTGCCCGAACTAACTTTTGTCTTAGTTAGGCATTTAAATGAATTTATCATTGTTAAAAATTTAGTTTCGTAGTTTGGGCGCTAGACTGATATTATTACATTAACTCGTTAGTCGTTAGATTCATCGATCCTGGCAAACTACTCTAAACAAAGATACAAGTATAGACTTACGATTAAATAATAATTACCTACGAGTAGCACGCTGTACTCGCACAGAGCACTCAAGAAGATTTTGCACATATTTACTGATATTGTCCTAAAATATTTACACTGTTCTAGATTTTAACAACTAGAAACTTTTACATACGATTATTAATAATTGTTCTGATTTTCGAAAATTATTATTTTGTCGTATATGTTCTAGTATATCCGTTTCTATTTGCGGATCATATGATCCGAGTGAACATGCCCGAAATTGTGAATGTTTGGGCGCTAGTTTCAGCTGCGTTGAGATAATTATTTGGTTCACGCCTGAGTGGATTTATACAGGCTAGATTAATAGCTGGCGAAGGCACGCCAATGCTTGAATATGCCCAGTTTGACCGGAAAAGCACCGCTTTGAAACTGTGAGTTGCAGTGAAATTCTACTAAACTAGATTTAGATAAGATATAATGTGTTGAGAAGTTAGAGAGTGCCTGAATACAGTGGAAGGAAATGAAAAATAATGTAGATATGTTGTCCCATTGTTGTCACAAATTATTTTATGAAATTGATTACACATATTACACATAAACAAAATATTTTCCAAGAGGGATGTTTTGGATTAAAAATTTTTGGTTGCAACTTAAATAAAAAGTTTGTAGAAATAATGAAATTTTAGGGATCAAAAAAGTAGAGCTACTTAAATTGCTCCACTTTTTTGACGTGATGTTAAGGTATGAAATATTATAGCACAATTTTCTCTACTTTATCTTAGCGCCTTCCCGGTTGCACCCTTAACTGTGCTGCTTCGGAGCCCGTGGTACGCTTTCACGCTTTTTCTTTTCCAAATTTAATATGCATATCAATGGCCATCCAAGGATGCCAAAGACTTTGCGAGGTGGGGAGGAAACAGCCGAAACAGTTTAAATTATTTGGCTTTAGTTTTACATTCGCTCGCCGCCCGACGTCAACCCTCCTTGGGCATGTAAATGAAGTACGAGATTTTTGTGTTTATTCCTTTAGTCGCCTCTTTCGACATCCACAGGAAGAGATGGAGTGGTCCTTTCTAGGCCGGAATCTACAAGGCACGATTTTAGCAGAATTTTATCATTAACATAGTCCATGACCGTCACAGACCTACCACTACTAGACTTGCAACGATATTGCTAGAGAGACTGTCAAATTCAAGTACAACGTGAGTGTGAAAAAAATGTTTTTTGTCTCTATCGGCGTGGCTGCTATAAGCTAGCCTACTGTCAAAATCTGGGCCAAACAAACCACAAAACGATCAATAAAAGTTATTAATTTTAGGGATTTTATCATTTAAAAGGTGATTTAGGGTTTTATTTGAGCTTATTATAAGTTAGTAACCATAGTGTGTTCTGTGACGTGTGCTAAATATGGGTGCAGGCAACAATCAAAGATAAAAAGAGATGCACTTAAGTGGCCACGCACTATGCAGGTCTAGTAGTGGTAGGTCTGTGATGACCGTAAAACGCAAAACTCAACTAATGGATTTGACGGCCTCCGTAGCGTAAGTTAACACGCTATGCCGCTAATCCGGAGGTTCTGTGTTCGATTCTCAGCTAGGACAAGTTGAAAAATGGCGTTTTTCAAATTTTCCTGGGTCTTGGGTGTTTATCTATATATGTATTTATCATAAAATATAGTGTCGTTGAGTTAGTATCCCATAACACAAGTTTAAAACTTACTTTGGGGCTAGCTTAATCAGTTTGATTTGTCCTTATATATTTATATATGATTGGTCCAAGCATACAGAATTTATTTTAAACCAATTCGATAAAACCACAAAACATTTTGTTGCTATCACTGATAAGACATGCTCTTCAAATATACTTTCTCAATAAAACACACAACTAAGTGCTATTGTTGGTAAAACATCCAGTATCTAATGAAAAAATACCAATAGGAGGCGTAAGTGGCGCCTTGAGACAGGGCTCCCCTCTCGTTTTCCCACAAGTAAAGCGATCTGGCGTGGCAATACTGGTATGACACTTAATATTCGGTCAATGCACTGCGTTGTACTTTCAGTTTGTTTGTGTATCGATATACTTTATTTATAATTTATGTCTTGTAACACTAGAGGGTGCATTGTGCATTTAGGGAAAATAGTTGCTAGATTTCTTCTGCAATTTATGACCTAAAATCTTGTCTGGGAAATATCGTCTTCTTCGAAAACTCCTTATACTTATGTCATGACTTTTGCTTATTTTTTTATTTTGCCTATGTTATTTTTTTTTCTTACGGTCTTCCATGCTGGTTAACTCGACGAGAATATTTTTTAAACTCTTGTCAGTTACGACTCACAAAACAACTAAGTAGGTGATTACATCTTCTTCTGCCTTATGCTTCATTATCATTATCTTCAAGTCTTTTTTAGTCTCCACTGCTCCCTCTCTGCTAATAATCGGCTGTACCAGAGCCATATATCCAGAGCAGTAAGAGGATCGCCAGCGTGGAGAGTGTAGGCCAACTACACTGGCGAGACGGGTTGGAGAGGTCTCATTGATGTTTATAAGCATTGTTTAGCTTATGCTTATCCCACTATTCATGTAGCACAGCATGTCAGTTTTTTATCTTGTTGTGTCTCCAGTCGAATTGCCTGTCACTTCCATCCTACCCATATCCCCTTTACATATTACATCACACGTTTCTTTGGTCTTCCTCTATTTCGATGTCCCTTTACTTACATTTTTAGAACCTGCCTGTTGATATATATGCTTTCCTCCCTTTTCTGGATATGTAAATGTCGATTACATATAAGGTATAATAGGGCATATAGACACGGATATTGCATCTTAGTGCATCATATACAAGTATTTCATACACAAAAGTGGAAATATTAGCACATCACTTGTGTAACTAAGTGAATACTATGGTAAACTAAAAAAAGTCGTGGTTTCGTATATTTGCTTATGTGATGAGAACGATGCGTGACTCAAATATATTACCGAGAGTTTTTTCCCGATTAAATATGTATGACACAACACACTATTATATTCTAATCGACTCATCAATATTATCTTGTCTATATGCCTAGTAAAAATGTAATCATTAAGTTTTTTCACTCTTAGTTAGGTCGCTAACATAATCTTAGGGAATAGTGAATAGTTTACAAAGAAGAATCTAGAATCAAATGTTCAGTAATTAGGCCTTTGCAGGCACGTTTACGCGTCAATAAGTTTAGTATACATAACTCCTCTTCTTCTTTCTCTAAGCGCATTCCCGGTTGCATCCTCAGCTGTGCTGCTTCGGAGCTCGGGGTGCGCTTTCCCGCTTTTTCTTCTCCAAATATAATATGCATGTCAATGGTCACCCAAGGATGCCAAAGACCTTGCAAAATGGCGAAGAAATAGCCGCAACACTTTAAATGATTTGGCTATAGTTTTACAACCGGCCGCCTCCCTGACGTCAACCCTCCTTGGGTATGTAATTGTAGCCCGAGATGTTCGTGCTTAATCCTTTAGTCGCCTCTTACGACATCCACAGGAAGAGATGAAGTGTTCCTATTCTAACCCGGAACCACGCGGGTAAGTTTAGTATACAATACATTACGTGTAAAGTTTATTTATTATATTATATATTAGCCATGTGGTTCCCGGCAGAGTCGAATAGGGCCACTCCAAGTCTTCCCGTGGATGTCGTAGAAGGCGACTTAGGAAACACAAGCTGAACAAAGCTTATAAACTTCAATGAGACCTCTCCAACTTGTCTGTGTAGGCCAAATCCTCTGACTGCTCTGGTTATGTATGGCTCTGGTAGTACAGAGTGGGTCGCGCCCTGTAGTGGAGACTAAAAAAAGACCTGATGATGATGATGAAAGTTTATTTATATCTAAATTATTAATTATTTTAAAGAAAAGCTACTGATTTCGAAATGGCGAAAAAGAAACTCATTTAGCTACACAGTATATTGGTTGTCTACGCGCCAGAAGGGTTTTATCAGTTTTCACAGACTATGCTTTAAGGCGGTGATCCCATTGTTAAAAATCTTTTATAGATTTTTAACATTGTATGCAAGTAGCTCAGTTTGTATAGAAAACACTCCTACTCCCACTTACTAAAAACGCGGAAGATTTCGTAAAAACGCGGCAGATTTCGGTAAAAACACGGCAGATTCTGCGCACCGCGACGGGGCGCGTTGCCAGTGGGTGAATCACCTAATATAATGTTATTATAATATAACACGTAAAGTTTGGAAACGAGTGCCAAATCTAATTAACAGAAATAAGTAATACTGAGTAGTCTTTAAAAAACGTAGCGGAACTGACCAGTCCCTACCCTATTGGCGGCACCCGATCACGTGTTGATCAGCCATCGCTGAACTCAACCATATTAGAGGGATTCTATAACACATCTATAAACTTATATAAACTATATGTGACGTTCCAAGTGTAAAGGTACCTTATGGACGGTGGCACTTACGACATTGTGTTTATTCAAGCTAAGTTAATTGTACGAATTGATTTTCTAAAGGTCTTAAGCGCCACCGTCCACAAGGTACAAGATACCTTTACCCGTGGAATGTCACATATATGTTTACGCAATCAGTACTAGTTTGAATACCCTCCAGAAACTCTATTAAATTACTTAATCACATCTTTTATCATTTCTGTTCAAGCATCTAACACTTTGCCAACGATAGAGCTAAAGTAATATTTTTCCACTAGTCGGTCCAAGCTAATCAAAAAATAATGATCAATTCAATCACAATAATCAAATATTCCAATTTGGTTTCATAAAGTTTTTTATATAAACCTATACTACATATAAGTACTGCTTGACAGTAGGTACATGTCCAATGTCTACTGGCATGTCCTTCTAATTACTATTCCTTATTGGACCGGTACCCCGTTAGTAAGCCCGACACTCGCTTTACCGGATATGGACTGTTGTTTCCGATTTAAAAATGGCTGATTATTATCAGCCATTTTTAAATTGCATAGTTAAATGTTACGTTGATACGTTACCTTCATTATGTGTAGAGTACATAGCTAACTAAAAAAATCTTAAAGCCTTGGGTATATTTTAAATGAGCTAAAACACACAGTTTTCTTATCGTAAATGGCTACTGTCAAGGAGTATGATCGACGTATGACCAATATTATAAATGTGGAATTGTGGAGTCACGAAGAGTTGTATTTGTTTGTGTTTTAGGAGAGACATAGGTTACATTTTATTTAAGGTATATAAAAGAAATAGCGTATGAACAATAACTTAAGCAAAAGCTAGTTCACATAGGTCACCTGCTATTTCTTAGTATATTATTTATTATTCATTGATTAAAATCTTTATTTACAACAATGGTACAAAAGGTGAACTAACGTTATTGCATTCTCTACCAATCAACCTTTAGGAAAAACAGAAATTAATTTAATTGCGATAGGTACTTATAATATACTCAATATTGTTTTAGTTGCTTAAATGTTTTCGGTATCGGTTAACTATAAAATCACTTACTAGGTTAGGTGTAGGTAAACATTTTCCGTGTTCTCTTACAAGTAGGTCACAAAGAAACTTCTTTGCTACTTGCAAGTTTGTAATAGTTTTAAAATTTACACTACCTTTTTTTAAAACTTAGGTGTAATATTACTTTCATCAGTGTCATCTGAGAAAATTCGTACGCCGTACGTCGTATGGAACCATGGTACGGAATACTTTCTTTAAAGCCTCCGAAGTTCTCTCTAAGTCCGCATAACGTCACGTGGAGCTTTGTTCGCAAACAATGACTGCATGCTGCATACGAACGCAGAATGCCCAGCTCATACCATCAGGGTATTGGTCAAAAGAGTGCGACCTATCTCTCTTACAAATCGGTGAATGCATTTTGCATTTCTTTGCAATATCTATAATGACTTGGTCTTCAATTTATATTCATAGTAACATTATTTACCCTTCAGAGCTTTTTTAGTACCTAAATTATTATTTTCTTAAGATAAATTCAGGATTTTTTTTAATAGCTAATTCAGTGTCCCACTGCTGGGCAAAGGCCAGATGGCGTCATGAATTGGACAAGTACATGAGCGAGTGGCAAACTATTGCCCTTGACAGGACTGATTGGATACAGAAAGTTCAGGATTAAATAATAAAAATTAAACTCAAACCTTGTAAGCAGTATAATACCTTCATCAATGTCCAGGGGAGAAAATGCGGGCAGAATTCTTTCTTTCAAGTATCCAAAGTTCTCGCTGAGTTCGCATAGCGTCACGCGGCGCTTTGTTCGCGCACAATGGCTGCATGTGAGCGCAGAATGGCCAGTTCATACCAACATGCTATTTGTCAAGAGTGCGAGTTACCCATCCTTCCTACAAGTAAGTAGTCGACGAATGTATTTCGCATTCGCGTCTTTTCAATGCACATCGTGACTTGGACTTTAATCAACTCGTGGTTTACTACATTTTACGAGCGCGCGATTTTGTACGAGTATCTAGTTGCGTGCAATGTCTTATTCTCTTAACTGTACAATTATTAAGTTTAACTATATGATCTATTAGTTAATGTAACTTACTTTAATTGACGTTACTACTAATCAATTTTCTTCTCTTGTAACTAAGTAGTTACATATACCTATCAAATTCCCCAACTATTGACAATTTGAATATTTATAAACAAGTTTAACCTTTTTACAAACCTGTCCCGTTGTCTGTGTGTCCGCAATCAAATCTTGCAAGATAAATTAGACCCACTTCCTATAATTCGATTGAGCTGAAACTTCACATACTTATTTAAATTGGGGGAAAATGCAATATTATGGTACCAATGACCTGATCACATGATGAAGCTGAAAGGTGGCCACGGCATCTCTGTGATAAAACATCATAACCCCACCGAGTTTGGGCTCAATTACTTCATCTAAAGGAGCACTTTAAACTTTTTAGTTAATTGTTTTAAATAATGGATTGTTTTAAAAAAAAATTTTTAAATAATTTCTTGTATCTAATCTTTTTAGGGTTTCGTACAAAAAATGAAAAAAAAAACGGAGCCCTTATTGGATCACTCGTGCGTCTGTCTGTCTGTCTGTCCGTCCGTCTGTCCGTCCGTCTGTCACAGCCAATTTGCTCCGAATCTACTGGACCGAATCAGGTAAAATTTGGTAGAATGGTGTAATCCTATGACCCAAACACATATGTGCAAAGTGAATAAATATTTTTTTAAAATAAGGGTCATTTTCGGGGTACAAATTAGGAAATTGAAAAAAAAAGTTTTGCAAACCTTACTGTGTCATATATGCAATGAAAGGGCTCGTTATGGGATCTCAAATATATTTTTTATTCATGAAAGAAGACGAAAATTGACCATTCCCCCACCCCTGATCTCCGAAACTACTGAACCTAAAATTTTGAAAAATATACGAAATATAGTTCATTGCTTGTATTAATTCAATCAATTGTGGGGAACCCTCTTCACGCGAGTTTATCTCGCACTTGGCCAGTTTTTATTTATACAGTTTCATATAAAAACTATCTCCACTCGAAAAGAAGAAGAATATAAAATTAAAGTTTGAAATTCAAAAGTTCACTATAATCTATAGGTAAAAATATATCTACTGTATTCTGCCTGCTTGGTTATAAATTAATTGTTTATTGAATTCCAGACGATAAAAGACTACAGCAAAAGATAGTTTATATAGGAGCACGGGCTACCGATTATTGATAAACTTGCTTACGGCTTGTCAACTATGTTACTCAGGCACGGATAGGTTCAGATACATTTTCCAGATAATATATTCCACAGAACTCTAGTCGTGCGATAAGCTAGACCGTGGAGGCATGCTAAATATGTGTGATAATGAGCTGGTACAAGGACGTTTATCTTAACTTGAACAAAGGATAACATTTAGTCGGAGAGTGCAAAATGATTTTATTGATGGTATTTATTTAGTACAATAGGATGGCGCAGCGTACAGAAGTGGATCTTGGTAGTTTCATTAAGTCTCGAAAAAACTGTCACTTGCCAAACTTGAGGCTCTACAAGTGTACCTCTACATTTTACCATCCCTCCGTTGTTGTCAATTGACAGCAATTTTTGTTTTTTTCCTGTATGTAAGCTCTGTATGTAAGTGATCAACACTGTTGTCAGAATTTTTAAGCTGACTTTAGGCATCTGACATAGCTTGACGACTGTCATACAACGATGACAGCCGGGACCAACGGCTCATCGTATCTGCCGAAGCACGGTGAAACCGATCCAATTGACGACTACGCCCGGGGTTACTTAACTTGCGAAAGCGCTAATAGTGCATACTCCCACCGCGCCACTGAGCTCCTATTAACGACAGTATTTTATATTCTAATTCTTCTTCTACGAGTATCTTTCATTGCTGTGGATCCGCTCTTCCATGCAATGCGGTCTCTAGTCTAGTGCTATAAACCGGCTTATACAAGCTACCTCTAACCACTTTCTTCACATAGACAATCGTGCTGCTTGTTTACCTCTGGTGCATATTTTACGCAACGGTACTTACACACTTTTTTAATAGACTCAAATATTGCGTCCATTCAACGTTCATAACTTTTAATAAGCACTAAAGCTTCGTAGTAACCATCCTGCTAACCCTTGGCGGCTCGGACCTTCTCAATAAAAATAATCAAATAAACGGGCAAGTGCGAGTAGGACTCGTACATGAAGGGTTCCGTACCACCGTACAATGTTTTAAAACGCTAAAGAAACACGTTTTTTGTATGACGACCCCCTTTAATTTTCAACTTTTTTATTTTTAGTATTTTTTGTTATATCGGCCACATTAATACATAATCGGTGAAAAATTTAGGTGTCTAGCTATTACGGTTCAAGAGATAGAGCCCTGTAAGCCTGTGACAGACGGACAGACAGCGGAGTCTCAGTAATAGGGTCCCGTTTGCACCCTTCGGGTACGGAACCCTAAAGAGATATCAAGAAACCTTTGATATAGCTAGCTAATAAATCATATAAATTTAAAAAAATGCTAGCAAATTGTATGTAAGGTTTTACCCTTGCGAATGAACTTATGCTAATACACCTACGTAGTCTAGTCTATTAATGAATATGTATACCTAGCTCTGTTAAAGTAACTACATACCTCTACGTTGAATATTATTTAGCGCCTGTCATATTAAATTGCGTGCATACTGTAAATTTTACGTGTTATATATATATATATATATATATATATATATATATATCTTTAATACACATAATTATATTGTCCACCGAATCCATTAGCCGTAGTTTATTAGTAAATGGGCGCTGTTCCACAAGCATACGTACCTACCAAGTATATACTCGTACTGATCCATCGTGTGACGTAGAATAGATAGACAAGCCTGCTCTAAGGGCCGATCGAGTATTGGCCCTCCAGATGAGCGCTCTGCACCTAAGAGCCCAATACACCTACCATCGCTTTGTAATCATTCCTCTTTAAAATACGCCTTTGAAGAATCCCTATTGTTAATAAATATACGCAGAATTATTAAACGTTTGATATTATAATGATCCCAAAGGTTCGAATCGCAATGCTCAATAAGTATTGAGATTCCAGTCTTTAAAGTATGTTGCCGCTTTGTCAATTGTACGTTTATTTTCATTTGTTTGTTTTGATTACAGTACCGAATAAATTCAGAAATATTTAGTTGTAATATTATTCGGAATATGTAATAGGAAACCGAGTGAATTTTCAAATGATAGCAAAATAAAAATTAATACGTCCATCTTTTATTCTTACGTTAATATGTTTTCATTGCTGAAAAATTCTATGAAATGAAATTACTGTCACAGCCATATCACAAAGCACAAATTATTGTACTATAAATAGTAAAATAAATATTAAACACTATGTACTCACTACACTACCTACTAATATTTACTAATGAAAAAAAATGGTTGCCTGTAAAGTCGGTTTTACGGGCGAAGATTTTACGTGACAACGGCAGCAGACCGATCATAGTTGAGTGGGAGAGAGACGCAAGGCATTCGGCGGGCCTCTCTCTCGTTCGGTGACTCATCGTAACGTTACCGAGCGTTACACTTTTTCATAAGTGACTCCCAGCCGCAACCTAATTTAAGACGTTGTCACGTCAAAAGGCCAGGTAGTTCTTTACCCTGCGGCAACGTGCCCAGAAGATTGCAGCATTGCCACGAGATATGACAACTTTTAATTTCTGATCTAGATATAAGCCAGCCCTTTGGTCACAGAGAATTTCAATAAGTTTCCTCTTTATTTGTCATATAGGTATGTATTTGTACATAATATTATATGATCAGAGGACTTTAATATTTTTAATAAACATAGGGTTTATAAATACCCAGTAGACGTCATTTCTGTGAATTACCGAACAATATAACAGGAAATGATATCCATTAAATTTATTTATTGGATAAAAACGAATATTTAATATAACAAAAAGACAACACAATTATTTAAAAAAGGCATAGTAAAACGATGAATGCAACATAATAAGTACCTACATTAGTTTGAATGTGAATTTAATTATGCGAGAAGATGCTGAATGCACCCATATAGCTGTATTTGTTAACATCCCAAATGCGTTCTGAACAACCCAATTAGCTCTGAGCAGCACAAAGAAGGAGCAACTTAGAATGGACCACCGCAACTACACTAAGATTCTAACTTAGCAAAGGGAATGTAAAGCGACTTGTTTGCACGAGAACTTTAAATTGCATTTTAAATTTTGCTCGTTAACGTCACACTCATTCAAATAAGTTCTGGATATAAATTATTAACGATGAGTTAGCTTTTACATGTAAACAGATTCTACAAAAATACAACCACCACCATATTGCCGGTTAAGTTTTTTTCCACAAAATACCAGATAAATGTATAATATAGTTGTTATTGTTAAATTTTAAAAGGTAATCTTAGAGATTTGCCTTATAGACCCAAGACTATCGTGCGTCCTTCTTTCCTGTCATCATAATCATGATCATAAAGTATAATGATTATGATGATGACAGTAATGAGGCATATGACTAAGAAAAAATATCTTTTTTCCGGAATAGGTACTGTTAGTCCGGGCCACTTCTTCTTTATAAAATTCTTTGTTCTTATAAAAACAACCGATAAAAGAAACGACCGGGTATTTAAACAAAATAATTTATTTACTTTTACTTTTTACACTACAATAACTTTATCAATTGACGTCACTTCACTTGGTTTAAATAAAAATTAGAGCATCGCGGTGGACCATGGGGTACGTTGAGGCTCCCTAGTGCTATTCACTAGAACCCTATTCGGAGGGGTTGAGCCAGGTCCGAAGAGCAGCAGAATGACGACTAACTAGATGACCAAATTTCTACTGATTGTATGGCCATATATGGCCAATTAATCTCAAAATTTTGGCAATTTAGCAGATCAGCAATATATGGTCAAAGATTAAGTATGTAAAACGTTACGTTTTCTAAATTATTTTTAGGTTCAGTAAGACTCTCTTAGCTCTATTATGATAAATAACATCCCAGTACTAAGTATAGACTGTAAATATTGTCTGCCTATTTTTAGCCAAATTTTATTTTATCAAGACATTACTTGCGTCTTCAAATATTGAACCCTGGTATTGAAGAGCAAATAGTTAATGTTAGCGGTACTGATCATATCTATCGACGAAGACATTGCAAGTCCGTATGCATTGGCGTAGCCAGAGAGTTTTCCTAGGCCGTCCTAGGTGCTATCGTCTAGCTGGTTAAGCTATAGTCTTTAAATGAGAGACCATCTCTCTCTGTGCTACCAGAGCTAAGGCAGAGCAGCCAGAGGATTTTGCCTACACTCTCCACGCTGGCCAGACGGATTAAATGGATGTCTCAATTTTAATCGATCTGCCGTGTGGTTTCCGGCAGAGTAGAATAGGAGCACTTCAAGTCTTCTCGTGGATGTCGTAGAAGGCGACTTAGGAAACACAAGCTAAACAAAGCTTATAAACATCAATGAATTCATTGCTTATATTAGCTTGTGTTTCCTAAGTCGCCTTCTACGACATCTACGGTAAAGACTTAATGGAGTGCTCCTATTCTACTCTGCCGGGAACTACACGGCAGATCGATTAAAATTGAGACATCCTTAAATACTGAATAGTTAACCACCGGGTACCTACTTGTGTGGTTCCGGGTTAGAATAGCACCACTCCATCTCTGGGTTAGAATAGGACCACTCCATCTCTGGGTTAGAATAGGACCACTCCATCTCTTCCTGTGGATGTCGTAAGAGGCGACTAAAGGACTAAGCACAAATATCTCATGCTATAATTGCATTCCCAAGGAGGATTAACGTCGGGCGGCGGCCGTATGTAAAACTTTTCGCACAAATACATTCCCAAAGAGGGTTAACATCAGGCAGGCGGCCGGTTGTTAAACTATAGCCAAATCATTTAAAGTGTTCCGGCTATTTCTTCTCCATTTTTCAAGGTCTTTGGCATCCTTGGATGACCATTGACATGCATATTATATTTGGAGAAGAAAAAGCGGGAAAGGGCACTCCGGGCCCCGAAGCAGCACAGCTAAGGATGCAACCGGGAATGCGCTAAGACAATAAAGAAGAAGTTATCCAGGATGGGCAAAGATGTTTGATTGACCAAAATGAGCACTAAGGCTTGAGTGTGCACTGCCCACCTTTGCTCCTTCTAACTACGTCCATATTCGCATGTGATCTAATTGTGGCGAGTGGCCGCTGACGTAACGGGCTTCGAGCGGTTGACTGACCGCTTCGCATGCTACCAAACGGCATCCCGAACGAACTACATCGCTCCTATTTCTATTACCAGCAGTCCGTCAAGGCAATCCTCTTAAATTTGCAACGTAACACTGGATTACTTGACCACTACAAGGCACAGAAATAGAAATGCGAAGTTTCATATGGATGTTACAGCTGTATTGACCTTGACACGCGTCTGAATTAGGTGTATGATTTGATTAGAACGACCTTGCTGATGGGTTTCTTCCAGCTTTTTGTATTTTATAAAACCATTTGAGATATTTTAGTCTCTCTTTTAGGCTGATGTAGAGAAAACTGTATAATCGGCTTTGGCAGTTTCAGTTGCGCAGATCCTAAACGTCACTGTAGGGATTTTTTTAAATAGGCAATATGAGGATAAGAGTTATCTACTAACTAAACTACCTACATAAATCTAAACAATTCTTCTAATTTTCTTAATAACGTTGTGGTATTTGGTTTTTGCGGTGCGGGGCTCTTCATTAATCGTAAGATGTAGGTACTAAACGTGACTCTGCCTACATATCAAAACGAGCAATGGATTCTAAGAATATCTTCAAATGGTTCTATCTATTCAAAAAGGAAAAAAGGAACGAACGGGTTTAATCAACAAGATAGAAAAATAACAGCTCCGAGATGTCTTTTATTTTTGTGCAACTCGAAGGATGCAACAAAAACCATTCATGCGTAATTAGTCGGTTATTGCAGTCTGCCTGCAGATAGATTGCATGTAGATGCTTACCGTCCACGGCCGAGACTGGGCGCAATTTCAAAGAATCGTGAATACATATCCACATAATTTACAATGTTAATGTTGCGTGCTTTTACTTTGAAAATACATTAAATAGTCAATACGGACTATGGAAAATTACTTTATTAATGATCTGAATTCATTTATCGTGCATACAGCATATTACCGGCTTCTTTATAAAATATAATTACATTAATCATATTGGACATAGCAATTAGGTAATTGGATTGTAAATATATTACTGTTGTTTATTGGACGATGTACTTACGATTCCTGGAGCGAACAAAGGACTGGGAAGTTTGACTTCAAATTACTAATGGCTGAATCAACTACCTACTCATTCTCGTGTCTTTTGTTTTAGTTAGTAAACTAGCTCTTAAACGTAAAAATAGCAGCAGTTATCAAAAGATTCCATCTACCTATAGGTACACATAATTCAAAAATATTTATTTCTACGTAGGTATGTAATTTTATCTATAATATTTCTATTTAATTTGTAATTATTCCTGTAAATATTCAAATAATAATTTAGTTTACCTTACCTAGTCCTGTATTTGAGGATAATCATGCCAAATACGAGGGACAAAATCATCGAAAATTTTATTACGATCGTATATAATTTTCAACATATCATATTATTCGCCTTTTATTTCCATTTTTCAGCGTATAATCCCGATGTTCCTAATTCGATTTGGCGGTAGCCTGCCGTCGCTAAAGCGAGGCGAGTTTCGGGCTAATGTTAACGAGGTTACAGCACACTCAGCTGATGCAGGCTATCAATGCACTTACGGTTAATAAACGCCAATACAATGGCCAGACCACAACGCAGGAAATTTCAGACTATTGTTTTAGAAACGGTATGATAATATTAACCATATTTCAAATAATTTTTGTATTGTACTGTTTCCTTTGGTTATGGTTTATTCAGATTTTTTTTTTCAGATTATTTCCGAACATATTTATGCCAATGGAGTGAATTGTGATGAGCGCTTATACAGGCTGACTTTTCATCCACCGGAAGGAGGATTTTTGGAGCAAGTTCAATCCATGATACTGAACTACTGTCTATAAAAAAGTTATTAAATATAAAAAAAAATTTTTCGTTCTCCCATAAAAATCAGCGCTCAACAAAACGGATTTTGTATGGAAGGACGAAAATTTTTTATCGATTTTTAATAACTTTTTTATAGAAAGTAGTTCAGTATCATGGACTGAACTTGCTCCAAAAAATTTTCCGGTGGATAAAAAGTCACCTTGTATACATTATTATTTTTATAACTTTATTACCTTATTTTTAATCCTAATTTCAGCAAAGCTTGAGGTAAAGTCGGTGTGTGTGGTTTTTAAAAAAATCAAGGTTCCAATTTTTACAAACGTAAAAAATTTTTTTACTGACTTAATTCTGCCAGAACTTTTGTATATATCCAATAGAGTTTAATTGACGTTGACCGTTGTCACGTCAAAAAGACAGTATTTTTATCATCATTCCAAACTTATATCTTAACTATCACTTCTGAATTAACCTGAGCTAAACAAAGAAAATACTTTTTCTGAAATAAAATCGCCGTCATTCGAGTTGAACCGTTTATCCCGATCGTGATTACAGTTCTAAGTGGCATTCCTAAGTTCATCCGAGCCGAGATAGTGACGGCCTAAATGAGCGAATACCCGCATTTTTCCCAGAAGCCGGGCAGCACATAACATGAACTCACGTTAGTCAAGTAGAAAGGGCGAGTTTGGTAACGAAAACACAGCTTTATCCGCTCTATGTTTCGAAAAACAAAGCATTCGCAGAAAAAATGTTTTTTATTTTAATTACAAGTAGGGTTATTTCTTGTTATTTTTATTCTTCTTATGTATATTCTAGATAAGTACCTACCTACGTTTCGTAACGATTTTGTTGTTTTAAAGAAGTTAATATAAACTTTTGTCCTACAACGGGACCTGTTGACTTAAAAATTAAGAAAGATGTGTTTTATATTTCATATATGGACGGAGTAGGCCAACTATAAAAATCCTTTTGATTTATAAAATACAAAAATCACGAAATGATCAGTCAATGCAGCAGTAAGTTCTACCAACAGTTATTATTCCACTCCATCACTTCAGTCCCTTATCATTTGCCAGTGACTCGCCTCTTTGACTGGATGAATATGAACACACTTCAAGGCAGTTGCGTTAGCGGTACTTACGCTTGCGGACTTGACCACTTGCATCTACTAGCGTAAACGCAATCTCGTTTGTATTCTGCAATCGTATGCATACCAGTCAGACATTACCATTTTTTAATTATTCTGAGCCAGTGATAACTCTATTTGTTTGATATTTATAGGGATGCTTGGACTATAAATAATGATTTTCCTGAATTTTTAAATTACGTCCCAAAGTTCGGCGATGTGTAAACTACAAAATGTTTGTACCATGATTATTAAACACACCCAGCATAATAAAAACTTTCAACAATATTTTTATCACGTGAACTTCAAAAACTGTTTTGAAAAATAATTAACTCAGCCTGCAAGAATTACATGTGAGTAAGTCTAATTTATTTTATCACTAAGTACGTATATCTTATATGCACAATATATTTAAGAGTTTTATTCAGTTAAAACCTTGTTTGTTTAAACAAAACCCTATAAAAAAATTCCTCTATATACTTAAACAACCGAACTATACCATTTTATAGAGGTATCTCCAGAGGCAAAATATTAACTCACTGACAGATTCGAAGAGTCTTAGGTGTACAAGGAGACTGCAAAACCAAATTGCGACAACGGAAGAGTATACGAAAAGTATGCAAAATTTAATATAGTCTAAGTGCGATGTACTTAGAATACACATCCTTGTAGAGTATATAAGATTTTTTTTGCTATCGTTACTGGCTATCAGTGCTATATTAACATTATTATTAAAATTATTTAAAATCTGTGGATTTTGTGACAATAAATAAATCAAATTAAAAAAGAAATATAATTATTTGCACAAAACGATGCTCCAACTCTCCAAAAACATAATTAACTTGAAGGTGTACCGAACACTGCTTATATAACGTTAAATTTAATCTCTTATCCTAGTTGTTAACTTTGAAGACTGCGAACTATGTCCGTGGGGTAAAGAGACGGCACCGCTTGAGCTATTGTGGGTATATGTACGCGTACTTAAGATATTTCAGTGTTAAGTTGCTGCTATATTGTTTGTTGTCGACTAGAGTACGTAATGAATATTACATGTAGCTTTGTGTATTTCGCTTACGAAACATTGAGTACTGTTTTGGCTTAGTTAAACTGAGTAGGCACAAAACATTCAGCTTATGGTTTTGAATTTATTCAGGTAATGAAATTCTGAATAGTAACTGTTTATATAGTAATTTCAAACTTATTTTATTACCGAATGAAGTTGATAGTGATGAAAGAGAATGTAACATATTACGGAAAGTCTTCGTATTTTGGGTGGATAATGGTTTGAAACAGAATTAAAGTTAGTTCGTGTTTTATTAGTGAGCGAAGTCTCAGTTTCGAAATTGGCCCAAAATGCTTTTGTCCGTCTGTCTGTTCTCGCCTACAGGTCGCATTTTCCAACAAATTTGGATGAAAATTGGCACACAAGTTCCTTGATTTATTTAATGTTTAATCGCTCGCGATTTTTATTAGAGGAGAAATAGGGGGAATTTTTCTGTAGCGTTATTAATCGACGGAAGGCGGTAAGGATTTTAAATCAGTGACGTAGAAAATCTTCTTACTTCCCTTGTCCTACTCTAAGTGGGAGTTAAAAAAGCATCTAAAGTAGCTTTCATTTTGCTCTATTCTTCTTTAACTCATCTTTAATAGCTGTTGGTCTACATATTCCATCTACCTTTCCCTAGCATCTCCTTTATGTTGTATCCTTTCTACTTTATATGTAAACAGTAGTAGTAGTAAGAGTAGTTATAACATAGAGCATTTCTTAAACCATAAAACTCCATTCTAAGTAATAACCTTCTTTCTATATTTCCGCATAGGTATGGTGATACGTAGTAACTATACTACGCACGCACTGTGTGATAATTTTGTGCGCCAAACTTAGTCAATAAAATTAAATTTAAACAAAAAAGGTCAATTTAAACAAACGTATTCGTATGTATACCTACTATAAAATGCAAATAAATATAACACTAATGCTCATTAAACACTAATAAAATTAATATACAACGGTCTAGACTAACATATAAGTGTTATTACAAATATTAAATAGTTTACGGTTAATGTCAGACGTTCCGATAACGTAATTTAACGTGGCCAAGCATGAAATAAAACCATTATGCCATTATATCCATGTTTATCACTATATTTATGTAGTGCAGTTTGTTTTACGGTACAAAGCATGCTTAATTGATAAAAATGCGAATTAAATTTTCGTATTGTACTTAAATTATAACAATAAAACGAAGTATACAGAGTAACTTTTAATTAACTGGCAACATTTTTGGAGCAAGTTCAGTCCATGATACTGAACTACTTTCTACCTATCTACATAAGCGTTACTCCTTTTAATATTCTCCAAATTGGCTTTGCAGATCCCACCTAAAGCTCCCGACAGTACAATTATCTTTTCCTACTTCTTCTCAGTACATGCAGTCAGACTATGTAACTCATTACCACCTACGACACGTGAATCTAAATCGATTTCTATATTTACAAGACGTGTAAATGATCAATATTTATCGGAATCTATATATTTAATAGTCGTAATTTATATATTTAATATTATATATTATTTCTGGATAGACATATACATTTATTTAAGTATGGAAAATGTAGATACTAAACGCTATGTTAATCTATTGATTTATAGATACCCATATGCTTTCAACTCTTCTACATTTCTATTATTTATATAATTTATATAACATATGACTTTAAAGGCGAAAACTTTTATCGATCATTGTGATTGCGAAAAGACATCGTATCAGAGTGATTGTCGATTGTAACATTGTCGTAAGTAATCAAGATAATGGGGAATCGAAGAAGTCGACGAACTTGATAATGATAAACTGGAGTCATTATTATTATCTCATTTTATCATCTTAATGACTGAGGCAACCGATATTTTCCGAGAAGCGGCGCGTTGGAGAGCCTGTAGGTAAACATTTTATGACAGGTTTTTTTCACTGAAAATGATTTACCAGTTTTAGTACAGTTTTAATGGCTTGATAGTACACAACTTAATTTAGTGTTGTGAAGATTATATGAATACATAGATACTGTTACGTCTTTATCCCTTACGGCAGACAGGGCATTTTGGGTCTTGTGGCTGTAAGCAGCAGCGCCCAGGGCCGCAAGACCCAAAGGCCACTTTTGGCGTGATGGTGGGGAGAAAGTAGAAAAAAGAACCAAATAAAGACTATTAACATGATTTGCATTTTCCCACATTCCCTCGATCGGCTTTTACGATATGCGCGGGAAAAGAAGCAGCTGGTACATTCTTAGGTTTTTTTCATTTCTCCCAGACCAGCATGGTAGGAATCATATAATACCTTTATATAATATAATAATACCTTTGTCCAGTAGCCGCACACATGATTTTACACAATCCACAGTTCTTAGATTTTTATTTTATTATTTGTTCACATTTTTATCTATTAAATTTAGTATCTAAAGATATGATGGTAAGAAATCACTCCTTTAAATTTCTAGTATGTATACCTTTTACAAGTTACTCATATAGTTCTTTATAACTAAGGGATACATATTTTGTTACACAATGAATGAAAATAAATACAAAATACTAGCTGGGTATATTACCTTTTATTTTTCATGATTTAAAAGAAGATGCCGCCGCTCTGATGTTCTGTATTAATCTTTATTTCAACAGACTAAAATAAATGTCTCTAGAATCTCAATCTCTTAGAACTCAGACGGGTATGTTTTCTCGAATTCTAAGAGATTTATCCTATTTTAATATTGTAAATGCGAATGCCAGTATTTGTCACTTTTTTAGAAATATAGAAATTAGAAAGAAAAATGAAATCTAATAAATATAGAATTTTTCGGAGTATCCAAGCCAATAGAGGTGCTACTCGTAGTTACAACATGTTGTCATAAGTTTACTTAACACTTTGTTAATGATATCTTTTTTGCGTTAACTCATAGCAGGTCAAACGATCAAGTATGAAATTATTGGTATCTCTGTCACATTTATATACGAGTATTACACGCCCTCAAAAGTCAAAATAGTTTGGAAAATCCAAAAGTGCACGCCTCATAATCTAATTTTTCACAATTAAATTGATTTTTTATAAATTATAATTAAACGACAGTACTTAGAACGCTAATATTAACTAGGAATCAGCACAGTGTAATACTAAAGTATTCCGGTAAGATGAATTTTTCGACCAATTTCTCTGCTACATACATGGTCACATAAACACAGACTCACGGACGTCCAAGAATGATTAGTTTTAATGTTATTATTTATTATATTAAACAAATTAATTGTTTATAAAATGTACCATATGTGCTAGACAGATTATTTAACTTCATATTAGTGCACTCATATTATCCTGTAAGTGTTATATTAAAAAAAAAAACGTCATTTAAGTTTCGAAAGACTGGGTTTTTTGACATGTCGAGAGTAGAGCACTACCTCAACGCTCCGCTTATGAGGCGTGCAATAATTTTAATGCAATCAGTACAACATCACACAAGAGACATTTGTAATTCGTTATATGTAAAATCTGACTTAGATTTAACTTAACGGGGCTTATTACTCAGAATGACATAAGTACACTTTTAGGATATTTTTGTCAGGTGTCCTGTTTACAGCAATTCGTGATACTGATTACATTGGCCAAAATATATGGCAAAATACGAAAAATATATCCGACCTTTTAGATGCTGTTCGCAATTATTTCTTCTATTATAATACCTTATGTTCCTGCAAGTTATCCGGGTCATGAATAAACTTACTTCACTGGTATGCTCCTGTAAAACCTCCCTTGCGTTTCTTTGTACTTAATAGAATTGCAAAGGTGACTTTCATTGTTTCATTTCTGCTGAGTGAAAATACAATGTGTGTGGAGGGCGCGAAATGAGTTTCAACTTCCAAGTAAAGTAATATGAGGCATGCATGCAACACTGTCGACTAATGTGTGGTTTATCGACCCGAATAACTTGTCAATCTTTACCTTGTAGCATACATTTTAAAGTTCTAACTAACAATATGTTAGTTTAGTGTGTTTTATTTTATCTAATCTTCAAGAAAACGTCTGTTTTATTAATGAAATGTACAACCTCTGCTATTTGTATGGTTTTAATTTTGTTACATGATTGATGACTATAGGAAAACATTTTTATTACAAATGTTAGAAATAATAGCTGCGAGTATAGGAGCAACTACTTTTACGCCGATTTCTACTGTGCCTCCTATTAATCTCTTTGGTCGTAACATTTTTGAGTATTTTTGTAGTATTGAGCTTTATCCATCCTAGAGATCTTATTCAAGTTGTCTTGAATACACGTAGGTACCCAATTGACCAAAATTTCATGATCGAAATGTTTCAGTCGTAGTTTCCTTGAAGAAGCTTAGAAATCCATACGCCATGTCACACACGTTTTAGGGATGAAATGGTAGACAAATCACACCTTACGACTATGCTTATACTCAGCATCGTTTTTATGTTTATTGCAACTTAGACGATGTTAGTGTACCTACCAGATTATTCATTTGACATATGAATAATCCAGTTGATGAAGCTGGGTGGCTCAGTAGCTCGGTGGCATTAAGGCATTTTTAGTATTGGTGTAGTTTCGCATTTTGGTTAGAAATTAAAACTGACGTAAAATAACTCGAGATACTCCAATTATTGTAGTATTGCTGCAAGTCCGGTGTCAAGTCATTGAAACTGCGTATGTCAGATCCTTTTTACAACTTAAAAAAACTTTTCTTTTTACATAAGTTTAATGGTTTTGTACCAAATTTCGCACATTCGCACGCAAATTTGTCGGTCTTCGGTCATATTGTTTAGTACGTGACGTGTCATGAGCTTCCTAGATTTCCATTCTGAGCGTAGACCGTAGTTTACGCTCAGAATTTAAAATATAAGAAGCTTAGTTATAAGCAAGAATAAGAGCTCATGGTAGGCAAGCCAGCTAAAGCAACAAAAAGTCTCCGTCTCGGCCTGCAAACGTCCGCTGCGCTGTCACTAGCAGTTCAGATTATATCGCGAAATCCAATTTCGTGGTTTTGTTATCGCAGTCCCAGGAAATTCAGAAGATTATTCTTCCTAATCAGTTAACATTTAATGCTGGATACTGCTTAAATTTCACATAAAATTTATGTAATTGCATTAAAGTTATAAAAAGAAAACAGCAAATAAGAAAATATACTACGAAAGTAAAAATATCATATCTTTTTAAGTAAAGGTAATGCCTTCTGAACTTTAAATTCTGGTTAAAATTCACAATAATTCCTTATAATGGAGAATATTCCTTGTTTATTTAACTCACTTGGAATACGTTAAATAAAACTAAAAATAATTTTAGAAATATTTAAATTCGTGAAATATGTTTTTAAGTCTAATTTAACGTAATTTTATCCATTGCATAAATCCTTACAGATTTACTATGGGTTAAATTTCTACGAGTTTGTAATAAGATTTGAGAAATGAACGGTATGTCAACGACATGCTACCCGGCTTAAGGGCAAGATAAATGGGCGGACGTAATGCAACGGATCATAAACTTTAAAAAAAAAAACTTGGTAAAATAATGAAGAAATGAACGAAACAATCGACGCTCGTTTACTACTATGGAGGAAACCTCTCCTTACTGTGAAGATTAAGAGGATGATTTTGTAAAAAAATGGGTCGTCCCTCGTTTAATACGTACAGATTGTAAAAATATTGGGAGAAAATCAATCGCGGTCTTTGTTTTTGTCGAGAAAAGTAGTGGCCATTCCAAATAAAATAGTATTAAAAGTGAAAAATAAATAAAACTGTGACTTGTAAGTTCTTATGTCGCCATTTTCCTGTTGGAAATTGTTATCATATATCTTGACTTGAATAGAATCAATTTCCAGGCCGTCTTTCTACTAAAGAAAAAAAAATTACCAAAAATAACTGAATTTACGCTCGAAAGTGATAAAAAATTGAGAAATGTTTAGTTAGCAAATGTTAATGTTAGCAACAAGTTTCGCGTTATAACCAGCTCTCGGATTTCGACTATAAATAATTCCCAGTCGAAAATAAATGCTCATGAAAGAGTGAATATAAAGGCATTATTTAACCCTTAGCCTCATTCGTTCTAGGCTTACAAAGCAGCCATTCTTCTGTGGATTAAAATGAGTTACTTTGTCGTTGAACCTGCACCGCCGCCAAAGGCTTTCTCAACCCTGCGTCGCGCGTCGGCTTGCGATCCACCGGGAATCTCGTGTAGTATTATGCATCACTTAATCCTGTTTCGAGGAAAAATACGCTATTTTGAAATAGAGCCGTATTGTAGATCAACTGCAGCAGCTCTAGCTTACATGTATATTTTGAACAGAACAGTTTTAAAAATACGTATGTCAGTAAATAATACAAGGAATCGTAGCTTTTTTGCTTCAAATAAAAATAAATACATACGTCTAATTTAATGCAAAAATATCGAACCTAAATCATATTGTTATTTTTTTATATTTTAAATAATGAAATCACTACTATGTTAGAAGTAAATACAAAATCACTCAAAAACTGAGCTTAAGATAAACTCTTAGATAAGTGCAAAATCGCAAAAAAATATAATACCTAACATTGCTACGAATAAACTTATCCTAACATGACTTAATATAGTATTACAGCTGAAAAGTGTATTTAGATGCATACTCTACTTTCACAAAAAAATATACAGTAGACCAGTATAGATACTCATAGCATATTTTACTTTAAATATTCTATTTATTCGAGGCATATTTCCGTGAGGAAGATAGCAGCCTGCATTTACAGTCTAGTCATAACATTATCAGTAGCAAAATGATGTCATTACCGAACCACGTTTCCCCACTCTGTTACCATTATATCATTAAAGAGACATATTTTTTAAGTTTCATCGTCCTTGGTAGGTAGAAATTGATTTAACGATTCGTGATAAATACATTTAATTATAATTAAAATTAAAAATACTTACTGCACTCGTACGTACACAATTATTACTACATCCCTAGGTGAATGATGTTTTACTACAAAAACAATTGAAATATAATATATATATTCATGCAGAGCAATTCAGGCAACAGGTAAATATAGAGGTACAATATCTCCTTTGACTATTTAACAGCCATAATGATCATTCATCTAGTTATTTTTTAATTCAGGAAAAATAAAAACTATAGTTGGCACAAATATCTTTGCATACCTACTCGGATTACATACATCTTATTAGGAAAACCTAGAAAAAAATTCGTTAGCATCGGCTAATCGGCTAATATTTTTTTTTTCTAGTTATTCCCATATTTTGAAAAGAATATACTGTGAATAAACATTTCTAGCTACAAATAGGAGGAATATTTGAAAAAGGTCTATACCCTGAATCACTTCACTATTAACGCGAAGGCGAGACCAATATCTTGACGTATTGTAACAGGAAAAATGTATCAGAAAGTAAATTTCGTTGGCGAGAAGTTGTCACATCTTGACTCACTCAATTTGTTTTTCATTTGGCGTAATTAATCGGAAACTCAACACTTTATGTATAATCAGTAAAGTTTATCTTCGGAGCCGCTTAAATTTATATTCTGAGTTTCAGCACCCGTTTTTCTTTTTATAGTTTAAAATTCTAATAATAGATGAGCATATATTTTTGTTATTTACTTTTGATTCTCAAAGTATATATATGTCGAGGGGATTTCGGTTGATTCACCTGTTCTTCGAATTTTAATGACTGTCGTGTTCTCATTTTCTGAATGTAAGTATGTAGTCAATTAATCAATTGAATTGTTTTGCACATGATAATGTGAAATGTTTTTTGCTTTTTTTTTCTGAAACAGTACAGAGTTGTCTTGTTTGAAATCACTTCAGTAAATACATTCTCTTCTCTTGTTGATCAACTTCTTTAGTCAAACGAGAGTTAAATAGTTTATGTCTTTTGTATTTTACGTTTTCTAGAGAATTTACTTTCTTATTTCTAGTTATAAAGTAGAGGTCTAAAAATCTCCATTCCAACGGTCTGAGAATGATCGCGAGAAACTTTATATTTACTTTGTAGTTGCTACAAAGATAACCTTCTGCCCATCACTTTTATTTACCACCTACAGTATTGCAAAAGGATAAAAGAGAAATAAAGCAAGTTGTATGGCGGGTCGGTTGCAAGATGCAGAAATCTGTGCGGCGTGGGTGAACCGGTCTAGACAAGATGAACTTTAAGGATCCGACAAAACGAATAAAAAGCGTATCGCGACACTGACCTGCGACGAGGCTCTTAATGTCCAATTTACTTGGGCTTGGATTTGCTAAATTACTACCTATTGTGGAGTATTAATATTGGCAACATGCAACATAGTTCCAGAATGGGAATTTTATTTTTGATAACTTTTAAAGAAGATGATTAACATTTAATGGAACTGAATAAAAACGAACTAAAGAACTAAAACTGCCTATTTAAAAAATAGTACCTGGGCGACCGACCTTCGCTCGATAAATACACCAAGAAAAAGAAGTTCTGGAAAAATTTAAATAAATTAAATTTAGATTGATTTTTTATCCCCCGCAACCCCCTACATAGGTACTAAATTTCAACAAAATCGTTGGAGGTTTCCAAAATTTAACAAAAATTTCTCGTTTAAACCTATTACTTTAACATAGTAATACGTAATAAAATCCAATTGATAATACCCGTGCAAAGTCAAATCAGTTTCCAAAAAAAATATGCTTTGCATCATGTAGGTAATAAAAAATCTTGTAGGCTCGCTTCGTAGCACGCGCTCTACCTCTTATTTATACACGCTTTATAATTTTAAAAAAGTGTCTTACACTCTCCGAGAGTGATATACAGAGACCTCATTAATGAAACATGCTATGGAACCTCATCAAATGATGCGAAATATGAATGCACTGGGAATTTTTGCAGTTTATGTAGAGCTAAATCTCTACATAGGAATGCTGTGGAATTACGCATAACCTAGATGTCTTCAAAAAAGATGAATAGGCGTTTCTAAAGTATTGCTCCATATACTGCATTATCACCTAAAATTAAGTGAGAAGTGGTCAAACGCAATCTAAGTTTGGAAATAAAATAAAAAAATTGAATTTCGAGAGATTTTTCTTAAAGCGCAATGAACTCTGTCAGAGTGAATTGTGAACCCCCGCGAGAAAACCTCTAATTTACCTCGAGTGGACACAATTGGAAGAAAACACAAGAGGGCGTCGCGCCGGATTAGATTAGCGCGGATAAGATTAGTGGCGTCGCGCGGCGTCGCGCCTGCTCGCCGACCGCTGTACTTACTGCTGAGCTGACGACTACCAAGCTATTACACCTTCTCATCTAAGCGCGTTGCCGGTTGCACACTTAGTTGTATTGTTTCAGACCCCGGGGTGCGCTTTCCGGCTTTTACTTTTCCATAGATGATATTTATGTCAATGGCCAACCAAGAATGCCGAAGAAAACGCCGGTCTTACTACCAGACGCCTGATTGACGTCAACGCATTTGTGCGAAAATTTTATGAAATGGCTGCCGCCTTTTAATGGCCTCCTTAAATGCAGTTGTTGCACGAGGACGAGGTGTTTGCTTATTCTTTAGTAGCTTTCTTTAGTTGCTTCATGGAGTACTCATATTCTAAAGTCGAGAGCGACACGACCATAAGCCTTTACACCTATAACCCCTATTAAAATTGCTCTGACAGCCTCTTAAAAAATGCGGCGAGCGTTCCGCGAGTCCGTCAGCGTTCAGCGGAGACATTACAGGAGCGTACCTTAGCCCTTCATGAATATTTATCGGCGAGGTGCTGCCGGGGTTTCGCGGCCGGACTCGGGCGGGGCTGCACCCTAATGCAATGATTCATATTATTCAGTTTGCGGCCGAGTTGAACGTCTTCCATTATTGTCATTCATCGGAGGAAGTGGGCGGCGAGGCGGCGCGGGTGCCGGCGGTGCCCCCCGCGCGGTCTCAGTCGCTCGCCGACACTCTCGCCGCTAGTACGCGAGAGCCGCGATGCACGTCGCCTACGCTTGACGCATTCAGTCACGGTCCGTGTGTGTGTGCTGCTAAACCTGCGTGATCTCAGAGCGGAGCTGTCCGTGTCCGAGCCGCGTGCTGTGCTGCAGTGCATCCAGGGAGGACCCTGTGCCGCCAGCAGCCCCGGCAGTGGTGCCAGCTCTCGACCGCCGCAGCCGACGGCTCAGCTGACCGGCGTTTCTGCCTGCGACCGCACGGTGAGTGCGATCGATCACTGCATGCACGCGCTCCACATCACTAAAGTCTATTTTGAGTCGCTCGCGAAACCAGATGGATCGTAGCTACGTAGCACCCGTTCTACGGCTGCCAGAGGTTGGCTGGCGATTTCCCGAAAGAATTGCCTATTGCGTCGACTTTTCAAGTGTCGCCGAGCCGGCATGGAGCGTGTTGATAAACAGTGTCGGCTTACTCGAAGATGGGTTACAGAGTCGCGGTTTGCGTGGAAATCCAATGTTATGATTTGTAAGGCTGCATTCGAGAATTAATGTGGATCGGTTCGAGTAATGAAAACATAACATATGCGTTTGTGTATGTGTCGTGTGCTAGAGGTATAGCTAGTGCAGAAGTGAGTGTAGCGCTGCCACAGCTGACTTCCGTCGGGCGGCACTCTTGCGCAAAATGCCCGTCTGGCCGCGCCCGCCCGCCGCCCGCCGCCGCCGGAACGCGTTAGCGCACTTTATTGCAAACTATAAATTGGCATTATTTCGATTTCAACTTTCAATTAAGTACTCGTTTCATACTAGCTGTTGCACTCAGCGTTGGCCGAGTTGTCAGAGGGTAGCGTGCATTTTGTGTTACCAAACTTTTACATACCTACGAGTATGTAATAATTTACTATGACATTATGATTTCATGTAGAACTTGGCATTTAGTTGAGAATTTTATGTAGACGCAGATAAATATTAAGATAAAGATAAATGTTGTAAGCTATTTTGAATTTTTTGCATTTTTACAACAACGTAAAACTTAAAGCCTTCAAATGTTTAGTTAAAATTAAAAACTCAAAGGTTAACTTCATATTCCAGCATCATTGTAAAGCTATCACAATCGCAAATTTATGCTAAAAAGTAAAACCTCTTTTTCGCGCACTGTGAAGCAACAAAAGCCGTTATCTCTTATCAATCTACTCCAGCGAAGGTCGCGCGATAACACTCAGTCGTTGCCAAGCGTTGCAACATATGATCGGACTTTCTACTCGAAACTATCTTTATCATAATTCCCCATGAATATAACCGAGTGACCGAAGCGAACGATCCGTTTCAGCTTCGGCAAAAATTCTTTCGTGTGTCCGAATTCCAGTTTTCCGGTTGTTCTCGCCTACAGGTCGCATTTTTCAAACAATTCTCGTAAAATTTTGTGAGCAGGTTTGATAATTATATAAAATTCTTTTGTTAATTTTTAAAATTATTCAAAATGGCTGGAATACGGGGGTTAAAAACGTAAAAAATATCATATTTCAGCCATTTCGAAACATATTCAAAAATGTCAAAAAACTTTTTTGTTACCCCTATTAATTTTGTCCTATAAACTTCAAGGAGCTAGTATGTGAGGGGCAAAGACGGACTCGCGAGGTATCATGGTTTGTGTGATATATTAAGGAGAATAATATTATGTTCTTTAGCTAACCATTTATTGAAGGAATGTCAAACCGACCGGAAAGACAAAGCACAACCTAAATATATAATAACATAAAGTAAAACTACACCTCCACCACTATTTATTAGTTTAAAATACCTAAATGATAGTGAAATGAGCTACCTAACTACTAATACCACTTTTGCCTTAAATTGTTGAAATAAGTCTAACGGTAGAGTTGTGAATGTATACAATGAGTTAGTAAATTATACATAAGAAGAAACAGTTAACAATACACTATCACGTTGTTATCCCTAACGGGGTATACAGAGTCTAGCGCCACAAGACTCAAAGGCCACAGCATGCTGGAAAAAGTGAATCAAAGTAGTATTGGGTGGCTAGCCGCGACGTCTATTGACATTATTGAGATTCTCGCCCATTCCCTCGATCGGATTTAACGATCTGCGCGAGAACAGAAGCAGCTGACACATTTTACGTTTTTTCTTTCTTCCAAACTAGTATGGAAGAAGGATTAAACTACGAGTTTAATCCTGTCTTTAATCTTGTGTAAAATAATAAACTAATAAATAGTGGTAGAGCCTGGTGGATATAAATAGAAGAGTCAGTCACCATTGGAAAAACAGTTGTCGTATTGAGTTGAACTACACAGCTCTAACTTTGTACCGTTTCAATCGAACTAAAATAAATCAATTGGTAGCGTCTGCCCGAAAATAAATTGTTAAAGCAATATTTGAGAAACAGTAGTTAAACTAGACTGTTATAATACCTACCTGCCTTTAGTTTGTACTACTGTATTTCAGTCAGACTTTGTATGTCTAAAATAAATAATTTCTAGATTAAACTTTGAAAAAATTAGAGTTCAAGATTAATTGATACCAGGCATTTTTATTCGGTACTATCGGTCTCAAAGATATAAAGTAGGTGGGTAAAAACCCCATCAGGCTGGGTAGGTGGGTAGAGACCTAAATTAAACTTTCGGCGTTTCTTCCCAGCAATGTTCTTTCCGAAACGCGAGTAGTTGTAGCTTTTGCACTAAAAATAATGACCTTCAATATATTAATTCTACATAGGATTAAAAATTGACTTTGCCTTTGGTAGGTCCTGCTAAAATTAATGAAATGGTAGAATCAACATCAATGAAATTTAATCTAAGCTAATCGTTTTTTGTGAATCTCTTCTTATTCATTTTAACGCATTCTTTCATCAGGTTTCATCCTGAGCTGTGCTGCTTCGGAGCCCGGTATGCTCTTTCCCCCATTTTCCCCTCCAAATATAACATGCATATCAATGGTCACCCAAGGATCCCAAAGTCCTATCAAAGTGGAGAAAAAATTGCAACTATAGTTTTACGACCGGCCGCCTACTCAAGTCAATCCTCTTTGGGAATGCAGATGTATGCACAAGACGTCTGTGCTTAGTCCTTTAGTCTCCTCTTAGGTCATCCACGGAAAGAGATGGAGTGGTCCTATTCTAGGCCAGAATCCACACAGCACAATCGTTTTTTCTAAATCTGATTCATTGTATTATTCAATGACTTCAAAATAGGTGGAAGCTTAGAACTCTGCTGAATGATGTTGAAGAAATTCAGACGATATTCTTTGGTAGAGCTGCAACTTATTAAGAATATACAAGTAGTACTTGCAATTACTACTCATTATAAGACACATAAACATGATTCATATTAAGGTAGAGTCATTATTGTAAAGTATAATAAATACCTCCATAACATGTTAACTATAAAGTAAGAATCATTTATTCATAATAATAAAATTGTCTAGGTACATTAAAATTCAATTACTCTAAAATACGATACCTAATATGTTAACTTGGTATATTATATTATCGATAAGGGCTCATATATAATGTTAGTTGTTGTATGACTTGAATATTGTTAAGGACCCTTTTTTCTCTACTTAATTATTTAAACATTATTTACCACATACAAATAGTATAAAAGGCGGTGTTATATATTGTAAATTGGACAGAGTATGACTAAATGTCTTGGTCTTATAACAAGTAGTATTTGATTATTCATATAATACCTAAGAAGGTATTGAACTCTGTTCCATGCTGCTTTGGGAAAAAAGAAAAAACGTAGGATTTACCAGCGAATCTCTTCCCGCGCAGAACTTAAAAGCCGATCGAGGGAATGGGCGAAAATGTGGATCATGTTCTAGCAACTTATCACTATTTGACTCCTCTTTCCACCTTCTCGCCCACTATCACGCTAAAACGGCTCTGTTTGCTTAGAGCCGCAAGACCCAATATGCTCTGTGTACCCCATTAGGGATAAAGGCGTGATAGTGCATTATTGAACTTATTTCTTCTAAATTCTACTTTACCATATGTATGTTTGAGTAAACCATTTTTATCGTTTAAAAAAAAGGAAAACCTCAAATGGAATGTGTGAATAAATAAATTTTAGCACCGCATTTCCTGTAAACAGACAATATTTTTAACATAATAAATATTAATAATATAAGGATGACAGAATTCTATATAAAAACTTAACCTATATGTTTATTTAGTTTTTGTCAAACTTAGGAAATAAATACTAGAACACATATGTTTGTTACATATTTTTTTCATATATCATGTTTTCGTCGATAGAACTGTAAAGTTGCGAACAGATAACGAATTTACACTTGTAAGATAAACATCGGACGCGGTTATCTTGTACGTAAGAGATTGCGAGATAACTAAATTCTTGATGCGACTCAAACTTAAGGCAACGATATAGTGTAGATCGTTGACGGAATAAAATACAAGTTAAACATAAAATAATTAAACTAAACTAAACATTAAAAAAGCCAGCGATAGTAAAAAACTATGATAAACTCAGAATCTTATACAAATTCAAGAAACAAATATGTCTGAAATGTACCTTCCTAATATGTTACGGCACCCGTGGCGCTTAAAAATCGAAGGTACTAGCTAATACTTAGTAGTATAAAAAAATAAAGTCATCATATAAAATAAAGCGTTTCTAATATCCAAACGGACGGATTCTCTATTACTCGTATTTTATTTCTATTCCACAGAATATATCTAAACTAAAATTAGGTATATAATAGCAGTCAGAACTAGGTATTCAAAATTTTGGATAAATAACTAATAAGTCCTGATTAGATAACAGCAAGAAATAATATTCAATTTAATTCTAATGGGGTAAACAAAATAACAGAGCACTAACCCACATTAGCATCCGAACACAAAAAGCAAATATTTTTGTTATGATAGCCCTTGTCACCCATAATGTATTTATAAATGTTTGAAAACAACTTTTCCTGTGGCGAAGCGATAATGAAGGCATAGTAATTTATGTAACGCGCGATAGCATACCACGCACGTCTGGTCAGATAAAGCCGAACACCGAACGCGTCCCTTCATAAGATAACTTGTATAAACTAGCCAAATCGTCCACTAATGGCTCCGGCCATTGTGGGAGGTTATTCAACACGTAGGAATGCGCTGGACGCATTAACAGCAAATAGACTGCCGTATCTTCGGTACAAAAGAGTATTGACACAGGGAGATAAGCGTATCAGTACTAATGTAGGTATCTGAGCGACTGGTTTACACTCATTGTTCCGTTATCACGTACGGTTAGCGCATTATGTCCGATAAGCAAATAAATGCGGTCGTCAGCTCGCGTCCACAGCGTCCAAAGACTTTTTTGCCTTTTTCCATGACATGAGATGTTTTATGCATGACGTGTTGCGCAGAGGTTGTGCACTTGGCCTTATATTACATTGTAATTCACGAGTTACTGCGCCTTGTTGTAAGACATTGTTGGCTGATTGTGCTTGGGTAAGCTTGCAGAGTTTACTGGTCATTATGTGGCATTCAGGTTTTCATGTAGTGCCATGTTTTAGCATTTTATTTCGGTAAATTAAACAATAAAGATTTATGGTTTTAGTGTTATGGTAAATTTATGCACTATTGTTACAGTGCTTTTTACAATTTCAAGCTGAAGTTAGTAACAAACCAAATACTTTGTTTGTTTTCTTAATATTCAATTTTAAAAAGCTAGTAAAATTGTATGGCATACTATATTTGGTATTTTATTATTGACCGAATTATGTTGCCTATATCTACATGTTAAAAGAAGCAATTATCCTCATAGCATAGGAATCCCAAACGCACACTACGCATCCTGTTTAAAACTATTTCCGCTTACATTGAACCAGTAGCTCAAATTTAAACTAAATCCAACAGATAAAATAATAAATAGAAACGAGACCATTTTAATATTCAATTAGGTATACCTGTACTATTATTTGTCAACATGCTAAATGTGTTGTTGACAAATGACCTACAAAAAGGTTAACTAACATATGCAGAACATTTAAACTTAGCTCATCATCATCATCAAAATTAGATTAACTTTTGTTGACTAGATATTGAAATCAGTTCAGAAAAACTGACTATACTATTGAGCTGGAGGTTTATTTAAAATGGGATTTGGTGATATTATGTAGACTTAGTTATAATATTTTGTGACAAAAAATTGATACAGCTTAATTATTACAAATCTTAACCCTTTGTTGACACTGTTGTACAGAGGCGCGACGTAGTATTTGTAGTCTATGTTAAAAACGTCTGTTACAGTAGTTCTCAACGGTTCAATAAATGTAAAACATGTAAGTTATCATTTGGATTGGATCGCTAATATAGCAATAATCGAATCGGCCATAAAATGTTGTATTTTCCGCACTTGGTCCGCGCAGGCGATTCGCGCGTTCGTTCACTTTAATGCTATATTTAGTGGCGGTGCGCGGGCGGAATGCAGTTCAGCCGGCGCCTGACCTACCGCAACTCCGCTGTCACAGTTTCGGACTCTCACGCACAATCTCGGACTCCATACGAGTGTGCGACACGAACATACCAGCGAACATGGAGGTAATGGCGCTTTGGTAACTACACTGCGGAAGATTCCGTACCGAAAATAGTATATGAAGGTATTGTTGTTTGCTTACCCATGTGTGAAATCCATGTTTTAAATACAATTCAGAGGATGCACGCCGAGATACGTACATAATGCCCAATCCACACCATAGTCGATACCTACATTATATTGAACACTCAATAATTATTATAATAATTTCTAACTTTGGTTAGTGCATCTAATGATTCCACTTTATCTGTTAGTTTCGCGGTTAGCAGAAAGTATTTTACATGGTAACACTTTCGGGGTACCTTAACATGATCTTTTCGGTTGTTAGATTCGGATTTACGAGCGAGAAACAATATCGGATGCCTTTAGGCAGCTTTACACCACACATGTCGGCCAGTAAATCATATAAAAGAAATTCAGCAATGGCTGATCTTCGCGAAAACCCGTGAACGGACGCTGCCAGCGGACGGATTCACTGAACTCTCCTTTGAGATGTGTGTATAATTATTATGCACAAATCTCAAAGAAATAATATCATATGGATATTTATGTAAAAAATGCGAGGTCGTAGTTTCTGGATAAATGTTTGATTCTTTGAAAGAACGAAGAGACAGCACACAGCCTCCGGCATGCGGGGGATACGCATGAGGATACGCGGCCGGCACGTACTGCATGTCCACGCCGTTTCCGTCGCGGATCCGTTAATGCACTTCAAGAATTTTTATTGACATTGATACCGACGGCCTTATTCGGATTGCTTGCGGTAGATTTGCCTTGATCGAGATTCTGACCCATAAGGTATAAGATGAGATAAAACCCAAGAATATGTTGGATCGGCTAGGTGTAAGTTTGATGTTAACTTATAAAAGAAATACAACAAAACATTAAAATCTGATTCAAAATTAGAAAAGCAGACATGATTTTCTTTCCACTTCTTTATATAGAAATTATATATAAAGTAAATACATCAAGTAAGCTTTAGATTGGCAATCCAATCCAAATGTCAGTCAGTCAGAAGTGCCTTATTTTCTATAAAGTTTTATACGTGCGGAAAACGCCGAGCCGAAAGATATCGCCTACGCCGGGTCCGCCCACCTCTGCTTATGTACCCTATTTCTATAGACCACTGATAAGAAGGAATTGCTCGCTTATTCGTACATTTATAAAATTGTATTTTTGCTATACCTACTTGGCTGACTTTGCGTTGCACTAAAATATATCTAACATGCAAAATAGTTATTTAGTGATTGTCCTGAAATATGAAGCAAAAAAGTTATAAAATGATAGGCGAAGGGCGCCCGTTTATTGACTCAAGACCAATAAATAATATTATGATGAACTTTTACTGCTTGTATTTTTTTTTATTTAAATAATTACACTACTTACTGCATCTTTTAGTTAATATTACCGTTTTTAGGGTTCCGTACCGAAGGGTGCAAACGGGACCATATTACTGAGACTCCGCTATCTGTCCGTCTGTCACAGGGCTCAATCTCTTGAATCGTAATAGCTAGACACATGAAATTTTCACCTATTATGTATTACTGTAGCCGCTATAACAAAAAATACTAAAAATAAAAAATAGTTAAAAATAAAAGGGGGTCGTCATACAAAAAAAGTGTTTTTTCTGCGTTTTTAACTAGATCTTTATAATGGCATTAACAAGATACTTGAAATTTTCGCCGATTATGTGGCCGCTATAACAAAAACTACTGTAAATAAAAAATAGTTAAAAATTAAAGGGGGTCGTCGTACAAAAACCGTGTTTTTTCTGTGTTTTTAACTAGATCTTTATAATGGCATTAATTAGATACTTGAAATTTTCATCAATTATGTATATTACTATGACTACTATAACAACAAATACTAAAAATAAGATAAATTTAAAATTAAAAGAGGTCTTCATACAAGAAACGTGTTTCTTCAGCGTTTTAAAACATTGTACGGTGGTATGGAACCCTTCATGTACGAGTCCGACTCGCACTTGTCCGTTTATTAGTTGTAATAAATAGTAAAGTCAAACTTCGTTAATTAGGTATTTTCTTCTATTTCTTTTTTGTTATTTGAATTTTTTTTTTCATATTGGGTCGAATGACAATACATTGTATCTGTACCCAAATCAACATTTTTGACATGTAGATTTGTTTAAGCCTTTGAACGCCATCATTGCATACACAAAAGATTTATGATTGTTCGGGGCTCACCGGTGACTGTTACGTTAAATGTGTTAATTATGAATGAAATACACAGTATTAAATAATGATAAAGTTTAAGATTTTGTATGACCGAATCTCGAGAACTAAACAAAAGATACTATTTTTCTGCACTGGTGACAATTTGCAGCAATATTTGTGTAAGTATATGTACTTACATATAATAATATTATATCTACCGTAGATAGATGCCGACGGCATAGGATGGAAAAAGTTTTGCCAGTCGTCTAGAATTTGAACACTTTATCTTGTGTTCTGGCGAAATATTACCATAATGGATTGCTGTATGTGTTAGCCTATACAATAAAGTATATCGTACATCAGACGAGTACAGACTACGGCACGAATAAGTGCTGAGTGTTACGTAGTTTGTCTGAGAGCGGTCGGGGTGCGTCTAGGGTTCCCGACTTAAGGGATTTCTGGTGGCATTAAATTAGCCACCAGTAAAGCTTAGATGTATTTAGCACGCCAAATAAATTAGGAGAAAATTTAATAGGCAATTTTAGAAGAAAAAGTGTTTAATTTTTAATTTTTCTCCTTGTCTATTTTTAGTTTAGATAAGAAAAATAAGAGTGGCCTACAATTATCAGGTAAATAGATAAAAATAAAAAAAACACGTGTTCGTTTTTCTTCTTTCTTTTATGTACTTAATTGTTAAAAACACTCGTTTTTTAGGATTTTCTTATAAGCACCTAATTGTAAAAGAGAAAAAAAAAATATTTTCCTTTAATTTTTTTCCCTTTGTATTTTGTTAAAAATTACATTTGTGGTTTTCCATTCTAATTTAAAAAATATAGGTATGTTTCACCCATTATTTTTAGGAGCATTTCTTATCTTGTACAGTCAACCCTGGGTGCGTCGGCCGCGGTGGCGCCGGCTGGGTCAGACACCGCCATTTCAGCCGCGGCCGAGTCGCCTAACGTCTTATTTCCCGACTACTAAAAAGGCAGAAGATGATTTTATCAGTCTATGTTAGCCTGAATGGTGATTTGTACCGCATAATTCAGGTTCAAGATCAATCACTAAAGAAATAAAAATGTCTTACAATTACAATGTATATTGGGACTTTCTGTCCCAAGTTCTACTGGTAGGTCTATTGGGACTGGCTTTTATTTAAGGACTATGAACAATAAACACCTCGTAAGCTTTACGCCTATAGATGCCTTGTTGAGAGGAGGAATATGCGTTTGCAGTCACAGTAGATGCAGCAGCATCGGTAGATGAACTAAATGGTAGCGAAAGTGCTCAAAGGAATTTAGATCCAAGATCTTGTCTCTTCATTTTGGCTTCGCATGTAAGAAAACAAGTAGAATATAAAGTCTTGTATATTTGATTAATTTAAAACGGTTGACTCACGTGATATAGTCGGAAAAGGCCGACCAGGTTTCGATCGTTTTAGACGATCATCTTCAGGGCGAGTGTCAGCGGCGACCCGACGATGTCACTGTCCGCTCAGTCTTGTATATTCAAGAAAAATGAACTGATATGATGATGATAAAAACATATCTGATAGCAAACTTAAAAATAGAAACGCCAGCAATAAAAACAAATTTAGTCGGTATTGTTTTCAATTTGATCTCTGTCGGTTAGGCTTCCCGTCTGCAGAATAATTAACACCAGTTCCTGACTACTTGCCCTGGCCTACATTACGCAAGGCGAAGAATGCCCGTACACAATAAACAGAGCTCAGAAATACAAACACACAATACACTTGTAAATAGAAACGCAAGTATTGCAGTCGGTATTGTTTTCAATTTGATCTCTGTCGGCTATGATTTATATAAGGCTTTCCGTCTGCACAATAATTAACACCAGTTCCTGACTACCAGCCCTAGCCTGCATTACGCAAAGCGAAGAATGCTCGTACACAATAAAGAGAGCTCAGAAATACAAACACACTTACACTTGTAAATAGAAACGCGAGTATTGCAGTCGGTATTGTTTTCAATTCGATCTCTGTCGGCTATGTTTTATATAAGGCTTCCCGTCTGCACAATAATTAACACCAGTTCCTGACTACCAGCCCTGGCCTGCATTACGCAAAGCGAAGAATGCTCGTACACAATAAAGAGAGCTCAGAAATACAAACGTACAATACGTACATCAATAAACATGTAAATAGAGCAAGTATTTTACGAGTAGTCCGTATTTTTTCAATTTGGCTATCGGCTGGGCTAGGAAGAATACATTTGGTATTCGCTTTCCAGCTTCTTCTATTTCTAAGGCATGTCGATGATCTCCTGAGGATGCCTTAGAACGTTCGAAGAAAAAATACTAACATTAAATTATTTTAAGCGAATTTTGGTGACTTTACAAAACTAATGCGCAAGTGTCATAAGAGACACTTCTGTACTCGGAATATTTTGTGTCTCGAATGCGTCATACGCCGTGATATGAATGATTAGATAAGTTTCTGGATACTGAGAATATTAATTGCACTTATTAATATTAAACGAGTATTCGCCAGACGAGTTTGATGGAAGCCTTAGATTTCTGTTTTAGGAAAATGCCAATCACAGTTGTACCATTTCCGCTGCAAAGAATAAAATTTTTAATCAATACAACCAACTGGATTTAGAAGCAAAAAAGTATAACAATTAATAGTTAAATCAGTATTTTAATAAACACACTATTGATTGATTATGAAAATAGTATCAAAATTGGACACTGAGATAAGAGAGAAAATATTTGAGGACCAATGTATCTCCCTTTAGTTATTCATATTTATTCGGTCAATAACTTACTTTAGAGAAAGAAACTCCCTATACAATATAGACCAGTACAGTACCTACTAAAGCACTGACGTCATGAATTCGACGTCGACTTTTATTAACTGATATTATATCGGTGATATTCGCAATCGACGATAAAATTAAGAGGTGCTCCGCGGGTTATCGTAACTTAGCAAACTGCTCCTCTGTGCTATGAAAACTATGAGGTATATTTAAATTCCAAAAACTATAGAGGAATTTACATTCCAAATATATGTAGTAGTATACTCGTATTTTGAGGTAATTTTACAATTATTAACTTTTTTTTTCGCTTGCATTCCAGAACTGAAATTGATATTGTTGAGGTAACACATGCAGTAGAATTCTAGCATTACCGTAAAATAAATGTTTATATTTACTGCCTTCCTCTCTCAATTTAAATAAATTCTGAAAGTTAATGATACTAAAATGATAACGTTTAGGAGTGTTTAATTTGTCAAATACGCTCGGGAATAACTCTTCATTTGAAGGATTAATTATTTTTAATCCGAACATTCAGCGGCTGGGCACACGAAATATGGGGAGAAATCTCGTTAAAATAGTTTTATATTTATAACTCTCTCTCTCTCTCTATTTTATGGCTATACCGTAATATTCTTAATCATTATAATAACTGAAGTGAAGCTTTTACGGGCTTGAGAGAAAATAATAATTCATTTTATTATCTTAAGATTTGAACAAATAATGATTTATATCGGTGATTTACAGCACAGTTTATAATATCGATGATTTATTTATGTTTATATAGATTTACCTATACTTATTTCAACAACAAGTAAACGACCAATTACGTGTAAAATTGGTGCTCAATGTAGAGCCCTTGTTTTCGCTCATGTGGCAGTTTTCGTTGACATGATGTTGCGGAAAAATTCAGAGAAATTGAGTTTCTTGTTAGCTTACCTGTCATATTATTATAGTTTACACTTGCACATTTTCTCACTACGGAGGTGCACACTCAACATAAAACATTGTTTTAAATTATTGGCTTGTGGGAATGATTTCCCATGGAGAAAAACTAAAATACATTTTATTTATTTAAAATTGTAATTGAAGTACCTATACACTGGTTTTTTTATAATTATTAATGGCTTAACGCTACTGCATATTTAGCCAGGAACAAGTTAATAAACCTTGGTAAATTATTTTTTCCTAACAATTTAAGTTACAATCAAAGATTAGTGTACGCCTTTTATTGCTTTAAGCGTTTCTGGCGACAAATCTATACGAGTCCACTGGTTTTCATAGCCGATTGAGTGGCGGACGACGCCCGAAGACGGCCACACAGTCCGCGAAACAAATATCACTACAGCCGTACTATGACTGTCCACTTTAACTATTTCACATATTTTACATGAGCATGAGCATATTAACACCAAACAACACCAATTTCATATTATAAAGTCCACTAAAATCAATTTGCAAAATAATTTAAAGAAAACCTCAACCGAACCCCTTGACTTCCCGCCAAAAAAATCCTATAAACTGATTATTTATTTAATGAGTACTTTGCACATGCCTTCCAAAAAATATTCTTTTTTTCTTTTCTACTAACTACGTTACTACTATAGTAAAAGCCTTTTTCATTGCTGTATTTGCACTTCCCAGATACCTTGTTTCAAGTACCATCATCAGTAATTCCCAAATCGTTGGGAAAAGACGCGTAATATTTGCAGACTGAACACGTACGTCCATATCCATATTCACTTCACTATTGTCTTTGGATAAATTGGATTGCCAGTGATAGGCCGATGTGAAGGTGCGATACTTTTGAACTCCTGTCTGTTATATTATAATGGTTACGTTTATGCCTCTAGAGTCCAAGTTTAATCAGAGAGAGGTCACGTTGTTTTTTTTTTACATATTCCCTCAGTCTTATTTAATCCATAGTCATCTTCGTGAAAATAATATCTGCATTTTTTTTACAGCCATAAAATACTATTTTTTTACATATATATATATATATATATATATATATATATATATATATATATATATATCATCAAACGACCTCCGTGGCGTAGTGATTTATCATGCCAGTCCGTTACTCTGGGAGGGCCTGGGTTCGAACCCCAGCCTTGGAAAATGGCTTTTTTCAAATTATCTAGGGTCTGGGGTGTTTATCTATATATGTTATATTATAAAATATAGTATCGTTGACTTAGTATCCCATAAATCAAGTTTGAAATTCGTTTGGGGCTTACTCAATAAGTGTGATTTGTCCTTATCATTTTTTTTATCAAAATACCCATCTAATAAATATAAGGTACCATTATTAGTCAGACATATGACTAGCCTATGTTCTTAATACTGACGTTGTGTTTTATACATGTCACGGTAATATACCCGGTTGACTTAGGTTAAATAGATTTTTTTTTCAATATTTTCACTTAGGTACATTTGACATTATTAAAAAAGAATAAAACAAAAAACCACAATAGTTAAAAAACAAGATAATAAAGGGAATGAACAATTATTATAAAATCCATTTATTTTTAGTTCTCAACATACTAGTGCCGAGAAATTGGTCAAATCTGTGATTCCACGAGAATCACATGAAAAAATTCCCACACATTTCATTACAATGTAATCTTATTAGAACGTGTAGTGCCAGTAACATATTCTCATACATTTTGTCACACATAAAACTGTGTAACGCGCATTTAAACTCTTTAATTGAAGTCGTATCCCAGTTTCTGCTCCCAACCTAACTTAATTGGTACACAAAATACAGATTCATGTAGCTGCACGGAATAGCTAACGCAATTTAAAGGAGGGTTTCATGGATAGAAAGCCCTCCCTCACAAATTGCATCAAGATGTTGGAAGTCCTACTTTAGCATTAGCTTAGGTTTCAAAGATATTTAATTTATAAGTTATAACTGGCGCCCGCGAGTCTTCAGTCTGTTATCGGCTGAAAGGAAAGAGGAACAAATCTGATACTTTAGCTTTATTTTCTGCTCTAATTTACGAGTCTAGCTCTTAAACTTAGTTAACAAAATTTTTGTTTAGTATTGGCAATATTTATGTAAAGCGAAGTAATCGCAGTAATTTACCCGCGGGCACTCTCAGTGCCTGCCCGCGGGTAAATTACTTCGTTACAAATTTAGGACATCAATTATAAAAATAACTATTACTAATATGCGATAAACGGGTAATTCACGTAAAAACTACCCGACATGTTTCGACCTCATCCGGAGGCCTTCCTCTGGGTGAATATGATTGGCGATGCCTACACGTAGACGTCCCGAGTCACGCTTGTCATGTCGCCCAGACTTTTAACGAGAGGAACGGGTTTATCTCATATCACCCGTGTGGTTCCGGGTTAGAATAGGGCCATTTCATCTCTTCCTGTGGATGTCGTAAGAGGTGACTAAAGGACTAAGCACAAACATCTCGTGCTTCATTTGCATTCCCAAAGAGGGTTGACGTCAGGCAGGCGGCAGGGCGTTAAACTATAGCCAAATCATTTAAACTGTTCCGGCTATTTCTTTTCCATTTCGCAAGGTCTTTTGCATCCTTGGGTGGTCTTTGGCATCCTTGGGTGACCATTGACATGCATGTTATATTTGGAGAAGAAAAAGATGGAAAGCGCATCCCAAGCTCCGAAGCAGCACAGCTATGTATGCAACCGGGAACGCGCTTAGATGAAGAAGAAAACGCGTTTATCGCATATTAGTAATATCTGTGTCTCACGTTAGTTTTAACCATAAAAAATACATCAGTGTAAGTGAGGTATTGATACTAAAAACCTCTACGAAACGTAGACGCTCTACAACTAATATGCAATGAAATGTTTTCATTGATATCTTTAGTGTTATATATTTTCTTTAGAAGGGATACCAGTATTATTAATAATCAAAACGCATTCTTTTTGATTATATTGGAAAAAAAAATATTTGTTTACACAAATAATTTTTGAGGTGAAAACTTCTTTAGCGGCGTTGTGCACTTTTTTTGTAATGGGTAAAAAATGTAAAACACGCGTCAGGACACCTGTCCTGATCGATAATTCGTAAGACGGATGGAGAGTAGACAGCCGGCGCGGCGTAGGAGAGGAAGTATCCCCCTCTCTTTCTACGTTGCGGCGAAAATGTATGCCTGCGCCTGCTGTTTCGTTTAGCTGAGAGATAAACTTTTTAATGTAATATAAATTGTCATGTTTGTGTACGATAGCGCAATAAATAAATATTGTATTCTACCACATAAATTATAGTACTTTTATACTGATAATTAAAGCAATTCGTGCAAAATTATTCTCTAACTATTCCAAAATATCAAAAATGCACAACGTTAATATTCAAGTTTTCTCTTCTGCCGGCACTCCCGGAGTGCAACCCGTAGTTTTTTTTATTTGCATTTTTATCTGTCACTACGATGGCTCTGTGGATTCTGATTCGTTGAACTATGGTCAGTACAAACAAAGTAAATAAATATAATAATGATATGGCACTTGTTATTTTAGCTGGGGTTGCTTGTTATCACTTATAGGAGTCTCCACACAAAACGTATCTTCCGCTACTGACTGTGTAACGTAGTTTATGCCTATACCATACATATCCAACGTTGTTTTCATGGCGCTTATCGCACACACCGACTGCCTTGTTAGCGATTTTCGGCAATGACAATAAACAAATCTTTACACATTGGCTTGGCTACATAGCTTTGGCTTGAATACACTATTATGTGCTAACATTGTATCGAATTTCGGTGCCGTAGAATATTCTAGTCGCATCGAATGTAAAAATTTTATATCTTACTTTGGCACTGAATGTTTGTCTGCTCACAATCAGCGGCCGATAATGCCCTTGTTGTGGACACTGCCTAAGTACGCATTCCGCCCTCGTCACGCGGGCTACGGATGTTGCCCGCTGATAATAACCGTTCTGTCACATGTGACAATGCATGCCCCTACTGTTACCTAACTTAAGTACTTGATAAACAAGCATACCGACAGACGTGTATCTAAGCGCCCTTGCCCGCAATCTCTTAATATGCTGACTCGCAAATTTTAGAAAGCAGTACAGATATATGTACGAGTATGTATGTAGATAAACTTACATATACTTACATGTCTTTCCAAAAGCCGCAAGACCGAAGATCACACGTTTATGCTTGTTTCTACCAAAAGATCGAATAGAATGTATACGTTACTTTTCAAGACAGTATGGATGTGTGAATTCATGGATACTGACAAATACAATGCACGTACGTAAAGGTTCGAGACGAACTGAAAATTATAAAAAATACAAATTCAAAAACACGTAGGAGTCTAAAGTGTCTGGGATGCAGTTGAAATCGATTCCATTACATTGAATTCAAATAATTTGAAATTGCATTGTCGTTTTACCGGTCGTAAATCAAACCAAGAGGTGTTAGGGAAGTAATCTTAAAGTTCTTTACAATTTCTCATTTGAAGGAAAGTTTGGTGATTTGTGTCGAGGGATTCGAACCGAGGTATTTTATATTGAGGGACCGAGAACCAATCGACGACCTGCCGCTGAAAACTTGTGAACAATTCCCTTATCTATTACTGAAAAAAGAAAATGTATTTATAATCCCAAATCGTTTTTAATTAAGTCACGTACCCAAGAAGTTAATTCTGGGTTAGAGGAATAATAATTTGGATCTAGACTTAACCACAGTAAGTAATTAAGTATATAGATACAAGAGTTCTAACTTTTGCTACTTCATAGATACAATACAATAACCAGAGTTTTAGCAACGTGATTTGAATATAAATTCAATGTGTGTACAAAAGAATAATGAAGTTACTGAAATATTTTACATGCAAACCACATTTATTTAATATAAATACTGAGTAGAATGTAATAAATTTATAGACTCCTGACGAGCTTTCGTACAGTACAAGCATTAAAAATATACATAATATGATTTTTATGTCGCAAATATTTAAAAAATACGTCGTATCGAAATGGTCGCATTAAAGCCGGCCCTAGTTTGCGCCCGCAAGCTAGGGCAAAGCTTTTGGACTCTTTTCATGAAGTGGCGGAGTAGAGGAGGGGTAATGGGCTCTCGGTGTGCGGCCAACTCTCCGATAATTGGGACCATTAGCCGGCGCCTGCAGGTGCCTCCAGGCCGTCAAATTATTTAGTAGCCGCGAGGCCACGACACTGATAGAATTCACTGACTTTATTTTCCATCGCGCTTGTCAAAGTTCGCCGCTGCCGGGAAACCTTTCGCGTAATGCACCAAGTCGGGAATTCTGCTTATTACCATTATGAATATTAAAATGTTACCTTTGAATTAGTTACATGAATTAGCATTCTGTTGTACGTAGAGGCACGGACAAAGCGCGTCCCCGCTTCATTATTCATTTTTTATCTTTTTATGATCATAATATTTGCGATTTTTTTATATTTATAACATGTTATATTTAATCACAATTTTTGTTTTTTATTGTTACAGGTATGTCCATTTTATTATCACTTGTTGTCGTAAATTGTGAGTATACTTATGAATTATCACGAGAATGTAGACAGCTAAATGATGTCAACAACGAAAACCCAATACGAGTAACATTAGTGTAATTATTTCTCAACATTAAATTCAAAACGGTGATTATCGAACGCCCTCACTGAATACATAATAGATTGAATTCGTCATCGAATTCTGTAGTAAATTCCCACCGAAACACAATGCAGCGATCTGCTGGTGTCAGGAGGCTGAACGTGGAATCTTCAATTAAATCCGAGGGTTCATAACCTCTGTCAGAGCCCGCATTATTTGACAGGAGAGCCAATCACGAGTGGCTTAGGGCGGCCGGCCAATGTACAACATAAACGAATTTGGGCCTTCACACATGTATGTCGAGATTACTTGATAAAGTCATGTCTCTGGGAGACTCATCATTATCTGTGCCTACCTACGAGTATATCAGACCACATATTCGTTTGATTAATGCCCGATACTAGATAATCTGGGCCGGTGCTGATATATTTTGTTTTTTGTTATTTCTATTGTGTTTGGTAATATCAAATAGTATGGTAGATAAGGTGACAAAGACAGTACTTTGACCTCTGGATAACATTGTCTTTATGACAAATGTATCAATTTATTTTGAATCACAATCACAACGTTGTCAGTCCCAGTATTGCGACTCTTTCTGCACTCGTGATTCTTGCAATGTTTTGCAAAGGCTATCACATGGCAGTCAATAAGGTCGGCGATCGGTTACTTGGCAAATATTTGCGCCACAAGATGGAGTGGAGAGCATGTTGTGGTCAACACAAACACGATATCGCCGGGCGACGACGCCGTTGGCGCCGGCTTATATCTACCGCATTATGCTTTTATTATTGCTCCTTATAAATAACCCTACACTCATCGTCCTTTGTGCACTGCACAGTCTATTTTTAATGACAATGTGTTGGGTTGGGAGACTTGGAAACTCATCTGTCGAAGCTCGACTTTGGTTTGCGATTAATTTACGATTGTAAATTAATTTTCAAGTACGAAAATATTAGTAATTTAGAGTGACAGACATGTATATCAAGAGAAGGAAAAGTACTTATGAAGGCAACAACAGAATTCTAGCGAACAATGGGAGTTGTCATTTACACACGTACAATAGGGTGATGACAGGGTCAGAAAGTATTATTCTTATTAGTCCGTCTAATAGACTATTGAAAAATAATGGACCCATATTTTTCAGTTTAACAAAAAAGTATAAATATACAAAGTAGTGACTTGTGACGTTACCGCTATGTAAAAATCGAACAATGCCTGATTGCTGAATCTTGAATTGCGCTGTATCTTTGTCGTTTTTTGTTTTCAGAAAAAGAAAAAATACGCGTACAATACTTTTTATTAACCGATGGGCCAAAAATAATTTCCAGTCATCATGCCTATTAATAATATTATAACTAATATGTATGTAGGTTTCACATACTTGTCCAAGACGATTTTGTGGAAAAGCAATATAATGGAGAACTATTTCGAATCGACAAAAAAATTTCAAATAGTTACAGAATTAATTAATTTCTATTTATTTATTTTATTTATTTATTTATTTCAAAGCTTAAATCTATCTTTACAGTTTACACCAATACGATAGAATAGCACCTTAAATATATTAGTAAGTTATGTCTAATTATGATGAACGCTGTGTGACAACTCGATTTGACAAAATATGTAAAACAATTGCTTATTCATAACGGTATTAAAAATTCCTAAACAAAAAGAATTCAAATATTGGCAGAACCTATAAAATTATACGGTACAGACGAATTTATTTTGGTTGTATTCGGATGCTAGGAATAAATTAAGCTTTGTAGACGTAGAGACGTAGACGTGCAAACGATCGAAAACATTTTACATAGCGTTCATAAATTAGAAATTAATCCTGTGGATTCTAGCAAATATAATCCATTAAGTCGTATTTCTTTTCTAATTAAACAATGTTATCGCTCGTATGAAAGATAAGGGCAATTAATTTTCTGTAATGCCAGTATTTGATTAGGTAAGTTGCTACTTTTTGTATTATTAAGAATAGACCGTTATTTAAAAATGTTGTTACTACTTACTAAGCTGGTAGTAGTACTTTGTTGGACTTCTTCGATATAATCTTTGTAGGTTTACACTAACTGTACATTTAAGAAACGTACGCTTATTATATTAGAGTATAAATATTAAGTTTATACGAAACAAGCATTAAGGAAACGTTTTTGATAGAGAGAATCAGCTGCTAAAGTCGAAAAGTCATTAAGACATATCCAGAAAAACTACATTTATTTACCTATACCAATTCAAAGAAAAATAAATGAGTGGTAGTGAATTATTACGTAGCCTAGCGGCGGGCAGACAATGCGGCCGCCCGGAAAACGCTACAAAAAGCGTCGCGTGCGATGGGCCTCCTCACTCCTCGCTAATTAAGACTTGCTCGTTGATGCGCTATAATTAAAATGGCCAAATATTCCGAAAGTAAAACCTTTAAACAACAATTCCAAACACGATTTCAAGTATTCGCGGGTACAGATTAAATGGTAGAGATAAGGAAATCGATTTGACACTGTGACTCAATTTGGCTTTTATATAGAGAATAACAGCTGATACATATAAGGCGCTTTAGGTTACGCGCATGAACTAAGATATTTTGAAGGTGTATAAATTGATGTGCAAGTTTTTGAGAAAAGTCCCATAAATGAAAGTGTGATGAAAAAGTGATTGAAAGTGCCTATTGTGGGCGCGTACTTACTAGCCATTCATATCTAGAGTTCTTGCGATTGCGATAATTCGATTCTTTGAGAACACGATTCTTCAATGATGCAGAGCAAAACCATACTCTTAATACTTTCTTTTAACACTCCTTGAGACCTGTAATTATTACTTAGTACATTTATGTAATCAGCAGCTAGGTACAAGTGATTTGATTACACCTTTTAATTAAAATGTTCGAAGAGAGTAAAATATTGTATGTTCCACGTATTTCTCGAAGAAATAATGATTTCATAATCATTACATACGCGTGCTGATTTTTACTTGTTCATCGCCTTTGAAGCGTAAACTCCGCTAAGTATGAATCACACGAGGTTTACTGTTGAAGCTAAATGGTCCATGATCGATTCCGAGGTAGGTATGCGGCCGCGAAAGCCGGCCCGGCACGCCTGCGCATGCTGATTGTTAAACAACGGAATCTCACTTGAAATTGCAGCAAAACGCATTCCTTTCCTACTCATCATTCGAACGAAACGCTTCGTTTCAGAATATACGAGTTTCATTGTGTCTTCTCACTCACGACATTTGTTTTACGTTCCAACAATAGGCATAAAACTTGATTTGCTAAGTAGGCATTCCTTCTGTGACATATCATAAAAGATACTAACAGCGTGTGAGGTCCTTTTACGCATTATCCCTTTTGGTTCTCTTACATATTTATCACACAAAGTCTGTTTTGCGTGAGTCACAAAGAACAGAGTCCGAAATTAGCATTTTATTCATGTTGCACGGTATACCTGCCGTGAACATTGACATCAATCCGGTCGGTCTGTCGAAATGTAGGTCGTCGCATAGCTTAGATCGGAGATGAGCATTGGTGGGAATACTGTGAATTATTAGCATAGCCTTTGCGAATTTATTGCGATGTGGCATTTCCTATTACCTATGCGGCCGGGGCAGGAATGCGAGGTAGTGCCTGATGAATCATGGCTCGCTGCGCGGCGCACTCCTGAGGTCACGTGGCTGTGCGATGTCGTCATTGGTGCAGCCGATACCAACTTTACAGACATTTCTTGAGTAACCTCCTGGTAAGATTCATACATAAATGTAAAGGATACATTCTTATTACTTATCTACGGTTTATACGGCTGATTAAAAGAGCAGGCCCGGAAAAAATCCTTAACGGAATTGCCAATGAATAAATAAACATACGCCATCGCCTGGAACCGTATAAGAATTTTTAGAGGCTGATCGACTTGAGCATCTGAATCAAACATCCATATTTAATGGTTCCGCCATCCGTCAATCGAGCTCTGAGTAAGAGTACGAGCGCCATATACTGGCGTACAGACTACTCTGGTCAAAACCTATCTGACACGTAAGGCTACAACTGTCTAAATGTTAGAATCGATTTTCCTCTCTACGATTATAAATATAGAGGTGTTGATTGCGTGACTAAACGGCCCTGCGTTGAGGCCGATACATCTCGGGGGCGTTTATTGGCGAGAATTGGGCGCATCCCGGTTGTTCGACGAAATCGCTATCCGTCCTACGCGCCGCTATTATCTGATGGGACTTAGGGCAAACCAGATTTGGTGCAACGTCAATATAATCAATGTGGTATTTCCGCCCGCACCGCTGTATCCGATACTTTACAGAGGTTTCCTTATTTGATTTTCCCGTTTCATTTTGTCGCAGATATTATGATTATTAAGTGCTTTTACAAAGGAGATTAATTTATTAAAGGCGCGGCTCTGTAATAAAGTTAAGGCCGGTGGTTACGAGTTTAAGACTATATAAAACGTTCTTAATTGTGAAGTCGTGGCAGCAATATTGTCTATGGTTTATGTGAACGAACCTCGTGCTGCAGACCAGCACAGAGCGGCCTTGTTAACGACCCATTTCACGGCGGCCATCTGGTTATGAGAAACAACCGCACTTGATGCCTTTCTCATAAAACTCTCGTATTTATTCTCTTGAAAGGTTAACATAAAGTTAATAAATATCAACAACTGGGCGAAGCCAAACATGCGTAGTTTTTGAGTATACGCAGAAAATGAGTTGCGTTATTTTGGCTGCATTCGGTTTCATACAAAAATCCTGTTTGTGCCACACGACGACGTAAATTAACTTGAATTTTTGAAGAACATAAATTTTATTAAAGTCTTCTTTTCTCGGCATCACCAGAGTGTCGACTGGTAGATAAAGCCTATGGCTTTAAATCCGCCTAATACATTTGTTATTAAGTTATATAAATAAATAAAAAAATAGCGTCACTCATTTTCTCCAAAAAATATCGCTGTTTTGGCTTGGCCCAAAGTAACTACCCAAAAGTATTCAAAATATTTACTTTCATTTAGGTAGACATGTATTTTGTTTTCCACGCCTACATTCTAGAGTGAATTAGAATACTCAATTAAAGTAGGTCCCCCACCGCGGATGACATTTGTTACAACTTAGGAAACGGTTCGTCTGCCCCGCAGGCACTTTGTGTTTTAGAGATTCAGCAATTTGTTGTACTCGCAGTAACCGGAGACTATTTTAGAATTAAAATTAAGGTAAAAAATCCTTTTTTACTGTATAGAGTTACGCCATGTTTCTTAAACTTTTCATTATTTTCAGACAAACATACGATTAAAGTTATATGATGTACCTAGTTATGTACATTTACAACCAATTCAAATAACTCTTTCTTTGTTCGATGATTAACAACCAATAAAAGTGGAATAAAGTTTTTCACCTGCATAATTCCATTTAAAATATTTATCTTTCTATACCTATATGATAAAAATAAATTGCCGTCTCACTAAAACTAGAGTACGGTAGGACCGATTTTGTTACTTTTGGTTTTGAAATATTTGTGAAAGTCCAGAAAAGGTTTATATGGTGAGAAAATGTAAAAATAGGAATAGGAACGGCAAAATAATGCTAGTAAACAATAATTATATAAGACGGTGCACAAGCGAACATACCCTTTTAAGTAATCACACAGATGGATAGTGTCATATTAATAGTTTGTTTCATAATAATATCAACTTTTAAATATTACGAGTATAATTCCTCGAAGTCGGAGGCCCGTCGCATTTATCAATGCCGTAGCCATATGAGTAGCTGCAACAATAGTAAATGATATAGTAAAGACCGGCATGCGTGGTGCGATGCCCACGCGGTCCTCTCCGTCTGCCATTGGATAACAGTCAATTGGTCCTTTGTGAGGACTTCGGGCCTCCTCGGACCCGACTGATCAAGTCCTACAAATACAATCATTGAAGGACTATAGCCACAACACGCTCAAATTGATCGATAAACTTTCAATTGCCTTTTAATACATATGACATGTGTGTAACCAATATATTTTATAGCATCGGCTGAGGAAATTGTCGGCAACTTGAAGATGAGTTTGAGTTATAAATATATATACCTAATGAAACACATTCTGTCTGTTTATGACTGCAATAAGGTTAGATCAATCATCGTTTGCTGAATCATTTTATAGAATTCCAGTGACTTTTATATGCTTGCCCTAATTATGCATTAATTCTTAGTCGAATTAACATTAACCCTATACTAATGTATAATGCCACGAAAATGTTAATACCCATCCATCGAAAATGTAAATCCTACCCAAAAAAAAACGATCACATCACTAACATCACTGCATCGTACAACCAATCGTCATTACTCGTATTGTATTAGTAAAATTCACTTCGAATGCGATCTGTTAATCCCGTGTAGAGTAGAGCCGGGAACGGAATCGATAACCAAACACATGTAAATGTTTATCGCGTATCGCGCCGCACCGCACCGTGCCGGCCGCCCGTTTTCCGTGATTAATTCAATCGGATGCTCTGCGGATACAACCCTCCTGATCCTTTAGAAAATACTCTGATCAGTTGCTTTGATTCGCCGAAGCTTAACTGCGAATATGCCAAGTGGTTTTCGTTTTTCGCATAATTTATGGCCACTTCGAAATGGTGTTTTGGTTTCGTTTTTCTATCGTAGTGGCTAGTTTTGTTTCCGAATAGCTTTTCGATTAGCAGTCTGGGATCTTGCAATTTTAACCGTCTCGCCTGGCTTCATTTTAAAACACTTCCTTTTTGTAAAGCATATATTTGGAGGATACTTATTAATTATGCCGTCTGCTTACCTTTGTTTTACAAACTTAACACTGTCTGAATCTTACACTAAATATCTATCTTGTCTATATTACTAATTGTTTCTATCTTAAGTTCTTTTAGGAAATTATTCTTTTTTTTGCTCATGGCTCAGACAATATATAATTAAATATTTACCACAATTTGGAGTTCTATGTTAATAATTAATTACATAATTTAAGTTTAACAAAATATGGTGTAAATTAAAATGCTTAATATTAATAATAGCTACTGAAGTTTTTAACGGTCGACACTCGTAATAACCAAGAGCTATTAATTTAATACAGATTACAGATAGCGTACCCTCAATGCTAATTGCTTTAATAAAAGGATTCGTAAGTACTAGGCGCCTCGAAGACGGCATTAGGATGATTCTCCCTTGTAACGCAGTTATAAAGATAAATCGGTCCCATCATTTTTAAAGTCTTTCAAAGTAGGGAGATTGTAGTGAGCGTTGTGATTGGGAGGAACAATTTCCCGGCGGGACGGGATCCTCATTTCCTGAGTTCGCGAGCCGCGCTCGCCGCCGCGCCCGCTGACTCCGAAATATTATTTCGAGCTTCCGCGAACATCTCTCAACGCATGACACCCGTTTCGGCTTTATCTTCATTCAAATTTTCATTTCCCAAATTACTGCAAAATGGGTTATAGAGATTTTATTTTCGAGCAGAAAATTATGTTTTAACTTTACGTCTCTCGCTTTTGTAAGAACATTTTCAGAGCATTTTGAGACTTTCTACCTTTTTTCCAAAGGAAGTCGCGTGATTTAACCAAAGCTCATAACTAACTCTCATTAATAAGTAAAACGTGGATGTAAATATATTTTAACATCAAGACGGACTGAAGAATTATAGCAGTGCTTCAGCTTCCGTATGCGTGCCTCCAACTGCCCGGAGCCAAAAACACGAAAGTACGATTTAGTTTGAGCGCCGCCTTTATTCTTTTGTGTCTCGGCGTCTTTAAAATGCGATTCTCGTTTAAAATACGATGTGCACTCCAGACAGCGTTTCCATCAAAGATACGTCAGTGATGCAAAGTAAGATGAATTCTTCGACCATTCTTCTTATTTTGTTCGGTTTGAACTCAGGCATTTTTCTGTTATTTATCATTCTTTGGCTGGAAATTTCATCCAAAGTAATAAAAATATTTCTGTTTTATGCATTGTAAAACAAGCAACTGTACTTTAATCTTGGATTTGTTAGCTTTAACTTCAAGTGAGTTATATTTTTATGTCTGTCTATTTTCATTTTATCTTATCATATTTTAGAAACTGTGAGTGTTATGTTGCATTTTGATTGCAAGATGCAGGTACAGAATTTGTTTGACAAATTCTCCATACTACGTTTCAATAGTCTTGACAAATATGTCCTACATAATATTCAACTATAAGATAGAGTATAAACATCTTAATAACTGGATCGATGCAAGGTAAAACAAAGGAGGAGCGTTCGCTCCCTCCCTTATGTACTGTAGTTTATGTTGCACACGTACTTAGGTGTTTAGTTGGTGTTAAAGGAATTCCTCTGTGGCGAATACTTCCGCAAAGTGTATTTATGTATCCCAGCGCAGCGCAGCCCGGAAGCAGTTCAATTAACTCTGGTATTTAAGGTTGCCATCCACTGGCGCCTCTGATTGCGCCCCTCCTACCACCCCACGGGATTTCCTATCTTCCTTTTAATTTTCAAATACAATAAATACTTCCTTTGCTTACAGCTTCTGCTCTCATTTAACAGAAATGCTAGGTGATTCAATAATTCTGTTTTACTGCTTCGCTGACAGGAGGCTCTTAACAAATGACTGTCGCCCCCTTAATGTTTATTTTGTGCTGAGTTCCATACAGCTGCGATTCAACGTTAGTATTGTAATCATTTTCTAACAACGGGTAGTAATGGCAACCGTAATTGGGTAGTAATACCGATAGAAGATGCTACAATCATTGCTATTACCTGTCTAGACATCGACAAGTAAAATCGTATATTATGTTACTGTTGCATAGACAGCCTGCGCAATTGAATGCTTCAAATAGCTATTATTTCAAGTCTTTACGACTTTTATAACGGCTGTACGGAAAGTTGTGTAATAACTTACTAACTAGGAGCGTTCTCTGTAGCAGTTCGTATTATATTCAAAACTAAAGCAAGCCGCTGTATTCACTAGAGAAATATACGGTTTAGGCGGCCGACTCTGCCTTAATTTAACAAAGACTGACTTCACTTCGATCACAAATGTGTGTTAATGGTTAAAATTTTTGTATAAAGAAATAAGTCATAAATATTGGAACATAAATATTTTACAGTCACAAAGTAGCAAGTGTTACTTTAGAGTGAGAGTTTATCTATAAAATAAATAGTACACGTGTCATTGACATACATGAAAAGCAAAGCCTAGGCGTATAGTTAGTTATACACAGGATCGAACATAATATACTGAAACTATTTTAAGGGTGGATTCAGTATATGATACTGAACAACTTTCCTCAAATTAGTTTTCAATTTTCGTTTTTTTTTATTTTTTTCATTTTTTTTATTTGGTTGTTGTTTGGTTGTTACTGAGTATTCAGTAACTGTGAAAGTGTAAAATCTTCTCGATGTGAACACAGCATGCACATAAAATAACTGCTATAGAGAAGTACATATAACTACACTGAACAATATATGTTCCTTGGGGAAAGTTGTTCAGTATCATTAACTGAATTCATCCTTAAAATAGTTTCAGTATATTATGTTAGACCCTGTGTAAATCACCCGATCAAATGTACGTTTACGAGACGATAGTAGAGTAAAAGATCGGACGAGTTATCTTGGCTTGATCGATTTTGCAAATACGAGTAGGTATGTTACTCAATTCCCGCGTCGCGACGAGGTAGGCATAGTTCAATACGGAATGCCTTCAGGGCAACCCAGATAAAACCCGACCGAACTGTTCCCAGCAAAAACTCCCGTCTTATCTAACTTGAGATAAATGAGACTTCAAAGTTCTCAACATCGACGCTGAACTCAAACCGAACGGAATCTAATCACGAAAATTTTGGACTCAAACGCTTGTGAATTTATCCCTATATACATAGGTACTCGTAACTACGAGTACAAAACTTTCTTTACATGCAGTAGCATGTAAAGAAAGTTCTGTAAATATTTTACTGTCTGAGTTATACACAGTGTTGATGATTTTTTAATATAAATCTTATTTATTCTCTACACAATTTTAAGTTAGGGTCATAAGTATTTTAAATCGCTTAAATTTTTAAGATTACAATTCTCGGAAATATATCTAAATTACATTTTAACTTTATATAATAATATTTAAAAAAAAAAAAACAATCTTCTCTATATTTCTAACCCTCCCCTTGACATTTCTGCTGCAATGGTGCCCAATATACTAGCTGCGTTACCGCGCTGACTGTTTTTATGATATCATTATATTTTAAAGTGTAATAAATCAGGTTGATAGATTTAGTATAAGTCGTATATTTTAAAGTATTATGTATGATAGACAGCCTTTCTGAGAAAATTAGACACCGGTGATGGTAAAACATGATCGCACGAAACGAAATACGAATATCTTGTAACACATGTTTGGCAAATAAATTTACATTGTAATAAGCTGACATTGTTTAGTGTTGTCAAGGTATTTGCCGTATTTGTAAAAAATAAATACAGCGGATATACTTAACTGTCTTCTTAAATCAGTCATATAGTGAGCCATCAATTCAAGGAGTGCAGACTTAATAAATTTTCCAAAAAAATCAGCGCTCCTAAAATCGGTAGCATTGCACTATTTTAACTGATTGATATAGGCAGTTTTTTAATATATATGGCGGATTGTCTTTTATGATAAAATCAATGCATAACACAACCAATTGCAATCAATTAACTCGTCTTTTCGCGGACATGTCGCGCTTTCCTCGTAAGTGCTAATAATAGGGGATAGGACAACTTTTCACAAAGTGTTTGAAAGTAATTAGAAAGGTTATTTATTACCATAAAAAATAATATTTTATTAAAATAAGGCTGTAAATATACATAAATTACATAAAAAATTTGAATGCATAAAAATGCCGCGTAAACGCTTCCATCTGTCACCTTGGCCGCGTGACGTCATCTGTTTGTGAGTAAACATCAAACAATCAAGTAGTGAAAAGGATGGCAGTAGTGGAGGTCACAAATTCACATAGTAATGTTGACATCTATGGTTGACATTTTGAGGTTAACCCAGCCGTCAAAAATGACAATTACAAACGAATGACGTAACGCGCTGTGACCGGAGTTTCGTTCAAGGTGGCGAACAGATTAAAAATATTGCAATTAACGCATTTTATTTCTTGATTTCAAAATATAAATCATTATTATTTCACAAAAATACTCATTGAATGGTCAGTTTATTTAATTAACATTATTTCTAATTAGAATAAAGATTTTTTGGTGAGACCTGTCCGATCCCCTATTCCACGTCCTTATTTGCTGCACTTGTTCGTTAAGCTTATTAGGTACATGAAGGACAAATACTCTCAAGAAGCGACAGGGAAGACCATCCTCTCCCCCGACCTGCGGTATCGCGCACCAAATTTATTCTTCGAGAAACGCAAACAATCTGTATTCCAATTTTCTATTCTGAACTCAACTGAAGCTCTACAAACTGTGAAATTACTGGAAGTGAGATGACACGGCGTAGGCACCTATTTACAAACGGATAATTCCTGAATTGCGAGTCCGATGCGGATGAGACGAGTGGTGGGTGCCGATGGCAATGGCGTCGTCTCATCTCCGGTTTACACTTACCATGAATAACGCTGCCCGACACAAAATAAGGATAAAACAAAAAACACAACATACTACGTTCTCTTAAAACTACTTTACTTGACTTTTCTTTTAAGAAAGGGCCGTTCCTTTAAGTAAAAGGAGAATTAAACAAAAAGTGACAGTAGAAGTGTAATGTTTGAATGGGCAAATGTCTACAAATAACTAGAAATTCTTACATATTCGTTATGATTTTTAACGCTATTTTCAATGAATGACTATTTTTCTGTACATTTATTATTTTATAGCTGAGCGGACAAGCTTCAGTACCCCGCGGGAAGTTACTTGCGGAAATGACAGCATTCACACCAAAATTTACAAAATACTAGAGTAGACAGACCTATATCTAATATAACTTTACAATGGATTCAATTTGGATATAGAGAACTTTAAAGCCTAAACATAAAAAAAGATGGGGTCGGTGACGCATTCCGCGCTTACCAATTTTACGGTATATCCATTTTGTTCACTTACAAGTAACATTTGAGTAGCATAATTTTGTGAATATGTTATCTGACTTTTGCTTTTACAAATTCCTAGTACTAGTTACTGAAAAAAACTTAATTGCAGAATAAATAACGTTGTATTTTTTTTTATTGACGTTGTTTCTTAAAACTTAATTGCAGAATTAATAACGTTGTATTTTTTTTTATTGACGTTGTTTCTTAGATTGTTAATGTGGTTTAAACTTAGAGCATTAAGGTTTAAATTAAGGCACCTCTAGCATATCGTTACACTCAACTAGCTTCCACATACCGTCGTACCACGTCATGCCGCCAGTTCAGCGGACAAGCTCGAATGCCCCTCGGGAAGTGAGGCCGAGGTGTACCGCTGGAACCACCATTATGCATCATTAGTTCTCATATTATTGAGTTCCCAAACCTTATTACAAGTTTTAATGGACTGCGAAAAGCTGTTTTATTGTTCTTATATGAGAAAGGGGCTAATTGTCGATTTTGTAAACTAAAACATGCTTTGAGTCCAATTAACATTTTTTTTATTATATTTTTCATTCTTTTAACACATTGCTGATGGGCACTAAGCTAGACACACTATAAATACCAATTGATTTACATCTACAGACGTAGTTTGGCATAATAATTTATTGCCTTTAACAATCTACTCTAGTCCTCAAATATGACGAGACGAGACTACGAGACTAAAAATGGACTATGCAGTTAAATATTTATTGTAAATTACAGCAGAAAACTTTATATACGTATATTATTGTTCTCATTATATTTGGTATATGACATCTTTATGTAAAAATATATGTAAATACGCTTTACAATTTACGTCTGGGTTGAAAACATTAAAACGCAACTATATTTATTCAAAACTAAGCAATCAATTTAAAAGGTATTGACGTCTAGCAATCTTGTTTTACGCGACCATCAAATGAAAATTGAGAGTGAAATAACGGATTCCAGATTTACAATGTTGCAATAAAATTTTAATTATAGTGACATAAATACAGACAAGTCTTAAATATTTACTGGCATTTCCAGCTTCCTATTCCGTCCCGTGCCGTTTACAACTCCGTAACTACGGCTGACTGTTAAGTTTACACTACCAGTAAATCTTCAATGAGGCTCTTTGTGCCTCAAAGACGCCGGCTGCGGCGGGCAACTACTGAATTCACTAAAATGTTGGCATCGATCGTGATTTCTGTCTGTATGAAGTTCACACTGGTAGTATTTATTTATTTTACTCTTTATTGCACACATTTTAACAAATTATACATAAATAATAGAAATAAATTTTAGCATACAAAAGGCGATGTCGATGTTAATGGGCGACTCGAGCAGAAAGTTGTTTCAGAGTCATAGCGAATAATTTTCTCGATTTTTTTTACCAGCTTTAGCTTATCAGCTTCTTGTTTATAATAATATTGCATCTCATAGTCATTAATTGTATGTATGCAAATTTAATCTCAATCAGAAACCGGGATGTGGCTCAAATTTAATTTGCAAAATTTGACTCATACAAATAAACAACATACAGGGCAAGCTTAAAATAAAAGCTTGTAAAAAAGATGGAAAAGACAGTTCTAGCATGGTGAAATAAATAGCAATTTCAAACGCACATAGCAAGTTTTAATAGAGATACTTAGGTAATATACAAGCACTGTTCTTACTGAACATGCAAAAACCTGGTGTTGCAGTTGTCCATGAGCAGAGGTGACCCGCTTGTTCGTTTGCCGCCCTGTAACATAAAAAAAAACTTGATTTTTATTTGTATTTATTTATTTAAAAAGATTTAAAGATTGTGAGTCTTTTCACGTACTGGTGTAATTATTATTGTTCTGATACGATGACTACTGTCACTACCACTCGCCTTCTTAACTTGACTATTGCAAAAAACTTCTAGCCAGAGGATAGATAGTTCATTTGGACTGTTAGCAGATAAGGTTTCTCTATTCCTCAGCTCAATTTATTGCGTTATAAATCCGTCGTGCGCCCCGCGATGACTTGCACTCTTCGGCCCGCCGCTTTTAAATTCCCCCCCACTCCTAAAGGGGCCATTAATTAATTTCGCCGCATTGCTTGTGTGTTCAATTTGAGTGTGACTTTGTTCTTTAGGACTTTTTGTGAGGCTTCGTGCCAAGTCCACTCAACTTTTTTTGTAAACTGTATTGTGGTAAGATATGCGAATTTATAGTCATTTGGTTTATTACATACAAATATCGCAGCAATTTAATTTAAAGATAAAATTAAATTACTAAAATCAAATTTGAATTATTTAGTTTTATTAAATTAGTAATAAGTCTAGCCTTAATCATGACCAAACTGAACTCCATTAACTTGATAATGTCATATTGTTAGGAACTTACCGTACAAAACATGTGCCTTCATGAATGTTTACTAATAACCCCTCTATTGTGATACCATTAGTTTCTGGCCCCATAGCCCGTGCAAGCTTTTGTGCTGAAATCCGATCCGCGCCGATTGCCGATGACTTGCACTTTGTCGTAGCAAGTTAATTGTGTTGCGCCCGCCCACCCTTCTACGAGCCGCTCTGCCTTCGTAGCACGTAGCACTACGTCTACGAATATAAATTTACCGAAAACTGCTAATGCACTGTTACGACTACCGTGTTTGAATCAAATACGTGTATTTCATTTTTAAATTCTACACCAAAATATACCGCTACATTTTAAACATAAAAGTCGTCGTAAAAATTATTTTCGCTTATTAAATTTTACAGTTACCACATAAACAGGGATGGAATTAATGCTGCCAGAATTTCCACCGGCATCTCGATAAAATGTTACGATTTATTTTCTCGTACATGGTGCGGTGGAGACTCTACGTAACTGCAAACTGGCATCACACTGTTACTAACTTGTTAACGATACTCGGAAAAAACGATAAGAAAAAGTGGGAGGCATGTTTTATTAATTCTCCGTACATACGGCGCGGCCGTGGAATGGAGCCGACCGCCATTTTTCTGCGGACGAGATTTAAATATGGAATTCCGGTGTGCGAGCGGGAGAGGCGCGTGCCATTGACCTTGCGCCAGGGCCGCGCACGCGCTGCGCCCGCGCCGCGACTCGCAACACAGCATTGCACTTCTATGCTGCTATTTTAATGCACGAGTGCAGCACACAGCCGCGTTATCGAGTCCCATGTCGCAACGCATCTGTTTGTAATTCACTCATTTCTATTTTATTTGTTTTATCACTAAGAGAAAGGAATTAGTGAGTATTTGATTAAGTATTTTTAAAATATAGGGTTTTTAATGTATTTTTAATAGATTAAAGTTTGGTTTCTGGCACGCAACTAGTGCCTAGGTATTAATTAGGTTATTTGTTAGGTTTAGAAACATCATATGTCTTCTTAGATTAGAGCTTGGATAGTTATCTTAGATTAAAGCTTGGACAGTTAAGTGTGATAGATAATGCATATTGCATTATCATAAAATGTATACTTACACATTTGCCTATAAAAACAACATTGAAAGAGTTGTATTTCAGTATAACACAATTATGATGATGGTTATGATGCCATGATGATGCATGATAATATTTCTTAGTAACAAACACATGTAATATACATATACTCGCATGCCTGGTATCAGTTTACTCTAGCTCTTAATCTAATTATTTTTATGCGAATACCAATTATTTTTAATAAAAAGTTTATGATTAAATCTACAGGTACGTAACGTTAGATTTTGAATTACCAGCTTACATAGGTAAATAGACTATCAAATGAGGATTACCTACATGGAGATAAAAAGATAAAAAACAACAACTAAGTTTATACACCTAGTCATAATTAGGTAGAACTTCTGGTGTACTAAAACTACCTATATAATTTATAGCACCATACATAACACATGAGAAAAAATCGGGTGCATTAATTCACGTTCGCTAGCTTAGTTGTCAACCTTTACTTACGAATAGACAAAAATTTGATAGTTGCTAGCCCTGTATAGTATATGTTACATTGTGTATTGTGAAACAGAGCTCGTACTGAATGGGGTCATCAATCTGTCAAACAAGACGACAAAAACATATTTTACTACGCTCTTTACATACACAGATATTTTTATACTTCTCAATGAAAAATACTTAGTCACGGGTTAGTGAGTTCAATATCTGAATCAATATGTCTAATTATGCAACTCCTTTATCTTAATTAGAACCATTTGTTTAAGTAATTAACATCTTAAAACATTTCTTATCTGTATTTTTTCATCATTTAATAAATACTGAGAGTATATTAAAACAAATGATAAGAAAATATTATTAATTCGATGAATAAATCGATATAAGATACTAGGTATATCTTATATCGATTTATTGATTTATTGTACTTTGTTATACAACAAACGAGACAAACAATGGAGTGTAGGTAACTAAATTGAATTTCTTTGAGAATGGCATACTTATGCTTCCAAAATTACGTAGCACTGAAATTATACAATAATTTAACATCTATCTAAGGGAATGTGAAATTATACAATAATATGTTAAATTATTGTATAATTTCACATTCCCTTAGATAGAGCTATTTATTATACACATCAAAGAACATCATGAAAACATGACGCCGGCGACGCGTCTAAGTACTCGTCAGAGAAAAATAGATATGATTATGGAATAAGTAAAATTATTACACAAAAATTATGTTTAGCTTTAAGCAAATAAGGAGTAGGAAAACAAAAACCTGTGCTACCTTATTTTTTAAAAATTAATGTAAATATAAATCAAATCACCAAAGAACCTTACTACCTTATTGCATTGATATTTGCATTCAGTTGATTGTTTTGACATACGTATAAATGCTTTGCAGTGTTGGCTGCAGTTACAGCATTTGAAATAAGGACTGAAATGATGTTTTTGAACCTTTATTCAGCACAGTTTTCTGTACCAAGTAGCAGACAGGTACGCATTAATGCTGCCGTGAGGTAGTGTTGCCGTGCTGCCAATCACACCGTAGAGTAATAGCATAGCATCCACCTAGAATCGAAAGCTCGCTCATTAGCCTGCGCGACTCGGGTTCGCATGGTAAACAGCCGATCGTCACACGCGCCGGGTACTTAATTAGGGAAATTACTGCTTGTTTACATATCTGCTGGAAACTTGCCTAAACCGCTGCGTAAATTCCACCATTGTGGCGCGACTTGTTTTGTCGCAGTAGTAGCAAACAGCGTGTCTGTCCAACTCAGGTTTAACAGGATTTTAAATGTTTGAGGACGTATTGGTTTATCTAACTATACTGACACTGGAATGAATATAAATAGTAGGAATTAATTTTAATTTATATTTCTTCTCAAAGGTTACCGATTAGTAATTAAATATTTGGATACAAAAATCATTCTTATCATCAACTACAGTAGGTTTGTAAAATCCACTGTTGCTGATGATGGGCTTCAAAATTCATAATAATTTACGCCATCGCATCACCGCTATCCATCTCTGTAGCTGGTCATCACAATTCAGTGCTTTTTAATAATTTGTTTGGTATCTATCGTAGGGTATCTAATATAAACAAAACTCCAACGTACTACTTTACGTTTTGTGGCAACACCACAGAGCTCTGTGGTCGAACCACAAAACTGGAAGCATCCTTCCAGTTTAGCTACGTATTTTTTTATTACCCTTTTACGTTCCACTGCCGTTCTTTCCTTCCATGATTCTCTATCCTTGGTCTTCACTTTTTAATCTTTATCAAATGCACGCATATCTTTTGCCTATCTCGCCTTCCGTGTAGTTGCGTAAATAATGATTAAATAATTACTGATCCTTGTAAAGGTTTGTTAGTCTCCTGAACCACACTTACTACAGTGTGAAAATTGCCAAAACAACTAATATAATATGATCTTTGACATCTTGATATATTACACTTACAGTACTAGATACTGCCAACGTAATCATAATCGGGAATTAGATCATCGATAGTAACCGCCGTCGACACACATCAAAGAGACTTCTAAGAAGATGTAGGACCACCACAATGGTCGCCAATTACGGCTTTTGCTGGCATTGTGTTATCTGATACGGCCTGTGTACGCTATCGAATGTCGCTTTAGGAAAGAAGATTACTGTGTGATTGCTTATTTCAGTATTATTTTTATTTCTGACAGTTTCGAGTTGATTTTGGGTATTAATTTAATCATCATGAACTAAATTGGCTACTCTGTCTAGTATTATTATCACAGATGTATACTAATATTATAAAGCGGAAGAGTTTGTTTGTTTGTTTGTTTGAACGCGCTAATCTCAGGAACTAATGGTCCGATTTGAAAAATTCTTTTTTTGTTGGGTAGTCCATTTATAGAGGAAGGCTTTAGGCTATATAACATTCCGACAACCACGCGAACGAAGTCGCGGGCACAGCTAGTGTAATTATAATAATATAAAATTACTAGCTTTTGCCCGCGGCTTTGCCCGCGTAGACTACACAAATTAGATTTTTTTTTAAACTGGTGTAGCAATTTATTAAAATCCAATTAATGGATTATTATTTTTTACTAACCACTAATTCAAAAATGTCATGTGTCTCGCTTCAAAAATGACGAAGATTCATACAAACTTGCAACCCCTATTTCACCCCTACAGAGATGTCATTTTCAAAATCTAATAAATGCATTATTATTTTCTACTAACCACTAAAATACATGAAAAATTTCATCTCTCACTTTAAAAATTACGAAGTTTCATACAAACTGCCAACCCCTATTTCACCCCCTCAGGGATCGAACTTCCAAAAATCCTTTCTTAGCGGGCGTCACACTCTACCTTTCTGCCAAATTTCATCTTCATTGGCTAAGTAGTTTTCGAGATTTCGTGATGAGTGAGTGATTTTCGCTTTTATGTATATATATATATATAGATTTACAATGTTCATGTACACAAAAGACAAACACAGAAACAAACAAAGTAAGAAATTAGAGTACATAGGTACTGCTTATTTTATAAGAAATCTCTTGCAACAGACCCAGGAGAGGAAAAGAGAAGAAAACAGGTACTAGCGTCACAGAAGACAGGAGTAGGTAGCGTGTAAAAATAGACTTAAATTAAATACAAATAAATATAGGTACTTACTATACACAAAAATTATACATACATGAACTAATATGTACTATAAATACGTTCTATTCATTACGTTGGAAAGATAATTCTCTTTTACTCTCTTCCCAAAAACAGAGAAGGATTTGGAGTCTCGTATGTCGATTTGGATTGGTAGTGAATTCCATAATGTCACCGCTTGAACAGAAAAGGAGTGGGTATAGCAAGCAGAAGTATGGTCAGGGATTCTAAGTAGGGTTCTAAGGTGGGATCCCAAGGGCGCATTTGAAATTAATACTAATAAAATAAGTAGAATTTTCTATACATAATTAGTAAGTTAAAATCTTTATTGCACCAAAACATAGTGATACAGATTATAGTAAACAGACGACAAAAGGCGGCCTTATCGCAACTGCAATCTCTTCTAGGCAATCGAGGTACTTGGAGATGTTTGACGGAAACAGATGAGGCGCGAAGATATTAGCAAGAGAAAAAATAAAATAAAAATAAAGATACATAAATAAATACAATACATACTTACATACAAATATAATATATGTACATAAATACATAAATATATCAATATGTACACAAAAAGATGTCTGAACAAGATAAATGAGGAAATAAAGAAAGTCATATTTTAATAGGGATAGAAAGTGTGACTTCACTTGAGACCTAAAGCTGGCTAGCATTTCAGCACGCCGGATGGACACTGGTAGTGCATTCCAGAGTCAAACAACCTTGACAGTGAACGATTTTAAATAAAATTCAATGGTGTGTAGGAATTTTTAAAAGTAGGTAGATTTTCAGCACTACGTAAGTTGTGACCTTGTCAAACAATCAATCGAAAACACAATTACTCGGTCAAACTTTTGTTACTACTAATAGGTACCTCTACATTGTGATTATAATGTGTCATAACATAAACTTGAATTAATGAAATCTTATTTTGAGTTATGCTTTATTAATTTGTTAAAATTTAAATAAGCCTAATCTTAATTAGTAGGAGTTTAATAAAGACAAGTTAAATTACGGAAAGTACTACAGTGTGCAGTCAAGATAAACCTCGGAGCGAGACTGACGGAGTAATATACTATTATGAAAAAGATTATCACGTTTTTCCTGTTGCCGTCGGAAAAATAACGATATCAAAACATTTCATAGTGAAAGTGCTTGGAAGAGTAAGAATGGCGCCAACTCTTTATCAAGTTGATAAAACACTAAAAATAATGACTTGTAATTTAGAAGGAAATATCTCGAACTCAGAAAACAAACGCCTCAAATTAATGAAATCAATTTGAGCTAGACACCATCGTTTCTTTGAATACAAGTTCAAAAGGGGGAAGGATTTTGAAAAGCGAAAAAATATAATGAGTCGGATTTTTATGGCGATATAACGATGAGTCTGCGAATAGCGCAGTTCTATTGAAGACGTACTTTATGGGTTGAAACAATAACTCCAGTATTTTTTCCAATGAGTCATTGATTTCTTTATAAAGATAAAACGTTGCTGCTTGCTTCAAAGCTATTCTTTAATCATTATTTTTAGTTTAATTATATAAAATTGTTAGCTGCTTGGCCGTTATCCGTGAATCACGGACGGCTCATCATTTGCTTTTTTTGTCAAACTTTAAAAGAAATGCATTTGCATACTAAGTCTGGTTCGGATAAGTCTAGGTATACAATTTGCAATGAAAAAGATTCAGAAAGTTTGTAATTTACGACTTGAATATACAAAGAAACGCACACAAAAAGCCCTTATATGAATATTTTGTTTATTGATTTTTCACCACCCCCCTCCATCCACGGCACTAACGCATATTTGCCAGGCGCGTAGCACAGTTATCTTTCTCATCAATTATTTATAGATCCCCACCCGTATGTGGCGCGTGCGCATACGGGCTCAATAATGTAAGAAGTGTAACAATTAATAACACTGATTTAATCATTCAATCTAATTGAGCTATTGTAAACATTTCTTCTTTATCATGCCTACGTTTTTATGACTAGATAGACACTGACACGTTGATATTATCACTTACGTACTATACGCCGACTATACGTGATCGCAGTAAAGCAAAGAAACTTACTCGTATCACTAAACACAAGACATCGAGATGATGTGTAGCCGGGAGGCTACGACCAATCAATTGTTATTATCTACACAGCTCAGCGTGAAGTCGAGTAGGTTAGAGAAGTTCAATATCGCGTAAATGCTGTCAATTGATGATACATTATATTTATGTTGTAAGTACTGCAGGCACAGGCCGGTGACTTCTTAAAACTTGCCGCTCGTTTGCGTCAATAAGTTACAAAGTTCAAGAATTATCAATATTAATTTGTTGTCAATTAGAATTATCAAGTTTTACGTTCGAAACATAAAGAGGACTATGGGACATTTATCAGTCTACAAAAAAAAGTTTTACAAATTATGTAATAATAATTAAACAACTATGTATATACGAGTAGTTGTAAGTATTTCACTTTAAATTTTATCAGATTTTGCGAAATCTTGAGGCTTACAGTGCTCGAACGGCATTCCATTCGCTCTCGACACGTAATCCTCGATACCTCGGTAAGTGCACTCGCGTGCAAAGCAGGATCTGCTGCACGGCGGTTACAGCTACTTATCGTGGTACGTGGAGTGGTGTGAGTGGTGTGACGTGCGTGAGTGAGGTGGTCGGGACGTGTGGCCGACGCGTGCGCCGTATTCAGCGGCGACAGTTCCGGTGTAACGCCGCCGGGGCCCACAACCCGTTCCGAGAGACTGATGACCGCAAGATAACGGAACGCTATTCCACTAGAGAGGCCCGCGGCCCGCCCTGCTCAGGCGCACACCGCCGCCGCCTTGGGAACCTCGCCGGCCATTCATTTCAGCAATCAAACCACGTGTTACGTGCACAAGTACAAGCACCGTTAAATAAAGACCGTCTTAGGGCTCATTACGAACCCGCACGAAATGATAACGATCTTCCGCGCAAATGTTGAACGCCGCCTTGAGAATACATAACTCAGTACGCCGACAAGAAAGACTAATTCTAAATTTGGCGATATTTTATCACGAACCCTTCGTAAAATCGGATTTCTTTGGCATAAATTTAGCTCAAGCCACATAACCTTGGATGGCGATTTTAGGTGCACCTTAAGAGATAAATATTTCCAAGTTCGCAACAGGAGACGACGGAGAAAAAAACAATAACGGATTGAAGCTAGGTCGAAGAATATTCGAAAAAAATAAAGTGGGATCGTCTTTACGACAACACACCTGCGTGCCTCGCCAGACGGGCAAAAAATTCGCGCAAAGTAAAGCGCAACTCCGGCTGCGCGAACCTGCGGCGCGGGCTGTTATTTGAACAGGAAAAGATTGCAGACTTTCGTTTCGGGTAGCTACAATATTGAATTCTTGAACCACATCATACATCACCTGTCACTATATTGTTCATTTACTGACCCCCCTTTTTTGTATCGCGTAGGCGCTATAATTATAAAATTTATAAATTAGAAGATGATGTCGCAAATAAGTTATCCTTGCCATCTTGAATAGTTTTGCTTATTTTATAAATAAACAATAAATCAGTGGAGTCTCGCAGATTTATGGCGTGACAATAAGCTGTGCTATTATTGTCTGATCGCCATTGTTGAATATTATGCACATTGAATGGAACACACCTGCTCCGTTGTTCCGCACGGTACACAGAGATCGTGATTTGAAAGGCTTTAATATTCTCGTTCGCGCGTATTCAGTGGTTTTATCCCAGATTGCGGACGGAAATACTATCAGCAGTTCTAAATCCCAAGAAATTGATTCTCGAGATGATAGAATAAGACTATGATGTGGTGTCATTATAATAAATAGTTGCATTCTATTGTTTTAGATAAATATATGCTTAGTACAAGAATTCAGTGTAATTGTACAAAATGTTACCTTGTTGTTTGATTTTAAGGTTAAATAAATAAATAAATAGCCAAAGCCCCAAATTAAATTTATAGGCTATATACTCGTAAACAATACTTACAGATTTTATTATAATTTATTTACAGAATATTTAAAACAAAAACGTTGTTGCCGTCCATTTCTGCGCGTTCATATTTCAATGGTTTTTGTAATTAGACAAATGTCAAAAGTTTTTACGAGTTCTTTTGCGGTCATCGTACTAATGATAAATAATTCTTTTTGGCGTCTTTTTATAAGGTCGAAGGAAGTTTAGGTAATCTTGATGTGACCATTTCTATGAAATCGTGGGCACGGGTTAAATAAAAGCCATTCGCATGGTATACTTATTCGCAAGTCATTCCCGAGCTATTCTGAAGTTAGATTGCCAGGTTCCTACAGGAAACTTTATTTCTTTCGGATTCATATGAGTTAGAGCCCTGTGGTTCTAGGTTAGAATAGGACCACTCCATCTCTTCCTGTGGATGTCGTAAGAGGCGACTAAAGGAATAAGCACAAACATCTCGTGCTACAATTGCATTCCCAAGGAGGGTTAACGTCGGGCGGCAACCGGTTGTAAAATTTTCGCACAAATACATTCCCAAGGAGGGTTGACGTCAGGCAGGCGGCCGGTCGTAAAACTATAGCCAAATCATTTAAACTGTCCCAGCTATTTCTTCTCCATTTTGCAAGGTCTTTGGCATCCTTTGGTGACTACTGACGTGCATGTTATATTTGGGGAAAAAAAAGCGGAAAAGCGCAACTAGGGCTCCGAAGCAGCACAGCTGAGGATGCAACCGGGAATATGTTTATATATAGGCAATGTATTATTTTGCTTCCTATTTTATCCTTTAAATCACCGGTTTCTATTCTTCTATACACAACAAGTGTAAACGAGAACAGAAAGCGGGCGGTGTGCTTGAAGGAATCTGTCCCATGCAAACTTTCAGTAGGTATATGTTACTTTATATGTTGTCCCAGAAACAACGTTTCATCTGGTACTTATAAGTAGTTAGCTTGTATAATGTCTATTAGACGAACTTTTCCTTTTTTCAGTTCACTGGAATGGTTTACTCGTTCGTTGCGCCACAGGTGTTAAAATTTGTTGCATATCTTTTTCGGTAGGATTAATTTCTTGAGTCCTTTGTTTGACGACCTCCGTGGCGTAGTGGTTAATACGCCAGTCCACGACTCTGGGAGGACCTGGGTTCCATCCTCAGCCAGGTCAAGTTGAAAAATTGCCTTTTTCAAATTGTCGTGGGTTTTGGGTGTTTATATATGTATTTATTATAAAATATAGTCCCGTTGAGTTAGTATCCCATAATACAAGATTGAACTTAGTTTGGGGCTAGCTGTCAGTGTGATTTATCCTTATCATCTTTTATTTATTCGTCCATTTAATTTTATTTCTTTTATAGCTCTACATTGATCAAAGATTTCTTCTCGAAATACTTAGGCTACATTTACTATATATACTTTTTACCTTTCAGATAAGGTTATTGGTTCATTTTTATTACAACCTTTTTATTTAGCTTGCCCAGTTTGTTGTAGTTTATTTGTTTGGGTCAAATCTTGCAAGTTAAATTTGAGCCACTTCCCGGTTTACGAATGAGATGGGATTTTGTATGCTAATGTAAATCAGATGACAATGCAATATTATTATAACAAGAAGCTGATCTTATAATGGAGCCGGGAGGTGGCTATAGCAACCCTGTAATAAAACGATGTAACCCCATTACATTTGTCTTGATTAGTTCTTACCCCTAATAATAGAAGCTTGCATGATAATTTTTTTTTTCGAAAAACTAATTCGTATTTCGTTTATAAAAGAATTTTCTTTTTATTTAAACTATTGAAACTTTTTTAACTACGAACTGATCAATCAAAAGTTTTAAACTAAGTTCTACGAAACGCTGAAATACCAAAACCTACTCGTATATTCTTATTCTAGTCTCAATTTCAACCTCCTAAAACATGGTCATTTAAAAAAAAGTTTGTATCGGGCTTACGTATGAAACGTTTCTCATAGGTTTTGATTGATCAGTTCTCACTGAGAGCAGTGAGACTCAGAGCTACACTGGTCGAGCGAGGCGTAATTTTTGCTGCCGGATGCCGTGTAACTTTCAACTACGAGGAATGCGGCCACTGGCCAGCTCTCATGCGCCCCTCGCACCCGTCTGCGCTCACCCGATATTCTATTCCCTATTATTTGCCTCTTTTTGCAATAAAAATAGATAGGACAATATCAAGAATAGGAATAATTAAATTTAATTCTTGGTTTCACGTCCTAAACAATTAGCCATTTAGTACTCCTCATTAGGATAATACCGCAAATCCAAATTTTGTCGTATGATGATACATATTTTTAGTTTTTGTAGAAAAGACACACCTATGCCCAGCAGTGGGACGAAATAGGTTAAAAAATAAACCGGCAAGTGCGAGTCGGACTCGTACATGAAGGCACGTTTTTTGTATGAAGACCCCCCTTTAAGAGGACATTGTACGAAAAGTACGGGTACGGAAATTTTCACAAAACTTGTTCCAGGTAATACGTGATTTTCAGTAAGCCTTACAAGTTTGTGAAATGAATGTTTTTCATTTAGAATCTTAATTACATTTGCGCGGTTTATATCAAAATATTTTCTTTACTTTTACAATTTATTAGTACTTTATGAACGGTCGAAGTTTAGGTAAAATTTGAGCAAAAAAGCAGATTTTTGGAGGCTTATGCTGAATTTGTTTCTCCAAATTTTGATTTTTGATTTCAATAGAAACCTAGAAAAAGCGCACAAGATACCTGTTAGTTCAAAAGTTATAAAGAAAAATCTGTAACAACTCCATAATCACGTACGAGCGTTTGTATGGAAAGTAAGTCGGGAAGCGTCCTCTTAATTTTCAACTTTATCTTATTTTTAGTATTTGTTGTTATAGTGGTCATAGAAATACATAATCGATGAAAATTTCAGGTGTCTAGCTATTACGGTTCAAGAGATAGAGCCCTGTGACAGAAGGACAGACCGCGGAGTCTCAGTAATAGGGTCCCGTTTGCACCCTTTGGGTACGGAACCCTAAAACGAAATAAAAAAAACGCGTCGAGTTCCGATACATCACTTCTTTCTTTATTTGGAAGACAGACTACGTCTAATTTGTCGAATAAAATCACAGCACGTTTATAATAAATATATTAACTTATGGTTTTAATAGATACTCCTTTTACATAAATTAATTATCTAGTTAACTTACTCTAACCAATAATAAAATTAGAAAGAAAACTACAGTCATCATCGGTGAGGTGTTTAAGAGTAAAGCCCATAAATATGATGTGTACATTTGAATAGGTACGCGACTTTAAAAAATCTTGTAAAAAGGAGTTTTTTTTTACTTCGTCTTCTTACTTGCCATTTAACGATTCGGGTCTGTATGTCAATTTCATCAATACCTTGCTGTCCTTTTCATTTTCCATTTCATGGCAAGATTAGTTTACGTCGTTCGGGTATATACCAACAAACGACGTAGACAGACAGACCACATTCGCAGACGCCCCAGGGCTCTGTTTGTAAACATTTATCTGTCCACCGATAAATCATGTCTTTATTTCGTGAAAGACATCTGACAGGCGGTATTTATCGTTACTGTCAGAAGCATACAATCAGAAGCCTGCAATTCTAATATTGTTTTTACATTATAATCAACATATTTGCATTTAATTAAGTATTAGCTTATAATAATTTTAATTATTTTATTAGTAGTCAAAGGTGTGAAACAAATTAAGCGCAAAGATTAATCGCATCATCAATTTTGTAGACATCAAAGTGGGGCGACGCCTCTGTCTACATAGTTCCTAAATTTATATTTACTTTAGAGCATACGTAGTTTGCATTTAGTCTGGCCTCGAAAGCTGCAGTCATGACATCACAGCTGATAGATTATGTCAACAGTCAACATGACCAGCCGCATGATAGCGCATCTAATATTATTTGCACCGTATGTACGGTGGAAATAATATTAGATGGTACCAGGTCGGCTCGTTGGCTAATCATCTGGTGCGTAGCACTGCTTACTTAGAGTAGTGAGCTCTAAAACAAAGCATGTTAAATACTGCATAAACACTATTACTGAAATGTTGGTCGCTAAACCATATCCAACAAAAACATGGTTACCTGTCTTAAAATTTAATAGGACTGAGCTACTCAAAACGCCACAGCCCACACCTAGCAATACGACTATAAATGGCATCGCAATCACCCAGACTGGAGAGATTTGCATATCATCCGTTTGCATTTGCGAATGGCGTCTAGCTAGCGTTGAGCGCTTGTCGAAATCCGCAATGCTAATAATACAATGGCCAAACGCACCTCGTGGAGAATCGCATCTGTCGGATGCAACGTGTAAAACAATTCGTCAAGCAAACGACCTTATTCCTGTAACTTAGGACTGTTTTTACCGCAGTCCCAGATTTCAATATCGAAACGAAGAACTAGACACATAATTCTGTGTTCTCCTTTAGTGTGGTTGAACGATCGCAAGGTGAATTCGCTTTATTTATAGGTGGCTTAAACACTACATTTGCGTGTTGCGGGCGGGGGCTCTCCGAGGCTACGCGGTGCGTCGTATTCACGGACAACTTTCGACAGTCATTGAATGGAGGGTTCGATGACCCGACACCGAAGCGTGGTACAAATTTGCATGTGTCAATGACACGGTCTACAGCCATGCCGCGCCGTGGCCTATACTTTTCCTTTCAGCCGTCGTCGCTCGCGGAGAAACAGTTCCGCGGCGACCTCGTGACACAGCCGGCTCGTTACTCCATATTTTACATTGCAAGTGAAATCTGGTGACCTTCAGAAGATTTTACTACGATCCTAGTCTCTTTCGCTAACGCGTGGAACACCCGTTCTTTATAATTTTATCATTCATATTTAACGCTCCATCGATGATTTGAAAGAATATGTGAATTGTATACCTAATTTTACCAACGTTATAATACTTAAAGATTTACCGTCGCGATAATTCACCAGTAAACTTCTCGTTTAGTGGTTCATAAGTCTGGCTACAGCGCAAGCAAATGTAAAAGGTCATTCGCGAGAATTAATAGCCAGCAAAGAGTTCGGCAAGAATCTTCCGGCCATCAAACACGTCGGGCCGGAACGTGCGAAATCCAATAAAGAACTTCACCACCTGTGCCTTATTACATTCTTTTGGTGATGCGCTCCGTTCCCTGCCCCCTGAAATTTGCCAACTTTCCATGCCAGGAGATTGCTTGTTGTTCAACTTTTACTTTGAAAATTCGTTCAATTAGTATCAGCGGTGGAATGAAAGTTCTCTGCGCGGAATGTTTTTATAATCAAGAATTCTTCGTTTCGCATTGGGATTTCATAATCGACTTAAAATTGAGGTCTATTGATGCCGGGAACGTTGGATATTAGCATTTTTAAGATACTTATACTTAAGTGTTCAACTCGTTTAAGATAAGTAGGACTTACATTTTAACTATAAAGTAATAAAGTAGTAAAGTAATACTTACCTGTGAATGTGCTACCCTTACACATTTTTTTTACTAGCTATCTATGTCCCACTGCTGGCCAAAGGCAACCCTCCCCCCAGTTTATGGCTATACGGGATGGATGGGCCCATCTTTCCGGATGCATAGGGCCAACGGGACCCACCCAATCTCACTTTTTACCCTTACACATAACTAATAAAATTGTCTGTCAATCATAAATTGATCTATCGTTTAATTTTCATTATACACTTTAATTAAGTTGTATTAATCAAAATATCAAATTTACCTTCACGACCACTACAAAGTTACCTCACACTGCTTCTCAAACTTTCTAAAGTGTGTGTCATTCAATGCGTCAAATATTGCAAAGTAATGAATAAAAGAAGTGGTTGTGAAATAAAATATAAATACAAAGTGGTTGATGTCATCCACTCATACAGTATGTATGATAATTTGTTTCATTAATATAAAACGATGAGACACTATTCGCGTGTATTAAACAATGGCGTCCTGGTAGGCGTGGATCTTAATTGCAAATGTGGTATTAGCATACGGGTGAGTTCTTGAGCGGCCCAAGGCGACGACGCATCCTTGCGGAGTGTGGTCGTCGCCTATCACCAGTCGCCACCGTTGACAAACGTTACACATCGTTCTCATGGCAGATGTATTCTATGAAATGCAGTCATGATTAACGTGAATCACCCGTTATATATAGATATATATATTTTACGGGACTTGGCATGAACCTTTTTAGGGTTCCGTACCCAAAGGGTGCAAACGGGACCCTATTACTGAGACTCCGCTGTCTGTCTGTCCGTCTGTCATAGGGCTCTATCTCTAAAACCGTAATAGCTAGACACTTGAAATTTTCACTGATTATGTATTACTGTGGCCGCTATAACAACATACTAAAATTTTTAAAAAGTTAAAAATTAAAGGGGGTCTTCATACAAGAAACGTGTTTCTTCAGCGTTTTTAACTAGATCTTTATAATGAAATTAAATAGATACTTAATTTTTTTACAGATTACGTATTACTATGGCCGCTATAACAACAAATACTAAAAATAAGATAAAGTAAAAAATTAAAGGGGGGTCAGCATACAAGAAACGTGTTTCTTCAGCGTTTTAAAACATTGTACGGAGGTACGGAACCCTTTATGTACGAGTCCGACTTGCACTTGCCTGTTAATTTATGGTTTTTATAACGTTTATCACCTTAATAATTATTGAAAATCAATTCTTTAATATTATAATAAGTATATAATATAGTAAACCGTAGTTAACATAATATTCATATTCATATTTATTTATTTCGATACAAAATAATTGTGTTGAAATATAGTTTGTACAATAATGAATTTACATAAAACAGTTAAATAATTCAATTACAATAAATAAAAACAAAAGACAATCAAGAATCATAAATCATAAAGTCGAATAAATCAAAATGGGATATTAAAAGTTAGTCCAATAAAATAAGGTCACACTAACAAACTAAATTTAGAAATTCCTTTAGTGAATAATAACACTTGTCCAGCAGAAATGCCTATAGTTTGCTCTTAAATTCAGCTTTGTATAATAATGCCTTACTTTCTACAGGAAGTCTATTAAAAAAAAGTACAGATTTATAGTATGGACATTGTTGTACTATGTTCAAGCACGGTACTCCAACCGTTTCTAAGTCCTTTCTTCTGCTTGATTCCCGTTTTTTCCTCTGTTCCTCATTTTAATATCTATGTATATGTTTAGCAAGATATGTCAACAATATTAAAATATATAGACTGTGGACGGTAAGTCTTCCTAATTCTTTAAAATATTCCCTGCACGAGGTTTGCTGGGATATACGAACCATGGTCAGCAGAGCAGAGTTTAATTTACTTTCCACTTCCTCTAGCTCTGGTTTCCAGTTTAAATACTCGTCAATATGGACTCCCAAGAATTTACAACTGCACAGTTTTGAGCTTTGTCGTCTCGTATATTTACATTTATAGCTTCTTCTTCTCTGTAATTAGTCCGGAACATGACATTGGTTTTTTTAGCATAAAGCTCTCCAAACGACCCAGTTTTGACTGTAAGAGGATGCTTTTAGCATTAGGTCCGCCTGTTGTACTTGTAACATTTGTATAAAGTGTACAATAAAGTAACTATAAATAAATAAATGTTAAGTATACTTCCTAACAAAATAAAAAATTGAAACTTACATAAATGGAGGACTCACTATATTTACAGTGAGTCTAAGCTTTTACACTCGTTGATTTTGGATAAGATAGATACATTTGATGACTTTTATAACATTTTATTACAAGCATTGATTTTACAAAATCCATACTAGTTGCTCACTCTCCATAATTTATTTATTTATTTATTTAATTTCATTGAGCCAAAAGCTACAATAGGTAGACTTAATGCGAAAGCATTCTCTCCCTGTCAACCTTTAGGAGAAGAGAAACAGATAGAATAGTTGGCGTCTAAAATAGATAGAAACAATCCAGAAATAATAAGTACTTTTAAATATCATACATAAATATCGTATAAAATAAATATACTATATTTATACATACAACATATTATATAGATACATATACATACATATATACATATATATATTTGAAGATCAGAAAGAAACGATGAATTCTCCTAATTGTCATAATCCTTTCGAACGATACGGCAGCTTTTTTTATGTCAATTTTTTTTAAAAATACCTCTAGCCAATACCTACTCAGAATACATATCACACTCTTTGAAGTATCGAAATACCAGTTACTATATCTACTATATCAAAACCACATGAATCATTTAGAGCTTAAATTTCTTAATCGAATCAACAGGAAGCAGTGTAATATTAAATACGGTTGAGAGGTATTCATCTTCATTTGCGGTCGTAACGCTCGGTACATCGTAAAACGCGGTTTAACTTCAAGTAGACAGCTCACGTAGTGATTAATTCCATTTATCTAAGCAGCAATTGCCTGTTACGAAATTCTGAGTAATTGTGGAGATCATGCTTTCATCGTAAATACTTGAAGTAGGTATATATTCTCGTAAATTCTGTATACGTTTACGTGCATAGAAGCTAAAAATAAATTCTAATTTATAACTTATGAGACTCAGCCACCTAGAAGTTAGCTTAACATCTAGGTTGGATTGCAAAGATACTCTGGTACTTATGGTGGCAGCAACCACTTCTATAGATTAAACATAACTTGCCACACAAGTCCCACACTAAGAAGTTTCTCTTTTGTAAGATTTTATACATTTTACTAAAACATATATTAAATAAAATGCTCTACTTATATTATTAACTCTATATTCTTATCACACGTTACTCCTTGCGACGCGACTCCCACTCGACGCGAAACCAGATAAATTGCTCGTATTTTATACGCATAGAAGTAACGTTTCGACTCTAAAGTGGTATAATTGTGCTCACTGCAGCGTATTTAGCGGCTAATTAATAAATAGAACACATAAACATAGTTTTCCGAATGGCAGAACGGAGGAAATTATAATTAGTAACTGTATGTGAAATGTAATTGGTTGGTTTGCACCCGTTTTCTGAACGCTATTATGCATTTAGGTAAAATTTATAAAAACGTGACGAGACAATGAAAGAACTTGTTGAAAGATAATATTATTCGCTACGTTACGTGAAGTTGTTAGGATATAGTAACGATTCTAATAAAGTTAGCAGATAAATTGTATTTTACTTAATTAGAATGGATAATGCCGGTGTGTCGCAGGACATTCTCGAGGGGCCATACTTTGTAAATTGTTGTAAATGGACGAATGCGGGTTTAAATTATAATTAAAACGTCATCTTATTACCTACACGTTTTAATTGTCTCGCCAATGAAATAATAATGCGAGCTTGCGTTTCCCTGTGAGTTTGCCAGCATAAATTGAATTTTCACGTTTTAGTTTTTACCATACTTACCAACGTACGTACCAATACGTACCGATATTTCTTACCCTAATGTAAGTATATTTTTGACAAAAATCTGGACAGTATATGTACAGATCGCCGATTTAACTTAAGTATATCAATCAATCAATCAATTAATTTTATTTCAGGCAGTAAAAGTTTAGATAAAATAAAAATTCAGAGGCCCATATCAATATATACCTTAACCTAAAATACATACAATATATTAAAATTATAATTTAAAATCTACGACACACGTTGAGGCTGCGACATGTTATATATTATATGCATGATACAAACAACATAAATATTTCAAAACTCACTTGAAAGCGGATAGAATATCTGTTCCAATTGGGAACCCATCACTTTATCGCATTTCACTTCAACAATTTTCATTTCTCATAAAACTATTCGCAGATCTTTTATACAATATTTAACAAATCCTAAAATCTGTATACATTGAAATTTCATTTACTCGATTATTTATTATTTACAAACTCAGCCTATCGTTATTTCTTGTCATATTTTATGTATTTTATCGAAATAATGTATTATCAAAGTTTTGTTAACCATAATTTTGTTTCCTACGTGGAAAAGTTTCAGTTTGCAAAATAGTTGAAGCATTTGAAACGAGTGCTAGGTCAGTTCTATTACCTATATAAACCTATAGGTTAGGTTATATTAGAACTGCGTCCAACACACGCACGAGCTGGGCGAGCGAGGCGAGCGTGCATCGGCAGCGGCCGGCGAGTGCTATAGGTCAGTTAAATTAATTTTACTAGGTTAGGGCAAACCTATAGGTATAACGTCCCTTACTTTATGTACAAATCCCACGATGTTTTGAAGAAATATTCAAATATGAATTGCAGTTACTAATTTAAATTATCAGTGTATACAAATTTAATTGCGATAACGGGTTCAGATCCGGAATCTGTGTAATTTACAGAAGATTACTGGCTTCGAATCGTTTCACGTAAACAATTAGTTGTTTGCATACATTATTACTTGGCTTCTGTATGTAATGAATGGTTGCTTATCTAAGATAGTGAATGTTAGGAGATTTATTATGTTTTAACAAACGAGGCTTGTACAATTTTTTATTGTATTTTATACAATGCACGGCGTATAAAATACGAGTATTTATTACATAGGTATAGTGTTATATTACATAGAACAATAAAAACAATTTTACAATATTGGTTTATGCTTAAAAACGCAAAGAAAACGAAGTTCTTTAAAAATAAAATCTAGAAAAAAGAGCTAGATCGATTTCTCAGCTCCATCCCTACCTCTATACTAAGTGTCATCAAAATCGCTTCTACCGTCGCCGAGATCCTCATTATAAATACAATATACAGACTTCTTATAGGTATTCCTGTAATCTATAGGTAAATAACTATTATCTGTATTTTTGTTAGTTTAGGCTCAACGGTTTCGGAGATAACGGTCAATGGTCAATATTCGCCTATTTTCTTAAATAACTTCAAGAATACTAATAAACAAAAATAAAAAAAAATTAAATTCTCATAAAATTATTTTATTTATATCGTTTACAAAACGTTTTTTTTCCAAATGTCTAATTAAGTGTACATAGTTAATTTTAGTGTATATGTTACCGGAAATGTGTTAAATTCCGGAGATATATACATTTCCTGAGTTTATTACATTTTCGGCTGGTGACATATACAAGTAGTTTACTTACAATATATAAATTAATTTTAGTAAATTAATGCTTCGTTGTGAATGGGCTCGCTGAATGTAAAACAATTTTATGTTTCGAAAATAGTATTCGGTATTTATGAAATATAGAATATTTCCTAAAATATGAAAAGACTTTACAGCACTTGTATTGTTATACAGGGTTTTTTTAAAACACCTTTAAGTTCAGTCCGTGATACTGAACACTTTCCATAAAAGCAATTATCGTCTGCATTATATTATACTAGCTTTTGCCCGCGGCTTCGCTCGCGTATCCCACGGGAACATTACACTTTTCCGGGATAAAAGGTACCCTATGTTACTTCTAGTACCTCCCAGGATATGTGTACAAAGTTTCATGATGATTCGTCAAGTAGTTTTTGCGTGAAAAGGTAACAAACATCCACGCTTTCACATTTATAATATTATATATTACTAGCTTTTTCCCGCGGCTTCGCTCGCGTATCCCACGGGAACATTACTTTTTTCCGGGATGAAAGGTACCCTATGTTACTTCTAGTACCTCCCAGGATATGTGTACAAAGTTTCATGATGATTCGTCAAGTAGTTTTTGCGTGAAAAGGTAACAAACATCCACGCTTTCACATTTATAATATTATTAGTAAGGATAGTAAGGATAGTAAGGATTATTATTATTATTATTATTATTATAGTAAGGATATATATATTTAGCATTAATATCGAGGACGTAATTTTTTTATCAACTTTCGATAATTGTTTTTATAGAAAGTAGTTCAGTATAACGGACTAAACTTGCTCAAAAGCTCTTGCTTAAAAGTACCCCTGTATAAATACAATGTCGTTGATCAGCACTTTCCGAGCTAATGTGTTATAAAAATCATAAAAATACTTAATTCAAATTTTAATACTTAACTAGCTATTCCCGCAATTCATCCACATATCTAGAAGTAAGTAAGTCGCCTAAATTACTCCTTGTAACATAGATATCCAAGTATCGTTTACTTAGTAAACAGCTGCGACCCTAGTAAATGTAAATATAATATCTGTTTCTTTGACTACTCTTTTGTATAGAGTCTTTGTAAGAGTACTTGTGAGTATCGATTTATGTAAAGCCAGCCAGGATTTATTTACATTATGTACTTTACCAACAAGTAATAAATAATTCATTTCAATCGACAGCCCTCGTCTGCCAAACTACATTTATGTAGAGTCCCATTGTTTTTAGGGTTCCATACCCAAAGGGTGCAAACGGGACCCTATTACTAAGACTCCGCTGTCTGTCCGTCTGTCACAGGGCTCTATCTCTTGAACCGTCCGTCTGTCTGTCCGTCTATCTGTCCGTCTGTCACAGGGCTCTATCTCTTGAACCATAATAGCTAGACACTTGAAATTTTCACCGATTATGTATTACTGTGGCCGCTATAACAACAAATACTAAAAATTAAAGGGGATCGTCATACAAGAAACGTGTTTTTTTCAGCGTTTTTAACTCGATCTTTATAATGGCATTAACTAGATACTTAAAATTTTCACCAATTATGTATTGCTATGACCACTATAACAAATACTAAAAATAAGATAAAGTTAAAAATTAAAGGGGGTCGTTATACAAGAAAAGTGTTTCTTCAGCGTTTTAAAACATTGTATGGTACGGAACCCTTCATGTACGAGTCCGACTCGCACATGCCGGTTTCTTTATGTCAATGCGTCATCATCATCTTACTCGCCTTCTCCCTATTTGGGATCGCCTGTGTATGTCAACTCCTTCCGTTGTTTCTATTATTTATCATGTCTGTACTAACCCCCTTCTCCCTCATTTCCCGCTTCATACATTTCCCCCACATCTTTCTAGGTCCTCTTCTATCTCTGTAACCATCCACCTTCAAGTTAACCATGTGAAGGCATATCTAACATAAATTTTTATTTACTTATTTCAGGTATGTACGAGTACCAGCTCCTATACCTAATGGAATATTAGAGGTATAATTTCGAAACAACATTGTGCACAATCATAATTCCACATTGGTAAGTTGAAATGAAATTATTTTTAGGTTTGATGAAAGTTCGATCAGCTAAATTTCCCAATGGGAGGCGGTGTAACAAATACAAATATTGACGCACATAACTCTGGGGCATGCCTAAATCAGATTTTTATTTGGCTCGATATTTTCCAATACAAAAAAAAAATTGATATTAGATTGAAATTTTTTGTTTGTAGTTTAACAATTTTTTTTTTAAATATATATAGTTTATGTTTGGACACGTAAAAGTTATGCAACTTGATAAGAAAAGATAGACAAATTATGTTCTTCCTGCAATACAGATTTAATCAAACATCTAAAATTCCTAAGCATTTTTATCTTTGATTTGCTATTACTAACAGTTTCATGTCAATGCATCTTGGTAGGCATTTTTAGCCGTGCGGTTTCCGGCAGAGTAGAATAGCTAACTCCACTTCCCGTGGATGTCGTAGAAGGCGACTTAGGAAACACAGGCTAAACAAATCTTATAAACATCAATGAGACCTCTCCAACCTGTCTGGCCAGCGTGAAGAGTGTAAGCCAAATCCTCTGATTGCTCCGGCTAATATATATCTCTGGTGTACAGGAGTACGTCGTGCAGTGAAGACTAAAAATAAATCTGATGATCATGATGAGGCATTTTTGATTACGAATCAGCCCAACCAGCTCCGCTACGGCCTGCCCGCGTTGAATGATGCTGATGCCTATACCTTTGTCATAATATCTGCCTTTGTCGCATTTCGTTTTCCGTATTTCATATTGTATGACGTACAATGTACGTATGCGGGAGTCAATGAACGCCTTACTCATCAAGTGCTCGCATTAATTAGTCACAGATAGCAAATTATTGAAGCGGAATGCGACTGGTAGGAACTGGTTGCATTAAAATTCACAACTAAGCGGTTATGTTGCACCTGAGAACGTCAAATATCGGCTTGCACTTTGCATGTGGGAGGAAGATAATTGCAACGATTTCTACATTATTTAAATTCTTGCATCGGCTTATGCGAATTTATTTAATTTACTTGTACGCAATTTTGTTGAGATTAATAAAGCGTATTCTATATGAATTATGTTCATGAACAACTACAATAACTTTTGATTTGCTTAAAATCATTGCAACTTTGATAAGTTGATAACAGTCGAGGAAAAAACCTAACACTAAAATATTGTAGAGATGGACTATGACAAACGTTACGTCTTTCTCCATGAGATACATTTTCTCTACTAACATTTTTGAATATTTTCAATTTCATTAATTTTACTAAATTAAATAACTTTTTTTGGTATAACTACAAAAATCTTAATGTTTATTTTCAAAAGTTGTTGCAGCCGTAACAAGCAAATGTAGAGTTAATCAAGTCAGCCTGCAGGCAGTCTGCTACAGTTCATATTTAACATCTGGGAAAACACAGTTAATCTGTGTCGAATTTGCAGAATTTGTCTCGCATCTCCACTTAGCCGTTATGGCGGGTCTTGACGTTACCATGATATCTCACACAAATATTTTTCAGTCAAAATTATGACTTGTGCCAATAGATATAACCTTGCCACTTAAGTTTTGTACTCTGTATTATTTTTGTAATTGGATCAGTGTCGATTTTACCCAAAATGGTCTCGCCGATGTTAACCTTCAGATTCCCAAATGGGAAAATTTCAAGAAATCTTTAGATTTTCGTTTCAACAGAATCCCATATTTACTTATTTCATGTCTACAGATTCTTGGTTCAACGCAATTTTGTGAATCTCATGGTTTCTCAAATTATGATTCTACGGGTTCAAAATGAATTGACAAACAAATGTTGCCTAGTTTATTTACACATGAGTAACATCAACAATTTGCCTCGGCGTATCTTACATGTGGGAAAACACGTGAATTAGTGTCGATTTTACCCAGATTGGTCGCTGCTTCCGCCATTGCTTGAAGTCACAAAAATGAATAGTGACAAACAAATGCAGACTAGTTTATTTACACGAATACGCGTAACTACAACAGTTTGCCACGGCATATCTTACATGTGGGATAACAGTGAACTAGTGTCGACTTTACCCAGATTGGTCGCTGCTTCCGCCATTGCTTAAAGTCACAAAAATGAATAGTGACAAACAAACGCAGACTAGTTTATTTACACGCATACGCGTAACTACAACAGTTTGCCACGGCATATCTTACATGTGGAAAAACAAGTGAATTAGTGTCAATTTTACCCAGATTGGTCGCAGCTTCCGCCATTGCTTGAAGTCACAAAAATGAATAGTGACAAACAAACGCAGACTAGTTTATTTACACGCATACGCGTAACTACAACAGTTTGCCACGGCATATCTTACATGTGGGAAAACAAGTAAATTAGTGTCGATTTTACCCAGATTGGTCGCTGCTTCCGCCATTGTTTGAAATCACAAAAATGAATAGTGACAAACAAATGCAGCCTAGTTTATTTACACGCATACGCGTTGCAATAACAATTTGCCTCGGCGTATCTTACATATGGGAAAACAAGTGAATTAGTGTCGATTTTACCCAGATTGGTCGCTGCTTCCGCCATTGCTTGTAGTCACAAAAATGAATATTGACTAACAAACGCAGACTAGTTTATTTACACGCATACGCGTTACTACAACAGTTTGCCACTGCATATCTTAAATGTGGGAAAACAAGTGAATCAGTGTCGATTAGTTGTCGAATTTACCCAGATTGATCCCGTGACCCTTTCCGCCGTCGCGTGAAGTTTCAAAAATGAATTGTGACAAACAAACACAGCCTAGTTTATTTACACTCACACGCGTTACTACAGCAGTTTGCCACGGCGTATCCATGTGGGAAAACAAGTGAATCAGTGTCGATTTTACCCAGATTGGTACCGCCCACGCCTCCCTTCGCCGTTGCGTGAAGTCTTTACGACGCCATATATCGCACGAGCGTAATTGAAGGCACCGGCGCGTGTCCTGTTTGTTTCTTTTACTCATCAAACTAGCTGTTATGTTAACTTTTACTGCCGTAAATCTGTGCCTCGCCGTTGGTCTGATATCATTTGTATTATCTTTTGATGACTTGGTGAAAATTAGGTGACTAACGAGGCAATAAAATTGTTGTTATTAGGTATGAATGACGGTTTTCCTGTCCGCTTCTTAGTTTTATATCCTTTGTAGGCATATTTTAGTTATTAGTTCTCTACTATAGGTAAAGAAAAACAAAAGACCAAATGAAAGACCTGATAATTATGATATGTAAATAATAATTACATATACTATAGAACTATTCAACTGAAACCGAACTACAGTTTAAATAAATATTATTTAATTACAAAAATAGCAGCTGATAATAATCTTAGTTTATCTGCACAATTATAGCTATTTCCGATATAATTTGTATTATCTTTTGTTGACTTGATGAAACTGAAGTGACTAACGAGGCAATAATATAGTTATGTTTAGATATGAATCATGCTTGTCTTGTTTGTTCCTCAGTTTTACGCCCTTTGAAGTTAAAATTTATCTAAAACCACATTTATAATAGTATCTATATACGAGTAGTAGAAACCTGTTTAACTAAAACCGAACAAGAGTTGAAATTCGCAAATAGCGTGTTCTATTAATAGTGTATTTTTAACATTCTGTAATTCATTACTGTTACCGGATTAGTCTCATCCGGATATATTAATTGCGTCAGATTATTGTTCACGTAGCCGAGCGGAAATTAGAATCAGCGGCTTACGAGTATTCGCCGCCAGCTATCCGTTGTGTTTTTACCATGGAGCACAGAAAAGCAATTTCAGACGACCCTAAGAAGGTTTGCGGCTGAAATATAACTTTTAGATCCAAAAGAAAAACAACGGGATTTAGCGGTATTGCAACATTTTACGGCGGCATTGTGAACACACATAAAATTTATAGGCGTTAACGTCTGTAGGCCGCAATAAACAGTTAGTCCGCTGAGTAAGCCGCGGGAGCGCCACGGGACGTTTAATATTTTCTCTTGCCGACTGTTTGAGTTCGGGACCAGTCCGCGGATGCATCACTCCGCAATTAAGGGCCAGACAAAACGTTGTCGGCTGCCAGAGCGTTTCATCAAATATTAACCCAGCCTGCACCCAGTACACGAACAAATCCTACGGCGCATTTAATATTTTACTTAAAACGGTCTGCGGTTTCCGCCGGTGGAGTTTTCTTGCGGCTTTGCAAGGCGATTTAAGTTTTGTTTAGTGCTGGAGGTAGCGCCTGCGAGATGATCCTCTGTAAATTCTTGATGTTGTGCCTGTTATTAACAACGTTTTAAGTTGCCTTTTGCTTCGTGTTAGCACGCTAAAGGACTCAAGTGTTAATATAGGCATTCTTACCATGAAAAACATCGAAATATTTCATGTTTACTGCCGCGTAAATTTGTTTTGAAATTAATTTTAGCAGCCTCACGAAAAGGCCATTCTAAATACTGAGCATGCACAATGCGAATTAAAACAGTTGCTAATGTGTACGGGGAAAACAAATAGGCAAATCGTGCTCGTCCCGAGTTCTCCAGTCAGTCGGGTCGAGTTGAAACTGAAGTCTGCTTTCTCATCTCTTACTTGGTATATTTTTTTTAATTGTAAGTACCAATGTTTTAATTAATGAATAAACAAGCTTATTTTTAATTAAACACAAATATTTTAAGGCATGGTTCACTCCATCATTTTGGACAACTTTTCTCAATAAATTTAAATCGAAATAAGAAAAAAACATGTTCACTTCCCATACAAATCGAAGTAGTCACGTGATCTAGTTACTATGAGAAGTGATTTTTTTTCGTATTTCAATATACATTTAATGGGAAAAGTTGTTAAAATGATGGAGTGAATCACCCCTTATAATATTTGTACTTAATTTAAAATAAGCTTATATAGCAAGTCATTTGTTTCAATTCGTACCTAACTGCTACGATAGCTACGATTCGTAGCAATCGTAGCAGATATTTTTTATTAATAGTGCAAGCCAATTTGCGCAAACAAATCGAACGTGTAGATAGAACTTAATTACGATAAAGATGTGGAATTCATCTACACATTACATTTTTTTGGATTTATCGTTGCGTGTGAAGCTGCTGAAAATATTTTACCTAAATTTCGCTCATCTTTCTTCGAATTAGCATTCTGATACTGAAAGATTTATGGTTGTCAGATGTCGGGGATTATTTCTCGCGAATTCAAGACAACCGGTGTCACTTTGCCTGCATATTCATTAGGCGGCGAGTTAGGGAGTTAATACCGCATCCGATTAATGCTGATGTTTTCTCGCATTTAGCTCCGCGTTTCTGAGTGGTAGGGCGTAAAGACTCCTTTTTAGAATAATGCGAAATATTCTACCAATGTCGGCAATGGCAGTGGACGCATGGAGGGAAATGGGAGCGACCTTTGCCCAGCAGTGGGACGAAATAGTTTATTTTAAAAAAAACTACCAATACCGTAGAGGCCGTGTGAGTTGGCCCAGTAATGAACCGTGCGGGTAGAAGATTGATTTTGTAAGAAATTTAAATTTTAACATGTCTGTCACATGCATCATGAAAGATGGGCACGGGCATATTACCACCAACTGGACTCCGGACGGTCGACGAAATAGAGGAAGACCACGGAAGAGATGGCCGCGCGGACGACCTTACACAGTTTAAAAAGAATGGCTGATCACGTCTAGGGACCGCGAAAGATGGAAATAAAGAGGAGAGGCTTGTTAGAGCTTGCCCAACAATGCGGCTTATTCAGCCATCAAAAAAAAATATTTAAAGAGTTATGAAATAAAATACTTAAACAACAATGGTATAAAACACTTAACAACAGAAAAATCTTGCAATCAAAGTAAGAGCTATCAAAGCAATATCAAAAGTATAACTACCTTTGATAGCTAAAGAGCTATCAAAGGTATAACTACCTTTGATAGCTCTCACTTTGATGTCAAAAATTTTCTGTTATGTATTTTATTTCAGAACATACTTACACGATAAACTATTACTTATCGGCCAATCGATATTTCACTAGATACTGTACCCATACACCTACTTTTATAGCACACTAAGTAACTAATAATTTAATTTCAGTAGTTAGAATGTACGTACATACAAGTATGTAGTAGGTCTACATCTCGAACTGTTTTCAAAATGTAACACCTAACGCACAGTCGCAATAAAAAACATCAGAGCGGAGTTTGAGCAAACACGACTAATGAGATTAACAGTTCGGTATTCCTTATGTACATAACAGGCGGCGACTAAACCGCGCTCATTGTTACAACACAAAGTCCCTTCCTTTGGCTACTGCACGCCACTTTCACTTATATCAGATATATGAATAGAACACCTATTTTTAGAACCACACAATAGGCGTTTCTGTATTTCTTGGTCCGAATAATATTTCATCTTTTTAGTCGCATCAGGGACAAGAATGTTTATATTTGTATAGAACGAAGCGATTTTAACGCCGTTTACTACACTATTCCTAAAATATCACATTGTAAAAATAAATCACTTAGATAATCTTTCGTAAAGACGAAGTAGGTACCTAATTTTAAACAGATAGGCAACATTTTATGCTTACTTACTACAAAAGATATATATATATATTTCAAACAAAAACATAAATATACTAAACACTAACATGTACTTACCCAAGTCTCGCTTCAACGAGCGAGCAAAAATACATTTCTCCATATTACACGGTTTTTGGTACATTTACAAGTATTCTTATGCCAAAAGTTTTCATAATTAAACGAACAAAGCCGCACTCATTAAAAATAAAAGGAGACCACCTACTTACCCGCCTTGGGAGGTTTGTGTTTGTACATACATACTATATGCTGGTTGTAATAAGACAAAAAAAGGATTAGTTTCCACAGCAAAACATGCTGATTTAAAACTTCAAATTCAGCTCTGCGATCCATTTGCAATAGCATGCAAGATTTATCTTCGCGTCAAGTTCATTAGCGAGATTTACTCGCCATATGTTTGCGTTCGTTTGCTCTCGCGTCATGTGAAATATACTTATCATGTTTCATAGTTTTAATTAAGCGCTAAAAGTGTACGAGGTTTTACCCCGAACGTGCGAGAGAGATGGGTGTTTCCTTTAACGTCGGTGTTTGGAATTCCTGCGTCAATTAAATGCTTGTTTGTAAACACGACTGACACCAAGAACAGTAACGCGATAATTTTCACGAAACGCGCCCCCCCGGCCCCGGCCCCTCCGTCTGCCTGCGTTCTTTGAAATCGAACGACTCCTTTGAACGCACAGGTATGGCGCCGAACCCTCGCAGGTCAATAGCTGTAAAATACTGAGAGGTATTTGTTTGGCAACTTTGATAATCTATTTAATTTGAACGTGAAAGCGAAAGGTGTTAAAATGTACATTATGAAAGGAATAATATAATTTGATAAGAAGTTTTAATGAAGTTATATAAATTAATGTTGATTTAGATAATCATTTATTTATAAGAGATATTACCGATGCAGCCAATTAAGAATTAATACAAAAGAAATGACTTGGAATGACTAAACACAATGATCCTTTTGTCAGGAGTTCAGCATTTACTGAAAATAATTTTATTGTTTGTACGTTACAAAGGGCGGGCGATCAGATCAGCGGGAAAGCGGGTTCCCGCTTAGAAGAACCGCCGCTGATTACCCTTTTAAAATAATAACATTACAACAAACACCATATAAAAACAATCGGTCAAAAATTACAGCCCAAAAAACATTTAAGTACCCCAAATCACGGTAAAACAAATCTGCTAATAGTCCTTTTGTCAGGAGTCCAGGTTTACTCAAAATCATTTTATTGTTTGTTTTTTACAAAGGGCCGATCAGCGCGGGAAAGCGGGTTTCCGCCAAGAGGAACCGCCGCTGATTACCCCAGATGCTTAAGTAATTCATGTCCGTCCCTTGTTAATTGCGGGAAATGAGTTAATTAATTGTTTTCCTTTTATCTTAGATACTTTTGCTTGCTGCCGGACGTGTAATCAACTAAACTCATTTCAACAAACTTTCCACTGTGAAGTCTAGCCACATAATAGTAATTAATTATGAGGGAAGCTATTTCGAGAGATTTTGGCTAAATATTTATATTTACTTAACAGTTGTTGTCTTCGGTAGAGCTCTTATCTAGGTACATTTTAAAAATTACATTTGTATTTCCTGTTTTCTTTTTATTTCAGAATTTTCTATTTTTGATTGTTTTTGATTATTTAGTTAAAGATACGAACGACTAAATAAAAATAAAATCAAGTACTGGTCAAGAATTGTTTTTCTCAGAAATCAACGCAAAAAGTTCACAATTGCAGATGCAATGTAAGAATCTCGGCGCATGCAATGAACTTTCACCAACTGTACACGCGGCACGCAGCGACTACGCACGATGATGCTACTTGCTAACTATTCCGACCATATAATGTGTTTCTATAGGTATCTATTGGGCTAAGACCTAGGAAAATCAGTCTTGCGAGATATATCTTTATTATAATAAAAGTAGAGTTGTGCAGTGTATGCACCCTTTTCAACAATTTTAGAAAGATGGGCATGATGGGTAAAAATGTGTCTTCTTTTACCTATGTTACTATGCAAACATTTCTAGCTCTTTCTTCTTCTTTATTAGTCTATAGCAGTCCACTGCTGGACTAAAGGCCTCTCCCAATAAAGGGAGGATTTGCCCATAATTACTACGCTGAACAAACGGGTTGGTAATCGCAGTAGATGGTATATAGTGATTGCAAGGACGCTGTTGCCCGTACCAGGCCTGTGTCACTCCCCGTTTAGGTATCGAAAATGTACCTACATTATTACTATGCGCGCAGGCGGCCCCTCGGGGTGGTATATTCAGTTATTCGAATCGTTTGTCCAGAGTCATAAGGATGAAATTGGCTTGCAATGGATGTCTAGGTATCTATACAAAAAGGTGCTGAGTTCTGACGTGAGCTAAATTAAACCGTATCACTAACAACATTATGTAAATATTTCTTTGAATTTCTTTGCTAAGTGAGACTTCTGTACGGAGTATTAGTATCTATTCTGTGCCCGTAACCTGTTACCTATAAATCCCTTAGTCGCCTTTAACGACACCCGTGGGAGAAAAAAGGATACATTGTATTCTAATCTGCCGTCTCTACACGGCATCTCTCTTATTCTATCCGTATTCCGTATGTGGACTTATCTCAGGTCGTATCTTCTTACAAATCTATCGCTTATTTTGTATGGATCTACCACTTTGCTCAGTTTCCCCTTCTCTATCTTTTACTAAAGGTTTACGGTAAGGACAGAAATATACACAAAAATTAATAAATACAGCAATCGCTTTTTGCATGGATACGCAGCTTTATGATACTTTTGGTGCCAACCGACTCATTTACAAAGTAGTACACCCTGTCAATGCGTTGACGCACAATTGTTACCGGTATTTAAATAGAAACTAAGCCCTAGAACGACTAGTTCGTCACGTGTCTCAAATAAGCTTGCGCGGTTCTAAAACCGTTTTGAACAAGCGTTATTGGAAGTAACTAACAGCATCTATGTCAATATATCTTGATAGTTCACTTTATTGTAAGTCACTATTTTTTCTTGCTACAATAAAACGCATCAGCAGAGCCGATACTTATATATATATATATCTAAAAAAATAAAAAAATACAAACGCCTGGCCTGAAATATCGTCGTGAAAATCATCGTACATGATCGTGAAAAGTCGTCGTAGCAATACGTTTTTGTCATAGCGTGTTGAATTTCAGGACAATCTGTATTTTATTTTATACATCAGGGTGGAGTATCGTTCGCAAAAATGTCAATGGTTGCAATTAGTCCGCCAATTGTAAGACAATTTGTTTGTTAATCAATAAAGTTTAAAAATAAAATAAATTAGTAAGAGCGTAATAGTATCATAATGATAATTTGTATTTCTTTTTCAATGATGCTATTGCATGCTTTGTTAAGGCGCTGTATCCCTTAACCTTTCGGTATTTGAGGGGATGCAGTGCGATATAGTACGTACTCGTAATGAAATAAGGTTGAAAGTGGCGATACCGTCACCAGTCTCAGTTCAAACCCGTGTCTGCCATTTCGGTGTTTTTTGAATAATTCAATAATTATAACCAAATATTGTAACTTTTTTAGGTATCCCTCTTGCTCATTTTAAGTTATACTTTTTATAGACGTAAAAAAGTTGGTAGTTGTCGCTGAAAATATCAAGCAATTCGCGACGAAACTTTTGCTGGATATAGCTTTTTTGCTATTTTATTTTTCTAGGCTTTAAATATTTTTTTGAAAATATTTTGATGTAATCATTTACAATCTTTGAACTGTACTTCATATTTTTTTCATGCTAGTATTCCATGAAAAATAAGGCTAACTGCACGACGAAAAAACAGACGTTTTACGGTATTCCTCTGATGCACAGCGCCATAATCCTTTGTCAATATGATACAAAGAACCTCTTTGAAAAATAATACTGGTCGAGTATGGTACGGAACACCAGATGTTGGCACTAACCGATAGGAAATTGTAAATCTTTTAGTGATCAGTTGCATCCTCTCCATATATCAACTTTATCGATTTGCAGTAAATATAATGTTTACGTCAGCTAACTATACTTTCATTGGCTTAGTTGATTAACTGCAAATGAAACGTGCTATTTCATTTCCATCCGTAAAATGAGTATATAAAAGCAAATTACATAGCTTACACGAGGAAGCTAGTAGCTTTCTTTTTACCCAAGATACTATTTTCTTAGAATATTTTTTTCTAAAAATCTGGACATGGTTTTTAATTGTCTAGTATCCAGGGTCAAAAATAAATTATTTTAGAATGATACGAGAATAAAACGTCTCAAAATAATGTCACTTGTCATTCATCATATCCATTTTGAACGTAATTTTAGATTTATTATTGCCGAAAAACTGATATTAAGAGCGCTATTTGACTCCAAGAAACTATGACGTCACGTCGTGCGTTTTTCATAAAAATCCCATAGAAGATATTTGTTCTGACGTTTAGAAAAAAAGTATCTGTTTTGACTTGTTGGCAACTAGCTGATTGTCTACTGTAGTAAAATGGAACCCTTAGTTAGCTGGAACGCTTCCTTAGTAGTAAAATAGCATTGGTTCGAATGTACGTTTCGCCGACCATTCCCGTCCCGTTCGCAACATATGCACACGGCAATAAATTCGCTCAAATGTAGCGCGTTTGGGCGGCGCGGCTGCGGGCGGCGGCCGTCTCGGCCTTGCTATGCAAATTACGGTGGAACAGATGCGACGCTCTATGATGTAACTAAAAGCCTCTCCCAATAAATGATTCTACTAAAAAATATTACATGCTATTTGGTCTAGATTACTTTGTGTGCCTCTCCCAATAAATGATTCTTCTAATAAATATTACATGCTATTTGGTCTAGATTACTTTGTGTGCTTTAGCCTCTCCCAATAAGTGATTCTTCTAACTAATATTACATGCTATTTGGTCTAGATTACTTTGTGTGCTTAAGCCTTTCCCAGTAAATGATTCTACTAATAAATATTACATGCTATTTGGTCTAGATTACTTTGTGTGTAAGCCTCTCTCAGTAAATAATTCTTCTAATAAATATTACATGCTATTTGGTCTAGATTACTTTGTGTGCTTAAGCCTCTCCCAATAAATAATACTTCTAATATATATTACATGCTATTTGGTCTAGATTACTTTGTGTCCTTCCGCCACCAGTTAGTTCATGCAAACTATTGCCGGCCGGCGTCCAACCACTACTCTCTACCGTCACCATTGGTGAATGACCTTGCTACAACTAGCCATTTTTTTTGCTTGTACGGCTTGCCATTTGACAGCCACATCTTTTAAATGATTCCGGCTTTTTCTCAACTTTGTGATCTTTTTCATTCGGATGACCAAAATATTTGATAGATTGTACAATTACGAGTAAATTAGTAAAATTTTCACTAGTTTCGATAGAACGGAATATAACATCAAATAAATATTATTCAAAAACGATTACAAATGCACTTTTAATTTATTGTATTTCTAAAACTGAAAGTGGACACATGAGTTTATTCTATACTTCTGTTACAATTTATTTGTGCTTGCGGCGCGGTCGACGTCCGCGCCCTCGCCCCTATAAATATATCGCAGACAATGCATGCACTTCGTCTGAAACACAGGGCAATGCTTTTTATATTTACGTACTTATAATTACATGCGAGGTATGAAATTTGCCCTCATTTTTTTATGTTATAGGGCGGCAAACGAACAAGCGGGTCACCTGATGGTAAGTGATCACCGCTGCACAACTGCAACACCAGGGGTGTAACAAGAGCGTTACCGGCCTTTTAGAAAGATATAGACTCGTTTGTTGATGGTTTCAATGTCGTATCGGTTCGTCTACTTTTTTATTTTGCATAAATCCTGCTTCGGTATTATAAAATAAAGTCGCCTTAATCATTGTTCGATCGGTTTGTCGCCATTTTCTTCTAATTTAAACCGTAAATGTAAAAATTCTTATTTTGTTAGCAATTCTTCCGGTATTTTTCTCCACTCGTATACGTGTCCTACAGGCCTTTGTTGGCCGGAGCGAGCCTGCTAGTATGATTAAACACTTTAATAATAAACACAGACCGAAACTATTTTCCAAATAATAAAAAAAAAATAAGTTCAAAAGTCATTGGAAACCTTTTTATTTTAATAAAATACTTTAACACTATTAAAATACATCTGAAGAATTAAAAATGTTTTGAAAAAAGCAGCCCTTTGTTAAGTGCACTTAAAATAAAAAAAAATCAAAATTGTTTGAAAAAGTTTTTATAGAAGAGCCACTTGTAGACACAAAAATATTCAGATAAAGAAAACATTAAAATTTATTAGGTATCGGACTCATTTTGTATTGAATATCTTTGAATAAAAACATTGAAAAAACGCAATTTACAAAATTAATAATTATCGTTGATTTCTGGGAATTATCTCGGCATGGGGTCAGTTAACGTTTCAATGGAGTTTAACAATTATCTCTTTAAGTCGTTTCTTCTTGACTGTAGCCTCATTACTAAAGATTGTAATCATTACGTGGAATAAATGAAACGCACAGAAAGATTTTCTTCAAGTGTTTTGACGTTGCTATCTCCTTTCGCAAAGTTTTGTTCTACACTAGAAGTTGAAGATGAAAATGACTTTCCATTATTAGTATACACATTCAGAGCTTCAAGTCAGGCCGAATGCGATTCAAAGCAAGACTTTTCAAAGGTAATAGAGCTCTCTGAACACTTCGAGTCGAAATTACAACGAAATATCCAGCTTATTTTGGATACTGCTACAGACATTGCAAATGAAATTGGCAAATTGGTCGTCCTCAGAAGTAACATGTCCTTTAAGCGAGGGTTTTATTACAGGATTAGGTGCGATAACTGCGAATTAGCACATTGGCCCGTGCCATTCGAGTGTATAAGCTACCCGCACTATTCCCTTGGACATTTGGTGTACTGCTTATTGCTATTTATTGGTACTGGTGTGATGGTAAATAAGCAAAAGCTTTGTTTTTCTGGCGCGATACAATCTGGTCTCCTTCTAGAGCGAATGGTTTTCCACACCATCCGTAGGAAGATATCTATTCAAGCCTTATTGTTTATTTATTTATTAAAACTTTATTGAACGCTAAAAGCGTTCTCTTCCAATCAACCATAGGAATAAACAGGTATTCAGTTGCGGCGCAAAAATAATTATTATAATGTATTATATATACTATATAACATAAATAATATACAATCACTACATTTCTAATATGTTATAAGTTTAAAGCCCATAGATCTTAGAATTTGGTAAACAATAATCAAAATAAATTGTATGTAAAATTCACATAATATCATATAGAAAACGACAAAAAAGCGAAAATATTTAAACCAAATTATTAATAAAAACACATCGATGTTGCGGAACTTTCCTACAAGCATTTACCATTTTTATTTATTTTGTAAAATTTACACACATGTATCAATTTTACAAAATAAAAAGCATTATAACTACTTGCCTATAAGTGTAAAAAAAATATTTTATTTTAATTTTAAATAAGTAGAACTCCTTTGTGTCTTATTTGTCACGACCTTATTTGCATTTTGTTTATCAAACCACGTCGACGCAGGCCTCAAGTTTATCTAATTAGTCACAAATTCGAAGCCCTATAAATATCGCTAAGTTACTGTAGATAATTTCACTGGCAATTCTCTTCTCGCATAAATTTCTAGAATGTTCCGCTAAATAAATCAGCAAGCCCCATCTCCGCGGAGTCAGATAACATCTGTTCCGATTAAACCGCAGAGATTAGTATACACACACCTGACAACAATCCAGGGGAGTAAATGGATTATGTACTGACATCACGTAGCCGGGACAGATGCGAAATTAACCTATATTATTTATTATTAATTTCACAAATACTGAGGTTATGCCGTCTCTTTAAACCGGTTGATTGTATAAGGAGCTATTGCTTTGTACCTTAAACCAATCAAATTACGTTCTAAGAAATGGCTCAATTATAATAAAAGGTGCACGAGTACTAACATTATAAAAATTGGTCTACTAGTAGCCCGTAATGTATGTCCATATAAGTATATTCTTAAACTACTTTTTGAAGTGAAAACTTCCTTAGCGGCGTTGTGCATTTTTTTAGTAATGGGTAAAAAATGTTAAACTCGCGTCAGGACACGTGACCTGATCGAAAATTCGTAAGACTTTTGAAGTGAAAACTTCTTTAGCGTCGTTGTGCACTTTTTTTGTAATGGGTAAAAAAAATTAAACTCGCGTCAGGACACGTGACCTGATCGAAAATTCGTAAGACGGATGGAGTAAACAGCCGGGGAGGCGTAGGAGAGGAAGTATCCCCCTCTCTTTCTACGGCGCGGCGAAAATGTATGCCTGCGCCTGCTGTTTCGTTTAGCTGAGAGATAAACTTTTTAATGTAATATAAATTGTCATGTTTGTGTACGATAGCGCAATAAATAAATATTGTATTCTACCACATAAATGATAGTACTTTTTTACTGATAATTAAAGCAATTCGTGCAAAATTATTCCCTAACCATTCCAAAATATCAAAAATGCATAGTGGTCATAGTAATACATAATTAGTGAAAATTTCAAGTATCTAGTTAATGCCATTATAAAGATCGAGTTAAAAACGGTGAAAAAAACACGTTTCTTGTATGGCGACCCCTTTTAATTTTTTACTTTTTTTCATTTTTAGTATTTGTTGTTATAGCGGCCATAGTAATACATAATCGGTGAAAATTTCAAGTGTCTAGCTATTACGGTTCAAGAGATAGAGCCCTATGACAGACGGACAGACAGACAGACAGACGGACAGACAGACGGACAGACAGCGGAATCTCAGTAATAGGGTCCAATTTGCACCCTTTGGGTACGGAACCCTAAAAGTAACTATCCATTACTAATTAAATACGAAGCAACAGACATGCCTTGGAATTACACAAAACAACTGCAAAGGGTCTCAAGATTAAAACCGAAATCCTTGTCGGTGGATTGGTTAACAGCAAGATTCAATATTCGTTATTAAGAGGCTTAATTGGTACGATGTCAACGGATTCGGTAAGAACCGAAGGCATATTGCGGTCTAAGCGGCCGTGTGATTGGAGCGGCTTTCCATAACGGATAATCGTTATTTGCAATTCAATTCTGTATAAGCGGTTAAAGTCTAATAGACTAATATTAGAAAATACGCCAGATATACTTTCTCGTTGCGGAAAGATTCCCGAGTCTCAAAGGAAAGGCAAGTAAGACAGATGCCTTTGTTGTCTATTAATAAATCAAAAAAATTGTGCCGATATTTTATATGATTAAAATTTTTTTATACCAATTTCTCGTAAATGTCACTCAAAAGGTTACGAGAACTCGTTCATTTCACTTTTTATAATGGGCTATGCCCCATGTGAAATAAAATGATATGATAATTTCTAAATTAGGACAACTCTGTCCGTCTTATCGGACCATTAATCCATCAGAATCAAGTAGACATCTAGTTATATTCACTTACTCATCTGTCAGCTTGGTTTGTGTAAGAATATACCAAGAACGAGTACTTTTATAATGGCTGCACGATAAATTGATTCCGTGTTTGTGTAAATTCAAGCCGCGGGCCATTTACGATATAAATAAACGCGAGTTTCCCGAGCTGATGTTTCGTCTGACGACTACACCGGTAAAACGATTACGCGAAATCCTTTCTCTCTCAATCTTCGGATCGTACTACCCGCGCTCGGTAAACGAACTCCAAAATTCTGAATCAGAGTTGATTGAATCGCAGTCGTGCCCGCGGGAATGGAGTTATTTTCCGACCTATTTGATGCCGCGTCGCAGCGATCGACAAGTCGCACAGCCGTGCACTCAGCACTCGCTTCCCGTGTTTGTACCCTCGAGAAATTTCTTCCAGTTCATTTATTTGTTTGGAGACCGTTGTTTCCCTCCCTACCACTCATATTTGACATACATTTATTTTTCATGAACTGTGAAAATATTTATGCCAATCAGGGTTTTCTCTAACTATTTAGGGTGAGCGGGTATATTTATTTTTTCCTTATTTTCTTACCTACATAGGTACATATATCGCAAGTTTCGGTTTTTGAATTCGTACAATTTCTTTCTTGTAAGCTTGTAATTCTTGAACCACTATTTAACATTTTAAACGTGAATTGTAGAGACGCAAAACTTGATGTACAAAATCTTAATCAAGCTCAATTTCTCGGAATGAAAGCGTACGAATCCCGCACGGGATAATCGTCAGTAATAAAAGAGCTCATTTACGTTGCTCGTCCAGTTGTTTCGATTCACGTTGCTTGGACAATGGGCAAGCGTACGCACAAAGCGGCCCCAGAGTCATCAATCAAAGCCCCCTCCCTCGCCGGCTAGGCACCCTGCCACCCTCGCACCCTCAGCAAGCTGATTTACCCTTACATTACAGGTAACGTCTACACAAATATAACTTAACCCCATCAAAAGCAAAGCCACCGAAACACGCAAAGAATTTTGATTCAGACAATATCATTACAAGTATATACGTCTAAATTATAACGATGAAAGACGATATTGTTATTTATTTGCCTAAAATCTTTTAAACAAAGCTTTTCTGCGAAATAATAATTCTGGCAAATGTCATACCCTCAGATGACGGGCTTGTTATTCAAATATAGGGGACTAAATTAGAATTAAGTGGGAAACTGAAATGAACATTTCCAGAAGCAGACCGCAACAATGAAACAATACGCTGCCAAATGATTGAAACTCTGACAGCCGGCGCGTCCCGTGAGGTTACTGTCACCGACAATGGGTAGTTTACATACAAAAGTACAGTCAGCTGTGTACGAGATATTTTTGCAATAAACGTAGTAACGCAAAAACGTTACGTTGGTAATAATTTTTTAATTACTTACATTCGGGTTTTTAACATTTTATTATTGCTCTTTGCTGGCTATTGAGTATTTATGTTAGAATACTTCTGCCGGATCTACTCGTAAGATAAAGTATGAATAACTAGTTAGTTTGTGATTTGATTTATGTTACGCGTCCACAAGAATTGAAAATGGCTTTGTATATACAAAGAAACATTCCAACACATAATTATGCACAAAATCCAGCAATTATCGCTTCACATCTGTTAATAGAACCGAAAACTCAAAGAAGAGTCAGTTCGACCCAAAATAAAACAAACCGTCTTGTGAAATTAGTCAAACATCGAATAACGCTAACGTTCCCCGGGGCTTTGGCTTTCTCGTATTCACTTATTCGGTATCCCTGGACCTGATTAAGTATACAGCCTGAATACGTTATAGCCCAGAGCGCTAAAAGCGAGTGCCTTTTTAAGAAATCTATGCAGAAACCTTTCCTCATTTTAGTTCTACCTATAGTGTTTCCCCTTTAGTATGAATATAATATGTTTACCGTTTTGGCTATTCAAAAAACCTTATCAAGACAAGATCAATACTTATCAAATCTATCGTAGTCTCGTTATTAATTAAAAAATAAACATTTACATGATTTTATTTTGAGTAGTTTAAATATACTATATGTATGTGCAGATTATTGCAGACAGTATATAAAATTCGTGCCTCAAAGTAATTTAAATTAAAGGATAGAGCACCACTAACGAGAAGTGCTACGATGTAGGAAGGCAGAAACACGAATCACTTCCACTACTTGATTAAAAGGCACAATTAGGAGTGTTACGGCACTAAGCGATACTTATCTGTACATTACTTCAAAGCTACCTTTCCATTACGATCTGATGTCCAAACACTGGGGTTGGTCGCGTGACCAGGCCTGCCCCGCCGTAATAATATTCCAAGATTAAATTAGAATTGATATTTATTTTCATTGGCCGCTTTAATGTGTTTAACACCAATTCCATGTTTGGGAAAATCCGACTGCTCAATATTACGCATTGTTAAATTTTTGAAAAGCAATTTAATGTTAACTAGTTTATTAATTTGAATAAATATCTTTTCAAGTCCAATTAACGAAAACAGGCCATTGTGTTGTTTAATCGCATTACTTATTAATTCCAGTTCACATATGATTTGTGTTAATCAGTGTTAGTATATTGGCTTCAAAAAAATAGACAAACGCTAAAAGGAAGTCCTTTTAGCGTTTGTCTATTTTTTTGTTTGCAAAATTTTATATTGTAGCTACAACATGACTTCCGAACTTGACATCTACTCGTACCTTGATCTTAAGATTTAGTTAGTAAATTAAAATTTTGCCTATTTTGAGTAAAAACTTCATGGACGTAAAACAGATCACAATGTAAAAATATACTAAATGATGAATTTCATAACATTTTAAAGACACAACGACTACATCTTAAAGTTAAGATTATATTAGTTTGAATTAATAGAATGTACTGGGTCGCACTGCATTGTACATTAGTTAAAATTGTCAGTAATAACTGTTTGAACAATTCTTACAATCTAAATATACATTAACAGATAAACACAGTACCTGATAGGAACACATTTTCTTCAAATAAACCTTACATACATCTAAACATATCACACATTGAAATAACTATTTATTACCACAGAATACATATGGTATTACTTATGCAATATTGCAAATTATCACATAAATTGGGACGTTGGCACGTACCTTGCATTAAAGTGAAAAGCAATACGCGACACATTGTAACACAATTTATTCTTTAGTTTATTCTTAATAAACCAGTATCTTAGAAGTTACTATGTATCTAGAAATACGGTTATGATATGACTAGAATCTAAAATAAATATTCATTTTCACGTTAATCTGCTAGGCTGCTAGCTTTCAACAAATCAAATTAGAAACTTTTTGTAATCGTCAAAGAAAGTTTTAGGCAAATTGCATCGTCGTTCTTTGTGGTCATCATCATCAAAATCAGGTCTTTTTTAGTCTACCGCAGGAACACGATCCTCTCTGTACTCCTAGAGCCATATTTGGCCAGAGAAGCTAGAGGATTTGGCCTACACTCTCCACGCTGGCCAGACGGGTTGGAGAGGTATCATTGATGTTTATAAGCTTTTTTTAGCTTCTATTTCCTAAGTCGCATTTTACGACATCCACAGGAAGACTTGGAGTGGTCCTATTCGCCAGAAACCACGCTGCATTTTGTAGTCTAGCCGAATGTACTGACTATTTTTTTATATTGTCAACTAATTTATTTCTCACTTAGAACCCAAAACTACCCAAGAGACCAACCAAAACAAAACAGTTGAAAACATTGGTTGATTTGTATACTTAATCCAATGGAATCGATGCTTCATACATCAATGTGATGGAATCAGTACAATGGGCAACTAATCGGCGGTTGACAGCTCGACGAATAATCGCGGCTCGGGGCGAAACGACTCCACATAATCGATTTCCGACGATTGCTACACAATACACAAATGTGGTAAAACTGCAAATGTCTGTCCACCCCACAGTAAATACAATGTTTGACTGATCGAACATCAACACGATGGCAATTTTTGAGAACTCTATGTGTGCTTTGGTGACTATTATTGATTTATTTGACGTCTTTGGATAAAATTCTGCAGTGCAGTTTGTTGCCGCTTCTTCTGCACTAGCGCCTAGGAAGCGGCACTAAGCTGTAAGTAACGATTTGACGTCAACATTTGTGCAAAACAAAAGAAAGTGACTATTATTAAGAGACATTATAAATGTCCTATGATACTAAAGATATTTTGAACTTTGAACTGATTTATGAATGTAAATTTAAAGTCTTTTCTAAGATACTTTTGATATTCGTCTATGTAACATACCAGGTTATACAAGTCCGAGCCGTACATCAATAATAAGTCATCGATAAGTTCCTTTATAGTTGTTTACATTGCGCATGTTAACAGTTTAATTTATTTTTATGAATTTGATTATTTAAGTTAATTAATCAAATTCATTAAGTGCAGTCATATGTTTTTTCACGGCATTCTTGCAATAACAACTTGTAATAGTTAACCAAACGACAGTCTTACTTCATATAAATTTGGATAAATATTTGGTATGTTAATAAAGTAGATCTATAATAATATATAATAAATCTATGTCTTTGTCTATGTCTATGTCTATGTCTCTAGAGTAGTATTGGAGAAAAAAATCTACCTTGAAGAACGCTGACAGTAAAATGACAATGTTATTGTAATATACCAACTAAAGACGCGTCTTATTGAATATGAGTGAAGCGCAGCTAATTCTAACAAAGTTATTAACACATGTTTAAAATGCTAAGATAAAATCTGCGCAGAAGGCGCCTCACTAATATTCATCAAAATGAGAGCAGTTGCCAAAACTAGGCCGAAAATATGAAAATAAAACAGCAAACTATCAATTAATATCAGCACAACATATGACAGCGGACTCGGCAGAGCGTTGGCGTATGATTAGAAATCGATAACGCATGCGTCACGTTCTGTGTTCTCTTACGTATTATTGTTCGACCATTGTGATGTGCCATATGTTATCTATTGTAACGCTTTTAGTTTGCCATAATCCCGATTGGCGAGGATTACCGCTTCCTTTCTGTGACGTTCCTTTATCAAGGGACATTTTTTGTTCCCGACAACAATGGGGCTCCGCGGTTTTAATAAATAACCATTTCGTGTTTAACTTTTGAAATAGTTCCTTTGTTTAGTGAAACAGAGGCTGACAAATTACGTAGAATAGAAATGTTCAGAATGTGATTTAATGTAATTAAACAGCTTTTGTTATTTCTGAGATAATAGTCTTTTGGACGTTGTTCTTTTACTTAGGTTTTTTTCAGACGCTATTTAAAGACAAAACTGACGAATAAACCTCAATATTAGACTTGAAATTAAAATTTAAAATTTGTGAAAGAAGAATAAAAAATAAGTTTGGAAAATCCAAAAGTGCACGCCTCATAGCGGTCACTCAATTTTCACAAAAAAAAAACAGAACTTGAATATTGCATATTTATCGGTGTATTATGAACAAAATAAAAAATTTACTTTTAAATCTTCGCGCCATTGCCCACACAGAAAAGAAAGGTACTGCGCATGTATTGTCAATGTCAAGAAGAAAAGAAAAATGAAAAGATTAACATTGTATCCAGAAAAAGAATGGAAATTAAGAATGGCTAAAAGGCAGATGCTAAACGCCGTAAAAAAAATAAAAATAAAAAATTGTCAATGTCAACGAACCTTATTTACATAGATTTAGATATACCAACGATAGGTGGATTTTAGTTTATTGCTAATTATAATTAAACTACTTTTAATTAGACCCTGATTTTCGAAAGGACTTAGTGTTAGATAATACTTAAGCGTATGAAAAAAAGAAGGGTTCGATTTGTTAAGTTTTTCGGGCGTTATCGTGACCACGCCAGTTTCCATATGTACCGACACACGGACGTCCACGAAATAATTTTCTTAAACACTTGTTTTATTATTTTAAAGAACAAAATGTCCTTTAAAAATATCATGACTGTTGAAACTAGTGTTTTTTCTTGACATTTGTGTGTAAATATTATTCTACAAGTACGATAAGAAATAAATACCGACATTTTTAGTTCGAAAAATCACTTGATTTTTGTAAGGCGAGAGTAGAGCACTACCTCAACGCTCCGCTTATGAGGCGTGCAATAACTTACGTATTTTTAAACAGCACCATCTGTTAGGGATCAGAAAAAGAAACGAGCCCTTTTCCTTTTTTAAACATATGCGATTTAAACGCTATACAATTTTACCATACGGACGGTCGTTTTTAAAGCAACTTTTTACGATCACACCTCATATTTTAACCGTAACTTCATCATCCCATGCACGAATTAATGAAAAAGGCAATATCGTAAATTAATAAACGTATTAAAATAAATTGTAAAGTAAACAGAGCTGGCAGACGACATTATTTAGTCTGAGACTAAATTGCTGACGATTAAATTAATAGCTACCGGTTATAAGAAACAAAAATACATCGGTGGCAGTTTCAAAATATGAGACGCAAATGGTAGTAAGTTCTGTGTGTAGACAAAGGAATGCAATTTTTATAATGATAAGTAGAGATCCGTCAATATACGTATACGTCCACATAAAGCCAATACTAAATCAACCTTCCACTGCAGTTCAATACTCGATGTTTTAAATGTTTACAAAGAACTTTATCGCTCATAAAAGCATTAGTAAACAAACTGATTAATTAATAGGCTGGATGAATCACGGTGCAAGCACATGCGGAACTCGCTACACTTGTGTGAAATAGATAATAACATATAACGTCACGCCTCAATCTTGACGGTAATAGGTTCTGAATCATAAAATACTGCATCTTGCAACGCAACAAAGGGTGCAGTCATTTTCGTAACGCCTTATTTAATGCAGCAGACAAATAAATCTGCGATGAACTGTGGTTTCTTTGTGTTCGGCGTATACATTTACAGTATATACATTGTGCATCGCGTTACTTTATTATTTGTAAACAATAGGTGCTGTGTACTATATGTTTATTTTTGACGTCGTCGCGCGATCGAAAATCTTAGAATTACCTACGTAAGTTTCCAGATTTTCTCAAGAGATTGATAGACGAGCTCCAGCCAGACTTTGATCCACATGACAAAATTTACTGTAGACATCGCCAGTTACAGAAGGGGGTGATTCTAACACGCTCGATATTGAATCTCGTAGAAAATGTATATCTAAAATATGTTTTTTTTATGTATCTTTCTCCTACGAGATAAAAATCGAGTGTGTAACTACCAGGTAACTACATAAATCAAATAAGTATCGTCATGAGGTTATTACCGTGACACGAAAGCTATCTTATCATTCAATTGGAAAAAAAATATATGATTTGCTATAAAACGGTTAGTAATAAGTACATATGTACGAACCACACAAGCAACAATGTTTGTTTTAAACGTACATATTCCGATCACGAAATAAGTTCCAAACTAATTCACCCATTCAAATTCTTTAGAATAGAACCATTTGTTCCAGCTAAATTAGAAAGGCATTTCCCATTCCTTTGATATATAGCACCGTGCATAATTTATCACCACGAAATGAAACATAGAGCGCAGACAAAGAATTTTTATAGCCTTAAGCAAAGGCGTAACATTCATATTTGGGGCGCAGTGGGCGACGTTCTTGCCAGTTTTGCGACACCATTACGGCATTCTGCACACGAGCGCACGATAAATCTCTCTGTAGCCCCACAATGTACTGCATGCGGGCGGTTCTAGGACTAGCGCCAATTATTACAGCGCTGGACGAGATTGCAAAGTTTACTTAAGAACCTACGTCTATGTGCTTTCCTGAATGGCGGAGCGGAGCGTCTGTGCCGGCTAGACAATTCGCGTAATCTCTTGTGGACGCTTGTGGCCCTGTTTATTTACCTGCCTGTGCACACTAAGGATTAACTAAAAAATGCATTACTTTTAACTTAACTTCCTTAAGATATGGTTCTTGTAACTTAAACAAAAGAAAAAATCTGAAAATTAAATTCGCAACTTAAAACAAAATCTTAGCAAAAAACGAATAGAACAGTTCGTGATTTATCTATACTAATATTATAAAGCGGAAGAGTTTGTTTGTTTGTTTGTTTAAACGCGCTAATCTCAGGAACTAATGGTCAGATTTGAAAAATTCTTTTTTTGTTGAGTAGTCCATTTATAGAGGAAGGCTTTAGGCTATATAACATTCCGACAACCACGCGAACGAAGTCGCGGGCACAGCTAGTGTATATATATATATCATGTGTTCAAAGCGCGATAGAACAGTTCATTCCAAATCAACTTCCGACTAGTTTGACACAAGCAATAAAAGCGATAATGTTGATATCTGAATGGTAATTGGGAAGCAATAAAATGTATGTCTGGATAGCAGTGCCGTGGCGCGCCTGTGTGCAAATGAACCGGCGCGGCGCGGCGTACGCCGAAGGACGCGGCCGCATTCCGCACCGCACCACTACACCCGAGATGACACACATACCAACGTGCACTGCCTCAGTGTGAGTGGGAAACACATTAATGTCCAAGTACATAAGACACTTTTGCACTATGCCAACGTTAGACCGTTATTCAGTACTCTACAGCCATTGTGGAATTCCTTATTACGATGCAACACGTCGCAATCACTGAATCGCTTGAGAAAAGCCAGTTTGGTCCGTCGTAGTGTGTACCGTTATCGACGGTGAATATCAATATCAATTTGGAGGCTTTTGACATCCTTAGCTAATAATTATAAGGGTTTATATAAGTGTAGATGTTACAATGCAATCTAAAACGAATGAAAAACAAAACAACTCTCAAGATGAAACAGTTTAATCACAGCGGCAGGGCGCTAATCTCGCAGGCAGCCACCACCGAAGCGAATCGAATACAAATGTGCCGGTGGCCTAAGTAAAAACTGCTGAATAATATCCCCTCGCCAGTCTAGCACTCGCAAGCTTCGTACATCGCACACATAATAATGCAGTCACCGCACGCTGTATGTATTTTACAACCTCAGTCCCTGCATGACTTTCGAAAAGCTCCGTTTAATAAAGGCGCGATCGAATCTAAAATGAACGGAACGCCATATGTCGTACCGTACTAGCCTCGTAAGTATGGATATATTTCGGATCGTATTTCTGGCATATGCCAACTGCGACACCTCTATGGATCAGGTGACATAATAACATGGCCAAATATGAAACGTGCATCAGCGTGTACACTGAATACTAAGCGATGATACTTATCACTTGGGCGGCTTTATAGAGTATAAAAAATATGTATTGGAAAATCTAAAGAAATAACATCGTTGTTAGATCGTCCTAAGGACTGACATCGTTATTTGTAAAGAACTTATTGCAGAACACATCGCTCATAGTAATTTGTGATTACGATACGCTCGAAGCGCAAGCTATACTGCCAACTACAGCATTGTTATACCATGTCAGGCAATCACTCGGAACTATACGACTTTTATGTTATGGCAACAGACTGAGTGATGAAGCAAAATATGGCGCACGACGCGCATTCCACCGCCACACTCAAAACTTCATAAAAATTTATTAAGATCAACAACACCGTAACTGACCTACGCAATGAAACATTTTTTGTGAAAGATTGACGGAGATATTTAAAACTTGTCTATTTTTACCGTCAAGTGCCGCTGTAACAGTCGTCTAGACTTTGTTTGTTCAAAGATTCAGGAAGCTACTTCAAAGAGTGCTCTTACATTGCGAGCTCGATTTGACAAAGGAGTTCAATGGCCCGAAGGAATTTTTAAAAGACCGTCAGCAATTTTCGTTTTCCTGTAGCTACCCAAATCCTGAAGCTTGACACAGATTACACAGTACAAATTACTTACATCGTTGACAGAGTAACAATTTGGTGGAAGCATTCGGAATTCCGGATAGACAACTGCGCTCGTCATCTGGCTTTGTTTGCGAGTAGCTGGTGGCAATCAGACGGGGGTCGGGGGAATGACTGCGACTAGTTGAAATGTCTGAGTCGGCTTCTAATTTGCGGAGCGTCGCTACAAAGGATTGACCTCGTCTGGAGCGTCCACCCACTTACTATTTTCATTTGTTTTTTTTGTACGCACTAAGTACATTTACAGTGTTTTTTCCGTAATTTACGTTTTGTTTATCATTAAATTACATAACGCTAGGCACTTCTAGCGTTATGATTGATTAATGTGGCCTTTGAGTCCGCAAGTCTCAAAGGCCACTGCTTTTGAGTCTTGCGGCCTTGGACTCTGTCTGCTTAGAGCTGCAAGAACCAAAATGCTCTGTGGGGTACACAGATAAAATTTAAGAATAAATACGTGATAGTGCATGATAAAGAGTATATAATCACTTTGTTGTGCACGCATGCATTTTATCATCAACAAGATTCTTGTATTTAAATCAACATTTAAAATGTTCAAGCCTTGTTTCCTAGGAGACCTATTATTGTTACGGCACTCAACCGTCTCAAAAGATAGTTTATATTTATAGTTTCATCATTCTTACTAGCTTTCGAATGTAAATAAATAGCCGTTCCATAAAATAATGCCAATAAAACATCGAACAGAGCGCGCGATAAAGTAGAAGCACAGGAGTGTAAAACGTGGCCACAGCCACTGGGTTTCTTCGTAAATCCTCACTTTATACAAGCTCGGTTGTTCCCACTATGAGTCGCCGAGAGCCTTCGGAACCGATTTTATTGCCTCTTATTGGCTAGCGTTTAAAGTGTCAACATTAACTCTCCTATAGAAATAGGAGTGTCCCAGTGAGCGACCGACAAAATTGTCCGGCTCCTTTTGAATAAAACGAAATACTCAATATGACATCGAACGAAATAAGACACTTTGGCTTGCCGCAAATCTACTTCGATTCTTCGTATTGGAATCGAATTTACGTCCATCGAACTTTGTAGGTAATATTTTAGTTGTAGTTTCTTAGTAATTTGACATCAGATAAGTATCAAGTGAAGCGAAACAATGATGATGTAGTTTCCATCTGATAAAGATGACGACGCATTATCAAGATTAAAAGTAGTCATTGTAACTACTTTTGGGCCTCGTTGGCAATGAATAAAATATGAATCAATATCAATGTTGGGGCGTTGTGATCGAAAGTCAGAACTAAAATAGCGATTGAGTCTTCGCTACATTATTTACATTGAAGCATTTGAATTTCAAATAAAAACTTAGTACTTTGTCTTTCTATAGATAATCTCTTCCAGCTAGATTAATTTGAGTGGGCCTTTGGTTTAGGTCCTCAGTGGGTGGGGGGGGGCAGCAACAGCGCCCACCGAGACGGAACCGGCGCCCCGCCGACGCCAGTGATCCCACTTAACATAAAACTAAATCTCCAACAAAACGATGGCTCTTAACAGTAGTGAAAACGAGTTAGAAAGCCCTGCCAATTCTGTTTCTCCTATTTATTGTAGGCTACATTGTAACTTGGAAATATAACTTCGATACAGCGAATTTAAGAATAAATAATATTGCGGTACTCTTCGATAACTATAATAGGAAATCGATGTTTGCAACTTCATCATCATGATCAGGTCTTTTTTAGTCTCCACTGCAAGAGCATGCCCCTTTCTGTACTGCCAGAACCATATATTAGCCAGAGCAGTCAGAGGATTTGGCCTACACTCTCCACGCTGGCCAGACGGGTTGGAGAGGTCTCATTGATGTTTATAAGCTTTGTTTAGCTTGTGTTTCCTAAGTCGCCTTCTACGACATCCACAGGAAGACTTGGAGTGGTCCTATTCTACTCTGCCGGGAACCATACGGCTTGCAACTTCATAAATATGATTAAATCGATGTATAAAATTGAACAATTGTATGACCCGTGGGATCTAAAAGTAATCTTTTTTAAATACCCACTTGAGGGCATCTAGCATCTACACGTGATGTGCCTAGCTAAAATAATGATATAATAACATGGTAATCATACATAGATAGTGTAGTCGTAAAGAGATAAGAAATTAATCAGTTGGACTGGACAGTGAGTCAGTGAAATTGAACATAACGTATACTTAGTAGGTAGGTACATTTAGCTGGTAAAACGAACTTTTGAATTTGCTTTGATTGAACTTAGATGAGTTATATGAGTAGTGAATAAGTATTATCTCCTTTCCTAGCCTTGTGACTTGCAAATACCAGCGTAATGCCTAGGCTGCTCACGCAAAAGTCACTTGTAACCCTACGTAGCATTTCGAACGTAAGTTCATCGAACCCATTGTTAGACTTAGCGAATCGTTTTTGCTGCGAATATTTTTTATACATTCATCTCGTGTACATCTTTATTTACATAACTATGCAGATTCACTGTCCGATCAAAAAACATCAAACTGTAAACAGCCGTCTCTAAACCTATTGGCTTAGCTCGTAATCTACGAGTAGGTATGTGTGTAAATAGCGGTTCTCAAATTCCAAGTCTGTTAAAATGTTGAAGGTTTAATAACCAGTTATTAGCGGCCAGACGCACGTAATATCCAACAAGACACCGCCATCATTAGGAATCTATATTTTACCCTAATTCCGTCCCCACACTCCCACGCACCGCTAAGCGGATTGCCCGCTTTACCCGCTTATCGCCTTACAACCATACTCACCTATTTTTTACAATAGCGAAAAAATAGTTATAAAAGAAAAATGTTACTTACTGAGAAAAAAACGACAACAAAGCCTTGATCCCTCAGGCTTTTCTGGACGGTTTTTCGAATTCCGTGACTCAAATAATTAAGTCCCAAGATGGGGGTCGCTGGGTGAAATTATACATTGTTATTGCCACTATAAATCTCATTTTCTGTGAACGCACCCGCCCGGAATAACAAATATGTAACGCTGGACAATTTCATATCCCATCTTGATGAAAGCCATGGACCTTCTCACAAAATATTAGCCACATTTGTGTACTGGTCATGTTGCAGTGTTTTTGCAAACATCGTGTAATAATGGATTTACATTTTCAATATGTTGCTAAACAATTCGTCCCATTTGTTCCGAAAATTTCAAGCGTCCGATGCTTTGATTCACAAGTGTTTGATGGATTACTTGAGTAAATAGAAACGTGTTGAACTCCGAAATCGTGATCACAGAGAATCTATGTACAGTCTGCGCCGTGTAATCATAGACATAAAGCAACGAAATAGCGGAGTGTCTCCTAGACTAGTAATAATTTACTAAATCTGCGGTAAATGTAAACTCAATAATAGGTTAACTAGTAATATTGTAATTGGGTGATTCAATATCCAATTTTAACTAAGTTAAAATAGATAAAAAAGCATTGTATAGAAGATGTCTTACGAAATTACATATTTATTTATAATTTACTAAATTCTCATTGTTTCTTGCCTATTCGATCCTAAATGCAGATGGATCATTCACTAGATGCTTGTGTGAATATGTAGGTATGCTTCAATGGCCTTAGTAACTAGTTACTTTTTACACTTTACATACTCTAATGCATTGAATTAAAAAAAAAAAATTTAAACGATTTACTCGTAATGCTCAAGTAAGTGTTTAATGGCAGAAGTAGCGTTTTGCTAGTGAGCCTCATTCTCAACAGCCAACGAGCTCCCACTTCCACACAGTAATATATTTAAAAGAGCTAAATTTGTAAAACTCTATTTATTTATTTATTAAATGTTAGGTATATAATAATTTCTTTAAAGAGGGAGATAGAAGCCTTTTCCTAACACTGGGACAGTAACGGCTATTGATAATAATAATGCTATTCATATTTATTGATTTCATATTTTCATATGTATATATTATTATTTGTTCAGTGATTATTGTACTATAAATAAATAAATAAATATATACGGACAAATCACACTGATTAAGCTAGCCCCAAAGTAAGTTTTAAACTTGTGTTATGGGATACTAACTCAACAACTATATTTTATGACAAATACATATATAGATAAACACCCAGACCCAGGACAATTTGAAAAAGGCCATTTTTCAACTTGCCCTGGCTGGGGATCGAACCCAGAACCTCCGGATTAGCGGTCTAGCGTGTTAACCATTACGCCACGGAGGTCGCCATGTTTACCATATTCTAAAGGATTAGGTAAAATGTATCTAAACCTAAATTTGAAAGATAAACGGATGTAACCGTAATGGTGGCCGGCTGTATGTAGCCGGAGTTAGAGCAGACGTTTGCGAAAGTGTGCAGACGCGCTTCGTCACGGCTCTCGGCTCGGCACACTAGATGCCAATCTGTTATAGTCATATGTCTACGTCAGTGTCGTCATGAAACGAACTTGCGAAGGGATGCATCCACTGAACAGATGACTGTACGAGCAGTTCAGCAGTAGTTTCAGTTGATAGTTATTTTTCTAACAAACCTACGTATAAATAAGTACAACTTATTTGGTAACAGTCTACTTCCTACCAAAAATCTGCAGACACGCTTCGTTTTGGGTCTTTCTATTATTAAATTTGATTTGATTACTACTTATTACACCCTTAGAAAAATTTCCGTTGAACTTACGAACATTACACCATGGTATACCTAATAAAACAAAAGTAATGTCTTCCCACTTTTTCAGACTTTCTCATTTAGTTAATAAATATAAAATAAAATACGAACATAACTATTTCGTTTACCGTGTGATTGATCTGTTTAATTTTTAATAAATATATTGGGTTATTAATGAATGGCTGGTTTTTAGGGTTCCGTACCTCAAAAGGAAAAAACGGAACCCTTATAGGATCACTTTGTTGTCCGTCTGTCCGTCCGTCCGTCCGTCTGTCAAGACCCTTTTTCTCAGGAACGCGTGGAGGTATGAAGCTGAAATTTATATCAATTACTCAGGTCTACTGTCCCTTGAAGCTGTGACAAAATCAAAATTCTAAGCCAACGCAATCAAAAGATACAGCCGTTTATGCCGCAAATTTTCGACACTTGCAAGGGAATCAAAACCTACAGGGTGCTTCCCGTGAACTCAGAATCTTGAAATTTGGTACGAAGCAACGTCTTGGTAAGAAGCGCGAGTCCGACTCGCACTTGGCCGGTTTTTTTTTAAGTAAAAAAAATGATTTGCTCGGGTAATTCAATCACAGTGGCAACACTTTCCACTGATGACGTATTTTTATTCTAATCATGTGACCAGCTGTCACGGGAAGAGAATACCATATTTTATACCATGTACTACACCTTATTCAGTACTTATATTTGTAAGTACTTAGTTGCTGTTATTTTTATTGTTATTTGCCGCACCGCCCGCACCTAAAAGGATATTTGCTTTCTATTGTCACGTTCCTAATTTCTCTTCTCTGGAAGGTAACGCAGCGAGAGAAAATTGATGGCGTGTAATGTGATAGCGCCTCTTCAATTTAATACCTAAACCAATACTAACCTGTCACGTATATAAATAAATGAGCCTTTGGTGAAAGTTACAACGATGCGAGCGACACAAAAGTTGAATTTGTCAAACACTTGAAGGGAATCCACTTATTGTTTTATTTTTACTACTATTATTGTTACTATTCGTTTTATTTTATTATTTTACTTACATGTTTGTTTTCTAATCGTTCATGGGGCTATGAGTAAGTAAAAAGGCATGCTGTTAGGAATTTTTGCTAAGGAATTTACGTCATTACCTACATGATCAATCTTATCAAACTTAGTAATGACATGTAAAATATCGAAATTGTTATTGATAGCATTCCGTGTACTTATGTTATTTTAACAAAAAAATAATAGGTAAGTATACATACATACATATATAAGCACATGCAACAAAAGCATCGATTAGTACGTTTAGAAGCATATACTAGTTCTGTGTCCGAAGTCAAATCATAAGGTTCTGAAGTTTAGAGTTTTGTTATAAATTTGCATTTCAAGTGATTATTTTATAACATATTTGGAACTAATAAAATAGATACAAACAGCGTTTTTAGGTAGTTATTAATAAATCTCACGTAAGTAAGTCAATAATATACTGAATAGAGTTATGGTTTATTGTTATTTATTCATTTATACTTACATATAATAAAATCACACTGTATTGGAAAAATTATAGTGCCCTGCATATTTGAATATCTACAAAGAAACTACCTATACCTATTATAGTATACATAAATTAAATGTTTTGTTTTTTCCGTTTTAGGGTTCCGTACCTAAAGGGTGAAAACGGGACCCTATTACTGAGCCTCCGCTGTCTGTCCGTCTCTCACAGGGCTCTATCTCTTGAATCGTAATAGCTAAACACTTGAAATTTTTACCGATTATGTATTACTATGGCCGATATAACAAATACTAAAAAATAAAAAAAGTTAAAAATTAAAGGGGGTCGTCATACAAGAAACGTGTTCTTTTCAGCGTTTTAAAACATTGTACGGTGGTACGGAACCCTTCATGTACGAGTCCGACTCGCACTTGCCCGTTTATTTATTTTAACCTTTAAATTGTTGTCCACAGAGCAGCGGCGGTTGTCGTTCAGCAAGCGGAGCGGGCGCGGGCGCGGTGACGGTCGCGAACGCAGGCGCGGGCGCGGGCGCAGGCGCGTGCGCGGCGCGCATGGCTAGCGCGGGCGCGCAGTTCCGGGGCGGTGCGCAGCAGTGGCCGGCGGCGTACACGCCGCAGCCCTGCCGCTACCCGCCGCCGCCCCAGCCGTACGCGGCAGCGCCTAGCCCTTACACGCCGCACCAAGTAAGTATTGTACGCTAGTAGAAATCTTTGCATTAATCAATGACTTAGCCCTTGAAATTTTGTATTTCGTGAAGAAGAAAATGTTAAAATGATAATATGGTCACCATTGCTCTACCATGGCACCAAACCAAAGAAATGCTATGTCTTATGCCAAAACGCTTATCTTATTGTACCGCTTTTATAAGGGGTCAGTTACAGAGTAGTAGTCTAAAACTAGCTTTGTGCCTAAATTCTTATTAAAAAAATTAAAAAGCTCAAAGAAGTATTTAGAAAAAATGGCTGGGATAATATTGGACAAATTACAAAATTCAATATACATAGAGCTAGCCAATATGTACTGTACAATAGATAAATTATTTATAAATAGAGCCAGCGAATATGTGCAATAGCAAAATTTGCCGACATAATATTGAACAGACTACAAATTCAGACTTTGAAAGTCTCACGCAAATGATGACTAAGTATTTAGGTCAAATCTCTCAGGGTTCCCTCACAGTAGGCCTGTACAATGTCGGTGCATTTAGCCCGTGACTCATCTGGAGTCTGACTCTGCCTACTTACTTGCTTATTCAGGGACAAATGTGATAAATAGTCTAAATACATACAAACAGAAATACACTTACTAGTTACAAAGTTCACAGTATTTACGGATATTTCCTGAAGTTCACCCTAAAGTTCAGAAACACTAAACACTTACAAGTGTTGACTATTATGTGCAAGATACAAACACAATTATCATTTATTTGTATTTCACATATCTAAAACTACGTGTGACATACTATAGTCCCTGCATTATTCTTCAATAAGACAGTTAAAATTAGTATAATAGAAACAAGTATTCTTACTTTTTTCTTATCGACTTTGTTAGTAGATAAAACTGGTGTAAGATTTTTCGAGCTGCCTAAAGGAATCTGAAGTAGCTTAATGACGGTCATTTAATGACAACAATAATTATTACACTACACACTACTGAGCTAATGTGCCCTCGCGATGTTTTCCTTCCCAGAAAACAAGTGGTGGTAGTTGAAATAACCTAACATAAGAACAAACTCAAAGATACAAGTCACTTGAGGATCGAACTCGTCTCACAGACGCACAGCCAATGCCTAAACCTCTTTGCCACCACCGCTTCGGTGACAATACACACAAACAAACAAACAAAAATATTATAATAGTCTTAACGACTACAAAGTAAAACAAACTTTACCTTATCAACTTAGCATTTTGTTAATTTACATTGCTGATATCAAAGCTAACAAAACTGAGAAGTACCTGCCCTTTATGGCCGCCACAGATTCGTCGTCTTCTAATAACCATACTTCATTCCCCATAATTAATCCGAAACCGACAATTTAGCAACTCGACGGAATGAAATCCGAACTCCCTTGTGACCCATGATTTATGGTTTAGGATCTTATATTGCATTAGAAAAGGAAAAGTTCCATGAAAATCTATCTTTATGGATTCACTTGCCGACGCTACAATTATTTTAATACGGTAAAAAAAGATTCATTAATCAAATTTACATAAAATTTAGGTTGCATATTACTTATATAAAAAACAACTTTGAATTTTTATTTAGGTTACCATCTAATTTCTGATTTGAACTCATTATTAAGTCAGACAATATTTTTATAGTTTCGTCCACTTTTGTGTACATCATACATGTTAAAACACCGATAATAATTTGGTATGATAAATTTTTTAAGATACTTTTTCAACACGAATACGCCAACATAACTCTAAGAAGCAAATGTTGTAATATAATTTAATGAAATATTAGCAAATCAATTTCAATAAAAAGAAACCTAAAACTCGCATCACAGACTTTGGCATGACTTGCTTATAGGAAAATATACTTATAGGTTTGTGTATAAGGCATTCTGTTTAGGTACATTAGCCTTGTACAGTGTACTGATTCGCACTTCTTCAATAAAGTTTGAATGTAAGCATGGCGCCATCTCCGTGGTCTAATGAGATCGGTTTACGAGAGATTTACGAGCGGCGGCGGCGAGAGCCCGCTGTCTAGCCGGCCGCGGCCGCTTCCTTATACATGAAATATAGCCTAGAAACACTATCCACCACATATTCATAATATGTATTACAGAAAACAGATCAACTTTTCCCGTTTTTCTTTATATCGTATTATCTCAATTGCAGAAGTAGCTATGTTTATGAAAAATGATGACTGGCTAAACTCAATCTAAATATACCTTTGATTAATATAATTTAAACTCAAAATAAGTCCTAGGACTTATTTTCACAAGTTTGAAAATTTAATGACTACGAAAGTGCCTGTTTCGTGCAAAATACACACACAATTATCATTCATTTGTATTTCACATATCGAAAACTACACGTGACATTACTATAGATAGGCCCTGTATTATTCTTACATTAGGCAGTTAAAATTACTATACTAAAACAAGTATTATTTCCTTTTATTCTTATCGAGTTTGTTAGTAGATAACACTGGTGTCAGATTTTCTCAGCTGCCTAAAGGCATCTGACGTGGCTCAATGACGGTCTTCTAGTGACAACATTGCGAAACTAGCTTCGCAATTCAAATCTCCTGTTTACGAATGTTAGGATTGGGATAAGTCTATAAAACGAAATAGGTATGTATACATTTATTATCTAACTGGTAACTATAAACGTGAAACATCGAGTTCCTTGAACTTCTCTTGATAGAATAAATAAGTCGTGGAATTACCACCTTTAAGGTTTGGTTTTTTAGGTATATTATGTTTAACTTTAAAGTGTTAACGGTATAATCAACATCTATTTTTATTTAAATAATCTTTAACAAATTATTTTGATACTGCAATATTACATAAAATAGAACGTAAAAGAATTCTAGGTGTGGATAGAACGCATTGCATAAAATATGTACCTACGTTATTATTACACTTTTACATCTCTAGCGTAGCTATAAGAGCGTGGTACTAAAACATCAGTTTTTCATCACTGCTGTGTGACATAGCCATTTGTCCCTCAGTAGTTAGGGTTGTAACCGGGGACAATTCCGCCAGGCTGGCAGCACTGCCCTCGCTGGATAATTAACCGCGAAGTCAACGCGTTGACATCACTCCATCAATTTCCACGACTCCCAACGCGACGCGACTTCGTTATGCATTACACACAAACAATATTACGTGATTAATGCTTTCCCACCACTTAGCTAGATCGTGATTTGCATAAAACTAGTTAATACACAAGTCACAATAAGGCCACCAAGTGAGTTGGTTTTCTATTGAAGTGTCGATTTAACATACGAGTTATGGCTACAAACTCCCTCAGGTTTCAGGGAGTTCCATCTTCAACAATATCTGTACCTAATTAAACACACACAATCGTTGATTCATTCCAAGATAAAAACGATATATGTAGGAACAAGTCAACGCACTTCACTCTATACCAAATCGCTGCGTCTATAGCTAAAGCATTCGGTAAATATGGGCAAGTAACGGATAGCCGGGTTGAGTGAAGCCAAACAGGCAACAAACGTTATTGGCCCACTGGCTCCTTTATTTTAGGGCGCTGTTGGTCGTTGGCGTCGTCTGGCGATCGCCAATAAACCGTAATGTGGAGACCTCGAGCCTCGAACACTCAATGCTTTTAGAAACCGGATAGTGGTACCTAACCACTCCACTGAAGGACTCTCGCCGGGAGTAAATAAATGAAATTCTATACACGCCCTAAAAACATTTCATAATTCATAAATAATGATCACTCTGGTTTTCTCGTGAAACATACTAAGCTCCTTTGTTTTGGTTTGTTCCGAAAATTAAATTTTATACAATAAGTCTATTACGATATAATTAAATAGAACAATGATGTTATGTCATAATGCTAAGTTTATTCAAAATTAAATAAACTTGTTACCTTGACAACTTAGCATTTGCTCATCTATTTGTCTTTGGAAACGTTAAATGTTCAACGTTTTTGCTAATATCTATACCACAAACATGTCTGTACAATTACGTATTCAATAGTTGAAAGTCAACAACCTAACTGAAGTGAAAAATACATGACGTACACGTACATAAATACACCATGCTGAAAGCAAAGCAATTCACAAAGTTCAATGCTATCTAAATGTTTAACCGATCTGTCTATCCAATCGGCATTGTCGTAGAGAAGTGCGGCTGGAGCAACACACGGACTCTTCGCGTTCACAGCACATCGCAACACAAACCAGATGTCGCACAAAGAGCGTGTTCACTGCACCTACCTCCCACCCTCCACAGGAATCTCGTAAAAGGAATTTCTCGCGCTCTTATCGCTTTTTGAAATAAAATGTAGCGCCAGCGTCGTACGTGTTTTATTACAGAGCGTCTCCTTCAGGATTTATCTCATGGCTGCCTCGCCGATGCTGAACACTTTTTTAGATCGGGAAACATTTGAAAAGAATTTCGCTTATGCGATTTGCTTTGCTCCCTTGTTCCGATATTTTCCGCTTATTTTTCTTACAGTGTATTTTGAATATTCAGCACGGTTTACCTTGTTATTTTTAATCCAGTTAACTCATCCATACGTGTTGTTGGAGTTTTTTTATGAACGTTAAAAAGGTTTGGCTTTTGTGAATTTTAGTTATGAAAGTTAATTACTGTTTCATTGCATCCAAATAGGTTCAACAATTAGTTGTTTAAAAGATTACTTACTACCTACTCGTATATGTCACCATTATATTTCATGCTAGTTTTCTTGATGAAAATAATATTCGTGTTTTTGTGCACACAACATTAAGTGTAGATGTTTCTCAAAACCACAAAAAATAATAAGACAAAAATCGAATAAATTTCTGTGAAGTGATTTAAAGAGTATTAATATAACATTAGAAGTGGTTTTTCAGCTAGTTTTATTTTCAGTTCCTAGAAATCTTAATGATAGGGCTCTATATTTAAAGTATAATAAAATAAGTAATAAATCGTAAGTCATAAACCCAGTTGATGATATGTAACTATCATAATAAAGGGTTAGAGCTATCAATTATAAATGTTTATTTTATTTGCTTTTTGTAGCCGTTGTCTATGCTTCCAGCGGCACACCCGCTACAGATTGCGGAAAAATAAACACTACAATATTTTACTTTAGTCTCTATTTATTTTAGTACAATACGTTGGATTTGTGGTGCTTTAATATTACATAGTTAGTACCTGCAATTTAAAATCAACTCTTCTACAAAAGACAAGCTAAAACAATGTCTCTATATTTATTCTGTCATCATTTATCTCAAATAAAGATTCCTAAATTTTATTTCTTTCCAAAACTAGTACAAATATTTGTCACATTCAAAATAAATTATTTGTAGATAACATTTTATAACGAAACATGGTTGTAAAATTGAGCGACCTTAGTAAGTTTGTCTCACTTTTTCACTGTATGATTGGGTATCGCAGTCCCCAGTTTGTATTAGTAACATATATCTATGACCGCCTGATTAATGACCTAAATATGTCAGCTGTCAGGGCTGTCACAACTCCGCAGCTTGTTAGATTCATCGCGCCCTCTCCCGGACGCGGCAGCCCTAAATAGAGGTTACTTTTTTGGTGAAGGGACCGACGTTTTTTATCGCCACGAGCGACATAAGTGCCCGTCTCTAATTCACTAGCGCGTTATGTCCGAAACCGTCTAATCCGATCTTTTAGCGAGTAGAAAAAATGCTTTTAACCTTCTTATATGCAATAATGCCGAGGCCCAGCGAGCTCGCATCCGAGAAATGAATCAGTAGTTATGTTCATCCACTCCTTCCACCCTGCCGCCCATTAGAATCGTCAAGGCTCCGCCGTACCTACCCACTTAAACCTCCTGCCAGTTCATTTTCACACGCACGCTATACTCTCAAAGATTATGCTGATATATTTAAATGTATGCGCTACGAGGAAAAATTTTTGTAAATGAAATTACCACATTTATTTTGAGAGCTTTCGCTCCGGTCATATTATTTAGGAGATCCTTTTTCAATGTCGGGCAGAGTAATGTGGGATCCCATCCCCGTGGCTGTGGAGTCATTATTATAGCTGGCCGTTCGGGTCCATCATTCACGAATGACTTGTATCGAAAATCGAGTCGAACATGTGATCACCTCGAGCGCAGTTGTTGATTTAGTGAACATAATAGTTTATTTTTGTAGAATGAAGCGGGGCACGTCCCACATGTGCGACCCTCCTAACTCGGGGTGAAAGTAAGTATAAATAAACAAGGCTTGCTGATATCTGTCATCCAAAGAATTAGATTTATTTCGGCTCTAGCGGAAGGTGAAGGACCCTAGCCCCTCGTGAACCGCAACTGAGGAAACATGCCTCGGCTAATGTTTTGTGAGGATATTTCACGGTGGGCTCATCAGTGCGGTATTGTCTTGATGCTCAAATCCTTTCCTTTTGTGACACGTCTAAAACGGAACATATCCGTCATAATATATAATATACATACGTATATGTAACACAATTTTGTCCCGAAACTTGTCCAATATTGTGAACCGGCGGGTCGGGTCAGATCGCGCAGAAAAAAGGAGCTTTTTTCATAGTATGCGCGGGTATTTTTTTTTGTTGAATTATGTTAATGTCAGAGTGACGCGGGCAAGGGCAGCTACCGATATTTAAATTCGCTCGAGGACTGGTGATCGAGTTTTTTCGGGAACATTTGACCCTGCTATTTATAAGAAAGCGAAAATCAAGAGAGCTGTATTTTATCAGGAATTGTTTTGTTGAAACTCGTCTTTTGTTGAATGAATTTCGTTACTTGCTTTATGTAGGCATTATAAGCGTTCATTTTACCCAATTATTTCAGCTGTTAGGTAGGTAGGTAGGTCCCTTGCTAAATGAATAGCTGGCGTTCACGTAATTGTAGAGCCTTTTATAGCAACAATTAGCAATCAGTGGAAATAATAGAAAACTGAATGCGATGGGTAATTAATTTTGGCCGTCCATCTGGAGCCACCCTCACTCCCGAATTCTCCTCCCAATTATCTCGTATCAATCAAATTAATGCCCTTGTACTGTTGCCATCTTTCGACATTTTAGTCTCTCAACTTTGTGACAGTTATTCGGTTACTGTCACTTGTAATAATTATATAAGCCGATACAATTAAGTTATGTTTTTATAGATCATAAAATATCTATCATAGTAATATAATAGATCATATAAATAGATAAATGTAGGTGATACATTTTAATATCAATAGGACGGACGAAAACAAAACTTTCAATTGATGTAGAGTTGGTAGTTCCTCCCTGTAAACATCAAGCTTCAAAAGAATGTTCCTTCTATTCGGCATTCATACCGAAATAGAATAGATAAAGCGACATGAAACAAAATTTCCTTTAGAGTAATAATATTATTTATTTATTCATTCAGAATAATATAGTAGAATACCCATACGTTATAACTATACGAGAATATTTAGACAATTTCTATAAACAGGATCATCGACAAAATTTCACGAATTGTGCGCCAATGAAATTAATCGAATTCGACACAACATCTGGGATATAAATTAATTTTAATACTGTCTCGCCTCCGTAAGTAAATACAGAATGAATTTCGTCGATACCCTGATTGAAACGGCGATAAAACAAATGGAGTGCTCAATTTAAATAGATTGAATGGGATTTATGTTTCATTTCGTGAGCTCTGTCAGCGCGCCGGATCCTATGAATCAGTGGATGTATGCGTGAGCGGTACAATAAAGCCGGAATTGCATTTATTCAAGTTGTTATTAGTTCCGAGCGGCGAGTTAACACCATTTTCATTCCTAAATTATCGCCGATGCTTTTGAGCGCGGGTGCATGTGGCCGGCGTGCGGCCATGTGATGTCGCACGCCGCACGCACGCGCTGCGCTATCGAGCCGGCACCAAGACCAACTGTTGAGTCCTCTCCTCTCCCACCCCATCATACCTTCCTGGTTCCCCTCCCGTTCCTTCCTACGCGTGACGTCATCGTCGTTCGTCACACCACGACGATGTGAGCGTGATATTACAGTACCAATCATTCCAATGTTGATAAACTCTGAAATTGCTTGGAAGTAATCGTTCGCTTTCGATGTCATATTACCAAACTGTTGATTTTGGGTTAGGTATACTTTGAACACTTGAACTCTACATTTAACGTTTTTATTACAATTTTCAAGTCAGTTTACAAAAATCTATTTTCATATTTGAATTCAGTTAGTATACTGAAATTCATCTTTATAAAAGTGGTCATGCATGTCACTCTAGAACATTAAAAAGAAAAAGAAGCTTTGAACAGTTTGTTACCAGTCGGATAAGGAATTGATAATATTGTCACTGAGGCCTTAAATCTACTTCCGATGCTATATATTCTACATAAGCTAACCTAACTACTAATAGCTAATCAATAAATTTGGAGTTTTAATCATACATTAAATGATTCAAAAATCTATTTTCTAAAAGCAACACTATATTTTTAGCCATTGTACACTCACACACACACAACCATAAAACCGGACGTGGCATATCACAGATGGTAACGTCACATGAGGAAGTTCTTACGCCATAATATAAAGTCTAGACTGCACTCAGTAAGTCGGCGAGTAAATAATTTAAGCCCTGTTAATTTAGCAGACGCCCCCGCACAATAAACGATGATAAAAGCCCTCGACACAGTCTAAGAGCTCTCCACTGGTCTGATACTCACCCCAATATAGACCATCTATACGTATTACCATATAACACGAGTGTATTGACCCTTTTCTTCCTTATGCTTTTATTACTAAAGCCCGAAGATACTACGTAAATTGATGAATGATATTAGATGATATCCTCTTTTTCATTTTAGACAGTTCCTGGTTGCATCCTCAGCTGTGATGCTTCGGAGTCCGGGATCCACTTTCCCGTTTTTTCTTTTCCAAATATAATATGCATGCCAATGGTCATCCAAGGATGCCAAAGACCTGACGTCAACCCTCTTTGGGAATGCATTTGTGCGAAAAATTTTACAACCTGTCGCCGCACGACGTTAACCTTCCTTGGGAATGCAGTTGTAGCACGAGATGTTTGTGCTTCTTCCTTTAGTCGCCTTTTTCGACATCCACACTATTCAATTCCTATTCTAGGCTCCGGCCTAGAATATAATAAATATATTAGATGATATTTTGTCTATAAAAAATTGATAATATTAAGGGTTGGATCTCAGCATGGATAGCAGCATAGTGAGATCCAACCCTTAAGTGTAAAAGTAGTTGGAACCGCGACAAATATATAAAAATTTTTGCTCAAAAATATAATTATTAGTTACATATTGAAAAAAATAAAAAATTGTAATCTCAATTTACACGACTTAAGTTGAACTATTGTGATATACTAGTAATAAAGTGTAAAAATACAGGTATAGGTACTTATATTTTATATGTGACTTATAGTTGATTATTTATTGTTATCTATCAGGTACATTAATTAAATACACAATTTTATTTTTATACACAAATCTTTTATGAATTAGATACGAATCGATTGGTACAATTATCTGATCGCTATGGAATCACGTATCGCAAGTACTGGGATTAACGTGGGATTAGTATAATTCCAATCGAACATACCACAATATCCGCCGCGAACTGGTTGTTACACATTGGTATTTTACACAACTGAAATATACTGGTTTGTTTATGTTATGGTTTAATACAAATACATGTACATAAGCAAATAGGTACTTATTTTTACTGGTAATACAAAGCCATGTATTATTTCGTTAACCTTCCTAACATTTTCTATACGGTAGTACGGTAGCATTAGTAGCTATTATTTATTATTCTATGACGATTAGTGTTCCTGAGGACTATAGGCTTTCCTTTTTTAGGGCTGGTCCTTTTTTAGGGCTATGTCATTTATAAAAGCCTAAGAGCCTTTAGCCTTTTTTGCGACTGTAGGTATTTTTCAAGTATTAGGCTTATGTTTAGGCTAAAGCCATTTTTGAGACTCAACCTAAGTAAGCCATCATAATTATTATAGGCATTTCTTTTATTTTGCATTTATTTTGAGAAAAAGAAAAGAAAATATATATTTTACTTAAGTGTCGCCAAAACAACATCGAACAAAAAGCCTATAAAAACTTTTAGTCCTTTAGGCTTGGCCTATTCAACAGGTCTAGCCTAAAGGACTAAAAGCCTTTATAGGCTTTTAGCCTGTACAGCCCTTAATTAAGAGTCTAGCCGAAAAAAGGCTATAAGCCTATAATCATACTTAGATCTGTTTCAACAATAGATAAACAGCATATACATATACAGTAAAAAATAATAAATCTTTCTTTTGTGTCCGCTACGAGTACCACCCTCTACGAAAAACTGAGTCGTAGCCGTCTACGAGAATGCTACGAGCTACGAAAGGAAATCGCCGCTTTGTATACCAATTTATATAAAACTAAAGCTTTCCTCTATAAATGGACTACCCAACAAAAAAAGAATTTTTCAAATCGGACCATTAGTTCCTGAGATTAGCGCGTTTAAACAAACAAACAAACAAACAAACTCTTCCGCTTTATAATATTAGTATAGATTAGAAATCTTTAGTTTTTTTATAAATGAATGCATACTTTATTATTATTAGATTTAATAAAATTTTATAAAGTACATTTAATTTTATTTATTTGTTAATTTAAGTTTATTGCACACAATCTTATATTTGATTAATTACAATAAGTCAAATATAACGCTAATGCATTATCTACCAGTTTGCCTTTGGTACATGTCGAGAAGTTTTATATTAATAATATTTTTTTACAGTGTTCTTATTTTTAAAGTACATTCAATTGATTGATTAATTTGCAATTTACAGAAAAAATTTTGGACAAATGCTAAGAATTTTAACTTGGTAGGTACTTGTACAGTTCTATAGGCAAAGGTTTATCCGCGAAGCCTACGAACATTTACCTTTTTATACCTTTACTTTATGAGTTAACATGGGGTTTCATTCATGACAGCCGTATATTTAACCAATATCAGATAAGTGAGTACGCTAAATTATAAATTCAGAATTAGTACCTACATAAGCATGCTAAAGGGTAGACGATGAATTGATGACCTAATATATTGATGATGATGAAATATGGTACCTACATAACTATAGTCATGGTTAGACACAAACATTTTCACTGAAGAGGAATCTTTATGCTGATAAATTATTACTTATAAAAAATCAATATTTTTTTTGCAAAACGTAAACATTTTGTTCACGTTTTTATATTGGACAGGTCCTTGTAGCGTCCTGAACACAAATTAAAATAGGCGAATAGAACTACATTACCAAAATCTGACAAATTAATGATTCCGATTCTGATACTTGTTACTTAAATAAGACTCTAATTAAATTTAGGTAAAAGTCTTAACAAGTTGAACGAATCTTGAGCTCAAATATTTCTCTAGGGCTTAGCGCCGCGGCTCTGATGAAATAAGTACAAAAAAGCTCGCTTATCCGCAAATCCGTATACCAAAACTTTCCGGAGTTGAGGCGAAGTTGGGGCGTGTTTGCGACGTGATGATTACTCGTCAAGAAATGTCAAGTGTCCGCCCCTCCTCGTCTCCTCTACCCCTCATTCGTCTCGTCAGCGGAGGTTGACACCTGTCGAACCTGAGCTGAGCCATACTGATTGGAAGCCTCTTGCAAATTTCACGACGGGCGGAGTATTTCCTTAGGTGCAGAATGTTGAGTCAGATTTTCTTGTTTATAGTATCATGTAAAGGGAATATAATCGTAAGTAAGCATTGTTGAGCCATGAGATGATGTCGAAAATATCATAAAAATTATTCGGCAAGCAATTTACAGAACATAACTTACATAACAAGACTATACCTAATGAATGCCAAAAAGGTGGCCAGCTCAGCTTCGTGCTGTGGTGTAGGAACCTCAGCGCTGATTTTCAGCTGGTACCAAAAATAGAGGTTAGATGGTTTAAAAACAATAAGTTGTAAAATCAAATATCATAATAACTTCGACAATACTCTCTTACAAAATACAGTACTTGCACAGAATTTTACCGAAACTAGTCATTAAAATAGCCATAAACACAAATTAAAGGAATTGCTGTTTTAAAATTTATCTATGAACTTGAAAACTAAAATTAAATTATTAATAAATGAAATTATACTATGTACTATGTGAGGAATAATTTAGAAGGGATTAATGGCAGTACCATCAACTTGCCGCGATAAGATTAATTCTTTAATATTTTTACGGAAACTGGCAACAGAAGAGAGATTACGAAGTGGTGGGGGCAAATTATTCCAAATTTTACTTGCGGCGTATTTGAAACATCCAAAAGAAGTTAATTTGTGACATTGAACGATTAGAAGACCGAGCCGAGATCGAGAAGACCATACTAATTTATCGAATAAGTAAGAAGGTTTGCGATGTTTTTTAATTCCAAAAAGTAATGTGGCTAGATGAGCGTAACGACGCGACGACATGTTTAGTAAATTTGCAGAATTAATAAAGGGTGAAATGTGGCTTCTCGGTGGTATCTTAAAACAGTAACGAATACCGTAATACAACGCGTAACGACGCGACGACATGTTTAGTAAATTTGCAGAATTAATAAAGGGTGAAATGTGGCTTCTCGGTGGTATCTTAAAACAGTAACGAATACAGGCACTTTGAACTTTTTGAATTAAAGTTTTTGTCTTAACTAAAAGTCGTGGGCCATATACGGTATCGGCATAGTTGAACTAAGATAGAATTAAAGATTGAGTAAGTTTTATACGCATATCGGTGTTAAGATAATCCCTAATTTTATATAAAACTTTTAGTCGATAAAAGCAATTACGAGCAACTTCAACTATATGGAAACGAAGTTCTAAATCCATTAGTACTCCTAAGTTCCGAGACTCATTTGTACAAGCGATTGCCACCATTCAAAAAGATCTGAGGAGATTGAGATTGAATTGCGGATATTTGGTGTTTTGTGCCTAATACCATAAACTTAGACTTATCAGGATTTAAAAGAAGTTTATAATTTATTAATTTAATTTTTAGACCACTGATTTATCCTATCCAGATCCTCATTAAGCATTTGGTTAGCTGAGTGCACATCTTTTGGTTTACAAGAAATATACAGTTGTAAGTCATCTGCATACATATGAAATTTACTGTGTTTTAAAGAAGAAATATCAGATACGTATAGAATCAATAACAAAGGTCCAAGTATTGACCCCTGAGGAACGCCTCTTTTGAGTGGAGAAACAGACGAAGTATTAAACTTGGTTAGGTAACTGGTCAGTAAAATCAAAACTACTTTCCCTCAGACTTCAACTTATTTATTAGCTCGTGCAAAGCAAGAATCTTAAGTGCAAGTTTCCAATAAACCCAAATTATACGGTTATAAATCACAGAGTTGGTCAGCAAACTAACATTGTAAGTGAACAAAACTTGGGACGTCCGTCCCGGCGGGACGCGAGCTGAGTCACTTAATTACCGCCCAAATTCCGGCCAGATAATAAAGTTAAATTGAGTAAATTGCACAGGTGGCTGACATTACGTGAACCCGGCGGGCACACAGTTTTAATAGCCGTGATCATGCATTATGACTTTTAACACTCACTTAAAAGTTGTCTGCTCATTACAATAAACTCGCTTTATGACTATCGACAAAGTAAGCTAAGGTGTGGATTGCAGACAGAACTTTTTAACTATTGAGTTGTGAGTACTTGTGATTCCTATTTTTATGGAAGTAAGTGTTAACTTCAAGTATGCTCAACTTATCATAGAATACAACTTTAAGTATTTCAATGAGGCAAGCAATAATTTATCAACTTCTAAAATATCGTCATAGAATTTAATCGCACTGCCGTATCTCTTTAAAATATTCTTGACGTGCAACGAATATGCAATTAACGGACTGTTTCCTCGTTCCCATCGGTTTTCTATGTGGTCTGCGGAGCAGGGCAGTGGTCGCAGTTAACTCAAATTGGTACAATTGGCAACGTCTGGCCTATCCCGACTTCCAATTGGATTACGAATTGAATTCCATTCACGAAAACGCTGCGGCTAATTCTAAAAATTGCTGCTACCCACCCATCTAGCATTTTTGTGGATTTTGAGCAATGATGAAATATTTAAAGACATACATAACTTACCTGATACCTATACAATACTATACATAACATCATTGCTATACTAAACAATTATATTTTAGTGTAATAAAATTGGTCGCGAGTGAAATTTTGGGTCAGCTAATCGATCAACTTGAATGGGAAGCCAAACATTTTTGTTTCGTAATTTGTTCTACGAGTAAAATTGTTTAGTATCTTACAAATAATATGCCCTATTTTTGTATAGATATTTTAGAAAAACAGACACCAGCGTTGCTGCACACACCAAAACTAACAACAGTACTGCTGCTGGTGAATCTACAGATTTCTTGGTCAAACCCAGGAAACGATCCATACTACTTGCTTCCCTAGTGTGCGGTTCGGTGTTATTGGCGGAATGCAGTTCACGGACACGACATACACACAAATGCATAATAACGGCTTATGACTTCCCGTCTAACTTTTCATGAAAGTTATTCCGTGAATAAATTAAAAGTCTCAATTCCTGACATTCCTTTTCTTTTGAATTTTAGACCGTCTTGTCTAGACAGTCGAGACACTTTTTATAGTTCGCAAGAATAATTTGATATCCTTGCGAATATTTGTTTTCTAATTATTAAATTTCCAAGATATATTTTTTCGTACCAATCGTACCTTTAAAAATATAGGTAAAATAACAGCTTTTAGGGACTTACGGGTACGACTATAATTAAAGAAATTATCTTCAAAACGTAGATCAGATATGATCATCAGCTTTGGTATGGATTTTGTATGTACCTATTATTTTATATTTTCAAAAACGCTAACAAATAAGACCTAAAAATTACAACAGTCAAAGTTGTGTTCATTCATTGATTTGGTGGACCTGCTTATTGTTTTAAATTCTTTATTATTTTTATCCACTAATTAGTTATGTTCATTCATTTGTTCCATTAATCCATTTTAATTAAAACGAGTGAAAGAAAATGGGAGAGTCCTTTGCCCAACCATGGGACAAAATAGGTTAACAAAAAAAAATACTTATTTGTTTCATGAGTCAATATTTCAATGTACGCTATTCAAGCTTAGTTTCACTATGTTTTGCCTAAATAAGGCCCTTACACACGAATAGATAGCGTGATGAGTCGCTGTGTCAACGGCACTCGCAGTTTATGGGTTTAATATGTTAACTAAATGTAAATAACAACACATGTAAACCCATATTGTACCGAGTCGACACTGATGGTGTAAATAACTTTCCTTAACGGTTAATTTACCTACAGCTCATACTAGAGATGTTTACTGAACACATGTTCAAATACAGTGAAGGGAAAGTGATTATATATTAGAACTAAATAATTCTTTAAAACTAGACATTGCAACAACTTGTTTATGCTAAACCAAGGAAAAAGAAAATCAAATAAAATTTTCCGACCTACAGCGACCAGTTAATCAGACTTTTTAAATACGAGTAGGAAGATAGTAGAGTTTATGTACTGATCTTGCTGTAATCACGTACATATATGAGCCACTTGGCTGTAACTACACATTTCGCAATTTAAGTAATGAAAAGCTGTATCTGTATAGCTAAAATATTATCTTGACACTAAACGATTTAACGATTTAATTTAAAATATAACATTTAGCGATTTCATAACATAAAAAGCGTTTCAGAATTTGCCGTATATCTGAAAAGTATCAAATTTAACGTTTTATTACCTGACTTAAGCACATTATAGTATCACGACGACCTCCGTGGCGTAATGGTTAACACGCTAGACCGCTAATCCGGAGGTTCTGGGTTCGATCCCCAACCAGGGCAAGTTGGAAAATGGCCTTTTTCGAATTGTCTTGGGTCTTGGATGTTTATCTATATATGTATTTATCATAAAATATAGTATCGGCAAGTTAGTATCCCATAACACAAGTTTAAAACTTACTTTTAGCTTAATCAGTGTGATTTGTCCCTATATATTTATTTATATTTATCATGCTACTAGAAACAAGTGACCTACTCCCCGTAATCAACTAAAATGTTCGTTATTAATCACGACTGGAGATAGTTTATTACGAGCAGTGTTTTCATGGAGCTCTTAATCATTACTCGGTAATGGAAATTTGATTCAAATTGCGCTACATCCCGGCACATCGTTAATCTAGCACTAATCCTAGAGCGAACATAATACCGACGCCCTAGCGTTCCTGAAGGCATCTTACATAGCTAGCTGTAGTGCTCGTAGACATAGCATCTTAATTGATGACGCCAGCGATGGTGTGATAAGCTTAGATCGCGGAAAGAACGGCTACTATGATAGATACCAATCGGTATGTCACATATATCTACAGAGTTTATACATCGATAAATTAATCGGATGATTTGTCAAAATTGGAAGGTATTCGTAATCACTAAGACTAAGGCATAGTACTGTATACTTACTGTATAGCCTTTATCTCTCGTTTTACAGTAGATAACTTTCAAATCTATCTCAGCGATTGATTCCCACATTCGTGTTTCATGGTTTTATTATTGTGTAACACTGCAGGAACTCAAGTTTACTAGCCCTAATTCCTTTGAGGATCAAGTCCAATCTATTGAATTTTGTCAATGGTAGAGACGCACAGTTAACGCAAAAGAATTTAACGCCCGAAAATTCTCGTATTCAAAACCTATTCGCTCTTCCTGTGATCTTCACGATGCGATAGGGATATCTTACCTACGCGTAAACGACAGTGCACATCACTACGTACGGCTCATACACGACTCGATTAGGGGGCACATCACTATCGCGTACGACTCACACACGACTCGATTTAGGGTGCGTGCTCTGCATCTCCATGTGCTCATTACTCCCGCCCTATTCATTACCCGCTGACTAAATAACTAATGGACGCCGTCTTAACACGTCTCACCGAGAACAGTTAGTTTCAATGAAGTCGCCTACGCCACATCGTTCCGGGTGATTCGTAAACTCTCTGAAAGTGGCTTAGTATAACTACGAGTAGCATGAAAAACTCTGGAACTACTGATCCTACTAAATAAATTAATTCTTGAGTGCCTCCGCGGTCCAGTGGTCAAGGCGTTTGCCTTGTGATCCGGAGGTCATGGGTTCAAATCCCACTGGGAAGCATACTTTGTGAAAAGTTGTTTCCAGTCTGTTTAGGATATTGCAGGCTTAAATCACCTGGTTATCCGAAAAGAAAGATGATTCCGTGCTTCGAAAGGCACGTAAAGCCGTTGGTCCCGAACGCCATCTAGCGTTTGTACCTATCCTAGGATTGGTTCTCGTCTACCCTTTGGGTTGCGGAGGTCAGACGGCAGTCGCTCTGTGTAAAAAACCAGTAACCTCGTCAAATCGCCTAGGTTAGGTAGCGGACCCCAGGCTCTGAAGCGTAACCGCTGACGATGCAACCGGGAATACGCTAGGATGATGATGATATAAATTCTTGAGTGACATGATCTGATATTAAGTATGTGAGGGGTCTTGGAAAGCTATGTAAAAGTCCCGTAAAGATTGTGATTCCCAGTACATGCCCGCTATCCACATTACAACAGCGCACACTACCACATCGATGACACGTCATGACACCGTGGGATAACTAGAAAAATCTGATACAATAATCCAACTGCATCAAGTCTGATGCAGACTGCAAACTAACCACCTAAGAACCATAATATACTGACTAGCTTAAAACGCCCATAATATCTCTAATAAACGCGCTGCAAAATTATGTGATGAATCATGTATAGTGTAAAGCGTAATGTAGGGCTTATTTTTACAGTACAGCGGCGCGACGATGGGCGGCGGCTGCGGAGCGACGGGCGCGCGGGTGCCGACGGCGGCGTCGCCGGCCAACACGGCCTCTTCGTCGTCCTCCAACACGGGCTCGGCCGGCGGCACGCGCTCCACCAGCCTCAGCACGGCGCCCCCTCCCCCGGCCTCCTCGGCCTCCACCACCGGCGCCGCGGGAGAACAGCTCAGCCGCACCAACTTATACATACGCGGCCTTAGCCAAAACACCACCGATAAGGACCTCGTCCAAATGTGCCAGATGTAAGCTTATTATCATCATGTAATATTATATACACTTTATCGTATTGAATTCTAACTAATCTCTGCTCTGCTTTTCAGGTATGGCAACATTATTTCAACAAAAGCAATATTGGATAAAAATACGAATAAATGTAAAGGTAAACAACATTCACTGCCGCATTCTACTCTTACACTATGATAGCGACCTGAATTACTACCTATATTACTTCTAGTAATTATTAATCTGTGCATAGATATGTCACGTATGTATATATAAAGTATCCTCGATTTTCTACCTCTTAATAGATTTTGCATCAGTAAATCTATACGTAACTGGATTATTTAATATAGTATTAATATTTTCTAGAATACCATATACCTTCATTAAACTAATCCATCTATGGTGAGACTTTTTTCCAATATATGCACGACACTAGCTACATATAATTTGATTCATATTTACAAGTACCTACGATGTTTTCATATATATAAACTTCGATATGTTTATTTTACATACTACGTGTTATTTTATGTAGATACTGATCATCCTCACTATATTTTGCACTAAAGCACAGATGAATTATAATTTTGATTGAATATTATTTATCGGATGATGCACTATCCTTGTGTCAGATGTATCACAATAAATATTTTATTGAAGTCACATTTCACGCTACTTCGTGTAGACAAAGTGCTCATCTCATTAGTTACTTGATTATTCAAATGTATTATATAGTTGTTTGTTCCGTTTGAGATATTAGCTGCCCTGAATGAGCGCATGAATCATCAATCTTTGTATTCCTTGATCATCTAGTGTTGCGACACCCATAACTATACAAGGCTCACTTTTGTTCCCGCAGGTTACGGTTTTGTAGATTTTGAGACGATCGCGTCGGCGGAGGCAGCTGTTAAAGGATTACAAGCCAAAGGTGTTCAGGCCCAGATGGCTAAAGTGGGTATCTGGTTCCTGCGTAGACTGAACCGTGTACGTTGTGCATGCAAGTAATACTATTATGACTAACCGCCTGCTCCTAATCTCGTCCGCTCTCACTAAACCTATCTTCTACTTACTGTCGATGGAACTCAATACCTCCCTACTATCCTATTTCCTTCAATGCCTTGAAACCTTGAGCTTTATAAGCTTTAAGTCCAATTTTACTTTTGTAGTATATTCATTTCAATATTGATTAAATATGTTAGTATGATCAAAGTTATTCATTAAAAAAAATCAAAAATGCTTAGACAACGAAACACCTATTTTTCATGACGTTTTAACTTTTTATAAATACTTAATCAAGCAGGTACCTGCATTGTTTAAAATATTTTGTCTTATGAAAAACATGATACAGTGTGAATGAACATATTATTTGGTACTAGAGAATAATAAATACAAAAATAGTTCAGCTGTAGAATGTATTAAATAAGCGATAGTAATACTGGACTATTTCCTATTCTTTATGAAATGAATCACTTCCATTACTCCCATCCTACAATCCACCTACCCTTAATTATAGCTTTAGTATTTACCCTATTATATTATTATATTTGACAAATGCTACAATACCTAACAACAAAGCATTTAAAAACAAGATCAATGTTTTCTATCTTACCAAGATTTGCTAGATTTTGAAATATTTGCGCATTCATAGCATCAACATCCCGTCCCATACTGTTTTAGGTGAGATCTTTAGTAAAAGTGTGTCTAACAATCTTCCACATTGCATTTGTTTTCAATAGATGTGTGATAATGTTTAGATGAAGTAGGCTGTGTTTAGATCGTCGACGTTATGGGCGGTAGCGTTTGAACTGCGACGGTGGTAGCACCGTTCATCACCTAATCATTCATTTCTCAGTCCATTTCGGAAACCGACAAGTGATATTTTGGTATGTCAGCATAATCTCGGGCAGATCATTCTAACACTTTTGTGTTGTAAGTACCTATTTAATCCCTTCAGTGGTGCAAATTTAACGCAATATAACGCTTACTTAATTCTGTACTTCGAACGTTGTTTCATCTTGTTGATTCTGTAATATTGCCGTTTGCTTCAGCGTTATAACAATGTATAATTGTATTACCGCTACTGGGCTCGGGTATTCTATGCTTTCGATATTCAATTAGTGTGTATGCGACTTATTAGCTTCATAACCTCTATGCTGATGTATATGCCCATCTCGTTGATAACACCTACCTAATATTATTTAGTACATTAGATCGATCTGCTGATTTACGTCAGAGCTGGCTTCAGTGTCTAGATAATCTATGCGGGCTTCAAGCTAATTTTACTATTCAAAATTAACCTCCACTTCTTATTTACACGTAATCCCTGCTTTGAAATATGATTAAGAGGCAAAACCACTAACATTTCAATGTAAAGTAATGAAATTGGGAAAGTCAATTAAATTGCATAAATCAAAATGGTCTTCAATTTGAAATCTATGCAATCCAGTCACGCACTGTACATACCCACGCAAAAACATTAATCTACTGCTGACTGTAATCGATACGTAATTGTGGATTCCTGTAAATATTATACAGTTATTTGCAATGGTGGACTCTCGTGCGATCAGTTTCCTGGTATCTTGTTAGCTGATTCCCAGCAAATACCTCTAGTCGATTAGCAAAACCGGATGCAACGGTCTTTGCGGCTTATTACTAAACTTAACCTGTGAGTTAGTGTACCTAGTATTTTATGCGAGGTCCATCAGTAAATTTTAAATTTGAAGTAGGGTATTTGATAGTGCGCTTGGGAGTTGTTTCTTCACCTTTTGCTCCGGGGCTTTTGCAGCAACAAGAGCAGGACCCCACAAACCTGTACATGGCGAACCTGCCACCGCACTTCAAGGAGAACGACGTGGACCAGCTGCTGGCCAAGTTCGGGCAGGTGGTGTCCACGCGGATCCTGCGCGACACCCACGGCCACAGCAAAGGGGTGGGCTTCGCGCGGATGGAGTCAAGGGAAAAGTGCGAGCAGATTATCCAAGTAAGTGGTTTCCTCTGTTGTCACTGAGCTGTGCGTTAACAATTTACATTTATTTTTCAATGACTGAGCATTGACATAGAATATAAACGCTGATTTTTCATTGGTTTTGGAAAAAAATGTCGTATAGTAGATAAATTCCTCTATAATACGACATAAGCTTTATCAAAACTGCCGCGTAACCCCGATGAACTCGATTACGAATACGTATGTATTTACTCGCGCGGCAAACGACGGACTTTGTTACGCTAAGTACTAATTAATCTCGTCTTGACAAAACTGCCACGTGACCCCGATGAACTCGAATACGAATACGTATGTACTCGCGCGGCGAACGACGAACTCTGTTACGCTACTAATTGATCTCACGTTTTTACTTTCGAGTTTTAGTTAAAAAAAATTGTGGCTCCAAAAGCGATGAAATCACCGTGTATAGACTAGCTATCTCAAACATTGGCCCCTGTTCTATTTATGAATATATGGCGGCAGGAATTTATCATAAGTAGATATTTAATTTTCAAACAATGAAATTTGGTTATTTATCGATGTTAGAAAGATAATTATTTACACTTTGCCGTGTTTCTGAATTATTCTTACAAAATTTTAACACACACTAATGCACTTTTAATTATGTTTACCATGATTGGTTTTCGCTTATAAACTGTCGAAAGTACTATGCATATAAGAGGCTAAGAGCTAGCAAGCGACCAAGTAAATTTTATGGAGATAGTTACAATAGAACGGGACAAAACAGTGATATGTGGTGTCTTCTCTAGTTTTACATAATAGCTTTTTGTTTCTAAGAGTTACAAAAGTAATATCAAGAGCATTTGAGTAGCAATGGCTTAGAATTGTATCTGTGATAGACCCGGAGTATGTGTAAGAGTAGTACGAAGTGACAAGACAAAGACATAGCTAAGTCTTGTAGATTTGCAGACTGATAACAGTTTACTATCGTATTCTTAGAATGAAAAGAAACTATCAAATGTAGTGTAAAAATTATCTTGTAGTCTTATAGTAATAAATAAAAAGATATATTTTTCCGTCCAATATCATATTTAAAATGAGGTTTGTATCAATTACAGATGTTTAACGGGAATGCGATTCCCGGTGCCAAGGAGCCCCTATTAGTAAAGTTCGCCGACGGCGGCAACAAGAAGAAGGCGCTGTACAACAAGCAGAACGACAACAACGGCCGAGCGTGGAGAGACAACAATGACTCTATCACGGTAATCACAAGTCATTAAAGAACAGAACACACATGTTTCACCAATATGGTAATGGCCAGTAACAATTCGATAAGTCAATGATCAACACGCACGCGCTTCTCGAATTCGTAGGCAGAATTTCTGACCCCCATATTTGACCGCGTCGTGCTGCTTCTACGATTACGAGCCTGTTCAATTCCAGTAGGTATGTAGGTAGCCGTAAATGGTGATTATTGCTGCTCGAAAAATTCGATAAACATCTACGTTTTTGTTAAAATAATTTTAAATCAGTCTCTTTCGTGCACAGCCTAACCTTGATTTAGGTTTTGTGTCCATCAATGTAAATAGCCGACCATGAGACTGTTCAATTCCAGAATGTAGCTGAAATGATGATTATTGCTGCTCGGAAATTTCGATAAACATCTACGTTTTTGTTAAAGTAAATTTCAAATGAGTGTAGCCTCTCTTTCGTGCACACCCTTACCGCGATGTAGGACAGGTGTCGCCAAATGGCAGATCGCGGTCCTTATCCAGACCGTCGACCCTTTTTGTGCGGACCGCGAGAATACAGCAACCTGCACTTCTTTTTGAAGATGAACTTCATTAAGAATAAATTAATCTTTTTCAATCTCGACATAGCTTGCACCAATGTTACTCCAAACTTTAGACAAATAGTCCGCAACAAAAAATTTCATCTTTCTCATTGATATGTTTTTACATATCAATGAGAAAGATGAATACTTTTGTTATTTCCGTAATTACATTTGTTTAATAAATATTTTTTTCTGTAAAATGTTGTGCGGACCGCGATGGTCATTTCAGTTCTTAAAACGGACCCCGAGCGAAACTAATTGGTGACCCCTGATGCCCGTATTTGTATCCGTCAAATAAGTAATGTTGATATTTTTCCTTCATAGGAAAACTGTATGTTTCAGGCGATGGCCGCGGGCGGTGTTTACGCCGGCGGCGTGGGCGCAGCGGGCGCGGGCGGCGAGTGCGCGGGCGTGTACCGCGGCGGCGCGAGCATGTACAGCGTGACGGCGTTCCACCCGCACCCGCAGCTGCACCACCACCACGCGGCGCACCCCGCCGCCTGGCTGGCTCCCTACCCCACGCTGATCCCCTCGGCACACCCGGCGCACCATGCCGGCCATCCTGCGCACCCCACACACATACCCATCGACTCTGTGCCTAGCCAATACGTAAGTACATACTGAGGAACTCAATATTTTTTTCTATGGCCAGTGATATAGTGGATGTGGGCGTAGAGAATTCATCAAGATTTTATTTTCGAATAACTTTCTAAATTAAATAATTATATTATATTAATTCTAGTGACCTATCTTAGATCTGATTTAAAACCCTATGTGTGGTGAAATATGTATCTAAGTATATAGAAAATGGGGCAGCACGTTTTCATTCTAGAGTAAAAATAGAAGACACATGTAAGAAAACAACAGCTCAGAGTAGATTATCTATTTTAATCCCACACCCGCATCCGCATTTGACTGAGGTCAAGAACCAATTTGATAACAGACATTAGGGAGATGTTATATTGAGCGTTCTACTCACAGATTCAATAAACAGTACTGAAAACCGGCCATGCTATTGCACTTCATTGTATTGTATTGGAAGGGAATCAATTATTCAGAGTAACAAACATCAACAGATACCTACAAACATTCAGTCAAATAAAACCAAAGTATGAGTGACTGATGTGTTCTGTTTTCCAGGTAAACTGGGACAGCATAAGGCCGGAAAGTGAATTATACGTGAGTGCTGGTATTTTCTAATCGAAGCAAACCGCTCTAACCTTCCGAGTTCCCATTGCTTACGATCCGCCACTCACTATAAGCCCTCGCTTTTGTCACACCCTGTGCTGAACATATAAAAAAAACTCGTGAAGTTTCAGATCGATGGCTAAACCCACACCGTCGATCGTTATGTTCAAGAAAATACTGTGAGTTTGTGATCATCGGCCCATTGCTTGGTGTGTGTGTGGCGTGTTGCGCGCGCTGACTAGGTGTCGTGTTTCAGTACTTCGCGTCGCACCCGTACCAGTACTTCGCGGGCCCCACGCCGCCCATCATCCAGATGCCCATGGAGAGCGAGCACGCCTCCACGGCCGCGTCGCCCGACGAGGCCTACCAGACGTACCCGCCTCCCAAGTAGATCATAAGCCACGCTACGACAATCCGAGCTGTACACGAGCCAAAAATCAAAGCACTGTGACTTTTTACAATGTTAATTTGTTTTAGTTTTAATTTGCGGCCGTTATAGACTTCATCGAAAGTCCCGCTCGCGCGGCGCCTCTAGTTATAGCCTACGTGTAATTCGCCTCGGTATTTGTTTGGGCCCGCGCCCCGTCTCGGGTCTCTGGCTTGCGCTGGACGTTGATTCGCTGTGATGTTTTGATGAGGTCTTGTCACGGTTCGAGGAGAGGATTTGATGTATAGAAATAGCTGCAATTTTAAAGTGTTTTTATTACATTATAATTTTATTATTGTTTTATGAAAAAATAAATTTAAGATTTTAGGCCCAGGTTCCGAACGTTAAAAAAATTTATTTAAGATAGTTAGGTATTTATTTTAGCATAGTATATAATTTCATAACTGAAATTTGAAAGTTACGCGTCCTTTGGACGGGAGATATTCATGAAATTTTACTTTTAAATCAAACTAAATCAGTGTCATAATTAAAATGATAAGAAATCTGAAATCGTACATCAGATAATGAAATAAATTGAACATGTAAGTCAACAAATACGTGCAATCCGAACATTCAGAATCTTGTAGGTATAGATATTTATCAAAAATCTTTATATTGCTTTTTCAATCAATTTTCCTGTCAACGTCGGTTTTAGAAGAAAGCAATATCTATGAAGAAAGGAGTTGGATAGAGGAATAAGTGGAAATGGTCATATCATGTGGAATCAAAGATTTATAATAACTAAAGTAAAATGAAATGACTTAGGCGTGTAGAGCCAGAGTGGTTTGTACACTAGTAGTGTACGTGGATATTATGGCGAAGATAGAATCTTCAGCGAAATTAGTATTTTTAAAATACAATCTAAAGAGTTACTCTTATTGCGTGTTGTGTGGTAGGAACCGGAGACGCAGACAGCTTTATTGAACACGTATCATGTATTTGACAGACTGACGTGCGCAGGCGCAGCGGGCACAAGGTAGCGCTCGCTACGCTCACGCGCTGACGCGCACGCTCGTGCAGTTTTGTATATGTGTGAATTTAATGTGTTTGGCGTGGTGCTTTAATCATTTTTATTTCAAAAATGGTACTATACCTATACAGTATTATCTAACATAATACATTCATACTTACATAGTTTTACCGGCGCAGTCTTCCATTGATCGCAAATGACTTTTAGAAATTATTAATTGATAATATTTTTTTCTTGTGCCTGAACAGCTTGACCGCTCGAGTCGCTTAAAATCACCACCTACGATGACGCCATTTCAATAGAAACATGATAATAATGAATACAGTTATAATTTAGTAACGTAGAAATAGTTAACGAAGTTCTGAACATCACAATATAGCTTAATCACGTTTCAATTTCTCGATGTATATTTTGTACGCTGCAATAGTTTGTCTACTGATACTAAAATACTAACGTCGTCGTTGCCAAACCCGAGAACAGACTGAATTTATGTATACTGTAACTTCCAATATTTGTTGATCCGTGTTTCTCACCTCCTAGTCTCCTGTAACGTAAGTGACCACAGTAGCGACGGCAGCGTGCGTAACCTCACGCACGCTTTAGGCCGAACTCGAACGGCACGGTAACATTTAGCAATAAGCAGTTGTATGTAAAGTCTATTTATACATTTTACGAGTCTATACAAATTTTTGTACGTTGAAAACTCATGTTTGAATACGTGAATAACGAAGTGATCCTTTTTTGAGAATCATGTACTGAGTCAACTGTAGTTGTTATTTTGTAGGCGGTCGGCACATTCCACTAGAAAACTTCAAACAAAAATTCCACGATTGATTTCCACATTATAAAATGTAATGGATTTGAAATCCAAAGTGTATGAACACCTTTTGGTGTAAATAAGCACTTTTTGTACCATCACGTAGGTTTTGGGTACACTTTATGACTTTATATGAAATTTGATATTTTTATATTGAATATATATAAATTATACATGGATATGTATACATGTATATACATTGTTGATGGGTACGAGTAAAAGCCTACTATATCGCAACTGTTTAATTCTATTTTGGCACGTCAAGAGTTTCATCAGAACCAAAGTATACAAATCATTAAAGTCGAGTAAGAAGTAGGAAAATATTTATACAACTCAGGGACTGAAGACTAGTTAAATGTTTGATATATTAACTGTATTTTAACTGACGATTAAGCGATAATCTCACAACTTTATTCAAAACCTGTGAACCGATATTCAATAAAACATTACAGGAACTGAGATTAGCTGACGGCAGGTTTTGAATGAATAAAGTAGATTTTGAACGAATAAGTAGATCTGTATTTGTTTTCTGTTTATTTTTATTCAGGAAAAGGCTGAATTGTACTGTTGTTCCGTAATGAGTTATGTTTTGGAATGTACATACATTAGCTGGTGATTCGTCACTTGTTTGCGTTCGAATGTGTAAGTAACACCGCTAACGATTCACGTAGAGGCACCGCACCCCGCAGTAGCCCGACGTAGCGTAGAGCTGCCCGACCGACGCCGCCGCGGCTCGCGATCCTACTCACGTCACTAGGCTAATCTAAAGTGAGATTTTTATTAGTGTAACGTTTGAGACGTACTGACCCATAATACTCCGTAGATCAGTATTATTCTCGCATAATTTCTGATCAAGCCAAATTTATTGAACTGACTAAGAAACCGCCTTTACTTCTTGTGAAATATAATAACCATGAAGTGCAATGTAGTACCGAGTGTTGCGTGGTACTTAGTTAAGTAATTTGATCGTTTAGTGTTCGACGTACACTGTGGCTTCCTGTGAAAGCAGTCTTCCGATAGATATTTCCGCTAAACTTTGCATTTAAATTGATGTCGACGTATTGAAACATAATTTTATTTGTGTAATGTGTACACCCTATTCCTTTTTGTTTCCCCTTACCGTGTAAAGTGATCTTTCGAGTCCCGTTCTCAAGTTAACGATATGATTTCATTCCACAATGCAAATTGTTGTTCCCTTGGACATAAGTAATGCAAATAATTAGGATAATCACACGGACATAATTTAAGTGACTTGTATCATAGCGTGGCACGGCCCGTGTTAGAGTAGACACCGTCGAGAGCGATAATAATTTAGCACGAAATTATTTTTCTAATGCTTTCCTTCCATTTAAGCAATAAATTAATTTGATGGTAGTGCCTTCAGCTTCCTTTAAAGTAATGGATCAGATGATACAGTAGCAGTTGCATGTGCTTTACACAATATTTTTACAGGTAATAGAGAACTTACCGTATTCATAAACGTAGCGATAATGTAAAGACAATGTTTAAAATATTTTGTAACAACTAAAACAAATAATGTGGCTGTCTAATCGTTGCATTTTTCACACATGATGTAAAAATTCGAGAGTAAAATAGTAGATGTTCCTAGTTAACTCACTTCGACGTTATTGGCATGTGTGATATCTGGAAACCGATCACTCGACTCTTAGTAGCACAAACGTTGCATGTCGGGAACCAATACTTGAAACCAAACTATGATCTAAATCATGTCGATACAATTGAAGTGTTAAGTAAATGTTTTAAAAATTAAGTCGTTAAATATAAGAGAACGCTCGACTCGTTTGAAACAGTGAATAGTGAAGCTCTAGGGACGACGATGAACGATGGCTAGTTTGTAGACTAGGCTTAACTTATAGATAGGATAGAATAGAAAAAAATGTTTCGACGCTAAGATAGATAGAATAGAACCCTAGATTAATATATTTCCAATGCGGCTTGGGCGCGCGGGCCCCGATCGGCTCTAGGGTAATTTCCTTTGTTAGTTTATGAAATAATTTAATTTGAACGGACTGAAGGCGGGCGGCGGCGCGCGCGCCACCGCGCTAGCGTAAGACAGGCTAAGGTAGCGAACACATCAGGAGTAAGTTTCAGTTGAACAAGTTTGCTTTCACTTCTTTTGTTATGTAGTGACTAAGTGTAAAGAAAGAAAACTAAATGAAAAAAAACTGTCGGAGGTGTCGATACGAATGTATTTGTCCAATGTGTATTAATATAGTGTGGTGTTCTACCGATCAGACTAGTCTAGTAGTAGAATAGTTTAGATAAAAATTTAGTTAGGTAGTCTAGAAATATAAAATGCAAAAATAAAACTTCATAAAATGTAAAAAAAAAGAAATGAAATTGTTGGTAAGAAAGAATATTTTTAAGGGACATGTTGCTTCGATTCGTTGTGTTATGATGTGTGGTTTGGCATAACTATGATAATAGTGTGAAAGCATTTCTCGCAGAGAAACACAGAGGAAAGTTATGTATCTATTTTGTTACAAAGTGTTTGCAAGTTTCTATATTGTGCTATGAGCATTTTATGTGACCCGCATTATTAATAGTTATGCTGAATGGAAACTAAAATAATATATAAATAAATCAAAATGGTACTAAGAAGCATGTTTTATTGTGGCAAGTCATGTTCCTTTGCATTGAACATATTTTGTAAGAGCAAATGATTGAATAAAACAAGCGAAACCAAATCTAGTTCATTTTTTTATTGATAGTTTAGTAAATCCTTCCTTATGCAGACTACTTTTTAGGGTTCCGTACCCAAAGGGTGCCAACGTGACCCTATTATTGAGACTCCGTCTGTCACAAGACTCTATGTCTAGAACCGTAATAGAAATTGAAATTTTCACCGATTATGTATTATTGTGGCCCTTATTAAAACCAATACTAAAAATGAAATAAGATAAAGTTATTAATTAGGGTCGTCATACAAGAAACATGTCTTTTTCAGCGTTTTTAACTTGATCTTTATAATATTATGGCATTAACTAAATACTTGAAATTGTCACCGATTATGTATTACTGTGGCCGCGCTATAACAACCAATACTAGAATTAAAAAGTTTTTTTCAGCTTATTAAAACATTGTAGGGAAGTACGGAACCTTTCATGTACGAGTCCGACTCGACTTGACCGATTTTTCGTTATGTAAAGTTCAAAAGAACTAAAGGCTTGTTCATTCAGAGATACTGAATACTAATCGATCTTTCCCTTTCAAAAAGAACATTCTCTGGAATCCATGTTACTAACAAGTTACTAGCCAAAATGAACCTTATAGTACTGTACGAGTAATAAGTCAATGAAAGTGAAATCAGCACATCGCGTTTTTCCCATGTGCAATTGCATACATACTATACAACATGAACTAACACTGGGTTTTAAATTCATGGGTTTCTCTTTGGGAATGTATTTGTGCGAAAAGTTTTACAACCGGCCGCCGCCCGACATTAACCCTCTTGATTAAATTTTACATACAACCTGTTTGGTAATTATGAAATTCAAGTTACAAACAAAACTGGCAATGTATAAGAAATTACATTCTGTAATTTAGTCCACTGCAAAGCCAGCCTTATTGAATATGCATAATCTTAACTATCAAACTAAAACGTAAACATATAAATAATAAAGGTTTTGTATGTTTAAAACTAAATATATTTTAACAATTAAACAGTTACAACTGATTTCAATATTTTATGAAACAGTTTTTATTTCTTTACCACTGGAAACGAGAGTGGCATTTGTTTCACTAAAATGAGAGAACACATTAGGTACATTTAGTAAATATGGGTAAATTTGTCTAAAAATGCCGGACGTTCGTCATAAATAACCTAAAAACGAATAAATAAGACCTGTTTCATAAACTATAGTAAACATAAAAAGTGTGTCCTTACGTTACGCGCTTCCCATTGCTTGCTTAGCTTTAAATATTCTTAGGGTGTTGTCACACGAGCCGCTGATGAGCAGTGAGGGGTTCGACCAGTCGCAGCAGAGAACTTTGTCTTCATGGCCGCTGAGATCGTATAACGGGGTTCTTGGACTGAAACCAATGAAAATATACTAAAATTGACACAAAAATACTGCGAGGCGTAAGTATATAGGGTCTAACAAAACATACTGAAACTATTTTAAAAGTGGATTCAGGCCATGATACAGAACAACTTTCCCCAAGGAAGATATTTCGAAATATAAACAATATTTTTGGGCTCTCATACAAATTGACCGATCAGCTGATTCGAGTTTGTATGGAAAGCAAAAAGTTATTTTTCATATGTATAAATATATAAGTATATATGTTCCTTGGGGAAAATTGTTAAGTATCATGGACTGAATTCACCCTTAAAATGGTTTCAGTATACTTTGTTAGACGTTATACAACGTGGAAGGGACATCCCCGTAATAAATCGAACCACGGTCTATACTGACTCATTATAGTATAATAAAATTAAAATAACAGCCAAAAAAACAAAAAAAAAATTTGGCATTTCCAAAAAAAATTCGACAGTTTTTTGACTGTTATTTGAATTTCATTACACTATAGTGATCTAGTCTAGCCCCTGGTTCGATTTATTACGGGTATGTCCCTTCCACTTTGTATAATATGTAAGTAGTAAAAGGTCTTCATTTCTGATTTCGTACATTTTCTACGACTGTGATAGGTTAGCATAACAATTTGTTATTTTTTAAACCTTATTGCTGAGACATAAAGTTGAACTTCAATTCTAGTCTAGGAGCAAAGAAAAAAACAGAATTTTACAGTTATTTCTCTTTCCGTTCCGGTTATTTTATGGATGTTGATCAATGGAATATGCACAACCTTCGAATACAAATACAATAAGCGATGAGCTAGCAACTAGAGCTGTCATTAGTTCTAAATCACTTTCTGGTTTTTTTCTTATCCACTTCACACGATCTTCAGTATTATTGGCTTTAAGACCATTGGCACGCCTATCACCCTCGACGACGCCAAGCCAGAGTTTCTTTTATCTTGCCTGTTTGATCTAATACTATTGCAGAATGATGTCTTTATCCCTAACGTAGAAGGTACTAGGGCCGCGAACCCCAAAAGCCACGTTCATTTGATCTTGAACCATAAAAAAAAACATAAGGCTCGGATCAATGTCTAAAATAAAAATGTGATGAAAAATTTCGCCACGAGTGAGATTAGAACTCACGCATGTACCGTGAGTAATTTATTTAGTTATAATTTATTTAATGGTTAAACATACCTTCTAGTTTCCCACAACTTGACTTGTCCATCGTACCCGGCAGACAGGAACAAGGTGTCGCGCGTGGGCGACCAGCGGACCGCCTGCACCCAGCCGGTGTGAGACGTGAAGGTTGTCTTCACGATGCTCTCTGTCAAACATGATCACAGTTATAATGCATAACCATAACTTCGAAAAAAAACAGTAATTTAGTTTTCACTTTATTCTATATCAACTTTATTATAAAAAAGATAAGAATAAGGGGGCCGGTTGAACAAAAAAGCCGACCCGAAGCAATTGTATCGGCTTTTTCCCCGAACTTTTCTACATATATTCGATTTTACCGTCCGGCTGTGCCGATTAATGCCGGCCCGAATAAATGTGTAGCAACCCTTAGCCATTAGTAAACTTAGCTCTATATCTTTTGTTAAGGCCGTACTTGAATTTTCCGGGGCCAGTGCTGCCCCCATTTAAAATAAATCATTTCAAAGAAAACGGAGACACCATTAAAAATTTTGCTACTACCAATTCCTAGATAACCCTTCAAAGTATTTTATGAACAACTGTTTACAGTTAAAAGTGCGAACGTTAAGCTTTACCACGCACATTTGCCAAAAGTGGCCGTTTTTCGCAAATGTGCGTAGTAAAGCGGGGCAGCGCTGGACCCCGGAAAACTCAGGTACAGAAAAAGAACTCTACAGCACTCATTCAAGATGCTAACTTGAATGAGTTCGGTATCCATTCTCCATGACGCTCGACTGTCAAGTGAATATTTGGCGCGGGGCCGTCGAGGCAAATCTGCGCCTCCGTCGCCGCGCGCGGAATCTGCCGATCCGCGCACCGCGGCGGGTCGAGTTACCAGTGAGGGAACCGGAATGCCAGAGGCGCCGTCGTCTTGTTGACAAGGATTGGTTGTTGTTGCCAATGAGAGTTCCACTGACATTTATGTTGGCCCTAAAATATCAGTAGTTACGCATATTGATTTTATTGAATTATTTACCTGTTGATCTGGGATCAAACAATCGTAGATGTCTGTCTGCCGATGCGGTGATAATACTATTGTTTAGAGGTGACCAGTCGACGTCAAAAAATGCCTTGTTGCCTAAAAAAAAAAATTAAAGAGTAAAAATAAAAGCATAGAAAAATAAAAGATAATAGTTTTAGACACAAATAAATAGGCAAACAGGCATACGGCCCATCGATAAGTGAGTTAGTAAGTAATTTCGTCAAATTAGAAACAAAAATATTTGCTAGATAGTCAAAGTTTAAATTGTATAGCAGACAGTGTGTTGTGTGCTAATCTCGACCTTAGCAACTTTATTTAAAGTTCTAATCCTACAAAAAATGATCCTATCGGGCATTCTCAGTATAGATTAAAATAATATTAAAGAATACTGACAACAAATATTATCCTATTGGACATACACAGTATAAATTAAAATAATATTGAAGAATACTGACCAGCAATCTCCTGTTTGATGCCGCCCAGTTCGCAGTCCCACAGCTTGAGCAGGTGGTCCCAGCCGCTGGACAGCACAGTGTTGAAGTCCATCCATTTCACCCCAGACACTGCTTCTCTGTGGCCTTTTAGTGTTGTCAGAGCTTCCTTCAAACAAAACAATTTTAGCAAATGTGAGTAATCTTTTTAATAGGATCTAAAATAAATTATTTTGAATTGATATGAGAAAAAAAAGGCGGGCGGCACTTTGAGAAGTATCCGAACAAACCTACAAAAATTGTTTTAACGCTTAGAATCACTTCAGGTCAAAGTTCTAGTGAACAGAAATACATGAAGTTTCGACAGTTCTCTTCGTATTCCGCCTTAAATCTAAATGTCAAAACAAACATGGGATTTGTATGAAAATTAGAACTTCACAGTTCTAATTTTCATACATACGTCATAATTTTTTCGGGTCAATAGCGCTCTTAATATAAGTTTTTCTGCATTAATAATCTAAAATCTAAAATGGATATCATCTATGACAAATGACACTATTTTGTGACGTTTTATTCTCTTAACAGTACCAAATAATTTATATTTTACCCAGTCATCTACCCAAAGAATTTGTCTTTTTTTCTTACCGTTTTGTGTTCTATTAATGATTCTGATTCCAAGATTTCAATATAGCTAAGGGGTGTAAAATCAACCTGAATGTAGACGAGGTATGTTCATGGCCGGTGGCAAAATACGGAATGATTATAATTTATTTGTTATAATTATTTTCATACTAACTCTTGCGTTCACACGTTCTGGTTTACTCTTTTTCTTGGCGGGTGCATTATCATCCTCGGATAAGCCTGTAAATCAAAGTAAAAGTAACAAATAAAATAGAGAAATCCAGTACAATCTACTGATCACTTTGCATATTTTAAATTAGAATAAGGGTTAAGTTAGAATAAGAATCTGAATATAGTTCTGTCTTCTTTTTTTTCAGTTCTTTTCACCACAGTTCTTTAGCAGACTTGTGTGGGAATATTTCTGTCCTTATTATTTCTTTCTAATAAGGATCCTTAAATAACAGTCTAACTTACTAGCACTCCATAAACAGATATTATTGTCCCATCCACCAGTTGCAAATTTCTGTCCATCTGGTGTAACTGCAATGCACTCTATTCCTTTGTCATGACTGCGGCATGTCACCACACAGTCCACAGAGTTGCGACTGACGTTCCAGACCCACAGCATTGCTGACTGATCGTGTGAACCACTGGAAATGTTTTCATAATAAAGTGTTTGCATGAATGATGATGATGAAGACTTTCAATCAAAAGTGCATACAATTTTTCAAAGACAATGGTCACCCATAGTGTGAGAAAAGTTTAGGCAAAAATTTACATTCAAGCATTTTCTCAAGTTTAAATTGTGGACTGGCTGGACAGACAAAAAGAAGTCTGTCCAGTCCACAATTTAAACTTGAGGCCACTTCAAGACAACATAATGATTCAATGAAATTACATATTGTCATGCTAAGAATTAAAGAATAATCATCATCATCATCTGTGAAGCGTATTCCCGGTTGCATCCTCAGCAGTAATGCCAGTAATGCTTCAGAGCCCAGGGTCAGCTGCCTAACCTAGATGATTTGACGAGGTTACTGGATTTTACACAGAGCGGCTGCCATCTGACCTCTGCAACCCAAATGTTAGAGCAGAACCAATCTTAGGACAGGTTTAAACAAACACATGGCGTTCGGGACCCACAGTTTTACATGCCTTCAGAAACACGGAACCATCTTTTCTTTTGGATAATCAGGCAAGTAAGAATTAAAGAATTTAGATATAATTTCATGTCAAATCTTTAACCCTTTGCCGTGGACACCTTTAGGCGTCCAGCGGAAACTGTCCTGAAACGCCAACATTTGTGTCACATAAACTGGTCACGGCGAAGTAGGCACGCTTGTAATTTTTTCTTGCCGCATTCAAAGGGTTAATATGTCAAACATTACCCTGCATATCCTTTAAAATTTGCAAACATTTGTTAAACCTTATTATTATGCAATAAAGGGTAAAAACAACTACTGTTTGTTACACCTATTTAAGGTAAAATATATTTTGTCCATATCACTTTTCAATATTTGACATTGCAAGACTGAGACAAAACATATTTTAACTAAAATTGATTCAGATAATATTAGTTTTTGATGAATAAAAGGGCGTTTACAAAAAAATAAAGGTAGTATAAGAGCATTACCTCACAAATATGCCCTGATCATTTACAAAGGAGACCCATGACACTGCCTTCACTGGTGAAGTGTGACCTGGTATTGCCAGCTTGTGTTGTCCCTTAGTGCTCCAAATGTGAATACTATTATCGTAGCTGCCAGACAAAATCCTGAAAATTCAAACATAACAAAACATGAAAAATATCAAATATTTCATCTCTCACAACGCATTTGATGGCATTCAGAACAGTACCAAAGTACTCTCATTAGTTAAAGATGAAAGAAATTATTAGTCTTTGAAAATTTAAAACAATCCACTCAAACATTAAAACAAAAAAATAAATAAACTGTTTGAGGATAACTTTTATTGACCTAGCCTCAAACTAGAGAAAAGCAAATAACCATAGATAAAGAACATAACGCATACTAACCAGTTACCATGTGCTTGAACAGCTGACACCCAGTCATCATGCATCAAACAATCTTGAGGAGATGGTGCTGGAAACCTTTCGAGATATTCAATCTCTATGGTCTCCTCTGTAGATACCTCCTTCTCCTGCAGATGTTCCGCAAGAGAAGAACAAAGTAACTCGCCGCATACCAAGAAGTCAAACTCTATTGCCTTCTCGAGAGAACTGTTAGTTTCTTTCAGTAAAGCATTTATTAACGTGTTCAGATCTGATGATTGAACAATGCTTTGAATTGCGTAGGGACTGTCGGAAACTGCATACCTGAAATATTGGGCAAATTAAATAAATGTGTAGTGAAAAACTTGGTTAAAAAAGACCACGCCGGTAGTCTCGTGGAATTTATACTAACTGCTCTTGTTTAGTTACAAATCGCACTTGTAACTGTGCTTCCGTGTTATCTCCTGCCATTTTAGCTGTTACAAATAAATTACGCTAAAAACAAGATTTAAATTCTTATAATTGCTACACATGCGACATGAACACACTAACACAAAACACAAATTAATTAACGTCAAACAAGTGTCAATGTCAACGTCATTTGTATCTGCCAAAAATTATAGATTTTAATTTTTCCACGTTGTCAGTGTTACCAACACTCCAACTCACAGAGCACAAACGAGAATGTGTAAAACCATTGACTTTCTTTTTTTCCTTGTAAGCAAGGCATAAATGTTCAATCACTACCTATTATTCGTTCATTCAATTTTGACAAACAAATTTTGAGGTTATGTCATATGTTTGTTCATGCTGAATTTTTGGTTATGTTGTTGTGTTATTAATATTGTTTAAAAACACAAAATGGGTGTGAAAACCTATAATAGTAATGTGGTAGAAACGAAATACACTTTTCAAAGAAAAGCTGGAAGAAATGTTATAGAACGCCGACCTGTATTTTCTCCAGACGGAGAGTAAGTTGTTTCCTTTATGTTTTAGCTATACAAAACTCAGACCCATGGCTTTTCTCCAAATCTAGACTATTAACTTACAATTTATAATCACATTTGTCAGTCTCACACAGTAAAATAAATTAAAATTGATTCTGTATTCTAATTTTAGGTCCATTCTTATTATTGTAGAGAATTTGGTTAGAGTATATAATATTCAGACATCGGACTGCGTGAGAACGCTTGAAACAGAGTCCACTATCAATGAAATAGTTAATATCCATTTCCCTGAGAATGAGGAGTACTATTTGTATGGATGCTCAGACAGTGGGTGTGTTACCACCTGGACGTGGGAGCAGGGGACTGTCTTGAGAGAAACTGTAAGTGTTATTCTTTTGTCATTAATCTTTTCATTTTTAAAATTTGATTATTTATGGAATCAAGGAGTAACTGAGAGATAAGGAGGACTATTGTGTAACTAAGTGTGTCCCTGAAAATGCATTAAATCACACCGGTTACAGAGGCGCTATAAAAGCCTGGCGTAGCGTCGAAAAATACGACTTATTTTAATTTTCACTCTACTCTTACTTGAATAACTTTTTATAGCACAAATTTTCCCCATAAATGTTTTATTCTTAGTTTTACACTCTGGACAGAGTGGTCGTGATCATGGATTCGGTTATTGGTCCATGGCCGCTGCTTTTGCTATTGTTTATAAATATTCTATTAGTTTAAAAATCTTAGTTAATAAATGTTGATAAAAGATCACGGAAATTTTTATTATTACACACTCTTATGACTAGTGATGTTCTGCAGGACTTAAAACTATCTTTTAATTGGTCTTTTTTGTGTATTTAAAGTCCTGACAATTATGGCCATCACTTCCCAGTTTCTAAAAATGTCTAAGTCATAATTATGACAATTTCTCTTGGTAATATCCAGGATGATTGGGTCACATGCCTTCCAAAGCACAAACTCAAGATAAGTTGCCACTAGCAGGTGCACCCGTTCAGCTTTAGCCCATACTTTATGTTAAATCTAAGCAGTTGTTGTCTTTTTGTTTTAAATTGATTAATTTAAAACAGTTGACTCACATGATATAGTCGGAAAAGTCTGCCTTTTCCGACTATGAGTCAACCGTTTTAAATTATTCAATTATGGATTTAGCTCATGTTAGTTTTAATAAAATAGTTGTTGTCTTTATTTTTTTACCAAATAAGTTCCTATGATTAAATGGAACATTAAATAAATGCTACCCCTTACAAGACTGATATTTTTTGTTCCAGAATCTTAAACTGCCTCCTAATTTCAAAGTTGTTACATTTGATATGATGGATGTATCAAAATGCTTTATAACAGCGGCAAGCGACCAGTCCAAGGCACTTCACCTTGGCACATACTCCCTAAAAACTGGAGACCTATTAATGGAATACACCCAAAGAGAAATTAATAATAGTGAGATGGTCCGAGTTGCTTTAGGTTGGTGCTACAATTTTAGATTTGCAGCTATAACCAATGGTTCAAAAACTCTGTATGTCCAAAATCTGGAGAAAGCCCATGTTTGCACACAGTAAGTGTTATATTATATATATATTAGTATATTATTTTATTTAGTCATGTCTTGACCCACCACTAGTGTAATGTAAGATGAGTTTGTTGGTTGTTGTACAGATACTCGTATACTATCATGTTTATATCTCTAAGGGAGTAAATAGACTCCAAGGACAGTCTTAGCACGATCATGGGTATACTTATCAGAACAGGAATAGTGACTGATTGCTATCCCATATTAAAAAGATTTCCATTCATACTTTTTCTCCTGAGCCACTTTTACCATCTACTTGAGAAGAAGCTGTTGATCTTATTATTTTGTGTTCTATTGATAATTTTTTAGGGTTCCGTACCCGTTTTTTTCAGCGTTTTTAACTCGATCTTTATAATGGCATTAACTAGATACTTGAAATTTTCACAGATTATGTATAACTATGACCGCTATAACAACAAATACTAAAAATAAGAAAAAGTTAAAAATTAAAGGAGGTCGTCATACAAGAAATGTGTTTCTTCAGCGTTTTACAACATTGTACGGTGGTACGGAACCCTTCATGTACAAGTCCGACTCGCACTTACCCGTAAATTTTTTGCAGTCACACAAATTCCAATGAGATACGAATATTGGGACTGGCAGCTCATCACGAGGACAATGCGATTGCATTCACAGATGCCTTAGGCAGGGTGACCATATTCCGTGGCAACTTGTTTGATTACTCGCAGGTTGCAAAAGAACAACTCCATTGGCATTATCTGCCATTATTTGCTGTATATTTTTCAGAGAAAGGTAAAATTTGATTTAAAAACAGGTTTTTATTTGAGTACTAATTAGTGTTAATACCAAAAGATTATGCATAACATTCATAATAATCATATTTGTTCTTTTTCAGGTAGTTATTTGTACTCTGGTGGCATGGAACAAGTTTTAGTGAAATGGACCCTTGGCAACCTATCTAACACGGCAAATGAAAAAGAGTTCATCCCTCGCATTCCTGGAATTATCAGATACATTGCTGCCAGCAATTCACACGTGGCTTTGACCTTGTCCAACAACTGTAAGTACTTCTTTTATGTACAGTCGAAAATTTGTTTAGACCAGAGTTTGGCCACGGTGACCAATTTGTTTTTGACCCCATTTAAATTTGCCTTTGTACAGGGAGACGGGCAGTTGAGACATTACAGGGTGTCGCCCATGGACTGACAGACCCACAGTCACACAAGATGTTATTAGAGTACTAGAATCCTATCCTATTTGAAATATGCCTTCAAATACGATGGCATCGGGGCGTCATGTCAGTCTGAGGGAAAAGGACACTGCTGGCACTGCTTTACTTAATGTCGGGACCTCCTCTCTATTTTGAGCTTTCATCTACAAGTCTACTGAGTAGGCATTAAGATCTTTTCACCATCTTTATAATATTATCTTGAGCACGTCTTTAATTAGTGTGTACAAAAGTAGATCTCTAAAAGAATTAAACTCAAATTACCCTTGCATTAGATTCGGGCCGATTAAGATTTGCCTGGGCACATCTTGATCTGCCCACGACATACGAGTATGTTTAAATAATTGACTTGAGCTATCATATATATATTTATATATACATATTTGTTGACATTCTTTATCTACCCCCAGCCGTGGTTATAGCATCGACTCGTATGCGCGTGCTGTCCACGATCTTGGAATGCGGCGGTCTATCTCCAGCCGCGCGCGCGGTCGGCACGGCGCTGGTGTACCACCGGCCAACCAGCGCGTTGCTGATGGGCGGCCGTACTGGACACCTTCAAGTTTACTCTACTGCCACTGATAAAGTGCTGTACAATGTAAGTTAATACGCTTGTTAACCACAAATGGAATGCGATGGTCTTTAACCGCTCTTGACATCTCCATATTGGTAGTACAGGGAATCTGCAAGTCTATTCCATTGATGTGAAAGCGTGTGAGTGTGTTTTATATATATTTCACAAGCATAAATGTTCCTTTGTTTTAAATTTGGAGGTACAAGGATTTGAACTCTAGGTTTAAAAGGAATAAATCTCTCATAATTTTCCTCATCAATCCATATGTCGGTTTACAGATTGATGTCACAGCAGTTAACAAAATCTCAGCGCAACGAGACAATCTTCTGCCTTTAGAAACAGAAGTTACATGTGCGGCAGTAAATCGCGACGGGCAATGGCTCGTCACGTCAGAGTACAGAAATGACAGATTGATGTACCCAGAGGAGAAGCTGAAATTCTGGTCTTTCAAAGGCAAATACGGCCCTTCTTTTAGACTCAACACATGCGTCAACCTCTCCCACGGCGGCTGCAATGTTGTGTCTTTAGCGTTAGATAATAGAGGCGAATTTTGCGTGTCTGCTGGCGCAGATCAGAAACTCAGGATATGGAAAAGAGAAACGCATAAGACAACTGAAGGAAAGAGAATTGCGTGGAGTTGTATGACGGCCTGTTATTATTCTTCTGGCATTACGCAGTTTACGTCGAATGACGCCTTCAATCAGTTTAAAATCGGAGATACTGGCATGCTTGAGGATGTTGAAAAACACCGATACTTGCGAGTGAATGACGACGGAGATATTGTCAAAAGGATATTTAGAGCTCATAAAGAGAAGACGTTATCGAAATTTAGAAGTGTTGATCCTGGTATGAGAAGTAACAAAGATTTGGAAATGGGTGGTGTGGCGATATCGCAGGATGCGTCCTTGATCGCCGCGTGGTTCGGCTGCAAGCTGACTTTGTGGGACACTCATCTGTGCACGCTGCGGACTGTGCTGTCGCATCCTGCGATACGTTTGAAAGGAAACCAAGTGCAATTTGGAAGTCTAGACGCTGCTCATTACGTAAGTACTTTACATACATACACTTAAAACCAGTGACGTCTTATATCTATTTTGTATATTAAATGTTATACACGGAAATTAAATTTTTTTTTAGCTATTCAGTATGCAGGGTGGATTGGAATTCGTTGGCATCTTTTTAAATATCCGCTAGGTATACCCATGATAAAAGTAATTTAAGGCTAATAAAATGTCAATCAAACTTTATCCTTTTCATGTTAAAGATGTAACGATGCTGCATGCGACCTGCACGCTGCATCTTGTTTTTATACCTCATTTCCTCGTGTCATCCTGTTCGCTTTTCAAAACTTCATTTCATTTCAAATTCCCTAATCCCGTTTTCAAATCATTCACACATCCCGTCTCATTTTGACTTATTCCACTTACATCTCCCACCCTGAACACAACAATACCTTGCGGCTCAAAGGGCGTAACCACCATTTTGGCCAAAATAAGTTTTGAATGACATCTTATTCAGTTTTTGCTCCGCTATCAAGCAAAACTGAATAAGATATATTACTGTATATTTAAAGTTCTCAAATTCTGAAAACAATGGTGAATACGTCACAGAATTTCAATGCTTTTAATAGAGATTTTCTTGTATTTTTGGGCATAAAAGCAATCTTTATTTGGCATCATCAAAATGTTGGGCGTTTTCATCAGCAAAACGACACTATCAAATAAAATTGTAGGACGTATGCGTATCATGTAAGGCATAAATTTATGTTTTGATATTGATGTAATGATTAAGTAACGTAGAAACAATATATTTCTAGCATTTGTCAATAACTAATTTGTAATTTCTTCTCTAGTTATAAATTTTAGTATAGAATACAAGACTGATGGACTAAGGGATGCCAAATTGACCTATTCTACTAAAAATTGTTGTAAGTATTGTAACATAAACGCAAAAATGGAATAAAATAAAAAAAACGTTAAAAACTACAATTTCAATTTTGAAAGTGGAGAATACACCCTGCCTTACTAACGCAGCAGTCATTTTATGGGGCGCAAAACATATACAAGTTTAATTTTGTGAGGCGTATTCACCAGCTAAATTTTAAACTATAAATATTTCTTAAAACGTTGTGTTTGAATATTATGAACGACGAAAATTAACGGCTTTTGGTGGAAGAATCATGTTTATAGGATAAATAACAACCAAGTTGTGACAAATACAAAATTTTAATTTTAGTTTTTTGGCTCTCCTGAAAAGTCGTGTTTTGGTGGTTACACCCTTTGAGCCGCAAGGTATCGACATATTCAATTCAGAACTATCTATCTAAGTACAGGGTGCGGTGCGGAAACTTGATGATTTAAAAGTCAATAAAAAAAGTCTGTATATCTGTGTTGTTGTGTGTCCTATCTTTATATGTGGGAACTCCCCTGACAGATCTGGGACAGGCCGAGGTCCCACAAAGATAACCTCTAAACATGCGTTAGACTCTTTAACAGACACCATTTCTGCAATTATAAATAAATAAACTGGTCGAGTGCGAGTTAAACTCGCGTGAAGAGAGTTCCGTACTTCTCATAGGTTTTTCTGAAATTTATAGGTAAAGAATTATTTACAGTATTTTTTTTATTTTAGGGCCTGTAGTTTCGGAGATCAGGAGGGGTGGTCAAATTTCGCCCATATTCTTAAATAGCTTCAAAAATACTTATCGTAAAAATATAAAAATAAATATTTCATTTTCATATTTAGCCCCATAAATGTTTACTTTACTTTTTTTTACTGTCTCACTTACCCCCATAAGATTTTTTTTAAATTTATCCATTTATGTTTTACTGCCGTCTTTGGGTCACTAACTTACATATGTGTACCATATTTCAGCTCAATCGGTCTAGTAGTTTCGTAGGGCGTGGAATGGTCCATTTTCGCCTATTTTGCACCTGATAAATAACTTCAAAAATACCGAACTAGGAAATAATACAAAAAAAATATTTAAATTTCTCATAAAAAGCTTTTTCATTTGACGAAACGCTCTTACACGATATAGTTTACCTACTTTTTTTTAATGTCTAATTTACCCCAATAAGTGGCCCCCTTTTTTTTTAAATTCATTTATTTACGTTATACGTCCATCTTTGGGTCATTGAGTTACATATGTGTACCAAATTTCAAGTCAATTTGTCCAATAGTTTCTATATCCTCTACGGGTTCCGTTTTTACTTTTTAAGGTACGGACCCCAAAAAACGAATTGTATAAAACTCACGAAAAAGAAATTAAAATAATTATTAAGGTATCAAAATTACGCGACGTCGTACATTTCGTCAAACATTCGTTCCTACTTCAAACGAAAGTTATTATTATTATAATATATAAACCTACATTACCACTGACTCACTGACTGATTGACATAGTTGTTTGACCTGTTCCCGGGTGGGTGGGGTAATGATTGATGTATGGTCGTGTAGAGGGTGCTCCAGTGAGTACCAGAAAAATCGGACATGTTGAAGATTATCAGATCTTAATGTGGACGAGGTACAGCCTGCAAAAACGGTTTGGGTTAGAGGTGTGATTTTTTTTCAAAAATGTAGGGGGTTGTAAGCAATTTGACGACTGTCATTTGTTTTTTAATTTTTTTCAAAATCCAAGATGGCCGCCATACAAGGACAATTTCCGAGTGTGTATCGCGAGACCGTAGGTCGAGCGGAAAGCGAGGCCGCAGGCCGAGCTGCGTTCCGAGGGTGACGCCCGAGCCCCTATTGATCTCCCCCCTCCCCCCAGAACACCCCCCCAAGTCACTAAGTGAAGCCAGAGGCCAAAGGCCGAAAACTAAGCTCTCCGCGAGGCCGTAGGCCGAGCTGCGTGGCGAGGGCGAAGCCCGAGCCCATCCTGACCTCCCCCTCCCCCAGAACCCCCCCCCCCCCCCAAGTCCCTAAGCGAAGCCTGAGGCCGAAGGCCGAAGGCTGAGCTGTACCGCGAGGCCGCAGGCCGAGCTGCGTGGCGAGGCCGTAGGCCGAGCCACTCCCACCAAGCGATAAGCTTTTTTTTTTTAATTTTCCAAGATGGCCGCCAATAGTCGACTGCGTCCGATTTGAGTGAAATTCAGTATGCAAGGGTTTTTTGAATCGCGGAATCCAAATCTGACATTTTTTTTGGAATCCAAGATGGCGTCTGGATTTTAGAATTTAAACTTTATTCATTCATAACGTCCTACTGAAACATCGAATGGGTCTGAAATTTTGTATGCTGGGGTAAAGCACCCCGCGAAACTCAAAACTGCAATCCATATCTGATTCCAAGATGGCGGCCCGTATACGTTTTTATTTTTTTTATACGGACTTAGCACCATACTTATTCTCTCAACTGGAAATAAGATTCCAACCAACTCCAACAGCTGCACGAAAAACCGCGGGCTGCTTGCAGCCCGCGCAGCGCCCGAAAAGCTAGTAATAATATATAAACCTACATTACCACTGACTGACTCACTGATTGACATAGTTGTTTGACCTGTTCCCGGGTGGATGGGGTAATGATTGATGTATGGTCGTGTAGAGGGTGCTCCAGTGAGTACCAGAAAAATCGGACATGTTGAAGATCATCAGATCTTAATATGGACGAGGTACAGCCTGCAAAAACGGTTAGGGTTAGGGGTGTGATATTTTTCCAAAATGTAGAGGGTTGTAAGCAATTTGACGACTGTCATTTGTTTTTTGATTTTTTTCAAAATCCAAGATGGCCGCCATACAAGGACAATTTCCGAGTGTGTACCGCGAGACCGTAGGTCAAGCGGAAAGCGAGGCCGCAGGCCGAGCTGCGTGGCAAAGGTGACGCCCGGGCCCCTCTTGACCTCCCCCCTTCCCCCAGAACCCCCCCCCCCCCTCAAGTTTCTAAACGAAGCCAGAGACCAAAGGCCGAAAACTAAGCGCCCCGCGAGGCCGCAGGCCGAGCTGCGTGGAGAGGGCGAAGCCCGAGCCCCTCCTGACCTCCCCCCCCCCCCCCCAAGTCACTAAGCGAAGCCTGAGGCCGAAGGCCGAAGGCTGAGCTGTCCCGCGAAGCCGCAGGCCGAGCTGCGTGGCGAGGCCGTAGGCCGAGCCACTCCCACCAAGCGATAAGCGTTTTTTTTTTAAATTTTCCAAGATGGCCGCCAATAGTCGACTGCGTCCGATTTGAGTGAAATTCAGTATGCAAGGGTTTTTTGAATCGCGGAATCTAAATCTGTCATTTTTTTTGGAATCCTAGATGGCGTCTGGATTTTATAAATTTAACTTTATTCGTTCTAAACGTCCTACTGGAACATCGAAGGAGTCTGAAACTTTGTATGCTGGGATAAAGCACCCCGCGGAACTCAAAACTGCAAACAAAATTTGATCCAAGATACGTATCCCGTATACGTTTTTATTTTTTTACACTGTCTTTAGCACCTTACCTATTCTCTCTGAAAATAAGATTCCAACCAACTTCAACAGCTGCACGAAAAACCGCGGGCTGCTTGCAGCCCGCGCAGCGCCCAAAAAGCTAGTTACTTACTATACTTAAACGGTCGCTTGACACCGCCCTTCCTCACTTGACTTTAAACCTTACTCTCGCAACTGCGGAAAACGGTCACTTTTGGCAAAAATTTTAAGAACAGCTTAACGTTCTCACTTTAGAGAAATTATTCAAATTTTTATTTATTGTACCTATTTTAATATATTTTGATGTTAATTTGAACTCAACATTGAAACATTTGTACTCGTAATATGGACTAAGTTGTCTTAAAATAAATGATTTTATTATTATTATTATTTAAACTGTAAACAGTAGTTCATAAAATAGTTTGAAGGGTTATCTAGAGCCGTATGGTACAAAATTTTAAATATCTCCGTTTCCTTTCAAATAATTTATTTCAAATGGGGGCAGCACTGAACCCCGTTAAATTCATGTATTAACTACCGTGTATAACATTTAATAATCATGCAACGCGATGGTTTAACAGTATCCTTTTTAATTGCTGATATTTATTAAAATTTCTAATACTTAGATCTTTCAATGTGCTAGGAAATTAATATCTAAGAATTAAATCAGGTTTAAGATTTCGCAAAATTACTTTTCGTCAGCCTTTAGTACTGGTAGATCTTAACTTTGTAGTAAAAATAATATTGTTTGTATTTCAGTTGGTATGCACGACAGAATCTGTATTGGCAGTGTGGAGTCTCCTATCTCTTACAGTGAAGTGGCTGGTACAGACGCACCCCACATGTCTAGCTTCAGACCCGTTCTCAAACAAAATGGCGGTAACCACTGCTAATAACGACGGTAAGTTTATTTGGCTGAAATGCTATCTATCTACGGGAAATTATAATGGAATATGGTACATGGCTGTATCGAAATTGCAAAAAAACGAAATAAATTGAATACCCAAGTTTTTATTTTTAATTTTTTATGCGTTAATGCTTTTTAACTTGTGTTTAAGTTGAAAGCTCTCCACTAAGCCATTAAATTTTGGGTGGAAAACCTTTATTATTAAAAACATTTTTTTATACAAATTTCACCTACCTATATGGGATACATTACAAACTTTTCAAAATAAACCAAATATTTAAATATATGGTCTATCCTGAAAAGTTTTAAACTTAAATGAGGTATAAAAGTAACCCAAACCCAGAATTTAAATTTAAATCGCATGGGATACATTTTAAACTTTTCAGAATAAACCAAATATTTGGTATATCCTGAAAAGTTTAAAATTTTTCAGGATAGACCAAAGTGTGTTACAATATATGTATATTTTTTGTTTCAGTCCACATATTCACACCGCATAGCTCAACTCCAGTCCTGACGCGTAAGGCATTGCTGGACCCCGCAACTGGCGTCTTTAAACTGTGCACATTTGGAGCAACTTCAGGCGACGATATCAGACTTTATCTCATGAGAAACGATACGGTAAGCTTATGATAGTATAGTCACGTTCATTATAGAGCATACCCGGCATCGCGCAAATGCTAATTGAAATTGGATAGTTATATTTGATGTGATGATTACAATTTGCGATCCATGGTAGTCCGGAATGTAAATATTGTTTGGCAAACAAATTTATCTTTATTCTTGTCAGTCACCTAAGCGACCAAGCTCTTTTTTTTCCAACAAAAAATTCTTAATTCACACTTAAGATGATACATGAGGTCCTGCCCCTAATAGATAAAAAATATTTGAAAGGTAACGGAGATATCATTTAAAATTTTGTTCTAGTAAACCCTAGATAACCCTTCAAACTATTTTTTTAACTACAGTTTAAAGTGAGAACGTGAAGCTTTTCTTCGCACATTTGCCAAAAGTGGCCGTTTTTCGCGAAATTTTAAATGATATCTCCGTTGCCTTTTAAATATTTTTTTTTCAATTGGGGGCAGCACTGGACCTCACGTATCATCTTAATAGGTGTGTATCCTTTTGCCAGTATGTGATCACCATCGTCAATGGTTCGGCACTGTAACTTAAATAAGTTAAGCTGCTGGAATATGTTAGCAATATTAGTGCTTCTTTTTCTGCCTGGTTGTTATCTGGATTATTATATTCATTCTTACGTACACGGTAATACATACTTCCATGCTGGTCTGGGAGAAAAGAAAAGTCTTCGAGTGTACTAGGTGCGTTCTTTTTCTCGCGCATATCGTGGAAATGGGCGAAAATGCGAATCATGTTAATAGGCGATGCGGTTAACAACCCCTCACTATTTTGATTTCTTTTTCCACCTTCTCGCCCACCATCAGGCTAAAAAGGGCCTTTGGTGTTATGGCCACCACTCTGTTTGCTTAGAGCTGTAAGACCCAAATACTCTGCCCCATTAGGGATAAAGGCGTGATAGTATATTTATGTATTCAAACTTAATAAATATATTGAAATTTCAGGAGATTTACACCCTAGAACCGGAGAAATCCGAAGCAGATAGTTTAGAAGTTATATCAAAGCGTAATCTCCCTACTTCCAATTTCGGGGCATTACTGGCGGAGACACAGCTGTCTGGCGTCAATCAAGCCGCGCCAGGCAACACCGACGCTGAAAACAACACGGCAAATGCTTCCGTGTTACAAGTAAGATATTATATATATCTATAGTATAAAGAAGGTACTTTAGAAGTAATATCCTGGCTGACTTACTACTGAACTGGGTTTCTTTGGGCGTATCTTCTCAACAGTGGTCGTCCCGAAATGTTAGTATTTTGTAGCTTTTACACTAAAAATTTATCAAGGTTGATTAGCTTGTTAAAAATCCATCACTTTTATCTATTACATAACTAAATCAAAAATGGTCATGATTTATTGTTATAATTTAAACAAAGAATAAAATGGAGCAAATGAACTCAGCTTTCCTGCTGACAGTAACGCCGCCATTTTTATCGCTCCTGAAAACATATCTAATAGCACAGAGTAATAATATACTACCTACGTCTAATAGCGTGCAAACAGCAACAAGGCGTCGTAAAAATAATTAAAAGTAATTATTTGTTTCATAATTCGGTGTCTCATATACTCGTAGTCTCCATAAAATGTTAAAAAATATTAAACAATTTTTATAGCAACAATTTTACTTGTCTTGTTTCAGTATCTCTCAGCATCTCCTCATATGGTGCCTCCAGTGAGCCTGCTCTGCACGTCATTCGTGAAACAACTACTAGGCCAAAAGGAAGAAGTAGAAGAGCAAGCAGAAGAGAAGCATGACCACATTGACGTAGACCACGATTCCAGCGACGACGACGCTGCTCCGAAAGAAAGCGACGCACCCAAAGTCACTCAATTTTGGACGCCCAGCTACGAGAATGTGAAAGAAAAGAAACTAAACAAAACTTTAAAAGAACCATTCTTAGACTTGCATACGACATCTTCAATCTTTGACATGTAGAAATAAATATAAATAAGCATAGTACGCCCCTTTCATTGTTTTCTTCGTGTAGAGTTAAAAGCTCATTTTCATTGGTCATTATAGCTCGCGTTCGGGGTGCGGGAGATTTCTAAAACGCATGCAATAGGATTATAGGACTCAATAGGGTAACCGTTTTGAGTAGTCGACCCCACATTAGGGGTTCGAGAGATTGCCGTAACGCATGCGGGGAGCCGTTTTCATTAGTCGATAGAGTAATGAACAGTCGATGTACAGCATACGGGGACTCCCCGCATGCTGTATTTCAACTGAGTTATCGAGCAATGAAAATGAGCCATAACTAATTGATTATCAATTAATAATTAATTTAAACTAGTTGACTCACGTGATATAGTCGGAAAAGCCAAAAGTGATAAAGAAATGATTAATATAAGTACAATGTTTACTAAAAAGCTTTCCTGAGAGCAAATAGTATTAAAATTATATTACTTTATTACTTGATATATTTAGAGTTGGACGTCTACTTCACACAATATGGAACTATTAAGTAGGGAAGATATCCATTTTATTGCAAATCGTTGCGGTTTTAGTTCAGTGATCACTTGGTCCATTGAAGATCTTTCGGCTAAAGTAATTGGAAATCTCGGAGACCATTTAAAATTGAGTATTGTGGTGGTTTCTGATGGAAAACAGCCAGATTTGAAATTGTTTGTAAAAATGTATGACGAGGTTCGAGTGGAAATCGGAATATCTCAAAGAATTAGGATTTTTCAAAAAGGAGTTTATTATGTTGAATAAACTTTTCAAGGAATTTCCAAACAGAACAGGTATGTAAATAAATTTTCTGGGCCTACTTAAACTTGTGTTATGTGATACTAACTCAACGATACTATATTTTATAATAAATATATAGGTACTTTAGATTTTTTTAAATATTTTCATTTTCAGCTCTCCGCCAATGGCGTCCGAAATTACATTTTATCCGCGAGGACTTATTTGTATTCGAAGATGTAACAAACCAGGGCTACGAAATGCCCAATTACCTAGAAACAATCAATTTGGAGGATATAGTCGCAACAGTCAAGGCAATGGCTAGGTTTCACTCAGATTCTTATGTTTTCGAAGAAAGGAAGAGCAAAGAACTTGGCAGAAAGTATTCTATTTGGGAAGATTTTAAGGACTTTCTTCAAGAGCCAAGTAAGGGACAAGACTGGCGGGATGTAGGGCGAAATGCGGTTATTGAATATCTAAAGGAGTTTTCGAGCTTTAAAACCAAACCCAATTTTAACAAAAAGGTAGAAACTATAATACCACTGTTGTTTGACAATGCATTGCACCTTATGAAACCAAATGTTTGTCTTAGAAACGTCGTAGTTCATAGAGATCTTTGGACTAACAATATATTTCTCAAACGCGAGCATGGATGTTCCCATGCCCTATTAGTCGATTTTCAAACTGTTCTATATAGTTCTCCTATGCTCGATCTATCTTCATTCATGTACTTTAATACCACCAAGGCATTTCGAAATAAACACACTAGAGAAATAATTGAAATTTATCATGAAACTATGTCGGAAGAACTAAAAGCCGCAGATTTAGATATCAGTAATTTCTTTGATGTAACCACACTTAATCATATGTATGAAGACAGTATCGTGTTTGGTATTACTCAAGCAGCTTTAATAGTGCCTATAGTAGCTATGCCGAATGATAAAAAAGTGGAAATATTTTGTGACCCCGAAACCGCCATTAGAGTTAACGTCGTGTCGAGAAGCAAAGAGTTCATAAAGATAGCTAGAGAAAACAAAGATTATCATGATAGGGTTATTGAACTATTTGATGAAATCGTAGAAAGGTATATATCCACAAGTGTAGAATAAGATGAGAATAAGTCAATAATTCGACATTAGATATGACATTAAATTAGTACCTAGGTACCTACATATTTCAGGAAAGGCATGGTACCTAAATGTTAACAAATAGATAAGTTAGTTCATTCCTAAATTTATTATGCCTCTATTAGGTGTTGTCCTTTACTAATATGTACCTACTTAGCTTTTACCCGACTGCGCCATACTGAATTACAGTATGCAATAAACCCTTGCATATACGTACGTTAAAAAATAAGCAAGCACTTAACTAAAAAGAACCGTAAGTAATACAATATATGTATACCGTATAAGTAGACCGGGAGCGAACTGCGAAAATCAGTGGAGATTTTTAAATCGTTTTCTCGATTGAAAAGTGTACGTAAATTGGTCAAAAATCGTTTAAAAGTGCAACGTACATACATTTTGATCTAAAATATCTAATAGATAATAAATAAATGCTCTTTTTAGGTCTAAGACCATGGAGCCCCGATTTAATAGCGGCAATAGATGATGCACTCGTGTTCGAAGATTTAGCTGCTTCGCACTATAACTCGAAGTAAATTTGATAGGTTTGACATGGCTCACACCTTACAAGCATTGAACACTTTAGCTCGATTCCACGCTGCTTCTATCATATTGTAAGAAAATCAAAGCAAACTATTGCAACGCCCATTTATTTCAATTAAATGACGAGTACAAACAAGTTCTGGACGAAAGAGGCTACCTCAAAACTAGCCATTGGTTACTGCAGTGCATGAACGGAGCTTTAGAAGCTATTCGGGCTTTTTCGAAATACAGCGGAGATGAGGTTAAAATGAAGAAAATAGAAAGAGATTGGCAGAATATTTGATTCTCTGCGTTAGACTTATGTGGCTTCTCAACTAAATATTTAAATGTTATTTGCCACCGTGATCTGTGGAACAACAATGTCATGTTTCATTAAAAACTAATGTCAGACCGTATGCAACTAGATGACTGTGTTCTGGTCGATTTTCAGCTATGTCTTCCGCCAGCTGGTGACGTCATGATGTTATTGTATTGTAATTTGGACCCAAAGTTTCGTGAAAACAATATAATTTTATTCCTAAATTATTATCTACTAAGAATTAGACTTATGAAGAATTATCAAGAAACTGTCCAAGCATAAAATGAAAATTGAAAAATTCTGAGTAAAGAGGACTTTTTAATTTCAGCCGAGGAACTAAGAAAGTGGGGTTTTATCGCTTGTGCTTGTTTAATTCCACAGTTTTGGTTAGACGATGATTTGACGACGAACACTTAAGGACACGGCCCAGTTTAAGAAAATTCTATCGGAAAATAAAGGAGACTATAAAGAGAATGATGCAAACTAACCAGGATTATAAGGATACGGTCATGAAAATTTTAGAGGAAGTAATTGAAAGATATTATATTCCCGAACTCAGTGCATAGTTTATTTGTTTCAACATCGTATAAACGAACTCATAGCGTGCTATACAAACTTAGCATTATGTAAGCGTCTACGTAGATAAATTAATGTACTTAATACCTGCATAACATTTTTTATTTTACTTACTATCATAAAACACTAGTAATTTAAGTTTTCATTCTGACTCGATCACAATTTCAATTGTAATAAATGGAACTATACATGATAAAATTATCTTTTATCTCTCTAAATAGGTTGTAATAAAAAAAACATTACATTACGCAATATGAAATCTTCATTAAAATACATAGACGTGCATGCATCTTATGGACTGTATGCACAAAGCCACGTGGTCGGATTTGGCTCTGTAATATGCAAAATTTTCCCGCTAGGGGGATAAAAATGTCAAGATGAAGTCACATAGAGTTAATAATGTGTAAACGGGACAATAGATGTAGGTAATCATAAATTGTAACGTAGAATTAGTATACAGCTTATTTTTTTCTTTTCGTCAAGACTTCCAGTCCGTGATACTTATTAAAATTTTCAAATCAATCAAATCAAAGAATTATTTTGTTTGAATTATTATTTCTGAATTAAGGCCTTGGCAGACGTCATTATAATGTACTTAACACTTTAGTAGACAGGCTATCAGTAGAAAAAGTAAAGTCGAAAATACAGTAGTGTGCGTGAATGCAAGACGTTTATTTAAAAAGCGAGTTTAAATATATGTGAAATTCATATAGCACTTTCTAAAAAATCCAAGTTATAATTATTCGACTCTTGCGTAAAATTTATTACTTTTTCAATTTATTAGTCGACCTCCGTGGCGATTCCTTAACACGCTAGTCCGTCACTCGGAGGTTCTGGGTTCGATTCCCAGCCAGGGCAAGTTGGTAAATGGCCTTTTTTAATTTGTCCTGGTTCTTGGGTGTTTATTTTATCCCATCAAAAACATAAACGTAAAAATGCCAAGTTCAAATTCCGACAAAACAATTGAAATTTAAATAGCTGCCAAGTTATGTAGGTAGAGAAAACTGAAATTTATTCATAAGAATCTCAACATTTGACTTGGACAACATTAAGATTGAAAGCACGGTCACCCATCCTAACTGTGACCAAGCTAGAAGTTGCTTAACCTGTAAAAGCACGGTCATTCATCCATCAATTTTTGAATTTATCGTATTCGAAGTGGAGCGAAATATTTGTACAAGTGGTTTTGATTACTCGTATTTTGAAATTTGTTAAAGCGCAAATGACAAAGAACCCTTAGAAAAGAGAATCTTTTTAGTTTCACGCAGCTTTTTAGGGTTCCGTAGTTAAGAAGAAAACCTTATAGTTTCGTCATGTCTGTCTGTCTATCTGTCCCCAGTTTTGCTCGTAGACTATTAGTACTAGAAAGCTGTAATTGGGCATGGGCATGGATATGTGTTCAAAAATATTGTAAGATTATGAACACCCTCTTTCGTTTTAGCAATCCGTTTGTGAAATATTTGGTTTTTGATTGCAAATTTTTGTTAGAATCATATGTCTTCCCTCTCTGTCAGTTAAACGGTTGTATATGGACACTTAAAAAAATTCACGGCAGTAGTATATAATGTCTCCCTGTACTAAAACTAATTTAAGGTGGATTCAGTTCATGATACTGAACAACTTTTCCTAAGGAACACATAATTAAATATAAAAAGAAAATGTTTGCTTTCCATTCGACCTCCGTGGCGTATTTTTTTTTTTAAATAAATCCAGGAATGCATTTCAAATGCAAGACTAGAACACCCACGTGTCAATTCCAAATAGTTTTTTAATAAAAAATAATACATGATTCGTGACCTTTAGCAAGAAAGTTTAAAAAAATAATTCTGCAAGAGTATCTGAACAAGATATATTTTTTTTATTAATACAGTTTAATAGTGGGTCTTTAGTCGCATATTTTACAGTTTTCATTTTTGGATTATCGCCTCTGGTTACTGAGTAATATTTTTTTTTTCAGAATTTTGTTTTTATTTTTTTTCTTCCAAAAAACTCAAAAGTGGGACTTGTGACTTGCACTGAAACATTGCTCTTAATTAGGTCTATGATTGATAAAAAAATCACGTTCCTATATTGCGGCGTTTACGAGTAATCGAATTTTAAAATATAGCGTTAGGGTTGTCACTCAACTTGACCTTTCATTTCAGTCATAATTAATCAAAATTTTTTCTTCATTTTAAATCTGTATATTATTTACAAATAAAAGATACCTTGTTCATTTGAATTTGTTCAATATATACATATTATATAATAGTTAAAGTGACTTATCATAAATAGGTACCCAATTTTCTGAATTTATTACCTTGATTATACTAGTTATATAACATAATGGTATCAGTTTTTCCAAATATGTTTTTTTTATTGTTCGCAAATATGCAATTCGTTTGACCTTTTAGTGACAACCCTAAAATGTACCGTATGACCTTTCTACATAACTCCCAAACGCCGCGACATAGGAACGTGATTTTTTTATGGATAATAGACCTAATTAAGAGCAATCTTTCAGTGCAAGTCACAAGTCCCACTTTTGAGATTTTTGGAAGAAAAAAAATAAAAACAAAATTCTGAAAAAAAAGATATTACTCGGTAACCAGAGGCGATAATCCAAAAATGAAAACTGTAAAATATGCGACTAAAGACCCACTATTAAACTGTATTAATAAAAAAAAAATATCTTGATCAGATACGCCGACAGAATTTTTTTTTTAAATTTTCTTGCTAAAGGTCACGAATCATGTATTATTTTTTATTAAAAAAAACTATTTGGAATTGACACGTGGGTGTTCTAGTTTTGCATTTGAAATGCATTCCTTGATCTATTTATGCGATAATCAGCATAGGGAAATTTTTTGAGTCAAATGGAACACTGTGCGTAGGAATAATAGTACACTGTGGTTTAATTGAATCTTGCTTATCGTAAGTACATATGAAACATGATTTTCATTTAGCGAACGTGTTCTGTCTGTACAACCCTGTAAACCCCTGTACTGTACGCTTCAAATCTTGTAAGTGTCGTTTGAGTTTGTCGTCCTTTTTACCTCTGTTATAGCTCCAAACATGATTGGGAATGAACTTATTGTCTTCCAATTTTCGAGTACCTAGGTACCAAATTTTAATCCTTCACTTGATATTTCTGCCCCTGTTCATGAAGGCAAGCAGTTACAGTATGGGCCAGCTCGAGACGACCATTCAGCTCGGAGGACCTGAAAATAAGACATTTTCTTGTTTATTTATTTATCAAACTTTATTGTCCAAAATAAAAATATACTTTTAACAAACGGCGGACTTAATGCTAAGAGCATTTTCTTTGTTGTCCTTGTACATTAATTAAGATTTTTTACTATAATATTTCTAAAGATATTTATATAGGAAATGTAGTAGTAGCACTTATTTATATTTCACAGCCTATACACACAACTGGCGACATACCTAAATAAAGATATATTTAATCATATCATTAAAATTATAAAACCGGTTAAGTGTGAGTCGGACTTGTACATGAAGTGTTCCGTACCTCCGTACAATGTTTTAAAACACTGAAAAAACACGTTTCTTGTATGACGACCCCCTTTAATTTTTGACTTTATTTTATTTTTAGTATTTGTTATAGCGGCCGCAGTAATTCATAATAAGTGAAAATTTCAAGTATGTAGGTAGATACCTACCATAACGGCATTGACTATCTAGTCAATGCAATCCGTTATAAAGATCGAGTTAAAAATGAAAAAACACATTTCTTGTATGACGATATTTTTTTGTACTTATTTGTTATAGCGGCCACAGTAATACATAATCGGTGAAAATTTCTAGCTATTATGGTTTAACAGATAGAGCCCTGTGACAGTCGGACAGACAGCGGAGTCTTAGTAATAGGGCGCCGTTTGCACCCTTTGGGTACGGAATCCTAAAAAGGTTGGTGACGCTAATGTATGTCGGGTCGAACAAATGCGATATGCTGCCTTTTCGTGATTTGGCTGATCATTTCATGATGTGGCCAATATTAAGTTAGGCAGATCGATGAGAGCAGCCTACTTGTTGATTTGCCCAATTATTCCCCTGGCGAAATCGAGATATGGCTGAACACACGTCATTCGATAAACAACTATTAGGCCAAAAGGAAGAAGTAAAAGAGCTACGAGAATGTGAAAGAAAAGAAATTAAACAAAACTATAAAAGAACCATTCTTAGACTTGCACACGACATCTTCAATCTTTGACATGTAGAAATAAATATTACTTAATAAGCATAATACGCCTCTTTCATTATTTTCTTCCTCTAGCATGAAGTAATAACGAAATGATAAACAATGTTTACCACAAGCTTTTGTGAGTGCAAATAGTAAAACTATATTACTTTATTACTTGATGTATTTAGAGTTAAACGTCTTCGTCTTCATACCAATATGGAACTATTAAGCAGGGAAGATATCCATTTTATTGCGAATCGTTGCGGATTTAATTCAGTGATCAGTTGGTCCATTGATGATCTTTCGGCTAAAGTAATTGGATATCTCGGAGACCATTTAAAATTGAGTATTGTGGTGGTTTCTGATGGAACGCAGCTAAATTTAAAATTGTGAAATGTATGCCGAGGTTCGACCAGTGGAAATCGGAATATCTCAAAGAATTAGGATTTTTCAAAAAGGAGTTTATTATGTTAAATAAACTTTTCAAGGAAATTCCAAATAGAACAGGTAAGTTAATAATTTTAGTAGTATAAACTTTCTGGGACTGTTTACGACAAATCATAAATAAAAGCGTTTGTTCCCGATGAGTAACACTGTTACTCAAGGGGAAAAAATCCCGATGAGTACCAATGTTTTTTAACAGCACTTTTAGAACACGCCGTATTCCGTCAAGTTACACCGTTTCTAAGTGTTATTTGATGGGAATACAGCATTCCGTATTCCCGTCGAGTAACAGTAGCGTATAGAAAATATAATACTTAATTGCTTTTTAGGGTTTTCAACAAAAGATAAGCTTTTATATTTATAGTAGCTACAATCAACTTTTTTGAAAAGATTAATGACTTGTATTTTTAAGAAAACTTTTCTGTAGAAAAAATATTTTTGGCCTCCCATACTTACTAGTTGACCAATCACTGATTCAAGATTCTATGGAAATAAATTTTTCAAAGCAATTTCGATGTAATAATATATATCGAAATTGTTTTTAAAAAATATGAACTGAACAACTTTCCCCAAAGGAACATTATGTTTCTTAGGGAAAGTTGTTCAGTGTCATGAACTGAATTCACCCTTAAAATAGTTGCAGTATATTTTGTTAGACGTTATATAGTTGATTGAAATATGTAAATACATACACAACTGTTGTATGTTATAGTTTTAATAAACAATATTATTTTATTTCGTTAAATATGTCCCTAATCTACTAGTATTATACATAATTATACAAAATTTTAATTCATTTTACTTTTAAGTATTTTAATATAACCTTAAGTATTTAATTACGCTACTGTTACTCAACGGAAATACGAAATGCTGTATTCCCGTCAAGTAACGGAACTCATTGGGAAAGTTTTTCCCCTTGAGTAACAGTAACAGTGTTACACATCCTGGTTTTACTCATCGGGAACAAACGAATAAAACTAATTGCAAAATCAACTTATACAAATATATATAGGGACAAGTCACACTGATGTAACTAGCCCCAAAGTAAGTAGTTCAAAGTAACTTAACGATACTATAATAAAAATACTTAAAATATATATACTTGGGTACTTATTAAAATTTTCAAATGTTTTTATCTTCAGGCCTCCGCCAATGGCGTCCGAAATTACATTTTATCCGCGAGGACTTATTTGTATTCGAAGATGTAACAAACCAGGGCTACGAAATGCCTAATCACCTAGAAACAATCAATTTGGAAGATATAGTTAAGCAACAGTTAAGGCAATGGCTAGATTTCACTCAGATTCTTATGTTTTCGAAGAAAGGAGGAGCAAAGAACTTGGCAGAAAGTATTCTATTTGGGAAGATTTTAAGGACTTTCTTCAAGAGCCAAGTAAGGGACAAGACTGGCGGGATGTAGGGCGAAATGCGGTTATTGAATATCTAAAGGAGTTTTCGAGCTTTAAAACCAAACCCAATTTTAACAAAAAGGTAGAAACTATAATACCACTGTTGTTTGACAATGCATTGCACCTTATGAAACCAAATGTTTGTCTTAGAAACGTCGTAGTTCATAGAGATCTTTGGACTAACAATATATTTCTCAAACGCGAGCATGGATGTTCCCATGCCCTATTAGTCGATTTTCAAACTGTTCTATATAGTTCTCCTATGCTCGATCTATCTTCAATCATGTACTTTAATACCACCAAGGCATTTCGAAATAAACACACTAGAGAAATAATTGAAATTTATCATGAAACTATGTCGGAAGAACTAAAAGCCGCAGATTTAGATATCAGTAATTTCTTTGATGTAACCACACTTAATCGTATGTACGAAGACAGTATCATGTTTGGTATTACTCAAGCAGCTTTAATAGTGCCTATAGTAGCTATGACGAGTGATAAAAGAAAAGAAATATTTTGTGACCCCGAAACCGCCATAAGAGCTAACGTCGTGTCGAGAAGTAAAGAGTTCATAGAGATAGCTAGAGAAAACAAAGATTATCATGATAGGGTTATTGAATTATTTGATGAAATCGTAGAAAGGTATATATCCACAAGTATAGAATAAATCGATTATTCGACATAAGCGATTAAGACATTAAATAAGTACCTAAGTATAGGTACTTACCTACATATATTTCAGGAGAGACATGTACTTAAATATTAACAAATAGGTAAAATAGTGGCCGCGCCATATTCGGAACTAAATTTAACACCGCACATTATCTTAATAGGTACCTATATAAAACAAAGTCGGCTTTGTTCGAATACTTATAAGTCGAGAAGGACTAGGTAGACCGATTTTCATGGTTTTTGATTTGTTGTATTAGTCTCCGTCAAAACATTGGTAAATTTACAAAAAAAGAAAAAAAAAACATTATCCCATACAAAATGTTCATGGGTTTCGTAACTATCAAACATGAACGGGAACAGGAACATAGTGTGAAACAAAGTTCGCCGGTTCAGCTAGTCATTAATAAAAAAACATGCGGTAGGTAGCGCAATTTTGTTACATAGAACAACTACTTTAGTGGTTGGTTGACCTTTAGAACATTTCACTGGGCTGATTTTTAAGAGGCAATTGATTCTAAAATTATTCTGCCTTTATAAAGTGGTGTTGGCCTTTACTAATAGGTATTTACCTACTTAGATTTTTATAGACTGTGGACACAGTATTAATAATTACGTACTTAAGTGTTAATATATATGTTACCGGCAATATGTATAATCCAGCATTCTATACAACACCTAGGCAATATATAGAATGCCTAAAACGTCTAGGCAATGTATGAAATATTATTTATTTTATACTTTGCCTAGGTATTCTATACAATACCGAATGCGTAGCCGGCAATGTATGTCATAGCGATCAAAAATGTAATCAAATGTATTAAATTCGCCCAGCTTTCGTCACTTAGTCGACGCTCGCTCGCTCTTGTGATGGTCACTGCACAACCATAACCTAACCTACCTACGTGACTAATTGGCGGTAGATAGCTTATAGATTACACACATTGCCGGTGGAACAGCAGACATTCTATCTATACAATACCGAGGCATTATGTACAATGCCTCGGTAAAACGTGTAATACATATTAATATTCAGAATATTTTATACATTTATTTATTTATTGTGTATTATGAAACATTTATTTATATATTTACATTCATTTATAATATGACATTATATTAAAACTGAACTAAATTAAAACTAAACAAAATAAAATATGATAAGCTAAATTAAAATAACTTTCCTAAAAATATTTAAAAATATCATTAGGTATAACTCAAATATACCACCCCGGACAGTACCAGGCTTAAAGGTACCCATTATTTCATACATTGCCTAGGCATTGTATAGAATACCTGAATTATACAGATTGCCCGTGACATATTCATAACAAATAACAATATTTTGTTGTGAGAGATACTGTAGCTGGGGCGCGTTCAGACGACACGCGCGCACGAGCGCCGATCGCGTAGAGCCAGCTTTCAATAAGAGTCCGCGTCGAGAACGCGCAGAGTGAAACATTGGAATTAAATGCTTAGGTATCTATTGTAATATAATGTTTAAAATATCTCGGGGTGTGTGGAGGTGACGCGGGCTCTGCTCGTGAGCTGTGCGATCGCGACGCGTGCGCGACGCTGTTACTATGCGACCGCTGAGCGAGCGCGCGTATTTTATATTGAGATATTTTAAACATTATATTACAATAGATAAGCATTTAATTCCAATGTTTCTAAAGAGGGAGCGATGCTTACGAGAAGCGCGCGCTGTGTCGCGCAGAAAAAAAATCGCGCTCGTGTGAACACGGCCTTACGTTGGCTGTATACAAATAGAAACACGACAGAAACGTACACTGTTTAATCATGTCAGTGTATGTCCTAAGTCAAGTTTGTTTAAGATAGTGATAGGTATTACATTTAATAAAAAAGTAAGTCCTTACAGAATATACTTTTTTTATTGCTGTGCAATTTGTACCTATTTGTATACTTTTATAGTATTTAGGTACCTACCTACGATTCAAGCAACGATAGCTCGGATGTTGGAGTGGGTACTAATATTTTATTGCTATTTTAATTTATAGTAGGCGAATCCATTTATTGACATAGTCATATAATTTACCATATCACGTGTATAATGCACATAGATATAATGTTATAACAACCAATATAATACTTATTATCTCTAGAAGTATTTACTTATGTTTACGTAGTTAAATATTACGTATAAGTAATATTTATTTTACTTATCAACTAGTAAAGATATCGTTCCAACAAACAAGATAAAACTAATTAGAAGAAATATTCTTCATTATTTTACAAGTTTTAATTAGTTGCTGACACCTCGCAATAAAAATCAGCAATGGAAATAGCCAAATATGTAACGGAAGAAGATGTCGAAAATATAGTAAAGAAATGTGGTTACGAACATGAAGATGTAATCTTTGAGTATTATATTGAAAATGCTAGCGACAAGATGTTGGGATTTTTAGCGGACTATTTGAGACTAAAGATACATGTGACGAGTGATAGCAAAGAAAAAGTGCTTTGCTTCTTTGTCAAAGCTGTGTCGAGGAGTAACGAAGCGAAAGCTGACATGGTGAAGGAGCTTAAACTATTTCAAAAAGAAGCATTCTTTTACACGGACATAAAAAAAACACTTCAATTTAAGGGTAAGATCTAACCTAGTTTTATGTACAATACCTATGCTAACATGTCTTTATCCCTAAAGGGCAGACAAAACTATGTTACTATGTGTAAATTACAATGTTAAGACCGACGTGATATTTAAGTTAAAAATAAGCAAGCACTTAACTAAAAAGAACTGTAAGAGACACCCCCCCACACAGCGTCTTTCGAGCGTCATCGTCGTGTCAGCGTTTGCGCAGCGTCGACGCGACGTCGATGCTGCGGCGACGCGACGCCAGCGCTGGCCGGCTTCCGAACGCCGGGCTTACGCAGCGTGAAACGTTTTTTGCGAACAAGTACAATTCCCAACATGGGTAGATACGGGTATTTACCCAATCTCCCGGTAAATACCCAAATGGGTAAATTGGGTGTTTATCAATCGCCCATATCTAGGCGAGTGGATTGTGTTGCGAATTGTACTTGTTCGCAAAAAACGTTTTACACTGGCGCCGCGGTGACGCAACGCCAGTGCTGCGTAAGCCCGGCGTTCGGCAGCCGGCCAGCGCTCGCGTCGCGTCGCCGCAGCATTGACATCGCGTCGACGCTGCGCAAATGCTGACACGACGATCACGCTCTAAAGACGCTAGTGTGGGGGGTCTCTAAGTAATACAATAGACCGTATAAGTAGACCGGGAGCTAACTGCAAAAATCAGTCGAGATTTTCAAATCTTTTTCTTGTTTGAAAAGTGTGAATTGGTCACAAATCGTATAAAAGTGCAACGTATACTATACATTACATACCTACATTTTAATATAAAATATCTAATAGATAATAAACAAATGCTCTTTTTTAGGTTTAAGACCATGGAGTCCCAATTTGATAGCGGCAATAGATGATGCACTAGTGTTCGAAGATTTAGCTGCTTCGCACTATAAATCTCGAAGTAAATTCGAGAGGTTTGATATGGCTCACTCCTTACAAGCATTGAACACTCTAGCTCGATTCCACGCTGGTTCTATCATATTCGAAGAAAATGAAAGCAAACTATTGCAACGCCCATTTAGTTTAAATGACGAGTACAAACAAGTTCTTGAAGAAAGGGGCTACCTCAAAACTAGCCATTGGTTTCTGCAATGCATGAACGGAGCTTTAGAAGCTATTCGGGCTTTTTCGAAATACAGCGGAGATGAAGTTACAATGAAAAAAATAGAAAGAGATTGGCAGAATATTTGGTTCTCTGCGTTAGACTTATGTGGCTTCTCAACTAAATATCGAAATGTTATTTGCCACCGTGATCTGTGGAACAACAATATCATGTTTCATTATAAACTAGTCTCAGACCGCATGGAACCAGATGACTGTGTTCTGGTCGATTTTCAGGCTATGCTATGTCTTCCACCAGCTGGTGACGTCATGATGTTATTGTATTGTAATTTGGACCAAAAGTTTCGTGAAAACAATATAATTTTATTCCTAAATTATTACTATGAGGAATTATCAAGAAATCTGTCCAAGCATGAAATTAAAATTGAAAAAATCCTAAGTAAAGAGGACTTTTTAATTTCAGCTGAGGAACTAAGAAAGTGGGGTCTCATCGCTTGTGCTTGTTTAATTCCACAGTTTTGGTTAGACGATGATTTGACGACGAACACTTTTACGGACACCGCCCAGTTTAAGGAAATTCTATCGGAAAATAAAGGAGACTTTATAAAGAAAATGATGCAAATTAATCAGGATTATAAGGATAAGGTCATGGAAATTTTCGAGGAAGTAATTGAAAGATATTGTATTACCGAACTCAGTGCATAGTTTATTTGTTTCAACATCGTATAAACGAACGCATAGCGTGCTATACAAACATAATATTATATAAGCGTAGAAATAATATTACACTGTGGTTTGGTTGCATCTTGCTAATCGTATATACTCGTATTGAAACATGATTTTCATTTAGCGAACGTGTTCTGTACGCTTCAAATCTTGTAAGTGTCGTTTCGGATGGTTGTCCTTTTTAACTATGTTGTAGCTCCAAACATAATTGGGAATGAACTTATTGTCTTCCAACTTCCGAGTACCAAATTTTCTGTACCAAGGGTCGTCATCCCTCCTGCTGTATATGTCACAGAAGGGACGGATGAGGAGGATGTATATTAACTCCACAAAGCTGAGAATACTTGCACCAAGAAACAGTCCTCCAGTGCCTCCTGTAGACACTAAAAATTTACCAATTAATATATTTTTAAGGATTTAAAAGTTTATCGAAACAAAAGCTGCAATAGGTAAATTCTCTCTCTATTAGAGTTGCTACAAACATAAGCGGGCCGGCATTGATCAGCACAGCCGGAAGTAAAATCGAATATACTTATGTGTAGATGAATGTTTGGGGAAAAAGCCGATATAATTGCTTCGGGTCGGCTTTGTTGTTGTTGTTGTAAATACTGCTGAACCGACAATGCCGGCCTGCCTATGTGTGTAGCAACCCTTAACCTTTAGGAAAGGATACAAATAAGAAAAAGAAATTTATATTTATTTCTGTATAATATGAGTGTATGTTTATTTATGTATTGTATATGTATGTTTAACATTTTAGATAAGTACTTATATGTATTTGTAACTTTAGTCTATTTGGTATACGCCTACTACCTGCTTTCTTCAATTTTCCTCTCCTGGGTCTGCTGGAAGAGATTTCTTATGAAATAAGCAGTACCTATGTACTCCTCTATTTTCTTACTTTGTTTGTTCCTCTGTTTGTATGTTGTGTACATGAATTTTGTAAATAAATAAATAAAGTCGGCATCTAAATATTTAACAGTTTTTTACCACAAAGCGTGTAACTCTAATATATCATCAATCATACTTACTTATATAATACTTACTAGATATATTTGTATAGGGTTTTTAGGCATTTAAGATGCAGTACTAAAATACCTACTCAAAGTAAATAATGAAATAAGAAATGGTGAAAAAATTCCTCGTGAGCAGGACTTGAACCCGCGACCTTCGTCTATCTATATAGATATCAATTATAGTAATTAAGTACCGACCAAATAAGACATAACATTAGGTACCATTGATTCTTCTGAATCCTAATTCCCCTGAGTATCTTAGATGTAAATTTAAATTTCTTTCTGACACGCATGATAGGCAACTTCGTTCTACTGATAATCTTCTCCTTTCTGTTCCTCCTCATCGCACAAATTTTATGGCGAACTCTTTTAACTTACAAGCTATACGGCTCTGGAATGCTTTACCCATTGACATCAAAGATATTTCGACAAAATTTTCTTTTAAGAGAAGAGTGCACTTATCTTTTTGATAGATGTTAGTATTTTTCTTAATTTTTCACAATCATCATTCATTATTTATATATATTGTAGGTTTGTATATATTTATTTGTTATATGTATTATAGATAGTCATATGTACGTATGTAGGTATATTCTATGAGTTATATTTTATATGTATATTATATATTGTTAAGTAGACATATATTATATTATGCACATATTTTAATACTTTATTTTGTATCTAGTTTTTTGCGCCGCAACATGATTTGTTTCTGTTTATCCTATGGTTGACTGGGAGAGAACGCTTTTAGCGTTAAGTCCGCCAATTGTACAATTTTTTTTTTATTGTGGAACAATAAAGTTTTTTAAATAAATAAATTGTTTAATGTGATATATTTAAAGCAAGCGAATAATATAACATGTTAAATATACATACATATAATATGTTTTTCTCTTACCTACTAAGTCCAAAACTCCTCTAACAACATTCCTCCTATATTTCTCGCTTGGTAACATGGCCAACTCGATTTGCACGTTTGCGTAGGGCTCCGTGGTGGTTGCTTTAAAGTCCTTCACTATTGATATTTCTGCCTCTGTGCATGAAGGCAAGCAGTTACAGTACAGGCCAGCTCGAGACGACCATTCAGCTCGGAGGACCTGAAAGACATTTTTAGAACTCACATTCTTCCATCAGCCTACCTATTTTTCCAAAGGTGATATTCAAGCTAGCGTAGCTAAAAAGTGTGGAGCATGGCTAATTTTTTATCATAATAGGGCAATGAGTTTATTTAAATTTGCATTTTAACTTGTATGTTCCAGCTATATCACCAGACAGAATATCATGTACCCAAAACCATTTATCTGGATAAAAATAGCATTCCACTGGTTTTTTAGTTTGTGCAATAACTCAATTTGTTCTTACAATAGAGCATTTTTGGGTATTTAAAGAACTTACGGAAAGAACATTGACATTATCATTTAAGCATATGATGCCGCTGACGTTGCACTTCAAATGGTCGGGCACGTTCGGCATAAAGTAGTTGGTGCAGTTGCAGAGCCGCAGCTGTGCGTCTTTCCTGCATTGCACGGTACACGCGGTGTAAGAGTAGTGGCGGTACACATCTAGGAAGTTCTCGTCCGTGTACCGACATTTCCTCTTGATTGGGGAAATCATGCGCGCCCCGGCGTCGTTTTCTATGTTTCTTATCGTTATATATCGCCTGAAATCAATTGAATGATATTTTAACACGGTATCTATTCAGTAGTGACAAGTAATCCAGCATTTTATGTAAATATAATTAGGTAAACATATTATCACTAGCTGGACTCCTGACAGTCGAAGAAAGAGAGGAAGACCAAGAAAGAGATGGGCGGACGACCTTACACAGTTTGAAACAAAGAATAGCAAATACTACGGACCGCGAAAAAAAAGTTACACAAAATACCTGCAGTCCTTTAGAGTAGGTAGCTTTATACGTAAACAACGATCTAGCACTTACTTGTGCGTTACTTCCGGGCCAACGGTAAGCACATCAGAACCTATGGTAGTCAAAGAAGGCACCTCTTCTTCATTCAGAATGTAAACATTTGCAGTCACTAAGACAAGGAAGTTGATGGCTCCGGGACCTGTTGTTTTATTGCTCACCATCGGCAGTTTTGGTGCGTGTTTTTCTCTGGAATTTATGAAGTTTTCAAAATTAAGCTTGTTTCGGTAGACCTACCAAGTTAATACTATACACTACCAGTAGTCTAATGGGATTTTTCGTCCCAAATAAACCCACAAAATAATGGCTGTGTCATAAATAACAGTAGTGTAGTGCTAATGGGAATTCACTTTTCTTATCGTTGGAAGATTTCAATCTCGCGATCTATGATATAAGTTCCTAGTCATCTTATTCCACATATCACTTCGAGACGTTTAGCCCGAAGTAAAAGTCGGCTTTCATTAGGTACTTGTTCCCGCTGCAGAGATGACGGCAATAGTATAAAAGCAAGTAGTTGGGAATGAGAGAATTTTATCCTACCATGGCATACCTTCCCTGAATACTGTTGATGACGAAACAGGTGCCCAATTCAGTCTCCATCGGGAGGAAGTACTTGCAGCACGGAAAACTTACGCCGTTCCAAGAACAGTTTGCAAATGTCTCCTCGCAGCTGCTGCGGACCTAAACATCAACATTACTGATAGATAGATAGGTTTTAAATATATATTAGGACCAGGCTCCGCCGAAGTTGATGGAGTTGGGTGATATTTTAACAATCAATAACATTTTATTATTGACAAATCGAACGAACTCACAGCTTCGCTCAGCGTCAGTGGAATCTGGCCCTATGATCCATTAGGTATCGAACGGGTCTCACACACAGCCTCATAATCGTCCTAAACCTTAGCCTTACAGAATAGACGCGTGCGGTCAATTACAATTTTTATCGTTTTCGGTTTTTGGTCAACCTTTTCATAATGTTATATATTTTTTTCAGTGATCAGAAAGAATGCTTTGGAGTTTAACGATTTTGTTTCTGAGATCTTCTAAGCAAGTTGAAATGGCTTTTTTTATATTCTTCTCTCTAGGTGTTGGAATTTTGCCAGGTTTGACCATTCTGTGATGTTACTCTATAAAGGAAAACATACTTACTTAATTGGTATAAAATTTCTCACCATATTAGCGTACTGACTGAGATTGGATTTAACACAGTCTGGTAGAGGATTTTCCAAGCCACAAAACTCAGAAGTATAATAGGTAATGCCCTTGAAAAATGCTAGTTCTTTTAGCACTTCTTCCATGTTAAAATCATGGTCCTCACCCCACAACCTAGAAGAATTTTTAAAAATCCGCTTAAAAATAATACTTTCCTCTTGCAACCTTCGCTACATATACCTACATATCTTTCTTCATATAGGTATCAAACCTGTCAGAAATCTCCTCAATGCGCTTAGTGTTATCATTCTCACAGACAGCTACCGAAGGGAAGTCAGTGTTCCAGTCCTTGTACGTGGTCTCCACGACGAAAGAGATCGGGTTGTTCTGAAACGCTGCGTATTGTGCGGCGATCAGTAGCGAGGAGCCGTACCATGAGAGGGCGACGAAAATTAGCCAGAATATCCTGAAATTAATCTCAAAATATATACTATCACGTCTTTATCACCAAAGGGGTAGACAGAGTGGGGCCGTAAGATCCTAAGGCCTTATTGCTAACCATATCGCCTACTGACTGTCATCACTTATTCTTGCCCAAGCCCTCGATCGACTCTTACGATCTATGCGGGACGAAAATCTAGTACATTCTACGTTTCTTTTCTCCTAAACGAGCTTGGAACCTCAAAATAAGACGGTTTTTTAGGGCTTACAATTTTTTTTACATTTTACAGTCACGCGGACTGTTTTTCAGTGCTTGTCCCTGACGTTATTGAACTTCCATTTTTCTTTAGTGTTAGATACCTCCAAATTGAACATTTTTATATGTTAATAATGTTATTAAAGGTATCTTTACAATTATTTCAAATTACAATTTTTAGTCTCCTACTGTATTTTTCGTTTATGTAATCACTAGCTGCCTATGGCCCGCAGCGTTGTCCGCGTGTTCAAATTATTTAACAATCCCAGGGAAACATCATATTTTCCAAGATAAAAAGTATACTATGTGATAAATTCAGGTAATAGACTATCTATATGCCAAATTTCATTCTAATCCGTTTAGGTGTTTTTGCGTGAAAGCGGAACAAACATATGGATGTTTGTTGAAAAAATAACATATCCTTCTAATGTATGGACCTCAGAAGGATATGTTATTTTTTGATATCATAATATGATTACAGCCTTACCGTTCTGTCCAGTGGCGTTTCGAATCGCCAATAAACCTGAATCCATGTATAGAAGTTGTCTCGGGCAAACTTCTAATGCCTGCCCACCAAATGTCGAAATACCTTCTGGGGGCCTCTTTCGAACCCATTTTTTTTTTACTTTGGAGACGTTTAGCTTACAATCATAAATGCATGTTATGTTACGACATTAAAGCAATTTTGATTGGTTATTAAACTTTTATGAATTAATGGGACAGGATAATAGGCCGTAGCATAAAAACACAGATTCCGTCGAAGATAAACATCCAATTTACTAATAATAAAGATCATAATCAGTGTGGGATAACACAGGTGTAACAACGCATAAATCGTATTTAGTTCCGAACAAACATATTTCTATCGTAACCAAATTATAGTTTTTACTTATATGATTTTATAGGTTTACATAGGTAACTTATTTTTCTTGAAATAAAAACAGTTTTGACGTCATCATAAACATTACTTGCAAAAAAGCAATACATGCAAGTATTTAAGTACTGGAAATGGCGCTTATGATGCCACGCCACGGATGTACGGACAAATATACGTTACGAACTTACGAGTGCTACAGCTACAGGATAATGCTACGAGGCCGCGCTACGAAATCGTGGCTTCGTAGCTCATAGATCGAAGCATGAACGTAGACGACGATCCTGCTACGCCCGTTCTACGACTTTTGTTCTCGAAAATGCTAAGTGCTTATATATTTCGTAGAGGTTCTTGTCTATTTTGACAAGATTCTTTTTTTTTAATTTGTTCAAATACCATTAGCTATTCTTATAATGAACTAGTCGAAGGTACTTGAAACCCAAACCGCGTAGGCCTCGTTAGTTCATTCCAATATATAGGGTGATATCTTCCTACAGACTGGACCTGTGGCGAGGCGGTTTCCTCTATGCTGCTCACGATCTTGTTTCGCCGACGACGGATGCTGATATCCCTCATCAGTTTTACGGTGAAGAAGTAAACGAACTCCAAGACGGACACAAAGCTGAATCCGGTGACAAAGCCGCAAGTAGACCCAATATTACCTGTAAAATTCAGATGTTTTAACCGTATAATATCCACAGAGTATATGAGATTTTTCCTAATAAGTAATTTTGTAAGATTCAAAAGAAATATTTTTATCTGTCACGAAGAAAAATCTTCCATAAAAATAAGTACCTATTAAATTGATAAAAATAAGTACTGCAGTATTTTTCCACGATAGCTTCTGACAACGGCTATACTCTTTTAAATATTATCAATTATACTGTGGTACATATGTACGAGTATGTACAACGGTATGGTACATAATTATATAGGATTATTTAGGACGTGTGTATGGAGACCCTAGAGCCTTACGGTGCGGAAGTCTGCCAAACTTTTAAGGAAATTTCTCGGAGGACCCCAGGGCAGGCGCGCATTTCACACACCGATTTATCATCATCATATCAGCCACAGGATTTCCAAAATGACCGATCAGAAGCGATTAGTATTGCAATTCGACGCGGAAATGCCGCCAGCCTTTTAGCTAGTTTGCCCTGTAACGGCAGCGATTTGGCCTGAACTTAAAAGTTCAGGCCAATATATAATGAATATAAGTTCTATTTTTAAATATCTAGTTTGTTTCGTTTGTGAGCGACGTTCTAATTTGTATAGAAGCTCGAACGTCGATGTCGATTTACACCAAGGCGTACTGTAGGTACAATACTTACTGAACAAGTCAAACCACTTCATGATAACATTCTGGCCATAGCAGTCAGCGACTTCCTTCGCGTACTTCACGTGCACAATCGATGTTCCGGTGAAATTGGCGCCTCGCCTGCAACGTGCGACATCTCCGATACAAAGCTTGCTCCACTTACATACAATTCACAGTGAATATCCAACATATGTTATGTTGGATATTCACTTCCTGAATGTTACTTTGTGACGAAATGGAATCTATACTAATATTATAAAGCGGAAGAGTTTGTTTGTTTGTTTGTTTAAACGCGCTAATCTCAGGAACTAATGGTCCGATTTAAAAATTATTTTTTTGTTGGGTAGTCCATTTATAGAGGAAGGCTTTAGGCTATATAACATTACGCTCCGACAACCACGCGAACGAAGTCGCGGGCACAGCTAGTGTAATATACTTATCTACACAAATATAATTTAAGTTAAGGTTATTCTTTCATTGAATATTTCGCTACGTCATGTTTAACTTCCCTAAATTCGTAATTCGATTTTTTATGAGATGAAAAATGCCGGTATGAATGATTTCAATACAAAAAGATGAACTGAATAAGTTGATGAAGATTTATTTTGGTAAAAGCGCCTGTAAAATCGAAGAGAGGTGTCTGTCGTTGTGGGCACATGATCATTTTTCACAGGTAAATAAACATAGACGCTTTATTTATGTCGGATTTTGAGGTTTCACATTTCATTTCTAAATAACGTTCAAGCCCTGAGTTCAAGCCTTTGAACTACTGTACATTGATCGCACTTTTGATTGTTTATATGCTCCTATGTACTTTTTAAGTAAACCTTAAAATATGCTCGTAAAGTCGTGTATCGGATGTTTCAGCCAGTCTGTTTATTTGATGGTTCGATAGCACCCTTCGCAACACCGGCATATATGCACGTTGCACCGCCTTGTTTCCCAAACGACGAAAATAAACAAGTGTCAAAATATGAACTGACTTTTGATATTTCTGTAAAAGTTTAATTAAAAATCCTGGAATAAGAATATAATTTCTGCAAAATGGCCACCGTGAATAAGAAATCTGGACTAATATCTACTGATTTTGAGATTTTTGGAAGAGTTCAAGGCGTGTATTTCAGGAAGCATACCCAAAAGAAGGCCGTCGAGCTTGGGCTCAAGGGGTGGGTGATGAACACAGCACAAGGCACTGTGGTTGGACAAGTGCAAGGTCCTAAAAACCTCGTTGAAGATATGAAGATATGGCTGCAGAAAATTGGAAGCCCCAAGTCAATTGTTGAAAAAGCAATGTTCAAAAATGAAGGGACAATAGCCAGTTGTGCTTTTAAGAGTTTCGAAATTCGTCGGTAAATGGTTTAACGATCGTTTATCTTCCACTGCCAAAAATCTTTGAAACTGTCAGCAAAGATTCCTGTTATTGAAATGTGTGCGTGTGTTTGGTTTTTTTAACTTATTTCCTACATAAAAAATAAAGTAATTTTATACCAACCATTCTTTAGTTTTTAGGGTTCCGTAGTCCGACAAGGAACCCTTATAAGATCGTTCAGTCCGTCCGTCCGTCCTAGTCTGTCACAGCAGAATATCTTCTACGTTTATGGACTAATTTGCATGTAACTTGGTTCGAGGCTACTTCACATATAGATCTCATTTTTAAAAATACAAAATATTAAAGTTACCCCTTTGTAAGGGTACCTCCCCATACATGTAAAGGGGGGGGGGTGAATTATTTTTTAGAGTGCACCCCCTTGTGTGGGGTATCGTTGAAAAGGACTATGAAAATAAGATAGGGTTATACAACACTTTTTTATCAGCTTTACCATTTGCGAGATATAGCCCGCCAAAGTCGTTTACACGGTGTGTCCCCCCCCCCTGTAATTTCTAAAGTCTTGGACCTATAAACTTCAAATCACTCACGTAAAGAAACAGGCGCGGAAACTCTTATTTAAAATGGTTTCGGGTATCCTGTGATGAATACTTTTGAAATTATAAATAAAATAAAAATATATACTTTTTTCCAAAAGAACAGTATAAACTTAAAAAGTTTTTTTTACATATTTTACTGTTAGGACTGAATGAAGCTTAATAATTTTAAATATGCAAAACAGCGCGGTGCCAAAAATGACTACGGAACCCTACTTTATGCGTGGTCCGACACGCATTTGGCCGGTTTTTTTACTTACAGCCAGTGATCTCTGTCATCATCGGCGATGTTGTTGAGATGTTCCGGATAAATGTATAGGTTATAGAAGTCGTAGCTATATGCCGTCTTGGAACAAGTAGGGAAACACATGGGGCATGGTAAACCACCTCCAGCCAAGTCCATCTCCAGCTCAGGAGCTACAGGTTCGATGTCTGGACGATTTGTTATTGACTGAACTGTAATGTGAAGCACTTATTACTTTTTTTTCTTCTTATTATTGTTCTTTAAATTATCAACCATCTACAAACTCTACTAGATACCTACACAAAAACTAATATTACTTGTTAATTATAAAAAAAAATCATCACTTGTCCATATTTAGTCACACACATTACTTTAAATAGGTAAACGTTTTCAGCTTACTAGTATCACAATTACTAGTACAAAGAGCAATAAGTAACTTATGTACCTTCCCCACAAAATCGCACAAAGTTTATTTTTTGGAAAAAATCTAAAACGTTAAAACTGCATCAACACGTTGTCTATGAAAAATATTACTTTAGGAGTTTCCCTCTATCTACCCCTACCTCTAAGGAAGGATCATCATCATCATATCAGCCACAAGAAGTCCACTGCTGGACATAGGCCCTCCCCCAAGGAAGGATGTATCGCCGCAATTGCTACACGCCGCAAAAATACTTTCCCATTCTTACGTAATCGAATATAAAATATTGAATTTTTAGGTTGACATTGTTTTATCATACAAACCGTAATATTTCCTCAAGCAAGACACATCCCTCATATCACACGTCCTAGAATTCTCCATCTTAAGCATGTTAAACGGGGTGCATCCACAATGATTGAACAGGAACAGCATCCGGCATTTCAGCATGCAATCGCTACTTGTATAGAATGCCAGGTAAGAGGACTCGTCGTAGAACAAACAGCGGCGCAAATTCAATGCGATGTGTTGAATATCGCGAGATGCTTCCGTAAAGGTCGCTCCGACGTTTACAGTCATCTGGAAGGGTGATAAGTATGTCGCAGCCATCTGGTTATGTTAGCCAGCTAATGAACGTCTAGGCGGTTCATTAAACGCCGGCATCCTAGGCCGATAGTTAATTAAACTAGAATTAAGAACTCCACGTTTAAAAACTTGGCGTATTGAAAGACAGCCATTTTAAGTTGACTGGCGAAAACAGCCAAGTGATTTAAATTTTTTGTTCTGCGGCGTCCTCAAAATTTTTTACACATCTCATCAAAACTCATTTATTTTAAAAAAGTTTGGAAAATCCAAAAGTGCACGCAAAACAAAACAGAACTTGAATATTGCATATTTATCGGTGTATTATGAACAAAATAAAAAAAATACTTCTAAATCTTCGCGCCATTGCCCACACAGAAAAGAAAGGTACTGCGCATGTATTGTCAATGTCAACGAACCTTATTTACATAGATTTAGATATACCAACGATAGGTGGATTTCAGTTTATTGCTAATTATAATTAAACTACTTTTAATTAGACCGTGATTTTCGAAAGGACTTAGTTTTAGATAATACTTAAGCGTATGAAAAAAAGAAGGGTTCGATTTGTTAAGTTTTTCGGGTGTTATCGTGACCACGCCAGTTTCCATACATACAGACACACGGACGTCCACGAAATAATTTTCTTAAACACTTGTTTTATTATTTTAAAGAACAAAATGTCCTTTAAAAATATCATGACTGTTGAAACTAGTGTTTTTTCTTGACATTTGTGTGTAAATTTTATTCTACAAGTACGATAAGAAATAAATACCGACATTTTTAGTTCGAAAAATCACTTGTTTTTAGTAAGGCGAGAGTAGAGCACTACCTCAACGCTCCGCTTATGAGGCGTGCAATATTAGTATGCGTAGGTCAGCTCTCAGCACCCAATTTTTTACTAGTTTGTGATCAAAAGGGCAGAGAGTGCACTTGGAGTAGAAAGTTCAGGTTTGTCTTACCTACCGCCGGTACCGTACCTATGCTAATCCTATAAAACAACTACAAATTACAATACAAATTTACACTTTGCGAACACAGACGATAAAAACAATTTATTTACGTCTATAGCTATAAGAGGTAGGTTACACGATTAGTCTGGCATCAGTCAAGTACATCTGTCTGATCAGAATGATCGGAGAATGGTCGTGTAACCCGCTGAATGACAGACTGATGGTTCTGACTGATGAAAATTAAAATTCTTGAATGATGAAAGACTGATGGGAGATTGACTTTAGTTACTTTACTACAGACCGTACACCAACGTACATAAGGTTCATTATAGCTCTTTGCCGTACACGTACTTCTTATCAGTCTACTGTCATTCTGGATTGACCGTGTAACCATGAAAAACATCCATCATTCTGGCGTCAGTCACGTCATTCCAGACTGATGGACTTGACTGATGCCAGAATGATAGTGTAACCTACCTCTAAATATCCTGAAAAGTATTAAATTTATTGAATAGAATAGAAAAATCTTTATTCAGTGATAAAGTACAATTATAAATATTTTATTTTGCGCCATAATTAAAACAAAATCATGAGCACAAAATACCTTTCTATTTTTTTCTTTCACTTTAGATACTCATAAAGGGATTTCATTCATGCGGAATGCATTTTCACGTTTCATTAACCAATTTTAAAAGCATCCAAGAATTAGGGGGGAAATTAATATAAAACTGTACCTATACATGTACATGAGTAGGTATTGTTCATATTTTTGTGTGCAATACAAATTATTGTATCCTACAAGTTTTTTACTTATATACCTCTTATTTACAATAATATATGTTTGTGTTTCTTTGATGCCAGATCATATAAAAACATTTAGGTACTCACCTGCACTCCAGGGTTGATCATTTGCAGAGCAAAACTACCGCTCGGAGCATCAGGAAAGTCGTAGGCATCTGAAAATTGTAACTGAAATACACAACATTAGATTTAGTATCTATCAGTACGACTATATAGAGATAAGTAGTTAAGTATAATTATGTCATATTAAAACATACTTTAGCCCCTTGCAATGGTACATTGTAGTAAAAGTCGTCGGTCGTGTTGAGTCGAATGAGTACCTTCAAACCTTGATCGAAATCGAACGAAGACTTGTTGCCATAATTGTACATGTCTAAATTTCGGGTAGAATCTTTTTTTCTGAAAAAAAAAATCCTATATTATGGGCTATGGCTAAGGTATACACTTCGATCATTTACTTGTAACCTAACCTTCGATCATATATTCTATAGATGCACAGTTCCTTGCAAAATCAAACAAAATATTGTCCCTGTGTCAATACGTACATGGGCAGATTACAAGTATTGCGAAAAAAGTTCTAAAGTGTCATACAGTTTTAATCTAATTTAAACCTTAAGTAACTGAGATAAGCGTGGAAATAAATCCGTATTTTCACCACGCACTTTGGCATCTTTGACGTAACGTCACGCGCGCGGCCACCGAGGGAATGAGAGCGAAACAAGGCATAATACTGTTTTATGCCTTGTTTATCCGGTGCCATTTTTTAGGCGGCAACTGTGTATCTATAGAATATATGATCGAAGGGTATACATATTCTTTTAAATTTTTGCTGCGATACTATGATGGGTAACGTGGTTAAGGGCAAGACAATTAACTTAGTACTTTTTTGTTCCGGTAGGTAATCAGGTAAAAAAAAAATATACTTACTACCTATGTAATAAGTAAATGTTGTGTTATTTTAATATATAGGAAATTTATTGTTCATATCATCATCATCATCGTTAGTTCTTTTTAGTCTTCACTGCAGAAGCACGACCCTTTCTGTAGATACTACCAGACACATAATTGACCAGAGTAGCCAAAGGATTTGACCTACCACTCTCCATGCTGGCCAGACGGGTTGGAGAGGCCTAAATATAAGCTTTGTTTAGCTTGTGTTTATTAAGTTGCCTTCATGAGTTGTTCGTTTAGTATAAGCTTTGTTATGTATAACTTACTCTTCGAAATTGATGTCTGACTCTCGGAGATAGTTGAAAGTACAACAGTAGCCATCCATGGTGAGTCGGAAGTCGAACAAATCGGAGCAATTCTTCGGCTCATCGTTCCAGGCACAAGTTAGCAGCAACTCCTCGCAGCGAGGTGTCAGCTACAATCATTAAGAAACTTTTATCAAGGAATGACCTGTGTACTTATTAAGTTATTAGCTAACTCCAGTAAAATTACCACCTCAACATTGAATTTCATTAAAAAATATGAATAAAGTAACTAAACTAAGTAATATTATTTTATTAAAACAAACGTGATATGACCCCATAGTCCATATCATCGTCGCTTTCCGCATGATATACCACATACAAGTACGAGAACCTCGCCAGTATCTGTGGAACACCCAGCAGTCATCGTTTCGAGTCGAGCAGAGCGGACGGCGGCGCGGGCGCGGCAACGAGCGAAGCAGCACTCAGTGCTCAGCGGTCAACAACATCGTAGAGTTGCCGTTCCTGACACTCGCTCTAAAGATGATCGTCTAAATCAATCAAAACTTGGTCGGCCTTTTTCCGAATATATTACGTGAGCAACCGTTTTAAAATTAATAAGTTACTGAGGTCAACTCATACTTTGTTGAGGTAAACAACTCTTAAATTTTCATAGCTAACAGGTTCCAACTGAAATAAGACAGATAACGACCAACTTAGAGTACCCACACTTTTCAAATTTCCGGAACATACATCTACCTGTTACCTACTAGCACTAAGATAATTGCCCAAAATGTTGCAGTTTCGGTGTAAAGGGGACTGACGTAGGTTTGTATGATACAATAAAAGCACAGAGTAATAATATACTAATAAAAGTAACATAATACTTCAATGAGAAGAGATATTTTTCTACTAAGCAATGTTACTTATTCGCTGTTGGATATCAATTCATAGGTTTGTCCACTGATGAGTAGAACATGTAATGAAACGGTACCTTCCTGTTATTGAATTGTAGTACATAACGTTCTACAGTTTTTGTTAAGTACCTAAAGTTTTTTCAGTAAATTATCCTTTGCAGGCACTTTAACACGATGTAGTTTAGTAGATATACATTACGTGTAAGTAAAATTTATTTATATTTAAATTATATCATTTAAAAGAAAAGTTAAGTCCTATACCGTTGCGAAACGACCCCTGCTGAGAAGAAACGCCAAAAGTTGGTCGCCTACGCGCCAGTAGAAATTTGTCAGTACAAAGATAATGTGCCTAATACAATGTTATCACAGTAATATTACATGTAAAGATTGCGAACGAATGCCAAATCTAATTGACAGGATAAGTTATTATTAAATTAATGCATACGGGAATTAACGCGAAACGTACCTTCAGTCAAGCTGGGACCACGTTCGGTGAAACCCGAATGAAACGTCAGCAAAATAAATAAATAAAAGGTACGTTTCGCGTTAATTCCCGTATGCATTAATTTAATAATAATGCAACGCGATAGTTTAAAAGTATTTATAGGATAAGTTATATAGAGGTGTAGTTATAAAAAAACGAACTACTTAACTCCTACTCATGAATCAAAGTTGATTTACGTCGAGATCATTTTTCACGTACATTTCTCATAATTTCGTTGACATCATATTCGCCCAGCGCTTCGTGAAGCTGCACTGAAGACACCGTAGTCTGACTCGACGGCTCCAAGTTATACAAATGTCCTAAGCCACGAATAAGGTTTAGCATCTCAGGCTCACTGTACTTTTTATTACGCTCTTTTTGAAGTCTGCAAATTGAATCATATTTTTTACAAAAAAATCATGTATGTAAATAAATTTATTTCTAACTAGCTGTCCACCCCGGCTTCACACATATGTAAAATACGTGTAAACTTTCCCCGGAGCATTGCTCAACATGATAGTGAAACTTCCATCAAAATCGGCCCACTACTTTTAGTGTTATTAGTATAAAGACAGACCAAAATACACACCGGGGGATTTCATTTTATCAAAATTTTGAAATAATGTTGCTAGTGTTTATTATAACATGTCCATAAAATGTAAATCTTTTTCTATTTTAGTCTTATTAGACATCATTAACTATGCTTGACCACGCATTCTTTGGAGTTCTCGTTATATTTATGCTAATGTTAACCTAGATAACTACCACAAAACCAGAAAACAACAATTCCTACGTACAATTCCTTCGCTAGTTCAGTAGCTGCTCGTTTACTGATTCTGTTGTTGGTGCAAATCCCCACAGCTGGAAAAATGATCTTGCTTACTGCGACTCCTTCAGGCATTTGCGTGGTCACTAGGGGAGCCCTGTAGTATCTCTCGAAGGTAGCCCAGACCAGCGACACGGAACAAGCTAGAGCACCAATCAGTGTAATCTTCCATATAATCCTGCAAGAAATGCATCTCAGAACGTAATTTCCTCATAGGTAACTTGATAATTTGTGTGAACGCGAATTATAACGCTTTTTGCATCATACGACAAGGACGGTTATGTAAGTAAAGCGGCAAACAACTCTAAGCCATCGGCGATCTAAACAAGTTCACCGAAGTTGTGTTGTGCCGCAAGTACCTCGAAACCTGCTATGGACACTTGACACGTACCTACCTCTCTAAATTCGGCGTGTTCTCGTCAACAAGATGTTTCAAACCGCAAATGGATGATTCTTTACAATACTCCTTAGTAACGGCCTTTAGACTTTCTTTAAACGGTTTTGATTTAACTGGCACCGGAGATTTTCTTTGCCTACGCCGGCTCGCATAAATTGACCTAGTGTATTTCTGGTCCATATTTTTGTAAAATACTACAGTGCTGGTACGTGGTAGCCAATCAAGTATGTACTCGTAAAGTTCTAAAGAGTGCTTAAACGTGCGCGTAAATGAGTTTTTAACTATTCCATTTTGTGTGATAAAATCGAACGACGGTGATTGATTGTATCCTCACGTGTTTTGTTCTATTTTCTAAACAGAAAATTTGTGACCCTTGATAAAAGGGATTATGTTATTAGTAATTTGAAATAAACATTCTTAATTTATATTTGACCGAGCAAGCGAAGTGAGCGAGGGCTATAATTCAAGTTGGGGCGAAAACACATTGTTTGTATGTATGTATGTATGTAAGTTTGTTCCGCTATAACTGCCGAACCGATGGTCCGATTTTGATGAAATTTGGTAGGCATGTAGGAAATATCAATGCAAGTTCGTTGGGCATCAAAATCGGTTCTGTAGTTTTGAAATATTAATAAAAAATCGCAATGACTAAGTTCGCGGCGAACTACTAGTTTAATGAAATTAAAATAACAGTCCAAAAACCAACAAAAATTTTTACATTCTCATACAAATTGCCTGAGCGGCTGCACAATTTTGTATGGAAATGCTGAAATTTTTTTTTGTTCTTTGGCTGTTATTTTAATTTCATTATACTATAATGATCTAGTCTATACTAGATCATTATAGTATAATGATAGTCGAACGACGGTCTATACCGTCGTTCGATTTATTACGGGTATGTCCCTTCCACGTTGCATACTACTGCCGTAAATTTTTTCTCGTGTCCATATACCTTCAACCGTTTAGCTGACAAAGGGGAAGTCTCTTACAAAAAGTTAAATATTTTTGTCAAGATTTTATTTTACACATACTAATGCCAAATTACAGCTTTCTAGTACTAATAGTCTTCGAGTAAAACTGCGAACAGACAGACATGCAAAGGTGAAACTTCCTTGGTAAGGTTCCTTGTTTCCTTTTTCTGGTCCAATAAAATATAACCATCGACACGATAAGAAGAAGAACGGAACTAAAATTCGTAAGTATAATAACTTTATTTATTTATAAATTTATTTATCAATCAAAAGTCAAGATAATTCAAAAATCGAAAAAAACCTAAATAGTTTATTCATTTCTTTAGTTTTTACAGCACTGGTTTAGCGATCAGGGATTTCTTGTAAGCAAACATATGCCTGTGTTCGAAAAATATTATTATAATTTTAGACAAAATCTCATCAATATTCGAGAATATTTATTCGCATGGTGTAGTTTTCCTATTAATTTGTTTGGAAACCCAAATACATTAATAAATATCTTATATCATCCGAAAGACAGCCGTGATTAAAACTGTTGTAGGTAGGTACGTTAATCTGGGCATACCTTTGGTCTTAATTTGAAGCGAAGTCAATTGATTATTGATATATTATTATGGCTAGCAGATCAAATGACGGGCAGTCGGACTGCGGACAGTCGGCTTGCAAAACAGCGTTTCAAAACAACATTTAATGACAGCTATCGAGGAAAAAATTCAAAAGTTATGTTCACTTGATCCAGTATTATTTACTATGGCCGATTGTAATATTTTATTTCGTTTTGCGCCAGATGTTCTTTAGGAAAGTTGTTAAATATCATGGGCTGAATTTGCTCTTAAAAAAGTTTCTGTTATCTTATTAGACCTTATATACCGAAGCACTGTACTTATTAAATATATTGTACAGATATTTCAGTTGTAAAAGTTGATGTATTTTTTAGTTTCGCGATTTGCCTTTTATGCCGTGTGGTTTCCGGCAGATTAGAATAGGATCACTCCAAGTCTTCCCGTGGATGTCGTAGATGGCGACTTAGGAAACACAAGCTAAACAAAGATCATTAACATCAATGAGACATCTCCAACCTGCCTGGCCAGCGTGGAGAGTGTTGGCCAAATCCTCTGACTGTTCTGCCCAAGTATGGCTCTGACAGAGAGGGTCATGTTCATGGAGTGGAGACTTGAAAAGACCTGATGATGATATGCCTTCGGAGAAAGTTGTTCAGCGTCACAAACTGTACCTACTTAAATTGGTTAACCAGTCAATCAGTATAGTCCAATTGTGCATTACATAAACACAATTACACAAATATAATTACATAACCACAAAGATTTATGATAAGCTGCAAGTGCAAAATCCTTTTACGTTGGGTTAGTCTCCAAACCTGATGTAAATTGCTCAACTTTAGCCTAATGATGCCGAGTCATGCTTGTTTGGTAAATTTCATTAACTGCATGACGTTAAGAGTAGTGAAGAACGCATACTGCACTTTCATACAGTGCCAGAGTTAGATCATACGATATTGAATGTAGACTACACACTGCAGACACTATACTCAGATATGTATTTATTAGTACTCTCAGAAATGTATTATTAGTATCTAACCTCTATTTTTGGTACCTACCAGCTGAAAATCAGCGCTGAGGTTCCTACACCACACCATAGCACGAAGCTGAGCTGGCCGCCTTTTCGGCATTCATTAGGTATAGTCTAGTATGTAAGTAATATTCTGTAAATTGCTTGCCAAATAAAGATTTTTTTTCTTACAATACAATATAAAAATCTTTATTGCACCAAATAAGTAACATTACAAATTACAAAATTTGCAGAACAAAATAAATAAAAGACGCCTCTTTCGATAGATAGATAGAGGGATAGTTTCGGCGATAAGGCCGCCGCCTTATCGCCGAAACTATCTCTTACAGGCAACTATAAAGAGAAGGAGTGCGGAGTATATATGAGTAAGATAACAGGTGGCGCAGTTAAAATTAAGATATAAATTAATAAATAATAACCAATAGATATTAAAATACTTATACAAAATATATAACATTATCTACACTAATATTATAAAGAGGAAAGATTTGTACCTATTTTTGTATGTTTGTATGTTTGTAATGAATAGGCTCAAAAAGTACTGGGCCGATTTAAAAAATTCTTTCACCGTTGGAAAGCTACACTATTCCCGAGTGACATAGGCTATGTGTGTACCACGGGCGAAGCCGGGGTGGACTGCTAGTAAAATATATATAGGTATATAAATGAATATATATATGAATATATATATACATATTTATATATACATAGCATAATAATATATTTTTTTATAACATACATACATACAAATAAATAAATATCACTATGATGTAAACAAATCTGTACATGATGATTTAAAGCAGGAAGATGGAAGAAATAGTAGGAGAAAGAGATAAGCAACTGAACAGAAGTACGAGAAAGTGATTTTTAGTTAGGGTATTAAAGTTATTCAACGTTTTGGCGTATCGAATGGATAGAGGTAGAGTGTTCCAGAGATGAATAGCATAGGCAGTAAAAGAATATTTGTAAAAGTTGGTCAAAAAAGTTGGTCGGACAAAGAAGTTGTCTTATGACATTTTTGAAATTTTTTCGAAATGGCTGAAATTTGATATTGTTTAAGTTTTAATCCCATCTTTCGCTTTGATCACTCGGTTAAGTAGACTACGGTATCAAAATAAGTATGATGGAGTCCGCAACTAAAGTATTCGGTGCATAACCGTAACCGGCAAGCTTTACCGGTCATCTTGTTCCTTTCTCTGCGGATCACGTGCTTCGTCCGTCGCTCAGTTTTGCGTAAACTAATCTGCATTAGAACACAATAAAATGCAAAAACATCGACCTTTCCGTTTTATTCGCATATTGTGCAAATATTTTGTAATATTTCTAGATTAGACTACACTAATTTTACGCCTATAGATAATTTAAAATCTGCTAGCGACGAGGTTATCCTTAGGTTATATCCTTATCACCTAATTATGTCTATTTTAAATAGTTAATTTAGCTTCACCCCGTGCTTTGTTACTATTTTTTCCTGTGATTAAATTATATTATTGGTGATGATTTATTTATATATGATTAATTCGTCTAGAATTTAAGGAATTTTAACCTGAATATAATATCTTGGTAACCTACCATTTTGGTTTGTAAAAAACAAAAAACGTGGAATTTAGATAAAGTAGATATTATTTTAACAATATTACCTAGACTTGATAAATGAAACCTACTAACTACCTAAATATATAAAATTTAATTTTCGCATGCAATAGAGCCATAACGTACAGCAAAATACTGCATTGTATGAATGTATCCTGAAGACTATAATAGGACTGGACATTTGACTGATAAAATCTAAACCTTCAAACATTGTATGAGTACCTAACAAACACCCCGCAGAACTAGGTTTATACTGCTTTAAAAAAATCTATGAACGTAGACAAAGTTATGTATGCAGGAACTTTGAAATAGTCTTCATTACAGCAAAGTAACGCTTTCACGAAGGTCCAAATGTTACGCCTAATCTCTGGCCGAGTATACTTTATTAACACTAAATTTTATGACAAAACTCCATACACGAGTTAATTACCAACTCGTCTTTCAATTAGGTAATTAAATCTAAAGCACGAAATAATTACACGAGGGGTAAGTGAAAGGCTATATGGAATGTCGAAAATCGGTAAAGGTGCGGAGTGCGGATTGATGGTCGATTACAACAGGCGTGGTGGAGGCTGCTGGCTGCCGCAGCCGCTCTCCGACTCGGCAAACAGTGAAGGACCACGCTCGAAATACACTGCCTCCTTGTCATATAGGTAGTTGTTTTCTTTTTGCTTGTTCGTCTCGAGTCGCGGAGTGTTGAAGTGATAACTGAGGTCATTGTGCTTTGTGACGGAATTTAGTGTGAGGTGAGTTTGATATGCAGTGTACGTGATTAAGTCATTCTAAGGTCTGATTTTTTATTTATTTACTTGCATTGCAGTTGGTTTAGTAGTTAGTATCATATCATAATAACAAATTATTATTATCATATATTAATAACAAATTATAGTCAGTAATCATGATTATGGCAGGTGCCGTTATTTCTATTGCAATAGCCCAGCATCAGTCCATCCCAACTTCATTTCATAGCCCATAAACCTTTTCCTGCAATAGATCCTTCTCCTGCCGAAACCTGTTCAAGGGTATATCTTCCATTGGTATATTCGAAAATGGGTTTTGGTGGGAGCGCCACATTACATCAACTTCTCCAAAGGGCCTCTACGTTTTGGATCTGTATCCCCACGCAAGCCTCCCAAAGGACTGGGGTGAAAAGACCCGTGAAGCTAAAGGATACAAATTTATTATTGGACTTTATGTTCAAAAATCAAAATCAAAATAGTTTATTCATTTCAGTAGTTTTTACAGCACTGGTTTAGCGATCAGGGATTTCTTGTAAGCAAACATATGCCTGTGTTAGAAATCCCTAATGTTAAACGTCCATAATTTGTTATTATTATATGATAATATGTTATTTGATAACTAATTGTTTTTAACTGTATGTTAATCGTTTAAGATTTAAATTAATTATTGTATTATTAAGAAAAAATATACCTATGTTTATTAGAAATTCAAAGTTTTTTGAGAACGAGAGAAAAAATACTTTAATTATAGAATGAACGACGACTAAAACAGTTTCGATCGAAACAAAATCTTTATTCTGAGATCATGCTCCCGAATGAACGGAGTTATTGGCAAAAGCTCATGATTTAGAGTGTACCTAATCGTAAGTGACCTGCGGTCTCATTCTCATCAATTTTAATTTAGCAATAACCCTATAATACGACATTACATCACTTGCGACATTTATAAGGCAACGCGCAAAATATCGAATCAAACTCTTCAAATTATATAGGCACCTAGTTATAAACAGCTAATGTTACCTTTCTCTTATTAGAACACGTTGAAAACTTTGATGACAATAATGCGATTAATCATCGTCAATGAACAAACAAACAATGACTAGTCTAGTCCAGCAGTGATCCATAACGTTCGGGGTCCTACCATAAATCGAATTTCGTAACGATGATACCGTCGTAATCATACGCTCCAGTCGACCTACTTTATAATTCACACGCTCGACGTTTCACAAACTTAATCACAAGACTTCCTGGTCATACGATCTGCCGTTATATTTTTTAAATGTATCTTTTTAGGCGTTGAACATATATTTAAATGAACGTAGATAACAATGATATCCTATTTTCCTTAATAAAAATATAGACGATGTAAAAAAGTTCAACCCAGTAGAGGACATCTTCAAGTCTCTTGATAGGAGATAAAAATCATCACTTTGGTTTTATCTATTTAAAATTTGCTAATAGACCCAACCTACTGTTTTTTATGGCATTCAAATGCGATAATACATAAATATGCTGCTAAATATTTATAATGTATATTTGATATTAAACTGGTTTCTGTGTGATTGTGTAACAAACGCCCAAATTTATTTTTATTCTTTTAGTATAAACAAATTACACTGTATTTATTTATAAGATAGTAGATTTTTCAAATGAAAAATCAAACAACACCAAACTAAAAAATTCGTAAATTACGAAATACGAAAAAGTAAACGTCTATTAGGTATATCAAAATTTTTAAACTTAACTTAAAATTAAAGAAACTATAAATAGAATTGAATTACATATATTTTTATACAAACAATGTCCCAATAATGGTGTCCGTGAGAAAAGTTTGTGAGCACGAACGTTCTCGGCCATTGACCAACATCGTAACAGTGGTCTGCTGTAAGTACTTGTTTGAAAGTGAATTTTGTTTTGGTACGCATCGCGAGATCGCGACCTTGGGGCATTGTCCGTATAAGCGCATCGCCGTGCATCTAGTGGCCTTACTTCCACATTATGACACAATAACTGGCATCCATGTCTGATCCTATCTATTCGGAAACGAAGTACTTTTACACGAATGGGGACATTGGTATGGTCTGCAGCTACAGCTTACGAATAATAAATGTATAATTAAATATAATGAAATATAATTTACTAAAGTACCTATTGAACTAGAAATCACAAATCCTTTACAAACTACATATTTATCTTAGCAATCCTTGACTTAATTGGCTACTTGAACCGTGTTCAAACTCAATACCTAATCAAATTGCTTAGAGAACCGGTGAAAAATTCTTGAATTATCATCAACAAATGTGTTTTATAGATTTCAAAGCCACAAAATTTAAAACTAACATAGCCTTGATAATTATAATTATGCAATTGTATACGAGTCAACATACGTAAAAATTATGTCCGGTAGTCACATTAACTAAAAACACGCCCCAAAGCGCGGAATTTACTATCTATTAGGCTAATCTTGTACACTTTAGACTACTTCATCATCATTATTCCAACCGCAAAAAGAACTTCTTCCGTGAATCAGTCATTCAGGAAATCCTATGTGCAGATTTCTTTAAGATAAGAAAAATATAATCGATTCGGGTGTTACTACATGCTTTATTATATTCTCTACTAAAACCCTCTTCATATAATTTCTCATCGTAGTTCATCTTCGATCCATTTAGGTACATACCCATGGTTTTTTTTGCTGACATTATCACGCAGGTACAAAAATGCGTGGTAGTACTTCAATAGTAGACAATAGTGGCCATCTACTGAGTAAGAGACATTTTCTAATATAATGGCGCCAAAAGTGGGTCACAGCCCAGGCAGAGTATGATTACCTACACGACGAGTTTAAGTAAAGTGGGTAATTTGTTTGACAGTTATTATCACTGCATGCAACGATATCCTCACTCCACCACAAAAATGTTATAGGTACATGAAATAGATGCCATTTTATTTTAAAAAAATTCGAAGGTCAATAGAAAAAATTAAACGTTCGTAAGTATTTATAGTTTACAAATAAACTGTGCGTATGTAGGATTTTTTTTCAGGAGTAAAAGGGCCTGTATTAGTTTTAAAAGTTTTAATTTACCCAAGTTCAGACTACTATAATATCGTTATAAATATAGTATAATGAGTTAGTATCCCATAACACAAGTTTAAATAACTTACTTTGGGACTAGCTCAATCTGTGTGATTTGTCCTTATATATTTATTTATTTACTATAGTACTCTGTGCTATAAGTATAGAACTAATGTAAAAACTCGAAGCATACTTTTTGGAAGACGTAAGTCAGGACAGGCAAGGCAGCATCTTTATACTGTAGTCTGTACAATATTGTACCTATCTATACATATTGTACCTACCTTTTGAAATTCCAGACTTCTAAAATGAGGCAAGTCGTACTTCTCCTGTCCATGTGCTACGTCGTGAGCAGCATCCCTCCCCCGCACCCCGCCGTAGTCCAGGTCAGGCATGAAGAGGAGCAGCTACCTCACCATCTGAGGAGCCCTGCGCTACGGAACCCAAGACTCCTTGAGGTGTTACCTCTGTCGAGTTTGCTACATCACGGAGAAAAACTGGTTAGTTTTTGCTAGCCGATAATTGTTATTGTTAATGATTCGTTCTCCGTATTATACTTTCCCCGCCTTTTTTTTTTCCTACTTAAGCCCATATCACGATATATATTATATGATGATATCTAAGATATAATAACCGTGCCCATATCAGCCCTCTAATATGAAAACTCTTATGTCTTATGTTTACTTTTTATTTAGTGGATCTTTAAAATCCAAGGAGATAAATTGCTAAACATCATTGCACAGTGGAACTGTCTGCTTTTGTAATAGTTTTTTTTTTGTCATTACACTATTGGTGTGGATTAGATTGAATATAAATGTATAATGAAATTAAAATAACAAAATAACTGTCAAAAAAAATTGCATTTCCATACAAAAGTGTGCAGCCATCCGGGCAACTTGTATGAGAATGTCGTTTCTTTTTTGGTGTTTGACTGTTATTTTAATTTCATTATACTAGAGGCATAGTGATCTAGTATAGCCCGTGGTTCGATTTATTACGCATACATATGCGTTGCCCTTATGCCCGCCCATACACGCTGTATATGAATTAGGTACGATGCATATAGCATTGAAGAGAATATCAATTTAGAAATAAAGAGCGATAAAAAGCTTTTGTAAATTATTGTTATGGTGTTGTTACGCAGACGTGGCCGAGACCTCGTTTTTAAATGAGATTATTCCTCTCGGTCGTTAGATTAAGTAAATGTATTATTTACGACCACAAGTATTGTTTGAATGATCTAAAAAAACTTGTTCTTCCTACGCGCCATAATATCTTTTAATTTTAGCGGTTCTGTGGCCAGTATGATTATGTATGATTGTTTGGAGACTTAGATACTATTTATCATTCTTCTTCATGTTTTAGTGCCTCTCCACTCTTACTGGATGTTGGCCGTCAGCTTCTCCAACTTCTCTCTATCCATTGCCAAGCGGAATAATTTCTCCACTTTGGTTATCCCGGTCCACTCTCTTATGTTCCACGATCATACTTCTCCTTCTTCTCGTGTCGAAAGCTCAAAATGTAATCAGATTTTTTCCCGGAGGTGTGACATAGTCTGGTCGTTATGACCACACTGTCACACGATCATACGAGTACGAATAATACTTATATCATACTGAAGCTAAATATAACTAAGCATAATTTATATTTTTCTGTTTTCGTATCGGATTGGAATAATTTTTGAACGCGTTGATGTCTTTTATGCTTTTGAATTACATTATTATTCTACTTTTTTCTAAATTCAAATTTCATTTTAATTTGGTTGCAGGTCCAGCACAGAGAGGCTGATGACGTGGATCGCCGTCAGATATACAACGTGCTGACGCACTCCGGCCTCATCCCCAGGCGGCTGTTCCACCAGCCCTCGAGACAGCACTACGCGCCAAGCCACGATTACCAACACAACTTCTTCGAGCAATCTTTGTTGACGAGCCCAGAGATCTTACAACATTTGTAGATGAAACATAAATAGCAAGCGAGGCACACCTGAGGCTTGAAACTGCATTAAGCAGAGACCCGAGACGGGTTCAGTCCGTCTCTGTCACAAACCCTACGTGCGTCAGAGACACATGACCCGCGACGGTTCCAGCTATCTCTATCGCACGTAGGGTTTGTGACAGAGACGGACTGAACTCGTCGCGGGCTTCCGCTTGACGTAGTTTCAAGCCTAATAGGTTTTGTTTGTGATTATGAAAAGTCTGATCCACGTAATCGACCCAAAAGTGCTTTGGGACCCCATACCTTTACTTATTAGTGTTAAATTGTACTTGCAAGTGTGTGTGTATTTAGAATCTTACTAATATTTAAGATTGTATAATTTAGGCTGCATGTATATATATTTTATTCGTGTAAATATTTAAACCTATTTGTACCTAAATAATGAGTAGGTAGGGGTAATTACCTAACTAATTTCTACATTGTTCTATCGATGTTTATGATAAAACAAATGTAGTTAGTAAAAAGTGTAAATGTAGGATAGGTATCACATTAATAATTTGTCTGTAAAATGAGAATATTTCAATTGTTATATTGTTTTCCTAGTTAAGTGCAATATTATTATAAACGTTTGCCCCATAATCTATTGTCTATCTGTAGCGTTACTTTCAAGGTATTATGTAATATTTTTTATTTAGTTAATATCTAATGGAGTCATAATTTTATAATACCCATTTTGGCAAATATTACTTCTTGAAAATTTTAAAATAATAGTAAGTACTTACAGTAAAGTAAGTAAGTATTTACGTTGTATTTTTAGTTTGTCACTATTTTTTAATATGTTTTTACGAAATAAAGAAAAATGCTTACAGTAAAATGTGTAATAAAAGATATGAAGATAATGACCGTGTTAAAAGCTCACTCTGTTTGAACAGCACAAAATAAACAAATTCAAAACAAAACATTATATTTATGTAACCTTGAACGTTAGAGGCGTCCGTGGCACTGCATAATCACGACATTGCACAATTGTTTACAATTATAGTATTAAATATTCAAGTTGCACAACATGAAATAATTAAAAAGGATTTTATAGGTATGAAGGTAAGGCTAATATGGTTTTGTTTTATTAGAATGCACTTGGAGTGCATATATCCAAAATGCCGCACCCGTGTCGGTCTCTGATAAAGGATTATTGCGCTAATTGTACCTTTGCTGGGATACGCTTCATAGCTGATGACACGAAACATTGGGTAGAAAGGTAAGAAATAGAAGAAGTTATAAATATGCATGTTAAGTACCTAAGTTAGCCATAGATCCTTTGAAAGGCGTACGATTTTATTATCAAAAAGGAATCAAGGAAATAGTAAAAAAAAATATATGAACAAAAGTCATGTTTCAAAATTTCGTATTGAGACCATAAAAAAAATATCCATTGTCAACATTCTCAAGCATTTTTAATTTATTTATTTATTGCACAGGATTAAAAAAAAAAGACATCATGTATATAGATAAATGTTAGGATATAAAAGGCAGCCTTAGCAGTGCCGGATTATCCATAAGGCGGTTTAGGCAACTGCCTAGGCTAGGGGCCCCGCATCGATTAGGGGCCCAACGGTATAGGTAAGTCACAATTTTTTTTGGCGAGTCATTTTGTTTCTCTCCGGCCCTGGGCCTTATCGCACAGCAATCTCTCCCAGGCAACCTTAGGGTAGTTATGGAGACAAAAAAAAAATGTTATTTACAGGTGAGGTGCAATATTTCAAGAGAATGTTTAAATCCTATTGGTGCTTCTACACTGATAAACATTTTATAACCCCGGCTGAGTAGAATAGGACCACTCCAAGTCTTCCTGTGGATGTCGTAGAAGGCGACTTAGGAAACACAAGCTAAACAAAGCTTATAAACATCAATGAGACCTCTCCAACCTGTCTGGCCTGCGTGGAGAGTGTAGGCCAAATCCTCTGACTGCTTTGGCTAATGAGGTATGGCTCTGGCAGTACAGAGAGGGTCGTGCTCATGCAGTGGAGACTAAAAAAGACCTGATTATGAAAGAGAAAATAAATCATTATAGGTAAATTAATGTTATCCCTCCAGAGTGGTATGGGCAATTCTAGTGATCCTCGCATGGTACGGCGTATCGTTGCTCATCATCGCCGCCTGGGACTCCTTCGTCGAGAACCCCATCAGCTTCGGTGTGGAGACCACGTACGTCGACTGGACGACCAAACTTCCGTCGGTTGCTGTTTGCGAGCTCGCTAATCTTGATAAAGTCTATGAAGTCGCTGATACGTTAGTGATTTATCACATTATTTTTCTTACTAAGTATATATTTATTAAATAAATAAATAAAAATTAAGGACTAATAACACTGATTGAGCTAGCCCCAAAGTAAGTTTAAATTTGTATTATGAAATTCTAACTCAACGATACTATATACTATACTATTTTATAATAAACACATACATAGATAAACACCCAAGACCCAGGACAGGACAATTTGAAAAAGGCCATTATTGCAACTTGTCCTGGCTGGAGATTGAACTCAGAACCTCCGGAGTTGTGGCAAGGCGTGCGGAGGTCTTCAACTTACTACAAAAGTTACAAATTTAATAAAAAATATTTAATTTAAAAAATTATTTAATCGGTTATAGAGTAGAAGTGATTCGAACCGCCTTATTATATTACACCTTTCCACAGGATTTGGCCACCCGACCACCTTCTAGATCTAGAAGATGCTCTCAAAGAGATCGCCTATTACCGAGGATTGAGCTACGCACTGGTAGAAGTATGCTATACGAGCAAGAATCCCAATGTATTATGTCCAGTATCAAACTATAGTTACTACAGCAACTTGATTCGTAGTGACTGCCCGAAAATTATGAGGAATTGCTCTTACAATGGGAAAAAGATCGATTGTTGCGAGTACTTTCAGCCCATCGATACTGATATTGGAAAATGTTTCATTCTGAACTCTATCCAGACTGAGTAAGTAATTTATACATACGCATTCAAAACTGATATCTAACTACATCCTTTATGCAGATACCGTCAATGTCAAGAAGCTATTGCATAAAGTGTTAGTCACCAATGATAGTGGCTGGTGCGAATATGGACGTCTCCTTCGTGCCCGACGCTGCACGAAACAAGACCTGTACTTACACGGCGCCGGAAAGTGGCCTAAAAGTGGCGACTCACTGGAGAGACAAAATATAATGTGTCTTTTGAGCCAAGTTTTGAGAATTCCATATACTCAATTTCTACCTGTAATCCAATCTAAACGATACGTACACACCACGGAGCAGATTTGCTCCGTGGTACACACATACCAGTTTGGGACTATCGTAATTTTCTTATAGGTATGATTTTTATCAACAGACTGTAAGGAAAAACAGTTCTATATTCTCGAACTAGCATACAAAAACTTTACTAAAGTTCGATTACATGGTGCTCCGTACTTTTGTCTGTTTCAGAGAACCCAAGCCATACCCTATGGTCTGCAATCGAACACATAACCGAGGGATTATCAAGTTAGAGTTACTTCTAACGTCAACGGTAACTTCAGTTATTATTTTATTATTAGTTGTAGCTTCTACTTCTACTTCTTCATGAAAAGGTATTCATGAAGCTGGAATACCTTTTCATGAGTATTTTATACGATACGTTGATTATTTATTTTGCCTATGTACATTTTACAGGTCTATACTTTGGGCGAAGACGAAGTGCCTAGTATTACAACACTACAATCGTCCAGTTTTAAAGTACAGATGAAACATAAATACAGGTCCATGCGGTTTTGATTTTTTCAAAACATTCGTCATCATCATCATCGTCAGGTCTTTTTAGGGTTCCGTACAATAATGCAAAAACGGAACTCTTGTAAGATCACTCGTGCGTCTGTCTGTCCGTCCATCTGGCACAGCCAATTTGCTCCGAATCTACTGGACCAAATCAGGTAAATTTAGGATGAAAGTGTAATCCTATGACCCAAACACGGATGTGCAAAGTATTTTTTTAGTAAATAAGTGTCATTTTCGACGGACAAATTAGAAAATAAAAAAAAAAGTTTTGCAAACGTTACTGTGGCATATATCAAATGAAAGAGCTCGTTATAAGGATTTTAAATATATTTTTGTTATTATTGTTATATGAAAGAAGACGAAAATTTACCAAAAATATAGTTCATTGCTTGTAGATTACAGGAAAACCTACAAGAATTTAATTAATTGTACGGGACCCTCTCCACGCGAGTTCAACTCGCACTTGGCCGGTTTTTAGACTTCACTACAGGAACACGACCCTCTCTGTACTACAAGAGCCTTTGATTTGGCCTACACTTAGATAAAAAACATAAGATAGAACTATTGAACAATGCTTTTTTCTGTTCATTCCATACACATTCGATTTAATCTAAAAATTTACACGTATCTTATTCTCATCATTCACGTTAAAACTAGATGGCAGCAGGTATTTTCATTGTTACGTAATACCAAGATAAGTATAGTTTCAAGATGACCTTCCACCAGTCGAGAAACTTGCAAATTAACAAAGAGAGCTATAATTTGTTACAATGCGTTTGTTTGTTTCGAGGATTGTATGCTATTTAAATCAATAAATTAATGCATTTCCAGTCGACGAGTTACAGTTCGTAACATCGAGAACGATCCTTTAGTTACAAAGGAGACGACAATAGAGAAGCGGGCTTGTCGCAACAGGGACGAGAACGAGGGAGGACTGTACCCTCACTACTCGTACAGTACCTGCACGGTCAAATGTCGCCAACGAGCGCAGCTTGCCGTCTGCGGGTGCAATGACCACTTCATGCTTGGTACTAGTAAGTAGATGTAAACAATTGATATTTATCTAAAGTATTCTGAAAAGACGTAAAACCACCTCAAAATCTGTAAATATATAGAAATCTCCCTCTTGCAAAATAGCAAAGCAATTGGTTTCTTCCTTGCTGGTCTGGGAGAAAATAAAAACGTAGAATGTACCAGCTGGTTCTCTTCCCATGCAGATCGCAAAAGCCGAACTAGGGGATAAGGCGTAAATGCAAAGAAATGTGAATACTGGGTGTACAGATGAAAAAACGGATAATGGCATCACGCTAAGCGTGGCCTTTGGATCTTACGGCCCTAGGTTCTGTTTACCCCGTTAGGGATAAAGACGTGAGAATGCATCAAAGGTATTGGTGAAAAACTGAAGCAGCGCTTTACTTGATCTTCATTTTTCAGTTGGGAATAGAAAGAAGCAAAGCTTTCATGCTCGTGCAACCGACAAGTGAGGCACGTTTGACTTCTTTCGAGTCCCATCGTATGAAGTCACTCTCTCTACTGTTTTCCTTTCTCACAGTAGAAGCAGAGCTCTGCAACATAACAGGCATGGCGTGCCTCCACACTCGCTCTACGCACCTCACGACTCTGAAACCCAACTGGGCCACGCGTCCTGGACTAGCTTGCAACTGTTTGCCATCATGTGACGAAACTGAGATCACTGTCATTAAAGATGTTGTGACAGCGTAAGTATTCTACAAACTATCTATCAATAAAAGAGCTACGTTCTTGTCGGCGGGGTATAGTTTCCATGTCTTTTCTGAGCCATCCTTTTGAGTTTCTATGTGTATATACATACACACTTAACAGAAACTATTCCGGGATAAATTTAAAAAGGATATATCCTGTGCCATATTTACGCGTAATCAGGATACTAACTTTTACAATGATATGAATATATACGTAACTTTTAGAGTGCCTCTCTACCACACAGTACTTATTCTAGTTCTTATTTCTTTTGGATGGCAGGCTTGCGTGGGGATAAAAATCCAACACGTAGAGGCCGTTTGGAGAAGTTGATATAATGTGTGTGGCGCTCCCGCCAAAACCCATTCTTGGATATACCAATAAAAGTTATACCCTTGAACAGGTTTCTGCTAGAGAGGGATCTAATGCAATTACTCGTAAATGAAAAGAATCAAAAAATAATATTGGGCTATTGCAATTGGGTCTCCAGCATCTGCCGTAATCATTTAGTTCTTATTATTATAAAAAATTACTCTTATATTTATTTTGTAAATGAATAATCCGTGGTTTGGTTTTAATTAATGAAGTATGATTTATGTATTTCAGAAACAAAACTTTAAAGAAAAGGGCAGAGGTAGAGGTTGTTCTCGCTTATTTACCGACGGAACGATTTAAACGTAGAGTCGTAAGAAGTCGTCTAGATTTAGTGGGTAAGATTATTCATTTGAAAAGAAAAACTAAGCACCTATTTATAATACCTAATAGCAAAGCAGCTCGCTCTAGCTACAAATTATATAAGTAGTATAAAAGTTTAAAACCACATCAAAATGCGTTCTGTGGTCCAAACCAATAAAATAAAGTTTATTTGCTTTCAACTTAGATATTGGATTTTTTTTATCTCGATTAACTACGTACGTACATATGTATGAATACTAAAGTTCCTATTTCTACTACATTTTCAGTGTCAGTCGGAGGAACAACTGGACTCTTCGTTGGCGCCAGTATACTAAGCTTCGTAGAAGTTTTGTTTTATTTCACAGTACGATTATTTAACAACGTATGGATGGATATGAGAGACAGTATGAAGAAGAAAAAGAATAATAACATGCTGATAAGTCCACCTGTGGATGACACTGTAATTATTGTGAATCACGCACAAAATCAAGGGCCGTATGCTCACAGCGGCGTGTTCCATACTAAACTTGTTGCCTATGACACCTACAAAAACTGAATACAAGACACGTAGTAGATATTTAATACGAATATTTGAAAGTCTCAGATATTCCATTCGCATTATGTAGGTTCCATAAAGGTTTTGTACACCTGTGTAACTTTCGTGTTAGCCTTTTACATAATTTAAAGTAATAAATAAATTATCATTTAATTTTAATAAAGCCATTAAACATATCAGTAATTCAGATGTGTGTATTATTCACAAGCTATACATTTTTTTTTTATACATATATCGAGTCCTTAGATTCAATATAGAAACGAATAAGAAGACTTTTTATCCTAAGTCCCAATTTCATAGAACAAGCTCAGCCCATTGGCCCTTGACATACTTTCCCCTTTGATCATATAACCAACACTTTCGCTAAGAAACATATGGAGAAAATACGAAAGAATGTTGAAGATGTTTTAAACAAACGCGCGGTCAACTAAACATATAAGTATAGTAGGATTATTTCGATACCTATTTTCTTCCGGAATGTAAGCAAGGTCATGAACAAAACATGTTTATAGATGTGAGGAAAAATACCTGTACAGGAAGATATACGAACGCACATGTTTACTACGAGTACATACTATAACAGCAAATGACATAATAGAATTAACGAGTCATTTACACCACAAGTAGGAACCGAGGCAGTCTCGTGCAGACATCGTGCCCTCACCCGGTACGTTCTGGACGCGGCCCAGTTTTAGGTTACAGGAAGGCCGCAGTTAGGACTGATGCAAGCAGCAAGTCATTACTACTCGGCTCCTTTGTACTCGGTGATAATATATGGGCAAATAAAGTAAGTACAATAGGTACGTTAGTGTTCTATCTATGATGGTGAAACATTTTATTATTATTACAAGCCTTTATTTAGTTTCACCTGTCTCGTTGTTTGTCTGTAATCAAATCTTGCAAGCTAAATTAGACCCACTTCTAATTATTCTTCGAAACTTCACATACTTATGTAAGTTGGGTGACAATGCAATAGTACCGATGACCAAGGTGTCTTGAGGAACACTAAACTTTTTAGTTCATTGTTTTAGATAAAAGCTTGTTTTTAAATAATTACTTATTTTAAGTTAATTAATCACATGATCTGTTGATGTTAGGCTTCTGTAAGAAAGGTACCTACAGGTATATGACCCAAGATCTAGTAATAAAATATCTATATATATATATAACATGAAAAAAGGAAATAAGTTCAATTTATACCATACTACCTCTATAGGTAGTATGGTAAGTTTATTTTTCTTGTACATAGAAATGTCTGGATTTTAATATGTAAAGTAAGCTTTGTGTATTAATTTTATGCTTAGAATAATTACTTTCATCTCCCTACTCACACTTCTCTATACAAACGTCTCTTCTTGGCAATAAAAATACATATAATTTCGTAAAGGTTTATTATATTTTTAAATCCCAAATTATTTATAGTACTTACATATAACTAAATGTTAGTGACTTCTAGTCAGTACCTACATTATTTTTAGTTGTATTGTCAACATATTTGACTAATATTATCTAAAAAATAACAATTCCCTAAACAAATCATGAAGCAAGGTCTCGAAAACTTTTTAATACATCATACCTATGTAAAAAGTTTACTACATTAATGACATTTTTTGACGTGACAACGTCTTAAATTAGGTTGCGGCTGGGAGTCACTTATGAAAAAGTGTAACGCTCGGTAACGTTACGATGAGTCACCGAACGAGAGAGAGGCCCGCCGAATGCCTTGCGTCTCTCTCCCACTCAACTATGATCGGTCTGTACGTTGTCACGTAAAATCTTCGCCCGTAAAACCGACTTTACAGGCAACCATTTTTTTTTAAGATGAAATAAGTACTGTGTTATTACAAAAAATCTTTGGTTCACATCATTCAGTCGATTTTCAAAAATTCAATTTGGAAGTACCTACCACGGTATTTACCTACCATTAGGGTGATGATGATGATTAAATAAAACTTATACAGGGTCTAATAAAATATACTGAAACTATTTAAGTAGATTCAGTACATGATAATGAACAACTTTCCCCAAGGAACATATAGCGAAATATAAAAGAAATAATTTTAGGCCTCCCTTATAAGTTCACCGATCAGCTGATCTGAGTCTGTAGAGAAAATGAAAAATATTTTTCATATTTTGATATATGTTCCTTGGGGAAACATACATACATACTATATGGCCTGTTTCCTACAGGGGTAGGCAGATACTATGGACCTCCACTTGCTACGATCCTGACAGACCTCTTTCGTTTCATCTACACTAATCAACCTCTTCATATACCTATGCCCTTCGGTTACGGGTACTCCTACCTCTCCTTTTTTTAGAACGTCTGCAATATTTCCTTGGAGAAAGTTGTTCAATATCACGAACTGAATTCACTCTTAAAATAGTTTCAGTATATTTTGTTACACGTTATATAAAGTATTACAATCATATTCTAATCATATTTCTACATATAATTTTGAGAAAAAAAATTATCTATCACTGCTCCTATTTATTTACTGATTTTTATCACCAATATAATAGGTAATCTCAATTTAAAATACACACAATAGGAAACAAACTATGTGATTTTACGCCTATACGAGTAGTATTTTCTTTACTACTTAAATGTCTTTCACTTTCCTCAACCCAATCCCTCCTGTTCAGCCGGAGGTTCCGTATCAGGTCCTCCTCATCATGAGCCACCGGTTGCAGTGGCCGTGCAGCTGGAACCGCCGGTAGCGCATACAGTGCCATTGCGGGATCTGCTGCATGCGCCGCCACGCTTCCATCTGTGGAAGAAAGATAATTGTTTTTTATCCTAAATAATAAAGGTGAAGTGTTGTAAAACTTTTCGCACAAATGCATTCCCAAACAGGGTTGACGTCAGGCAGGCGGCCGGTCGTAAAACTATAGCCAAATCAGTTAAACTGTTCCGGCTATTTTTTTCTTCATTTTGCAAGGTCTTTGGCAGCCTTGGGTGACTATTGACATGCATGTTATATTTGGAGAAGAAAAAGCGGGAAAGCGCACCCCGGGCTCCGAAGCAGCACAGCTGAGGATGCAACCGGGAACGCGAACGACCAAGAAGAATAAAGGTAAAGTGTTGGTGTAGATATTTAATTATACTTTAACAATTTTTAAGAATTTATAATAGCCTTATCCATACAGTTAAGATGCAATCAATATACGTTGAAAAGCTCTATGTATGCTGACTGTTTTTACAATCCAAATTTCAAGTATTTAGGTATAATATCTAGGTACTGTTTGAGTTTCAGTGAAATTAAAAGTTGGTTCAGTTCTCCAACAGATGTTAAAATAACTTTTAGCATGTTTAAAAAATTATAGTACAAATAAATAAATGTTTCAGTCAGTACACTTTGTTAGGCCTTATTATTGAATTAATTATTTGGTAAGGGCCAAATTAACCTACTTTTTGTACGGAGAACTATGAAATTATATTAGGTACTTTCACTTTTTCTTGGAAGTGTATACGTCTGACACCTAGCACAATTTTTCAACGGAATAATACGAGATAACTAGGGTAGCGAAATAATAAAAGTAGCAACTTGATCGGTGTTGAATTGCCATAGTGAAAATAAAGATTGATTTTTGCAAACAAAATAAAATAAATCAACACTTATATATGTACTTAAATGTATTTTTAATCAAACTTTATGTCTTCAGGCTTGGCAATATACATACAAGTACATTGATATACCTAACTAAAACTAAAATAATAAGACAACGTGTATATAAATCTAATTATTTTAAGAAAACACTGACATTAATAATGTTTTTACAAAATAAATGAGCTGCACAAGCTTATATAAGTAAATTAACATGAACAAGTCGCGCCTAAGTAACAAATTTGCACGTTTATCACAACTGATAGCTTGAAAAATCTGCTACAAGTGTCCACATATAAATTTATTAAAAACAAAGTTCAGTTAATTAAAAAAAAAAAACTACTACTTACATAATCTATGTTTCCAGCTCGAAATGGATAAGCATCGGAAGTAACAAGTAAACACAACGCGACTACGAACAACGCACACACGTAACGTAGCTTCATTTTAGCACTGAATCCAGGGAATTTCACAGACGTTGGATTGAGTTGAAGCGTTTGTGGGCAATGTCTGGATAGACAACAATCCCGCCGTTTATAAGGGACTGCCGCCCACGCACTTTCTTCCCGGCGTAAAGACGAGAACAGTAGTCGAGCGACGAACATAATGCTAAAAGCTTTTAGTGAATGCTCGATGCATTTTACCCATTTAGAAAGACTTTATAGATACGTCCATTAAGTACTTACCTTTAAAATCTTTCTTTCATGTAAGCATATTACCAGTTGCATCCTTGATTGTGATACTTCGGAGCCCAGAGCGCAGTGTCCACTTGGTACCTTAAAATAACGTTCCATCTAGTGTAAAGTCATTATAAAACATATATTTAAAAGAGTGTTGTAAAGGTTTTACAACTCGAAGCACTTTTATTCCGTAAGGCAGAAAGATGGAAAAGATATATGTACTTATATTAAGTATAATATCTGCAAGAGCCTATCAGCATTCATATGCAATACTCTCTAACTGGTGATGCAAGGAAAATAAGCAAATAATTATTTTATGTGTAATGTATGAATTGTTTTAAACAATGTTACAAAGAATTGAAAGAGGAGGTAAAATGTTTATGCAACAATAATGATAAAGTATAATGATCTCTAAATAATAAATCACATATAGAAATGTCGAAGATTGTGTGAAACGGTCAAGAAATATTTAAAAAGCCGAGCACGAAAGCAGTAAGAGGCAAAGATCTCTTAGCATCAATGTTATATACCACACATTTATTTACATACGTATATGAATGAATATACATCTTTCTTCTTCTTATTTAAGAGCTTAGTGGCTCTTGTCGGTGGAGTATGCCAATCGCCAAACTTCTCGGTTCTCTGCCTTACTTTTTAGTTCTTGATACGACATGACCCCTGCTTTTTCTTTCAGTTGGTCTACATAGCTCTTTCTTGGTCGTCCTGGACCTCTTCTACCTTTTATCTTTCCTTCTAGTATGTTTTTAAATAAGGAGTCATGTCGTATTAAGTGACCAATCATTTTCCCTCTCCTATTTTCTATTTCGCCCAGCAGTCTTCTTTTCTCTCCTACTATTTCTAATACTTCCTCATTGGTTTTCCTTTCCATCCAACTGATATTTTCCATTCTCCTCCAGCACCACATCTCGAAAGCTGCAAGCCTGTCACTATCTTTTTTTTTCAGTATCCACGTTTCGCATCCATAAAGTGCTATAGTTATAGTAATATATGATGGAGGTTTTAAAGGAAGCCGGATTAGATTACAAGGATAGGAGAATAATTTACGAGTTGTATAAGGAACAAGAAGCCGTCGTAGAAATAGGAGAAGAGCAACAGCACGCTAAGATTAGACAAGGAGTAAGGCAAGGGTGCCCACTTTCACCACTTATTTTTAATATGTATATAGAAAAAGTAATAAGGAACATACAGAATTCAGATATGGGTGGTATAAAAGTCAACGGATAAAAAAATTTTTATATTCGTTTTGCAGACGACATAGCAGCCCTACGTGACACAAAACAAGACATAGAACAACTACTTCAAATAATGGATAAAACATTTCAAGAATTCGGCTTAAAAATAAATAAATCACCAACCAATGAGGAAGTATTAGAAATAGTAGGAGAGAAAAGAAGACTGCTGAGCGAAATAGAAAATAGGAGAGGGAAAATGATTGGTCACTTAATACGACATGACTCCTTATTTAAAAACATACTAGAAGGAAAGATAAAAGGTAGAAGAGGTCCAGGACGACCAAGAAAGAGCTATGTAGACCAACTGAAAGAAAAAGCAGGGGTCATGTCGTATCAAGCTCTAAAAAGTAAGGCAGAGAACCGAGAAGTAGGGCGCATACTCCACCGACAAGAGCCACTAAGCTCTTAAATAAGAAGAAGAAGAAGAAAGTGCTATGCTCCAGATATACGTTTTTATGAGGCGTTTGCGTATTTTTCTGGATATATTTGCTGTGAAAAGTTTCTTTTTACTATTGTATGCTCCTTTGGCCATGGCAATTCTGGTTTTAATATCTGCAGTACAAATAGAGTCTTCTGTTAATATGCTTCCTAATATACATCTATATGAAATAAAATTTGCGCTAATTAAAACAGAAAACCCACTAATATTACTAAATTTAATGGCGGACCATTCGCATATTATTATATTTTAATAAAGTTAAATAAATAAATAATACCTAACATCTGCCTCAGATGAATCACCTAGGTAATTTAGAATAAACGACTGTGTCCTGTCCGCCCGTTATTAATGAATAATCTGAATAAAACCGTTTGACATAGCTTTAATTAAATTAAAGCTGATCTCTGTCATTCCATTATCCGCTAGAGAACAAAGGCTTCAGTCGCGATACAGCTTTTGTAGTCAAGTGAATACCTCTGAAAGCGAAGATACCGAGATATTGTAAAAGACTTCGCTTGCCATTGTTTCCAGCACTGATATAAAAATATAATAAATAAATTATATATAATAGTCTGCGTATTGTATTTCAAACACCTAAGATCTTGACGTAAGTAGGCTATATTACACTTGCTACACTTTTATGCTACGAGATACCGTATAACTAAATACCTACATATAATGAAACTATTTTCATGATACTGAACTACTTTCCCCAGAGAATACGTATATATCGAAATAAGATTTTTTTATTTTTTTTTTATTTTGGCTTTCCGTACTATCTTCCTTGCTGGTCTAGGAGAAAAGAAAAAACAGAGAATGTACCAGCTGCTTCTTTCCCTGCGCTGATCGTAAAAGCCGATCGAGGAAATAGGCGAGAATCTGAATCATATCAATAGGCGATGCGGTTTGCAACCCATCACTATTTTGATTTCCTTTTTCCACCTTAATGCCCACCATCACGCTAAAAGTGGGTTATGCCTTACCGCCCTAGGCTCTGTCTGCCCCGTTAAGGATAAAGACGTCATATTATATCTGTATACAAACTCGGATCAGCTGATTGGCCAACTAATATGAAAGGCCGAAAATATTTATTCATATTTCGGTATATGTTCCTTGGGGAAAGTTCTTCAGTATCATAGACTGAATTCACCTTTAAAATAGTTTCATTATTTTTGTTAGACCATGTATATAGGAAGAATACACAAGTATACCTAAAGGTACGATCTCCGTTTTGTAAATAAAAATAAAATTACTAGGTAAGTAATTAAGTAAAAAAAAATATTATCCTTCAGAGAACAGTAGTAGAGTCACAGACCTAGTGTTTTTTATTGTGGGTAGTCTTTATTAGTCTCAGATCAATCTGCCTAAAAGCATCGAATCTTGTTCAGACCCATTTGTACCCATGTCAAAATAAATTATTTATGATATTGGCCATCCTGTGAAAACAATCGGGATCCACACCGGGTTGGTAATGCTTCTCTTCACCATAATCCAGTAATGATCCACGAAAATGAGGGTACATGAGTCAGATTATGATTCAAAAACAAGAATCGTGTACGTGTTTTTACGTGCAAAATTATCCTATATCAGTCGAAGTATTGTTATGTAGTGGAGTCATAGTAGAGTCATCAAAACGGATGTATGTATAGTCATAATGGCAGATAAATCCTTCCTATTTACCAGTGATTAGTATAAGATGTATGCAAAGAACAATAACTGTATGATGTTTTTCAAGTAATTATATGGACATCCGCTACTTTCCAACAAGTCAAATTGGATACATTTTTCCTAACTTCAAAACAAACATTTTCTATAGGATTTGTATGAAATATTGGACTGTGATGTAGAGTTACTTGGAGCCAACTATCAGTTTTTCTACAAAAAACTAAAATCATGTACAAAATTCAATTTTTTATTTATAACCTTTTATATTTTTTAATAACATCATTAACTAAAATTAATCTGACTATAACTTTATAACTACATACGTATATAAATCACTGCGCTTGCAGGGCAGGGTACCCAAGAGGCTGGCGGCATTCCCACGTTGAATGGCCAGCCTGCTAACCCTCAGCCTTAGGCCAAAGTGCGCGCCAGTCCATGGATCCCCTGAGGCATTGATTAAGCGTGCGGAAATTTCCATAAATGATTTTTTATATTTCCTTAATTATATAAAAATCATGTGATCAGATTAAGAGTCCCCTTACCCTAGATAGAATCAGAGTTTCCCATACAAACGTAGTCTACATTCCTCGAGAATATAGTGTATTATATCATTTTTGACCATCAGTATGTAGAACTTTTACACCTTATAATTCCTTCAAGTTCATATTTTGACTGTGAAAACCAATTATAACCCTAGATATATGCAATTTCATTAAAGTTACAAATTTTTACCGAAATCTGACATGTCGTTTCAAAATAAAACGTAGACTACGTTTGTATGGGAAAGTCTAGAGTAAGTCACATTATTTTGTGAATTTTAATTTTCTTATGAGTATAAAATAATTGATTGATGTGTTTTTGGCGGGAAGTCAAGGTGTTTGGTTGGGGTTTTCTTTAAATTATTTTGCAAATTGATTTTAGTGGACTTTATAATATGAAATTGGTGTTGTTTGGTGTTATAAATGCTGATGCTCATGAACAATATGTGAAATAGTTAAAGTGGACAGTCATAGTACGGCTGTAGTGATATTTGTTTCGCGGACTGTGTGGGCGTCTTCGGGCGTCGTCCGCCACTCAATCGGCTATGAAAACCAGTGGACTCGTATAGATTTGTCGCCAGAAGCTCCCTTAAAGCAATCAAACGCCTACACCAAACTTTGAATGTAACTTGTTAGGAAAAAAGAATTTCCCACGTTTTATTAACTTGTTCCTGGCTAAATACGCAGTAGCGTCAAGCCATAAATTAAAAAAAAAATATTTTTTACCCATACAAATAAAATTACAAAAAACAGCTGATAATCTGGGTGCAGAGATGTTCCTCACGCTGGCCGAGAGTTCATCAAAGCGCAAATGAAATAAATTGATGAAGTCAACAAAATTTAGTCATGGATTTTATTGTATGGAGAAATTTTGGTAACTTTCGTGAAGTTTGCGCTACACTATACCTACTAAGTATACCTAATAATGTAAACTTATTCGAAAGTTAAATTATCTGTGTAGGAGATATAAGTAAAATTACCAATTCCATCTAGTAGTCATGTTCCAGTAAATTCTCGTTGATTTCCCGGGAATCTCCAGTAATTTACCCAGTTTCATTGTTAAATTGTTGTCTGAAATTCGACACATGTGATTGCGACTCAGATTGCGACTAGAAGTGGTACTCTCCGCGAACTGCAACAAATAGAACTATTGAGTCATTCCGTATGTTAATTGGATTAAATGATGACCAGTGTACGACGAGAATATGACGAGGCATAATACTGTCTTTACTGACCGTGGAATTTCCGATCTTACATGTTTAACCCCCGACAAAAAGAGGGGTGTTAAAAGTTTGACGCTAATGTCTGTCTGTCAGTGAAAAATCGAAATCGGTCTTTATTGGATGGATGGACCGATTTAGATGCGGTTTTTTTTTACGTAAAAGCAAGTTCCCTTGCGGTGGTTCTTAGTTATGTTTGATGAAAATCGGTTTAGCAGTTAAAAAGTTATTGGGGTTTAACGCTTGAAAGTCAGGGCTTTCTCTAGCAAATATATAGTTGGCCGTAGCGCTATATCAAGTCGTATCGGTAGTTCCATCACTATAATACCTAGATGGCGTTCTTGACAGTCAGGGGTTTTTTCAATTTACCTAGCAAATAAACTACACAAGTTTATTTGCTAGGCAAATTATAAAACTTTACCTAAATAACTGTACGCGTAAAAAAAATAAAAAATGCTACTACTTAATCAACATTTTGTGTTTTAAATAAACGCATGCGTTTTGTACTAGGCGTCCTAACCGCTATATTTAGCATTATTTACGAATTTATTTATTACTGTGAAGCAATCTTCTGCTCTACAGGTCACATTCAAACTCGAATTATTCATATTCAAGTGTTAGATCTGAACAAAAATAACCGTATATGTAGATAAGTACTGTATATTTCATGTCATCATCATCCAAGCGTATTCCCAGTTGCATCGTCAGCGGTTACGCTTCAGAGCCCAGGGTTCGCTACCTAACCCAGGTGATTCGACGAGGTTACTGGTTTTTACACAGAGCGACAGCCGTCTGACCTCCGTAACCCAGAACCAATCCTAGGATAGGTACAAACGCTAGATGGCGTTCGGGACCCACACCTTTACGTGCCTTCCGAAGCACGGAATCATTTTCATTTTCGGATAATCAGGTGATTCAAGCTTGCAATATCTTAACCAGACTGAAAACAACTTTTCACAAAGTTTGCTTCCAATTGGGATTTGAACCCATGACCTCCGAATCACAAGGCAAACACCTTGACCACAGGACCACGGAGGCATTCACTGTTTATTTCATGTAAAAAGTACTAGGTATATATTTCATGTAACAATGAAATATATGTCTTTATCCCGAATGGGGCAGACAGAGCATGTTGCAAGTCCCATGTCGCAAGACCCAAAGGCCACTTTTAGCGTGATGATAAAATAAATAAATATATACGGACAAATCACAAAGATGACGATGGGCGAGAAGATGAAAAAACCGGCCAAGTGCGAGTTAAACTCGCGTGGAGAGGGGTACAATTGATTGAATTATTATAGGTTTTCCTTTAATCTACAAACAATGAACTACATTTTGTATTTTTTTTTAATTTTAGGCTCAGTAGTTTCGGAGATCAGGGGGGGGAATGGTCAATGTTCGTCTTCTTTCATGAATAAAATCAAATCTATTTATTTTATAATTATAACAAAAATATATTTGAGATCCTCATAACGAGCCCTTTTATTTCATATATGACACAGTTAGCTTTGCAAAACTTTTTTTTTAATTTCCTAATTTATCCCCCGAAACCCTACCCTTATTTTAAAAAAATATTTATTTACTTTGCACATATGTGTTTGGGTCATAGGATTACACTATTCTACCAAATTTCACCTGATTCGGTCTAGGAGATTCGTAGCAACTTGGCTGTGACAGACGGACGGACAGACAGACGCACGAGTGATCCTATAATGGATCCGTTTTTTCATTTTTTGTACGAAACCCTAAAACTAGTGATGGGTAGCTAGCCGCATCGCCTATTGATATGATTCACATTTTCGCCCATTCCCTCGATTAGTTTGATTTTATTTTGAAATAAGTTTTCCGTCAAATCACTTACGTGTTCTAATTGGTTGTCAGAAATCTAATTAATAAGGTCTAAGTACATCTATAGAGGTATCACAGAGGTATATGTTGCGTCATAAGTATGCATAATACATAACAACTCCACAAGTCATTGTACTTTGCTGTTATTACCGCTGCCCTATATAAAACTCATAGTACAGAGAAAAGTTAAGATACCTGTGCCACCGCACGTAGTACGAGTACGCGACGCGCGCGGTGGCACAGGTCTCCGATTAACCGTCTGTACGAGTACCTCAGTATAATCGATTAGCTCAAATTATAGTGTTGTCACAGCAACTTGGTGCTAAGCCTGTCAGCATGCATAGATAGACAAAGGTGATACGGACGATGCAAACCGTTTAGTGCGAAGCCCTACTATAAAATGTTTGTATGGTAACCACGCTATTCTGAAATCAATTTTGGCAGTAATGTATAATATAAAGTGGTCGACTTCTATTTCTTTTAATCACATCTTTAACTTAGTGTCTAGATAATAAATAAATAATTATTTACCAAAATCGAATAATATGACGATATACCTAGTAGAGTAGTTTTAGTAAATTACGTTCTTCTTCTTCTTCGTCTAAGCATGTTCCCGGTTGCATCCTCAGCTGTGCTGCTTCGGAGCCCGGGGTGCGCTTTCCCGCTTTTTCTTCTCCAAATATAACATTCATGTCAATGGTCACCTAAAGAAGCCAAAGACCTTGGAAAATGAAGAAGGAATAGCGGGAACAGTTTAAATGATTTGGCTATAGTTTTACGACCGGCCGCCTGCCTGACGTCAACCCTCTTTGGGAATGTATTTGTGCGCAAAGTTTTACAACCGGCCGCCGCCCAACGTTAACCCTCCTTAGGAATTCAATTGTAGCACGAGATGTTAGTGCTTAGTCCTTTAGTCGCCTCTTACGACATCCACAGGAAGAGATGGAGTGGTCCTATTCTAACCCGGAACTACACGGGTAAGTTTTAGTAAATTACGTTATAGCTGGATATTTCAGCACAATAATTCTCTCAATAGAAAGTCCTATTTAGTATAATTTCTCAAATAAGTTTTGTATTCGTTTCCTTTAATAATTTAAAGACACATTATATGTAACCATTTAGTCTTATTATGTCATGTCAATTAATAATAAAATTTGAAGTCGCGTAGATAAGTTTTCTATTTTTCTCTCAGGAAAGTGGCTCTCCCAGCTGATAGTCACACTAGCGACTGGCGTATCGATCAGTGAAAGAACAAAAGAGACATCGATATAGCTCCACGCTCTTCCGTCTGTCGCATAAACATGAAAACGTAACCCTATTTGCCGCCTCTCCTCACAAATTAAACATCCTCCTGAAAAATTTGCTAATAACATGGGAAATAAGGTGCTAAAGTGTTATAAAATGTAGACACAAGTGTAAATACTCTAAATTACAAAGTGCCCTTAAATTTGCGTTGAGTTATCATAGTGAGTTGGGTACCAAATAGTTTTTTTTTTTTCATCCAAAAATCCTTATCTTATACGCTCAGTTTTGGTTTTATTGTTTATTTGTTTTTAATTATTTCACTTTTGGACCATTTAACAATTAAGCTCCTGTATTTACTTGTACTATAATAAGTAATCATATTGCTTTGTTGTGCGGCAGTCACGAATAAAATATAGTGTTTGGAGCAGAGTAGAGTTTTGTAGAGTCACCTCGTCGTATAATTTACTCTAACATTGGGCGTTTGGTGCCCCCGTCGCCTTTAATCAAGACTTGTAAGTATACGTCTCATGTTGTTGATTGACATTTCTCTTTGTACTTATGCACTACAGCAGTAAAGTTTAATAGTTCTGAAAAAATTGTATTTCAATAATACATTAGGACTTCATTTCCTTTTTTAGAGTTCCGAGGTTCATACAAGGAACTCTTATAGTTTCGGTCCATCCACGGCTTACCTCAGAGATTGTTAGTACTAGAAAACTGAAATTTTGCATGGATGTAAAATATATATTACGTACTGACAAAGTCGTAAAATAAAATTTTGAAAAAAAAAAGAATTATTTTATGGTAGCTCCCCTACACATAAAGTGGGATTATATTTTTTTTCACGTGTACCTACCCCATAGTGAACAGTATCGTTGAAAAAAAATAACTAATTCTTGTTCTAGATAAGCTTCCGGAACTCTACCCTGAGCGTGGCTCGACACGCACTTGGCCGGTTATTTCAATACATATACGAGTAGTGTGATCAATTTAGAAATACTTATTTTCTAGAGCATCCAAAATGGCAAGTGAATCAAAAGAAGGGAAAATGAGCAGTACGCTTAGCGCGCTAGGCAGTGGCGAAGCCTGCGGGGCGCGCTGGACGCTGGGCGCGCTACTACTGGCGCCGCTGGCCGCTGCTAACTCCAGTTACTGCGCCGTACCTGCTGTCATACTTCTAGCCTCGTACATCGCTGTTGCCAGTAAGTAGAGTTTAATAGCAATACTACTAGCCGAGCCATTCATTGCTGGGAAATATGGATCATCATGTTATTAACGTTCCCACGTAAAATCCCGAACACCGTGTCGAATATCTGATACTTCCGTATTAGTAGATCTCGTACTAAGCAAATCATGAGCATGACCTGGCTGGCTGATAAAACTTAACTACAATGATCTCATTTATTATAGTACTTACCTGTCCAGTTTGGATAGATGGTGAATATTATCATCATCATCCGACCGTATTGGTTGCATCGTCAGCGATTACGCTTCTGAGTCCGGGGTAGCGGACTCAGAAGCGTAATCGTCAAATCACCTAGGTAAAGTAGCGACCTTACCTAGGTGATTTGACGCGGTTACTGGTTTTTACACAGAGCGACTGCCGTCTGACCTCCGCAATCCAAAGGGTAGACCAGAACCAATCCTAGGTACAAACGCTAGATGGCGTTCGGGACCAACAGCTTTACGTGCCTTCCGAAGCATGGAATCATCTTTCTTTTCGGATAATCAGGTGATTCAAGCCTGCAATATTCTAACCACACTGGAAACTACTTTTTACAAAGTATGCTTCCCAGTGGGATTTGAACCCATGACCTCCGGATCACAAGGCAGATGCCTTGACCACTCGACCACGGAGGCAGTCAGAAGGTGAATGTTATGTTATAGCGTTTTAAGGTGAATATAGAAGCAAATGGCCTTGAAGTGGCGCCATCATTTGAAATAAATTGTTAACTCGTAAATATGGAGATAATTTCCATATTGCTAATCGTCGGGCACTAGATAGCCCTTTAAATTATTTTATGAACCACCGTTAAAAGTATTTACATTAGTCCGTCTAGCTTTAAAACTTGCCTCCGCCAAAAGTGGCCACGGCAAATTTTAAAGCTAGACGGATCACCAATAATAGTTTCAACGGCAGTTCATAAAATAATTAAAAGGGCTATCTAGTGGCTGACGATTAGCAATATGGAAATTATCACCATATTTACGAGTTAATAATTTATTTCACACTTCAAGGCCATTTGCTTCTATAATGGTATCTGAATAATTCTACTACTCTCCCATCACATTACCAAAGAAGAAGCTATCTCTCTTATTCTCTCTTCGATCTCTATAATGTAAGACTATACGAGTACATATCTATCTGTATCGGAATAGTATCAAAATATTAATTTATTCACTCGTACAGTTTATTTCTCTTAACCCAGTTGTTGGGGTCATATTTTATTACAGGCTTTTGTTTAGTTTCACCTATAATAAAATCTTGCAAGCTAAATTAGACCCACTTTCCATTATTTGATTAAGCTGCAACTTCACATACTTGTTGTAAGTTAAGTAAAAAATTGCAATATTATGGTACAAATGTCCTGATCTCATGTTGGCCCAACAATATAAAACAACATAACCCCACCGAGTTTGGGCTTAATTGATTCATCTGGAGGAGCACTTTAAACTTTTTAGTTCATTATTATAGGAAAAGATTTTTTAATATTTCTGATTTTGTGATTTCGAAATATTTTTTTAATCTTGTTTGAGGTGTACTTTCTAAATTTTCTTACAGCTTTCACGTGTAAGGACTTGAAGAAATTAGCGGAAATTCTCCCACCCTCAAAAACTGCGCGGGGCAGACGCGAGAGGAACCTCCGCTCGTTCGCCGACTTCATGGCCATGTGGATGTGTTTCCTGTCCCACTTGGTGGCCGTTGCGATTTGTGCCAGGATCCTGAGTGCCACTGCTAACCATGTGACCGGCGGCCGCACCAGGAGGTGGCTGTTCGGGTATGAAGCACAGTCGCTGGGGGAGCCCTGGCCTGACGTGCTGGGGGTGACGGTTGTCATGGTAGTCTGTGCCATGTTCATGTGTGGCCTTGAGGTGGGTTTTTATTTTATTCGTATAAATTATAACTAAATACGTAAACAGGCATTAGTACATGCATTGCACCATGGTGAATTGTTACATAATTGCCTGTGCTTAAGTAATTCCTTCAATATCAGGGGCGTGGCGTCATATGCGCGTTACCTTCCCTAATAAATCTATTTACGCCAGTTGTAGTCTCTTTCTTAGAGATGGGATCGTATTATGTACTTACTACTTTTCCGAAGACTGCAGAAAAGCAATAAATTTAACGAAGATTGTAGAAAAAACCTCTATTCTAGTCTCTACTATCTGGTTAAACTATTTATCATTTCTAAAGATTGTCAATAATCATCTTGACAATTGTATTGTATTGTAATTAAAGGAATTTTCATTATTTTCAGGAAAGTGTGATGTTTACTTTTATGCTGCTCATAGTCCTGTATACCTTCAGTCAATTCTTTGCCATCGTTGGACTGATGAATTTTGATATAGCGAATATAAATTTACCAATTCCAATAACAGTTTATGAGGTAAGTTTTTGTAAATTAATGTTGAAAACATTTTTTTCAAAGATAGATAGAGTTTAGTTTATATTTATCTTATTGAGGTATTGTATTACCTACAATTTACATGATATTGTTTTATTTCAGCTATTTGCGGCTGGTGCACCTATTTCCTACTCCTTTAGCGTGCTTTTGTCTCCAAAAGAAATTGGGAGTGTGCGAAAAAGTTTAGTGCTCAAAGTGGGGTTGCCAATGATGGTTCTCTCCGGGCTATGTTTCCTGTACGCCAATATGTTGAAAGGGTAAGTGCTAGTGAGCGAGCGTCGTTTTTTGAGTCTATTTGGACAGACCGGCATATGTATATGTAGATAGGTATGTTTGTGTTCCACGATAACTCGAGAACCAATATTTGTTTGGGACTGCGGTCATGGGATAGCCGTGGTCATGTGTTTGGTCATGATTTCACAGTTCGGAACGATAAGGTTTAGATGTCTATTCATAAAACATCTGTATTTATTATTTATATAAAATCGAAAATCTATAAGATATGTACCTACGTACAAAGAAAACGAAGTTTCAACTAAAACATGAATACTGTATGTTTCGGATTTATTAGACATGAAACTAATGGAAACAAAAAGTTTTTCTTGTGTTAGAATAACGTGCAGCCATAACCTTGGCTAAAGTACGGCTAAGCCGTGATAATCCTCACCTGATAATGCTTGAAAGGTACCTACTATAAGTCGACAATTCTCGCTTATTTCAGGTTCACTTCGGAAGCAGGTCAACTGGAAATCATTAAGTTTTGCAATTTAGAATCAGACAATTATTTTTGTTTTTAAGTGCGTCTTCTTACAATAGAAAAAAAGCTTGTTCTACATAGACACACAATGCATAAGACATAGATGTCTCACTCTCATTTCCTTATGTACCTGCGTCCATATCATCACGTCCTGTAGGACACTCCGGCATTTTTTACGCTTATCTCTACGAGTAGTATTAGGTACTTACATAGAGCTATGTCAAATATGCAGCTCTAAAAATCTATCTAACACCAGTGTTAGCTACTAACACACTTGATATTACGTATAACCAGTCAATCTTAGATTCTACTAATATTTTGGTATTCTAGATCTGGACTTTAATGATTATAAATCTTAAAATCTTTAAACTTTTTATCCATCTCAGAACCACGATTGATGCGTCGCTACCAGTGACAACACTACTAGAGGCACGGTCATCTCACTGGGTGTGTCCCATCCTAGCAGCGGTCACCGTGGCAGGGGTCTGTCTCGCGCTGACCGAGCTATGCCCACTGCTGTTCACTGTGCTGGTGGCTTTGGCGTCGCCGGAGTGGAAGGTCCTCACTAGATCCATGACCTACGAGAGCGCGACCACTGGAAGCCCGGTGTTGGCAGTATTCACAGCTGGTAAGTTGTATCACTAAGGTAGAATACTCGGGACTCACTCATACTTCTTATAAATTGTCCTGGCATAAGATGAGAGGATAACACAGTCAGGTCCCGAGTCCCCCCTACCTACTTAAAGTCTGGTATAGGCTAGCTAGAGGTTCCCATTATGTTTTGTTTGTGCTTTATTTCTCATAATGTCAGTATTAGATAAATACAATTAAATAATTAGTTAAATAAATTGTATTGATAGTAAACATTGAATAACTTTCCCAAAAATAAATCATTTTATACGTATAACAAGTATGTCATTATTTAAAAAATATTTAAAAAATAAGGGTTTATCTAAAATAATAAACTAAAAAGCTTAAGGTGACGTGGGTTCACAATTTGCAAAACTGTGCGTGTTTTTGAAAAATCACTGTTATTAAACTATTTAACATAAAAATCTTAAGGATTTTCTACAGACACCCAAAATAGCTAAAACACGATTGAGCATTTTTGGCTCGATAGAAAAAAATCACAAACATACCTCTAAACTTGCCTCGAGCGCGGCTCCGACTCTTCTTTCGCTCCCGACAAATATTTCACTGTGTTTTATTTATTATTTTTTTGTATTCTATTTATAATTTTTTCTGTAGCCAAAACGGATAGATATTTAAATAATACATTTTTTGTTATAATTTTCATATAAAAAGGTGATTGTATAAAATAGTAATACGTTTTATAAAGGCAAATTTAGGCAAATTTAGAGGTATGTTTGTGATTTTTTTCTATCAAGCCAAAAATGCATAATCGTGTTATGGCTATTGTGGGTGTCTGTAGAAAATCCTAAAGATTTTTATGTAATTTTTTTGAGGAATAAACTGTGGTAGTTTAATAAAAGTGATTTTTCAAAAACACGTACAGTATTGCAAATTGTGAACCCACGTCGCCTTAAATTGCTCTTAAAGACGAATCAATTGAGCCTAAACACGGTGGGGTTATATTACATTACAGAGATGCCGCGGCCACCTTCGGGCGTCATCATGAGATCAGGTCATTGGTACCATAATATTGCATTGTCACCCAACTAACATAAGTATGTGAAGTTTCAGCTCAATAGAATAATGGGAAGTGGGTCTAATTTAGCTTGCAAGATTTGATAACGAACACAGACAACAGGTGAAACTAAATAAAGCACTAGAAATACCTACCAAGCGCGATCTCAATTTTCTACCAAAAGTTACCATACTCATGAAAGTAGGTACTCACTAATTTTACTCATGTACACTTAGGTACACTCATTCTGCATTACGAAATATGAAATGTTGTATGATGTAAAGGTACCTATAGGTCTAATAAACAACAAATATGATGTTGCAACAGATTCAAGCATGTTTGTAATTGCACTTGGCGTGTTTCGCCACATCCTAATACAACGGTCAAATGTTATGGTATGTCCATCAACGCACTCCAAGGTCTCTCAGGCCGATAATGAACGATTGCTGTAACTGACTTTAACTGCTTTATCCGAGAAAACTGGTAACTAATAACTCTTAACCGTTAAAGTGTTTGTTAATGGGCACCTAACCTTGGCAAATTTTTATCCGTCATGAGCATGCACAATTCAACTCCTACCTACTCAGTCATCCAAAATGATTGGTTGCAAGGTTGCCACTGGCTTCCCTTATTAACTGCATCTTATTAGATAACAGATAAGAGTAAAATAAAGTTATTAGGTACGCCTTTTGTATTGGAAAAGGTACTTACACGGAATACAGAAAGGAGAATTTCTTATGGGACAGGTGTATATATTTTTTTTAATTTTTGAGTCAAGTTCAGGCTATGATAGTAAACTGCCAGTACTTTCCGTAAAAATATTTAGCAAACGGACGTAAAAAAGTGTGTAGTAGTGTGGGACCTCGACCTGTCCCGGCGCAGTCAGGTGAGTTCCCAGCTCCCACATGAAGTAGGTACAGAGTAGGTGTAGGCAGATGTAGTGGAGAGCAGTTAGAAACTCAACAACACTAATATACCGAGCGAGCGAAGCGTCTCAATTTCGAGATTAGCATTAGCCAATAATGCTTTTGTCCGTCAGTCTGTCTGTTTGTCTGTCGGTTTGTTCTCGCCTATAGGTCGCATTTATCAACCGATTCTCGTGAAATTTTATAAGCAGGTTTGATAATACTTAATACAGAAATTTTTGTCGATACAGTTTTTGGAATTTTTTCAAAATGGCGAAGATATGGGGGTTTAAAACTTAAACTTAAAATAAATGTCATAAAAAATTTTGTTACCCTTATTAAGACGCACCTTTTTTGTCTGAACAACTTTTTTATCCGATAAACTTCAACGGGTTAGGGGTTAGTCGCGAGTTTTACAGCTCACAGAGCCACAACTTTATAAACTTTATTTCACTTGATATAGCTGTTGTAGCACTCATATAAAAGTTATAATTTTTAGACTTTATAAGTAATAAATAGGTAGGTATTGCTGAATGTCCGTTCAGGATGAGAGATGGAAGTGGAATGGGTCAAATGAAAAGGGATGTATGAATGATTCGAAAATGGAATTAGGGAATGAGATTTGAAATGTAAGTAGTTATAAAAAGTAAGATAGACAGGATGAGATGGAGAAATGAGATGAAAACGAACATCAGCGATGACTGATTCACGCGTCAACTCATGAACGGGTGCCGCTAGTAGGGACTGGTCAGCTCGGACTACTCAGTGTTATTTATTTCTGTAAATTGGATTTGGCACTCGTTCGCCAACTTTACATGTTATATTGTGATAACATTGTATTAGGCATAATATCTTTGTAAATTGACAAAGCCCTTCCGGCGCGTAGGCGACCAATACTGTGTAAATGAGATTCTTCCGGCGTTTCTTCTCAACAGTGTTCGTTGCGAAACGCTTATCGGTAGCTTTTGCACTAAAAAAAATTAAAAATAATGACCTTCAATAAATGATATATTTATCCTACATTGAATTAAAATTTTTGACTTTGACTTTGACATGCAGCATGCAGATGGCTGCAGCATCGTTACGGGAGGACGAAAATCTTTTTCATATTTTGTTATAAGTCCTTTAGGGAAAGTTATTTACTTATATGAACTGCTGCATGTTCGTTTTTAGGGTTCCGTAGTCCACAAGGAACCCTTATAGTTTCGTCATACGTCCGTCCGTCCGTCTGTTTGTCCGTCCGGGCTCGTACTCCGCCGCTACTGCACCGATTGTCACAAAAATTGGTGGAGAGATAGATATTGAAGTTCCAAAAGTTTGTTCTTAAAATTATGAAAAAATGTTTTTTTTCCCATACAACAAAAAGTGAATGTATAAAATTAAATTTGAAATTTGAACCCCAACGTGTGGGGTATCGTTGAAAAGGTCTTTTAAAATGCAACAAAAACTGCAACTGCAACTTGAAACTATGTAGGTCAAACCCCCCAGTTTTGAGATAATCTACTACAAAGTTAAAATTTGAGGTGTCCCCCACCGTAACTTTTGAAATATTACTAAAATAATTCTGAAAAAAATGTGGTATATACCTCAAAGTATGTACTTTCAATTAAAACTATAGCGGTCTCGGTATCATAGATAGTTGTAGTTATTGTTTAATACGTCATAAATCGTAAACCGCAATTTACCTTTAGAACTTTTATATTATGTTACTTGCTGCTACACGGACTCGCCCATGAAGGGAACCCTTCATTCCGACTCGCACTTGGCCGCTTTTTACCTGATTTCTCCATCTCATTCCGTCTATCTTACATGGACGGACGTCCATAGTAGTACGGTCATGGCAAATTGTATCTGTCATATTTTAAGTTGAGTTATTGTTCTTATACTTCATTGGTGTATCTTTCTTTTATCAGGAAGCCTGGCGGCGATCTTAGCATTCGCATGTCCGCTGTCGCACATGATCACGCTGATGAACGCCAGCCACCTGCTCGGCATCGCGGTGCAGGCGCTACACTTCATCATTATGAGGTGTGAGCCCACCTCCGAGCAGAAGGAAGCGGGTGGTGAGCAAACTTACTTAAGTACCTAATGAGCAGGTTAAGAATTTCTGTTTTTTCTAAAGGTAGAGACTGACTGGTAGAGAATGCATTAGCGTCAATAAAGTTTTTAATAAATACATAAATAAATAAGAAACAATTCCAGTCAATTGCGCAACGTTCATATGTCAGATACCTATAAGCAAATTAAATAAACGGGCAAGTGCGAGTCGGACTCGAACATGAAGGGTTCCCTACCACCGTACAATGTTTTAAAACGCTGAAGAAACACGTTTCTTGTATGACGACCCCCTTTAATTTTTAACTTTTTAGGGTTCCGTACCTCAAAAGGAAAAAACGGAACCCTTATAGGATCACTTTGTTGTCCGTCTGTCCGTCCGTCCGTCCGTCTGTCAAGACCCTTTTTCTCAGGAACGCGTGGAGGTATGAAGCTGAAATTTATATCAATTACTCAGGTCTACTGTCCCTTGAAGCTGTGAAAAAATCAAACTTCTAAGCCAACGCAATCAAAAGATACAGCCGTTTATGCCGCAAATTTTCGACACTTGCAAGGGAATCAAAACCTACAGGGTGCTTCCCGTGAACTCAGAATCTTGAAATTTGGTACGAAGCAACGTCTTATAGCATAGATAAAGGAAAAATTACGAAAACCATAAATTTTTAGTTACATCACATAATATATTTTTTTTTAATAATTTTAAACTTACTACCCATTTCCTCATAAACGCGTAGAGGTATTAAATTGAAATTCATACCAAATACTAAACCTTGCAGGTTTGTACGGAACCCTCGGTGCGCGAGTCCGACTCGCACTTGGCCGGTTTTTTTTATTTTTAGTATTAGTTGTCATAGCGGTCATAGTAATATATATAATCGGTGAAAATTTCAAGTGTCTAGCTAATACGGTTCAAGAGATAGAGCCCTGTGATAGACGGACAGCCAGACGGACAGACAGCGGAGTCTCAGTAATAGGGTCCCGTTTGCACCCTTTGGGTACGGAACCCTAAAAATATGACAAGAGCTACGTGCTCATACGAAAAACAAAACAAAATCATAAAAAGCATATGACACTGGTCCTACATGACACAGAGTAATTATATGACCCTTCCATTTATTTCACAGATGTAGAATACAAAAGATTGGGCATCCAAGGGCCTCCGAGGTCAAAATCTGGAATAAAGAATAAACGAGTATTATGGTTCATACCTTCAGCCATCCGCCATACAAAAACCCTGGAAAGCATCAAATCAAAAGTGACAACAAAAGGTAAAGATTTCACACGCATATATAATTTCCGTATTCAAGATTTGGCTTCAGCTTTGCTCAAAACTGGACCTCTGACTTCTATTTCTTCCCCTCTTCTTCGCTCCTACGCCCGCAAAATCCTTTTGATGCATGAACAAAACTGTTATATCTACTTAACTCTTCCAGAAACAGAAGAACGCGAATGCTTACTCTTAGACGAGTACGCAGGATGTACCACTGAAGAACTAGACCAGGTGACAAGCTGCAGCAGTGGCGTCAGGGACGTGGCCTCTACAGAGATCGGGGAGGTCCCGTCGGACGGGGAGGCCAGTGAGCAGGACATATCCTCGGGAGACGACTCCACTGATATTGACGCTGTCGTCAAGGAATATAGAGACAGAATTCAGGTATTTAGGGAGAACGTCAAGTAGATCACGATAGATGAAATAGGGAAAGTCATAGCAGTTCCAGAACAAAAAAGGTACAGTAGTTCCTCTAAACAAACAACTAAAGGGACTACTGAGAACAAATGGTCTCAGTAGTTCCTTTAGTTTAGTACCTTTGAAGGAACTATAGAGAAAAAAAGCTCAGTAGTTCCTCCAAAGGAACCACTCTAAGGACTACTGAGAACAAACGTCAAATGGTAGGAATTAGCTACTTGAGGCGCAGCCACAGCATTATTTTAGTACTGCCTTGCCGAAAAGAGATATTTTTACACGCGTAGGTATGAGGCGTAATATGAACCGGTAAAAAAATATATTATTCAATGCCATATAGGTATCATATTTCAATGAATGTTACAAAATGACGTTGAGTTCAAAAGTGAAGATCCTGTCTAATATTAAAGACATTTAACCAGGTCGTCACGGCAACCCCTGAAGCCAAAACACCCGCGCCACCGTGCATCCGCGGCGCTCGCTGGTCAGCCGCCGGTGCCGCCATTCAGCTGATAGCCGGCGCCTTCATAGCTGTCGCCTTCTGCAACGACAACCTCAAGGTCTACATGTTCGCTACTGGAGTACCTCGTAAGTACCTGACACAACTTTTTACAAATTTCAGGAAAAAACATACTTATCACTATTTTTAAAGGGGTAATTGATGCAGTTATAAAGTTCTCGAACAATAATCACCGGCTAGTACTACCTACTCACGTGGTTTTTTTCCACCATTTCCCATTTTATAAAAGGGAGCAGACCTACCTACCTAACCAGAACTAAACACTTAACACTTTTGTATATGTTAACCTGATGTTAGTCTGAGTTTATGTCCAAACGAGAACCACAAGATTGACAGATGTGTCGTTATCCTAAAATTCCTAATGCTATGACCGGATGCCTTGTCTAGGCTACCCTATAGGATTGTTGCAAAATTCACCATCAACTTTCGCTAATGACTTAACATTAGGGAAAGTTGATGGTGAATTAGTTATTATTATTATTAGAATTAGTGTCGAATGTTTCAAACCAAACAAACTTGGCGCCGCACAGTCATCTCGAAAGCTTGGATTATTCTTGAGTGAAATCAAGAACGCAGCGGTTGACTGATCGAATTGATGACGTGTTGTGTCTGCCCTTTGCCCCGACAGGGGGACATAGGAAACGAAGAGAGAGAAGGAAGTAACGTTTCAGTTGATATGATACGCGCTACTCTTACAAGTAAATTTTTTCTCATTTCAGTGTGGTTATGCGGGACTTTCATATGTGCGTGGCAACCTGCACACAACCTCAGCATGAGGAAGACTCAGCCCGTGGAGGGCCCCCTCACGCTGCTGACGTCGATGCTGTTCCTTACACCCTTGATGGTGGACTCATGGCCTGCCATCACATTGTTCGCTGGAGCAGGTTTGTTCGTCATTCATGTAAGTAGCCAACACTGTTGTCTAGCTAGGTCCAAGCGTTTACAGGATTCTGAAGCAGAACTAAGTTATATTTTTAAAATTAGATGAAAGTTGCACCATGTAGAAAGTATGTAACGAAGTGGTGGTGGAAAACAGACTAGAAAATGTAGCAGCACGGCTTGGTAATCATTTGACATTGGTTAACAGAAAGCAGTTAGAAAGAAAGAAATTGGTAGAAACGACATTAAAAAAAAGAAATATACAACGTTTTGCCAAAATAAGACACTACAAAATTCTACCAAAATGGTCTCAGCTCAGCATAGCCTTTAAATAAATCATATCTACTCCTTAGTCCTGATCTTTCGCCGTGTGGGTCCCGGCAAAGAAGAATTGGACCACTCCATCTCTTCCTGTGGATGTCGTAAAAGGCGACTAAAGGACTAAGCACAAACATCTCGTGCTAAAATTGCATTCCCAAGGAGGGTTAACGTCGGGCGGCGGCCGGTTGTAAAACTTTTCGCTCAAATACATTCCCAAACTGGGTTGACGTCAGGCAGGCGGCCGGTCGTAAAACTATAGCCAAGTCATTTAAACTGTTTGGGCTATTTCTTCTCCATTTGGCAAGGTCTTTGGCATCCTTGAGTGACCTATTGAAATGCATGTTATATTTGGAGAAGAAAAAGCAGGAAAGCGCACCCCGGGCTCCGAAGCAGCACAGCTGAGGATGCAACCGGGAACGCGCTTAGACGAAGAAGAGACTCCTGGTCTTTCTTTGCTACGGCAAGAAGGTCATCTAAGATTCCAGGTCAGAAGACCTATTCTACTCTGCCGGGAACCACACGGCTAATGTTAAAATAATGGTTTTTTTTTAATATGTATGGTCAGGTGTGGTAATATACGCGCGTTGTGAGCGCTGGTGCGGTGACCTGGCGGTGCAGCAAGCCCGCAGCACCCTGGAGCGCCGCAAGCTGCAGCAGGTCTCAACGGTGCCCCTGGCTGGCGCGCGACTAGCGCACATTGACACCGTCTATATCACCAGGTGCCTCTCAATTCAATTCATTTATTGCATTTCATAATGTACACCAGTTCTAACTACTAAAAGTCACTGTCTTCAAATAGCACAATATGAACCCTGACGGGCATCACAAAACGATATAGGTTTTTTGTTTTTAATTTAAGGTGAAATGGTAGCATAAGTGGCACCCTCATTTTACATAAATTGTTTAAAACTAAATATGGTGATATTTAACAATTTGATTTGTATCAATATCAACGTCTAAAAAGACCTTTAAACTATTTAATGAATAACCTTTGGAAGTAATATTGGTAGTCCGTCTAGTTTCAAAACGGGTTTTCGCCAAAAGTGGCCACTTTTTATGACTACTAGTAATAATTTCAAAGGTTATTCATAAAATAGTTTGATGGTCTTTTTGGACATTGATACAAATCAAATTTTTAAATATCACCATATTTAGTTTTTAACAATTTATTTCAAATGAGGGCGCAACTTATGCTACCATTTCACCTTAATGTCAGCGAGATCATTTTGTTAATAGAGTAAAAAGGTAATGTCAATTAATTTTTACTTGGTATAGTTTATAATGTCAATTTCAATTGAATTTTTTATCGTTAAAGTACTCGTCCAATTTATAATACGCTTTATATGCTGAAATTGATTTTTTTTTTATAAAAAGTGAATATTTTTTCTTCATTCCTCTAGCTATCTCTAGCCAGCTCCTCTGGTTATTTACCTCAAGTTTCTTTGCCCGTATCTGTAATCTTCAAGGTATAATCAATACGTGAAATGGCACACAATACGCACAGCTTTCTTGGTGATGTTAATGGAGTGGTTTGTCAATGAAATTGCACACACTTAATACATTGCATCTTCAAAAATTTACTTCATACAAAAGACATCAACGGGTCACAACTCACAACACAAGTAAATATAGGTAATATCTTCTGCACAAAATGGAATAAGTTCTTTCAAATTTATGATCAACACTACACACAAGTCACAACTTCAAAATACCTACAAGTATTTCTTGAAGTGACCTACCAGAAGTTTCACTGTGCGAACGACTTCTGTCCAACAACATCATGCCAATAATTTGTTCCAGATGACATGAAGATGACTCGGACACGAGTCTGGATAATCTGATCGACGCTGACGAAGAGCTGGAGCCTGACGATGAATGACATGACGTTGCAAATATTCTCGTAGTCACTCACCATCATTCACTTTCATACGTGAAAAATTATCGTTAGCTACTTTGAGTTTCAAATATTTCATATTTGTAAACTGACTTACCACATCCTTATTTAATTATAGTCTATTCGTTCAATTGAAAGGCATAATGTCCACGCGCTTCAGAGGCGGCATCGGCTCTTACTAAGACGCGGCCTTTGTGGTGCCGACGGCATGCAAACCAATTTAGTTAATGAACTTATTGAAGTCTCAAGCTGGCTTTGAATTTTTCGAATGAAATAATTATGTCCTTAGATAAAAGTGACTTGGCTCTGACCACTGAAAGTTTTAAAAGCAAGTGAAATATTAATTTCATTATGTAATGTAATGTTTGATTCTCTCAAACATATCAAACCCAGTCTATCATTACTACTACTAGTCAGTCAATCATTACTAAGAAATGGCAAGTGGTTTCGTTATGTATCTGCAGTAGTAGGTACACTCAACTTTGCCTAACCGAATAGGGGGATGTGGACTTTGTCCGAAAAATTGTATTTGATTTAGTCCGTCAGTTAGATATCCAAAAATAATGGACCCATATTTTTCGGTTTATCAAAGTAGTGAAAATTCACAAAGATACAGCGCGTCGAAGCTTCGGAGTGGGGGTGATTGACGTCACCGTCAAGTGAAAATCGTACTTGATCGTGACCGGAATTTAAATACGCTCTATCTTTGTAATTAATTGCTTATCAGAAAAAAGAAGAGATACGTAGGTACTTATGAAGGTACAATATTTTTTAACAATCTACGTGATGAGCTAAACATATATTTTTAGTCCACATCCGTATTGCATGGTGCGGCGCGGTTCTCCACGCAAAGCCGCGACGCACACTGTAATGTCAAAAAAGTATTTTGTGATCAGCACATTTGTGATATCATCCAAGTGGTTCGTGTTATTGTAGTGTTAAATCTGCTAGATTAGATCGATGTCTTGTCTACCTATTATTAGGATATTGACTGTAAATATTCTTCTATGAACTGTTAGGCCTCGTGTCCACGTATCCGGTTTGCGGCCGTACAGCGCGACGCCGTCGCCGGCTATGCGTGTCCACGTGCACGGCGCCCGGCACGGTTGGTGCGTGGTGGCCTGCTGCGGTGCGGGTCAGCTAAGTGCCCGCTTAGTTTAAAACTTTTTTCGTAAATTTCTCGCAAACTACTTACTTCTAATTATAGAATATATTATTTGATAGGTAGAAATAAAATGCTCCACGAAAATGTATTTTATTAGTCTGTAGACCTTATTTCATTTATTCACGAAGGGCCCCGTTGGAAGTACGTATTGGTTTTTAGGGAATTTTAGGGAAATCTGTTGAGGTAGCAATATAATAGTATATATAACATTTCTGAATTAATTTCCATCGTATATAGACGGCACACGCCGTGGGTACGTACGTCCGGCTACGTGAACAAGCTCTCATAGACCGCCATACCATACTAGTCATAACATACTACTATACCTGTGCGCCTGACGCAAGCGAGGCGCGAGCCGTGCCCGGCTGCAAACCGGGCCGTCGCCGGCGCCGGCGACGTGGATACACCTCCTAGAGGCTTCATACATTACTGATCGACCGTACGGCGGTCCGGCGCGCCGTACGGCCGCAAACCGGATACGTGGACACGAGGCCTGGCGTGTTCACACCAAACGTATAGTCGGCCGCCGAGACTGAGCGCGCGTTACGCAGTTTATCGCTTTTCCATATACAGGGTCTAACAAAATATACTGAAACTATGTTGATGGTTTTAAACTGAGAGTCGCACAGAGAGCCATGGAGCGCGCTATGCTTGGCATCAGGTTGCTGGATCGAGTTCCTAACACCGTAATCCGACAACGTACTAAAGTACAAGACGTTGGTATAGCGGTGATGAACTTAAAGTGGAACTGGGTAGGACACCTGGCCCGACGGAGTGATGGCAGGTGGAGCAAGGCTCTGTCCGAATGGTGGCCCAGAACGGGTGAGAGAAGCGTCGGGCGTCCGCCTATGCGATGGGTTGACGATATAACCAAAGTCGCGGGTCGCACCTGGATGAGAGTAGCACAGGACCGAGATGGGTGGCGTCGACGAAGAGAGGCCTATGCTCAGCAGTGGGCGGAAGAAGAGCTGGGATGATGATGATGATGATTTTAATGGTGGATTCAGTCCATAATACTGAACAACTTTCCCCAAAGAACGTATACCGAAACATGAAAAATAATTTTTGACCTTCCATACAAGTTGACCGATCAGCTGTACCGAGTTTGTAGGGAAAGCCAAAAATTATTTTTCATATTTCGACATATGTTCCTTGGGGAAAGTTGTTCAGTATCATGGACTGAATCCACCTTAAAATAATTTCAGTATATTTTGTTAGACTTTATATATTTAACTTCTCGTTCACACCGACCGAACCGAACCGACAATACTAACAGAGAGCATGCTCACAGTCGGCGGCGAACTATACGTTTGGTGTGAACACGCCCTTAGGCTTCCATCATTGTGGTTTTGTGTGAGCTTGACCCAAACAGACTAATTGGATAGACTACTAGATACTCTCTCAGACTACAGAAGTATTTATAATGATGCCAAATAAACGAGGAAGTTTTTCAGTTTCCCACGAGCTTATGGAAATTACAGATGATACTAATATTACTGTTGTTATTCGACCTCTGATTTAATTTCCTAAGCAATTGTTTATTTTAATACTTACAGTCTGTCCTGTCAATCTGCGGGTCTCCATCCGTCCATAAACACATACACATAACATTGTCATTTCGCTGTCGTTGGGCACTGCTTGGCATGATGCTTAATCGAAATTGAATCGTTAGAAACTGTACATAAGGATCAAATTATAATCGCTTATGTACGTACATGCCTTATTCTAGATTAATGAGATTAGGTTATTGGTCCGATAGACATTTCTTAGACATAAAGATAAAAAAATCGGCCTAAGTAATAATATAATTAATGTTGATGTAAAAATTCAACACAAATAAATTATTAGAACTTTGTCATCTTCTATTTGCAATAAAAATCTGCTCTGTGTAACATTGTTTTATTTCAAAATACTTTTAGCTTCATTTTTCTAACAAATACATTTTATACAATTCTTCAGCTGATTTATCGTCGAAGTCTGGACTAAATTTCACTTCAATTACTTCTTTGAAACCTTCACTTGTTGTAGGATCTTTGTATTTATTTCTGAAACAAATAAGAATAAAACATATACAGGGTGACTTTTTAAACACTGTCCAAAGTTTTGTAGCAAGTTCAGTCCATAATACTGAACTACTTTCTACAAAAAAAGTTATTAAAAATCGATAAAAATTTTTCGTCCTCCCATACAAATCAGCGCTCAGACAGACGGATTTTGTATGGGAGGACGAAAAATTTTGACAGTGTTTAAAAAGTCAGCCTGTATTTTTATTAATAATGTAGCATTATACATTTTATATCACCCAACGCAGTTCCTCAGTCTGCCAGAGACCCTGAACGTCATTGAAATATATGTCTCAAATTATAATGAATCGCGATTCACGATTCACTACGCGTAGTCATAAATGTCATGATAAGTTATATCACGTTAATTTTAACAATATTATATCTCACTTGTAAGTATGAAACACAATGTCATTGACTGGCACATGGTTGATTTTCATGAGCTCCCTGAACTTGTTGTTGTGTTGCGCGTGCGCCTTCGTCGCCGCCATCTTTGCGCAGCGGCACTCAACCTTCATCTCTTTGCATAACCCGATCCAACGAGCGCGGGATTCTACATCGGGATTAGTGCTGTCCACGATAACGCTTTTACCTCTCTGTAAAAGGTACATACATAAATATATATTAAATTCGTCATACAATTTTCAAAATTTAGCAATTTTGGATTTGGCACTCGTTTGCAAGCTGAACATATTATGTTATGATAACATATTGTGTGCCTAACAAAATAGAATACTAAAACTATTTTAAAGCTGAATTCAGTCTATGATACTGAACCACTTTCTTCAAGGAACATGAAGGCCTTCCATACAAATTGACCGATCAGCTAATCCGAGTTTCTAGGGAAAGCAAAAATAAACGGGCAAGTGCGAGTAGGACTCGTACATGAAGGGTTCCGTACCACCGTACAATGGTTTAAAACGCTGAAGAAACACGTTTCTTGTATGACAACCCCCTTTAATTTTTAACTTTATCTTATTTTTAGTATTTGTTGTTACGAGTATAGTGGTCAAAGTAATACATAATTGGTGAAAATTTCAAGTATCTAATTAATGCCATTATAAAGATCGAGTTAAAAACGCTGAAAAGAACACGTTTCTTGTAGGACGTCCCCCTTTTAGCTTTACATTTTTTTTATTTTTAGTATTTGTTGTTATAGCGGCCACAGTAATACATAATCGGTGAAAATTTCAAGTGTCTAGCTATTACGGTTCGAGAGATAAAGCCCTGTGACAGACGGACAAACAGACGGACAGACGGATGGACAGACAGACGGACAGACAGATTGACAGACAAACGGACAGACAGACGGACAAACAGACGAACAGACAGCGGAGTCTCAGTAATAGGGTCCCGTTTGCACCCTTTGGGTACGGAACCCTAAAAATCATATTTCGATGCACATTCCTTGGGGAAGTTGTTCAGTATCATGAACTGAATCTACCCTTAGAATAGTTTAATTTTGTTAGATGTTATCAAATACAGAAAAATAAAAAATAGATGCACTAAAATATTAAAAAATTATCAAAAAATTTTCTTCCGGTGGTTGTAATAATTACTTGTAAATTGAATGCTACACTATTTCTATCTTTTTTGAACATAATATTAAGCAGAATTTACCAATCGACAGCTTGAACTAACTTCACCTTAATATATGCACTTGTACTCGTATTAATATACAATATTGGGGACTTACTTGCAACAATGTCTTAGCCTCAGCGGCGCACTTCTGCCAGGAACCAAGAACATCTCGACAAACAGCCACGTACTGATGGTCAGATTTCTTCTCGATTTGTTTTGATAAGAATGATTTACCACTGCCAGGGAATCCCACTAAAACAAGTACCTGAAAAAAATACTCTATTAACTCTCTCTCATCTCAGCGTATTCCCAGTTGCATCCTCAGCTGTAATGCTGTGAAGCCCGTGGTCTGCTTTCCAGCTTTTCCTTTTCCACTTCACACGGTCTTAAGCATTCTTGGTTGTAAGACCACTGGCACGCATATCGTCCTTGACGACGGCAAGCCAACATTTCTTGGTTCTACCACGTCTGCCGGGCCCCGGCGGGGGCAGCATGGCTATACATTTGTTTCCCACATTCTTGCTGGTTTCCGCAAGACATGACCGTACCAGCGTAGTCGACTTTTCTGCAGTTTGACTGCTATGTCACGGACATGAAGGCTGCTCATGACATGAAGGACATGCGGATGCGGGTGTTTAAAAAAATAATCTATTAACTTGTTTATTATCATAACATCGTCTTCATCATCTCAGCCCTTCTTCCGCCCATTGCTAAGCATAGGCATAGGCTTTGTGCTTCTCTCATACACCATAACTTTGACTATGTTGTCAACCCTTCTTATCACTGGACGTCTATCGTTTCTGTCACTTTCTAGGCCACCATTTGGCCAATGCCTTACTCCACCTGCACACTCTATCAAGCTACCCAGTTCTGCTTTAAGGTTATGGCCGTTTTTACCTTTATAATAACATTTAATATTAATTTTACCTCTTTTTCCTTACTAATAAGTCTGTCATTAAATGGTGCAGGCGAAAGTTCCTTAGGACAAAACTCAGGTTTGTTCATGGGAACATTAGCTATGGAATGTCCTAAGAAAAACTGCTCTGGAGTGTAAAATTTCAGTCCAATGTTTTCTGCCATTAATTTGTCTGCCATGGAATGATCCTTCTTCTTGCCAGGAGCCCAGTTAGCTGCCCTGCCAGCTGCATCTCCACAATAGAAACTCTGCACCATGTCTACATCTACCCCATCATTTCTCTGAAACAGAGATGACAGTTAAAATCACAAATATGTACACAAATTATTATATTTTATATTAGCAAACAATATTAGCAAATACATACCTTTTCCGTTAAGTACTTCCACATTCCAGTTAAAGGTTTCCTATAAATACCTTTTCCAGTCGCTATAAAAGCCTGAATAGGCACATCAATTTTTTTGACCAGATTTTCTATCTTCTTTTTAAAATCTTCTATTTTAACCCTTCCATTTCCAATTGGTGCTTGGTTACTCATTATAACAAGTTTGAACCCTTCAGAGAGCTTCTCTTTCAACTTTTGCATTACGGGAGGGAATGCTATTTGCCAATCATTTGTATCTACAGGATGTACTTTACCAGACTTTGTTTTGATTATGGTGCCGTCCATATCAAAAGCAGCAATTTTACTACTCGATTTGACTCCTTTCGTAGTAAAAATATACAGTTCACCTTTGTCAATTTCTTCCCACAAATCATGAAGAGTTTCTTTAATATTTGCATCATCAGAACCCATTTCAGTTTTCAAAAGTTTATTTAACTGAACTGAACTACCTTCTTGTTCAAGTTTTCTTTTATGAGAAACTTTTGATTCAATATAGTCTTCCGGTGGAGGATCAAACTCGATCATATGGATATAGTTATTCAATAAAACTTCCAACCTGGACCCGTGGCCGACTTTGTAAACTTCATTTTTTTTTAATGCAAATCCATCTAAACCAGAAGGATTTATTCCAAGCTGCTTTATTTTAACCAAACAGTTTTCACAATCTGCTTTAAGCCAAACTACAAAAAATATTACATACACTTAGCATTAAACAAAAGAAAAGGTTAACACTTATTTTTCTTAAAAATGTCTCCTCAACATATTTATAACCACAGACCTAAAATGTTTTTTAACAACACATACCTTTTCCCGTATTTATCTATTATGGGGTGGAGACAGCCTCAAAAGCCGTAATACTCCCAAATGCCATTCTCAGTGTGACCTAGATAATGGCTTTATATAAAGAAAACAAGAATTATAAACATTTAAGCAGTTACAGAACGCCACTACATCGCATATTTACCTAGAAGTGTGAACCAGTGTGAACCAAATTTCAATACTTAATTGAAAATGCCCACTCAATTAAATGGTAAGAAAGGCAAAGTTATCCAACTTTGCCTTTCTTACCGGCAAAAGAAAGGCAAAGTTGGATGTAAATGTGAATCTAAAATATCAATATAATCTAGAGGGTCCATTGCTATAACTAGCTTGGGCTGACCGCCTGTATCCACCAGACGTATTCATCATTTAGCTTGGTTTACTTGTGAGGTTAGAAACCACAGTTCTAGTTTTGCAAAATAAAACTTACTTTGTTGCCGCGAACAAGATTGGTCCTTAATTTTTGTTATTTTACTGCGACCTACTGAGGTCTCTACGTTGTGAGACAACTGGATAGGAGGGTGTGAGTTCATTATGCATCTTAAAATACATTGCCGAGACATACTTCACAAATTTATAATATATAAATTATAATTTTATAAGCAAAAATGTACACTCATATGGATTTTAAAGATCTTAAATTTCAAACAAAATTCGAGTTTTTCAATCATTCATTGCCCACGTCCATTGCACAAAATTTGTAAACAAACAAAACATATGGATGGAATCCACTTGACGTTCATGACCTTCATTTCATGACGTTCATCATAGACAAATGTCTTTTTTTTTTCATTAAATAATTTTACGGCTCTGGATACAAGTCCTTTGGAGCCTATCTTTAATTTTGTTCTTTATTCCTAATCCTAACAAGTTACAATCAAAGGGTGGTGTAGGCCTTTGACTGCTTCAAGGGAGCTTCTGGCGACAAATCTGTACGAGTCCACTGGTTTTCATAGACGACTGAGTGGCGGACGAAGCCCGAAGACGCTCACAGTCCGCAAAACAAATATCACTACAGCCGTACTATGACTGTCCACTTCAACTATTTTACACATTGTTCATGAGCATGAGCATTTATAACACCAAACAACACCAATTTCATATTAAAAAGTCCACTAAAATCTATTTGCAAAATAATTTAAAGCAAACCCCAACCGAACCCTTCCCTTTGACTTCCCGCCAAAAACTCTACACAAATGGCTTTTCGTTTTTGAAATTTTTTTTTTCGGAGTTTCATTTTTTGTACCAACATTCACAAACTTAAATACTTGGTGAAAATCTTGAACTCGATAAATAATTTTGACCGTGTGTCGTGCGTGTCGTGTCCGGTGGGTGTCCGATACTCCAATCAGAACGCGATCGGTGAGTTGGATAAGTTGGATTCTTTCAGGATTCTTTGGTGTTGGATTCATGGGTTGGATTGAAAAACAACATGTTTATTATGTGTTTCACTGACTCCTTCGTTGTACAAAAGCACTCCTAATTTGAAAAATGCGTCTCCTGGCAAAATAAGCTTTGACGAAGTTTGATCGCCACTATAAAAAAAAACAACCTTTTGTCAACGCAACGTCAACGTCAACACGACACGCTAGGGCGATGAGATGTCAGACGTGCAATGCAATCGTAAAATAAAATTAATACAAATCGTAAATGTGTGTGGAATTTAGGTTCCTTTAAAATTTTTAATCAACACGCTGCTTTCCCAATATTGATGTATAAATAATAACGTTGTTTAGTTCGATAATAATTTTAAGATACATAAAAATAAAGTTTCACACATAATATATTCGTGAAAATTAAGGTTTCGTAAAAATTACTGACGTGTAATATTTTTGTTGGCTAGTCTTGTTTGATTCATATAAAAAAAAACATTTATTTCAGGCGATAAATGCAATAATCATGTCCTTAACTAAACGAAAACGTTCGGTGGAGCATGAGAAATTCATTGAAAATGGGGAACCAGTTAATGAACATAGCCGGAGTGATATCAAGGGAGATGAATTAAATATTGCTGTTTTATTATTCTTGTATACTCTGCAAGGTATACCTTTAGGCCTCGCTGGAGCTGTGCCAATGCTGCTTCAAAACAGAGGAATAACATATACTCAACAGGTAACAATATATATTACAATGGTTAGACTGCTTTTAAAAAATTAATTACTACAGATTGTGATTTTTTCCTGGCATGTGATATTTAAATTTCCCAAAATCGATATAAATAAAAATGATTTTTTTATTTTGTTTGTCCTCCATACATTCCTAAACCATTGATCAAATTGAGATGAAACTCAAGGGTCTGTAGGGAAGGATGCCTGTGAAGGCTCTTTGTCTTTGCTGCATTGTAGTGCATGCTGGGTGCAGCTAGTATACAACTTACTCATATTTTCTAACAAAAGTATTAATTTACAGGCAGAATTCAGCTTCGTAAACTGGCCATTCAGTGTCAAATTACTATGGGCTCCTGTAGTAGATGCCTTGTTTTGGCCAGAATTCGGAAGACGTAAAACTTGGCTTGTACCAGTGCAGTACCTGATTGGAATTGTCATGATTATCATGTCAAGCAGTGTGACAGACTGGCTCGGTTCGGACAGCCAAGCTCCGTCTATGATGTTTCTTACTATTTCTTTTCTATTCCTAAACTTCTTGGCCGCTACTCAAGATATAGCTGTTGATGGATGGGCACTGACTATGCTAAAAAGGTATGTAACTACTAAAAAAGTAAAATTTAATAAGTGTTAATATGAAACTACACATGCCATGTGGTTCCCGGCAGAATAGAATAGGACCACTCTAAGTCATCCCGTGGGTGTCGTAGAAGGCGACTTAGAAAACACAAGCTAAACAAAGCTTATAAACATCAGTGAGATCTCCAACCCATCTGGCCAGCATGAAGAGTGTATACCAAATACTCTGGCTATTCTCACCAAGTATGGCTCTGGTAGTATAGAGAGGGTTGTGCTCCTGCAGTGAAGACTAAAAAAGACCTGATGATGATGATGATGCTTATAAAGTTTTATTGTAGAGAACTATTAATTGAGTCCTACATTTCTTTCAGATGTAATGTTGGGCATGCATCAACATGTAATACAGTAGGCCAAACCGCTGGGTTTTTCTTGGGCTATGTATTGTTCCTCGCACTTGAATCTCCATATTTCTGCAATAAATACATTAGAAGTGAGCCTCTTGATACTGGTCTTGTAACTCTGGCCAGTTTTCTGATGTTCTGGGGCTGGATCTTTATCATCACGACAACGATGGTAGCTTTCCTGAAGCATGAAGCAAATGATGTGGTGAATACACAGGAAAGCCAAGTGAAGGGCATGAGTGACATTGTGACTGCATACAAACAGTTGTACACTATTGTTAAGCTGCCAGCTGTACGCACATTAGCTCTGGTGCTATTCACAGCAAAGGTAAACATATATATGCTATTAGTTTAAGGTGAAGGTGAACTTCAAATGATCTTGAAGTGTGAAATAAATTGTTAACTCGTAAATATGGTGATAATTTCCATATTGCTCTTCGTCATGCACTAGATATCCTTTTAAATTATTTTATGAACTGCCGTTGAAACTATTATTGGTGATCCGTCTAGCTTTAAAACTTGCCGTGGCCACTTTTGGCGGAGGCAAGTTTTAAAGCTAGACGGACTAATGTAAATACTTTCAATGGTGGTTCATAAAATAATTTAAAGGGCTATCTAGTGCATGACAAAGAGCAATATGGAAATATGTATATATATATATTAGGTCCTTACATATGAAATTGCCGTTCAGTATCAAAAAAGTGAAACAAGTTTTTTTTAATGAAATTATTATTTAATCAATCGAAGTATGCGCCGTTGTTATCGATACACTTCCGCCATTTTATAGGCAGATCATTGATACCTTTGGAAAAAAATCCTGGGAGCGAGAGTCGAACTGTTTGAAGGCGGTTTTGACTGCCTCATCAGATTTGGTTCGGTCACAGTCTCGGTTGTTTAATGGCGAGCTTTTCCATCATTGTTTGCAATTGTTGGCAATACAAGTCTGCAGTAATCGTCTGGCCTGATCTCAAGAAGCTGTAGTGGATAACACCAGCACTGGTCCACCAAACACTAACCAGAATCTGCTTTTTGGTCAGTTTTCGCTTAGGGCAAGGTTTTGCCGGTTCTCCAGGGTCAAGCCATTGTGATGATCGCTTCCGATTGTCGTACAGGATCCATTTCTCATCACAAGTCACGATACGGTTCAAAATCCCCTCATTATTGTGGCGATTAAGCAAAGAAACGCAGCAAGCAACGCGTGTTTGTTGGTTTGCTTCAGTCAATTCGTGCGGTACCCACTTTTCGAGTTTTTTAATTTTTCCGATTTGGCGCAAGTGGATAAGTATCGTTTTGTCACTTACGCCGAAGGCTGCTGCTAATTCAGAAGTGGTTTGAGATGGATCCGCTTCCACTATCGCCTTTAATTCTTCGTTATTCACTTCAGTATCAGGTCGTCCACGAGGCTCATTGTGTAAATCGAATTTGAATTTGGAATTCCTAATGAAACGCAAGATATTTGATTTTAAAGTTGCCAGTATTGAAAATCGGCAATTTCATATGGAAGGGCCTAATATCACCATATTTACAAGTTAACAATTTATTTCACACTTCAAGGCCATTTGCTTATCCCTTCACCATAATTGTTTATGTAAATATACAGATGTCTAGATATCACTTTTAACAAAATATACGGAAACTATTTTTAAAACAGATTCAGTCCGTCCATAATGCAGTATGGACGAACAAATAAGTACTTGTTTTTGATATTGAAATAGTTTCAGTATTTTCTATTAGACCTTGTATGTGTCATAGAGAAAAATTTAAAGCACTTGAACAATTTTATCAAAATTGTAATTAAAATAATTTTGCTTGGAGTTTTTTTGTCTTGTAATGTCTTTTAACACATTCACAGTTCATAGTCCATTTACCAAACAGAATGGAAAAGCAATTGTTTGTGACTCCACAGACTGTTAATGTGTTAATGTTTCGGTTTTGCAGCTTGGATTTTGTGCCAGCGATGCTGTATCAGGTCTCAAACTGGTGGAGGCAGGAGTGCCTCGTGAAGATCTAGCTTTACTTGCAGTACCTTTAGTCCCAGTACAAATTATAATGCCTGTGGTAAGTTATCAGAACCATTAATTTTATAATTGCAGTAAAAATTTTAAAACACTTCAAAACGCATAAAAGTGCAACTACAGAAACCACAGACAAATCGCTTGTAGAAAATGTAGAAATCACGAAAATGTGTTATTCAGCTATGTGCTGAATAATTTTATAATTTTGTTTGTTTTTGAATACATTCATAAGTGTATATTCCAACTGTTTGTATTTAGTCCAAGATACAACTTTTACTTTTTAAACACCAGCCAAATTTTTGGAGAAGTTCAGTCCATGATACTGAACTAATTTCTATTAAAAAACGTTATTAAATATCGATAAAAAAAAATCGACCTCACATACAAAATCTGTTAGGCTGAGCGCTGATTTGTATGGGAAGACGAATTTTTATTATAGTTTTTCGTTGATTGTATTTATGTATAGTAGTTCAGTATCATGGACTGAACTTGCTCTAAAAATTTGGCTGGTGGTTAAAAAGTCAGCCTGTATTCAGTTTTGAGTGCCTATGTTACTTGGGAAAAGTTGTTTGTCATTCACATTTATTATTTTGTTTTCAGTTATTTGCAGAAAAAAATATTAGCAAGGCTTTATTTTATTTTTTAGATATTAGCAAAGCACACCACAGGTCCAAAACCACTGTCGTTATGGTTGCGAGCGTTCCCGCTGCGGCTGCTGGTGGGTCCGCTGGCCGCGGCACTCGTGGCAGCCACACCATCGCTTCTTGGTGACTCTGGACCTTCGTATTCATACCTATTCATACTACTGACATTGTACATATTCCACCAGGTGAGTAAAACACACATTGCTTAATAGATTATTTAAAATCTTGTCCAGTAGTTCCTAAAACATGGATAATGATTAGCATCATGTAAAAAAATCATATTCACGTTTTTACACCATAAGAATTTATTAGGTATTATTTTTTATGTACCTACTATACAGAGTTACTGATATCTAACGCATAACCTTTCTGGTGCAAGTTCAGTCCATGATACTGAACTACTTTCCTTAATAACCATTATAAAAAGACGAAAAAAAAATTTCGTCTACCCATACAAAATCCATTTGGTATCATGGACTCAACTTGCACCAAAAAGCTTATGCGTTAGATACTAGTAACCCTGTATAGTAAAGTTAGAGATATTTACGGTTCTAAACCCTGGCGTGTCTGCACTGTGCACGTAAATTCACGTCAAAAACAGGGTAGCCTTAAATGAATTTGTATTAAACAAAGACAGTCAGCATAGCCGAAAACTAAATGAGTATACTAGATTATTAAATTTTTTATTCCCCTAAAATTCCTATTTACGAGTATTTATTAATAAAACCGGCCAAGTGCGAGTCGGACTCGCCAATGAAGGGTTCCGTAGCAACAAGTAACATTTTACGATTAAAGACGTATTAAAAAATAACTATCTATGATACCGAGACCGCTATAGTTTTAATTGAAAGTACATACTTTGAGGTATATACCACATTTTTTTCAGAATTATTTTAGTAATATTTCAAAAGTTAAACCTCAAATTTTAACTTTGTATTAGATTATCTCAAGACTGGGGGGTTTGATCTACATAGTTTCAAAGCAGTTTTTGTTGCATTTTAAAAGACCTCAACGATACCCCACACTTTGGGGTTAGTCCAATTTAATTTTTTAAATTCACTTTTCCTTGTATGGAAAAACTTTTCGTTGGCTGAAAAAAAAACATTTTTTCATAATTTTAAAAACCACCTTTGGAACTTCAATATCAATCTCTCCACCAATTTTCGTGACAATCGGTGCAGTAGCGGCGGAGTACGAGCCCGGACGGACATGACGAAACTATAAGGGTTCCTTGTGGACTACGGAACCCTAAAAAGCGATGGTGCTGCTCTTCCTGTAAAACTTTTAAAAAGTTGTCCTGACTGCGCTATCGGTTTTCACTATTTAATCTGCAAGGTGACAAATCTATCAAAAAGTGATCATCTAGAAACAGCTCGCACGCATTATTAGCATTAGCGGGTGTAATGAAGTTTGACCAAATTTTGATTAGGTTAATTTTTTGGAAAGATGATTATTTTATTTTTTATTTTTGATGGTGCAAAATATTTGAGTTGGCGTTTTAATTTTTAAAGTACAGTGTAATAATTGTAATAGGTACTTAACTTTTAATTTTTTCTTATATTACAGACATGTCTCTACTGCATGTTTGTGGCCGTAATGGCATTCTTCGCTAAAGTATCAGATCCGGCCGTCGGCGGCACCTACATGACGCTACTGAACACCGTATCTAACCTGGGCACTAACTGGCCCAACACTCTTGCGCTGTGGGCCATAGACCACTTGACCTACAAGAACTGCTCTCTGGATACCATGAGCGACAACACGTGCTCCTCACAGCTGGAGTCTGAGGTATGTTCGTTCATATTCATTACACCGTTAGTTGGAACAGTCAAGCCAAAAGTGTATGAACTCACCAATACAGATATTTGGAATTCACAAGGACTTTTTTCACGTAAGTCTTTTCTTTCCCTGATTGGTCACACTGTAAAAGTGGTTCCAATAGTAATAACCACACATCTACCTAGATGTATGTAAGTAGATGTGGAATAGTATATTATACACTTTTCTATTACACACTTTATTTCAAGCAAGGCTTACCTTTGCCTAAGGGGCAAAGGCAATTATTAAAAAGTCTGACTTACTTTTTGCCTTAAACCAGCCTAGCCTTATACATATAAGGATAAACTGATATTTCTACAAAACAAAAAACCGACTTAAATACCAGTGACAGTACCAAAAAGGCTAAATACGCAATAATTGTATACTTTGATAACATATTTTTTCCTGTTATTTCATTTAAAAACCAAACTACTCTACCGATTTTGATGTAATTTCAATGGGACCACCTGAAAAGTATACCCTTTTAAATAAAAAAAGGAATACATATTCCAAATCGGTCTAGGCGTCTTCGAGTAATCGTGGAACATACATAAAAAAAATATTCCAATAAATGGAGTAGGTACCTCTGTTTTTTGAAGTCGGCTAAAAATGAGTATGCTGTTTTTTATTATAATCAAGTCATTTTAAAATTATATTATGCGTAAATTCACTGTTTAAAAGTCGGCACGCTTTCCATACAAATCGTGATACTTGCCTCATGTATATACATCTATATCTGTGGGAAAAGCCCTAATAGAACGTCAGCAAAAGAGTCACACCATGTTTTCCTGTCTTCTTAGCTGTGCAAATCAAACGGCGGGACGTGCGTGACGCGCATTGACGGCTTCTACATCGAGACGGCGATCTGCCTCGTGGTGGGCTTCCTGTGGCTGCGCTGGGGGCGGCCCACAATCGGCCGGCTGCAGCGGCTGCCCGCCGCCGCCTGGCAAATCCGTACGACAAACAGATAAGACTGATCTACATTCCGTTACATCTATGGGTCAATCAGGGAAATATAGTAATGAAAACTTGCAATGGTTTCCATTTGATTTACGAAAAATAGTTGTCAAAAAAAAAAGTTAAGGGGCGGGTCCACTAGTAGTATTTGCATATCAATTTGAATTATTAAATATTGTTTTATGTCCTAATTAGTGATGTGCCGTTCCCGGGGAATTTTCCCGTATTACAAGGGAATGTTATGGAATATTGGATATATTTATTTGTATTATGACCATGTCAAGTGATGCATTTACGTTAGTTAAATATATTTACAGTGATAAAAAATGTCTCATAAATAAAATTACAACTTTCCCTGATATTTCCATTTTTTGGGAACATTCCCGGGAACGTTCCCAGAAATCTAAAAACGGGAACGGCACATCACTAGTCCTAATTGTTGAATAGTAGTTTTTATTAACTGCGTACCTATTTATTTTTGGTTATACAATCCAGCTGGTTTTCAACAAGTCAAAACAGATACTTTTTTCTAAACGTCAAAACAAATATTTTCTATGGGATTTGTATGAAAAACGCAAGTCGTAACGACATCGTTTCAATCGTCGTAACGTCAATTGAAGCTCTTAATCTCTGTTTTTCTGCATTAATAAATCTAAAATTTACGTTAAAGGTAAATGTGGTCAATGACAGATGACATTGTTTTGTGATGTTTTATTCTCTTATCATTACAAAATAATTTCTTTTTGACCCTGGATACTACCATATTGCAGGCACGGTCCGAAGAGGTGGGTCACATAACCCCCCCGAAAATCCTACATGTCAAATTAAAAAATATTCGAAAAATAAAACTTTAAAAAGAAATTACGAAAATTTTATTGCTGACATCTAATGGTGTTTTTTATGAACTAAGACGCTTAACGATGTGCATACCTAGATGCGACATCTATTGTGCAATAAAGTCTAATTTACTCGACATTTTATTATTAGTGACCCCTTCCAAAATTTCAGGCTGCGACCGCGCCTTCCATATTGTCAAAAAAGTCAAAACTGTTCTTATTTTAGACATCTTTCTTATTCACAATGAAAACTACTAGTGGGCTCGCTGATCATTCACTTTTAAGCTCAATGAGAATTTATTGGTTATAAAATAACCTGAATCATTGTGGTATAAGTATGACGATTGCCACACACCACCTTATTATGTTAATTTAGATTTTATATTTAGTTAGAGCTATAATTTGTTCAAAATACCTATATTTTTCCTATATGGTAATAGAAATATGTAATGTGTGTATTTATGAAAGATAAATCAATACACTTAATTGTCTTATGACGTCAATATTAATTTTCCTTCGAATGACTTAGTTTTACGTAAGATGATTGTGATAATATGCCCACTTTTGTATATTATGTATAATTAGGACTTTATTTATGAATGTTGAAGAGAGTGCAAATATTTATTTATAATATTAGTTTCCAGTATTAGATAGTTCATTTAACTCTTTGAGTGCAGAAGCGCTGATCAGTGTGCACAACGGGGTGTGTGCTGATCAGCGCTGTAAAAACAAAATTAAAAACAGGTGAAATAAAACGAAAGGTTAGTGTTGTGTCTGTGAATTATATATTTTATGTACACATCAACAAATATACAGATACAATAACAATAATACTATAGTTTTCTATAGAATCTATAAACAAGTTTAGTATAATTTCATACATGAAAGTAATACATACTTACCACAGTAGTAGTATGTTTTCATTATACATAATCACTTCTCAGTCATGGCACCGGTTCTGTTCGCACAAAAATTATATATTCGTGACTATTATTTATTTATAAGAAACAAATGCTATTCTTTTTTGATTACGTAAAACGAAGACATTGTCTGTAACCCGCTACGCTCTTATACTCCCTATAAGAATCAAAGATATATATAAATTACCTGATGAAAAATTTACAAAGCACGGAATCCCTTTTTTACATTGCAAACTAGTACTAATAAGTCAAAGCTAATAATTAGTTGAAATGTGAGCGGGACAGCTCTACTCGTGTGTCAGGGAAAGTAGATACATTTTACGTATCTTTTGTTTCTCTGATTCTTGGTTTTAAATATTTTGTCACTTAACTTTTTTGCAAATAGAATTCGTGCTATGTTTTCTGACACACTAAACAAACTTTCAGTAAAAAATTATCAAATAATCTTTAACAAAAACATAATATTGCTTTTTGCAAACTGGAAGATCAATAGATTTATTATTTGTATAAATACAGAATGTGAAGCAATAATTTATTATTGTGCTAAATTGTCCGTTTCGAAGCAATGTTGTCCAAAACACGTTGTTCTACATAAATTAAAACATAATTAACGTACCCAAATTGAAAATATGTGATGAAAAAATCCGCCATAAGTGGGACTCGAACCCACGACCCTCACGTTAACGCCGTGAGTGTACCACCAATTGTGCTATCGTGACTTCGAATCACCCCGACGTATTTTTTCATCACATAGTACACGCATTTAAAGCATGCTTAAACCCACTATTCAGAAGTGTAGTATTCAACTTAAGGCCCCGCCAGTTCAGAGCCAAGAAAACTGTAAGTGTTTTTAAAAAGTCACTGTAATTAAACTACTACAGTTTATTCCTCAAAAATTTTACATAAGAATCTTAAGGCTTTTCTACAGACACCCACAATATCCAAAACACGGTTCAGCATTTTTGGCTCCATAGAAAAAAATCACAAACGTACCTCTAAATTTGCCTTTATAATACATAGTATAATTTTCATACAAAAAGGTGATTGTATAAAATAGTAATATGTATTATAAAGGCAAATTTACAGGTATGTTTGTAATTTTTAGGGTTCCGTACCTCAAAAGGAAAAAACGGAACCCTTATAGGATCACTTTGTTGTCCGTCTGTCCGTCCGTCCGTCTGTCAAGACCCTTTTTCTCAGGAACGCGTGGAGGTATGAAGCTGAAATTTATATCAATTGCTCAGGTCTACTGTCCCTTGAAGCTGTGAAAAAATCAAACTTCTAAGCCAACGCAATCAAAAGATACAGCCGTTTATGCCGCAAATTTTCGACACTTGCAAGGGAATCAAAACCTACAGGGTGCTTCCCGTGAACTCAGAATCTTGAAATTTGGTACGAAGCAACGTCTTATAGCATAGATAAAGGAAAAATTACGAAAACCATAAATTTTTAGTTACATCACATAATATATTTTTTTTTAATAATTTTAAACTTACTTGTCGTAATGAACGAACTTTGTAAACCTTGCAGGTTTGTACGGAACCCTCGGTGCGCGAGTCCGACTCGCACTTGGCCGGTTTTTTTTCTATCAAGCCAAAAATGCTCAATCATGTTTTGGCTATTGTGGGTAACTTTAGAAAATCCTTATGATTTTTATGTAAATTTTTTGAGGAATAAACTAGTAGTATAATAACAGTGATTTTTCAAAAACACGCACAGTATTGCAATTGTGAACCCAACTCGCCTTAATTCATATTCGATGAATTGAAAGTTGATCAAAGTGAAGAAGGCTTTGTTTCAATTATTATTTTAATAGCATTAAAATGCTCGGAAATTTATTCAGATTGAAAGTATGTGATGAAAAAATCCGCCACGAGTGGGACTCGAACCCACGACCCTCATGTTAACGTCAATTTACTCACGTTAATTTCGATACATTTCCGAGCATTGTAATGCTATTAAAAATAATATTAACTTACGCGTAAGCTAAATTATATTTAAATTAATAATTTAGAATAGTAAGTATTCGAGTTTCTCGTTTGCTATTTCTCATACTACTTCAGTATAGTAATATTTTCCATTGAACGTCGCACAATTTTAATTGTTCCAATTTTTGTAAAGTATGATTTTCCAGACACATGAATGAAAATCATAAATGACAATGTTTGTCACCACGCAACGATAATTGACCCTGATTTAGGAACGGGTATTTTATAATTTACGTAAATTCTGTAAATAGTTATATGAATAATAAATTAAAATATGAATTTAATTTAAATACTATTTTCATTTCTAACTATCATCAGATCATCACCTACATTCTTCAAAAAATGGCTCATTGATGTCAACAAATCTAAGTAAGTGGACCTGAAATAATGGCCACCCTATTTTTTTAATCTGTGTCGATGCTGTTTTTAATTTAGTTCCGATTTTTTCCTCAATATCACGAGGTCCACTGACTTATCATAACCTTTTACAAACTTGTCAGGATTTTACATGGAATACAGAAGTATTCCGTGGGATTTTATGACCGACCATTAGTGATGTGCCACTGACAATATCCCAAATTAACGGGAATATTCCCAGTTTCTGTAAATATTCCCAAAGCTTCCACGGACGGCACATCACTACCGACCATATTAAAGAATCAGATTCACATTTCATAAGGAATGTTATGAGGTTAGGTTGAGATTAGAAGAACATGATGTGAAAATGCTTAAGAGAAGGTAGTGTCAAGTGTCATAAATTAAACGTTAAAAATTTGGCGTTCATCATAAATGATGTAAATAGATAGTTCTGTACTAAATATAGAGGTATATAAATAGTTCATTTGTTGAAATGGCCTGAATGCCGTCGGCGCGCCAAAAAGCCGATGCCGCTTTGTCGGCACGCCGATGGCATACAAACCAATTGATCGAATGGACTATAACATCGGCCCCGTAAGGCATGATATTACGTTTTTACGAGTATGTATGTATGATAAATTAACGTGATTTAATAAATATTTTCAATACCTAGTATATTCTTTACAATGGAGTTACGTGAACTTCGGCAAAAGCTAGAACCTATATAAGGTGCATCCTCAAACGGCACTTAATTCTTTTGCTTGTACCGTGTCAAGCCACGAGTCATTGTGGCTACACCTTAGCAAATACGAGTAAGTAGTCTTTACCTATACTTAATTTCGTTAGGCATTTAAATAAATGTTAACAATCTTGACATGACTTGATATTGAAATACCCACTTTACAAATTAATATCTTTACACATTACAAATTAATTATGTCATTTATAAAATAATTAATTTGCAAAGGTATTGATTTATTAAGTGTTTATTTTAATATAATGAAGTATAGAGCTTTTATAATCTCGGCGTTAACACTTTTATTGGTGGTTGCGTCCAGCCGTAAAAATCAAAGTCTAGAAAAAATATCTTGGCGACAATATGAAAGCGCCACTGTTATTACTTATCATTGACCTATATCGACGCACGTTGCTAGACTGAATAGGCGCTGACAACTTAGAATCACGGATCCCGCCTCGCGAGTTCATCGTCGCATATGATGGGCTTGCGGTCGTCCCCTTTGCTGCCTCGGCCAAGGCGTCCCACCCGCCTCGCGAGTGCGCTCGTCTTTTCCACCGCTCCCCATCCGCCGCTGTGACCTCCCCCACTCGCTGACCGGGACAAAAGACCGGTTACGCCTTCGCCTAATTTGCTGTGGTGAATCCCGTAAAGGAAGTACAGAAGTAGGCCTGAAATTATTTTTTTACTGTCAAGCATTCCTCTTTGTCATTACCTACTTCGCAAGTTTGAAAAATAAGTACTAAGTATTCATCAAAGATCAAAACGAAGGCTGATTGATATAGTTCATTTGTTGAAATGGCGTTCATGCCGTCGGCGTCACGAAGGCCGCGTCTTTGAAAAAGCCGACGCTGCTTTGTCGACGACGACGGCTTTTCTACCAATTGAACGAATGGATTATATATGTTATTAAGGTGAAGATATAGGCAAATGGCCTTGATGTGGCGCCCTCATTTGAAATAAATTGTTGAAAGTATTTACATTAGTCCGTCTAGCTTTAAAACTTGCCTCCGCCAAAAGTGGCCACGGCAAGTTTTAAAGCTAGACGGATCACGAATAATAGTTTCAACGGCAGTTCATAAAATAACTTAAAGGGCTATCTAGTGCATGACGAAGAGCAATATGGAAATTATCACCATATTTACGAGTTAACAATTTATTTCACACTTCAAGGCCATTTGCCTATATCTTCACCTTAAAATTTGAATTAATTTAATTATTTAAAATTATTATGACCATCATGGAAGGAAAGATAGAAGGGAAAAGAGGACCAGGAAAACCGAGGCATACTCGTAGCTTCATGAAACAGATAAAGGAAAAGGTGAATATTGTGTCGTACAGCGAAGTAAAACAACTGGCAGATGAGAGACAAATGGAAGAGAATGAATACTCAACCGACAAGAGCATAGCTCTTAAATATAGATTAAAAATTTTAATTGATTAATTCATAATTGTTTAATGTGACATAACGTAAGTAAATAGGTACACTTCTTCTACATTTAAGAGCCAGGCTCTTGTCGGTGTCATTGTATGAAAATAGGCGCACACAATGACGATTTTTGGAAGAAATAATGGAGTGGTTTGCCATTACCTTCTCCATATAGTCTTTTTATTTCAAAGTTATTTTTCGTTAAAAATACTTTTAAACTATCGCGTTGCATTATTATTAAATTAATGCATACGGGAATTAACGCGAAACGTACCTTTTTTTTATTTATTTTGCTGACGTTTCGCTCGGGTTTCACCGAACGTGGTCCCAGCTTGGTCCCACGTTCGGTGTTCGTTTTGCGTTAATTCCCGTATGCATTAATTTATTTTTCGTTATCGGATCTTACACCTTTGTGGCCAGATTACTACCAGGCAGTGATTGATATCTTTCTTTTGAAAGATAACATTAACTAAATAGGTACTTGGTTAGTAGTAAAAAATGTCACTTACCGAACGTCATCCATATCGCGAACCGCGCCCAAGTGAGAGCATTGAGATTGATCATGAGCTCGACGTTGAGCATGACGCTCGCGGCCGGCAGCAGCGGCACCCAGGGCACGCGGAACGGCAGCCGCGTCGGGCTCTGCTGGTGCGCCCAGATCACCACCAGGCCTGCGGAAGATAATGGTGCTTGTTTAGTAAATTATCAATAAGACTTACACCTTTGCTCAGCTGTGCGACCAGTGGCGTAGCTTACAAGCATGGGTGGCACCCGGTACGGTGATACTCGTACAATATCCAGCAGTACCAGATTTTAGGAAGTGCAAAATCTAAATATGCCGCCCCATGTCCGGTCATTTCTAGAGATGGGAGGCAAATAAGAGACTCTGTCCACCCTCCTCTCCCCCCCAGCTACGCCAATGAGAGCGACAACATACGTTAATAAAAAAACGAGCGCGCCTTAAAGTAGTCGCATATGATGTGTAATATCTGACATCTCACCTTAGCAATGGCTAACTAGAACTAGCCTAGGAAGCGGCATAAACTTAGCTGTAAGTAACGATTTGACGTCAACATTTGTGCGAAACAAAAGAAAGTGACTATTATTAAGACATATTATAAATATCCTATGATAATAAATATAATTTGATTTGATTTGCTCATTGGTCAAATCAAATAGCGCGCGCTTCCCCGGCTTCCTGTTACACACTTCCGTCGCATGGCATTTCGCGAAATCACTCCCACAGATTGCAGAAAAGGGAGAGGAAAAATTTACATTTAGGTACACCTTATAAAAGTTGTTAAATACTCCGGTGACCGCGGTCAAAAAAACACAAAATAAAGGCATTGCTGGACCGTACCTACCCTTCCGCCTCAATCAGTAGGAAATTTCAAAACTGAACACACGCCGTAATGTTGTAAATTGTAAACTTACAAGCAATAATGATGAGAGTCAAGACAATGTCTGGCAACAGGACCCAAAGGCCGGCTGGTTCCGCCAGGAAGTGGTTGTGGGCACACAGCGCCGCCGCAGCCAGCGTGAACGTGTACACGCAGCCCGTCACCGCGGCCCCGGGGGCTCGCCCGCCGGCCAGGGGCTCCAACCACGCGTATTGAGCTCGCAGGCGACCTACGGTTAAGGCTTCGAACATCTGGAATTAGGTAAGTTTCATTATTTTTAGATACTCTTAAACTTTCTTAAGCGAAACCATTTATATACGTAAGCAATTTTTTCTTAGTTACTTATACCTCTGAAGAAGATGAACCTCCATCTGTAGCAGGAGTACCGGTAGCTGAACTATCTTCCCGATCTCCAGGCGAATCCAGCGGCGGACCGCCAAAGAACTTGTCGTCGACAGTGGGCGCAGGCCGGTATCGCAATATGATTACTGCTGCGCTGACAATAGTGTAGGCCAGTAGAGTACCGATCGACATGAACTCCACTAACTTCTCCAAGTCGAACAAAAGAGCTATCAAAGCAGAAGATAATCCCGATATAATAAGATTTGAAATCGGAATTTGCGATTTGTTGCTGATGTCACTGAAGAACCCAAACAGCAAGCCATCTACGGACATGGCATACAGACAGCGTGGCAGAGAAAATAAAGAGCCGAGCAAAGTCGTGGTCATCCCGCAGACGGCACCCACCGCTACTGCATACTTTGCCCAGTCGGCGTGCACTGCCCCCAGGGCAGCGGGCAGTGCTGCCTCAGGATTGATAGTATTGTACGGCACCATTAGAGTTAGTGCTATGGCGACAAGAATGTAACCAAATGCTACCATCGCCATTGACAACATCGTAGCGATGGGAATAGAACGCGATGGGTCCTTGGCTTCTTCACTTGATGCAGATATGCTGTCAAATCCAACAAATGCATAAAAACAAGTTGCAGCTCCGGCCAGTACTCCACTGAACCCAAACGGCATGAACCCACCATGTTTTATAGACCAATTGCTGATATCGGCATAATAGAAGCCGAGGAATATAACTAGCGATATCACTAACAAATTGAGGATCGTTAGGCCATTGTTAATGTAGGCAGAGGTTTTCACTCCAACAGCAAGGATCAATGAAGCCACTATACATATGAGAAAGGCCAGGACATCCGGATATCTGCTAAGTAACGTTTCGTGTAATTCTCCGGTAATAGATATTGTGGCATTACTAATAGCTCCATCTAACATGGCGTCTAAGTAGCCTGACCAAGCTCTGGCAACCGAAGCAGCACCTGGAACAGATGAAACATTTTATTAAATTAATAAAAAACTAAAATATTAGGTGCTTACATAAAACCTCATAAGTAAGACCTTTGTTCTTACCTATCATGTACTCCAAAACGATGTTCCAACCAATGATAAAAGCCCAGAACTCGCCGATGCTCACATATGTGTACGCGTAGGCGCTACCAGCTCTTGGTATCCTGGTTCCGAATTCAGCGTAGCACAGAGCTGCTAGAGTGGAAGTCACACCTGCCAGCAGGAAACTCAGCGCCGTGGCTGGACCTGCCATGTGCCGCGCCACCGCTCCAGTCAACACGTAGATACCAGCGCCAACCATGTGTCCTATCCCTGGAAAACTCGCAGATTAGACAACTTGAAAAGTCAGATGTAGGTACTTACAGAAAGCGAAAATATGAAATAATGGTCGGCAACGAAATAGGCTGTGCGCACCGAATAAGTATTGTGAGAATTCGTCAAATCGCGCTGCAGGGTTTAATTTAGGTATCTAGTACCGTAGTAGTTACTCATCATCATCGAAGCGTATTCCCGGTTGCATCCTCAGCGGTAACGATTCAGAGCCCGGGTCCACGACCTAACCCAGGTGATTTGACGAAGTTACTGGTTTTTTCACAAAGCGACTGTCGTCTGACTTCCGGAACGCAAAGGGTAGACCAGAACCAATACTACGATAGGTTTAAACAAACGCTAGATGGCGTTCGGGACCCACTGATTTACGTGCCTTCCAAAGCACGGAATCATCTTTCTTGCAGGCTCACCTCACCTTTTCGGATAATCACCTGATTATCCGAAAAGGTAAGATGAGCCTGCAATATCCTAACCGACTTGAAACTACTTTTCACAAAGTATGCTTCCCAGTGGAATTTGAACCCACGACCTTCTGATCACAAATAAACGCCTTGAGCACTGGACCACGGAGGCACTCATACTTATACCTTAGTAAATAGTTACTGTCCAGTAAAATTAAAAAGCTTACCTAAAAGTGTGATGTCGAAAGTAGTAAGACAACGATTCAGTGGTGTGTCCATCACGTCTCCGTGCAACGGTTTTCGACGATTCATCTTGTGACAAAACCCGGACAATACATGTCCGAGTATTTTGTGCCTGGCCCCCGGCATGTCGCCTGAAAAATTAAGTAAGTAGATACTATTATGTCACGTACCTTATAGAATCTAACGAAATTTATGTTTTAATTTTCCTCTATCTCTCGATCAGTCCTCAGTGTCGACAGAATACGAAACTTGTTTTAATCCTGTAAGTAGGTATCTCTCGATCAGAAAAATATTTGTTTCGTTTAGTTTGGATGACTAAACCATTGCTGTAAACTATTTCATCTCTGGAGGTCTAGCCTCTACTATCATTTCATTGATAGTGAATGAGATTTTCACAGGTAGGTATCTAATATTCTAAAGTACGAGTACTTCTGGGTATCGTTGCTGAGATAGGTAAGTATGCAATGATTTTCATTTCACACGATACTTCGATATGGACCTACTTAATTGATTGATTGGATCAACAAAGCTTTCTATTGATGAAGTGATAAATATACCTAATGCATGACATCAGAAAGATGGGATTTTTTTTTAAATTTTAATATAGGACTATCTACTCCAGATTACGACGATAGGTACATAGTCCGTACGGAAAAACTATGTAGTCTCTAAGAAAAAAAACACGTCGGTAAATTCTTATAGAAACTACTTATTTCAATGTCTATATTTTCAAAATTGAAAAATCTTAGTGAATATCCGTACCTGGTTAATTTTCAGCCAGCTGACAATATTTGTAGCAGGTAGTTGAGCCCCGATGGTGGAGTAAAAAAGTTCGACATCAAAGGGGCGGCGCGCGCACCTAATCGATTTCTTGATTCTTGTTACAACAGTGTTATTTACATTGCCTGTGTGGGCAGTGAAAGTGGAAAATATTTTCAGAACCTAATGATTTATGTATGTACTTATATACATTATTATTACTTTGTAAGAAATATTCATAACTTTATCGATAATATAAATTCTAGTGGAAAATTTCCCCTCTCCCAGCTCTTTTATCTCGCCGCGGCGCGCACAATGACAGGTGCTGAAAAGGGCGGTTGATCAAGGGGGGGACAAGCCGGGGTCCATGCCCCGGGCGACAAGGTCAGAGGGGCGGCAAAATTGAATATTTTCACCCCTTCGCTTCGCCTTCCGTCCACCCCCGTTACCAAAGATATTTTAATAATGGTCCGCAATGGGGCGGCTGGTAAGAGGCGGCAAAATTGAAGACTTCTATGTGCATGGACATTGAGCGGCATATTTACCTAGGTACATTTTGCCTCCTAAGCGTTTTCAGACGCGCCGCTGCGCTGTCGCGGCAGCACCGTGTGAAAAGGGTTACCTACAAATGCATACAAAATCCATGCGCGCAGCACCGCATAATGTAAACACTCTAATAAAGTCTAGATCTGGTACTTATCGGCCAACTCCGCCTTATCTTCATAGGCAGGAACCTTGCAGGAGCCTATACTTAAATGTAGGCGTTCGACCGTTTTCTAAGCGAATCTTGCTTGCGTGAGGGCTCTTTATACATACATCCTATACCCTATCTTGTCATAGTAACTTCCGTTTTTCTTCGGTAGGTAGGTAAGCACATACTTACATAGGCAGTGCAGTATATTCTATGGTATAAGCAGCCTTTGTCACTCCCCGTTTTGGTATCGAAAATATACCTACATTATTACTAAGAGCGCGGCGGCCCCTCCAAGTGGTTAATTCAGTTATACGAATCGTTTGTCCGAAGTAATAAGAATGAAATTGGCTTGCAATGGATGTCTATTTATTTAAACGAAAAGGTGCTGAGTTCTAACGTGAGCTAAATTAAACCATATCGCTAACCATATTGAGTAGATATTTCTTTGATAAGTGAGACTTCTGTACGGAGTACTAGTATCCTATTCTGTGGTATAAGTAGTTAAGTACTTATTTATCTGCATAGGTTTTTCTCTACAAACATGATGTATCTACCCGTAAAAGAATTCAAGTAAGTATCTACCTATGAACCAAGTTTTCCTATGCAGTTATAGATAATATTTTTTATTACTTACATTATGATCCCAGCCCTTTTTACGCCCACTTCTGTGTGCCCACTGCTAAGCATAGGTCCTTCATAGGTCTTTCTGCGTCGACGTCTCAATGTTTACCTAATAATATTTTTTACTACTTTAAAAAGAGGGTGATAATAATACATATAGAAATAGAAAATCTTTAAAGCAAATAAAGATTTCATTTATTCATTTATTTGTTTTCCTAGATTCAAAATTAGGTAGGCTAGACAGGTGCTAATTTGGTAATTTTAAATAAATTCCTTCTATGCAAACCTAACTGTTCTTATCTCTACTATTAAGGGGATACATGAATTTTTTGGGGTCCAGTGCTGCCCCCATTTGAAATAAATATGTATATGTATGTTAAAATGTTGTCTTTAGTAAAGTATCCTACATAATCCTTTAAACTATTTTATGAACTACTGTTTACAGTTTAAAGTGAGAAAGCTTTTCTTCGCACATTTGCGAAAATCGGCCACTTTTGGCAAATGTACGAAGTAAAGCTTCACTTTCTCACTTAAAACTGTAAACAGTACTAAGTACTTTATAAAATAGTTTGAAGGTTTATCTAGGACATAGTACCTAAAGAAAATTTTTTAAATGATAAGTATCTTCGTTTCCTTTAAATAATTTATTTCAAACTAGCTGTGCCCGCGACTTCGTTCGCGTGGTTGTCGGAACGTAATGTTATATAGCCTTAAGCCTTCCTCTATAAATGGACTACCCAACAAAAAAAGAATTTTTCAAATCGGACCATTAGTTCCTGAGATTAGCGCGTTTAAACAAACAAACAAACTCTTCCGCTTTATAATATTAGTATAGATGGGGGCAGCACTGGGCCCCGAAAAATCTTTTTATTTATACCATATCTACTAACATTATATTTCGATGTACCATATGGTAGACTTAGATATATTTTTAAGGTTGCTACGTTCGAGATTGGACACCGATCCATTATTTGCTTACCTACAAGTTTGCCAACTTCAAACGGGAGCAGCAGACGACGCGTCAAAGAGAATATAATCACCTCGTTTTACTTGCGGCATAATAAGTAGTAGCGCAGTTTGCAGTCGGTTACGAGGCTACAACTTGTACTGCGGCCGGACACGTCGTCTGCGGTCGAGCGACGTGTCGCTAGCTGCGAAAGATATTTCATAGAAATACATAGAAACCAGTAGATGGTATCGCCGCGACATTTCGTCTGCGGTCGAGCGAGCAACACGACGTGTCGGTAACTGCGAAAGATATTTCATAGAAATACATAGAAGCCAGTAAATAGTATGACCGCGACACGTCTCGTCTGCGGTCAAACGACGTGTCGCTAGCTGCGAAAGATATTTCATAGAAATACATAGAAACCAGTAAATAGTATGGCCGCGACACGTCTCGTCTGCGGTCGAACGACGTGTCGCTAACTGCGAAAGATATTTTATAGAAATACATACAAACCCGTAAATAGTATGGCCGCGACACGTCTCGTCTGCGGTCGAACGACGTGTCGCTAACTGCGAAAGATATTTCATAGAAATACATAGAAACCAGTAGATAGTATCGCCGCGACACATCGTCTGCGGTCGAACGACGTGTCGCTAGCTGCGAAAGATATTTCATAGAAATACATATTAGGTTGGGGAAAAAGTCTTTTCGCATATAACTAGTATGTATGAACTTTTTTTGAAAAAGTGGAGCAAGATCGGCATATCAGTAGTTACGACGTAGCTGTAGAACTGGGAATTGACCACAAAACAGTTTTGGCGCATTTGAAAAAAAATGGGTATACAAAAAAGCTCGATATTTGGGTATCTCACAAGCTCTCTGAAAGAAACCTAATGATCGGGTACTCATTTGTGATTCTTTATTACGACGTAATGAGACCGAACAATTTTTGAAGAAATTGATAACTTGTGATGAAAAGTGGATCTCGTACGACAAGAACGTGCGAAAAAGGTCATGGTCAAAGGCCGGTCAGGCTTCACAGACTGTGGCGAAACCCGGGTTAACTCGCAACAAGGTGATGCTGTGTGTGTGGTGGGATTGGAAGGGCATTATTCATTATGAGCTGTTACCACCAGGCAGGACCATCGATTCAGAACTCTACTGTGAACAATTGATAATGATTAAAGCCAGAAGTTGAGATAAGCGGCCGGAATTAATCAACAGAAGGGGTGTGATTTTTCATCATGATAACCTCACACATCTTTAACCACTCAGCAAAAATTAAAAGAGTTTGGCTGGGAGGTGTTAATGCATCCGCCGTATAGTCCTGACCTGGCACCTTGACCTTCAGATTTCCACCTGTTTCGGTCTCTTCAGAATTCATTAGTCAGTGTCAAGTTAACTTGACGAGAGGACTGCCAAAACTACTTGACGCAGTTTTTTGATCAGAAGCCCCAAAATTTCTATAGCAATGGGATCATGTCCCTACCTATAAGATGGCAAAAAGTTATCGAACAAAATGGTACCTCCATACTTTAGTTAAATGTAAATAAACTATATTAAAAAATGTTTTGAATTTTCATATAAAATGCGAAAAGACTTTTTCCCTAACCTATTAAAAACCATTAGATAGTATCGCCGCGACATTTAGTCTGCGGTCGAGAGAGCGACGTGTCGCTAACTGCGAAAGATATTTTAGGTATAGAAACCAGTAGTAGTATTGCCGCGACATGTCGTCTGCGGTCGAACGACGTGTCGCTAACTGCGAGATATTTCATAGAAATACATAGAAACCAGTAGTATCGCCGCGGCACGTCGCCTGCGGTCGAACGACGTGTCGCTAGCTGCGAAAGATATTTTATAGAAATACATAGAAACCAGTAGATAGTATCGCCGCGACACGTCGTCTGCGGTGGAACGACGTGTCGCTAGAGCTGCGAAAGATATTTTATAGAAATACATAGAAACCAGTAGATAGTATCGCCGCGACATTTCGCCTGCGGTCGAGCGAGCGACGCGACGTGTCGGTAACTGCGAAAGATATTTCATAGAAATACATAGAAACCTGTAATAGTATTGCCGCGACACGTCGCACAGTGGGCTGAAACGGGCCGGTAAAGGACTTAGCATTTAAAAAAAAAAAGTTTCTTTTTCTGAAATTTTAAATATTGTGTTGGATTTATCTATCGATTATAAGTAATTATTTCTATGAGGGTCGTTCAGATAACTTAGTATTTTCGGAGTTATAAATATCCAAAGTAATTTTTGTATGAAGCAAAAGAAAAAAATGTGAAAATCTCGAAATTCTCAAATTTTCTCAAAGAATTGATTCTACGTATGCATAGTACGTATATTTGTCCTATTTTAGCGCCTATTCTCGGGTTGCGATTTTCTGCGATTTGGTCGCAATTTCAAATTTTGTTCTCTATTCCACACCATCATAGAGGTCGGCCATATTATGTTTTCTTGTAACCATTCACTATTTTTAGTTCTGAATATATTTTCTTTACGATAAGCGTTTTCCCATCTTCTATTTAAATTATAACAAAATTTTGCACAAAACAACTTTAAAGTCTTTTCGTGATCATCACTTAATTCAACTAAAAATTTAGACCTTATTTCACTACACAAACTGTCATTATTTTTAATACTGCCACTGTTTTTTTAAAATAACGAAAAGATCAAGGTTTGTCACTAAATTTTCAAACATTTTCACAAATACAAAATAACCAATAAGTAAGTAATGAATGTGTGGGGTAGTGCGCCTATTATGGTGGGTAATAGAACACTGAAGTACGTTTGAATGCAACCGAACATTCCGTAGATACCCTATCGTTGCACCAATCACGTTACGACACGTCATAACTTGTTGTTACGCTCGCGCACTCTTATCCCTTGATTCCCGGAAATAAGTCTCAAAACAAATTACGTCATAACTACCTATGGTGGTGGAAAATGTCGAACATTGTTTTTTTTAAAGAACTAAGTAGGTATTGAGGTTTTCAGGCCGTTCAGTATACATTATTTTCAATTTCAATTTAATTGGAATAAATTGCTTAACTAAAATAACATGACTCTTAATACAAATTTGATATGGCTATATCTCCGAAAGTACTCGTTAAATTAAAAAAAGTCAAAGAATAAAAACGTTTTATTTATATTAAATTTATGCCTAGATACCAAAAAAACACATTTGATACATTTGATCTCTTAAGACCCAACCTTGTAATCCCAGCCCACTGTGCGTCGTCTGCGGTCGAACGACGTGTCGCTAACTGCGAAAGATATTTTATAGAAATACATACATAGAAACCAGTAGATAGTATCGCCGCGACACGTCTAGTCAGCGGTCGAACGACGTGTCGCTAGCTGCGAAAGATATTTCATAGAAATACATAAAAACCAGTAGTCTCGCCGCGACACGTCTGCAGTCGGCTCCGAACTTGTACCTTTAATCGAGCTCTTTAGTTCGCTCGCTGACCTGGAACCAGTGAGCTAATTCTACCCACCTGCGGGAGGTCGATATTTTATAATAAGAGCAAAACGAAACTACTCTACTAATGAATAAAGCACTTAATGCAATGGATACACTGTCATGTCTTGACAAATCACAGTTGTACAAAATAAATGTTTTATCTAAATTTATCTCTAATGGGGTAGACATAGCATGATGGGTCTTGCGGCTCTAAGCTATACAGACAGAGCCCAGGGCCGCAAGACCCAAAGGCCACTTTTAGCGTGTTTTGCATGAGCGAAAGGATGATTTTTTTATCAAAATAGTGATGGGTTGCTAGCCGCATCGCCTCGCATTTTCGCCTATTCCCTCGATCGGATTCTACGATCTGCGCGGGAAGACAAGCCGCTGGTACATTCTAAGTTTTTTCTTTTCTCCCAGACCAGCATGGAAGAAATGCTGATCCATAGAGTATGTTATTGTATCATTTAAGGCGAGATGGGTTCACAATTTGCAATACTGTGCTTTTTTTTTGAAAAATCACTGTTATTTAACTTGGTAAATATAAAATAGTAATTGGTAGTATAAAATAGTAATATGTATTATAAAGGCATGTTTATGATTTTTTTCTATGGAGCCAAAAATGCCTAATCGTGTTTTGGATATTGTGGGTGTCTGTAGAAAAGCCTTAAGATTCTTATGTAAAATTTTTGAGGAATAAATTCAAATTCAAATTCAAAATATCTTTATTATCATAGGATATTTATAATATCTCTTAATAATAGTCACTTTGTTTTGTTTTGCACAAATGTTGACGTCAAATCGTTACTTAAAGCTAAGTTTACGCCGCTTCCTAGGCGCAAGTGCAGAAGAAGCGGCAACAAACTGCACTGCACGTTTTCTCCAAAGACGTCAACTAACAAACTAAAAACTTAAAATTAGTTATATAGATGGACAGAGATTACATTGTTTATTATGTCATAATTAAATTGAATTATAAGAATTACGAAATTTAAAATAATGTCAATTTATAAATTTAGTATGTACCAATGTACCTAAATTATGACATGTCTAAGTATACAAACCTTTAAGAGGGACCCGCGCCAAGCTCAAGCCAGACCTTTTTGTCTTTAAGATAGTCATCGGTCCTATAATAAGCCTTCTCACAAAGTACTTTCTTTACATAAGCTTTGAATTTTCTGTCTGGCATATCAAGGACCGATTCTGACAATTTATTATAAAAAAGTATACACTTCCCCATAAAAAACTTACTGACTGTATTCAGCCTGTAATACGGGCTAACTAAGTCATTCTTATTACGTAAATTTCTATCTGTAAAATCACTTACTTTATTGAACATGGAAATATTTTTCCTTACATACATTATATTTTCAAATATGAATTGTGATGCAAAAGTAAGTATACCTATTTCCTTGAATAATTCCCTCAGTGAGTCTCTCGATCCTAAACCGTAAATAGCACGAATTGCTCTTTTTTGTAAAAGAAAAATAGTCTGAATGTCCGCTGCACTGCACTCCCCCATAGAAGTATCCCGTAAGACATTAGACTGTGAAAGTAACTAAAGTACACTTGTCTAGCAGTTGCTACATCTGTCAATTGTCTTATTCTCCTAACAGCGTAAGCCGCAGAGCTAAGCCTATTAGAAAGTTTAGTTATATGAGCGCCCCATTGAAGTTTCGAATCAATTGTGATTCCTAAAAAGGTAGTACTTTCAACCAGATCGAGTTTCTGACCATTAATTAGTATGTCAACACAGGCTTGATTCACATTAGGAAGAGAGAATCGAATGCATTGGGTCTTGTTCGCATTTAACATGAGGTTATTGGCCGAAAACCAATCAGAAATTAAAGATAAGGTGCTGTTCACCGCGCTAGCATCACTGTTATGTCGATCTATTTTAAATATTAGCGAGGTGTCACTGTAATTAAACTGTAGTAGTTTAATTACAGTGATTTTTTAAAAACAGTTTTTTGGCTCTGAACTGGCGGGACCTTAATATCAAATACGATTTCTTGAATCAATCCTTTTTGTGTACTAAAATAGGTCATAAAAAATAAAAAACAAGATTACATTTACCAAAATTTTATTGAAATCCTACTCTACTTTGCATATTAATATTACAAAATAAAAAATAGTTTAAGTCCTGTCACAATTTTAAAATAAATTATTACTTTAATAAAATCATCAATAATAACTAAGTATGTATAAATTAAAATATTAATTTAAGTACCTACATATATACATATATGTATAAGTACGTACTTACTAAAAGCAAACTGCAATATTTTGTTATTTTTTTAACTAAAATTTATATGCAACTGTGTAGATAGGTAATTTGGTTAGGCCCTGTACAATAGTAGCTCTAGCTAATCAGTCTTGAATGTACACTCAAGACTATAAAGTGTATAACATTGCATTAGTACATCATTACATAGTACCTGAGCTTAATACCTATAATCCAGGTACAAAATTGGGCCTCGGGCCTTTGAAACATTTCTCAGTTCGAAAATTAATCGAAGCTAATCTCATGACCATACATACATACCTTTCATGACACCTAATCCTTATTTTACGAAACGACTTAATTAAGTATGTCACTGGAAGAATTTTTCCCTTCCACTCAAAAATTGTAACCATATGTGTAATTATTACAAATAGTGAGTTCTACTACCATATATAATATAATAATGAGGCTACTGGTAATCTTGCCTTCAACCGCACCGTACATAAACAGTGAAAACAGACGACTTGTATTTGAAATATTTATACATATGATTATATACTATATATACTTATAACTACTATGATATACTGGGTAAGTACATACTTAATATGTTGTAACTTTATGGCACTATGTACAAAATAATAAATTATTTTTATCAACACTATGTTTCATACATATTACTACTTAGGTGTAATGAAATATTTTTGTGTCAAGTAGAAATTATACATTGTACTTACGAAGAATAACATAAAATTTAAAACAGTAGTAATATTGTAAGTAACGAATTAAGAGTTTATTACCAATACCCACCCTTGTCATGACGCCAACCGTGATCATGTCGTTAAAAGCTCGTGTATACCTACTTAGCTACAAAGAATCAAAACCTAAAATATGCAATATTTATATACTAATACACACATGCCTAAACTTATTTATTTCATTGTTGAATATTCTGCGGATGATCTTTTCCAAATAATAAGTTTAAATAAAATATTCGATTAGAGAAAAATTTACGTTAGAGGTATGATGCTTTGAACCCACTTTCGTTTCTATGGGTCTCCTTTGGATTCATGGGTCTTTTCACCCCGGTCCTTTGGAAGGCTTGTGTGGGAATACAGATCCAACACGTAGAGACCCTTAAAGTTGATGTTGCGTGGCGATCCCGCCAAAATACATTATTAGATATACCAATTAAAGATATACTTATGTGTGTTATATGTATTTAAATCGACACATACGAGTACTTATGGGTAACTTTCAAAATAATAACTTGGGGTAAAATTTTATACTCAACCGAATTAATATCGTACATGAAACTCAAAAATCTGCCCATGAAATCTGAAGACTTATGTCTATACTTCGGGAATTTATATCAGTATAAAACGATCCGAGCGTTAAAATATTTTTTCATTGACGAAATTAAAAACGGAGCGGTTTTCTACCTGCCTCAGCTGTGTAAGTATTTTATTGGTACTTACATTAAAGCGATGTAATAAAATAATGATAAACATTGCGACTGTTAAACTATACGAGTATGTAGAGTACCAACCAAGTACTATCACTATAATGTATAATTGGTAGACAACCAACGTTCAAAAGTTGTCCAAACGAGACGAATAGCCTTTATTTTGTATACAGAAACATTATTAGGTATTTACATAAGTAATAAGATCACGTTATTCACGTATTTTGAAAACAGCAAAAAGCTACTAAGTAGTTATGTTATAAAGTTGTGTTTTTAAGTACCTGCATAAAATTATTAAATTAATTATTGCCTATCTATTTTGAAATATATAGAAGTATGGACATATACAATAGTCAAATTGTATAACAGATTATTTATTTACTATTAGTTAATACAGTATGTTCTGAATATATTTTTACAGAAATACAAAAATATAAAACTAAACGTTAGTAATTACAAGAAAATACAAAGATAAATTATATGATATGTTTTATGTTTCAGTCTTCAGAAAATGTAGCATTTTGGTATGAGAAACTGTTATGAATAGTTTTGTCAGTTACGTAAGTAATAAAAATTAAATATATTTTTTCACTTCTTTTGTAGGTATGCATTTGCATTCTTAGGTACCAATAATTTTGTATATATATATTTCACTATTGGAATTTCAATATTATAAAGAAATAAGTATATTTATTTATACATATCATATATTTCATAAGGTTATTTATTTACTGACTATAAAACCAAAAGTAAAGCGAAAATATAAATGCGGTAAGTAGTTTATTAATTGCTTCAGATGGCACATATGCAAAGAAGCAAAGAATGAACATTATTACGGAATTATGTCGACTGTCTTTCTGTGGAAGTGATTTTACATTATTTTGATTGCAAGTAGTAATTCTTATTTAAATGGATCGATTGCTTTTATCTATTTATACGAACTCGGCAAGCAATTAAGTAGGTACTTACTTAGTTAATTTATTGTTTTAATGTAAATACAATCATACAAGTTATAACGTTATGATAAATGTTCATAAAATTTAACAGATAGGACAGTAAGTACTTTCATTTGAAAATTTACAGATTCATAATAATTACAAAATATTTAAATTTTATAAATACTTATAAAACAAAGTATGTATATAATTTTGAAGTTTAAAAATGGTCCCAAAGTTTAAAACATTTATGTCTGTATTTTTTATAGATATTCCTTCTCCTTTAATATGTATATTGACTAGATTTATTAAAACTATTAGAGTAAAAATTCAACACTTGTTGAATATACAATTTACGTATATGATTAAATATTGGCATCACAGTTTGTTTGAGAGATAGCATTAACAAATTTGTTTTCAATATTTTGTAACTTAATTCTTTTATTTTAGATTTATATGGACTTTACTAGGAGTATTGAATTCAATTCAATTACATATTTAATTAACACTTCATCTCGATATCAATGACAAATAAATCTTACAATGTATTTCTCTTTTTTTTAGTAGTACAGCATACATATACATAGCTTTAAATTTTTTAAGTATCCCAGGGCCAAAAGTGGTGTTTTACTCCCTTTTAGCGTTTCAGCTACGCGTCCACTTTCTGGCTAGGGGAAAATTTATCTGGGTAAAATTTAATCTGAGACTTTTCCTCCTTTATCAACGCGATGTTTACTATTTTCTTACAAAAAATCCTGCTCCACATTATAAAAATAATGTGCAATACTTTTTTTGGATTGGACATTGCATTTTGAAAGGGTTCTGATTCACGATAATTGTAAACATTAAATATCTGTATATTATGTATTTAATTTAACATAGGTACTAAAATCGTAGTTTTTGTAAACCAGGAATCATAAAATAGGCACAATCTTGTGGTTTAAAAATATATTAAGTAAGGTTTGTTTGTTATAAGTACATAAGATTATGTAAGTGTACATACATATAAGTATAGGTATAAAAATAAAATATTTTAGGTAGCTTAAAACATAACTATGTACTTAAAATCAAATGAAATATACTTAGATTGTAAACTCTGCAACTTTTATTTTACTCAATAATAAATTCCACAAAATATACACAGATTTAATATGTAGTATGACTAAAATGAAAATCCGTCATTGTTTGTTTTTTGTGTGTGTAAATAAAAATAATAACGATCATAAAAAATACATTTTAAGTACTTATAGTTGATTTATGTAATCCGTCGTAACCATGAAAAAGAAGGTACACGCTTTTTTTTTTTTTTAGTGTCGTCATTGAATTAAATTCGTTCATGAACCTCTCACCCACCCCACCGTTCATGTAAGTACTTTAGAAAGCGCTAAATACAAGATGAACAAGTCAGTTAAAATATTATCTAATACGAAACACATGTACAATATTTTGCTTTTACGACTTGCATCATCCAAAGATGTGAATTTGTGCATTAATATAATTAAACTAATATGTTGGACGGGAAATGTTCGAAGTTATAAAAAATACCTATAAATCCTTTTAATATTAAAACATACCAACGATGTAAGTATACCACATATACGTAATACCCAAAACCAAATAAAAATAAATAGGCACACACCGACAGTGATATTAATATAAATATATTTAGTAATTAAATAAAATACACAATATAATTACATACGATACCTCTACTATTCACGAGTTCACGACTCGACGCATTTGAATTTGAAATAATAAGTTACCGACCACTGATTCATACAAATCTAAGTGAATGCATTCAAATGTAATATATACCTATTTGTTACACATGACCTTTATACCTATAAACATTACATATTTTAAATAAATTGCTTTATAAGTACATAATGTGATGCTAATTTTTTACTTTTCCATTGATTGATTATTACTAACTTTATAATTAATAATTATATGCAATACATAATTCAAATTTATTAAATGCTATGCTTTTTTTAAAAATCATATATGAAATTGTAGAAACAACATAGTTGTTACAAGTTGTACTAAACAGTACCTACATTTTTCTTAAATAATTAAATTTTGCCACATTGCCTTTGAAAAGATTTACACATTCATACTCATGACAGTAACTTCAACCTTTCTTTAAATATAGCTCTGTTAAATTAATGCTCCAATTCCAACAAATAATCCATCTCTTAGCACCTTAATATTTATTCAACTTCAACATTACCTATTACATTATATCACATTTAAATTGCACATCCAGCTGCTTCCTCAAGTTTCTTGTTTTATTGAATTATGATTCATCTAATAACATTTTGCAACATAACAGTAAATAAGTGGTTTAAGAATCAAAATAAGGTATTCATTACAAACTCAAACTATAAAGTTCAAAGTTTCATGTGTATTACTGAAAGAATATTATTTTATTAGGGATATATTTTTGTTAAAGTTATTAGACAAATCAATTCAAATCTTAATAACGTTCATAAGATTGTGCTCTATATAGAAAACATTTATGTTTTCCATGGATCTGACGTCACTATCCTCCAGTACCATTAAAATATTGTGCATGTTTCGTATAAGGAGCTGCAATATGATAGGGTGGTGGCTGTCCACGGTTGTACACTGGCTCTGACACTACACTGGGGCTGTGACGGTGACTGATAACACTCGGAGGGTTGGAAGATGCTGGCATAGCATCATACAAATCGAAAATATTTTGACTAGTTGGAGAATTCATATGACTGTAGCTACCATCGTCAGATATAAGAGGGGTGTTTGTCATACGATAGGGATTTGTGGTATTTGTATGACCAGTAGGGGAATACAGTTCAGGTGACTGGGAAGAAACATATGTTGGACTTAATGGTACTCCGTAAACATTTGCATTTGGAGTTGACGTGTGGTGTGTTGATGTTGAATAATGTAAAGTATCTATGCCAGAAACTGGATACTGACCATTATAATTACTCAAATTTGGCATAGTTGTAGAGCTAACCACTTGACTTACTGTGTGAATCCGAGGACTGGATAAATCTCTGCTGCCATGCGCATGATAACTATGAGTATCGTAATTTCTTTGACCATATGTTTTTTCTTTTGCTCGAGCATATGTTTCACTGTCATACACACTCTCCCTGTAATTTCCTTCAGATAAAGGATGGCATACAACATGATCCTTTCTGGAATATATGGGTTCAAATGATGGAACATTATCAATAGCCTGTCTTGGGTTTTTGTAAGCAGTTTGTTCAAAATGGGGAGATAATATAGTTTCATTGTTTGATCGCCTTTCCTGAGGTTTCAAATTAAGCACTTGTAGCCTGTTGCGAGTCTCTTCTAAACTACTTCTGTAGTTATTCTCACTGGCAACTGGATATTTCTTAAGGTCCACATTATGGCTACCATACAAATTTGAAACACTTGTTCTGTCTATTTCCTGTCTCGATGAATATTTTTCATTTTGTTTTGTACTATAAATTCTTTGTGATAATGTATAATGGTCTACATTTTCACTTTTGAAGTCACTGTTAGGACCTCCATTATTCTCTGGGTACAAAGCATGATCAACACTTTTGTATGTTCCATCTTTTTCATAAGTTAGGTCCAAAGGTTTATCATAAGCATTGTCAACTGGAAGATTGTCATACACAGATATTTTCATTGTATCTTGAGCTACTCCATCTGGTTTATCTTTTTCACTATTTTCAATTTCTATTTTGTTATCTGAAGCAAATCTTTGTTGTAGGGTGGGAGTTATCTTTGCAGCTTTGATATGTACTGCATTTTGCATTGGAGGAGATACATCTTGAGTCCCATCTTTATGAATATTTCTAGCATGCTTTGCTAATGCTCTCAATTCTTTTGGATATGGAGTTGGAGCTCTTCTCAACTGACCTGGTTTTTCAGGGACTTTAGAAGTAGCCTTCATGTCTACAAAACTAATATGACGGGACGGGGTTTGTAAGTCCACATTTTCAGTTTTCTCCTCTGGTAAGATTTCCATAGGGGTTAAAGGCACTTGGGGGAAAAGGAAACAAGTGAGGACTTGTTCATAAGTAAGAGGGTCTACTTCAGAATGCATAGGCACTAAAGGTTTGCTTTGATTCTCGGACAGCCAGAGGGCTACTAAATTATCACAATTTAACAAGGACTGAGGAAGGTAACTGAGTGAATTTCTCACTAAGTTCAGAACTCTTAAGGAAGATAAATGGCCAACTTCTGGAGGGATCTTGTTTAGTTTGTTTGCACGAAGTGACAACACTGACAATTTTACGCAACTCCCAATTTCTGGAGGGATCATTCTTAACATATTATCATCAACATTAAGATATTGTAATTTCCTAAGTAAACCAATGGAAGAAGGTATTTTATCTAAATAGTTGCACATCAACATCAGTTCCTCTAAGTTTGCTAACTGGCCTATGCTTTCGGGTATAGCATATAACCGGTTGTTGTCCAATTTAAGAGTAGTTAAGTTACTTAGCTGACCAATAGTGTCTGGAAGCTGTGTCAAACTGTTTATAGATAAGCTCAAATCCATCAGCTGTGAACAGTACCCGATCTCAGGGGCTATCTCTTCTATCATGTTGTTGCTGGCTTCCAGGTGAATCAAACATTCTAAAGGCTTTATCGCAGATGGTATGCTTGTCAAACTGTTACTGTCCATCCATAATTCTCTTAGCTTAGTAAATCTTCCAATCACTTCAGGAAATTGTTGAAATTCATTTTGGCCTATGTCTAGTCTTAATAATTCTGTGGAGCGAGACAAGGACTTTGGCAGAATCATTAAATAATTATCTCTCAATTCAAGAATACGTAAACTAGCAAGTCGTCCAAAATTCCCAGGAAGATATTCAAGGTAAGTATCATTTAAATAAAGCTCTTGCAATGAAATGAGGTTGGTGATGGCATCTGGCAACTTTTCCAAAGGATTAACACTAAGATCTAGGAACACCAGATACTTAAGTGCTTTCATAGTGTCAGGTATAGATGCAAGAGTGTTCCTGCCTATATTAAAATGCTGTAAATTGACCAATGAAGATATGGCAGTAGGTATGGCCTGCAGCTCGTTGTCACTGAGATCCAGGTGCTTCAACCCATGGCACATAAATAGCTGTCGTGGTAGTTCAGTGATGCGGTTGCTTTGACAGTACAAAGTTTCCAGTGTTCTCTCGTACACAAACACTTCCGTAGGGACGTCTGACAGAGACTGGTGGGAATAATCCAATTCCATTACATCTTCCACTCCAGGCCTCACGCAACACAAGAAGTCGAAAGGCATCTTGAGGCAAGGCACTTTCCATACACAAAAAATACACTATCTTGAAAAACAAACTCATCAATGGATCTCCATCACATTAGCGCGAGTTCTCCTTCACATTTGTTATCACCGTCATGATTTTATTTACAAAGCGATTTAATTTACAATAAATACTATTACGATTGTATAAATTTTACTCAGTAGGTATGAATCATTCAAACAAAATTCGTAACCTTGCCTTAGCTCGCTTCTTTCTGAATCCCTCAACTCAATCAAATAAGTTGACAAATCCGTCATTCATTCTGTGTCAGTGTTGCCACTGTTGCCAGTAACTGAGGTTATATTTTTGAATCCTAAAAAGTCACTGTGATAAATACTAGTAGTACGATATTCATGCCATTGTCGCCAATGATGATCAATATTGAATCAATGAGCAAGAATGTAATAATTAATTATATGAAAGTCAAAGTCAACATTTTTTATTCAATGTAGGATAAATATATCACACAATGAAGGTCATTATTTTTAGTGCAAAAGCTACCGATACTAGCGTTTCGCAACGACCACTGCTGAGAAGAAACGCCGAAAGAAACTCATTTACACAGTATTGGTCGCCTACGCGCCGGAAGGGCTTGTCAGTTTACAAAGATATTATGCCTAATACAATGTTATCACAATCTAACATGTAAAGCTTGCGAATGAATATTAATTTGTTATATTTTTAGTTTTATCCCTAACGGGGTAGACAGTGTAGGGCCTCAAGACCCAAGGGAGGGCCAAACTAAGAGTAATGGTGGGTGGGAGTGGGAGTGAAGTTGTTAGATTATAAACGGGCAAGTGCGAGTCGGACTCGTACATAAAGGGTTCCGTACCACCGTACAATGTTTTAAAACGCTGAAGAAACACGTTTCTTGTATGACGACCCCCTTTATTTTTAAATTTATCTTGTTTTTAGTTTTTTTTGTTATCGTGGTCATAGTAATACATAATTGGTGAAAATGTCAAGTATCTAGTTAATGCCATTATAAAGATCTAGTTGAAAACGCTGAAAAAACACGTTTTTTGTATGACGACCCCCTTTAATTTTAAACTATTTTTATTTTTAATATTTGTTGTTATAGCGGCCACAGTAATACATAATCGGTGAAAATTTCAAGTGTCTAGCTATTACGGTTCAAGAGATAGAGCCCTGTGACAGACGGATAGACAGCGGAGTCTCATTAATAGGGTCCCGTTTGCACCCTATGGGTACGGAACCCTAAAAAAGGAATCAAAAATAGTAATGGGTGCAAAAATCGCAATATATAATCCATTGGGCATGCATAGAATGGTATGCATCGCATCGCCCAATACGATTCAGATTCTCACCCATTCTCTCGATCGGCTTTTACGATATGCGGGGAAAGAGAATCAGCTGGTACATTTATTTTTTTTCTTTTATCCCAGACCATGTAAGGTTAGGTATATATATATATTTTATAACATCACTGTAATAAATACTGTATCTACCTATTTAATACAATACAAGGTATGTAGTACCTAGGTAATTTTCAGAAAACTTGAGTTAAAAAAAGAAATATTCTTACGAAATATATATATATATTGCGTTAAAATTAAATTAAAATAAATATACTTAATCCATTGTTTTAAACTATATTTTATAAGCAACCTGCAGATTGTTGCCGTGAATTATTGCAAAACTTTTTGCTTTTTGTCACCCGGTAGACGAATATGGTGCCCCCACACTGCTGTTAAACAATGTTCAGAAACATTTTCTAACAAAATATGTATATAATAACATAAAAATAAAATACTGTCATAAATAATAATACTTATTATAACGTATAATAACAAATATTACAATAATTTTATTATATTTGAATTTTGAAAATGTTTGTTAACATTTTTTTGCAGCAGTGTCGCACCATTTACCACGTAATTTACGATAAATTTTACACAAATCTGGAGGCTGCTACAATATTTTATGGAAAGTAAGCCGAAACCGGCGTGGCTCGATAAGTTGATCGCCCCGATTTTTTCTCTCTATAATCTACTTTCGGTAATATAGTGGCTTTGTTTTCTTTCCCTTTTTTTTTGTTTTGTATATCAGTTTTGCTTGATGCATGTTCTGTAAAAAAATATATTATTAATTTATTGGTAATTTAAATCATGAGTATTCATGAGTTTTACTATACATCAATATAATTAATCAATTTGTCCCTGTATATTTATATTTATACATAAGTTGAAGATGTGTGTTAAAATGAAAGTACCTTCATTAACTTTGTCAGCAGCGGCAGCAGCAGGCCTCAAATATTTTGGATCTAGTCCGACTTTGCTAGTCACGTCTTGTTTTTGGTAGCCAGGACTGTCCCCTATGGTGGAGCTGTAAAATATGTTCATCATTGAAATTAAAAAAATATTTTAAGATTTTTAGGGTAAAAGCAATCTGAATGAGCTTTGTCATTATACCGGGTGAATTTTGAACCACTAGCCAAATTTTTGGAGCAACTCCATGATACTGAACTACTTTCCATTAAAACAATAAGCAAAAAACGAAAAAAGTATTCGCCTTCCTATGCAAATCAGCGTTCAGCTTAACGGATTTTGTATGGGAAGAGAAAAATATCCCTGAACTTGCCCTAAAAATTTCGCTAGTGGTTAAAAAGTCACCCTGTACATATGTCGCACGCCGTACAATACATTCAGACATAAGTCCGCCTTGGTACTATATGTTTTGTACTTTTAACTGAATCCTTTTATGAACCATAAAGAATTTACTTACTTCCAAAGAAAGAAGTTATTAAAATCCTACTTACAGCTTGGAAGTGGCATAAAAATTAATAGATTCATCGGATACAGCTTGAGAGGAGTCCGAATGGCTTCTGCCGGGCAAAAAGTATGGCGTTGACGCATGAGCGCTCTGGATAGGCTTCTGCTTAGTTTGTGTTTCAACTGAATCACCACAACCTTCCATCTTTTTATGTAACCACTGAATGACTGAAAGGACAAAACCGCATTAATTGACTGTCATTATTCGAAACAATAAGATTTTTTATTGATTTGATTTCGATATTGTGAGCGCGTGAGAGAACAATAAGTGCACGTCCTAAAAAAAACTTGTGTTTACATTAGGCTTGAAACTACGTCAAGCGGACGCCCCGGACGGGTTCAGTCCGTCTCTGTCACAAACTCTACGTGCGGCAGAAACACGTCACCCGCGACGGCTTCAGCTATCTCTATCGCACATGGGGTTTGTGACAGAGACGGACTGAACCCGTCCGGGGCGTCCGCTTGACGTAGTTTCAAGCTAAGTGTACACATACTTCTTTAGTTATTACTTGCCAAATTAGTTAGTGGACCACGCAATATTGCAAAAAAATGAAACTAAATTTAATGAGGCACCACCCATAACATAGATTAAACAACATTTTGAGGTAAATTTTTTTTTAGTTGTTGACCTATATAATATATATTACCCATATTATTATTCTTGATAGTCTCGTCCCGATCTTTGAGTGCATGTTCATTGCATTCATTCGTTTGTTTTGTTTTAGTTAACTCCTCATTCAGCTTTTCAATGTTTGCATTCAAATTGACAATTTCAGCTCTATAGTTTTCTATATCTTTAGTGTTGTTTTCTATGACTTTTTCTTGTTCCAACGCTATTGCAGTTCGACACAACAACTGTGAAAAATTAAGTACTTTTCTAGTGTTACTATTATATTTACATAAGTATAAAAATATATAGTATTCTAGTCTTTTCTACTTAATTAATAATTGCATTTAGTAAGTAAAGGAAATTTGAAATATCAAATGTATTACCTTTTCTTTTAATTCAATTAGATCGGAATTCTGCTTAGCAATAATTTGATTGGCCTTCAAAAGTTGTTCAGACGTTGAATGTGCAGCTTCATTATTCTTGTTCACAAGGGATTCGCAGATCGCCAGTCTGTCTTCTAAACCTGCCTAATAGTCAATAAATAATAGTAAACTTTCCGATTCCTGTCACAGATACTCTCTTAAAATTTATTAATGCTATGAGGACTTTTGACAGTAAAAAAAAACCGGTCAAGTGCGAGTTAAACTCGCGTTAAGAGGGTTCCGTACTTCTAATAGGTTTTCCTGTAATCTACAAGCAATGAACAATATATTGCATTTTTTTTCACAATTTTAGGCTAAGTAGTTTAGGAGATTACTGGGTCAATATTCGCCTTCTTTCATGAATAAAATCAATACTATTTAATTTACAATAATAACAAAAATATATTTTAGATCCTCATAACGAGCCCTTAAATATATAATAATATATCATGATTTGTCCCCCGAAAATGACCCTTATTTAAAAAAATATTTATTTACTTTGCATATCTGTGTTTGAATCATAGGATTACACCATCCTACCAAATTTCACCTGATTTGGTCCAGTAGATTCGGAGCAAATTGGCTGTGAGCTGTGATAGACGGATAGACGCATGAGTGATCCTATATAACGGGTCCGTTTTTTCACTTTTTTTATGGAACCCTAAAAACAAACTAGTTCGAACTAAAACATACCTTTTCTTTCTTTATGATTTGCAGTGATGTATTCAAGTCTTTGATTGTTTCAGCATTATCCTTTGTTAACTGAAAATATTCAAAATTTAGACATCGCAAATATTAAAAACTTTTACTTTAAAGTCGTTATAGGAATACCTTTGTCAAAGATACTAGTATAAAATTGGACATTTAAATTGTACATAAATGGTAATAAGCAATTCATATTTTCTCGTCACTCAAGGTAAGGTACCTATATCTTGAATGACAACAAGTGACTGACTACCCTAGTAACTGGGGTATAAGGATTGATAAGTCAACGGTGTAGTATTAATTACCTGCTCTAGGTATGAGCACCTGGAACTAAGCTGATTGTTTTGTTTTTCTTTTTCAACCATTTCTCTTTCAACAGCAGAATGTTTTGCCTTTAATGTAGCTACTTCAATGTGTGCCTTTTGTACTTCGTTTTCCAATACATTTAAACGATGATTTTTCTCACTACAATATTTTAAAATCAAATTTTATTAACCGTTTTAACACGCGCGTCAGCGGCCTCGCCACCGCCGCCGCTGCGGATTTTGTTTCCATTTGTGACTGACCCTTAAACAGTGGCGAGCGGTGGCCGTGTGTAAAGGTCCTTACAAATGCAAACAAAATTAAAGTGCGCGCGCGGCACGTATGTAAACGTTCTTAACAAGAAAGCTTTAAATGTTAACCACTAAGTTAAAAGACCTAGAATAATGGCAGTTGTTCTGGACAACTGAACATTTTAAGTATATAATATGGGTGTTCAATGCCATAGTCAATTTAATTCCAGTACTGTGTGTGCATACACACCCTCACAAGTTTGGATTAATCCAAGACAAAAATTAATATGAATAAGTATTAAACGCATATTAATTTATCAGTGTTTTATAGCTACCTCAGCAAATTTTCCAACTGGGAAATATTATCTTTCAACTGCTTACACATGCCGTTTAATTCTTCTATATGTTTTTCTTTCCTGTTTACATTTTCCTGAAAACTTGAAAGCTGCGCTTTTGTGGTAAGATCTAAATTTTTTTGCCACTGTGTCCGTTCCTGAAAAATATTATACTTAAATTATATAAATGGTTCTGTTAACTCCTGGTTACACACTCGAAAAACCAATATGTATCAGATAAGAAGTTTCACTCTCCCATATATAAATAAAGAATAATAGCTAACCTGATTTAATCTGTCTTTCTCCTGCTTTAATGCTTCCTGAAACTCCGTTTCTCTCCGCAATTTGTCTTCTTCCATTTTGCTCATAGTAAATGTCAAATCATGTATTTTGCGCTCCAAATTTGCACATTTGTCACTCCACATGGTATCAGTATTAGAAGAGGAGCTTTTTAATGATGATAATGATTTCTAGAAAAAATAGACGACTGAAGAAAATTTTTCAATCATGATTGATTATGAACGTTCATAAAATCATCTACACATAGTCTAAAAAAAAACGCTTCCCGCACCTCTCTGTATGTATGTATGTATGGTATGTAATGAACACATAGATCTTTTAAACTACGCAATGGATTTTTACAGTTTTCATCAATTGTATAGAGTGATTTAAGATAAAGGATCATATGTATTATAATCCTTCATCATAAAGTGTTAAGGCGGGCTGCAAGTATAAATTAAAATAGGGTTTGATAACTTAATGACATATGATATTTAAGGACAATATTTTTCTGTAATTCTTCCATGCTGATCTTGAATAAATTAAAAAAAGAATGTACCAGCTGATTCTCTTACCATGTGCTGTTCCATACCAGACAGCATGTGCTGTTGATGCTAGAAAAACTTTAACTAGTTGTAAACTACACTTTACAATGAGGCTGATAGCCTCATTGTGTGGTAACACCTATTTGATCCCTTTTCAACCCATCATCGCAATAAATGTGGCCTTCGGTTTTTCATGTTCCAAATAGGGGTTACCTGGAATATTCATAATGCAACTTACTTTTAAATTGAGAATAGTTTCAGCCATATGTTGTTTAATATCAGCATCAGTAGCTGGCCCGGTTCTCAATGACAAATGAACCAAACGCTTAAACTCATTGTGTTCAATAATTTCAAAATAATACTGAACTGGATTTGTCTGCTGCATAATCATAAACCTGTAAATTTCAGGATTGAATGGATTAAAAGCTAAAATGCAAAAGTATTGAGTCTATCAAGTAGATGTTGCCCAAAAAGTAGGTACTAAATCGAAAAACCTACATGTTATTTGCTGCACATTGTTGAAAAAGTCGCACCAGTTGGGAAGGAAAGTTATCAAAATCTATAAGAAGACCTTGCTGTTTCTTCAAGTCCTCATAGTCCAGGCGCGTTATATGCAATATGCATAAAAATGTTGGATCATCTTCATCCGACAATGATATTTTCTGTAAATAAACTTTGAATATTACTCTGGTTTTATAATGAAGTACCTACAACGATTGCAAATTACTATAAATACTAACCAAACTATCAACTTCAAAAACTTTGTCAACAGTTACAGTTATATCTTTTTTGTAGTCTTCAAAACCACGTTTAAATGTGACATAATACTTTCCCCGGTGAAAGCTTTTCGTAGCCATAATTAAACTTTACCAAATCAAAAACAGATTTAAAATGAAAAACACTAAACCCAACCAAACAACAACAGAAAACACACTTATCAGAACACGCACGACAACGTCAAACGGTCAAATTGACAATGACAGTCAGTCAAGAGTCAAACTGACAACTGCGATAAAAATAGGTGCCCAAACCGGAGTTTTTGGCGGGAAGTCAAGGGGTTCGGTTGGGGTTTGCTTTAAATTATTTTATAAATTGATTTTAGTGGACTTTATAATATGAAATTGGTGTTGTTTGGTGTCATAAATGCTCATGACATGAACAATGTGTGAAATAGTTAAAGTGGACAGTCATAGTACGGCTGTAGTGATATTTATTTTGCGGACTGTGGGGCGTCTTCGGGCGTCGTCCGCCACTCAATCGTCTATGTAAACCAGTGGACTCGTATAGATTTGTCGCCAGAAGCTCCTTTGCAGCAGTCAAAGGCCTACACCACCCTTTGATTGTCTTGTTAGGATTAGGTTAGGATTAGGAATAAAGAACAAAATTAAAGATAGGCTCTAAAGGACTTGTATCCAGAGCCGTAAAATTATTTAATTAAAAAAAAGGTGCCCAAACCAAAATGCTACGTAGGTACTCAATGTACCTATGTGTACAACCAAATTTGCGCGACTGCGACGGCGACGGCGAGGGCGACGCGACGGCGCGGCGGCGACGGCGACGGCCATGCCACGAATTTACGCGATTTTATCTGCGGAATATTGCCGTTTTTAAATTCTACGGCATTGCCGTAGAATTTAGAAACGGCAAAAATATGCCGTAGGACCACGGGCAAAAATAATACCTATTATAAAAGAAAATAGTATCTAAAGAGAAATAGAAAATAGGCCAGGGTTTCCAGAATTCCAGATGAACCCTGCACGCATCTACCTCTATTATATCATATCAGGATAGAGGTAGAGATGACCAAAGTGTTTATGCCCAAACGGGCATATTGGGAATATTCCTGGCATTTTGGGCATAAATCCATAAATGTCCAAATAAAAGCCCAATCACAGGGCAGAAAAAAAATAAAAGCTAAAAGGCGTTTTTTATTATTCTGAAGGGCATCTATGCTTTAAAATATAGAAGAAACGTTCTTGACACCATGCCGCACTAGATCAAATTAGGTTTAGTTTGTAGTAATGTAGTTTAATTTCAATTGTATTTATTTATTTTCTCCTTATTAAACAATTTGTAGAAAGTTTATCTATACTTATAGAGAATTAACTGCCTTAGTGGTTCAAAGGCGTTTGCCTTGTGATCCAGAGGTCGTGGGTTCAAATCCCACTGGAAAGCTTGACTGTCGCGTTAATAATTGTATACGTTTAATTTTTTGCCTTCGCAAATATGATCATATATCATCTTTTCGTTCTGAGCTTAAATGGCACCTATCCATGAACGCAGACAAATGCGAATTCTTTGCACTCTCTTTTCGATTCTTTTGGGTACCTAAATGTAAATTTTAATTTCTTTCTGATACTCATGCAACTTCGTTCTACTGATAATCTTCTCCTTTCTGTTTCTCCTCATCGCACAAATTTTATGACAAGCTGTTTTATCTTACAAGCTATAGGTCTCCTTCTACAATTTTTTTTTTAAAGAGAAGAGTGCACTCTTATCTTTTAGATTGATGTTATTATATTCTTTATTTTTCACCATCATCATTCATTATTTATATATATTGCATGTTTGTATATATTTATTTGTTACATGTATTTAGGGTTAACAATTTACTTCTCCCGAGGACTTCTTTTCCACAATTTAGTCCATTGCGCTGAACCCGTTTTGCGTGTGGAGCCGGCGCCGTTATCAGTTTTCAAACCAGCCCAGCTCCTGCAGGAATCCGAGAACGCTCCCCGGTGCCCTCACGGCTTATGTATTTAGGGTATTAAAGATAGTCTTATGTACGTATGTACGTAAGAATATCATAGGTATATTCTATGAGGTATATTTTATTCAATTGTATATTATATATTGTATTATATTATATAGTGTATTATATTATAAAGTGCTAAGTAGCTTTTGAGCCGCAACATGATCCGTATTTGTTTATCCTTATAGTTGACTGGGAGAGGACGCTTTTAGCGTTAAGTGCGCCCATTGTACCAATTTTTTATTGTGGAACAATAAAGTTTTTATAAATAAAAAAATAAGCATAGGTACTTTGTTAAAAGTTTATTTATTTATTTATTTAATATTTATTGCACAATAATCTAACGGTTATAATACAAAAGGTAAAACTTAATGCTAAGCATTGTCTACCAGTTCACCTTAGGGACGTAGGATATTGCAGGCTTGAATCACCTGATTATTCGAAAAGAATGATGATTCCATGCTTGGGAAGGCACGTAAAGCTGCGGGTCCTGAACACCATCTGGTGTTTGTTTAAACATATCCTCGGATTGATATACCTTTTGGGTTGCAGATGTCAAACAGCAGTCACTCTGTGTAAAAATCAGTAACCTCGTCAAATCACCTAGGTAGGTAGCGGACGGAAGCTGGGGCTTTGAAGCGTTACCACTGAGAATGCAACCAGGAATACGCTTGTATGATGATGATGATGATGTTATCTATGTACATAGAGAAATAAATTTAGGTGGTGCGACATATTGTGTAAATTATTTATTTATTTATTTAAACTTTATTGCACATAAAAAAAGTGTACAAATGGCGGACTTAATGCCTTATGGCGTTCTCTGCCAGTCAACCATTGGACCAAGTAGAGAAATAATTTGGGTGGTGCGACAGAGTGTGTAAACAAAATTTAAAAGTATCTATAAATACCTACAAGAATAAATCAAGAATATACATAAATATTAATTTTAAAGAAATATATACCAATACAATAACTATAGATAAAATAAATATACAAAATATATAATTATGTAAATATAATACATAAAGAACTAATTATATATGTATGCGGATAGATAAATACATATATGGATGACTACTAATTATCGCGCATATTATTATATACCAAGTCATTATATGAATAATGATTTGGTATTACTTGTCACAAAGTGTCTGCAAACGCTATGATATGCTTAAAATGCAGGTATACGACAAGTGAAACGTTAAAGTTTATGAAAACAATGATGTTTTCATAAACTTTGACGTTGCACTCATACCTTGAAAAAATCATACATCGAAAGTAGGCTTTGTTGAATTATTATCTTTTTCTTTGCTGGGAGGTGTGAAAAGACATAATTATATGTATAAATAAGCAAACGGACATCAAATGCGATATCAACAAATGAGCACCCTCGATATATATAGTAAATTTTTTTGTCAGTCTCATACATTTTAGATTTCGTATGGACTTAACACAGACAGATTTTGACGCTATAAGCATCATTTAGACTGATTGAGAGATAAAACCGAATAAAACCGCTATTATATCAACGGAACAAAATATATTCGTTTTAACGAGTTCTTCGATTCCCTATCAACTTGTTATAACATTTCCCAAAAATAGGTAGGTTATGCTCTAGCATAATATTTACCCCAATTTACCCGTCGTTGGAAGGGGACATATGGATTGATAGGTCTTAGTTAATTTTTTTACTGGCATATGTTTGTAGACCTAATTATATATTAAAATATGCAAACAGAAATGAAATGTGATGTGAACATATGAGCACACTCATACATTAGTCGAGAGTAGTCTTCTTTGACTGCTCATCTATGACCATAAACTAGGTAATGATTTGGGAGTTGGCCCCGGAACAGGAGATATTCGTATTGACAAGTTCTTCGATACCCCATCAACTTGTTATAACATTTCCTCTAAAATAGCATGCCGGGTATTGACGCCCGTCAATGGCAACAAACAAATTGACAGGTATATGTTCACATTTCTTACTGGAAAATGTATATGATAAATTAAGCAATCAGACATTAAATATAATGAAATCTGTACGGTAATTTTACCACACTGACAGTTAATGCATATAATTTGCAGTTTTTTAAAAATGAGGGGTCTTAAACTTACTTAACTTCGTAAAAATTACTTAACTACCTATAACTATTAGCACTATTAACAATATTGTTTATTTTCAATGTCAAAATAAAATAAAAAAATAATATCGAGATAAAAAAATAAATGCCCAGATAAATGCCCAAGAGAAGGAATTTATCGGGCATCTATTGGGAATATTCCCAATCCATCTCTAGATAGAGGTTATAGATTTGTGTTTTATTTTAAACTCTAAAAAAATTACATACCATTTTGTAAAATGTCGAGATATTTTAAGTATTGTACAAAATGAGGTTGACAATTAGTTTGACAGATAAAATTGTTACCATGTACAAAGTGGAAGGGACATACCCGTAATAAATCGAACCACGGGCTATACTAGACCACTAAAGTATAATGAAATTAAAATAACAGTTGTCAGCGACGTACAAAAATGATAGGAAAATAAGGAAGATTTTAGTTAGAAAAATTGTAAAGATAGGTTTTATTTAAAATCCCTTAAGATAGTTATGGTATATAGTTAGTTAAGTTTTACGGAAATAAATACTTTTTTATTAGATAGGGCATTAATTAAGTTGAAATGTATAATATTCTAGGTTGTTTTATTCCCCTAAGTTACGTTATGGTATATTGTAAGAAAGAGATAGCAATATTGATTGCAAACTAAAAAGCAATACCATAACGAGAGCCACTAGACATTTTCTGTAAAAAACTGACTGCAAACTAAAAAGCAATACCTTAACGAGAACCGCTAGATGGTTTTTTGTAAATAACTTGATAATTAATGATTATATGTCGAAAAACAGTATTGTAAAACATATATAAAGATGAAACACAGGACTTAGAATTAAGAAATTGTAAATAATTGACTACCTTCATAGTACAAACCGATAAGAACTGTAGATTACACTAGAAAGAGATGCACACATAAGATAGAAAAGGAAATAGGGAAAACAGAACCGTGTGCAAAAATTTAATGGTCAACATAGTAAGTTTTTAAAGTGTAAAATAATTCGAATATTATGATTGGCTTGATTTTTGCTGAATTCTACAATCTAGACAGCCCAAAATTGTATAAATCAAGTCACGGTTTGTATGGAGGTATTCAGTTTACCTCAAGCAGTCCAGTGATAACAAGTAGTGAATAGTAGTAGTGAATAGTAATAGTGAATAGTAATAGTGCACAGTAATAGTGAACAGTCATAGTGATAAGTAGTTTTGATGTAATAAAGTGGTGAAATAAGTGAAAAGTCGTGATTTTATTTTCAAGTAAGGAAAATCCCTGAAGGTTTATGTTTTTATTTATATTTTTACATCATTTTTTCCTATTGACTTTAAATCTGTGATTATTTGTGTGACTTTTAAATGTGAATGTGCAATAAATATAATCCACTCTGGATTATACCTTTGATCTACACTAAGACTATTGAACACCTGAGCTAGGCCTTCTGCCTCCCTCACAAGCCTGCTGGCCCGACCCCATATATACAGTCCACTCAAGTCGTCGCTGCACGGACGACCCTGGCAGGGCTCTGAGCGCCGCCACGCTGCCGCAGCATACAGTTACGCCGCCGCTGCACTCGCTGCCGCCGCACGCTGCCACGCTGCTGCTGCACCCGCCGCCGCAGCACACAGTTACGCCGCCGCTGCACTCGCTGCCGCCGCACGCTGCAACGCTGCTGCTGCACCCGCCGCCGCAGCACACAGTTACGCCGCCGCTGCACTCGCTGCCGTCGCACGCTGCCACGCTGCTGCTGCACCCGCCGCCGCAGCACACAGTTACGCCGCCGCTGCACTCGCTGCCGCCGCACGCTGCCACGCTGCTGCTGCACCCGCCGCCGCAGTATACAGCTACGCCGCCGCTGCACTCGCTGCCGCCGCACGCTGCCACGCTGCTGCTGCACCCGCCGCCGCAGCACACAGCTACGCCGCCGCTGCACTTGCTGCTGCCGCACGCTACCACGCTGCCGCTGCGTATACCGCCGCCTCACGCCGCCACACCACCTCACTGCCGCACGCCGTCAAGCCGTTGCTGCGCCGCCACGCAGTAGCACCGCCGCTAGCTCGCCGCGTTGCTGCTCGCCTCACCGCGCCGCCGCCCCGGCCGCCACGCCCCGTGCCAGTTAAGGGTACTGCACGCCACACCACGACGCTACGCCACTGCCGCGCCGCCACGCAGCAGCGTCGCCGCTAGCTCGCCGCGCCGCTGCTCGCTCACCGCGGCGCCGCCCCGGCCGCCGTCACACCCCGCGTCCTACCCCCTGGGTCGATAACACCACGTGCAAGCACAACAGTCGAAAAACCAAAAAAAGACCAGATTATGATGATGTATAGAATTTTAAAAAATGCTTGTGCAGACTCGCTGGGCAGACTCTACCATATCATAGACAAAAAGTTATTGTTGCTTCGCCCCGTGGTGCCGTAATAATGTGAAAATAGAAAAAAATATAGTATTCATGAATTTCGGAACAGTGGTAAAGAGTGTTCTCATTTGGGCCCTCATTGTTGCAGTGTCATGTCGCAAAATGTGTACAGCGGCCTATAATTAATTGAAACAAGCATAGCACTATAATTATTAATAACATTTTATAAAAATATATTTAAAGATTAAAAAACTACAAAAACCTTACGTTTTCTATACTTGTTTTTTTTATAATTTCCCATAAAATAATCCATTTTTTATACCGCCATACTGAACGAACGAGATGTCATTAATCATTCCATGCCTATGAAACTTAGAACATTGCAGAATTTTGATAAAAAAATTCAATAAAACGCCATCTAGTCAACAAGTTCTGACCTAACTCTTAATGCGTGTTAAAGAATAGGAATATGAAATGGTGGAGAAATTCACCATACAAGGTAGAAGACATGATAGCTAAGTTGATTAGAGCATGGTCAAAATTAGAGCAACGATGCGAGTTCAAGTCCCACTCACGCAGTGTATTTTTTACACCATTTTTTTATTTCATCTTTTAGATAGGAATAATAAATGATAGATAAATTCGACATACGAGATTAATCACTTAATAGCTCAGTTGTTTATAACTAGGTCGTATTTGAACCGAGATCGCGAGTTCAAGTCCCGCTCACGGAGTAATTTTTCACGACTTTATTTCGTCTTTTATTCCTTTAGTGTCGTGAAACCTCGCTATCAGATGGCACACTGGTTTGATCTTACTTTAAAGCTACTGTTTCTTATACAATTTTAATCTATGAATCCTTCATGTTCATTTGTCAATCATGTTTTGTTTTACTGTCTATCACCAAACCTCTTGACTGCAAATCACTTTATATAAATGCATCCAGTTTTTCGGTTTATAAGATGTGCACTTCAGTTGTTGATTTGTTTTTATTATATTTCGTCACTTCATTCTCCAGATATAAATATTAACAACGTAGTTTCCTTAATCTACAGCAACGAATGGCACGCTTCAGAGATAGAGGGTTGTTTTTTTTTGTCTTCCCCTACTTTGCCTCACTTTCATTATCGACTGTCATCGTTATTTTACTCATTCCTTTTTCGTGCGTGGCAACGAATGGACGTGTTCACTAAATATTTCATTTCAAATTCAAATGTTAGTTAATTTTTCAATTATGCCGAATAGAAGTGCCGGCAAATAAAAATCTTATATTATTCGAATAAATTACGCAAGTTACAAAAGCAGCAGGAGCGCTTAACATTGCGTTTGAGTAGTTCTTCAGACGAAGATTCTGAACCAGGAACTATCGGTAAGTCACTGTGTTTTTAATACTAAGTGTAATAAGTGCATATAATTGATAAAAGTATATTTTACTTTGGAATAATAAAGTGTGAAAATATATAAAAGATAAAAGACGCCAATACAGTAACTTTTATGTTACTTGCTAACACCTGGAGGTTGCTCGCGATGGTAACACGAAGGTAATAACAACCAGGAGGTTGTCCGCGATGGTAACACGATGGTAATCATGGGCAACGCCCACCCATGTGAATCAACATAACACCTGGAGGTTGCTCGCGATAGTAACACGAGGGTAATCATGGGCAACGCTCACTAATGTAAAATAACATTACACCTGGAGGTTGCTCGCGATAGTAACACGATGGTAATCATGGGCAACGCCCACCAATGTAAATAGGTAACATAACACCTGGAGGTTTCTCGCGATAGTAACACGAGGGTAACTAAAATAAAAATATTTCCGGTAGGTTATCCGCGATGATAACACGAAGGTCTTTATACTGGTTTATCCAGGCTCCTTATATACTCTCTACCAGGAGGTTGCCCGCGATGGCAACACAAAGGTCACTTTACAAGTTCAGTTTGTTAGTACCTGCTTGCTTAACAGGTTCAGTAATGTTGTAGCTTAGCAACAGTTGTATTGTTAGTCTTGTCACTTAACTAATGGAAAATATAAAGTCGTTTCGTAAATACAATTATTTTATTCTTAGACTGATAGATAATACGTTTCATTAACGCTAAACGCTCTCTGCTATATTAGGTTATGGACTGTTACTTATTAAAATGGAATCTATTTCTGCAAAAGTGACGATCGGTCTGTTAGAAGGAAAAAATAATTGGGAGACATGGAGGTACAAAGTTTCTATTTTATTACGAGGCACAGAACGTGCAATGGAGGTAATAGATGGAAAATATACCAAGCCCGTGTTGCCAGAAGGCGCAGGTGACGCACAAATTTCTGCATATGACTCGGCCTTAGCGAAATTCATGAAGGCAGAAAGCAGCGCTCTGTTGATCCTTACCACCAATATGAACGACGAAACCTTAAAGAAAGTGATGAGGTTCAACACACCTCGAGAAGTTTGGCAGGAACTACACCGGCTGTTTGACGGCAGTTGTGAAGATAAGTCCTATGATTTATGCATGAAATTCTTTGGAGCTAAACGAGATCCATCAGACGACGACGTAGCAAGTCACATGTCAAAACTGAAGAATATCTGGAACGATTTAAATATCGAAATTGTTAAAGATAAATCTAACGAGTTACCGGAATTGCTACTTGTTTGTAAAATCTTAGATACTCTCAGTGAAGAATATTTTGCATTTCGCAGCAGTTGGCTTTTAATGTCGAAAACTGAGAGGACTGTAGAGAACCTGAGCAGTTGGAGCATTGGCCTATCTAATGTTTGCGACTCGCCCTGATATTGCTTATGCAGTAGGTATAGTGTCACGAAAGCTCGAAGCACCTACCAAAGCAGATTGGCTTAAAGTCAAAAGGATTATGCGATACCTAAAAGGCACAATGTCGTATGGTATAAAATATAATTCCAATGCAAGGAAGGAATACTTAGATGCTTTTAGTGATGCTGATCACGGAGGAGATCTCAGCACAGGACGCTCTACAACCGGAGTATTGTGTCGTTACGCAGGAGGAGCGATATCGTGGCTAAGCCAACGACAGGATTCCGTTTCTATTTCAACAACAGAAGCAGAGCTAGTCGCCACAAGCGAAACTGCGAGAGAAATGGTGTGGCTTACAAGGCTATTTAAAGAATTGACCACGCTCAGCTCAGTACCAAATCTTAGCGTCGACAATGAAGCTGCAGTGAAATTAGCTCATAACCCTGAGTTTCATAAGAGGACAAAACATATTCGTTTGAGGCACTTCTTTGTGCGTGAGCAAGTTGCAGATAATGTACTAGAAGTTAGACGAGTGAGTTCCTCTGAACAAATCGCGGATATTCTCACGAAACCACTTCCAAGGATAACATTCACGCATCTCAGAGGAGAGCTTGGCTTAGTTAACTGAGGGAAAGTGTTGTAGCTTAGCAACAGTTGTATTGTTAGTCTTGTCACTTAACTAAATGGAAAATATAAAGTCGTTTCGTAAATACAATTATTTTATTCTTAGACTGATAGATAATACGTTTCATTAACGCTAAACGCTCTCTGATATATTAAGTAATACAAGCATCCTCGCTAGTGGAAGAAATTACCATTGCAGAGGAATCGGAGCTACTGGAGGATGAACCAGATATTCAATGATACACTAACGATGTTGAAATATCAGTGCCATCAGTCGAAGCTCTTTCAGCTCCCCAGAATTTGGGGAAAAGCTTCATGACTACCTGGCAAAAATTTGGACCTCTTTTATAAAAGGGGCTTACGAACACCCTTGCTCGCGAAACGGTGTTGAAAGAATATCTCGTTCCAGAAAATTGTCCACCCTTAAAGTCTCCGACTTTAAATCCTGAAATTTTGGTAGCTATACCCTAAACGGGAAGATACCAGGACAAGAAAATGTCAACATCCCAAGAATAATTGGGAATATGAATTACAGCCGTTAACAGGGGTTTAAACTTATTATTGACCGACATAAATAATAAGGTCGAAGCAATTTAAATTTATAACTGACGGTTATCGCATATTATCAGATTTACATTTTTAAAATACGGAATTCTGAATTAAATTCGTAACCCCCAGGCTGGATAAACGTACCTGCAATAGATTAAAGTATAGGAGAAGGACAATACTTTGTTCGGAAATACTTTGTCGGAAAAGTTTAAGGCATCAAAAGCCATAACCAAACAAAACAGGGGGGGGGGGGGGGCAAGGAGGTCCGCGGCGACCGACTGGTCAGCAAGTTTCAACCCAGTCCTCTACAAATCAGACAAAAACAAACCAGGTTAAGTCGATCAGGTACATGCTGATAGACGTACCTATTTAGGTTCTTTTATGACCAGTGGCTTAAGGGTCGGCACCATGTAAAATGGGTTTGCGCGGGCAACAAGTTTGTACAGAAAGCGTTTGATTTAAGTCAAATAATGTATACGCATAGATAGAGGAAGAGTTGGGACAGTAGACGAAAAAAAGTATTTTTTTAAATATTTTGTAGTTTTCCTAAAAACAAGCATTGAATTTACCCAAAAACATGCAAAACGCACTTTGCGCGGGCAATAGTTATGGCTTAAGTAGAAAAGACCACTAAGAAAATTACATACCTAGTTATAGGTGAATAGACTAGCCAGTAGACGAAAACCGTATTTTTTTAATTTTCATTCAGAAAAAGTAAGATAATTGTAAGGAAACCTGAAAGAAATATTTTAGAAAATCTTGCTACAAACTGGCTTGTTTTTCAGCGTAAAGAAATATTCTAACAAGGGATTGCATATATTTTATAAAAATAAAGGCTATTTTGAAACATTATTCTTTATATTTGCTTACAATGCAATCACGCAATAATAAAAAAAAACAATTTTAAAAATTGGATGTTTTGCAACGTTTTTGACAGAATTCTCTGAAATGGCGGCCATGTTACTTCCATACAAATTTAGTTGCCCGCCGGGCGTTCAGGAAGGAGGCCGTGTCGAATTTTTCAAAAAAATCCATTTTCGAATTACGTAAAATTGCATTACAGTCTAAAATATTTCAATAAAAAACTATGTACAAACTGCCAAATTATGTCATACTTTTGCTACACTATGGTACAGTTTTGACATTTTGTTGACATTCAAGCAAAGATGTAATGCTATCGCAGATATGGCATCGCACATTTTTTTTAAAATTTTATTGAAAATTAAGTCAATGAAAAAAATAATTTGGTTTGATTTATTACCTATATTTTTTAATTGGCGATTGGGGTGAAAATCGGATTGGAACTTTCTCGGGTCGCGGAATCATATTAACTGTTTTTGTAATAAAAGCTGCTGTTTAATTAGGGTTTTACAATTATTTTGATGGGTGATTCAGTCTGAAATTTTGAACAACTTTTCCCCATGAATGTATATCAAAATACGAATTGACAATATGCGTAATGTATCGAACCACAGGCTATACTAGATCTATACTTGGCTAGGCAGACAGGCTATATTAGGCTATTTATCTATACTAATATTATAAAGAGGAAAGATTTGGTTGTTTGTTTGTTTTCATTACATGGCTCCGAAACTACTGGACCGATTTAAAAAAAACTTTCACCGTTGGAAAGGTACACTATCGCCGAGTGACATAGGCTTTGTGTGTACCAAGGGCGAGGCGAGGTGTGTAGCAAGGAAGTCAAAAAACAAAAAAAAATCTGCATTTTCATACAAAAGTGTGCAGCCGCCCGGGAAATTTGTATAGAAACCGATTATTTTGGTGTTTTTACTGTTTTTAGGGTTTCGCCTATCTGTCTGTCCGTAAGTCACAGCCAATTTGCTACGAAACTATTAGAATGATTTAGTTGAGATTTAGTACCTACACTTATGTAACTTAGTGACCCAAAGATAGACGTATAACGTAAATAAATGGAATTTAAAAAAGGGGGCCACTTATAGTGGGTAAATTAGACATTAAAAAAAAGTTTTGATAACAAAATCGTGTGACATATCAAATGAAAGAACTTTTTATGACAATTTTAAATATATATATTTTTTTATATTATTTCTTAGATTGGTATTTTTAAGTTATTTAAGAAAATGGGCGAAAATTGACCCCCCCCCTAATAAACTACTGGACCGATTCAGTTGAAATGTGGTGCACATAATGTAAATTTGTGACCCAAAGACGGAAGTAAAATGTAGGTAAATGAATAAATTTAAAAAAAATGGGGCCACTTATGGGAGATAAATGAGACATTAAAAAAAGGGTTTTGTGAACTACATCGCGTAAAATATCAAATGAAAGAGCATTTTATGATAATATTAAATATATTTTTCTAAATTTTTTAAGTTATTGTAAAATAAAAATACCCTTATCTCCGAAACCACTGAACCCAAACTTTTGAAAAATATACAGTTAAAAGTTCTTTACCTATAGATTACAGGAAAACCTATTAGAAGATAAAAAATAAAAGGGTGTAGTAATTACTGCTTCATTAATCAACCAATTTTTTTAGCTGTTTTCAGGAAAATATTTCTTTTTAGTGGTCTTTGTTGATTCGTTAAAAATATTGTACAAAATCAAACAGTCAAGTCATTGATTGAGCACATACAGCTGCTAAGCCAAGACTGTTGATCTGTTCAACGTGCAATCCTTTATTACCCTCCGTACTTACATAATAAGGTGAATAGAAGTGAAAGGTGTTACGATTGCAGATGGTCGCTAAACGTATTGTTTCACAAAGAAAACTCAAATGTGTACATTTTCTGTCAGTGGAACACAAAACGTGTAGTTACCGCTCGCGTAAAATACTATTTGATTGTATTTTTGAGAACGTCCTGTCAGCGATAAGTAATATTGATTTACGCAGAAATATCATAAATTTGTCTATGGTTCCCTAGAATTTCAACTTAACCAAAATAAACGGGCACGTGCCGTAACGGGCCACGTCCAGTGTAGAGTTCCGTAGTCAGTACCTACTTGTTTTATGTAACTAACAACTGCCTAAAAAGTTAGGCAGTTGTTAGTTACATTGTTGTTCAGTATCATGGACTGAATTCAGACCTAAAGAGGTCTGAATTCAGTCCATGATACTGAACAACTTTCACCAAGGAACAAACGAAATACATAAATTATTTTTGATCTCTTACACACAAGATTTGGCAAAATGTAATATTTATGGAATATATGTATGGAATATGTAAGGACGAATCACACTAATTAAGCTAGCCCCAAAGTAGGTTTTAAACTTGTTTTATGGAATACTAACTCAATGATACTATATTTTATGATAAAAACATACATAGATAAACACCCAAGACCCAGGGCAATTTGAAAAAGACCATTTTCTAACTTTCCCTGGTTGGGCCTCGAACCCAGAACCTCCGGATTAGCGGTCTAGCGTGTTAACAATTACGCCACGGAGGTCGAATGGAAAGCAAACATTTTCTTTTATATTTAATTATGTGTTCCTTAGGAAAAGTTGTTCAGTATCATAAACTGAATCCACCTTAAATTAGTTTATGTACAGGGAGACGTTATATACCTACTACTGCCGTGAATTTTTTTAAGTGTCCATATACAACCGTTTAACTGACAGAGAGGGGAGACACATGATTCTAACAAAAATTTGCAATCAAAAACCAAATATTTCACAAACGGATTGCTAAAACAAAAAAGGGTGTTCATAATCTTACAATATTTTTGAAAGACCTATTCAACGAAGACTCACAACACACATTTTTTTTTCAAGTTTTTATTACCACATATCCATGCCCATGCCTAATTACAGCTTTCTAGTACTAATAGTCTATGAGTAAAACTGGGGACAGACAGACAGACAGACATGATGGATCTATAAGGGTTTCTTGTTTACTACGGAACCCTAAAAAGCTGCGTGAAACAAAACAGATTCTCTATTCTAAGGGTTCTTTGTCATTTGCGCTTTAACAAATTTCAAAATACGAGTAATCAAAACCACTTGTGCATATATTTCGCTCCACTTCGCATACGATAAATTCAAAAATTGATGGATGAATGACCGTGCTTTTACAGGTTAAGCAACTTCTAGCTTCGTCACAGTTAGGATGGGTGACCGTGCTTTCAATCTTAATGTTGTCCAAGTCAAATGTTGAGATTCTTATGAATAAATTTCAGTTTTCTCTACCTACATAACTTGGCAGCTATTTAAATTTCAATTGTTTTGTCGGAATTTGAACTTGGCATTTTTACATTTATGTTTTTGATGGGGTAAAATAAACACCCAAGAACCAGGACAAATTAAAAAAGGCCATTTACCAACTTGCCGTGGCTGGGAATCGAACCCAGAACCTCCGAGTGACGGACTAGCGTGTTAAGGAATCGCCACGGAGGTCGACTAATAAATTGAAAAAGTAATAAATTTTACGCAAGATTCGAATACTTACTATAACTTGGATTTTTTAGAAAGTGCTATATGAATTTCACATATATTTAAACTCGCTTTTTAAATAAACGTCTTGCATTCACGCACACTACTGTATTTTCGACTTTACTTTTTCTACTGATAGCCTGTCTACTAAAGTGTTAAGTACATTATAATGACGTCTGCCAAGGCCTTAATTCAGAAATAATAATTCAAACAAAATAATTATTTGATTTGATTGATTTGAAATTTTTAATAAGTATCGTGGACTGGAAGTCTTGACGAAAAGAAAAAAGTAAGCTGTATACTAATTCTACGTTACAATTTATGATAACCTACATCTATTGTCCCGTTTACACATTATTAACTCTATGCAACGTCATCTTGACATTTTTATCACTCTAGCGGGAAAATTTTGCATATTTCAGAGCCAAATCCGACCACGTGGCTTTGTGCATACCGTCCTTAACGCCACAACTAATCCCTTAATCTTGAAATTGATTAGATATGGTATAAATATAACCTTTTGAGAGGAACGTTACACAATGTCATGTACCTAACAAAATATGGTCAGATCAAGAAAAACAGGATATGTTCTTAACTATTAGTAAACTTCCTAAGGTGCTTAGCTAAATCAGTATGTCATCCTTTGGATGATCAATTTATTTCAAAAATATTGTTAGCACCTAAATCTAATGGGGACAAAGATTAATTTTGAATCTCAAATCTCCTAATAGTTTCATTTTGAAATCCCACTATAGAACGGCTTACAGGTTGATTTCAGAAAAGTGTTATTTAGCTTCTATAGACCTCAAGGAAGCACCTTGTTAGTACCCGTAAATAAATATATCTAAAATATTTACATTTTCAGTTTAATGACCATGACTCAAATTAAGTTACTCATTAGTTCCAGGCAAGGCCATGTCGCCTTTCAATAGCACTAAAAATTTTTACAAAAATATTGAAAGCATTGGTAATGTTTCTTCGAGGGCAAGGTCATCCAGTCATATATTTAGATGATTATGTATAGGGTCTAACTATGACGAATGTTAAAATATCGTAGAAAACACATTACTTTTACTAAGATATTATATTTGGGATTCATAGTTACTTTCGAAAATAGTTCACTTACACCCCAAAAACAATGCAAGTTTTAGGTTTTCTTTTCTACTTCAGCGGTTGTTCCAGTCGAAAAAAGAAACAAAATTGCACTATTATTAAGTAAATTTATTCTTTACTATAAAAGAAATTGCAAAGGCGTACTCGTAGCTGCATGTCCAGCCGTCAAATACGGCTGGGTATACACAAAGATATTAAAATGAGCAAAATATCTCATGCTTGACGAAACCTGTAATTATGATACATGAGTTCGCCTTCCAGTAGGAATACTTTGAGATTTAATTTGGTGGAAAGAAAATATCTCGTATTCCTTCAATGACTTACGAGTAAAAAATTTTGCGTAGGAAAATTTTCACAGATGCCTCCAGGACAGGTTGGGGTGCATCCTGTAAGGATGTTCACGTAAATAGAGCATGGATAGAATGCGAATTAAAATTTTATGTTAATTACCTGGATTTTTTAACAGTTTATTTTGCATTGAAAACAGTAGCTAGATATATGAAGAATTATTGCGAGAATTTGTTACGAATTGATAATACAACAGCCCATGGGAGGCATTCATGCGCTGTTTGTTGATGCATTTACTATTCCTTGCAAAGATCAATTCTTTTATGCTTTTCCGCCCTTTTGACTATTGCTCAAATGCTTAGAAAAGCTAATAGACGAAAAAGCAGAGGGCATTTTCTTTTCTCCACAATACACAGCCTTGGTTCCCATTGCTGAAAAATCTAGTGGCCCCTGATATTCTATACTTCGGGCCAAATGACAATGTCCTTCAATCTTCTTCCACGATTCACACGCATCACCGTTTACACAGCTTACCCTAGGTGTTGATAATCTCTCCGGAAAGCATTCCTTAAGCGAGAGGTTTCATTGGACGCCATAGACTCAATGTTAAGCATCGCTGTTTGATAACACAAAATATGCAATCAAATGTAACTCTAAAGCTTTGGTAGCAGTTTTGTCAGGCTAATAATGTGGACTACTTTCTTGGCTGTTTCACAGGTAATATCTAATCTTCACTCAATAATTTAATAATGGGGTTAGCTTTCATTTAGTAAATTCTCATAGATCAGCACTTTTGCTACTATTAGGAAATAATATCACCAATGAGTGCATAAAATTGACTCCTTAAGGGATCGAGCATTTAGATTATAGGTATAAAAGCCCACAAGACCTAAATATTCATTTATCTCGGATCCTCAAATAGTGCTGACCTACATTACGGAACGGTATCCTCATAAATGTTACACTTGAGAGGTTAAAAAAACGTTCGCTTTATTCAGTCAAAGAGTGCAAACCTTATCATTAATAAAAATAAAAAATATTTAAACTTTACAGAACGGTATTAGAATATCAATTACAGATTTTATTAAAACATCTACACCCGGTAGAGTACTCGTACTACCCATTCTCTTCCTTGATATTTTTTTAGATATAACTTAAACATTTGACCAGCTACAGTAGTATCAGATTACATTAACTGTACTGCCACAAAAAGAAATTCTGATTGTGAAATCTCTGCTAGCTCATATACATAAGCAGAAGATTGAATATGTGTTGTCAAACAGCTGTATTGATCTATCAACTTTTACCGCCCATAGTACGCGTTACGCGTCTACATCTACAGCGAAGGCTGCAGGAATAGGCATTGATACTATTCACAGAGCTGCATGATGGACAAATGGACACACTTTTGCTAAGTTCTATAAACTTAAAATAAGACATATCAATGATAGCGATAATTTTGCGTGATCGGTATGTTTTCGATACTAAATATAAGTATAATTTGAGTTGGTTTACAGTTTGTAACAATCAAAATAGAAACCAATTTTTTATTAAAATCATTTATGGTTATAGATGTATTTTATTTAGGTAACTGCACTAAGTTGGATATTAGTTCTTGCAAATGTACATTTCTCTAAATAGATACGTTGTTAATATTTATATCTGAAGAATGAAGTGACGAAATATAAGATCAAACGAACTTTTTGAAGTGAAGTTCGATCGATATTATATGAGTCACTTCATTCGAAGATATAAAGACCCAACCCACCCACTCCAATATTTGCAAGAACATAATCACAAATCCTAATCTAATCTCTAAAAGAATGAGTAAAATAACGATGACAGTCGATAATGAAAGTGAGGCAAAGTGGGGGTAGACAAAAAAAAACTACCCTCTATCTCTGAAGCGTGCGTATTCGTTGCTGTAGATTAAAGAAACTACGTTGTTAATATTTATATCTTCGAATGAAGTGACTCATAGCATATCGATCGAACTTCACTTCAAGAAGTTCGTTTGATCTTATATTATATTTTTATGATATTTTGTACCATACACTTTTTATCGTATTGTAAAAAAATATTTTTCAGTGAAAAACTGTAGTGAAAAAAATGCCCCGTCAAAGATGCATTTACCCATCGTGTTGCAATTGTTGCCAGATTGCGTCACTTCTATTTCCTAATGTAGAAAAAGTAAAATCCTTTTTCATATAAAGTGTACAAACGTCCATAAAATCTAAAAAAAAACTTTTTGTAATCTAAGGATTGTTTCCTACAAAATGACGTAAAAATACTTGCTGCAACACGTAGTGCAACAATGAGGAAAAGAAAAAACCGGAAGAGTTAAAAGATTTGGCTATAGTTTTATGAGACCGGCCGCCTGCCTGACATCGACCCTCTTTTGGCGAAAAATTTTACAACCTTTTTACGCCTTTCTTTAACCTTCCTTTGTGGTCAATCATTTAGTCGCCTCTTATGACATCTACAGGAAGCGATAGAGTTGTCCTATTTTAACCCGAAACCACAAACAGGGCAACATAAATACATTATCTGTGAAAATTTTAACTGTTTAGCTATCACGGTTCATGAGCCTGATTACAGACAGACAGACGGAGAGTGGAATCTAAGTAATAGAGTTTGTTTTTACCGTTTGGGTACGGAACCCTAAAAACAGGTACTGTCGAATTAATACCTCCTTTTTTGAAGTTGGAAAAAAATATCCTATCTAGGGTAAAATGACATCAAGCCTCGGATACAGTTAAAACCTAACCTGGCAACTGGCTTACGCGCGTCTTGTCGCACTGAAATACGCCTGAAAAATCGCTGTTGCTTAGATCATTTAATACAGGATAAGCCTTACCTGCGCGTTCCCCTCTGCCGAAGTATAAGATCGCATGCTCTAATACGTTCATAAAAACTAGTTGCGTAATCGATTATGATCATTATGTGCATCGGTAAAGTATCGAAAGGACGTCTACAAGTGCTCGATTAAAAATGCCAAATTGTGCAGTTAAGAGTCCCCTTACCCGAGACAGAATCAGAGTTGCCCATACAAACGTAGTCTACGTTTAATTTTAAAACGACATGTCAGATTTCGGTAAAAATTTGTAACTTTTAAGAAATTGCATATATCTAGGGTTATAATTGGTTTTCACAGTCAAAATACGTGTTGTTGTGTGTTTTTTAGATGTAGTAGTACTCTCCCCCCGCACCAAAAACGGCAGAAAGTTTTGTAAGAAGATTTGTCTGCGTAACTTATCCTGTATTAAATGATCTAAGCGCTGTTGTCGTTGACCGTGGCATGCTTCATATATTTCCTTGTACCTACCTATTTGTTTGTCGCGTGTCGCCGTCGCTGTCGCGCCAATTCGTGGCCAAGCCGAGACGGTAAAAATCTCTGGTAAAAATGGTCAACGATTAAAACATTTACAAAAGTAGTATAGACGTTTTGACTTTTGGTCATGTCATGTCACTGTCATTGATCATTCATTGTCACCAATGTCAAATTTGATTGGATTTCCCGCCGGCCGGCCGCTGGCTTGTTGTTTTATCTAATAATATCTTTCTAATTAATTTGTGGGCTTGTTGAGTTGAGACTTGTTGCTTCAATATTGTTCTTTGGTTACTTCTCAACAAAGCGGAGAAACTAATACTATAAACGGTCAAAATGTGGAATGGTAAGCAAATTTTCAGTTGCCTTGGCGAAGTAGGTAGGTACTAGGTATATGTAATCCTATTGTTATTTTACCTACAAACATTCTTTCAGATCAGTCTGTTGCTGGCGGCGGATTTTTCAGTTCTCCTGGTCAATTTGGAAATGCAGCCGATCCTAATCAGGCTCAGAAATCGGTAAGAAAAGAAATCAAATTAGTCAATATCTTTTACATTCGTAAAAATCTGAACGAATTGTAAACTTGGGTTTATCTTTGTCTTGTAGGGAAGGAGAGCTTCACGAACTGCCCCTATCGTCATAAGACAAGCTATACACTGTGGAGATGATGGTATAAAAATATGGGGTACTGAAATTCAGATTGTGTCTGTGGTTGCGAGGGTTAGGAACATTAGAATTCAAAGTACCAAGATCACTTACACAATTCAAGACATCACAGGGAGGATGAGGGCTGTGTTGTGGCTTGAACAGGATGTTATGGATGAAGACGTAAGTATTCCAATTTAATATGGCTGTAGATATTAAATATTTGCCTAGTGGCACACTTAGAATCAAACAAACAATGTTCAATTAGTGCTCTTGTTTCTAGATGCATTGTCAAGTTTCTCAGTTGCGGCAAGGAGTGCATTGCTTCTCCTTGTAGGTATAACCCAATCTAGTCTACCTTTATCTATAGGTTTTGGAACTTTGAGTTTTGGTATAGTTTAACTGTTATGTTAGAAACAATGTGTGCAGTTTTATTATTTTTTTTTCAGGATAAATCTTCCCCTAAAGTGCAAGTAAATGATTATGTTCAAATATATGGCAATGTTAAGACAAACAAGGGAAAGAAAGTCCTAATGGCATTCAAAATAATGCCAGTCACCGATGTGAATGCAATCACATTCCACTACCTACAATGCATCAATAATAAAGTAAAGATGGAAGCAGATTCTAAAAAGGTACTATGAATTTTATTAAGTTTTAAAATTCCATCCAAACACAATTGTAAGAAGTCAATCCAGGTCTTTCAAGTTTAAACCGTAGACCATAGCACTATATTGATGTCTACTACATTTTCAATATTAATAAAGGTTTTCAATTAAACATGTAGTCAAGTGATGAATTGTGGTCAAGTCATTGAATTTTATTGTATCGCTGTGCTTGGATGTACACTCAGTACTCACTTCCAGAACATAGCCAGAGTTAAATCCTCGTCAACAACATCTGGGGCTAGCAAATTATTTAAAATATTATTTTTTTCTGCAGGAAAAAATTGTCAGTAACAATGTTTCAACAAGTGGGTTACCAGCCAACTCTATGGTTGGTATTACTGACAATAGTGCATCAGTCAACGGTTTGAATGCCCGACAAATGATGGTTTTCAATCTCATACGTGCCTCAACTTTAGAACAGGGAATCAGTAAACAGGACATGTACGAGACTCTGAAGGACCGCATGTCACAAATGGAATTTGAGTTAGTATATTTAAACTGTACCTACATAAGTAGTTCTGTTTATTCAAATATTTTAAGAGCGTATTATGTCCACACTAAGGGAACTGAAGCCTTGGGAAAATAATAGATAAAAAAATGCTGGTCTGAGAAAAAAGATAACATAGAATGTACCAGCAGCTTCTTTTTCTGCGCAGACAACAATCTGAATCATATTAATAGGCGATGCGGTTAGCAACCCATCACTATTATGATTTCCTTATTCCATGAAGATGGAATAAGGAAATCCATCACCCATCACGCCAAAAGTGGCCTGGGCTTTGCCACCCTAGGTTCTGTCTGCCCCGTTAAGGATAAAGACGTGAAAGTGTAAAAAAAGAGCTAATTAGCAATAACAGGTAGGTTAGATTAGGGCAACAACCTGTTTGTTACCTATGTTAAAATAATGTTCAATCAGGTACATGAAACCAGGTTAGCTATTTAAGGCCGTACCTAAATTTTCCGGGGTCCAGTGCTGCCCTCATTTAAAGTAAATCATTTCGAAGAAAACAGACATTATTTAAAATTTTGCTACTACCAAATCCTAGATAACCCTTCAAAGTTACTACTGTTTACAGTTTATAACGAGAATGTTAAACTTTACTACGCACATTTGCCAAAAGTGGCCTTTTTTCGCAGATGTGCCTAGTAAAGCTTAACGTTCTCACTTTGAACTGTAAACAGTAGTTCATAAAATACTTTGTAAGGTTATCTAGAACTTGGTAGTAGCAAAATTTTAAATGATGTCTCCGTTTTCTTTGAAATTATTTATTTTAAATGGGGGCAGCACTGGACCCCGGAAAATTCAGGTACGACCTTAATACCTATCATTTTCTCTTACCGGGAACAATATTAGTATGAAAATTAATATTTACTAGTCTTCCTAGAAATTAATTTTTGGGTTAATATTATTTCAGCCTTTTCACAGTAAGACTTTATCTCAGTTGTCGTGCTCTCAGCGCGAGGCATAGTGAATATCCATAGTTTTTGGTCGGATATATACGACGCTCGCGAAATGGAAACGAAAATGTTTGTCGGATTAATCTGATGTTCGCGGTTAAAGGGTCGAGAAAATTTGCATTTACACTGACGGCGTATAAACGCACCATATCCTATCCTAACTAATATTAATAAATGCGAAAGTGAGTTTGTATATTTGTTTGTTACCTCTTCATGCTTTATCTACTGAACCAATCGTCTTGAAAATTCGTATACACATAGGAATACTGAGAAGTATATAGGGTACCTTTCATCCCGAATAAAGTAATGATTCCGTGGGATTTGGGATACGCGAGTGAAGCCGCGGGCAAAAGCTAGTGTGTTATAATTTACGCCAAACACACACAGTGCGTTTTTCCGCAGTCAAAGTGTTACATGAGGTACTTACCATCATTTTAAATTATTTTTCCAGGAACATCCTAGAATGGATGTGTGGAGAGGGTCATATTTACTCAACAATTGATGAAGAACATTTTAGAGCTACTGATGCTTTCTAAACAACTACACCACCTCTCTTAGATATAAGTTACAATTAAACTTCATCCAAAGTATTTGTATTTTAAATAAAAAATATCCATACAAAATAATATTTTATTTACTTACATACCTACCTACTTACCTATTTGTAAGAATAAACAGTATTGATTTCCTTAATATCAGAGGTAAAAGATCATAGTAAATAAACCTAAAAATATACAGTGTAAAATTATGTTTAGAAACGATATTGACATATATATGTTATATATGTACGTCCACAAAGTTTTTGACATGATTAGATACTAATTTCTATTGAAAAGATATAATCACAAATGGCGATTATGTAGGTACCCTATAGAATGATATTATAATTCATCCCGCACAGCCGTGTTGCGTAAATCTGCTTTATTTCCTTTATATGTCTGGCTCTCCAACTGCACTTCTTTGAGCTCTTCTTGGTCTACAAGAAATTCTTTTGCTGTCCATGCTTGTGAGCCATCCTTGAACATGAAGATAGCTCTGTCATCATCTATCAGGTACCTGACAAAAAAGAAAATTTCTTATTTAGAAGAGTGAGGTAAGAAAGAAGTATAGATATAAAATAATATTTTATAAATAAATGAAAGCAAATTACAAAAATACAGACATACTGATAAATCAGCTATCAAAAGGGCAGAAGTTTATCTATAGTAAACAATATGCTACAAGTCTTGAAAGTTTGAAAACAATAATAGCTGTAAGGGAAAAATGCTATGTTCAGATAAGAGTGGAACAATAGTAACTAAATTATTCAGTTACACAAGTAGGTAAGAATATTAATATTTTGTAACAGGAAAAGATTATTTGCATGTTTTTATTAATATGTTTCCTTCATACCTTTCAGCCTGAATATGATTGCTCCAAAGACTAGTTTGCCATATTTTAGTTATCTCTTCAGTTCGTGCTCGAGATGGTTTATAAGCAACAGTAACAAACATCATCAAAGTTTGTCCTTTCTTAGTTGCTTGTAAGACTGATTCTGGATTTGACATATCCATTTTAGTCAAATCGAGAGCTGGAGGTTTCCGTAAGTGCTCTGGTAGTTCATCTTCCGGCAACGGATCCTCATCTTCCTCCCATTGATCATACAACCTACAAAAATGAAATTTACGATCATCTAATAACTACGAATTTACATTATCAATTTAGCACTTGTTCGTAGTAGTCGTTCTTACCTTTCTAAGTCAGCATCTGAGTAGTCCCGAATATCTTTCTTCGCCCAAGCCGGTTTCTCTTCATCTTTTGACTTTTTAGCAGTACCGTTACAGAGATAGATGATCAATATGAAGAATAACAGTTTCGACATGTTTATGTACGTAGATTTATTTACTTATTAAACTTAAACTACAATATATGAAATTTGTCGAACGAAGCAAGACCAATAAAAACGAAATAAATAATGGTGAATAACAATGCAACGAATACTATCTATATTCCTATACCGAGGATAAGCGCCACTCTATAGAAAAAAAAATACCCTGAAATTTTAGTTCCTGATAAGTAGGGGTAGATAGCGCTGACATCGACTGTAATGACGTATCCATCTGACGCGCGAAATATGAAAATCTACCATACCTACTTACGGCGGGAAATTTAAAATCTCAAAGATTTTTCTAGGTAGGGATTTTAGATCTTTTCAAGGATATACTAATTAAAATAATTTAATTAATTAGTATTTATTTTGTCTGAGCAACTTTTTATGAAACACAGGTTTAAAAATAGAGTAAAAATGAAATTCTAGTCGCTCAAACAAAATATAACCTCATTATAAATAAAACACAGCAGTTTAAGAATTTTGTAATATCTTTATTTTTTTAGCTAGGCGTTTTTGGGCCAATTCGCTAGCGAACTTTCTGTTTTCCAATACGCAAAACCTTTTAATTAAAATTAATGTTGTTGATTGTTGAATCATTCTTGTATTGGAAGAGAAATGCTCAGGACATTCATTCAAAAATTATAATTTATTTTCTCCTTTATTAACTCTATACATTTTCTTTTAATTTGGTCTGAATGAGGATTTTCTTGAATATAGTTAATTACAACCTCAGCAGATTTTTCTACGCAAGCAACAAATCTGTGGTTAGCATATTGAAGACTATGCTTGCCCTCTGCATATTCTTTAAATTCGGTAAACAGATGTAATTCACTCGACTTTTCAGCAAGCATAGCCTTCTTACATAGATTGCAATCTTTTGCAATTTTTTTAAAAATAAAGCCACATACGTATGCGCATGCTTGCATTTCTGCTGAGGTTTCTATTTCCTCATCAGACACAGTTATTTCATGTCGGGAGACATTTTCAAGATCAGTAGCATCATTGATATCACACGAATGAACTACATTTGTTTTGGTTTTGGAAAACAGATGCCTTAAGTTATCCAATTCAAAATTCAAAATTCAAAATATCTTTATTATCATAGGATATTTATAATATCTCTTAATAATAGTCACTTTGTTTTGTTTTGCACAAATGTTGACGTCAAATCGTTACTTAAAGCTAAGTTTACGCCGCTTCCTAGGCGCAAGTGCAGAAGAAGCGGCAACAAACTGCACTGCACGTTTTCTCCAAAGACGTCAACTAACAAACTAAAAACTTAAAATTAGTTATATAGATGGACAGAGATTACATTGTTTATTATGTCATAATTAAATTGAATTATAAGAATTACGAAATTTAAAATAATGTCAATTTGTAAATTTAGTATGTACCAATGTACCTAAATTATGACATGTCTAAGTATACAAACCTTTAAGAGGGACCCGCGCCAAGCTCAAGCCAGACCTTTTTTTTCCTTCCTTCCCAATAATTCGCTATTATCTGGCTCACAATTTCGATTATCATTAATGACATTTCTTAAATTTGTTATCATTGCCGTCTTGAGGCCGGCAACGAATTGAGCGACTGTGGGATTGTCATTTGAGCCACAATTGGCTCTTATAGCCCCAAAACAATTTTCTAAGGCATCTTGATTTATTCTTCTTGTCGCAATTGTTTTTATTTTATGAATTTTATTTAAATTATCCCACAGTCGCTCATAACCGTTAAGTAATTTAAGCCATCCTTTTTGTGATGGTGGAGTTCTTTTGCTCCCTATAAATTGCATTTCGTTCAACAGAATTTTTGATTTTTTTATAAAGTATTTATGTGGACTACTGGCAGTCCAATTGGTTTTATATGGTTTCCCATCTTCTCTGTCCGGTGAATTTGCGTTTAGTAAATCAAACAAATTGTTGAAGTTCTCCAAAAAAGTTGCTGTAGCAATAGCTCCTGGAGGCAGCTGATCTGAAACAATTTAATTATTTTTATATCATTTCATGGGAATAGTGCCATTTGTAACGAGTGACTTGACGAACAAAAGAGGAAAATGGAAAAGACTCGCTTGCTGTGCCAACCCCATGTAAAGTGGGATAAGGTGAGGAAGAAGTGCCATTTGTAAATATAAATTTTATGAAGATGTCTCAAACATTTAGAAAGAACAATAGAATAATTAATTTAAATATCGAAAAGTTAAGTAGTATAAAGTTACCGGTGAGCGCTTACAGGCTATGAATACCACGGGCGAAGCCAGGGTGAACCACTAGATAGTATTTATTATGTTTATATTAACTATTATATTATATGGGTTTACTTACTAGTAGAAGCTTTTGAATATATGCCCATTGCTACGGAGTGGCTGAATATCTGGGAAGCCAACTTAACCCGCATTTATTCTTTGCCGTTGGGTTGAATATGTCGTTTTGACAGCTTAGGTGCAAAAACAAAGTGTGGATTTGAATTGTCAAGTTCAAAGAAGTGCTCGATGTGCTTCCAAGATGCAACACCTAAAATATAAAAAAAATCTTTAGAATTGGATAGAATATAATAGAAATATCTAAATGTGCATTTAAAACCATTGGTTAAAAATAAATTGCCGCAATTTAAAATAATATAAAGTATGTAACACATATTATTTACTATATATTTGCTCGCCAACACGGCTGCCAAGCGTGGTGAATATGGCAAAACCCTCCAAAAAATATTGGGGATGCGTATATCCAGCTAAGTATGCAGCTGTGGATTTTTTGCAACTGTAATGATGATGATGTATTACCTATTCCAGTTGAATTGCCTGCAGTTGTAGATTGGACAGGGACAGGTAGTTGTACGTCGTACGCAATAAACAGATTTCGAAAGCACTTCAGGAGATGCGGAGGGTCTGGTAAAGTAATAATTTCATTGCCCTCATATTCGAAATACGGGTGGTCCACACTGGATCCTAAGTTTTCTAGTGCTCTGACATTGACTCCGTCCATGTCACAGACAGTTGCACAAACTTTCATACCCGCATTCAGACATTCATGTAGAACCTGAAAATGTATAAAATATATACTATAGTAGGTGTAACTTTTATAGATATCAATAAATAGTAATTAAATAAAAGCACCTGTTTCATACCTCCTTAATGAGGACAGTCAATCTGTCTGCAGTGACGTAATCGCCAGACAAATAAAAAGCAATTGGTTGCTTTTTCATTCGTCTTATCCAAACAAGCATGAATACTAATGCATGTGAAGCAAATACTTTGGATTTGCCTTGATTTCCATGGTCTTGATATCCTTCGATCTCATCGGATTTCAGGTTGTATCTAATATTTTTAATTATAGACATTTCATCAAATGTTAAAAAGCACACATTGTCTGTGTTTTTCTTGGCGTTTTTTTTTAAATTTTCAAAAATTATTTCATTTAATCCTGGTTTTAAAGTGAAATGTCCCAAAAGCCTTTTTATTGTTGATGGACTTGGCAAACAAAATAGTCTCTTCAAAAGATTATAAGTACGAGGCGATTTTTTGTATAGTTCTAAAGCCAAAATTTCTGATCTTCAGTCCACCTCCTTCCTTTGAGTTTTTTTTGACCATTTTGCAGTTCTCCTTGAAGCATTAACGCCATTGATGGACTGATTTTATGTGTCAATAATTTAGTGACATACTCATTGCTATGCAGCATCTGGAGGACATCAATGCCTGGTTTTTGTTTTAATGCAGTCTTGAGTTGGGTCACTTTTTTCAACAAGTATTTGCATTTATTATAATTTTACTTTCAATAGCTGATAGTTTTTCAGTCTGCGTAGATGTCGTCTTCTGATAACAAAGAAAAATGTTTGTGTAAGTACAATAAAATACCACGGGCGAAGTCGGGGCGGACTGCTAGTCATGTATAAATAGCTTATGGCTGCGATACATATGCCACATACTGACTTCATTCTTTTAAAAGGAAACAATTGTAATTTGTTGTTAATAATTATTATGGCTAAATACTTTTACTTAAAAAGGTCTTGTACTAATAAGGAAAATTCCGTATAGTTTTTTTTTATAAATTTTCCATAAAATTGATGAAGTTTGTGGAATGAAATGTAATTTTTTTCATCATCACTACATAGTATAAAGCAAAGTCACTGTCGCTGTCTGTCCGTCCCTATGTATGCTTAAATCTTTAAAACTACGCAATGGATTGAAGGGGTTTTTTTAAATACATAAAGTGATGCATGACATGAGGAAGGTTTATATGTATAAATAATACATAAATAATTTTGCATCCGTGCGGGGCGGGTAGCTAGTTATGGATAAATGAAGTTTGTGGAAAAATTCTACTTACGCATTCTGTCTCAGGTAATGAACTGTCAGGAATTTTAGGCTGTTCAGGCATAATTAGTCCGTGAACCTGGAAACAAAAAATTCACATTATTAACCTTTCATACTAGCCATAACATTTATTAATTTATTATTTGCCTACTACTACTACCTACTACTTACCCCTATGTTAGGGTTAAAATCATGAGAAGGTCCAGCTACAGGCTCTTGGAGATTTTCCTCATTTTCATAGATACAAGGCACAGCAAATTTCTGCAATCGTATCTTATCTATTGAAGTGTACGAGGAATCAGCAAAATGTCTACTGCAAATCACTTTACATGATTTGTACAAACCACCAAGGGCTTCCAAGTCAAACCAGTCTTTTTCTGGATAGCAAAACATTGCCCATGCCATTAATCTGAAACAAAAAACAGATTAATTTGTTTATATTCATATGTATAAGCTTTATACATCACCAAAGTTTCAATAACATACTAGCAGTTATACATAGCCTTTGGCCTTCAGGAATAACTTAGTAATCCAATGGAGAAAGAATTTTTCAAATTTGTCCAGTAGTTCCTGTGATTAGCGCGTTCAAACAAACAAATCAACAAACAGACTCTTCAGATTTATAGAGGTCTATATCTCATAAATTAAAATCAGGTACATTACTCACTGGGAAACATTTTCATTATTTTTATTAAGTGCTGGAAACCGGTGCATCCTTAATTCAGGGCTTGATGCCTGAGTGGCACCGCACTTGGAGCACCTGAAAAATTATTTAATTTTTGTACTTAAACAGTAAAAAGTTAAAACAGTTCCATTTCTAAACTTGCATAATGTAGTATTTAACAATCTGACTAGTGTTAAAAGTTAGTTCAACCCAAATAAACCATGTCAGAGGCCTTTAAAGTTTCTGATGGTTTAGAAACTCTGACAATAGGATATGTGGGGTCATACGACCTTACTGCCTACTCGAAAAGAAGAAGTTCAACCCGACAAAAGAATTATTGCCGAGAGGACTAGTACCATCAAGTTTGTAATTGTGCGTTACTTTATTACTTTAGGTCGGTATGAAGTTAGGGGTTATCACTGTCTTTGTTGAGCGACTGACATACAACCAAAGTTAGGTATGTAGAAGTCCTCTGCAGACCGATTAGCATGCTAGATCTGGATCTGGGGATCTGGGTCTTATAGGATTTTTCTGCCTACCGTCTCTTTACGAGTTAATAATTATATGAACGATTACTCACCTCCGATACATATGAGACATTATGCACAAATTCAACAAGACAAACAATAGTAATTTCTCACAAAAACACGTAGTTTTTCACAAAAACAAGAGTCATTTCTCACAAAAATAATACAGCAAGTGTATAGCAAGTTTATAAAGTCTTTAAGATCGTATTTTGTAATATTATGAATCTTTGAATATGTTAAGGAGGACACACGGGGGTCAACTCAACTTAATATTAGGTACTGCTGATGATGATTCAATTCAGAAATCGTGTGAAAAGAAAACAGAACTTCTTGAACACAACTGAACTTGAAAACAATGGCTGCCGCGAAACCGAAATTAGCTGCCTGCCGGTGTCATTTCAATGTTGCCATTACTATCATTTGAAATTGTGCCAATATTAGCAACCTTAGATTTTAACACACCATAATACACTGCAAGCGTAAAAATAATTTTATAAATAAGTAATAGAAGGTATGATTTGACATCGTTTATCAAATGTTTTTGATCATAAAGTTCATATCTTATAAATTTAGCCTAAAACTAGAAGCTTAAGAAACTACCACGCTGAAATTTGTTTCAGCAATTGCCACACTTAAACCATATCAACTATCATATTCTGTCTCTGTGTGCATAATTTTACACCGACACGAAAGTGACTATAGCCTGAGTACATAATTATTTGATAGGTACATTTTTTTTTATTGAATTTGACGACTGACATTTAGGTGATAAGTAACGTGTTGCCAGTAAAGTAAAAATATTATAAAGATTATTTTATTATTCATAGGTGTTTGAGTGACGGTGGAAATACTGCAGCAGCCTATACAAACTTCAGTTCACACGCTACCGTTTGGCTAAATTAATTTTTACATTATTGGTGTTTTTTTTTATTAAATAATTTTACGGCTCTGGATACAAGTCCTTTAGAGCCTATCTTTAATTTGGTTCTTTAATCCTAATCCTAACCTAACCTAATCCTAACTAGACAATCAAAGGGTAGTGTAGGCCTTTGACTGCTGCAAGGGAGCTTCTGGTGACAAATCTATACGAGTCCACTGGTTTACATAGACGATTGAGTGGCGGACGACGCCAACACAGTCCGCAAAATAAATATCACTACAGCCGTACTATGACGGTCCACTTTAACTATTTCACACATTGTTCATGTTATGAGCATTTATAACACCAAACAACACCAATTTCATATTATAAAGTCCACTAAAATCAATTTGTAAAATAATTTAAAGCAATCCCCAACGCTTGACTTCCCGCCAAAAAAAAAAAACAAAAAAAAAACAACAATATTAGTGTCATTGCTACAGAAACGTCACCATGACAGCGTTAATCAACTGACTGATTACTTTTTGATTTTTCATTCATTTCATTCACGTCACGAACGTAGAAGGGGACGGTCGGTTCGGTGTATTTTCTTCTCAATTTCTAAATTTTAGATTTATGCTGACGTTAAATCATGCCTACATGATTTAATTTTGATATAAAATAATCATATTTATTTTAATGCCTTATAATTAAGAATTAGTGGATTATTTATTTTATAAAAAAATATTTTTGATGTTTGTGTACCGTGTTGAAGAAGGCCAGTACTCTTGAAGTCGAAAGAAAGTGGTTACGGGTAGATTGATTACAACTGGATTTTTGTGAAGTGCATTCACCATGGACCAAAGTAGCATAACTCCAAATACGTCGAATCAGCAGTTAGTGTTGAATGGTGACAATGAGTCTGCTACGGCACTGCTCGAGAAGCAGGCGAGGAGAGATGGTCTAAGAGATGTCACCTCCCTTGAATACATGACTGTGGGAATACTGTGCTTCGTTAATCTCATCAATTATATGGACAGATTCACACTAGCAGGTAAGTTTATATTTTACACCTTAGATTTTTAATCTAATTAAAAATATAGAACTAGGTATAAAACATAGTGGAATGACCTGGGCAAAATTTTAGTCGGTATGGCAGGAGAAGCTGGCAGATAGCGATGAGCAAAAGGGGAAGTCTACACTGTAGCGGGACAACAATTACATAAACAATCTAATGCAAGTTTTAATAGGATTCTTATTATAAACATTTAAAAATTTACAAAAAATGTTTTTATGTATGTGTAGTAGTTGTTGCGGGTATTATTGTTTATTAAATTGATCTTATTGTTGGTCATGGGGTTTCAAAGAAAATTTTGTCTTTGTAATGTAACCCCTTACCAACAAATTAATAAGTAAGTATAGTTTCATTCTACGTTAAAAGGTACTTATCTCAATGGCCGTGACATTTATATACACTTTTCTTGAAAATTTATTTATAATGTCAGTATCTCATAAAACATTGCATCTATTATACATGTCACAATCATATCTCAAACATGAAAATTGTCTCTCTCCTGGCCTATCCCTTTCCCGTTTTTTTATAGTAAGTCAGTAACTTTATGTATATCTAAATAGATAGAACAGATAGGTAGATAGAATTTGGTATATTCCAACAATTATTAATAATGTTACATACAAATAAAGTAACAATATTTTTTTTATAAAAAATATTCACTACTGATTTTTGGCTGGCATTTTGTAATCTTTAAAATATTATATTTGTGATCTTAATTATTAAGATCTTTAAGGGTTTGCAAGTCATTGTTTTGCACTGATTGGCAGTCATTTTCATCCTGGCATTAGTTCCTATCCTAAGACTTGTACTTGACTTGTGTTGTTGTGTGACCTGTGACATGTCTATCCCTGTATTCATAGTCAATTTTATTCCTTCTTCTTCTTATATAGAGCTGGGTTCTTGTCGGTAGAGTTCTTGCCATGTCTCTCTTTCTTCCGCCAAGTTATTTCAATTTTATTTAAAGAAAAAATATTTAAAAACCTAATTTTATTTAAGTATTTATAACTATAATTTGTACACTTTTTTTTTTTACTTACAATTAATACTTTTTCAATTATATTTATCTTAAAAAAACAGTATCTCCCCTGGTGCATAATTATTCAAATTATTTAGTAAACCTATGAATACTTATTTAAATAATTACATTTATGTAGTTTGCTCATATCTGTAAGTCCAGGGGAGGGACTTTTCCATATAAAGACAGCAGTCTCTCCCCTGGTCTTTTATGAAACAATAAAAAAATTAAAATTTTACTTACTACACACAAATAAGTTGCTTCATTAAAAATGTTTGTAACAAGATTAAAATTAAACATTTTTTTCATGCCATCTACCCCATCCCGTCCCATACAAACAAAACCTCTTTATCATAGAAAGAGCCATATAAATTAAAACTCAAAGTAGTAACAAGCAATATAAATTTTCTATTTTATTAAAAACAAAAATTTGGCACAGAATTACTTCTATATGTTTTCAACCTACCTAAAATAATCTATTGAAGTACAGTTGTATTTGAGATAAAATAACGCAAGAAGTGTATCCATCTAGGTATACCTAATCCGCACACAACTATGCTTTGCATTATCCTCCTTGCTTCATCAATCATCCTAAGTAGGTACTAGGATTTTATCAGGGTAGTTGGCAGGAGTTAAGGTGAAGGGATAAGCAAATGGCCTTGAAGTGTGAAATAAATTGTTAACTTGTAAATATGGTAATATATATATACTTATTTCCATATTGCTCTTCGTCATGCACTAGATAGCCCTTTAAATTATTTTATAAACCACCGTTGAAAGTATTTACATTAGTCCGCCTAGCTTTAAAACTTGCCTCCGCTAAAAGTGGCCACGGCAAGTTTTAAAGCTAGACGGATCACCAATAATAGTTTCAACGGCAGTTCATAAAATAATTTAAAAGGATATCTAGTGCATGACGAAGAGCAATATGGAAATTATCACCATATTTACGAGTTAACAATTTATTTCTCACTTTAAGGCCATTTGCTTACCCCTTCACCTTAAGAATGTGGTGTCGCCGTGAAAGAGCGTCTGAAAAATAGCCTTAAATGTTTTAAAAGAAGGTGTTGAATAACTGTACCTAATCGTTAACAGCCAATACTACCCCAAAGTTCTTAGGGCGATCTTCAATATTATCAATATTAACGAAATACAAATTTTAAAACAAAAATAAAGCAAAGTTAAGTTCTAACTCTAGTCACTATATGACTCAAAACCACGACTGCCTAATCTCGATAGAAGTTGCCTCTAATCCTCCAAATCACCTCCGAATTATACTAAAACGGTTAGTATTCAAGAAATACAATAAATTAGCACTCGTAACTTTGGATTATAATTGTATTAAACATAAGGCAGTCATTCATATGTCTTATGTTTTTATACAGATACAGCAGAGATACACTATCATGTCTTTATCCCTAACGGGGCAGACAGAGCCTAGGGCGGCAAGGCCCAAGCCACTTTTAGCGTGATGGTGGGCATGAAGGTGGAAAAAAAAATCATTATAGTGATGGGTTGCTAACCGCATCGCCTATTGATATGATTTAGATTCTTGCCCATTCCCTCGATCGGCTTTTACGATCTGCGCGGGAAGAGCAGCAGCTGGTACATTCTATGTTTTTTATTTTCTCCCAGACCAGCATGGAATAATGTTTTTAATTAATTCTTAAATATTCTTTGTAAAACGAAAAAAAACAAACTAGTAAACCAGCCGCCGCGCCGCCGCCGTCCGCGTTGCCGCTCAGCTCGCTGCCTCGCGGCCTCGCTTCGGCTAGAGTAAATTTGTGTGCGGGAAGCGATAGCAAAATTTAGACATTGGAGTCAGGAGCCCTCTTAAATAGTAACACGACCTACGGCACTTATCTAATAACTAGTAGTTCTGTGAGAACAGTAGACCTCGCGAGCTCTTATAACCATGCAAAACCCGACACTTTCCTCTTTCCTTTTTAGCAAAGCCATTTCAATGATTCTGTCTACAGCATAGTTCCTCCTTTTCCCTCCTCGACTCCCCCTTTTGGAATATTTTTTTGCAAAATCTTGTGTGGAATCACAGTAGAATAAAGACCTTAGTGTGCCTCTCAAATTTAATTGAGATCCGCCAATAAATAACGCTACAGCGAAGTTCCTCCTCCTTTATCCCCCCAATCAAGAATAGCGATCGACTAAAAAAATTAAATAAATCAAGGAACTTGTGTGAACAATTTTCGTCAACATTGGTTGAGAAATGCAACTGTAGGCGAGAACAGACAGACAGACAATCTCGAAACTCAGGCGCTTCGCTCGCTCGATCAATAATATAATAATTATACATATATATGATTACGATATATAAATTAACGCAATTCAATTTAACTATTTAAGTAATCATGTAATTTCAAAGAAGCCAAACGAAAGCGGTATCCGTACTCGTATTTGTTGAGGTAGAAACGGTACTAGTGCATATACGCAATGCAATGTGTTTATTTACAAACACTTCTGTGGTTGCATCATTTTTATCTGGCCAAGAGCTTAGTTCCATGTTTTCTAACTAGTTATCTCAAGCTAAACACTGTAAAACTTCTGTACGCAGGAATAAGCAAGGAGACAGGCACCGTTGTTTGTAAACAGTGAATCATCTTCCATTGTGCACAGCAGTGATTCTGTAACATGCATGAATACAAACATTTTTCGTATGTGTACATATTATGTGTTACGCTGAAATTTAAGACCGAAATCGCTCATTGGCCTATTATCCCGCTCAATGAGCGATTTCGGTCTTTGAGCGTAATACGAGTATAGAAAAAAAACGAAACAGGTAGTGTATTTTTGATAGTCATATTTTATACCTAAATCCAAAGTAGATGTTGTTTATCGGCATTTCTCGTTCCAAATTACATTTAAAAATATATGTACATTGTATATATAACGTCTAACAAAATATACTGAAACTATTTTAAGGGTGGATTCAGTCCGTGATACTGAACAACTTTCCCCAAGGAACATATGTCGAAATATGAAAAATAATTTTTGGCTTTCCTTACAAACTCAGATCAGCTGATCGGTCAACTTGTATGGGAGGTCAAAAATTATTTTTCATATTTCGGTATATATTCCTTGGGAAAAGTTGTTCAGTATCACGGACGGAATCCACCCTTAAAATAGTTTCAGTATATTATGTTCGACCCTGTATTTTTGTAATCCTTTCATAAAATCTTTTATTTTGATATGTAGGTACCACTCGACAGATCTTCAATAAAAAAAAATTAAGACAGGTTGGGCGCCAAAAATGCGCCATTATGTTTTATTTTTATTTTTGATATACTCAGTGTCACTGACAATTAAGACGAATATAACGACAACTCATAAGCTAAATCCAAGCAAGTTTAGGCTGCAGAGCAGGCCAAAGAAATGACATGCATTCGTACATACATACACTTGAAAAACATAACCCTCCTTCTGCCGCAGTCGGGTTAAAAAGACATGAACTTTGTACGTACATTACGTACATTTTCATTGTATTTCTTACACAATAAAAGCCGAAATTGCAAGAGTGAATAGTTTAATGGTGAAAGAAGGAGACACGTTAAAATGATTGTTTTCTACCTACCCGTACAATACATATAATACAATATAAATGACCTCTCCCTATATTTCGGTGCCTCTCCCATACAAAAGAGGCAGATCTTTATAGATCTGCCTCTTTTGTATTCAATATAATCAATTGATCTATAATATATATATATCGATAATATAATCTTGTGGGATCACCTGTAAGGCATAGCCGTGGCATAGTACTGAGTGAGCATGAAACAAATGACAAAAAAATGTATCATCACGTTGTGTCGTAAGTCGTAGCCAGTAACTTACGTGGTAACATTAGAATTAAGCAGGAGTCAGTGACTTAAGTATCCTTTTTATCTCCACAAGTAGAAGCTATAATAAAGTGACGATGTTATGCAACAATCTTACGAAACTGATAATTTTATAATCTATCCTTGGTCAGGCATGATGTCACCCTTGTAATCTTTCTAAAGAGTTCAGGTGCCAGAAGGATTGTCCGTGTCGTGAGGTAACTTTTGTTCCTCAAGTCATTATACATTGATCCCTTATAAACTTTATCGAATAACGCATATGAAGGACTTAAAATATCCCGGACAAAAATCCCCCAAGTAATCACGGACAACGAGGTACCGGACCTGACAAAAATACGCAGGAGTTCTCGAAAAAAATAGAACTGACATGACTAGGCAGATCAATGCACCCGACGGACTTTAGTCTGCTCTAATTTTTATATGTCACCGGGGACAAAAGTCTCGCGCTGTGTGCGTTCAGTCCTCGACGGCAGACAAAAGTCCCTCGTTTGGACAGGCCTTTAGGAAAATAAGACAACATTTGTGCTTGACTGGCACCTCTTTTACTATGGGATGTGCGTGATCGCGTGCTTTGTCGGCCATCGTAAATGTAAATGGTTTCCATACGTGCGACTTGATAATGGAATCGAAAGGTGGCGTGGGTTCTTTATTGCCAGAGGACCCATCAAACAAAACATTCGTTCATCGAATTTTATAATTGAATGACCATTGGATTCCTCGACAAATTGATGGTCGTTAAAGGTATAGTTAGTGTTGCATTCATGTACCTAGTTATACCTACTTCATTGAAAATGTCGATTGTTTGGTGTGACCATGTGACTTACAATAAATCAGTATTAATGAATTCTGAACACCCAAGAAGGGTCGATGTCACGTAATCAGAGAACTAATCTCCAGTGTCTACTCACGTGCGTGGGCCCGCTACTTATTCCCCATTGAATACAATGTCCCCTGTCCCTTTCAAATATGTAAAGGAGAGTAATGTACACGCACGATGATGGGGGTTTTAGGTTAGGACTAGGTAGGTAAGGGTTTTTAGTAAATAGATCTCTTTCATTGTATTTATTGTTCAATTGCTCAGATGTTTCTCTCTAAAATTCTTTAAGTACTTGGTAAAGTGAAAGTATTGAGTTAGGAGTTATGTATAAAAAATACAAAGAAGAAAGGTCTTAATAAAATCAGGTGTGATGTAATGAGGAGAGTTAGTAATAAAGTAAACCTTTGCATATGCTCATACTCGTAGTTGTTACATAAGAAGAGCATAAGCGTAACGTTTGACATATAAATTTAAGGCCAGACAGTGATATTTGAGATGTTTACATCATTCAAAATTCGTATTTGGGAGGGTTGTTTTCCCCAGGGGGTGATCAACAAGTTGCCACCGCAATAACGAGGACCCCAATTGCCTATCTTGATTAAAATCTTAAGTAATCAGAAGCCCAATTTGCAAACACAGCTGCACTGCAATTGCATAAAAATATCAGAGGTTGTTTGAAAAGGTTGCAGGTGCACAATTTTAATATTTTTGTGCAGCTTTGTGTACTTTTTAGGGTTCCGTACAAAAAATGAAAAAACGGAACCCCTATAGGATCACTCGTGCGTCTGTCTGTCCGTCTGTCTGTCACAGCCAATTTGCTCCGAATCTACTAGACCAAATCAGGTGAAATTTGGTAGGATGGTGTAATCCTATGACCCAAACACAGACAGAAAGTTAATAAATGTTTATAATTTATAGTTTCGTTTTAGATATTATAAAGATTTTAGTGACGTTTCTTAAATTTTCTTTATAGTCATTTGTTATATGGTCATCCCCACTTTCCCTCCTACTTTTAAATGCTTTAATGATACTCGTATGTGCAATGTTCATCACAGCACTACATTGTCTGCTTTCTAACGCAATGTTAGTCTTTTCTTTAGTTCAAACAACGAAAAGTTTCCAGCGGTATTGAGGTGTTAATGAAGGCTTTTATCTTGCACTAAAGTTCTACATTTGTCTTTACTATGTGGGTATTGTTATAAAAAAGGTTAACTATTATATGATATAGCTAATATGTATTAATTTTAATTCCTTATATTTCAAGACCAATTTGTCATTCGTATTATTCTTTAAAATTACTTATTTTTGTTTGCAGTTTTCTTTTATCCATGTCAGCCCAATCATTCGTCAGAAAGTTACTTACCTTTACTCTTTGAAGCAGTAAGTAAGCTAAGTTACCTAATATTAATTGTCATGTCATGTATATATATATCTATGTAGTAAGTACAGTTGATACTATTTAAGTTCGTTCATGACATGACAATAAATATTGGGTATTTATTGTCATGTCATGAATGAACTTAAATAGTATCAACTGTACTTACTACATATATATAGAGATATATATATATATATATATATATATCAGGTCATTCAGGTCAGGTCAGGTCATTTACATACACATCCTTTTGAGCATCTATATTGTGTTAGTATATTTCCATTCTCCAATCTATGAAAATGCATCGTCATGCTTGCGATGACGTTTCATATTTCAAAGCTCTTTGAAACGGTTTCTTTATTACCTGCAACGTTAAAATTTTGTGTCTGAATACTCTTAATCCAGCAAAATAACATAGCTTCCTATAAAAGAAATGACATTATTACTTTAATTAACGTAAAAGTCATTATCGTTACAAAACCTATGTATGCATTTATGTTAATTTCTTCTACACAAGACAGCAGTCATAGGGTTCAAGGATCATTCATTACAATATATTCACTCCCTTTAGAACGCGTTAAAATAATGATGTAAATTGACACTTGCCCTTTATTGTTTAATAAATGTAGACAGCCTGGAAGTTGAAAATAAGACAAAAAAGTATTGCATTGGGTTGTATGAAGCTGTCAAGAATATTTTAAGCAAAGCTGGTTTGTTAGTTATGGCGAGGTGGGTTTACAATTTGCAATACTGTGCGTGTTTTTGAAAAATCACTGTAATTAAACTACTACAGTTTATTCCTCAAAAAAATTACATAAGTATCTTGAGGATTTTCTACAGACATTCACAATATCCAAAACACGATTGAGCATTTTTGGCTTGATAGAAAAAAATCACAAACATACCTCTAAATTTGCCTAAGTTTTCCTTTGTTTTATATTACTATTTTATACAATCACCTTTTTATATGAAAATTTTACCAAAAAATATATTATCTAAATATCTAGTCGATTTCGCTACAAAAACAAATTATAAATATAATACAAAAATAATAATAAATAAAACACAGTGAAATATTCGTCGAGCACGGGTCCTGGCCTTTGTCCGCTCTCGACGAATATTTCACTGGTATAATTTTCATATAAAAAGGTGATTGTATAAAATAGTAATATAAGACATAAAGATAAATTTAGGCAAATTTAAAGGTTTGTGATTTTTTTCTATCAAGCCAAAAATGCTCAATCGTGTTTTGGATATTGTGGGTGTCTGTAACAAAGCCTTAAAATTCCTATGTAAATTATAAGGAATAAACTTACAGTGATTTTTCAAAAACACTTACAGTTTTCTTGGCTCTGAACTGACGGGGCCTTAAGAAATAACGTACGCGGCCTAATATGTACTGTACATGTTATATTTTTGAGGGGTTAAGCTGACATACAGTTAACTAATGTATATGAACCAATCGGTACGTTCACAATCTTAACAAGTCAAACTAAGTAAACCCAATCCGTTCTAATGAATAATGATTTAATACAGTCAAACATAATATAAATAAATTGGGTATCTACGTACTAACGTAAGTGCAGTAAAAAAAAGTTCAATCGGTGGGTGTGCTCCTCTTTTTCGTTTTTATTACAATATGTGAATGTTTTTTCGGATAGCACCCGCCACACCCTGTTTGGGGTTAAATATGCGTCAAAGGAAGGGTGCTACACGCTAGATTTGTTCAACAATAGTGTCCCCTAAAACTGTGTACATACGAGTATACTGTTACTTTTTTTTCTGTCCCCTCCCACGTTTAGCCTGTCACTTTTTATTTCCCCGTGTCATAATAACAATAATCTTTTTGTGTTTTTATCCTCGTCGTTTACTTTGTAAATTTAACCACTATAATATTTATGTTGATATCGTTTTTTAAACGTATACGTAAATCTGTGCCTACGTATGTTTCAATTTAAATTTATTTATTAAATGAAGCTGATCGAACTTCACATACAAGTTTGTTTCAGGTTCAGTCACGATTGTTGATTTTATTCGTTATAGAGTCTCTTCTTCAATTATATCTTTTTGTAATTTTATCTCACATTTCAACTAATTAATTTTAAAGCGAGCGTGATATTTTTACAAAATGTAAAAATCCGACTCTCTTTTGTTTAAATTACCGCTTCGTTAACCCTAATTAAGCTGACGGGCTCTTAACCGCGATATATCATACAGAGGATCAAATAGGATCAGTGATGAATTTATGAGCTCAGAATGCTCAGATGCTCCCCTGCCCCCCGTTAAAAGAGGATTATGCGTTTTACATAGCGTAATAAGTAATGCCCTGTCATGCCACACGATATTAGGAATTGATTTCCCATGCTCATAATGGGTGAGGTTATCTAAACGACAAAACAAGCATGCACGCAGTCCCGACTGTCTCTCGTTACATTATTGAACCAGTCCCAAGTAGAAAGATAAAAATTTAGTTTTCATCTGGGTGGTCTGTTTACGAAGCGAGTTTTTTTACAGACATTTTTATTCTGTGTCAGTAACCCGATCAACATTATTCTAAAGGTCGATTATCTACCCATTTTGCGTAACGTGTCCTTTATTAAAAATATGTGAGATTAAAAATCTGAAATTATACAACCGTAAAGTTGTTCAGGGTGGGCAGGTCAGTTGCATTGCGATATAGTGGTGCCTTTGATACGATTCGAGTGATTCAGTGCAGCTGCGCGCATTAAGGTACTGCTTATCGTATCGGTGTATCGTTGCAACTTGTACCGGTACGGGGCTCGAGTGCCCATTGAGACTGCACTTGAGGCCAATTAGTTCCGCTGAAACAACAAAAATAAGGGCCCAGCCCAGCCTATAATTCACAGGAATAAAGGCAATATCTGTTATCATTTTTATATTGATTAAAACAAAACTAATATGTTTGTGTATTTAAAAAGTTGATTACAACGCGAATCTAATCTCAAGATAGATGGGGTATAAGCTTGCATCACGTTTTCCTAAAAATGCCGTTGTCAAAGTAAACGTTAACTGTAGAATCAGATATGAAAGTCGTATGGTAGTGATAATAAACACTTGTATCAATTTGAGTGATAATAAACCGTTCGTAAATTCGTAATGGTTTGTCTATATAGCGGCCGTAGCTTCAAAGAAAAAGGTTGATGCACCCGCTATTGACTTATAATTACATGATTTTTCCATAATTAAAGACAAATAAATTACAGTTATGTATAATCTAGTCGCTGCTACATTGTGTGTTGCGGCTGAAACACTTATGTACGTTGCAAGTTTGTTTAGTAAGAAAAATAAGGAAAGTATAGTTTTGGTTGACTATCTAGCTTTATTGCCTTTTTATAAAAAATGGATTATAATCCATCGTTATAAGTAATGCAAAACAATTGTAACATCGGAATAATAAAATTGATGTACTCAACATAATATCTTCATGGGATGTGTTGACATGTCGTGTTGAAATACCCTAGGAAAGGAATTTATGGGTATCTTCCCAATTTGCCTTAAATGCCCGGGCATGTACATCTCTAGTTGGAGATGATCTATATAATTTCTACTTGTTCGATCATAGTCATCTAAAAAGTAAATGTAGATAATTCGATTATAGGCAAATATACTAAATTAATTAGGTGATACCTAACGCATAACATGCATTCGTTTGAATAGCGTCGATATGTCTGCGAATTCTGTGACTCACGCAAATACATGATTTGAGTAAAGATGGGACAAACGCACTCAAACGTGGTTAGTATGTCTCGGTCGATTGTTTAATAATTCAATTGCAGAGTTTGATAATAAATATTACGACACCAGTGATGTAACAGTAATTTACTACAAAAGTCAAAACTATCAGTGAGTAAGCCAACCAAGGTCGCTTTCAACCCCTCATAAAATCTCATTTCACCGGACCAGGCGGCGCCAAACAGTGATACTGATAATGATAATACAGAATACTGCGCTGTGCAGTGCACCTCGAATGACGCCAAGTTTTGGTTCAACATTCCTGACTGCGTCACACACACTCACCCACGAATAGAAAAAAGAGCGGCACTTCTAAAAATAAATGCTATGTGGAGTGCACCAAAATGGTCAACTATTTTATAACTTCTACAGATCAAAACTCCGGAAGCAGTCTTTTAATAGGGCTATAAAAATAACTGCTCTCATCTCAAAGTAAGTTGAATGTGTTACTTACCAAGACGAAGACGCCATTATTTTTTAATACGCTAATCTTCAAAGCGGTCAAATCAGGTGCTAGTTTCTAAATGACAAAACAAATGTTGCTATAGAAATTGTATGAACGAAATAGTAAACTGTGTAGTCATAATTTCTTGGAGCGTTCATTACTTACCAAGACGAAGACGCCATTATTTTTTAATACGCTAATCTTCAAAGCGGTCAAATCAGGTGCTAGTTTCTAAATGACAAAACAAATGTTGCTATAGAAATTGTATGAACGAAATAGTAAACTGTGTAGTCATAATTTCTTGGAGCGTTCATTTATTCGGCGTCAAAAATTATCTGAAATTACCAAAAATAAACGTAACTAAAGAGTCAATAAAGTATCGTTTACAATACAATAGGCCTTGTCGCTAAGCATTTTTTTCTAGGCAACCTTTAATAAAAATTATGGGAAATTATTAGGGCGGGGTGGACAATATAAAAAAACATACTTACTCGCATATGCAATAATTATAATAAACATACATACATGTACATCATCTATACTAATATTATAAAGCGGAAGAGTTTGTTTGTTTGTTTAAACGCGCTAATCTCAGGAGATAATGGTCCGATTTGAAAAATTCTTTTTTTGTTGGGTAGTCCATTTATAGATGAAGGCTTTAGGCTATATAACATTACGTTCCGACAACCACGCGAACGAAGTCGCGGGCACAGCTAGTACTTAAATATATACAATTTACAGAAAGAAAAAATAACAAGACAAAATTAAGAAACTAAGTGGAAACAAGGGAAGGAGATTTTTACTTTTCATAAGGATAGAATAGAATAGATTTTACTTGAGATTAGAAGATGGCAAGCATTTGGGCGCGTCAGATAATAAGTGGTAGTGAGTTTCATAGACGTACGGTTCGAACAGAGAAAGACCGCGAGTAAGAATCGGTGGAGTGAGCAGTAATTCATACATTCTTAGTAACCAAAGTTCAGCTTCCTTTTGGGTTGTTTTGTTAGGTCCCTGTGGTCCCTCTATGATTCCAAATTACGTACCTCTTATATGAAATGTTTTTGGAAGCTCTATTACACAATAGTGGTCGAATTTATACGGAGTTACATAGTTATAGCCCAACTTTTTCTCATTTGAAGTCAAGTTCATTCAACCTGTTCTAAACTTTATTAAAATGACCAAACGAGTTTTGAAAAAATGCAAATAAGTATATTTTTAAGACAAATTCTGCTGGCGAGAATATGAATTAGCTTCTGCATGGAATCTAGTTTCGACGTCAGATCAGACCGACAAACAACAGGTCAAACAATGCGAGTTAAAATTAAAAAAAATAAAAATTTAAGAGTCGTGTCGTGATTTAAAGAAAAAAACTACAATAAATTGGAACCTCGAGAAGTCGAGACGCCCATGCGGTCGTACGTTTCAAGCAAGACCAGTTCGTGCCTGTTGTGTGAAAATTTTTTACGAACTATGTTCAGTTCAGAACATAGCCAAATAAATTTATCAAAAATAGAGAAAAAGAAAATACTCGCAGATCTTGGCATCAGATCTTTATCTCTGGAGCATTGTTATCACAGCTATTGCTTCTAACAATGACGATTTTTTTTTTGTTGAGGTTTAACACAGATATACATACATAATGTTTAATTTTTGCATATACGTCACATTTCTTATTCTTACTTACTACCTACATACTTAGTTTAGTTAGACTTTAGTCTTCTGTTTTAAAAGTTTAAATATGAATTATGTTTATGATATATCTACTTGAATGTGTAAGTTTAGTTTGCAAATTCCTTTATTAATTGCATATGTCTTTACTGATATTGGATTAATGTCATTCTCATCGATTTTACTGAAAATTCTGAATTCTTGAAAGGTAATGCAGAGTTTGCTTTGTAGTACGACTTTTCCGGGAACTCATTTTTGCATCAGCTTACACAGAGACGACGTTATGTCTACCGTTTCAATTATATTTTCGTGTGAACTAGTTGGGATTAAGAAATAAATTCGTAACTTCTACGGCGTTCGTTCAAGTACATATTTTGCTTAATACTTCGTAGACCAGTATGTCAAAGTCTTTTTGCACATTTGTGTACTTATTATTATTGCAACCTGTGAATTAATGTGTTTCTATTTCGCTTGTTAACTGACATACCTGAGTACTGTACTCGCATTACTAAGAAGCGATTAGTTAAAATTTGAAGAAAGCTGTAATGACCCCGCTTGTCGTTTGCTCGTCTTTCGTTATCTATTGTCTTTACCTCGCTTTGAAAATTTTAACCTTGCGTTTTGTATTGTAACGATGGCTAATGGTGGTGATAAGCGAACCAACTATTTCAGCGTCCTAGTCCTAGTTAAACATACAATAGTAAAATAATACCAAGTCAATGAGTCACGTGATGCATGCACTGATTTTTGCATAGAAGACAGAACTGTTCCAATTGAATGAACGTCCTACTTTCCTGAAAGATTAAAAATTATGTAACGAATAGTTTGTCTAACATACTTGTGTCATTTTGTGTACAGAGTACTCTACTTACAGTCTTGGCAAGGGCTCCCTCTTCTCGTATTCGACAACAAGATTTATAAATATACCGATCACATACTATCATCACATTGAACAGCAGCTTCAGATAAACATACAATGACACCTTGGCGGCTGTCTCCAAGCTTATTATAATGTAAATACATGTTATAAATCAAATTATTGACCTTACAATCTCAGCTCGATGGATGTAATGGAAAGAAGCATGCAGCTGCTGCCGCTTGCCTTTTTTTTATCTATCCCGTTGTAAATATTGTTTGCTATTATACAACCGTGTCTTCTGTTAATAGATCTCTGATCTTTTATAAAAGATTGTGATGCGAAGTGAATGAATTGACATTTTATTATTTCAGCAATTTTTAACAAACTAATAAATCATTGTTATAAAATTTACGAGGTGAGATTGCGTGTAAGGTTTTTGTAGGTAATTTACCATTCCTATTTTCTCGTCACCGCGTTACGCAAGATTACAACAGAAGTCATTGTACCAACTCGGTATCTAAAGGAAAACAACAGAGTCCGAGACAACTTTCTTTTCCTTAGGTACCTATATCACTTAGAATATTTCAAATTCATGCATCGATTGTAGACTTAGTAGGGTTTCATAATCATTTTTCACAAGTTGTTTACATTTATCTTCATTGTGTACATTGGTTTGTATTTACCCTGGTTCCTTATTAAACCCCCCAGGGTGATCCGTCATTTGCAGAAAATGGAGCCCCTTTTTCCGGAAACGAATCAGGCGTGTGCGGACTAGTTCCCATTTTCCAGTGGTGATTACGTTACTGTCATGGAAAATATCATTACAAGCTGTGATTGACACTTTGTTACACACCCTCTCCCCTGTTTAACCATTTCATCATTTAAATACTGTTCCGGCTGAAATGATTACTGGAGAAGTATTTTTTTTTAAAATACAATCAAGTTAGATATTGAAATTAATAATGATGTACGACTTCTACGAGTAGCGTTCCTTTCAGATTTATTTGGTGAACTCTCAAGATTATGAATTATGAAAAAAACGTGACTTTTTATCGCATTGATAAATCAGGCGAGTTAAAATTTGTGGGACAGCGTCCATGAAGATTATCGGAATGAAAACAGCAGAAAAATACCACATTGTCACCGTCACGACCGCTGTTCCGTTTCGCGCTACAAGCCTCGCGCGTTGATTGGCCCAGTCGGATGGCGTGATTACGTACGTTGAAATCGGCATACGCTCGTTGAGGCTCGTGGCAGCCCTCGTGCGAAGTCGGGCCTCCACGCTGCAGTCGCCGGTGCTGCCACCTTTGCTAATTGTACTGGTGACGTAGCGCCAACGTCTCGTGCTTCTGATGACTCTGTCGCTCGAGCAATCCACACCACGCACCGCCGTCGCGCGATTATACGAACGCCCCGTGAAGGTTACCGCTGAGTCGATGCTAGCTGGGACGATGATCAAGCCAATGATAATGATATCAAATTAGATTGTTAAAACAATAACATGAGTAATGTTATGGTTGACTTAACACATACCTATATCAGGATTGTAAGATAGAAGTGAATCATTAGAGCCTAAATATAGACAAACTAAGCATATTTTCGTCCCATAGATGATTCATGAGGCAGTTCACAGCTGACTTGTATTGAAAAGTCATTGAAATTGATTGTTAACTTACGAAATTGTAAACTGTAAATTGACATAGCATGATGATAACGACACTTCATCGTCGTGACAACGGATTTACTTAGTGTAATATCGAAAATACTTTCGTAAACATAGTAAAAGTGTTTTGCTTCGTATAGCTACAAGTTTGCTACCTCTATCGAAGAGTCAATCAAACATGTCATGGCATTTACTTTCCACTTCCCGCTGTTCAGTGTACTGTATGTACGTAAGCGTACTTCGTTGTATATCATTTTCTTTTATCTGTTTTACTTTCACCAGCTACCGAGCTTTTATGTCTTTAAAGTTTTCAGAAGACAGTCAGTGTCTTTGGTATGATAAATTAAACACATGTTATAATTTCTAGTACATACACAATTCATTTCTGCGCGTACCAGCCCAGTTTTAAGTCCAGCTAAGAATAATTTAGATTCTAAGCTACCTATAGATTAGAATCTAAATTATTCTTAACTGTAAAGACACCGAATGCATATAATACGTGAATTATCATTTCGTAAGCTTTTGAATTAGCGCAGTTGGTTTACCCTTCTTAAATTAACCTTCCTATGCTCGATCGTCGACCGTGAACTGACTGAGAGAGGAGAGACAATACGTCATACATCACACCACTTGGCGTGACGTAAACTCAAAAATACCATGAAGATTATTCTTTGAACTTTACGTGAAAATTTGCATATTCGATCTCATTTTCATCATATTTACATACATTATCTTGTCAGGTGGTTTTGCTATTGTCTGTATATAGGATGTCTAAAGGTTATCTAATACGACACCTAGCCTAAATAATATAGCATTAAAAATAGTAGATATATCATGTACTCATAACACTTCTTTTCTGGTGGACTAAATCAATCAACATACTGGAAACATGTATAAATGAATAAATCTGACGATCATCGCAAATAAAATAAATTCTTAAATATCCAATTCACAATTTAATGATTACAATGAAATCTATTAATTATGGCAAAATTGTTTGAAAGGATAACAAACCCAATTTTCGTGTTTCTTATCTTATAATTCGATAGAATTTTTCATATTGTTATGTTATATTTATAACAATAAATACAATAAATGGCTATGCTATTTTAATATATAACTGGCAAGGGTATCCATCGTTGAATACTGCATTCAAAAAGGTTAAATAAGTTATATCCGTGAGAGATGAGAGGCAGAATCTCATTCAAAAATTATACAAAAAAATAACTCTTAAGCGTAGACTGTGAATACAAAGCTGGGGCTTCAACAAATAACCGCGGAGCAAACAATGGGGGCCCAGTAATAAAAGATATGATTTATTAAAGTGTCAAAATGATACGACGGAGCGTAGCTCCATTGGGAATTTTATTTTTTATAGATTATCATATTTAGATAAAATAAAAAATACACGTACCTTACGATGTAAATCCAAACTAAAGTAACTTCAACTTATCCAATGGTTTATTAATACTTGAATAAATATTTTTAGTATTCTCAATTTTACTATAGTTATATACGATTTGCGAGTAAAGTGTAACATTTTACGAACGCTTGGATTTTCAGTGTGTTTGGTTAGTGTTATCGGACGTTGCCAAGTCGCAAATCATCATCGTCAACACCACGTCCACACCCATTTAATATCAGTACCGGTGCGAAATTAAATGTATCGGCCAAAATTTATTCCTTTGTAAATTCTTTTTCAAATCTTCGAGCACTTCAGTTTTCCATTTCAATATCACAGGGTAATAAGCCCATAAACGTTTATAATTGCACAACTGCCTATGCCTAATGATGATAGTAATGAGCACATTACGGTTTCTATCACGTGTTTGTGTTAGTAGAATTACCTGCCTTCTTATAATTACATTAATCGAGAAAATAATACTACGCTACACTTTTGCGTACTCATAATTTGTGCGTTGACGTGCGTGGCGTGGATTGCGCTTGTTAGCAAATTCCACGTCCTATGTCACGTCGGTTTCATGTTTTGTTTGCAACAACGATATGATCAACAATTTGCACTTGGTGCCCCTTGCTGAACCAGCGTTGTCTGCCGTCGTTCCGGTTGCTCTTGCTTAGCGAATGTACGGCCACTCACCTTGCCAAGGCCATTTTTTAACAACTGTTGAGGCATACAAGATGTTTAAAATCAGTTTGGATTGCATAAGTACAAAGTTATTAGCACAGTCGTGGCCTTTTGAAAAAAACATATTGTTATTTGAAAGTTTGGTATGATGTGGTTGTAATGATAAAGGTGATGAAGTGACGGCTTATTTTACCATTAAATTATTTTCAATTCATTACATTTAACCAAATTATGTTTCTAAATTCCGGCGTAAATTTTTAATCTATTAGTGTCATGTTTATCTAGTTAAAATATTTAAAGCTGATTCAGAATTTGCGGTACTTCTTGGAGTGGGCGATTTGACCGTTACATGGAAAGTTATATAAACCTTGGATGTTAAGTTAAAAAAATAATCCATGCTCCAACTTTGATAACCGCTTTAATCTTATTTCTAGATAAAATTCCATCAAATTAAAAGCGTAGTACCTACTTACACGATAATAAATACTTTGATGAAACAAGAAAAATGTTTCTTATGTTGTTAGAGCATTTTCTACAAATGACGCAATGCTTCGTGTTTTTGTGTGCAAATGTTAAACAATCACCCCTGCTTATTAATTGTTTAACATAAAAGACATATCTTTTATGTTCTGTATAGTTATTTTCGACTTTCAATAATATAGAACAGTTAAAAACACAAACGTACCTGGTACTAATAATATTATATTATGTACATTTATATACGTGTTAATGAAATAACGCAAAACCTCTTAGATGGTACCTCAGCCCATGAAACTGATCAATTTTTGTTCTACAACCTTCACGAAACCCAAAAAAATAATTTTAATTTTCATACAAACTGATCAGCTGATCGAGTCAATTTGTATGAAAATCCGAATTTTATTTTTGGCATTTTGGGAATGTTGTATAACAAAAGTTGTTCAGTTTCATGGACTGAGTTACAACCCGAGAGGTTTTGCGTTATTTTATTAACTCGATGTTTATGTGTTTTGTACATAGAAAATATAAAACGTTTGCTATCCGATAAAAATAATATTATTTGAATTACAGGAGTGCTGGTAGATGTCAAAGATGAATTTAAAATCGGCGATGATATAGCCGGCCTTCTACAGACAGTGTTCGTGGTGGCGTACATGGTGTTTGCACCGATCTTCGGGTACCTCGGTGACAGGCACTCGAGGCGTGCAATCATGTCTTTCGGCGTGGCGTTGTGGTGTATCACCACATTCGCCGGATCTTACATTAAAGTAAGTACCTATGTATACTTATATGGACTAATAAACCATCTTCTTTTTAAATGTAATATTTTTTTTCGTGGATATTTACCAATATAAATAATATACCAAGTCTCAGGCAATCATTATTGGCAACCCTCAACTTACCTCTAAATTAGGTATGGGACTTCTACCACAAGTTGAGTTCAATGGGGTTGTCATAAGTTATAGCGATAAAGTAAAAAATCTAGGTATCTGGATGGATAGTAAGTTTTCTTGGCTTCCACAAATTGCTGAATTAAGTAGAAAGCTAGTTGGTGCTTTTTGCTCGTTTAAAAGACTGAATAAGTTCCTTCCTATAGATACCAAAATTATGCTTGCAAATTCCCTCCTACTTCCTTTCCTTGACTATGCCGATACCTGTTACCTTAATCTTACTGTAGAGCAACTTACCAAGCTTCAGCGCCTCCAAAATCTTTGTATTCGGTTTATTTTCGGTCTCCGGAAATACGATCATGTCTCCCATTTTCGCTCCCAGCTCAAGTGGCTACCTATCAAACGTCGCCGGGAATGGCATATTCTTTCACTCCTGTTTTCCATATTATTCAATCCTGCATCCCCTAGGTACTTAAGGGAACGTTTCGTTTTTTACAGTGAAATTGCAACTCGTAAATTACGCAGCTCCGAAAATTTGCGACTAATCATTCCTGATCATTCCACCCGGTTTTATTCTCAGTCCTTCACTGTAGAAGCTGTTCGGCTTTGGAACGCACTGCCACTGTCCATCCGACAGGCTCGAACGCTAGCCAGCTTTAAATCACAAGTCAAATCACACTTCCTTAGATTAATCCTTCCTTTCTTCTTTGTAAGTCACTCTTTTCCTTTCGCATCTTGTTTAGGTTCTTACTTTCTTTCGTGTACACTACCTTATTTATATTATATATATATATATGTAAATATTTTTTATATAAGTATGTATTATATGTATTCTATAACATTTTATTTGTATATCTCCTTTGAAATATTGCACCTCACCTGTAACATATCTAAATTTCTTTTGTATCCATACTACCCTAAGGTTGCCTGGAAGAGATTGCTGTGCGATAAGGCCGCCTTTTGTATGCTAAAATTTATCTCTATTATTTATGTATAATTTGTTGAATTGTGTGCAATAAAGAGTAAAATAAATAAATAAATAAATATAAAGTTGTGATTTTATATCTTCTTCTTATATTTAAGAGCTGGGCTCTGGTCGGTGGAGTGCTTTCCATGTCTCTCTTTCTTCCGCCAAGTTCTAAGTTCAAGTTCTTCTAGATTTTATATAGCATGCATGAAAAAAAACCTAATAACAATGTATTTATTATATGACACAATGATACCTAATAAATTGTATAGTGAAATAAAACAACATTATCTGGAACTATGGAATATATAATTATGGAGTTAATAATTAAAAATACAACAGATCAGAGATAGGAAAATCAGATATTAATCATGGATATGCCCTGGCCGCATTATGATATGACATATAATTAATGACGATTTAATAATATTTTACTCATTAATAATATTTTAATTACTTTTTTTTGTTTTAGAATTTTGAGTGGTTCGCGGTGTTCCGTGGTTTGGTGGGTATTGGCGAGGCGTCGTACTCGACTATCGCTCCAACCATCATCAGCGACTTGTTCGTTGGAAACGTCCGCACCAAGATGTTGGCGCTCTTCTACTTCGCTATCCCTGTTGGAAGGTAAATATCTTTGATATTTAATTTATTATTATAGACTGAGATTTCAACGCGTCTCCGCGAAGTTACGGGCGATCCAAGGGCAGGCAGCTACTTTGCACAAACGATTTCTATCGCGGTGCAGAGGGGTAATGCTGCCAGCCTTCTGGGTACCCTGCCTCGCGGCGAGTCGTTGGAGTCTCTTTTTTATTTGTAATTTTTATTTTATTTTTAATTTGTAATGTGTCCTATAATGTATTGAATAAACGCGGAATAAATATATCATAATTTGTTCATAACATACGAATACATTTATTATTATACTAGCAGTCCACCCCGGCTTCGCCCGTGGTACACACATAGCCTATGTCACTCGGGAATAGTGTAGCTTTCCAACGGTGAAAGAATTTTTTAAATCGGCCCAGTACTTTTTGAGCCTATTCATTACAAACATACAAACATACAAAAATAGGTACAAATCTTTCCTCTTTATAATATTAGTATAGATATTCCATATGTAACACAAGTCTCGAACTTACTACGAAACTAGCTCAATCTGTGTGATTTGTCCGTTTAATAATTATATTTATATATATTTAAATATATGTATTATTTCAAAGAAATGATTTTTTTGCATGTCCTCCGAGAAAGAAAACTAGTTATAATTTTAAAATAAAGTAGGCTTTGTCAATAAAAAAAACAACGGCCTTTTGGTCTTCTCTTCACTGCACTTCAGTTTGTGTGTACGTGTGTACAGCTTCTATTAAAAATCCAAGAGTTTATGTAATAATGTCTTGTATACCTAATAAGAACCACGTTATAGTAAGCATAGGCTAAGCATTTGTGGTTTAGTGTTCATTTATTTATTATTTTCTAGTGACTCAAATACAATATATACCTACCATTATATTGTTAAAAGGCTTTTTTTGTTATGACATGCGATTGTTAGGAAGTATTTATAAACGGAATAAATTAAAGATTCTTAAGAAGAAAAATAAACGAGTGCGAGTCGGACTCGTACAGACTCTCGGACAGACAGCGGAGTCTCAGAAATAGGGTCCCGTTTGCACCCTTTGGGTACGCAACCCTAAAAAGAAAAGTCTTCATGACGCATCTGCCATTAAAGTACCTACCTTGTTATATAAGTGTCGTCAGTTACAAAAATAAACGGGCAAGTGCGAGTCGGACTCGTACATGAAGGGTTCCGTACCACCGTACAATATTTTCAAACGCTGTAGAAACACGTTTCTTGTATGACGACCCCCTTTAATTTTTAACTTTATTTTATTTTTAGTATTTGTTGTTATTGTGGTCATTGTAATACATAATTGGTAAAAATTTCAAGTATCTAGTTAATGCCATTATAAAGATCAAGTTAAAAACGCAGGAAAAAACACGTTTCTTGTATGACGACCTCCTTTAATTTTTAACTATTTTTTATTTGTTGTTATAGCGGCCACAGTAATACATAATCGGTGAAAATTTCAAGTGTCTAGCTATTACGGTTCAAGAGATAGAGCCCTGTGACAGACGGACAGACAGACGGACAGACAGCGGAGTCACAGTAATAGGGTCCCGTTTGCACCCTTTGGGAACGGAACCCTAAAAACAAAAAAAAAGAAATATGTATGTAGGTATAGGTACCTATTCTATGTCATCATCATCATCATCATATCAGCCACAGGAAGTCCACTGCTGGACATAGGCCTCCCCCAAGGATTTCCAAAACGACCGATCGGAAGCGGCCTGCATCCAGCGTTTTCCTGCAACCTTGCTCAGGTCGTCTGACCACCTAGCAGGTGGGTGTCCTACGCTGCGCCTGCCGGTACGTGGTCGCCATTCGAGAACCTTTCTGCCCCATCGGCCATCGGTTCTTCGCGCTATGTGCCCCGCCCACTGCCACTTCAATGAGCTAATCCGCTGGGCTATGTCTGTGACCTTAGTTCTTCTACGAATCTCCTCATTTCTGATTCGATCACGTAAAGAAACACCTAGCATAGCCCTCTCCATAGCCCGCTGAGCGACCTTGAGCCTTCTTATAAGACCCATAGTAAGGGACCACGTTTCAGAGCCATAAGTCATCACTGGTAACACACATTGATTAAGCACTTTCGTCTTGAGGCACTGGGGTATTTTGGACGAGAAGACACTGCGTAACTTCCCGAACGCTGCCCAGCCGAGTCGGATTCGTCGAAAGACCTCTTCCTCGAAGCTGGAACTTCCTGCCTGGATCAATTGACCCAGGTAGATATACTGGTCTACAACTTCGAGGGTGGAGCTCCCAACAGAAACAGGTAAAGGCGTTACGTGCATATTCGACATGACCTTCGTCTTGTCAATGTTCATTTTCAGGCCGACCTGTTGGGAAACTCGATTTAGGTCTTCAAGCATCGTACTTAAGTCCTCCATCGATTCTGCCATGACAACGATATCGTCGGCAAATCGAAGGTGAGTGATATACTCGCCATTGATGTTAATGCCCAGTCCTTTCCATTCTAGAAGCTTGAAGGCATCTTCCAGAGCAGCGGTGAACAGTTTTGGAGATATGACATCTCCCTGTCTCACGCCTCTTTGCAATGGAATAGCCTTCGTACTGAGCTCCTGTACTCGGACCGACATAGTGGCTTTGTTGTATAAACACTTCAACACCTCGATATACCGATAGTCAATACGGCACCGCTGGAGAGACTGAAGCACGGCCCATGTTTCGATCGAATCGAAGGCTTTCTCATAGTCCACGAACCCCAAGCATAACGGCTGGTTATACTCCCTCGTCTTCTCTATAACCTGCCGCAGCGTATGGATGTGGTCCATGGTACTATAGCCTTTTCGGAACCCGGCTTGTTCGGGAGGTTGGAAGGCATCAAATCTGTTAGCGAGACGGTTCGTGATGACTCTCGAAAACAACTTATAGACATGACTCAGAAGTGTGATGGGCCTATAGTTCTTCAAGAGAGTGTTGTCACCCTTTTTGAAGAACAGAACCACCACACCCCCGTTCCACGCCTCTGGCGTCACTCCCTCGAGTAGAACGGAATTAAAGAGCCTTTGAAGGACTTTCAGTACCGGCGTTCCGCCCGCTTTCAAAAGCTCTGCTGTGATTCCGTCCTCGCCCGGCGCCTTGTTGTTTTTAAGCTGTTTGAGAGCCATCCTAATCTCGTACAGACTGATGTCCGGGATATCTTCGGTATGGTGTCGGGTTAACTTGGCTCTTGGATCTTTTGCCGTATTTATGTTAGGTTTTGCAACGGATGTATATAACTGCCCATAGAACCTCTCGATCTCTCCCAAAACCCCCTCCCCCGTCGACACAACGTTTCCGCCCTCCGTCTTCAGCTTAGTCAATCGGCTCTGCCCAGTAGACATAGCCCTTGCAAACACTTTGGAACCTTTGTTTTGTTCTATCGTCTCCTTAATACATTTAGTATTAAAGGAGCGAATGTCGTGTCGCAAGGACTTTTGAATTTGTCGGTTGAGCTTTCGATATGACTTAGCGTCTTCGGAGGTTTGCAGCGGCATGGATCGTCGCTGTGTCATAAGGTCTAGGGTCCGAGCAGAGATTTTTTGAAGTTTACTTTTAGGGCGGGACTTAAAAAACTTAGATCCCACTGCTTGGACAGTTTCTATAAACCCGTTGCTTATCTCGTCCACTGAAACGCAATCCTGGAGAAGTTCAAAGCGATTGGAGAGTTCAACTTGAAAGCTTTCGGGGTTTTGGATCTGGCTCAGCGATGGTCGGAGCGTAGACTTCATAAGCCTTGACCTTTCAAGTCGGAGGTCGATATTCAAGATGCCTCTTACAATTCGGTGATCGCTGCCGGTTTTAATCATATTGATCACGGAGACATCATTGAATATCTGCCTCTTCGCTGTCAGGAAGAAGTCTATCTCGTTCTTGACTGGGGGCTGGTTATTCTTACTAGGACCCATCCAGGTCCACTTCCTCTGTGGCGGCTTCTTGAAGAAAGAGTTCATCGCAAAGAGTCCCTCTTCCTCCAGAAAATCAGCCAGCCTGTGCCCCCTGTCATTGCGCTTACCATATCCAAATTGCCCCACCCTGATCTCTCCATCGCGTCCCTTCCCCAGTTTTGCGTTAAAGTCCCCCATAATAACCGTGAAATGGGTTTTGGAGGCGTGTATGGCTCTACTAATATCCTCATACACTACCTCAACCTCCGCATCTGAGTGTGTTCCGGTCGGCATGTATACCTGTATGACCTTCAACGAGTATCTTTTGGATACTCTGAGTATCAGGTATATTACCCTGCTGGAAACACTGTCGATGGTCACTACGTTATTTATGAGGGACCTGTGAACGAGAAACCCGACACCATGCTGGGACTTCTTTTCGTCTCCCTCCCGGTGATAGAGTAGGTTACCGGACTTTAAGGTTGTCGTGCCCTCGCCCTCTCTTCGGACTTCAGACAACCCCACTATGTCCCACCGTAACCTACTCATCTCCTCTTCCACCTCAGTCAGTTTCTCGTCTGTCCTCAAAGTGCAGACGTTGTGTGTTACCAGGGCCAGTTTTCGCCGGTGGTGGTAGCCGGATCCCATCCGGGGATTCTTAGCACCCCCTGCCCTGCCGTTACCATGACCGCTACCGGAGTCAGGAATAGCAGGGCTGCCGGGTACTGGGGGCCTGGTCGCATTTTGTACCTTCATTGAGGGGTTTTGCCATACTCGCCACGCTTGGCAGGCGGGTTGGCGAGCGCAGTGGGGGGTCACTATCGCACTTCCGACGCTGCTGCCCATCGGAAGTCTGTTCATGTGCAGTGACGGAACTCTCCTTTAGTCGCCTCTTACGACATCCACAGGAAGACTTGGAGTGGTCCTATTCTACTCTGCCGGGAACCACACGGCAATGTTCTATGTAATATCATCGATAAAATATTACTAAAGTAGTAATATTTGATCGATGGTAATTTACATGAATGCAAAATACTTTTTGATTTTTATAATGTACTGCCTGCGAGCGGTGATATTTCTGGTTCTTTATTTTTAATACCTAGTTGTACCAATATACAAGCGCAGCAGGGTGTTATCGGGTATCAATAATAAAAATAAATCTTGTCAGCACATTGGGCTGTATAAATATTAAGAAATACTTTGGATTACACAATAACCGTAGATTTAATTTTAACATGCCGGCGTGCGTATTTCATTCCTTTTTTATCCACATTCCAGTGCGTTCTAGTTCCCGCCCGGTCCCTTTGACGACATTGTGTAAATTGAACACGAACGAACTCAAGTGGCCAAATCAAATAAAAAAGATATTGTTTACATGAACTTGTTTTTTTTTTTTGGGTTGATTTAACTCATGAATTTTTGTTGCACCATTACACCACCAGTTACAGAGGGTCCTGACTTGTCTTTGAATAGTACACAAAATGTTACTTAAACATCGTGAACTATTGACATTATGTATGTATACTTAATATATTGAGACGTGTTATCTCAAAGTACTTACCTATCAAGAAACTGAATATAATTGACATTAATTGTAAGATGCAATCTTATCTTGCATTGGGGTCCACAATGGGAAGCACGTCGAACCTTTGGGTTATATTGTACTTGAAGATGCATTCAATCGAATTGATTGCACATTGCACTGGATGTTTGTTGATTGCGTATAATATATTGGCCATTGTGTTACTTCGTTTTTGAATAAGTAGCTTCTTGCTCGTTTCTATTATAATATAAACAACAACAGATGCAGAACAATTAATATTTTTTTTCAACATTGTAATAATGGTATCTATACTTACATCACCACTTATCTCCACAGACAAGAGCGACCTCTTAAATTTAAAAAAATCATTTTCAAGGCAAATGGGTTTGGATGTGTATGTCAGGTACTGCAAATTACATAGGCACGGTATAGTAGTACGTCATTATTTAAAACATCATTTAGTATAGATTTAGATACAGGTATCTGTAAAGGCTGATAGATGGAGCCTTGTAGCTCGAAGTGTTCGTTTTTCCGTCACAATTTTGATTGCATTATTTGAATTTCATGGTATTCTTTGATAATAGCGAATTTGAAAGTAGACTGATTGTTCCGGAGGGAAAATCCGCTACTTGCCAACAAGTTAAAACAGATACTTTTTTCTAAACGACTAAACAAATATTTTCAATGGGATTTCTATGAAAAATGCACGGCGTGACGCCATAGTTTCTTGGAGTCAATTAGCGCTCTTAATATCAGTTTTTTGGCATTTATAAATCTAAAATCACTTTCAAAATAAAGGTACATAGGTACGTCATTGCTCTTTGTTCAAAATGGATATGATAAATGACAAGTGACATTATTTCGTGACGTTTTATTCTCGTAGAATTACAAAATAATTTACTTTTGACCCTGGATACTACCCTAATAGGGTAGTAATTGAAATGTTTCCCGTTTTGTGATATTCCAGTGGCATGGGCTACATCGTGGGCTCTGTGGCGGGCGCAGCGGCCGGTAACTGGCGCTGGGGGCTGCGGGTGACCCCGTTCCTGGGCGCCGTCGCCGTGGCACTCATCCTATGGGTCATGGAGGACCCCGAGCGGGGCCGTGCTGAGGAGAGCTCGATCAAACCCACCTCGTACATGGTCGACTTGAAGTCTCTTCTTAAAAAGTAAGCTAATTATTTGTTCTTGTAAGTTTCATTTATGTTTACCAAGTCAGAAGACAAACAATCCTAAATATATTGTTCTAAGTTTTCGATTTTCTTTTTCGTACAAGCTTTTATAGTGAGGCCTAAGTTAAGTACTTATCAAAACAAATGTACTGAGCCCAAAATCGATGGGGTTGCGTCGTTTTATTACAGGTTTACTGTAGCCAACTTCCGGCTCCAGCAACAGATCAACTTTTTGTTATAATAATATTGAATTGTCATCTGATTTACATTAGCATACAAAATTTCATTTCAAACGGAAACCAAGAGGGCTTAAATTTAACTTGCATTGCAAGATTTGACGCAAAAACCAAATAACAACAAGGCGCTAAAAAAAAGCTTGTAATAAAAAAGTAGCCTTATTGATGCTCTATTGTTACAAAATCTATTTGCAATAAGTAGTTAGTAATTCGTTTGTTTTTTCGTAGTTTAAAACATTACAATATTTTTTTCCATAGTAAGCAGGCTATTTATACTAATAAAATGTGCAATATGTTTAGGTACAAGAATGTGATGTGCCCTAATTTGAATAACTTCGTTAATGCGGCTTGCTTACCGCATTCTCTCACGATATTAATTAGAAGCTTAGTTTTCACTTTCACAAGATATTTGTAAACGTGGGCTGGGTGTTACATTTTTTCCACATTCTTTTGCGTCGTTATAAAGTCAAAACATTTAGTGAAGTATGAATACTTCATCTGCGTATCGAAAACGAAATGTTGATATACATTTCAAACAAAAGAAAACTTGCACTGATATACATACCGTTTATATATCGGAGTAGGTATTCAATTAAAATTTGTATTATGTGGTAGGTAATAAAATAAATCAATATGATTTTAATAAGGCGTTATAATATAGGGTATTTTACTGTGTTTGTGTTTGGAGTTTTGACAATATGATAAATGCGAAAACACAAATAACACCAAAAAGAAATCTTTGTCTGTAAACAGCATGAAAATTGGTTATTTAATGAAGCTGCAATTAGCATTTCAAATATTGGTACGAAGAAAAGTGGGAGCGCAGTCGGGATATCTCGCTCTTTCGTTCGCGCGAAATCTAATGGCAGTGACGTCACAAGCGCAGTATGTGCATCCTTTTTAGGGTTCCGTACCCGAAGGGTGTAAACGGGACCCTATTACTGAGTCTCCGCTGTCTATCCGTCTGTCCGTCTGTCACACAAAAACGCTGAAAAAACACGTTTTTTGTATGGCGACCCCCCTTTAATTTTTAACTTTTTTTTATTTTCAGTATTTGTTGGTATAGCTGCCACAATAATACATAATCGGTGAAAATTTCAAGTGTCTAGCTATTACGGTTCAAGAGATAGAGCCATGTGACAGACGGACAGACAGCGGAGTCTCAGTAATAGGGTCCCGTTTGCACCCTTTGGGTATAGAACCCTAAAAATAAGATAAAGTTAATAATTAAAGGGGGTCGTCATACAAGAAACGTGTTTCTTCAGCGTTTTAAAACATTGTACGGTGGTACGGAACCCTTCATGTACGAGTCCGACTTGCACTTGTCCGTTTATTCTGTTAGTTGACAGTTTCTCTTTCCAACAGATTTGAAAGGCTATAACTTATTTATTTATGAGCGGATTAAAATAATAGCTTTCGTTTTCTGTTTCGGATTATGTTACTTCTTAATATAATTAATAAAAAAAATGAGTTAAATATGTACCGTATTAAATTTTTATAAAAAAACCCTACTTTTTTTTTGGAGTTTATTCCATATCTCCAAAGTTCTTCGTCATAAATCTTAACCAAATTAATATGGGACCAACTTGGTAGTAAAGGGTTTCAAATAAAAGAATCATCATAATCAGTTCACAATTGGCGAATATATCGCGTAACAAACATAAATAAAAAACATACAGTCGAATTGACAACCCTATCCTTTTTTGAAGTCGATTAAAAATTGGGTGCAATTACGTGAGTTGAAATTTTTTTTTCAGCCGTTCTTTTATGCTGTCGTCGATGGCGTTCACGTGCGTAGCGTTCGTGACAGGTGCCCTGGCGTGGTGGGGCCCGCAGTACATCTTCCTGGGACTTACTCTGCAGCCCAACGTGGACATCACTATTGAGAGGTGAGCGTCTAAAAATCAGATATAGTAAAAAATAAACACGCCGAGCAAATAAACGAAGTGCATCCAATTTGTAATACTTTTCTTACTTACTTTCTTCAGCGCTACAACCCTTTGTGGGTCTTGGCCGCCACATTGATTTGTCGCCGTTTCGGTTACTGTGTTTGCTGTGTACTTACCCGTTTTCCTTTGTACTAAGGTCTTTATTTATTTATTTAATCTTTATTGCACAATTAAAATAAAAGTACAAGTGGCGGATCTCATTCCATATAGCATTCTCTCCCTGTCAACCATTAGAGAATATGTGTGGTTGGCGTTATAAAATTCATGAATAAGCAAACTAAATATACGTACCTACTATATTAGGTCTTCTTTGACTTCATCTCTCTAGCGCTTGCCTTCCAGTCCAGTTATTATTTTTACTGCCCTGTAGTTGTCCATCCTTTTGAGGTGTCCTGCCCATCTAAACCGTTGCGACTTGCTGTACCGCACAATTGGTCCAATGATGATTCAAATTGTAATAATCAATTCTTAAGTATGATTAATGGATGATAATTTATCTAAAATTATAATGGCGCCAAAAGATTGGTGTGTTAGTAGTAGTCATGTCTCGTTTATTACAGTGTTGCCGAAGGTCATGGATTGAACCATTGAACTGATGCGATTATTGTGATAACACCCGTCTAAGTACGTGGAGCGTAGTCATAACATCTGATGACAATAATAAAACGCAACTTTTTACTATCAACACAGATAAAGAAGGATTCACTGTTGCTGCGACGTCTTTATTTTTTACTTGTTTGAAAACTTCAATATAAAGGATGATTTTTCCAATGCGCAAATTTCTACAACAAGTTTAGTTTTAACTAATGAGAAACCTACATTATTAAGTGAAACAAAATATTTATATGCGTGATTAACTGATCAAGTTCGGATGTATTTTTTCGTAGTACGCTATTTTCTTGTGAAATGTCATCATTAGTATATGGATTGAACTTGATATTAGTATCATGGATTGAACTTGCGGTAAAACTTTGCACACTGGTAAAATAAATTTCTGTATTTAAGTTGTATGTATCTTTGTACACATGTAACATCATTATTTTTCCAAAATGTCAATAACTTGTAAATAATTCCCCTTATTCACAATACGATCAAAGGAAGTAAACGTTACGATTTCAGTATGTTTCGACTTGAATATAGTCAATGATCAATAATTAATAAGAAGCAACAAATAATTTGGATTGTAGCACATAAACACATGTATACAAATATTTTAAGATGAAGCGGCGACATTTAATTACATCACAATAAGACAAGTACTAAATGAAGAGACGAAACTTTAATAATACAAAAATACACCATAATAAATATATATTTTTGACATTGGTACAATAAAAAAAATCATGTAGAATATAATTATATTCTATATAATATATATAAATATAGAATTATGTATTTAACGGCAACGAGCGGAGAAAGAGCTTTAATTTAATGGTCACCTATTTAAATGAGAAATAAATTGGCCAACTAGCGACATTTTATTTTGCGTAAAAAACTAAACTTCCTTTATTGAGTAAGTAATCAATAATCTTACACACACAATTTACAATTTACCTATATACTATACAACGTGGAAGGGAACGTTTTTTGACATTAAAATTTGAATGAAATTAAAATAACAGTACCTATACTTAATAAAAAATATTTTGACATTCAAATGCACATCGCCCGGGCGGCTGCACATCATTCATTATACTATAATGATAGAATTTATCCGCTGTGTTGTGTAAACTACATGTTGCTCAATTCCGCTCAGAGTGATTTGTTTCGCCCCGATCTGGGGGTTACTTCATAAAATAATACGGTAGTCGTCTGATAGTGGCGTCCAAGTAGCACAAACAACGCTGTATATGAATCATTGTCCACATTATAATCCTAAGCTGTACAAGCATGCTGAATAAGAGGGTTAAAGGCGCTGTAGCTGTGGATTTAACTCTGATTTGGGCACAAATTAAAAAGCTTTTAGCTGAATAACTGTCACGTGTTAGTCGCCACTGGCGACTAACTAATGAATCCACGGAGGTGCTGATTGAAAATGAGTCTTTAAGATAATTTTTAACTACATAAGCAGATTAATTGCTAATACTAGTACAAGTATTCAGCTCTAGCCGGGAGCATGGGTTACATGTTATCTAATTTATAGCAGTTTGCTGTAATTTTGCATCATATTAATTCACCCATTGTGATCATGTGGGCTATATAAATGCTATTATAAGATTGCTGATTACCACAATAGAAGATTAACAACTATGTGCAGCAAGAAGCTTTATTGTATTGTTGATTGAAGACAAAATAACTGTTTGCATTGTAATTCACATGTTCCTCTTAAAAATGCAAGCATTTCAAGGGTTTTTGTTGCCTTTAATTCAGAACATAGCTTAGTTTTAGTCCAAAGAAATGCTTGATTGCAGCTTACACCACTACTGTTTGATAATTTACCCATATTAACGCTTACAGCATTACTGTGTTGTTACCGTGACACATAATAGCATTATTGTACAGGCAAAAGCGTAATTTTCAGCTATGACTGGTGAAGTGCACTCTAATTAGTATTCATAAATGCTTAAGTTACCGATGTGGCCTTTTGTGATAACTTATAATGCAGTTTTGTGCTACTTGGTCTTTTTCTATGTCAAACCAAATTAGACTTTATCGTTATGTATTAACGCTCAATATTGCTTGAAACTGAAACACGGACATGCATTTACGTACGTCTTGCGTGCCGCTTTTGGAGTAACCCTACCAAAGAACACTTAACAATAGGTTAAGTATTCTGTGAACTTTACTGATTTGTAAGTCCGCAACAGCGTGTCGTTCAAGTTCGGGCTGGTGGGTATGTTCGCGGGCGCGCTGGGCGTGCCGCTGGGCTCGGCGCTGGCCCAGCGGCTGCGCGCGCACTCCCAGGACTCCGACCCGCGGCTGTGCGGGCTCGCGCTGCTGGCCTCCGCGCCGCTCGTCTACCTCGGCCTCATCACCGTGGACGCGCACGCCGCGCTCACCTACTTTCTCATATTCCTCGGGATGGTCACCCTCAACCTGACCTGGTCTATCGTCGCCGATATTGTCCTGGTGAGCGCATTTCTGAACTGTTGGGCTTATGCTGGCATGATCGGATACGAATTTACTATTCACGTTTTAAATAAAACCATGACGCACGTCGAGCATGATGTATTCATTGTGCCAAATCAATGCGAGCATAAACTCTGCACCAGAAATCGACCGCCGGCTCGAATTGCGTATTATTCCAATGAGACAACGACAAAATTTTATTTAAATGCACGAGTATTTTATAAGAAAGACCATGATTTGTACTGAGATAATTATTGTGGTGCTACATAATGAATTATATAGAATGCCGCTTCTTTCAATCGATATCATACATTATTTAAATAAAACATGTTTTATAATTATAATTTATCATAAAAATCGAGCATGCGATACGATAACGGTCATCAAAGCGCATAATAACAGTAATATTACGAACAATATCAAATATAGTTCGACCACAGCTATTACGCTACCTGGCCGGTACGATACAAAATGTCACGTTATTTTTTGTTATTGTTAGACTGGTTTTAATTAACTTGTATGAGGCTGGATGGCATAATAGCTACGATCAGAACCAAGCCAAACACTGGGGGTTACTCCATAAAATAATACGATAGTCGCCCGACAGAGACGTCCTATTTCTATGTCAAACCAAATTAGACTTTATCATTATGTATTAACGCTCAATGTTGCTTGACACTAAAACACGGATACGCAGTAACGTATGCCTTGTGTACCGCTTCTGGAGTAACCCTACTGGTCTAATATCACCCATCCGTTGTAATACCGAGCATCGTTCGGCTGCCTGCCACTGCCACGTTGTAAAGAGTTGGTGTTGCACGAAGGTTGTCGTTAATGTTCGGCGTGGTGACGATGGTGGCGGGGCTGCTGGGCGTGCCGCTGGGCGCGTGGCTGGGCACGCGGCTCAACAAGCGCTGCCGGCGCGCGCACCCGCTCATCTGCGGGCTCGGCCTGCTGCTGTCCGCGCCCGCCATGGCGCTCGGCATGCTCCTCTGCGAAACCTATTACTACCTACCGTTCGTCTGCATCTTCATTGGCCAACTCTCTCTCAATCTCAACTGGGCAATAGTGGCCGATATGTCAATGGTAAGAAACACCTTCCTCGGCGTTCCCGGTGCGACTTCGACTCTCATATCGTTCCCCGAAATGAGACTCGATCGCGGCCGATAACGAAATGAGCTATTTTTTTTGTTATTGGTTTTGGAGTTGGAGTTGTTTAGTTGTAGACTTTGGTGCATGTGCATGGGGTAAATCACAGGGTAAATCATTCGTATTATGCCATTTTCTATTAGTTTGTAAATAATCAGATCTGAATTCAGTCACTCATTAGCACGAATTATGGTTCACTATTGCCTGGTTCTGATTACTTGTAAAAATACATGTCGTTATCTCATTGGACGAGTTCGCAAAACATTCGAGTGGGTGAACTGATTTCATTTCTTTAGAATTAGCGACATCTATTAGACTAGTGAGAAATTACGTAGTATTAAATTCTCTGCTGCATGTGGTTGTAGTTTGTAGTTCCGAAATACATACATAGATGGCAATAGTGCTTAAAAGAGCGCGAAATTTAAATTTTGCGTGTTTGTCATATTTTTTGTATTTTGCATAATAGTAAGTAGGTACCAAAGATCTACAAATAAGCTAAAGTCTTTGTACCTACATACCTGGGTCAAGTATGTAAGAAATATGTATGTAATTAGTGACGTCTTTGTTAAAATTATTTATATAATCTAATTTAAAAATAGAATGGCATGTTTTATGCTCATGTCGCTCTAATCCTGACCAACATATATCCTAGATTTCATAAGTTCATGGGGTATCAAGGGGATGTGGTCTCAATCTATTTGTTATTATAAAAGCTTGATTTCTTCGAACTACGAATAACTTTGGTAATTATTTCAGTATGTCGTAATACCACCACGGCGGTCTACTGCGGAAGCATTCCAGATTCTAATATCGCACATGTTTGGTGACGCTGGGAGTCCATACTTGGTTGGAGTGGTATGTTATTTTTTATATATACCTATTGTTGCTTCCAATATAACATCATGTGAATGTGAGAAAAATAAGTGTTTTGAATGTTTGGAAATTAGTAATTACCTCTTGTGTCAGTAGTTCAGTTAACCAAACTACTCGTAATACCAGTTAACCAAACGAATACCAGTTGATACGAAGCACCGAGGCTGCCGTTTCGGTTAAGCTTTGACCGCTGAAAATTAAAGTAGCTCTGAATATTTTGCCTCGTTATTTTAGCCCATACTTGTTCCCATACAACAATTCCTTTTTTTTTCAGATATCCGAAAGTCTGAAACGGTCACTATCAACAGACCCGACAGAGAAGCCTTCCCAAAGCGTGCAGTTCCGCGCCCTGCAGTATGCCCTGTTCGTGACCTGCTTCGTCGAGGTCCTAGGAGGATTATTCTTCCTTCTCTCTTCTGCATACATCGTCAAAGATAAACAAAAAGTGGACAGAGCTATTGCACGTAAGTAGTTTATTTATTAAGTTATTTTTTGTGTGTCTATTAAAACTGTAGAGCTATCAACATTTTAAGTTTTTGTTTTGTTTTTACTAGTATATAACGTCTAACAAAATATACTGAAACTATTAAGGGTAGATTCAGTCCATGATACTGAACAACATTCCCCAAGGAACATATATCGAAATATGAAAAACAATTGACTTTCCATAGAAACTTGGATCAGCTGATCGGTCAACTTGTATGGGAAGCCAAAAAATATTTTTTATTTTTCAATACATGTTCCTTAGGGAAAGTTGTTCAGTATCATGGACTGAATTATGCATTAAAATAGTTTCAGTATATTTTGTTAGACCCTGTATACATATACACATACATATCTAGAATTAACACTATTATGCCTAAGCTTTACCTATTTTGTGTATTGTGAAAGCATCTTCACATTGTTTCAGTTACTTCAAAAATTATTTAGTTTAGGTGAGTTGCACCTTGACATAATGCTTCCTGTGCACGCCAACAGCTAGATCACACTTCCATGTCCCAAATAATCACTAACTACTTACAAGGAAATGTAACTTTATATCATTTATTTCCATCCACAAGCCCTTTTGTTGTATACACTGTACGTATACAACATTTAATGAAATAAGAACAAACAATTTTATTTTCATTTGCCTAGTGGACTGAACTAGTGCGAATTTTCTCATTTGTGCAGTTGACTGGAATACAATTAGCAAGAAATTTGCAAAACGTATTCTTTATTTTTCAGAAGCTGAAGGCCAGAATAGAGAACCATCGCACAGGGCAGCTCATGAAGCACATACAAGTGAAGATTAATGTAAATCATACTGAATTCATTGTTGATTAAACTCTCCACAAATAAGTAGATCTGTGAGAGTCCACGGTCCAATCAAATTGATTCAATACATTCTACAAATATTAAGGGCATTTATCACGGTAATGTATTCAATGCAATACAACCACCGTGTCATAATTTGCTTATGCTTAGAAGCATCCCATTTTAAAAACCGCTTCTGCATTGGGATCTAATATTTGATTGTGACGCGTTGTAGAAAGACTGATACTTAAATGCATAGGGTGCGAAAGGAGAACGGGTTATGAAAGCATTGCGTTGCGTGGAATAGACATTATATTGTATGTTTGGATTAGAAATTAGGCATCACAGTACATACTGTTACGTATTAAATTATCATGTGCCTATTTAACTGTTAACATTATAAGCAGAACAAATTAAGAAGTCATTTAAATTAATAGGCCTTGATGGAAGTGAATAAAGAACTGGCGAAGTATTAACTTGTCCACGAGAATATTTCAGTTATTTATTTTATAATTAATATTTAAATTCTTAAATATCAATTAAAATGACATTTTTATTTAATTTTGATGGGGGAATAATATCTGTAATTAATATATTCAAGCAGTTTAACAAATGCTTTATGCCATTCATTTAAAAAGTTCCTAAATATGTGTAGTGCGAAAATAGATAACCACATTTTTTTAAAAATTTATTTCTATTTAAACATTAATGTTTAGTCATTCCAATACTATATAATATGTATAATCCTTTTGTATTTGACTTTTATCATAATTAAATGAAATTGACTTTTAGATTCGCTAAGATATCGTGTTTATAAAAAAAATGTGGTTATATTTGTTCCTTGTGGAAAATTTCAATGGTTATTTTATTGCAATACCTTGTAAGTTAAACTGTATTGAATATACAAGACTGAATTAATTGAATGTTTTAATAGATCGCTCCCTAATAGTAATTATGTTTGTTTTTGTAAATATCATGTATAGAATATATGAAGGAATTGAAAGGAAAATATAATTTATTTTTTAACAATTGAATTTTTATTAAAATCAAATTTAAGTGTTCATTTAAATAGCATTGCTTATCGAAGCACGCCGAATGAAACATGATAAAATGGCACGTCAATATTTCACAAAAAAATACAGGAATGTTTTCAATCAAATAGTTATCAAATTATAGCATACTTATAGCACAGAGTAATAATATACTATACTACGTACAACTTATAGCACTTACTCAAGTATTGTCAAAAATAGTAATTACGAGTAAGTTATTATTTTAAGGCGCTGTCAGTTCAGAGCTCACAATACTGTTTTTTTGAAAAATTACTGTAATTACACTACTACAGTTTATTTTCCAAAAATTTTACATAGGAATCTTAAGGCTTTTCTACAGACACACACAATATCCAAAACACGATTGGGCACATTTTTTTTCTATAGGTTACCAAAAATGCTCAATTGTGTGTCTTCAAAGCCTTAAGATTCCTATGTAAAATTTTTGAGAAATAAATTGTAGTAGTTTACAGCAACTTTTCAAAAACACAGTATTGTGAGCTCTTAACTGATAGCGCATTAACTCGCGTAATTGCTATAAATTGTCAGCCTTTAATTATATACGACAGTCAAAATTATTAATGCAACAACACTGCATTCAGTCATTCACGTGGATCAAAAACACAATAACAATCAACAGGTAACATTAATGACCAGTAATAATCACAATATTATTAATATCAATAAAAATAATATTCTTACATTTAATTAACAATTGCAATGAGGTAAATTGTTTTAAAATTAAGTCCTAGCTACAGAATCTATCTGAAGCTACAATCTAGGCAATTCATGAGCATCAAGATGACGGGACCAAGTCCCCAATTTAAAATGTATCACATTGAAGTGTTTGAACTACAAATGTACTATTTGTACCCTTAAAAAGACATTTGTACATACCTCTAAAGGTAAAAGAAGTAATGTCAAGACGTCACTTTGACGTCAGTGGCTGGACCTTCTGGAAGCGCTACTCAAAGACAGGTTATTTACACCTGAAGACTTAGTACTACATATGTATAGGTATATACTTCACAGCATTACAGCTGTGGATGCAACTGGGAACACGCTGAGATGAGAGAGAGATGTGCAGGTATATAGTTAATTACCAATACAATTGTAGGTGCCAAATTAAAGCTATGTGAATAAAACATTGGTCTTTTAACTTTCGCGGTACAAATAGTACATTTGTAGTTCAAACACTTCCATGATACATTTTAAATTGGGGACTTTGCCCCATTATCTTGATGCTCACGGCAATTCTAATCACTACTTAAAAGTACGTATACAACTGGTAAAAAAATACTTAGGTGGGATAATAAACAATCTTACGGGGCTCAGCATGGCACCATTTCAAACTTCTTAAAATTTATGATCACTTCAGAAAAACTAGCGTTGACTAAACTATCCAAACGAATATTTGTGCAAAAATGTGGTTGTCCAAGCTAAAACAAGTTGATAGTGTTTTTTTTTTCTTTTACTCAAGGACTATTTTTGTCGAGCAAGAACTGGTTACTCATACTACTTTACTCATAAATGCCCTTAGCTAGGACAACCAGAAATAACAATAAGGCATAGGTACCAGGTACCAAAGGTAACTAAGTACGTAGTTACTTATGCAATTTCTTCTGAGCAGCAGCTGTTTGTAGAGTTGGTATAATTATTGTTTTCAGTGTCCATTCTCAATTTTTTAGGTATAGGTTCGCAAGAGTTGTAACTGTCACTGAGCGCGCGCTTGGCGGCCGCCGTGAGCCTTATCACAGTGATTTTGTCTGAGGAATTCACATTCTCGTCAGAAGTGGACGGAATCATCAGATCTTCTACATTTTTAGCGTCAGATTTGTGCGAAATCAACTTTTCTACGCTCATTATTACGTCGGCATCCTGTAAAAAATTACAAGACTAAATTAGAATAACGCCCGAATAGAACTAACACGATTATAAAGTCCATAACAAAACGCTCATTCATGCAATCTTTTGAAGCACAGTCCATGTGTGTAAATGTTGCATATTGCTTGTAGAATGGGCAAAAGTAAAAGGAAGTTTTGCTCTGAACTTAACATTTACTTTAGAGGCTTTATGGACAATAAAATAAACGGGCAAGTGCGAGTCGGACTCGTACATGAAGGGTTCCGTACCCCGTACACTGTTTTAAAACGCTAAAAAAACACGTTTTTTGTATGACGACCCCCTTTAATTTTTAACTTTTTTTTATTTTTAGTATTTGTTGTTATATGGACCATAGTAATACATAATCTATGAAAATTTCAAGTTTTTAGTTAATGCCATTACGTACATACAACACGTTTTTTGTTATTTGTTGTTATAGCAGCCGCAGTAATATATAATCGGTGAAAATTTCAAGTGTCTAGCTATTACGGTTCAAGAGATAGAGCCCTGTGACAGACGGACAGACAGCAGAGTCTCAGTAATAGGGTCCAGTTTGCACCCTTTGGGTACGGAACCCTAAAAATTATTAAATAAGTAACAAACTGTGCCGTGTGGTCCCGGCAGAGTAGAATAGGACCACTCCAAGTCTTCCCGTGGATGTCGTAGAAGGCGACTTAGGAAACACAAGCTAAACAAAGCTTAAGAACATGAGACCTCTCCAACCCGTCTGGCCAGCGTGGAGAGTGTAGGCCGAATCCTCTGATTGCTCTGACTAATATATGGCTCTGGTAGTACAGAGAGGGTCGTGCTCCTGCAAATAAACACCTGATGATGAAGTAACAAACTTACATCCATCCAAGGATGGTTTAGAATCTGGTCCAATGTGAGCCGTCTCTCAGCCTGCACTGTCAACATCCCCCGCATTAGCAGTTTGGCTTGCAAACTGATGCCCGACCAGTGCACCTTGGAGAACCGGTACCTTCCATTCACTATTTGGTCTTTCAAAGACATTTCTTTATATTCCGCTGAAAATGGCAGGTAGCCAACAAGACTGGAAAAGAAAAATTCAGAAATATATTAAAATATCTTACAGTAAAAATTGTGCCATTTTTGTTTTCATCATTATTATCATCCCAGCCCTTCTTCCGCCCACTGCTGAGCATAGGCCTCTCTTCGTCGACGCCACCCATCTCGGTCCTGTGCTGCTCTCATCAAGGTGCGACCCGCGACTTTGATTATATCGTCAACCCATCGCAGGCGGATTTTTTTTAATGTTTACAAAATTATAATCGAAAAATATCATCATTATGTATTCATGGACTATTATTTATTTAACTTTACAAATGCAATAGGCGGACTATAGCTATAGGCTTTATCTACCATACAACCCACTGGTAACAGGATCAACCCGGTGATAAGAGAAAAAGAAAGTTTTAGGATTCATAAATAAATGTATATGTATAAGGACAAATCACACTACTTGAGCTAGCCCCAAAGTAAGTTTAAACTTATATTATGGGATAAGAACTCAACGATAAATAATATATTTTATAAAAATTATCAGTCTACAAATACTAACCACACAAAGAAAATGACACCCAAACTCCAGACATCCACCTGCGAGCCATAGCATCTCTGTCCATTCGCGCGCAGTACCTCAGGTGCTAAATACAGCGGTGTTCCACACATTGTCTTCATGAAGCTGTCTTCGCCTACAAACTTGCTCAGTCCGAAATCGGTGATTTTCACTAGCGTCTTCTCGTCCTTACTCTCCAATAGCACATTCTCAGGCTGTGAACAAAGTGCATTTATAAAAATAAAACCACAGTAACAAGCATGCTCTACTAGCATTGCATACACAATATTATTATAATTTAATTTCAAAGAAAAAACTTAGAATGTACCAGCTGCTTCTGTTCCCGCGCAGTTCGTAAAAGCCAATAGAGGGAATGGGCGAAAATGCGAATTATTTAATAAGGCGATGCAGTTTGCAACCCATCACTATTTTGATGCCCTTTTCCACCTCGCCTATCATCACACTGGAAACGGCCTTTGAGTCTTGTGGTCCTGGGCTTTGCCGGCTTAGCGCCGCAAGAACCAAAGTGCTCTGTCTAGCCCATTAGGGATAAACACATAGTGTATAATATACATTTCTTGTTATTGTGACAGGTTGCTCAAAATAAAATTCCAGTTACCTTAAGGTCTCTGTGAGTGATGCCCTGAGAGTGCAGGTACTTGACGGCCAGCACCATTTGCCTAAAGTAGAACCGAGTCAGCTGTTCGGAGAGGTGGCCTTGTTTAGTGATCCTGTCAAACAGCTCTCCTCCCTGCATCAGCTCCAGCACAATATAAACTGTGCTGCGAGAGTCAAACACTTCTTCTGTTGAAATTATGCAGGGCTAGAAAGATACATACAAAATAAGTAAATAAATGTGTTATGTTATGATATACTTTTAAATAGTGGACAGTAACATTATTATTATATTTTACTTACATGTCTCAAAGCTTTCATAATATTGATTTCATTCAATATTTTCTTTGGGTCAGTCAAATGGTTGATTTGTCCATTAGTTAGCCTGCTCTTCTTTATTATTTTAATTGCATGTTTGGAACATTTTTTCTAAAATAAATAAAGTTATTATGTTTTTACTAACAAATTTCATTATGCTGTTTTTCTTACTTCCCGCCATCTATCCCTCTGTATGTATCTTAGATCATAAACTTTGCTATGGTTTTTAATGCAGTAATTAAAATCCGTAATTATCATCTTCAGGGCGAGAGTCGGCCTTTTCCGATACTCACCCTGGAAGTCATAATTACGGATGATTTTCCGACTATATTATGTAAGTTAAATTATATTTTATTACTTATGAAGTTATATCACATTAGTTTTAATAAAATAATTTAATCCATTGCAAAGCAAAAATATAAGATTTCAATGTATAATGCAGAGCCGTGTCAGGCCACTAATAAAATATAAATGAAAGTAAGTATAGCACAAAAGAACTCACTTTGTCATAAACTAACTTAACTATTCCACAAGCACCTTGGCCCAGAGTCCTTGAGATATAGTACTTCTGTGAGATTTCTTTTGGTACTTGGTCTTGTTCATTTTTGAGCAAATCTTTAAAAACAAAAACTGCAAAAACAAAATAATAACAAAAAGAAATAAAATAAGAAGTTGTTGTCATTGTTGAGTTGTTTATCAATTTAAATAAAAAAGAATGTTTAACTTACTTTTCATAAGAGCGTGTGTTACAGATATTACATCATTGTCATCCAGTACTCTACTATTTCCTTTTCCTATTTTTTCTCCATTTACAAATGTGCCATTGTAGGACAGATCTGTTATGATAGCAGGATTCAAGGGCTCTCTGAGAATTTACAAATCAAAACACAAATCTCAAAATACACATAAAAACAGATCAAGTAACAAGATATAGTTTTAAAACCTAAAACCCGAAGAATTATGGAAAAACTCATACTGAGAAGTACATTTATTCAGTTAATGCAGGCACAGCAGGGAGCAACAGCTAATAATGTATATAATTATGAAATGAGCTGTTTCATTTGATAAGTACCCCACACGGTTTGATTAATTTTTTTTAGTTCATTAGTCCGTCAACTCCGGAAAAAATATTCGACTGATAGGTGGTTGACGGGTTAAATTATGGCCTATTAGATATAGAGGGTGCCACAGTGGATTTACTGTGACGTTACATATCCTATAATCAGCGGACTGCCAAGATGATTTAGATGATACCTCATTTGTCAAGGTATCATGGATATCTTTGAAGATACAATGAAACAGATGAACATACATACACAGTGGGGAAACACAACCCTCCTTTTGGGCTACGCTGTAGTCCGGTAAAAAGATTTTGATTGTAGTAATAAATGACAGGTAAGTTACAACACTGGTTGAATTTATCATAATTAAATTATATAGCCTTTTGATCGGACAAAAAAACGTTTTTTAGAACAACCTGCAACCCAAACTCAGGTCTAGGTAGAAGTGATTCCTTATTCAAATGCAAGTCAAGTAAGCAAAAGTAAAGATCTTAACTCTGTCTTGCTCCAAGTGAAACAGTTGGTTCACATCTGGCAAACCTACTTCATTCACTTTTACTTGCATCCATCAGCATCAATCAATAGTTTAGATACAAATGCGACTTCTTTATATTTACTGGTTCAACTTACGTTAGGTCCCGTTTTATAATAAAATGTTGTTTGCTAACATTTTTAATTATACTTTCGCTTATAATCTCCCTTCTCATAACATATGTGCAGTGAAGAGACCTTCCGAGAGTGAATTCGGTTTGTATTAAGTCTGGAAAAGAAAGTTTTGAAGGTAAAAACCATGTAGAAATAAAATATTTAGGTAGGTAGGTACCTACTAACTACTTACAAAGTCAGTAGAAAAGCAACGGTTTTTATACTAGGTATACTTACCATAATATTCTGGATTGTTGTGTTTCTTCCAACAATACTGTCCTTTCACAGAAGTTTTAGTAGGATAAAGTCGCCCCCAAATGTTGGGTATGAACGATGGAGTATTGTGTTGGCTCCAATCTATTTGAGAATTTTGCGTTTGAGTTTGTGTATTTTCACAGTCTGTTAGAACTTCCTCCCCCATCTTGGAAATTTAATTACTTTTACTTTCTAACTAATTAATTATATAAGAAGCATCTCACAAATCTTCGATAGGTACTCAAGATCGAGAAATAATAATTCAACAAAAACTATGAACACAACAAAAAAAATACCTATTTGACAGATCAGATTTGAATGGATGATGCCGCCGCGTGCGATATGCAGGGTTGCCAGTAGTGGTTGGCGATTTCGAACGCCGGGATGTCTGAAAAGGAACGAAATTGGAGCTGAGGGAACGCAAACAAAAAAAATGGTGACGACGGGAGGGGGGTACATATTAAAGTATGAAGAAGCCTTTTTTCGACAACGAATTATTGTACCGCCGTAAAATGTTTTAAAACGCTGAAGAAACACGTTTCTTGTATGACGACCCCCTTTAATTTTTAACATTTTCTTATTTTTAGTATTTGTTGTTATAGCGGCCACAGTAATGCATAATCCGTAAAAATTTCAAGTGTCTAACTATTACGGTTCTAGAGATAGAGCCCTGTGGCAGACGGACAGCCAGCGGAGTCTCAGTAATAGGGTCCCGTTTGCACCCTTCGGGTACGGAACCCTAAAATAACTGAAATATTACAGAAACGAAATACAATTTGTGTTTTGTACTTTCCCTCCAACGCAGTGACAGGACTGACAGAAGAGTAAACAAATACTTTTTTTAAAATTGATTCGCCCATTCTGTTTAGGCAAAAGATTCAAACTCCATACATAGGTTGTATGGACTTTGAATCATCATCTACAGAACACTTCGACGGGGAGAGAGAGCAGCCCCACCACGAGGGGTGGGAGGAGGATGGCTTCACGGGGTAGGGGGGGGGGGGGGGGCACTAGTTTGAAAAAGGAACGAAAAGAACGCACGAAAGATGGGAACGACAAGGGAACGCATGACCGCGAAATAGAACGCAAAATGTTCCAAAAGGAACGATCTGGCAACCCTGGTGACATGATGACAATGAATGAATGACTGACGAACTTTACCGAACTTTTTTCCTACTTCTGCATTTCGGAATTTTGAACGAATGATTTGATTAGACATATTTTTCAACTCAGGAGTCAGCGAAAAACAAAACTTGTAGTTTTTAGGGTTCCGTACAAAAAATGAAAAAACGGAACCCTTATAGGATCACTCGTGCGTCTGTCTGTCCGTCCGTCTGTCTGTCCGTCCGTCTGTCACAGGCAATTTGCTCCGAATCTACTGGACCGAATCAAGTGAAATTTGTAAGGATGGTGTAATCCTATGACCCAAACACACATGTGCAAAGTAAATAAATATTTTTTTAAAATAAGGGTCATTTTTGGGGGATAAATTAGGAAATCGAAAAAAAAGTTTTGCAAACCTTACTGTGCCATATATCAAATGAAAGGTCTTGTTATGAGGATCTCAAATATTTCTTTTTATAATTCTATAATAAATAATTTTGATTTTATTCATGAAAGAAGACGAAAATTAACCCTCTCCACGCGAGTTTAACTTGCACTTGGTCGGTTTTATTTGTCCAACTCACCGCTCGCGTAAAGTCAATGATTTTCTTAATATTTCAACATAAATGAAAAAAATCTTTCTTTAATTTGTTTAGTGATTAAGCGTTTCAAAAATTGCACCACTTTTCCTTGCGCAAAATTGCATCGCCAGCTCAGACCAATGATTTTCAGACTCGTGCAAATCATTCGTTGTGTGACTTTCTATTTCAAAAATAGCACTTAGGATCTCCTGGCGATCTCAGACCAAGGATCCTACGAATGATCCAAGGACATGAATGATTTGCACGAGTGTTTCCTTTCCACTCGTACAAATCATTCGTTGTGTGACTCCCTATTTCAAAAATAGCACTCAGGATCTCCTGGCGATCTCAGAAGACCAAGGTTCCTTCATTGGTCGCCAAATGTCGTATAATATACTCATATCAAACCTCAAAAAGGCGATTTTAAAAATAAGAACATTTACTATTTTTGATTTTTTAGGGTTCCGTAGCCAAATGGCAAAAAACGGAACCTTTATGGATTCGTCATGTCTGTCTGTGCGTCCGTATGTCACAGCCACTTTTTTCCAAAACTATAAGAACTATACTGTTGAAACTTGGTAAGTAGATGAGTATTCTGTGACAAAAATAGAAAAAAAAACAATAAATTTTGGGGGTTCCCCATACTTAAAACAGACACTCAGAAAATTTTTTTCATCAAATTCGTGTCTTCAAAAATGAAATTAAGGTTTCTAATATATTTTTTTTCTAAACTGAATATTTTGCGCAAGAGACACCTCCAAAGTGGTAAAATGTGTGTCCCCCCTGTAACTCCTAAAATAAGAGAATGATAAAACTAAAAAAAGATATATGATGTACATTATCATGCAAACTTCCACTGAAAATTGGTTTGAACGAGATCTAGTAAGAAGTTTTTTTTTTAATACATCATAAATCGTAAACCGCAATTTACCTTTAGAACTTTTACATTATTTTACTTGCTGCTACGGAACCCTTCATGGGCGAGTCCGACTCGCACTTAGCGGTTTTTTTTTCTTTAAAGTTTGAGATTCATAATTTTTAAACTTATCTGTCGATACTTAGTAGGTACTGATTTTTTTTTAATTGAAAGGGGAAATTAAATGTCTTCCTCTTCGTCTTCTGCATAATATTTGCTGCAAATAAAAGAGCGGTATTAATAAACAAAATCTAAAACCTAACTAATTAGAGGCTAAAAAAAGGAAAGTAGCGCACTTGTTTTAGATATTACCGCTCTTTTATTTGCAGCAAATAAGTATTATGCAGAAGACGAAGAGGTAGTTATTTAATTTCCCCTTTCAATTAAAAAGAAATCAGTAGGTACCTAAGTATCGATAAGTTAAAAAATTATGAACTCAAACTTTTCAAAAAAGAAAAAAAATAAACAAATAGTAAATGTTATTATTTTTAAAATCGTCTTTTTGAGTATACGACATTTGGCGTATGTTTTACAAAAAATTACAAAGCCGTCTCCTACCTGGAGGAGCCCAAACTTGGTACGTTTCGAAAATATTTCTTGGATTTGTAGAAAACAGGTGGCAGAAAGGTCAGTGTAGTATATTTTAGAATCGACACATAAAGCCCTTTCATTTGATACCACACAAGATAGACTTCTAGATTTTTTTTAAAATTACTATACATATAATTGATGACGTCATTACTGCACTCCCTATCATTGACATGAATATATACATAGATCACGTTGCTCCCTATTGGATTATTTTTAAGAACTACCGCTCAAAATGATTGTTACCCGTGTACCAAATGGCTATCCTGTACATCGATTTGCGGTTTTTTGTCAATTTTTGCTTTGTAAACCGTCCACTATTATTTTCTGCTCTTTTTAACAATGAATAGGTATCAATTCAATTGCATTTATTGCATTTCATAATGTAGGAACATTTCTAACTACTAAAAGTCACTGTCTTAAAATAGCACACTGAACACACAAAATAGTATACATATCTGTCGTAAACTCTTTATTTTATCTTGGTTCGCTTATTTTTAATTGCTTGCTGTAGGTAACTAGATAGATAGGTAATTGTTTCACTCGTGTTAATGGCATAGTGGTTAACGTCATCAATATAATCATCATCCGAGCGTATTCACCATCATCAGCGGTACGGTAACGCCTTAGAGCCCGGGGTCCACTACCTAACCCGTCTGACCTCCGCAACCCAAAGGGTATTCAAGGCAAAATATCAAAGGTTGCAAAAATTCATTGACTTATATACTTATTACAAAATTAAGTAGAAATATCTTTCTTTCTTAAAATCATAAGTTGTAGAGTATACCTACAATTCTCTAAAAATTACCTAACATCTTTTAAAATATATTTAACCGTTTTTAAGATAGAGCGGAAAGTGCGCAGCGAGCAATATAGGTACTTAGGTATGTCCTTTCATTTTCGGAAAAATTATCCTATCTACGGTAGATAAGATACTTTTAAACTAAAAATAAAATCTGTCTATAGTGTAAAATAAGTTTGGAAAATCCAAAAGTGCACGCCTCATAGCGGTCACTCAATTTTCACAAAAAAAAAACAGAACTTGAATATTGCATATTTAACGGTGTATTATGAACAAAATAAAAAATTTACTTTTAAATCTTCGCGCCATTGCCCACACAGAAAAGAAAGGTACTACGCATGTATTGTCAATGTCAACGAACCTTATTTACATAGATTTAGATATACCAACGATAGGTGGATTTCAGTTTATTGCTAATTATAATTAAACTACTTTTAATTAGACCGTGATTTTCGAAAGGACTTAGTTTTAGATAATAGTTAAGCGTATGAAAAAAAGAAGGGTTCGATTTGTTAAGTTTTTCGGCCGTTATCGTGACCATTATCGTGACCACGCCAGTTTCCATACATACAGACACACGGACGTCCACGAAATAATTTTCTTAAACACTTGTTTTACTATTTTAAAGAACAAAATGTCCTTTAAAAATATCATGACTGTTGAAACTAGTGTTTTTTCTTGACATTTGTGTGTAAATATTATTCTACAAGTAAGATAAGAAATAAATACCGACATTTTTAGTTAGAAATATCACTTGATTTTTGTAAGGCGAGAGCAACGAGATCTATGTACTTACGTACTGTCAATGGGCGAGAGTAGAGCACTACCTCAACAGTCAACGCTCCGCTTATGAGGTGTGCAATTGGAAGTTTTCTCAGGATTCGAAGTCCATATGGAGAACCCTCATGGTTTCGCCATGTTCGTCTATCCGAACTTAGAGACTCTTGTACTACAAAGCTGTAATTTAGCAGAATTGTATAGGTATGTACTCTACAATTTTCTTATACATGCAAATACGGGTTGAGGTCAAGGATACGAGTAGATATTTCCAAAAACAGATTTTTGCGACCTTTTGTGGTTTATACAAAAATCCAGTATAATCCGTTTGATTTTGATATTGACACTATTTTTGGCCTAAATGACTGGACTCTATAGGCATCTGACATACCTACGATTATATTAGCTGTGTGTGTGTTTCGTGTATGTAAGTGGCCAACACTAGTGTCAGATTTTTCAAGCTGCCTTAAGGCATCTCACATAGCTTGACTACAGCCCTACAATGATGACAGCCGGGACCAACGGCTTTACGTGCCTTCCGAAGCACGGAGGAGCTCAAGAAATTTTTGTACCACTTGTGGTCACGTCAGCTCACCACCGGGATCAACCACTAAACATGATGACATAGGTAGACATAGAAATTTATTTAATTTTAATTTTATTTATTTACAAACATACACATAAAAAAATAAGGAAAACATAGTACTTAGGTGCTACTTATCTTAGGTGCTTTATCTTCATTGGTGGGTACATTTTTTCAATGATTATGAAATTAAAACGAAATCTAACAAACAATTGTTAATTCTAAATGTTACCTGTCAGCGCAGTGCTTTAAACTCTACGTTTAAACTCGTACGTAACGGTCTGACACGTGAGACTAGGATCACCATGTTCATTAAAAGTTAGCAATGTTTGAAGCTGTAATAGGACGCATGTACCGAAAGGGTAAATCCACTTACCAAATTTTTTATGAAAAAATTGACGACATTGTTAGCTTGCGATTTACAAAAGATGTACATACACATCTTTTGTAAATTTTAATAATATAAGCTAGGAACCTTGACTAGGTTAAGTACCTTGTATTTCAACCATATTTTAACCGTAACAGCTATACCTATTATGTTTTTATTTTTAGTATTAGTATTAGATTTAATTTATTGTTTAGTTTTAATCATATTCTGTCATCAGCCAGCCACAGGTAGTCCACTGCTGGATATAGGCCTTCAATCATATTCTGTCATAGTTTTAGTTAAATGTGAAATATTAATAAATAAATTTTAAACAATAAAAATGATAGGTATAATGAGAGAAGGTCAAAGCTCTTTAAGTATAATAAAATAAAATACTTACATTCAAAGTAAAAAAAAACTGCTAGATGTGTGGCACATCTTCTAGAAACTTTTTTAATATTCCGTGAATGAGATGACGTAAAATTTTGATGAGTCTTGACTCTTTAAATACTTACTTTCAAGAAGTTTTAAATAAGGACGCAAGTCATTTTTGCGATGTACAACAGTAAGTATATTTAAAAAAAAATTAACAAGCGTAGCCTACCTCTGACTAAATAAATAATTACGCTATAAGTAAATACCTACTTCACCCTATGTGGTGGTATATATGGAATTAATTAGACCGTAATTTTTTTTTAGACCTACGATTTTGATGCTACCTATATCTAAAGGATTTTTCGTCCGTGATACCTACTGATTACTGATTATATTCACCAAAAATTACTATACTAGAAAACTTGAATAGTTGAGTGAAGATTGATATTTTTTAATGTATTTCGCGATATGTTTCTTGTTGAATGTAGGTAATTAGCATTATGGACTCATTGAAAAACAAAAATCCTAAAGATATAATTTTTCGATCTCTATTTTATTTCTGTTTCTTTTTTTTAAATATATGCTGTGTGGCCTTAGATCATTTAATGATCTAAGTGTGTGACTTCGTGTGAGCACATTATATATGGAGGAGAAAAAGTGCAAAAAAAAGTGAAAGCGCACCCCGGGCTCCGAAGCAACATAGCTGAGGATGCAACCGGAAACGCTCTAAAATGAAGAATCTCATTTTTAGGGTTCCGTAGTCCACAAGGAACCCTTATAATTTCGTCATGTCCGTCTGTCTGTCCGTCCGGGCTCGTACTCCGCCGCTACTGCACCGATTGTCACGAAAATTGGTGGAGAGATAGATATTGAAGTTCCAAAAGTTGGTTTTTTAAATTATGAAAAAAAGTTTTTTTTTCAGCCCGCCTCCCATACAACGAAAAGTGAATTTAAAAAATTAAATTGGACTAAGTAACCCCACGTACGAATCGTTAAAAAGGTCTTTTAAAATGCAACAAAAACTGCTTTAAAACTATGTATATCAAACCTCACAGTCTTGAGATAATCAAATACAAAATTAAAATTTGAGGTGTCCCCCCACTGTAACTTTTGAAATATTACCTGTGATATTACTAAAACAATTCTGAAAAAAATGTGGTATATACCTTAAAGTATATACTTTCAATTAAAACTATAGCGGTCGCGGTATCATGGATAGTTATTTTTTAATACGTCATAAATCGTAAACCGCAATTTACTTTTATAATAATATTATGTTACTTGCTGCTACGGAACGGGCGAGTCCGACTCGCACTTGGCCACTTTTTTAATATTTAGAAATTGTTTAAACTCAAATTCCTACTACAACTACAAATATGGGTTGTAGATATTTTATTATCTTATAAAAACAGTTACGAGTACCTACAGGTTTGAAAGTAAGATAAGTATTACCAATTACACGCAACGCAATACACCAAGCAGCCTCACAATTTTAACAAAATTGAAAGTCAAACTTAGAGCGTATCATCATTTATTTTATTATCATTCATATTGCAAATCCACAGCTACTTAGGTACTTTATGTACTTAGGTAACTAAATACCTACTCAGCTAAGTAGGAACTTCTTGCTAGGTTACTTATATAAATACGTAGGTACCTACTTATATCTCTCTCCTCAGTGCTTTGAGGCTTTTAAAAATACTCGTATTACCTAGGCTGTATACTTGACTACATTTTGTCAATATTTAGATTTCGGATAATGTCTATACCTTCCTTCAATGTAATGTATCAATCTGCTAATGTAAAAAATATGTCGGAACATCATTAACCTTTCGTGATATTATCTGATTAGGTACACGCCGTGGGTACACGTGTATAGGAATGTTACCTTATTATCATCAACTCGCATTGATAAGCAGAATATCGTGCCCTGATGCTTCCCGCAGCGAAAATGGCCAATGTTATGAAATAATAAATATTTTACCTACGACAGATAAACCTAAAATAAGAGTATATTTTAGGTTTATCTGACGTAGGTAAAATATTTATTATCTAAATATAATACAGTTGAAATTATGAAATAAGTAGGTATACAATACTTTCAATGGAATACAATTTACGGGTACCTAAAAAGTATCGAGATGATTAACCACCAACACCAAGACGTCCTTTTCTACACGTGTAACTTAAAGAAACATGGAGTGTCATAAATAAGGAAACAGGTAAAAATAAAACCAAAGAAAATATTTGCCGAATCAAATGTAGTGGTAAAAATACTTCAAAAACTGAAGAAATAGTAAATATATTTGATGATTATTTTACTAACATTCCTTTGGAACTCACTTCTAATGTGAGTTCTAGCGCCCAGCGTGCTGAGGCTTTGCTTAAGAGTAATGTTAGCCCTTGTGATTCTAAATTTAATTTTAAGCATGTTAGCCCTAGCGATATAATAGATGCTTTTAAACAGTTAAATTTTAAAAAATCAGAAGATCATTGGGGCATGTCAGTAGCCGTAGTAAGTCATATTATACACATAATTGCTGCCGATTTAGCTTTCATATTTAACGAATGTATTGATGAAGGCATATTTCCTAACTTAATGAAATGTAGTAAACTAATCCCCTTATTCAAAAAAGGAGAAAAAACAGACCTTGGCAGCTAGAGACCTATCTCTATTCTGCCAGTTTTGAGTAAGGTGTTCGAAAAGATAATGCTCAATCAAATGCTACTTCACTTTAAGACCAATAATCTTTTCCATAGCCAACAATACGGCTTTACTGCGGGAAAATCGACCACCAATGCAGGAGTAGCACTTATTACTAATATCTACGACGCGTGGGAAAACAGAAATGATGCAATTGGATCATTTTGCGATCTTTCTAAAGCATTTGATTGCGTTGATCATCCAACACTTTTGCTCAAATTTCGTCAATACGGTTTTGATGATAAGTCAATTAAATTAATAGAATCTTACTTAACAGATAGGCTTCAAACTGTTGATATAAACGGCGTAAAATCACACGGGTCTAATGTGAAAATGGGCGTTCCCCAAGGTTCAATTCTAGGACCGTTCCTTTTCTTAGTTTATGTCAATGACTTGCCTTACATGGTTGAGAAAGAGGCTGACATGGTGCTGTTTGCTGATGACACCTCGCTAATATTTAAAATAGATCGACATAACAGTGATGCTAGCGCGGTGAACAGCACCTTATCTTTAATTTCTGATTGGTTTTCGGCCAATAACCTCATGTTAAATGCGAACAAGACCCAATGCATTCGATTCTCTCTTCCTAATGTGAATCAAGCCTGCGTTGACATACTAATTAATGGTCAGAAACTCGATCTGGTTGAAACTACCTTTTTAGGAATCAGAATTGATTCGAAACTTCAATGGGGCGCTCATATAACTAAACTTTCTAATAGGCTTAGCTCTGCGGCTTACGCTGTTAGGAGAATAAGACAATTGACAGATGTAGCAACTGCTAGACAAGTGTACTTTAGTTACTTTCACAGTCTAATGTCTTACGGGATACTTCTATGGGGGAGTGCAGCCGACATTCAGACTATTTTTCTTTTACAAAAAAGAGCAATTCGTGCTATTTACGGTTTAGGATCGAGAGACTCACTGAGGGAATTATTCAAGGAAATAGGTATACTTACTTTTGCATCACAATTCATATTTGAAAATATAATGTATGTAAGGAAAAATATTTCCATGTTCAATAAAGTAAGTGATTTTACAGATAGAAATTTACGTAATAAGAATGACTTAGTTAGCCCGTATTACAGGCTGAATACAGTCAGTAAGTCTTTTATGGGGAAGTGTATACTTTTTTATAATAAATTGTCAGAATCGGTCCTTGATATGCCAGACAGAAAATTCAAAGCTTATGTAAAGAAAGTACTTTGTGAGAAGGCTTATTATAGGACCGATGACTATCTTAAAGACAAAAAGGTCTGGCTTGAGCTTGGCGCGGGTCCCTCTTAAAGGTTTGTATACTTAGACATGTCATAATTTAGGTACATTGGTACATACTAAATTTACAAATTGACATTATTTTAAATTTCGTAATTCTTATAATTCAATTTAATTATGACATAATAAACAATGTAATCTCTGTCCATCTATATAACTAATTTTAAGTTTTTAGTTTGTTAGTTGACGTCTTTGGAGAAAACGTGCAGTGCAGTTTGTTGCCGCTTTTTCTGCACTTGCGCCTAGGAAGCGGCGTAAACTTAGCTTTAAGTAACGATTTGACGTCAACATTTGTGCAAAACAAAACAAAGTGACTATTATTAAGAGATATTTTAAATATCCTATGATAATAAAGATATTTTGAATTTTGAATTTTGAATTTTGATGGAGACTTCACTTAGTTCGGCTCCATAGGTCCATTCTATAGAAATTCATCATCATCATCAACAGCTTTCAGGTACCCACTGCAGCGTAAAGCCTCTTTTTGTATTATTTACTGAAAATTATTACATTTCCCTCCTAACTATATCATATGTAACTTTTTTGAACATGGTAAGAGGAAATGATCACATTTAGATAAGTACCTAGGTACATATTAGGTCCTTACATATTGCCGTTCAGTATCAAAAAAGTGAAACAAGTTTTTTTTAATGAAATTATTATTTAATCAATCGAAGTATGCGCCGTTGTTATCGATACACTTCCGCCATTTTATAGGCAGATCATTGATACCTTTGGAAAAAAAAAACCTGGGAGCGAGAGACTATGAACTGTTTGAAGGCGGTTTTGACTGCGTCATCAGATTTGAAATTTTTTCCTTGTAAAAAGTTATCCAAATTTTAAAAAAAGGGGTAATCGGTTGGGGCAAGATCTGGAGAGTAGCGAGTCTAGCGTTATCCTGAAGGAGCAGTGGGCTAGAGCAATTCATCAGTCTCGGTTGTTTAATGGCGAGCTTTTCCATCATTGTTTGCAATTGTTGGCAATGCAAGTCTGCAGTAATCGTCTGGCCTGATCTCAAGAAGCTGTAGTACGATACGGTACAAAATCCCCTCATTATTGTGGCGATTAAGCAAATAAACGCAGCAAGCAACGCGTGTTTGTTGGTTTGCTTCAGTCAATTCGTGCGGTACCCACTTTTCGAGTTTTTTAATTTTTCCGATTTGGCGCAAGTGGATAAGTATCGTTTTGTCACTTACGCCGAAGGCTGCTGCTAATTCAGAAGTGGTTTGAGATGGATCCGCTTCCACTATCGCCTTCAATTCTTCGTTATTCACTTGAATATCAGGTCGTCCACGAGGCTCATTGTGTAAATCGAAATTTCCAGAACGGAAACGTTGAAACCAAAAACGCACCGTTCGTTCGTTAGCGGTGCCTGGTCAATACACATCGTTAATTCTTCGAGTCGTTTCTGCAGCACTGGTGCCACGGTGGAACTCGTATTCGTAAATACCGCGAATTTTCAATTTGTCCATAGTTGTTGTTATAGCAATGTTGAAACTCAAACAAATGATGTTAAAACAAATGAAATACGAATTTTAAAACAATATTTTTTTGGCTTTATTTTGAAATAAATTTGAATTTGGAATTCCTAATAAAACGCAAGATATTTGATTTTAAAGTTGCCAGTATTGAAAATCGGCAATTTCATATGTAAGGACCTAATAGTAAGAAGTTGAATTGAGGTTTTATTTTAATTCCACGTGTGATAAAAAAAAAACAATGAATTGTCCCGTCACAAATTTGTTTGATAATAACATTTGTCTGCAAATGACCTATTCTGCGCTGTTTGTTAAACGTGACATATTGACAATCCAGCTGAACGATGTTCAGCTGTTTAACAAAACCGAGCTGTAATGCCAAACAACTAAGGGTTTAGTAAATTAGCGGTTTATACCATCCAACTGCGACACATATATAGCGAGCGAAATTGCGTAAGAAAAAAATACTTAGTACCATTGACATGTACGTAAGTACGAGTACATAGATCTCGTTGCTTAGTGTACTCGTTTTTAGGCAAAAGGCAAAGACAATGTTACAGCGATTTTGTATAGCGGACCGTTTGGAGAATTCAATGAAGTGAACACCTCAAGGAGAGCTGCAAAATAAAACCGGTCAAGTGCGAATCGAACTCGTACATGAAGGCTTTCGTACCTCCATACAATGTTTTAAAACGCTGAAAAAACACGTTTCTTGTGTGACGACCCGCTTTAATTTTTAACTTTCATTTTTAGTATTTGTGGTTATAGCAACCATTGTTATACATAAAATCGGTAAAAATTTCAAGTGTCTCGCTATTATGGTTACCTTTCCTTACCTGTTACCTGTAACAGACAGACGGACAGATGGACAGACAGCGGAGTCTTAGTAATAGTCACCCTTAGGGTACTGAACCCTGAAAAGTCAAAGAAAAAAAGTAGCTTCTGTTTTTAATTTGTATTGGTATTAATTATTGAGCATGCGTGAAATTATCGGAAATTTTGACATAATTAACCAATCTTGGTTCCTCAGTTTTGTGCTGCTGCTACAAGTGTTAGACTAACTAAACTGGTTATGTTAGGTCCCAAGTCGAGGAATAAGTCAATGTTATATTTTTATTAAATTCATGTTTAAATAAGCATGTAGGTATTCTCTTTACCCAACTCCTCATTTGAATTGTAAATAGATTCTTCAACAAACAATGCCGTTTCACACTAGACTTCTTCTGTTGTTCATATAAAATTTCAATTAAGTTGGCCGAGCTAAGGAAATTAGGGATATTTAGATTTTCCATATTTAACTTATCGCTTTTGTTGTAATGAATTAAAATTTTAATTTCATTTTCAATTATCAATTCATATGTTTATTTTATGGACCACCCCGCACTACCTAATTTCTCATCACTTTTTCTATTTAAGCTAGGTTGCCTAGAATAAATTGTTTAGCGATAAGGCTGCCTTTTGCGAATTTCCTAGTTTTTAAGATAAGTGCAATTAATAATGATGATGTTGGCAAGAGACCTGACGGAATGACCCTTGTGCCCTGGAATTTGGGTCGGCCGCTTGTGTGGGACGCTACATGCGTTGACACACTGGCGCCGTCTCACCTTTCAGCCACAGGGTCCAAAGCCGGCTCAGCAGCTGCAGCAGCTGAAAACCTCAAACGGCGCAAATATGATCGTATCGGTAATTACTATATATTTCAGCCGTTTGGGGTTGAAACTTTGGGGCCGTGGGGACCATCAACTCACAGATTTTCGGAGACCAGAAGGCTGGCATATATCTAGGTCAGAAAATAAGCATTGCCATACAACGTAGCAATACTGCTAGCCTTCTGGGCACGTTGCCGCAGGGTAAAGAACTACCCGGCCTTTTTTATTTGTAAATATTAGTTAAGTAGTTTAGTTTAGTGGGTAGTTTTTTTTAATCTTTATTTTAGTTTTTAAGATATTTAAGTAGTAAGTAAAATATTTGAGAATAATATAAAAGTTTGTTGTAATAACTGTAAAAAAAATATCAATAATAATATATAAAATAAAGTTCAACAGCATCGATTAGAATAACTTTATTTGACGGTAGTTAAGTGTTAAACCGGGAGGCTTTTGTCTAGCAGTGAGATATGAATAGCTTAATAAAAAGAATATATATACAACGTGGAAGGGACATACCCGAATAAATAAAATCACGGTCTATACCAGACCATTATAGTATAATAAAATTAAAATAACAGCCAAAAAACAAAAATATTTTTCGGTATTTCTATACAAAAGTGTGCGATTTGTATGGGAATGTCGAATTTTTTTTTTGGTTTTTCAACTGTTATTTTAATTTCATTATACTTTAGTTACTTATCTAGTATAGCCCTGGTTCGATTTATTACGGGTATGTCCCTTCCACTTTGTATATAGTCCCTGTAAAACTAGGTAAGTAATGATACCAGCAGTATTTCAAGAACGACACTATTATGTACCTACTTGTAAATGTCTATGGTCATCTTGCCGAGAGAAACCTAAAAAATAACCATTTTATAAAATACCTACCTAACCTAAATGTGAAAAAAAGAACGACAATACGTAATTGATCTGATTGATCAATGCAGATCAATTACGTATTGTCTGCTTTTCAGAAAGCAGCAGACGTCACCTATCAGTTGGTTAAAAATAGTGTCGAAAACGGATTACGCCTATTACTATGAGCCACGGACACTGGATGTGTAATTGATTTGCGGTGGAGCAAGTCCTTCGTCCTGATAAATTGGATTAATCTCTCAAAGGGCCAAACTGCTCTGCGGCATGTAGTGCTCGGGTTTCATACCAATGTGACGATCGAGCATACCACTTCGCTCCCGCTTTACCAATAAATTGTTCCTAAAATGGCAGAGAGTCGTGTGTATTAAAAAGTATGACCTATGAAGGTGTCTCAACGATGTCTATCGGTGCTCGCTGCTGTTATAAAATGTTTACTAACATACTCGTAAGTGAATAATAACATAAAAATAAAATACTGTTATAAATGATAGTAATCAAAATTATTATTATTTTTTATTTTTTTTATTAGAAATTTGAGTGCGTTTGACCTCTATCTAGCCTGATGGGAAGCTAAGATGATGTCTCAGGTGTATCACGCAGACTCAAAAAGTGCCTATTCACTCTTGCCTTGAAAATCCCTAAATCATATGTATGGGAAAAAAACATCGACGCAGGGTGGGAAATAACACTTATTATTTGTAATAATAAAATTACAATAATAAGTTATTGTATTTGAATTATGAAAATGTTTACCAAGGTTTGTAAAAAAAAAATATTTATTAAATCTTTATTGACCACAATGACACAAAATGAGGACTTAATGACAACAAATTAAATGAAAATAACCTACTTAACCTAACCTAACCAAGTTAAATTGTAAAGAATTGCTATTTTATTTATTCCTAAAAATAATAAATAAAACACAGCGAAATATCGTCGAGCACGGGCACAGGCCTTTCTTCGCTCTCGACGAATATTTCACTGTGTTTTACTTTTTATTTTTTTATTATATTTATAATTTTTTATTGTAACGAAATCGACTTGTTATTTAGATTATAGATTTTTTGGTATAATTTTCATATAAAAAAGTGATTGTATAAAATACTAATATGTCTTATAAAGGTAAATTTAGGCAAATTTAGAGGTACGTTTTTGATTTTTAGGGTTCCGTACAAAAAATGAAAAAACGGAACCCTTATAGGATCACTCGTGCGTCTGTTTGTCCGTCCGTCTGACACAGCCAATTTGCTCCGAATCTACTGGAGCGAATCATGTGAAATTTGGTAGAATGTTGTAATCCTATGACCCAAACACATATGTGCAAAGTAAACAAATATTATTTTAAAATAAGGGTCATTTTCGGGGGATAAATTAGGAAATTAAAAAAAAAAGTTTTGCAATCCTTACTGTGTCATATATCAAATGAAAGGGCTCATTGTGAGGATCTCAAATATATTTTTGTTATAATTATAAAATAAATAGTTTTGGTTTTATTCATGAAAGAAGACGAAAATTGACCATCCCTCCCCCCTGATTTCCGAAACTACTGAGCCTAAAATTTAAAAAAAATACGAAATATAGTTCATTGCTTGTAGATTACAGGAAAACCTATAAGAATTCAATCAATTGTACGGAACCCTCTCCACGCGAGTTTGACTCGCACTTGGCCGGTTTTATTTTCTATCGAGCCAAAAATGCTCAATCGTGTTTTAGATATTGTGAGTGTCTGTAGAAAAGCCTTAAGATTCCTATGTAAAATTTTTGAGAAATAAACTGTAATAGTTTGATTACAGTGATTTTCCAAAAACACCTCTTGGCTCTGAACTGACGGGACCTTAAACAATCGGCTGTGCATAGCCGAAAACCTAAATTAACCTTTTTAGATAACGGTGACCCTTATTGTATGGGTTAACCGAATCAGTCAGTAGCCCATACAATAAGGGTACAGGTTACCATTATGCATGGGTTTTCCGATCCCTGTCTTAAGGTACTTAGTACTTTTTCATTTTTCAGTAACAGTTTCTATGGCACATTTAATAAGTGTTTTCGAAAAGCGTTCACTTCAGACCTCCGTTTTAATTTGAACGAGTATTTTCTGTGTAGAAAGAAAGAAAGAAGAACAGTACAGTTCAGTGGATAAAAGGCCAATTGTCTATTTGGAATATATTTCACTGCTCACATATCTCTGTTTTAATTTTAATTTATGTACCTTCGTAATGTTTCGTATACATTTGAACTTCTTTATATCCACGATACAATAAGACAAATAAGAAGAAACTTTGCATTGTAGAATAAAAAATGTAATTTAAATTCCTGAACGCAGCTAATACCTTTCAACCCTCGGGTAAAAGACAATTCGTTGTTCAGAGCCAAACGGAAATGCAAGGCGTCATTTGAATTTTGCGGCTTACCGGCTCAAGCGGATATTTGTGTTGCTAATGTTATCCTGTTGCCGCCGCATTAGCCGATCGCGGGCGCTCATCTACCGGGAAATCATATGTATGCATGGAAAATTATGACTCGCCTTTGACGCACTTCCACGCTGATTGTTCCTTTTGTCTCTTTCTATCACTTACGCCCAAGCAATTTACGCAAAGCAATTCAATTGTTCATTTTGAACCGAATTTGTCGATGAACTTTTTAAAATGTTCTGATGAAATTTAAAAAAACATATAGATACTTAGATGCTTTCTGGTTTTTTCCCAAGGTATTCTACTTTTCGTTCTCATAGCTAATATTCTGTATACTTTTTCGGTTATACATATTGTTGGTAAGTATTTTTTACTGTATAAACTAGTAGTTCACCCTGACCGGTTAACTCGCGAACCCATTAATTCGGCAACCTCTTGACAGATATGGCTCATGTTCGAAATTAAAAATTCTATTGGCTACATCTACACGCCTACCAAAGTTCATGAAGCTCTGATCAAAACTACTCGAGTTATTGTCTACATCAATATACATACATACAAACGCCCGATTGTTCAAGTAGACTTGGAGAACTTCGCTCGCTCGTTTAATCAGTTTTCAATTCATAAATTTCAATTTTCGTCCTATTTCATGAATAAAATCAAAACTATTCATTTTACAATAATAACAAAAATATATTTGAGATCCTCATACCGAGTCCTTTCATTTTATATATGACACAGTAAGGTATGCAAAACTTTTTTTTTTAATTTCCTAATTTGTCCCCCAAAAATGACCTTTATTTAAAAAAAAATATTGATTGCCTTTACACATATGTGTTTGGGTCATAGGATTACAACATTCTACTAAATTTCACCTGATTTAGTCCAGTAGATTCGGAGCAAATTGGCTGTGACAGACGGACGGACAGACAGACGCACGAGTGATCCTATAAGGGTTCCGTTTTTCATTTTTTGTACGGAACCCTAAAAACCGTTTTTTATCCTAGCTTATATTTTGTCCAATAAATACATTTCATTTGGCTTTCTACGGAATACTAAAAGGAGCATGTATAGGTATTTGATTACGACGACAGCTCTAGGACGCTAGACCGGTTTCTAATATAACATCTGACGTAAATTGTGCAACAGAAAATTTTCCTCATACGAGTATTATAGAAATATTGCACGTGTAAGTAATCAAGTCGGATATTGTCGACATGCTGTTATAATATTCCACTTCAATGCCCACCTGCTCATAAGTAGAAAAGTCATGAATTGAACTTGCGATATTGCACCTGAAATAAGGGCTTTAAAAGCCTTAAAGTTGCCTTCAAATTTTTTTCTACCTGTTTAACCTTCTAAAATATGATTCGTATGATATTATACACTATATATTTTACATAAAGGAATTTTTTTGTAGTTTGGACGATACAGTTATTTCTTAGAGATTTCTTAATACTGGAGACGAGTCTGATTTTAGGTTTTTTTTAGGAGCTCAGAATTAGGAATAACCAGTAATTAAAAAAAAACGAGAACTGCGTGATCATCAGCAGTATGCCTACGATACAACCGGGAACACTCTCGGGTTAGAGAGATTATATGGTGTTTTTTTAGTATTTCTCATCTCAAATTACATTAAAAATGATTAAATTATATACAACGTGTTAATGAACTAACGCAAAACCTCTCAAATGGCATCAAAAATAAAAATAAAAACAAAATGGCGGATTTGTGACGTCAAATTATGTCTTTAATTTTTTTTATTTTAAACCTATAAAAATAAAGGATTTTATAGAAGGATTACAAATATATACAACGTATTAATGAACTAACGCAAAACCTCTCAAATGGTACCTCAGCCCATTAAACTCAACAACTTTTGTTCTACAACATTCCAGAAATGCCAAAAATAAAATTCGGATTTTCATACAAATTGACTCGATCAGCTGATCAGTTTGTATGAAAATTAATTTTTTTTGGGTTTCGTGTAAGTTGTAGGACAAAAGTTGTTCAGTTTCATGGGCTGAGGTACCATCTGAGAGTTCATTAACACGTTGTATATTTTTGTAATCCTTATAAAATCCTATAAAATCCTTTATTTTTATAGGTTTAGAATAAAAAAAATTAAAGACATAATTTGACGTTACAAATCCGCCATTTTGTTTTTGATATGGGCCTTTCCAGAGGGCCTTTCCGCCCTAGGCTCTGTCTGCCCCGTTAGGAATAAAGACGTGATAGTGTATCAGTATCAGCTTCCGCAGCTAGCGACACGTTACCCGACTGAACGTCGCTCGACGGCAGACGACGTGTCGTCCGGCCGCAGATCAGTAGAGGTACAAGAAAAACATTGTAAACTAGTATAATCATTACCTAATGCCCAAAAAGACTGAATTAAATAATATAACTTTTTTGATATTACTTAAATGAAGTAAGTACAAATCACTACATTAACTTCCATTAAACTCTTTTAGAATAAATGTGACCGACATTATCGTAAAATAGCACTAGCTTTTCTAAGCGCGCTTAAACACACTTGGAGATGGTTCAAAACCACGATTCCCTAAGATTTCCATTAGAACTTTTCCTTAGGTTTCAAGATACAAATTCTGCTCGCAGTGTCAGAGAAATATAAAGAGCCAAAAATTACAAATAACCGACATATTTATCCATCCATACTTATTATAAAATGAAGTCTCTGGTGCATCTGTCTGTCTGTAATCGATGAACTAGACATTACTGGGCCGAGTTTTGATAGGATTTTTGCTAGCAGCATTTTATCGGGACGGTTTGCAATAAGAAAAACCGGGGCAATTCAATTCAATTCAAAATTCAAAATATCTTTATTATCATAGGATATTTATAATATCTCTTAATAATAGTCACTTTGTTTTGTTTTGCACAAATGTTGACGTCAAATCGTTACTTACAGCTAAGTTTACGCCGCTTCCTAGGCGCAAGTGCAGAAGAAGCGGCAACAAACTGCACTGCACGTTTTCTCCAAAGACGTCAACTAACAAACTAAAAACTTAAAATTAGTTATATAGATGGACAGAGATTACATTGTTTATTATGTCATAATTAAATTGAATTATAAGAATTACGAAATTTAAAATAATGTCAATTTGTAAATTTAGTATGTACCAATGTACCTAAATTATGACATGTCTAAGTATACAAACCTTTAAGAGGGACCCGCGCCAAGCTCAAGCCAGACCTTTTTGTCTTTAAGATAGTCATCGGTCCTATAATAAGCCTTCTCACAAAGTACTTTCTTTACATAAGCTTTGAATTTTCTGTCTGGCATATCAAGGACCGATTCTGACAATTTATTATAAAAAAGTATACACTTCCCCATAAAAGACTTACTGACTGTATTCAGCCTGTAATACGGGCTAACTAAGTCATTCTTATTACGTAAATTTCTATCTGTAAAATCACTTACTTTATTGAACAAGGAAATATTTTTCCTTACATACATTATATTTTCAAATATGAATTGTGATGCAAAAGTAAGTATACCTATTTCCTTGAATAATTCCCTCAGTGAGTCTCTTGATCCTAAACCGTAAATAGCACGAATTGCTCTTTTTTGTAAAAGAAAAATAGTCTGAATGTCGGCTGCACTCCCCCATAGAAGTATCCCGTAAGACATTAGACTGTGAAAGTAACTAAAGTACACTTGTCTAGCAGTTGCTACGTACATCTGTCAATTGTCTTATTCTCCTAACAACGTAAGCCGCAGAGCTAAGCCTATTAGAAAGTTTAGTTATATGAGCGCCCCATTGAAGTTTCGAATCAATTGTGATTCCTAAAAAGGTAGTACTTTCAACCAGATCGAGTTTCTGACCATTAATTAGTATGTCAACGCAGGCTTGATTCACATTAGGAAGAGAGAATCGAATGCATTGGGTCTTGTTCGCATTTAACATTAGGTTATTGGCCGAAAACCAATCAGAAATTAAAGATAAGGTGCTGTTCACCGCGCTAGCATCACTGTTATGTCGATCTATTTTAAATATTAGCGAGGTATCATCAGCAAACAGCACCATGTCAGCCTCTTTCTCAACCATGTAAGGCAAGTCATTGACATAAACTAAGAAAAGGAACGGTCCTAGAATTGAACCTTGGGGAACGCCCATTTTCACATTAGACCCGTGTGATTTTACGCCGTTTATATCAACAGTTTGAAGCCTATCTGTTAAGTAAGATTCTATTAATTTAATTGACTTATCATCAAAACCGTATTGACGAAATTTGAGCAAAAGTGTTGGATGATCAACGCAATCAAATGCTTTAGAAAGATCGCAAAATGATCCAATTGCATCATTTCTGTTTTCCCACGCGTCGTAGATATTAGTAATAAGTGCTACTCCTGCATCGGTGGTCGATTTTCCAGCAGTAAAGCCGTATTGTTGGCTATGGAAAAGATTATTGGTCTTAAAGTGAAGTAGCATTTGATTGAGCATTATCTTTTCGAACACCTTACTCAAAACTGGCAGAATAGAGATAGGTCTGTAGTTGCCAGGGTCTGTTTTTTCTCCTTTTTTGAATAAGGGGATTAGTTTACTACATTTCATTAAGTTAGGAAATATGCCTTCATCAATACATTCGTTAAATATGAAAGCTAAATCGGCAGCAATTATGTGTATAATATGACTTACTACGGCTACTGACATGCCCCAGTGATCTTCTGATTTTTTTAAATTTAACTGTTTAAAAGCATCTATTATATCGCTAGGGCTAACATGCTTAAAATTAAATTTAGAATCACAAGGGCTAACATTACTCTTAAGCAAAGCCTCAGCACGCTGGGCGCTAGAACTCACATTAGAAGTGAGTTCCAAAGGAATGTTAGTAAAATAATCATCAAATATATTTACTATTTCTTCAGTTTTTGAAGTATTTTTACCACTACATTTGATTCTACATTGGGCGCACCGCTAGTGAAAAGATTCAAGATTCGTTCAAGAAATATGTAGACTGTGCTACATCGTAGACGGTGCTACGTCGTAGAAGATCGTCATGGAATGTGCCACGGCGTCGACTGAGCTAATAAATAAAAAAAATATATAATTCGTATAGTTTTATGAGTCTATCATTAGGCAGATACCTAATATCGTGGTGCGTGCTCAAATACCCTGTAGTATACACCAAATGTAAGTCTCGGAAACAGGCATTTGATGTAGTTATCTAATCTATCCTCAAAAATCAGGTTTATATCGCAGGGAATGTTTAAAAATGTACTCTTCAGTTTGTAGATTCCTACTACAGAACCTCAAACATCAAAATTCTATCTGATATAGTGAAAATGTATTGAAGGGGAAAAGAAAGAAATTGTCGTTTGTATTCATCAAATTAAGAACGAAAAAATAACTGCAAAAAGCTTCGATCATATATTCTAAAAGAAAATCTTAAAAAAAACAGCCTAAAAACTATTTTGAGATTAAATTCTTCTTATACTCGTATATAGGCCTTTTTTCGATTTATTACACATAAATCCAATGCCGCTATCCAACTTGAGGTCGACTCGGTTACTATTAAAAATAAAACAGCAAGTTTAGACAAACAGTTTTAATCCATGTACTAGCTATTTTATAAGATAGAAATTTAATATTTAACATTTATCTACATACAAACTTTAAGATTTGCTCATATTTTTAATAACAAAGAAGTATATACGATAAATGTCTATGTTGATTGAATAAACAGTAAAATTATACACCAAATATAACAGAATATGAAATGAATATACAAGATGTAATTTTTTAGTAATATTAATATTTATTTTTTTATAAAAATTGTGAATATTTTTCCCAGATTAATATTTAGAAAATATAAAATAATCTGACCTTAGATAGGTCTTTGTAGATTCTTTTGAAATAGATTTTGCAAACAAAAAAAAATATAATTGATATGAAGAAATAGCAAAATATTCTTTAAATTATTTTCTTAATTTATTGACTAGAATTATAATATTCGACTACTAATAGTAAATATAATAGTATATTTAATTTAAAGAAGTCACAAGCATCTATGACTATTGACTACAAGCTTCTTACTTTTATTTACACTTCATACCCATACTCTTTTAGATAAACCTTTAGCTGTAAAAAAAAAATTATAAGCCAATGAAGTTCTATTGAAAATAATTGTTTAGAATGACGCGCTCCATACAAACACTGTTTCAAATCCTTTATAGCTCAGTAGCTAATGAAAGTGGGTGACAAATATTTCATCATATTAGGCTAGTAGTTTCACAGTTAAGTAATTTGCTTGTAGTTAACAAATAAGAGGTTTTGGTAGTTGAAAACAAAAGGTAAATTTCTTCAATACTTTTATAACATTTACTCCAGAGTAACTGGTAACTTTCCAGAGAAGCTGCAGTAAGTAAGCAGTAAGTAACTCGTCAACTTTATACAAAATGGTAAACAAATTCTATGAAGTGCCAACATCACGAGAGTAAGAACAAAGGAACAAAATGTAACAAAACTACATTCGTATGACCAGCGCGTTCAAATCCCTAAACTATGAATACACAGAACCATCTAACGTAAATGTTTGCTAAGCGTTAGTCATTGCACAGCTATGGAAACGAGAGGTCGTGGGTCGCGTTGCCGATGCCAGTTCACTTGCGGAAGCACGAGATGGGGTTGAAGTAGCACTGGCGGAAACGGACCTGCCTCTTGTCGGCCCGCCATTGCCGTGCCAACCGCCCGTCCAGGGACCGCAGTCCCCAGCCACGGGGCTCAGCTTGCGGCCATGAGCGACTCACCCGCCCCATCCTGTTGAAAAAAGAACAAAGTTCGATTATGTTTATGTAGTAGCTCCTGCATTGGAGACTAAAAAAGACCTGATGATGATGATGATGAGTAAATTATGTAGTAGTTTGGACAACATACATTGATATTTATATCTTCTTCGTATCGACGAATTCATCAAAAATATCGATATACCAGAGGCGGAAGACAACTAGGCACGTTCGTAGGGGCGCGGAGAATTTTTGAACGGTAGTTTAAAACTACCAGCCATGCAAAGTGACAAATAAAAACCTCTACGCTACTATAGTCATCAATGTTTACTATTACCAGAACTACTTAGTTAAAATTTATAACATGGCCGCTACAGGGGCGCCCATAAGGTGCTTGCCTAGGGCGCTCTCGACATTTAATCCAGCTCTGGATGGAACAAAGGGTCGTTGGAATGTATGACTGATCACGAATGTGTGTACGGGTAACATTAGAATCTGACTGACATGTTTATAGCCTATTTAAAAGGAATCTAAGATTTACGATATATTTCTTTATTAGCTTCTTCGATTTTCGCTGAAGGCGAAATCAGTCAATATACATTTAAAATCAATCAATGTAACACTGCGTAGGCATGTGCTACGACATACGTAGCATCGTAGCAAACTCGCTACGACCGACGTAAAGTGAGGTTCATTTTTAAAAAATACTTTAGAACACTACAAACGGTTTTGTTTACAGTTTAAAATTCAGATACAAAAGACTATTGTTTTTGTTTTTCACGTGTGTAAGTGGCCAACAATGGTGCCAGATTTTCAAGCTGCCTTAAGGCATTTGACTTAGCTTGACGACTGCCATACAACGATAGTAGCCGGGACCTATGTATCCAAGCTCTTCGGCCGGGACCACCAGCTTAATGTGCCTTCCGAAGCACCAAGGAGCTCAAGATTTTTTTCACTTGTGGTCACCTATCCAAGTAAAGACCACGCCCAGGGTTGCTTAACTTGTGAAAGCGCTAACAATGCGTGCTCCCACCGTGCCACCGAGTTCTTCTATATATATAGAACAAAACATTAACTATTTATGCACTGTGTGATATACACAACAACTAACGTCTGTACCGCCACAAAATAAATTAAATTCTTATTTTAATTTATGATGTTTTACTAACATAAATATAAACAATTTTGATTGTTTTGACGAGTACTTGCGTATCCTATAAAAATAAAAACATGAAATATATACAATGGGTTCTGGAATTACATTATTCAGCAGAATGTTGAATATAACAGGAACTCGGACCTTTCTTAGAAGTCAAAATAATCACGTGCACTGAGAAACAACACAAAGTTAATTTCAGCTTGTTAGTACGTCTGGTTTGTGTTCAAATTGACACAGTCTACTTAACAACGATTTGTGTGTTTTAGACTAAGTTTTAAGTAAAATGTACTGCTTCTAAGTCTAGATTACGTTTTCTTGCCTTTTCTCCAAAGATAATATGTATGTTGGTGATGAAAATCGTGCGAAGTAAAAAAAAAGGCAAATACAAAACAAAATTTTGAACAGTATTCGGAAAATCTGATAATGTTCCACAAACCTATAACAAGTTTATTTGTTAGGAAAATTAAAAAAACCACGACTTTACGACTTGATATCCGTAGCGCCATTTATTATTTGCTAAAGAAACCATTGACTTACAGGCGTAAACCCCCAATAACTTTTAAACGGCTGAACCGATTTTTATCAAACATAGCTAAAAAGCACCACAACGGAATTTGCTTTTACGTAAAAAAAACCGCATTGAAATCGGTCTATCACAGACCGACAGACATACATTAGCGTCAAACTTATAGCACCCGTCTTTTATATCGGGGGTTAAAAAGAATAAATAACTTTTTTAGCTTTACTTTTGAGAAAAGTTCAAATTACTTTCTGTATAATTTAAAAAAAAATTGTTCGTATTTTGTTTTACATTTCCTCTTTCTGCAAATAGAATAAAAACCTATTTCTTCTGCGGTCGTGAGTCCGACGGCACGTTTCAAAACATTCAAAGCCTTAATTTTCCGTTGTAGCACTCGTAGACACACCTCCACGAGTTTTGCGGGAAACCTTTCGTTCTGACGCAAACAAGTTTGATGACTTTTTGAAGGTACTTCAGTAATGAGTGTGTTGTTTTCCTGGGCAATTAAGATTGCGTCTAACGAACTCGGTTCATCTCCCTCGCGACTCTAGCAAAAGGGTTAGGACGAGGTGAAAATCCGTCGAATCATTGGAGTATTAACACTAATTATACACGAGTAGTTGATTATACGTACTTACGTTAGTAAATTACTTTATTTTGATTAACGAATATAGATTTAAAGATTAAACATTTTCAGGCATTTCAATATTTACGCAGTGAGACAGTAATTACATGATCACGACCTCCGTGGTGTATTGGTCAACTCGCTAGTTCGCCAATCCGGAGGTTCTGGGTTCGATCCCCAGCCAGGGCAAGTTGAAAAATTGCCTTTTCTTACTTTGGGGCTTGCTCAATTTGTGTGATTAGTCAAATAAAAAACATTTCAGCCGCATAACGTCCACTGCTGGACATAGGGCTCTCGCAAGGATTTCCAAAATGAGAATGAGAAATCTAGAGCGGCCTGCATCCAGTGCTTTCCAGCGAACTTGATCAGATTTATTTACAGGAAATATCACTTTTTACAGTTATCTAGTCTTGAATAAATCTTGTAAATTTTATTCGATTGGTACTTTAGTACCATTTGTTATAATACATTACGTAAAATATTGCTTCTTTCTAGGGAAATTCCCAATAATAAATATACTAGTACTACTTATTCTTATGTACTACCTACATGTATTCTTCAAACCATACGAATGTTACGGCCCTTGTATATCAAATTGCTAGTTCGTATAATTAATTGACTTGCTTTATAACTGCACGAGTCACGCCCAGAACAAAATTATACATCTTTATTTTCTTCGGCTAGTTTCTAATCTATACTAATATTATAAAGCGGAAGAGTTTGTTTGTTTGTTTGTTTGTTTGTTTGTTTGTTTGTTTGTTTGTTTGTTTGTTTGTTTAAACGCGCTAATCTCAGGAACTAATGGTCCGATTTGAAAAATTCTTTTTTTGTTGGGTAGTCCATTTATAGAGGAAGGCTTTAGGCTATATAACATTACGTTCCGACAACCACGCGAACGAAGTCGCGGGCAAAGCTAGTTTACTAATATAAAAAACCAATGTAATACAAATACGTAATCTTAATTTTCCTCCATATACTTATTAACTTTGGACGGATTCAAGTATCAGAGCCTTCGTATCAGAGAGGTAATGTAAAGCTAATCTTAAGTAAAGAGATCTATCCATTACATTATAAGGCGCTTAGTTCGGGTAACCTTTCCACCCAACTTTTAGTCAACTTGATTTAAATCAAATAAGGCTACTTTCTGTTCGAGTTTGGAAGCATATGTTAATATGGGAGGTACCTATGTTGTTTACGTAGATTGGTGTAGCGCCGTCGTCGAGGTGAAGTGGTTCTAATAATGTTTGCACTAACTATATGCCGAGAGTGCTAATCACAGAGCAACTTGAGGCCCTCTATTACTTGACCAAACTGCGCAGTGTGTTCCCACGTTGTAACACTTTATTTACTCTCTGTCCTTTGTTATCGTGTTTTCAGCTATTTAACAACTATTTACTCGAGAAGTTTCTTATTTAACAAGCTGGCGACCTAATTTTACAAGGTTAGTAATTACTTGGTAGTAAGTTGGGACCAAAAATTACAGCGAAGATGCATCACCTGTAAAAGTGGCACTATTCTGTGCATACCACAGTTGTATAACTTTTATCTATACGTAAAATCCTCTCTTGTTATTTTTCTATTTAATTAGAATCCCAACCCTTACCTGTCCTTACTTACTAAGTTTTACAGGAGAAATGCTGAGTAAATTTCTTTATGGTTGCATTTTTATGTAAAACTTGAATAAGTATGTAGTATGTAAACAGCAGTAATTTTGTTTCACCTGTCCCGTTGTCTGCGTGTTCGTTATCAAATCTCGCAAACTAAATAAGACCAACTTCATTTATTTGATCGGATTGAAACTTCACATACTTTTGTGACAATGCAATATAAATACTTTTAAACTATCGCGTTGCATTATTATTAAATTAATGCATACGGGACTTAACGCGAAACGTACCTTTTTTTTTTAATTTATTTTGTGGTCCCAGCTCAGTCAAGCTGGGACCACGTTCGGTGAAACCCGAACGAAACGTCAGCAAAATAAATAAACGTACCTTTTTTTTTTTTAATTTATTTTGCTGACGTTTCGTTCGGGTTTCACCGAACGTGGTCCCAGCTCAGTCAAGCTGGGACCACGTTCGGTGACACCCGAACGAAACGTCAGCAAAATAAATAAAAAAAAGGTACGTTTCGCGTGAAGTCCCGTATGCATTAATTTAATATTATGGTACCAATGACCTGATCTCATTAAAAAGCTGGAAGGTGGCCACGGCATTTCTGTGATAAAACAACATAACCCCACCGAGTTTGGGTTCAATTTTTTTGTCTTGAAAGTGCTCCACTTTAAACTTTTTCGTTAATTGTTTTATATAAAAGCTCGTTATTCAAAATATTTTTAAAATTTATTACCTAGATGTTTTATACGTATGCACAAAATAAATATTTTTTTTATTTTTATCACGGACCTGTTCTCAGCGTCGAGTTGCAGCAGCAGTTTGCGCAGCGCCGCCGTGTCGATGGCGTCCCAAGAGCCCTGCATGTCCATGTCATTCTCCGGGCGCGCCACCAGCGCATTCTCTGATTGTTCATCGTCTGATTCCTGCGTAAGATAATCAGAATAAGTAGTAGTTTCAGTAACAACTTAGATAGAAAACATACATAGAATAGTTGCACGTTAAACTAGACTAAAGCTTTCAATTATAAAAATAAGTCTGGAATCGAGGTTGTAATTGTGGCTCAGTTTCGGAAGTCCAAAGTCCAGTGAACAAATGTATTCGTGTTAAATGATGACGTTGCGCTAAAAAGTAACTCTATTTACCACTGGGGCAGCTAAGACTGTGACGAAGAGCAGAGCAACTGTGCCCACGACCACCGCCTTGCGGGCGTTGTGTATGCTTGCTGGTTTCATTGTAATTGGATTCTGCAACAAAATAAATAATGTAAAACTCATGTCAGCACCCGCCGCAGGCTGCCTAGTAAAAACCGCATCAATTCAATTCAATTATATTCAATTCAATTCAATTCAAGTGTCACTTATTGTAAATGATAAATCTTCATCATCAGGTCTTTTTTAGTCTCCACTGCAGGAGCACGACCCTCTCTGTACTACCAGAGCCTTATATTAGCCAGAGCAGTCAGAGGATTTGGCCTACACTCTCCACGCTGGCTGGTCTCATGATGTTTAACTTGTGTATCCTAAGTCGCCTTCTACGACATCCACTGAAAGACTTGGAGTGGTCCTATTCTATTCTGCCGGGAACCAGACGGCTACCGATTAGAAATAAAATCATAGAACCATAAATTATAAATCATCATCAGGTCTATTTATGTCCCCACTGCAGGAGCACGACCCTCTCTGTACTACCAGAGCCATATATTAGCCAGAGCAGTCAGAGGATTTGTCCTACACTCTCCACGATGGCTGGTCTCATGATGTTTTTAAGCTTTTTTTAACTTGTGTATTCTAAGTCGTCTTCTACGACATCCACTGAAAAACTTAGAGTGGTCCTATTCTATTCTGCCGGGAACCAGACGGCTACCGATTATAATTAAAAATAGAACCATAAATTATACATCATCATCAGGTCTATTTTAGTCTCCACTGCAGGAGCACGACCCTCTCTGTACTGCCAGAGCCATATATTAGCCAGAGCAGTCAGAGGATTTGGCCTACACTCTCCACGCTGGCCAGACGGGTTGGAGAGTTCTCACTGATATTTATAAGCTTTGTTTAGCTTGTGTTTCCTAAGTCGCCTTCTACGACATCCACTGGAAGACTTGGAGTAGTCCTATTCTACTCTGCCGGGAACCACACGGCTTCAATTAATAAATAATTAATAATAAATTATAAATAGAACCATTTTATTGTTCGGATTTCAAATATACCTACCTAAATCTAACGAAAAAAGTACAGCAAGGAAGCTGATAATTTCAACGGACAAAACACATTAGTTTGTCGAGCCTAACAATGTTACTAGATTATGTTCTTCACAAATAACTTCCAAATGTTTGTAATAAAATGTACAAAAGCAATTTTCTTAATGTTTTGGTATAATTACATGTCATCTAAACTTTTGCCATTTGCTTTAGTCACTTCAAGACGCTGCTGTAAATTTCAAACTTGTCTTGTACAAAAAATACAAACTTTTTGTATTTTTTGTACAAGACAGATTAAAAAAAACAAAAGCTCTCTTGTAGGTACTTCTTTTTGATAAAATTCACTTTAACTTGAAGAAAAATCCTGGCCATACATACACGAGTACTTCTTTACAGTCAAGAAAAAAAGAAACTCCGTTTCCGATCGTCTCGGAAAAAAAGGAAAGGTTGCCTGCGAGTCTCATCGAATTTCCAATCAATAGGGTCCCATTGATTTAAAGTCTGGCGTTTAAAAATAAGATACAGTGGAGCTTTTGAAATTTTCTGGCTATGAAAAGGAATCAGATATCTTGGGTCATCTTTGGCAGCAAAAATACGTTTAGGAAGGCGAACAGGAAGCATGAGTTGTAAAATATTTTAGAGTTAACTTAAAATGTAATTAAGTAGATGGTAAACAAAAAAGGAACAATACTCGTATGTGCTTAAGCTCCAGTGAATCAATAACGTGATGTAGGGTGACTGCGACCCTGCGACGGACAGTTGTCAACGTGGTTTTATTTCGTCGCCCGCGTCTTTTCATGTCAAAGTGTCACTTACACCGAATGATAATTATAAATCCTACATTTATTTGTACATAGTTTATTACTGCTGTGATCATAGGGGACAGGAAATGTTAATGCTATTACCGTATGATAATACCATATAACATTTATTTAATTTACAGCTTGACTGCCTCCGTGGTCCAGTGGTCAAGGCATTAAATACTATTGATATTAATATTACATATTGTCTTGTGATCGTAGGTTCAAATCCCACTGGGAAGCATACTTTGTAAAAAGTAGTTTCCTGTCTGGTTAGGATATTGCAGGCTTGAATCACCTGATTATCTGAAAATAAACATGTTTCCGTGCTTCAGGTGGCACGCAAAGCTGTGGGTCCCGAACGCCATCTAGCGTTTGTTTAAACCTATCGTAGGTTCTGCTTTACCCTTTGGGTTGCGGAGGTCAGACGGCAGTCGCTCTGTGTAAAAACCAGAAACCTCGTCAAATCACTTAGGATAGGTAGCAGACTCCGGGCTCTAAAGCGTTACCGCTGAGGATACCACACGCTCAGATGATGATGATTTATTCAATTTACAGCTTGATACATATAATATTTTCATCAACCCCCGAAGCAGCAAACCCAAAAGAAGCAAAAGCGAAATCGCTTAGGAGAGACGAAAAAAAGAGCCCAAATCTTGTTGGTGTCATTGTATGGCAAGAGACGTATTGAATTTTTGAATTGAATTGAAAGACATTTATTTGTTGCTATAACACACATACTTACAAAAAACAGACAAACATAGTAAAAAAATTACACAAAAACATAATAATTTAAATGTGTATGCTACAGCAATACAAAAAGGACACAGCTCAGTGGTAACATTGCCCGGAAGCAATACACTGATTTTCAGCTGTGTCCTGAAGATGCATGGTGCGGATTTAATAGTACCAATGTGAAAATAATTAAAGAGAAATAAATTGGGCTGTGTATATGTTTATATAAATAAATAGTGTAATTGTCTAGAGAAGTTGAAATACATATATATTGCACTGATATTTGTGTAAATATTGCCATTAAATGGCATATGACGTACATAATGACAAGTACAAGAAAAAATAAATAATTATTTTTTGTGAATTAATTCATGTTGAGTGTGACATTCAAAGCTAAAACTTGTATTAGGTGGTATTAGGTTTTGCCTGCCTAAAGGCATTTGGCGTAGCTCAACAACTGTTATCTAGTGCCAGCAGTCATTATTACACACTAGTAAACTGGTGTGAAGTTAATTCACGATGTTTTCCTTTACTGGAAGCAAGTGGTCGTAGTTAAATATGACCGTACATGAATAGAAACTCAGAGGTAAAGCATACTTCACGAAAATACCTATACGTTGAGTAGAGTCAGACTTAAAAAAAATGGATAGTTAAATTCGTAACTTGTATTTTATGATTTCAATGTTAAATTATTTCATTAGACATAATGAAAGTAACATGTGTAATAGAACGGAAACCATAATCTACGAGAACAATTTTATGAGCTACAATAAAACGTTCGGAGCAATATAAACTAATTAATCCTCTTACTACTAATCACAGCCTCAATCCGTGCTAATAAAAACAACAAAAATATTTCTAGATACTTTATGTAATTCAAAGTGTACATTTCAAGTAGTTTTTGTATTTTTGAAATTGTGTTGAATCTCTAAAATAATGACTTCTTGAAATAATCACATGTTAGTATAGGTATACTAATTAGTAAATTTAAATATTTAGGGCATATTGTAACTGATGATTGTCTTTCAACAATGCGGACATTGAGAGCGCGCGCAGGGCGCTGGCTGTACTTGGTAATACGTTGATTACATGCAGGTTTGCTTGTTGTTCGACAAACGTCAAAATAACCAATCATTTTACACCAGTAGCATGTGGCTTAGCCACAAGCAGATGGCATATAGCGCACTGCGCGTGCAATATAACAATGTCTTCAGGATGTTGTTACGGCTGCCTCCCTTCTGTAGTGCGTCTACTATATTTGCTGAAGCTTTTACAGACAATTTTTACGCCATTAGACGCAAATGAGTAGCTTTCTTGATAAGCAGATTGGAGGCAAGCTGTAACACATTCTGCAGATACTGTGTTCCAAATTTATTACATTGCTATCATTCTGGAGCAAAATTGTAAGAGATGCTGTTAAATAAGTGTTCGTAAACATGTAATGTAAAACATTACATGTTTACGAACACTTATTTAACAGCATCTCTAACATAGTTTAAAAAATTGTTAATAACATAATATGGATCATGTTGTCTGAATAAATAAATAAATTTAATTATATGGTGTGTCTTCTAGACAATATTTAACCAGCTTTGCAAAAAACAAGAAAAATAGGTGACAAGAAAATAAACGACAAAATGATGTGTCATTTTTATTTCGTTATCGATACGTGGGTATTATCCATTTTTCAATAATATGTGCTTAAAAAACGATTAATCTCGAAGTAAACGCCCACCTAACCAGTTGTTACGTGTATTATATATTTTGGAAATATGTTGAGGGTGGAAAAGGTTAAAGGGATAACCTTTCTCATAGATCTTACGACGTCCCGGTGGGGCTTCGTATCACAAATGCCCGGTGACGACAACCAGCTGATTCTGAATCACCTTCACACGTAATTGGATTTATGAAATACTATGTGTCAATCAACTTATCACCCTTTACTTAGTAACAATTACTTTATCGTTTTAGGATATTTTACATAGGTACAAATGTTATAAGTTACGAAAAATGTACATCTCGACCGTTTTTGTCAGGATAGTATATGGCCTATACAGAAGCATAAGCCACATGTGTATATTGTCTTATACTTTTATTGTACTTTAGATATACAGGTGTTTCAGAAAGGCGAAATAATATTTTAAGAGAATGCTCAATTTTAATATTGTATAGTCGCCAAAATTACGATTCCAGCATTTTATAAACCCAGGTAATATTTGTATCGCGTGCAGACTAGTGCCATCCCGCTCGTTATTATTATGTAGAGCGATATAATAAATAGACGATAGCGCTTGATAAACGCTGTCGCTGGAGCTATACGCTACGGTTATTAATCTGTAGCAATAGTGGCTGGTTCCAGCTTACTTGTTTGTACAAAACTATCACATGTCAATAAAAGCTTGTAAAGACATACATACATCGTCTATTTGAACAAACATTTCCGCTTTGCCAGTCTTGTCCTTCATAAAGACATTTACTCGTCTATTCGTGCATACATTTCCGCCTTGCCAGTCTTGCCCTTCATAACGGTAAGTGGTCGAAAGCAGGAGCAACTCAATGACAAGAATTACTCATGCAGATTGTTGAGGAAGTGATAAATGGACCCTTTCACATTCTGCACGCACTACTCGTATTATTTTCACTTTACCCGTTTTTTTTCTAAAAGAATAAGTCGCAACTCCTCTTTAGTGGAATATAATTTTGCTTGAAATTAACTTAGGTAAATGTTAGTGAATTAACCCTTTCATATCCTACACGCAGTACATTTATTTTCACTTTACCTGCTTTATTTATAAAAGAGATCCTCTGAGTATTTTTCAAACGAGTATTTGTTTTCGCATTTTTTTATTAAGGTAGGAAATCATTTATTATAAAATTATAGTTTTGAATGTCAGCTGACATTCAAAACAATAATTCGCAAAAAGTCAAGGCGCAATTTACAAATATTTTTGCAGAAATGATAAGAAACTGTGATTCACATGTTTAAAAACTATGTTCCATCTGAATCGAGTGGTTTGCAAATGTACAGTCTCAACTTTATTTCATAACTTTCACTGAACATTTATAAAAATGAATAGGGATGATGACTGGGTCAGAAAAGTATTATTCTAATTAGTCCGTTAGTTAGATTATCTAAAAATAATGTACCCATATTTTTTAGTTTATCAAAAAAGTAAAAATTTACAAAGATACAGAGTATCTAAGTTCGAGAGTGGGGGCTTGTGATGTCACCGATGTGTAAAAATCGTATGAAAGCGTGACGTCATGCGAAATTTAAATGCGCTGTATCTTTGTCATTTATTTTTTCTCAGAGAAAAGAAAAAATATGTGTACAATATTTTTTAATAATCTAACCGATGGGCCCAAAATATTTTTTCAGTCATCATGCCTATTGCTGTTCGTTAGCCTCACTAAAAAGCGAGAACGGCTTGACCGTATTGACTAATTTTGGTTTTAAAATATTTGTGCAAGTCCAGGGTAGGTGTATATGATGAGATAATATGAAAAAAGGAGCGAGAACGAGCGGATCGAACTTCGCCAGGTCAGCTTGTTTCAAATAACTACTTAAATGTTTAGATGTAAAAATGTTATTTAGATGTATTTAGCTTTGTTTGATATTTGAAGCAGAAAAAATATTTTATGTAAGCATATTTTGTATTGTTTCATTATTTATAATTTATTTTAGTTCATACTTCCGCTTTTTTTACATCTTTTTAGTAAATTATCTATTACGAGTATACCTTGTTTAGAAATGAAATGTTACAAGTGTAAAAACTGTAAGTCTTGAATAATCATAAAGTATAGTATACACAGAGAAGGTTATACACAGAGAACACGACACGTACATTTCACATTCAAAGTATCTTACTACACGCGAAGCTCCACAGGCTAATAAAGAGATAAACCTCGTCGATATCATCTTGTACGGCGATATAAAAACTTATTCGCATAACCTCTCCCGGGGGTAACGGGACCTGCTCGTATCTCACGTTTATTCTCCTATAAAATCCGCAGACTCATCTTGACTTTAGCTGTTGTCACCACATTACCATTACCATTAAGGATCTCAGTTTCAAAAAGGCAAGGATAGGTAATAATAGTTAGATTGTATAGGTACTTGCTTTACTTTGAAGATTGCGAAAATAGGCCTACTTCTAGAAGTAGGCCTATTTTCGCAATCTTCAAAACCAGTCAGCTTGTATTAAGTAGTTTTGTCCATTGTCCCCACCCATAATCCCTTCCCTTTTCTTGCAATTGATCCTCCTCCTCTTTCGTTCGTTCGTATAATATATGTATTTAAAACTTCCTTATTTATTCTATCACACTATCTATTTATTTATATAAATAGATAGTGTGATAGTGCTTGTTCTTTATTTTCGCATTGTTGCACAACATGAGTGTTGGATCCGCACCACGCATCTCTTCAGGTCACAGCTGAAAATCAGTGTATTTCTCCCGGACAATATTACCACTGAGCTGTGTCCTTTTTGTATTGCTGTAGTAGCACACACATTTAAAAATTGTGCAGGTAGGTGTCTTTTTTATTTTTATTTTTTTATAGTGTCTGCTTTTCTTATTGTTGTATATTTTTTGTATATGTGTGTTATAGCAGCAAATAAATGAATTTATCTATATCTATCACCTGCCGAAACCTATTCAAAGGTAGATATACCTTTAATTAGTATATCGAAGAATGTGTTTTGGCGGGAGCGCCACATTACATCAACTTTAAAAAAATGCCATTTTCAAATTAACTTGGGTGTTGGGTGTTTATCATATACTAGCTGTGCCCGCGACTTCGTTCGCGTGGTTGTCGGAATGTAATGTTATATAGCTTAAAGCCTTCCGCTATAAATGGACTACCCAACAAAAAAGAATTTTTCAAATCGGACCATTAGTTCCTGAGATTAGCGCGTTTAAACAAACAAACAAACAAACTCTTCCGCTTTATAATATTAGTATAGATGTATTTATTATAAAATATAGTATCGTTGAGTTATATCTCATAATACAAGTATAAACTTAGTTTGGGGGTAGCTCAATCAGTGTATTTTATATATCTTATCTATGTAGGAATGTAGATGAGGAATGTATTTATGTAGGAAAGTATATTGTTATTACAATGAAGGATTAGTCTAGTTTAGACAATAGTCTTAATGTTTACTTTTACCTACACTCAGGAGAATTTGAATAAGCCAAAGGTTGACTAGTAGACAACGCTCTTAGCGTTAAATTCACCTATTGTTCTGTCCTATTGTATTTTTTGTACAATAAAGGTTAAATAAATAAATAAATAAATAAAGTAAATTGTAGGAATATAATCTGAATGAATGTAAAATGGCGAATATGCTTACAATGTAATAACTCATAAACCAATGCAACGTCTTTAAAACAAGGAAAGTTGCTTCGAGTGACCGTTTAAGGAACCCGAACACCTAAGTTTATGTAATATTAGTTCGCGATTATTATCGGAATAGTTTATCAAGCAAATGAGTAGGTACGTATTTTTAAAGTCTATGTTGACCTGTATGTTGTATGTACTTTTCTATATATTCATTTTCACTCTTAATCGTCTCTAAACTACAGAACAGATTCATCTTGGCATTCATAACTTATTACTCCGAGTTACATCTTATATTGTATAACTGCAATTTTATCCGTACTTTCAAAATTAACCATTTTTATTTAAACTGTTATGAACTTATTTACTTAAGTGTGATTTTAGCATTTAATTATTGACAGAATTCCCAATTAATAGCGGTTCCACATATTTCCAGTTGATGACAGTCTTTTTAATTAAATCTTACAACCAAGGATTCTCAAGACCGTGCGAAGTGGAGAAGAAAAGACGAAAAACGGACCTCGGGCTCGGCAGCATTACAGCTGAGGATGGAACTGGGAATAAGCTGTTTTTTGTCTGAACAACTTTTTTGCCCAATAAACTTGAGAGTGAGTCGCGTCGCGAGGTTTACTGCTCACAGAGCCAGCTAGTTTAGTTTCACCTGTCCCGTTGTCTGTGACCATTATCAAATCTTGCAAGCTACCACTTTATTTTATTATTTGATTGAGCTGAAACTTCACATACTCATGTAAGTCCGGAGACAATGCAATACTATGGTACCAATGACCTGATCTCTTGATGAAGCTGGAAGGTGGCCACGGCATCTCTGTGATAAAACATCATAACCCCACCGAGTTTGGGCTCAATTGATTCGTCTTGCGGAGCATTTTAAACTTTTTAGTTCATTGTTTTGTGTAAATGCTTATTAAATTAAGTAATGTTAAAAATATTGACTGATGGCCTGAAGGTACCTATTACTAGTTTTAGATACCTACATGAACAGACATACATAATAAGATAAACGTTTTGGTAAAGGCTTTTACCAATTTCGCTAAACATGAATATGACACGACTCCTAAGAGTCCCCTTTCCCTAGACTTTTTTATACAAGCGTAGTCTAGCTTTTATTTTGCAAATCAAAATATGAACGATGAAAGAAAATATCCGGGTGTAGAAGTTTTCCATACTGATTCAAATATGATATTTTATTTATTTTATTTTACTTTATTAGGCACACAAAACAGACATTTTACAAAGTTGCATTACAACTAACATTATCTAATAGATACGTCTATATATTTCGATCTAGTAAAATAGTCCAAAACTTTGTGTACACAGCATGATCTACTAATGCGAGTCTGATTAACAATGAAAAAATTTCTAAGTTTTTCATTTTACAGAATATTATAATAATAGGGTTACAGTTAATATATATCATCAAAACATGGCATTTAAAACAATCCTATGGGCATAATTTATGAACAAAATTGCGGAATTGTCCTATGTGAATATAGGAACTATATTCTCTTTCAAGTTCATGTTTTGACTGTGAAAACCAATTATATGCAAGTTCTTTGAAATTACAAAAAAAAACCGAAATCTGACATGTCATTTCAAAATAAAAGCAAAACTACGTTTGCATGGAAAATTCTGATTCTGTCTAGGGTAAGGGGACTCTTAAATCGTGTGTGGAATTGTTTCTTGCAGCAAAGCAATATCTGTATATGTGAAAAGTGCTTCAAACAGACGGGTATATGATCCCATTATGTACAGTGCATATTGCTTCCATCAAAGACCTTCGATACACGTCTTTTCAACAAAGAAAGAAATGCTGCCTTATTACTCGTACATACAAGTACTCTTGCGGATGAAATGCTATGACTCCTCTTGCGGATGTTTCACTTCAATGAGTTACAAAGGGTTCGATTAAAATATTTGATTTTGCAGCTTCATTGAAGTTTAACAGGCATTAATATTACATAAGATGCCTTTGTATTGGTGATCACACATTCCGAGTTACGTCCCTTTCTTATCTATAATACGCATGTATGGATATGGACAATATTCGAGACATACCTACATTTCGTATTATTTAGTAAGCTAGCTACCAAATCCGTCTACGAGATGGGACTAAAGGGATTTTTTATGCTTATAAGTATTTCTACAGGCACCTGCTACTTATATTGGACATTTGTTAAAATTTTCTACAACTGTTAAAATTTATACATAGTTATATTATTTTCAATAGATTTATTAAATGTAACAAGAAAAATTAAAAAAATACGTCTTAATTTCCGAAGAAAAAATATATATAGCAAAGCGTATGTCAATCGGAATTATATACGGATCCTTAGAGATACATATAGGTACATCTGTTCAGGAATTTCGAAGTAAAGGGCGGAATAAAAATCTCACACACATAAATTCTGCAAACATTACACTCTTTTTTTGGTGATATGATAAAAAAACATTTCTTTTACGCTCATAAATATTGGTTTAAGCAAATTATTTCCTATCATTTATTAACTTTTGTTTTCTTTATAAATAAATACAAATGTTAATACATCAGAACACGGGTGGGTAATTACTTTAAGAAATTCTGTGGGCGAAATTATTGCGGTCTTTCGTCCTTTTCGGTCTTTTAATTAATTAGCTCATTCATACGTTCCCAAAATTAGGTACTGCATTCATCAAATTTTATAGGAAATATATCTACTTTATCTATAAATATATATAAAAGTAGAATTAGTTATACAATCGTCATGAAATATAACGGTCAAAAATTAATGAAAAGGTAGATTTTTCTAATTAAGTAATTTTTATCATCATCGTACTCGACACTTGAGTCGTTTGTTTTAATAAATCAAAAATATTATTTTATAGAAATGTATATCTCTTTATCTAGCCAGCAATGTGGAATAAAAGAATTTAGGTAGGTAGCAATTTCAGATACTTAAGTAAAATATGAAAATCCTTATATAAGTTAACTTGAATAAGTATGTAGCCTCATCAATAAATTGATGTTTAGGGTAAACTGCGGTTTGGTTTATAATGCTGGGCGGAAATTACTTGAGGAACCCTGCCGGCAGAGTGCTTAGAAGCCCGCCCTCCACTTCCAAACTTATCGCTAACTTATGAATTAAACTGACGCTAGTGCGTACCTATTTAATAATTAAACATAATATATAGATTTATAGCAGTGAAAGGGATATGTTTTGAAGTTTTGCGTTATCAAATCAAGTTAGCCTAGGCAAGTTGGCAATCCGCTAGATGACAAGTCAAATCAGACACTTTTTTCTAAACGTCAAAACAATAATTTTCTTTGAGATTTGTATGAAAATCAGAACCGTGACGTCATAGTGTTTTGGAGTCAAATAGCGCTCTTAATATCAATTTTTCTGCATTAATAAATCTGAAGTCATGTTGAAAATGGATATGATCATTGAAAAGTGACACTATTTTGTGTCAATAATTTATTTTTGACCCAGTCATCTACCCAATTGCCCCTTTACATGCTCACGCAATGTACCATTGTTTGATGACGCGTTGATATGATTTCCTTAGTACGTGTTCTTCTTTGTTGAAAATAAACATATTTTTATGAAGAGTATAACATTTGGTACATAACTAAAACTTAACATAACTTAACTTTATAGTTTAATTATTTTAATATTCTTAAGCGAAAACATAAGTAGATACGAAATATAATGTATACCTCTAAAGTTGATACTTTATAGTTATATACCTAAATATTTTCAACAGACTTTCAAAGTTAAAAGGTTTAAATGGTTCACTTGTACTATTCAATTTAATTACTTTTAAAGCTTTTGATGATGTTAAACATACGTAAATTAACTCTTATGATCATTATATTCCAAATCAAAATTTATGTTAGATCCTTGAGGGCGATGATATCGCACCTACGCAAGATTTTAAATTATTTTAATTAGTAAATTAAAAAATTAAATCTTTAACAAAACTTTTAACCGATTACGAGGGGTGTTATAAGTTTGACGCTAATGTCTGTATATCTATCTGTCTGTGATATCATAGTGCTCGAACAGATGGACCGATTTCAATGCGGTTTTTTTTAACGTAAAAGCAAGGTTCTCTTGCAATAGTTCTTAGATAATTATGTTTGATGAAAATTGGTTCAGCCGTTAAAAAGTTATTGGGAGTAAACGCTTGAAAGTCAGGGCTTTCTTTTGCAAATAATAGGTGGCGCTCATATCGGTAGTTCCGCTCCTCCGCTACTCATCACTAGATGGCGTTCTTGACAGCCGGGGGTATTTTTTATTTGCTTAACAAATAAACTTATTATTGATATGTCTCTTTTACTAACTTTTGTAATACGAGTTCGACAAACTTTTAACTAAATTCTTTTATTCTACATTCAAGATATACCTATTTGACTGTATCGTACGAAATCTTATAAGTAATTAATACAAAAATAATATCTCTCACATTTACGGAAACAGAAAAATAAGGTATTAAATACTAGGAAAAAACCAATACGCGTAAGTAAATTTTGCTAATGCATTCGTGTAACCTTTCTGTTGGAGAAGTCTCGTTGACTGAATCACATTATTGCATTTACAAAGAAATACGAGTAAGATTCATAAAAGAAAATTGGATATTATCACATTAATACTTTCGTATGTAATGATTTTTATCTCCACCTAGTACGTATTCGCTTTGAGATGTACGCACATAAAAATAAGCTTATTTCACGTGCGATCTTTTCCCGCGGGATCTTATCAGTTTACAGGTGAAGAGTTTTTATCAAAAAGAATCAATTTCTTTTTTAGCTAATCTTATTACCAAACTCTCTATATACGTTTTAAATAAGAGGATGTATAAAAATATTATACAAATAAAATCAGACTGTTTTTTTGACATAATACACAATATTCTCCGATCAGAAGTTCTCTAGAATACGAGTAAATTATATTTTTATTTAATTTTTTTAAATTCTTGTTACATACTATCATTATATTTATATTATATAATATGTTATCTAATGTCTTCAAATAAAGTAAAATACTTTAGTAAACCTGAACACCTAAGTTTATATTATAGTTTATACGAAGTATTGTATAAATTAGGCATTAATGATATTGTTTAATTTACACGACGCCCTCAAACAACAAGTTTAAACAAATCTTTGCGCATACTGCTGTCAGTTACTTTACTTCGCGCAAAGCGCTTTATATTAAGCTACGCGTAAACTTGATATTAATAAAGTTGCGCTTGTTAACAGCCCGCAAGTCGCAAAACATATACTTCTACACTTTTCTACGCTGCGATAGTAAAGGAGTTCATGTAAGCTGTAGCAAACAAATCTATATGACTCTCTTTCTTTGAGACTTTTGGTGCAGAATTTCTATATTTTCGTGTCAATTGCTATAACTTGAATTTAATCATTAAATTACAAGCAAAATACTCGTATATTAAATTATGCATGGTATACGTATTTCTGTGTCTCTTAAAATTTGGAGAAAATAATGTAATTAGCAATTAAGATTTTTGGTCCTATAAAATACTTATTATAAAGACTAAATATTATTGTAGAACCGTTTTCCGACATGACTACTTCTATTAAATTAATGCATACGGGAATTAACGCGAAACGTGACTATGACTACTTCTTCTACGTCATTAGAAGTATAACACATTGACATGTGGCCGCAGAAGACAGTAAAAGTACATACAGAACGTAATCTCCTAAGGTACGCGCAATATGCGTCTCCGTTCTCCGTCCCCGCACCTCTCTTGCCCTGGTGCCGCCATGTGCCGCCGAGCACACGTCAATGAGTGTGTGTTCGCCCGCTCCTGCCCCTCGACAAGGCGAAAAAGGAGGAGAGGTGAGGAGTTGGGGAACGGGGACGCATATTGCGCGGGACCTTACTAGGAGATTCCGTCCTGTATTAAATCCCTATACTGTCTTCTGTGATGTGGCACCTCGTCATCAGTACATAGGTGAGCAATTTCCGTTTGTTGTTTATAGCATATGCACCAAGAGCCGTAGAAGTGCCAGACTTACTTATTTTCTCACTAATCATAATTTGTTTAATAAAAAGAGTTAGAATGTACTTTCAATTACGCATACTCGCTAGCTAGTTTTTTTTATGTTAACAGCCAGACCGATCGGACTTTTCAAACATGCTGCCACTTTTACAGAATGTGCGTGCGTCTCGTAGGATTTTTGGCCATCTGATTGACCTGGCTGCTTACTAAAAGTATTGACATAGTTGCCAGAGTAATTTGAATAAAAATCTGCCCTAAGACTTTAACAGAAGTAAGTTTTGGGCCCCTGTACCAGTAAAGCAGCCCTGTTTTTAAGCTAGCGAGTATGCGTAAACTGAAAGACATATTAATTATACCTAATCGCATACAAATGATAAGTGAGCATTTCTACGGCTTTTGGTCCAATAGGTATGAAAGAGCTAGGAGGTCTACTCCAACATCTTTCTCGTAGTTTGAACTACACAATAGATTTACTTGTAATATTTTTTCATTTGATCTCCCATAACTCATCATCAAGTAAGTAAATACATACATATATTTTAGCAAATTGAAAATAATGTTTGTGCATGTATTTGAGGTAAGCGGCAAAGCGTACATAGTACACAGTTTAAAAGTTTTTATATATCATGATCAGGTCTTTTTTAGTCTCCACTGCAGGAGCACGACCCTCTCTATACTGCCAGAGCCATATATTAGCCAGAGCAGTTAGAGGATTTGGCCTACACTCTCCACGCTGGCCAGACGGGTTGGAAGGAAAAGAAAGTATTTGAGGTAAGCGGCAAAGCTTACATATTACACAGTTTAAAAGTTTTTATCATATAACAAATATAGAATCGAGAAGTTTGGCGCATACTCCACCGACAAGAGCCACTAAGCTCTTAAATAAGAAGAAGAGGAACAAATATAGGTATTAACAATATATAACTTGGTTTAGCCTGAACCCTACGATTAAAGAAAAAATTTATCATACACATACTCGTACATTACGCAGCGACACATGATGTTATTCAATTACCATTGTAAAACAAATAAAGTAACTGTTTACTACCAATTATAAACAAGTTACAACTTCATCTTAGCACCACTTTGTCAGCGTACGTAATATTGTATGTATATACACATGCAAAATTTCAGCTACGGACAGATGGACACACCGAACCTATAAGATTCACTGCTATAAGAGTTCCCTGTAGAGACTTCGGGACTCGAGTAGAATAAAAAGTACAAGAAGTGAAATCTCAATGACATTGTAGAAGACAAGCAGTAAATGTCCTGTTTCCGGCTAAATTCAAACGCAGAAGCTGCATAATTAAAAACCGTTTTTGGAGTTACATTGTAAAATAAAGTAGACATAAAATGACATAAAAATAGTTAAAATATGGAAATATGTCATCATCATCCGAGCGTATGCCGGGGTCCGCTACCTAACCTAGGTGATTTGACGAGGTTACTGGTTTTTACACAGAGCGACTGCCGTCTGACCTCCGCAACCCAAAGGGTAGAGAACAGAACCAATCCTAGGATAAGTTTAAACAAACGCTATATGGCGTTCGTGAGCCACAACTTTACGTGCCTTCCAAAGCACGGAATCCTCTTTCTTTTCTCATAATCAGGTGATTCAAGCCTGCAATATCCTAACCAGACTGGAAACAACTTTTCACAAAGTATGCTTCCCAGTGGAATTTGAACCCACGACATCCGGATCACAAGGCAAACGCCTTAACCACTGGACAACGGAGGCAGTCAAATATTGAAATATAAATTAACTACCACCGGTTAGCTCTCACGGGTGGCAGCAGCGTCCGTCGCGCACAGACTTTATGCCATCTACTACATCTACATCACCAACACGTATGCCCAGCGTGGTGATCATGGGCAGCCCAGCAGTGGGCTTATATAGGCTTTAGAACAGAAATTACTCTCCATGATAACTAAGAGACTTTATTGAAGCGAGGCCTTGAGAAGTGTCTATATTATATTATGTAAATAAGAAAATATTATTAATACTTTATTAAGTTTTTATACGTAACAGGGTAAGCAGAGCCTATGGCTGCAAAAGCCAAAGGCCGCCATTAGCATGATTACGAGTGTGAAGGTAGAAAAAGGGAATCAATATAGTGATGGGTTGCTAGCAGCATTGCCTGTTGACATGATTCTTGCCCATTCCCTCGATTTGTTTTTACGATCTGCGCGGGAGAAGCAGCTGGTACATTTGCAGAATATAATTAAAAAGATACTGTGGCATGTCACTGACTCTGGAAGGGTCATGCAGTAAATGTCCAGTTCCGGTTTAATTAAAACAAAGCAGTGTGGTTCTCTGTGGGAGCTGCATAATTGATAGCCGCGTCTTGGGAGCTGGTTACATGGCTTTTTATAAATATACATTGGAAACTTGGAAAATATACTTTGTATTCCATTAACAATTAAGGGTGTAGAATTATTATCATGTCTACGAGTAAAAAAGTTAGATAAATAAGTAAATTTGTTATATTTATATTTTTTCAAGGTATATGCTTCTTAACTCATTGCTGGACATAAAACAGACACAATAGAAAGAACAATTGATCTACGTCTATAGACGTAGTATGTCCAACAATGTGTTAATGAAAAAAATATAAAAACTATGTTACCATTTTACATTTAAGTAGTTACCATTTTTTTTTTGCGTTTCCTGACTGTATCCGTGTCTATTTTTATCTTTTATTTATCGCAATTATATAAACATACGAGTATTAAAAAAGTTAAATATTCGTCTGATAGCGCGCTGTGGGTAAATAGGAATCAACAAATAAAAGGCTGTTTTTCAATCGCTGAAATAACTAAACTTTTTCCTTAGAATAATAATTCCTAAAAACAATTAAAAAAATAAAGAATAGAACTACTAAGTGTTCTCTTGTAGTTAAGAGCTGCGCGCGCGAATATGTATGCGAATATGTATGTAATATAAGACATGTTTTTCTATAATGTTCATAAAATTGAAGAATTTTATCTAAATTTATCTAAAGACTCTTTATTTTGTATATTTTAGAATAACAGAAATACGCGCTAACAATTTTGTTAATTGAAGGTCGGTTCTCGATTTTTTTATGGTAATTAATGTTATTAAAGTTTAAAGCAGAAGTACAAAGTTAAAATGCAAACAACCCTCTCCGCATTTGTTTTTTGAACTAAATTATTGTTGTTATTTTGGCATTACCCGAAATTCTCTATTGAAACTTTTACTGAAATCTAATTTGCATGAGAACTGTAAGTGTATATCTATTATACATCACTGTTGTTTCAAATAACATTGTATGATTAACTAGGGTTGATTAAACGAAATAAGTTTGTAATGATTTTAGCAAGTAAAGATTTGTATCTTAATCTATGCCTACCCCTACGAGAATTAGATCTATAATGTGTATTTATATTACCGCATTAAATTTGACCCAGTCATTTCAGAGTTTTAAGACATACACTACATACACGCCGGGGGACTCCGATTTAACATGCAAATATCACCACCCACTCTACAATCTTATTAACAAATTTTGGTATTGTATTTATTTCTGTATCTTAGATAATATTATGATAGAATATAAACTGAAATGTTTCGGGTTCGATTCTCGGTCGTTACGGTGCATACTTGTATCTCGTTTGTATTCCAATATAAGATAAATGAATGCTATGGAATGTCATTCCGGAGTCTACAAGAAGAGCTCCCAGCAGTTTGGCTTTTAAGCGAGCGGTAGATAAATTTTTCCTCCAGCAGTCCTAGTCCCTGTCATCCTGATTATATTTATGTTATATATATGTATGTATATCTATTGTATTTTAGGCATGTTAGTATATTTAGTTATTATATGTTTAATAGTATATTTTTTTATAAGTATATGTGCTTTTGATAATATATATTTTAGCATTATGTTAAGTTTACTTATTAAAAAATTTATTACGCCAGCCACACATATTTTCTGCTTGGTCTAATGGTTGACCAGGAGAGAATGCCATATGGCATTAGGTCCGCCACTTGTACTTCTATTTTATTTGTGCAATAAAGATTACATAAATAAATAAATTTAGATTAATAATTCACTCATATGAGGTAATTTTCATGTGACATAAACATAGTTCTTATGGCAAGACATTTGTTAAAAACGGTTTTTTTAACTTGACTTAACTTGATTTAATTTTTTATTCTCTCTAGGTATTGCAACAGTTTTTTGCTCTGATAACAAGTTTCTTTGATAGATCTGTTTTTAAATTTATACTGATAACGTTATACATTTATTTAAAATTTGATTGAACCAGAAACTACGATAGGTAGACTTAATGCTAAAGTTAAGATGTTTGTAGAAGTCTAAGTAGAAGAATAGTAGAAAAATCAAACCTAACAGACAGCTTGACCTAGTTAATCTAATTATGCCTTTCTCATCGAGTAGGGTAAAAGCTAACGCTGGTATCCTATTCTCGAGCTGCCTAATACCTATCAGCATCTGAAATAGCTCAATGGATGTCATCTACAATAGTAGCTGTTTCAAACTAGTGTGCAGGTTAAAAGCACGTAAGCCAGTTAAACAATACCAGTTTCGAATAATTATTCGAATAATTTTTAAATATATTTATTATAAGTAGCTGTATATGTTGTGAACACTAATCATCATCATGTCGTACGGCATGTTACAGCATGAATCCTAAATAGAACACTAATAAAGTTGTCTATATTGTACGAGTAAATTGTCTTTAGTAAAAAAAGGTACTAACCTACTAAAACTAACAAAAAGTTAGTTTTTGTGATAGTGCTTGTATATTATTTAAGAAAACAAATGACAAGTTATAGTAAAATACGACTTTTATACTCGTTGTAATAACTTTGACTCAAGTATACTGTAAAATTAGTAAATACCAGTATCAAAATATTTTTCAACCAATAATTTGCAACAATGTAGAAATAAGTAAGTTAATAAAATATTTTTTTGTCATGAGTCATAACGTAAACAAACATATTACTAACACAGTTAATAATTGTTTATAATTATTTCTTACACATTTAAAATACTAAAAATAAAGTATAAAAAGAAAACTTAAATTAAAAAATCTTTCACAAATTTTTAATAAAAGTTCCACTTACCACTGACATCAAATGTCTACAAGTATTAGCTAGTAGCTATGTGCTACGATCGCAAGCTCTACGAGGTCTACGCCGTAGCTTCCGTGTTCTCCGCCGATGGCTTTCAAAAGCAATGCTGTGCCCCGTATGTCGGCGCAGCTTATATAGCTCGCCGTTCAGAGTCGGCCTCGCCGCTCCGAGGGACGGCTACGTAACGTAGGGCGCTACGGCAGGCACGGCTACAACATACGTAGCCCACTACGCACTATTTTGCTTGAACAGGCAATGTGTATGTTGACAACAAGTGTTAATTACTTCAATGTATTTTAGGATCTTTAATAAAACATATTTACATGTACGAATTAAGACGTTTAGGTAAGTATATTAGGTCCTTACATATGAAATTGCCGATTTTCAATACTGGCAACTTTAAAATCAAATATCTTGCGTTTCATTAGGAATTCCAAATTCAAATTTATTTCGAAATAAAGCCAGAAAAATATTGTTTTAAAATTCGTATTTCATTTGTTTTAACATCATTTGTTTGAGTTTCAACATAGCTATAACAACAACTATGGACAAATTGAAAATTCGCGGTATTTACGAATACGAGTTCCACCGTGGCACCAGTGCTGCAGAAACGACTCGAAGAATTAAAGACGTGTATGGACCAGGCACCGCTAACGAACGAACGATGCGTTTTTGGTTTTTACGTTTCCGTTCTGGAAATTTCGATTTACACAATGAGCCTCGTGGACGACCTGATACTCAAGTGAATAACGAAGAATTGAAGGCGATAGTGGAAGCGGATCCATCTCAAACCACTTCTGAATTAGCAGCAGCCTTCGGCGTAAGTGACAAAACGATACTTATCCACTTGCGCCAAATCGGAAAAATTAAAAAACTCGAAAAGTGGGTACCGCACGAATTGACTGAAGCAAACCAACAAACTCGCGTTGCTTGCTGCGTTTCTTTGCTTAATCGCCACAATAATGAGGGGATTTTGAACCGTATCGAGACTTGTGATGAGAAATGGATCCTGTACGACAATCGGAAGCGATCATCACAATGGCTTGACCCTGGAGAACCGGCAAAACCTTGCCCTAAGCGAAAACTGACCAAAAAGAAGATTCTGGTTAGTGTTTGGTGGACCAGTGCTGGTGTTATCCACTACAGCTTCTTGAGATCAGGCCAGACGATTACTGCAGACTTGTATTGCCAACAATTGCAAACAATGATGGAAAAGCTCGCCATTAAACAACCGAGACTGATGAATTGCTCTAGCCCACTGCTCCTTCAGGATAACGCTAGACCACACACTGCACATCAAACGATCGCCAAGTTAGAGGAGCTGCAACTGGAACCTCTGCGTCACCCACCATACTCTCCAGATCTTGCCCCAACCGATTACCACTTTTTTCAAAATTTGGATAACTTTTTACAAGGAAAAAAATTCAAATCTGATGAGGCAGTCAAAACCGCCTTCAAACAGTTCATAGACTCTCGCTCCCAGGATTTTTTTTCCAAAGGTATCAATGATCTGCCTATAAAATGGCGGAAGTGTATCGCATACAACGGCGCATACTTCGATTGATTAAATAATAATTTCATTAAAAAAAACTTGTTTCACTTTTTTGATACTGAACGGCAATTTCATATGTAAGGACCTAATATGACGTTTGCATTAGTGTATTTTCTTAATAGCATATCAAAATTTAAAATCTATTTTAATAAGTAAATAAAAATCCTATTTGAATGAATATGACACATAATCAATCATTATACGTCAAGGAAGGATTTAATAACAATTTGGGGTACATGATACGCTGGGCAAATAGGATAGATAACACACTATAAGCCATATTATTGTAATTATTGCCTTACTAATCCCCGATCTTTCCCACACAATCACGCCAGTTATTATTTCCCGGGAAGTGGCCGATTTCTACTCTGATTGAGAAAACATAGGACAATGACTTCGACTTGTTTAATTTTCATCCGTGTAATATGATACTGGAAGGTATTTTTACCACTTATTTGATAAACTTCGGAAATTATGTCTTATACAAAGAATATCTGCAATCATTTTGTATTGATTCTTTTTAGTCGTTTTAACTAGAAATGTTATATTATTTTTCACAATCTTTTTTTTTTTAAAGGAAACCATAAGACTTATTTTTGTCTGGTTTTTCCTATAAACTTTCAGAGAGCAATAATGTTCTGAATTTTGAAATTGCATTTCAAAGTTGTTTGCAAGTAAAAGAATTAGGAAAGCCTCTCTTTTTGATTCAGACAATTTGTATTTTTTAGAGGTCTGTTGGGATCGTGGCAAGTGAAGGTCCATAGTCTCTGCCTACCCCTGTGGGAAACAGGCGTGATAGTATGTATGTATATATTTTTTACTATAAATAACCATGTGAAAACGTCCCGCCCAACTTTGTAAGGGTATGTTTTAAACATGAAAACCTATCTTAGGAAATGCTCTACATGTTATTGGAAACCGCATTAAAATCGACATAGTAGTTTTAGAGTTTATCGAGTAGAGACATACTGTACATGCTGAGAGACACTACATTTTATAATAAGTACGTATTTGAGTCATAAAATTTGTGGGCGTGATAGTTGGTTTAGGTACGTTGAGAAGATTTAAGCCAAGCTGTGACACGTGGACGTCTGCATCCAGGCTTCTGAAAGATCTTTTTAAACTGTAAAAATATAAACTATCCGTCGTTTTATTACGTCAAAGATTAATAAGTTAAAAAATAGGCCTTCGTAAGTGCACTTACCCTAAGAATTAATCAATAAGCGATTGCATATTCATAGGCTACGTCATGCATTTTTGAAATGCTATCGGCAATAAATTTTTCACACGTTAAATTTCTTATAAAAAGTCTTGTTCATTGCCAGTCACAACACAATATCTAGAAACGTGAAAATGTATGTATAATTTAAAAATATATTTTTTTTAGAATCATTTTACTCTTTATTATTTTTCTTTAGTTTTTCGTCATTCATAATCCTTACCCTAAGAAGTTTCAATCACAGATTGGTTTCAAGGGAGCTTCTTCCAAAGAAAATCATTGGCAACTTTGATATAAACGTCCATTTATTTTTAATTTTAGTAGACATCCGGGGTTCTAGTCGCAATCACTAGTTATGGCACTGTTTTGGAATATCTTACTTATACAGATATTTTAATAAAAAAAATATACCAAGAAGGAAAAGTGACACAAATGTATTGTAATATTAAGTAGGTACATTAAAGTATAATGTAATATATTTTGAGGTGACTTACGAGTATATATTATATTGCATATTTACTTGAAACTTGTTAAAAACGTGACGTATCACAATTTTATCCGGAATCACGAAGCATCTCGGCAGCCGATGGCGATCGAATTTCCTCTACCAAAGGTAACAGACCTCGGAGTAAATAGATCAACATCAAGTGTACGATGCCCCCAGTTGGCTGTCTTCTCTACCGTACGCAGCTTCTTCCTATATTTTTACTGTATAAACATTGTACATACTTACTTAAGCAAGACAAACATTATGACTACCTAAATAACATTATGGCAAATAGATACGAGTAAGTATTAGAGACGTGCTAAAACTTTTAGCGAGAGTCAAATAAGTATCCCATTTAGTAATTAATATATAATTTAAACTAGGCCTACTAAGTCTTTCGTAAAACAAACAAAAAGTAGCCAATAACGAGTTTTTAGTCAGTCACGAGTTAAAAAATGTCACATAATCATCTAATAAATTGTTATGATATAAAAACTTGGGATAAGTCCTCCACGTGAATACAAATGAGCGTACCACTACGTTGCTGTCTACGGTAAAAAATTAGCGCCAATTTCCTGTTTCCTTCCAAGTACAATTTTGGGAATTAGGGCTTATGTAGGAATTAGGCTTATTAGGAATTATGTATCTTTTTCAAAACATAGGACAGAACAATAGCGTTTAAATTTTATTACTTAATTAAGATTTTTTTTGCGCAGACAAAAGAAAGCTTACGCCCAGAAGTAGATCGTCAGCTGACGACGATGCCGACGACGACGAAGATGATAATGCCATGGCCCCTTTGTATATTGTTTATTTGCTTTATGATCGAAGTATATTTGGCTAAAAATTAAACGGCGTTCGTAGCGTTTCGGTAAGTTTGAGTTGCTTGATCACACGCTTATCTGTTGGACACTCGGACTCTGTATTCTTATGTCTTTATTACAAACACAGAAAACAAGTACGGAGCTGATTATAGTACGTATGTAGGTACTATTCTTCTTCTTCTTAGCGAGTCGGAATGGCTAAAATCATTAAATGAGTGTGGACCAATGTGTGGCCACACTTACTTGGAATGTAGGTACTATATATGTACCGAACACATTCAGCCCCGCCAACACATGTTTGCGTCCATCAAATTTACATCGATGCTTAGTAATTAGAGAGATATTGAGTAGTGTTTACAGTGGATCAGATCGACCTACCTATATATTAAGTTTGATAGTGTCTGCCTAATCGTTAGCAAGGTAAAGAAAACACAAGGAAAATTTATTACATTTCTTTATTAGTTCTTTGAATTTTCCATGTAAGGTTTTTTATTTTCCCAACGTAAGTAGTTTTAGCCACTCCGACTCGTTAGCTCTTCATTAGTGTCAGTCAAAGTAACGTTAAAATATCGGTTTCTTCGGCCACAATCCGGTTTGTGGGGTGTCATCGCGCTTATGTTCTTGTTACCCCTAGGTTATTTCTGAAATAATGTCGAATATTACTCGTACGTGTTATTAGCCCCGTGCATGTCAGCAGTGACGGTCATACCGTCACCGATTTGAATAAGAGCAAATTGCGCTTAAGCGGAGTGGGATGACGGTCGGGACACGCTCCATAAACCAGCCTTGGGAACCGCGTTGTCATGCGAGCCTCCCAAATCACGGCTATTATGGATGAACTTTAGGTACTGTTGTGGCTAGCTAGCATCACTAGTTACTGTAAACATTAAATCTAAAAAAAAAACTATTTAACTAACTTTAAAAAAAGGAGGAGGTTATAAATTCGTCGGAATCTTTTTATTTTTTTATGTGCTTCCCGATTACTTGAACAGCCTGGACTGATTTGGAATATTTTTTTGGTTGAAAGGGTATACTTTCTAAGTGGTCCCATATAAATTTTATTCAAATCAGTTGTCGTTTGTTTTTTAAACGAAAATTACTAGAAAAATATGTCGTCTAAGTATACAATTGTTTGAATATTTAGCTTTTATGGTATTGAAGTCGGTTTTTTATTATATAATTATTTAAGACAATATCTACGGGAAGACTTGGAGTGGTCCTATTCTACTCTGCCGCAAACCACACGGCCAAAATATTTTTTATACTAATTAATAAATTATAACAATGTATCTTTAGTATAATTAACCAGTTCTGTAAACGTATATATTTTCCAAAGGATAAGTAAAAAACAAAATGTGATGTACTGGACAAAAGCTCTTTATGTAAAATTATATACGAACAATTGCGAAGTACTCCACCAGGTAGTAGGTACCTTGTTGTTCGTAAGTGGGTATTCAAAATTCCATTAATGCTCCGTGTGCAGAATTCGTTCAGTAATTGCGTTACGGAAATTTCGGAAACATTAATAAATATAAAGCATGGTACGTACCTATTTCTCCAGAAGGATATTGATGGTATTTTTGTTTATTTTTATAAAGTGAAAATAGACCAACGATGACTAATGCAACCTCATTTTCCGTAAATATGATGTACCAGTCGATACGAGTACATAGTTACCCGCATATTATAGTAGCCCAAATTCTAATTAGGGTCAAAACCAAACATCAATATTATTCATATTATATCGTAAACAAAGTAACATCCGGCTCACGGTAAACATTGCATATAGGGTGAATGGTTAATTGTGGTACTCAAAGGGTTGTAGTCTAGACCCATTTCTATAATTAACCCAATAACGCCTTATGCAAAAGTTTACCTTTTCCGCGATATTTTAAATTTGAATTTTAAAAAAGTTACAAATTATATAAAAAAACCTGCTTTCTATATTTATCTTTAAGCGACTTCAATAAGGAGGAGCTTCAGGATCAATAACTAATCCGTTTTTTAACCGATTTAGAAAATCTTTTTATGTAAAGGGTTATAGGTACTAGAGGTATATGTAAGTTAGTCCTATTGTCACCACGTGAAGATCTGATGATGGCATCCTCGAGAAATCGAAGGAACTCCTCAAATATTCTATGCAAACAACAAAATCCGTTTGGCTGAGCGCTGATTTGTATGGGAGGACGAAAAATTTTATCGATTTTTAATAACTTTTTTTATAGAAAGTAATAAGTGGATCCTCTTGTTCAGGTATTTCTTTTGGAATTGGTTTTCCCTCTGTAGTATCTGAACTACTATAACGCATATCCAAAACTCAAAGAAAACATAAATGAAATCTGACCCCCATTACTTAATTTAAACAAATGTATCTGTTCACTATTTGAGAGCACTCATGATTCATATTTGTTTCGAGTAGTAATAAAACTTAACAGTTACGGACGGAGGCTCGTAGTAATTTATAATGGGTCGAGAGTGCTTTTAAAGGGTATCCAGCCAGGCTGTGACTGCCTACGTGGCTCGAGAAACGCACCTCAAATGTTTTATATGTTTTGTAATGTGAAATATGTCTGCTTCCAAGGCCTTTTATGTAATTTTACAAAATAAACCATAGTTAAAACTAATTGATCTGATTGTACAGGATTGTTCTAATACTACTATATTGATACTATCAATTTAGAGGTAATGCTAATATGATACACTAAATACCTATTGTCCAGAGTAAACTTTATAGAAAAGTAGAGGCAAGATATTGTTCTAATATTTCCCAGTTGTCATAAATTACCTACACAAAAAAGTTGACAAAGCCATTATGTATGTGAAAAAACGTACTCTTTTAGTTTCAAAGCTGCGCCTGATGCTGATGATCTAAACTTTTCTCCCGCTTCCACGCACACAAATTTACTCTTGCCGAAGTGAGACAGCGAGCCATGCGGGTAGGAAGATCGCGGTGGGAATGAGGCTGGTTTACGCGTTTCTGACTTTTGAGGTTTTTTTCGTTTTACAAAGAATATTTAGAGTTATTTAAAAAATAAGATAACATATGATTGCTGGCTTATGTTTCATACAATTATAATCCAAAGTTACAATGGCTAATTTATTGTATTTCTTGAATACTTTCCGTTTTAATATAATTCTGAGGTGATTTTGAGGCAATTGTTTTCTATCGAGAAAATTTTAAGCAATCGTGTTTTTGAAACATATAATGTATAGAGTTAGTCCTGAACTTTACTGTGTTTTTATTTTAAAGTGAGTATTTTGTTAATATTGATAATATATAACATCTAAGTACTACGAAGGTCATACGCGTTCGTAAGAATAAGGAAAAGAAGTCTATTCAACGATAAATTTTCGGAAAACACCTGGCTTCCCGTATCGTTGTCGACTCTGCCGATGACAAGAAAGCTGGGGCATATAACGCGAAGAGTATGGCAATTACTATTCAGCTTGAAAATGTAGCTTATGTTCTTGGCACCAATACACATTAGACCCATACATTGACGACCTATGTGGCCTATTACACTGTTAAAAATTATGTAATTTTACATGAAAAAAAAATATGTAATTTTACATAAACTTGTAAAGTTCCCGAAAAATCTGATAATTTACGGAAAAAATTTCCGTAAATTTCCCAGATTTTTCGGGAATTTTACAGGATTATGTCATTTATTGCATGTAAAATTACATAATTTTATGTAAAATTACACAATTTTTAACAGTGTATTCATCATGCCAGGCTGTCACACCGGAGGTCCCGGGTTCGATCCCCGGTCAAGTCAAGATGAAAAATGACCTTTTTCAGATTGACCTGGGTCTTGGATGTTGTTCAATATCATCAACAGGTCTTTTTTAGTCTCCACTGCAAGAGCACGACCCTCTCTGTACTACCAGAGCCATATTTGGCCAGAGCAGCCAGAGGATTTGGCCTACAATTTCCACGCTGGCTAGACGGGTTGGAGACGTCTTGTTCATTATATATGTTATGAAATATAGTATCGTTGAGTTAGTGTCCCGTAACACAAGTCTTAAACTTTCTTTGGGGATAGCTCAACTGTGTGATTTGTCCGTATATATTTATTTATTATTCATTATACATTTTATTCTATCTTACATACATACAACATTATATATTACTTTTATTTTATTTGTACTTATATAAACACCGTTTCAACGTAAAACCTCCTAAGAACTCCCAATAAAGTGTAATTCCATGCGCTTTCCTTTTGTACCGTGTCCTGGTAAGTGTTGTATTGTGGCAGCACAAGCAATCACCAAATTGTTCTAGTTACTACCAGAATTGTTGTAGAATTTTATGTACTGACATAATTTAATGTCAAAGTATTAGCAATCCAGAATTGTAGTCAGACAAAAGGCTAGTAGCATTGCCATATTACGTTATCCACGTTGATTGAATTCATATGTTTGGCTGTCTAGAATCGACTTTCCATTTCCCATGATGAAAAGAACATCAATTTTTCACTCACAATAAAAGTTTTTATTAAATTGTATGCTTCTTAAATATGTAAATGAAATTAAAATGTAAAGATTACAATTAAATGATACAAACAAAGAAATATCTTTTCATTGCATTTTCTATGTATGATAATCTTGAATCCCGGTTATTCATAAGTTAATCTTTGTTGTTCTTTATTCCTAGCTTGTGTAACGGACAGCAAAATAAACAGATTACTTAATAAATATTGCGGTTATTAAAATCAGCGAAGTTTAACGTGCTTCTTAATTGTTACAAGTAGGTTTTTTGAGTATAATTACAAGTTTTATAGATGATATAGACGTAATGAGTCTTCAAATTTTGTAAAGATTTGTGTAGTTAGGTATATTATCATACAGCAAAGACAAAACTAATTGTAGATCACAGTCAGAGTTTTTTGACACAAAATGTATGTGTCGACATTCTCATAAAAAAGGAGTAAATTATCACACAAATCATAATAGTGCAAGACTCTCTATCATTCATTCTATTTGAATCTCTTATTTTTATTGTCTTCTTTTGTTTCGGCCTAAACTTTCCGGCATTATTCACATTTGGACATTTATCAATGCAAAATAACCAATCTTCCTTTTCTACTTTAATCAAAGACAACAATTGCATGTTTTTATTTATATTTTTTTCGTAGCAAAGAACCTAAAAATGCTAACCTACATTCATACTTGCGATGATGGTATGTATTCCAAATTTGAAAAATGAAGACGCCTGTGCCTTTATTTTATTGATATAAATCTAAATTCTTTTTTTCTGGACTGCTAACATTGTTTTGCATTCCATATAGACAACATTGGAGTTCAAAAAAGTCCCTTGAACTTTTGCATAATTTTCACTTTTAATCTCGCGGGAGCGGGATTAAAAGTCCCCTCCCCTCCCCCTAACAAGTGACTTGAGTCCTAGTATTTAGACAATGTATATTAAGAGATAAAAACATCATTTTCGAATAGATGAAAAGAGGTTTCCGATTGTAGCAATAAAGTAAGTTAAGTATATTATGCCTACAAGTCACATTTGGCTCTATCGATCAAGCTTTGATTGAGTCCATTACAAGCCACTTTAGCATTTACGACTTGTAAAAACGATTCACTCATGCCTCCCTTGCGTTCCTGCGGGATATCGGAGATTTTTCCCTTTTGTACTTTTATTTATCAAAAATATTGAAAGCAGAAACTTTTTGGTGTACCTAATGAATAAAGAAATACAATCTGAAATGAAGGACCTTCTTAAACTAACATGAACTGAATCTATAAATCAAGTAACTGATGTTAAAATATAAATTTTAGGCTACATAGAGCGCCTAAAACTTATTTCATCTCGCTGGTATTTGAATCCAAAATAATAGTTTTCTATATGACCTTCCCGGCATGTGTGATATTTTGATCCAAATTAGTTCAGCATTTGGTATGTAACTGGGTATTGTTAGTAAAAATGGTTGCTATTATAAATACATAGTCAAAAAAATTTTTTTTTGATATATATCTAATTCTTTAAAAATTTACGTAGAATTAGAAATAAGTCATAGAAAATGTTAACATCGTCAGGAGATAATGGGTGTTGATTTTAGTATCACCTACCCTAAAAACAAATATTTTTTACAAAAATGATCTCATCTTAATATTAAAATATAGATTATAGCTATTATAGTACCTACACGTAAGTAAAAAGTTATATTAGTATAATAAGTTACAAATTATTAATATATATTATATAGCATTTAGTTTAAAGTAATTAATGAAATAATATTAAAAAAATCATTGTATAGTGACATTCTAGACACACAAATACGAGGCAAAAATAAATATATTATATTCCATATAAATGTAAAGAAGTAAAGATGTAAAAATGATATTGCATTAAATAATATTGTTAAAAATGTATTGCTATGCTACAGAATATAGATAATACTGTTAAAATTTTGTTACACCCGAAAGGGTCAAAAAGAACGACCATATATTTTTAATATAAGACCACATTGGACTCTTATTATGCAAACAAATAAAGATTTTAAATTTTAAAAACTTACGACATGTAAAACTTGAAAACCCTACAAACATCCAAACATTCACATTTTTAATATTAACACACATACATTATCACGTCTTCACTTCTAACTGGGCAGTTAGAGCCTATGACCATATATCATACTCAAAGTGACAGTGGGAAAAGGTAACCGAAATATAGTGAAAGGTAGCCAGCCGCAATCGGATTTTCGCCCATTCCCTCGATCGGATTGTACGAACTGCGCAGGAAGAGGAACAGTACGTTTTAAGATTATTTCCTTTTCTCCGAGACCCAGATCACCAATTTGTCTTACAAAAAAACCTTTTCATCTCATCTATTCGAAAAACTATGTTTTCATCACAAATATTTGGGGCTAAAGTCACTGGTAATTTTCTAGACACTGAAAAGAAAAAAATTAAATTCCCTAGGCGTTAAAACACATTTGAAAACCGAACTCGAATGTAGAATCAAAAATAATATTGGCAGTCAGTTTTAAAATTATAAAATATAGGCAACGGCGTCGTAATTTTATAAAATTGAAATACATTATTATAAATAACGTTTTACATGGATGATAGGTCAAAAATTTTTGGTTCTCTTGCTTCAAAATAATATATTATTAAAATGCAATAAAAACGCGCAATTGTTGTCTTTGTCATAAATAGTAATTTTATTATGGAACTATTAGATTATTTTTACTTATACTTTTTTAAATGTGAATAATTTCTTGATGAGGCCGATAGTAAATAAGTATGAAGTTTGCGTATAATATACATATTTAAATATATAAAGTATTACGCACAAGGAAAAAGTAATGGAAGCATGCTAATGACTGGAAAATGTATAAGATGTGGTGGTCCTGGAAAAATATTTTCATAGTACTTCTTCAGTGAATGAAAACGCCACCAAATAAAGGTTACTAACTGACTGTTAAACTCTGATTAGGTATTATACTTTCATTTTACGTATATTTTTGCAAATTTTTCTCATAGATGGTGATAAAAAGAAGAATGTGCTACACGGTGTACGGTAATAGTTTTATCTCGGGCGATATACTTGAATCTCTCGTTTCACTCAGGATTCCACCTTAGAATCCCTTGCTACGCTCGTGATTCTACTGTGGAATCCTTCATTTCGCTCTGGATTCAAAGTAGCGCCCTCGCTTTAAAACTATTACCTTTACGCCTTGTAGCACAATCTACTGTTTTGGTGCTTGACCTCAGACCATGACCAATCATAAAAGTGAAACAGGGTACAAAAAAACGTTATTTGTCCCAACACTAGTATCTCTCCATCGCTCACAATGTGCACAATATTAACATGCCATGTGCATTGTGTATATATTGTGTAGCCATATTGTGAATAAATTGTATTCATTCAATTTTGACGACAAATTTCCCGATACAAAAAGTATTTGCATCACTTCCGAGTTCAGACGGGAACGGTTATACTCGTAACGTCGGATGTCGCCAATAATGGACGATAAAAACTAAATGCTTATACCACTAAAATTTAAGAGGATATTTTTATATAAGTAATACATGGCGGTCATATGCCCAACGAAGCAATATATATATAACGTATTTACGAAAAAATAGATAAGGTAATTACCTACATAATATAATTAAGTAGGTAAGTACCTACTTATGTCTCTGTCTAATGTGAAATTTCCAACTTGCATTACATATAATAAGTAAAGCAAGTGTAAAATCTGCTTGGTGAAACAATTTACGTAATGGCGTCTATTTACGACGGGCTCCATTACACCGCTGCTTGTTTACGCTTAAACCAAGGCCCTATCTATGGGGACTCCAAAGCAATTACAAAATGAAGGTCAATTTGTATATTTGACAATTATAAATCTAATTCCAAATCACTGATAAGCAATATAACTTACATAAATTAGATCCCAAAGGGATATGCCAATTGCCGTTAAATGCTATATGGGTAACCTAGAAGTTAATTGACTTGTCTCATAGTTTATCAACTTTATCAGGGCAAAAGTCTGCCAATACCTACTTACTGAACTGTATACTATAGCTGTTGCGATTTCAATACTTACGGAGGAGTGTTACTGAAATACTTGCAGATACATAGAATAGCGTGACATCTGATTGAAAATGGAGTCACGAAAGTAAAGGGTTGAGGGCGTGTTGAGGAGCTTTCTTATCGGCGGCCAGTGTCCGCTCGCTGCGAAAATATCAAAGCTTTTGTGGCATATGATAGAATAATATTATGTTCACACGACCCGCTCAGCTCTTACTGAAAGATCGATTCGGTGTTCATAAATGGAATACTGGCACTCTATCACCTTCTTATATTTAAGAGCTGGGCTCTTGTCGGTGGAGTGCTTTCCATGTCTCTCTTTTTTCCGCCAAGTACTTAAGGCTTAGCCGTAGGCTACTAACAGGGTCCACGGGAGGCGGATAGTGGAACGGGAACGGCCATCAGATGTGATGGTTAGCTGCGAATACAAAAATAAGCAGTCCCCGACCAATCAGCGGCAGGGTTGGTAGGACGTGGTGGGAAGTCCGGTAGAGCGCGCTTACCTAAAAAATGCCACATAGGTTCAATGACGGCTCTGTGTCATAGCGATTCAATGCCGCCAGTAAATAGGCATTCCTCTGTCACTAGGCAGCAATGTTGACAGTATTGACAGAAGGCCGAAGATGCGGGATCTGGAAGGGTTTCTGTCGAACCCAAATACTGCGGTACGGCAGGCAAATGGGGAAACCACCGTACTATTATCCCTAAAATGGAGAAAAGTTAACTCTTCACCAGACCACCCATTTTACAATACCTACTTTACAAAAAGAAGAAAAAAGGTCCATATGTGTAAAATAACATTTTTAGGGTTCCGTATCTTAATAGTTAAAAACAGAACCCTCATAGGATCACTCACTTGACTGTCTGTCCGTCTGCCATAGCCAAGGAAGATTCAGCCTAGTCACAGCCAAGTTGCTACGCAACTACTGGACCGATTGAGTTGAAATTTGGTACACATATGTAAAGTCAGTAACCCAAAGACGGACGTATAACGTTAATTAATTAATTCCAAATATGAAAGCGACTTATGGGGGTTAATTAAACATTAAAAAAACGACGGGTTGGACTCCGGGAGTGCCGGCAGAAGTGAAAACTTGAATATTAACGTTGTGCATTTTTGATATTTTGGAATGGTTAGGGAATAATTTTGCACGAATTGCTTCGAAAAATTATCAGTATAAAGTAGTATCATTTATGTGGTAGAATACAATATTTATTTATTGCGCTATCGTACACAAACATGACAATTTATATTACATTAAAAAGTGTCCTGACGCGAGTTTAATATTTTTTACCCATTACAAAACGCCGCTAAAGAAGTTTTCACTTCAAAAAGGTTTGGGCTTGCCAGGATTTGGACCCGGGACCTCTCGCACTCTAAGCGAAAATCATACCCCTAGACCAACGAGCCGGCTGACAGCTTAGTCGAAATAATAGTATAAATACTTCCTCTCCTACGCCGCGCCGGCTGTCATTCCGTCTTACGAATTTTCGATCAGGACACGTGTCCTGACGCGAGTTTAACATTTTTTACCCTTTACAAAAAGTGCACAACGCCGCTAAAGTAGTTTTCACTTCAAAAAAGTTTTAGAACTATACCGTGTGACATATCAAATGAAAGAGCTTTTTATGAGAATTTTAAATATATCTTTTTATATCGATATTTTTAGTTCCATTTATTTGGCATTAAATAAAAAATACTTACAACTTAGTTATAAGTATACCTACGGTAAAATCAAACAGTACCGACCATAAATCATATATGTATACCTGTAATTACAAACACTTATATATTTATCATTACTGGTATTCGCTTCCCAAAAGGGTATTGCAATATATTGTCATCACGTTGCCGCGGCGAATGAAGGAGTATCGCTTCACTCAATCTGCGGAGGTATCGGGTGCCGGCCTGCAGCCTTCAACCAGTAATTGAAACTGAATACCCTTATCAATAACAAGGTATACCTGAACACCACAACCACTTTCACAACATTACCACATTAATTTACACATTATTACATTTTTTTAAAAGTTCCGAACAAATTGGACAAACCCCTACATTTTTTCGAACCCAATAAGTTACATTGAGCAGTATAACAAATTGGATTTTTTTGACGATTCTGTTCTATCGTATATATAATAATATAACTTGATGGACGAACCCGAAATATCTTTAAATATTACTTACCTAGCTCTTGATTTTGAGATAGATTCGACGTTTGTATTTTAATTTAGCAGTTCTTTAAAAAAACATTTAATGGTATGTTTGGGCCTATATTGGTATCCCACTGCCGGGCAAAGGCCTCCCCTTTTTCTTTCAATTCGTCTTTTCTTTATTTGTATAGGAATATTTATTATATAGAAAGTTTGAGGCTATTAAGTATTTTACAACTTTTTGTTAGACGTTATAAACCTATATAATTTTATAATACCAGTAACAGTATGTGATGTTTATCGTAAAACAGCTTTGTTACTTACATACGAGTAATATGTGCCTTAATTTCATCTGGGTATAGAACAATGACGTAGTCATAGTGGCCACTAAATGAACGCAGGTCGGTGGCTGCAGTGCAATTTGCTTTCTTAAGAACACCAGACTCGCAGTTGTTTCCCTTTTATACGCTTATTGGACGGGCTGATACGTTGAGCAAACTTCATAGAACTATGCTGCAAGACTGCTTTCTGCCTTCAAGTGATACTCATTTCTTATTTAAAATACAGTTATCTTCTTTGTTCTGCTGAAAAAAATATTTGACTTGAGCATCGACATTAGGAAAATTATATAAAGGCACTAATAGTTACTTGTACTTTTTGAAAATATAAACGGTAAAAATGTACCTTTTTGATGTTACAAAATTATTCCGAAATTTTTAAATTATAATCATATTCTTTTAATTGGCGTATCTTATCCCAGGGTATATACTATCAATTCGATAGTACTCTCGGATAAGGCTGCCTATTATATTAAGTATGTAATATAAATTAAGACAGTAAGCTTCTCCTTTGTAACCTTAATTAACTACAATTAATTTCCTAAAAGATAATGTAGGTACGAGTATGTAATAGTAATTTTACTGCCATTTGGGAACAACTATAAGGGTAAAAAGGTCGAAATAAAGGCCAATATACACTGAGTAAAATAATTGCTTCGAAATTGAAATTTAATTTGATGTTGTCCAATTAAAATGCAGTTTGTAGAACCACCACTTTTTCTTTTTTTAAAACACATCTCTAGATTTTTATGTGTAAAAATGTATTTAGTAATATGTAGTAGCGTAGCCAACCAACACTCATTTAATCAATACCGGAAAACTAAAATTAATTAGAAAATACAATTCTAAAGAATAAGTAAATATTTGTTTGTAGTATGAATATCGCTTACCTACGACCTTTACATACCTTTATACGACTAGATTTCGAACCAGGTAGAAGTATTATTATATTTATTTCATTGGAACCCTCACAATACACTGATTTGATACACGCGTAGCTATTATCGTGTAAGTGCAAACATTATCTATTTTCATTAACGTAACAGGTGCGCTCAAAATGTAACTGTGTTAAAATTATGTTAAGGGGAAGTTTAGTCATGCCGTTCTTGCGACTCATTAAAATCCTTGTCGTATAAATACTGCCATTGCAATTTAAATATTTCAAGGGCTGTACTTATTAGCAATAAATTACTTCAGCTAGTGAATTAGTACCCTAAATTTCCAAGTAACAAAATGCGCGTCAGGGACTCTTTCAAAGCCATCAATTAACTGCCAAATTATTCTTAATTCAGAAGAAACCATGCGCAAAAGGTATAATCGCGTAAGTTTTGGGCACGTCGCCATTACAGTCACGGGAGATCGTGACTATCCTAGTTCTTCATATTGAACAGATTTCTTAGAAATGTGCCTTTATTGTGAAACTTTATTTCGCTGTACCTATATCTAAGTTATTTCAAAGACTTTGAACCATGCAAGTCATGTATTGCTCCAGTTTAATTGTATGCAACAGACAAGAAACTTGCACCGTCTGAATGGGCCTTAAAACTTTATTATATTAACTACACTGAGAGAAAAATTGGCCCACAACGTACAAAATAAATGTTGTCGATTTTTGTTGTTTATGAGACAATATTTACATAGTTACAGATTCAATGCTAATGTTGTCAGACTCACTTTGTCTTGAGTTACTCACAACTTGTATGTTGTCAATTTCAAAAGAGAGTTACTGTCGGGCGAGCAAAAAGACCTTGTTAATTAGTTTATGTTGAACGTGTCACAAGTTGACAAAGTTAACTTATAGAAATTGACAATATAAAATATTGTTATTGTACAGCAACATTAACAGATCGACAAAGTTTAATATTGAACATTATTGGAGGCACAACATTCAGTGCCGGATTAGCCATTGTGGGGGCCCCTAGGCAATGCATTATGCATAGCGTGGATATATCAAAGGAAAAGTGTTTTACTAGTCTGATTCTTTCTTCTTCTGAAGGCCTTTTATCATCTGTTTTCTTTAATCTATCACAGGTCGCGCCAAATTTCTAGATCGCTCTGAAGTTGAGGCGATTCGCGTCACAGTAGTAAAATACCCATAGCAGATAGAATTTGCTTCATTTTTGTTTATTGTGTATATATATCATATCTACATTCTTGCAATCATTCTGAAAAAAATATTATTGTGGTAAATATTCTGTCCCTGTTTGTAACCTGAGTGAGGCAACTTCAGAGCGATCTAAAAGTTTGGCACGACCTGTACTCTGTATCATTATGTTTTGGTGCAATAAAGATTTTAACTAACTATTGTAGGGGCCCCTCTTTTGTAGAGACCCGGGGCAGTAGCCCCGGTTGCCCTCCCCTAAATCCGGCCCTGCACAACATGCGGGGTAGGAGGTGTCTGAGGGCCATGGTGTCTTTGATGACAAACATTGTCTAATCGTTCATTCCTTCTTATGATTCATGATATATATTTCGATGACTGTACAGTATCTTCATTTACCTTCGGATGACTGCAAGCCTAGGACAAAAATAAGGTTATTAATACAGATGTTTATTATTATGACATATTATATTGTGCAAGTTTTCGCTTTGTTACGGTTAGTAAGCGGCTATTTTATTTATTTATTTTCATTACAAAAATTCTGATAGCGCATATAAATCTGGCGACTTTCTTACTAGCTAACCAATAGATGGTATTTGACATTGATAAATGTACCGCGCGTGGTGATTAAAATACCTAGCCAGTTATGGTTCTCTATTTATTCTCATAAAATAATTTGTAATTATATAGCTTCTCATAATGTATTTAAACCTAAATTTTATTTCTCATATATATATTTTTTATTGTAGTATTTAATAGCTTGGCTCTTGTCGCTAGAGTTAAGTGAAGATGCCTCCATTCCTCTCTTCTCTCTGCCATCTTAGGACCTTACTACTTTTCTTTAATTTGTTGGAAAAACTTCTTCCTCAGTCTTCTTTTTCTTCATCTCCATTTTATTTTTACTTTTACTATTATTCTGAAGAGATTGTTAATATTTATTAAACAAAAGTATTCAATATTTTTTAACATAACGATTAACACACCTAAATTATAATTTTATTTAAGTACCAATAACAATACTTTAAATTAATAAAATAATGTTTGCGGCCTAACGGGCCCAAAGACATCCCCACCGCACCTAATCCTATACTATAGTTTTTTTATATCATCTCACATAATAACATTACAAAACTCAAGCTTATATCACAAAGCTTAATGAAGATATGACTAGAGAAACATTATGAAAAAAAAAACATTATGTTACGCCTATGACAAAAAAGTAGTAAATATTATGAATTAAAAATTTAGGAGAATAGCCCAACATATTGGTCAAAGTTGCTTTAGATTCCTTTGAATGCTTTGATTTTTAATATATTGCATAGCTTAAATTAATTAAGGTATCATCAGTTTATTATTTTTTGAATAATAAACTGATGATACCTGATAATTTAATTTGTTCATCTTAACTAATAAATTCAAAATCATGGGAATAAAACAAAATATAATTAGTATTGAATTGAAATCAACAAATAAGCGCCACGTTTTCTCTGTCGTCGGTTGCAATGCAAATAGTCACCAAGAATCTTCGCATGCACAATAGTAGTTAGCTAGGGTACGTAATGAACTCCCAGTTGCAACTATTTCCTGTCGAGTAAAATAGTCTTAAACGTTATGATTAAAATTTCATCAAAGACAATTAATAGACGGCTATATTCAGAATAGACTCTCCGTAAATTCGAGTTACCTTTGCAATTTCACGTCCGCATAGTGCAGCCGTTCGGCGGTAATTACAGACCTTATTTTGTATTGCTATTCGCAGTCCTAGCTGCGGGGTGTGAGAGCGTAAATAAAAGTAAAATGTATTTTTTTAAGAGTTAAAACCTCTTTATTGTTTCTGAATCGATAGATTCTGATTTATGAGTTGATAACGGAGGAGAAAGAAAAGAAGTGAATGGCAAAACGATTCAAGATTATTTCCATAATAAAGAGGGTAATGTAAAAAATGTGTTTCAATATACTTAGGTATATTCAAACTTTAGGTTACCTACTAATGGTTCTGTGAGAACAGTAGACCTCGCGAGCTTTTATAACCATGCAATAACCGATAATTTCCCCTTTCCCTTGGCTTAGCAAAGCCATTTCAATGAAATCCGTCCATATACAACGCTACAGCAAACTTAATCCCTTTTTCCCCCTCCACTCCACCTTGTAGATTTTTTTTCTAAAATCTTGTGTATTTATAAATTTGATTGAAATTTGTCAATAAATAACGCTACAGCGAAGTTCCCCCTTCCCCCCTATTTCTCCCCTAGTCAAAAATCGCGATAGACTAAAAATTAAAATAAATCAAGGAACTTGTGTGCCAAGTTTTGTCAAAATCGGTTAAAAAATGTAGGCGAGAACAGACAGAAGGACAAAAACAATTTTAACCAATTCGAAACTGAGACGCTTCGCTCGGTCGGTCAATAAAAACATCAGTTTAAAATCAAATTTATATTTTCTATACTCTTCCTCGTCTAAGCGGGTTCCCGGTTGCATCCTCAGCTGTGCTGCTTCGGAGCCCGGGATGCGCTTTCCCGCTTTTTTTTCTCCAAATGTAACATGCATGTCAATTATAGTCACCCCAGGATGCCAAATACCTTGCAAAATGGAGAAGAAATAGCCGGAACAGTATAAATGATTTGGCAATAGTTTTACGACCGGCCATCTGCCTAACGTCAACCCTCTTTGGGAATGTATTGGTGCGAAAAGTTTTACAACCGGCCGCCGCCTAACGTTAACCCTGGTAAATTTATTTTACGGCACACGGGTAAATTTATTTTCTGTACATATTGACATATTTTATATGTTATATTTGTATGTAGTATATTTTATTTATTTATTGAACTTTATTACAAAAAAAATAACAGGCGGACTTAAGGTCTAGGGCCTTTTCTACCAGTCAACCTACATATATATATTATACTAGCAGTCCACCCCGGCTTCGCCCGTGGTACACACATAGCCTATGTCACTCGGGAATAGTGTAGCTTTCCAACGGTGAAAGAATTTTTTAAATCGGCCCAGTTCTTTTTGAGCCTATTCATTACAAACATACAAACATACAAAAATAGGTACAAATCTTTCCTCTTTATAATATTAGTATAGATATAGACATATATCTAATAGTAGTTCGCCTCAAACTGTAAACTCGCGCACCTCATATCTCGGCAACCCCTTGACAGATTTATATAATAAACCAAATACTAATGCGATTAATTTTTACACAAAAATCACATACCATCTTATTATAAAAACAGTACTAACTTTGTAACTAGGTTTAAACCATTACCCGCCCAAATCAAGTTGATATCTAGTAATATCACACTATCTCACCATGTCATGATGATAGTTTAAACCTAGTTACAAAGTTAGTCCTGTTTTTATAATAAGACGGTTACGGTCTACATAAGTATCTCGTCTCCTCCACATTTAAGTCAGTTGAAATATATTATATAGATACTTACATTGGAAGATGAGGCTACAAGCAAGTGTAAACACGTGGAAGTAATGTGAATGGGCGTTTAATTTTCTTTGTATAATAAAAATTTGCATGCAAAGGAATCCGTATCAGTATAGTTTTGCACTTTCTTCATTTAACCACACAAGCAAAGTTGATCGAAGTCTCCTTTAGACTTCGGTCATCTGACATAGCTCATTGACTGTCATTAAGTGTGCAAGTTTCCTTATAATGCTTTTCTTCACCGGAAACAAGTGGTGGTAGTTGAAAATGACCGTACATGAGCTAAAACTCAGAGTTTCAAGTCGCGCCTAGTGAGGATTTAGTGATGTGCCGTTCCCGTTCCCCAGATTTCCGGGAACGTTCCCGGAAATGTTCCCAAAAGTTGTAAATGTCAGGGAAAGTTGCAATTTTATTTATCACACATATTTTTTATCACTGTAAATATATTTTACTAACGTACATGCATCACTTCATATGGTTATAATACAAATACATATATCCAACATTCCGTAACATTCCCTAGAAATGCGGGAAAGTTGAATGAATGAATGAATGAAAAACTCTTTATTGCACCTAAAAATAATTAAAAAAATAATATGTCTATGTATATAAATATATACATAGGTACGATGTGCGGTCTTTTCGCTGACAGCGATCTCTTCCAGACAATGTGTCCGTAAGAGATCGCTGTCAGCGACTTCCAGTGGATGGAGAGAAATGTAGGCACGTGAAAAAGAAACGTTTGCCTGAACACTGAGCTGTGTCCTTTTTGTATTGCTGTAGCACACACATTTAAATTTGTTATGTTTTTGTGTAATTTTTTTACTATGTTTGTCTATTGTATATATATCTTTTATATAAGTATGTGTGTTATAGCAACAAATTAATGTCTTTCAATTCAATACCCTGGGTACGTTACCAAATTCCCCGGGAACGTTCCCAAATTCCAAGTTCCCGGGAACGGCACATCACTATGGATTTAACTTGTGCCTTATGGATGCACATTGCACAACCAGACTAGTAAACCAACTTTTCCTTTTAATTTTTTTTCGCGTTTTACCTTTACTGAATAAATACGGACAAATCACAATAACTGAGCTTTTTTTTTATAGCAAAGCTCTAAGACTTTGGTATCAATTAGCTAATGAAATAAAACGTCTGTTGAAAAGAAGCTGGTTGCATTGTTACCTCGAGCATCGGTGCGGCATTCGTCTGTCGCCGTCGCCGCACTTTTGTTCCTTTGCATAAAGAAACCGACACTTGACAGGGAATGGAATGGCTACGAGGCAACGCATTGAGCCTGTGTATTCCCAACATTATGCATATTCTCTATTGAGCTATACGACTAGATATATCTATACCTACTTCCATGATGTTATAGTTACATATAGGTTCCATTGATTGGTATCTACTAGGTTACTGAAAAAGCATTGGTTGATACCTGGCATCCCAATTTTTCCAAATGTACTTTTTATTTTTCTGGTGTTGGGGATACTTGTAGTCGAGACACAGGTTCCGCAAATTGGACCCATCTTACGTGGGGATTGTGGATACTTAGAAATACTAAACTTCATAACAAATAGAAGAGAAACAGTTTTTTTTATAACAACAGAAAAAAATACTACGTATTTAACTTATAGAATAACGTGGCAGAAATCAGATATTACATTTTTCTTTGCTCTTCAACCAGCATAGAGTATTAATACAATAACAAAATAAGTAAATACTTACCATGTTTTATATTTCATAGAGTTGCTCCATCTATCGTCTCTACTCGTGATGATTCAACAGTCCTCGCAGCATTAAAATTGGTTCAGAAATGTAGCACTCTGAACCTCTCCTGAAATAATTCCAAAAACATCCAGTAGATGTCGGACGGTAACATTTTTTTCCATATATACATTCTTAGAATCAATTTTGGAACCAAACCAAATACTTATTTCTTGCATATAAGTAGCACTTTCAGATTTTCTTTAAAAAGATTATTGACCAGCAATACAAATTTTACAGCTTTAGTATAACTTGTCACAACTCACCAGTAGCGAAAGACTCAGAGTCTTCGTATCTAAACGTAGATAAAAATCCACTCGCTGAGGAATTGCACCTACTTGCCCCTGGCTCATCAGCTTGTAGTAGGTTTTTACATTATTATTTCTAATCTAAGTAATTCTTCAAAAATCATTCTCCTTCTTTCATCAAACTTCGTGAAAATATCGTTTGAAAAATTTTGTTTAGCACCAACCATTTTAGACTCACTAACTCAGATATGCAGACATGCAGACACCACTATACTCGCACCCAATGAAGAAGAAATGGCGAATCTGATGAGGCGCATTGAGGTGGAAAGTGCCAAGCTCGGTCTTAAGATCAACAATTCTAAGACAAAAGTAATGGTGGTAGATAGAGCTCAACTTCTGCCTCCAACGTCGGTGTTGGGTGAGTACGAAAAAGTCAAGGAATTCATCTACCTTGGCTCCTTAATTACCTATGAGGGTAGCAGCTCAAATGAAATTTACCGCAGATCTGGTATGGCAAGAGTGCAATGACAAACCTTGAAAAGATATGGAAGAACATAGGTAATCGACGCAACACTAAAGTACGGTTGGTGCGCGCACTGGTCTTCTCCATTTTTCTCTATGGTGCTGAAACTTGGACCATTGGCATTCTCGACAGGAAAATAATTGATGCTTATGAGATGTGGTTGTGGCGAAGATTGCTGCGTAATACCTTGGACTGCCAAGAGGACTAATGACTCCATACTCAAAGAGCTCCACATCACGAAGCGTCTTTCAAGTCAGTTCCAGGAACGGCTCTCCGATTTTTCGGGCATGTTATGCGTTCTCCGATGCACTGCCTAGAGAAGCAAATAATACCGGACCAAGGTAAACGCGCCAGAGGAAAACCGCCGGCTAGATGGGCCGATTGCATACAGAAAGCTGTTGGAGGTTCCATGCATAAGGCGGCCAATAGTACTGACGACCGAACAGCCTGGAAACAAATATGTGGTCACTATCCTCAGCATTAAGGGACCGACGAAGAAGAAGAAGAAGAATTGTAGCATAATAAAAGTTGTTAAGCAAAGGTGGGTACTGGACCCACCCTTGCCTAGCACAGATGCTTTTAATGTTAAATATTAGCTCAATAAGTATACTTTTCTAGGGTATTAAATTTTGTAGATGTTTGATTGAACAAAACTACAAAGTGTATGGTACCAAAATAAAGGATTTTATAAAAGGATTACATAAAGATATGCAACTTATATGTTTAAATGTTATTTGAAATGAGAAATTTGTATCCTTTAACTTCATATAAAACGATATCCCTAGCTTCGTCCTACGAGGCTCGAGATCCGTTTTCTGGCTTTTTATGAGTTCTCTAAGTTTATATGTGTGTCACATCACAGCCAAGGATGACAAACATTGCGCAAAGTGAAGGAAAAAGCTGAGGTTTAAAAGGAGTCATTAAAACGATTTGGCTGGGGTTTTACGACTATCCGCCTTGCCGATGTCAACTCTCCATGGAAATGCTGTTTATTGCACGAGATGTTTGTGCGAAGTCGTCCAATTGTAGGCCGGAAATCGTACGATACTTTATACAACGTGGAAGGGACATACCCGTAATAAATCGAACTACGGTCTATACTAGATCATTATAGTATAATGAAATTAAAATATCAGCCAAAGAACAAAAACAAATTTCAACATTTCCATACAAAAGTGTGCAGCCACTCAGGCAATTTGTATATATGTCAAAATCTGTATATGCTTTAGCTGCATATATTGCAAATGAGTATCTTGACTTGGATTCTTGAATTAAACTCCAGATAGTCGACTTCTTGCTTTATTTTAGAATTTACAACAAGAATAGCTTGTAATAGTTTCACACGTAAATCTCAAGGGGAAGAAGTAAAAATGTAGGTAGAAAAATAATAAATGTCACTAGCGGGAACGCATACAAGATTTCAAGAGGTCGCAAAACTACGCGGTGTTTTTGAGTGTAGGAGAAGCCTCAACATCTTCCGGCCTCGTTGAAAGGTGAAGGCTTTCAACATGTAGATCAGCTTCTGAAGGCAAAGGACAGAGCCGCACTAGTGGACGCCGAACACATCTTCTCGCCGTATTGATGTCAGCGACGCGCGAAATTCCGTCTGGTCCTGGGAATAAGCGAACCACTCGCCCAAGTCGCCAACTTAGTGGAGGTACATTGTCTTCTTGCAGGAGAACGAGGTCGCCGATATTTAGACTAGCATGGGATGTCTTCCATTTAGTTCTCTGCTGCAATTCGGATATATATTCTTTCTGCCATCTGTTCCAGAAATGCTGTCGGATCTTCTCGATTCTTTCATATCTTGATAAATTGCTTTCTTTGTAGTCTTGTAAGTTGGGTGATGGCAGTGCAGTTAAAGGTCTTCCAATGATGGAGTGCCCGGGTGTGAGACATAGGAAATCATAAGGGGAGGACGATAAAGGATATAAAGGACGGATATTTAAAATCGCTTCAATTTGAGCAAATAACGTTAAAATTTCCTCGAATGTTAGGTGACTGTTTCCAATTACTCGTTTGACATGAAATTTTGCGGATTTAACCTCTGCTTCGAAAATCCCGCCGAAATGTGACGCATAGGGAGGTGAGAACTTAAATTGTACATTTTTTTGAATAGCAAACTGACTCAAAGTGTCTTTAATGTTTTTTTAAAAATCAGACAACAAAAAACAAATGCCACAAAATTACGGCCATTGTCACAGATTATTTCTGCTGGCTTGCCTTGTCGAGCAATGAATCGTCGTAGTGTCATCAGAAAAGCATCCTTTGACAGGCTTTGAATGGCTTCAAGATGAATGCATTTGTATCTTAAACATATAAACAAACATAAGTAACACTTGATCAATGTACTGCAGCGACGTTTGCGGTTTAAAATGAAAAATGGACCAGCAAAATCTAAACCAACAGACAAATATGGATAGTCAGGTGTCAATCTTTGAGGTGGAAGTTCACCCATTTTAGGACGAAGAGTATTGCTACTGAGTCTTCTACAAACAACACATCTATTAACTGTTTTTCTAGCCAATTGTCTACGGTTTCCTGGCCACACAGTTTCTCTTATAGTTGCTAAAAGCAGTTGTAGATCAGCATGCATATTTTGTAAATGTTTCTTTTCAAAATAAAGTCTACTAAGATGATGCGTTGAATGGAGAAGAATTGGGTGTTTCTTTTCGTAAGAATAACCAGAGGTATCTATTCTACCACCTACTCTTATCATATTATTTTTATCCATAAACGGAGATTGGGATAGAATTTTAGATCTAGGACTTATTTGTTTGTTTTTTACTAATAGTTCATATTCAGTAGGAAAAGATTGTCTTTGTGCAATGATAATGTAGTATGCATAATGTAGTATAAGATTTATCTAGTTCTTCAAGAGATAAGTTACATGAATATTTGTTTTTAGGATTTTTAAAATTGTATATATAATATTATAAATCGATGTACATATGCCATAGTTCTTATTAGTCATTTTGTTTAGAAAATCATTCGAATTTTATTACAGGATTAGCAACGATTTGACGAAAAATTTTAGATGAATTTGAAAGGATACTTCTTTTGGTGATATTGTCATAATGAGTAAAATCTTTTAGAGGAAAATTAAAACTGTCTTTAGAAGGATCCCACCCTAGTCTAAGGGTGCTAGAAGATTGACTGATAGTTAAATTGTCTTGTGATTTTATTTTTTCTTGTTCTAAAACGATAGATGAATTACTCTTAAATTTTCGTAAAGGAAAACAACCTTTGTTTAGTGCATTTGTAACCGAATTTTTTATGTAAATTAATTGTTGTTCATCATCACAACCCGTAATTAAATCATCGCTATAAAAATCGTTTTGGATGATGGTTTTGATTTGTTCGTCTTCTTCCTCCTCTCCTACCTGCCAGAGGCATCAAGTGCTCAAATAGCTCGCACTTGCGGTGCCGTAAGTCACGGTATTTAATCTCAAAGTTTTGATGGGCTCAGACTCATCTCTTCTCCATAATATCAGTTGCAGATCGCGATCGTCATTATTTACTTGTACTTGGCGATAAAATTTGGAAATGTCGCCGCATAAAATAAATTTGTACTGTCTGCTTCTAATTAAAATGGAAAATAGTAAATCTTGCATAGTTGGACCCACCATTAATATATGGTTAAGCGCAAAACCAGAAGAAGAGGGAGAAGACTCGTCGAAGACGACACTTAGTTTAGTCGATTCGCTGTTTTCTTTTAGTACTGCGTGATGACATAAAAATATGAGTTGGAGGAATTTGAATTTTTTGATTCAGAGAGATGACCGAGATTGGCATACTCATCTATGAATTTAGTGTATTGCAATTTTAGTGATGAATTTCGTCTAAATCTTTTTTCTAGATTTAGGAATCTTTTTTTGGCAATATTATAGGTATCTCCTAGACAGTCAGGCGTGTCAAGCAATGGTAGCCTGACACAAAATCTACCAGTGTCTAGGCGAGTAGTGTTTTGTATGAAATGATTTTCGCATGATTTTTCGTTATTGCTGTAATAGGCCTTTTAGGAAGCTCTTCGATTTCCCAGAATTTTGTGAGTATATTGTCAATGTTTTCTTGTAATGAATTTGTAGTAGAGTGATTGCAATTAATTGTACCTTTATCTTTAGAGTATAAAGGCAGAGGATCGGAAATTAACCATCCGAATTTAGAGTTTCGTAATATAGGACCGACTTTACTAGGTATAGCCTCGTTGCCAAGAATCTCCCAAAAGACGTCTGCTCCAAGGAGGACATCGATGCGGGCAGGCTGGTGAAACACAGGATCGGCCAAAGGTAAGTTTTTAGGTAAGTGAATGTTTCGTAAATCTATAGGAGCTTTAGGGATCTCACTTGTTAGATTTTCTAGTACATAGCATGATATTGTCATATTGTAAGAACTGTTTATTGAACGTAGTTGGGCAGTGCACGTCTCGACGACTTGATTTGCACAAGTATTACATTGGTAATATGATGGATGAGATGGTAATTGGTTGACATTGGTCAATGACCCTAATCGGATCTATACACTTTGAACTTAATGATAATTTTTCTTTTAAATGTTTGCTTATAAATGACGACTGGCTGCCGCAATCTAGTAACGCGCGAACCCTTTCGACTTGTTTTGTAACAGGGTTAAATACTTCTAAAAGCGCGGTAGAAAGCAACACTTGATTTTGAGTTTGATTAGAAATATTTAAAACGAATTCGATTTCGTTCACGACTGTACTTGTGTGAGTTTCTATTTTTTGATGAAGTAAACTGTTATGTGTTTGCTTACATTCTGGGCAGGGTCCCATACAGCAATCGGCCAGTAGGTGTCCTTGTCTTAGGCAATTTAAACATAATTTATATTTAGATACATCAACCATTCTGTCCTGAATAATCTTAAATTTAAGGTGAAGATATAGGCAACTGGCCTTGAAGTGTGAAATAAATTGTTAACTAGTAAATATGGTGATAATTTCCATATTGCTCTTCATCATGCAGTAGATAGCCCTTTAAATTATTTTATATACTGCCGTTGAAACTATTATTGGTGATCCGTCTAGCTTTAAAACTTGCCGTGGCCACTTTTGGCGGAGGCAAGTTTTAAAGCTAGACGGACTAATGTAAATACTTTCAACGGTGGTTCATAAAATAATTTAAAGGGCTATCTAGTGCATGACGAAGAGCAATATGGAAATTATCTCCATATTTACGAGTTAACAATTTATTTCAAATGAGGGCGCCACTTAAAGGCCATTTGCCTATATCTTCACCTTAAATACAGGGAAGTCATATATTCTATGTGTATCGTCACAAATTATGCAAGTGTCTTTGATATTGTTTTAATTTGTTACAGAAAATGATTTTGTTTGTGAGACACGATTATGATTGAACTTTGAATCTTGTTCTTTATTCGAATTATTGGATGTAAAAATTTTAGAAGTAGTGGATGCAGGTTTCGAAAACGTTTTGTCACCCTTGTTATGAGATAAAGCCTCTAAGACGTCAGCACAATCATTTAAAAAATTATGAAATTGGTTTAGAGTAGGTAAATATTGAGAGTATTCCTGTACTCCTCCCATTTGACTAAAGTTTGGTTATCTAATTTTGTAGACAACATATAAATAAGCAGTATATCTCACTTATCTGTCGGCTGGTCTAGACTGGCTAAGGCGCGCAAATTCTTTGTGACATGATCTACTGAAAATCTCAACGACCTATCAGACTCACGTGCGCTAGGCTGTATCGTAAACAAAGATTTTAGATGATGATTTATCAAGGACCTTTTGTTGTTATATCGATCACAAACAAAGTTCCATGCCTCAGGGTAATTTTCTGATGACACTTCGAGATTAGCTATGAGTCTGGCTGCATCTCCTTCGAGATATGAATTAAGATAATGAAACTTGTAAATAGGAGAAATGCGATCATTGTTGTGAATTAAACTTTCATATGTGTCTCGAAAGGACGGCCAAAGAAAATACGATGGCAAACGAAAATAGTTTGGAAAATCTAAAAGTGCACGCCTCATAATCTCACTTTTCACAATTAAATTGATTTTGATTGTTTTATTGCTAACTTAAAACGAAGAAAAGTATGTGTCTGCTTTAACGCACGACTGGAGATTACTTTTAACTTTTATTTTTAACTTCCCGCTGAGAAAATTGAAAATTTTTAAAATTCGGGACGTTATTAGATTCACCCCCTTTTTGAAAAGTCGAGTTTTCATCAGATGTCAACGTTTAAAGGTCTCAGGAATCTTCCCTGACCACTCACGAGCAAATGTCATGCACCCTATCCGTATGTGTGTGTGGGTGTGTATGTGACCCGCTTATAACTCTTGAACAACTAAACCGATCGGAACCAAACAAGTAGCTTTCCAAAGAGTTCTTACAACTCAGATTTCCTGTGAATTTAAACCGATTCGGACCGGTAGATTTTGAGAAATCTCAAAAAAACTAAGCAAAAACAAGAAAAAGACACAAGACTACGTCACGAATGTCAAGAAAAGTGTTACCACTGATTGTTCTTTTCATTCTCAATTAGTTAATGCAAATTAAATAAAATATTAACTAACTTATCGCTTCTTTTACATTTATTCGTCTTTCATATTTAATAAAACAAACAAAATCACAACATTCTTTATTTAAATTTCTTTTTACTTCTTTTCTTACTTGCCAGTTACACATTCGTACTCATCATACATAGGTATTAACTCTTTCAACAAACCTCACATCCAAAATTATTTTTAATATGTCACCTGTATTTTTATAATAATAATTACGATTAAACTACATTGAATTAGACCGTGATTTTCGAAAGGACTTAGTTTTGGATAATACTGAAGCGTATAAAAATAATGGACTTGATCAGATAAGTTTTTCGGGAGTTATCGTGACCACGCCAGTTTCCATACAAACAGACACACGGACGTCCACAAAATGATTTTATCAAATCAAATCAAATCAAATCAAATTCTTTATTTGCTTAATAAGAGTACAGTGTTGTCTTATAATTAAAAATATAGTCCTTCTTATTAACCCTTTCGGGTATAGCAAAATTTTTACATACATATTTATCTATTTTCTCTAAAAATTTTACAATTTATCAAATAAAAAATCCCTAATACTATAATAACACTTACCTGTCAAAAAGAGCTTAAATTTTTCCTTAAACAAAGTTAAATTTAAATCTTTATATTCTTTTGTGGTATTTTATTATATATTTTCGGTGCCATACATACTACACTGTCATGCAATAAAGCAGTTTTAGATGAATGCAGACACAAGTTATCACAATATATCTTACGTCGGTTTCTTATTACTACATCGAATAAACTAGGAAACAAATGAGAATTAGTTTTCACAAATATTGCTACTTCCAGTATATATAGTGACGGGAGTGTTAGAATATTATGTTTTTTAAATAGTGGCACACAACTATCTGTACTTTGTAGTCCAAACATTGCTCGAATACAGCGCTTTTGCATTTTGAATGCTAAATCTTTATTGGTCGAATTTCCCCAAAAGAATTATTAAACATTGTTTTTATTTATTTAAAAGGCAAAATATCTTTTAAAAATGTCATAAGTGTTGAAACTAGTGTTTTTCCTTGACATTTATGTGTAAATATTATTGTACAAGTGCGATAGAAAATAAATAGAGACACATTTTATAATCATGAAAACATTGAGATTGATCCTTATCATTGTCAGGGTGAGCCCCGACCAATGACTTTGCAGACGCGATGCATACCACAATGTCGTGCTCGATAGAATCACGCTCGTCAATTTCAAAGTCAATGTTTTCTGAATTCAACACCTCAATCTCGCTTTGCAAATCGTCGAACTTTACAGACAATGCCTCAAATTTAGAAATTTTTAGATTTAGTTCGGCAAGTTCCAAATTGGTCAGACATTCTTGTCGTTTTAATTGAGATAAATAATGTTTAATCTTTGTTATTTGTCCCTTTATAGAACTACGCTTTATAGTTAACTCCCTTAATAAGGGAGGTGAGACACTTGACCCTTTTTTCAGTCATTTTGCAAAACAAGAATAAATGTAAAATAGTAATAAAATAACCTTAAATCCCACTAACTACAAAGTAAACAAAATAAATTCTCACGTTCCTTGCTAAGGCGTCAGCTTTTACGCAGGATAACCGGTTACGGGTGCTCGGCTGATAACGCGGCGCAGTGATAACTGATAACAGATTGCAGCGGCGCGTGACCTTGCAGTGCGGCGAGCCGATACCCTGGAATAGTCGGCACTCTAATGTGAAAATATGAACAAAAACTAATTTGAGATTTAGATGGGACCTTAACGTTGGAAAGTACTTATTTATTGACTTATCTGTATGAGAGAATAAGTACTTCTTGTTTGAAAAGCAAACAAAATGAATTTTATTCTTGAAAAATTGTTTTACTTTAAGTGGGCATGTAACTGTTAGGAAATATGATTTATTTTAGTTAATATGATAGTAATCTAGTGAAATATAGAAATGGAATACTGTATTTTACTAATAAATAACAAATAATAGTTACGTAACCTTGACCTAGTTTGTCATGGGCGACATGGCTTTTGCACTGAAGTTATGTAACACAGAAGCGACTACTTGGAAACAATCAGCTAAAATATCTATAGATATATATATATATAGATTTTATGGATGAAGGAAGGCACTTAACTTTTAGCTTGGGTTGCGATGTCCGGTTGGTGCTTTAGATACATCAATGTCCGAATTGCACTGATTCCCAGATAATGATAACTTCACTTCGATTCCAGGGATGATTTGGGTTGATTTGACTTAGTACCACGAAGACCACGTTGTCCGTCCGTGACGTCGATAATGGTTTTTGGTTCTTCGTCAGTTTTGTTCTTCTCATGGGCCACCAAAATGTATATGCTTTAGCTGCATATATTGCAAATGAGTATCTTGACTTGGATTCTTGAATTAAACTCCAGATAGTCGACTTCTTACTTTATTTTAGAATTTACAACAGGAATAGCTTGTAATAGTTTCACACGTACATCTCAAGGGGAAGAAGTAAAAATGTATGAAGAAAAATAATAAATGTCACTCGCGGGAACGCATACAAGATTTGAAGTTGTCGCAAAACTACGCGGTGTTTTTGAGTGTAGGAGAAGCCTCAACAAAATCTTTTATGGATTTTTGACTTTTATTTTAATTTCATTATACTATAATAATCTAGTATAGCCCGTGGTTCGATTAGTTACGGGTATGTCCCTTCCACTTTGTATACAGGCTGTCTCACCGGGGATATAGGTAGATGAATATAGTCAAAGAAATCGTGATATGTGAAATACCCTAACCTGACTCTATCTGGCCATGGCCAGTTGGGTAATTGAAACAACTATACTTTAGATATTATGTTATTGCAGATTTTTATCTTAAAAATAAAAGCAGTGTCATTGGTTCCTATGATATTTGCTTTTTTCGGTAGTTTAAAATTTCCCTATACTAACTCACCTATAACACCTAGCTATAAAGTGTATCATAGGAATACAAAATATTTAAAGGATTATTTATGCTTACTTTTAATGCCTTTTAAGACTGGGTATAAACTAGTCCATTAAATTTATTACAATTTATAATAAATTTTATATTTTTTAATGGAACAAATATTCCACATCTACTAGCAAGTCAATATACTTATTTCTGAACAAAACTATGTATTTGACTCGTTTGCCCAATAAGGTATTTCATAATTCAAAACATCACAAACGACGTTAGATACAAATTGTCAATATTTTTCAAGTCAATAACAATTTAAAACCCGCCCCTTAACGATTCCAGTGCAAAGGTGCCTAGTACACTAGCAGCATTGCCGCGTTGTATTGCAATGGCCATTCTTTGCAGCAATAACGTGCCGGAGCGGGAGTCCTCAGTCTTCTCGGCTATGCGGTGCCCTAATTTACCAATTAAATCTTGGCGTCTGCGCCACAGCAGCCCATAGTTTTCACAGCTATGGGCACAAAAGAGTAACGTGGCTCCATAACCACGTACTTTACTCGCTTATCCTCCGCAGCCAATATATTAAGCAATATATTAATATATATATATATATATATTCATATTCATATATTACCCGTGTGGTTCCGGGTTAGAATAGGACCACTCCATCTCTTCCTGTGGATGTCGTAAGAGGCGACTAAAGGACTTAGCACAAACATCTCGTGCTACAATTGCATTCCCAAGGAGGGTTGACGTCGGGCGGCGGCCGGTTGTAAAACTATAGCCAAATCATTAAAGTGTTCCGGCTATTTCTTTTCCATTTCGCAAGGTCTTTGGCATCCTGGGGTGACACATTGACATGCATATTATATTTGGAGAAGAAAAAGCGGGAAAGCGCACTCCGGGCTCCGATGCAGCACAGCTAAGGATGCAACCGGGAATGCGCTAAGACGATGAAGAAGAAGTTATCCAGGATATATATATATATATATATATATAGGTAGGTACCTATTCTATTACGGATGTAAACATATAGTGGTGAATAAAGTAGCCAGGGTTTGTAAAACATTATTTAATATAATATAGGGTTTAATCAAAACTCATAGCTTAAACAAATAGTCACGTTGAATGTACAAGTTTCGCCGTAAAACTTCTGGAGCGGTAACAAAACAAATGTAAATATGGTTTTCTTTGATCGGCGTACACACAATTTACAAAAGTTTTCATAGGTGGATAAAATTTCATATAAATACTTTAAAACTATCGCGTTGCATTATTATTAAATTAATGTCAAATGTGTGTGTAACGTCAGCAAAATAAATAAAAAAGGTACGTTTCGCGTTAATTCCCGTAGGCATTAATTTAATAAAAATTTCATATTATTTTTGACATTCACAACAGTTTACTTTGAAAAATATGGATAGCAAAATTTCCTTTTGTTTTCTTCCTTTCCATCATCCAAGACTGTAAAATCGCGCTGGGCCACGATTTCATTTAAATTGTTAGATATAGCATTTGTATAGAATGAGAGTACGCCGTCCAAAGTGGGTTGTAAAGTCTAGAAGCAAGTGACCGCGTTGAAGTAGCATCTCAGAACGCGGCCGCGACCCGCGCCCGCCTGCCCGCGACGTTGTAGCCCGCTCTGTAATAAAACAATACAATACCTCGTAAAAAATACGAAACATTTCTTATTCACGTACAATACCCGGCACATAAGTTGAACCAAAATAGCGGCGCTGCGCAGGTATAATTAGGGGCAAAATTGTGCGCAGTGACCGCCATTTTGGTTCAACTTAGTCGCTTAATTTGCACCTCCAATTAGTCTACTTTCCTCAGTTTCACTAGTGAATTGACTGGTAGATAAAGCCTATGGCTTTAAGTCCGCCTAATACCTACATTTGTAATAAAGTAATATATACAAATTTAAAAAAAATCTTAAATTAGAAAATACGTAACGGGCAGTCTTGTGTTGTCCCTAAGTTATTTCTAGCAGGCAAACTTATATATGAAGTAAAAATAGAACAAATCAGGTATAAAATGGCATTCTACGAGAATTTTAGCAATTTTTGTAATTTTACATATAAAGTAAACAATTAGTAATAAAATCAAACTAAGTGTATCCAAGTTAGTTGTGTCAATTGACTTAAGGACTAATTAGGGTTTTGACATTGATATGGAATGGATTTTCAGTCCCGAGTTATACTACGGAGGACTGAAAATCCATACCATAGTAACATAGTAACAGCGGCGTAACAATACTATTGTTACGCCGCTACAAAAGACGATACAAAGACGATTTGAAAATGAAACTACAGTAAAACCATTTAGACTAGGTAATAAGAAGTTACGTCGCATACAGTATACCAAATACCTACTACTTACCTCTGATTAAGTCAAATATTATTCTCAGCGTAATAAGTTGGCACACAAATTTTATTTATTTTATAATCCGAACAAAACGAAGTAACTACAAACTGCTCAGCGACCGTGTTCCATACACTACCAGCAAACAAAGAACTTGCAGAAATTAGCCTGTCGCAATATTAATTCCCGGGTCTTTTCCGCTGTTTAAATCGTGTTTGCCACTTGTGTCCTACTGCTACTAATTGAAAAGCATTGCGTGAGATTACCAGAAGCTGATCGCGTCGGTTGTTGTTGGACAATCAGACCAAGCAAGACGATTATGTTAATCGCCGTGGTCACCAACCTGGATCGTTTAATATCGACGATCGTGTGTTTGTCAATAAGTTTTCTCAGTCGACAGGGAAACTGAACTCCGGCATGCGCGGGCCAAAGTGGTCAAGGTGCTGCCAAGTGAACGCTCTGAGCTTCGCTTTCTGAGCGGTGGCTATGGCAAGACGACGCAGGCTGCGGCACAATACATTGTGCCGTGGAGAGGCAGTGGTGCCCAGAGAGATGTGCTGCGTTCTATGACAGTAAATTGTACCCATTGACGTCCGTCGTCTCCAGGGTGAGGGTGCGGGTGCTAGTATCCCTAGTCACTCTGGCGTTTGTCGCAGCTGGCGTTCGTCGCTGCACCCGGGCGTGTGTCGCCGCCGGTACTTGGTGGACCCCAAGACCGCATAGGTGGGTCGGAATGAACACCTATGGCCTGTAACGTTCGTCGTCAGGTGGGATACGTTTGTCGCATCCACCCGGGTTGGATATAGCTATCGCGTGGAGCTGGTAAGGGAAAATACCCTTAACAGGTATAAAAATGGCCTTTGGTTTGTATTTAAAGTGAGACGTCTCAAACTTAATTTTAAAGGGATGAATGTGAGGTTAACTAAAAGAAACTTTTGCGTGTTACATTGTGTGATAGATTTATTTGACGATGGATAAATTAAATGAATGTATTCGAGTGATGAATAATGAACAATTGTGAAGGAACGAGTGCAGTTAGTAAATTTATCAGAATTATTTTTGATAAGATGTGTGCTTTAAGATGAGAAAGATGAGCCCCCTGCCTACGTCCACGCCAGGATTTTCAATGCCTTCACTGGACATTCATTTGGAGGCTGATGCACCGCCGACTGATGTCCTCCCTGGCAGCGGCACCCATGAAAACTTACATGACGAGGACGACATGCAATCAGGAGAGGCCGTATAAGCTGAACTTCATATTTTGCAGACCGTTTCTATAAATATCTTGGCTCGACCGTCAACAGGCCTATTTGCTGCTCGACCACCGTGCGGATAACATCTTGGTCCAATCTATCTTTTTATTTCTTTTCTTGTTTGCAAGTCAGTAATATTTCAGTAAATTGGTTAAAATTGTTGTTTTGTTTAATTAATAAGTGACAAATTACATTTTTGAATTATAACTTTATTTGTTCGTTGGTATTTGTGTTTTTTTAATTAATTAGTTTGGAATAGCTAAAAATATATTGTAAATAATATCTACACAATATATGTAAACAGTTATTAATTAAATTTTTCAAACTCTGTGAACTGTACTGATGGATTTCTTAGAGGTCATAACCTAATTTAAAGTTCACAAGATGCGTAAATTCGTTATCGCAGATTCGTTGATAAAGTACACAAGAAATAAGGTTAAGAGAAGAGTAATTTTTAACTCAAATAAAGATAATGGCGTCCGCTTGTTGTTTCTAATAATCCTTGAATGGCCAGACTTAATTAAACTTCGTTGTAAGATTTGCATGATGAGTTTTTAACACAAGATAAACAGTGGGACGGCGTTACTCAAGGGCGAAATTGTGGCCTAAATCGGAGAATATACTCTGATGTCTACATTTTATCGTTCTTATAAAATATATGTAATTATAAATCGTTTTGATGGTCAGTTTTAAGCAATATTTGCTTTGTTCTACGGAAATGTATTTATATAATTTCTAAATATATAAAGCGCTATCGGGTTTTTTTTTTCTTTTTAATTTTTTTTAGTATAGGAGGTTCTAATGAAGGTAAGCTAAATTATAGTCACCGTGTCGAGATCGTCGTCACGGAGCAGGTGCAAGGGTTCGGGCGCCGGCCGTGGCGGCGGCGGCACGAAGGCGCGCTCGCCCGACTCAAAACTCAGCGGCCTCACGTCCTGGTAATCCCTCTGTAACGCAACCAGTACGGTACAATATGCTTTCTAATCCTCATTCTTTAACATTTTATTCCTAATTTCTTGCAAATTGCGTTACTAAATATGAAAAAAACTAAAAGCAAAAATATTAGGCTCTGCCTGGTTGGCCTGGTTGCGCCTCGTAAAGTCTCAGGGATTTGAGTTTAGACCATTATCGTGACTATTATTTATCAGAGCAAATACTATTAGCTAATTCAGCGTGTTTCATTACATATTGTTAAAACGCGTTGAACAGACCTTTTTTTGGAATAATAAGAGAGTAATGATGTTAAACTTTTTACCCGACTACGGCGAATCCAAAAGAAGGGTTATGTAACTTGTTTCGCCGCTATGTATGTATGTTCATCTGTTTCCTCGTATCTTCTACAGTATCCATGGTACCTTGACAAGTGAGATACATCGTTGGAAGAGTCTTGGCTGTACGCTAGTTAAAGGCTATATGACGTCATAGTAAATTCAATATGGCGCCCTCTAAAGGTTTTGTATATATGTTCTTAATATTTTATATGAATTATTTTAGTCATAACGGATTAATTTTGCTTTTTGCGCTGAACAAATTATTTTTCTGTTTATCCTTATGGTTGACTGGGAGAAAATGCTCTTAGCATTAAGTCCACCATTTGTTAAAAGTATGTTTTTACTTTGGAACAATAAAGACTATTATATAAAATAAATAAATAAAGGCCATAAAGTAATGAACAAAAAAAATCATACCGTGTAGGATATCAAATGAAAGGGGTTTAGCACATTCCAAAAATATACATTATCAGCTGTTTCCCTGCTGTGCTTGCATTAACTGGATAAATGTACTTTTCTGTAAGAATTTTCCCGTAGTCGGGTTTTAGTTTTTAAAACTATATCTTGTAGGAAACCAATCTGTCGCGGCATTATACGTATTTTTGTTGTAAACAAAAATAAAGTTTGCTTTTTCTTTACACGGTAAGAATGGTGTAAATTAATTTAATTCTTAACTGTAAGACACCGATGTTTGCGTTAACCGTTTATCATTTCTAGTATTTTAACTTTATTCGTAGTAACTTGCATTAGCTATACAAAATTAGCTGTAAGTTTACCTAAAAGTTGTAAAATAAAATAAAAAAATAAGTTATGAGTTACCAGTCCTTCAATAGGATATCGGACAGGTCTTACAAAAAAATCTTTATTGTAATTAGAAACTATGTTAATTAAATAAACTGACCATTCAATGAGTATTTTTGTAAAATAATAATGATTTATATTTTTAAATCATAAAATAAATGCGTTAATTGCAATATTTTTAATCTGTTCGCCACCATGAACGAAACACCGATTACAGCACGTTACGTCATTCGTTTGTAATTGTCATTTTTGACGGCAGGGGTAACCTCAAAATGTCAACCATAGATGTCAACATTACTATGTGAATTTGTGGCCTCCACTACTGCCATCCTTTTCTCCACTTGATTGTTTGATGTTTACTCAAAAACAGAATACGTCACGCGGCCAAGGTGACAAATGGGAGCGTTTACGCGGCATTTTTACGCATTCAAATTTTAAATGTAATTTATGTATATTTACAGCCTTATTGAAATAAAACATTATTTTTTATGGTAATAAATAACCATTCTCATTACTTTCAAACACTTTGTGAAAAGTTGTCCGATCCTCTATTAACCAGCAGCTTAGTACAGTATTTATCGGACTTTACAACTCGATATCGGTATTGTACCTAGACGACTTTGAACACGATTAATTAATATAACAGAAACTAGTTGATTGACTTATGAAACCTAGTAATTGATTGCAATGCTACGTAACTTGTGCATAACGCAATACGAGTATGTGCAGTAAGTTCGTACACGTAGTTTGTTTGCGTCTAGGTATAGAGATTCGCATATTTTTTATTCATAAAAAATACTTGATAGGTCGCACAAACTAAAGAAAATTTTCGACACATAAATGAAGTTTTCATAAATCATTTCTGTATAATATTTCTATCTAAGTAAATATAGACAATTAGCTGTTAGCCCGCGGCTTCGCTCGCGTAAATTTCGGTTTTACTGAATCCTATTTTCAATAACTGAGCAAAATGAAACTGATCACCTTCCTCAATTTATAGTTTTTTAACTCTCTCAATCCAGCTGGTAACTTTTATGTAAAGGTTATTTTGGAAAAAAAAGATACCTATGTACTTTTAAAATTATTTTTCTACTACCGAAGAATCTCTTTATAAACCACATTCACGGTAGTACGAGTAGCATAGGGAGAAAGGATTATGAAACTATTAGCAGAACTCACTCTGGAACATGCCACATAGAATTGTCCGTGTGAGAAACAGTCAGAACTTAAATCTATCCCAGCGACTGCCCTTTGGCTTTATTTATGGTCATTACGAAGTAACTGCAATCTCTTGAACTCAAATGGATACCTGAAGGTATCAATGGTATGCGAGGAATGAAAACAGTTTCCCCTTGACCACATCCAGTGAGCACAGTAGCCTCGACAATGTTACCATGGAGATCTTTTTTTTTTGTAGTCTTGTTCCATTGGTTAATTTCGGAGGTTTTAGGTTTCTTTGCAACATCACTGGTGCGCCTATTTTAAGTATCAGATTATGTGGAGGGAGACCAGCTGGATTTAGAGAATTAAGCAATTCTACCGGATAATTACTGCGTCATCTGTTTGCAATACAGAATCTACCTTAAAAAAAAACAATTATAACAGCAGCTGTATCATTATTGTTTTCCCATTGAAGTGGAATTAAAAAATGCTGAAACACGTGTTTACTTACTTTTGTTAAGTAACATTTATGGCTAGTTTTAAGTACATAAGTAAAGATTTTTTTTTCATACAAACTTTGCCCCCAATTTTTACCCCCTTAGGGGGTGAATTTTGAAAAAACCTTTCTTATCTAAACACTATGTAATCACATAAAACTACTGTCCAAATTTCACGTTTACAGCTTTTATGGTTTAGGCTGGGCGTTGATGAATCAGTCACCCTTGTTCTTTTATATATATAGATTTGTGTGTGTGTAATCAAGTGCGTGGCAATGTGCTAGCGACCTGTCACTATTTTTATGGTTTATTTCATCTCAGGCTATATCTTCTTCATCTAAACGCGTTCCCAGATGCACCCTCAGCTGTGCTGCTTCGGAGCCCGGGGTGCGCTTTCCCGCTTTTTCATCTCCAAATATATCATGCATGTCAATGGTCACCCAAGGATGCCAAGGACCTTGCAAAATGGAGGAAAATAGCCAGAACAGTTTGAATGATTTGGTTATGGTTTTACGATGTATTTGTGCGAAAAGTTTTACAACCAGCCGCCGCCCGGCGTTAACCCTCCTTGGGAATGCAATTGTAGCACGGGATGTTTGTGCTTAATCCTTTATTCGCCTCTTACGAAATCCACAGGAAGACATGGTGTGGTATTATTCTACCCCGGAACCACACATCTCAGGCTATATCTACCCCGTAAAAGACAATAAAGTATGGATAAACATTTTGCGAGAGGTGAGAACAATTTATAATTTTGGACCATATTAATAATAGATAGTCCTTTGAAATTTTCACCTATATGGCTCATTGTAATAGGTAGCTATCGCTGCTCTAACACTAAATAAGAAATTAAGTTAGTAATTTAGAGAAAGTAGATGAACCTCGTCACGTGCGAGCTAAACTCGCTCTTAGTCTTTAGTTTTATTCGGCCTTTGACATCCATTGTCCTTGCAGTCGGTATGTATAATGTCTAACAAAATGTGCCAACTGTAATTAATTTGATTTTAAGTTAGTTAATTGTTATTAAGGTTTAATTATTATGATTAGATATTGACTAATTGTTATTATAAAAATATTTTGCAATTTCTAATTTAATTTTTGACATGTTATTTGATTTTTCTTTCTATACATGCATACATGATGACGTGTAAACTTTTTTACGTATAAAGATGATTATGATTATATCGAAATATGAATAATATTTTTTTGCTTTCCATACAAACTCGGATCAGCTGATCTGCAAAAATTACTTTTCATATTTCGATATTCCTTGGAGAAAGTTGCTTAGTAGCCTGGACTGAATTCACCCTTAATATAGTTTCAGTATATGTATATAGACCCTGTATATTTTAAATGTCTAGTAATAAAACCAACCAAGGATCGAAACAAAGATAAAGTTACAATTATACACACCATGTCCCCAATGTCGTCCGTATCGATGCGGAGCGGCGCGGTGCGCGGCCACTCTCTGCTGTGCTCGTCTGCTCTCTGCTGCTGGGAGTCTTCGTGCAGCGCCTTCTGCAGCGCAATCAGCAGCCGGTCCAGGACCAGCGCCGCCCGCTTCTGGGGCACTATTATCTGCTGCTAGGAAATACAATTTAACAATCTTACTTTATGATGCTACTTAATCTATGATAAAATAATCTATATGGAGAAAGCCAGGGCTTCCTTGTACTGGCCTCTGTAAGTGCGGGGAGATTCCTGCGATCTTAATTAAAATAAATATGTATATAGTTTTCACTGGACTTGACTGGTAGTTTCAATATGTTGCTTGAATGCCGATACATTTACCAATAAGTTTCAGCTTCTGTGCTTCGAAAGGTACGTTAAGCCGTTGGTCCTGATCAACATATTGTAAAAACGGAAAAAAGACTCTCTTTACCCGACTACGGAGAAGCAGAAAGGAGGGTTATGGTTTTGACCAGTATGTATGTATGCATGTTTTTTACTCCACGAAACAAGTAACTACTACCCATTAGCGCTAAGCTGACGGAAAGGAACGCGCATATTAAGTTTGCCGGTTCGTATTATGCGCGTTCCTTTCCGTCAGCGGCAAACTTAGCGTGAACGGGTAGTACTTCTTTCATGGAGTAAGACGCAGTGAGCTGTAACTCAGAAACTACTGACTCTACTATAATGAATTAGGTGTCATATTGTAGCTCAATGTATAAGATATTTAAGCTTTTTAGACTATTTTATTATAACTCTTGTCATTTACTGTAAATGGAGCAAGACTGAAAAAAGTGTACTTATTTTTATAATTTTGATGATTTAGTCCTTAAAAAGTTAACTCCTTAGTCTTATAGTTAGTAGAAGAAAACCAGAATAAGGGAGATAAAAGGGGGAGTGGGTCAGCGTGTTTCCATATCGACATTGAAGCACATATATGAGAACTACATTCATGCCAAGTTTCATCCTTTCTTCCGGATGGGACCATAAAATTGTATTTTGTATGGGCAAGGACCCGTACTAAATAGGTACCTACCTACTAAGTAGTGTGTAAGTCCAATATTGTAACTTTAAGTGATAAAATAAAAAAATATTTATTTTTCACTAGTAAAGTAAAGTTGTCGATTACATTAGGTTTCGCATTTCACAGCTTCTATTTGTTACGATAGAAGACTCAAGCAGTCTAAAGTACCTCATTTACGACAGAAAGTGTTGAATAAACAAGTGTACACTACATGATAAATATATGTACATGATTGATAGACAACACATAATTGGAGTTAACACGAAGAAATCGACTTCATACGCAAACAGTGGGTGCGTCTAGTAAATAGTAAACAAATTAAATTTCGTAGGTTGAAAAATAGTTACCTACACGAGTGTGCTTGTGGCGTGGGTTACCGTCCACAATACCAGGAATTTCGCGTTACTGAGTTTACGTCAAAACTGAACAACAAAGCACAACCCACGAATTATAAATATGTATCCTCAAAGTAAAAGTAGTTTTGAATATAAATTAAGTGTATGGCTTGGAGCTAAATTAGAATATGTGGAATGTCTTTCACAGGGTTGACCTGTGATAGACATACTCCATTGAAGTACTTACTCATATGAGTAACCCACATTTTTTTAGGTAAATAATGGGGCTTAGCACTTGAAAATAAACAATTATAGCCTGGCTGCGACCACGAAGAATTCAATTCTTTCAGAACCTCAGTCCCGGCCGACAAATAATAAGGTACGAGTTAAGTTATTATACATAATGCAATAGTTGTTTTAGCAAAATTTCTGCCTTTTCACACAGTCACAGTAATCATCATATTTTCAAAATACCATGGTCTTATAAGACCACATTTGCAAAACACCTCATTCTCTAAACATCATATTTTCAACTCTAGTAATGGTTGCTGTGTTGCCACAGCATAAATACAGTATACCTAAATGAAACTGTAGTTTTGTTATAGCAGATTCCTAAGTAACCTTCCTATGAGAAAAAACAATTTCATCATTGCCATGTCAGACAATTTACAATATTATACTCCTCTAATTAATATATCTAGTGCTTTCCTATACTATGTTGGGCAAGTCGTTCCATAACTTAATCACTAGTGGCTCTGTGAGCTGTAAACTTCGCGACTCACGTCCGTTAAAGTCATCGAATAAAAAAGTTGTTCAGACAAAAAAGTTGTTCAAAAAAAAATGTTGCGTCTTAATAAGAATAACAAAAAAGTTTAATGACTTATTAAAAAAAAAATCCATGGCTGAAATATGATTATTGTAAAGTTTTAACCCCCCATATCCATATCTCCGCAATTTTGAATAATTTCCAAAATGAATCGACAAAAATGTTTTATATCGACACTATCTACATCTACACTAATATTATAAAGAGGAAAAAATTGTACCTATTTTTGTATGTTTGTATTTTTGTAATGAATAGGCTCAAAAAGTACTGGGCCGATTTAAAAAATTCTTTCACCGTTGGAAAGCTACACTATTCCCGAGTGACATAGGCTATGTGTGTACCACGGGCGAAGCCGGGGTGGACTGCTAGTCATACATATAATAAAACAGTAAAAATCGCGTGTCTGTACATTTAATATATTTATCAAAAAAATAGTGTTGGCGATAAAAAAAAAGTAACTGAACACAAAAAAGACAAAAAAAAATATTTGTCTGTCTGTCTGTATGTTCACGCTAATCTCCGAACTTACTAGATGGATTTATATACGGTTTTCAAAAATAGGTTAAGCTCAACTCGGAGCAACATATAGGCTTTGTTTCATTTGAATCGGATGTCAGAGAAAAAAGTTATCGTAATTTAAAGATTTTTGATACGCCGCTTATCTGTTAAAAATTGTGTATAAGAATATCACTAAATGGACCGATTTTAAAGCTTACCAGGCATAGTAATAAAACTGAATTACACGCGGACGAAGTCGCGGGCACCAGCTAGTACTTAATATCGAACCGGCTTATAAAATTTCACGAGAATCGGTTAAGAAATGCGACCTGTAGGCGAGAACAAACCGACTGACAAACTGACGGACAAAAGCATTTTTGGCCAATTTCGAAACTGAGACGCTTCGCTCGCTCCGTTCGCTTGGGCAATCAGAAAGCGCCTCCATCCAATGACCTACGTAACGGTTGCGGCGCAATCGCAAGAGAAAATCATTAGGTAATTTACAGTTGCTGGCATTATCATCATCATCCGAGCGTATTCCCGATTGCATCCTAAGCAGTAACGCTGTAGAGCCCGGGGTCCGCTGGACACTTAAGGCTACATCCTAGTACGCGCGTGCTATCCGCCTAATAGGAAAAACATGTAATGCTAATAAGGCGATTATTTCCGTACATGCGGACCCAGAGTGTGGTCTACCACAATACGCTATTTTGCAACAAGTCAAATCAGATACTTTTTTATTAATGTCAAAAACAATCATTTTTCATGGGATTTGTATGAAATATCGACTTATGACGTCATAGTCCCTTGGAGTCAAATAGCGCTGTTAATATTTGCTTTTCTGCATTAGTAAATCTAAAATCACGTTCAAAGTGGATGTGATCAATGACAAGTGGCATTATTGTGTGACGTTTTATTCTATTAACAGTACCAAATAATTTATTTTTGACCCAAAAATAACAAAATAACACCAAACATCAAAAGTCAAATTCCAAAATGTTTACTATCGTAGAATATTCAAATATACCACCAAATGTTCAATCAAGTGCAATGCAATGTAATTTAACTTTAAATAATCAGTTTCACATACGTGTTTTATCACGTTTGACACCAAAGCTTCATTGGCACCAAAAATAAAGCGCTCCGAAACCAGATGACACCATTTTCTGTGATCTTAAGAGGTATTTTACATTTGGTTGGCCGTCTCGCTCGCACAAACATTTTTAAAGATTATAAAAAAATTAGTCTCATTTTTAGAAAAGTGTTACATTATTCTACACAATTATATCGTGGATATTTTAGACATGTTTTTTATTGTGTAGATATTGACTACATCGTAAGTTAGTTGATAAAAGATTTAAAAGTTTTGATGAATGAATGTAAAACATCCACGATATAATTATGTAGAGTGATAATATTAATGATATTGATTGTGCGAGTGAGAAAGCCAGCTAAGTGTGAAATGCCTCTTAAATTGTAAAAATAGGAAAAAATATTCAAAAAATCCCTAGCACTTACTGAATTGTCTTGGAAGGAGGGCGAGGGCGCGGCCAGTGCCGTGGACAGCGCCACGAGCAGCAACGGGAGCGAGCCACACATCATCTTCTGCTGCTCATCACACGAGGAACACCTGTACATTCGTAACAGTTAATATTGCTCGAGCGATCTTTGAGGAATTTACTTCGAGTCCGTAAAGGGCAAGATATATGTGATAAGATGTTCTACAACGTGGAAGGGACATACCCGTAATAAATCGAACCTCGAGCTATATAGGTCGAGGTTCGATTTAAATTTTTAATTTCATTATACTGTATTTAATTTATAAATATGAAATTAAAAAACAGCCAAAGAACAAACAAAAATTTTGGCAATTCCATACAAAACTGTGCAGCCGCCCGGACGATTTGTATGGAAATGCCAAAAATTTTTTTTGTTCTTTGTCTGTTATTTTAATTTCATTATACTATAGTGATCTAGTATAGCCCGTGGTTTGATTTATTACGGGTATGTCCCTTCCACGTTGTATATTATAAAAGAGAGAAATAATATTTTTATAAAAAAAACACCAGTATTTTAACCGACTTTAAAGAAAAAGGACGGTATTAATTCGTCGGATTACTCGAAGTTGCCTGCGCCGATGAAAGGTCATACTTTTCAGGTGGTCTAATAGAATGTTTATTAAAAATTATTTGTTTTTTAATGAAAATAACTGAAAAAAATATGTCGTGTAAGTATACAATTGTTTGAATATAGATTGAATATGATATTGAGCTTGGTTTTGTGTTTTGAAAAAATATCAATAACTATGCCTATAAAGAAAGGATATGCAGATTAAAGTGAAACGTGACATGTTTTGTACAACATGTTCGCGAGAGCAAAATACTCGTATTAACTATATATACTCGTATTATTTACGTATTAACTATATTATTAGTTACTCCTTGAAAAAAACAGGTCTTTGATGTCAGCGTCACAATGTTTTTTACTTTACACAATATAAACGCTGGTGACTGGTGGTGGCGGTAGTAAAATATTGAAATACTAGCAGTCCACCCCGGCTTCGCCCGTGGTACACACATAGCCTATGTCACTCGGGAATAGTGTAGCTTTCCAACGGTGAAAGAATTTTTTAAATCGGCCCAGTACTTTTTGAGCCTATTCATTACAAACATACAAACATACAAAAATAGGTACAAATCTTTCCTCTTTATAATATTAGTATAGATTTATGTCACTTGTAGTCAACAACACACAAAGCGACACATAAAAGAGCTTGAAAGTTCTTGGGAGGGATTGGAGGGATAGTTTCAGCTGTTATAATTAGATGGAAGTCATAAAGCTACTCGTATGTCAGACGCCAAAAACTCTGGTCACACACTATGAAGAAAATAAATGAAAGAACAAAAAAAATATCAGTGGAGTTTATGCGACTAAAAGGTGAATTCATTAGATTATCATCTCTATATACTTTATACATAGATACAATGTCTAATTGCTAAGGCTTGGAGGCGTAGATTACCTTATTGTATTGTGATATATAAAATGTGTCATTGTTATTTACGGGCGGCATACTTGAATTTTCCGGGGTCCAGTGCTGCCCTCACATCATTTAAAATTTTGCAACTACCAAGTACTAGATAACCCTTCAAAGTATTTTATGAACTGCTGTTTACAGTTTATAATGAGAACGTTAAGCTTTACTACGCACATTAGCCAAAAGTGACCTTTTTACGCATATGTGCGTAGTAAAGCTTAATGTTCTCACTTTAAACTGAAAACAGTAGTTCATAAAATACTTTGAAGGGTTATCTAGGACTTGGTAGTAGCAAAATTTTAATTAATGTCTCCGTTTTCTTAGAAATGATTTATTTAAAATGGGGGCAGCACTAGACCCCGGTAAATTTAGGTACGGCCTTAACACCTTGCTTACTACAGTCGTTGTAGCACTTGCTACTTTCCTTATACAATATGCTAAGATCTTCGTAGCACTTACTACGACACGTGTCGAACTTATTACTTGCTACGATCCTCGTAGCCATCGTAGAATTCGCTACGACGGTCGTAGTGCTTGCAGTTACAAGTTGCATACTATAATATAAAAGATGTCGTTGTCATTTTACACCTTGCTTGCTACGGTTATTGTAGCACTTGCTACTTTCCTTATAGAAAATACTACGAAATTCGTAGTACCTACTACGACTTATATGTAGATCTTATTACATGATACAAACATCGTAGCTATCGTAGAATTTGCTACAACGTTCGTAGTGCTTGCTACAAATCGAGTAAATCTTAGTAGGTACGAGTATATTTGTACTTGCTATGATCCAAGGACGACTATGATCGTTGCAGCATTTAAACGTTTGTATTTATAGTTTTGCCTGGATTTGTATTATGCATACAAATATATTTTCATCCATTCTCTTTTATTTTATTCTGTATATACAGACAGATAGAAATAAAAACGATAGAAAAAATAAAAATGCGTCTTACAAATTGAGTAGATAAGATAACGTCATCAAAGTATTTGAGGAGGATCATACGAATCCTTTATGTGTCCACCATAAGCTCCATACAAGAGGGTGACAAGGACAAGCTCCCACTCCTCGCTCGGATTACTATCTTGATTACTCAATGTGTGTCGCATCTTTTTTTTAACCTACTTTAAAAAAGAAGGACTCTTTTATTTATTTTTACTCCGGGGTTCCAAAACAAGAGAAGTAGGTAAAAAGGGAATATGTGGATCTGATTCCATTTGGACTTGAATTTTTAGAACACTTAGGTGCTGAAGCAAAAAAAAATGTAAAATGTACAATGGATTCGCTTAGCTATCGGGCGGGGGAATGCTGCTGGCATTTTGGGCATGTTGCCTCATGCCTTTGGATGATTTTTTTTTATAATTATAAGTTTAGTTTAAATCTTAGATATAATTTAGTTTAAGTATTGTTTGTTTTGTTTATTCCCACTTCAAATGACTAAAAAATAAAATTTTTGTCATAAAAACATCCAAAGATAAATAAATGACACCAGAGGTCCCGGGTTTGATCCCCGGTCAGGTCAAGATGGAAAATGATATTTTTCAAATTGACCTGGGTCTTGGATGTATATAGTGTTATAGTATTTATATATGGATTTGTTATAAGATATAGTATCATTGAGTTAGTATCCCATAACACAAGTCTCGAACTTAATTTGGGGCTAGCTCAATCTGTGTGATTTGTTCGTATATATTTTTTTATTTTATTTTTTATTTTGTAATGTAAAGTACCTACATATTATACAACGAGATAATGAAGTAACGTAAAACGTCTCAGGTTGTAACTCAGCCCATGAAACTGAACAACTTTTGTTCTACAACATTCCCAAAATGCCAAAAATAAAATTCAGATTTTCATACAAATTGACTCGATCAGCAGCAGCAGCAGCTTGTATGAAAATTCATTTTTTTTTATTTCGTGAAAGTGGTAGAACAAAAGTTGTTCAGTTTCATGGGCTGAGGTATCGTTTGAGAGGTTTTGCGTTTGGCAATTCCATACAAAACTGTGCAGCCGCCCGGACGATTTGTATGGAAATGCCAAAAATTTTTTTTGTTCTTTGTCTGTTATTTTAATTTCATTATACTATAGTGATCTAGTATAGCCCGTGGTTTGATTTATTACGGGTATGTCCCTTCCACGTTGTATATTATAAAACAGAGAAATAATATTTTTATAAAAAAAACACCAGTATTTTAACCGACTTTAAAGAAAAAGGACGGTATTAATTCGTCGGATTACTCGAAGTTGCCTGCGCCGATGAAAGGTCATACTTTTCAGGTGGTCTAATAGAATGTTTATTAAAAATTATTTGTTTTTTAATGAAAATAACTGAAAAAAATATGTCGTGTAAGTATACAATTGTTTGAATATAGATTGAATATGATATTGAGCTTGGTTTTGTGTTTTGAAAAAATATCAATAACTATGCCTATAAAGAAAGGATATGCAGATTAAAGTGAAACGTGACATGTTTTGTACAACATGTTCGCGAGAGCAAAATACTCGTATTAACTATATATACTCGTATTATTTACGTATTAACTATATTATTAGTTACTCCTTGAAAAAAACAGGTCTTTGATGTCAGCGTCACAATGTTTTTTACTTTACACAATATAAACGCTGGTGACTGGTGGTGGCGGTAGTAAAATATTGAAATACTAGCAGTCCACCCCGGCTTCGCCCGTGGTACACACATAGCCTATGTCACTCGGGAATAGTGTAGCTTTCCAACGGTGAAAGAATTTTTTAAATCGGCCCAGTACTTTTTGAGCCTATTCATTACAAACATACAAACATACAAAAATAGGTACAAATCTTTCCTCTTTATAATATTAGTATAGATTTATGTCACTTGTAGTCAACAACACACAAAGCGACACATAAAAGAGCTTGAAAGTTCTTGGGAGGGATTGGAGGGATAGTTTCAGCTGTTATAATTAGATGAAAGTCATAAAGCTACTCGTATGTCAGACGCCAAAAACTCTGGTCACACACTATGAAGAAAATAAATGAAAGAACAAAAAAAATATCAGTGGAGTTTATGCGACTAAAAGGTGAATTCATTAGATTATCATCTCTATATACTTTATACATAGATACAATGTCTAATTGCTAAGGCTTGGAGGCGTAGATTACCTTATTGTATTGTGATATATAAAAGGTGTCATTGTTATTTACGGGCGGCATACTTGAATTTTCCGGGGTCCAGTGCTGCCCTCATTTTAAATAAATCATTTCAAAGAAAACGGAGACATTAATTAAAATTTTGCTACTACCAAGTCCTAGATAACCCTTCAAAGTATTTTATGAACTACTGTTTTCAGTTTAAAGTGAGAACATTAAGCTTTACTACGCACATATGCGTAAAAAGGCCACTTTTGGCTAATGTGCGTAGTAAAGCTTAACGTTCTCATTATAAACTGTAAACAGCAGTTCATAAAATACTTTGAAGGGTTATCTAGTACTTGGTAGTTGCAAAATTTTAAATGATGTCTCCGTTTTCTTTGAAATGATTTATTTAAAATGGGGGCAGCACTAGACCCCGGTAAATTTAGGTACGGCCTTAACACCTTGCTTACTACAGTCGTTGTAGCACTTGCTACTTTCCTTATACAATATGCTAAGATCTTCGTAGCACTTACTACGACACGTGTAGAACTTATTACTTGCTACGATCCTCGTAGCCATCGTAGAATTCGCTACGACGGTCGTAGTGCTTGCAGTTACAAGTTGCATACTATAATATAAAAGATGTCGTTGTCATTTTACACCTTGCTTGCTACGGTTATTGTAGCACTTGCTACTTTCTTTATAGAAAATACTACGAAATTCGTAGTACCTACTACGACTTATACGTAGATCTTATTACATGATACAAACATCGTAGCTATCGTAGAATTTGCTACAACGTTCGTAGTGCTACAAATCGAGTAAATCTTAGTAGGTACGAGTATATTTGTACTTGCTATGATCCAAGGACGACTATGATCGTTGCAGCATTTAAACGTTTGTATTTATAGTTTTGCCTGGATTTGTATTATGCATACAAATATATTTTCATCCATTCTCTTTTATTTTATTCTGTATATACAGACAGATAGAAATAAAAACGATAGAAAAAATAAAAATGCGTCTTACAAATTGAGTAGATAAGATAACGTCATCAAAGTATTTGAGGAGGATCATACGAATCCTTTATGTGTCCACCATAAGCTCCATACAAGAGGGTGACAAGGACAAGCTCCCACTCCTCGCTCGGATTACTATCTTGATTACTCAATGTGTGTCGCATCTTTTTTTTAACCTACTTTAAAAAAGAAGGACTCTTTTATTTATTTTTACTCCGGGGTTCCAAAACAAGAGAAGTAGGTAAAAAGGGAATATGTGGATCTGATTCCATTTGGACTTGAATTTTTAGAACACTTAGGTGCTGAAGCAAAAAAAATGTAAAATGTACAATGGATTCGCTTAGCTATCGGGCGGGGGAATGCTGCTGGCATTTTGGGCATGTTGCCTCATGCCTTTGGATGATTTTTTTTTATAATTATAAGTTTAGTTTAAATCTTAGATATAATTTAGTTTAAGTATTGTTTGTTTTGTTTATTCCCACTTCAAATGACTAAAAAATAAAATTTTTGTCATAAAAACATCCAAAGATAAATAAATGACACCAGAGGTCCCGGGTTTGATCCCCGGTCAGGTCAAGATGGAAAATGATATTTTTCAAATTGACCTGGGTCTTGGATGTATATAGTGTTATAGTGTTTATATATAGATTTGTTATAAGATATAGTATCATTGAGTTAGTATCCCATAACACAAGTCTCGAACTTAATTTGGGGCTAGCTCAATCTGTGTGATTTGTTCGTATATATTTTTTTATTTTATTTTTTATTTTGTAATGTAAAGTACCTACATATTATACAACGAGATAATGAAGTAACGTAAAACGTCTCAGGTTGTAACTCAGCCCATGAAACTGAACAACTTTTGTTCTACAACATTCCCAAAATGCCAAAAATAAAATTCAGATTTTCATACAAATTGACTCGATCAGCAGCAGCAGCAGCTTGTATGAAAATTCATTTTTTTTTATTTCGTGAAAGTGGTAGAACAAAAGTTGTTCAGTTTCATGGGCTGAGGTATCGTTTGAGAGGTTTTGCGTTATTTAATTAACACGTTATATAGTGTTTAAATATATGAGGGTCACAAAGGATTGGCAGAAGTCGTCAATTTGAATAACGTTTTATGGGATCCACAGCCAAAACTTTTTACATTCTGGGGATAAAAAAGAAACGACGGGTTGCACTCCGGGAGTGCCAGCAGGAGTGAAAAATTGAATATTAACGTTGTGTATTGATTTGTACGACGATAATTCGAGTAGTTTTGATCAGAGCTTTATGAACTTTGGTAGGCGTGTAGATGTAGCCAATAGAATTTTTAATTTCAAACATGAGCCATATCTGTCAAGGGGTTGCCGAATTAATGGGTTCGCGAGTTCACCGTTCAGGGCGAACTACTAGTTTATACAGTAAAAAAACGACGGGTTGCACTCCGGGAGTGCCGGCAGAAGTGAAAACTTGAATATTAACGTTGTGCATTTTTGATATTTTGGAATGGTTAGGGAATAATTTTGCACGAATTGCTTTAATTATCAGTATAAAAGTACTATCATTTATGTGGTAGAATACAATATTTATTTATTGCGCTATCGTACACAAACATGACAATTTATATTACATTAAAAAGTTTATCTCTCAGCTAAACGAAACAGCAGGCGCAGGCATACATTTTCGCCGCGCCGCAGAAAGAGAGGGGGATACTTCCTCTCCTACGCCGCGCCGGCTGTCTACTCTCCGTCTTACGAATTTTCGATCCTGACGCGAGTTTAACATTTTTTACCCATTACAAAAAGTGCACAACGCCGCTAAAGAAGTTTTCACTTCAAAAATCATACAAAAGTGTTCAGCTAACCGGATGATAGCAGAACGACATTTTTTTAAATCTAAAATATTTTCTTGTGTTTGAGTGTGTCTCTGCAGTTTTCCACAAATAAAGGACTTATCTATCTATCTACCCAAAACTAGGATTTTGGAAAAATATAGATAAATAGGCACTTCACTTAAAAAAAAATATACATCATGTTTCGTATTTTCTACTGGATAAGAAGATTGAGATATAGCAAAGTTGACTAATTGAAATATATTTTAACTCAAATAATAATATAATAAAAAGCCTTCAAAAAAAGACTTCAATACCAGAAAATATAAATATTCAAACAATTGTTTACTTAGACGACATATTTTTCTAGTTATTTTCGTTTACAAAACAAACGACAGCCGATTGTAATATAATTTCTATGGGACCACATGGAAAGTATACTCTTTCAAAAATAAAAGAATTTTTCAAATCAGGCCGTGCGAATAATCGGGGAACATACATAAAAAAAAAAAATTCCGACGAATTGATAGCCTCCTCCTTTGTTGAAGTCGGTTAAAAACAAGACTAACCGCTACTACCACCACTGTTAGAGACGTTATCAAATAATGGAACAAAAATAATAGTTCTTTGTGGAAATTGGCACCTCCAATTAGTTAAATTGCATCTACCTATAAGCTTACAAAAGGCTACGGCCAATTAAAAAACGGCAACAAGGCCGTCACATGTAGATAGGTATTTTTTGACGTTATGATATTTAAAAATTAAATTAAGTATTACCTACAATAGTCGATATTGTTGGGCATTAGATATGTAAATTTAATTAGTGTGTAAAACAAAAATATATTTCGCGTTTCGCGGGCTCTAAGCAGAGAGATTCCAGGGCCTGAATACTCAAAGGCCACTTTTAACGTCATGGTGGCCGAGAAGGTGGAATAAGGAATCAAAATAGTAATGGGTTGCTAGCCGCATCCCCTACTAACACGATTCACATTTCACCCATCCCTTCGACCGGCTTTTACGATCTGCGCAGGAATAGAAGCAGCTGGTATATTCTAAATTTTTGTAATTTTTCAGACTAGTATAAAATTTTAATATAATTTAAATAAATTTAAAGTTAAAATAAAATGTTGCAGACCCAGCCAGTAACAATGTGCTAGAACGAGTATAATAAAAAGCAAACATCTAAAAATAAAATATTAAAAAGTAATAAAAAACAGTAGACTCACAACAATAACAAATCCGCAGAGTGTTGCCAAGTTGCACGGTGAATGTTCGCGATATCCGGCGTCCGGCCGATGCAGCGAGTGGTGCGCGCGGCGTCGACTGCTTGTTTAGGCGGGCGCCGCCGCCCAGCCGCTTTATAAACCCGGCCCGCCTGACTCCACGGCCTATTGACGGTAGGTACCCTATTTACATTCATTCTTAGTTTCCTTTTAAGCTATTTATTTTTAATAGACCATCATACATGGTAAAGCCTGCCTGTCTCCTAAGCCTGCGGTGAGTTGTCGACTTTACTACCAGGGGATAAATACGTTATTAAACTGGTGACTTAAACTTCACTATTTTTGCAAATGCTATTTAATAAATTAAAACAATGGTTCATAGTTAGCATCACTGTAGCGTCATGTACAGGCTATTTCACTATTTTTGCATTTAACTGTTATTAAAAAAAATACACAATAATTTAAAAAGTTATTTAATAGCTGTGTGAAATTTATTAAATTAAAACAATGGTACATAGTTGTTAGCATCACTGTAGCCTCATAAACGGGCTTCTGTACTATTTTTGCATCCAACTGTTATTAAAAAAAAATTACACAATAATTTTAAAAAAACAATGGTACAATGTTGCATTGTTAGCGTCACCATAGTGGGCTTAGGCTCAGCCCAACGTTTTCATTTCAATTACTCAGATATTCTTTGCAAACTAGGTAAATACGTATTTACCTAGTACATCTTTAGGTTTTTTTGTAAACAGCTTCCTTATTATCGGTTTCCAGTAGATACTTATTTTATTCAAACTAAAGGAACATTTTTCAGCAAGTAATAATTTCCAGCAAGATTTTTTTTGCTACACTTAGGAATTATTATTATTTTAAGAAAAGCTCCGAACCATCTTAATTTTTTATTTCTCAATTTTTAAGGTTCCGTACAAAAAATGAAAAAACGGAACCCTTATAGGATTACTCGTGCGTCTGTGTGTCCGTCCGTCTGTCACAGCCAATTTTCACCGAATCTACTGGACAGAATCAGGTGAAATTTGGTAGGATGGTGTAATCCTATGACCCAAATACATATATGCAAAGTAAATAAATATTATTTTAAAATAAGGGTCATTTTCGGGGGAAAAATTAGGAAATAAAAGTTTTGCAAAACTTACTATGTTATATATCAAATGAAAGGGCTTGTTATAAGGATTTCAAATATATTTTTGTTATTGTAAAATAAATAGTTTTGATTTTATTCAAGAAAGAAGACGAAAATCCACCATTCCCCCCCCCCCCCTGATCTCCGAAAGTACTGAGCCTAAAATTTTAAAAACAATACAAAAAGTTAATTGCTTCAGTCCACACCGCTCCCTTACAGTATTAATTCTAATCTGATCTTTCAAAGTTACACCACACATTCTCCTCAGCGCTTGTACTAATATGTATTCTGTGTCAGCGCTCTCATTTTGACTTCATTCATCATCATCATCAGGTCTTTTTTTGTCTCCACAGCAGAAGCATCTCTGTACTATCAGAGCCATATATTAGCCAGAGCAGTCAGAGGACTACACTTCAGTAATTTCGACTACATTATCCTACTTTTGTACATACACAAGCGTCGGTATCAACACTCCATTAGGACCAGCTCGCAGTACTATGTTGGACACCTTCGTGCTGTTCCATAGGAATGCAGTACTCCATTCACTTGATATCCCGCATTCACTCTTCTTATACAGGTACAATACACTATTCTATATAATTTTGTGCTCCCAAACCACCATCCCAAATACACAAACTCTTTCACTTGTTCCACTCCCGATGTCTTATTTCCACCATTGGCCAGCTCTACACCGACTATAAAAAATATATCATTCTGTTATACATTCATTCCTCTGGAATACCATTACCTATTTGACTCTTATGTATTCTGTGCCATTACTATCGAGTTACTTACATTAATTTTCATTTTCTTTTTTCTCCAAATAAAAGCCGCATTCAAAACCGTTATCATCTTCTGTAATTCCTCCTCTCACTCGCCTCCCTCTAGATGCTGGAAGACGCATTGTAAACCTGATACATTCAATATTTTAAACACTATAGCCTAGCCTATAACTATAGGTCTATTAATACTGTAGCCTAAGTCTACTCGTAGATAAAAATATAAGATTGTGGAACCGTGTAATCAACACTTGTCAAAGTGGTTTAATATTCTATTCCCAGTAGGATTCCCTAATGTTTTACGACCACGGCCATATCCTTAAGATAGTACCGTATCCCTTTATTTATGTTAACCATAGTCTCCAGGGTCCGACTCCCTGAAATACAACGTTTCTTTATTATTTTATTTATAATTATTTAGAGAAAACATGCGTGCCCCTCGAGGACCTCAAGCCCATTTTCTTGTCTTATTGTGTATTGTCGCATTAATGTAATGCTTATTAAATAAAATAGGTACTTTCGTATTTGCATTAATTCGAAACTGTCGGCATTATCGACTTAAGGCGAGATAGGTTTGTGTTTTTGAAAAATTACTGTAATTAAAATACCACAGTTTATTTCTCAAAAATGTTACATAGGAATCTTAAGACTTTTCTACAGACACCCACAATAGCCAAAACACGATTCAGCATTTTTGGTTCTATAGGAAAAAAAATCACAAACATACCTCTAAATTTGCCTAAAAAAGATATTAACGTAAAGGTGCCTATTACCGCCCTACAAAAATTTAACTCTATTACCGCTCGTTATTTTCAATCTTTCTAAAAAGATATTTAATATAAATTTCAGACCATTATTACTGAATACATTTTAGATAGGTTTATTATCCAACTTTCAGAATAAAGTTTAAGTGTGTAAATTATCAGTGAACGGAATAATAAAACAATCAGCGGGACTACCTCTGATCGGGTGCACGTTCCATAGTGATGCGCTCCGAGCCACGAAGGTATTCTTGATTTTTCTTAAGGAAATAACTTCAGTTTAAACCAATGTACGCACATGTGAATATATAAAGATTACAACTTATACATTTGTTTTCCATATTAACATCTAATTTTACTGTTTCCACTGTTTCTTCATATTTAAACCGAATTTTTAAATTAGAGCGGCATTAGAATCATATTTTTAATCATAAAAACGACCCATGGCGGTGTTAGACTTTTGACAGTAGTTAGAATTTTCGTTGATATATAATTATATATGTTATTTTAGTAAGTTTCTTTGAATAATTTTGTTCATAAATATATTCCGCGTAATTTGACCAATTAACACCATACTTTTTGCCTTAAGGATTTTTTTAAAGACACAATTAAACGTTACCAATGTAATTATGTATTGTATGGCTATATATTTTAATCAATCTTCATTTATGTGTTAATATCTTCAAGATATATATATATATATATATATATATATATATATATATATATATATATATATATATATATATATATATATATATATATATATATATATCTTGAATATATTAACACATAAATGAAGATTATATATAATTTATATATAATGAGATTATATATAATGAGATATATCTTGAATATATATATATATATATATAGTATAATATAATATTGATCACAAGATTAAGTGAATGTGATTCTATTCAAATAAATATTTTTTCAAGATATTATTTATTTTATTAGTCTATATGCTATGTGTATATGCTCGATCGTGTTTTGGATATTGTGCGTATCTGTAGAAAAATTTCAATTTTTTTGAAAAATAAACTGTAGTAGTTTATTTACAGTGATTTTTCAAAAACACACAGTATTCTTGGCTCTGAACTGACGGGGCCTTAAAGAGCAACGTTGGTAAAAAGATTTTTTAATAATCATAGATTACAGGTGTTTTTTACGTTAGGTACTAATCTCGGATTATAGCACACTATTATTATCTCCTCTTTCCTGTTCATCAACGCTGTTCATAGATATAGGTTGAATACTCAATAATGCAGTTATTGAAAAGAGTCGATATACGCTGTTAAACCATAAAGACCGCTATCGGAGGGATTATAGTACTCATTCATTATAACCCACGCGCAGCCGCTAGCCGTGTGAAAAATATCACATTATTATCATACATTTGATTATAGGTAGATACGTAAATTTAAATTGAAATTTATAGAGGTACAATACATACAGTAACTATAATATTTATTTCATGATGATCTGGGAGAAAAAAAAAACCAGCTCGTTATCTTCCCGCGCAGATCGCAAAATCCGATCGAGGAAATGGGCCAGAAATCCAGAATTGGAATTAAGTCTCAATCACTATTTTGATTTCCTTTTTCTACCTTCACGGCCATACGCTAAACGTTGGCCATGTTTATTGACTAGTGGTCGAATAATCGTGCGTGCACTTATTTGAGACTGATACGAGGCGGGGTAAAAATAAAACAAGGAGACAACTTTATTTAAAAATTATGATTTCAATACACTTCATCCAGCTTTTCTCAAGCTTTTCGATCCCTTCCGTAAAGTACGACTTAGGCAACCCTTCGAAATAGGCATTGGTTTCGAGCATGATCTCCTCGTTGGAGCTAAATCTTTTTCCACCGAGTCATTTTTTTTATTCGGAAGCAGAAAATAGTCGCAAAGGGCCAAATCGGGCGAATATGGTAGGTGATATAGCATCTCATATCGCAACTCATGGAATTTGGCCATGGCAATCGCGCAGATCGTTTTACCCTTCTCTAGGTAGTCAATATGGATTACCCCACGTGCATCCCAGAAAACTGTAGCCATCATCTTATTGGCCGATAAAAGTGCTTTGGCCTTCTTCGGAGCTGGTTCTTCCCTAGCAATCCATTGTTTCTTTTCGTTTCTAGGCTTCTGGTGTATGGTGGTGGATCCATGTTTCGTCTACCGTTATAAAACGACGCAAAAAATCAGGTTTATTCCGTTGTAACAAAGCCAAACCTGCCTCCGAAGTGGTAACTCGCATCCGTTTTTGATCAATAGTCAGTAAACGCGGCACCAATCGCGCGGAGAGCTTTTTCATATCTAAATGTTGGTGTAAGATATTGCGCACACGTTCGTCTGAGATGCCTACTATCTCGACTATCTTGCTCACTTTTACTCTTCGGTCGTTCAACACTATGTCATGGATTTTAGCGATCATCTCTGGAGAAGTGACCTCAACTGGGCGTCCTGGGCGTTCAGCATCACTTGTGCTTGTACGACCACACCGAAAATCCGTAAACCATTTATGAATCATTTTGATCAACGGAGCAGAGTTCCCATAATATTTAGCAAGCCTTCGTTTCGTTTCCGTAATAGTGTTTTTTGCGTAAAAAATAATGTTTATTCAACACTCGAAATTCACTTTTCTCTATCTTTGCGAAAATGCGTTCGATTGTTTTTATTTAACGGCTGTCAAAAAAAAACTAACCAGCGGTACTGGCTGAAAATTTAAATATAGTCCCTCAAAAGAGTTGTGAACAAGGAGGTTACTTGCAATTTGCGATAATTTTATTCTAAAATAGATTTTTACCAGACTTATCACTCCGTCCTTGTATTTATTTTAATCAGGTTGGTGGGTGTACAATGCTGTTTTATGTACTCGCGTGAAGTTTAGGCAAATAAGCGCCCGATTATCCGACCACCTTAGTATCTAGTCTACACCGTCAGGCAAGGATATAGGATATATAGACAAAAAAATAATGTAAAGTACTGACGTACAGAGCGGATGCTTGCAGCGTCCACCGCGGCTTTGAACACTGAAACTCACACATTCACGTGTGCACAGATGTAAAGTTTCGTTTGTAGTAGTATTTGCATAAATATTACTCCGCTTGTATAAAGCGCCATACCTGTGATACAGACGTGAAAGTGTATACGCTTATAGTGTAGTGTAGAATATAATGTAGGGCTATATACAACGTGAAAGGGACATACCCGTAATAAATCGAACCACGGTCTATACAAGATCATTATAGTATAATGAAATTAAAATAACAGTAAAAAAAAATGCCATTCATTTCCATACAAAAGCCCGGGCGACATGAATGGGAATGTAGATTTTTTGTTTTGTTTTTAGGGTTCCTACAAAAAATGAATAAACGGAACCCTTATAGGATCACTCGTGCGTCTGTCTGTCCGTCCGTCTGTCACAGCCAATTTGCTCCGAATCTACTGGACCGAATCAGGTAAAATTTAGTACGATAGTGTAATCCTATGACCCAAACACATATGTGCAAAGTATTTTTTTTTTAATAACTTCTTCGGTCACTTTCGGGGCACAAATTAGGAAATTTAAAAAAAAGTTTGCAAACCTTACTGTGACATATAACAAATGAAAGGGCTTGTTATGAGGATCTCAAATATATTTTTGTTATTATTGTAAAATGAATAGTTTTGATTTTATTCATGAAAGAAGACGAAAATTGACCATTCCCCCTAACCCCTGATCTCCGAAAGTACTAAGCCTAAAATTTTGAAAACAATACAAAATATAGTTCATTGCTTGTAAATTGCAGGGAAACCTATAAGAATTCAATCAATTGTACGGAACCCTCTACACGCGAGTTTAACTCGCACTTGGCCGGTTTATTTGACTGTTATTTTAATTTCATTATACTATAATGATCTAGTGTAGCCCGTGGTTCTATTTTTTAGGGGTATGTCCCTTCCACTTTGTATAGCGATTAGTAAGTAAGTAACACTTTATTGCACCAAAAATACATATATATAATATTCAAAAATATGTACCTATGTACAGTATAGCTAAATTACAATAGTATGAATATATAAAATAGTAATACAGTATAGGCGATAGTTACTTATTCTATGAATCTTCATAATACGAGGAGGAAAACACAAGATAAAAAGAGAAAACTCAGTAAGTCACAAAGTGAGAGAGCTTAGCGGCGTTGCGTCATCATTATTACCCCAACTACGAAGGACGTGTGAAATATTTCGTGTGTACTCGTATGGGATGGGAAGTTATAAAGAGGTCGACCGCGACATAGGCAGTAGGCGGGTCTCGTAAATGCAACAAGGGAACTCAGCGCCGCTAATGTGCCGGCCGTGTCGCCCAGCAGGGGGCTATAGCCTGATCATTTGGGCCACTCTACGGCTACTAGCATTAAAGAGTGATTACCTACCTACGTGATATTGATGCTGCTGGACTAAACATCTATTTATACAAGCCTTTCAAAATACGTTGGCCTGTCACATTTGTACACATATAAATAATTCAGGCAATCGTGTTTTTTTAGACGTAGGCTCTTGAAATATAAATATGATTTTACGAGTATTTATTCTAAAATAAGGGGTAGGATCTGTATTATTGTACAATATTTGTTGTTTGTAATAACAAACTTACTCTTGACAAAACAAAATTTGCGGAGGCAATGGTTAGCGAAGGCTAGGCTAAAGATGATTTGTTGCAGCAGAAGATGGGAGTTTAATATATTAGACAATCTCTTTATAATTATAAAATGCTCTTGTGGGAATTATCTACTTGTAACTTATTAAGTATATTCTATTCATATATATAGTATAGAAGCATTTGAAATGTAGGCATATAGACGTATGCTATCAATTAGCTGGACGCAGAAGGTATCTAACGTCAAAGTTCTGTAACGAATGGGCCAAAAGCGCACTCTTATGCTTACGGTAAAAAGGCGTAAAATTTCATACCTGGGTCATGTTATGTATGCGGTATAAAAAAAAGTTAAAAATTAAAGGGGGTCGTCATACAAAAAACGTGTTTTTTTTAGCGTTTTAAAACATTGTACGATGGTACGGAACCCTTCATGTACGAGTCCGACTCGCACTTGCCCGTTTATTTTGTATGACGACCCCCTTTAATTTTTAACTTTTTTATTTTTAGTATTTGTTGTTATAGCGGCCATAGTAATACATAATCGGTGAAAATTTCAAGTGTCTAGCTATTACGGTTCAAGAGATAGAGCCCTGTGACAGACGGACAGACAGACGGACAGACAGTGGAGTGTCAGTAATAGGGTCCCGTTTGCACCCTTTGGGTACGGAACCCTAAAAACTAGGTACAACATGACTGGTTGCGAAACTGCCATTCCATAATAAGTAAGTATTGTTTTTGAATTTTATAATATTTTAAATTCATACTAGTTACTGTCTATAGTCATATGATATACAAAACTTTGCAAAACCACAAAAGAGTTCCGATGTGGGAAGGTCAACCGACGACTCTCTTAAAATATGTAAATATAATTGTAGATCTACACTCGGGTGTAAATAAATATAATTGTACTGCATCTCGGGAGCCCCTTAGAGAGTATGCATGATTTTTTTTTATATTTTTTATCGATAGTCCTCGTCGAGAAATAGCCGCAAAAAATAAATCAGTGCCGAAAAACATGTATATGGTGTAGAAAATAAATATTAAAAATAGCAAGTAGATTATAACAACTAAAACACGCCATTTTAAAATATGACGTCAACGTCTGCAATATCCGCTAGAGAAAGAAGCTGTCAACGCATTTTTTTTTTTAGGTACTTTCGATGTTATCAGCCAGTGATGTTTGTTAAACTTCTATATAAAAGTACATACATTTCGAATGTCATCGATAGTCAAACTACATGGACGGACAGTTCTACCGAACGCACCCGAACTTGTCATTTCCTTTTTATGAACTTTGTCGTCATTTCCCTTTTGTTTGTCAAAAGTTCTCGCGCAATATTTGCATATTTTCAATAATTTATTTCTAATCAAATAAGAGTCAGTAAGAAAAATAATTAACTAGGCGTGGCAACGTATTAAAAGAAATTGTAAAATAAAAATATGAGCCGGATTGGTATTACATGCATATTGCTTATTCAATTTATTTATGTAAGTTTAGCTTACCTATTTTATTACACGCTTTTTATTAGCTTCACTTGTATGTTTGTATGTATGTATATAAATAAATAAATAAAATAAATATATAGGGACAAATCACACTAATTATGCTAGCCCCAAAGTAAGTAGGTATATACCTATACAATAGTTCAATAGGTAAGTTTGTCCAATGGGACAATGATAATGAGATAAGATAAGATGATAAGATAATGATCTTGACCAGGATTATCAGGAAAAATAAATTATACTTAGTTTGTAACACCAGAATCTAAATAGATGACGGACTCAGGCTAAACTTGCTTTGCCATTAGTCACTACAAATACCAATAGATAGCGTCGTACAAAGTTACTAAAAAATAAAAAATAAATTATAAGGGATGAAAAAAATGTCGCACAAAGCACCCACGCTTTTTTTTACAGACTTGATTTTTTTTTAAGTATTTTTAGTTCGATTAACCACTAACAGTGGCGGCGCGAGATCAAAGTTTTATGTGGGCGAGATAGTTCTGCGAGGCCCTTTGGCTAGTAAAAAAGCGGCCAAGTGCGAGTCGGACTCGCCCATGAAGGGTTCCGTAGCAGCAAGTAACATAATATAAAAGTTCTAAAGGTAAATTGCGGTTTACGATTTATGAAGTATTAAAAAAAAACTATTCACTAGATCTCGTTCAAATCAATTTTCGGTGAAAGTTTGTATGGTAATGTACATCTTATATCTTATTTTTAGTTTTATCATTCTCTTATTTTAGAAGTTACAGGGGGGGGACACATTTTACCACTTTGGAAGTATCTCTCGCGCAAACTATACTAAAAAAACTAGTTTAGAGTTTACTATTTCTAACTAGTTTAGAAAAAAAATATATAAGAAACCTCTATATCATTTTTGCAGACCTATCCATAGATACGCCAAACGTATGGGTTTGATTAAAAAAAAATTTGAGTTTCAGTTCCAAGTATGGGAACCCCTAACATTTATTGTTTTTTTTTTCTATTTTTGTGTAAAAATCTTAATGCGGTTTACAGAATACATCTACTTACCAAGTTTCAATAGTTTAGTTCTTATAGTTTCGGAAAAAAGTGGCTGTGACATACGGACGGACTGACAGACAGTCATGACGAATCTATAAGGGTTCCGTTTTTTGCCATTTGGCTACGGAACCCTAAACCTAGATTTTTCTACTAGCGATTTTTTACTACTCGTGTCACGCGAGGCGTCCTTAAAAAAAGGTTATCCGCTACACATGCGAGGCCCTGCAGACCGCGAGGGCGTGGGCGGTGGCCCACACCACCCACGCCTTACGCCGCCTCTCACCACTAAAGCGTGTTTTTTAGCTTTTTAAACCATAATTTTTCGCTTTAGGAGTGTTATGTAGAGACAAGAACGACAATCAACATGCTGTGAAGATGGAATCAAAAGAACTAGGCTGCGATGAACTGCGGAACTAGAGTTGTTCAGTAGCATAGTACATAAACAAAGGTATGGAATAACTTTTTTTAAGACTACTCAGTATAACTTATTTCTGTATTGGATTTGGCACTCGTTCGCAAGCTTTACGTATTATGTTGTGATAACATTGTATTAGGCATAATATCTTTGTAAACTGACAAAGCCCTTCTGGTGCGTAGGCGACCAATACTGTGTAAATGAGTTTCTTTCGGCGTTTCTTCTCAGCAGGGGTCGTTGCGAAACGCTAGTATCGGTAGCTTTTAAACAAAGAAAAAAAATAGATATAAATAAACATTACACGTAATGTACACTAAAATTATTATCGTGTAAAAGTGCCAGGAAAGGCCTAGTTACTGAATAAATATTTGATTTTGATTTTGAAGGTCTTTGTAAAATACGCTGTTACAAATAGGTACTGTTACACCAGAAAGCTGTTACGCAAAAGTGTACCTATTACTTACTTATTAAGAAAACACCTATTATAAAATCAGTAGTAGTATTTGTTTTGTACGGCGCAGGTTTTCGTCCAAAAGTTTACCTGGCGCTTCGCCACACTTCCTAGACAATCTTTCAAAGACAATGAAGTTGCTTCAATAGCGAAAGATCAAGCCCTGAAACGAGATTTTCACTTAGCGGGGCTCTTGTAAAAATAAGTAACGTTTCTTGTATTACGGGAGGCTTTGCACTCCGGGCTGGGCGTGGGCCTCCCTTGATCAGTCCACTTAATTGTCCTCTCCTATTTCATAAAATAATACCTTACCCTTAACCAAATTAGATTTCACCCCACCAAAAACACCTGGCTCTAGAAAATAAAATACATCGGCTATTGAGCATAATCTTTATCACTAAGTATCTATGTACATCCATTCCTTATTGTTATAAGGTCTAGTGAAAACTGTTGTTTTCACTAGACCTTCAAACGCTAAAGCTGAAGTTATATTCCATAATTAATACATTATTTATACCTACGAATAGTTTGCGAACAAAAGTTTCACTAACATTTACAAATTATCTATATACTTCTAATGTAGGTACTTTTAGCAGAGCTATTAGATAGTGTAGCTTAGAAAGGTAAAATCTAAGATTTTTTTTAATTTTGCTTTAATTTTTTAAAACTATGGTATAGCTTACAAAAAGAAGTATTCTCGAAGAGAGTTGACGTCAGGCAGACGGCCGGTCGTAAAACTATAGCCAAATCGTTTCAACTTTTCGGACTTTTTCTTCTTCACTTCGCAAGGACTTTGGCATCCTTGGGTGACCAAGGTGGTTTGTAGCCCGAGCCCCTCCTGACCTCCCCCCTCCTCCCAGATCCCCCTCCCCCCAAGTCACTAAGCGAAGCCTGAGGCCGAAGGCTTAGCTCCCCCACGAGGCCGTAGGCCGAGCCACTCCCACCAAGCGATGAGCGTTTTTTTTTAATTTTCCAAGATGGCCGCCAATAGTCGACTGCTTCCGATTTGATTGAAATTGTGGGAAGCTTGCTACTCGATGCCGGCCCGGCATAACGGCATGTGTATTGTATATGAATTGTAGCCGTGTGCGTGTGTAAGTGCGCGGTTTCTTCGGTCATGCGAAAATAGTTGAAGAATTTTCTGGGGTGCATTTTCAACTTTTCAAATAGGGTATAATATGTTCCTTCTAGGTATCTGACTTTAAGTATTGGATGAATCCAAAATTCGACGTCTCTACGTTGGTATTGGCGTCGTTTGCGTAGATGTAAAAGATATAACAAATATAGTCGACGACTTGATACCATTGTTGTATCTACGCGTTGTACTTAACGTGTCGTCGTGCTGAAGTCCATGTCAGTACTGTACCACTCAGCGGGCGTAAACCGCCATCGACACCGGCGCAGTGGAAAAACGAAGCCCCGGCCCCGGTGCCGTGCCGGTGCCGGGCCGGCTAATGGAAAAACGCCCAATGGCTGGTTTTGATGTCAAAAAAAAAAAATTGGTTGCCTGTAAAGTCGGTATACGGGCGAAAGTTTTACGTGACAACGACTTCACTCCACTTCACTCCAAACTTGATTTCCACTCGGGCATGGTTAGCCCGCCTAAGAGCGAGAGAGACAGACATAAAAAGTGAAAGGCACGCGTGCCTCTCACTCGCTCTCATTGTGAGCGCATAACGTGAGCGGAGCGTAACGCAGTTTCTTGAAGTGTCACCCGGCTAACCAATTTATAAGACGTTGTCACGTCAAAACAAAAGAAACACAACATTCCAAAGTCGAATTTCCCTTCACATTTTTTACGAACAGAATTTTTATTTGGTCGAATCTGAGAATAGAATTAAAATATTCCCGATGCAGATCCATTTTTGAATTAGACAGAATATTTTATTTTTATTATGTGGTGTAATTTGAATTTGGAATGTTGTTTTTGGCAATTTTGTTATCCCTATAACCGCGAACGTCGGATTAATCCGACAAACATTTTCGTGACTATTTTGCAAGCGTCGGATATATCCGACCAAAAACTATGGATATTCAAAATTCCTCGCGCTGGGAGCACGACAACTGATATAAAGTCTCGCGGTGAAAGGGTTAAAGTTAGGTATCATTAAAACCAGCCAGTGTCCTAACTATAGAATGAATAGAAAACTGTTTGTCGCAAAACTTTCTGTCCTGGTACTTCTTAAGGAAGCCAGTTTCGCAAAATCGCAATGCAGCCTTTTCGATATTTTCTTCATAGAGGTAAATACCTATTTATCTGTCCGTCTTAAATGATCTAAGGTCACAGAGCGAGCTCTATCTCTTGAACCGCAATAGCGACACTTGAAATTTTCACAGATTATGTATTACTGTGGCCACTATAACAACAAATACTAAAAAAAGTTAAAAATTAAAGGGGGTCGTCATGCTCTTTTTCAGCGTTTGAAAAACGTCTTACAAGAAACTTTTTTTTTCAGTTTTTAACTCGATCTTTAGAATAGCATTAACTAGATAGGTACTTAGTTCACCGATTATTTATTACTGGCCGCTATAACAACAAATACTAAAAATAAGATAAAGTTAAAAATTAAAGGGGGTCGTCGGGTCGTCATACAAGAAACATGCTTTTTTCAGCATTTTAAAACATTGTATGGAGGTACGGAATACGGAACCCTTCATATACGAGTCCGACTCGCACTTGTCCGGTTTTTTTTAAACTGGATCGACTCGACGTAGAAATATTCGACTGTAGACTGTTTAGAACTAACCTCCTCGTTTACTAAGTAAAATAATCAACTTTTTTTAATTTTCCCGCATTTTTTATTTTTATGTTGGAACTTTTCTATCAAAGTTTTAAAATGTTGCCAGCGAAAGTAAAATAACTAGACCCAAACTAGATCAGAGTGGCTAGCAGTGTTGCTGGTATCTACTTTTTTGTAAATCTTGGCAAAATGCCGGTTTGTTAAGGAGGCAATTGACAGTGACAGACATAGAAAAGTAAAAAATACCGAAACGACGACCGACGCGAGTTGTGGTGATAATTAATTTGTGTGATTCTATGATAGTATTTTACTAAAATGTAAGAAAAAACAATACATTTTTCTTTCCTATATAATGGCAGTTTCCGAAATTATATATATTTACTAAGACTAACCTGTGATCTTTACTTTTTAGGGCACGAAATAAATCGCCCTCAGCGGTATCGGACAAGGAGAAAAAGAAACCAAAAGAGAATAAAAAGAAAAAGGGTGATTCAGGATCTAGCAGCAGTGATAGCAGCGGAAGGTAATTATGAAGTATTTTCCGTATTATTCAATAAGAAACCAAACATTAGACAAATCTGAGTTATAGGTTAGGATTGATTGTATCCCGCCATAGTTCATTTATAATAAAGCTTGTTTGCTCATTTTTTTTACAGTTCATCGGAAAGCAGTTCATCCCGGTCGTCGTCTCGCTCCTCGTCGAGTAGTTCCGGTAGCTCCTCCCGGTCTTCGTCATCGTCGAGTTCGTCGAGCAGCAGCAGCAGTAACAATGATCGTTCCAGACCAAAGAAGAAGTATGTGTATATGAATTTTGAGCAGCGATATTGAGTCAAAGTAGCCAGTTTGTGGTAAAGAATGTTATTTACTAGCTTTCCTCTATGCCAGGCAACAATATTATATTTCAATTGCATATGGTAGCATAAGTATTTAAGACTAAAGATTTAGTGACTATACTCTTTCTGTTATGTAAAAAACTAATCAACAAAGTGGTATTTATCCATGCACATTTATGATTCTTGATTATAATAATCTTTCTGATTAAATTTGTATACTGAACTGTAATGCTGAGCTTGTTGCATGTTAATTTAGTAAAGATTTTTACCTGTCGACAGGACACCTGACAGTTAATAATGGTTTTGTCTTTTAAAGGTTTAGCCTATGACTTACTGGTTATATAGACAGCTATTATAATTTATTACAATATCATTGTGTTCAGGACGTCGCCACACAAGAGCCCCATCAAGGATCGTCGTGAAAATGATAGAGAGAAGATAAGAGACCGATCACCTTTAGGAGATAAGAAGAAAGTGTCAGCGCCATCAGCTAATGACAAATCCAAAAGCAAGGATAAGCATGAAAGGTAACTTTAATTCTTTTTACCAAGAGTAATACCCTAGTATTAAAAAAAATTATCTGTTCCTCTCCTAGTACTGCTTTTAAACAATTACTAACAGGAGTTGTGGATCCCAAGCTCTAAGCAACACAGCTAAGGATGGCAAGCACTTAGATGAAAAAGATGTCTCCTTTAAAAGGATGGAAATAGTCAATGACTTCTTCTTCGTCTAAGCACATTCCCGGTTGCATCATCCTGCTGTGCTGCTTCGGAGCCCAGGGTGCGCTTTCCCACTTTTTCATTTCCAAATATAACATGTCCAAGTATAACATGTCATCCAAGGATGCCAAAGACCTTGCAAAATGGACAAGAAATAGCTGGAACAATAAATGATTTGGCTATAGTTTTACAACCGGCCGCCTGCCTGACGTCAACCCTCTTATGTATTTGAGCGAAACTTTTACAACCGGCTGCCGTCCGACGTTAACCCTCCTTGGGAATGCAATTGTAGCACGAGATGTTTGTGCTAAGTTCTTTAGTCGCCTTTTACGACATCCACAGGAATAGATGGAGTGGTCCTATTCTAACCCGGAACCACACGGGTTGGAAATAGTCAATGACTGCTTGCTAGATACTCTGACAATAGTTTTTAGTAGCACTTCTAATGTTACAACATCAAATAGTATTGGATTTACTGTATACTGATCTTTGGGTTAATTATGTAAAAAAAATCATAATTTTTTTTCATTGCAGGTCACCAGGACGTAAAAAGCGTGAGCGCTCACCTCCGCCGCGGCCAACTAGAATTCATATTGGCAGATTGACACTTAACGTAACTCGGGATCATATTCATGAGATATTCTCCACATATGGCTCGGTGAAAGCTGTGGAATTCCCAATGGACAGACTGCACCAGCACAATGGGCGAGGTTACGCTTATGTTGAATTCAGCAATCCGGATGAAGCAGAAAATGCTATGAAGCACATGGATGGAGGTAGGTTTTGTAGCAATTCTGTTTATTTTATTTTTGTTATTAACCCTTTCTGTACGGGTGGCATCTATAGTTGATTTCGTAAAATCACTCCTCAATACGGGTGGCATCTATAGTTGATTTCGAACAGACAATTTTTGTTATTTTTTTTCTAATTCTGTGTCTATGGTACAAATGTTTTTTTTACTGACTTAAAAACTAGAAGAGTTGCTCCATCTGTCAGTGTCATCAGTAAAAAAAAATCTAAATGTCATCTTAACGAAAAAAAGGCGCGAATATTTTACAAATTTTGATGGCATCTATAAGTGCCACCCGTATTGCCGACATGCAACGTAAAAATTCAACATGGCGGCTTAATATTGCGGTATGACTAACAGGTGGGTAGTTATCAATAGTTGGTAATTTGTTTCTAGGTTTTTGGAGGTATTTAAAAAAATATTTACATATTGTTTGATTCACATTGTATTGAGTACTTGCCGTTTGGACGCCATCACTGCAGGTTTACTCATTCGGGTTTTGAATATTTTTTGTGAGCGTGTTTATATATAACTTTGCACTATTAATGCTCATAATTATTAGCATCATTATAATTAGACTATACCTACCAAATAACTCTTTTCGTTTTCAGTTAGCGATATCTCGTTTGCCGTCATTAAAAAAAAAGTTTTTGTAGTTATTGGTTGTTTGCTTGTTTTATTTACACTGAGCCTCCTCAAGAAAAGCGCATTTGTCTCATTTATTTACTTTTATAAATATTTTATTAAACTTATCGAATTATTTATTTTATCGATAGAGAGAACTTCAATTGTCGATACATAATCGATAAAGGCTCAACCCTAAAATATGAGATTGTTTTACGCGAATTTTGGTGATTCAATTTTTGTGGTTTTACATAGTGAAAATGTTATTTTTAGTATAAAATAAGATAAAGTATTTAGTTTTGGACATAAATCAATAGTTTGTGCTAGTAAAAATGTGTAATTTTGTGCGTACAATGAAGTTTTCTCCCTCGTGAGTATTTTATTTTTTTTGGGTACATTTTATCAATATTCCTTTATATATTTTATGAATTATAAATCTAAAATATATCCTTTATATGAGTTAAAAAAATTAAATCATCAAGGTTTAAGGTTTTCGAGATATCATTCTTTAAAGTGGAGTAAAATTTTCGACGTCAAAAAAGGACCCGTATTGAGAGGTAACATCGGTTTCTAGACCCCCGTACGGAAAGGGTTAACTCACCTGCATTAAGCTTAATTTTTGTATGTGAATGACATCATCTATATGTTTTAGTGTCCGACCGAAACTGGTTTTATGACCGAAACTGAATTTCGGCAATGGTCTCAGGCCAAAACCGAAACCGAAACTTCCTTACGGATCATGTTTTGAGGGAAAAATAAAGAAAACGTTATTATAAACGTTACTACCTACCTACTCTTATGCTATATCAAGTGATAAAACTTACGAATTCAAAATAAATTACATGAAAACTTTCTACAAACAAAACGAACTGCAAATACCAGTCAGTCACGACATGATTAGGCACGTGAATGTGGCAAAACATCTTCTTCGCTTCACTCTTGGATAGAATTTACCGCGCCGAACATGACCGAGCGCAGCGCGAGAACTCCCGAATGCAGTTTCGGTCTCTCTCTCTGTCATCTCAGCGTGCTCCCAGTTGCATCCACAGCAAGCAATACATGCTTTCTGGCCTTTTTTTCCTTCTCCACTTCGCAAGGTCTTGAGCATCCTTCATTGTAAGACCACTGGCACGCATATCATCCCTGACGACGCCAAGCCAGCATTTCTTGGGTCTACCACGTCCGCCAGGCCCTGGCGGAGGCGGCATGGCTATACATTTGTTTCCCACGTAACTTGCCGGTTTCCGCAAGACATGACCATACCCGCTTAGGCGACTTTCTTGCAGTTTGTCTGCTATGTCACGGACAACAAGGCTGCCGCGGATGCGGGTGTTTCTCACGCGTCCTCTCCATGTTACTCTGCATATCCAGCGCAACATTTGCATCTCCGTAACACGCATTTCCTGTTTGAGTCGCTCAAGCAATGGCCACGCATCACTGCCATGTAAAAGGACAGCTCTAATGATGGATTTGTAGACCTGTCCTTTTAACCTAACCGGCATTTTGGGGTCATAAATGACACCAGTCACCCCCCGCCACTTTGCCCATGCGGCAGATATAAGGGCCTTGACGTCGGCATCGATGTCTCCGGACGCGTGAAGTACAGATCCCAAGTATTTGAACTGGTCCGTACGCTTGACCAAGTTTTCGCCTATGCGTATACGGGTGGGGATCTGTAGAGTTGCATGCCATGTATTCAGTCTTCGCCACAACGCATTTGCGCGTCGCACCAGTTTGCCTCTGTCCGCATCCTTCAGTGCGATATCGTCAGCATACACGAGCAGCCATGGGGGTTGCTCGTGTGTCTCTGATGCTGTTCGACACTTCGTCTAATATCACACTGAACAGGTAGGGACTAAGGACCGAGCCTTGGTTGACACCGACTGTAACGGGAAAGGGTTTGGTGTCACCAACAGCAGTCCTAACCATCGACTCTGAATTGCGGTACATGTTATGTCAATATAGATTTCTAGCACCCCTTTGGTCCTCAGTGCCCACCAGATCATCTCTCGGAGTATACAGTCAAAGGCCTTATCCATATCCAAAAACAGGAAACGAGAGGTGCATTCTTTGCTCTGTATTTCTCCATTAAGGCCGTATCTGAATTTTCCGGGGTCCAGTGCTGCCCCATTTTAAATAAATCGTTTCAAAGAAAACGGAGACAAATAAAAATTTTGCTACTACCAAGCCCTAGATAACCCTTCAAAGTATTTTAATAATTTTAATTAACGGGGACGCATATTGCGCGTACCTTAGGAGAATCCGTTCTGTATACTTTTACTGCATTCTGTGGTAAAGCTTAACGTTCTCACTTTAAACTGTAAACAGTAGTTCATAAAATACTTTGAAGGGTTATCTAGGGCTGGGTAGTAGAAAAATTTTAAATTATATCTCCGTTTTATTTTAAATTATTTATTTTAAATGGGGGCAGCACTGAACCCCAGAAAATTCAGGTACGGCCTTAAGACCCTAAGGGCAAAAATAGGGTCCGTAGTTCCTAGGCCGGGGCGAAATCCACACTGACACTCCGAGACTGTACTCTCCTGTCGGAGCCGAGAGTCTATTATCCTCTCGAAGAGCTTCATGGTGTGGGACATGACCTTTATACCGCGGTAGTTACTACACTCTTTGCACCGATCCTTTTCCTAACACTGGAGTAATAATACTTAGCCTCCATTGGTCAGGGATTTTACCGGTGAAGAGTATATGGTTGAAAAGGTTTGAATGTCCCGAATGCAGTTTCGGTATCGGTAGTAATTTCGGCAGGTTTGCCGTCGAAACCGAAACCCGTTTTTTTTGCGGAAACTCGACCGAAACCAAACATTCGGTCAGACACAATTTTTTTACATAAACATGACATAAACACTATTTTCTTCAAATAAGAGATACTACTGCAACGATCTGCCGCCAGAGTGCAGCATTAGCGCAGACGGTAAATAAATGTTTTTGTCACAAAGCAGTCGCAATGAATTTGTAAAAATAAATAAGTATTTCAATGGCCATAGGAAGCCATAACGTCATACATAGCACAGCACAGGTTTTAAAAATTAGTGAATAATAATATAACTATTAAAGTTAAATACTTTTATTATAATTGTTTTATAATAATAAAAGCTGTAATCACATCTATTCCCCAGAGATGATGTTGGTAATTACAGACCAATATCAGTGTTATCTGCAATTTCCAAAATAATAGAAAAACTATTAAATGTTCGATTAATTAGATACCTGAACAAATTTCTGTTACTTTCGAAATCACAATTCGATTTCAGATCCAAAATCTCAACGGAGGATGCAGTAAATGCTTTAACCTCTTATATAGTAGAGCAAGTTGATAAAGGAAAAAAGTGTCTAACAGTCTTTTTGGGTCTGAAAAAAGCATTCGATACCGTCTTTGTTCCAATCCTTGTAAAGAGGCTTGAATACATAGGAATAAGAGGGGTCGCTTTAGATCTATTTAAAAACTACCTTAGTGAACGCAAACCGTTGTTTGCGTTCACTAAGGTAGTTTTTAAATTAAGTAGGTTAAGGTAGGTGATACTATTAGTGAGGAGGCTAATATTGATTTTGGAATTCCACAAGGTACTGTCCTAGGGCCGACTCTATTTCTCATTTACATAAACGACCTCTGTGATATGAAAATCGCGAACGGAAAAGTGTTTTCTTACGCAGATGATACTGCTCTGGTCCTATTGGGGATACGTGGGATAGTGTACGTCAATCTATAGAAACAGGTCTTTTTGAAGTATCGGATTGGCTAAACACAAATTTTCTCACTTTGAACAAAAGTAAGACAAATTATGTATGTTTCACTAAGAATGTAACCACTCAGTCACCAGATGTTTTTGAGATAAAGATCCATAGTTGCAACTATAATTTAAATACTCGCTGTAACTGCACGGTTATAACAAAGGTCACAAATTTAAAATACCTTGGCGTCATGGTAGATCAACGCTTATCTTGGCATTCTCACCTAGGGTTACTCATGGGCCGTGTTAGAAAGCTAATATGGGCTTTTAGGACCTTAATTGCTAACATAATACTATTAAAACAAATCTTCCTATCCTTAGTAAAGTCTGTTCTTGGTTACTGTATTCCAGTTTGGGGAGGTGCCAGCAAAACCAAATATTTAGAATTGGAAAGGGCCAGAGCTTTGCTAAAGGTGATTTACTTCAAGCTTTATCGTTTTCCAACAGAGATCCTGTATTCCTTGAGTGACGTTATGACTGTTAGGAAACTGTTTGTGCTAGACACTGTATTGAAGGTGCATAAATCACTGACTTTTAATCCCCATATCCTAAATAGACGTAGAAATCGAGTCGTAGCCTCAGTAAGTAAAAAAATTATCCTTTGCAGAAAGACAATTTATACATTTATCCCCACATATAAATAACCTAACAAATAGAAAATTTAATATATACCCTTTAACTAGTCGTAAATGTAAAATACTTATAAGTAGTTGGCTAAAATCGCAAACATATAAAGATACCGAAACACTTCTAAAATGTTAAATTTAATAAACTTAAGTACTTACAAAAAAATATATATTAATTATAAATTCAATAAATAAACATAAAAAATGCATTATCTATACTAATATTATAAAGCGGAAGAGTTTGTTTGTTTGTTTGTTTGAACGCGCTAATCTCAGGAACTAATGGTCCGATTTGAAAAATTCTTTTTTTGTTGGGTAGTCCATTTATAGAGGAAGGCTATATAACATTCCGACAACCACGCGAACGAAGTCGCGGGCACAGCTAGTTGTATATATATTAAACATATATTAATGTATACATAGCGCGACGAACCGATGGCCGATGGGGCAGAAAGGTTTTCGAATGGCGACCATGTACTGGCAAGCGAAGCGTTGGACACCCACCCACAAGGTGGTCAGACGATCTGACTAAGGTCGCTGGAAAGCGCTGGACGCAGGCCCCCTGGGAGAGGCCTATGCCCAGCAGTGGACGTTATGCGGCTGAAATGATGATGATGATGAATGTATATATTAATGTTTGGTATATGTATGTATGTATCGTCTGACCTATTGGCAATTAATGCTGGAGTACCTCAGGGATCTGTTCTTTCCGCAACGCTATTTCTGCTTCACATTAACGATCTGCTAAAGCCCGGTATTTTTGGGTATGCAGACGATAGCACCGTTACGGAAAGATATTTTTCTAGTGCAAGGGCAAAAAAACCGGAAATAGACGAACTAAGAGAGGCAATGGTGCTCCATACCAATCTTACTCTGCAAGCTGTCTCCGATTGGGGTGATGCCAACCTTGTGAGATTCAATGCCTCTAAGACACAGGCGTGTCTCTTCTCTGCTAAAAAGAGCCCTTTCAACTTGGCTCCCACTTTCCGGGGTGTGCCTGTTCCTATCACCCGTCATCTCGAACTTCTCGGTATCGATCTCTCATCAAATCTTAACTTCGGTAGCTATATTGAGTCCAGGGCTAAGACGGCTTCTAAAAAACTGGGCATCCTCTCCAAGGTCCAACGATATTTTACCCCTGACCAACTGTTGAGCCTTTACACAGCTCAAGTCCGCTCATGTATGGAGTATTGCTCCCACCTATGGGATGGATCTGCCCGCTATCAGCTCGAAGCCCTGGAAGCTATCGACAGACGTGCCAGAAGACTCGTTGGTGATGAGTTGCTTACGGCAGGACGGCTCCACAGCCTCGAACATCGCCGACTGGTAGCAAGTCTGTGTGTCTTCTACAGGTTGCACTTCGGGGAGTGTGCGCAGGAATTACATAATTTAATTCCCCCTGCACCATTCCACCATCGGACAACACGACGTGGACAGGGATTCCACCCATTTGTGGTCGATATTCCTCCTCATCGTACCTCTCGATTCGCCTCCTCCTTCATTGTGCGAACCGCTAAGGTGTGGAATTCCCTCCCTGCGTCGATGTTTCCCCATACATATAATTTAGGGATTTTCAAGGCAAGAGTGAATAGGCATTTTTTGAGTCTGCGTGATACACCTTAGACCTCATCTTAGCTTCCCATCAGGCTAGATAGAGATCAAACGCACTCAAATTTCTAATAAAAAAAAAAAAAAAATACAGGGTGATTTTTTTTCCACCGGCCAAATTTTTGAAACAAGTTCAGTTCATGATGCTGAACTACTTACTATAAAAAAATGTATTGAAAATAGATCTGTATGGGAAGGCAAATTTTATTTAATCGTTTTTTCGATAAAATATGAGTAGAATGACAGCAGATTGTTTACTGTGCCGCCATCTGCGCAGAGTTTTGCGTAATATGTCGAATCATATTTTGATATATGATTGTGGTATATTCAGGGCAAATCGACGGGCAGGAGATCACGGCGGCGCCCGTGCTGATCCCGACGCGGCCGCGCCGCCCTTCGCCGCGCCCGCCGCCGCCGCGACACGCGCCCCTGCGACGACACTCGCCGCCAAGGTCAGCGACAAACATATGTCTATTTAAGGAGCATCATTCCAGTGTGGTTTAAGTGTGCCGCTTTCGTACGCGCCTTTGGTTAACGCCCCGGGCCACGGGCCACGGGCTTTGAGTGTCTTGTATCGTTAGTTTTTCAGTTCAGTTCAGTTTGGAGCGAACAACTAGTTATCTAATGATATAATGGTGTTTCCGATATGCCTGTTTTGTACATCCACTATTACTTTTTTTCTATATGTATATGAGGATCCTCAGAAACTGCTCCAACAATTTCGATGAAATGTTGTATGTAGTGGATTTCGGGGACGAATCGCCCAGGTTCTATTAAATTAAACATCGTGCATTATTGTTCAACAAACATTTATTTAGATTGCAATAATAATACCGGCTGCCGTTGCAGGTACCGGCGCCGTTCCCCGCCGCGGCGCCGCTCCCCGCCGCGCCGGCGCCGCTCGCGCTCGCGCTCCCCGCGCGCCGCCCCGCGCTCTCCGCGCGCCCCCCCGCGTCGCCGTCGCTCCAGGTCCTCTTCCTCCTCCTCCCGCTAATCCCCACTACACGACCACATACATACACACACGACTCCAGTATCTATAGGCACAGAAAACAGTAAGAGTATACATACAGAACGGAATCTCCTACGGTCCCGCGCAATATGCGTCCCCGTTCCCAGTCCCCGAACCTCTCCCCCGTTCTCGCTTTGTCGAGGGGCGAGAGCGGGCGAACACACACGCGTACCTTCTGTATGTAATACTCTTACTGTCTTCTGTGCTTTAGGCTATTTCACATTCGGGCAGACATCGCTTTGGTCTAACTTTAGGCCGCTTTAAGTCAGCTATAGCTCGACATTGATACCGACGGGCGTAGTGAAAGACGAGCGCGATCGTTGAATTAAGCTGTTTTTTAACTGCCCAGCGATAATTAACGTGAATCCTTGCAACGAAAAATAACATTTATTTTGCTTTTTTATATTCTCTTTGAAACATTAAAGTAATATCTTCATGCAATAAAGATGGTGCAAATAGCACACTACTTATTTCTCAGTTTGCTTGTGGTACTGCCTAATGTCCCCCTTATCAAGTCATTCAACATCTGCCTGTGTGAAAACAGCCAAAGTGACTCCATTAAAACTAGGATTCAAATCATCTATGAGCTCCAACACCACAATGTGTCCACAACGAATTGAATACCTCACGATTATTTAGTGTGACATCATTTACATTAGTAAAATTACTTATCAATTACATTTTATTAGGAATATTAACGATACCGACTGAGATACTGACCGTAAAATAGTAAAATAATCTTATTACTGTCCTCTTTATGTGATATTAGTCCCTCCTGAAGTTATTATATTCATATTGACAGGGTTCATAACCCTAGACACTACACATTTAATTCCAGCCGCTGTGGTAAGTATAGCCCACATTGCACTTTTGACACACACATACGATACTTGTGGCCTGCCACGGCGATTGTACGAAGGTAAGTATGGTACTGGTAGTTTAGTTGTTCAAACGTTTCAGCTAGTTATTCTAACGATCAATGATTAATAGCATATTTCTGTTATAAAAGCTTGCAAAATGGGAACTGAACGAGTGCGTGTTTGTGGAAACCAACTAAAAACTCGAGAGATAGTGCAGTGCTATGTATTTACGCGCATTTGTGTATGTAAATTTTGAAAGGACATTTTACTTTATCAATAAACTGTAATGGTCACTAATATTATTTTATTTTCATTCCCAGATCCAAAGATCCTGTTTCCATTACCAATAACGCATGACTTTACTATCCCTTGGCAGAACCTTCATTGATTAAGCAAACAAATATGTTAAACGAATTTATTTTCAATAAATAAGTACCTACCTATATAACAGAATTTTTAAGTTTTACTTGCAATTATTTTACAGTAAGTTTGGTAATCAGCAACTAACACTTTTCCTTTGTACAAAAAATTGGGTTCAAGTCCCAGCTCATTTGGCGATCTGAAACAATACAAAATTCTTTGTTAAACACCAGTCTTTATAACAAAAGCACCGCACTTTACTTATGTACATGTAGTAAGCTAGATTAACCCTTCTGTCGATAAATATAAAGCTATACAAAGTGGAAGGGACATACCCGTAATAAATCAAACCACGGCCTATACTAGATCATTATAGTATAATGAAATTAAAACAACAGTTGAAAAACAAAAAAAAATTTTGGCATTCCCATACAAATTGCCCAAGCGGCTGCACACTTTTGTATGAAAATGCAGATTTTTTTTTTGTTCTTTGGCTGTTATTTTAATTTCATTAAACTGTAATGATCTAGTATAGACCGTGGTTCGATTTATTACGGGTATGTCCTTTCCACGTTGTATACAACTGATTTGGGCCCAGGTAAGCATGAACACTCACGGGTACTGAATTCTCATGTTCTTTGGTCCTTTGACTGGATTCCAAGCTGACACAGGTGCTTTATTCGCCAGCATCATCCCTGCTACGGCTGTGTACAATCCATATTCTTGACACATCTTTTCCTAAAAAGTAATTTATGTACTAATGAAAAAAAACTTCAAATTAAGGATTCAAGTGTCTTAATTTTTTTACAATAAATATTGACATTTTTCTTGTATTGATCAACATACCCTCCACTCGGCCAGCAAGTAGTCTGCGTCGCTGAGCGCTGCGGCGGCCTTGTCAGCATGGTCCGCGCTCGAGAAATGAGACAAGTAGTTCTCTTCCAAAAAGTTCACAAATGAACTTGGCTGGCTTAGAAATTGTTCAATTATATCAGAAGGCTTGTGAGTCAAGGTTTGGCTTCCACTGTCTTGAGATACTAAAAATAATATCTAATAGTTATAATAAAACAATCCTGAGCCACAAGATAAGGGTCAGGGCAATAGAGCTTCTCAAATTAGTGAATATTACTATTGCATGTCAAGCAACCCTGGATGCGGTCTGTGCTTGGACTGGTGACCAAAAGTCGCAAAATATACTTCGAGCTCTTCAGAAGGCACGTAAGGCATTATTATAATACATATCAGATTTATAAAATCAGAGTACCTATATGACCTATCCATAAACCATTACCGTATGATTATGTTTTTAGAAGATTAATTTAAGTAGGTCCTTACACATACCTTTTGGGTTGAGAACCCTTCCAACTCCATGTAAAATGCTGACAGTTTGGTCCTTGCCTATTGACATAAATTTACTAGACACTTGCTTTTTCCTTTTAGTAGCTTTACTTTTTGTGTCCTTTTCAATGAAAATACTTTTCTCTAAATTCGTGTTTGAACCTATAAAAATAAATACGTGAAAGAAGATAATATGATAATGATACACTTACAAATAAAAAAATACGGATCAAATTGCGGAAAACTGTCCTCGAGGGAATTAAGAAGTAAATAACTTACAAATAAAGCTCAAGACGATATTAAGTTTACCTTTAAGACAAGCAAAATGTAAATTTAACACAGCTGAGCGCACATCACCTCCCGAAGAATTGACAACACAGTCTATCATCTCAGTGCTGGGTGTATTATAGACGGCAGTGTGCTTCTTGCTTATTATTTCTGCAACTCTTTTTAGGGCTCCTTTCAAACCTGTCATTGATATGCTGTTGAAACTAAAATTTGGAGAAAATTATGACATAATATAATAACTAAATTTTTAATAGAAAAAAAAAACAACCGACTTCATTTTTTAGGACTTTCTTCCATATCTCTAAAGTTCTTCATCATATCTTCACTAAATTAAAATGAGACCAACTTGGTAGTAAAAAAGGCTTTCAAATAAAAAAAGAATCATCAAAATCGGTCCACAAAAACATACAGTCGAATTAATAACCTCCTCCTTTTTTGGAGTCGGTTAAAAATATTTTTCGTTATAGTAATGTTTGCATTAGCACATACCAAAACCCTTTAAAAAGTCGCTACTTTTATAGCCGATAAAATCGGTAAGGCTGTGCACGAATGAAAATGCTGCTCTCACTGTAAATAAATTATTTTCTTAAAAATCTATGTGAATGTTCATAACATTATTATTACCTATATAACTAAGAACAGTATGAAATTCAACCTTTTAAATCTGTTTTTACTTTGGGTAGAAGAAGAGTTAAAATTTTTCTATAGTATAGCTGTCCATCGAAATAAAAATGACAATGTTTGTCTTCAATAAGAATTACATTCACAAATACAATAAATCTTAGATTAAAAAAAATCTAATGTCGTTCTATAAATGGGGGGTTTGGACCGTATCCCAATAATTTTGTAAAAGAGAGTCGTGAGAAACCCTTGCCCAATAAGCAGCAGCACTTTTGTTTTAGTTTTACATTTTAGATAAGTACTTATATGTATTTGTAACTATAATCTTTTGTACACGCCTACTACCTGTTTTCTTCAATTTTCCTCTCCTGGGTCTGCTGGGAGAGATTTCTTATGAAATAAGCAGTACCTATGTACTCTATTTTCTTAATTTGTAAGTTCCTTTGTTTGTATGTTGTGTACATAAATTTTGTAAATAAATAAATAAATAAATAAATAGTTTGTGGTTTCTGGCATTAAGTCCGTCATTTGCACACTATGTGCAAAAGTTTAAATAAAGTAATAATAATAATTATTATTATTATTAATTTAAAAAATAAAAAAAACCGCTGACGCTGTCAGACGTATACCATTTTAATCATATTTTTTCAAAACATTTATTTCAGATATTTTACATGTTGTATGTTAAAATCAATCAAATTTTATGTGAATCTACCTCAGAATTATACAGGCTGACTTTTTATCCACCTGCTAAATTTTTGGAGCAAGTTCAGTCCATGATACTGAACTACTTTCTATAAAAAAAGTTATTAAAAATCGATAAATGTGGATAAAAAGTCACCCTGTATACTCGTACAATATTAAATGTTCAATATTAAAAACAATAAGAAAATGAAAAACCTCACCAATCATGACAAAACTGACAATGTCACATCCATTGATTGACTAATAAATAATATTTCAGTGATTTAAAATGATAACGCGTCGAAAAAAAATAGCGAGAGAGAATAATAATAAATAAATATATAGAGACAGACCACACTGATTAAGCTAGCCCCAAAGTAAGTTCTAAACTTGTATTATGGGATACTATATTTAAAATAAATGTAAACAACTTAATATTAGTGTGTTAGATTAGAATTAAGTTGTCAAGTATAGTTTTAAGGCTGATTTACATTGATACAGTAGCTGGCGTTAGCATCACTAGAATCCGGCGCTGGATCAGCACTATCAATGTAAACATGTTTCAATCTAGTCCAGCATCTAGTATCCAGCACTAGAAACATGTTTACATTGATACAGTGCTGATCCAGCGCCGGAATCCAGTTATGCTGGCGCCAGCTACTGTATCAATGTAAATTAGCCTTTACACTACTATTGAAAAGTAAAAACTAAATTTAAGTTCAAGGACAAAATTCAAAATTTAAAAAAATCTTATTTTTCTCCACAATCTTACATTACAGAACATAACAACGTGGTGTTGTCTGGCGCTTTCCTACAAGACCTGGAAGTCCATCGTACAAGATAGAGATCAGTGGTGTACAAAAGGGGACGCCTTTGACCAGCAGTGGGACAGTACGGCTAATAAAAAAAGTTTATACTACTTACACAATTTGTTGAATTTGATATTGCTCCTTCAAACTTGGGGTAAAAAGATTGACTGCTGTATTCTTATTATCTGTATGTGTTTCTGAACAAATAAATACTATTGGAGATCGAGCTCTATACTTATACTGCCTGAAATAAAATAAAAAAATAACAATTATACTTGAAAATTTGCCTGAGGAGGCCTAAATTCTGAATAAATATTTGATTTTCTAAAATATATCAACTTACTGTAGAACATCTGTAAACTCTGAAGGTGTCCTTAAAAATGTATTTGGGAAATCTTCAACTAGCACCAATTTCCTGTTATTATTATCTAATAAAGAGGTGAAGTTAGCAGCATTTATGATAAAATCCAGGAATTTTGTAGACTGTTTTTCCTTGTGTTCAAAGTCTCCTGAAAAAATACATTAAGGTGAAGATATAGGCAAATGGCCTTGAAGTGGCGCCTTCATTTCAAATAAATTGTTAACTCGTAAATATGGTGATAATTTCCATATTGCTCTTCGTCATGCACTAGATAGCCCTTTAAATTATTTTATGAACCACCGTTGCAAGTATTTACATTCGTCTGTCTAGCTTTAAAACTTGCCTCCGCCAAGTGTCCACGGCAAGTTTTAAAGCTAGACGGATCCCCAATAATAGTTTCAACAGCAGTACATAAAATAATTTAAAGGGCTATCTAGTGCATGATGAAGAGCAATATGGAAATTATCACCATATTTACGAGTTAACAATTTATTTCACACTTCAAGGCCATTTGCCTATATCTTCACCTTAAAGAAATAAGTGTACTTGTATGTATATCAGGGCAAGTCGCACATATTGAGCTAACCTCAAAGTAAGTTACATATTGAGCTAGCTTCAAAGTAAGTTGTAATGTTATGTAATACTAACTCAATGGCACTTTATTTAATAATAAATAAATATATTATTTAAAAGATAAGCATGCAAAACTATGCTTATTTTCTGTGACCCAGGACAATTTGAAAATGATGTTTCTTGACCTGGTCTGTGATTGAACCTGAGACCTTATGTTTCAGAGGCAAGGGTGTCGTTCGCGTCGGAAGGGTTACAACAAATACAATGGCACATTGTTATAATATTAAGCAATGTGTAAATATAATTTATCATACCAAATTCTGAAGGTAATCCAATATCTAGAGGTGTTATCCATTCTGTTACTTTAATTTTGTATTTAGCTGCCAATGTATGGATTGTAATAGTTTTTCCGCTACCCACTGGGCCGGTCAATAACAACATATCACCCTGATTTCTATCAATACTAGATTTTAACCATTCTTCAACTTCTTGTATCTTTTTGTTGTGCACAGCTAGATCATCTACTGTGGTAGGGTCAAAAATTTTCATCCAATTTTTTCCATTAAGATTGCAAGAAATTCTAACTTTTTCGAGGTTATCAGGAACAGAAATTTTCTGCAAAAATTTATTTAAAGTAATATTTCATAAATTCATACTCCACCGACCAGAGCACAGCTCTTAAATATAGATAGATATTTTAAAAAACTAAATGTCAATTTTGGAAATATGTATTTAGATAGGTAAGTACTTACTTCTGCTGCAATAGTTTTGGCTTCCTTTGAGATATCCTTTGTAAGCTTTTTTGGCGGTTCATTTTCATCAAATTCAAAGTTACACCACTTACGGCCCTAGTTAAATAAGCAGAACATTAATACATAATATTATGCATACGTAGAGCAAATCTTCTTTTTAAGCATACAAACAAATTAGCATAAGACAGTAAAGACAACATGATATAAAAATAAAGTTAGACTGGATTTGTGTTGAATTTTCATTGTTGTTCAATCAATCAAATCTTTATTTGCTAATAAGAGTAGTACAAGTTGTTGCCTACTCTATATTATAAAATAACATAAACGTTTGATTTACCTTTTTTAATGATTTCATATTTTTAGCCTAACTTTTAACTTATTTATTACGGTATTAAATATAATCACAAATGTAAATTATTTATCTTACTAGTTGCTATGAATCACAAAATTATTGTAGGTACCTAGGTAGGTCTAGCCTACAATAATTTCAAAATCAATCAAAACACGAATGAGATAGATATATAAAGACCTCCAATCACAAATTAGATAGATATGTATCTCCCAGTGTTACCAACTCTCAAAAATATTTATCCCTAGTTTGTGTCAAAAACCCCTAAAATCGCCTTAATTATTTAGTTGTCCCCCTAAAAAATATATGACCGCCAGTGGCGCCAGTATTGCCGCCAGTCACCACAGAGTGATTTACAATTGTTATTTAAAATTACATATCGTACTAGATGTCGTTATAAGTCGCTAGGTCAAGAAATAAAAATATTATTAGCTAAAGATAGAAGTGATTAGAAACAAAAAGGGGACGCTTTTGCCCAACTATGGGACATAAATGGCTAAAAAAAATTCAGTCAGTCTGTAAACGCCGCGCTGGCCATTGCCAACTCGCAATGGCCAGCGCGGCGTTTTAAGGCCAATTACCTCCCATATGGTAAATCCCTGGGAGAGGCCTATGTCCAGCAGTGCACGTTATGCGGCTGAAATGATGATGATGATGAATGTCAGTTTACGGCTAGTTTACGGACGGTAGTTTGACGTGACAACGTCAAACATTCTCTCTCTCGTGCGTGCCGCGCTCTCGCTTGCGGAACGGGACAATGACGTCATCGTGTAGATGATTTGCATTTTCGCCCATTCCTTCGATCGGCTTCTACGATTTGCGCGGAGAGAGAAGCAGCTATGACCACCGTGGTGTAATGGTCAACACGCTAGTCCGCCAATCTGGAGGTTCTGGGTTCAATCCCCAGCCAGGGCAAGTTCGAAAATGACCTTTTTTAAATTGTCCTGGGTCTTGGATGTTTATCTATATGTATATGTATTTATTATAAAATATAGTATCGTTGAGTTGGTATCCCATAACACAAGTTTAAACATACTTTGGGGCTAGCTCAATCGGTGTGATTTGTCCTTACATATTTATACTTAAGTTTTATTCTTGACTCCCAGACCAGCATGGAAGACCGCTAATACGGTGCGCAAATGGCGATAGTAGCTTCTTGTAGTAGTCAACCCTAGCGCGTCACTCGCTGAGTCTATTTTAGTCGGTTTTGTGTGTATTATGAATCGTTTGTCCATAGTCATAAGGATAAAATTGGCTTGCAATGGATTTCTGTAGGTGTCTAAAAGAAAAGGTGCTGCGTTTTGACGCGAGCTAAATTACACCATATCGCTAACCACTGTGAGTAGATATTTCTTTGAAAAATTTTGCGGAGTGAGACTTCTGTACTAATGGTATTTATTCTGTGGTAGTATCGAGTTATTAGACACTGTCATGTCAAAAATTGGTTGTCTGTAAAGTCGGTTTACGGACGGTAGTTTGACGTGACAACGTCAAACATTCCGAACTGACCCGATCATGCCTCTCTCTCGTTCGTGCCGCGCTCTCGCTTGCGGAACACGACAATGACGTGTACAATCTTTTTCGTGCATGCAGCCCGTAGTATCGAGTTATTAGACATTGTCACGTCAAAAAAAAAAAAAAGAGTTAAAAAATCCCTGAAAATACCCCTAAAAATTTCAGCCCCCAAAAATAATCCCATCTCACTTATTTACCCCCTAAATCTGGGGGGAAAACCCCTAACTTGGTAACCCTGGTATCTCCAATATCTTTGGTACCTATCTGGATAAGGGATATTGGTATACCAGTGTTACCAACTCTCAAAAATATTTATCCCTAAAGTTTGTGTCAAAACCCCTAAATACGCCTTAATTATTTAGTTGTCCCCCTAAAAAATATATGACTGCCAGTGGCGCCAGTATTGCCACCGCCAGTCACCACAGAGTGGTTGTAGAATTATGTATTAGATGTTATAAGTCGCTAGGTCAAGAAATAAATATTTATACTGGGTGGCGCAAAAGTAAAGACCCTATTTGGTTCAGCTATAACATTTTTTCTAAATTAGAAAACTAGATTTAGGTTTTTTTTAATGTATATTTGTGCCATTAAATTTCGTACCATTAGGATTTAAAGATGATGTCTTTTAAATGGTGACCTCCAGAGTTGATACACATTTGAGCCCTATTTATGACATTTTGCATAACTTGCCGTAACACTTCCTGCGATATGTTCGTTATTTCTTGACGAATGTTTTCTTTTAGAGCTGCGAGAGTCTGTGGCTTGTTCACATACACCCGAGATTTCAAAAAACCCCAAAGAAAGAAGTCTGGACTGGTCAGATCGGGTGATCTTGCAGGCCAAGGCAAATCGCCAAAACGAGAGATAACTCGGCCTGGAAAAGCGTCCCTCCGTCCCTCACTCGCAATTATTCCACGTTCTTGGGGAGTAAAACGGTCCATGTTTATTTTCAGTGTATTTTACAGTTGTTCACTACACAATTTTCAACAACAGAATGACAGAAAATATCATATAAAAAAAATAAAAGTATTTTCTTTAGTGCCAGTACTTTTGCGCCACCCAGTATTATCAATTTAAAAATATTATTAGCTAAAGATAGAAGTGATTGGAAACAAAAAGGGGAGGCTTTTGCCTAACTATGGGGCATAAATGGTTAAAAAAATATATATAAAATATTAGTCAAAAAATCCCTGAAATACCCCTAAAAATTTTAGACCCCTAAAAAAATCCCATTTTACTTATTTACCCCCTAAATCTGGGGGGAAAACCCCTAAGTTGGTAACACTGGTATAGACTGTAGTGTAGGTACTGTACTGGTACTGACTACTGACAATGACAGTAAGTGGCAGTACGTACAGTATCGTGGTAGATCTGTGGCTATCAGGCTAAGCTAGATGTGTGGTCTGGTCACTGTGGTCACTGTGGTCAGCTCAATGTGACTAGAATATGGTTTAATTTAGCTTACGTCAGAACTCAGCACCTTTTCGTATAAATACCTAGACATCCATTGCAACCCAATTTCATTCTTATTACCACAGAACAATATTAGAGCTTATTACTCTGGAAAAACGATTCGTATAACTGAATTTACCTCCCGGTACCTAAACAGGGAGCATAGATCAATATTGTAGTAACACAGGCCTGCCCACACGTGCATCGATTAGATTACTTCCTATTGCCTTTGCCAGCAGCTGTCATGTTGTATAAATGTCATTGTCATCACAGACAGCTATCTTTGGAACTGTCAAATCTGGATTTCCTTCGCAATTACGTAAAATTGTAAATTATTTTAAGTAAAAGTGTATTACCTACTCTTGTTTTTATGTTTAATACTGTAAGTATAAGAATACTAGCATTGGACGTTTTTGATAATTTCTGTGGGCTAAATAGTAAGCACTGATCTGCTTAATAGAGGTTGCTTTTTACTTTCTGTGTGTTGCAGATATAAATATGCAGGCAATTAAAGCTTTGGGAGCTACTGCTCCTAAAACTATCCTCTCTGTTGTAAAAAAGGGTGCGTTTGCACCGGTAGCAGATCAGGTTCGTCAAACCCATTTACCTGCACCAAACCCAAACGAAAAACGCCCATACTCCCCATTTCAAGATACATCTAACATGGCAGAGTACGCTGTGGCGCGTCTGGACGACTTGCTTAACTGGGGAAGAAAGGGCTCTATGTGGCCTATGACTTTTGGTTTGGCTTGCTGTGCTGTAGAGATGATGCACATTGCTGCACCACGCTATGACATGGACAGGTGAGTGCTCTTAGCTTATCTACCTTCTAGTTCATTCGAATGTTCTTTATTAATTTTAATAACTCTGAAGTAAGACTATAATCTTTTTTTTTTAATAAATCTTTAGTGCTGTGCACATACTTAAAGACTGTACTGTGTTCACATTGATAAAAGTGTGAACTAAAGATGTTATGACTTTGATGGCCATAAATAAAATCTGATTGTCCTTTATCTTAAGTAAAGCAGAACACATCTAGCATATTAATATCAAATTAATTGTAAATTACTTTTTTTATGTAGATCTGTATTTGTTTTATGTGAAATAAACAATTCATTTTCAGGTATGGTGTGGTATTCAGAGCATCCCCTCGACAGTCAGACGTCATGATTGTGGCTGGAACTCTTACCAACAAAATGGCTCCAGCTTTGCGAAAAGTGTATGACCAAATGCCAGACCCAAGATGGGTTATATCCATGGGCAGCTGTGCCAACGGCGGCGGATATTATCACTATTCATACTCAGTTGTAAGGTAATTTTCTTTTTTTAAGCTATTATGGTCTTATAGTTGAGCAAAAGCTTCCCCTTATTGTTTCTATCTCCGGCTGTTGTCCTCGACTCTTTGTTGCAAGCAACTGTTCATCTCATTCTAGGTTTTCTTCTTTATTTATTTATTTGTAGGCGAAGGTATAGGCAAATGGCCTTGAAGTGGCGCCCTCATTTGAAATAAATTGTTAACTCGTAAATATGGAGAAAATTTCCATATTGCTCTTCGTCATGCACTAGATAGCCTTTTAAATTATTTTATGAACCACCGTTGAAAGTATTTACATAAGTCCGTCTAGCTTTAAAACTTGCCTCCGCCAAAAGTGGCCACGGCAAGTTGTAAAGCTAGACGGACTTATGTAAATACTTTCAACGGATCACCAATAATAGTTTCAACGGCAGTTCATAAAATAATTTAAAAGGTTATCTAGTGCATGACGAAGAGCAATATGGAAATTATCACCATATTTACGAGTTAACAATTTATTTCACACTTCAAGGCCATTTGCCTATATCTTCACCTTAAATTATAGAGGATCAGCTTATAGCTGATGTGTCTATTTCAGGCATTGTTGGAATTCATTTAATAGTCTTCACATATACGCAAAATGTCTAATGTCCAATATAATTGTTTTATTGTCACTTTATTTGTGTGTAGCCAAATGTCCAGCCTATTTTTAAATGAGTTTATGAATGTGGCAGACACTTCTTCCTCAGGTAGTTTGTTCCAATTATGAACCACTCGGTTAATCAAACAAAAATGTTGGTTTTTGCTAGCTCCCGGCTTTAAGGTTGTGGTGGCCTCTTCTTGGTTTTAGGTTTGTCTTCAAATTATATATTTTCTGTATGCCAGGCAAGTTGTAACCAGATGTCAGGATTGTATGTTTTAATAAAGTGACCACGGAGACATCTTTCTTCAAGTGTAGTGAGGCGCAGTGCGTGGAGTCTGTCTTCATATGACATACGACGTAAAGCTTGAGGTATGTTTGTGGCTCTTCGTTGGACACTCTATACGACGTAAAGCTTGAGGTATCTTTGTGGCTCTTCGTTGGACACTCTCTAATTATGATTGATATCCTTTTGGAAGTATGGACTCCAGATTTGAAAGCCATATTCAAGTAGTGGGCGTATATATGTTTTATAGATCTTTCTAAATGTTTCAACTGTCATTGCTTGGAATGATCTATGTACAATATAAAGAAAGGAGTTTGCTCTCTTCACTATAGTAGTAATATGTTCTTGACCATTTTCCATCTGTGGGAACCATATACAGGTTGATTTTGAAACATGCTTTCCGAGTACAATAAAATGATGCCTTCAGAGTGATGTTTGGGCTTCCGCGATACTGCAGTGCATCCAATATGTTTGTACAGGCGCACGTCGATGACTTTCATGCCGTTTTACGTAAGCGGATTGCATCGCTGATGCACATAGTGCGCGGAAGTGCCAACACTATTCTGAGGGTAATAAGATATAAATTTGATTGTCCAATTGTGCGGCACTGGGTACATGCTCATGCGGTTATCCCGGGGTCGCCCAGTGGGACAAGAAAATATTTAAATTAATTTATAAAATATACTAACATAGTTTCGTAAGTTCTGTAATAAACTAACACAAAATGGACGTTTGTCTGAATAAATAAATTTTTATTTTATTTTATATTGAAATCTTGGAATCAGAATTCAGAATCACTAATAGTACACAAAATAGCAAGAAAAAGAATACTTTTTTTTAACTATTTTTCATTAGGAAAAAATATTCACATTTGCAAATACATGGCTAACGTATTACTATTAGTGTCAATGACCTCGTTGTCGCTCGATTCCTCCGTATGACCTTCCCGCCGGCGGTGGCGGCGCGCTGGGCGAGCGATCATATGGCAGTCGGTCGGTATCACTGCGATTGGTAATTAGCCGTACAACTGTAAGTGCTTTTATCTTTGGTTTTTATTATGAAACAAGGTAATTGTATGCAAGAGAACATGTATAACTTTATTAAGCGCATATAGTACTTTCCTTAAATATAGCTCAGCGGGTCAAAATCACCTGTATTTATTGTCTTTTTTTTTAATAATAACAACCTGCATATATCTTTTATTCATGCATCTTGGTTTCTGTCAGCTCTTCAAGATCTCACATGCTGCCTAAACTTAGTACTGGTGAAATGAAACTGACGAAATTTTTACCAGTATCCCATTTGGCATACTGATTATACATTTTTGATGTACTATGCCATTTAGCATACTGGTGAAAATTTGACAAATAATGTGACTGTTTCTTTGTACTATTTAACGTCTGATACCATAAATGATACATAACAATTCTTTTAAATGGACGTAGCACCTGGAATCACAATAGGGCCTTAAGAAAAACCTAAATTAGGCAAACTCATTTATAAAATACTAAAGGCACTCACTCTCTTCTTCATCTGAACGCGTTTCCCATTGCATCCTCAGCTATGCTGCTTCAGAGCCCGGGGTGTGCTTTTTCGCTTTTTCTTTTACAAATATAATATGCATATCAATGGTCACACAAGGATGCCAAAAATCTAGCGAATTGGAGAAGAAATAACCGGAAAGGTACACACACTCACTAAAGGCTCACTCATTTAACATGAATTAACTGACCAATATTATAAACACACCTCTATCTTTTCAGAGGATGTGACCGTATTGTTCCTGTAGACATCTATGTACCTGGCTGTCCACCTTCTGCTGAAGCTTTACTTTATGGAGTCCTCCAGCTACAGAAAAAAGTAAAAAGAATGAAAACCATTCAGATTTGGTACAGAAAGTAAAAGCAAAATATACAGATAAATCATTAGACAATTTTATATTTATGTTGTAATTTATCCCTGTTGCAGTAAATACACCTTCTTAGTGCAAGCATTAAATCTTTTATTATGTAAAATTTATCGAATCTATAGATAGACAGATGCACCAACTGAATCTATAAAGGTTGCTACTACCCACTTATTCGGGCCGGTATTGTTGGTTCGGCAGTTTTTACCGAACATCAAAGCCAACCCGTTCATTCCATTCATATACATATATTCGATTTTACCGTCCGGCTGTGCCAATTAAGGGTTGGGACACATCTATCAGCAGATAACAGTATTTTTCTATGCTGCTATACTTTTCTATCGCTCAGAACCCGCGAGAGAAAGCGAAGGAACGCCGCGGCATCGGCTGTGCTGCCGCATTCCGTCTCTCCCTCTTGCACATGGATGAAAGTGTTGTCCTCATTTATTTTTTTAAAACTGAAGATTCCTTCTCGTCACAAATGGTACCTACCTACTTATCTCTATAAAAGCAATTCTCATATTGTGACGCGTGGGTTTTCGGCCTAGAATAGCATCTCTTTATAAGAAATTGCGTACTCTACGTAAAACGCAAATCTTGTGCAAAAACTGAATTCCCAGGGAGGGTGGAGCATCGGACCACCACTTCACGGCCGTTGCTAGTTGAGACTGAATGACTGAATGAAGAACAGAAACCACATGGCATCAATAACGTTATTACTCTTATGTTCATCGCCTTAATGCAATGTAAATGTGTTATTTTATTTTTTACTGATTAACTAGCAGGTAGAGTAGACTAGAGCGTAGTTCGGTAGATTTTAGGGGGCGGTAAATTTGAGGCCAATTTGTGTCCACCTCCCCGTGCGTCGCCCGCAGTCAACTCGCAGTTATTCGAGTGAATGCCCAAGGCCCATCGAAGTGGGTGAGCTTTTGCTCCACCACTCATTTGGCAAAAATGCAAACTAAAGTTTAACGTTCTCACTTTAAACTGTAAAAAGTGGTTCATAAAATAGGATGAAGTTATCTAGGTTTTAACTAGATCAACATTTTAAATGATATCTCCGTTTCCTTTCAAATACAATTTCAAATGGGGGCAAGTGCATGATGCGGATGAGCAGGGCCTTGCGCGTGAAGTGGATAGCCTATTGGAGGTATTTTCGATACAAATTTGTATATCCGCCACTGAATTTAACGTAGAGATGATGGAAACATCCTGTAGAGATGATGGAAACATCCTGCAGCGTTTCGGCAGTCGAGCTCGTCAGCAAGAGAAAGTGCGCGGCTGTCTGCGGCATCAAAAGGAAACTCGTAGGTATTGGATCAAATGTAAGGTTTCAGCATAGATAGGAAGTATAATATAATTTTGTTTCAGCCACCGCAGCATGGCGACGCAGCTAAGCCATTTAGAGAACTAGCTAACCGCCATATTGAAGTAAAAAAATTAAAAAATCTCTAGGGTTCCGTTCCCAAAAACGCTATTACTGAGACTCCGCTGTCTGTCTGTCCGTCTGTCACAGGGCTCTATCTCTTGAACGGTAATAGCTAGACACTCGTTTTTACCAGTATATTATAACATAACCAAATACTAAAAATAAGATAAAGTTAAAAATTAAAGGGGGTCGTCATACAAGAAACGTGTTTTATCAGCGTTTTAAAACATGAACCGAGGTACGGAAACCTTCATTTAAGAGTCCAACTTGCTATTGATCAGTTTTTTAAATAAATAACGACTCCCTGTTAAAAAATTCTAGGTCTATCCACGGTTGATACCGTGACAGTGTCTGTTAGAAGAATGAAGATGTAGAAAATGTGTCTATTGGACCGACGTCCCAGGGCAAAAAAAGTGTATCATAGGAATTGCATTGGAGACATAATATAGTGCCTGTTTGTACCTAATAAAGATGAGATATTCCTCACAATTTGTCCAACATTTTTAATCTGGAACTCTACGTAAAAAAATTGGTTGCCTGTAAAGTCGGTATACGGGCGAAAGTTTTACGTGACAACGACTTCACTCCACTTCACTCCAAACTTGACTTCCACTCGGGCATGGTTAGCCCGCCTAAGAGCGAGAGAGACAGACATAAAAAGTGAAAGGCACGCGTGCCTCTCACTCGCTCTCATTGTGAGTGCATAACGTGAGCGGAGCGTAACGCAGTTTCTTGAAGTGTCACCCGGCTAACCAATTTATAAGACGTTGTCACGTCAAAAGTTACATGCGACAGAATAAAAACGAACAAGGTTGATGAAGACACTAATCTATACTAATATATTATAAAGAGGAAAGATTTGATTGCTTGTTTGTTTGCATTGAATAGGCTCCGAAACTACTGTACCAATTTAAAAAAAAATCTTTCACCATTGGAAAGCTACACTATCCCCAAGTGACATAGGCTATGTGTGTACTACGGGCGAAGCCTGGGTCGACTGCTATTTTATAAAGCAATTCAGTGCCTTTGACACCCTTGTGGAAAAAACTAGAGGCATTTTGGTAACCAAGAGAACGTACTATAGTTTAAACTTTATCGATGGCTTATCTAAGACACCATGCTACGTGTGCAGATCGCTTATGGAAGCTTTATTTCCATCAGCGAACTTCGCCGATTGCCATTCGTAATTAGGAAAATGGAGGAAGGGAACGAAAGGTATGAAAAATCTTATTGGTATAAAAATCAAAAGTTTTAATGGTATTTTCTGAATCGCACCAAGCTTTCATTTACTTTTTAGTATACAGAATGATTTTGTCAACTATAATACACTTCTGAGTCGCTCATAGTGAGATAATAAGACTGCTGAGCCTTATGAAGACTGATATTAAATCCAATTTGTCTGACTCAATCTCCATCAACACTGAACCAATGGCACAGAATGAGCTCAATAATACTCTTGTTGTTAATTGCATTCTCGGTCTGGAGCATTTATTTCAGAATCCAAATGTCTTAAAACGCAAAAATAATTTTCATGATCTATGAATATACTTTTTACACAACTTGATCAATACTGTGATAATAAGTAGATCTAATATATCTGAGACACTACTCTGAAGTCAGACAAAATGTATTTCACAATACAATAATATCACATACTTTTAAATGCATTAAAAAGAAATTATCAACTGCTATAACAGAACTCTGTACTGATTATTGATCACTAATGAGGAGTATAAATAAATAAATAGAACTCCACTGGTACAATCGAAAAACCATTATGAGATTTTAACGGGAGTGAAATTAAACTCCCGATACAATAATAATTTATGGGATTTTTCCTTTGTATGTCGTTAAATAAACCAATTCTATATTTTAACACTAATTTACATACTAATATTTACATTTTATTTATAAGTATATATAAATATGTATAATTATATCGATAGTGATTCCGATAATCCTATCCTTCACATAATCAGCAATTTGATGTATAATTAACTAATAATGGTCACAATAACAACTCGATAGATATTTTCATGTAAATAAACAAGCAGTAGTGTACAGGCCCGCGGCTCGAGCGGCCATTGTTCTCGCCCCATATTGCACTTTCTGAGCGCGCTCGCTCCACATTCCGCTCACTTCGCTCTGCCCTTCCAGTCACTACCCCACCTTCCGTTACCACTTCAGCACTAGATTACGCTAAAAAACGCGTCATGACCCACAGCCAACGCGAATAGCGACCCTCGGGCATACGACATTACAATAAATAATTCTCTAAACCGATAATGCGAAACGATATACATTAAATTAGTCGTACTCTCACTTGCCACGTCGTTTACACTACTCTATGTACAGTCGGGATTCGGCGGGCGCGCCGGATCGTTATCATCGCGGCTCCTCTTTCTTGAGCAGGTCGAGCGGAGCGAGCGGCGCCAGCGGCGGGGCCAGCGGAGCCAGCGGAGCCAGCGGCGCGTGTGGGCCCAGCGGCGGCAGCGGGCCGTGCGGCGGCAGCGGCCGGTGCAGCAGCGGGTTGGACTTCAGCTGCTGGTGGTGGTGAGCGTACGCGCTCAGCATCTTGGCGCGATCCTCCTCGGCGCGGATGGTGGCCTCGAGCAGCGGCGCGAACCGCATGTGCTGCAGCGTGTCGTAGGCGCGGAACGGGTCCCAGGGCGGGGGCGGCGGGTACAGCGTGGGCGGCGGTGGGCGCGGCGGTTCCTTGCGCTCGTCCTTAGGCGGCTCAGGCATGCCGTTGCGCAACGGAGAACGCGTGCGCGCGCGCTCCATCTCCCGCTCCCGCTGCTCACGCACCTTGCGTCGCTCCCTCTCCTCGCGGTCTCTGCGCTCCCGGTCCTCTCGCTCCCGCTCGCGTCGCACTCGCTCCCGCTCCTCGTGCTCGCGGCGTACCTCGGCCGCGGCAGATACACTGACGGCGGTGGGCGGCCGCACGCCGCGCCACGCGTCGTGAAGTGCTCCGAGCGGCGGCGCGTGGTGTACACCGTGGAGAGACGACGGCAACAATTCTCGGCCGTACGACAATCCGAAGGCAGTGGGCGCTCCGGGGAAGGCACTAGCGCCATAGCGTCCGAACGGAGATACTCCTGAAACGAAATATACGTCGTAAATCCTTAATTCGGTTCACACCGAGACGCGACGCTAGTAGAAAACAAGTTCTATAACAAGAATAAGGTCAAATAGTGTAAGATCCCAATATAAACAAACATATGTTGGCAACAAGGGGATACAATACTGCAATGATGGATAATAATGTCACAGATAATGTGATCGGTATGGCTCCCATTGTTTTTAATAACTTGCGAGATAATTTGAAAAGCTTAGATTTTAAGACATTTAACATTACATTAAAATTGCTCTTGACCGAAAAATGCTTTTATAATGTTAAACAATTTTTAAATAACAACTTGACCTAAATATTATTATTATTTGTATCTCCTTTTGATTATTTTTATAAGTATATTTTTTTGATTTTTATAATGTAATTTAAAGACCTAATTTAATTATTTATTATTGTACGTCCATTAAAGGCAGGTCACATCACAGCGGTACCTTTTATATTATTTTAAGAATATTTAAGCTGTGCTCCACAATAAAGATACTTGATTTATATTTCTTTATATACACCCATGCTTCGATCATATATTCTATAGATGCACTCCTCCTTGCGTCGTTATCCTCATTGTTATGGGTCATGATCTCTATGGAACACCTTCCTGTGTACTATGTCCCGCCATTCAGTCCTGTGCTCTGTAGCTCGAACAGCGTCGCTGACTTTGGTCTCGAGTGTCGAGCGAATCTGGTCGGACTAACGCATAGGACTACGTCCTCTTGATCTTTTTCCTTCTATTTTGCCTGTAAACAGGAGTTTCTCAAGGTTGTCTCCACGTTTCCTGGAAATATGACCGAAGACCTCAAGTATTCTGCGTAGACATATTGTGGAGTCTGATCTTTATTCCAAGTTGTTTGAGGATAGAAATGAACAATAGATGCACAGTTCCTTGCAAATTCAAACAAAATATTGTATCCGTGTCAATACGTACATAGGTAGATGTATACCATTTCAAGTATTGCGAAAACAGTTTAATCTAATTTAAACCTTAAGTAACTGAGATAAGCGTGGAAATAAATGCGTATTAAGTTCGTTACATATTACCTTCTGGTCAGATTGGTCATCTTTGACGTAACGTCACGCGCGCTGCCACCGAGCGAATGACAGCGAAACAAGGCATAATACTGTTTTATGCCTTGTTTTCCCGGTGCCATATTTTTGGCGGCAACTGTGCATCTATAGAATATATGATCGAAGCACACATGCTATAAATCCTCTATAAGTTTCTGAAACAGTTAGCTTATTGCCAACATTATAACAACCAGTGTCATAGTAACCATAATATCATCCAAACGCGTGATATAATGTTGTACTAAATTTCATTATGCAACGCAAACTCGATTCCTCTATCTTTATGAATTTAAAAAAAGAACCATAAGTGCCATTTTTGAAACGCGGACAACGCGGATTCACGTAAAGTTTACGTGAATCCGCGTTGTCCGCGTTTACGTCGTAAACGAATGATTTTTCCTTACAAAAAAACGTTCGATTAGTGACTCCGCGTTTGAAAAATGGCACCATTGTCTTGCACGCGCGTTTCACTACCACAGATTCGAAATTTAAAAAAATATGTTATTTGAATTTACGTCGTAGCCTGCCATTTTTGTTCGTTAATAGCATTGCAAAAAATTATTACTTTGTTGTTTACAAAAATGTGTGAAACAAGCTTTGATAATACCTACACCACCAGATAAGTATTTCCAATGCAGCAAAGGACATTTCTAACCAATTATTACCAGAAAAGTCGAGAAAACAATATGAAGAGGCGTACCAAGATTTCATTAATTGGAAAATATCGAAGAAGTAGTACATCATTTCCTGAAGATGTGTTATTAGTATATTTTCAAGAATTATCCAAAAAATTAAAATCTTCATCCCTATGGACCTTCAATTCAATGCTCAAAAGTACGCTGAGTATTATTCATAACTTGGACATCTCAAAATATTCAAAATAATTGCCTTGCTAAAATGTAAAGCAGAAGGATAGAGGATTCATATCATGGGTGTAGATAAAGTATTGTATGCAACTGTTCATAATTAGGTATTACGAGGGTCACACCGAAAAGCTCGGGAATAGAATACTTAGGAATAAATTAGAGTAAAACCTTTTTGGTGTTTGAAATGTAGTATTATTTCGAACACAATTCCATTTTTGAATTTTAAATAAAGTAAAAAAGAAAAGAGTATTGACCATTTGAATTTGACAAGTTGGTGAGAAAAATGGAGCTTACGCGGGAACATTTTCGTGCAATAATTTTTCATAACTTTCGTCGAGGTTTATCTCATGAACAATGTCTCGCCGAGCTTGTTTCTATTTATGAACTTGAAGCACCTAGTAAAACGACTATATATCGTTGGTATTCTGAGTTTCGTCGTGGACGTTCCTCTCTTACCACAGTCCCTTCTACTGGTCGGTCAAAAACAGCGGTAACACAAGATAACATCGATGCTGTACGCCAATTAATAAAAGAAGATAGACATGTCACATACGAGCAGATTCGGGTTTCTCTCAACATTGGTATGACAGCCATTCAGCCCATTTTACATGATGAACTGGGTGTCAAGAAGTTAATTTCACGCTTTGTGCCCCATTGTTTGACCGAGGAACAAAAGTCGGCTCGTGTTAATTGGTGTCGGTCTGCTCTGCAACGGTTCAATAGAGGGAGCTCAAATGCAGTTTACAATATCTTCTCTGGGGATGAATCGTGGATTTATTCATATGAGCCCGAAAGAAAACATCAATCGGCAGTTTGGGTCTTCGAGGGAGAGGTCAAGCCAACAAAAGTTATTCGCTCACGCAGCGTGTCGAAAAAAATGGTCGCTTCGTTTGTATCGAAAACTGGTCATGTGGCTACGATTCCTTTACAAGAACGAAGGACGGTTACTGCTGATTGGTACACAACAGTTTGTTTGCCGGAAGTCATAAGAGAACTTCGTAAAATTAATCCGCATCGTCGTATAATCCTTCACCACGATAATGCGAGCTCACATACCGCACGCAAAACAAGCGCGTTTTTAAATCTGGAAAACGTGGAGTTGATGGACCATCCTCCGTATAGCCCTGACATGAGCCCCAATGATTAATTTACATTCCCAAGAATTAAAGATATGCTAAGTGGTCAACGGTTTCACGGCCCAGAAGAGGCGGTCGAAGCTTACAAATCAGCTGTTTTGACTGTATCCACTTCAGACTGGAATTACTGTTTCAATTGGTTTGATCGAATGCAAAAGTGCATTGACTGTCACGGAGAATACTTCGAAAAACAATAAAAGTAAACATTATTATATTATTTTTGTACTTTTTTCTATTCCCGATCTTTTCGGTGTGGCCCTCGTAAAATACTCATGTGATACTATTATTACACTCTGCTTCGCCTCGTGTGATAAACCCACATTCGTGTTTTAATACCCCTTATATACCACAGTTGCATAAAAACCTATTAAAATTGCTCGCCATGTCGTGTCGCGTTGTGAACTGTTATTTTAGAGCTATTAATTAAGACAAATTAAAAAAATATTATATTAGATGCTAATTAATACGGGGATAACGTACCAAGCGGCGGGTGGTGCGGCAGGTAGGGCGCGGGCGGCAGATCGTAGGGCGAGCGGTAGGGCTGCGGCGGCGGCGCGGGCGCGGGGTAGGGCCGCAGTTTGTCCTTGTCGAGCGCCCCGGCGCCCGCACTGCCGGTCTTTTCCTTCTGCTGGTGGTTGTAAATCTCCCACGCGATTCGCACGTGCATGGCGTTCCATTTACCAGTTTTCTGTCATAAAATTTAATTTCTTTTATTTATTGTTGAGAACTAATCGCCTTAAAACTAAAGGTTAACACACATTTATACCTTAGTATTATAGGTTGATTTTGAATCTCTAGCTATATTTAAATCAGAATCATTACTAGAACACAAAACCGTAAGAAATACTTATTTTTTATTAAAAAATTAATTCTCCTAATTTTTTAATAACCTACCGACTTTACTATACGCGAGGCCGTAGCCCTCGCCTTACCGGTCGCCGCCCGCCACATGCGGGTGGTGACATTCAAATGGGAGATTTTTGGTATGCATCTTTTGTTTTTATTATGAAATAAGGTAGGTACATATTATGTAAGATAGAATACGTATTTTTTATTTCACCTTTCCTTAAATATAGCTACGAGGTTCAAAATCACCCTGTATAAATCCGACCCTTGTTTTCTTGGCGACTGTAGCCCATAATAATTGACATGTTTTTATAAATTACGAGAATTTTATATATAAGATAAAATAAAACATTTTAGAGCATTTACAACAAACATATAGAAAACCACCGACAGTGTGCAGTTTTACTGTAAATTATAGTGTCGGTGCAGGGAATGAAAAGTTGAAAATGTGCTATATGCATAATAAAAAAGTTTCCAAAGAGAAAATAAAGCATGTTAAAAGTGAATTTTAGGCTTGAAACGATTAGGTTGATTACTACGTAGAAATATGTATGGCAGTCGATCTTCTGATTATAATTATCTGCTCTATACATTGAATGATTAAATAGCTCTATAGTCTGTAGTTTGAACAAGCCTGAGCCGCTGGCGGACACAACGCGTGCCCCGCGCGTGCACTGTCGTGAGGGAGCGGGCCTCGTCGGGCGGACGCGGGGCCCGCCTCCCCGCATCGGACGCACGCGCGGGGCACGCGACGGACGCCCGCGCGGGGCACTTTTGCATGGAACCGCGCGGGCGTCCGTGTCGCAGTTTCAAGCCTTGAGCGATATAGATTACACATGCCTAATTACATTTGCTTTATAAAAAAAAGTATATACTTATTATTATGTATATAAAGTTAAAAAGATGAGCATGCATGGAGTAATGAAGGGACTCGACACCCTTTGACACAAACGCATTTTTTCTCAAATTTACACATTCACAGATATTTATTTACTGGATGTTGGTAACAAGCGAAATTATACATATAATGTCGTGATGTCGGCAAGAGGATATAAAGCTTGAAGAGATTACATTCTTCACAATCATTTTACCTCAGCTTTGGAAAAGAAAATTGTGTGTATCAGATATCTGTTACACACAGTTTTCTTTACATTATCGCAATGAAATATGTAGTGCGCTTGTGACAAATGAGTAAGTGGCGTAATGCGTGTGCGAGATGGGACGTCGAATCGTAATGAAGTGCAAGGAGACCTACCGCGATGGCGGGGCGTAGTGGTGGTTTAGTGGCGGGCTCGCTCGCCGAAGACACTACGGGCTGTTAAAGACGCGAAAGGGTTAATGATCACGAAGCAACAAAAAACAAACTGGGCGCAATTTCAAACAATACACACCTCGTGGTGACTCATCACCATGATTTTTTATTATTATTTATTTACAAAAAATATTAATACTATTTATTAACTTCTAGTGATGTATTAGCATCATCATTGTAATTTTATCACTGTTCGACGTGTGATTTGTCTTAAATGTCGCCCTGTAGAACTAAGCACGAAGCTAGACAGTAAAAGAAAATGATTTGAAGGAAATATTATATTTTACTATTGTTGCCTAGCACCAACTGCCTATTAGTATTTACATAGAAAATTAAGAAAAGAAAGCTAGAAGTGTACGCAGCAATGCGATTTACAATAAATTACATGACTGCTTTTAGTATCTAAAGCACTACAAATGATGGATGATAAATGTAAGTGCATATCAGTAACCTTGGTCTGTATGAGTAATATAACAACAAAAATCCCTACCCAAAATGTACAACGTAATGTGGTCAGGTCAGTGAAACTATTTTTAGTAATAATACATTTATTTTAATTAAAAAATGTAAAAAAATTATAATTAAATTTCTTAAATAAATATATGACGGAGTAACGGGTAGATGGACAATAATAAAAATAAAATGGTAAGGTCACCGCCCCTCCTCGCGCTGACCTATGAGAAACTGCCTTGGGAAACCACATCCTGGATTAAACTAACTCTCTAGCCCGCACAGCTATCCTGTGCCCACAGGGCTTACCATCCAGGTGAAGTAGACTGTCATTATAACAAATCGATCATATCCGTAATCCGCATTCCTTCTAATAATCGTAATTAAATGAGTCATGGCCAAGCCCGCAGCACAGTACAATCTAGAGTGTTCTCGAGTAGTGCACCGCGCGGCTGCCCGAACAAGACTGACTGACTGACGTCTCTTTATCTTTTTTTTTCTTCGAAGTATTACGCTGTATGCTGAAGGCATTTTACAGCTCATCGGGCACGGTGGGTTTTAGACGGGACTAACATTTTGCCAAAATGGCAAGATGTTGTTCACACCGTTAAGTGACAGCACAAAGGGCTCCCACCGGGTGGGAACGAACCCCGGCTTTGGGCGTCACTGACATCGGCTTTGACTTAGTGTCAAGCGCCATAAGGGCCGGCTGGCGAAAAGCGTCCGGGTAACGTTCGGTACATCGTGAACGCGCCAGTCCTATTCGGCGAGTGGGATTCGTGATCGAGCTAATGTGTTCTGTGTCTGCGTTGCGCATGTGACTCTAAGGTGGGGGGAATCGCACGACTAATGGGGTCGTCCGGATTGTCCGGAGCACATGCCTTGGTCTCCTACACCTAAGGAAATCGGAGGGACGTCTCCTATCGACCGTGCGCCCCTTTTATACGCCGTTCAAAACAAGTTAATAGTGAGGTTTATGACACGCAGCTGGTTACTTGTTTCGCTATGAAAAATACGCACGTGGCGCCTTAGGTCACGTGATTACTTCGTCATATATTAATTGATACTGGGTAAATATTTGAAAAGAGAAGTATACTAAATGAAAAATAAATAATAGTTTCAAAAGAAGCTGTATGTATACCACACCCTGTATGTATTTGACGCTTCTCGCGTTTCACTAATGACTACAATCTTTCTTTAGCTACTGTCTTTCTTTAGTTATTAGCGTCGATATAATGCACATGTAGTTACAATTAATCATTTTAAAATAAACAGTTATTAAAAATAATAGTCTTATGGAATTATCGCTGCGATGTGGCGGTGAACTTTAATCAATACTATACCAAAGTATGTATTGCAAGAGCAGCATGAGCGGTAAGTGAGATCCAGAAGTAACCTGTGTATCGTAAACAACAATCGACATGTTGTTGTTGGCCTGTGCGATCGTTTGTTCACACTGCTTGCCTTATAGCATCGACAAATTGTGATTCCATATACCTTCTGTACAATAATGGTATTCCCTTAGGCTTGTTTTGGGTAAGCAGCTGAGCGGTAAGAGGGACACGTAGAGCGCAATGGACTGTAGCAGACTGGTTCAGGACTGCTAGCCCAACTCCAAGCCATACAGCGATGACATTTTACGACCACATACTGTCTAAGAGTATAAAGTAAAGGTGGTGTTACCTTACGTGTTGACTATCTGCTAGTGAATGGCTTTGGTTTCTCAGGCGCGTATTGGGCGATAATGTACGGGTAGCTCAGGCCTAGACACCGCTTTAAAGCGACATATTGGGACCTTGCAATGACGGTGACGTCACCTTATAGCTCCTCTACACGATGGACCATCATTGCACAGATTTTTTGTCCATTGCTGCGTTGGATGGAAAACTCTCAAAAGCTTTTGGAGTTAAACAGCAATGAACACTGAATTGGCGCAATGATGACCCAACGTGTGGAGGAGTCATTATATGTGGGTAGCCCAGCCCCAGCCCACCACGATACATTGTGATATCTTGTGACAATACAATATACAATAACGGTAGTGTTACCTTAGGCGCGTACTGTGTGAGCGGCGCGGGCGGCACGTAGGGCGCGGCGGGGTGCAGCAGACTGGACGAGTACGGGTAGCCCAGCCCCAGCCCACCGCGATACAGAGATGACATCTTGCTCACGTCTTTGAACTGCAAGGGTATGAGAGGATGATGTTACAAATAAGTTTATTTTTATGCGATTTCAAAAAAGGAGGATCTTTTCTATTTGAATGTATATGTTATTCATTAGATATTTTGTAAGTAGATACTTTGTTATTAGGTTTAGATGACCACAATTTTGACAACATATAATAATTTAAGCGAGATAGAGCCTTGTGGCCCTGTCTGACCTGTCTTGTGATATTGGACTACGCTTGGCAAGATGGCGGGGTCAAGTCATGTATCTAAATAAATATAGGGACATATGACACAGATTGAGCTAGCCTCAAAGTAAGTTCTGAAACGTAAGGTAAGTTGTGTTTTGGAATACAAACTCAAAGGTACAATATTTTTTTAACAATTAAAAAGGCCATTTTCCAACTTGCCCTAGCCGGGGATTGAACCCAGAACCTCCAAGTGGTGGACTAGCGTGGTTACCAATATACGATGGTGCTCGTCAAACCTACTTCGTCTAAATACAAAACGCATACTAACTTTAGGACTTGATTTAAACCATTATTCACAATAATAAGACTGACTTTGACCAAGAATAGATAGGTATAGATGTGTTGTACTCACTAGTGGCGCGTGCGGCACGAGCAGCTGGTGCGGGTGGTGCGCGTGCGGAGGGTGCTGGTGCACGTGCGTGTGCTGGTGCTGGTGGTGGTGCATCTCCGTGCGCACGCTGCCCAGCGAGCCCGCCGCGCCCGCCGCCGCCAGGAACCGGCTGTCTAGCTCGCGCCGCAGCAGGTCTGCGCCCGGACCTACGGGGACCACTCACTGTTATAGCACAGAAATTAATAAGACTATTTCATACATAATGGAATCTCCTAAGGTCCCGTTCCCTCACCTCTCCCCCGTTCTCGCCTTGTCGAGGGGCGAGAGCAGGCGAACACACACGCATTGACATGAGCACGGATGTATAGTTTCGTTTGTAGTAGTGTAGGCATAAATGATACTCAGCTTCTATGAAGTTTCATATCTGTGGTTAAAGGCTGGAAGTGGCGTAGCTCAGAGGATACAAGGAGTAAGTATAAACTGAAGAGAAATGTACTCGGGTAATGAGAGTGATACAATTTATTCTCCAGTGTCTTATCATTATTATAGTACACGAATATATTTTTCAGAACGGCTTGGTTTTAAAGCAAACGGCTTGGCAGTTACATTACAGCGAACAGGACAACAATCTTGAATATCGACGATGTCGATTAACTCATCAGCGGTGTGCGCGATTTATTGTTTTAAAGCATCATTGTGTGCGAGCTGTATTTCTAAAGGACTAAATAAACTATCTAATAAAATTATGACATCACGGTTGTGTATTTCATACAAATCCCATAGAAAATGTTTGTTTTGACGTTTAGATAAAAGTGCCTGATTTGACATGTTGTCATCCAGCGGATTGTCCTGTAATTTGTTGTAAATTGATTGTGTGTATAAATGGGCCATAACTTACTAGTTTGAAAGAGCGACTCTGCGGAGAAGGGGTTGGGGTTGGGCGGCGGCAGCGGTGCGCCGAACAGCGGCGGCGCCGGCGCGAACCCGCCCGCGCGCTCCGCGCCCGGCGCTCGCCTGTCGACATCACACATCACATTGCTGCGGCCACTAAATCTGCTAAATATATCCACTAAATAAATACCTACACGCCTAAAGTCTAAGCCAATTATATTTTGTTAATCAAGCACATCTAATGAAATATTTTATTTTACTTTTCAGCTAGCAGAGAAAGAACCGGATTTATGCTATCTGATCAGATTAGTCTTCATAAGAAACTTGCTACGTTTGCAAAAATAATTAAAGACAAATAAGGAACATGTTCGGTTTATACTCACGTTACCCCCCAGTGCGCGGGCGGTTTGGCACTAGAGCTGATGCTGGGCACAGTGGGTACGGGCGCAAGTGAGTGCGTGAGGTGCGTGTGCGTGGGTGCGGCCGGCGTGGGCGTGGGCGCCGCCAGCGGCGCGCCCAGCGGCGGAACCAGCGGCGGCGCCAGACCTGACGTCAGCGCGCCAGGCAGAGGAGCCTGCAATGCAAATAGTATACTCTCATGATATATCATAACATACAGGCGAAGATTGAAAACGGTGGTGTATGTAGATTCCTCATTCAACACTCTCACCGCCACGATTCTAGACACAATAGAAAGTCTATTGTTTAGGGGTCCAGCCAGCGGACCTCATTGGCAAGAAGCGTTCAAAATGCCATGACTAAAATGAGAATATACAACTAGAGTTCAGCTCTTTAATACAATTATTTGCAGTTTTACAAGGTAACGTAACGTGTATTCACAATTTGGACGAAAATTGACTGTCTCACCGCGAGAGGTGCAGCCAGCGGCGCGGCAAGCGGAGCGACGAGCGGCGGCGCCAGCGCAGTCGACACTGGAGCGCTCGACGCGGGTGCCGGCGTGCTGCGCGACAAACTGCTAATGTTGCTGCTGAAACCAATGGCACGAGTATAATTCATAACGAGATCATTGCGGTAAAATTACCTTATTTACGAAATGGTGGCATGTTTATAGGAGTAGCGTAGATATGATTACCTGAAGCTCTCCCGCTCCCTGTTGGGGCTGTGTCCGCGCGGCGAGTACGAGATCGGGGCATGCGGGGCACCCGCTGCGCCCGTCGAACCGGGCGTGTGGGGACGCACACCTTTGGGTGTCTTCGGAGCTACCAGCGGAGATGCTGACAGGCTATTCCGCTGAAAACGAATAAAAACAATATATAAATATTAACGTTTTCTTGTACTGTTTGAATATTACATGACGTAGTTGACAATAAAGTTTTTTTCATAGCAGATTTATTTTATTTTATTTATTTATCAACACACAAAACAGATTACAATTATGTATGATTATTGTATAAACTTGTAAAATGTTCTTAATTATAATCCAACATGTGTGCCTATTAGCTTCATTATTATTCATTAGATTCATTTACATCACTTTCTTATTTTGAAAATAATAAGAGGGCCTGCGATTTTTATTAAATCACTTGTACTACTGAGAACCTTGTACTATAGTGAAAGAACGAAAAAAAAATTTATGAATAATCAGCTCAACTACCATAGTATTAATGACGTAAGCTTACCGTGTCTGCTGTATTCCGGGGTGAGGCCGCAGCAGGTGGAAGGTAAGGACTGTGTTGCAGCGAGGAGGCGTAGGGCGCGTAGAGGGGGTAGGATGCGTTGGGAAACACCGCCGGCGGTGGGAAGCCGTTGGACGCGAGCGACACGGCGGCGCTCTCCGTCCGCGCCGGCAGCTCCGCCGCCGACACCATCGGCTGCCGCGAGTCTACCACCGGCGGAGCCAGCGGGTGACTGCTCGCCAGGCTCACCGGAGGTATTATTGCAGACGCTAAACTCGTGGTGGGGGATGCTTCCACATGATTTATTGGCGGATGTAACGAAATAGGAGGACCTAAAGAAACTGGATGCAGTGGTAAACTGAGACCGGGATGTTTTAAACTCGACGTGTAACTAGAAATTGTACTTGTCGTCGACGCTAGAGAGAGCGGCGGGCCGATGTGATTCGGTGTGGATGTCGCTAATGCGCTCGGAGGGACCATCGGTAAGTGGTTCGAATGATTCATAATGGAATGGCTGTTTATAGGATGGCTCATGTGCGTGGCAGTCGTTAGGTTGGTCGAGGAAGTTGGCATGTGGCTCGACGAAATATGATTCGAAACGCTAAACGGAGCGAGATGAGGCGGTCGGTTAGTGTATACCGAATGAACGGAATGTTTCTGTAAACTCTGCTGGCTCTGATAGGGTATAGCGTGGCTGTGAATACTGGGACTTACACTCGAGTTTACATGACTAGACCCGATCGACGGGGTAGGATAAGGGCGAGAGGTGGGTGCGGCCGGAGACGCTGACCTCGCACTCGTCGCCTGACTCGGAAGACAGCTCGGCGTCGACGGCGCACTCGAGTGCGGCGGCACACTCAAGGGTACGCCGTTGACGCGGTTCGGGAACGAGGTAGGAACGGAAGGATGAGCGGGAGCGGAGGTCGGGATGTTTCGGACGTCATGTCCGGGCATCACGGGATGCGGCTGCGAGTGTGGCACGCGGCTCGGGAGACTAGGAAGAGATGCTTGTGTGGTGGTCGGCACAGCGGGCGGCGGACGCGGCGCGTGGTGTGCGTGTAGGTCCAGCGGCGCCGGCGGCTGCTCGACCGGTTCAGTCCGCGTCTCGTGGTTTGTGTGGCGGTAGTCGGGCAGCGCGGCCGCCGCGTGCGACTGGTAGGCAGTGTGCGAGGGGAAGAGCGAAGGAGCGGGTGGTGCCGGCGGTGCTGGCGTCGGGCTGTCGGCGGCGGCTCGCGCGCCAGGCTGCAGCTTGTTGTTGCTAGCCGGCCGCTCGGGCGTGTCGGGTCCGGCGGCCCCGACCGGCCGAGCCGGGATCTGAGTGGCCGCGTGACCGTCGAGCGTGGGTATGTGGGCGCCGTTGGGTCGGTGTGGAGTGTCGGCGCGGAAGGGTGGCGGCGGCAGCGCGGGCGGTGGCAATGCGGCGGGCGCAGGCGATGGAGCTGGCTGCGGGAGCGGCGCGGGCGCAGGGCTGGCGCTGCCGCCTACGGGCGCCCGCGACAGAGCGAGCGCGCCGCCACTACCACCCCGCGCGACTAACTCGTTCTTGCCGCCACCGCCACCCGCGCCCGTCACCCGGAACAGAGAGCCAGCGTCCGACGCCTGTAAAATGAGATCATACAACATTACAACAAAAATCATATACTGTATATACCTAGAGGCGGATCTCTTCTGATTTTGCATCAGTTAAAACCATTAAAATTCTTTATTGCGGTTTTGTTCGTAGTAATCTTGAATATGCTTCACAGATTTGGAGTCCTCAATATCTATACTAATAGTATAAAGCGAAAGAGTTTGTTTGTTTAAACGCGCTAATCTCAGGAACTAATGGTCCGATTTGAAAAATTCTTTATTTGTTGGGTAGTCCATTTATAGAGGAAGGCTTTAGGCTATATAACATTACGTTCCGACAACCACGCGAACGAAGCCGCGGGCACAGCTAGTGTTACTTATAAATCTCGAATAGAAAGTATTCAGAGGAAATTTGTTCGTTTCTTATGCTATCGCACCGGTGACCAATATGACAGTAGTTTATACAATGATTTTTGTGTCAAGCATCATTTATTACCTTTGGAGAATAGGCGCGAAATAGCTGATATAATTAATTTTCTTAAAATTATCACAGGATCTATAGATTGTCCTGAACTCTTATCCCTTATTTCCTTCAGAATACCTTATAAAAACTATAGATCCTATAGTCCTATTCATGTCCCAACTGTTTCTACCAATTACCATAAAAACATGTATCTCCTGCGTGCGAGCAGCCTCGTCAACAAGCTGGTAAAGGATTCAGATCTGGACCTCTTCAACACCAGCGTTACGTCGATAAGGCGTAGCTTAACTAATAAATTCTTTTCAAATTGATTAAAATATTAATAACTAATATAAGAGTACTCGTGCGATCGTTTAGTGTAGCCTATATAATGCGGATGCTTGCTTTGGCGTAAGATCAATGCTGATTTTTATATGTGCTCTGTTTAATTGTATTTAGTCTATTGCTATCCGTGGGAACCTTTTATTGGCTCTCCGATATCCATTCAAATTTTTGGTTTGTATTGTAAATCTGTTGGCTCCTCTTGAAAATCAATAAATAAAAATTTAAATAAATAAAAATAAATACCTGTTTTGTTACTGCATGTGTCTATGTTCTATTTTATTGTAACTTGTATTATTTATTAAAAATTACAAAAATAAAAAATAGAGACATAGTGAAACTTACATCTTCCATCGATGCATCGTGATATCTTGGTGAAGCATTTCTACTATTTTCTGGACTCGCCTGTAACAAAGAAAATATTATTTGAATAAGTCATGTAATAATAGAAGGAAAGAGGGGAAGAGGAAAGCCAAGGCACAGCTATATGAAGCAAGTCAAGGAAAAGGTGATAGCAGTGTCGTATGAAGATGTCAAGAGGTTGGCGGAAGATAGAAAAAAATGGAAGAAACTCCACCGATAAGAGCGTCGCTCTTAAATTTTGATGATGAATAGAGGTATAATAATAATCGCCGAAGTAGGAACAACTTTTTATAATAAATCACATCCATATTCTAGAATACGAGTAGTATTTATTATGTGGCAAGTAGGTATGTATATGATAAGAAAACAAACAAACGCCATACATATTTATGATTTGGAGACCAAACTCTTATTTCACAAGAGTTATGAATAAATCAAAGGCTTGGCACCATTTAATGTTACATGTACAGGGTTTGAACGCTAATGACTTAACAGGAAAACACATATAACATATTATAGATGACACTAAATGAAAGCCTATAATATAAGTAACTCCTTATAAAGTTTTTGGTTTTAATAAAACTTACTGCTAACTATGTAGTATATACACAAAATTATAAATTATATTGTTTTTCATCAAGACAAACTGTCTTATAAATTGGTTAACTATGTTATAAAGTACTAGAGATAAGAAAGAGCGGAGTCTCCTGACACAAGCATACTTTTTGCTTAAAAGGAGGCTCCAGCAACAAAAGCTTGTAATTTAAATAGTTACCTAATAAACAAATTTTATAAATTAAACTATACACTAAATTAGTGTATTGTGATATTGTTCTATGATCAATAAGGCTACAAAAACGCATTAGTGGCCAGTACAATTACAATGAACAATAAAAATATCAAGTTTGGAATAGGCACATCATTACATTTATTAAGTAAATGCAAATGAGAGCTGCCGATTAATCAAGTCTTGCTAACGGCCTATTTACAATTGAAATGATATTGACCAGCAGGTCATTAGAACAAAAAAACCTAACTTTTATCCTGGTTAAATGTATAAATGAGGTGAATATAGCGCATAAATATTTACGGATGGTATGTACAGTGGGCCTGCGACGGGTGTTGGGCGCCAGCGCCGCCACGCCGGCCTGTATTATGTCCGCATTAGCATTCGTCGTTTGCATGTCTATTGTTCTAACCTAACACAATGACCGCCCACGGGATTTTAGTATTCATCAGATAAAGATGCAATCACGTCTGACACATAAAGAAACATCAATGAGACTATAAAAATACTGTATGATCAGAGTTGAGCAGCTTGCAAATGTCATGCAAGAATTTAAATGACCAGTCTATAACGTATTGTTCACTGAAAAAGTAATGATAATGACGGATTACGATAGAAGAATTTTAAGATCTAACATTAACCTGAAATACGTTTTATTGGTTTATTTTATAATTAACAAGGTTTTTACTTTACAATTTCTGAACCAGTATTTTAACTGATTCAGAAATTGTACAAACTTAAGATGATACATGGAGCCATTTGAAATAAATTATTTGAAAGGAAACGGAGATATCATTTAAAATTTTGTGCTAGTAAGCCCTAGATAACCCTTCAAACTATTGAATTAACTACTGTTTACAGTTTAAAGTGAGAACGTGAAGCTTTTTTCGCACATTTGCGCATTAGCGAAGAGAAGCTTCACGTTTGAAGGGTTATCTAGGGCTTACTAGCACAAAATTTTAAATTATATCTCCTTTTACTTTCAAATAATTTATTTCAAATGGGGACAGCACTGGACTCCATGTGTCATCTTAATGCTTTATGCGGATTTAATACGTGTAAATTGTGTTAAAACGCTAACATAAAGAAACAAAGAATGTTAATTGCTTTACGGAGTCGAGCTTAGGCATTCATTATGATGTCAAGTCAAGAGGAATATTTTCTAACGTCAAAAACGTGAAAGTGAGTTATTTCTTAAAAGAGTAGTTTTTATTTTTGCTGTTGCGGACTCGTAGTGTTTGAGGGGAATGGAAAGTAATTACTTAGCGATATTTACGAGCGAGCGAGAGAATGGCTCAATAAAACTAGCTGGGTAAACCGCATGTTTACGATGGAGTACGGACGCACTTTAAGTGGCATTGTCTCTTCAATCTGACCAGCTATTCTTTATAGCGTATTTACTGTCATTTATTTTCATATGATGAATTGTTATGCTTAAAGCGTGTTACGTTTTATTTTTCAGTCAAAATTAACAAGGAAATAACAATCTATTACATAAATCATTTCAATCTCGTGAAAGAAGGGTAGGTACAAAAAGGATCGCCGCACAAAATCAAGTTATTGTAATTCGCACCCGATAAAGCTTTTCGGATTTTCAGGATCCACTAAATACAGAAGTGGCCGGAAGAAATAGTCAATCGATCGTTTTGAGGGAACAAATCGTTTCGGGAGCGTTCCGGCAATTGAATGTTTAGCCTTATCCGGTGAGGGTGGGTCGTCGCCTCGCAACAATGGAGTGATAAATCAAGTATGGGTCGCGCGTGCCGAGCGGCACCGCGTCCGCTCTTCTCCGCATTAAAGACATTCAAAGGCACCGCACAACGCACTCCCGCCAACCATCTGCGTTATTGTGTCGCCGACAATCATAATAAATACATAACATACAGTTTCATTTCAGATATTTAGCTCGTTAAAATACATTTAACAACTTCTGGTCGAGAGGTGATAAAACTGTCATCGCTTTCTTTAGTATAACAATCTACCTGATTACACTCTCTGAATTCTGTTTGAAGTTTTAATTCAAAACGACTCAAGCCGCACTTTTACAGCGGCACTTCATGAAAATACAACTGCAATACGAGTAAGTGTCATGTCATCACGTCATGATCATGACTGCTTATTCGTGAAATTGAAAGATTAATCATAGTATCTATGAGACATTAGGGGTTCTGCTTAGTGAACTTTTATTGAAAAGTTCAAGTGTTATTAACACATTGACCTTTAATAAAAGCATGGTTTACTGTGAAGCCCGGCTGCTAATCGCATATTAAAAAACATTCACAAGATTTTTCTTTTTATCGGTGTATTTATTATTATATTGTAATTTAATTTTGATATTCTTATTTAAACACACGAATTTTGTGCTAGAATGTCAATTTTTAGTCTCACATTGTTCCCACTGGTTGCTGGTTAGTTTTTTAGTCTAAAATGTCTACATTATTTGTACAAAATATAAAAAATTTGAAATATAATACAATGATGTAAGTTTTTGAGTATCAAATACCGTGACGTGACCGACCTTATGTCTGTGTTCAGAACGAGACTGTCTATCACCGGCTTTGAATGCTGGCACGGTGTCAAATCTGCGTTACATAAAATGGATAATAATCAGTGAGATATTAGCGCGATGAGTGATGTCGTGTCGGCGAATAATAGTAGTCGGTTTGTGTGTCCGTGCCCACCTCCCGGCTGAAACACGCGCCTCTCTAAATAAACCAGCTATAAAAATAAACGACCGCATTAGTCAACGCTGTCAAAATAAAACTAACAATATTAACACAGTCTAAAATAAATACAGAAAGTATTCTTTTGTACACAGTTATTTTCTCTCCGGAAAATTATTTTTTGATGTAAATAGCCATTTGTTAAATCGTTAAAACGCTTTTACAGTTTGTACTAAAATGTTGTTGGCTTTCCGCTGTTGTTCTTAATTTTATACGCCGACGTTTAAAAGCGGTTAATAACTTTTTAAATAAATTAACTTTGAAATTTCTGAATTAATTATATTGAAATTAGGAATTCAAAACAGATAGCGTAGCATAATCTCGCGATCCCAGCCTCGGGCCCATTTTGCCTACCTCCTCACCCGCTGTTGCGAAGCGGGGAGATCCGGAAAAAATGGCGTGATAGCTTTTCGCCCCTCATTCGAATTTCTAATACTTCCACAAACTTTTAATAGGATCGGACTTAAAATTCAAAGAGAATTTCGTCTCGAAGTAAAGTTCAAACAGCGTTGTGATCATAGCCTGCGGTGACTTCGCAACAGCGATCAGCGTTTTCTATTATGATCGGACATTTTATTGAATTTAACTATTTAAAATAAAATGAACACCGTCTCTATATTTGACGTAAATAACATGAGCTTTATAAAAATGTAAGCTACAAATTATAATCTTGAATACAGAGCTATTATAAATCTTTGTATGTAGTATTAGTAGTAGTAGTAACTATGTATTGTCTTGCAATAAAATATCTAATCGAGTTTGCTTCAGCATTACAAAAAGAGTCGAAGTTATGTTTAAGGGCTGCAGGATCCTCGCGTGTGGATATTACATTGAGTTCGTCTTACTCTATTAATAATTCATACTGCTTCAGTAATTTATAGCCTAAATCCACTTTTAGCATTCGGTAGTGAATTCTGGTCATCGCTTTTATATTTAACGGACGGATACAATATTTTTATAAACAATTGTTTAGTTCCATAAATTTGTAATAACTACCTATAAATACGTTTATTTATTATTTTATTATGGTTTCCGGTATAACATTGAATTAGTATTTGTTCATAGCGGTATAAAATACTTTGTTAGCTTTAAATTTATAATTATTCTAGGTAGTTCGGATAATAGGGTGTACCCTTCTTAGGCTCCGTACATTTTATAATTGTCAAGATGGGATGTCAAAGATGTCAGACAAACCCGGTCGCTAAGAATATGTAAGAAATCAAAAACGATCGAATCTGCCGAGTGCCTTTATTACCAAAGATATGGTAGGGAATGTCCATAAGGTACATTATTGCTTTTTGATTATTACACTAAAATATTAAATACTACTTATTCGAATTGTCACAATGTCAATGTACAAAAAGTAGGTCGCAGCTAGGTGCTGCGTTTGTAAAATTTATTACCTATGAAAATGTTCGGCTTTGTCTGAACGTAGGGTATTTGACTGCGTTTGTTTTTGAAGAATATTTAATATGAAAAAAAAATACTTAACAATAAATAAATCTATTTATACTGCTTTTTAGGGTTCCGTACCTCAAAAGGAAAAAACGGAACCCTTATAGGATCACTTTGTTGTCCGTCTGTCCGTCCGTCCGTCCGTCTGTCAAGACCCTTTTTCTCAGGAACGCGTGGAGGTATGAAGCTGAAATTTATATCAATTACTCAGGTCTACTGTCCCTTGAAGCTGTGAAAAAATCAAACTTCTAAGCCAACGCAATCAAAAGATACAGCCGTTTATGCCGCAAATTTTCGACACTTGCAAGGGAATCAAAACCTACAGGGTGCTTCCCGTGAACTCAGAATCTTGAAATTTGGTACGAAGCAACGTCTTATAGCATAGATAAAGGAAAAATTACGAAAACCATAAATTTTTAGTTACATCACATAATATATTTTTTTTTAATAATTTTAAACTTACTACCCATTTCCTCATAAACGCGTAGAGGTATTAAATTGAAATTCATACCAAATACTAAACCTTGCAGGTTTGTACGGAACCCTCGGTGCGCGAGTCCGACTCGCACTTGGCCGGTTTTTTTAAACTACTTGTATATCTTTCCGTCAGATGTCTTGGTGTACTTTGATACAAACGTAAAAATATTGCCGAAAACGGATTTTAGTACCCACTTATATTAAATCTTGTAAAGAAGTTTGAAGCTTTTGTTAATGTCCATTAAACCCACAGTCAGTCAAACAATCCAAATGTCGTGACGATTACAAATTATGGAACTTTTGTGGGCTGGCACCAGGATTAGCACCCAGAGCCCGGTACTGTGGCGCCCTCATTTGAAATAAATTATTTAATCGTAAACAAGAGTGATACTGAATGACGAATAAAATTCTGCTTATAAGAATGTTTAATAAATAAAAACAAATTATCAAATGATCTTTGATTACGTTAAAATAATTTATTTCAAATGAGAACGCCATTTGACCGGGATAAAAACGAGACAAAATATTTCTGAAGGGGAAATGAGCTTTAATTTTCCCTATCAAATAAACAAACAAAATGCAATGACAGAAAACATGTAGGAGTAAGATTACTTTTTTAAAGACTTTAAAATTGTAAAGTACATGTACTCTTATTTTAATGTAACTTTTCCACACTGGATATGACTGGATCAATATTTTTCATGGTCTACATTTTTAAGTGCTTTTTGCTAGCCTGTATGTATTGTGTCGTCGCGAATGGATAATTTTTAAGTAAGTATAAAATACCCACTGACATTTTTCTTTTTCAAAAAGTCCATAGTTCATAATTTTCGTTTTTATTTTTAAATTTACGCAAACGGGTCCAATGGGACCAAAATATGTCGAATAAAATGTACCTATGTTTTAATATATTGCCTTGTTAATATTTGCAACCTATATCAATCCACAGCTAGACTAAAGACCTCTCCCAATCAAGGTTGGATTTACCCATAATCGCCACGCTGGGCGGTTCGGTGATTGCTTCAGATACAAGTCTTTGCACCGAGAACGTTGCTGGCCGTTTATTGATACTTTTACCTCCCTTTTGGCTGATTTCAATTTGCTTTATTTCCATGCTTTTTGAGCAGTCTTTTTCAGAGTGCTAATTTAGAAAGGACCATTATACATTTACTTTGCTATTTTCATGACAATTGTCTCAAAAAGCGACGACAGAACAGCTCAGTTCTGTACTATATGATGAGCATTGTTAATTTTTTGTTTCACATGAATAATACTTATGTTTAAAGTTTTTTGAAAGTCAGCATACCTATGCATTGCCTTTAAAAAAATTGTTTTAGTAAGTTTCACTGTATGAATTCCACAAGCACTCGTGTTTTTCGTATTCTGTTAATAATTTTCTTATTAAATCCTCTGTTCACTTCACGTGCGACGCCATTTTAACTAAAAAAAATGCACGAATTTGGTTACAAATCTGACAGTCAACCAGATTTTTAGTATGCTAAAAATCATAGCACATTTACATTTACTAAATGTGTGTTATTTAATTTAATATTTGCTTTGAAATAGCATGCTCAAAGCATGGAAATAAAGCTAATGTAAATCAGCATTTAGTCGCTTTATACGACCGACACCCATGGGAGAGGAAAGTGGTGGTGACATATATACCGTATTCTACGCTGCCGTGAACACACGGCCTTGTTAATACGATCAACCAATCTAACCAATGTCGTTATCACAAAACAAGTCTATAAATATGACATTTTAAGGCAAACTATACGTATACATGTACATAAATTAACTAAAAAGGCATCTAACATTATAAATTAATCAGCAATTGCTACTAATGCGAGAAATAAGCCGCTCTGCTGCAATTACAGTAGTAAGCGACCGTAAATAATTCACTACGGTATGTTGTGACAACCTGTAATCGCGACATTCTAACTCACAATCTTAATCCGCAGTTACGTATGTTGATCTCTATTTTATTATTTAAGGGTATCAGGGTATACATTCAAGCCGGCTGGATAAGCAACCCTAATTGTATCTATTATAAACTTCGGCGGCTTGTCTATCTGTAAAGTGTACAGGATAATCTCAGAAAGTACTGTGGCGATTTCGATGTTCTATTTGTTTATAATCCACAAACGTGCGAGGCCGGGGTAGACCAAGTTTATCTTAAAAGTCTATAATTTTACTTTGAGTTCAAATACAACATAATTAAATTACGAATAATATTTATGACGGTTAAAATAATTTATTTTTCCTTCTACTATTATTCTAAATAGATTGTCATGTCTTATTAGATGTCCAATCATCTTCCCTCTTCTATTTTCAATAGTTTTTAAAATATTTCTTCTCTCTCCCACTCTTTCTAGCACCTTCTCATTGGTTATTCTATCAATCCAGCTTATTTTTCCATTCTCCTCCAGCACCACACCTCAAATGCTTCTATTCTTTCTCTGTCCTTCTTCCTCATTTAGTATAATAGTAGAAGGAAAAATAAAAGAGAGACGAGGAAGCGGAAGACCATGGATGAAGTTTTTCCAACAAATTAAGGAAGGGTTAGGAGTAAGGTCCTACTAAGACATTAAAAAGATGACAGTGAGAAGAGAGATATGGAGCACTGGAGGTAGGTTTCTGAAGGTGGATCTACAGACCAACACCTACAAACAGTGATAATGAAGTAAACCCAGTAACCATATTTTTGAATCAGTGACTAAGCATTTTAGCGCGAAAGAAATCGTTCATTGCTGGTTACCTATATTAAAAATCGTCGTGCAGAACAAAGATGAACACTCATATTATAATCGGTTTGATCAATTTCCCATCCATAACATATAGTTTAACAAATAGCTACCTTTTCGATTTAATCATAGTTGAGTTTATAAATTTGTATCCAAGTATATCTTTAACTACTTAATTGGCTATAATTTTGTGAATTAACGACACGGCAGCTCTTATCAGATTAATTGTTAATATTCATAATTACATAGTCAAACAGGTTTCAAGTATGTATATTTAACGGATTGAGACGTAATTTACATTCAATTAACATAACATAATAATATTATACATTCGTTAGTCTCAATTTGTGATTAACATTTTGAAATATTAAGTTAACATTTTTAATAACACCCAATAAAATTTTTAAGACATAAAAGTCAGACTTTCATAAACATCCTGTTTCATTGTGATTAATGATATATTGACACAATCGTGTCTTTCATGATTTATTGTGATTTTAGAGGAGGCAAACGAAATAGCAAAATCTCTTCACGTAGAGTTATGGTATGAAACCCTATGAACACGACCCTACTCATTTTATTGACCAGTTTGTTTTATTAGTTGTTCAAAAAATATTAATAAAAGTGAACATTTATCTGTGAAATGCAATTCCCTATCAAATCATTTATCGTTGTATTCACAATTTCAAGTCAAGTGGTAATTGACGCCGTAGTTAATGTTCTTTTGTTTAAAACCCCTCCACATTCTCCAACGTTAATTCGATACAGCTTTTTGTACAGAGGTGCTTATTAACCTAGATTAGCGGACAATAAAAAAATAAAATTAACAGCTGAGTGGTAGGAGCTATAATTATGCCGTTGGTTTAGTGACTATAAACATTCTGACGGAATTGTAGTGTATGTAATGGCAGTAAAAGAGACCGCGTTTGCGTTTCGGATGTATCGTGACTCGATGTAATAACAATTCCATTAATTTTTCAATGTGGACTATGTGTAAATTAAACAGGAATTGAACTTCGTGTTGTTTCATTGTTATCCATTAAATCTCTTTCTGTGGGACGGCAAGCTTATAACATTCTTATGCACCGCGCTTTATAAAAATATTATTAATAATAAATTGTCTCTTTGTTTACTAACTGTACCTGTTGCTCTGATTCATCCTTGCTTGTGTTTCGCTTCTGACTCTCTTTCTCTACTTTGGTCACAGAGATCTTTTCGCTCTTGCTTGTCACAGCTGTGTTACTTTCTGTCTTCTGTTTGAGGGTTTTTTTCTTGCTTTCTTTCTTGCCACTGCTCTCAGCATTGCTCTTAGGTGAATCTTTGATCCTCACTATGGTAACTTCTTAACGGTACTCACTTATAAACAATGTTTGTTTCACTTCAAAAATTAAACAATACAAATTCCACACTAAAATAATAATTGTATTATTGTCGGGTCCCTATTAATAGGTTCACACCTAACTATATCAAAATAAAGACACAACAAACTATATTTCACTATCACAACAAACAAGTTTATAATTTGCTTTTAAAATCCTTCTTTTATCACTGCAATCCTTGGGACACTGAAATCCAGATACGGTTTCCGTTGCGGGGCTTTGGTCCGATGCAGAATAAAAATAACGTACGAAGATCGCGAGTGGTGAAACAAAGAAAATCCAAAATGCACATGCCGTGTACAACGTGCCCGGCGAACGGGGCGTGAATGCCGCGTCGCGCGGCGGTCGTCGTCCGTAGAGACGGGCCGACCCCCCCCCCCTCCTCGCGCACGCGCCGCCGCCCGCCCGCCCAACAAACCGCCTTGTCGAGCACTCCTCACTACACATGTAAAACGGCTTTGCGAAGCCGATACACGTTGCTAACATACATCTTATATTCTCTGATTTGGGATATCATATTAGTACGTAAAATCATTTATTCATCATACGATACTAGCGACCCGGGTACGCGCGGACATTGCTTGTATTATATAAAAAAATCTTTAAGGAAAGGAAAGGAATAAATGCTTTAACGTGGTAGTGAAAACTGCATCATTATACTGTATAAGCCTACTGATTAAGAAGTAAATAACTCGACAAACAGATACGAGGTGAAAATGTACGTAGGTATGATTGTAGGGATGGCCACTTGACAAGCATGTTTGCAAAACAATAACTTCGAAGAAACAAAATAGACGAGAATTTAAACTCAATATTTTTCGGTGAAATTGTGTTAAGTCGGTAGGTATATAAAATTAACTGGGTGTCTATGAGGTAAATGTCATGAGGTTTGTAAATTGATTAATATTTTCTGCAATACCCTGATTGGGATATTATAAATAATTTTAATTTTAAACAGCTTTAATAAATATCAAAATTTTATAACGCAGGATTTTAGTATTAATTAATATTCAGAATAATTGCATTTCCGGAGCAAAATATTAAATATTACTAAATGCCATTTATATTTATTTACAGCAGCGTTCACTTCACATGTCGACACGTAGTTTTCTTTTTTTTAGTTATATGTACATTGTAATGAATGTAATTCGTTTATGTGTAAAATCTAGTGTCATAACATAAATCAAAGCATACTGCGGCAACTTACCTAGTTAATACTGTCGTGTGTTGCGGCAGTTCCTAGCAATAACACATTCGCGAAAAGCAGTAAAACCACCATAAAACGATTTATTTATATTCGTTTTATAACTTATTGCTTTACGACTACGATAAATGCAGCCGTTCTGTAGGGCAACCATTACCGGCCGAACGCAGTAAACATGACTCGTTTTGTAATTTCATTGCTAACTGTTAACTCTTTGTATGCTACTAAATTAATTACCCAACCATTCCCAGTGCTCGCCGATCACGCATGCAATTCCAATGTTTTAAATGGTAAAATACATTTATATTGCCCCAATGTATTAATAAGTGGGATTAATTGATATCAGCATTGTTTGCGAGTGTGGCTTGATATTTAATATGATACAATAACAAAAATATATACAAAAGTAAAAGGAACCTGTTTAATCGACTGTACAATATACTTTTATATAAATCATACGCATACAATAAATTAAGAATACAATACAAAAGAGCGTAATAAAAGCGCTCCCCACAGAAAATATTAATTTGGAATCATTTATTCGGGACGGAAAAAATCGGATAAAAGACGACCCCTTATTTTAGAGGGAAACAGTGAAGCGGCAGGGATAAGCGAGATAAATCTCGGCTTGTCTTCGGTAACCATGCTCTATATAAGAATGTCTATAAATGTAAAGAGCAATTTGTAAGAGTTTTCCCAGCGAGGGATGATTATTTTTGCAACGAGAATTGTGATATCACGTAAAATATTAACGTATAATACCGAGGGGAAATTAAAACGATATAAATCTCTTTGTACAAACAGTGACAAAAAATGTCGGATCAAAGGAGCGCGCTAGACGTTTACAAGATTCGATATTATAAACTGGGAATTCTTTGGCAGAGCCGGAACGTATTCAATATATTTAATATATGGGTATATTGTGAGGAGAAGGGTGTTTATTCAACTTTTAACGTGTGAAAAGGACAATATGTATCATTTGAGGCTTTATGGGCCTATAACATGAAATGCAAATACAACGAACACTAAGGTACTTTATTTTAATGAAGTTTATAAACCAACAGATCAAGTGTGATGCGGCGAGGTGCGGGCGAGCAGTTAGTTACGCCGATACACGAATCCATTTGCATAATTAAGCGGAAAACCTAATGGAGGGGTTGTATTTCATTTCACCGAGCTTATTGCCAGATTATATACGTGCTTTAAAAAAGCTCGCAGTTTCTAATATCCGAGTTGAACAAAACAGTATTGTTGTATTCGGAGAAACAAAAACTATCATAAAGTATACCAAAACACGGAACGTTTTACAAAGCGGTGCAAAGTTGGGCGAGTGTATTTGTTGGATGGGCGGTTTATGCTCGCAAAATTCATGTTAATTACCAGATGTCAGAACAGATGCAACATGAAACAGTAGCGCAGGCGGCAATATAGCGGCGGGAAATTATTGAAATAGCTGAATATAAAGCTTCATTTCTCAAAATTATCAGAGCACGAGCGAGATTTATTTTTGTTCCGTTTTATAGTTTCGTTGTTGTGGGGCTTGGAATACCGTTAAAAATCTGGTAACGTTAATTCTGTCAAACGGCGTTAATGTTATCAACAAAGATAACGTTATGATGGGTAACGTTATTTTCCAAACATTTACCGATAAACTCAGATAACGTTACCAATTATATTAACGGTAAAAGGTATTGTTAAGACTGTATTTCTTTTAAATATTTGACAGAATAAATTGATGAGAGGCTAGTAGGCTACTAGAGCTACACGGATGTCGTGATAGTCTGTGCTTCCTCGGGTTCCATTCCCAGCGCGATGTAATAATAGGTACACTTGTATAATATTTATATAATATTTTACAAGTACTGAAAAAAAGTATCGTTACTTATATCGTTAATTGATAACGTTATTATAACGTTATGACTGTATTATCGATACCCCTTATCGTTACCAGTAATACCTGTATGAAAATAACGTTATTTAACGTTACTTTTAGTGTGAATTTGGTATCGTTAACAAACCCTGGTTGTACCCGTGTACAATAGTGTACATTTGCATTAACATGAAACGTTGCCAATTGTTCACAAAAATGTTTAAAGTATAAAGTAACCTTTTCTATCAAGTAGACTTTCAGGGAAATAGACCTAATGAAACGACTTGACATTCCGGTAATAGGACCTAATGCGCCGAAAGGTGTTGATCAAAATTTATTCAATGAATTATTAAGTATCTATTAAATGTGCTCTCTCCAAAATTGACTATTAGGCAAAGAAAACTTCAATTTAGCACACCAATGAGGAGAAAAACTGAAAGCTCTGCCGCAAGCGATGACGTGGCGGGGCGCTAGCATCGACTGTGCTTGTGTCTGTGAAGGTTGTATACTTAAATGTATGGAGTTTGGCACAGTCGATTGTGCGACATCTGACGGGATAAAAATGCAGTTTTCCTCTTAATTTGGCTACTATTGTGGAAACACGTATGAGGCAAAAATAATTATCCAGGAAATGGCACAATTTTTCGTTGTATTCAACGCAAAAACTTCAGTAATAACAATTTATTTGCTATTAACCATAAACTTCATCTGATCGTTAAGAAAATCCGGTAAAATAAAACCATTTTAAAGATCGTGATTACAAATAAATAAACATTGTGGTATAAATAAAGTAAAAGGATATAGAATGTTATGGCTAAAGTAATGTTAGGTGCATGGAAATGTGCACTCGCAGTAAAGCGGCGATGATTGGGAACTGGGGTGACAAATGAGTGACTGCCTTAATATTGCATCAATCAAAAGACATCAACGCGTTACCAATTATATTATTATTCTATGTATATTTTTTTTCACATAATACGAGTAGTAAGCCAATACCATCGCTAAAATAAACTTTTACTATATTTATATCGATTGTAGTAATAAATCTTTAAACGAATCTACCAGTATTTATTAAATTTTCCATACCATTTGTTCTCATAGCATTTAGGTATAGTTCTAAACTACTTTTTTGTAATAAAAAAATTTAATCTATATATTATTTACATAGGTCATCCTAAAAAAGCAATAATTGTAAGTACGTTAGTGTCAACTTTGCGTTATAGCGTAAATTTACAAAATGAATGCAAACAAAACGGTTGCCCTATCTACTCGTATTCAAGAGAGCAATTAATACACTCAAATTGCTTTCGCAACTAACTATGCATGAACCGCTCTTTGATACCTGCAATTTTTAAAACAATTAAACTGTGTACATAAAGTTTAATAAATTTAAGCCCGTCAGTTCCCGCAGTCAGAGGGTAAAAGTTTATATTTTGTAAAATTGAAACGTCCCGAACGGCAGTGAGCCGGAAATTCGCTAGCGAGCGACAGCAGCCTGCTGTTTATTTTTTCCTCTCGTTTTCCCACTCTCGACAGCAAAAGCAATAAAAATGAGTAGAGAAACGTTAAAAACTAATAAAATATTATTTTATTGCCAGGATTATGTTAAACAGTTAAACCGCGACTTTATAAGTCTTTATCTATTCTAATGTGACTGAGCTTCAAGTAATGCTTGAATATATTTTAATTAAGTTAGGTGTAAGGGCAAAGTACTGCAAAACGGCCATTTCATATGTATGTAAAGTCCTCTTAAGACAAACAAAATCCGCAAAGCCGTTTAGACCACAGAGAGTGCTAAAGAAATGGATATTACATCCAGTTCGTTCGCTGGAAAAACGGATAGTGTTTTTCTAGCTAGTTCCTTCGGCATTCGGGTAAAAAACGTTCAGTATGTACTATGATGATGAACGAAATGTACCTACTATAAACACACAGTGTTGAATAGTTATCATAAAAGCACGCGGCTTTGTTGATTGTGGGCGAGTAAGTGGCCTTTTTAATATTTCTAGCAGCAATTAGGTCCCACAGAGCGCGATACGGGCAGCTCCCGGCGTTGATTACGCAGATTGAAATCGCTTCGCCCCTCGTAGCTTGTTAATGATGCAATAAAAACGACGCTTATCGATTTAGCCGCCCGTTAAGAACGCTCCAAGGCATTATAATTTATTATCCAAACAATGTTGCGTTAGTCGATGTAAATTACAGTACTCGGCAGCGGAATTATGTAACGACAAGATTTGTTCACCGCCCGCCTGTGGAGTGACAAAAGTAATTAACACTTACGATGCACTAGAGAGTGCTGGTTTACGACGCTCGACCCTGAGGCCCGGAGATCTCTAATGAGGGAGGGTTAACCGCCTTGATAAGGATTTTGCAATGGCTGTATTCCACGCTTTAAACGTCATACATAAACCCACATAATAAAAATTATTCAAGACATACAATGAATTTCGTAAAAGTATGGTAGGTGTATAAATATTTGGACATTTTGTCAGATGAATCGCGTACAACAAACTGGGGTGAACTGCGAACGGGAGGTATTGGGAATCAGACAACGACAGGATTTATTTCGAGCCTCATTCAATTTGCGGTAAACTTATTGTTGGTTGCGTTTCGTATCCCTCATATTTCGTGTAAATGTTGGTTTTATGTAAAATATTTCATAAAGCTATTTTAGTACTTATTATAGAACGATTCAACCAAGAGTTTTGAGGCGGAGATATTATCGCCTCAAAGAGAAAGCGTCAGTTAAAAATTTGAAAGTGTTACTAGAGAATGAAAGAGGACATGCATAACAAAGAGACAACGAGTAATGCACAAGACATACAAAAGTACATACATACACTCGCGTCTGCGCAGTTAGAATTACAATGAGAAATGACGATACAGACATACCGTTGAATTTGGTCTTCGATGGCACAACATATGAGATGCAAGCATGAATAGCCAATTTACAAGCAAATGTACTTGGCTTCGAATTGTAATGTTGAAAAGCATACTTTCTATAAGAGCGTAGTGGAGATATGTTGCATAATGCGGTGTCGTTCGCATTGTAGAGGTTGCAATCAGAATTTGTGGCAAAGAATTGAGGGAAGGCGGAAAAGCGGGAAGCGTCAACGGCACAAAGGGTTGCTCGCTGCTCCGGATTTCTCTAAGCTGGAGTAATCTCGCTCAACGCGTGCTATGGACTATAATAAAATACTAGACATTATCTGTCTACTTTATATCGTTGTTATATTAATAGAATTTGGATTGTCTATTCAATGTGTGCATTGCACGGCTAAACTATACCTTCTAAAGTCTATTCCATTCAAATATGCATCGAAATGTAAACAATGATTGACATCTTATAGATAATCTGTGTTTAGGGATGTGACTGTGATGAATGAAAAATTGAGTGAATGGTTTATAGCTTCTCTACACGATGGGCCATCATTGCACACATTTTTTGTGCATTGCTGTGTTGGATGAAAAACTCTCAAAAGCTTTTATGATTTAAACAGCAATGTACAGTGAATTGGCGCAATGATGACCCAACGTGTGGAGACATTATCATCATCATCATCCCAGCCCTTCTTCCGCCCACTGCTGAGCATAGGCCTCTCTTCGTCGACGCCACCCATCTCGGTCTTGTGCTGCTCTCATCCAGGTGCGACCCGCGACTTTGATTATATTAAGAGCAAAAAATCGTCTTTCATTTTCCAAATATGATAATTAAGTACCTCGTCAGAAAGCCATCAACGATGATAAAAATTATTTATTGTTTAAAAATCGTGAGATGGAGATAATTTTTTACCCGACTACGGCGAGCGAACTATATCCGACTATCCCAATCTACCATATGGAAATAAGTTTCAGTATATTTTGTTAGATGTTATATATGTAAAGATAGATTTGTCGAGTATTTATCTATATACTATGTATTTATTATAAAATATAGTATCGGTGAGTTAGTATCCCATAAAGTTTAAAACTTAACTTACTCAATCAGTGTGATTTGTCCTTAGATATACTTAAAAAAAGAAGATAATATTAGATATGTATGACGCTGTTGCGAAGAATACGAATGTAACAACTACATACACTAAATGTGAACATACTTTCGCGTGAAAAACATTACCTCCGTCTGGGTAAATCGGGTAAAATTCTCAACATTTACACTTCCTCAAAGTGCAAGGAAGCTTGTTTGTGTAACATACATAATATGACAAAGTTAACGCATTAAGTACAACGAAGTCGGTGTATTAATATTGCATTATATAAGCCGATGGCGACAACACTAAAGAGGGTGCAGAATTACGGATGCGGGGGAGATGCAGTCGAGAATGCAGCGAGAAGCGACATAAAATTTCAACGACTGCACCGAGTATCTGACGGCATTATCTAGCCGTTTGCAAGTGCTCTAACGCTTTCATATCTTTTGAATAAAAATTCTCCAGTGTAACATTGTTTCCATGTGCCTTTTTGCGAGCGTATGGAGTTTTATAGAGTGCTTAGCGGTCGGTCGTCAGATATGTGTTGGCGTTTAAGGAGTAAAAAATGTAGGTACTTGTATGAACTACCTTACATATGAAGTTTCATCAAAATACATAGTACTCGTATTTTGGGCTGGGCTCAAAGTTTACTTTTAATTTTTTCAACAATTATTATCGAGCCGAAGTATCTACATAATTTTATAAAAAAATCTCTACAGTACTCTACATATTAGGAGTAGACTAATTAAAAATCTTCCTTCACGAAAAATGTACAACATAAAAAGTACATAACCTGTGCGAAACCAGAGTGGAGAGCTTCGTGTATATTGCGAATCTGATATTTTTTTACAAACAGCCACACAAATGTAGTTGTAATTGCTTCGTGTATTTCTCAAACCTGAGAAATTTTTAACAACCGCCACACAAATGTAGTATTAACTACATTCTTAGAAATGATGACTAAATGAAAACCAACAAGAATTTTTTTCAAGCGAAACTGTTATTGAAAATGTATTTAGACACAAATATTGGATATTATATCTGCGAGAATATTGTTTGAGAACGGCCGCATATCGAGTGCTCAAAGGATATCAATGTATGTAAATAAAACAGACGTTCGCCGGGAAAATATATTTCTATAAAGAGGTGCAAAGCGGCGAGAGGCGCGCTTGTCGACATAGCACAAGACCCGTTGGTAATTTTAAAGGGAGAACTTAAAAGGAAACCGTAATAGCTTTATAACTCCGCGCAAAAAAAGAGTAATCTGAACAAAAATAGCGAGTGAGAGCAAATATAGCGACGGTCGGAGAGTTGTGAGACAAAATAAGCGGGTTTAGAGGAGCGGACGGGGACAGGGAGCACTGACAATCTCGTTACAGATGTGAATAAATAATAGGTTAGCATTAAGGTCGCGTTTCCCTCGTCGGGTGATCGCAGAGCTGCCTTTGTTGTCGGCGCTGTTTACTGCGCCGGGATTCCGCCCGCCGCAAGCCCAATTTATTCCGCTAATCGAGCCTCACCTCGCTTGGCTTAAATTAATTAACAACGACTTAACCTCGCTATATAAAATTCACAAATGATCCGAAAGTGTAGATAAGTATCAGCCCTACGGCTTTTAAGGGTTCATATACAGTTTGATTAAAGTATTTAATTTAAATAATTTATGTGCTAAAAGTTATTTTTATGGCTAAGAATGTTAAGACGGAAGTGTTTCATTTCTACCGTCACATCATAACGATGTGAAAATATTTTAATGGAAAATGTTTCTTCATTAATGGGATATTAATTATCACAATCGGAAGAAATAAAAAAGTCAATTACAATAAAGCAGTTAATTTATGTACCTACCTACATACGTGCAACTATGCGTTATGAACACACAGTAGCAACAATTAACGCTTTGACTTAATTATATGGGTTAATTGAATTCCGATTGTTTATTTTATTTGTGTATCCGTCGACTAAGTAGTCATTGCGTTCTCGGCTGACATCAAAGTGTGTGTGTGTGATGATATGTGCACGCCCACGAGCCAGGTGGACAAGCCTGACATGCCGCGGAATGTACTTGACGAGCCTGCCAACTATGTAGTTCCTACATCGATCAAAAGTACTTGTTGACATGCCGGCAATCCGTCATATGTCACGCCGCGTCGATCAAAATACTCATACCATAACGTCCATTTTTATTCTGAAGGTACATATTAAAATACGTACATACGAGGGCCACACCGAAAAGATCGGGAATAGAAAAAAGTACAAAGATAATATAATAATGTTTACTTTTATTGTTTTTCGAAGTATTCTCCGTGACACTCCGTGCACTTTTGCATTCGACCAAACCAATTATTGAAACAGTTATTTCAGTCTGAAGTGGATACAGTCAAAACAGCTGATTTGTAAGCTATGACCGCCTCTTCTAGGCCGTGAAACCGTTGACCACATAGCATATCTTTAATTCTTGGGAATGTAAAATAATCATTGGGGCTCAGGTCAGGGCTATACGGAGGATGGTCCATCAACTCCACGTTTTCCAGATTTCAAAACGCGCTTGTTTTGCGTGCGGTATGTGAGCTTGCATTATCGTCGTGAAGAATTATACGACGATTCGGATTAATATTACGAAGTTCTCTTATGACTTCCGGCAAACAAACTGTTGTGTACCAATAAGCAGTAACCGTCCTTCGTTCTTGTAAAGGAATCGTAGCCACATGACCAGTTTTCGATACAAACGAAGCGACCATTTTTTTCGACACGCTGCGTGAACGAATAACTTTTGTTGGCTTGACCTCACCCTCGAAGACCCAAACTGCCGATTGATGTTTTCTTTCGGGCTCATATGAATAAATCCACGATTCATCCCCAGAGACGATATTGTAAACTGCATTTGAGCTCCCTCTATTGAACCGTTGCAGAGCAGACCGACACCAATTAACACGAGCCGACTTTTGTTCCTCGGTCAAACGGTGGGGCACCCAGCGTGAAATTAACTTCTTGACACCCAGTTCATCATGTAAAATGGTCTGAATGGCTGTCATACCAATGCTGAGAGAAACCCGAATCTGCTCGTATGTCACATGTCTATCTTCTTTTATTAATTGACGTACAGCATCGATGTTATCTTGTGTTACCGCTGTTTTTGGCCGACCAGTAGAAGGGACTGTGGTAAGAGAGGAACGTCCACGACGAAACTAAAAATACCAACGATATATAGTCGTTTTACTAGGTGCTTCAAGTTCATAAATAGAAACAAGCTCGGCGAGACATTGTTCATGAGATAAACCTCGACGAAAGTTATGAAAAATTATTGCACAAAAATGTCCCGCGTAAGCTCCATTTTTCTCACCGACTTGTCAAATTCAAATGGTCAATACTCTTTTCTTTTTTACTTTATTTAAAATTCAAAAATGGAATTGTGTTCGAAATAATACTACATTTCAAACACCAAAAAGGTTTTACTCTAATTTATTCCTAAGTATTCTATTCCCGATCTTTTCGGTGTGGCCCTCGCATAACATATAGTTGAACATACAAAAAAAAACCTTAAACCGCTTGAACTGTACTTGTACGAATACAAATATCAACTTAAACAGTCTGTTAACTTGAAACTATTTCGCAAACAAAGCGTTATTGCATAAGAGGATTCGGTCAAAGAGAAAGAGAATTTCGACGCGAGCTTTGTGCGGCAAATTAAATTGAATGTCATACATAACGCATTCCGGGCGTTCAAAGGGAGTGTAATTGCGATCGGGCGGCTCCATTTAAAATGTATCCGTGCAAATCTGCGCTTAGCACGGTGATGCGAGAGACGAGAGGCGACACAGCATCGCGTCGCATCCAGCAGATGCCTGCCGCCTGCACATAGCGCGCCCATCCACTCGTGTCGCGGCGCACTGCGAGACTTGGTCGTTTGCCAGCCGCTTTGTTTTATCGCTCTCGCGAACTATTTGGCATCTAAACAATGTTTTCATTTAATGATACAGAAAAATCACACCAGATATTTCAATGTGTCATCGCTAACCATTTCAACGAAGACGCGAGTAATATATTACATAAATACGCCACAGCAGACACAATAATTGTTTTGAAAAGGATGGACACTTTTACTTAGTTTTATAAGATATATTTGTACATGTCAAATAGTAAAAAAAAAAACAAGTTTATTATAAATAAACAAAGATAAACGTCATAACTCGTCGTAATTAATTACAAGCGAAGCGCGGGCGGTGCCGCTACCATAGCGACTACCGGCAACTTGTATATTTATCTCCGTCGTATTTTAAACTCTCGCCCTCCAGCACGTCGGGAGTCGAGGGTCTTGTCTTGTTCATCAATGCTACTACTAATCGCACTGTTTTATTTTCTAAAGATAATTATCTTCTCGCTTTTCGAATGTCTATTGTTCAATTGGTAATACATATTTTTTTCTCAACATTTTCTATAATACCACACACATCGTGGCATCTTTGATCAAATTGAGATTTTTGTTTCAAGTGGAAACGAATAATTTCAAGTGTACTCAATCAAATTCGTGGGCTATTATGTTCGTAGAGTTCGCTAATAAAATAATAACGTCGTAAAAACGAGCAACAAACCGAAAGAGATAAAGAGAGAACGTAATAAAAACAGTGCAATTTTAGGGGTATTTTGTCGAGGTTATATCCATAAAGTGAGTGGTATGGGGTGGCCCGCCCCCACCCGGCCCGCGGCAGGAAGTAATGAATAAACTCAACCGGGAGTTTCTACCTATTTTATTTAATTTCACAATGAAAACGATCATACTATCCTTCAACACTTAGTGGATTTGATTTATCAGATTTATTTTCTTAATTAATGGAAACATTACAGAGTTTTCCTCTGGCTACCTTACTACTTGTTTATATTATTGTGCGCTGACGTTGATGAACATAGAATGAAATGTTAATTGATTTACAAGATATTTTTTAAGATATATTTAATTTATCTCTACGATCTCATTTTCTCGTATCGTGTAGTCGTTGTCAACATTTGTATCTTTTGAAGGCAATATTTAGACAGTTCTACTACTGTACAAGAAACTACCATAAAATGCGGAATTGGTCACCCCATCATCCAAAATACTAGTTCATTTCTGTTATTACTATGTCTTAAGATTTCATTAATTAATGCATTAGATCACTATTCGATTTTATAATTATTTTTTAACTATTGTAGTAGCTTTGAATTTGTTAAGTAGTTTGGGATCGTCCCAGTCCCCTTCTCTACAAAACGGTCTGACAGCTTGACAAAGGGCAATTTAATCAAAACATTTAAAAGGCTTAGGAGCACCAGTTGTCTGGTAACATTTCTGAATACAAGCATTAAGAAAATGTACAATAGGAAAACAATCTAACTCTCATTGTTTTAATAAACAGTCAAAAGATCTTTGTAAAAGGATAAATGTTGTAAAATCAGACCACTAGCTTCATACAAACTGAAATAACTTGGTAAGAGGTGGTTTTAATATTGCGTCAATCTCTGTGAAGAATGAAATGAGGAGTAAATAAAATATTCAGACACGAAGTAAACCTGAGCTCGGAAAATATTTCCGCGCAACATGAGAGCTGTAAAGCGCTGTAGAACAAAGGTATTAAAGCGAATTTTCAAGCTCTTTCGCTAGGAATACACGGGAAGCGACGCAGCGGCACCGCTAACTCATTTTGTTTGCTTCCCGTATAAAAATGTAGTTTGTTTCTGAGCGTTCGCTGAGGGGACCACCGACTTTGGTTTGCGTTATTACAACATTTCTCACAATGGTCGCTAGCTTTGTCCGAGTAATCAAACCAATTGTTACTTTTATGGGTTTTGCTGTTGGTGAGTTCAATAGAATTCGTTTCAGTTATTTCAGTTTATCCTTTAGTTAATGTAAAAAATATACAGGTTTACCCCTAGTTTAAAACATTAAACTAGGGGTAAACCTGTATATTTTTCCTTATTAAAAATAATCGTTGTCATCATCGAAATATAAGGTTCTAACCTAGTTAGATTAAAAACTAATATTTCGATGATGACGACAATTATTTTTATTGAAAATCATCATCATCATCATATCAGCCACAGGAAGTCCACTGCTGGACATAGGCCTCCCCCAAGGATTTACAAAACGACCGATCGGAAGTGACCGGCATCCAGCGTTTTCCTGCAACCTTGCTCAGGTCGTCTGACCACCTAGCAGGTGGGTGTCCTACGCTGCGCCTGCCGGTACGTGGCCGCCATTCGAGAACCTTTATGCCCCATAGGCCATCGGTTCTTCGCGCTATGTGCCCCGCCCACTGCCACTTCAATGAGCTAAATTGAGATTTATTGAGAATGAACAACAGTAAATATTAGTTGAAAATTGAAATATACTGAAGGTTTATAAAAGATACTGAAGACGACAGAACAAGAAAGGCTATCGACAATAAATTTACATAGTAACCGAGTCGAAAATAGAGAGGGTAAACTAAGCGAAACGGCAAAGAGCAATGAGGCGATGCATAAAGTCTCTTCGAGACGAAGTATAAAACAACAAAGTGGTCGACGCATCTCTCGCATAAAGAGGGAAATAATCCGACACGACGAACGCTAAAGTGCCGTAGAATACTACTTTAGGGCCCATATAAAATAATGATCTGTCTTCTTGCACGTTATTCGCATAAGGTTTATGGCACGTCATAAAACTGATTAGAAAACACAGTGATGTCCACATTTATTAAATACGACACGAAAAATTATGCTATTCAGAATTTCAAATGAAACAGTAGGTTAATATATCTCCCACGACAAATTAAATAACAGTTGTAATCGGGTGTGCGGGTGCCGACGGAGATTGAAACGATAACGGAGTGTCGGCATCGATAAGGCTTTCAACTTTGAATGTTGAGGGGAAAATTAAACATTATTTTCTTGTATAAATGTTGAATACATATAAGTAAAGGGAAATTTAAAATAAAAACTTATGCTTTAACCGTCCAGACCAGGCGGCAACCTATGCTTATAGCTTAATTAATATGCAAATTGAGATTTGTATCTGACATATTTCTAATGAACATAAAAAAATGTGCATAAGATTAATTTAATATTAAGGTTGTAAGTGAATGTGTTTAAGAAGCAGTATCCCGATAATTCGACACAGAAGGCGGCGATGTAAGCGATAGGCCTCGGTTCGATAGCAACACGGCAAAAAGATAAACATGAGAGGGGGACAAAAACCTCTTCAATGAGCCCGAGAGAATGTTCACTGGCTATATAACACGGGCGCTTGCGCCACCAGGACCGGTTCCGCTCGCTTCGATATCCATTAAAAGCTCATTTTAATCTCTTTATACGTTTTGAATACTAATTGAATTAGAGTAACCGTTCTAGTTACATCGTTGTTTGGCTTTAAGGGAACTGCCACTTAAGTTAATTACTACCTACTATTGAACTTTCGGATGTTTTATGTTACGTAAATCTAAATAAGAAATTCGTTTCTACTCAATACAGATTAAGTTAAATTTTCTCTATACGTATTTTGTAAGGATTGAACCTCATTAGCTTATCCGAGGTCGAAAGTTCTTGGCATTTGTTCTTATGCTCTTAAGTTTTTTTTTTTTTTTTTTTTCTTTTTATTATCACATGAAAGATCTTACAAAACAATCAGTTGACTTAGCATAGAAAAACCACGAAGTAATTACAACTATGTACATATTTGTAATTCATGAGCTGCAAATAAGTGTAGACAATTCATAATAAATATTAATTGACGATCGATGGCATGGAACAGAGTAAATCATACACGTGTGCACACTAGCGGCCATTACCGGACAAATTACTTATTTATTATGACGGGGAGCGAAGTGACGCACGGCGGAGCGAGTGGCTCGACGTGAGCTGATATCCAATTAGAGGTGGCTACCCCGCCAAGAGCTGTGCCTGACACACAAGTCACAGCCGATGCGATAGTGCTGCTTATTGAAGGCGATGCGATAAGCTATTAATAGCTTTATAGCCGCGTTAATTATCACAATCAAGTTTTTACTCTTGATGGACTGTTGGAGTTAACACCTAGTGCTGGTTTTGTAAGTTGTTTGTCATTTATTATAAGTGTACTTCATGTTGTTTTTTTTTTCATTTTCTTTTTAAACCCGTAACGACAAAGAGGCACTTTTTTTCTAAAGTTATAATTTTGTACAAACGGTAGAGCCTTTTTATTAACTTTAAATAAACCAGGCACCTTCGTTCATATGTAAGCATTCCATAAGATGAGAAAGCAGTATCCATCCGGTTACCTATAAAACAATGATAGTTTGAATATACACTGTATAGAAAAATATACATATATGTATAAATAATTACAAAGCCAGGTTTATTTTAATCATAAACGAAAAATTCGTAACACTCCATTACCCTAGATTATTATCGACAATATTAGCGTATCTGTAAAATGTTCCGTAACCCTAATAAAAATCTTACAATATAGACTCTACATTGTAGAGCATTGTGATTTAGATTGTTAGTACTCAATTTGGCGAAGTACACAGAAGTGAGCACAAAGGCTTAACTCTCTTAACTGCAGAAGGTACGTGCTGACTGAGCGCTTTGTAAGTATCTGAAGTCTGGAGAATGAAGTATTCACCCCACATCGCAACGAGCAATTAATGGCAGAGTTCAGAGAGCTCCTGCAGCCGCACGCCTGAGCGACTACGTCTTGCTTGTAATGGGGTGAATCTCTAAAGCGGTGTGAGTGAAGCAGTTCCGTATATTTGAACACCTGTCAGCCCCCTCATCTCTCTACGGGTCGTCTAACTTAGATTACTTTATAATAATCCCCTGAAATTTCACTCCAGACGGAATATATAAATTGGGTGTTGTAGCAAAGTTGGCGAATTATTAATGGTCTCAGAACGGTTGGAGCCATGAAGTGGTAGATTCAAGCACTTTATCACGCTGTCGTCGCATGCTTGTTTTCCCTGTTTACCCATGCCACTAACGATCCAAAGCAATTTACGACATAAATAACGACCGCTGAAACTTGAACCGTTAAAAGTCTTATCGTTCTCGAGCCGGCGGATGCACGATCCTCCAGTATACCCATTTTATGACTTCAAATCACATGGTGTTTCAGAAATTCCTTGATTCTGTAGTTATTATGTGAACTGTGATAAAAACTAGGTTCGCTTGTAATTTATAATAATGAGCTTTCAAAGCTCTTTTCTATTTATTAAATTGCTTCTGGAGGTATAATAAAGCCTACCTAAAATATTAAAAGGACATGAACAAGCGAAAAAGCTAACAAATTCTACAGACTAACAAGACTCAAACTCGACCCTTGTTCTCGAACACAATCCGACAGTGAATAAAACCTCCCTGCTAATAGGAAAACGTGCAACGATACTCGAAGCAATCGAAACTAAGAAAGAGGCAATCGGAAGTCGAGGAGTAATCAATGAGGGCGGCCAGCTCGCCAACAACTTTGCACTTACACCATTCTCAGAAAAAGGCGTTACCTGTTAAGGCGTCCCTTGTATTAATTATACACCTACTTATCACAGTAAAGCTGCTTAACTTAATTCAAATTAAACATTCAATTAAATTAGTTGAATCTTTGACCTACTCCGATTTTGACGATTTTTTAAAATGTTGTAGATATAAAAAACTAAAGCTGAAGATAAAATGGTTAGAAACAAAAAGAGGAGGCTTTTGTCAAACTCTAGGACCTAAACAGCAAAAAAAAAAAACAAGTTCGGTCAAACTAGCTTCCGTATCCCATTCGTATATAAATTGATACAAGTAATTATTAAAAAAACAAAAAACCCGACTGCGTGATACAACAGCAGTACTTACCTATGCCTAGGCACTTACTGTCTTCTGTGGCCTAGGTAAGACGCAACTGGGAATGCGCTTGGCTAAGCGATGTTATATGTTGTTTTTTAGCATTTCAAATTTCACTGTGGCCTAGGTAAGACGCAACTGGGAATGCGCTTGGCTAAGCGATGTTATATGTTGTTTTTTAGCATTTCAAATTTCATTTAAACATATAAGTTGTGTATATTTTTGTAATCCTTGAATAAAATCTTTTAATTTTAAACCCCACTAGATAGGTTTAAAAAGATTTTTAATGCCGCGCGATTTGGCGCCTAAAATCCGCCATTTTGATTTCAAATAATTTTAATATATACTATGTTTAATTAAATAGAATCGGTTTAGCCGTTTAGTGACTTACTGGGAACATAGAATTATAGGGACAAACATACATGTCAAACACATATACCCTCCTTTTCGGCTTTGCCGCATCCGGGTAAAAAGAAAAACTTACTATCCAAACAAAATAAAAAACGGGCCAAGTGCGTGTTGGGCCACGCGCAGTGTAGGGTTTCGTAGTTGTGAATCACTTATTTACGCTTCACGGTTTAGCGATAAAAAACGTCTAAGAACGAGCCTACATAGAACGATGGTTTCACAAGGGAAATTAAGTGTTAATATACAGCCTTTTAGCTGAAATAAATTCCGACTTTACATGTATGGGAGCCACCTAAAATAAATATTATTTTACCACAGACGACGTGATTAATATACATATTACCCATGCCAAATTACAGCTATCTAGCACTCACTCATAGTCTCTGAGTAAAACCGCGGACAGACAGACATGGCGGAACTATAAGGGTTCCTTATTTACTACGGAATCCTAAAATTAAGATGTAAACGCAAATTAGACACGACATAAAACTTGTAGATTAGTTTACCTACTACGCTAAGGCAATCGTTGACAACTTGACAAAATTTTTAATGTCAATATGACTAAGGCGTACTTGGTGACGTCTCACAAAAATTCTTATACTTTTAATTGCGAAACTTTCAAAGACTGGCTAGCGTTCGCTTGTGTGCTGTTTTTAAGAATGCGTTATAAACGCAAGCCGGGGGATGAAACGCGTATAAGTGTCAAAACTTGACAATATTCGCCGCGTAGCTCCAGCGTAGAAATCACTGGCAACGTTTAAGACCGTAGGAATTTTTGATTGATCACCCGAATCTATATTTTCTATCTACACATACGCATTGCCTGTATTGTACATGCACCCTGGAGACGAATTTAGACGAATTCAGAAGCGCAGCGAGCGGTCTGCCTTATCAGTGTTTTCGTCCCCATATTTATTTGAGAATTTCGGAGAACTTTAAATTTTTCTATCTTTTTACAAAAGACAAATTATTTGTATTTATTTATTGTACGTGTTTAAGCATGAATCAATCTTCATATATGTGTATTTTTTATTTTTTAACTCAGTCGGATGCGCAAGAAATCTGACGACGTATTCGCTTATATTTTCTTCAAAGTTAACGTTTTTAACGAAGTTTTTGAATGAATTAAAAAAAATATACTAAAATCTTCTCATTCACTTTTTAGGATTTTTCTTTGTCTTTATTTCTCTGTAATTTATACACTCATGTTTTAAATTCTGTGTAAGCAACAAAGACATGAACATCGCGTACCGCAAAAAATTTAAACACATCTCAGGTTATTTGGAATTAAACAAACTACGAGGGCTGTTTGATAAGTACCCGTTTTCTAAATATATTAATATCACTGGCCGCAAATAAGTATACCACCTTTTTAAGCCATTTTTTAGAGGTGGGAAAATTAAAAAAAATGGCATTCTTTTGTTTTTTTTCTCATTTGACAACGATTCAGTGAAGGCGTGAACTTAAAATTGTTAAAATGGAGAAAGAACAGTATCGGTCTGTAATTAGATTCTTATTTTTGGAAGGAAAAACATGTGATGAAATAAAAGTAAGAATGCAAGCGGTTTACCATGAATGTGCTCCTTCTATGACAACCGTCAGATATTGGTATAACGAGTTTAAGCGGGGGAGAACAACCGTCTTTGATGAGGATCGCCCAGGCCGGCCAGTTGAGGTGACTACAGACGATATGGTTAAGAAAATTGAAAATATCGTTTTAGCCGACCGCCGAATTAAACTTCGAGAAATCGTTGATGCTGTAAATGTTTCAATCGAGAGGGTACAACACATATTAGAAGAAAAATTGGGTATGAAGAAAGTATCGGCGAGGTGGGTGCCGCGTTTACTCACGGAGGAGCAAAAACGGAACCGACTGACTACTTCGGAGCAGTGTTTGGCCGTGTTCAAACGTAACCCAAAGGAGTTTCTGCGTCGTTTCGTGACCGTGGACGAAACGTGGGTCCACCACTACACCCCGGAAATGAAAGAGCAGTCGAAGCAGTGGATTTCACCGGGTGAACCTGCTCCAAAGAAAGCAAAAACCGTCCCATCGGCTGGAAAGGTCATGGCGACCGTTTTTTGGCATTCGCAGGGTATTATACATATTGACTATTTAGAAAAGGGAAAAACAATAACAGGGCAGTACTATGCCAATTTATTGGATGAATTTGACGCCGTGTTGAAGGACAAACGACTCCATTTAAAAAAGAAAAAAGTACTGTTTCATCACGACAACGCCCCGGCTCATTCGTCCAGAGTTGTGACGGCTAAATTAGCACAGTTACGCTACGAACTATTGTCTCACCCCCCGTATTCTCCAGATTTGGCCCCATGCGATTTCTTTTTGTTTCCCAACATAAAAAAATGGCTCGGTGGCAAGCGATTTGGATCAAATGACGAAGTTATTGCCACCACAGAGGCCTATTTTAATGACTTTCTAAAATCATACTTTTTGGATGGTTTATTGAAGCTTGAGTATAGGTGGAACAAATGTATAGAGTTAAAAGGTGACTACGTAGAAAAATAAATGCATATATAAAAAAAAAAGTTTTTTTTTACATAAACGGGTACTTATCAAACAGCCCTCGTATTACAATGAAAATCAATAAATTGTCTAATTCACTTTTTTAATACTTAAATAATCTTCAATTTAACATATCCTAACATATTGTTATTAAGTTAGTTTGGCTCACATCAGCTCCGAAAAAGCAGTCAAAATCACTAAAAATAAGGACCGGGCCTTTAACATCAAACATTTAATTATTTTATCTCGATTCTCACCAAATTGCGGATCGTTACTACCGTACATCTCTAGTTTTCCACATGAAAACGTTGCTTAAGAGGATGAAACAAAATGAACAAAGCCCACCGGCTCGTTGGGATTTGTATAAATTATGTATGGTATGTGTATCGGTGGGATCGTGGGGTGTTCGCGTAGCATTCCTGTGAACTTTGCGGGCGGCTAATTACGGCCGGACGGTCGGCTTGGGTCGCGCATACGATGTGCAAATAGCCGCGCCGGCTTATCTGAATATCTCGTCGCATGCGCCGCCCGTACTACCGTGATTTGTTTTGAATGTCACACTAATATAAATAAAGCATAAAATAATTAAATTTCTATTTTGTCACCTACACCGAAGTTTAAGAATGCTAAAGTTCGACCAATTTGTACTTTATTTTGTGGACCATCCGCTGTGGCATATTCGTATATAACACAAAATTAAATAACGTTTAGGCCACAAAACCAATATTTTCTGTAACACATTTTAGTGTAGAAAATTCTGAGTATCGGAATTTCCACATTGCATGTCATCACGGGCGGTTTCATTCCGTGAATCCCTCAAGGCATTAGTATACTGAGCCTGTTGGCAGCACAGTGGTTAGACGCGCTTCGTATTCAAGGCGCGTTGACATGCGTTTATCAGAGCGAGAGCTCAGACCGCAGCCGGGCGCAGTGTGCAGTGACAAACGGAATCGCAGAGTGCATCCCGAGTGAGCTGCTGATCCGTCGAGAGATATCTCGACCTCGAGCGTCGAGTGCTAACACTCGCCCGCCTACAGATAATTACGGCCCTTTGACGACGACGCTTTGTCCTACGTGCTCCCAAAGTGGCAACAATGTTTTTAGCTCTCACAATGTTTGTGTCATATCCGGAAAAGCGGGGGATTTTTGCAAGTTGAACGCACATAAAATAGAGACAGCTTTGTGTAATCGATTGAGACAGTAAATATAACACAAACAATTTAAATAAGGCGTTTATTGTTATGGTTCATTTTGTGTCGCATAAAGTTTGTAATAATTAGTTCTGTGTTCTAACCGGCTTGACCCAAGTCAAGCCGGTTAGAACACAGAACGACAGAGCACGAATCTCCGAAGAAGTTTGTGAGCGAGTAAGCCTGCGGGCGACGACGGGCTAAGGGGGTCTTGTTATTACACCCTCTCACCTACGCAAGGGGTTTCTACTCAGAGACGTACTGTCGCGCAAGATTAAGACGCTCCTCGCTTTGCTGTTAACGCTCTGGCTTCCGTTCTACTTGTTCTGAATAGCAGCAAGTGCGCACTTCAGTTTCTGTTGGATGAGTTTAATAGCACACGTATCAAAAGAGTTCTCCATCCCAACGAGACGCGATTTATATTTACTAAATGCTAATATAGATAGGGATATTCATAAACACGCCGTGAATTTGCTTGTGAAATCAACATGAATAAGAAAAGATAAACAAAATATAACAACTTGGGGAAGAAACAAGCATGTAAATACATAAATCAAACAAGCAATAACATAGAAAAAGACAAACTGACAAAAGGCGAAAAGATACTAAGTAATCGTTTATTTCACGTTGTTACATTTCACCACTTCGGTTATAAATAAAAGTGCCGAAGAAAAGCCAGATAAGACGGTAGAGAAATAAGTTTAACCGAACGGGAGAAGGCATTATCATTGGCTGCGAGCAAGGAACAAAAGAAAATGGTGGAGAGCGAGCGTACGAGAGTACTTTATAGGCGCGTAAATATGTTTTATATCCCTCTACTGTCTGTTATACACTGGCGCGCCGCTACCCCATCCCCAGAACGAACCGCCCCCCGCCCGGAGGGTTGCCTCGCTCTCGGAAATGCCGAGCTTTAATAAAACATATATTTTTCCGAGCGAGGAAAATACTGGGGAAACTCGCAATTTGTTCTTTCACTTTATGCTCGTTTACAAGACAAAAGTGGAACATTCTAGAAACATTATGTTAATCACGTAGTTATGTAGTAAATTGTAGTATATTATAATTATACGGTTACTTTTATTACATATTTTAGTAAACTAAAACAAAAGGGATAGGGTTGTGCAAGTGGTCGGATTTAAGTGGTAGTTAGTAGGTGTGAGAAGTCATAAAGCGTGTCGTGGGCGGTGGGGTTTGTGTAGTTGATCGGTGGAACTGTGACATTGTAGTACTTAATGGTGTTGCGGTGACCCTTATCTCGCGTGCCACAGCGCCGTCGTGGGTGCGGACGATTTATTGCGGTTCTCGTAGGTATGCCACACTCGACCCTTTGACTTTTACGCTAATTATTACAAGCTCTTAACGCCTATCATAAATGTTTCATACTACGTAATATCTTGATACCGCTGCTGCCGACCCCCACCGTACTCTACTTCCTTTTAATAACTTAGTACAGTACAGGATTACAAAAGAATTTTAATAAAAAGGCAAGCTAAAGAAATTTGGTCATAATTGCTGATTTTATTTTCCGAAAGCCATTTTTTATTCAAAGGAAATGAAAGTGAAAGAATTTATTCTGAGAAATGAGCGAACGCTGAAAAATGATAAAATAGAAGTAGCGATTAAGATAATGTTGAAAACAAATTTATATTCCGATTCCGTGGAGTAGATTAAATTATTTTCTTGTTGCCTCTAAAACGAGTTCTGTAAAGAGTCTTAAGCGCCTGTCGGGAGAGAGTACGCCACGGGAAGTTGGCACGTGTTGGAGGGGAATAGAATACCTCGCAGCGGTCGACTTCGTGCCATAAAATATTACACCAAACGAAAGAAGCTCTTTCAATTAACCGAAGCAGGTTTGCGTAAGGTAAATCTCGCCAAGAGGCGCCCGTATTACAACTTCAGGTAATACTACGACCGCAATTTTTCCTTTCTAAATTCCGGTAGGTAGTTAAAATGTTAGTGTGAGTTAAACCCAGATTAAATTGTTGAAATATGCAAAGCCACAGTTGCTATGATAAACTATTCGAAACGGATAATATTCCGCAGCAGGATGTATTTACTGTCTTGTCTATACAGAAATGTCTCATACATAAATGGAAATCAATATGCCGCAGACAACTTTATTAATCTCGCAAGGAGTATAAATCGTTTTTAAGAGAAATATAATAAATCTATTTTAATATTAAAGAACGAAAAACCAAGATGGCTTTGAATGGTTGATGTAAACCGATCAGTATTCATGAGCTTGTTAATGTGCTCCGACGACCCCTCCCCTCATACTCATAGCTTGGAACCTCGGAGCTCGAAGGTACACAGATTGCGCGCCTACCGCCCAGGTCGCCACCCGCTCTAATCGACCAGAAGTGATATGATCACCTGATGAATGATGATGAGCATTTACACGGTCCCCACAACTCCTATCAATATATCAAACAATGTACAAAATGTGCTAATAAAAATGAGTGAATTTATAAGTAATGGGTAAGTAATTAATTTAACTAAATTCAATATGTGTTAGTTAAGTTACCGCCAACGAGTGATGTGTGTGAATAAATATGTGTGAGACTGATAACCGTATTGAGCAGTAAAGTTATAACGTAATTAATTGTTTCTGTATAATATACTCGTAACAGGTAATGGAGCTTAGCCATCAACACATTTACAAGCTTCAATTCTCCGTTTAACGTTTTGGCTGAGTAAAGAAACTTAATTGACCCCCCCCCCCCCCCTCCCCTATTACTGAGACTCCGCTGTCTGTCTGTCTGTCCGTCTGTCACAGGGCTCTATTTCTTGAACCGTAATCGCTAGACTTGAAATTTTCACAGATTATGTACTACTGTGGCCGCTATAACAACAAATACTAAAAATAATATAAATTTAAAAATTTAAGGGAGTCGTCATACAAGAAACGTGTTTTTCAGCGTTTTAAAACATTGTACGGAGGTACGGAACCCTCCATGTACGAGTCCGACTCGTACTTGCCCGGTTTTTTCAATTCTTTTAAGGAAAAAATATTAAGACTAATAAACTAAATAGTAATAATATTTAAAAATAAAGAGCAATACGGCACGTGCGCGTGATCATAGCACGTTATATAACAGTGAGCATTCTGGTTGCATTCGCCGTAAGCGATAACTTAGTGCAAGTCTCCGAGCGGGCCTGCGCTCGCTTCGCCAGTTGCTGACTCCCGTTACCTAAGCTAATAACAGAGTTTACCCGGCTACGAGTTTGCCAAGATTCATGCTTCAACTATACATAACCACCTCTGTTTTCAGGCAACAAGATCAATTTGCAATATGCAAACCGAGTGGCATTATTATGATGCTGCCATAAAGCTAACGCACAAAATAGAATAAGAGTATAATGCTGTCAACATTATTTACGTAAATTATTTAATGAAAAATTTTCTCTTCTATTTAAGAGTATTACATAACTAATTGTTCTACTATGGTGTCCATAAAAAAAAGTTAATTGTTATTTTATTTCAAAAAGAAAATTAACTTATAACAGATCTACGCTACGCCCATGTCAATTTTACTTAAAAAGCCTACATATATTATCGGTAGGTAACTCATAATATAAATTTAACTCGCAGAAATATTTTTAGTTTTTAAATCGTGTGACTAAAGGCCCATTTACACGGTGCAAGTTTCTTGCCTGTTGCATACAAATAAATTAAAGCAATAGAAAACTTGCATGGTCTAAACAGAACGTCAGCCGTACAAATCAATTATTGCTTCAATAAAATTGTATGCAACAGGCAAGAAACTTGCACTGTGTAAATGGGCCTTTAGTCGCATAAATAATTGAATTAAAATATTTAAATTTATGTAAAATAACCAACAACCAATATTTAAAATTTAATCATTTGTTTATAAAGCGCAATAACTAACAAAAAGAAAACAAACACTTTTCAACATAAATGCGCATAATTAGCGTTTGTTTGTGGCAAGAGAAATCAATGTGAATCACTGCAAACTGACGTTGTCAGAAGCGGTGCTACAGAAGCGTCTACGTAATTAGCCAAAAGCGACTGGATTTGCATATCAAAGTGGAGGCATAATTGAACCCCGAGTGCAAATAGCCCAAGTGGAATAGGATCGAGTCTACTAACTCGACTGTGGCAGTCAGATGAATGTAGCGAGCAATATCTGCCAGCTAAATCGCTTCCGCGATCTCAAACTCTCCGCTCTAGGCTCCGCTTGGAGCGTTTCACTCTTGCCGCCTAACATCTCCCGGGATAATTTAATTAATCGACTACGGCACAACAGGGTAGCTGAGACTGATTTCCTCCTCAGATATCCATTTAACGGCATTATTGTGCCACTCAACTTCATAATTCGATTAATATGTTTAACATCACGGATAGATGATCAAAACATTGATTAAGTATTTATTATGGTCGTAAATGAAACATTAATTCTGATAATAAGAGCTCTTTTATAAGCTTAACAATATTTATTACAATACATATTTGCCAGCTCATATTTTTTCCATTAAACAGCTGCTATATTTAATGTATTCTTGTATTATATTTAATGAGTCTTGAATACATATTCGGTTTAAATACAGACTGTAATGTTTGTGACGAGAAGTTACACGTTAAATAAAAATTCAGGATCATTATCATCGTTTCCTTCGTATGACGTCATTGTTAAACGGACTATACTCCTAAGAAAACACGCTTTAAAAAAGTTTAATAAAATAATGTAAAAAGTTTTAAAATTAAACTTGCATATGAAAATTCTCACTAACTCATTCAAAATTGCTATTCCATTCAGCGTTAAGGGATGGATTGCTTAATAAAATACTTTCATACTTAAACGTTCTCTCAGTGGGGGAAATTGAGAGAGCTAGGGTGGGGTGTTTCGGCCGGAGCGGAGTCGGCAGCGAAGCGGCCAGATAATTAGATTAAGGGGAACGTGGACGAGCTCGGGTTGCGGCCGCCTCTGAACAATGCTATCAGTCTTTAAAGCTTTCGGATTTGCACGACTGCTGCTGCTGATTGTACTTAAGTTTGCTTTTAGCTTCAAGTCCTTTTTAATTCACACTCTATTTTCCGCATTCTCAGGAATTTTACTAGTTTTATTTGTTTTAAGGCAGTTTAGGATTTAGGACATTAATGAGGGACGAGCGAAATTATAGTTTGTTGTTAATTTGCAAATCTGCAATAACTACTATATAAGACTTATATGTACCTAACAACCTAGAAAGTAATACTTAAATGAAACTTATATGCCAAGTTTTATTTGCTTGTATTTCATATGATGAAGTTACAAACAACGAAGCTTTTTAAAAAATCACATAAACATTTATAAATTATTATATGTGTTTAAAGGAATAGGTAAACCATCAAACAGTATTATTACAAGACACAGTCGATAAATTATAGACCTAGCGTAATCTTAAAGGTAGTACAATTTAGTTTAGTCGCTTGTTATTGAAAGTAATAGATTGCAGCCCCTCTAGTGTTACAGCTAGCAGCGCCAAAGGCGGTGTAATGTATTTAATTACGGGCACTTGCAGACTGCGCCAATCTAGTAATTACGGAACAGAGCGGCGGCGCGTAATCAGCGCCCTTTAAACCATGAGCAAAAGCGCTCCGAGCGCAAACCTCAAACTCTGGTCCGCTTTTGACTGCATTTCGCAACCTGTTGGCGAGTTAGTTAAGCTCCTGGAGCAATATTGCCTAAGTAGTTATATTTGGGCAAAATTGCTCCAGGCGATTAACAAAAGCTAAGCTTTATAAAGCGAAACAGTCCGTTATTCAACTGATTCGATAAAACGCAAAACAAATACTTTTTATCCCATGCGGAATAGAAGAACCTAGAAAATAAACATAAAAGCCTAATATCAACAAGCTTTAACTATACGACATGATTTTAAGAGTGCAATGGAAACGAGATCTGAAAATACAAAAAAGATGGGCAGTTGCCAGCCTGTTATCATAATTTAGTATTATAGAAGAAGACTTGAGGATTAAGTGATCAATCTCAACGCAGCAGTAATACAGTTAAGTCACAATTTGAAACCGCCTTAAGATATTTAATGTAATAGCTTCACAGCCGCCACCAGCGCTGCAGCCAGCAACGCCAAAGGAGTTGTATTGTATTAAATTACGGGCACTTGCTGACTGCACCTATCTAGTAATTAGTAATTACGGAACACAGCGACGCGACGGAGCGTAATCAGCTCCTTTTGCACGTTTCAAGCTCAAAATGTATGTATTTTTAACAGCTTACTGACTGACTAACCGACAAAACAAAGCTAGCCTATATCAGAGTACAAAACGAAATCTGGTGTACATTTTAGATTTCTTCTATTATGCTCTAGGCAAGAAGAAAGTAAAATATTAGTAATGATCACGATACCAAGAATGCCGCTTACTGAATTTATGAATAAAGAGAATTTGAAGAACAAAGGCAATTAATCTTAGTTCACAGCTTGTGATAAAAAAAAGTTAACGGAAACAAATGTGCTATAATTTAGAAAGTAACAAATCGTAGCAGTCGAGTGGAAACAATCCAATTACAGAGTAGGCTAACTAAACAATTTGTAAACAGGTGTAGAGGACAGCGCGTCTCGCCCCGCGAGATTAATCACTGCAGCGAGTCCGCCGGTAATAAACCGGGAACGAACAACTTCGCCACTTACATTACAGGGACATTTATTTCCAACGCTCTGTTTCAACTTTTCCAAAGTTCCTCTCAAAGAGCCGAGGAGTTGAAGACTGTACTAATTAATTTACGCGACTCGTATATCGCGAATGGTACGAATAATGCATTTGTAATTCGTATTTAACTATTCAAAGCGTATGAAAAACAAAAACGACTTTCAAAGTACGCAACCGAATCCGAACCGAGTTGAATACGAAAGTCAAATACCAGTCTTGTTGAGAGAAATGGTAATCGGCGTTGGTTAATAAATGTTGCAATTTGGAGAGATAAAATAAAGTCACTTGCCTTATCGTCGTCGCCTTCACTATCACACTGCAAAAGGAGAAAGTTTCATATCAATAAGCAGGAAATCTTTACATCAACAATATTTTTTATGAGATAACATACACACAAACAAAGTAAAACAAATGTGATACATGCATGAAAACCAGGCAAAGATTTTTGGATGAAGGCTGTGGATCAAGATTTTAAATCGATGATAGCAACGACGTAATAAACAATTTTCCTATGTTCTGTTTGTATTATTATAAAAACTTTCGGTTGGAAGTCAATGCATTTTATCTGTTCATGGGTGTCAACAAATGTTTATAAATTAAAAGCCTCAGAAACCTCACACGAAGCTCCGTTTTCTTTAAGTAAAACTATTTTAATGTACACCAAGTCAAGACTAATAAATAATCTTAATTGCAGTCAATGATATAAGCAGATAATGCTTTTTAATAGAAGCGAGACATAATAATAAACTCCTCGTACCTATATAGAATTACACCGCAATAATCATTAATCATTTTAATTTATAATTCAAACACAAATATAGTTCCCAATATATTGCTTCTAAACATAAAAGAACAGTCAAATTTTCTATAAAGAACATATTTTATTTGACATACAAATAAGAAACTCGAAAAATTCCAATTCATATGGGAGAAGAAGACTATCATCGTATCATAAATCGACGAATACGTTACGTGATATTTACGAGGCAAGTTCGCGTCGAGGGAAACAACAAGGGATCAAGCTGAGATATTACAATTTCAAATAAATACAGAACATGAAGTATTCAAGGCGGGCACAGGTAATGTTATGTAGTACGGCGCGGCACCGCCTCGACAAATCTCGTGATTTAGCTGCGATACGCGCCGAATATCGAACAGGGACTATGTGTATTGCGTGATCAGAGTAAATTTGCACATGGTAATCGAAAATTATGGCTATTACGAGTTACATAACTTCTCCGCCCCTGCCAACAGTTGGGTATATATGCACTTAATATTTAGTAAAAATGATAACACATGCAGTGTAAAGAAGTTAAGAAAATGTATGGGAAAGGTGAGCATGCTGAAGATAAATAATTAGGCAAAGACAACAATGAGTATACTTACGATATAGCCTTTTCCGGAACTACAGCGGCTACTGGCCTGTAGGCAGGAGAGAGAAAGCGAACATGTGAGTGGACTGGAATGACTGGGGGTGGTGAAGTCTATCCCGTCTCGCCTTCGATTTCGAATCAGACTGCAGTGCTATTTGTTGTCCATGTAGAAATGGTGCACACGTGTACATTACAGAATATTTAGGATACCCCACCCACATTGAATCTCTTTTTCAATATAATAGAAAATAGTTTTTAACGAAGCAGGAGAGACGGGATTAAATAGCAACGAAATAGAAGACAATATTGTACGTTTTATTTTTACAATCTAACGATCAATACAAACACGACATTTAGTGAAATGATTTTGCTCATGCACTTCAGTCACGTGTATTCAGCTTTATCTAAAGTAATAAAATTACAGCCAGCACCAAGCTTCAGCGGAATGCGAAATAAAATGATCATTTAATTCTAAATTAAGCACGTCTATTTCTAAGATTTAAAGTACTACGGTTATTAGAGGTATCCGCTGAAGATTCAGGGCTGACATAATAGATTTGGGTTTGTTACAAGTCACAGTTGGATGTGCTAAAGAACGTGACACGCAGTTTGAACATAGGCCAATACTTACGTCACTAAGACGGTCTCGCGAGGAGTCAGGATCGCGAGGTGCGACTGAACTGCCCGTGAGCCGTTCTGATGCCCGTCCACTGTCATCCGACGTGCCAGCGTCTTGAAGCAGCGTAATACCCTACAAAATAAAAAAAAACTCTTTATTCATAGTAAGTTCGCAAGTCAAGAAATGAATCTATATTTGTACAAAACTTATTTTTAAACACAGATGAGACCAATAATTTTAAATTTTTAATATGGTTAGAATAGAACAATCGGAGGAAATATTCAATGATGTAAAAAGAGATTTCGTCAGTATGAGAGGGTAAAAAAGCTTTTTTAATAAACTGTTTTAGACATAAGTACTGCCCTGGGCACAGCTGTGAAGTTCGATTTTGAGCAAAATTGTGAAACAAACATAGATACAACGTTCGGAAACACGCGTCCGTGTGTGAATGAAACGTAGGACTATCGTAGATCAACTCATTTTACCCAACTGTGTCAGTAATTATTATAAAGCAGTAGTCCAGCTGTGTCAGATTCGTAGCGACGAACCTTATTTGATATGTATTCATATTATACCGATTTGCGGGAGACAGTCAGGAACGTCATTTCTTGGGGGAAGAGGGAGCTTCCGCTGTGTACTAACGTACAAACAGTAGTTCATAAAATAGTTTTAAAGGGTTATATATCTAGGGTTTGGTAAAGACAAAACTTTAAATGATATCTCCGTTTTCTTTCAAATAATTTATTTCAAATGGGGGCAGCACTGGACCCCGGAAAATTTAAGTATGGCCTTAACCCCTCAACGTTAAGTGCCACGAATCGTTTAGAGATACTCTATGATTTCAATTCTATTCCAAAGAGGGGAAAAAGAAAAAACAAAGGCTAACAAAATTGAGCGGTAACTAGGATATAAGAAAACTTGATAAGGCGGCCGGGAGAGGGCGGCATGAGAGGAGCCGACCCATAACGTAACGTGCCCGGGGCCCGACAATAAAAAGAGTTTTCCATTTATCACATTTCGCGTCTATTTTACGGTAGGGTTCGAAAGGCGCGCTCAAGCAGGGGAAGCGACTGATGCTCAGCGACGAGCGCTCTTCGGGACGCTAAAAGTAAATAAAACGAGTATAACTTCTCAGTAAATGGATAACTCCCCGACCGCCCTCGCTCAATGAACTTCCATGCTATTATTACTTGAGAGAAGTTCGCGTCCAATTTGATTTGGCATTCATTTTTATGGATAATAAAAATGAATAACATGGCTACATGATGTATCTTTTATGAGAATAACATTTTAATAATTCAATGATTACATTTAATTAATGCAAACGGTTATTGATTCTAATTATACTTAATTCTATCTTTCACGTGAATTATGTTCGATTGGATATTTTTATGAGTGTTATGATATGAATTTAAAATGATCGACATGTAGTTTTTTTGGAGTTTGATGGAAGAATTTAAGTTATGTATGTTTGCGAAATATCACCGTCACTATGCCTTCAGTATAAGATTTGAAATTCTAATGGAATCCTATGAGTGTGCAAGCTAGGGGCCATTACATGCGGCCGGTTCAGGTCAATATTAAATGGTGTCGGTTCCGGGAGTGGTCAACGACCGGAACGAAATCTCAAAAAGCGCCGCATCCGCGTACGTTGCGAAACAATCGCACTACTAATACTGTAATACAAAATATTGCAATCTCCTTTAAATAAAATGTTACCTGTCATCTTTCGGAATATAATTATAATAATTTCATAAGATAAACAAACTGATATCTGTATATCTGATGTCTGATATAAATAACATCTTAAGCAGTCAATTGCAAGATGACATAAAAGTTAAACATCTCGACCCCATAACACACAATAAGACATACGTGCACGATTATGTCCCCAATTCTAATAAAAGGGATTGCTTTCCGACCCTTTACATAGATAAACGAGTCGCGTAGAGTCACACATATCAATTTAATCCGTCCCGCGTAGGAGAGTAAGGTCCCTCTAATCCCGGTCGGGTTGTCGTGTGGGGTTGTAACGCAGGATGTTACCACATAATTACTTTCGCTCATTACAGTTCGCCCCAATTATAATGGACTTTCGTGCGACTTTCTCGCCTAAGTACGGGACGCTTGCTAATGAGCTTTGTTGGCTAACGGAACGTATTATCACGGTACAGGTATTATAGTGCTTGTGTAATGCGTGTCACCACTTGCAGTAAGTAAACAACAGGATTGGGTAATTCTAGTTTTTCACATTTATCCATAAGATTAAATATTTATCATAATTTATGAAATTTGATCGTAAATTGATTTTATTTCTTCCCAACAGTTAATGAAGAGTACGACACAGATATAAATAAGGTAATTGCATTCAACTACCTTATTTAAATCTGTGTACGGACGGCTTTCCTATAATTAGTAGGTTTAAGGTCAAGAGGATATGATGTTCGTTCAGTACACAGCAGTAACAATTTGTACTAGTAATTTTCAATCAAAGATAAGAACGTGATATTTTACAAATCAGAATTTCAATTTCCAAAATTCTTTAAATCGCAATAGATTTTATTAGGTACATACATAAATATGACAGGGATCATAATTTTACTCTACGCAATTTAGTGCTTGTACACAAAACGCAATACAAGTAGAAATGACTGCGAAATAACCATAAATAACAGGTTGCATTTACACTGTAAGTTATGCCATGAAATCCTAGTCCTGTGTCACATGGGCATTTAAATGGTTTACGATAGAGTACGGGAACAGTAAACATTTCCTATGAAAATTATGAGCATGTAGGTAAAGAGTAGAATTGACTGTTCCACTAAATCGCTTCTTTATAACAATAGTGGGTTGGTCTGCGGACGGCGACTGGACGTAGTCGTGCTCGACCGGCGACACCACCGCTAATTGAAACAACGACCGCGGCCGAACATTACTTATTCATGAGAAGTGAAGTCCATACTCCATATGGCGGTAAAACGTGACCAACCAGATAAATCATTCAATTACATTTTTCGTGAACACAAGGTTGACACAACACAGCATCGTGCATACGCCCCAGAAAATCCGAAAGAAACTCGTCTCTGCAACAAATACCTAACCACTTATATACGTAATGAAGCCCTATAAGGTGTCACAATAAATAGCAGATATCGACAGGTTTATCTAGTTGTTTATGTTACAGTTTCAGTATTTCTATAGCTTTATTTATTTACTAGCGTAGTAAATCTTGCAGTACTAGATAAGTGGCGTAATCTCGGAGAATATTTATCAGTATCGTTAGTGGCGGGAGTTCGTAATAAGTACATCGGCGCGTAAGATGCGGGCGGCTGCAAGGTGGCAGGGTGTGGTGTCGTTAAGTGGCGCATTGCATAATTTATTTATGTCGAGGCACGTTACTCCCCCGTAGGAAGTTGTCGACGGTGCCGAAGCCTTGTTCTAATTACTATGCGTTGATTTACTACAGATATTTAACAGGCGCAATAGGTACGCGTTCATTACACGATTTATAAATCATATCAACACTATAATCAGGCGTATGGATATTTTATATTTGTTAAATTGGTGGTCCAATCATATTTTCAAACAGGATTTCTTATTGTGCCCTTAGTTGGTCGTCGTCCAGAGGACTTCAAATTACTTGAAATATGATACCGTTCACGCAAAATATTATAATAAACTCGTAAAGTTGTTTTACGTATGTGTTAGTTTCACATGTTCAGGACAACAAAGACTGAATTTAAATAACACACGACGTGTGGTGGGTCTCGCTCGTAACGTAAGCTTCGCGCGCCATCACAGCGGCTCAATCAGATCCGGATCCGACGGCGACATCAAGCGGCGTTAGCTCTCGCCATTTCCAAATGGAATTTCGCGACAGACCGCTCTCGGATTAATATGGTGCGGAAAGCCGAACGAATAGAACTGTGATTGAATTAGCATTTCCACTACATCGTGTCGATCACAGCATGATTACTAATTGATAGCTTCTGCCTTCTTTCGTTTTCAATCGTCGTTCATTTGCCATTTATCACGTACACGAAGATTTAATAGCTGTTCCATGGAATGAATAAATGGTTTTTCATTATTTAAATGCTAATAGGATGTCGCAGTGTCATGAAAAGTTATAACTGTCCATCAATGTTTTGTTTTTATGATAACGTTAATTTCGTAATAATAAAAGGCAATTAAGAGCTATAAATAAATAATAGGTTACATTTAAAAAGAAGGTAATTCATGCCACAACAAATAGTAGCAATATTACAATTTACACTTAACTAAATTAGGAGTTTGAAACTACGTCTTTCAAGCAACATACATACTACTATTACGTAAAGCGCACCGCGGTTAACAGCGTTTCATATTAGTGGCATTGTCACGACTTTACATGCAGACTGCATAGTTATTGCCTGCACAATACGTGAAGTAAATAATGACATTAGAGCAAACTTTGGACTACACCAATTTCCCAACCAGGATTGCGATGTCAGTAATATAAAGTGGTTACCGTGCCGTGCATAGTAGAAACTGAACACTTACATAATAAAAGATAATATATTTTAGCTGTCTGTTAAATCTAAATGAAATCAACTAGGTATGTTGATTAAAATTGAATCTACAGTGTGGACATACCTTCGCTAGAAAACACAGGCATAACAAACGATTTATTTAAACACTTACTGAACGGATATGATCGAAACGTTTCTTGGTCACAGTATCATTTATGCATGGTAATTAATATAGTAATTTGTATGTAATTCATTAAGACTGCGGTCTTCGACCGTGAGAATTTTTGATTGAACACCCGAGTCTATATTTTTTATCTACACATATGCATTGCGCTGTATTGTACATGCATCCTGGAGACGAATTTAGACGAATTCAGAAGCGCAGCGAGCGGTCTGCCTTATCAGCGTTTTCGTTCCCATATTTATTTGAGAATTTCGGAGAACTTTATATTTTTCTTTTTTTTTTACAAAAGACCAATTATTATTATTTATTTATTGTACGTGTGCATGAATTTTTAAATAGGTGTATTTTTATTTTTTAACTCAGTCGTATGCGCAAGAAATCCGACGACGTATTCGCTTATATTTTCTTCAGTTTAACTAAGTTTTTCTATGAATTAAAAAAGTACTAAAATCTCCTTAGTCACTTTTTAGGATTTTCCTTTGTCTTTATTTCTCTGTAATTTATACACAACTTCATGTTTTAAATTCCGTGTAAACAACAAAGACTTGAACGTCGCGCACCGCAAAAAATCGAAACACGTCTCAGGTTATTTGGAATCAAACAAACTATTACAATGAAAACCAATAAATTGTCTCATTCACTTTTTTATTACTTCAATAAACTTCAATTTAACATATCTTAACATATTGTTACTAAGTTAGTTAGGCTCCAATTAACTCCGAAAAAGAAATCAAAATCACTAAAATAAGGACCGGGCCCTTACTTGAATTTTCCGGGGTCCAGTGCTGCCCCCATTTAAAATAAATCATTTCAAAGAAAACGAAGACATTATTTAAAATTTCGCTACTATCAAATCCTAGATAACCCTTCAAAGTATTTTATGAACTACTGTTTACAGTTTATAATGAGAACGTTTAGCTTTACTACGCACATTAGCTAAAAGTGGCCGTTTTTCGCAAATGTGCGTAGTAAAGCTTAACGTTCTCACTTTAAACTGTAAACAGTAGTTCATAAAACACTTTGAAGGGTTATCTAGGATTTGGTAGTCGCAAAATTTTAAATAATGTCTCCGTTTTCTTTGAAATGATTTATTTTAAATGGGGGCAGCACTGGACCCCGGAAAATTCAAGTACGGCCTTAAATTATACTTGATGTAGTATGATATATACGAATAATTATGTTTTAAAAGTGATTGATCAATTTTATTCAGTAATATTGATGATTTAATAAGAATATAAAATTTTAATAAATATTAAATATGTTTAATAATAACAGGATGACCATAGATCAACTAGTAGGTATTTATACCAAATTCTTGAACTTGGTTTTCCGAAACTACATCACGTACTTCTTTCCTAAAACGCCAGAAAAGCTTCTGTCCGACTATTTAAACCAATTGACACTAAGCATGCTAAAACATAATCTATTTCCGTGCGGCAAGCTAAATAGGCAGGCCGTAATAGCCATATTGATTAAAAGCAAAGTTATATTGACTACCTACCTAACTGACTTATCTAAAAATATGGACTAATAACCTGTAGTATCATTTCAATATAAATAGCAGAAATGTAGTGTTGTGCATTCATATTTAAACAAACTACGTTCATGAGAATCATAAATATTATTGAATGTCACGTTTACATTTGCGAACAAAGAGAACGGCCGAATAAATTGGGAATCGCATTTTCAATTAAAAGTCAATGAAGACATCATTTATCAATAAATCAATTAAAATTTAAAACGAGTATTTACAAATAAGCATTTCATTTACCTTCATGATTAATTCATATTAAACCGGTATCCACAACTTTAAAAAATAAATGATCATTACACAGGACAGGTAATTACTCGCAAATATGGTAATAATTAAGTATTACAGGCAGATTGTGCGGTAAAGGCTAGGTTGGCAATCATCTCTGATCCTTAACTGAATATAGAGTAACTACTTACTGTTATTAACAATGTCCAGTCTTATTAACAACAGAATGAAATAAGTAAGGTTATTGATGGATGATCTATCTGAAATTCTGAAATCAATATTTATTTTTAGATATGACCACTTGAAAACTCGACAAAGATTGCGTGGTGAGTGCAGAACTTAAACAAATCTTTTAAAATATAAATTGAAGGTAAAAGACGAAAATGTAAATAGACAAAAAGAGGTATACGTTCTTTGCGTTAAAGATAATGCAAGTGGAGAGCGAGCCCGAGCAAACGGCAATATCGGCCGAACTGGGGAATAAAAAAACATTTGGCGGTGTCGGGGAGGTGGCGACTCGCCAGCTTTCCAAAGACAACACAATAAGAATTTTCTTTAGAGTAGTCAATTTGTGTTTACTGTTTACAATTTTAGGTTTAATATTTAAATAATACCTATGTATTGTACACACATATTAACAAGTAAGTTTCTTTTAGACTATGATCTAAAAATACTGAAAGTTATTGTACATTTAATTGTGTTTGTTATTGTATCTAAAAACATATTTGTTATTGCTTTTCGCAAGTTTTATCTTATATTCATTGCTTAAAATTTGCACAGCATATAATTAACAGTAATTTATTAAACAGTCTATATTTCATTTATAGTAAATAAGATTTTTTTTTCACCCCCTTTAATTTTTATCTTTATCTTATTTTTATTATTTTTATACCGGATCGATATTTATATATCTTACCCTTAAAATATATTTTAAAAGACCTAGAATTATGTGCATACCCTGGGCTCCGAAGCACGAGCAGAGATGCCAGGAAGATGCGCCGTATGTGTTTTCGTTTTTGCAAAACACGCACGGCTTGTTTTTCAGCAGTCGAAGGGTTTAAATGAGAAAGAGAATGAGTAAAAGAGCAGAACACTTACGTATATGTAATATATTGCAGGACTTATTTAAGTATGCAGGTACTCTGATAAAAAATCGCGACAAGAACAAGACGAGATTAAAAGTTCTAATTGTTATAAATCCGAACGATCTGTTTGTTTTAAATGAGAACTGACTTGAAATCAATTGTAACGTCTTGAGCTTGACTTGAATACAAGACGAGGAGTGAGAATGAATAGATTAGACTAAGCCGAAGGATATGGAGCGTAACTTAATGATCACATACGGCGTACGGGGAGGTTATATTCTATGCCATCACAAATTGAATCTGCGAAGAGCTATTAGCCGACACCGCAGAGGCAGCGGCACGTGCCAAATGATCGTGCTCATTCCGCGCTTGATAAGTTTAAGGCGTGATACATTGGGTAAACTGCAACAAATCCAAACTTAGCGCACTGCAAACAAAAGTAAACAACTTTGCCACACGCCGCGTTGGGTTAGCTTTCCTATCCGAAGCAAAGCAAGCTTTAATTATGCACTATTGTTGCAAATCAAACAATATGATAACGATCACTCCAATAGCCTACAGACTTGCGACTGCAAACAATGCGAAAATAATACAACCCGCAGAAATCAACTTGGCACCTGCGAGGAATGTGATTCCATCAGAGCGAAGTGCCTATTTATTTCTGCGGGTTGTACATATAGCACAAATACTGAAGCACCGTAATATTAAATAGAATAAAACTACATTACAAAAAATAAAGGTGAAAGTGAATATCATCAAACACATGTGCCCCTATGTCGGACCGCTCGATATTGAAGTCGGCATAATTTATTCTTTCGACGTCTGAGCAAGATTTTCCGCTTTATTCGAGCAGCAGTACGAGCGGCGGGAGGCAAATTGGATGGGATTGCGACATATCTTGGCTGGCGGCGGCGACCTGTCGAAATGCACGGGGGAGCACAGAGGGTAAACTGCTCGCATTCCGCCTAGAGTGCTCTTTCGCATCGGAAGAAATGTGAACCTATTTAGAGTTGAGCGTACGTACATACTACTTGTGAAAACAGAACTATTCAACTGAGTAATATCCGGCCATGGAAAATATTGCAGAGTAAAACTTTTTATTCTGTTCTCAAATCGCGAACAATAAAAAATGGAAATGGCTGAATCAGTCTGGTCGGTTAAATAATCATGATATTCAATAAAAACCCAAAACGTTGGAGATCGTAGACCGACAGCCGACGGCGGCGTGTTAACCAAATAAAGTTTTCATGACTGCCAATATTGAGCTTGAATCCGCTATTAGCCCGACAAGTCCAGTCGCGTCGCATCGATGGATCGGCCCACTCGTTTAATTATTTCTTAACGCCAGGATTCTCTTTCACAAAATTCGAGGGTACGCTTTTCCATCCATTGCCCCAATTTGTCATACACCGTCTATGATTCGTTTTCATTTAACAAATATATCGTAGTATTTTAACGAGACACCATATTAAGGCCGTACCTGAATTTTCCGGGGTCCAGTGCTGCCCCCATTTAAAATAAATCATCGCAAAGAAAACGGAGAAATTATTTAAAATTTTGCTACTACCAAATCCTAGATAACCCTTCAAAGTATTTTATGAACTACTGTTTACAGTTTATAATGAGAACGTTAAGCTTTACTACGCATACATTTGCCAAAAGTGGCCGTTTTTCATGTGCGTAGTAAAGCTTAACGTTGTCACTTTAAACTGTAAACAGTAGTTCATAAAATACTTTGAAGGGTTATCTAGGATTTGGTAGTAGCAAAATTTTAAATAATGTCTCCGTTTTATTTGAAATGATTTATTTTAAATGGGGGCAGCACTGGACCCCGAAAAATTTAGGTACGGCCTTAAAATTAAAAAATAACTCCAAAGTGCCTCGGCGATAACTAACACTACTAAGTCGAGTAAGCTCTTTTGTCTGTCTAAATAAAGGATTGAATTTGCTTTCGGCGTTGTTCAATAGCGGTTAATGGTTTGGTAAACTGCTGAAGATAAGTAAACAAAGTGCGCATTTCACGCGTATTGGTTTAGCAGCCAACTCGGGAGATGAGGCGAGGCGCGTTGACAAGCCGAGTGGCAGTTTGCGCATTATGCGAGAAAGCGGAGCCCGGAAGAGGCCGATGGCTTACGGATTTAGCCTGACTGCATTTAGACGTGTGAGATCACCCAGCGCATTGACGATCACTGTCGAACACGCCGGCCACGAGAGACTGTTGCGATAGCTTACGTCATTCTATGACATCAAAAACATTGTCACTTGCACTAATTTATTCAGTTATCTAGCTAGACTAGGCATTAATATGAATTATTTAAATAAGGTCTTATAAATTTTATCCTGACATTTATACCTAACATATTACATTCTTCAATATTATGACATAAATAACTTTTAATTAACGTATTTATAGGTTATTTAGCTAAACTGGTTCGCATTGCTTTTTTATGTACGTTTTATGGTAGGTAGCCGAGGTTAGTGCAGATAAGGAACGGAGTTTATATGCTGAACAGTACTTACATGAGAGTTGACATTATTTGGTGGGTGATTCCGGACAGGGTCTGCGGCCAACGCAGCCAGCGGGAGCCGAGGCTTCGTTGACAGCGCGTTGGTGCGAGGTGAGGAAGCACATTTTACAGCAGCCTGTAAAAAATACATTACATCATTAATTCATAATTATATCTATGTATGACGACTAATTTATACAATGTACCTAATATTTATATCGGACACGTTAAAGTTTGTCCTATAAATTAATAAAAACAAGTGAAAATCTGTTTCCCTTAAATCACTGCGACATTGTACTAAGAATTGATTTAATGAGTAAATCAGATAAAATAAAAAGAATAGATTTTTAAAGAACACGAACGTAAGTTATTAAACAACTAGCTTTTGCCCGCGGCTTCGCTCGCGTATCCCAAATCCCACGGGAACATTACTTTTATCCAGGATAAAAGGTACCCTATGTCATTCTCAGTACTCCTTACTATGTGTATGCGAATTTTCAAGAAAATTATTTCACTAGATAAAGCGTGAAGAGTTAACAAACAAACAAACAAATATACAAACTCACTTTCGCATTTATAATATTAGTTGGGAAGTTGGGATATCAAGTTCGTTTAATTAATTAAGAACAAATAATAAATTTTAAATTTATTATTTCCTTATTTTACATTTTGGAACAAATTCAACGTCAATTAGTTTTATGACTTCCATAAAAATTTTGCAAGTAAATGAAGTGTTCTTCAAGTAAACCACGACGACTGAACTCATTAACTATTGCCATAAACTTGGTGACATTCCGCAGCGGGGGCGCAGAGCGAGAATTTTCAGTCTAAGTTGGTGATATTATGGCTCCACTTAATCATACTTAGTCTCGTCCGTTTGGCTGACTATGCATGAGTCTCGAGACGCGAGAACGTTTTAAGTACCTAACTAGCTTCTCGTTTAGGAGCTTTGCATGTTATAGAGCGGTAAAGAACTTGTTACCCTCGGTGTCTCGCCGGCTGGAGCAAATAGGTATACCTCAATGTATGTGATATGGTACGCTACACTAAACTAGACATTGAATGATAAAATAAAAGAGAAGGTAACTGCATGAGTACATAACTTTAAAATAAGAAATAAATGACACAATAAAACGGCGACTAGTTTATTGCAATATCAAGTCATTAAATAGTATAGTTGCTCTCAACCAATCGAAACTTTTAAGCATCGTAAAACAAGGCATTCGATCAACAGCATGTCTGACCTTGCTGTATAAAGTTCCGTGCCCTTTTTTTGTTAGGCACAATATTATACATACACCTTGCCGTAAGCTAACTTTAAGATCGGGTATTTAGAACCATGAGCAATTCGGGATCGTTGAGCATTTAATTTTAAAGCCCTAGTTAATATACATAGTTGTTTCTTTCGTATTACCACAGAATAGGTACTAGTACTTATTACTGAGATTGCCTGTAAGAAATTGCAGACAGCGATAACGGCAGTGAAATAAAATGTTTATAAATACGAATATTTAATGACATCACTAGTTATATTCAACCATAATGTATTTTTTGTTTGACTACAGAATCCTAATAAAAAAGTGGTAAGTATGTATTTCTCAGTGCGTTCCGTCATTGACACTACGATCGCAGTAACGAGATATGCGCGGAGCTAATACCGTAACGTAATTAATTCTTCCGCTCTTGAGTTTCATTTAAATGTCTTACCGACTCGTGCTGCAAATAACAACTAAGGATACTACGTGACAACAGCGCGTATTGTATAATTTACAAAGTCGGATTTTACCCTCGTCAAGTAAGTGGTGTTAGGTCGAAATAGTATCGTGAATAAATCATCACATAAAGTATTGAACATAATTCCGTGTCAACACTTAAATAATAATTAAACAACAAAATCTTTTTATTGTTTTAGCTGCGTTTAATTAAAGTGTTGAGTAGTTACATTTTAACTAATAATAGCCGGAATAGAGTCGAAATACAGGGACTAACATAATACTGAAACTATTTTAAGGGTGAATTCAGTCAATGATACTGAACAACTTTCCCCAAGGAACATATATCGAAATATAAAAAATAATTTTTGGTTTCCCATACAAGTTGACCGAACAGCTGATCCGATTTTGTATGAAAAGCCAAAAAAATATTTTTCATATTTCGATATATGTTCCTTGGGAAAAGTTGTTCAGTATCATGGACTGAATTCACCCTTAAAATAGTTTCAGTATATTTTGTTAGACGTTATATAGTTTTTTTATGAACATTTTCGTGGGTATTATAAAAAAAGCGGTCATGTGCGAGTCGGATCTGTATAGGATGGGCTCCGTACAATGTTTTGAAACGCTGAAAAATAATAACTTTTCTTGTATAACAACCCCTTTTAATTTTAAAGTTAATTTTATTTTTAGTATTTCTTGTTATAGCGGCCACAGATAAATCGGTGAAAATTTAGAGTACCTATCTAGTAAATGCCATTATAAAGATAATAGTTAAAAACGCTAAAAATAACACGTTTCTTGTATAACGACCCCCTTTAATTTATAACTTTCTTCTTCATCCAAGCGCGGTCCCGGTTGCATCCTCAGCTGTGCTGCTTCGGAACTTGGGGTGCGCTTTCCCACTTTTTCTTCTCCAAATATTACATGCATGTCAATGGTCACCCAAGGATGCCAAAGACCTTGTGTTGGAGAAGAAATAACCGGAAGAGTTTAAATATTTGGCTATAGTTTTACGACCGGCCGTCTGCCTGACGTCAACCCTCTTTGGGAATGTATTTGGGCGAAAATTTTTAACAACTGGCCGAAGCCCGACCTTAATCCTCCTTGGGAATGCAATTTGCAATGCAATTTTACCTTATTGTAAGTATTTGTTGTTATAGCGGCTATAGTATAGTAATCAGTGAAAATTTCAAGTGTCTCGCTATTACGGTTTAAGAGATAGAGCCCTGTGACAGACAGCGGAATCTCAGTATTCTCAGCCATAGCGTCCCGTTGGTTCCCTTTGGGTACGGAACCTTAAAGAATACATAGGTAAGTACAAACAAATTTTATGGCATTTACGTCTTATAAAACCAATTTTATTTATAATTATGTATGTACAAAAAGCGAATAAATACAAATACCACTTTCGCATTATTTAATACCAATAGATAGAAAACAATGCACGTGCGTAATAAAATAAACAATAAACAAAAAACAAAATGTGGCTTATTAAATTTCAGTAAAGTTTGTTTGAACTACAAACAATTAAGTACTTAGTTAAAAATAATAATAGATGGAACGTGTAGGGGTGACGTGATAGCATGCGACCGCTGCCGGTTAAATACAAACAAGGGGTCCCACTGACACATTTTCGAATGAATACATAAAAAAATGTCCACCGATTTTCATAGGTCCGACGGCTGTGAAGAGCGTAGGGCAGGGTATGAAAGGTAGGGGGGGGGGGGGCATTACCATAACCATTATGCTACATTCCCTGCCACCGACACGACAACTAAACTAAAAGACAGATGCCGTCGCTTGTAAGATCGCATCATAAAAACATTAAAAACTGATTCCGGCACCTTATCTAATTTTCACGCTAAATAGCGCAACGCGAACAGCCATAAAGGGCCGTACCAGTGATGTGCCCTCCCTAATAACTTTTAGAATATTTACGGAAATATTATTATACATATATACTAAAATATACATTTTTACTCTTTTTGTTTGGAAGTCAGGAAGTTGTTTATGTTATCTTTTATTGTATAATTGTTAAACGTTATTTAATTTACTTTTTACCAACGGATTTCAATAAAAAATTATGATGTTATACGTTTCGTTATTTAATTTATTGTACCTACACGTTGGGCGGGATGAAGTCTGTGCACTAGTTTTAAGTTGTTACTTGTGTATTTGATAATTAGATAATTGCTAGACCATAATTTGTATTATGGATACTGGATAATAAACCTACTAGAGCACATTTAAATTCACCAGGATATAGCGTAATAGGTGTGAAAGTCAACAAACATCTGCTCCTGACAAACAAAAGAAAATCTCAAAAAGTACACGGGTAACCCCTTCACCCCTGTTAATAAAACGTGAGGGTGTCGAGGGTCGGTGTGATTTGGGAGCCGCATTGGGTGTAGCTTGGAACACGGAAACTATTTAAAGGTATCATCATCGCGCTCGTGCCCGCTACACGTGTTACCATACCATGACCGGGGCCTAATATGAATAAATAATAACAAGAAATCACAAACCGAATAATCGAATAGCGCCGCACAAACTATAACTCGAATGTTTTGTAAACATTAACGACGTATTAAGGGGATACATTAATTTTTCGGGGTCCAATGCCATTTGAAATAAATTATTTGAAAGGAAACGGAGATATCATTTATTGTCTTGATCAAGTCCTAGATAACCCTTTAAACTATTTTATGAAATACTGTTAAAAGTGAGAATGTTAAGCTTTTCTTAGCATTTTTGCCAAAAGTGGCAGTTTTCCACGAAAATTCATGGATCCTTTGTAACTGGAGCTTGTTTGTGAGATTTAATTTTTCCTCATCATCATCTATATTTTAGAAAAAAGGTTCTTGCCGGTGAAGTATTTTCCATGTCTCCCTATTTTCGGCTGAATGTAATACATATTTTTTCATGGATATATTATTTATTATTCTCTATGTTCATGGTATGTTGTATTGATTGATACTATAATGTCTTCTACACGCTCGGTAGTTGGTAAAGATGATGATTTTAATTATGTTAACATAACAACGTTTTTGGAATTAAATGAGTGTTCGTAATTTAATTAGATATATCTATAAATAATTATTCATTTAAAAAAATTATACAAGCTGATTGAACACAACAATAACTTGCACAAGTAGAAAATTGATAAACATGCGAATGTAAAAAACCGCCCGAGCTGTGAATATATAGTAAATTGGAGTAAGTTATAATTAGGTACAAAAACTCGTGAGTCGAGAAAAAATAACAAGTTGACATTATAAACGTCACATTGCTGTATTTACAAGACGCCGTCAAGTAATTAGCATCGGTCAAAACTCAGTGGACCGCGGAGCACGCCCGATGGCCGCAAGTGGCCGGTCGGCCGCGATGGCTGGTCACACCTCGGAGCCCGAGTGACTGGCCACTGCCGAGAACGCTCATTTACCGTAATTGCTTTACCAACAATGAATTAATCACTAATATGACAACATCGATACTGCCATTATGAAGACTAATAACATCATAAAAGACACATTAATTTCGTATAATTTAATATAGCGGTTGATAAATGAATTAATACGAATGTTGTATTGTGTTTTAATATTGTTTTTAATACTATGATATGACCAATATGTAAATGTAGATGTTTGATGATGATGTTGTTGATTTGGGTGAAATATGGCATTTCTCAAGGTCGAGTACATACCTATATATTACTTTTTTCCCGTAACTAATAATAACGAAGTAAGTATTTAATTTGGAAGTGTATGTAGAAACTTTTTCTTCTTCTTTAATACGGGTATGGTATGGGTATACGTTCGAGGTATAATATAATCGTAATTGCTCAGTGTACGCTCAATTACATCACTAAACTGCTAGCTGTTAAGGCGATTTACCGCTACGTTGCTATTTATTTCTAGTGCTCGAAAATAACTATCATATTTGTTAACCAATATTTATATCTAATTGGATATTGTTTATTTCTACTAGACATTATTTGCGGCGTTATGAGAAATGATGAAAATGCAAGGTCTAATTAGTCCTTAACTTAATTTTGCCGTATTTAAAAAAATATTTTGTAGTGGGGGTATTTAGGTTTTACTATCAATAAATTATTACTTTGCCTTTGCGTAGCAGTGAGACACAAAAACAGGATAATAAAGAATATTATCCAAATGTAAATTGGTAATATAAATTATTAAACGTGTAAATAAACTAGTTATAAGTATTACTTACTAAGTAAAATTATAACTACCCGACTGCGTCAGAAGATGGGTTATGTATGTGTATATTTATTTGCCTCGCTCTGCAGCCTAAACAGCTTGCTTGATGGATTTAAGCTTGAGAGGTGTCGTTAGATTTATCTTAATTGTCTGAGTAACAATGGATATCACATTAAAAATTATGTATACATGTCACCGGCAATCTGCATAATTCAGGCATTCTGTACCTAGACTATGTAGGTATAGAATGCCTTGGGTCTGTAGGCAATGTATGAAATTGTATTATGAATCCTTACTATCCTTACTAATATTATAAATGTGAAAGCGTGGATGTTTGTTACCTTTTCACGCAAAAACTACTTGACGAATCATCATGAAACTTTGTACACATATCCTGGGAGGTACTAGAAGTAACATAGGGTACCTTTCATCCCGGAAAAAAGTAATGTTCCCGTGGGATACGCGAGCGAAGCCGCGGGAAAAAGCTAGTATTATTATATATTATACGCTTTGCACAATGCCTCGGTATTGTATAGAATATCTGCCGATCCACCGGCAATGTGTGTAATCTATTATTTATATACCCCCAATTAGACACGGAAAATAGGTTAGGTTATGGTTGTGCAGTGACCATCACAAGAGCGAGCGAGCGAGCGTCGACTAAGTGGCGAAAGCTGGGCGAATTTAAAACATTTCCGATCGCTATTATATACATTACATACGGCTGCGCATTCGATATTGTATAGAATACCTAGGCAAAGTATAAAATAAATAATATTTCATAAATTGCCTACACGTTTTAGGCATTCTATACATTCCCAAGGTGTTGCATAGATTTCATACATTATTGGAATGCGGGATTATACAGATTGCCGGTAACATATACAATGAATATGATTAAATGTCATTTTTAATGAGAAATGCTAAAAAAAACTACACGATAACTGCAATTTTTAATTCCATCGCTCACTGGTAATCTAGGTCTATTTATTACTTAGTAACAACGTTCAGAACTCTGCTTTGTATGTTAATACCGAAATACGCTTTGTCTGTTTGTACCCTACCATCGGATTTCAAGTGAATAACTTCAAATCTGATGCGATGTCAGCGTCGCCGGTGCAAACTAAATTGCATTTTGTTTTTCATCTGAAAGCCGCTAGCGGCACGGGCGTTAGCTTCAATTTGCCTCAGCTGTTTAATTAACAGCGACAAGGTAGGTCATTAATTAAGCCATCAGACAAGCCGCGGGTTAGCGAGACGGGGATTACAACTGCTGCTTAATGAAAGATTATGTTGCTCTATTGTGTACAGTTACAGGTGTGGGCGATTAAACGCTTCATGATCTTTCTTTTCGAACTTTTTATACTTAATTGTTTCTTTAACTTTATCTTACTTTATTCTCAGTTTTATATTATTATTTTATTACTTAAAGAAATTATTGTGAATGGATAAAATAATAGACTCGAGTCTAACGGATAAGTTAGGACAAAGTGAATTTTCAACTTTATTAAATTTTTTACAAATTTGCTAGAATTAATAAAAAGTACTAAATAATCAAATTAATAAGAAAAATAACATTACAAATAGCAAGGTAAAAAAATAATTAATCATTTTACGTGACCGTTTTTACTAAATAAACGATTGAATGCATACATTGTATGTATTAAAACTGTTAATAAAAAGTGTATAATAAATAATATGTTTATTAATCATGTTTTATTAACATTTTTAATAAACAACTTACGTACATAATATGAGTTAAAATTAAATTAAAGCAGCACACTTATTTTGTGTTTGTACATAAAACCAGATAAGGTACAATCCGGATGCGTATGCGTTTATGCATTCGAAAATAATTACAGGAGACATAAAATTCAAATGCAAAAAGGTTGAAAAAAAAACTACAATCGCTTTTGAAGAAATACATCTAACGTGCAAAAAATAGAACAAAAAATACAACAAAGGCTTTTTTCTTTTAGGTTGAGTTGCATGCAGGTAAATCGAATCCGTTTTTAATAAGGTAGTTATGAAAGAAATAATTATACGACTCCTAGCTTTATTTATTGCTCGGTTAATTTACTACAAAATAAATATTTGTTAACCGTTTGCGCCGCACACAGCACTAGCAGTAATTGATTTATGAATATCAAATAAAGCAAGGCAAATAAAATCCACTGAATATTCTAATAGCTGCTCACATTTTAATTAACCGGGGGGAAAATAGTCGAGCGTAAAAACAAATATGAGGGCCGTAATCGAAATGTTTGTAAACTGGTGTCGCGGCGCTCGTCGCGTGTCACGGACCGATTACCTGACTCGTCGGCCTCCCCGCTTGGGAATAAGACCATTCCACTGATACGAGGCGGCAGCGGCCACTTGGACAACACACTGACAGTGTACATTCCTAAAATGTGCGGTTTGCTATTGCTACACGTCTTGGATCATGTTGTTCATGTTAATATGTGTTTAAATTGGAACTGTTCGATCAAGTAGTGAAATAACAAATAACCTAAGGTAATAAGTAATAACATCGCATAGACGTTAAACTGAACTCACTTGAGTTATGTTTTGCACGAATAGGATATTAATGTGCAGCAATAATACAACAAATATCGAGACGTCTTGGATATTGAATAGCAGTTACTTTGATTAACAATTAAATTAGATACCTACTAAGTGTAGTAGATTTGATGACAAGTACAAAAGTACTTATTTAATTTTATGTATTATTTTATTATTCAAAAGTATGACCTTTGTCCACACTACATTTTTACCTGACCCTATATAAAGATATACATATCAAAATATATATGTACCAAGTCATAATTGGGTAGTTACACAAGTAAAACGCAAGCGAAACCATCTGGCAATAAAGTATTGAAAGCAAAAAATCGTAAAGCCTTTACTTTTTTCACTGCAATCAGAAAATTATGCGGAGAGAGAGCAAGGCAGGCTGACATATGCTTGACATGACGTCACGCCCATCGCTATTAAGTAATATCATAATAAGTGACTTGCGGCGGCGGCGGTTGAGTTTTTGCACTATAAATGTGCTACAACTTGCCATACAAAAGTGAAATTCACATATGTGCTATTTAAATATTTTTCAATTACACAACACTTTTAGGTATTTTGAAAATTGAATAAGTAAAAAATTTAACTGCATGCAAAATGGTGAATCACTTGTATTTCCTACCTCAGAAATACATGATTTACTGTTCTTTGCAACGCTGCAGTAATACGTGCTAGGCTATAAAAGGTATTGCATTGCATTTTCACAATTACTATTATTTACTTAGATCGTTTTGAATGTCTGGTGGAAATCAAATTATACGATAAATCATTTATACTTCGAGTTTAGCCAATAAAAGATTAACTACTTTATTCACATTTGCTTATCTCCGTTAATTTACGAGAATGACAAAACTTTTTAAAGCGTTCATCAATCAACTGGTGTTTCCGCTCTATTTGTGTTGTCAACTCATCAGAAATCAAACAGAGCGGGCTCGGCCGCGCGACTCCGGCCAATCGTCTACCTAAACTCCTCCGTAAACATTTGCTCTGGTCTGACGTGTATTTAACGATAATGGAGTAATATATTACAACGTTACGGTTCATGTAATGTCGCGTAATCTACGCTAATATCTGTTTCACTGTGGAAATAATGTGTTAAAGATTTAACGAAAGTATCAAGATACGAGAAGTTGATTATCGATAGTTAAGAAAAATGTAAGGAAGGCTTGTACTGCATTAAACCAAACATATCACACGTAAAAATTTGCATTTAAGACAAATTACACAGCTATAAGACGTAAATAACAAAATAGGCGCTACACTTAATACTAGACTAGGTACTAAGGTAAGCATTCACAATTCACAACTACGCCACTTTCCAAACAATAATGGAGGCATACTGTGTATGTACACACACATGTAGTTATGCCGGCGGCACACATTTAGTCACATAACGTACTCATTTCCTTTTAGTAACAAGCAAGTGTACTATTCAAGACCGCACATAAGAGATGTCAACGTCTTTAACTCAAGTGAGATTTGTCAACAATGTGATTGACTCAATTTTCAATACAAATACTTGAACGTAGAGTAGTTTTAATTGTAAATCGTACCGTATTTATAGTAAATTAGTAACGTTTCAATGTTTAACAAAACCAAAGTACCTACTTGCGATAAGAACGGAGGCACTTCATACGATATACATTACGCGTAAAAACGTCAAATCTGATAAGAGCGTCAAGAGCTCCCTGGTTGTTGAGAAACGAGTGGTGAAGGGAGAGGCTACTGCAACATATTCACATTGGCACTTGCAAGCGCTCATAGAGTTGTTTGATCACGATGGCCGAGAGTTGAGATGAGAGCGCTACGGTTGACGTGGCAGATCGCCGAGATACGCCGCGAGCGCTCCAGAACCAAGAACCGCCCGACACCGAATATCCCCTGACGTCGGCGCTGCTATCCATTGCCATCGCGATTCTCGCCACTTGGGGCACTTGGCACATCTTATAACGACCTCTCGAGTGGGTAATACATTTAACATTAAAATATGGATACGACGACGTTTTATTTTCTTTGATGTATAAAGTAAAGAGACTTTTTTAGTCATCAGTCATTCAAATTTACAGCTCTAGAGTATTCAAATTAGAGTCTACCCTTTCCTTTGTAATGTTAAGGAGGATATTAAATCTAAAGCAGGTATGATTATAGTAATAATAATTAGACAATACTCAACGGCCCACATTAAGCACTATATTTGTTTGTATTTTACCGGCGATAAAGGGGCTACAAACAATAAAATCTGCAAAATGGACAAAATCAATCAATATTATGTATGCCGATAAAAACACATCACAACAATATTCAGTTTAAATTTAAACGGTGATCGTTTCAAAACATTTTGTATTCAAACAGCTGTCAATGAATTGCGAAATCCATAAACCACAATATGATCTAAAAGCGATAACCATTTGCCGCGAGGGGATTTGTAATCATTTTCACCCCATTCGAGAGTCGGAAACCGAATACTTACCCATTGCGAGAAATTCTCTGATAAGGAACTCCCCCGATTCCGTTGCTCTCCGTTATGATTTCAAACATGTTCTTTGATATTGCCTGTAAGTGTTATTTTTGTAGATCGTGCAGTTTTTTTCAAAGGGTTATACCTATTATTAGTATTATGTATGCGAAAATCAACGATCACTTTTATTTTTATTCTGTTGAATATATACAACGAGGGCACTGATATGTATTATGAATAAATGTGTTTTTAAGTTTAATAAAAATAATTACTTTAATTTAGTAGGATACAGTTTTAGACGGAGTGCTCCCAATGTGCGACTTTGAAACAATGTAGTTTGACCAAAATGTAATTAAGAATAACGATCATAGTTGTCTAAAAACACCTAAGTTAGGTATCTGTTGGTTTTTATGCGTAATCTATATATTAAAACATCATGGCTTCCAGAGATATTTTTTCGCCAATTTTCATAATAGTTTTAACAATAGTTACAACAAATTTAAAATACATATAATCAGATACACGTCAATGCATCGTGCAAATTCAATCCGCTAGTTTCCAACAAGTCAAATCAGATATTTTTTCTTAACGTCAAAACAAACATTTTCAATGAGATTTGTGTGAAATATCGGACTGTGACGTCAAATTTTCTTGGAGTCAAATTGCGCTCTTAATATCAGTTATTCTGCATTAATAAATCTAAAATCAAGTTCAAAGTGGATGTCATCAATGACAAGTAAATTTTTGACGTTTTATTCTCTTAACAGTAACAAATAATTTATTTTTGACCCAGGAAACTGCCCGATTAGTGAAATATTGCAAACGAGAGTTTTAATAAGCGTTTAAAGTTAAAAGTGTCTAAGGCCTCGTGTCCACGTATCCGGTTTGCCGCCGTACCACAAACGTACTCGCAAACTTTTTACTACTTAATTATAGAAATATATTATTTGATAGGTAGGAATAAAATGCTCCACGAAAATGTATTTTATTAGTCTGTAAACCTTATAGTTTTATTTACGATGCCGTCTATATACGATGGAAATTAATTCAGAAATATTAATACTTTTATATTGCTACCTCAACAGATTTCCCTAAAATTCCCTAAAAACCAGTACGTACTTCTAACGGGGTCCTTCGTGATTACCAGTACATAACAATGTATGAAGAGTAAATATTACTGCCCGGTGCACTGGAAGCGGTAACTGAAACTAGCTCTAGTGGGGGCGTGAATGGATGCGGATTCGCTATGAGTACGAGCCACATCTTTTAAGGAACAGTCTGATAAAAGGAAGGGCAAAACGAGATTTAATAAAACCTTACTAGTACTTAGCTTATTTAATATTTTACAAATAAATTACAAAGTCTCAATTACTAAAAACAAAATAAATTACGTTACATAAAGTTAACGACTCGTGTAAGAATATACATATTTCATAAAACAATCATAATAAATTTAGAATAAGTAATTTAAATCTTAAAACTTGCTTTATAGCTAAGGTACGGCACATTAGGTTTATGAATGCAAAATAAGAAGTGATTTGCATGTAGTTCAATATTTCATGGCACTTTTATTAATCTCTTCAGAGATTTAAGTTATTTTTCCTACATTGTTTTACGTGACACTTGAAGAATTGTCAAATACAAACATAAACTAAATAATTAAATATAACAATTTACGTTTATTTTATCAAATCGTAATTGTAGTGCAATTAATATTTTATCTATTAAATTTCAGATTTACTTGTAATTATTAAAATAACAGTAAATATTTATAAGTGCATTTGTGACTGATACACATCAGGAAGAATAATATTCCTCAATACTAAGGGCAGTAGTCTTCTCTAAATTTCGCACACTAGTGAGCCAATTAAAGGTTTCCTCGCGATGTTTTCTAAACCGGAAGTGGAGATTGAAAAAAAATGTTGTTCATGTCGGGTACTACTTCTAAAAATTCAACATTTCGTTCTGCCTGTCCAGAATCCAGATCAACCAGCACTTTACCTATTAGTAACAGCTGACCTGCCAAAAGCCCCAACACTTTTAATCTAAGATAGACTGTATAAATATGAATTAATATCGTTTAGTTTAGAGGGCAAATGTCTCGTCGATGTTCAGTTATGACCAAGGACGTAGCCGGCGTCGGATGACCGTCCTGGGCAATTTATGCAATTTACAACCCACCTACAACCTTTGACTGCACAAACAAGCTGTAATGACAGCTACGCCTACTACTAACCGTAGTCAGTCGGACGCATCACGCAACATTATGTCAATTGAGATTTAGTACTTGCAATCAGAATATTGTAAACACTATCGAAACAAAAAGCTAATAATTTCAATATAGGCTATAATTCAGACTTGTGCGACCAAGTGAAGCGCTGGTCATTAATAAGCAGGTTTTTAATATTTATGAACAATCAGATCATGAATCTGACAATATCGTTTTGGATGGACGGTATTGCCGTTTTGTTTCAATCATCTTATTTAAATATCGTATTTATACAATATAATGTTTGGTATTACGTCAGTAACAGAAATAACATAATGAAAATTAATTAACAACTTCAAAGTTTATCGAGTGAACTTACCTAATTACAAGGATTGTGTTAAAACTTCGATATGAATATTAAAAGCTGCGTTGTTTCATTTTAAAGCCTGCTATCACTTGCTGAAGTTTAAAAGAGATTCCTAGAATGTACGTCGTAAGTAGGTTGTTACAGAGTGCTAAGTTATAAAGTTAGCTCTCGAACTTAAGATACTATGGGAGACTGGGTGTTGAAAATCTAAGTGGCGTAACAAAATTCGACGAAGCAGCTAGAGTAAGTGGTAATAAAAGCGAAACGAAGCGGTTTAAAGTTTACCCAGGTAAGTATTTATGTCATAGCTTGCTAACATCGGCCTCTCGGGAATGGTGCTAGGGGATGGGTCATAGGGGTGTCTAAAGCCGCCGAGACACGCGGTCGGTGCTCCCAGCCGTCGCGGACTGTCTTGTAAAAGGAGCGATATTGATTCTATAATATTATTGTGCTCAAGAAAGTACAATACACTAACTACACATTTACTTATTCATAAGTAGAGATAAATACCTACCTAGTTATTTTGTAAATTTAAATTACTTAACTCGTGTCCAAAAATGCGCAAAAACGTTGTCTTGTTATAATAAGAAATATGTAGGGTTCTTAATTTAATATTTTTTCTAAGAAACAGGGACCACACAAGATGTTGCGGGAATCATGCATGACTATACTCCATTATAAGGTATTAAATAAATGTAAACAATCTTGACATGTCTTTTTATTGAAATATACACTTTACAAATTAATATCTTTACACATTACAAATTAATCAAGTAATTTATTAAAAAAAACATGTAATATGCAAAAGTATTGATTTAAGGCGACGTGGGTTCACAATTTGCAATACTGTGCGTGTTTTTGAAAAATCACTGTTATTAAACTACTATAGTCTATTCCACAAAAACATTAGATAAAAATCTTAAGGATTTTCTACAGACACCCACAATAGCCGAAACACGAATGAGTATTTTTGGCTCAATAGAAAAAAATCACAAACATACCTCTAATTTGCCTTTATAATACATATTACTTTTGTATACAATCACTTTTTTTTTGAAAATTATACCAAAAAATGTATTATCTAAATATCTATCCGTTTTGGCAACAAAAAAAAAAAAAAAAACTGCGAAATATCGTCGAGCACGGCTCCGGGCCTTTCTCCTCTTTCGACGAATATTTCACTGTGTTTTATTTATTTATTTATTTTTTATTATAGGTATTTATAACTTTTTTTGTAGCCAAAACGGATAGATATTTAGATAATACATTTTTTGGTATAATTTTCATATAAGAAGGTGATTGTATAAAATAGTAACACGTATTATAAAGGCAAATATAGGCAAATTTAAAGGTATGTTTGTGATTTTTTTCTATCGATCTAAAAATACTCAATCGTGTTTTGGCTATTGTGGGTGTCTCTAGAAAATCCTTAAGTTTTTTTTGTAAATTTTTTTGAGGAACAAACTGTAGTAGTTTAATAACAGTGATTTTTCAAAAACACGCATGGTATTGCAAATTGTGAACCCACGTCACCTTAATATAAATTGTATATTTATATATATGTTATTATTAGATATGTTACGATTGTTAACCTTTATTTAAATACCTAAACAAATAGAGTATAGGTGTGAATTTTAATAAAAATTAAGGCGACAAAACTAGTTGATTAAAAATATTTCTAGTTTTACGATTTCTATTCGTAAAGAAGATCGTGTTCTACAGATACATACAATAAATTCGTTCATCACAAAATCACGTCACACTTTTTGAACAAGGTAACAACATCCAAACACACAACAAAGAGATCGTATTGGATCGCACCCCGGCCAAATCCGATGTCTACAATATTTCACGCCCGCTAACTTCTTCATGCCACATCCAATCTTTTTCTGCCGCTTATATTATCAGGTAGATGGGGCTTGTCAAACTTTTCAAATTAGTTTGGAACATGCTTCATTTTTTATTTTTAATAAACGAAGTTATCTAGTTGTTTTGTTTGACGAAACTTGTTTGATTTGATGGTTCTAAAACGTTCGTGTTGTCGTCAACATCTTTTGGTTGTTTTGACAGGAAGACCTTGAATTCCGGTAAAAATATTGACGCTTTTACTTTGTTAAGAGGTGACTAGCTGAAAAATATGAAGACACAAAACAAAAAATATGCGCTATATGGTGGTCTTGTCAACATCTTTTGGTTGTTTTTACAGGAAGACCAGGGATTACTGTAAAAATATTGACGCTATAGTTTTTAAATAGGAGACTAGCTGACAAAAATTAAAAAAAAAATACAAAGAGAAGGTATGTGGTACCACAAAAATATGCGCTATGAAGTGACGACGCGAGCGGTCAGAGCCGGCGAGTTTACCGTGGGAAAATCTTAGCACCGTAAATAAATTACTCCTCACTGCCCCAATAGCGCTTGATGACAGGGTAACGCGCCACAAATTCATGACATTGCACAGTGTTCCATTTGACTCAAAAATTTTTTATTAAAAAACTATTTGGAATTGACACGTAGGTGTTCTAGTCTTGCATTTGAAATGCATTTCTTGATCTATTTATGCGATAATCAGCATAGGGAAATTTTTTGAGTCAAATGGAACACTGTGCATTGTCACGTTTAATATTGGTATTAATAGTATTGCTTTTCTATTATACCTGACTTTGACTTAGTTTGATTTAAGACGATACACGGTGTCCAGTGCTGCCCCCATTTCAAATAAATTATTTGTAAGAAAACGGAGATATCATTTAAAATTTTAAGCTACTAAACCTAGATAACCTTTCAAACTATTTTATGAACCACTGATTACAGTTTTAAGTGTGAACGTTAAGCTTTAGTTTGCATTTTTGCGAAAAACGGCCACTTTTGGCTTATCTTATCTAGGTTTTAGTAGCTTAAAATTTTAAATAATATCTCCGATTTCTTACAAATAATTTATTTTAAATGGGGGCAGCACTGGACACCGTGTATCGTCTTAACTAGTTACGTGATATTTTGTTTGTTTTGTGGTGTTATTTTATATGCCTGAATAAAAAATAATGTCCGTTAGATAATTTACGCCTAATTTAGGTTAAATTAGGTCCAACATTAAAATCTGTATTTCTATTCATGATTGCGAAATTAAGGCCTTTTAGGGGTTAATTTGTAACGGTAGTTTGTGAAGAGTCTAAATACATATAGCTAAAAGGAAATACCTACGCAATACGAAACTTTAGTTAACAGGATGAACCCAAATAAAATGCCGAAATCTATACTAATATTATAAAGCTGAAGAGTTTGTTTGTTTGTTTGTTTGTTTGTTTGTTTGTTTGTTTGTTTGTTTGTTTGAACGCGCTAATCTCCGAAACTACTGGTTCGAATTGAATAATTATTTTTGTGTTGGATAGTCCAGTTATCGAGGAAGGCTATAGGCTATATAACATCACGCTACGACCAATAGGAGCAAAGATATAGTGGTAAATGTGTAAAAAACGGGAGAAATTATTTCATCTTTGAAGCCTTCCGTTGCGTGCGCCGTGAAAACGGTTCAAGATACACAAAAAATATGTATTAAAGAATAATAGCTCTTCTAATGATCTAAAAAACAGTCTATCTTTTAAGATTAACTCACAAAAACCGTTTTTATGGTACCTAATTTGGTCGAAATAATTTGTTTAAGTTGTATCAACATAATAATATTAATCTTTATTCAAATAAATATGTTGTTGGTTAAGAGTACTTCATCTATACTAATATTATAAAGCGGAAGAGTTTGTTTGTTTGTTTGTTTATTTAAACGCGCTAATCTCAGGAACTAATGGTCCGATTTGAAAAATTCTTTTTTTGTTGGGTAGTCCTTTTATAGAGGAAGGCTTTAGGCTATATAACATTACGTTCCGACAACCACGCGAACGAAGTCGCGGGCACAGCTAGTTTATAATAAAATATGAGATTTATTTTCGTGAATTTAAGCTTAGTCCCGGTGATTTCAATGCCCTCTTTCGATTCGATATAAGAACATATTGCTAAAGTTATACTTGCAAGCAGTATAAAACTACGTAACTATGTACCTACATGTATGTAAATTTTTTTATACGATGAAAAACCTGGAGCAATTTTGTTCGAACCCAGAACCTCCGGATTAGCGGTCTAGCGTGTTAACCATTACGCCACGGAGGTCGTCGTAATTAATGCGTCATGATAAAACGATTTTAATATAACCGCCAATTTGTTTATCAGTTCTGTAAAAAGGACGCGGCAGAATCAGCGGATTCTGCCGCGTCAGCCGCCTATCTATTTTGAGCCTAGTTGTCAGGCTCAAAAGAGACATTTATTGTTTCTGTCATAAACTGTTTCAACTCCGTGCGTAAGAAAAAAAACTTAAGTATGAAAATCTTATTAACCCATAAAAAACAAGCTTTGCAACACCGCGCGATGTTTGTTTTTTAGGGTTCTTTACTCAAATAGTAAAAGCTGAACCCTTATAAGATCACTCACTTGTCTGTCGTCCGTTTGTCACAGCCAATTTGCTATGAAAGTACAGGCAGGACCGATTGAGTTGAAATTTGGTACCTACACTTAAGTAAGTGAGTGACCTAAAGTCGGACATACGTAAATAAATGAATTTCAAATATAGGGGCCACTTCTGGGGGAAATTAGCTATATAGTGTGACATCAAATGAAAGAGCTTTTAATGAAAATTTTAAATATATTTTTAGATATTTTTGAAGTTATTTAAGAAAAAAGGCGAAAATTGACCATTCCATCCTTTCACTAAAACTACTGGACCGATTGAGCTGAAATTTGGTACACATATGTAAATCAGGGACCTAAAGATGGACGTACTACGTAAATAATAAATATGGGGGTCATTCATAGGGGGTAAATAAGACATTATAAAAATCTTTGTGAACTAGGTATATCGTGACATTGAGTATTTTAAATGTATTTCATTTAGTATTTTTAAAGAATCTACCATTGCCCCCTTTATCCCCGAAACTAAAAAAAAGATATTCCCAAAAATAGTCTACTGTTTTTTACTGTTTGATTTCAGGAAAACCTATGAGGCACGGAACCCGCTTTAAGTCTTTACGCGATTTTAACTCGTACTTAATCAGATTAGGTATTTATTTTTCGAGTGTGAATGGCTTGACGACCGCCATCTAATGATATAAATTTTCGACCAAGATCTATTATAATTTATAATTATAACCGCTGAAAATACAAAGCCGCGATTTTGTCATAACTAATGGGTTTTCCATTATGCAACTCATGAAGGAGCGACAGTTCTTATTTCGGTTTTAAGCTGTGTAGTGTATATCTGTAGTGTGTGTACCAACAATGTACCAAATTGAACATATTTTGTTAGAACTTAGAGTAGGTAGGTAGGTATTGTCTAGTCTACAGTAATAATAATACTAGGTACCTACATCACGTTTTCGTACTAATGACATAAATAAATACATACAAAAAAAATATTAATATAGGTCATTTTATCATATCATATTTTTTTGTGTACTAATGAAGTCACAGAAGCAAATAGGTAACTTGTTGATGAACGCGTGCGTGCGTACCTACCTATTGACCGTATTATTGATACGATTTACTCGAAGGACGTAGTTAGGTACCAATTATCACGTGGACAGGAACTACGCCACAGACCATAGTTCAAAACTACGCTTAGAAAATGTCCAAAGTAGCCAATGACTCCATGTTGGCGTGTTTCCAACAAAAATAAACTCGTTATGCATAGAAAATTAACTTAGGAGCCTTTGTAAGTAGAAATTGCATAAGCATTGCACACCGCATGTGGTGAATTAAATAGGAGCAAAGGAACCTGTTCGGGCCTATAACATACGCGCGCCGCTCCAACGAGCCACAAACGGCAAGCCTGTCGCCATAATTTAAAACGATAGCACAGAATGTAGTTTTATTGTGCACATACGAGACTTCAACATACACAACATATTGCCATTCGAGGACGGCGCGATAAATGAGCACAAACGAGCGAAAGCCACTTAGACCAAATTTACACTTTGTGGGAGACCGCGACTGCACTCGCCCGCCGAGAGCGCTGGCCCCGAGCTCAGGCGCGCCTGTCGTCAGCTGCTCGCTACATAATAGGTAGTACCTACCTATACTAAACTGATACCTAACATACCTTTTATGGGAATTCTACAAACAATCTACTAATCTACAGCAATACCAGTACTTTCACTGATGATTAGAAACTCGGTAAGTAGGTACCTACCTAGGCAACTGAAAATATTTGCACAAAACAGGGTTCGTTCAATGGGTCATTGCACTTTGAGGCGATGTCCAAAGCGATTACAAAGTAGTGTTTTTAATGTTGATAGATCGGACTTAGGTCAAAAACAGAATTTCGGGCATAATTTGGGTATCAAAACCAAAGGAAAACTAAAATGTTAAATAAATTCCCCGATCGTATCATAGGAATTACCAATCTACCAATTACCTACTTCCTAATAATAATTACGCAAATTAGGTCAAATTTGGATACATCATAAACCAAAAAGAACATAATAAATATGATTATATTTGTAGTTTTACGCCAGATACGGTCAAAAACGACCTTATAAAGAAATGTTGGTACCAATGTGTGAATGTAAACAAATAAGGTACCTACTTATGTGTATGCCGTCTAAAAGACCAATGGAGGATTGAGAAATACCAACATTTTTACATTACCCTTGTTCTTTTTGGAAGTAAAACTATTGAGTTAGGCGTACTAACCTCGAGATCTTCGTAGGTGCGAAATGCCATTATGGCGAAACCATCGATGATGTCCTCCTCTCCGAGTGGCTCCCGCGACTTCTTCCTCCTGGCCGGAGGACGAGGCGGCTTTTCTCTCGCCGGCGACTCGTCCTCCCCGCTGTCCCCATCCTTAACTTTGCTCTCTCGCTGTGCTTGCATGCGCTGTGCCCGCTCCCTTCGCCTATTTCTTTGATTGCGCTGCTTCACTTCGTTTTCCATCGTTCGCACATTATTCGAATCACCCGACCACCGTGCTTCACTACACTAAAGTCCGCACTACACCTTTATCACACATGGTTATCCGTGGTTTTATGCCGTGGTATTCGACAAAATACAAATCTTGCACTCAGAAAAAGACACTGGCCGTTTCCAATGGCGGACCGTACACCGTTGCCGCATTGCAAGTAAAATGGCCGCGTAGCACTCGACTGGCTGGTTTCCTTCACATTCACGTAAACGGAGGCATAATTACACTTAAACTAAGACATATTACAACATATTTCAACAAGAATTAAGACAATAATAAGTAAAATTAACTTTATACATTATTCTCTGTGTTCAGAATCAGTCAATAGTCAATACAATGAAAGGTGTTGCACGACGCCAACGCTGCGTTGCGGTCGCGATGGTGAACTAACACAGTACTACCAACCGAACGAAACGAACATTCCGCGATATCGGGCGTCATTGGCAATGTGGCGCTGGGTTATACTCTTCTTACAAGTATGTCCGTCCCTGTTTCTGTCATAAAATCTCAAATGTTCGTAGATATCGTGTAATTAAAAAATAAAGAACAAATATTTATTTTAATTTTAGTAGATTTAACAAAAATTGTAATTATGTTTTTAATAATTATTGTGTCCATAATTATTGTATTTTGTGTTCTAGAGCTACAATAAAATAGTGTTGCCATTGCAGTAAAATTTTGCATTATAATTTTATGTTGGTATTTGTTATCATCAGTGGATTTTGTCGATTTGAGTTCTCACTTTGCACTCGAGCGAGAATAAATGAATCGAAACAAATCAAAAGTTTTTTAAATATACTTTAAGTGTTTTTTTGCTAGTTTTTTTACATTATAATATCGAAGGATAATTTATTATTATAATGAATAATAATAAATCGCAACCAAGCAGGCGGCGCAGTCCAATCCCACTAGAGGTAGATACTACCTACTAGGTTTGTTTTTCTTGTGTGTTAGTGACCAACACTGGTGTCAGATTTTTCAAGCTGCTATTACTAGGTAGGTACCCACCAGTACTCTGCTGTGCTAATAAACCAGTGCTGTTTTTTTTTAACTGGGTGTACTAATGATGGATATGAATTATTCTTCTTCGTCTAAGCGCGTTCCCGGTTGCATCCTCAGCTGTGCTGCTTCGGAGCCCGGGGTGTGCTTTCCCACTTTTTCTTCTCCAAATATAGCATGCATGTCAATGGATCGTGGAGAAGAAATAGCCGGAACTGTTTAAATGATTTGGCTATAGTTTTACGACCGGCCGCCAGCTTGACGTCAACCCTCTTTGGGAATGTACCTATTTGGGCGAAAAGTTTTACAACCGGCCGCCGCCCGACGTTAACCCTCCTTGGGAATGCAATTGTAGCACGAAATGTTTGTGCTTAGTCCTTTATTTGCCTCTTACGACATCCACAGAAAGAGATGGAGTGGTCCTCGCCCATAAAGGGTTCCGTAGCAGCAAGTAACATAATATAAAAGTTCTAAAGGTAAATTGCGGTTTACGATTTATGACTACTTACTTAGATCTCGTTCAAACCAATTTTCGGTAGAAGTTTGCACGGTAATGTACCTACATCATATATTTTTTTTGTTTTATCATTTTCTGAGAAGTTACAGGGGTGGGGGACACACACACACATTTTACGAGTACCACTTTGGAAGTGTCTCTCGCGCAAACTATTCAGTTTAGAAAAAAAATATATTAGAAACCTAAATATCATTTTTGAAGACCTATCCATTGATACCCCACAAGTAAGGGTTTGATGAAAAAAAAAATTCAGTTGTAAGTATGGGGAAAATCTCCAAAATTTATTGTTTCTTTTCTATTTTTGTGTAAATTCACAGAATACATATACTTACCAAGTTTTAACAGTATAGTTCTTATAGTTTCGGATAAAAGTGGCTGTGACATACGGACGGACAGAGAGACATGACGAATCAATAAGGGTTCCGTTTTTTGCCATTTGGCTACGGAACCCTAAAAACCAAACTGTTTTATCAATAAATAAGTAAATTATTTAATAGTTACTTTTGTTAATTGTTCAAAACTCAGTCCTCAGACCAAGGATGTTCAAACCAGGGGCGTATCTACCGCCGTATCTGCTGTATCAATTATACGAGGCCCCCGGGCCACAGGGGCCCTCAACGTGCGTAAGTAAAAATTTTTAAAGTTCTAATAAACAACGCGAAACTGACATAGCATATGCGTAATAAATTGAACCACTGCCGGGCAATTTGTATGGGAATGCCCCTTTTTTAGGGTTCCGTACCCAATCTCCGTCTGACCGTCTGTCCGTCCGTCAGTCACAGGGCTCTATCTCTTAAACCGTAATAGCTAGACACTTGAAATTTTCACCGATTATGTACTACTGTGGCCGCTATAACAACAAATAATAAAAATAAAAAAAGTTAAAAATTAAAGGGGATCGTCATACAAAAAAATGTGTTTTTCAACGTTTTTACTAGATCTTTATAATGGCAATAACTAGATACTTGAAATTTTCACAGATTATGAACTACTATGGCCGATATAATAACAAATACTAAAAATAAGATAAAGTTAAAAATTAAAGGGGGTCGTCATACAAGAAACGTGTTTTTTTCAGCTTTTATAACTCGATCTTTAAAATTTTCACCGATTATGTATTACTATGACCACTATAACAAAAAATACTAAATATAAGATAAAGTTAAAAATTAAAGGGGGTTGTCATACAAGAAACGTGTTTCTTCAGCGCTTTAAAACATTGTACGGAGGTACGGAACCCTTCATGTACGAGTCCGACTCGTACTTGCCCGTTTATTTGTTTTTTGACTGTTATTTTAATATCATTACATTATACTATAGTGATCAAGTGTAGCCCGTGGTTCGATTTATTACGCTCTACATTACATAGCGTTACTTTTTAACCACCAATTAATTTTGGAGCAAGTCAATGATTCTGAACTATAGGTACTTATATATATATATATATATATATAAGGACAAATCACACAGATTGAGCTAGCCCCAAAGTAAGTTCGAGAGTTGTGATAAAGGATACCATCTCAACGAAACTATATTTTATAACAAATACATATACAGGCTGACTTTTTAACTACCAGCCTTTTTGCCATAAAAACAATTAACGGAAAACTAAAATAAAAGTTCGCCTTCCCATACAAATCAGCGCTCAGCCAAACGGATTTTGTATGGAAGGACGAAGTTTTTTTACCGATTTTTAATAACTTTTTTTATAGGAAGTAGTTCAGTATAATGGACTGAACTTGCTCCAAAAATTTGGCTGGTGTTTAAAAAGTCACCCTGTATAGATATAAACATCCAAGACCCAGGACAAACTGAAAAAGATTATTTGCCATCTTGGCCTGACCGGGGATCGAACCCGGGACCTCCGGTGTGACAGCCTGGCATGATGACCACTAGGCCACAGAGGTCATCAAATATTGAAATATAAATATATAAATAATATTGAAAATCGATAAAAAATAGTTCCCATTCCCATACCAAATCCGTTTGGCTGAGCGCTGATAGAACAGGTACCTACCTAAGGCGCATTTTTTCGTTTTATTGAAAAGTACTAGCTAGTTTCGTATCATGGATTGAACTTATTCCAAAGATTTGGCTGATGGGTGTTAAAATAACCTCCTGTATAGATGTACAATGTACATAAATGAAAAGTGGCACCCTTATTTGAAAGAAATTATTTCAAAAACTTGGAAACCTTATTAAAGTTTAAAAAAAGTATGAATAAATTAAATTATTATACAGTGCCATCACATTCACACCCCATACGCGTCTCAACAAATTTGAGGTGATAGGTAATAATTTATTCATGAATTAATTCCCACTTGCGTTATCAAGTCAGTCGTGTTCCGATTATCAGTAAGGTAGCTTGTGTTGTTAAAAATCTGTCGTTTAATGTGATATCGGTCAGCTGAGGCTCTTATCAACATTTTGTGATTAAAAGGTACAAATGTTTGTGACGTAAATATTGAGTAATAGCTTGATAGAGAAATTCAATTGGGAAAATAGGTAAATAGCTTATTACCATACCAGTCAGATTTGTGTCATCCTTTATGTTTTTCTGTTACCTTGAACATAGAACAATGCCTCTTAAAACATTCTTCCTCTAGTGTCTGTTTTCACGTACATTGCGTGTTTTGAAAGATGATGTTCATATTGTTTATTACAAGACATTCAATGTACATCAAATCACATACAGTAGTAGTAGGTGTAATAGCAACTAAATGGAAATCTTTATCTATTCACAAGTACGTATGTACCTGTGTATTGGAAATAAAGAAATAAATATACATACTTAGTTAATTTTAAATCATATCTAGTTCTGTTTGTTCTGAGAAAAACAATAACTTTTTCTATGGTAACTGTTAGGCTTGACCACGAGTCTATAATTAATTGTACTTAGGTAAGGTTCTATAACGATCTGTTGTTCTATGTGCGTAATATTATGTAAGTACGTGTTTGTTGTTTTTTTTTTATTTTATTAATATTAGGTAAGTACCGTACCGTATGTAAGTAGTTACATAAAGTGCTGGGATATCTATCTATTCTGTGATTTATACATATGCCTACTCAGTTGCAATTTGCAATAACACGAATATTGTGCGAATATGATAAAAACAGCTACTAGACATTGTTTGTAGTCACAGACCTTTGAAATTATTATTTATAAGTACCTACTTATATATTATAGGAAAAAGTAAGTACAGATTGAATACAGACAAAGCAAGCGTTAAAAATACTGCTTTTCGTGCTCAACAAACGGCTCATAATATCGAACGGCAACAGACCACCGAGAGTCTGTTTTTTCTTTATTCCCTAATGCGATGACTACACGAAGGTAGCTGCAAACAAAGAGACCGCCTACTTGACAGCCCGCTTTGTGGTTCCGTTTCTAAAGAGTTGAGAAATATTTTAGTGCAGGCCATTTGCAAGTTGCAATGCGTAGTAATACGTAATACCTACGTAGGTACTTACTACTTATTTGTAACTAAAGATTAACAAATACGAAGTGGACCTCTTCATATTGCAGAAAAAAATCGGATCTACGTTTAGCTTGGCACCACCTATTATAACACAGATTAATAATAAAAACCGGCTAAGTGCGTGTCAGGCCACGCGCAGTGTAGGATTCCGTAGTCAGTACTTGTTTGAATTTGTAAGAAATATTTTTTCTTTCCTTTTTGTAAATCTAAAATTGGTGTTCACAAACTCACTATATTTTTGAAAGACCTATTTAACGATACGGGCCACCATGTGTTAGTCGAGAAAAAAAAATAATCCCACTTTACATGGGATCTAATTTGAAACATGTTTTTTTAAGATTTTGTTTTACAACTTTTTTGGCGTGGTAAATATACATACCCATGCCAAATTACAGCTTTCTAGTACTTATAGTCTCTAAGTAAAATCGCGGACAAACGGACGGACAGACATGGCGAAACTATAAGGGTTCCTTGTTTACTACGCAAGTCTAAAAAACAGTCAGTGGCGTAATCATTTCAGGATCACTAACTTACTTGTTGACCTATAACTAGGTAGTTAGGTAGGTAATTAGTGCTTTTTAAGGTTCCGTAGCCAAATGGCAAAAAACGGAATCCTTATGGATTCGTCATGTCTGTCTGTCTGTCCGTCCGTATGTCATAGCCACTTTTTTCCGAAACTATAAGAACTATACTGTTGAAACTTGGTAAGTAGATGTATTCTGTGAACCGCATTAAGATTTTCACACAAAAATAGAAAATAAATAAAATAAATTTTGGGGGTTCCCCATACTTAGAACTGAAACTCAACAATTTTATTTTTCATTAAACCCACGTGTGATATATAATTAGCTCTTAAAAAATGATATTGAAGTTTCTAAAATATTTTTTTTCTAAACCGAATAGTTTGCGCGAGGGACACTTCCAAAGTGGTAAAATGTGTGTGTGCCCCCCTGTAACTTCCAAAATAAGAGAATGATAAAACTAAAAAAAATATGAGATGTACATTACCATGCAAACTTCCACCGAAAATTGGTTTGAACGAGATCTAGTAAGTAGTTCTTTTTAATACGTCATAAATCATAAACCGCAATTAAAAAAGTTAACATTATGTAATCTATTCATATGTACACAATATTTTTCAATAAGTCCGTACTTTAAAAATTATAGGTACTATTACGTTACTTGGTAGGCAATAATAGTAATATCTAAATGAATTGCCTAAACCCGCTATGTGAATAATATAAATTATATTATAATTTGCTACGAGCTACAATGACCGCTACGAAATGCTATAATGGCTGATTAGCGAGTCCATGGCACAGATCCATGCTTTAATAAAACACGGTATTCTCTTCTGACAACTGGGTCACGTAATTGGCCCAAGAATACGTCATAAGTCACTTAACAAACATACAATTTTGAATTAATAATTTAATTTATAAATTTATTAAAAATTAAGCAGATGAATCACACGATATACAAAATAGTTAAGTTCATTAGTATTTTATTTGATATTCATTAATTAATTGAGAAAGTCCTTAAATTTACTGAAAAGAACAATCAGTGGTAGGTAACACTTATAGTGACATTCGTCGTGACGTAGTCTTGGGTCATCGCAGGAACAGAATATCATGTTTTATTCCATGAGCGTGTCTTTATAAATAAGTAATTATGTATAACGTGTCATGTAACGTTAATTATCTTGCATAAAAAGAAAGACAATAATGTTATTCTTTATAACATAGCTACCCACTAATACAAAACTATGCAGTAGCATTATTATGGATAAAGAGCCCTCGACGTTAGAACATAATCTACTTGACTACTACCTATTGTGCATTTTTCTTTCACTTTATTGAAGCTGGCTCGGCTTGCCTCCCTTAATAATGAAGTTGATTTACAAAAGAGCGTGTGAATCGCTTCGGAAATAAATATTGAATTCATAAAATTACGGCCCTTGTCGTGTCGAGTGACTTGAGCGTACTGATCATATCACGTGATCATATCACAATGCATAAATTAGCGCTTGAATGGATGATTATAATATTAAATTACTTTGCAATTTATGTATAATTTGTAAAATTGTGTACAATAAAGAGTAAAATAAATAAATAAATTATTTTAATAGCCACATTTATGATAACAAGTAAACATCTGGGAACCCTTAGTTAGGCGATCGGATAGCCACCTGTTCTTGTTTCACAGACCCAGGATTTTAAGCAACCAATTTTATTTACAAGATGGGCCATGGTAAGGGTGTTTTAAAAGTTATCTTTTATTTATCACTCGTACTTATGTCTAAGACACCGTACCGGTTCACTGATAAATTGATTTTTGTAGGCAAAGTACAATCCGTGATACTGAACGACTATAGATATAGAAAGATAATACATATTTTATTTTTATTAATTCTTCATTTGTTTGGGGGGTCTATACTCGTATTACAGTGCTTTATTTTTTTATACTTTATGTTTTTGTTAAAATAGGTGCTAGCAATGAAGTCTCCAACTCTGTCCCGATGCATCATATCAGTCGCCATTGCTGGCGTGCTGGTCTCCACTTACGCTTTGTACGTCGAGATGGCAGTAGAAGCCCACCCCGAGTACAAGGCCTTATGCGACATCGCTGAATTCGCCAGTTGTTCCAGAGTCCTCACGTCCCAGTAAGTTTAAAGTAGCAGAAATTACGATTTTTTTTGCTGTAGAGGTAAATATTATTTATTCCTCCACTCCGGAGGTTCTGGGTTCGACCCCAGCTAGGGCAAGTTGGAAAATTGCCTTTTTTAAATTGTCCTATTTATCTATATGTACGTACTAGCTTTTGCCCGCGGCTTCGCTCGCGTATCCCACGGGAACATTACACTTTTCCGGGATGAAAGGTACCCTATGTTACTTCTAGTACCTCCCAGGATATGTGTACAAAGTTTCATGATGATTCGTCAAGTAGTTTTTGCGTGAAAAGGTAACAAACATCCACGCTTTCACATTTATAATATTAGTAAGGATATGTATTTGTCATAAAATATAGTATCTTTCAGTTAGTGTCTCAAAATACAAGTTTAAATTTAGTTTCCCAACTAACATGGGGCTAGCTTAATCAGTGTGATTTGTCCATATTTATTATACTGGGTGGCGCAAAAGTAAAGACCCTATTTGGTTCAGCTATAACATTTTTTCTAAATTAGAAAACTAGATTTAGGTTTTTTTAAATGTATATTTGTGCCATTAAATTTCGTACCATTAGGATTTAAAGATGATGTCTTTTAAATGGTGACCTCCAGAGTTGATACACATTTGAGCCCTATTTATGACATTTTGCATAACTTGCCGTAACACTTCCTGCGATATGTTCGTTATTTCTTGACGAATGTTTTCTTTTAGAGCTGCGAGAGTCTGTGGCTTGTTCACATACACCCGAGATTTCAAAAAACCCCAAAGAAAGAAGTCTGGACTGGTCAGATCGGGTGATCTTGCAGGCCAAGGCAAATCGCCAAAACGAGAGATAACTCGGCCTGGAAAAGCGTCCCTCACTAAGTCCATAGTGTTTATTCCACGTTCTTGGGGAGTAAAACGGTCCATGTTTATTTTCAGTGTATTTTACATTTGTTCACTACACAATTTTCAACAACAGAATGACAGAAAATGTCATATAAAAAAAATAAAAGTATTTTCTTTAGTGCCAGTACTTTTGCGCCACCCAGTATATAACTTAATATAATGAATTTTTAATATTCAAAATGCTTAAGCTGTAATATTTTTCTGACTGAGTGCTAACACGAATAACCGGTATATACGCTATAACGTGATTTCTAAAGCATGGAGGAGTAAATAGCTGGTAGGAGAACTTTATCGTGAGCTCCTCCAGGACACAGTCCAGGGTCAGCCTGTATTTTGCGATGCTTTTACATCAATAGGACTTAAATTGGATAAAAAATAAACAAGTAATAAACAGCAAGCATGCACTAAAAATAATTTCTATTTATGAAGTTTAATTTACGTAAATTCGATTTTTTGCTGAATTGTTGTTTTTTTTTCAGATATTCCAAAGGTTTTGGAGTAATTTCGAATGACTCAACACTAGAAGTACCAAACTGTATATTCGGCACAATATTCTATTGCATTATGATATTTTTAGGTAAGTATTTAGTTAGGCAAGAGGTTTTTTTATTAAGTATTACTTACTCCATGTCCGATATTTCGGCAAAGGCCTTCCTTCCAGTATTTCAAAAAGCCACTTAGACAAAAGGCTTACCTATATAGCCTACACTACACACAATCGCATTTGCCAGAAACTTAAGTTTAAAGTAAAAGTTACAGAAACTAATGTGTGTAGAAATAATTAGTAAAGAACTAGGAAAATACTGTTATCTGTAACATTTAAAAAAAGTTTGTCTTAGAACTTTGAAAACGCGCTCATACATAGAAAAATAGCACTCTCCCCCTTTAATCAGATCAAGCCTATTTAAAACTTCGACTAGTTGCCGGATATCGTTTATTTACTTTAACCGCATATACGTTGCCTACCATCTACGATCGCAGGTGTTAGATAATTGGGAGACCCCACAGTAAAACGTGTAAACGTGTTACTCATTAAAATTAACATTTACCCATAATCATGATAAATGATATGCTTATTGTGGTAAATGAATAAGCAAACTCACATTTAGCAAGTATTGACGTCAAATGTGTAGATATAAACTAGACCTAGTTACTAAATTATTTATTTTATTATTGACCGAGCGAATGAAACATCTCATTTCAAGATTGGCTAAAGGATTTTGTCTGTCTGTCTGTTCTTGCCTATGGGTTGCATTATTCATCCGATTTTGACGAAAATTGGCACCCAAGTTTCTTCATTTATTTCATTGTTTTTATCGATTGCGATTTTTGATTGGGGGAAAAATAGGGGGAAAAGAGAGGAACTTTTCTGTACTTCATTCTACACAAGATGATGCAAAAAAAAAACCAAAAGGGGAAGTGGAGGGAGAAAGGGGGGAAGTTTGCTGTAGCATTATACAGACAGGCTGACTTTTATCCACTGTTTTATAGGAGTATGAAATTTTTTTATCTATTTTAAATAACTTTTTTATAAAATGTAGTTCAGTATCATGGACTGAACTTGCTCCAATAATTAGATCTTAGATCTCATTGTTGGGTAACGGCTCCTTCCCCTCGGTACTCCCTTTCTCACAGTCCTGCACTTTTGCCTGCCAGTCTGGCGAGTAGGCATCTAGTTCGTCACGTCATTTACCCGTAGTTTTCTAGGACGTTGGCATCCATTATTTGGGGTCCAGAAAGTGAGAGTTTTGGCCCATAGTTTGGTCAGCATGCGGCTAACGTGTCCTGCCCAGACCCATTTTAATTGGCGGTGGTGACATTTACGTCTGTAATTTTAGTAGGTAATGGAGCGCAGAGTGGTATTGTGGACTCTATCTATTCACTTACGCTCTATATAGCCTTTTGGCCGAGCCGAGCCCGGACTTCTGAGCTATAGTCAAAGACCAAGTTTGAGCCCTATATAAGGGTTGGAAGGATGCACATGTCCACGAGCTTGCGTGACTAACAGCACTAAGTACAATGTAAAAGTAGAGGGCGAAAGGATGGAATATGTCAATGAAGATGTCTACCTCGGCCAATGAGTATCCTTACAGGCGCGACAAAGAAAAGTAGATGCAAGACGCACCGAAAGCACAAGAAACTATTGGTCCATGTAGAAACTTATGAAGGGAAATCTTTCTTTGACACATAGACTTACTGCACTATAGTAATAATTGATAAAAAATCTAGGTAGATAGGTAGGTATACCTAGTCGGTCAGGACTGAGGTTATAGAAACAATTTTCCAAACCTGAACGGAATGGCCACCTCATTCGCAACGCAATAGACTACCGACAGCAAGATAGATGGCATTATGATTCATAAATCAATTTTAAACTTAGGTAAGTTTGAAATTGATTTAAATTCGCTTAAAAAGGTACTTTCCTTGAATATAATAATTCAAAATCACCCTGTATAAAGTCTACGCTGAGACTTGTAGATAATATACCTATAATATCTACAAGTCTCAGCGTAGACTTTATACAGGGTTATTATATTCAAGGAAAGTACCTTTTTAAGCGAATTTAAAAAACACATTCTGTAATATGTATTTTGTATCATAATGAAAACCAAAAAGACCTGATTCCTGACCACAGCTGACACGGCTGAGACCATGTTAGGTGCAATCCGGACGAAACGTCAGCGAAAAGAAATAAAAAAAGGTATGTTTTGACAACACACAATGACGATTTTTGGCAGAGATAGTTTTTTGCCATTGCCTTCTTTATTTCACACACTAGTAATCTCATTTAAAGCTCCATGCAAATATTGATGCAATTCGTGTTTCAAACGATCGCGATCTCGAACTAGCATCGTAGATCGTGACTGCACCGCGAGAAAAATATTGCAAAACACAGGGGAGCTGCTTACTTACTCTTCGCTTATTTGGTGGTTCACGAGCAGCGAATAACGGTTATTGTAATAGGATAGGATAACATTTGTACGCTTGGGAAGTGCGAAGTAGTTGTTAATATTTGCAAATACTGTTTACACGGTCCTATTTGTAGTGAGTCGTGCTGTAGACAATAGGCATGATGACTGATAAATTATTTTTGGCCCATCGGTTAGATTATTAAAAAATATTGTACACATATTTTTTCTTTTCTCTGAGAAACAATAAATGACGAAGATATAGCGCATTTCAATTTTACATGACGTCATGGATTCGTACGATTAACATTGCACATTATCACATTGGTGACGTCACAAGTCCCACTCTGGAACTTAAATACTCTGTATCTTTGTGATTTTACTGTTTTGATAAACTGAAAAATATGGGTTCATTATTTTTGGATAATCTAACTAACGGGCTCATTAGAATAATAATTTTCTGACCCAGTCATCATCACTATTCTTATTGAAAATTATTTTGTAGATACTAGGTTTTGAGATATTGGCAAAAAGAGATGTATTCGAAGGATCGCGTGAACGTTTATTACTGTGCTAAAATGTCCACGAATTTGCCGCTAAACGTTCCATTGTTAATGGTATTGTGTTATTTCAGTTCGATATCGAAATAAGCCACAGCCGCTTTGTTTGAGCTGGGTTGTTCGCCCGGCCGACAGTTTATAATCCATCAAAATATTTGATTTCTAAATTTGATTCTAAAATTACCGACTAAGTATTGATTGTTTTTGTAGTAAATGTACCTATGTATCTTTTAAAACTATAGTTAATTTTATTCAAGTCATAATTTTTATTCCATTTATTGATATTATGTACAAACACAGAATGGAAAAAATAAAAACTTAGTTTATTAAACTAGGTATAGTTACTTATATAGGTAATAACTGTTTTTTGTTTCAGGAACATTTAATCACAAGTTCACGGTGCGACTTCAGCTCTTCTTGGCGGTAACTTCATTAGCGTCCAGTGTTTACTTGGCTTATCTTCTCATCTTTGTTTTACGAGATTTATGTGTAGTTTGCGTCTCTACATACTTAATAAACGCTGCATTAGTTGCTCTAGTTTATAAAAAACTCAAATTATTGACTGAAAAGAATAAGTAAATAAAAATATATTTGCTCCTAACGCCATCTACACACTTTTAACAATACTATTTATTACCTACACAAGTAGTGACATCTTTTGATAAAATTTGTAACTAGTATTACGGCCATCTATTGACGAGTAGCAAAGCTTAAGTTTGCTCCAAAGTTGCCATACGCAATTCACAGATGGTGGTAGAATAAGCTTTTACTAATAAAAAAAAAATATTTCAGTCATCTCGTTTCTCGTCTAAGCTGAAATGAACCCATTTGCTGAAATCCAGATGCTGGTTTTATATACATTCCTGGTTTTTTAATGATACAATTTTGGCCGATCGTTGCAAAGCAGGCAATGCATATACTAAATTAAAATAAAAAATCAGAATATTAAATTCAGCATAGTGTATGAAAGACTTAGAGCATGGACGATTCAACCCATCATAGAGCAGACAATGTAACGTAGTTCTATGAGTATTTAAAGTTAGTTTTAAGGTATGTTTATTAAGTCTTGTCCATATTAATTTTTGTAATTAGGCTCTCTTATAAAATAATAACATAGGAAAACTACTAAAATAATTACTTAAGAATAACGCAAAATGGCATGCTGTTAAAATTACTGGCATGCTTTGTTTGTAATCCTTTTGTTTGTTAGAATGGATAGGCACTTCCCCAAGATTTTATGCGAACGTGAGGTAGGTGTGAGTACATTTAGCACGTGATGACCATTATCTGCCATAACTACATACACAATTACACATGGACGCCGAGTTTGGTTTGCCGTCGAGACGATGGCATGGCCTGATTGTGGCAGGCAAGTAGCGGGACAGTTTATTTTTCAAGAGTACCTTCATTCCAAAATGTTATATTTGTGAGACTTATATATTTGTTTATGAGACTTATATTTGTGATGTCAAAGTTAAATTGAAAGCGATGTTTTCATTCTTTTTGTTGTAGGAAGTATGGAAGTAGGTAGGTACCTTACCTTATGTAAAAAGTGCGAAAGCGCAAGTGCAGAATTTTTAAACCTACTTACTGTATTCCGTCTTCAGTCCATGATACGTCCTTAAGTATGTAGGTACCCTAGCAGGGTACATATTCATGTAATTGCATGCAAAATTGTATTTTGTACTTTGTATTTTATATGTAATATGTGTTGATAAATAAAAGAATATGAATATGATACTGATTGTATTTCACAAGAAATAAACTACTTACGAAATAATAAAACATCGTGTAAAACGCGCGATCAGCTCATATAGTTAGTGACTAGGGTATTGCTGGTTTTTTTAAAATTTAAGGACAGTCGTGTTTTTCGACTTTTTTAATCAATAACTTGTTTGTACTATTTCATCATCAATATATTTCTTGTGTAAAATAAATAGGTATGCACTGGAAAAAATATAAATCCTCTTATAGCTCCTCTACACGATGGATCATTGCACAGATTTTTTGTCCATTGCTGCGTTGGATAGAAAACTCTTAAAAGCTTTTGTAAGTTAAACAGAAATGTACAGTGAATTGGCGCAATGATGGCTCAACGTGTGGAGGAGCCATTATTGTAAAGAATGTTAGCCACTGATGAGATAGGTACCTACATTACGAAAGATAGAAACTTTAATCCAGGTCTGATATGGCATAAGGATGCATATTTTTGCTTGAAAAATGTCGGACATGAACAAATTTAAGATGTTGAAGCATACGTGTGAATAGACTTTCGACCGTAAACTTGACAGTGTGGGAGCTCGTCATAAATATCACCCACGCGAATTATGCTATGCGTCGCATCTAATTGTTATTTCATGGGCTTATTCTGAACACCGACTCACTTCACTTCACTATTGCTTATTGAGTTTGAAAATGCATTTTGTTTAGTAATTTTGTGTGTAATTGATATTACAAATACCCATGACAAATACACAGTGGCAACACTCCCAACTCATGACGTATCCAGCTGTCACGGGAAGAGAATACCTTGTTTTATTAAACCATTTTGCTTTTAGGGTTCCTTTTAAATTGGTGAAAGGTCATTGATCTAGTTAGTATATAACGTCTAACAAAATATACTGAAACTATTTTAAGGGTGAATTCAGTCCATTATACTGAACAACTTTGCCCAAGGAACATATATCGAAATATGAAAAATATTTTTTTGCTTTCCATACAAAATCGGAGCTGTTCGGTCAACTTGTATGGGAAACCAAAATTTTTTTTTAATATTTCGATACATTGGAGAAAGTTGTTCAGTATCATTGACTGAATTCACCCTTAAAATAGTTTCAGTATATTTTGTTAGACCCTATATATCTGACTGATAGATAGTATGATCTGGCTTTCGGTAAACGGAGGATATACTTGTAAGGAACATTTATTTATTTATTTATTTAAGTTTTTTGCACACAATCTCATATTTGATTGATTACAATGGGTCAAACTTAACGCTATGCATGATCTACCAGTTTGCCTTTGGGACACATCGAGAAGTTGGTAGAAGGGGTGCAAGTTTTAGCACTATTACAATACAACATTCCTACATAATATTACACAATAAATACATATACTTAATATAAATATTATTAATTTCAACATAATTTTATTAAATAATACATGAAAAGATTTATAACAATACATACATATATATCCACAGAAACATTAAATAAATACCATACGTATGTACTAAACCATATTACATACATACACATATTTATATATTATATACAGCAGAGAGAGTTTAATTTGATTCCAGATAATATTTATTGACCAGCATTTTGAAATTATCACGATTGTGTGATCTCGTAATGCTATCAGGAAGGGCATTCCAGAGCCGAACAGCCGTCACGGCAAATGAATTAGAAAAGAAACCAGTACGGTGAGAAGGAACAGCAAGTTGCATTGTGTTAGAGGAGCGTAGATTTCTATCGAGAGTTGAGCTAAGGAGCTGAAATTTAGTTTAATTTTATTTAATTTAATAATAAATCGAACCACGGCTGTACTAGATCACTATAGTATAATGAGATTAAAATAACAGATATGGCCGCTATAACAACAATTACTAAAAATAAGAAAAAGTTAGAAATTTAAAACTAAAGAAGGTCGTCATATAAGAAACGTGCTTTTTTTCAGCGTTTTCAACTCGATCTTTATAGGTAATGGTATTACTTGAAAATTTTACCCATAACAAAAAATAGTAAAAAAAGATAAAGTTAAAAAGTAAAGGGGTCGTCATATAAGAAACGTGTTTTTTCAGAGTTTTAAAACATTCTACGGAGGTACGGAACCCTTCATATACGAGTCCGACTCGCACTTGCCCGGTTTATTTCAATATGCGTGTATTTTTCGAAGATACCTGTATTAAATTATTCATATTTTAGAATACGTAGCTAACAAATGGAGGCCGTGGCCGATACCACGACGCCCGCCTAATAGAGCCTGTTTGAACACTTACCATGTTATGTAATTAACGTGTTCTACTGTTCGTAGCATATTCTGAACGAATGTTTTGTACAACACAGACTCATTTTATTTAGGATATAGAGAAATAAGGTTAGAGGTCAGGCTACCAAGTCATATCGAACGTACCGCAGCAAAGATTATGGCAAAAATGTTATACACGTACTAAATAATATAAAAAATCCGTGGTCTAACAGGCGCGGTTGTATTCCTGGTATCTTGTGATACCCAGGATTCAATTGCGAAGAGTTGCTAAATACTTTATGGATCATTTCACCATGTGGACATCGCTTGTCGAACGTAACTTCGATAATTCGTCCTCTCTCGTCCACACCACACTCTCACAGAAAATCGACGTCTGAGTAGTAGCTTCACCGCTTCAATGCTTCGTTCGGTGAGTAAGAGAGCCGAAGCCCCCCTCCCCCTCCCCCCTGAAAGGCCAGTAACGCTTTTGTAACACCTGGTGTTGCAGTTGTTCATGGGCAGCGGTGATCACTTACCATCAGGTGACCCGCTTGTTCGTTTGCCGTCCTATGACATAAAAAAAAGAAAAATCAGTAAATCTAACGCTACTGTACAGTTCATCGATGTAACCATTGAATAAAATTTCCAAAAAAATATTTTTATAATCGTTCAAGCTCTGTTAAGGGGAAACTAAATGAAAGCAAAAAAACTTAATGAAGAATAAAAATAAATGAAGTTACTTGAATACAGGGTCCAACAAAATATACTGAAACTATTTTAAGGCTTAATTCAGTCCATGCTACTGAACAACTTTCCCCAAGGAATATGAATCCAAATACAAAAAATATTGTTTGGCGTCCCATACAAGGTGACCGATCAGGTGATTCAAGATTCTATGGAAAAGCAAAATACAAGTTTCTAGGGGAAAGTTGTTCAGGATCATGGACATAATCTATTTTGAATTTTCCGGGGTCCAGTGCTGCCCCCATTTAAAATAAATTATTTGAAAGGAAACGGAGATATCATTTAAAATTTTATTTCTACCAAGCCTTAGATAACCCTTCAAACTATTTTATGAACTACTGTTTACAGTTCAAAGTGAGAACGTGAAGCTTTTATTCGCACATTTGCGAAAAACGGCCACTTTTGGCAAATGTGCGAGGTAAAGTTTCAGTATATTTTGTTATACATTATATAATATGCGCCTGAACTGCCTCTTTTCAATATAGCCTTCTATTGTCCATCGTGACTCACGTTGTTGATATTTTCTCATAGAATATTTTGTCATATGTTCATAATGTTCTGCCAAATATGTAAAGTTGGCCCACGTGTTGCGGTTAGGGTTCTGTTAAAAATATACTTAAAACCTAACTGGGATGACTTTTAGTATGTCCATGCTGGTTAGGGAGAAAAAAAAGCTGCTTTTCTTCCCGCTCAGATCGTAAAAGCCGATTGAGGGAATGGGCGAGAACCTGAATCATTTAGGCGTTGCGGCTTGCAACCCATCATTATTTTGATTCCCTTTTTATCTATCTTCACGCCCACCATCACGGTAAATATGGTCTTTGGGTCATACAGCTCTGGACTCTGACTACCCCGTTAGCGATAAAGACGTGATAATTTATCTGTATCTTATTACTCGTACTAGTGTTAGAGAAGCACAGTGCAGAAATTGATGAACTATATGTTACACTAGCAGTCCACCCCGGCTTCGCCCGTAGTACACACATAGCCTATGTCACTCGGGAATAGTGTAGCTTTCCAACGGTGAAAGAATTTTTTAAATCGGCCCAGTTCTTTTTGAGCCTATTCATTACAAACATACAAACATACAAAAATAGGTACAAATCTTTCCTCTTTATAATATTATAGTATAGAAGTATAGATATGGGTAACTCACGTGAAAAACAAGTACTGGCCGAAATGTACTTGTACGACACGATGTACTTTGTTGGATTTAAATAAATAGATATTAAAAGATCCTTCATATAAGGCTGTACCACTTGAGCCTATTGTTCTACAAGCTAACGAGCTTGCCAAACAAGTTAAAAAACCCAAGAGTCCTCCCAATAACTTTTGAACGGCTAAACCGATTCTCATCAAACACAGCTAGCACCATCTCGACAGACAAGTCTTTTGATTTAAAAAACCGGATCGAAATTGTTTACGATGTCTCAGGTACCTACACACAGAAACACAGACCTGTCAAACTTATAACACCACTTTTTTAAAAAAGAGCGGTAAAATACAAGTGTCGCAAAACTATTATTGACTTTATACCTTACTTTTTGCCCTAAAAACATGTATTGGATTGATCTTATCTAACTACATGATTCTACTCGTATCAACAATTTATAACCTACCTATGTATTTGCATGCCTCATGTAGGTACGGAACTTTAATCAAGATCACAATAATACACTCGATTTATTTTTTACTAGCCCTTCCATTTTTGGATAGTGCTGACCTCAAATTTGACAGCTGCCGTGAGCTGCGAAAACCTGCCTTCTAGGGACCTCTAAGGTTCGTGAACAACATTTAGCACAATAGGCATCAGCGTCACTGCTCGTTAGCAAGGCAACGTGTAATAGTCTTAATTATTTTAGGTTTGTGGGCAGCAATGAGATCACTGCACTTTACTATTATTATTATTATTAGAATTTATGACTTTCCGCTGACGTTTCGTCTTAGCGTGACTTCCCGTATGCATTAATTTAGTTGTGATGCAATGCAACGCGATAGTTTAAAAGTAATTATATGTATTATGTATATGTTCAAAGACAATTCGCTCGAGTTATCTTATAGATATTCATCTTTCGGAACTTCACGACAGGTAGGCAAATAGATAAGATCAAAAGCACCTAGTTTTTCATAAGACCTCTTTGAACATTCAGTTTCACATTTAATTTCGTATTTCCATCAAAATCTTATGTGATATTTCAAATTAAGATCTGCAATAACTCATCAACGTGTGTCATCAACCTTACTGGGTTAGCTTAAAAAAACTAATACTCATTTAATAAATTTTCTGTAGATAGCTACATTTGTTCTGCATATCTTTTAATTTCCAAATAACTATCTTATAACTAACCTATTTATCTTTTTGTGTTGAGTCAAAGTCCATGCCTCGCAGCCATTTATCGCAATGGACCATTGTATTTTTAGGAGCCGTTTTCGTGACGATTTTGATATCTTTGTTGTTAGAAGATGTTTTTTTTTGTTTGCTTGTTTTGCCATTGCTATTCTTGTAACTATACAAAGAAAACTATATAAAGAAAAGAAAAAAACTAGAAGCGTTTGAAATGTGGTGCTGGCGAAGTATGAAACGCAAAAGCTGGGTTGAAAAAATGACAAATGAGGAGGTCCTAAAAATAGTAGGAGGGTAGGGAGGTGTCTGGGTCATCTGTTACGACAGTTTAAAGAGTAGATGGGGTAGGTGGGTATTTCGTAGGCATAAGTAAGCGTAGAATTATATTAGAGGTATTATATAGAATTCATTTTGCGATTTGATGATTAATCATTAACAAAATGAAATACTTAGTTTAAATAGATAGGATATCGATATCGACATTAATAAATTTATCGTGTTTTCTTTAACAGCATCAAGATTAATTAAGACACATAATTTGCCCTAAATATCTGGCTGGGACCTAACTCAGCGCCTACGCGTTTGCAAACTAGTCCTGTATTCAACAGGTTCTTGTTTTATTAAATATCACATTTGCCTAGATTTATCATCACAGCTTAATTTATGAGAACTCTGATAAAATGATAACAGAATTAGATAATGTATTGCTATAGGTATATGATAAATGAACAAGATTTTGAATACCTAATATACTTATAATTTAGTAACTAAAGTATAATATTGCCAATATTTGATACGATGATCTTATATTATATATCAAATCTTAGAGCATCACGTGGTTACCGGTTCCCAAGGCTCGGTTGCTCAATTTTTTTATTTTATATAAAAAAAACAATGGTCAATGTGGTATATCCTTTAATATTGTCGGCTCTTAGACGCGCGCGCCCTCTCACTTCCGCCGCTCACAGCTTACTGAGCTGTTTACGACCGCACGTGCGCTAGAGATGACATAATGCTTCCTTCTCTTTCACTCACATACACTACATCCCTTCCTTATTTTATTAGTTTTTTTTTTCAGTTTTTCTTTTACTTCGTAAATTTATTACTACCACGACTTCTAATAACAGAATTAACAATCAACTTAATTTTCTCATTTTATTTTTATTCTAGTCTTCTGAGTGATATTCTTAAATATCTTATTCTAAACTCGCTTCTACTGCAATTTCTAAATTCCGTCTATCAATCCCTTTGCTCACAGATTTCCATTCTCCCTCCACTTTTTTTTATGTGTTGCGTACCCATTGTGCGTTTCCTTTTATATAGTCCAATCCATTTCATAACACATCGCCTTTTCCAACTAAAAAGACATTCACCTTTATTGCTTTCTCTTTTACTGACTGACAGATTTCATTATTTATATATATATATATATATATTTTTTTTTTTGAAGCATCAACAGCAAACTTTAGTGAATAAACATAATTACAAAGCCCTGGGAGAGACCTTCAGTCCAGCAGTGGGCCGACACAGGCTGACAAATAAGGGAAGAAATAATTACCCAAGCCTACCAATGAAATTAAGATTAAACATCACACAATCTTATTAATGAGATTGTACCTAAGGGGACTCTATGGCTATTAGAAAACCTCTCAATTCTCGGATGCACTCCGATTCCCAAATGATCGCGGATAAATAATCGAGTGGTTACAATATTAAACGTTCAAAATGTTAACCCCTGGTTCGTCCAGCCAGCCAGACCCATCAAATAATATATTTAATCCTGTTAAGCATAAAATTTTATCAAAAATGTATTATATGTAAGTGATATAAAGCGAGGCTATTGTTTTACGCAGCGGTTATCACGAACCATACGACGGCAATCCCTATTTATTTCCTTTTATCACGCGTGGCATGGAGATAAAACCTCAATTTAACTTGTCACCATGTAATCCCGCCTCCGAAATCACAGAAACCAACAAGGAATGATACTCAGCTCGATTAAATTGGATTAGAACGAAGTGACCCATACTCCATGTTGGATATCAATATGTAGTAGATGCATTAATACCTCAATAGCGAAGCGGATTCTCACTTTACTTGTTCTACCCGCATTCCTCAACTTGCCGATATCTGGTCTTTCTTTTATCTCATCTATCTTCCTAGATCCAAAATGTAGGCTTTACGGTACAGCCATCATGGTGACTTCATACCAGTAGTAACAAATGCTAGATTGTAAACTTTTCATCAGTAATGTCAGTATTATTTGTATTGTTTTAATAGATATCTTTATAATGAAATGTAGGTACTTACTTTTGTGAAATATTTCTGCATTCAGCAGAAAATAAGTCAGTAATAAAAGCATAGAACTTTGCTACCAACACCGTGCCGATTTTTTCTTTCCACTTATAGTAAACGGACGACTAGTGTTATAAATCATGTGCAATGCCATCCTAAAGTCCAAATAATTAAATATATCTGAAGTCACAATATAAAGAAATATCACTTAATCACTGCTTACCTATCAGGTCCGATTCTGATAGTTTAACGTCACTTATAAAAATAAAATGGCAGTCAACGTTTTTGTTTACTTGACATACAGATAATAAAAGTACGATTTTGTTTTTTAAATTTAAAAATCAACAGTATATTTTTGTTAAAAACATTAACACTGTGTTCATGTTTCGTAAAAACTTTCTGAATAACATTATTTATTAAAACTTGTACTACAAATTTTATTAGTTATTTTTTATTTCAAAGCACCCATTTACACACACTTTTTTTTGTTTTTAAATTTATTAATAATATATTAATACTATTTGCAGTTTATCCTCGTCGCCAAAATGTGGTATATCCTTTAATATTGTCGGCTCTTAGACGCGCGCGCCCTCTCACTTCCGCCGCTCACAGCTTACTGAGCTGTTTACGACCGCACGTGCGCTAGAGATGACATAATGCTTCCTTCTCTTTCACTCACATACACTACAGTCAAACAGATATTTTTTAATAAGTCATGGCTGTCTGCCTTCTTCCCAAAACAAAAGACATAAACGAGCCTCATGAGAATGCGACGTCATTTTTATTTCTGAATTTTATATTTAAAAAGTTCATTAATAGCCGAAACAACGAAATTAATTTTTGAATCTTGTCTTCTAGTGGCAAAAATATAAAATTTTGTAAAATACTACAACCTCACCAAAATATCGAGCTAAATATAGTGCAAGAAACACCTACAAATTCAAAATGCCGCGCAGGCGTGCAATGTTGATATTACAGCAAAATTTTGATAATACCTCAAAATAATGAAGGCAGTAATCAGTACGTCCATTATCTGAGTTTTGAACATTATAATTTGTTGTTGTTATTTGTTGCATCATCACACAAGTGAGCAATTACGTTTATAAGCAAGGATGGATAAGTATTTAATTGAATTGTGAGTAATGTACAAAAATTATAATATTGTGAGACGTAGTAAGGCAAATATCTGCATCGCGGCGTTTATTGTAGCTTTTGCACTAGAGTCAGCTGTATTTTTATCAACAATCGTTTATAAATCAATCTATAGTAATGTAAAAAAATCATAATCATGTCAAATTAAGTTTGTCCATAAAGTATGGAATTAAAAATATTTAACCCTGTTTACTCAGCTTGAAAACCTTTGAAGCTATAAAAACGTAAATAAAATTATAACTCTGAAACAATATGTATGACTAAAGTCAGAACTGCATCATTATTACACATTATGTTTAAAACATAATTGAAAATTTATTTTCATAAATATGTTACTCAGTTCAATGAACTTCTAAATAGCCAGTGATGATAAATTTAGACTAAACGTATCATTAATTATATTATTCATAAATTATATTCCACAATTATAAAAGTAAGTGGATTTTGTTACTGTCAGTTCGACAAAAACTTAATTTTATTTTATAAAACGATGCGACCAGACTTGCTTAATTGTACGTGGGGAGTGCTTTTTGCCTATCAACCTACACAATTATGCTTGTTATGTTATTTATAAGTATTATACACATATTATAAACCACTTATAGACGTTGAAATGAGTGTAGGTAGATTATGGCAGCAACATTTCGAATATAATTTTAAGTTATTTTTTTATTAGACCTATATACAGACATTTGACAAGGGCCTTCAAGCGTACACATTCGTGGCTGCAGAATACGTACCTATTTTCATTTTCATTAAAAAAAAGTTAGAAAATTAAGATGGCTGTGAAGATGCGTTTTTATAAATGGTAGTAAATCTTCTAAATCAATAAAAAAACCCTTTAATCTATAAGTTATTAATACGCATTTTACTAATGACTATAGAAGTGATGTATGGGTGGGTCTAACTTTTAAACTATATATATTTTTTAAACATTTCGATTACATCGGACTCTGAAATTACCATTTAAATGACATTAATATAATTTTAAACATTTCTATTAAATCGGACTGAACAATTAATTTCCTACGTATAGTTTCCAATGATAATTACTTATAAATAATGATTATGAACATCGAAACAAGAAAATATTTATAAATAAATATTTATAGTTATATGCAAAATTGCATCATTAAAACAACCAGTTAATGAAAGCAAACAGCGTCATTAATCACAGCTAAACCGTGAAAATGGTATGTAACTGGCAAGCCATTACCACTTCAGATAGGCAGATACTATCGCCGCTGGGCAAATACCATGTTCTTTTGTAACTCTACCAGTCCGTAATGGAGAGATGAAGCTTATGGCGCGTATTAACCAAGAGCACTCACTAAAGTCTAGCAACTCTACTCACAAACGAGTATCACCTGGTGCTGAGTACCATTTACTCTATCAATTCATTAAGATCTACTCGTCGAGTAAATGGGAGAGTTACTAGCTACATAGCAGCTATTAGTTATAGGTTAATAGTTGGCGAGGGGAAACTCAGACCGTCGAAATGTTTTTTTTTTCTACGAATACAATTTGGAATCTCAAAAAAAAATACTACTACCAAAGTTGAGCAACACTGATATGACAGTTTGTATGAATTTCGAGATTTGAGCATGAGTCTCCAGGGGAACTCTATAGAAGTATTTTTATTTACGGGCTGAGCCTTTAAGTTTCTTCTTCGTCTAAGCGCGTTCCCGGTTGCATCCTCAGCTATGCTGCTTCGGAGGCCGGGGTGCGCTTTCCCGCTTTTTCTTCTCAAATTTTATCATGCATGTCAATGGTCACCCAAGGATGCCCAAGACCTTGCAAAATGGAGAAGAAATAGCCGAAACAGTGTAAATAATTTGGCTATAGTCTTACGATCGGCCGCCTGCCTGACGTCAACCCTCTTTAGGAATGTATTTGTGCGAAATTCAATTCAATTCAATTCAAAATATCTTTATTATCATAGGATATTTATAATATCTCTTAATAATAGTCACTTTGTTTTGTTTTGCACAAATGTTGACGTCAAATCGTTACTTAAAGCTAAGTTTACGCCGCTTCCTAGGCGCAAGTGCAGAAGAAGCGGCAACAAACTGCACTGCACATTTTCTCCAAAGACGTCAACTAACAAACTAAAAACTTAAAATTAGTTATATAGATGGACAGAGATTACATTGTTTATTATGTCATAATTAAATTGAATTATAAGAATTACGAAATTTAAAAAAATGTCAATTTGTACATTTAGTATGTACCAATGTACCTAAATTATGACATGTCTAAGTATTCAAACCTTTAAGAGGGACCCGCGCCAAGCTCAAGCCAGACCTTTTTGTCTTTAAGATAGTCATCGGTCCTATAATAAGCCTTCTCGTTTAAATGCCTAAAAGTTTAATAATTTTACAACCGGCCGCCTAAAAGTTTTACAACCGGCCGCCGCCCGATGTTAACCCTCCTTGGGAATAAAGTTGTAGCACGAGATGTTTGTGCTTAGTCCTTTAGTCGCCTCTTACGACATCCACAGGGAGAGATGGAGTGGTCCTATTCTAACCCGGAACCACACAGGTACCCGGAACTACACGGCTAAGCCTTTAAGTTTGTGTATACTATACATTTACATCCTGTATAATTTACCAGTAAATCGTCGTCCGTTTCGTCAGGACGAATTATACAAGAGGATTGACAACCTTATACTAAAAGGGGAATCGAAATAAAAATAAAAATTTAGTAACCTATTCGATAGTAGTCGATACGCACCTTAAAGTACTGTGCGTTACGTTATTTATGACTGTATTGTGCCAGGTGTTTGATCAGCTGATGAAAGTGTGACGTGGTTTCTCAATATCATAATCTTCATGAACATGTTCTTAGCTAAATATTGTTATATCATTCTGTATTTTATTACGGGTCAATTGAAAAAAAAAACAACATATATACACAAAACTAGCTTTTGCCTGCGGCTTTGCTCGCGTCCTTTCTTAGCGGATGCCTACATCATAACATCTACATGCATGCCAAATTTCAGCCCGATCCGTCCAGTGGTTTGGGCTGTGCGTTGATAGATCACTATGTCAGTCAGTCAGTCAGTCACTTTAAGTTATATATATTTAGATATGAAGGCACTAAATATAAATGTGTGGTCTACATTTCTAGCATTTTATGGGATTGTTTTAGGTAGAGCCTTCAGATCTAAATACTTCCTACAACAAGCTGTCCTTGCTAGCTTAATCGCCCATTAACAAGGATTAATTGAGGGTACGGTTTTGAACTTTAATATTTTAAACATTTTTATCTATATACTTAGAAAATTAAAAACAACCAAACCAGTAATGGTTAATTTCGTCATTTTTGGTAAAAAAATTATCTTCAAATGTAAGCGCTTTTGCGATAGCCGTATTTCGTTAAATCTATTAGTAAACGTCTACGGTTTTACCATTAAATTGATACGATAGCCTTTAAAACAACATATCTACTCTAATTTAAAAAGGGGACAATTATAAGTTATGTAGGAAGCCATTTCGCAAAACATTAAAAATGACAAATTAAGACAAAGCGCCGAGGCTTTGGCCTTTGTAAATTATGTAAATGATGCGATTTTATGGTTTTTAGGGTTTCGTACCGGAACCCTTATAAGATTACTTACTTGTCTATGTTCATCCGTCTGTCAGTGCCAATATGCTATGAAACTACTGAACCGATGGAGTTGAAATTTGATGCATATGTATAAAAAAAAAACGACGGGTTGCACTCCGGGAGTGCCGGCAGAAGTGAAAACTTGAATATTAACGTTGTGCATTTTTGTTATTTTGGAATGGTTAGGGAATAATTTTGCACGAATTGTTTTAATTATCAGTATAAAAGTACTATCATTTATGTAGTAGAATACAATATTTATTTATTGCGCTATCGTACACAAACATGTCAATTTATATTACATTAAAAAGTTTATCTCTCAGCTAAACGAAACAGCAGGCGCAGGCATACATTTTCGCCGCGCCGTAGAAAGAGAGGGGGATACTTCCTCTCCTACGCCGCGCCGGCTGTTTACTCTCTATCCTTCTTACGAATTTTCGATCAGGACACGTGTCTTGACGCGATTTTAACATTTTTTACCCATTACAAAAAAAGTGCACAACGCCGCTAAAGAAGTTTTCACTTCAAAAAGTTGGGCATGTAAGAACATGCCCAAAGACGGACGTATAAAGTAAATAAATGAATTTCAAATATTGCCAATTGCCCTCCGTAAGTGGCCGCCATATTTGAAATTTATATGGACATAAAAAAAATTTGCAATCCATGTCGTGTGACATATGAAAGACAAAGTCAAATGAAAGCTTCTTGTAGGAAAATCAAATAAGTATACACATATTTTTTTATTATTTTAAGATAAGTATTTTTGAAGAAATACAGAAAATAATTATTTACCTATAGATTTCAGAAAAAACCTATGAAAAGTATGGAACCCGCTTTACGCAAGTTTAACTCGAACTTAACCAGTTTATTTATCACCTAGCTTAGCCGTTACGGTCAGGACCATAACTAGTTTATCTAACCACTTATCAGTTATTTATTAATATAAAAGGCAAAATTGTAAAATTTGTCAAGGCTTGTCTTTGAGTGTTGGTTTTAATTTTGCTACTTTAAATAAAGTGTTTTGCTCTAGTGTGCAAGTTTTTATAGTACGTTTATTTAGGATACTGTTATAAAAACTTCTTAATCTTAGCGCGTTCGCGGTAGCATCCTCAGCTGTGCTGCTCTGGAGCCCAGGGTGCGCTTTCCCGCTTTTTCTTCTCCACATAATAATATGTATGTATGTAATGGTCACCTAAGTATGCCAAAGGCCTTGCGAAGTCTAGAAGAAATAGCCGAAACAGTTTAAATGATTTGGCTATAGTTTTACGACCAGCCGCCGCCCGACATTAACCCTCCTTGGGAATGCAGTAAAAGCACGAGATGTTTGTGCTTATTCCTTTAGTCGCTTCTTATGTCATCCAAAGTACGAGATGGAGTAGTCTTAATCTATGCCGGAAGCCACACGGCACGATACTGTTATAGAAACATATGGTGAAATGTAATATCTAATCTCATACTTTTCATCACGCAGCTAATAGTGCGTTTGTATGAGGATACGATTCTTTTATCCGTATTTTGCACAGTTTTTCCCTTTTTTCGAATACTTAAAAACATGTGCCTTAGAAACAGTAATTATATTTAATATCTCACCTAATATGCTTAATGGATGGAACCAAACCAAACAGTTATTCAAACGCATTATCAGATCGTTATTATGCAAAGGTCTTTATATTCCGCCGCAGCATATCTTAATAACGAACAGGCTGTTTACCAAGCTCATCTGACGTTATGCCATTAAGTTCTGTACGAGGTCCATTTGAAACCTTCATAAAAGGACCAAGGGACCGTATCGCATAAACTATCTGACACAAACTGTGCAAGTCATCGCGGAAACGTTGCATCTGATGACTGCATTATGTATCTTTTGTGACCTGTGCATATGTATGACTGTATTATTATTCTATGCATTCCTAGGTTGTAACACATAGTACTGAGACAACAAATCATCGATGTATGAGCATTCGAAGAAATTAGGCGTCGCATTATAAAACGTTGAAGTAAAGCTTTCGATGTAGCAAGGCACCGAACTAACAAAGCATCGATGTATGAACATTCGCATAAATAAGGAGTCGCATAACCAATAATTCGAAGTATTGGATAGATGACTGGGTCATTATTTGGTATTGTTATGAGAATAAAACATCACAAAATAGTGTCACTTGTCATTGATCATATCCATTTTTAACATGATTTTAGATTTATTAATGCAAAAAACTGATATTAAGAGCGCTTTTTGACTCTACAAAACTATGACGTCACGGTTCTGATTTTTATACAAATCCCATAGAAAATGTTTTTTTTGTTGAAAAAAGTGTCTGATTTGACTTGTTATCATCTAGCGGATTATCTACCGATGAATAATATATCGAACAATAAAACATCTCACGTCTATTTATGAGCATGGGCAAGCTTTTCAATTTGCAGAAACTCAAAAAATTTACATATATTTAAAGTTATATACACCGATAAGGCTTGATTGAGGAGTAATAAAAAATCTAAAAAAAAAACTAATATCTATTCTTTATTCGTAATAAAGTAGTTCAATGCAATGCAGCATACATTGCATTAAACTCAACTTGCTGAATTTATTATGCGGTAGCGCTAATCTCGAAACAGTGTACATTATACAAGTTGTTATTAGCTGAATTAATTTAATGCTAATTGGAATAGTTGGTTATGTTTGAAATATGCGTATTAGTATAAAACTAGAATTAACATTCGATTTTTAAATGATTTGATGCAGCAGGAGGGATGAAGGTGGAGTAATACCTTTAGGATGTAACTGCTTATAGATGAATGTCTAGAGTTGCTGATGACTCTATTATTATAAGCAGAAGGAAGTCCTCACAGTTAACTTTACTTAACTGCTTTTTGTGCGTGTTTGTGGCCAACAAGCGTATAATAAGCCATGGTTAATATGATAAAGAAATCAATAAAAAAAGATCATAAATTCCACGAATACAGAAATAGGAAATGACATAAATATTTAACTACTAGCATGTTACATCTGACAATAATGTTTAACTAGTAAGTTTATGGAAGACAGCTAATGAAAATAAGCACCATAAACAAAAGGAATTACAAAATAAAAGGACAAGTGCGAGTCGGACTCGTACATGAAGGGTTCCGTACCACCGTTTCTTGTATGACGACGCCCTTTAATTTTTTTTTTTTTGTTTTTAGTATTTGTTATTATAGCGGCCATAGTAATTTACATAATCTGTGAAAATTTCAAGTATCTAGTTAATGCCATTCTAAAGATCTAGTTAAAAACGCAGAAAAAACACGTTTTTTGTATGACAACTCCTTTTAATTTTAAACTATTTTTTATTTTTAGTATTTGTTGTTAAAGCGGCCACAGTAATACATAATCGGTGAAAATTTCAAGTGTCTAGCTATTACGGTTCAAGAGATAGAGCCCTGTGACAGACGGACAGACAGCGGAGTCTCAGTAATAGGGTCCCGTTTGGACCTTTTGGGTACGGAACCCTAAAAACAGAAAAATTATACAAAGGCGGACTTATCGCATAGCCTTTAGGCAGCTTGAAAAATCTGATACCAGTGTTGGCCACTTACATAAAAAAAGAAAAAAAATCGCATAGCAATCTCTTCTAGTCCACCTTTGGGTAGAGAAAGAAGTGAATATTGAGATAGGCGCTGCAACGCCTATCTCTTAAATATTCATAAAAAATTATGTCAGGTTTACTGTTAACTCCAGTTTTATAAAATTGAAAACATCCTCATTTATCTCCAGGATGAAGTTCAAAAATATTTATTTTAACAACTTCATTTCAAACCAAACGAGTAGATCGGCCAGATAACGATTTCATAATAAGTTAAGAAGGATATTTCCCACGTGTCGGTATGCAAGCGTTTCTTCGAACTCATGGCGTTATATCTGTTATTTTACGAGTATCTACGAAATCCAGTGGAATTGGATTCGGGTGGCAGCTGGCGAGTATGATGTCTGTAATATTATGCGAATCGCCTACACCTCATTGGCATGCATCTGGGCTGATAAATGTGCCCGGTTCACCCACTAGATGAAGGTGCTCTGGTTTGTACCACGCACTGCATTTTTATTCTTATCGCACACGGAGGACGGAATCTTAAAGGACACCTACTTTCTATTTTAGTTAAAAATATTACAAAAATTAATTTAGTTTTGCATAAGTTTAAAAATTTCTGGAAAATTAAAAGTTTCTTTATTTGTCTAGATATAGATCCTTCTTGATTTTATAGACTGATATTTGTTCACTTCTGATTTGCTACAAATATATTAGGTCCTTACATATGAAATTGCCCTTCAGTATCAAAAAAGTGAAACAAGTTTTTTTTAATGAAATTATTATTTAATCAATCGAAGTATGCGCCGTTGTTATCGATACACTTCCGCCATTTTATAGGCAGATCATTGATACCTTTGGAAAAAAAATCCTGGGAGCGAGAGTCTATGAACTGTTTGAAGGCGGTTTTGACTGCCTCATCAGATTTGAAATTTTTTCCTTGTAAAAAGTTATCCAAATTTTGAAAAAAGTTGTAATCGGTTGGGGCATGATCTGGAGAGTATGGTGGGTGACGCAGAGGTTCCAGTCGCAGCTCCTCTAACTTGGCGATCGTTTGATGTGCATTGTGTGGTCTAGCGTTATCCTGAAGGAGCAGTGGGCTAGAGCAATTCATCAGTCTTGGTTGTTTAATGGCGAGCTTTTCCATCATTTGCCAATACAAGTCTGCAGTAATCGTCTGGCCTGATCTCAAGAAGCTGTAGTGGATAACACCAGCACTGGTCCACCAAACACTAACCAGAATCTTCTTTTTGGTCAGTTTTCGCTTAGGGCAAGGTTTTGCCGGTTCTCCAGGGTCAAGCCACTGTGATGATCGCTTCCGATTGTCGTACAGGATCCATTTCTCATCACAAGTCACTATACGGTTCAAAATCCCCTCATTATTGTGGCGATTAAGCAAAGAAACGCAGCAAGCAACGCGTGTTTGTTGGTTTGCTTCAGTCAATTCGTGCGGTACCCACTTTTCAAGTTTTTTAATTTTTCCGATTTGGCGCAAGTGGATAAGTATCGTTTTGTCACTTACGCCGAAGGCTGCTGCTAATTCAGAAGTGGTTTGAGATGGATCCGCTTCCACTATCGCCTTCAATTCTTCGTTATTCACTTGAGTATCAGGTCGTCCACGAGGCTCATCGTGTAAATCGAAATTTCCAGAACGGAAACGTTGAAACCAAAAACGCACCGTTCGTTCGTTAGCGGTGCCTGGTCCATACACGTCGTTAATTCTTCGAGTCGTTTCTGCAGCACTGGTGCCACGGTGGAACTCGTATTCGTAAATACCGCGAATTTTCAATTTGTCCATAGTTGTTGTTATACCAATGTTGAAACTCAAACAAATGATGTTAAAACAAATGAAATACGAATTTTAAAATAATATTTTTCTGGCTTTATTTCGAAATAAATTTGAATTTGGAATTCATAATAAAACGCAAGATATTTGATTTTCAAGTTGCCAGTATTGAAAATCGGCAATTTCATATGTAAGGACCTAATAGTTAAGATTTCTTAAATCTATTTATCTGAGAAGAGACAAAAATATCTGTTTATTACGTTTAAATCCTCAAAAGAGCTATAAATAACTTGAAAATCAGCAGGTTAGTTTTAATTAACACTAAATCTTTGCTTAGAATTGGTGTTTGAAGATACAATCTACAGGAAATAACACAAACAACATCCCGTTAAGATAATGTCACATTCTTAGTCATTACAAGTAATTACAAATATTTGCAAGTATAGAGGAAAACCTGTGTCTATTCATGTCGATGATTCACTATTTACACTGCCGTGTGTTTAATAGTTAATCTTATCCGAGATAAATTAAGATGACTTCATAAAACGATGCTGAGGACGACGAGAAATAACGCTAAAAGCCAAAAACTTGTCACGAATCCAGCAAAACCAGATTTCTTTATCCCATGACCATTAAATGGACACTTTAGTGACATTTGCTGGCATTTATTTTAGTAAAAATGCCACCCAAGCCAAATATTCGTTCAGAAAAAGCAACAGTTTGTTTATTTAATCAGTTGAACATCTGGCGTGTTTTTACTCGATAGTTGAAGGAGAGTACGGCTTTTCAAGTGATTTTAACCGACTTCAAAAAAAAGAGGAGGTTATCAATTCGTCGAAATCTTTTGTCTTTTTATGTATGTTCACAGATTACTCAAAAACGCCTGTACCGATTTAGAAAAAATCTTTGTTTGTTTGAAAGGGTATACTTTCCAGGTGGTCTTATAGAAATTTTATTAAAATCGGTTGTGTGGTTTGTTTTTTGAACAAAAATAACTAGTAAAAACATGTCGTCTAAGTATACAATTATTTGAATATTTAGCTTTTCTGGTATTGAAGTCGGTGTTTTGTTTTGAAAAAATATCAATAATTATTGTGAATATATGTATATCTTTTACTTTCCACGCTCTGTAGCCTAAGATCTCTAACATAATTTAATATGTTATCTCTAAGCTTCAATCAAAAAGTACTTGGATACAGAAAGAGAAGGCACCTAAACAACTAAGGAATCAGAATAACTAAAAAAACAAATGTCTTAACATGAGGTGGAAGCAACGAATTGTTTTTAATTTTTGTTTTAATGTGTGAGCTACGAAATTGCTAAGCGTATTTTCTTGCAAAGGTTGTGTTCTTGGACTGTGGATCGTGAATTTGGTACCTACAGCGCTTTACGTGAACGGAGAGCCTCGACCTGGGTGTGGTTTTAATGCCATCTGTATACTTGATGTACCTCTACCATTGAGGTCTCTACATTTAGGATTCTAGAGTAAGACCATTTAGACCACCTTGTAAAAAATTTGGAGATTTGGAAAATTTACTGTTACTAGCATCTCCTATTTCGAAGGATTCCCAGATTGGCACCCAGTCCCTTGACTCTTGAACCATAATAGTGAGACTCTTGAAATTTTCACCGATTTTGTATCACTATGGTCATTATAAAAACAAACAATAAAAATAAGATAAAGTTAAAAATTAAAGGGGTTCTTCCGTCATACAAGAAATGAGTTTTTTCAGCGTTTTAAAATTTAAGTCATTCAGTCAAATTATTTATTTGCATTCAAGTTAGAAATATTTAGTAGTAGGTAAAACATTATCTGGAGGTACAGAACCCTTCACCTACGAGTCCGACTCGCACTAGACCGGTTTTTTTTGCTCCCACACCAGTATATAGATGCTTACTTCCATTGCAAATATACCTACTACGTCTACGCAATTCGAGTTGAAACAGGTGGTATTTATATTTGACTTTAACAGACACTTAAATGAAGACTCATCATGACTCATGGTAATGTAAAAGTCTCGAACTTACTTTAGGGCTAGCTCAATCTGTGTGATTTATCAAAAAAAAGTAAAATAAGTAATATTTATTAAACATAGCTAAGAACAATGTCGACAGACAAGGCTTTCGATTTAAAAAAACCGTATCGATATCGGTTTATTCGTTTAGGAGCTAAAATCCCACAGACAGACACACAGACACGTTAAACTTACACCCCTCTTTTTCGTCGGGGGTAAAAAGCAGGTGCAACAAAATTTAAATAACATCAGACTCAGATCGGTAGATGACTGGGTCAAAAATAAGTTATTTGGTACTGTTAAGAAAATAAAACGTCACAAAATAGTGCCACTTGTCATTGATCATATCCATTTCCAACATGATTTTAAATTTATTCATGCAGAAAAACTGATAGTAAGAGCTCTATTTGACTCCAAAAAACTATGACGTCACGGTTGTGATTTTCATACAAACCCCATAGGTGACGTTTAAAAAAAAGGGTCTGTTTTGATTTGTTGTCATCTAGCGGATTAGGTTGATAAACAGGAAGATAAACAATTGTCATAGTGGACAAGATTAAATCGTCAAAGTGGCATAAATACATCGCCGCATAAGGCTGCGTCCACGCAGTTTTTCATTTTGGTCCTTGCTCCCCACTACCGCACGCGGCAATGTTTCCGTGCTATGACATAGTACAGTGTCGACACCACGCGCGCCCGATCGACCTTAACACACCATCGATACATTTTACGCGCTTTTCTGAATGAAAAGTGTCCGAAAATATAAAGAAAAGTGTCTCAGTTGATGTGTTGTTGTATAAATTGCTGTTATTGTGTGACGTGTTTCAGTGACAGTTGTAAACAAGTGCTTAGTTTTTGCCGGTTAAGCGAGTGTTTTTAATATTGGTATGTTGATTCTTTAATATTTAGGAATGAGATATTTGACATAATTTAGCTTAATAATATAAATTCAAGTGACTTCAATATTTATAAAGGAAATGGAAATATGTGTTTAGTTTAAATAAACACATATTTCAGAAATACTAAATTATCAACATATGTATAGACATATGTTGATAATTTAGTATTTCTTAAACCTAATAAATAGGAAATAAGTGATTTATTTATGCTGGTAGGTATAGCTTGTACTTGTGATATCGGTATATTGTATGTATTAATTTTTTTTTCAATAGATAGAGGCTTTTGCTTAACTATGGGATCTAAAATTTATTTATATTCATATAAGTTATGTAATAAAACTGGTCACAAGTATTTGACACTTATTGGCAAATTGATTTTGAAACATATTAATACTTATAAATAAGAAGATATTAATCAAAATAATAATTAATGCAATATGTAAATGTTCAAGTAAGTTATAAAAATGGAGACAAATATTTGGTTTTCGCCAGTATTTTCGCTATTTCCTTATTTCTAATGATTTTGAATATTTAAGAATATGTAATAAATGCGTATTCAAACAACTGTTAAAGAAAATTTATTTAGGTAGGTAAGCACCTGTTTCAATGCCAGAGAAACATCAAATACAAATGTAAAAAAAAACTCGTTTTCGTGACGGTACAATTTATTTCTATAGCCATGAGCTAAGTAAACAATACTCGTAACGTTTAGGTGCTACAGACTTACAATATTGTTTTTACTAATAAAGCAAAGTGTGTAACCAATTATTATTGTGTATTATGCTGCATTTTTACACAACGTATGTAGGTATATAACGGATACGGTACAAAAAAGATGATGGAGTTCTCTAGATACCAATATAATAAATTTATTTATTAAATCTTTATTGACCACAATCGTACAAAAGGTGGACTTAATACTAATGCATTCTCAATCAGTCAGCCCTTAGGAAAAAAGGAATCGAATTAATACTATATACATGTCTACATACATACATAAACTAACATAAATACATAATACAAAAAAATTAAGGTATGATTAGTTCTGCTGCAACAAATTAGCAAAAAAATGCGTGTGGATTTTGGGAGAATATATTTTTTTATTCCTTTACTCACACACCAATACGAGTTAAATAAAAAAGTATAAAAGATTTTCTTGAAAAAGAAAATATTAAACTCAGACAAATATTTAAGAAAATTCACCAATATTTGATAAATCAAGAACTTTGAAATAATAACTAAGTAATTGATTCTAAAACTAGGTACCTAATTAAAATTTAATAACATCTATGTACCTACTTAAAATTAGGCGTTACTTATCGAGGTTAGTTGTTCAATTTCGTGTTATTACGTTTTGTAAAAATTAGAATAATACCATAATATGAAATGGAACCGGTGTTCAGGTATTACAAATTGTTCCAATAGTTTACAATAAGGCCGTCCTTACGTAAGGTGCGTGTGGCGACAGACGTCCATATCCTTAGTCCACAACACAACACAACAAGTAGACTGTAGCGGCACTAGGGTAGGGTGAGGCCCGGGGACGGTCCATGGCGCAAGTCCAAAGGGGGTGCTGGCATATTACTGTAAACTTTAATATTTGATCCTTATATAATATAATGTTTCTTTTTATATATGACATGTTTGAAGTCAAATATAAAAAGAAACAGTTTCAGTGTAATTCTATGGATCTTAGTAGTCCGATATATTTTTTTTTATTTATTTACTGTGGGGATACCCAGAATGTTATTCTACTAGTATTATACTCGTATTTTTTATGATTTCATACATTTGATTGTGCCATTAGAACACCTACACTGTTGAAGAGACTTTGTAGTTACAATATTGTTAATAATAATAAGTATAAGTAAGGAGGTGAGACTTTTACCCAGCAGTGGGGCACATATAACTCATTTAAAAAATAGGTATAAGGTATAAAAATATATATTATCCACCGAATCCACTTAAGGGCTGTTTCTACACATTACAAAACTGAACGACTCTGTCTGATATCGGAATGTATTTTTAGGGTTCCGTACCCGAAGGGTGCAAACGGGACCCTATTACTGAGACTCCGCTGTCTGTCCGTCTGTCTGTCCGTCAGTCACAGGGCTCTATCTCTTGAACCGTAATAGCTAGACACTTGAAATTTTCACCGATTATGTATTACTGTAGCGGATATAACAACAAATACTAAAAATAAAAAAGTTAAAAATTAAAGGGGGTCGTCATACAAGAAATGTGTTTTTTTCAGCGTTTTTAACTTGATCTTCATAATGGCATTAACTAAATACTTGAAATTTTCACCAATTATGTATTACTATGACCACAATAACAACAAATACTAAAATAAAATAAAGTTAAAAATAAAATGGGGGTTGTCATACAAGAAACGTGTTTCTTCAGCGTTTTAAAACATTGTACGGTGGTACGGAACCCTTCATGTACGAGTCTGACTCGCACTTGCCCGTTTATTTGAAATAAGTGGCGTTTCCCTATATTTCTTACCTGTTAGCCGCGGGTAGCCGATGTTGCTAAATACGATTCTGCAAGTAGACGCGTACTCACTACAGTTTCAGTAGAATAGTAATGTCTTCATTAACATCACAATTAGACTAATTGACTGTAACTGGAACAAATATTTCGATAAAAAAATGTCTATTGACTAAGTGTGCGTTGGAAAGGAAAACTGTAGTATAAAATGCGTAGGAAAACGTTTAAGTGATTTTTCACGCAACATTGAAGTTAAGTAAAACAAAAGTTTTTAAATTTTGATCGTAAGAAAGTATTGTTACTTTTAACAGAATAGTTCGATTTTGTTTTCCTATATCCGACAAAAACCACTCGTACGATAGCTTCAGTGGGCTTCGATTATTGAGCTATCATTAGGGTTTTATTGTCATGCAGATATCCCCTAAATGCGATAGATAGGGACAATAAGTTCAGTGATTTGACTGACGAAAGTTATTCTTTTTATAATCAATCTTCATACTTACTATAGTATATCAGAGTTTCACAAATAATGATTATTTATTTCCCGGGTTCAACCTTGAAGCCGAAAATATTTTGGTCAGTGATGGTCAATGTGTTCTCAATACACAATAAACAAGATATTGTCAAAATGACGCAAGGCAACACATCCAAATGATTTTCCGGCTCGTAGCTCAGATATGGCGATGGCGGTAAGGTTAGCAATGACATAACTCGATGTATTCAAATATTGTGTTCATTGACGCATGTAGGTGTCGTACTACATTCATAACATAGCTGTTACCAGTGACTTAAATTGATCGCAATTGGCACCTACAACTATTGTAACGACAGACAATAAAATAAATGGTTTGCATCTAATGTGAAAAGCACTCGTAAATAATATAATGGATTCATATTACAGCATCATATTTTGATAAATAGGATGTGATTGTGTATTTGCTACTTACTTACTACTAAGTACTACTACAACTTATTAACAAATTCCTGGCTTTGTTTTTCAGTTTTTTTATAATTTTTAAATATTAAAATACTGACTTATTTTACTTTGTCCCCTGGGTGGGGCAGAGGGCCGCTACAGTACTTTTCCATCTCGTTCTGTCTTAAATTTAAAATACTACAAAATGAAAATTAACTAATAGAAGTAAACTGCAGTCAAATACATATATATTGTATGTGTTTAGTAAGAGTTTAGGGTTGATTTTATATAGATGAACTTAATTATTGTACAAATGATATATCTTCTGTATTATATATCTAATTGCTATATACCAATCGTCTACCTCTCTTTTCAGAAACCTAGGCGACCGAGCTTCACTCAAATAAACACATAAAATGAAACCTAGCTAGATCGATTTTCAACCCCAAAACCCCCAACATATAAATTTTCATTGAAATTGTTGGGGCCGTTACCGAGATCCTAATTAAGTATACAACGTTCAAGGGACATATCCGTAATAAATCGAACCACAGGCTATACTAGATCAATAAAGCATAATGAAATTAAAATAACAGTCAAAAAACCAAAAAATAATTCGACATTCCCATATAAATCGCCCGGGCGGCTGCACACTTTTGTATGGAAATGAAAAATTTATTTTTTGTTTTTTGGCTGTTATTTTTATTTCATTATACTACAGTGATCTAGTATAGCCCGTGGTTCGATTTATTACGGGTCTGTCCTTTCCACGTTGTATATACACTAATTCCTCGTTTAAAGTAATAGGATAAAATTGAACATTTAAACTCATAAACGGTTTGGTTAACCAATATATATTTTTGCAAATAAAAATACTGGTGTATGGCAAGAATAAGTTTATTTTACATACATTTGGTTTAAGTATTTTATTTTGGAACAGAAGATTTTTTTCAAGATTCAAATTGGTTCGTGTATGGGTTGTACTTAGGAATTACTTTCTATAAATAATGTTATGTTAAAATGGCCTCCATTATGCAAGTAAGTACATACGTATTGCTAAATGACGATATGTAATAACTAGTTATATTTAATGATGATCAGGAAATCAAACGTTAGGAGGTTAAGTATCATCTCCGCGCGATCACATATTGCAAGAATCGCAACTGATGGATGTCTTATGTCAAAGAATATCTTGAATTGAGAAAAGCCCTTTTAGGTAGTAGGCGAACGTGCAAAGTTCATTAGAGAAATGAGGTATAGGTAGACTTTTTCTAGCACATACGTTACAGAAAGTTTTGTCCCAGATACTCGTTCGTTACTATTGCTGATGCTCTTTGCTACGGAAAGAATTTTATAAAAGATTATTTTCGTAGCAAAGAGCGGAAGGATATTATCAGACTTTCTGTTGAGCGCTGTTGTGAGGTGACCTGTGCCGTGCTACGAGATCATCATATAATTGTTTGTGTATAGTCCACCAGATAGTAATTTCAAAAGTTTCTTAAAAGCAATGGACCAGGTTCTTACGTCCTGTTCAACTAGTAAAAAGAATTTAATTGTTTGCGGTGATTTTAATTTTGATATCTTAGTACATAATCCAAAGAGCACACAATTCCTAAATCTTTTTAAGTGTTATGAATTAGAAAACGTATTTTTTGAGCCAACCAGAATTACAGCTACATCTGCCACTTGTCTAGACAATTTTTTTTAGTAATATTCAATATTGTGATAAATCTGTTATTAATAAATTGCCTTCAGATCATTCTGTGGTGTTCATGTAGCTTTAGTCGAAGAATCTACCAGCAACTTAAGAAAAGATAAGATCTTGTGTAGGCCGATTATTTCTAAAAACATAAAAAAACTTAGAAATAATTTAGATAACAAATTATTATCAGTTGTATATACAGGAAATAACCCTGATGACCATTTTAATAAACTATTTAGTACTGTTTCCTTTGAGTATTCTAAAACATTGAAACAAAAAAGAGTAAAGACTAGCTCAGGCATTTAATATTATTGTTAATTTAAGGACAAGTTGCATACAAATACCTTATAATAAATGTATCATTTTATCATTACCATCTATCTAAGCGAACGCAGGAATAATGCCCGAGCCGATAGTCATGTTACCCAATCGTTGTGACACTACAATTTGATAATACAGGTGTGTTTGCCATCGTTGCTATATTCTATGTTTGTTTTTACGTCTGTTGCGATAGTTTGCTTTGCGAAGAAAGGGCTGTGTGCTTTGAAAAAGTAAAAGTGTGGGCACAGTGTCTAATTTATTTTATCAACGGAAAGTCTGGTTGGTTTTGGAAATATGTGCTACTTACTCCTTGAAAAAAAGAACATCCAATGTTTATTTCCCAGTAGGTATCATCGACTTCTTTTATTTTATAGATATCCTACTTAAACGAGTGTATTGTCAATTGAAAATGGCTTTTTTAAATTGTCCTGGGTCTTGGGTGTTTATCAATGTATTAATTATAAAATATAGTATCGTTGAGTTAGTATCCCATAACACAAGTATAAACTTAATTTGGACCTAGCATTATCAGAGTGATTTGTGCCTCCGCGGTCCAGTGGTCAAGGCGTTTATCTTGTGATCCGGAGGTCATAGGTTCAAATCCCACTGGGAAGCATATTTTGTGAAAAATTGTTTCTAGTCTGGTTAGGATATTGCAGGCTTTAATCACCTGATTATCCGAAAAGAAAGATGATTTCGTGCTTCGGAAGGCACCTAAAGCTGTTGGTCTCGAACGCCATCTAGCGTTTGTACCTCTGCTCCTAGGCCAATGTGGAAAGCAATTTAATGTGCCTATTTGGACAAAATATCTTAAAGGAAAAAATAACTTTCTCTAACTAGGCTAACATTCATAAGAAGGAAGCTATTACAATATGATTATTTAGAAATTAAAAGCAATTTTATTATGATATAGTTTTATTGTAATATTCACGTAATATTGAGGCAACCGGATTCGCCGGCCCCAACCTAAAGGAAGCAGCAATCTGACTAATCAACTGTAAAGTTTTTTTTTAATTATTTGATAAAGGTACCGCCAAATTGACTCATTAGAAGTCTATGGATTTCTCAAACAATTATCTCAAATAAATCTTATATATCGACACTGATTATCATGATTTATAGGAAGTAAACCTGATTATGTATTGAGCGTGATTGTAGCAGAAGCTTTCTAATTTTTTTTATGCCATGAAAGATTTTTTTATGCAAATATCCTAAGGTTTTGACTGAAACCATAAATAATCCATTACAATTATTATATAGATTGAGAATATGGTCATTATATTTAACCGTTGTTACAGCAGAACTATTTTTATAGTCGTCTCAACATTATAATTATTCAGCTATACATTGGCCGACAAAAAATGGACACAAAACATGAGTAGAGGCGTTATTATATTAGATTGAAGTATAATGATGGGCAGTGTTTGTCAGTGCGCCTACGCATGCTTTGTTTGAGATGTATGGATATTTACATTGGGCGAGTTCATCGGGTGAGTTAATGACGAGGAATTATCTGGGAAATGGAGTGAACGAATTATAATCCCGAAGGTCCAAAAATCCATGTTCAAAACTATAATATAGATATAATATATGAAGTAATATATATAGTTTAATTAGTTCTTGAATACTCAAACTTATGAATATACTATAAAATATCCAAAACTCTCATTGTTGGCCTTTAGAATTAACATAATATACGAGTAGTCGGTAAAAAATAAATAAACTTATATAAAAAAAATACAAATACCTAGTCGATGTTAATTATTATGATAATATCGTGGTGTTTAACTCGTTCAGAGACTTGACCAATATAAAATATGGACTGAATTCTTTGTACTGACAATGATTTTGGCTGAATACTATTGTGATTGGAGCTAGAGCATTGATCTTGAATGAGTCAAGTTCACAAACATGTTTTCTATTTATTAGTATCTTAAGAGCTATTTAGTTTCAATTTGCTTCTTGATTTTTAAAGTTTTGATTATAATTAATGTGTGTAATAAGATACGATATTGATTTAAATAAATAATGACGTTGAATAATTTATATTTGATTAGAAAACCAACAAAAAACCTCTACACAGTGGTTACTACTTGATTTTTCTAAACGTACTCGTATGTGGTTTCAAGAATAGCTGCAAAAAATGTTGGTCGATATAAGATCTAGGCGTCACGTGGAGATGCACAGAGGAAAGCAAAAAACGACATTAAACGACCATCACAAAGTTAATTAGATTTGTTCTGAGAATACGTTCAGTAATTTATGGATATTCATTAATATCACAGAGTAATAATATACTATATCAATGCATTGTATAAGAGTGACCCTAGCTTGTTTTTGAGAGCACTTTGGATACTTACTTACCTACGGTATTGAATTAGGTAGGAGTTAGGACGCAGTTAGGTTTAATTTTATTTTTTTAAGATTATCTACTGCTAGGGCTAACTTAGAAGGTTCACCGGACAAGCTCTTTCTTTTTGTATATATATATCAAAATTATGTAAATTGTGTGTTACATAAAAAAATAATATTTTATTTATGTATCTGCTAGACCGATTTTCAAAACCAGGCCATAATGTTTTATCCTTAGTTTACATACATGTATCTGTATAAGTTAAGAAGTTTTATCTAGGCATATTACTAAATCTTCCAAACCTTGCAGAAAACGATGAGAATAATTAGTCTAAATAGAAAAGAAAGAAGAGAACGAAAAGCTCTGCTGTTAAAAGGATCTTGGATTTTTTCCTTAAAACAATTATGGCATTGGTATTTATTGTGAGAGTTTTTAGAAGACAGTATGTAGGTACACGGTAACAGGAAAATTAGGTTTGAACGGACATATGTTAGATATTTGTCAAAGTTGGACAAACTTGAGTCACATCCGTAATTGATAAGCGATCGTTTCGCAGAAATTTGTAAGACTCAAACCGGTTCACCTTAGATTAAAAACATACTGCTATTACATAACTAAACATTGTGTGCTTAGTCAGTTAGTTATGTTTAAATTGTGTCAAGGAAGATTCGAAGTTTTATGTCATATGCATTGTTAGCCGCAACGCTTTTTTTTACCAATATGTTAGTGGCCAATGGTGGCATTTTCCTTTCCAAGCTGTTAAGAGGAAACACTAAGGTCGAGTGAATTGAATAACAGGTATTTGTAAAATCTATTGCTGTCGCTCTGTGCCCAAAGAACAACCAAGCGAGTAAGATAGAGACAACTGCAGCTCGGACTGAAAATACATATGAAAAGTACATAAAATCAACGATTCGTAGTCTCCTGATTTCTCCTCCAAAATTAAACTGATTTAATATCTTTTTTTATAAAAAAAAAAATAAGAAAGGCCAAGCTAGAATTTTATCAAAATAGTCATAAATCAAAAAAAAGAAGACTTAAAACAAAAGACTAGAAAAGTCTGCATAGTGGATGAGGGTTGTTAAGGGAAGGGTTAAGGTTTTTGTATACATTTTAGCATTATATGATAGCTAATCGTAAATTGCTTAGGAAAAAAAGGGTCAATTACTCATTTTTTTTAACGTCGGTTGTCACACATCGGTTACGCGCGTCGATGTCGTTTCCTAGCTCACTCATAAATAAAATTATTTAATGAAAAATGGATATCAGAAAATATCTGTATCCATAAAATCTACTTACAACGCATGCCTTGACCTGGCTCCGAATGACCCGCAAACATTTCCCCCCGCATCTAACCGAAACTACAAACACACAATTGGTCAACAACTTAGTCGTCGTTTACTCTATCCATTAAGATTGTTTACACAGAAATGCTAAAGTATTAGCGGCAGATACCGTTCTGCTGTCTGTAAATAAACGTAGATCATTATTATAGAAAAAGATTTTAGCATATATTATTACCATTTTGAACAAGTATAAGAAACAAAAAATCCGTACCCATTGCGTCTTTGGCCATTACGGCAGTAAGACTCTGGAACGCGCTTCCCCAATCGCGCTAGCTTTAAGACATAGATGTTTAAGCATTTCTTGGCCGAGCTATAACAGTAGAATAAATAATGGCTGCATTTATTTATTTTTATCGTATATGTATGTATGTATATTGTATGTAATATATACTATTGTTTTTATCAACGTACATTATGTATTTTATGTATACTACACGTATTATCTTGCAACCCTCATTTTGACTCTGTATAACCCAAAGGTTGACTGGTAGACAACACTTTTAACGTTAAGTTTGCCTTTTTTTCTTCACCGTCCGATTTAGTCTCCGATTTGAAGTTGAGTTTCTTTTATTTCACTTTATTTGATTTTGCATTACTATTTCATAATCATCTACTTATTTTTTTTACTTACCTAATTACATACTTCAAATTTATTTTCTGATGAAAAAAAATCCCTAGAAAATATATAGGACAGAAGGTTTTATGTATTTCGTAGAAAATATTTGCTTTTTATTTAGCAATTTCTTCCATGTCCTTTTTTGTGAAAAAAATTTATTTCTGCGCTGTCTGGCAAAAGTATTACATTTAGCAACTTATTTTTGTTGGTATTGTTTGTAATTCTAAAGTTACTTATATGTCGTGGGTGCTATATAGCGTTATTCCGAGTTCGTTGCCTCCTGCTTTGTGTTCGATACGATCTTGACTCATCGTTTGTCAGTAGTTAGCCCCTTGATTTATTTGCTGATTCTAGTTAATGAACGTTTTGTTGATTATATCTGTAAAAACTTTCTGTGGGCTTGCAATGACCTCTTTTACAGTTTTTCGCTTACCTACTTATTATATCGCGTCTTCAAGCAAGCTCAGTATCCTGGTGTGAATACGCGCTTTCGCAAGTTAAGTGACACTGGTCGTGGTCCTCTTGGATGGGTGACCAGTAGCATAATTGTATGGCAGCCGGGACCAATGTCTTAAGGCAGCTTGAAAAATCTTACATCAATGTTGGCCAATGTTGACTCCCATGAAACAAAAAAAACACAAAGCGATATGAAGAAATAAAAGCAATGTAATGGTCAAGAATAAAGCTAGTAGTTCGCCGCGAACTTAGACCTCGCGATTTTTTATTAATATTTCAAAAACTACTGAACCGATTTTGATGCCCAACGAACTTGAAATTTCATCAAAATTGGACCATCGGTTCGGCAGTTATCGCGGAACAAACATACATACTTACATACACACAAACATACATACATACAAACAATGTGTTTTCGCCCCAACCTTGAATTATAGCCTTCGCACGCTTCGCTCGCTCGTTCAATAAAATAAAGAACTGTAGAATTTCAAGACCCATCATACTCCAGGCCGTACTACCACCTTACTTTGACTAATGACTTTGTCTAGGTAAACATTCCGAATACCTATTCAGAATGTGTGTCAAAACCCTAAGAGTACCTACTCTTAGGGTTTTGTCACTTTTATATAACATCAAAAAAAATATACTGAAACTATTTTAAGGGTGGATTCAGTCCATGATACTGAACAACTTTCCCCAGGGAACATATCATATATCGAAATATAAAAAATAATTTTGGCCTTCCATAAGTTGCCCGATCAGCTAATCCGAGTTTGCATGGAAAGCGAAAAAATATTTTTTATATTTCCATATATGTTCCTTGGGGTAAAATAGTTTTAGTATATTTTGTTAGACCCTATATAGTATTATGTTCCGGGTTTCGATTTCAAAATAATCGTTCGCATGAGATTGACCATAGTGGATATGGAGCAATTCTCGCATAATTATAATAAGCCATTATTGGCAATGCAAGACAAGAGCAGTTTATCATATCAATATATTATTATTAGATGTGTTGAAATCCATTGATATTTCGATATACTTCCCTCTTTAGCTTGAGGCAGATATAAGAGCGCATTCCATGTTTGGCCCAGCAAGGTGACTTGTCGAGTTGCCTAAGAACATGGATTGCTACTTAAACCAATAAACTGGCTTTTAGAATAATTATAGCTATACATATATCTGTTTGGCATTATTGTTCTGGTTGGTGGTTGTTTTATTTTCATGTCACGTTTTGATTTGGGTTTAAATACTAAGAAGCACAATGACAGCAAATCTGCATTGTCAGTGGTATTTTAATATGGCACATAGCAGTTTTGGTAAGTTAAAAATTATAAATGGCATGTTTAATAACGAATTCAGCAGTTAAAACTAAGCAGTAAAATAAACAAAAATTAGTAATAAAAAATAATGAACTGGATCAGTGAATATATAATTGAGCAGGAAAATAATTAAATGGGCAGTAAAAAAAATTGAACGAGCGGTTCCTAACCTAGTAAAATGAATAGAACTAGTAATATGATAAAATAACCGACTAATTGTTTTTTTTTTATTACTGTTCATGTGTGACTGTCGCAACAATTAATCATCCGCCATTAAATTAAATAACTGCTCAATATCTTTTCCAACTGATCATAATAACATCTCGAATATTTAAATAACAGCTCAAAAAATTTGTTCCCTTTTAATATGATCATATCTCATATGTGTATGTCTCTTTGAAATGATTCTCTGAAATTGTTCTCTGAATGATAAATTCAGGGAACACATTTATTTTAGGAGTTTATACGGTTATAACGGTATAAATAATAAATGCGTTTGAACAAATTCAAAAATCAATCAATAATTTGTATTTTCCTCTATTATAATAAAATGCTTTCAACATGATCTGTTTTCCTAAAGTCTAACTGTAGATTAGCATTAAGCCCGCCTTTTGTACCATTGTGGTCAATCAAAATTTATTAAATTAAAAATAATTGATTTCATTAAATATTCTTTCGTATATTTTTTCATTTTAATATTACATTATACAAAATTTGAATGAAGAAGAGATTGGAAGAAGCTGTAAGTATATTTTGATATATAGAGTATTTCAACAGATAAAACACAAAGAATATAGACGGATAAAATACCTTAAAACAACAATTCTATGTAAAAAATATTCCAAGTAAGTCAAGTAAACATTCTACTAATTATATCTGCTTGTTTTGACATTCCTGCGAGCATCGAACAACAGCAGCCATTAGCTCTGTTTGTCTAGAACACGGCGATTATTTAAATGTCTACGTTATTATACTAACTAGAGCCAGTTAAGGCTATTAAAATGTAAACACATTCCTACCTAGTAGGTACATACTTATTGGATATTTGTTTTAAATCCCTGACGAAAAAGAGGGGTGTTGGGTAAGTTTCACGTGTCTGTGTATCTGTGTGTATGTATGTCTGTCTGTGGCATATAGTTTTTGATCGAAAGCTTTGTCTGTCGAAAATCTGTCTGATGAAAATCGGTTCAGCCTTTCATTCAAAAGTTAGTGGAGATGAATGCTTGAATGTCGAATGTTTTTTAATTTGTCTGACAAATAAACTTGTTAGTTTAATAAGTTTGCCATTAATGTTAGTTTAGCTATATATGCAATAATAAAATTGCAGGCTCTATACAAAAATGTATTGCTGGCGTAATTTGTTCTAACGCTAGGATTTATTTATTTATTTCGTTTTGTATTGTACTCGCCAATTACCTCTTTCTTCCCATTTACTCGTACGGGACTACTGTAAGATTATCTTTAGAAATAAGTAGCACCTAAGTACTGTGTTTTCTTTTTTATAAATGTATTTTTTGTAAATTTTAAGTTTACTTGAACCAATAAAATTAAATCTGATCCGATCTGTCTAAAAAGTATATGATACAATTAACGTTTGCAACCATTCGATAATAACTCATAAGATTTTCCTCATGAAGCAAATAGCCAAAAACGAAAACAAATGGTTGCCTCTCATGCACGTTTCATGACAAAAATAGAATTAGAGTATTGAGATGAATGTTCTTTGAGAAAAGTCATTGAGTACCTATCACAAATTGAATTATTTTGTTGACCGTGTATCATTTGTCTTCAGTTTTTACGTAGGTATAGGTAGTTAGTATCACAAACGAGTATCTTTTACCAACGCATTGGATCCCAGGACCTTCGTCGATGTCTGGTGACCGCAGAAGGCCTTGTCTTTGTTTTTGCTACTCCACTACTCAAGCGAATCCAGCTGATTTGTTTGCCGTCAGTACGACATCTATATTTTATTGTTATAGTGCTGCTTTGGATATTAAGTGACTTTAGTTTATTAGGATCGCTGTAGTTGTTGATTCTAAACAAAAATGATTAAATAAATAAACCTATATCGTCTCACTGCTGGGCAAAGGTCTTCTCCATTTCTTTCCAAGACTCTCTATTTAAAGCCGGTTCCATCCACTGTTTTTCGTACTTTAGGATATTGTCACTTCATTTTGTCCTTGGTCTGCTTCGCTTGCGTCGCCCGCCTTAGGGTTACCACTTTGTAGCCATATATAAGTAGGTACAATCGGCAGACGTGGCCCGCCCAGTCCCACTTAAGCTTTGCAGTTTTGCGGCTACATCGACGAAAGAAAAATTAAGCAAAGAAAAATTAATAACATTCTTTGATCTATTTCATTGTAAGGGGAATATCCATTGATTGGCGTCAGTCAATAAGCATACATAATTGAGGCGTTTTCTCTTTAGCATCCAAGCTAGAATCTTAAACATTCAGATTTTGCATTAAATTAAAAGTACCTATATCCTTTATAAGAAAACGTATAAACAAATATTCTAAACCAAATAATCCCTCGTAACTAATGTCAATGAACATACTCATGGTTGGTGGCCAACGAAATAGATTCACACCGAAGATACGCGACATGTTTTTTGATACGCCATCTGCTGACGTGCTGTCGTTATTCCCGTCACGTCCCCGTGTCGTGGTCGTATCGTCGCCAGTGTCGAGGCTATGACTGTGAACTGCGAAATACACGTACATGGAGAATTGCGAAGGCCACGCAGTTGACATTTGCTCCGTATTAGGAATAATAATGAGACACGCGGGTTAAACTCGGGCGGTAAAGATGAAAATTAAAATAAGTATGTATAAGATTTCCTAAATCATTTAACCTACTAAGTTACAACTACAAAGCAACTAGAATTCTTACCCATGTAATGAACATGACATATCAACTTCTTTGTCATAAACACGTCATGTAAGAGTCGGTAATTTTAAATACTACGTATAGCCTTGTCCGTACAATATGCTATCAAAGCTATGTAGTATGTACATAGTTTAAAATTACCGACTACCGGAAAAAAAGGTGACACATTAGTGTTAATTAATTAACATTATATTTCAATTAAATTATTACTTTTAAATAAATAAAATTAGTGCTAATTAATTAACACTAATGTGTTACTAAAAGTAGAAAAGGACTTATTTGCCCCCATAGATTCCCATAGGTCCCAATCTATGGGACCAAATAAGGCATGCATGCATTTTCACGTCTTTATCTCTAATGGGGCAAACAGAGCATTTTGGGTCTTGCGGCTGTAAACAGACTAAAGCCCAGGGCCGCAAGACTCAAAAGCCACTTTTAGCGTGGTGGTCGAGAAGGTGGAAAGAGGAATCAAAATAGTGAGGGGTTGCTAGTCGCATCGCCTATTATCATGACTCACATTTTCGCCCATTCCCTCGATCGGCTTTTACGATCTGCGCAGGAAGAGAAGCAGCTGGTACATTCAAAGTCTTTTCTTGTTTCCCAGACCAGCAAGGAAGAATAAGCCAAATAAACAAATAAGCTCTTCCAATAAGATTTGGATTAATTAGGCCCAAGCCCAAACGTATTGCTCATGCAGTCATTGCACTGTTGTGTGAATTTTAAATATTGCCCAATCGTCTTTGAGTAACAAACATTAAATGAGCACTGACAAATAGCCCCATTCGAATTAAACAGCCATAAAAGACGTGGGGTTCGCTATCCGTCTCTTTATTGTCTTTACTGTAAACCCAGGCATTGATTGAGTTCACAAGTTGATTTATTAATCCACGAGATCTCGACTTGTATAGGTCTCAGAAACGAAAAATAAAAATATACCTATTAAATTTCTTAAAAATTTAAATATAGATAAAAACACTACTTACACTAGTGTGTAAGTAGTGTAGTCACTACCTAATAATTTGCAAATAAAAAGGCCGGGTAGTTCTTTACCCTGCGGCAACGTGCCCAAAAAGCTGGCAGCATTGCCACGTTGTATGGCAAATATTAAGTCTTCATAAACTTTTAATAAATTTGAAATCTTATTTTTCTTTTTGAATCTTTGGAAACTCAAACAAAAACAATGTTTTCAAGATACAGTTATGTTTCTCTCAGCATGGTGAAGGTCTAAACTAAACTAAAGTAAAGTATCAAGTTGACATCTTTGATATGGATATAATGTTACAAGGCCATGAATTTTATAGTTACTGTAAAAAAGGTAAGTTTGTCAGTTTTATTGCGACATGTTACTATCCTCAATATGTCCATGACACATTTGTTTATTTATAACATTTTTATTGACACTTTTCCTTTGATTCCTTTTTCCACCTATGCACGCTCAATGTTACACTGAACGTGGCTTTGCAGCCCTGAACTCTATTGATCCTGTCAGGGATAAAGTAGGAATTATGTATCTGTATAACTCTGTGCTCTATAAGAGCTTTTTTAAATGCTTCATCAACATCATCATCGGAGCGTATTGTTGCATCCAAAGCGGTCATGCTACAAAGCCCGGGGTCCGCTACCTAAACCTAGGTGACTTTACGAGATTATTGGTTTTTACGCAGAGCCGTCTTACCTCCGTAACCCAAAGGATAGACCAGAAACAAACGCTAGATGACGTTCGGGATCCACAGCTCGTGCCTTCCGTAGCACGGGATCATCATTCTTTGTTTAGGGGTAATCTGGTGATTCAAGCCTGCATTATCCTAACCAGACTGGAAACAACTTTTTACAAAGTATGCTTCCCAGTAGGATTTGAACCCACCACCTCCGGATCACAAGGCGAACGCCTTGACCACTGGATCACGTATAGTGAATTATTTTAATAATGTGATGATTTATTCTCCCATTTCCTTTAATTTATCGCTGTCTATTTTTGCTGACCAACTTGGCTCGAAAGTGTCAAAATCATCGTGCCATTTCTTTCTCAGCTTTCCTCTAAAGACTCAATTTAAAACAATCTAAACCCTTTTAACCCAGTATTCTCGTTTTAGAAAAACGTGTTAAAGCTACTAACCTACAAACCAAGTATTCAAATAGTCAACATCTCACGCTGTACCAAAGTTTCCCACGTGTGATAAGCATTTCTGCTCATCATAACTTGATCCCTATCGTGACTGGGATCAAGAGAGTCTGCAAAGATTTTAGAGGTCTACCTTGTCTGGTCAAAGGTGAAAAGTTATGCAGTTAATAGACTCAACACGATGCCTTGACAAAATGTTTGCGTAATGAAATGATGTAACGTTGTAATCATTGAGTGCTGCTGTCTGTAACAGGCAAAGATGATGTTAAAGGAATTTTCGCAAAAAAAAAACACTTTTTAATCTATGTTTATCACTTTGCACTTTTATAAATGTAATTGTTTTTTTTGGTGCAATAAATAATTTTATGTTTTTAATTTATAAAATGAAAACCAGTCATGTGCTTAACATTAATGATTTATATAACGTTCGCGTTAAGTTTGCCGGCCCGTGGAATGCGCGAACGCGTATTAAGTTCGCATACAAGCTCATGAAAAACCTGGTTTAAAGGATCTACCTAAAAGTAGATAAAAAATGATAATCCTATCTATACAATAGCGACTGCTTTCATTTAGTAGAGACAACATACGAGTATTGCTGTATGAGGTCAAATGTTAAATAAACTTTTAAAGATCTACGATATCAACACTCCACGACATCTATGTACGAGTATGTAGATTGTAGATGAATACAAATTAAGCACTTGTATTTTGACGGATGGTGAAGCAATGCCGAGGAATGTTTACAGTAGATGAGAGGATAATGACAGCCGGACGAGCCAGTCACGAGCCTTATGTAACCAAGGGACCAAATGTCAGGCGTAGACCCTTCACCGCCCAACGTACACCTGCATCTTCGAGGATTTCCAGACAATCGTAATATAACTTAATGAAGACTTTTATATTCAGAATGAGATAGTGATTATCATTGAATAGGTTAGTATCCTGAGTCAAAAATAAAATAATTTCATTTTAAGAGAAAAGTCCACACGCACCTTTTTGCTAATTTGTTGCAGCAGAACTACATATTAAATAAATAAATAATGTGTTTAGTTTATCTTTAAGCGCCTATTGCTAATTAATTTATTTTTGTTTTTCCTTAAGGTTGATTGGTATATGTGTACTGGTAATGCATTAGCATTAGGTCCACCTTGTGTATAATTGTACATGGTCAATAAAGATTTAATAAATAAATAAATTAATCACATCCATTTTCAACGAGATTTTAGATTTATTAGTGCAGAAAAACCGATATTAAGAGAGCTCGGCATTTTGATACAAAAACCACAAAAGCCTCCCGGGCAATTTTTTTTGGAATGTCGTTTATTTTTGTTTTCTGATTGTTATTTTAATCTGTACTTACTAATATGTATTTGATATGTATTTGTGACCATAGTGGTCTGGTACAGCCCGTAGTTCGATTTATTACGCATATATCCCTTACACGTTTTATACTAAGCAATACTTTAGCCATTTTGGTTTACTTTAGAAGAAATTAAATAAATGTATAGCATTTTTTATTATTGTACGGACAAAATACCTTACTAATATATGATTTAAAGAATCTGAAGTCTGTATAACATTATAAACATACATTTCGGTAGACCACACGCGTGAAACGACATGTGGAATCATTCGAAACACAAGCCATACGACTGCCAGCTACATAATGCGAACTAATAATATTACATTGACTTGAACTAAGTAGTTTGTAATAGCGAATGTAAGGTTTATTATGAAATTTAATCAATAAAGTATCGAAGAAAAAGAATAGTAGTTTGTAGCTTTTGCACCAAAAACAATTAAAAATAATGACCTTTAATAAATGACATATTTATCCTAACTACATTGAATAACATTTTGACTTTAACAAGGTGTCTGATTTAACTCATGTTACAATACAATGAAGTTGAAAATCAAAGCCGTACAATATTTTTATAGGGTTTTTAGGCATTCAAGATGCGATAATAGAGTACTCAAATTTTATAATGAAATAAGAAATGGTGAAAAAGAAAATTGACTTTGACTTCTTGGCCTCGGTTTTTTATTATTTGCTTTTTGATGAGGATTGCCAAATATTGTAGACACTAGACTTAAAACTTCAGGGGCGTCCACAAATACACTCCATCATGTTGAGTTTTTCGCTTCCCGTTTCACTTCGCTCCAGAATAAGAAGATTATCAAGACTCTCTTGACTTTGTCCAGCAGTCTGTTTGGTGTAGTCACAGGTGTAGTCGATTTTTTTCCTTTTCCTTGGAGATAAGTATCAATCCGCAGCATTTTAAGGTACACTTCGCCGACGTTGACGGAAAAGGGATGTACCAGCAGCAGCACATGTATATTGCCAATGTTGAAAGTATTGAAACGCTTTGGGAGCAGGTCCAAACACATAATTTTAAGGCATATTTTTTGGGACGTTCAGTAATAAACAGGGCAATGAAGCCAGAATCCGGTACCCGCTTCATACTAAATCATACTAAATCACAACAACTAATTTTAATGTTGCAAATTCGGAAAAAAATATTTCGAAATGATAAAATTCTAAATACAGTACCTAAAAAAGTAAAAAGTCAAAATAATTTATTAATCTTTGGACCTTTGTATCACTTGATAATTGTATTTTTTTTTTCTTTTGTCATCATAAAAGTTGTTGACGTTTAGATCATTTACTTACAGCTAAGTTTATCTGTGGTTTAGTGCCACTTCCTAAGCGCAAGTGCAGAAGAAACGGCAACAAACTTCACTGCAGCATTTTCTCAAAAACGTAAACTTACAATCAAAATGATATTAAAATTAGATATGTGGGAATGCATTGTTATGTCATAGTAGGTTAGGTATATTACCTGTGTGGTTACAGGTAAGAATAGAACCACTCTATCTCTTCCTGTGGATCTCGTAAGAAGCGACTAAAGGACTAAGCTTGTGCTTAGTATCACATCTCGTGCTACAATTGCATTTCTAAGGAGGGTTAATGTCAGGCGGCGGCCGGTTGTAAAACTATAGCCAAATCATTTAAAGTGTTCCGGCTATTTCATCTCCATTTTACAAGGTCTTTGGCATCCTTGGGGACCATTGACATGCATGTTATATTTGGAGAAGAAGAAGCGGGAAAGCGCACCCTGGACTCCATAGCAGCACAGCTGAAGATGCAACCGGGAATGCGCTTAGACGAAGAAGTAGCAAGTTATGTCATAATTATAAATAAGAATTATGTCATAAGTGAAATTAAAAAGAATGTCAATTTGTAAATGTATGTACCAAATATACCAAAATTATGACATTTGTGAGTGTATTTTTTTGTTAAGAATAATAAGAATAATATGATACGCCTCATAATAATATGACTGACGTGAACAAAGTACAAATATTGACGAAAAACCGCACGAAAAACATTTGGCCCCTATATATCAAATAACATTCATAAAAGGCAAACACCTAAAGAAATATTGTTTTGTCGCGACAGGTAGTCCAATATGGGGCTTTGCACACGAAACGTTTTTTTAGAAAAGTCGCCTGGTTGGGCTCATATTGGTACAGCCTGCCAAATTCGATATTTTTCTTGTATACACGGCCCATAAATATCGATTCCGAAGACTCTATTGTGCAGTCGAATTCTCATAAATTATTCAACGATTCGAATCTGATATCGACAAGTTTGGCGAGATTTCGTAAATCGATTGAGCTTGCAAATGATCATTTGTAATCAGAGGTTGGGAGTCGATAATATTTTATTTTATCGATATGTGACAGTGACCGATATGTGTATTTGGAACGGCCTTTTACTACGAATTGCTTTTCTTAGTTCTTACGATGACCATACGATAAAATATACTGCTTTTTATTAATGTGAAATACTGAATTAATCAAGTTTATTGAGATACAGCAAGATTTGCTTTGATTGATTGGAAAGTGACTTCCGGCCTAGAATGGGACCACTTCATCTCTTCCTGTGGATGTCGTAAGAGGCGACTAAAGGAATAAGCACAAAGATCTTGTGCTACAACTGCATTCCCAAGGAGAGTTAACGTTGGGTGGCGGTTGTAAAACTTTTCGCACAAATGCATTCCCGAAGAGGGTTGACGGCAAGTAGGCAGCCGGTTGTAAAACTTTTTCGGCTATTTCTTCTCCACTTGGCAAGGTCTCTGGCTACTCTCTGGCATCATCATTTGGTAATATACATATACGGGTACATATAAAAAAGACGAAGTAGGAAAGCACACCCCGGGCTCCGAAAAAGCACAGCTGAGGATGTAGCCGGGAACACGCTAAGATGGAGATTAAGATACAGAGAGATGTGATTAAAAAAAACATACAATACAATACTTATTTGAATACGGGAATTCTCGTCCTTCATATTTATTTGTCGTTCAGTCCAGTACCGACCTATCATTTTAATTGCTTTATTTCAAATATTTGAACTAGATTTCAGATCGTTTTACCGTGCTGCATAAACATAAACCAAAAGTAATTATTAACTCACGATTCCAAAATAGTTGACACTGATTCAGCGTCCATATTCATTGCTTCCAAATTAACGCTACAACCTTCACGCTTAATTAGTTCTATGAATCGTGCAATTAAACTTACTGGGAGGATGCTTAGTTTCGCAAGCGAGAATCGAGCATGCACTCCTACGCATGTATTTGTGAGAACCAGTTGTAATAGGGACACGCCTGGACAGACCTTTCTGAATACCAACACCTGAATTCTTATTACGAAATTGCGATAAGCGTGTAATTGCTTTTGTTTCATAGCAATAGTGCTGCGCTCATTCATAAGTTTGTCGATAGTCGTGAGGTTATCTCGCGTGATTACTTTTGTTTGTGCTATTGATATAGAGATCGTGATCTTGTTTATTTAATTGAACGTGAGAGTATAAAAAGTGGCTGTAAGTATGTCCTATGTTCTTATTAAGTTTATTTTAGAAACACAAAAAAGTAAAAAAAAAAATGGAAGCCGGTCCATCAGGTTTGATAAAGAAGCCTGCTAGTATAGAACAAAAACAACAAACAATTAAATCGAAGAAAGAGAAAGGCGATGCTAAAAAGGGTTTTGTATCAAAAACTACGTAGAGCTTAGTCATACATCACTTTTATTCATGGATTAGGACCAGACTCCACTGAAGCTGAGCGGAGCTGTGCTGTTTTTTAAAACAAATACGATTTTGTAACTGTTCTTTTCCGTGTGTGCAAGTGGTCAAAACTGGGGCATCTATCTGACAAAACTTAACTTACAATATCATACAATGATGTAAGCCAGGACCAACGGCTTTACGTGCCTTCTGAAGCACGGATCATCTCGAGAAAACTCTTTGCCATTTGTGATTTGTGTATTTGTGCGAAAAGTTTTACAACCGGCCGCCGCCGGACGTTAACCCTCCTTGGGAATGCAATGTAGCACGAGATGTTTGTGCTTAGTCCTTTAGTCGCCTTTTACGACATCCACAGTAAGAGATGGAGTGGTCCTAATCTAACCCGGAACCACACTGGGAGTTTGTTTTTTATACAACTAACTAGGCAAATAAACATAGGCCCACCTGATAGTGATTGGTTGCCGTAGCCTATGGATACATGCAACAACAGGAATACCAAACGCGCGTTGTCATGGGAGTATCTTAGATAGGTACATATGTACATGCTATGAACTAAGTATTTATTAGGTAAGTACGTATTTTAAATAGAACCGTGTTTCAAAGTATCCATTGCAAGAATTCATTTAGAGCGTTTTTTCAAAGCACCATGGAAGGTGGACAATATGATATAAGCCTTGTATTTAACTTGGGTCTGAGCCAGCAGCAACTTCTATTAGGACTACGTTGTTAGCAAGCAAGTAGATAATGAGGCTAATGCAAGTAGCCAAACGGTGCAGAAGTCTTTTATACAAAATAAATTAAACGATTTAGTATACATTATTCCTTTTCTTCGTAACGACTGGTACTTTAACGGTGATACCGTAGTTTGGTCTATTGTGCACATTTTAGATGTTACTGTGTTTATAATGGCATAATTTAATGTAAAAAATCAAAATGGTCTCTGTCCTCATTTAAGCGAGGAGGTCGATGGCCCAGCAGGCGTACACATTTATAGCGCTTACACATATCAAGCAACCCATTGACATGGTTGACTCTTGGAATGGTAACCACAAGTGGCGTAAAAATACTTCGAGCTCCTTCATGCTTCAGAAGACACGTGAAGACATTGGTCTCGGCTGTAATCAATAGATAGCAATCATCCAGCTGTCACCTGAAGTATGAGGTGCTTTAAATATTGCCAATATTATGATTACAAATTGCAACTTAGACGAATTGCTAATTAAACGAGTTGCATTTTAGAAGTTTGCGACCATTCCATACTAACTCGTATGGATCAAATGGTCGCAAACGCAAATAGTCTTTGTAGAAACTCGTCTAAAACGCTCATTTTCTAAATAACATATCGTTATAATAAGAAGTGGTCTTAAGATTAATCGATATAAACCGAAACTTGTTTAAGTAAAAGGCGATCTAAATTCTATCAATATTATGACTACTTGCAACTTAGACGAGTTGCTAATTAAATGATTTGCGTTTTAGACGAGTTTTTACATAGTCTTTTTGTGTTTGCGACCATTTGATACTAACTTCTAATAAATGAGTCACCGATCCCAGGAGGTTCTCAGACTAATGAAAGGATAACGATGTCTTTAGGCAACTTGAAAATACTAACACCAGTGTTGTAAACACACGAGTAAACATCATAAAAAACAAACCTTAAAAAGAAACACGAAAACATAAAGTATGTAGAAACATTAATTTATTTATCTTAGGTGTCAGGTAACAGAACAGTGTCAATTTGTGTCGAATAAAGTCAGTAGAAGAAAGTATAGCATTGGACACCTGGACAGGTTTCCTTACTCGGTCAGAGGTCGGCTAAGTCATCGCTGCGAGGTCTTATACGGCAGGGAGGCTGGCCATACTTAGTTCGCTATTTAGCAGCTTCTTACAGATAATAATACTGTGAGTGAAACTCGATGGTGATACTTTATCTTGAACTGCTCTGTGCTTCAGAAGGAACATTTAAGCAGTTGGTTTCAAGAATTACCAATCAAGATTTTTATTTTATTTGTATCGCCAAATTGCGACAATTTAGTATTTCAAACACATAGGACACCGAAACTGGTTAGCAAAAAATTGTAGCGTTAAAAACGGAACTTTCATTCTGTTAATGTTATATGTACTTACCTCTTCTCTTCGTCGTCTAAGCGCGTTCCCGGTTGCATCCTCAGCTGGGCTGCTGCGGGGCCCGGAATGCACGTTCCTGCTTTTTCTTCTCCAAATATAACATGCATGTAAATGGTCATCCAAGGATGCCAAAGACCTTGCATAATGGAGAAGAAATAGCCGGAACCGTTTAAATGATTTGGCTATAGTTTTACGACCGGCCGCTTGCCTGACGTCAACCCACTTTGGGAATGTATTTGTGCGAAATGTTTTACAACCGGCTGCCGCCCGACGTTAACCCTCCTTGGGAATGCAATTGTAGCACGAGATGTTTGTGCTAACCAACATCTCGTGTAATAATAAAGGACTTAGCAGTCCTTTATTAATATATGTACCTACTTACCTAATAAATATTTTTAGCGCAGAATGTTTTGTAAGTGTGACGAGACCCTTATGTTTATTCCTATTCATCTCCATAATCGATTATAACTGGGTTGTTTGATTCGAGTATAAGAAGACTGGGTGACATCAAACCAATAGATAGACGTTCAAATGTTAGTATGTTTATTCATCAATTTATCGATACCGTTGCTGTGACACTCTTGACCAGTTTTGTAGTAAACTTTATTTTCGGTGTTCTTAGATATGCTAATTGAGTGCCGAAATCGAAATATGTATGCTAAATCGTTTGCTCAAATATACTCGAGCTCCTACATTGTCGAGAGGTGAAGTAAGCATTATTTTTGTTAAGCTAATAGAGCTGTGTATGTGTATAATTTATTGCTTTGATATTAAAAATCTATGAGATGAGATAAAAACAAATCTGCCTTAAATTAAAAAAAGAAACAAAATACATCCCTGATTTTTTTCAATAAAAGTGGCAATAAATCCCATAAAAAATCATATTAGGTACATTGTTATATTATAATAATAGAGTTCCGTACATACCACAAAAGATAAAAACGGAACCTTTATAGGATTACTCACTTGTCTGTCTGTCAGTCTGGACCTGTTGAGTTGAAATTTGGTACACTTAAGTGAGTCGGGACCCAAAGACGGACGTATAACGTAAATAAATGCATTTCAAAAATGGGGGCCACTTAAGAAGAGTAGATAAGAAATAAAAAAAATATTGTGAACTATATCGTGTGACATAAGTAAGTATATCAAATGAAATCTTGACCGGTTTATTTATTTAAAATTAACCTAGCTACATGTATGTAAAATTGCTTGTCAACTGTTTGAGAAAAGCTTTAATATCACATGTAGAAGCTCATGAAAACAATAGTGGTTGAAGACATGAGAACTTTTTGGGATTCGTACTTGTTATTTGACCTCCTATATCCATTGTATTTTATGGGTATGTGGTACAAAAAAAAGTGTGAAATTTTCTTTAGCTCTTCGTTTAAGCTAACATTGCCGTCGACTTATTTAATGTCATGTTTCAATTCAAAGAAGTATTAAATATGATACTTATATAGCTAGCGATTACCAGCAGTAGATTTAGAATTACAATGACGCCTTAGAATGTCGACTTAGTTTTGTCAAATATTATTTATTTTTCAATATAAGATTTTTTGTAAAGAAAATCGTCACTTTTCATTACTAACTTTTATTGTAAAACTCAACGCTTCTAGTTGTATCCACTTAATATTTGTAGTTATGCGTACACTACGACCAATAAATAGGTTCAATATTAGATACACAAATTGATAGAAATTCTCACAATGTCTATTGTTTTTATTAAAAAATAGAGTAAAGCAAAATCCTGTTTCACTCAGCGCTCGCAAAATCTATAAATCCATATGTATTTATGAACAAATAAAATATCAAATTGAAAATCTTGCGAGCTGAAGGTATTGTAGAATATTCCCCTGTTTACGTGGTGTCAGCACAGGTTAGTCACGGTATCGTCGCCTATGTTAATGTCTACTTATACAGTCGACAACTCGACGCCAAGCAAGGTCGACTTCATAAGACATTAAACTATTTTCCTGCAGTAAGATGAAAATAAGAAGAAAATACCAAACAAAATTAAATTTCGGAAATATTAGGCCCAACAAATATTTAAAATGTTTTTGCTAAGTTAATTTATCCATTATTATTATAAATGGAAGTATTAATTTATCGTATACTCTCTTGTACCCGTCGTTATTCCAGTGAGATCCACCCCCCCGCCCCCAGATTGAGGTTAGATGGTATAACAAATCGTCTAAAATAATCTTTAAAACATGTTTATAATACCTACCTCTTCCTTCTTTATATGTATAATATCTATTTGCAAAATATTACCTAATAAAAACTAAATGAATATAAGTCGAAGACCAAGAAATGCCTGCCAAATAGTTAAAATGCAAAGCAAGGCAACAGTTTCAAAACATAAGTAAACAACCACAAACAAATCAAAACGATAAAACGACAAATTAAAGCAGTTTAATCCGAAGTTAAATAATGTTTAGAGGTGGCTTGGGTGGTCCTAATTCCAATTCATCGTCGCATCTTTCTAATACATACAGTTTGAATCACGAATACACGATAATTATAGCCATGTCTTCATTCTAATACTGGTTTTTGTTTAATACAATTTGATTGGGCTTGTTTCTTGTTTTGATGTTGTGGTATCTTGAACAGCTTGTCCCGGAGCCGCGATGGAATGGGTAATATGGATACGCAAAATACTATTAACATGCATATATTTTTGACTAGTTCACTTTTTATGAAACTTTTGACTATTTTTTTAAATAAATTGCTGCACTATTTTATTTAGAAACATACAACATAAACAGATTAAAACTTAACTTAGCTAAAGATATTTAAGTAGATTTCTAACACAACATGACGTAAGCCTGATAATAAGGAAAGCTTATGGCTCTATGCTGAGGCTGAGCCTTATTGAGAACCAATTCTTTTAATTAGGTTTTAGTTTTCATAATAATGCGAAAACTCGTAAAACATTAATTATTTTCAATATCAAATCCTTAGTCATTGGCATATAAGAGTTGAATTGACGGTATTTTATTAATTTCAAAAATCTACCGGCGTGATTGATTATTAATTTCGAAGAGGTGGACACTTAAAATTTGATGTGACGGAAAGTTTAACAAATTGCACTATTTGGATACAGTCATTTATTTGTATAAAAGTGAGTGAGACTTAATGAGTTACGTCATTTACAACATATTAAGATAGATTATGCAAAAATCAGAAGTATAAGATTTTTTACATTTATTTACGGTAAGTCGGGTTTTAGTCTTAAAACATTGTTGGACATTGACGTGGACATTGACATGGACATTAACGTCTATAGGCGTATTGTGTCCTACAATGTGTTAAATATTATTCTGTAATACCTATACCTATGGACTTCCCTACAAACGCACGATTAGCTGAACTTCAAAATTCAAAACGTAAGGTCTACTTTTTTTCTTTTCGCCGATTTATTATGAAATGTAAGTAATTATGAATCTCAATATAACAATATGCGCAATGGGTACAAAAATCCTGTATACGAAGATATATATATTTGATGAACATATACTATTTTCAAAGATTTTTTTCTTCCAAGCTGGTCTGGAAATGAAGAAAAATAAATTCAATGCTTCTCTTCCCGCGCATATCGTAAAAATTGATCAAGGGAATTGGCAAGAATCTAAATCATGGTAATGCGGCTAGCAACCCCTCACAATCCGCTAATTTCCAACAAGTCAAATCAAACACTTTTTTCTAAACGTCAAAACAAACATTTTCTATGAGATTTGTATGAAATATCGGACTGTGACGTCATAGTTTTTTAGAGTCAAATAGCGCTCTTAATATCCGTTTTTCTGCAATAATAAATCTAAAATGACGTTCAAAGTGGATGTGATCAATGACAAGTGACATTATTTTGTGACGTTTTATTCTCATATCAGTACCTTAGAATATATAATAGTATTATGTATAATAGTATTATGTATAATATTCTAAGATCAGTACCAAATAATTTATTTTTGACTCAAGAAACTACCCAATTTGCTTCCCTTTTTCCATCTTTACGCCCACCATCACCCTAAACGTGATCTTTGGGTCCTACGGCCCTAAGCTCTGTCTTCCTCGTTAGGGTTCCCTAACGAGGTAGACACAGCTGTAAGCTGTATGTATGTATGACAGTGGATCTGTATGTTTTCTTTATCTTTTCAGTGCCCAAGTGATGTTCTGACATGCCGATCGCAGCGCTATCACGGGAGACGCCTCCCGCGTCACCTCCTCTCCAGCCCACGTCGTACGAGGAAGCTCTGGCTACCGTATGTACCTATTTATTTTTAGGTTCCTACTACATATATCTGAAGCAAGAAGTAATAAGCTTCTTGGTATTTGGGACACATACCAACACAACAGTATTTAATACAACGATCAGGTGCGACCATGTATAATTTAGTCTCACCTATGAGATGGCTCAGCCCAATATTACCTTGATGTTTTAAATTAGCGTGCCAGACAGGAAACTCGAAATCCACATATAGGGTTTAGACTTGCATTTTCTTACATCTGTTTAAGTAGATTTACTAGTTCAATGGAGTCTTTTTCGTTAGATTCCACTTTTGGATTCTATTTTCTATTTAGGAAGCCAGTAGGTATTTAGGTCCTTAGATGTTAGAAACTTTTTTCATTCGATCCCAAAATCAAAATTAAGGGTACATCAAGAACAATTAGATACTTAAAATGAAGTTAAGTATTATCATAAGGTACGGTACATTATTGCTCTTTAATCATAATAATGATTTATTTGTGAATTGATTGACTTGACCTAAAGCTAAAGCCATCAAATCGAACGATATTTTGACATTTCATTTATTTATTTTGCAAACGACTCAGGCAAATGGATAATTACTAGAGCATGACAATAATTATGCTTATTATAAAACATCTGGGTTCCCACTAAAAAGGTTCGACGTAATGCAATACTAGTACCTACTCGTATTCAAATTATGATTAACTTCCTGCAATCCATATTTACTTTATAGATAATATTACAAACTCTAAGCAAATAACGGAGCACATTATTCTATTTAGCTATTGTTATGTTGGCTATCGAACAAAGAGTGGATTAGTTGCGAGATGTTGGTAGCAGTGCTATTGTCGAGCTGAGCCCAGTAAGCCGGGATTTAGTAGCTACATTGTGCAAGCTTAACGGGACTGAATACCTATTGCAGGATATTTCTTAAGGTTTCACTTAAATCAAACTCTACGTTAGTAATTAATTACCCGACTACGGTGAAGTAAAAGGGAGGGTCATGTGTTTCACCGCTATGTCTGTATGTTCATCTGTTCTTTCGTATCTTTATTATGCTATCCATGATACCTCGACAAATGAGTAAATTAAATATGGCGCCTTTTATAGGCCATAAACTAATGAACTAAAAATTAAAATAAATCGAATTTTACCGTGTAGGATATCAAAAGAAAGGGCTTTCAAAAATATATACATTATTGGCTGCTTCTCACTGCTGTGCTTGTATTAACTGAATAAACGTACTTTCAGCATGAATCTTCCCGTAGTCGGGTTTTAATTTATAACTACATATATCTTGTTTATACAAATCTAGTTCTTATTGTTTCCCGTGGTCTTAAATAAACTGATTTGGACAAAACAGAGTAAATTGCTAATTTGCTTTGTGGGATACTAACAATACTCTGTAAGATTAAGATCGACATCCAATCTGGGGGTAGCAAATATAGATTACTGCTTCTCGCGCAGTAGTTGAAGGCGATCAAAGGAATCACCATCGTTTCAGTCGTATAATGTCCACTGCTGGACATAGGCCTCTCCCAAGGATTTCCAAAATGACCTATCTAGAGCGGCATTATGCATCCAGCGCTTTCCAGCGACCTTTGTCAGGTTGTCTGACCTCCTTAAGGGTGGATGTTCGCTTAGCTTGCCAGTACGTGGCAAGCTAAGGGTAGAATCACGCGAATCGATACCCATACTACCCTAATCCATACATACTCTTACTTTCTTCTGTGCCTACACCCAAAATACCCATACACTTGAGGATTCTCATAATTTATAAATAAGTACGTTTCGTTTTCTATCTATCGGCCCACCGTGCTAGAAGTGGTCTTTGGGACTTGCCTCGGTTAACCTTTGTATATTGTCTATCCCTATGAGGACATGGCAGGGTATCTGTACTTTAGTCCTAAGTTGCTCAGTCCAAACTATTGAAGGTATAAAACTGAATATGGTCGTGGACGTACAAAACTAAACAATTGACATTATTGGCTGGCTTCAAATCAAAAAGACCTAGAAATTCTGATTCAGATTTCTTATTAACATTGTGTGTAATGATACCTTAGTTATCATTTCAGCGAAAGCAAGTCCACTACAGGACATAGGTGTCCACCAAGATTTTTCCACAATGACCGATTATATATTATTGTAGATTAAGGTGGAGGTATAGGCAAATGACCTTGAAGTGGCGCCCTCATTTGAAATAAATTATTAACTCGTAAATATGGAGATAATTTCCATATTGCTCTTCGTCATGCACTAGATAGCCCTTTAAATTATTTTATGAACCACCGTTGAAAGTATTTACATTAGTCCGTCTAGCTTTAAAACTTGCTTCCGCCAAAAGTGGCCACGGCAAGTTTTAAAGCTAGACGGATCACCAATAATAGTTTCAACGGCAGTTCATAAAATAATTTAAAGGGCTATCTAGTGCATGACGAAGAGCAATATGGAAATTATTACCATATTTACGTGTTAACAATTTATTTCACACTTCAAGGCCATTTGCCTATATCTTCGCCTTAAGTATTCGGCGTTAATGCATTGTATTATAATAGATACTTTGATATATTTATATTTCTGTGGTATAGGTAGGGTTACCAGATGAAAACTTTATAATCAATTTCGCCTAGGTGCCTGTTTCCCACAGGGGTAGGCAGAGGCTATGGACCTCCACTTACTTCAACATGACAGACCACTTTCGCTTTATTTACACTCATCAATCTCTTTATGCATGCCCGCCAGTACACGTACTTCTGACCTCTCCTTTTTTAAGAATGTCTGCAATCTGGTCGCAGTACGTTATTCGAGAACGACCCTGACCCACGCTCCCACACATTCGCTTCGTAGACCCTTATACTTAATCTCTTTTCATCCATCCTTCCTACATGCTCGAACCACCACAATATTTCTTTCTCAATTTTTGTCCCTCATGACATTATTTTTAATCCGATCTTTCAAAGTAACCCACACATAGTCCTCAGTGCTCTCATTTCAACTGCATTTATTCTACTTTTATGCATTTTCTGCCATACCCAACTCTATTTATATCTTTGTCTATCTCTATTTAAAAGCCCGGGAAAAAAGGCTGATTTCCTTTGAAAAATGCTAAGAATTTTTCGCAATTTTAGATTTTATTCTCAGACGTAATTTACAATTATAAAAGCCATATTTATTAATTATTTGTAATTTTTCAACCCTTGCGTGAGCGTGACGTGGTCATCATGGCCGCGCTCGCTCTGGATATTACGTTTAGAATTCTAAAATTCTAGGCTGAATGCATTGCGGAAAACTACCTACATACTCTAAAAATCCTTAGATTTCCAAAATCCGGCCGTAATCAGCGAATGGTGTAAAAATTCTGAGATTTTAGGACAAATCCTGAGAATGGTAACCCTAGGTATAGGTATAGCTGGAGTGAAACTTAATCATGAAGGTGGTAATAAAGAGAAGCAGCACAGATGTTGCAATATCTTAAATCAAAGGCGCAAAAACAATGTTACTTTTATTCGCTGTGAGAGGAGTTCATTAATACGAAAAAGTAAAAGTGATAGATGTTTCCATCATGCGAATTTAATTGTTATAATGATGCAGAAAATGACTCAATTGAGCAATGATTTTTAAAAACTCTTTGCAAATAGTGTTGTTTGTATTTAGGTATACTCGTAGCAAACAAAATGCACTAATGCTTAAAGTAAGGAATTTGTTAAATTTATTATAATGTGTATATATCACGTAAGTTATTTAGCAAAATTATTATTCACTTTAATGATTACCTATTATTTTTTATAGATACACACACACACTTAATCACGTTTTCAGCCCTAATGGAGCAGACAGAGAATTTTGTGTTTTGAAGCTCTAAATAGAGGGAGCCCTGAGCTGCAAGGCCCAGACGCCACTTTTAGCGTGATGGTGGGCGAGAAGGTGAAAAAAGAAATTAAAAAAGTGATGGGTTGCTAGCCGCATCGCCTATTAACATGATCCGCATTTCCTCGATTAGCTTCTATGATCTGTGCGGGAAGAGAAGCAGCTGGTACATTCTAAGTTTTTTCTTCTCCCAGACCAGCATGAAAGATCTATTCTATTATATTCTAAGAAAAAAAAATGTTTTTTTTTATAATACTTAGTGGGACATGAAGACTAAATAAATTCTGAGAGCATTTCAAATTGTGACCATGTCGGTCGCCTTACGGAGTTAAGCAATACAATGGTTTACTGGTAGTGAATCACTGCACCTGAGCACTGCACATACCTAATCACCCTTTAAACCGAAAATGATCTCCCATAAATATGCCCGTGCGGTTCCGGGTTAGAATCGGATCACTCCATCTCTTTCTGTGGATATCGTAAGAGGCGACTAAAGGACTAAGCACAAAAATCTCGTGCTACAATTGCATTCCCAAGGAGGGTTAACGTCGGGCGGTAGCCGGTCGCCAAATCATTTAAACTGTTCCGACTATTTCTTCTCCATTTTGCAAGGCCTTTGGCATCCTTGGGTGACCATTGACATGCATGTTATATTTGGAGAAGAAAAAGCGGGAAAGCGCACCCCGGGCTCCGAAGCAGCACAGCTGAGGATGCAACCGGGAACGCGCTTAGACGAAGAAGAAGAAGATCTCCCATAATAGTCTGGCAGTATTAAAAAACTTAGAATGCGTTAGTTGCATGTCTGCCTGGGCAGATCGTAACAAATGAAAGAGGGAATGGGTGAAAATTTGAGAATAATAGGCGATGCGGCTAGCAACCCATCGCTTTGTAAATTTATTTTTCCATCTATTAGGTCTCATGCTCTGTACTGTAAAAGATAATACATGTATGTAAACAAAAAAATAAACCGGCCAAGTGCGAGTTAAACTCGCGTGGAGAGGGTTCCGTACAATTGATTGAATTATTATAGGTTTTCCTGTAATCTACAAGCAATGAACTATATTTTGAATTTTTTTTCAAAAGAAATCGGAGATCAGGAGGGGGGGGGGGGGAGAATGGTCAATTTTCGTCTTCTTTCATGAATAACATCAAAACTATTCATTTTACAATAATAACAAAAATAAATTTGAGATCCTCATAACCAGCCCTTTCATTTAATATATTTATTTTTAATTTGTCCCCCGAAAATGACCCTTATTTAAAAAAAAAAATATTATTTACTTTGCACATATGTGTTTGGGTCATAGGATTACAACATTCTACCAAATTTAACCTGATTCGGTCAGACGGACGGACGGACAGATAGACGCACGAGTGATCCTATAAGGGTTCCGATTTTTCATTTTTTGTACGGAACCCTAAAAACAAGTCATTTAGTTCCATATTGTCTAAGTAGTTTCCCCAAGTCTATACCTATTAATTGGGCTGTCGAAACTTTGATTGCAGTGAGAACATGGTCTAATTTTGCTAAGTGAACAGGCTATGTATGGTACGCCCTCGAATTTTGTTCACACACTTTCACCGTAACTATTCATTTCTTTTTTCTGTCATTCATTTTGTGTAATATTAACGACTCAATTAAACAACTTACTTTTTGAGCCTCGTTTTAAGCGTTTGCTTCTTCTTCTTTCTATTCGATTGACTATACAACAATAAACATAATTGTTTATAGATTTGATTGACCAGTGCTTTTTTTTTTCCCCTATTTCATATATATGGCTAACCTACTGACTTTAATATACGCGCGGCCGTTGCCGCCTCCCCGCTAGCGGAAGCGGATGGTAACATTAAAATGGGATGGTATGCATATGTCGGCTAATATCTTTGGTTTTTATTGCCTACTCGTATGTGGTTCCGGGTTAGAATAGGACCACTCCATATCTTCCTCTGGATATCGTAAGAGGCGACTAAAGGTCTTAAGCACAAACATCTCGTGCTACAATTGCATTCCTAAGGAGGGTTAACGTCGGGCGGCAGCCGGTTGTAAAACTTTTCGCACAAATACTTCCCGAAGAGGGTTGACGTCGGGCAGGCGGCCGGTCGTAAAATTACAGCAAAATCATTTTAACTGTTCCGGCATTTTCTTCTTCACTTGGGAAAGTAGCATCCTTGGGTGACCATGGACATGCATTCATTTGGAGAAGAAAAAGCGGGAAAGCGCACCCCAGAATCCGAAGCAGCATAGCTGAGGATGTAACTGGGAACGCGCATAGATGAAGAGGAAGATCTTTGGTTTTTATCATGAAACAAGATACATAAGTTAGAATATGTATTTTTTATTTCACTTACAAATTACTTTCGTTCGAAATAGCTACTTGGTTTAAAGTCAGGGTGATTTTGAGCCTCGTAGCTATTTATTAGCTATCAGAACTGCTCTATTCTCTTGATATGACAGGGTGGAGAAGTTATAATTTTTCACTTTAACTTGTATGGTATTAATTTTAAACAAAAAGAAGTTCATATTCTGGTCTTCTTTATGAGTTCCACGCAGTGCAAGTGCTTCATTTATTGACGAAAACATTAAAATCGCTATGCATAGAATATTTGACAAGTTTCTTCGCTTCCTCGAAGATCCCATCATCAGACCTTCACCTGGTGACAATGACACCAATTTGCATGTATATGCTGACAAACTAAAAAAGAATTTGCTAAATTGGTTCAAAAACGGAGAAGTTATCAGGTAACATATAGGTACAAGAATTAATAAATAAATGTGACGTTCCACGGGCAAAGGTACCTTATGGACGCCGGCACTTACGACATTGTGTTTATTTAAGCTAAGTTATTTGTTCGAATTGTTTTTCTAAACGTCTTAAGCGCCAGCGTCCACAAGGTGTACCTTTACCTGTGGAACGTCACAAATACATTCGAATTAAGATGTTCCTCCTTTTATGAAGTCGCTTAAAAAATCCTTTTATTTGCATTTCCTAAGATTTGATTTTTTCTAAAGATTGTTTTCAAAACCGACTATGTAATCGATTATGCGGTGTTATGTTCAGGGTCCTAGTGGCTTAGAATACGTGAAGAAACACTTCGCAACGTTTAGAATCCATCGACACATATTTAAGTATAAACATTGATTTGCTATGCTAATTCGTCTCTACCTTGACATACGATTTGCAAAGATATTGCCGAAAGACGTGAGTTGTACTCTTCAGTTTAGTATCGCATTGGTTCGCCGTCCAGATTGCTCCACTGTGTGAATGGAAAATGTCCATAATAAGGCAAACGGACGTCGAATACAATCTGTACAATCCACTTGCATACAATAGCTTAGTAGTTTAGTACGATTCACAGCATCCGACGCGCAGCTCGCGAAGTAAGCGTTTTCCGAATAAAAATATTCGTGACGGAATAGTGACGAGTGTGAAACACTAATCAAATAGTGGTATCGAATATTATTGCGTCGTAAATTATTGTGATGTGTACTAAAATAGTTTTGTGAAGATTTTATGATATTTTTGCGTGATTTTGTTTTTGCGTGTAGCGGTGTGTTGTGTGTCCTTGATTGGAAACACGATTTAATTATTATCGTGTATGCGATCTTTTGTTGCATTTTTCTCAAGAAAGTGGGATCCGTTGTAAAGACCGCATGTTAGTTTGCCAATTTTTCACATGATATTAGGAGTTCTGAAGTGTTTCAGCTGTAAATTAGGGATATCAAATATATGCAGAACTGTGCCAGATTCGCGTAAACTTTTATCATTTAGATGTAGTGTCCAGAAAACAGGTCTAGAGTTTATATTTCTTACGACAGAATATTAAAAAAAAAAATCTTAGTTACTAGCAAAATCAAGTGGAAAAACACAAAACAAAATAATTAATTTTTAAATAATTGATAAACAGCTAGTTGATATATCTAATACTTACGTAGGTTTCAATATTATGTCCAATTATGGCGAATTTTCACGTTTTTGTTAAGATTCATTTAAATACGTTAAGAATTATGTATTGTTGATGATGTAAAATAATAATTAGCAGACTTAGTATAAAAATTTAATCTGATAATTAATGAATAACATTATTTTAATATCAAATTATATAGTATCAGTTCCCGCAGTTAAGCCTACCCGTGATATCAAAATCAGATTATGACGTAAAGAAAATATTCGATCAGCTGATTGTGCCATTTGTATGGGAGATAAACGAAGATAACCATGTATAAGTCAATGAGACAGTAGTTTATTTTACTTTTAGGGCCTGAACCAACCACCACTTTATTTGTTTTTCAGTAAGTACTTATTGTATCGTATAAAAGTAAGTACTAAAGAAAAAAAAACAAGCTGTACTACTCTATTTTAGACGAAATTATTTAATTTTTATTACTTAAATGTTATATCACCCGTGTGGTTCCGGGTTAGAATAGGACCACTCCATCTCTTCCTGTGGATGTCGTAAAAAGCGACTAAAGGATTAAGCACAAACATCTCGTGCTACAATTGCATTCCCAAGGAGGGTTAACGTCGGGCGGCGGCCGGTTATATAACTTTTCGCACAAATACATTCTCAAAGGGGGTTGACGTCAGGCAATCGGCCAGTCGTAAAACTAAAGCCAAATCATTTATATTATTCCGGCTATTTCTTCTCCATTTTGCAAGGTCTTTGACCATTGACATGCATGTTATATTTGGAGAAGAAAAGGCGGGAAAGCGCACCCTGGGCTCCGAAGCAGCACAGCTTCGGAGCTGCCGGCTCCGAAGGAGCTGTGCTCCCGGTTGCATCCTCGCAACCGGGAACGCGCTTAGACGAAGAAGAAATCAAATGTTATATCTCTTAAAACTATAAAACCATAAATAATAGGTATTACGTGTTAACTAATGAAATTGATAACACAAACTTGAAATCAATATAATAAAATTAGACATTGCCTGTCTACTAGCATGACTTTACATTTCACGCCCTTATCCCCTTATCCCACGCTCGATCAAATATAAAGCTGTCACCATACAAATACACCAAGCGCGTAAATTACGGTGAAGTATGACTGATTTACGAGGATAAATCGGGTATTACACAACTTCGCAGGCCATGTACGTACACAACGACAATTTAAGAATAGGTTCACCTTGCTTGGCGTGGGAGCGTTCTATGTAAATACCGAACTACTACCGCATTTCTACTCCATTGATTTGGCACTGTCTATTTGTATAAATTAGTAATTTCAATGCCTGTAAATGAATGAAATGTACTAATATTGCAATAATTAGTGGAAAAAACCAGTCAAGTGCGAGTCGGACTCGTACATGAAGGGTTCCTCCGTACAATGTTTTAAAACGCCAAAAACACGTTTCTTGAATGACGGACGATCCCTTATAATTTTTAACTTTATCTTCTAATTAGTATTTGTTATGGCGGCCACAGTTATACCTACATAATCGGTGAAAATTTCAAGTATGTAGTTAATACCATTATTAAGATCGAGTTAAAAACGCTAAAAACAACACGTTTCTTGTATGACAACCCTTTTAATTTTATCTTATTTTTAGTATTTGTTGATAAAGCGGCCACAGCAATACATAATTTGTGAAAATTTCGAGTGTCTAGCTATTAAGGTTCAAAATATGAGCCTTGTGACAGAAGAAAAGACAGACAGACGGACAGACAACGGAGTCTCAGTAATAAGGGTCAAGTTGGCACCCCTTAGGTACTGAACCCTAAAAATGAGACTTTCTAAACTACTGGGAAGAAATTAAAAGGACTAGATAACATGGGACTGGTATAATAAAAGACAGAAATTGTCATCCAGTTTGAATTTTTGAATTCATTTCCCCGGCATTGCCCGCGTAAGTGTAGCGTTTTTTTCTCTTTAGTTATGCATAGGTTTTGCGTTTTGTTGATGTTATTTAAGAATTAGGAACCTGTCGTTTGAAAGAAGGTTATGGCTCTTGGTTTGTATATTCCGGTTTCGTAACAGGAAAAGGGACGTTTGCTTTGAGGCTAAAGCCATAGAGAAATATACATATTTCATTCGCTCGCTAATAAATTAAACAAATTTAATAACTATGCTAAATGTGAACCATTACAGCAAGCAATGCATTATAGCCAATACAAATTACTTATAAATAAATATTCATTAAATAACAAACGACATGGAAATAATTTTAACCAAACACGATTGATTTTTATAAATAAAAGTATTTTTAAAGTATTATAAAGAAAATCATTGTGGTTGTTCCCGTGAAACCAAACAAGACATTTACTTGTCACAAGCTTTGCTTACAATGTTTACAAGAGCGGAAAATACCCAGGCAAGAAAGTTAATGTAGTGATTTTCATGTCCTTTGCTTGTAGCACAGTCTCGTTCCAATATATCCAAGAATAACTGTGAAACTACGACACCATATAATATGAGATGCAAATAAATGTGGAGCTAATCTAAACATTTAGGGTTGGGACACATCTGTCAGCACGGAACAGCACTTTCCTATGCTGCTATCCTCTGTCGCTCAGAAGCGTCATTTGCTAGAGCGAGAGAGAGCGCCGGAATGCTTCAGCACCGGCTAAGCTGAAGCGTTCCGTCGCTTTCTCCCGCTCTAGCAAATGAATGTTCTAAACAACAGAAAAGGATAGCAGCATAGGAAAGTGCTGTTCCGTGCTGTGCTGATAGATGTGTCCCAACCTTTACAAGCTTGCAATGTTTACAAGTGAAACTAAATCGGACATTTACAAGTGAGACATATACTTACAATGTTTACACAGGCGGAAGATTTTCAAACACGCGAGCGACGGCTGCGATCAATTCGTGTACGAGAATCTTGTATAGAAAAAATCAATACACAGAGATATCAATATTATATAACGTCTAGTAAAATATACTGAAACTATTTTATGGGTAAAATCAGTCCATGATACTAAACAACTTTTCCCAATGAACATATATCAAAATACAAAAAAAAAAATTTTGCCATCTAAACAAACTAGGATCCGTATCGGTCAACTTGGATGGGAGGCCAAAAATATTTTTCGTATTTCGATATATGTTTTTAGAGTAAAGTTGTTCTATATCATGGACTGAATTCTTGTTTAAAATAGTTTCAGTATAATTTGTTAGAGCCTGTATAACATTGAACCTGAACTAAATCCCTGATTATTTGTTTTACAAACAAAGAAGGAGGCAAAAGATTTTGATAATTCCACCATCAAAAACCAGATATTGGCGCTCATCTAAAATAAGACATAACAAAAATATTCAAATTAGGATGAATTCATATCTGTAACTATCAATAAGAACATGAGCCATTCGACGTTCAACGTTTTTTTGGAACGTGTGGACACGCCAATTAATATATTAGTTTTAATTTTGTAAATAACATAGTATCGTCAAAATAAGAACATATGATTTGTATAGTACAGTCACCTTGCAGCTGGGATCGCCTTGCGGTGACTCACTTGGACATCCGACACCGCATACAAGGCTCTACAACCTACAACTGTATCGACAGGGATATACCAGTTCACGAGTTAAACATAATATATAATATACAATATTTTGTATCAACCTACTTTAGTTTATTAAATATAATTCATGAAAACTTAAATAACAGTAAATAGAATATATAAAATTAAACTAAAGTAAAATAATGAAATTAAAAGCTACAACTACTAAAATTAAGGCTAAAAATAATAGGTAACATATATAAAAAATAAAAAAAACACAAGAGAAAATATAGAAAGCCAGGATTTTCATGCAGTTAGGCTATAGTAAAAATCTCACAAAACACAGACAACTTAGTTTTTTAATAAAAAATTATTGAGATTTTTAATTAAATTTATCATAAATACATAACATTATACAAGTTACACACAGACGGGGATTCATATTTTGCTTGTCGTTAATCTTATCAAATGCCTGAGCGTCAAAAACTTGTGCCATATACAATTAAGGCCGTACCTGAATTTTCCGGGGTCCAGTGCTGCCCCCATTTAAAATAAATCATTTCAGAGAAAACGAAGACATTATTTAAAATTTTGCTACTACCAAGTCCTAGATTACCCTTCAAAGTATTCTATGAACTACTGTTTACAATTTAAAGTGAGAACGTTAAGCTTTACTACGCACAATTGCGAAAAACGGCCACATTAGCCAAAAGTGGCCGTTTTTCTTTGGGGGCAGCACTGGACCCCGGAAAATTCAAGTACGGCCTTAAGTCATGCCATAAAATTAAGCTACCTTTTCAAAAAGCCGTTTTACTTTCGTAATTTGATTTTTCCGATTTACATACATACTTTTACGTTTTATCACTTGCCGGGTACACAGAGCTAAGAGTTTTAAAACCCAAAGTACATGTTGCTACATGTACATAACTTGGTAATGCAAGTCCCATTCAATTTTTTATCGTCAAAGCCATCACACCTTCGCGTTTATTTTTGGTACATCAATCGAGATAGATGCCTTCTGAATTCATTAATGAATCATTCACATACAGTAAACAAGGAACAATAGAAACAATGCATAATTATTCGATGCGTGAATAAACTTCGTAACATTACGTAGAAACAAATGATCTGAAAAGGCCACGTAACCGTAACGGTTACTTAAGTTTACGCTTATCTTTTTCCTCTAATAATGCATAATCCATAAAATAGTGGTTTTATGGATTGTGCATTAATATGAAAAGGATTTTCTTGATTCCATAGCTATTATTTATTGATTTAAACTTTTTTGCACATAAAAAGTGTACAAATGGCTGACTTACGCCTTATGGCGTTCTCTGCCAGTCACACATTGGACCAAGTAAAAAAATAATTTGGGTGGTGCGACAGAATGTGTATAGTTCAAGAAATGGTGATATACAAACAATTATTTTCAACGTCCCACTCTCGTAAAAACTAGAGCTCAGTTGGTTTTATTCTGAGAAGACCATATCTATTATAGGGAATGTAAGAAAATCAGTGACTGATTTAAACTGTAAAGAACCTAAAAAATAAAAAAGGGATGTTACCAAACATTTGCACGCTTCATGCTATGCCTAGGCGATCGTCAATTACTCGTAATTATTTATGATCATTATCTACCACTAACAACAGCAAACGCTTTGATTACAGTTATTACGTAGGGTTAAGAGATTTTAATGATAATGATGCAATTACTGCGGTCCAATAGTAAGTCAAATGGGCTGTAGTCGGCTGTCACGCCATGTCTAATGTTTTCGTTGCTACAGGTTGAGGCGTCCCGTGGTAGGTGGGCTAGCGCTTTACTTACAGCGGGAACTTATAAGTTTATGAAATTTGTTTCTGTAATTAATTTGTAATTTATTAGGAGTCGAAATATTTTTGATGTTTTTCTTTTATAATCACTGTGATACGATAAGAAAAGTAATACTCGTAATTTTAGTCTCTGCTTTGAATATAATAGAATATAATATCTTCAAATGAAAAAAGATCCATCATATATAACGTAACAAATTATACTGAAACTGTTTTATGGGAGAGTTCAGTCCATGATACTGAACAACTTTCCCCAAGGAACATATTATATTGAAATATAATAATAATTTTTGGCTTTCCATACAAACCCGGATCAGCTCGGTCAACTTCTATGGGAGACCAAAAAATTATTTTTCATATTTCGATAATATTCCTTGGGGAAAGTTGTTCAGTATCATGGACTGAATTCCCCTATAGAACAGTTTCAGTATATTTTCTTAGACCTGTATAAGTTATTCTCGTGACAACAGTCTGATGCGACTTTTGTTTACAACATCGTTGCAAACAACAGTCGCATCACTATTTTTATTGTAACCGACAACGGGTACTACGAGTAACATTGAATATGTTATTTTAATGCATTCGTTTCAGCATTATTCAATACAGAAGTATTATTAAACTACAATTTATCATTTTGAAATTGCCAGCTACACAATGCACCCGTTTGTCTTAAAGCGGAAGTACGCAGTCAGCATGACCGGGCCTTACCTGGCGAGTGAACGGCCTTGCAACTGAAGGGTCAGGTGGCCGGTCAATGGGCCAATTTAGTTTACAATGCTCCTCGAACAACTCTCAGTTTCTAAAGCGATTAGAAATGAAGAGAATTATGCAACCTTTCTATGTTCTTATCGAATGTGTTAATAGTTAAAACTGGTCTGATTTTTCGAGACATTTGACTCATTGATTGTCATCTAGTGACAAAAGTCATTCGTTCATTCATTACGAAGTAGTTGTGCAGGTTTCCTTCAGCGGAAGCATTTTGTGGTCGATGAAAATGTACATGAGTAAGAGTGAACTATTAAATCAAAGGTACAAGTAAGCTGGGCGAGTATCGAACAAGGGACCATTTTCCCTTTGGCTATAGGTTGCGCTCTTAAGAGGAAATCGTAGTAAAGCGAGGCCGAAGGCCGAGCTGCGTGGCACGGGTGACGCCCGAGCCCCTTTTGACCCCCTTCCCCCAAAACCCCCCCTTAAGTCACTAAGCGAAGCCAGAGACCAAAGGTCAAATACTTTTACCTAAACCTCTTCCGCGAGGCCGTAGGCCAAACTGCGTGGCGAGGGCGAAGCCCGAGCCCCTCCTAACCTTCTCCCTCCCCCAGAATCCCCCCCAGTTTTGAAAAAAATCGTATCAATAGTCCCCTGATTCCTCGCCGGATAGTGCCAGTAGAGCAATTTTTTTTAAGAAATAATCTATGGATGTATTGGCATGTCCCTATGTTATATTTTTTATCATAATTTAACTAAGAGTTATCTATTAATTTTCACAAACCTAAAAAATTTGTAAGATTTTCTACTCTGTTCAAACATTTAGCAAATATCATTTTACCTATGTTTGACAAATAAATGATTGATTGATTGAAGTAAATTTAAACATAGCAATACAGCCATAGCCTTTCTTAAATTTTTTATAAAAAAATAAATTTAATCGGTTAAGTTTTGGAGGAGTAATCAGGGGACTACGAAACGGTGACTTTGTGTACTTTTCATAGGTATTTTCGTTCTAAGCTGCATGTAGTTGTCTCTATCGCATACACGATTTAACAAATAACTATTTTTCAATTAACTCGACCTTAGTGTTTCCTTTTAAACCACTACCGCTTCACTGGACCACTACGTGATTTGAAATGAGGAGAATTATGCAACCTAATACGTATTGTACAGTAAACAATAAGTTTTAATCGAAGATGACTGATCGTTTGTGTAGGGTTGTGTTAAAGGTCAAATGCAGTGATTAATGCGTGTAGTTAATTATTATTGTAGTTAATTATTATTGTATTACTTATGAAGTTGCTCAACTGCTATAAGTATCACGTTTATCACAAACGTAAAAGAGATATATTTTTAATGTCGGTATAAATTATATTTCACTGAGACACCAAAGCAATAAAACATTTCTTTTATTCTTCACTGATTCTCCTTCCATTTGTTACTAGTGCGGGTTGACAACCACCTAAACAGATGTTTGCGTCTTCTACTTGTAAGGGGGTTTAATTTGTAAAAGTATATACCAATGTGCCTAAATTATGGCATTTCTAACTATATATACAGACCTTTGAGAGCGACCCGCGCCAAGTGCAAGCCAGATTTTTTTGTCTTTAAGATAGTCATCGATCCCATAATAAGCGTTATAATCTTTGAATTATCTGTCTGGCATACTTACAGTACAGCTAACCTACATGTAATTATTAATTATTTACCTATGTAGTGTGTTTACATTGAAACGTACAGTAATAACAGTATATTTAGTTATCGTCAGATAATGGCTTGTACTTTGTTTCGTTTCATAAAGTTAGGAGCAGAGTTAAAGTTCAATGTTTTCCGTATATTGTATTTGATGAGTTTCCCACGTAGCAACATTGTGGGTTTGTGCGTTAATGTTAATGTGGGCTGCTGTTTGTATTATAAATTGTGTAGTGTTTATATTCTGAGGCATTACGAATATTACATACTCGTACCTACATACTTCTCTTTCAACTCCTTGTGAAAGGATCACGACTTAAAATGATAAAAAAAAAAGAGTTTTCTAAAGTTAACGTTTATAAAAACCGAATAAAATCTTTTTGATTATTACGATTTGCGCTTGAAAATAAGCAGCTGTGTACCAGTGCAAATCTAGGGAATTGGTTAAAATCCCTTGGAGTGCAACTCATCACTATTTTGATTTCCTTTTCCACCTACATGCCCACCATAACGCTGACAGGGCCCCGAGCCATAAGACCCAAAGCCCGGGTCTTATGGCTCGGGGCCCTGTCTACCCCGCAGGGTATAAAAAGTGTGCATGAGCATTTTTTTTTAACTGAGTGAAATTTTAAATTCAAGTAATTTTTTTACTTTTTTTAGGATTTCGTACCCAAAATTATCCGTATGTTGTTCAACCATAACATAAACTAAGTCTTTGCTTGTTCAAAATTATATTACCAGTTTTCCGAATTCCAAAGCAACCAGGCCACGCCTCCCGCTATCATTCAGTAATTTAATAAAAGTTCGAGCGTCGACCTTTACGCACTCAAGGTACTAGTAAATTATTCTGGCCACTATCATTTCGGTAATCCGTCTGCCTTTATTTGGCTCGACCTTTTGCGTTTCGTAAATGAGCCCCTTTATCACGCTTGCTTGATATTTTTGATGGAAATTAATACTTACTTTTGATAGTTTCTTACTTGTTTTGCAATTAGGAAGTGGCACTAAACCTAGCTAACGTAAATAATCTGATTGACAATTAAGTATCAGGTGATACAAACAAACACCCAAAGATAAATAAATAATTTTGGATTTGACTTTGACTTTTGTGTTTGTGCTATGTCTGGTTTAGAATTTGCAAAAAAAAAACAAATGAGCAAAACACTGCTGGAATGTAAGCATTGTGCTTTTTTTTTTGAACTTAACAAAGATGCTGGCTATTACCCGCGGCGTAGCCCGCGTGATCAAAGGGTATTTGTCAATCTCACGAGTAAGTATCTTAACATTTTTTCGGGATTAATAGTATTTATATGTTAATCCCTCATCAAAACGGCTGGATGAATCGGTGATTTTTAATAAGTGAATAATAGAATAATTTGTGCTGATAGTGAGTGAATAATTGAATAATTTGTTCGCAAAGTAGGTATAAAAATTTATTTTGTTTCGAGTGTGCAACTGGCCAAAACTGGTATCAAATTTTGACTTAACTTGACATCCAAAGTACGGAGCAGCGCAGAAACTTTTTATGCGACTTGTGGTGACTTATCCAAGTGTGGACCACGCCCAGTGTCACTTAACTTGCATAAGCGCTAGTAATTCATACTCCTACTAGCCACCGTAGTACCCGACAATATCACAGATGAAACTTATATCTCCATTTCCACCATAACCCGACCTTCAAGTGTCATATTTTGACAGACATGAGTCCAGTTCCCGTCACCTTCACAAGAACAATATGTGTAGCGTGAATTGATCGATAACTTCGCTGTCAGGTACAGCTTTGTCCTACCGCCGATATGACGGGCACACCGCCCAGATCCATTACATGCGATGCCCGATAGCGATAGTGTATAAGGCAATGTTTCTCATTAGTGGCCATCGATTGTGAACAGCTTTAATAAGGTTAGAATTTTTACTTAAAATACAATCAGTAATCCACTCGTTTTGCAGTACCCTAACAAATAAGTTCTTCGAAAAAAAAAGCGTTTTTCGTACAAGCTTTTATTGTGAGGCCTAAGTACTGATCAAGAGACACTTGTAATAAGCCCAAACTCAATGGGGTTGCGTCGTTTTATTACAGGGTTCGTATAGCCACCTTCCGGCTCCATCACCAGATCAGCTTTTTGTTTTAAGATCTGACTTACATTAGCATTAAAAATTTCATCTCAATGGGAAACCGGGAAGTGACTCAATTTTAACTCGCAAATGTTGACCTAAACAAATAGGCCATGCTGAAGCGTTCCGTCACTCTCTCTCGCTCTAGCAAATGACTGTTTTGAGCGACAGAAAAGGATAGCACCATAGGAAAGTGCTGACAAATGTGTCCCAACCTAAGGCTTTTGCAATAAAATGAGGATTTAGCCATTATCACCATACGAGTAGCAGAGGGTTGGTGATATCTTTTAAAAGGCATTGCTATATTTTCTCCTACATAAATTTTCATGCTTGTCTGAGAGAAAAGAAAAAACTTAGAATGTACCAGCTGCTTCTCTTCCCGCGCAGATTGTTGAAGCCGATCGAGGCAATGGGCGAAAATGCGAGTCATATAAAATATAGGCGATGCGGCTAGCAACCCATCAGTATTTTGAATCATTTTTCCATCTTCCCGCCCATCATCACGCTAAAAGTGGCCTTTGGTTTTTGCGGCCCTGGGCTCTGTCTGCTTAGAGCTGCAAGACCCAACATGCTCTGTCTGCCCCATTAGGGATAAAGACGTGATAGTGTATCAGCAGGCACAAACATTTTGCACATTTGGTTACATCTAGCCGTGTGGTTCCAGGTTAGAATAGGACCACTCCATCTTTTCCTGTGGATATCGTAAGAGGCGACTAAAGGACTAAGCACAAACATCTCGTGCTACAATTGCATTCCCAAGGAGAAATGACGTCAGGCAGGTGGCCAGTCGTTAAACTATAGCCAAATCATTTAAATTGTTTCGGCTATTTCTTCTCCATTTCTCAAGGTCTCTGGCATCCTTGAGTGACCATTGACATGCATGTTATATTTAGAGAAGAAAAAGCGGGAAAGCGCACTCCGGGCTCTGAAGCAGCATAGCTGAGGATGCAACCGGGAAGGCGCTTAGACGAAGAAGAGGTTACATATAGCAGTGTAACTTTTGGAGTCTCAAGTCCGCTTTCTAGCTTTTTCTTTTCTACTTCGTTCAGTCTTGGGTATCCTTGGTTGTGGAACTATTGGCAATATAATACAAGGCGTGAAGTCTTGGGTCTACCTTTATTTGAGAGTCTCATAACAATTCAAAACAATGTACAAAGTTTTCTCGAACAAGGGCGTAGATTAGATCAATTGGCCAAAAGCCACAAGGCAGGAACATGTCGACGCATATTAATGACGCTGACTGTACGTGAAGTGAGACGTGTAAAGGCAGATATACACATAACGTAGGTTCAACAGATAGCCGTCACGTCACTCAAATGCTTGATTGAAAACGTATAACTTCCAGATAAGTATGTACTCGTTAACTCGTGTATGGCTTCTCTGATGCTCACTAGAATATTTATAAGAATATTTGTATATCACATACATGAAAAAAAACACGCTCTCTCTCTCATCTCAGCGTTTTCCCAGTTATATCCTCAGCTGCAACGCTGCGGAGCCAAGGGTCCGCTTTCCGGCTTTTGCTTCTCCACTTCGCACGGTCTTGGGCATCCTTGGTTGTAAGACGATTGGCACGCATATCATCCTTGACGACGTCAAGCCAGCATTGCTTGCGTCTACCATGTCTGCCGGGCCCCGGCGGCATGGCTATACAATTGTTTCCCACGTAGCTTGCCGGGAGACATGAGAAAAACCACTATACATATGTTTATAAAACATAAGTACTGACATCTGAATGACACGTTTTAGATCGGTTATTTTCGAAATAGTTAGTCGAGGTCGACTGACCTCCGACTGAGAGGACACAAATCGTATATATTTTTAATTCTCGTTCTATTGCTGGTCTTTTGTACTTTTTACCTTACTGATTTTTTTACCCATAATAAAGTTACGAGAAGAAAAATATATTAGATGTATATGTCGCAGATGGATAGTATAATCCGCTAATTGATAAAACCTCTAGCTGTTTGGCATTACAGCTCGGTTTTGTTAAACAGCGAACCCTAATAAGCGGAATAGAATGAACGATTTGTATTCATCCACGCGGCTAGAGAAGTTGTTGAACAATTTGGTCTAAAGAAATTATATATAATGTGGAATGCCTACGAAGTGGCAAAGCCGTTGTAGGTGTCCCTTTCTATTTTATTGCTTTGGCAGTTTGCGGGACAGGGATGCCTTTATGTATGTTTTTGAAAACGTTAGATATTTGAACATAAGAAATAAGGAAATATAAACTTTATACACGTGAATACTTTTAAACTATCGCGTTGCATTATTATTAAATTAATCAAATTAAAAATTAAAAAGAGTCAAGCTGGGACCACGTTCGGTGAAACCCGAATGAAACGTCAGCAAAATAAATAAATAAAAGGTACGTTTCGCGTTAATTCCCGTATGCATTAATTTAATTTATACACGTGGCATTCAGTTTATTTTTAATGTTTTTTTTGTTGAGGTTATCACTCGTAGTCATTCTAGATTGTATTTAGGTAATTTCTTTGATTCTGTCACACTTGTGGCGAAGGAAGTAGATTGAATGCAAATTATATATTTTTTTATGAAATTCCCCTGTTTAACAAAACCGCTAGCTGTTTGGAAATTCTTTAATAAAAGAAGAAAAATTCTTTATTATAATAATAATTGGAGTTTCTTGTGCACTGCACTTTATCCTACAGACTGAATTGTTTTAAGTCAGCGTTTGGGCAAAATTGATGGCCAGGGCAGATAGTTCCCGGACTGGCCGCAGGCTCGCTTCAATGCAAGGTTCGCGGATTGTTTTTATTAATTGAATGCGATGAATAATTGCAGTCTTCATTCAACTAAACGATGCTGTAGGTTGTATGAACGTAAAGAGCAAACTCCATCCTATAGAGAGAATCTGACTTAAAACCCATCTTGTGACTTTCTCCCTCTTAAGGGCATTTACTGTTGCAAGAATGAGACTTCGTTAAACGTCAAAAGTAAAAGTGTCGACTGAAGAAATAGCCGGAACAGGATTTAGCTATAGTGTTACGATCGGCCGCCTACCTGACGTCAACCCTCATTAGGAATGCAGATGTAGGTGTAGCAAAAGATGTTTGTACTCTTACGACATCCACAGAAAAAGATGTAGTGGTCCTTTTCTAGGCCGGAAACCACACGGCCCAAACATTGTTTGACTTGTGATTCGTATTCTTCCCCAGAGTGGCTTAGCTACATTGTCGTTACAAGACTTACTGACCCAGAAGGAGGTAATTACTTGTTTCTTACCTTTATTAATATTTATTGAATGATACGCGTTTTTACGCACGGCTCCAATAAATTAATAAAACGTTAATAGGTATAACGTAACTATTAAAGAGATATTGTATCCTCTCAAAAATAAACTTGTTTTCCTTTTCCGTTTTGTATAAAATGTAGTTTTTTTTATAATTACCGAAAACAAATTACAAAGCATGTTTTGCATCACGCTAGGGTACGAATAGCTTCCTCTTCAAAACAAATTACCAAAAAACCTTGATTCCTCTGCACGCAAAGTGCATTATTAATTGTAATGATTCTACGTACAACCGTGACCTAATTAAGTTACAATACTTGTGCACTGAAATGGGTGCATGGTGCATCTACAATGGGCCTCGTCGCGCTGCACTGCCCATCACTGACGGAACAAGGGCGCGGCCTTGACTTGACACGTGCCCATTGTGGAACACACACACCACACATTACGCTGTTTATTGTTGAATTAAAATCCCAGTAGCCGAATTTTTCTAAATAATAACGTTAGATGAAGTTAAAAATATTTTTTTAAAATTTTCATTTTGAATTTAATTTAAGAATAGACTTGGTAGAGACACCTTTCAAAAGAAAAACATATAATTATTATATATATAATATATAATTATACAAATTAGATAACACTTTTTTCTTACACTGGTTTATGAATGTGACGAAAAATTAGGCCAATAAGCCTAAAAATAAATACCTCACTATGAACACAGAAAGATTTTTTCAGTCAAATAAAAAATTTCGACTTTCTATAGAGAAACTCAATTTGATCTAAGCATCAGGACGGTGAAACTAGTTTTTTGCAAAAAATAAAAATGTTGTAAGGTACTCGTACATGAACAATAAAATTTTGTAATTTTTTTTTACTTTGTAAGTATGTACTGTCACAATTTTTTTATTTTACCGTTTATAAGTATACGTACCTAATTATATAGGACAGGGCTTGGTTTTCATCAGATACTCGTATATGTATAATGTTTTCAATTATTCAATATATTATCATTATTATCAATATAAAGTCGTCTTCATCAATCAAACACGACACTAGAGTTCCGTCAATACCTGGCCATGATCTGATATGCCATCATGACATCACAGTAATAAATCTATCTAAGCCTCTGACAAATAGGCTTTTTTGTACCATAATTTTTTCATCACAGTTCATTGGTGCTATAGATAATCTAATAATATAATTATCTAAACTATTATTATGTGGTTGAGCGAGGAATTCTAACGCATAATAAGACTATAAAAAAAATAATAGTATTAGGTATATTAAGTTACACAGATCGCAAAAACGAAAACCTTGGTGAGTTTATTAGTACCTATATAATAGTATAAATTAATGATTGGAAGGGCTATAACTTGCAGACGTTAACTAGGCACCTCACTCTGATGGAAAATCATTGCTCGCAGGTGCCAAGTTAATTTTTGCGAGTTATAATTTTTACAATTTTTAAAATAATATTCTATGTACATTTTAGTACAAATTAGAACCCGCAAAAATCCTCTTTGCTGTAAGGAATGTTTTTCCATCAGAGCGAGGTGCCTAGTAACTTAGTTTGTAGACCTCGCCCTATTATACAACATGGAAGGGACATACCCGTTATAAATCGAACCTCGGTCTATACTAGATCATTATAGCACAGAATACAGTAAGAATAAACAGAAAGGAATCTCCTAAGGTACGCGCAATATACGTCCCCGATCCCCGCACCCGCACCTCTCCCCCGGCTCTTGACGGCTAACGTGAGTCATCGAGGCGAAAACGGGGGAGAGTTGCGGGGACGGGGAACGGGGACGCATATTGCGCGTACCTTAGGAGATTCCGGCCTGTGATTATAGTATAATGAAATTAAAATTAAAATAAATTTCGGCATTTCCATACAAAAGTGTGCGGTCGCCCGGGCGATTTGTATGGAAATGTCCAATTCTTTTTTGTTTCTTGACTGTTTTCTTCATTTCATTATACTTTAGTGATCTAGTATAGCCCGTGGTTCGATTTTTTACGGGTTTCTTCCTTCCACTTTGTATAAGTAAACATTTATGATACTAAATTTTCTGTCTTTCGCCATGCTGGTCTGGGAGAAAAGAAAAAACTTAGAATATACTAGCTGTTTCTCTTCCCGCGCAGATCATAGAAGCCGTACCAATACGCTAAAAGTGGCCATTGAGTCTTGCGGTCCTGGGCCCTGTCTGCTTAGAGCTGCTAGACCTAAAATACTCTGTCTGCCCCATTAGGGATAAATATGTGATAGTGTTTATGTAAATTTACTGTAGCGTCGTCCATACATAACACTGTTAAAATATTGGGTTACTTACTAACTTACACATCCATGAAATTAGTTTTAATAGATTTTATTGCCTATTATTGGAACTAAAATATGTTCTAAGACCAAAAGACTTGGGTTTGCTTTGTTTCGTTATTGAGTAGAACAACTTCAGACATCAGCTCTGCAACATCATTATATAGCTTTTATTTACATGTCCATACCTTAGTTAGCTTATTGCAGATTGACCAGTCTTGAAAAAATAATTTTCCACAACTTTTCCTCTAATAGGAATTCATTTTGTAAAGAAATAAGGATTCAATTCACGTCATATTTTCTCTATTTAGTACCCTAGAGATTAACGTAAGCGGAATATGACGAAGGCATGCTTTCCCTTGTTAGGTAAGCACTTAATAAGTATTGCAAAAAAACACCAATCATGAGGAATAATGCAAATTTTTCGTAGCAAATTATAAGACATCGCGTCGTAGCACATAAGAAAAAGAAATGCTACGACTACTACGACCTGCGAGTACATAGGATATGTGATGTAGCTGAGTTTGAGAGAAATATTGATTTTTTATGTGTTAAAGTATTCAAGTAGTTAGGTAGGCACTTAGGTAGGTAGTAAGTATCCTGGATCAAAAATAAATTAATAAAACGTTACAAAATAACGTCACCTGTGACACCCTGTGATCATATTATTACGAGTAGGTATATCCATTTTTAACGTGATTTTAGATTTATTATTGGATAACGCTTTATGACTCCAAGGAACAATAACGTCACGGTTTGGTATTTCATACAAATCCCATAGAACATGTTTGTTTTGACATTTAAAAAAAATGTTTCTGATTTGATTTGTTGAAAACTAGCGGATTGTATTGATATGATTTTTTATTTTATTTTATTTTATTTATTTAAGCAGTTTATACCTATAACTATATTAGGCATTGATACTAAGAGAACTTCTTTCCACATCATCTTCTCATTGATATGATCTTGTATATAATTCTCTAAAAGGTTTGTAAGTCCCTACTTAAATTTACAATAAAAAAACGATATTCATTGTAATAAATTACAGTTAAGAATTTATTTCCTCTAATTGTAATTTGTAACGCAACAATCGGCTACTAACTTGCGGTCCCGACGGAATTGCGGCGCGCGCGCAGCATACTCACACTGTACCGGGCGCCAAAAGAAAATGATAATCCACCCAGTCATTATTATATTACAGCTAACTATTGATTTTCCTTCAGTCAATTCTAGTCAAGGAGTAAGAACGCACGATTTTCCGTCTAATATTTCATATGAAGTAATTAAATTCTTAAGAAATAATGTACAGAGTGGAAAATAAAATAGTGTTTCAATAAAAAATATTGAAGTTACTTAGAGTGATGCGTGAGGAAATTGGCTATAAATATATTTTAGGAGATACCTAATGATTAATTATGAGATAAAGAAGTGTTGGTGTAATTTCATAGTGATTATCGTATTTTATGAACTTTCATGGTGACCGTGTTCGCTCTGAGCGACCATGGCGCCATCAAGCGGCGGCCCCGAGTACTATTGCGGTTTTTGTCGGATACGTCCGAACCGGTAGATGGCGACTCAATAAGCTTTAGCTACTCGGTAAGAGATGGCGCAACAAGTCTTCATAGTTTGTATTATGTTTATGGTATAATTAGTAAGTTATGTTAATCTAATTTATTTTTTTTCTATTGCAGGCTGAACCGGGTGATACTATAGCAACAACCAAAGAAGGTAAATAACGAATAATTTTTGCTGACAAACTTTAGCTAGCGTGGACTAGTCTTACTCTAGTCTGTTTCTTTGGGAAGATTTAAGTAAACTAACACTTTGTAAATTGTTTAGTTTTATGTTTACTTAGTGCACGGGTATCTTGTTAGGGTTCCGTACCCAAAGGGTGCAAAGGTCCGTCTGTCACAGGGCTCTATCTATTGAACCGTAATAAAACAATTTAAATTTTCACCGATTATGGCCTGTGCCACTTCCCGTTTAGGTATCGAAAATGTACTTACATTATTACTATGCGCGCAGGCGGCCCCTCCGGGTGGTAAATTCAGTTATACGAATCGTTTGTCCAGAGTTATAAGAAAGAAATTGGCTTGCAATGAATGTCTAGGTATCTATACGAAAAGGTGGTGAGTTCTGACGTGAGCTAAATTAAACCATATCGCTAGCCACATTGAGTAAATATTTCTTTGAATTTCTTAGCTGAGTGAGACTTCTGTACGTTAGTATTATTTATTTTGAGGTATTACTGTGGCGGCTATATACAACAAATACTAAAATTAAGATAAAGCTAAAAATTAAAAGGGTCGTCACATAAGAAACGTGTTTTTTTTGGCGTTTTAAAACATTGTACGGAGGTACGGAACCCTTCATATACGAGTCCAACTCGCATTTGATCGGATTCTAGAATTACGGTAAGTGATAGCTAGGTAGCAGTTCCGCAGCTTAATGTAAAGCAATTTTTATACTTAAGGCCGTACCTAAATTTTCCGGGGTCCAGTGCTGCCCTAATTTAAAATAAATGATTTTAAAGAAAACGGAGACATCATTTAAAATTTTGCTACTACCAAGCCCTAGATAACCCTTCAAAGTATTTTATGAACTACTGTTTACAGTTTAAAGTTAAGCTTACGAGAACTTACTTAAGAGAACGTTAAGCTTTACTACGCACATTTGCGAAAAACGTCTACTTTTGGCAAATATGTGGCCGTTTTTCGCAAATGTGCGTAGTAAAGCTTAACGTTCTCATTATAAACTGTATACAGCAACTATCAAGTCCTAGATAACCCTTCAAAGTATTTTATGAACTACTGTTTATAGTTTAAAGTGAGACCGTTAGGCTTTACTACGCACATTTGCGAAAAACAGTAGTATATAAAATACTTTTAAGGGTTATCTAGGACTTGCTAGTTGCAAAATTTTAAATGATGTCTCCGTTTTCTTTGAAATGATTTATTTAAAATGGGGGCAGCACTGGACCCCGGAAAATTTAGGTACGGCCTTAATTTACATTTCTTTCACAGAGGAATGGGTGACGCGCAAGAAAAGCGAAGTAACGACGACTAGGCAGATTGCCACTAGAGTGAAACGGGAGTTAGTGTTGGAAGATGGACGGATCCTGAGCGACTCCGGGCCCAAGGTGTCCACCTCAGTCAACGAGGACACACATACCACGAACTTCCAACAAACTGAGGTAATTTACTAGGCTTGGTCTTGAATTAATTATAAGAATATTAATTATTAAAAACTAAAACTGTTAAGTTTAAATTTAGTTCTACTAAATTTGTAGGTATATGAATACCATTTTGTACAAGTAAGTAATGATAAAATAGGTGTAAATCAGTCGATTGCATTGAAGTCATTCAAGCATTCTTATTTACGAAACTATGAAACATGTAAGTATGTCGTTATAAAATTATTTGATATTTAATGATTACATCATGTAAGTACTTATATTACTCCATATTGATTGATTTGTGTATGCGATGATTGATGGCAGTTTAATAGGTACCATACATATATATTAATAATGAGGGAGGGCATTTGAATGGCAGTTTGTCAACAGAGATTTTTTTAACGAGCCTGATCGTACTCGTCACTCATTGATGATAGATTTGCTATTATTTATGTAGCGATTGTATACTGCATAGTATATAGCAGGTTTATGCAAAAAGTCTGTATTTATAGCTTACCACTTAACTTATTAATTATCTACAAAGTGGAATATACATTAGCGTAAAAAATGATAGCACAAGGCTATAAAAAGTAAAAGTTTTAAAACTTAATTTTTAAACAAAATAAGTCATTGATTTTCATTATGTACGAGTATGAAGCAGCTGACCTTTCAAAATTGATTTTCTCGAAAATTACTGGGTAATGATTCTTTGCATATTATACCAAAATTAAATATTAGTACAAGTACCTATTTGCTTTCATTTATTAAGCTAATATTTTTAAACATTATTCAAACTCTATGCATAAATATTAAATATACTAAAATTAATTTTAGGGCAAGTTCAGTCCTGGAAATGAAAAGCCTTAAAGAAAAAGATATCGAAATATGGAAATGAAAATGCTTTTCAAAGAGACTAAGTTAAGAGATTATATTTTTTCTTTCTGTGTTCCAAGCGAAAGTTTAAAATTATAGTCTGAAATGAGCCTTACATAATTCCAGTATATTTAATTAGACCTTATAAATATTATAAGAAAAATAGGGACACATGGAATATACCCCACCGACAAGAACCTAATTCTTAAATTTAGTGATGATGATGAGAAATATCAGCTCTGTCACTGATGCCGTGTGGTCCCGGCAGAGTAGAATAGGACCACTCCAAATCTTCCCGTGGATGTCGTAGAAGGCGACTTAGAAAACACAAGATAAGCAAAGCTTATAAATATCAATGAGACTTCTCCAACCTCCAAGCTGGCCAGACGCAGCGTGGAGAAGGCCAAATCCTCTGGCTATTCTAGCCAAGTGTGGCTCTGGTAGTACAGAGAGGGTCATGCTCCTGTAGTGGAGACTGAAAAAATCCTGATAATGATTTCATTAAGATATAAGGTTTTCTGTTCTATAGTGATAGGTTTCTATGCTAGCATATTGTCTGACCTCTGAACTGGTTTCCACCCAGCACTCGTTGCACCTGGTAAAAAGCGTTGGGCCTTTTCTGTTCCCAGTAAAAAGTAATGATTTTTTTGTAACAAAGTTCTTTGCATTCCAGCACAGAGTACCTGATGATCCGTTGGGTGTTGAAGCTCCTGATGAAGTCGACGGTCCAAGAGGAGCCATTGCTGATGGTATGTAGACTCCTACAGAAAACGTATAGTTGTTTATATGTACTGATTTCCAGTACATAATGGATGTGGACTAATTTTAGCTCATCAGGTAGATTAGATTATTAAAAAATATTGTATACTTACATATTTTTTTTCCTTTTTTCTGATTAGCAAATAATTACAAAGATACAGCACATTTAAATTCCGATTTTCACTTGACGGTGACGTCAATCACCCCCACTCCGAAACTTAGACTGTATCTTTGTGAATTTTCACTACTTTGATAAACCGAAAATTATGGGTCCATTATTTTTGGTAATCTTACTGACGGATTAAATTAAATACAATTTGTCGGACCCAGTCCACTTCCCTATTATTGAGGTTGATTACATTCTTTATTGACGTACACCTTCGATCAAAAATACAAATGGATAATGCGTTACCAGAAATCAAAGTAAAATTCTGTCCGCTCCATCGAAATATAATCTATAGAAATCTAATGCTCCTACATTCACCGCTTCGATTCTGATTCCATTTATGCAAACAAACTAACAGTAATAACAACGAAACACTCAAACACACACATAGACAAAGATGCATGTGATTGGTCGCGACCAGGTCACGCACGCGTCATCGCCGCGTAGGTCGAGCAGCCGGCTCCCCTGAGCTGCTCGACCGACGCGGTCAGGTAGCCGGCTCAGGGGCCGATTATCAAAATGTTTATATTCACTTACATATGAAAGGCGAGTCCTGTGTTTTTCATGTCTGTATGGCTTTTACACCACTTCACGGCACATGATGGCATTTTGTAATGAATCGATTATCGCAAAAATACAGCAATATTCTCAAAGAAACCACTTTTTGCGACGCAACCGCACGACTCGAGTGTCATGGTGAACTGTCGCGCCGCGCGGTTTATATTTTAAGCCCCGCCCGCCGCGGTACATATCGCGTGAAATGATTTTTCGGGATTAGTTACGCTTCTAGGGATTATTATTCGTAGGTCCGCTCGAATATAAAAAATCATCACTGTGAAGTCAACTTTATTACACTACGTATAAAGTGTTTTCTCCTTGCCTGAACTGAATTAAATACGACCTCGCCGCCGGGAGTGCGCTCTTATTGATGAGCCGACCCAATATCTAGTTGTATTGTTGATCGAAGTCGTACACAGACAAGTACAGGGTCGCAAAATCCAAAGGCCTCTGATGGTAGGCCTAAAATGGACAATGTAACAATAGTGACTGGTAACAAACCATCACTTACTTGAAGATTTTCCTGGTTAACATTCAGTTCATCGACTTCTACCATCTGCAGATTGAGCTTAATATGTCTTCCTTGTCATCGTAGTGCATTCCCGGATGCATTCTTAATGGCGATTTTGTTCCGGAGGTCCGCTTTCTTTTTAAGCAAATAAAACATCGTATCATCTAAAACATGTTAACTTTTCCACTTTATAAGGAGTTGTTAGCGGCGAGTTGGCCCCAGCAGGAGTCAAAGTGCTGGTGTCTTCGAGCGTGGTGGCCAACCCCGACGGCAAGGTGCGAGAGAGTCGCGACCTCAAGGTGCTCACCAAGAACGTGGTGGAGCGGGTCAAGGAGACTGAGGAGCGGTTCCACCGGGGAGACACCACCCATGAGGTCAGTGTAGCTGTAGTTTATTTGTTTATGGCATACACAACAGGTATCAATTATTTCCATGCTTAAGTCTAAAAGGTTTCAGACACTGCTCTAGACTGAGACCCAAAAGCGCGTACACACAGCATGACAGGCAATGTAAACATTGTTAAGCCCAAGATAGTGCTTCAAGTGATGCTCCATTTTCATGGCTATTTTTTGTGTAAATCCACCCATAGAAATTGGCGTTTGTAATGCGTTTAACAGGTTTTACAAGTGTTATATTTTTTTGTTTGGATGTTTTTTGTATACACTATTAACTATTTTTTTTGATGAATTTGAACCTCGTAGTTTAAGAAAAATAAAATAAATACATAAGTATTCTGTAAATGTATCTTGTTTCATGATAAAAACCAAAGATATCAGCCGACAAATGCATACCAAAAATCTCCCATTTGAATGTCACCGAAAGAAAGAAGAAAGATGGAAAGAAAGAAAAATTTTTTATTTGGTACAAGTAGGTACATACTGTAAATACAGTCGCTACCGGGCTTGTAGCGGGAGGCAGCCGGCGAGCGGGGAAGCCAACGGCCGCGCATATAGTAAAGTAAGTAGGTTGGCCATCTATTAAAAGTCTGGGAGAAAAAAAGAATAAATAAATAAATAAATATATAGGGACAAATCACACTAATTAAGCTAGAAGTCTTTTTTCTTACGGTTTTGTGTTCTTTAAATGATACTATTACAAGATTTATAGTTAGGGGTGCAGTATGTGTAATTTAGACATTTTGCTTTGTAGGCTTCTTGATTTCTAAGCTTAGAAAATTTACTTCATAGTTGTTTTGCTCTATAGACATGAATTTTAGGCATTTTACTTCGTGGTCAATGATCAGGAAAGGTGCAATCAACTTGTATAGAAAGAACATTTATTTTTAGTTTTCCATAGAAACTCGAGCAGATTGGCTGATTAATAGTTTTTTCTTATTGTATGAAAATAGTTCAGTGTCTCCCTTATTGTTTTTGTTAGATAAAATACATATAATAAATCCCTGGCGCACCTAAGTACCTATATCTGAAGCATAAACTACAACTAGACTCCAGTCACATAATGTATCATACTTATTACTCTGGCTAATACAAGATTTTCAATTTACGAATGCTTTTAACTCCATACAGTGATGATGCAACCTATCTTGCCCCATTAGATGCGAGGGACATGTCGATATGGGCCCGGGGACCAGGGTTCTATTCCGTGCACAGATAAGGGATGATCCACGCTAATGGAGTGGGAATAGGCTGGCCTTTTTGAGCTATTCTTGGACACAGATATGGTATTTTTAGCTAATTGATTAGGCTATATATACAATGGTAAACTATTTTGCAGTATACTCGTACATTGCATATTTTTTACTAACGGGATGGAATGTATTTTTTAACAAATAAATACAGTCACGTGTTCACTCCCGTTTATTACAAATAAACCAGTCAAGTGCGAGTCAGACTCGTACATGAAGGGTTCCATACCTCCTCCGTACAATGTTTTAAAACGCTGAAAAAACACGTTTCTTGTTTGACGACCCTTTAAATTTTTTAATTAATCTTATTTTTAGTATTTGTTGTTACAGCGGCCACAGTAATTCATAATCGGTGAAAGTTACAAGTGTCTAGCTATTACGCCCTGTGACAGACGGACGGAAAGACAGTAGCGTTTCAGTAATAGGTACCCGGTACCCTAAAATGATTGTGAAGTAACTGTAAATTTTGTTTTATGAAATGTAGTTAAAAGTGGTCCCTTAAAAACGTTTTGTAATTAACGTCTCTCAAAATACAGACATTGACTGGAATTACTTCTAACAAGAGCTTGTATTTCTTTACCTGTAATATTAAATGTTTTTAGTATGCATTATTTACGTAGCATAATTCATATCACAAGTTATTCTATTGCTGAAACCTTTATTTTCAGTATATATAATATTGAAAACCTATATTTTGAAATTATAATTTGTTCAATGTTTTATACATAAATACATGTAACTGTACCTATTTGGAGGACACAAGGCCATTGGCCTTTTCTATCAGTTTTTTGGATTAATTAATATATAGAAAATATTTTATTACACCTAATGACTACTTACCTAGTACAAACCAATTTATTTTTGACTCAGTAAAATGTTTGATAGTCTTCGTTGAGGCTAAATCAGAAATATTTGCACTCATTTCCTTTATTACAACACACCACTGTTGTTAACTCATTATTAAATAATAATTTATTTTATCATGATTAAATTGAAGTGTTAAAATCGTATCATTTGACTGTAAAATTAATATCCAATTGCCATAAAGTTATGATAATTAAAAAGCAATTCAGCGTTGCTGCGCGCTTTATTTATGGAGGAAATGAATTGCAAAAAGCTGTTACTGATGAACATTTAATTATTGTCTGGTGTTAACAACTTACGTTTCCTGTTTACCATGTTGACCATTTATTAAAAAAAAATTACACCATAAATGGTGTGATCGAGTTAAAATTAATAGGTTAGTTTTTCTGACAAGTATTATAGCCAATAAGCACTAATTACATTTTTTAACCGCTCCAGTAGTTTCGGAGCCTATTCAATGCAAACAAACAAACAATTAAATCTTTCCTCTTTATAATATTAGTATAGATATCAAAATCCCGATTGCGTGAAATAATTAGAAAAAAAAGAGGGAGGTTATTATGTTGTTTTTAGCATTTCTCAATATTTTATAAAAAATGCATATATAGATAAACTCCAACTTGCCCTGGGTGGGGATTAAACCCAGAACCTCCGGATTGGCGAACTGGCGTGTTAACCACTACGCCACGGAGGTCTTCAACATATACGAGTATATACACAGGTATATAATAAATGTTTGAGTTTAGATTATCGTAACCAGAAAGTTATCGTCTGTGTTTCTTTCTACACACTATAGTAAAACCGTAAAACATAATGCGATATTACTTCGCTTGGCTAAAATATTAACATTTTCTTATTAGCTACGCTCTTTCTAAACACGCCTTCTTAGAAACCAGCCATCTACGTACACAGCTTAGTGGCTCCCATTAACATTGTGTTTTCAAACAATCGAATCATTGAATGGTTGTTTTACAAGTTTGAAGACGTGAGTTCCGCTGGCTGAGGTCACGCGAAGGCTGGTTGGCATTTTGAGCAGGTCATGTCGATTACTGGAGGTTTCATTGATGTAGCAAGTGCAAACAGTGCTCAAAATGTGTTTCAATAGTGAATGGACATGTAGGATGTGGCACAAGGATAATACGTTGAAAATAGTGAAAAGGAGCAAAATTACGACCTATTAAAATAAGGCATTGGCAACTTCAAATATTAAGTTGTTATTGCCATCATAAATTATATGGGACTTATAAACGTAGTTGTGAAAAAACAACTTAAATGAATATGTCATACTATAGTATTAATTTTGTTGTAAGTAGGTATACAGGGTGACTTTTTAAACAACAGCCTAATTTTTGGTGCAAGTTCAGTCTATGATACTGAACTACTTTCTATAAAAAACGTTATACAATTTCGATTAAAAATTTTCGTCCTTCCAAACAAAATCCGTTTGGCTGAGCGCTGATTTGTATGAGAAGGCAAATTTTTATTTTAATTTTTCGTTAATGGTTTTTATGGAAAGTAGTTTGGTATCATGGACTGAACTTGCTCCAAAAATTTGGCTGATGGTTAAAAAGTCAGTCTGTATAAAGAAATATATTTTAAAAGTACTCAATACCATAAAGAAGACAATAAATAGAATAAGTATATTGTTTCACCGAAACCAGAAGTGAACATTTGAAATAATACTAATAAAGTTAATATTGAGCTGATTGTATTCAGTATGGATAAACATACTTTTTAGTATGAATTTTTCCGAAGTCTGGTTAGTTTTTAAAACTATATCATCAATCTAAACACATCATCAGATATGGTACTGAATGTGAGTTACAACTTCTCAATTGTTTTTTAAATATATAGAAACAATACAAAGTAAAAACAATAGTAAAATTGAGCGGCCTTTATTCAAATGAGCGGCCATATAAATCGAGGGTGATTCTAAAATTATAATTTGTCGGATACCGCGCCGCGGGCGCCGCGCCTACGCCGTGCGAATACGATGCACTTTACCTTTCATTTGTATTATTTTGATACAGATACCAGCGACGTATTCAGGAGAGAAAAAGGGGGATATAAATTTTTATTTTGATTTAAAATATTTTATAAATAAATAAATATTTATGGGTTTCCTGATCCCACCGACACCAACTGATTCGCGTCGTGTCAGTGATCTGAGCAAATTTTCCTAGGATAACGGCCTTCCATTTTACTAATAGCTATGCGATGCAAAGTGTGGTTCAATCTTTAAAATAATTACTTACTTATTATACTTACTCCGCTGGCTCAGCGACCCGAAGTGGATCTTGGCCTCCGAGACTTTAAACTATCTTTAAAATATTTGATAAATAAATCTAGTTAGGCATTTAAACATGGTCTAACAAAATATACTGAAACAATTTTAGGGCTGAATTCAGTTCCTGATACTGAACAACTTTCCCCAAGGAACATATATATCGAAATATGAAAAATAATTTTTGGCCTCCCATACAAGTTGACTGATTTTAGACCGATAGCTGATCGGAATTTGTATGAAAAGCATTTCGTTATTATGTTCCTGGGTGATAGTTGTTTAATATCATGGACTGGATCTATCCTAAAAATTGTTTCAGTATATTTTGTTAGATTTAATTACAACGTGGAAGGGACATACCCGTAATAAATCAAACCACGGTCCATACTAGACCATCATAGTATAATAAAATTAAAATAACAGCCAAAAAACTAAAATATTTTTTGCCATTTCCATAGAAATATGTGCGGCCGTCCGGGAGATATGTATGGGAATGGCGAATTTTTTTTTGGTTTTTCGACTGTTATTTTAATTTCATTATACTTTAGTCATCTTGCATAGCCCGTGGTTCGATTTATTACGGGTATGTCCCTTCCACTTTGTATATTGAGACTCCCTAGGTAAAATAGTACCCCAAAATCAAAATTACTTACTATTACTATACTTAAATTACAGTATTTCTCTATTGGTTTATGAAAGGTGGCTGCGTATAAAATCGCTCTATAGTATGTGTCGTTTCCCCCCGAAGTGTCCTGGCTACGGGACAAACAGATACTATGTCAAATGAAGACGTCGGAGTAAAAATTGTTAGCCGGATAGAGTGGGTGTTAGTAAATGTTTTGTTGAATAGATATATGAATGGCTTATATTGAAACCTCGTCAGTGCCGCGAATTACCATTTTAAGTTTGATTTAGATTCTAGACCTATTTTGTTATTTACTTAGTAGTTTCTTAGCACTGATTGTTCCGAAACGTTAAAAGGTTGTATCTTGTTTTTAGTAATAAATAATGTGTATATGTATAATGTTTGTATCTCTTCCCAAAGAGGGTTGATGTCAGGCAGGCGGCCGGTCGCAAAACTATATCCAAATCATTTAAACTGTTCTGGCAATTTCTTCTCCTCTACGCAAGGCCTTTGGCCTTCTTGGGTGACCAATGACATGCATGTTATATTTGGAGAGGAAAAAGCGGGAAAGCGCACCCTGGGCTCTAAGGCAGCACAGCTGAGAATGTGACCGGGAATGCGCTTAGAAGAAGAATGTGAATATAACGTATAAGTGCGTACGAAAGCCTCGTGTCTGATGAATAAACATGACTTTTCGTACTATTTACTACCTATTGAGAAATTCGAAGGTTTGCCAACTGTCCAACTTCAATACACTAACTCCTCAGATATTACGAGTTAATCACAAAATTTGATGCTGCGATTAAAGTTTATTTGTGGATTGAAATGTCAACAAGTCTAATATAATTTTAGTACCGTAATACAATTCTGCCATTTTGGTTCTGTAAGCTAAAGGTGCGGCCGGTGAGTCAACGGTTTCAGTTCACGGTTTGCTTGGAATACCTCAGATGGTATATTCCGATACAACACATGACCGCAACAGATGTAACTTTAGTGATAGACGTGCTCTGCATAACAGTTTGAGCTATTTCTTGTAATTTGTTAGTAGTTCGTAGTGCACATGATGGAAATACGACCTTATTTATTTGATTTTCCTTCGAATTCAACCTAACCGATTCAACTTAACTTAGAATGTAATATTTATGTCAATGGGCTCAAAGGTACGATAAAAGCAACTGAATCTGGATAAGTGCGTCTGTTTGGGGTATTTTATCTTGAGTCTACCTCTTTGGTTCGAAAGGTGCATTAAAATAGTTAGTACCGGTTATTATAGCTCATTAAACGCTCAATAACAGTCATTGAACTACGTCAGATGGGCAATTTTAAAAATCTGACCTGTCACCAGTGTTGGCCACTAATAAAAACATCCGAAGAAACTTTGTTGATAGAGTTTTCCTAAGAACAATAATATAGAGGAGTTTTCTATCAGATCTTTTTCGTTTGCTATGTGCATACATCAATATTACAATTTCATAACATTGCCCAATATTTTCTAGTTTGTATTTTAATATTTCCAAATAAAATGCAAGAAGAGTGTGTTCTTAACTTTATTAAATACTGCACTCGACCCACATAATGGTGGTCGCACACCAAACGCTTGCGACATCGAAAGTGATGCGCTACAAAGTGATCGTATTTTCAGAACCCGTCGCCTGTAGCAAATGACTACAAATCTAGACGTTTTATGACCTGACGCTGCCATTTTACTCGCCCTAAAGTGCTTTTGTCTTCGAATATTTATTATTTAAAAGGCCCTCCGATACACGGGTTGAGCGATGATGGCACGTCGGTTCGTAACCTTGGTTAGTTGTTACTAGTAACTTACAAGTATGTTTCAGGACTACGGATTATTATAGTAACTAATATTTTCTTTTGAAATGAAATGAAATTACTAAGATTAAGAATGGATAAAATTACTTTATGTTATACACGCATAGTTTAGAGTCAATCTTCAATTTTATTCATTTATTTTCTGCGGATATTTCATAATGATTGTTTTAAAGCTACTTTTAATTTTTAGTTTATGATTTGTAATGAATTAATCCATTACACAAAATCACACGAAAAACAAACCATATAGAATACGGTCTCCAAACAAGAAAATAATCTTATTTAAACAAATAAACATTTTAAAATTCATTGCTATGTATTAAATAGATTTTGTTAGTAATTATTACACCTATTACATCAATTGATTAAACCATAAAAGCTACTATTATAAACAATACTTTCTTTACCTTCTTTTATAAAAACTTTTAAACACGTAATCATTGTTACCAACTACTAACTTAGAGTAGATTATTTTTATGGACAGTTTTCGTCGGTATATCAGTGATACGCAATAAAAAAAAATCTTATTTTTTTTTTTGTGAGTGGCGTCCCTATATTATAATTTATTCATCTACAAACAGTGCAACTTACATATTATCATAATTAATAATTCCAGATACCTAATTACAGAATCCGTTACAATGTAACATAATGGCGTAATAAATTCGTAGCTTATTTGGAGTCCAATATTAGTATTACCAGCTCATTTGAAAACTGATTGTGCTGTACTGGATATGGCATTACAATGCCGTGTGTGTCAACTGACTTAGAGTAAATTATATGTCCAAACTGTCACAACATTGTAAAGGAAATTTAAAAGCTATTGTACTCGTAACTCACATATTGGTGTAAGTATCTAGTCCGTAATTACTGTGTACCTTCTTTTCTATTTTTTGACTGAATTCTATTTTTTGAAATAATTCTATGTTTTAAATATCTAAGTCAAACTTCGACAAAAATAAAGATTACTTACTTACGGAAATGAAAATGTTATTGTAGTATTTTTTTCTTGAATTAACTCCAACCATTCAAATGTGGTTTCCATATACGTATCATATTAAGTACAAAAACACATAAGTATAAATTCTGTTAAGTATTCGTAGGGTTGCGTACCTTGCACACCTTTTATTATTACGTTATAATATAAATAAACGAAGAATTTTCTAGCGTACCATTATTTCAATTACGTAGAAAATTGTCAGCGTGCGAGCACAAAACGAACAAAGCGCGTAATAAGCCGGGTCTTTGCTCGCCTCGATTGGAAACACTTGCTTGCAATCGCACTGAACCTATTTTTTATTCTAGGCAATCCGAGCTCTAAGCACTCGACGTTAGTTGGTAATTCGACCTCAGAGCATTAGTAGTACCGGCCACGCTTTCAACGTCGATGGTAATAAAACCACGAAAAGTGCGCCTCACATTCAGAACTATGCGATTTGGATGCGCGGCCTTTTGTGGCGTCCGGTCATTCGTATGATGTCATAGTCTACGACACTTGTTGATCATATCATCGATAAAATGAATGTTTATTTTTATTAAATCCACGACGACTTTAGCTATGATTTATACGACATGCACTGGACTCAATAAATAACAGATTTAGTCGTGTTAAACGCATACTCGTTTGAGAAATGTGCCTCATCCAGGGGTCATTTGCTGGTCTGCGTCGCGATTATTCCCTGGATGAGCGTCGAGGTAGCCGCTCAGGACAATAATTTAAGATGTTTAGATAGCATCTACAAGACCTGCGCGGTGTGCCTAAGAATTCATGTGATCACCTTAGATTCAATCTTAGATATAGCTTACAAGGTGATGTTACGAAAAATTATCTCCTACCAGCGCCTGTGTCGTAGATTATAAACCTTTATAGTGATCTTTGCGTGCTTATCGTGGCCATTAGTTTATTAATATTTATTGGTGCACTTCTAACTGTATCGTTTGGTACAATTTAATACCAAGGCTGCGTTTATGTGGTATTTAATAGTTGCTCGTAAGGCTATTCAATTTAGCGCGACTCGTTTGATATAGAATGGTTATTATTTAGTGGTGGATGCGATCGTATACTATGTGGAAATACCGTAAGGTGATTGAGAATTTATGTATGCACGGGTGGAGTTCGTAATATTTATGGAATCAGCTAGAGAAATGTCGATTCTGTTCTGCCGCTCCAACCGGCAGTGCCTATAGAACCACGCATGCAGATTGCAGACGTATTTCTTAGATGCAATTCAAAGAACTTGTACAGGGTCATAACTTATCTCTAGATCTTCGTGTCGAGTGTAGAATATGTCATTTCCTACTTAACTTTGATTTGTGGTTCTTCATTAGTTAGCATATGAATGAAGGTTGAAAACTGATGAAAACTTCCAAAGCACTTTGAGAAATGTTAAAAATAAACGTGAAAATATCGCGTGATGTCAATGAATGTCGAAGTCATTTCGGCCGACCTCTATGCATAACGGACATGTTATATAGTCATTCTGCTCTTTTTGCTTTCTTTTATTCAAATTTTTACTTTAATTCCGTGCATACATAGTTTTGAAATGAATAAACGTTGAATTTTACATCTGTTTTCATCTAGAAGCAAGAATGGGAAAATAGAGAAAATTGGAATACTCTTTAGTAACTCGCTAGCAACTTACTATATTACAAAAAAATAAATAAAAATAAAATGTAATGAATCCTAAATTAATTATATACTAACATAGGATAAGAAAATACTACTAACAAAATGAATTGATATCTGAAATAAAGAATATTATTATTACAGATACATTATCAGGCTCCCTAACGGGGTAGACAAAGCCTAACCTCGTAAGACCCCACGTTTAGCATGGTGGTTGGTGTAAAGATAAAAAAAAACAGAAACCAAATGTGTTGCTAGCCACAGAGCCAATTAACGGTATCCAGATTCTCGACCATCCCTTGATTGACGACCTCTGTGGCCTAGTGGTCATCATGCCAGTTTGTCACACCGGAGGTCCCGAGTTCGATCCCCGGTCAGGTCAACATAGAAAATGACCTTTTTAGATTGACCTAGGTGTTGGATATTTATCTTTATAAGTATTTGTTATAAAATATAGTATCGTTGAGTTAGAATCCCATAACACAAGTCTCGAACTTACTTTGGGGCTAGCTTAATTTGTGTGATTTGTCCGTATATATATATATTTATTGATCTGTTTTTGATCTCTCGAGAACAGCTAGTACCTCTTTTATTCGTTTTTTCTTTTCTTCATGGAAGAAACCTATATTACTTAGGTATTTTAGTTTCCGGTTACGATTGTATAATAATATCGGAAACGTAATGAGTTGATGTTTAACCCTGACCTTTATATAGGTACACATTTATCAACTTGAACAAAATGTAGTGGTCTACGTCAGTGCTTTATTGTTATTATTATGACCATGATTCAAGCTATGATATTGTATTTACACTTTTCGTAGTCTATTATAAAATAGTGTTATGTACAGCTCAGAATTGAAAACAGAATCAGTATATATTATTGCACTCTAGAAGTACCTCTTTTGTTTTTTTTTCATCGATTTATCAATCAAGTCATATTTTTTGTATGACACATACATATCACAAATGAACTTAGTCCTATTATCAAAATATATTATATCGAAAATAACATTATGTTACTATATAAAATAATTACGTGAAAATTATTTAGTTCATGAATAAAACTTCCATTGGCTGACATTTCTGCAAAAGCTTATGCTCTTTAATTCTCGACTACATTTCACAAACATTTTTAGCGTATCAGAGCTTCAAATCAGACAAAATTACTTCAAAATTAGTTACCTTACCGAATAATTTGCGAACCAACATTATACCTTAAATTAGTTCTTTTGAACCGGTTTTTAATAAAAACGGAGCACAACAAAAAGATTAATCGAAGACTCGCGTGAGTGTGGCAATTTAGCCCACTATTCAAATGACTGATGATGAATCTATCGGACGTCGCGGTTGCAACATTTAAAGAACGGGCAGATTGGGAAGGGCTGGCTCGCAATGGCAAAATCCGCCCACATATAAAATATTTAATTAAAATATAAAAAAAATTATGTCTCTTTTACTGTTCAAGTTACGCGACTTTGAAATGCCTTACCCGAAGACATCAAAAGTATCTCAAATAGGTTCTTTTTAAAGAGAAAAGTCCACACGTACCTTTATGCCAATTTGTTGCAGCAGAACTAATCATTATCATAAATTGTTTTGTATTTTATATTATTTAATTATGTATGTATGTAAAAGTATGTATGTGTATGTATGTATTGTATATGTAGATATGTGTATAGTGTGTGTAGAAATACATACTTATTTTTAAGCGCCTATCGCTAATTAAATTTTTTCTGTTTTTCCTGTAAAGGCTGACTGGTGGAGAATGCATTAGCATTAAGTCCACCTTTTGTACCATTGTGGTCAATAAAGATTTAATAAATAATAAAATATTTAATTAGGGTCCATTGCAATGATGATGAATGTCCTGCAAGTGATACATACTACTAAATTTAGTAAAATAAAATAGTTTTAAACTTTCGTCGTTATTTGCAGTACCTCAAATAATACATGTATGGGGCAAGTCACCACGGTATTTATTTTTATTTATTTAACTTTATACACAAATACAAATGTAATGGCGGACTTAAAGCCTAAGGCCTTATCTACCAGTCAACCAACCGAATGAGGGGTAGTGCAAAACTCGAATAGAAATATTGTGAAAAAATAAATAAGTATACATAATAATAAACAATAAACTACGTACAAATAATAGACACCATTAAGTACTTATTATACTAAGATAACAATAACTACATATACCATAAAGAACTATCTGACAGTTTTTGAAGAAAATGTGTCTTCACATGTTTCTTAAGGCCGTATCTAAATTTTCCGGGGTCCAGTTCTGCTCCCATTTTAAATAAATCATTTCAAAGAAAACGGAGACATCATTTAAAATTTTGCTACTACGAAGTCCTAGTCCCTTCGAAGTATTTTTTGAACTACTGTTTACAGTTTATAATGGTTTAGTTTAAATGGGGGCAGCACTGGACCCCGGAAAATTCAGGTACGGCCTTAAATGAAAAGCGGAACGGCTTACCAGTTCGGAAGGCTATTCCGAACTGGTAAGCCGTTCCAGAGCTTTATAGTTTGAAACTTTGGACAATAAAATATTGTAATGTGTAAAGATCCCACTCCGGTGAACTGGCATAGAAAGGCTGAGATTGAAGAACCAAGATCTCTGAGATGGGTATCACCCTGAAATTGAAAATTAATCTTGAGGTCGGCAGGAGTAGCAGGTTCAAATTGAATATTGTGTAATTATATGTAGAGGTGTTAGTATCACTGTCTGGCGAATTTTGATCTACTCGTATTAAATGCCGCCCAGCACATCATTGGCTCACAGCTATGTGCCATGCTATAAAAATTATATATAGCATGTAAGTCGTTTTTAGGGTTCCGTACCCAAAGGGTGCAAACGGGACCCTATTACTGAGACTCCGCTGTCTGTCCGTCTGTCCGTCTGTCTGTCCGTCTGTCTGTCTGTCTGTCCGTCTGTCACAGGGCTCTATCTCTTGAACCGTAATAGCTAGACACTTGAAATTTTCACCGATTATGTATTACTATGGTCGCTATAACAACAAATACTAAAAATAAAAAAAGTTAAAAATTAAAGGGGGTCGCCATACATGATACCTGTTTTTTTCACCGTTTTTAACTCGATCTTTATAATGGCATTAACTAAATACTTAAAATATTCACTAATTATGTATTACTATGACCACTATAACAACAAATACTAAAAATAAGATAAAGTTAAATATTAAAGGGGGTCGTCATACAAGAAACGTTTTAAAATATTGTACGGTGGAACGGAACCCTTCATGTATGAGTTCGAATCGCACTTACCCGTTTATTTAGGGTTCCGTATCTCAAAAGAAAAAAAACGGAACCCTTATAGTCTGCCTGTCAAGATCCTTTTTCTCAGGAATGCGTGGAGTTATCAAGTTAAGTGAGTTATCAAATACTTAAATCTACTGTCCCATCGAGCTGTGAAAAAAACAAACTTCTAAACCAACGCAATCAAAAGATACAGCCGTTTATGCCGCAAATTTTCGACACTCGCAAGGGAATCAATACCTAAGGTACATTCCGTGAACTCTGAATCTTGAAATTTGGTACGAAGCAATGTCTTAAAGCGTAGATAAAAGAAAAATTTCGAAAAGCATACATTTTTATTACAAAAATATTTTTAATAATTTTAAACTTACTACAGGTTTGTACGGAACCCCCAGTGCGCGAGTCCGACTTGCACTTGGCGGTTTTTTTCAACATTTATATGATAGCGTCATTGACAAACAACCGTGAACGCGTCCCGTTTGAGACCTGACCCGGCATGCTCTTATGTGATGCATACAGAATTTTAAAATGCGATGCGGCCCGGCCCGATTCGTCCCCATCCGCTGATGTTTGCTCTTTCCTTTAAGTTTAAATAACAGAAATGTATAGCATCTCAATCTGAGAAATCTGAAAGTGACGATGAATAATTGTATATTTTAAATGAAGTGCAATGATCTTACTGTTTGCGTGTGGCCATTATTAGAATTGTCTGTAGATGATGGCCAATGTAGAGATCAAAATTATTCGTAAAAACATGCAGTAGAAAAACTAGCGTTGACGGCTGTATTGTAGTGTAAGATAAAGGATTTGGTTTAGTATTATGTTAATTAGATTAAAAGGATATTCATTGCTATTCAGAGAGGCAACGCAGCTAGCGTAATGGGTACCTTAGAACCAGGTACAATCCGGGGTAGAATTTGTAAGAGTTATTATTATATTTTATTTTTTTATTTTTATTGATATGTATCTTATATATGTTCCCAGTATCGCAACATAATCTGCCTATCAGTAGGTGTACCATGTAGGTCATGTTGGCATGTATTTTTTAGTGTGGCTGATATTACTCTACTAGATTATCAAGCTTATCATGTTGCCAGTGTTACAAGTAAGGAACAATGTCAACATAATAAAAAAATAAAAGGAAAGCAGCACCATGCGAAAGGTTATGAGCAAAGTATGTTGAGCGGCGGCAAAACAGAAAGCATTTTACGAAATCAAAATAAACCGAACCGAGTAAATGCTGTGCTTGCGACTGCGCTTATGACATTACTTATCAATGGCTACGTAAAAATAAAACATCCTCTAATAAAATTATGTAAAACGCGCACTTTAGTGAAACCTAATCATGTGGTAAAGTTTATACTGAAGCTGACAATCACAGGCGGCACTATTACAGCCGGCTTTTACTCGCCTATTAAAAGGTAAATTCAGACGAATTGCAAAAACATGTAAGCAATTAGAGTTAAGCACCGGGTTCAATTCCTTGTTGGTCGGGCGAGGGGCGGGAGTGACTTTCCTATTCGTAATAGAAGAGCCGACCGGACCCTACGTTATTATCCATTCAAAGCCGACAGATTGCAAGATATGGTCTATTTAATAATATGGGTACTGTGTTCCAGCGCAGTCCCGGATTCACAGCTTGTTTTGGCTTAAAGGGCCATAAAGGCTCAATTTCATCCTTTATGAAACTAAATTACGTGTTTCTAGCAGCTTCTAACAGAAAAGCGACTAAGAAGCTGACAAATTGCGAATTAATGGTGCTTCCACACTGCTATAAAAAATGTTTACAAACATGAGTAATCATCTTTAAAATTCACATATAGTAACTTATTATTGTAATATTTTTTATAAGTATTATTATTTATAATTATAATAATTGATATTAATAACAATATTTTATTTTTATGATATTATGCATTTTTACTTTGTAAAAAATGTTTGTAATTATTTCTAACATCAGTGTGTTAGCACCATAAGGTCGATCTCTTTTTATTTATCTGTCCCTTCTCCCTATTTGTGATTGGTTTGTTTTTCTTACAACAGTTTCTTATTGAAGTCCTTTGTTACAAAGAACTTTAAGAATTCACTTGTTATTGACTTAATATATAATAATTTTACTTATAGTAATAATATATAATTTAAAATAGGTACCTAGCTACTGTAGGCATTCAAATGCGGGAGTTATCACTATCAACTACAGAAAACTGCTCTCTAAAATCCCGCATTTTTATCCTCTGTGGTATACTATACTCACAAATACAAAAGAAAAAAGTTTAAATTCGACAACATTTCTAATAAGTTGTTTTGTTCTTTCGACCAATGAAAATAAGCCTTTATGATAGCGGAAGATTCTTTGCCGTAAGTATCGTTAGTCTTTATTGCTTGATCGCGTTAAGATATTCGGATTTTGATTACTGGAAAACTGTTATTACTGGCCGGTTATACTTCTCGGAAAACTTGTTTCGACGCGAAGTGATGTATAGTTCCTATGATCTGAGATAGTTCCTATCAGCTTAAATACTATCTTTTGCACGTCGTTCCACCACTCTGTACATTTACTTTTTGCGTGGTAAAGCCTGTTTCTTAGTGCCTCTTCACTAAAAATAGATTTACTTTATAAAGTAAACAACTTTGACCGGAAATTTGTAATTATTTAGTTTCTTATATTTAACTTATAATATTTATATTTTTTAAATTTAATTTGGTAATCATATTTTGGATGACATTTATGAATATTTTAAGCGAGACGAGACTTTCATATGCAACTTTTTTCCTAAGTACAAGTAGTTTACGCAGTAATAATCAAAGTTTGTGATATTTGCCTATACAAAAAGAGCAATATTATTACTTCTTCTTCTTCTTCTTAGCGAGTCAGAATGGCTGATATTATTATATGAGTGTGGACCAATGTGTGGTCACAATTACTCCTCTGTCATACATAACCGAATTTATATGTATTCTAAATTAGACTTTAACATAATTTCGTAATGCTCAATGTCGTTTGACACTGAAATTGAAACCGCTCTTGGAGTAAAGGTTCTGTATATGTATGTATCAGTGTGTCTGATATTCATGAAGTATTTATTTGTTTGAAAGGCAATTTGTTCATAAATATTTTTACAGTTTATAATGATTTAGGAAAAAAAATGAGGTATTCAAATGTCCTATTTTAGTGGCTTTTACAAATAATTTGGAGTGCCACAGTCTAGCCCTGGAGTTCTCACCTGGCTTGCACCACGCCTACCGGCGAGCGTGCTTCGGCAATACATTCCGTGAGGATGTACAATACTTTGTGCGTCAAACCCGATCCTTTGCCTTAGAGCGGGCGGCGCGTGCGTAGCGCACCGGCGGCTATTTCCGACACCACTCGCTGGTTTCCTCTGCAATTACACAAAATAAGGAGACTTTAGGAATATAGACTTTTCAATGTAATACTTCATGATCAGGTCTTTTTAGAGTTCCGTAGCCAAATGGCAAAAAACGGAACCCTTATAGGTTCATCATGTCTGTCTGTCTGTCCGTCCGTATGTCACAGCCACTTTTTTTCAAAACTATAAGAACTATACTGTTGAAACTTGGTAGGTACGTAGATGTAGTCTGTAAACCGCATAAAGATTTTCACACAAAAATAGATAAAAAAAACAATAAATTGTGGGGGTTCACCATACTTAGAACTGAAACTTAATTTTTTTTCATCAAACCCATTCTTGTGGGGTATCTATGGATAGTTCTTAAAAAATGATATTGAGGTTTATCATTTAATTTTTATCTAACCTGAATAGCTTGCGCGAGAGACACTTCCAAAGTGATAAAATGTGTAACCTCTAAAATAGGAGAATGATAAAACTAAAAAAAAAATATGATGATTATTACCATGCAAACTTCCACCGAAAATTGGTTTGAACGAGATTTAGTATATAGTTTTTTTTTATACGTCATAATCGTACACCTCAATTTACCTTTAGAACTTTTATATTATGTTACTTGCTGCTACGGAACACTTCATGGGCGCGTCCGACTCGCACTTGGCCGCTTTTTTTTAGTCTCCACTGCTCCTGAGCACGACTCTCTCTGTACTGCACGTTGGCCAGGCGGGTTGGAGAGGTCTCATTGATGTTTATATTTTTTGTTAAGCTTGTGTTTCCTAAGTCGCCTTCTACAACATCGACAGGAAGATTTGGAGTGGTCCTTTTCTACTTTGCCGGGAACCACACGGCTTATTAATGTTACACTTACACTTTGTAAATCTTCTGGCGAAGATGAGAAGGAAGGTTTGTGCGTTAAATTTGCGGCGGGTTTGCTGGGCAGTGTCGTTATGTAACACTCTATCTGAATAGTCAGGGTTAAAATAAAATAAAATAACCATTTATTCTCCTACCATTTATATAACATATGATCCTATTCCGTGTCAAATAATTATGTGCAATAGATTAGATTAGTAATTAATGAAATTGACAAGTTGAAATTTATGCAGTGCAACGTCCGATTCATAATCATGCATGTCAATATTAGTATGAATTCAAACGTCAATTTATATAATAATTACTATAAATTAATAAATATATATAAGGACAAATCACACTGATTGAGCTAGCCCCAAAGTAAGTTTTAAACTTGTGTTATGGGATACTAACTCAACGATACTATATATTTTATAATAAATACATATATAGAAAAACACCCAAGACCCAGGACAATTTGAAAAAGGCCTATACTATATTACTTAGATGTCTATATTACTTTTATTATCCATAGGTAGTAGTCGCCTCTTTGGCGTAGGCCTCCCCAAAAGTTCTCCAACAGTTTTTTGTACCCAGTCATGCTGCACCTGCTATTTTCCTAAAAATATCTCGCCATCTCGTTTAAGGCCTTCCTCTGCTTCTTTTGTTGTTTCTTGGTATCTATTCGGTCGTCTTCTTAGTTAGTAAGTAAGTCAATAGTCAGGGTTACTTCACACTTATTCGGACCGGCATTGTCGGTTCGGTAGTATTTGTCGATCAACAAAGTCGACCCGAAGCAATTATATCGACTTTTCTCCCGAACTTTCATCTACATACATTCGATTTTACCGCCCAGCTATGCGATTTGGCCTACACTTTCCACGCTAAATAAATAAAAAAACATATAGTCAAACCTCCAAGTATACATATATATAGCTTGTTCATGTAGAAGTGAACTTTAATATGCCTGGATGTATGCACAGCCTGCTTGAACGATTTACAACTTACCGTCGCGGATTACAAATAAACTTATTAGTATAATTGGAGATGAATGACACCTAAATTCAACACAATAATTTATTTGTAAGAAATGCAACATTTTAGCTCGTAGGTTGCCATCTTGCGTGTTTCACCCTTATTAGAGGCAATTCTTGGAATGGCAATGAATGGCAAACATGATAATTCCTTGATTACGTCTGTATGGCATATAAGATTAAAACATCAAAGTAAGTGTCATTATGTAAGGTTTATTATATTTTTTATAAATAAATCTATTTTGGTTAAGTGTTATTGTTATAAATCACGCAAATATACCTACGCTGGGAATTGTAAATGTTTATGCTCACTTATTCATATTTATGAAATAAACATTTTATAAGTGAATTCTGATAAAGGAGCATTACGATACTTATCTGAAAGTGTTGAGGAGAATAAATGATTTATTTACTCTTTTATGTTTTTAGGGTTCCGTACAAAAAATGAAAAAACGGAACCCTTATAGGATCACTCGTGCGTCTGTCTGTCCGTCCGTCTGTCACAGCCAATATTCTCCGAATCTACTGAACCGAATCAAGTGAAATTTGGCAGAATGTTGTAATCCTATAACCCAAACACATGTGCAAAGTAAATAAACATTTTTATTAAATAAGGGTCATGTTCGGGGGACAAATTAGAAAATTAAAAATAAACATTTTGCACACCTTACTGTTTCATATATCAAATAAAAGGGCTCGTTATGAGGATCTCAAATATATATTTGTTATTATTGTAAAATGAATAGTTTTGATTTTATTCATAAAAGACGACAAAAATTGGCCATCCCCCCCCTGATCTCCGAAACTACTGAGCCTAAAATTTTGAAAAAAATACAGAATATAGTTCATTGCTTGTAGACTACAGGAAAACCTATAAGAATTCAATCAATTGTACGGAACCCTCTCCACGCGAGTTTAACTCGCACTTGGCCGGTTTATTTAAATTTAAAAAAACTGATATAAGTTAAAAGGGATGTGGAATGGGTCACAAAAGTATTATTCTATTCAATCTGTCAGTTAAATTATCCATCGTACAGAGCATTGAAGTTTCGGCGTGGGGGCTTATGACGTCATAGCCCTGAAAAAAACATCTTACGAAACCGTGACGTCATGCGAAATTGAAATGCACTTTATCTTCTTCATTATTTTTTAGTCAGAGAAAAGAAAAAATACGTGTAAAATATTTTTTTATAATCTACTTACCTAATGGGCCTGGATATTTTTTAGTCCATCCACATGCCATTTATAGTACTGCAGACTTAAAATAAAATAACAAATAATTACAAAGGAAAATTTAGAGTGCCATGAAGTGAGAAGAAAGAAGACTTTCTGTTAGTAGTCAACCCATGAGTCTAATCTTTGAATGCTTGCTTAAGACATTTGATATAACCGCTACTTGTTAAAATACTCAACTACTATGATATATTAAGTTCGTTTGTCTGTATGAAATCTTCTTTTCAAAGATGTAAGTAGATTGATCTTACATTTCCTTCAAGTCTTACGGTGAAATACTTGTAATCCATCAAGCGTAATTGTTTGATATGAGCGGCAACGATCCCAACAAAGTAATAAATGTCGGCATTTCCTGAACAAACCGCGGGGAGTATGTTAGCAGCAAATAAGTGTAACACCCACAGAGGCAGCAGTGGCGGCACAGAGAATAAATCTCGATCGAGACTCGACCAGATATCGATCATTACTCGAATGAGTGTGTTCTCTATGGACTCTAAGGCGTTGCCTCCACAGGTAAGAATACTGCGAGTTGATATATTCGTAAGTCAATCATTAAATCGCCACAATGGTATCACGCGATATGGAGATACGTTCATAGAGTCGATGTAGAATTAGCTACTTACTTACTGCGTTGACTTAGTGACCCAAAGTGGATCTTGGCCTCCGATACCAGAAGACGCCACTGTTCCCTATTCTGTACCATCTGCAGATCTTCTTGGAGGGCTTTGACGTCTTTGCAGTCTTCCTCACTCCAGCGGACTCGGATGATTTACAGGCCTTTTCCCGGTTGGTCTCCCCGTGTACATTTTTTTGACGGCACGATCTTCTTCCATATCCTCCCCACGTGGCCCATATCGAAGTCTTGCCGCTTTGGTCTCTCCGGTTATATTGGATATGGCCATTAGTTCTTCTACCTTCCGATTTTCTCTAATTCTCCAGGTGCCGTCTAGAATTAGGTGGCATGACGAATTTGCCCGTGGAGGCAACGCCTAATCTGTACTAATATTATAAAGCGGAAGAGTTTGTTTGTTTGTTTGTTTGTTTGTTTGAATAAACGCGCTAATCTCAGGAACTAATGGTCCGATTTGAAAAATTCTTTTTTTGTTGGGTAGACCATTTATAGAGGAAGGTTTTAGGCTATATAACATTCCGACAACCACGCGAACGAAGTCGCAGGCACAGCTAGTGTAACTATATATCCAAAAATATATTTCGCATTCTAGGAATTTAATACTTTAATATAACATTTTTGATAAAAACGAGATGAACAAAAGGAAATATTTTTGATTTGAGCGGAAATGGTAAATAGAAATATTTACCGAATGAATATAATATCAACATTTCGGACGTTCTACTAATTAATACTTTTAGCATTACTTCCGGTAATTCATATTAATTTTATATTTTATGCAATGTGGTAAAACACCCAAAAGTTAAAAGCCCAAAATATAATATCTTAATATCTACGTATGTAGTTATAGATTATTTTTAGTTTAATGATGGTTTTTTTAGTTAGGTATGTTATGAATAAATAGTATTTATATCCTATTTTTTTACTATACTCTGGTTGGAGTACCTTGTAAAAAGAAGAAGTGTCTTTCCTTAAAAAGTGTTTGTGAATTTTAGGTGGCAATAGGAATGCGCCTTTGACGGTACGAGTATTTAAATCGCGAGCAGTAATCGATCTGCGTCAAAGTAGTCGTTCCTATCGTTGTCAAGCTCCAATGTTTACTAAGTAGAATATTGCAACTAAGTACAGCCTTTTATAGTGACCCTTGACCCCATAGTAATAAAGACCAAAGTTGCTCAAAGATAAACTCATTTGTAGACATGGGTAACTGTGTAATATGCAATATTGCCGCAGTAACTTGTATCTGTGACCTGTGATTAAACTACATTATGGTTGTAAGGAATAGATGCATCAGGTGGCCGCTTTTTGTGACAATCTGTCGAGTATTATAACCGACATTTAGAATGGTAATAAAAAATGAAATGTCAATGACTTGACGCGCTGATGCAACAGCAGATGACAATGATTTCTCACTGGTATAATAAAAAAAAATATGTGTTGGGAATGTAGAAGTCAGAATGTAAGGTGAGATAAACAGTACCCAAAAGCGGAGAACGTGCATTAAGAAATTAATGACCGTAGTTGATAGAAAGTAAAAGATAGAAGTTTTTGGGGTAGGGCTATAGCAAGTTGAAATACATTGGTTGTCTCCCGACTAATATAGGCATGATAATATGAACGTACGTATAAAATGTTGAATTTAGCCAAATATTTATGGATAATTTTCAGTCTTATTACATTTTTCACATTAGTTTGGTTGTTATCTAGCCCCATAACAGTACTTTGAACTTCAAAGCAGTATATAGATGCAACAGGGAATGGGCTTAGACATTGCACATAATCTTTAAATAATAGAAAGACAATATAGTATTCTAAAACATACGAAGATGTTGCAAATAAATTGTTTCAGTTTCTACACCCAATTCAGTTTAAAATGTGCAAGATAGAAGTAATTTGATCCGTAATTAAATGAGTAGACAATGAGTTCTCAACGGCGACCCCGATGTGTCGTGGAAACTGACACAACTCTGCTTTCCATTGATATCGCATATTCCCGCCTTTCTTCTTTTCTTCGGTGCGCGCGCGCGCCCATTGTGATCGCGTCCAAATTGTTGGCATCGTGACGTGACGTCATTATGCTTTAGCCTGGTAACTAAAGCTACTTTTCAGGGTATAAAAAAATAAATAAAGGAAAAGGTGAACGTCGTGTCGTACAGAGAAGTAAAACAACTGGCAGATAAGAGAGACAAATGGAAGAAAATTCATACTGCACCGACAAGAGCATAGCTCTTAAATATATATAGATAGAAAAAAAATCAGATATTGTTGCGAGCATTGTAATCTATATCTAAAGTAATATTATAAAGAGGGAAAATTTGATTGTTTGTTTGCATTTAATACGCTCCGAAACTACGGAACCGATTTGAAAAATTTTTTCACCGTTGGAAAGCTACACAATCCTCGACTGACATAGGCTACGTGTGTACCACGGGCGAAGCCGGGGTGGACTGCTAGTACTGTATAAATTGAGTATAATAAAGTTTTTAAACTGAACGTCTTCTGTTTTCCTTTAATATAGTGTGTTTCTAACTCTCTTTGGTGGCTGCGTGGTCAAACGCTGGATGCGTTCAAATTACCAACATTATGACGTGACGCTGCTTTAGGCAACCCAAAGAATTAAGAAATTTTCTGAATTAGAAAAACTTGGTATTTGATAGAACTTCTTTTTCCGTTGATGTGGTGCATTCCCGTCTTGTATGTTCCATGTGACATGTCCGCTTATACGTACTCGTAGAACGGATTAGAACAAGAACAGTAAATAACTTAGTGACCTCAAAAAACAAAAACCATGTACAATTGATATTAAAGATATGTAAGTGCAACAGGGTCGATGACACAACATCCCATAAGATTAGATAACATTGTAAAGTACACTGTCGCAGAAGCAGTTGTTTGGTACAAGTTACAAAATAAAAAAATTGTGCCCTATGGTGTTCCAAGATTAAATTTTTACAATAAGTATTATACAAATTTAATCTTAACCTTTATTGTACAAAAAAATAAATACAGGACATAATCTTAAAACCCAAGAAATGATTCAAGCAAAAGGTGGCCTTATCGCTAAGCAATTTCTTCCAGGTATCCTCGCTTATCTAGAAAAAGGTAACGGAATATACAATAATTATAACAAACATAAATATATGTCGCAGTTGAATGGTATAATCCGCTAATGCACTAAACCTCTAGCTGTTTGGCATTACAGCTCAGTTTTGTAAAACAGCGTTAAATAGCTGAACCCTCATACGCAGAATGGCATGAACGATTTGTATTTATCAATGCCGCGGCGCAAGACGTAAGATAGTAAATTTTAGTACGGAATTCTTCACAGCGTTCTGAGAGTAAGCTGTTTTCATCGAGAGATATCGGAGACATCGTTTATGATTTTGAACTGCTAATGATTAAGAAGAATAAAGCAGATCTTCAGCTTGGTTCCCATGTAGTTATTTCAACGCCTGCCTTCCGGCAAGATGGAGAATTTACGCGAATCAAATGATGTTGGAGACTAGATTACATAGTAAGAAGTTGAATTGAGCAATTGAACGAAAACAAGAGGAGATGTACCTTTAATTTAATTTTTAATCAGCTTTTCTGTTTTTTTATGATATAAGTTTCAATTATTAGTTTTCTTTAGATGTATCAAGAAAACTGATGATTAATTCCGATATGTCATGTATGTATAGCAAGCATATACAAAAATGAAGAATGTAGCATGTGACGGCAGGTTTATGGAAAGAAGATATATTTTGTCTTACACAGTTTGTGAGTATATTACTAAAGGACTTAGATAAATAAATAAATATAAAGGGACAAAACACACTGATAGAGTTAGCCCCAGAGTAAGTTTCAACTTGTGCTATGGGATATTGACTCAACGATACTATATTTTATAATAATTTAAATTATATATAGATCCAAGACCCAGAACAATTTTAAAAAGGCCATTTTCCAACTTGCCCTGGCTAGAAATCAAATCCAGAACCTCCGGAGTGGCCGACTGACGTGTTAATCACTACGCCAAGGAGGTCGATAAATGGGGTAAACATTTTTAAATATAATTAGATAATCAAATCTTACTCGTATTTCTACTTTCCTTAATACTTTTTTTGACATATCATATTTTCATTAACTACTTTAATTCCAATTGCGTGCTCTTACTCTTCTATTATCTAAATATTCCGCATAATTATATTCTTTTTTAAACAAACGCACTGTACCGTATATATGAATATTGTATATACTGAAATGAATATTGAATATTGTATATACTGCTGTACCGCTTGCCCTCTACTTGTTAGACCAATCTTTCTAAAGTTCACCTGCTTAGTCGTCTTTCGTCACTGAATGGTACCCTCAGTAATAGCAGGCCGTGGGACCAAATCTTAATTAATGACCCCCTCTTTTAATTGTACACACTCGGCCAACCCACTTTTCCAAAAACATAATTGAATGAATGTTAATTCTACACTTATTTATAAAGACTATCGCACACTTTTTATATAGACTATCGTGTTTTTTGATAGTAGTTTTATAAGAGGACAGTGTTTATGTTTTTAAAGAGTTATAATTTCTTAATGTAGAAACTATAATTATTTATTATATATGTACTAAATAAGAGAGTGACAGAACATATATGTAATTGTACATGAGCAAAAACAACTTGTACTGAAGAATGCGCCTTTAACATTGCGGGATAAGATATAGATATCACCGACCACAGTTTCTCAGTAAACCTCACCGCGATAAACGCACTAGCTTTAATTATAAAATTGTCTCTTTAAAAAATACAAAACGGAAGAAAAAAAATTCCCGAGACGCTGCAAAAAAGCAAGACGCATAGGCTCGCACCTGCCAATGCCACGTCGAGATACGGCGTTTTATATTTAGAAACCACTTTATTTAAACTCACCGCCGAGCTTGAGGCTCCCGATAAAAAGGTTAACTTAGTGCTGTTGCGGTGCATGGTTTATTAAGAACCATTTACTTTTCACCATGATTGTATCAATCGACCGCATGCTCGGTAACATTGGCTGCAAAATGAAAAGAACGAATTAAAAATAAAGTTTGAATTTTCAAAATATTCAAAAGAGGTCTGTGCGTTCCATAAATAAAAAAGACAAAGTATAAAGATGATTCTATAGTATGCGTTATCAGGAAACTTGAAGTTATTCGAGGAGATAGTGCACGGCCTCGCCGCGCCACGGGTTCAGTACACGGCGGGCCAGCGTTGTGAGAGCGCGTTCTCACCGCCCGTTGAAATCTTTTCTATAGAGCCTTCCTTTCGGACTTTGAATTACTTTTTTTTGAGTCTAGTAGCTAACCTTTGGTGACTTTATTGACTGTTTTGCATGTGAATGGTGATTATTAAGTGTTTTCTATTTTTATCAAAGTGACATTTTGTAATGACTTTGACTTTTTGACTTCAAAAGTGAACTTTGGGTGAGTTGGTATTTTATTTTGCGAAACGTGTCTGTGCAATTTAAGCTGATTTTCTTACCTTTTGAATACAGGTCGTCTAAGATTATATTCCAGTTGCTTTGCAGGTGGCTCGCACCGGATGCCATCAAATGTTTAACAATCCTAGCTCACGCTAAATCGCCGGTTACTCGGAAACCTTTGAGATGCGCCGCGGTGGGAATCGCGTATTAGATGTAATTAGCTAGTTTTAATCAATTTAATAATAAAATGGTAACTATAGAGTTACCATAATTGTAATTGTATGTAATGTAACATGTATTTTTATTATCAGGGATTTTCATCACTTTTTGTCGCATCGGCCATATTTCATATATACTCGTATAAAACATAAAACGGTCAAATAATATTTATTAAACTTTTCATTTGTTTCATTTTATATGGGTTTGAAAGAAGAACCCTCCAATTTTTAAACACATCATTGATAATGATCAATGTGTTTAGAGGGTTCATTTTTATTTGGAAAAATGAAATGAAAAATATGACATTTTACTTTTTTTGAAGATTTGAAGAAGATCTTCGATGATGGACGAGCTACATTTACTTATAATCTTAGCGCGTTCCCGGTTGCGTCCTTAGCTGTGCTGCTTTGGAGCCCGGAGTGTGCTTTCCCGCTTTTTCTTTTCCAAATATAATATGCGACGAATGATCCCAAGGATGCCGAAGACCATGCGAAATCGAAAGATAAAATAACCGGAACAGTATAAACAATTTGACTATAATTTTACAATCGCATATCTGACGTCAACATTCTTTGGAAATGCATTTGTACGAAATGTTTTACACCACCCGACGCCAACCCTCTTTGAGAATGCTGTTGTAGCACGAGACGTTTGTGCTTAGTTCTTTAGTCGCCGCTTACGACATCCACAGGAAGAGATGGAGTGGTCCTATTCTAATCCGGAAGCCACATGGAATAATTTGAAGTGGATGTGCCATCCACTTCAAATTATTCCATTCATAAAATAAAACCTCTACATTTAAAACTCAATGAGAATGGCAGGCAACAAATGAGAACAACAAAGAAACTTTAACATTTAGATTTCGAACCGTTCCGTCCCGCGAATGTGATCATGTCCGATATTAATTATCTGCTCAATAACATTGAATAACAAACGCAGTGCTCGCTATTTCGAAAGCGACCACTTATGAACTGCATTCTCGCTACCACCGATGTGTTCCGCTTGTCACTGATAACATTAAATAAAGCTAATATCTATGTAAACTATATTAATTATATAGTTATTTATCATCCTAACTCGCCGAATAAGAAAGATTCTGACAAAAGGTTACGTTACGTTTTATAGCATAACGCTTATAAAAAAATTTCTGTCGGAAGCCTTTTTAAAACAAAAATTCAGATACGTATACTATTTCACTGTATGAAATATCTATACAAATTACGTTGTAGTATTGAGGGGATAAATAAGCTTGTGGACTGCGAAATCAAAAGTCATAAAATTATGTCACTTGTGTTTGATCACAACTATTTTGAGTCCGGTATTTCGTACAAATCGCTTAGAAAATATTTGTTTTGATTGCAAGAAAAAATATTTGATTTGATTTTTTTGAAACTAGCGGATTTATAAGAAACGTTTTTGTTATTCTTATGTTTTTCATGATCGTAGCTTAATCCATTAGTCGGTTTGAATGTTCGTTAATAATAGTAATTTTCTCAAAGTTTTTTTTTGATTAATTTGAGCCACAAAGGGAATACACTTATCCACCTTGTTCAACCGGCCGGGTGAGGATCCTGCGTCATTATTGCGAACCTTTTTGCCAAAGTCTTCAAGGAGAAAACGAGGTGGGGTAACTTGATCCAGTTTGAATTAGTTATTGGCAGCGATCGGAACATTTCGATACGATTAAGAGAGTTTTAGATACATGTAATTTTACGGTCATTATTTTTTAGCGTATCTTTTTCTTCGGGTCTTATCCCACGTCAGGCCATATTTACAGTCTCTCTTAGCCACCAGACTAATATCCATTATATATGAGATCAACGATTTCTAGATGAAGCGAAAGAGGTCTTTCAGGATCGTAGCAAGTGGAGGTCCATAGTCTCTGCCTACACCTGTGGAAAACAGGCGTGATAGTGTGAATGTACGAGGGGGGGTCAAAAAGTTCGCGGAATGGAGGGGATAGCGGGGGGTGGGGGACCTGCCGCAGGTAGTAACTAATGAGCAACTCTTTGTGAGTATATATGCCAAGTTTGAACCTGATTGTGTCAATAACCTTTGACCTGTCGTCGATCAAACAAGTGAATCCGGAAGAAAAACTTGAACATGGAAAAAATCGAGTTTCGTGCCGTCATAAAGTTCCTCACTAAGCAAGGAAAACCACCTCAGAAAATTTTGGAAGAAATGTTATCAGTATACGGGGACTCTTGCCCTGGGAAAACCATGGTGTACAAGTGGAATAGCCTTTTCAAGCAAGGCAGAGAGTCTCTTGAAGACGACCCTCGCTCAGGACGGCCGATTGAGGCCACCACCTCAAACATCGTTGAAAAAGTGGAGAATCTTATACTGGAGGATACTCGTTTGAAGAAGAAACAACTTGCAGAAATGGTTGGAGTATCACCTACAACCATTTTAAATATTCTACACGACAATCTTGGGATGTCAAAAGTCAGCGCAAGATGGGTGCCAAGAATGCTCACACCACCACAGAAACAGCTGCGCGTCGAGTATTCAAAGGAGTTTTTAGACCTCTGTAGCGCCGACAAGGAAGGAATTTTTGCAAGACTTGTTACTGCAGATGAAACTTGGGTTCATCATTATGAGCCTGAGTCGAAGCAAGAGTCTATGCAGTGGCATAAAAAGGGTCAGCCCCCCCCTAAGAAATACAGGGTGTCACAATCGGCTGGAAAAATCATGGCAACTGTTTTTTGGGATACAGAGGGTATTTTATTAATAGATTATAAAGATAAGGGTGTTTCTATAACGGGAGAATACTACGCTAATCTACTAAGACAATTAAAAGAAGCAATCAAGGAGAAAAGGCGGGGAAAGTTGACAAAGGGTGTGCTGCTTTTGCATGACAACGCACCGGTACACAAGAGCCGCGTTGCGATGGCTGCCCTTCATCACTGTGGCTTCGAAATGTTAAACCATCCTCCCTATAGTCCAGACTTAGCCCCCTGTGATTATTTTTTATTTCCCAAATTAAAAAAAGAGCTTCGGGGGAAGAAATTTTCCGATGATGAAGAAGTCAAGTCGGCGATTTCGGCCTATTTTGAGGACAAAGACAAATCATTTTTTTTCGACGGTATTAATAAGTTAATAGAGAGATCTGAAAAATGTATTCGACTTAAGGGGGAATATATTGAAAAAGAAAAATAGTACAGTATTTTATTTCACCCCCCTTCCCCTCCGTTCCGCGAACTTTTTGACCCCCCCTCGTATGTACGATTTCTACCTATCTTGGTCATGTGGTGTGCGTCCTCTATCTTTTCGCAGGTTTCAAAGTATCTTTAGAAGAATATATATATTTATAAAATTAATTTGATCAGATTTTTAACATTAAATAGGTAAATAATATAAATTTATATAAAATTAATGGATATTTATGTAAATGTCTATCATTTAGGAAAATCTTGTCGAGTGAATATGTCTACAGCGGGTAGTTATAAATGTGGAAAGCTTCGCTAGTATAAACACAAATTGTTAGGTACCTTTAAGTAACAGGTTAGTAACGTAAGTATTTTGATGGGCATTGTGGCAGCGGATTGTTGTTAATTTTGCTCTGGTCCTCTGATTCTGGGTTAAATCCAATAAAATACAGAGAGCGAGTTGACACGTTTGTTGCGGTCCAAAGACAAGAGAGAAAGGGCTTTAAAAAAATTTTGACCTTTCTAATATTTTATATTTTTTATATTTCCCTAAAAATAGTGTTGCTAGTCGCACCAGGGATACACAATAAACACACACAATTAAAACGTGGACACATTTCCATAGGTTTTTATTATGCAATAATGAGTCATCGTTTGTGCATTGAAAACTGGAAAGCTACGGTAACATGTCCGAATGTACGACTGCACTTCGTTTCACCGCTTTCTGTTTGAACGAGCGTGAACCATAAAACTATAGTTTCAAACTACGAAAGCATATACAACTCGTAATTTTTAGTTGAATATTACAAAGCGTTTCTATTTCATACAAGCAGCCTGCCCCTGCTTTGTACGGATAAGTATAATACATGAAAACCTTTCCAGAAAAACGCTCAAAATGTAAGTGAAAATTGTATAAAATAGGCCCAGTAGTTGCAGAATTACTAGTGTTGACTACTTACACACACCAAAAACAAAAGAAGTGCATGCATGCATATATGCTCTATTACGTCCACAGATCACGTCTTTATCCCTAATGGGGCAGACAGAGTATTTTCGGTCTTGCGGCTCTAAGCAGACAGAGCCAAGGCCGCAATTTAGCGGGATGGTGGGCGCGAGAGTGAAAAATGGAATCAAAATAGTGATGAGTTGCTAGCCGCATCGCCTATTAACATGACTTACATTTTCGCCCATTCCCTTGATCGGCTCTTACGGAAGTGAAGCAGTAGGTACATTCTAAGTTTTTTCTTTGCTCCCAGACCAGCATGGAAGAGAAGTCTTTTTCTCAAATAATAAAGGCAGAAAAAAATCTTACATTCTATAGAAAATCTTTACATTTTAATCGAACATAACCGATCGATTAGAAGTGCTAATATATTCGAGTATTTTCGGAAGCTTTGACATAACAAATCGACTTGGAAGTGATAATGACCGTGGGTGAGCCAGCGTGACGACGGTTTTATAATGATTACGGCAAAAACGCGTTTATACCTAAATTGTACGTGGATTGTTGTAATCGATAGATTTTTTGTATACAAATCGATTTTATTTAAGAGCGAGTCATACATTTGGTGATTAACTATATTGCTTTTCTCTTTAGGCTTTACTCAACTGTCAAATAAGTTAATACTTACAATGACGAACTTAGTTAAAGTAAATGTTAATTAAAACTGTGATTAAAAGCTTAGTAAAGTTAAATGACTCGTAACTAATTAACTAAAGACGTATATTACGTACAAGAAGTAGTTCGAAACATAAATGTTTCGAACACTTTTTACGGTCTGCTTTTGTTGTGATGTCATATTTTCATTAATATGTTTTACTGTCTGCTTTTGTTGTAATGTCATATTTTCATTAAGGCCGTACCTGAATTCTCCGGGGTCCAGTGCTGCCCCCATTTAAAATAAATCATTTCAAAGAAAACGGAGACATTATTTAAAATTTTGCTACCACCAAGTCCTAGATAACCCTTCAAAGTATTTTATGAACTACTGTTTACAGTTTATAATGAGAACGTTAAACTTTACTACGCACATTTGCCAAAAGTGGTCGTTCTTACTTTAAACTGTAAACAGAACTGGACCCCGGAAAATTCAGGTACGGTCTTAAGGCCGTACCTGAATTTTCCGGGGTCCAGTGCTGCCCCCATTTAAAATAAATCATTTTAAAGAAAACGGAGACATTATTTAAAACTGTTTACAGTTTAAAGTGAGAACTTAACGTTCTGACTTTAAACTATAAACATTAGTTCATAAAATACTTTGAAGGGTTATCTAGGAATTGATAGTAGCAAAATTTTAAATAATGTCTCCGTTTTCTTTGAAATTATTTATTTTAAATGGGGGGAAGCACTGGACCCCGGAAAGTTTAGGTACGGCCTTAATATGTTTTACTGTCTGCTTTTATTGTGATGTCATATTTTCATTAATATGTTTTACTGTTTGCTTTTGTTGTGATGTCATATTTTCATTAATATGTTTTACTGTTTGCTTTTGTTGTGATGTCATATTTTCATTACTAAATAGTATGAAACAAAGTAGCTTCCCGCCTTCTGTCCCTCTGTATGGTTTTTATTTTAAACTACGCAATAGATTTTGATACGAAAGTAATTTAAGAGCAACGTTTATATGTTTTACACATAAATATAATCAACAAGGGCATGGGCAGGCCTTGTGTAGACAAAATAGAGTACCTGTAGGTAGATTTCTCTCTTTCTTTAAACAATGTAACTATTGATTTATTTTAAAAACATAAGTAACAAGGTAACTAATAATAACAATAAACTAATCTCTTTCTTATAAAACAACCAGAGATATGAGGTATAAATCGAGCAATAAAACTTCTTTTACCTAAGGAAAACACATTTTTTCCTCAGACACCATTGTACATTTTGCTATGTGGTTTTCTGCTCATTAGGTACGGGTTGCTGAATGTACAATTACCGCCGATTTGCGTCTCATTCCTACCTGCTAATCCACCGTGCCTAACCCCATTATGGGTTTCTATTAAATAGACGATTGGCCTTGAAGGTCATTGTACTTGCTCCCCATCAGTGCGTATAAACTGGTATGCTTAAGCTCTACTATTTATACCCTTATGCTTAGTTTTTAATATTTATGTTTGTTACAGTCAGTAGGAATATAAATTATAGATTAAACTAATACTTACTGGAACTGACTGGTAGAGATTCCATTATGATTAAGTCTGCCGTTGTCAATTTACTTTATATGTTCTTTTGTATATAATTGTGTGATTTTATAGTACAATAAAGTTATTACTAGAGATCGAATATTCGGATGCATATTTACCTAAAGTTGAGATTTTGGCTTTTATGGAAAGCGCTTTTATATCGAAACAATCTAGCGATCCCGGGAAATTTAAATTTAAGTTTATACTCCTTGAGACATAATAATTCCAATTTTAAAAAATAAAAGTTGTGTTACAAAGTAATATGGTTGCCCAGAATCCTGGGATTTCATTTTTAATAAAAATATCTTAAAAATCCGCTTCCATTTTTTGTTAGCCAAAAATTAACCTTAGGCAAATATACATCCGACTATCTGATCTCTAGTTATTACAAACAAACATACATACAAACATATATACAAACATACTTCTTGTTATATTATTATTTCAAACCAGTTGATTTCGACAAAGCGGTTAATGCTTTACTATTTTTAATATTAACGTTGTGTACGAGTATGTGTACTAATATAATATAAGATGTTATTTTTATCTTGTAATGATGACTTAAAATAACTTTAATAATATTATGGCAAAGTAGTACTTTTAAACTTGTAATAAACAAACTTATCAAATAATAAATAAGAATATAAGGAATGTTTTCAAAATATACATAACACTTTTTAATTTTTGTTATATCTAAAAAAAATATAACTTAAAATGATATGAAGTGGCAAACTTACATCACAAAGTATTAGATCTCATTACTTTCATCTAGTGTTAATAAAAAAATTGACAGTCTTTCAACGCGTTTGACGGTCCGAAATTACACATTCAGTCACAGTAAACAAATAAAAAACGCCGCCTCAAAGAAAGCTTGTTAATTATACCAGTCTTTACGCAATACCAATCTCGAGGCTTTAAGTGCAATGACCGTCAACGCCAAGGCCACTTCTTCTATTGGAAGATCGTTACTTTATTGGAAAACAACATGTTTTTGGTGGTTTTTCATGGCAATGTATTTTTTTTTTAAACAAACAAATATACAAACTCACTTTCGCATTTATAATATTACTAGCTTTCGCCCGCGGCTTCGCTCGCATATCCCACGGGAACATTACATTTTTCCGAGATGAAAGGTACCCTATGTCCTTCTCTGTACTCCTATCTATGTGTATGCGAATTTTCAAGAAGATTGGTTCAGTTGATAAAGCGTGAAGAGGTAACAAACAAACAAATATACAAACTCACTTTCGCATTTATAATATTAAGTTAGGATTAGGATAAGGTTTAGTTGGGGTTGGGATAGTTGGGATTGGGATGGTTGGGATTGGGATAGTTGGGATTGGGATGGGATTTATTGGTATTGGAGTTTTTGAGTTCCTATTTGTATAAATAGGTCGCCAGCCGATAAAATTTATTTCAAAAACTGTTAAATCACTTATGTTATTTCATATGAGTAATAATCATTAAAAATGTTGAGAACCACGGAACAGTGAAATGTATTATAATTTTATATGACTGCATAATGAATAAATTGGAATGTGAACTTATTATTCTAACATTGAGTAGCTGCTTATATTGAGTAAAAATATTTTAACTTCATTACATAACATGTCAACCTGCAGGTGGTGCGGAGATGAGAACAGTTTACAATACTTACGAGTATGATTAACCATGGTGACTTGCTGGATGCAGGCTGCTTCCTATCGGTCGTTTTGGATATGTTTCGTCTCCCTATGTCCAGCAGTGGACTTACTGTGGTTTGGTATGATAATGATATTATTACTCAAGTTCAGAAGGATTTCACGAAACATGTCAGTTATTAGACAAACACGCACAAAGACGTTATAGACCAAACGATGAAGAATTTCGTTGATATTTGTAAAGTTTTTCTTCATCGTTTTACAGCGTAAAGTAAAAAATGTCATAAATACGGTATTATAACGTGAAACCTTTTTAATGCTATAGCCTCCTTTTTGAGTTATCAGTAGACCGTTATCAACGCGAATTCGAGACCCGCACATGACGGAGCATGGCTGCAAGACACGTTTTCTTTATATTGTCTTTGTCTCACATTAGTCTAAATGAAATACAATAAAGCAACTTTTGATTTTAAGTAGTATTGATATTTGATTAATTTAAAACGGTTGACTTACGTGATATAGTCGGAAAGGCCGACCAGGTTTCGATCGATTTATATAATCATCTTCAGGGCGAGTGTCAGCGGCGACCCAATGATGTCGCTGTCCGCTCAGCACTGAAGGCTGTCTCGCGCGTCACCGTCCGCGCCTCCGCTCGCTGTGCTCGACTCGTAACGATGACTGCTGATAGTTCCGCCGATACCGGCGAGGTTCTCATTCTTGTATGCGGTGTATCTTCGTAGGTTTTCACGTATGGTGTAACTAAATCACTTGTGTGTACTGAGCTTAACCGTTTTAAATTAATCAATTATGGATTTATCTCACGTTAGTTTTAATAAAATAGTATTCATATATTTTAAATATGAAACGATGTTTGTTTGTCCGTTCTTCCTGTCAAAATAAAGTAACGGATCAATGTGATTTTTTGTATGAACTTATTCCAATCATAATAGAGTGACTAATATTCAAATATCTACTACAGGAGTTCAAAGAAATCAAGAGAAAATAATAATCACTTGTACAATACAGAATTAATATACTGCTAAGGTAACGGCAAGAGAAGGCGTTATTAAAAGGTAGCCTGCGGAGTCGTGACGACCTGCGCGACCTATTGTTGGAACATTAAAGTGGCTCCAGATTCCCGGCGGGGAACTAATTCTCTGAATATTTGCTTAGAAGTCTAACGTTTAAGGTTTTGAAGACAATGTTGTTAAATTATTAAGAAGAATTCAGCGTCTTTTGATAGAATACAATATTAATAAAGTTACAAGGTAACAAAAAAACTTAACAAGTAGGTTTACTTTACTCATTTTGAATTCCACAGTTTTGAGAAAAGTTTAAGTAATATGGTTTGGTTGGATAAATATATATGCTAGAGAACAAAAATGTAGACTGGGAAAATGTGACCGCACACTGGTTTTGTCTCTCTACACGATAATCAAGTTTACCGCACTTACAATGTTACCACGCAGTTTAAGCTCATCCCACGAACTTGGGAATCTCATTAAAAAATAACTTCTCCCTTCACATATTTCAAGTTAGTTATTGTTTTGAGTACACTGTACATTGCACGTAATTGTTCAGTTTAGTTGCAGGCGACCACACTAGATTGTATCTAGCTGATGTATCGGCCAGCTTTAGCCCGCAGCCAGCTGCGTATTTACCTTTTACCACAAATGGCCATAGCCCGGGGCGGCATTAAGATCAGGGGCAGCGTTAGCAACTCCTTTTATAATCCTGTCTCTTTTTCCTAAAAACAGTCGGTTTATTGTCTAAATATTTTAGGTTTTATAAAGCGGGTACAAGACAAGAGGCTAAAAGACTGAAAATCGCATTGTCTCCGCCACACTGGTGTTAGTAGCTTCTGAGATCTTTGAAAACTTCTTCTTTCTTGCCAATTTATGGGGCGGCGTTTGCAATAGGCCCGGGGCATTAAGTGTTGAAGTAGGTTACTGCCGCAGCTTGCCTTTATTGATCGGGCAGCTCCAATTGGCTACAATCTTCGACGTTTGCGCATGAAAAATGACACAAATTCATAACGTGTCGCTCGTTAGCGACTGAGCTGCAAGCTGCAACTAAGGTAGATATAGAAATTTACTTTCCACTTTGAATTAAAATCAATTCAAACATCTTCTGCCGTATCGATACGTCTATCTAGTAAATAAAAGAAACTATTAATTTATTTATCTAAATAGTTACTGGAATCACTTCATTGAAAAGCATCTTAATTATTTGTATGGGATGCAGTTTTTGTGAATAAAACTTTCTTTCGACATTTACGAAGGACTGTTGAGGCGAATTCCCCGAAATTATTTTCAACTATTATTTTAATTTCCATTTGCTTTATTTCCCAAACAATTTTTTACCAATTAAACATTTTCCTAAAAGATTTTTCCAAGGTTCAATGGCCATTTATTCTTTGCTCTGCGTTCTTCGTTTAGACTGTGTAGGATATGCCGAAAACATCAGTTTATGAAATATCACTGACTCGATTTTTTTATGTGGAAGGATGTGCTTAGGGAACAGCAACATGTAAGCAACTTAAAATAATTAAAGCAACGAAAATTACACCAAATTGACTTAATTACTGTAGAAAGTATGAAAAAATCAAATAATTATTAGTACTAATGTCAGTTACATCAATTCTAATAAATATTTGTTTTTTGTTGTTTGCAGAAACATTGTAAATGATAACTCGTTTCTATTTTAGTTTCGTCTTCTTAGTGAAGTCTAAAGTGTGCGGTATTCGTAGACACTTGACATCGAGATGAATTGTTCTTTGTATGCATGTGGGCGTTCGTGAAAGTGATTCGTGTACGATTGATATCGAAGTGGGTGTCACGTGTGTTTTGGATGTTATCACATCCCATTATACGATCGAATGCAGTACTATTGTATTATGTAACTTGACAAACAATTTAGAATGTAAGGTATGTTGGCACGAGTTTAAAACAATTTCACAATTTATTGTTTGTTAATCGATTGCTGCATCACAGAAGACAGTAAGAGTATTACATACAGAACGGAATCTCCTAAGGTCCCGCGCAATATGCGGCCCCTTTCCCCGTCCCCGTACCTCTCCCCCGTTCTCAACTTGTCGAGGGTCTAGAGCAGGCGAGCACACACCCATTGACGTGTGCACGGCGGCACACGGCGGCACAAGAACGGGGGAGAGGTGCGGGTATGGGGAACGGGGACGTATATTAAGCGTACCTTAGGAGATTCCGTTCGGTATGTATTTTTCTGTGGCTGCATCTCAATTTCAATGTTGTTCAAGTATCTTGCTTCTTATTAGAATGATCTCATTGCGCAGACTGTCAATTTTCAAGGCTTTGTCGTTTAGTACTATAATTCTGTTTTTATACTTTACTTCATTGTTAATTAATTCACTTAACTAGAGATAATAAATGAGACAGTTGTTTATTTCAGGATTTTCGACATATTTTAGGCATATTCGACTTCAGACAAGCCCAAAATATGGTCTAGCAGTGTACTTATCCCGCTTGTCAACTGAGTGGCAAGTTTCATAGAACTTAGGTAGTCATTATAACTAAATATTTCTTGTAAGCATCGTCATGAACCTCCATATTATGATTGAAGCCTATCTCCCACTCTCGAATAACAATAATAAAACTAAATTTATTTGAAGTCTCTAGAAATTTTAACTTCTATTTTGTACGTGATGTTTTGTCGAAGAGTGACTGCAGTGCCAACTAAACCAATTTTGCAAGTTCATTTCTTTTTATTTCTTGCCTTTATGTGGAGAAGGCTCTGCGCCCGAAAGCTTTGAGGTGGTGAATGTAATTGACTTTTATATCTACTGTAATGATATCTATGCGAATGCGTATCAAATAACTGACATTGGTCTGATGTTCAGTAATGGTTACTTGTAATTTTATGAGTTCTAACGATAAGTATGGTGTGAAATCGATTTAACTCCTAGAGGTAAGCATATTTTTTGCCAATTTTCATGCACGAGTACATGAGGGAAAGAAAATGTTTCGTTCTTTTATTTTACTGTAGAGGTATTGGTAGGTATTGGTACTTACCACCGTTTACATAAACTAAATTGCTATGGGCAGGCAATGATCAATAATAATAAGTTTTTAATGGAATGTATGACAAAGAAGATAAAACCTGTAAATATTATGGCGTTTAAGTAGGCAATCTGTATATTTCAAATATATTAGCAGAGAAATTAGATTAGGATTTATTTTTAGGTTTAGTTTGTAGTGTGGTAGTATTTTAATTTCAATTGTATTTATTTATTTTTTCTTAGTAAACAAGTTTTCTCTCTTAGCAGAGAAAACCCTAATAATATTTCTAAAATACATAACTTTACCTTAAATCGTTTTGTTCCAACGCGGAAACAGAAATCATAAATTATGTAGAGTACAAAATTGACAAAATAAAATTAATAATTCTTTTGGAAATTTCGATTGTAATTCTATGTCTACACCTACACAAAACCTACTGCGCATATGGTCTCGTAGTGTCATATCATAACAACCGATACGAAGCAGGCCAAACATCGAATTCGCAACAAATCTTTAGGCGTCATAGGGCTTGTTCAAATGTGTCTTACTCATTTTCTTCGGCTTTTGAACACTTATAAAAAATATAGTATTCATTTGTCGTCGTATTCTGTAGGTAGGAATCTAGAAGGGTTTACCTAGAAGGGTCTGGAAATTATTCCATTGTTGTTCACTATGATTGTTCGTATAAGTGTTTAAGTAAATTAACCGTTCCACTTACATGTTTATAGTCGTATAGCCGTAAAACAATTGGTATTTTAAATGCATCTGCAAAATATTATAATCAAAAATTAAAATCAGTAATTCACAAAGCCATTCTTCCATTTCTTCGACATTTTACAAGCAACTGGTCTCGTTTGAGGTTTGAGGCACACTCACTCAACCAAACTACAACTCGTAAAACAAAGCAAAACACTGGTTTACGGCGTCATTTAGCCGGGAAGTAATCAAGTGTGGCGAAAACCTTGCGGGTCTGTGGTGCCCCCTTTTGTTCCCGTCTCATGGTCTGTTGACGAATTCTTTTATAAAACTTCGCTGAAGTACCGTAATAAGTTTATAACATTGAGGAAAGTTTCAAGTAGATATTTGAGATGAAAAATATTCAAGGCAAGTTGACTGATTTATATACTTATACGCTACGGGGCCAAATTTGAGAAATCACTCGTTCCTCACATTATTCGAAAACAAAACTTCACAGCGCAGAAGCATAAAACCTATCAATTTGCCTACTATTTATATGTTTTGCTTTAGTTTATGTACCTATTTTTTATTTTTAAATATAACTGACATTTACAAATCTTTTTAGTAGTTCACTTTAAATAAAATAAAAAAATAAGTCGAAAATAAAACAGAAAAATAAACATTCGTCGAGCAAAGATTTAAATAATGACATTTTCAACAAAAAAAACTGACTTCATTTTTTTTAGGAGTTTCTTCCATATCTCAAAAGATCTTCATTGTATCTTCACAAAATTAAAATGGGACCTACTTGGTAGTAAAGGCTTTCAAATAAAAAAAGAATCATTAAAATCGGTTTATAATTGGCGAAGATATCGCGTAACAAACATACATTTATATATGTATAAATATAACATTCAAAAATATACAGTCGAATTACCTCCTCCTTTTTTGAAGTCAGTTAAAAATACGTCATATATAAAAGCGAATCAAGATTTGCATGAACTTGGTGTATACGAATCTCCGAATTCCAAACCTGGTTACTAAGCTGACGCCATGTTACATAACGCAGGCCAGTTGTCTAGGAGAGTACCTGTAATTTTTAGCCTCACTTTTAGATGCTAATTGATATGAGCTAAGACGTCGGCTAGTTTTGGTGAAAGCTTATTGCACAATGTTCTGTATGTAGCTATTGGTTTATCGTAAAGCTAATTAGAGAAATTAACGAAGCTATTCAATTATTTTGCTAAGCTTTTCATGTTAGTATTCAAGACTTGTGTGTTCGTATGCCAGGCGTTGGGAATACCTCTAGGTAGTTTCTAGACAGATGGTTGATTCATTTTGTTTGTGCCTCCCGGACACAGGTGTAATATTTTTCGTAAATTTAGTATTTCAGACTATACATATTTTCCACCCCTAAAACGTTATCTTTGCCAAATTTGGTATTAATCGATTCATGCATGGTACTATCGGTTCTATAAAACTGGGCCGTACGTTTAGATTTTTTATAATTCCGTTCCATTTGATAAGAAAAAAGATGACGTAGTTTTTGTGGAAAAAAAATGGATATTAAATTATAAATACAACCTAAAATAATTAAAAAAAAAAAACATATTGTTTGGCAAATTGTCAAAATCGGAGTAGGTTTAAGATGGAAAACAGTTATCGCTGTGAAATAAGTGTATGAAAAAATTCAGCTACGCAATCCTCTCAAGTTATTTAGAAAACAGTTTCTGTATCAGTATTAGTATTTTCATCTTAACGAAATACTTTAACTTTTTATATCTTTATATCTATATATGCAAAATAATCAATATTGTGAAAGCCTATGAGAATTCAATAAAATGATCAACGCGTTTCTTCATTACATAACTTAATTAACAGTTTTCGTTTTTATTTATACAACGATTTATCTTCATTGGAAAGTGTAACAATGTATTACGACATAAATGAACGCCTATGGTGATAAATTTGTGAGATCAGCCATTGTTATCGTGAAGTAATAGGCCCGCCCATGTAATGCTTTTTATTTAGACGCCAAAAGCCCGAGGGTACTAATTATAATTTCTATTTGGTCGTAGTGTTATTTTTTTTCGTTGAATCAAGAAACAATAAAACAAGTTGAAGTGTCCTAGTCGGGAATTCAAGTCCTGCTAGAGTGAAATATTAGAATTCTGAAGTCAGAGTTTACGTGTAAGTTTACTAATAATAAATTCGAAAATGTACCTAAGTTTTGTCAATAACAATGCTTGAAAGTGTATGTAAGATTGTACGAGTATGAAAGGAATATAGGGAAAATCTTTATGACCTAAATAAAATTAAAATACACACGAATCTAAGTTTTACATTTTATTCAACTTTTAATGTTTAAATACATTGTTGATATTTTATTTTTAAAACCAATCTTTCTTTCGTTTTAATCTGTGTTTAGTTTAAAGAAATAATAATAGCTCATGATGTACAGCAAAATATAATTTCAAATGCTACAGTATAAAAGAAGCTTATTACGAGTTATGAAATATTTCTTCAATAACCTCTCACGCCCCGTTACCACGGGTCACTGACCCCTAATCAACTGTAAAGTTAACTGTAATCAAATATTTAATTTGTACAATCTCGGGTCTGTTAACACGTACGAAATTGAACTATCAACATGTAACGGATGTTATAAAGATGACGTGTTTCCGTCTGTAGGTACCGACACTTATGAACTAGCACTTGGACATTGGCCCACACAACAGATGTGTCCACTTTTTATTTCAGTCAAGTGGGCGATTTGTATTGGATACATTGATAATCTCACAATATTGTAAAAAAGGAGGAATAAGAATCAACAAGTTGGCTTTGCTGATATTGACTGGGAAGTAAAAAGAGAATTCAACTAAAATATAACTAATTAATAAGTTATTTTTTTAAAAAGTCACTCAATACCTTAAAAACTAATACAGCGTGACTTTTTAAACACCAGCCAAATTTTTGGAGCAAGTTTAGTCCATGATACTGAATTACTTTCTATAAAAAAGTTATTTAAAATCGACAAAAATTTTTCGTCCTCCCATACAAAATCCGTTTGGCTGAGAGCTGATTTGTATGGGAAGAAGAATTTTTATTTTAGTTTTTCGGTAATTGTTTTTATGAAAAGTATCATGGACTAGTGTATTTTGGCTTTTCCAAAAATTTGGCTGGTGGTTAATATAATAAGTCAGCCTGTATAGTAGCAGTAGGAGGTGCTACTTATTTCTTAAAGATGACAATTTTGAAGATAAGTTACTCGTACGAGTATCTCGTATACTTGCTCTCCGAGTGTGATATGCGTTTTTTTACATACTTCCATCCCTCTATTATTTTAACGTTGTATAAGTAATTTAGCGATGAGTGTCTCTTTACCTAAGCTTAATAGAATGGATAATTCACGAGGCAACAATAATTTAAAGTGAAGTAAACCGTGTATTGAGATGTAGAGATAATTATTCGATTACTTGCTTGGTCATTTGATTAATCGATACATATTAATCGGAACTGGTTATCTAAACTTTCACTTGTCAATACGTTATACGCTTTGCGAATAAGTCCCTACATTTAAACGCGAAATTAAATGTGAAGAAAGCTTGCAAAGTGAGCTAAGATAGACTACATTATGGAATAAAGCTATAGACACATTTATTCTATGGTTTCTATTTTATTGTTGATATGATAAGCGGGCGAGAATCTTCATCATCTTCCGAGCGTATTCCCGGTTGCATTTTCAGCGGTTATGCTTCAGAGCCCAGGATCCGCTACCGTCAAATCATTGACGAGATTACTGGTTACACAGAGCGACTGCCGTCTGACCTCAGCAACCCAAAGGGTAGACCAGAAGTGATCAGGACTAATCCTAGGATAGGTTTAAACAAACGCTAGATGGCGTTCGGGACTCACAGCTTTACGTGCCTTACGGAGCATGGAATCATCTTTCTTTTCGGATAATCAGGTGATTTAAGCCTGCAATATCCTAAACAGACTGGAAACAAATTTTTACAAAGTATGCTTCCTAGTAGAAATTGAACCCACGACCTCCGGGCGAGAATATATTTAACTTAGAAAATTGTCCCTTAAAGCACGACGATTGCGTAGCCTGCATCGACTCTCGACTCGATTCCTAGTAGCTATAGCTAGTAGGAATTTAGTGGTACGTACCTTAATAATATAAAAATGTTATTAGCCTGATTTATTTTATGTCTTGCATAACTATCGCGGACTTTTCACTTTTCGACCCTTCACTCGGTTTGGTTTAACTTATAGAAAAGAAAAAAGTTTAATGGTCAAGATAGATTTAAAAACTAAAACCCGAATATGGAAAAGTTCCTTCTGAAAAGTAAGTCAGTCAAATTCAGTTAATACGAGCACAGCAGGGTGACGTTACATAACCTATAACCAGCGGACAAGCAAGACGATTTCGAAGATTCCTCAAATGGGTATTACGGTGGGTCAAAAATAAATTATTTGGTACTGTAATAGAATAAAACGTCACAAAATAATGCCACTTGTCATTGATCACATCCACTTTGAACGTGATTTTAGATTTATTAATGCAGAGAAACGAATATTAAGAGCGCTATTTGACTCAAAGGAATTATGAAATCCCATAGAAAATGTTTGTTTTTGACGTTAAGAAAAAAGTATTTGATTTGACTTGTTGCGCAATAGCGTATTGTCTAGGTATCATGGATATCTTTGAAGATACGAGGGACCATATGGATATACCACTACACAAGTCGGGTAAAAATAGGAAAACTAAAATGGTGGTAATTATACACAACTAATATTGTATTCTTTTGAAGTAAATGACGTTTAACTGTTACAAAATTATCTTTAGCTATTGTAGAGAGAAAACGTGTAGAGAATCTTGACAGACAAATCGTTACAAATAATTGACTAAGACTAGACGTTTTAAATTAGGCACGAAATTTTATTCCACATGACTATATGCATAATTTCAAATACATATTCAAGTTCATTCATCCTTTTATTAACTCTAGTAAGATCTAAAAATAACCCCTGTCGATAACCCTGAGAAGCAAACCTGACAGACTGGCTATCAGGAAGCGGCCAGTTGTCGCGCCCGTGGCCCGTGCAATGGCCACCTTCGCCAGGCAAATAGTACCTCTAGGCAACTGCCTAAGTAAAAAACTTTTTACATAGATGTTTTATTTACAATGCATGATTTTTTTAAAGTTATAATCTTATACTGATTCTTTAAATTGTCAGCAGTGGGGGAGGAAGAGTAGATAAATAAAACGTGAAAGACTAACTATCAGGATGTGGTAAATTGTCGTGCACCGTGCCTCGTGCAATGGCAACCTTCGCCAAGTAGGCAGGCAAACAGTACCTCCCTCTAGGCAGTTTCTTATTTACATATTTCGTTTCCAAAAATAACACGGATGAAAAAGATGAAATACATTTCGGTTATCAGAGTACCTCGTTAGGGCGAAGGAAAAAATAAATAAATAAAAAATATTTTTAAAAACAAGCTTTTATCTAAAACACTAAACTAAAAGTTTAAAGTGCTCCTTAAGACGAATAAATTGAGCCCAAACTCGGTGGGGTTATGTTGTTTTATCACAGAGATATCGTGGCCACCTGCCAGCTTCATCATGAGATCAGGTCTTAGTACCATAATATTGCATTGTCACTCAACTTATATAAGTATGTAAAGTTTCGACTCGATCGAATAAGATCGAAGTGGGTCTAATTTAGCTTGCAAGATTTGATTACGGACAACGGACAGGTTAAACTAAATAAAAGCTTGTTATAAAACTTGACAGATTGGCTACACTCAGGAAGTGCTCAGGTGCTGCGTCTGTGGCTGCATGCAATGGATTTCTTAGTTAAACAAATAATTCCCCTGAGCGCATTTTGACGTGACAACGTCTTAAATTAGGTTGCGGCTGGGAGTCACTTATGAAAAAGTGTAACGCTCGGTAACGTTACGATGAGTCACCGAACGAGAGAGAGGCCCGCCGAATGCCTTGCGTCTCTCTCCCACTCAACTATGATCGGTCTGCCGCCGTTGTCACGTAAAATCTTCGCCCGTAAAACCGACTTTACAGGCAACCATTTTTTTTACTCAGATATTTAACATAGAGGTACAAAAATACTACTGATAAAAATCTTTAACACATTGTTGGACACACTACGTCTAGATATAGACGTAGATCAATTGTTCTTTCTATTGTGTCTGGCTGAGTGTCCAGCAATGTGTTAAACTAACTAAAACAAGCACTAAAGGGATTTCTTATCTTTCTGATTTTTAGAATTACCTGCATTAAAAATCGTAAGGGGCCTCCCCCTTGGAAAGTGGATAAATAATACATGACAGACTGGCTATATTGCTTGCAATCAGGAAGCGCTGAGATGTCGCGCCCGTAGCTTGATGCTAAAGCCTCCTACAACAGGCATAGTGCCCCTGGGCGCTTTAACTTAGTAAGATATTTAATTAACAAACAGTTAAGATGCAACTTAGTAATAGATTTGATTACAGCGTTAGTCGATGAATAAGCTGAGCGCATTTTTTACTCAGATATTTAACATAGAGGTACAAAAATACTACTGATAAAAATCTTTAACACATTGCTGGACACACTACGTCTAGATATAGACGTAGATCAATTGTTCTTTCTATTGTGTCTGGCTGAGTGTCCAGCAATGTGTTAAACTAACTAAAACAAGCACTAAAGGGATTTCTTATCTTTCTGATTTTTAGAATTACCTGCATTAAAAATCGTAAGGGGCCTCCCCCTTGGAAAGTGGATAAATAATACATGACAGACTGGCTATATTGCTTGCAATCAGGAAGCGCTGAGATGTCGCGCCCGTGGCTTGATGCTATAGCCTCCTACAACAGGCATAGTGCCTCTGGGCGCTTTAACTTAGTAAGATATTTAATTAACAAACAGTTAAGATGCAACTTAGTAATAGATTTGATTACAGCGTTAGTCGATGAATAAACGGTTTACGGTCTACGCATCGTTCGGTATTTAGAGTAATAATTCTGAAATTGCAGTGGTTGTACAACAGTATAAATACTCGAGTGTATACCTAAAACTGTAACATCATCATCATCAGGTCTTTTGTAGTCTCCACTGCAGGAGCACGACCCTCTCTGTACTACCAGAGCCATATATTAGCCAAAACAGCCAGACGGGTTGGAGAGGTCTCATTGATGTTTATAAGCTTTGTTTAGCTTGTATTTCCTAAGTCGCCTTCTACGACATCCACGGGAAGACTTGGAGTGGTCTTATTTTACTCTGCCGGGAACCACACGGTCTTGCCGGGAACCACTGTAACAATTATAATAGAAATAAATGCAATTCGTATTTGAACTGTTGAGTTGAGGGATGTTAGATACAGTCAAATGTTTCCTATGGAATCAAGAAAGGGATTTCTAAATAAATTCGACATTCTTATACATTCGGTTGGTTGAACAGTACGAATTAGTCAATAAAGAAGCCATTTAAGTATACTTCATTGACATCTCATTGCTTTAAAAAAAACAATGTGTGTTGGAAATTTATACAGTACGGTAACGGGGCAAACAGAGGTGGGCTCTGTCTTAAGGTTCTAGGGCCTTACGACCCAAAGGCCACTTTTAGCATGATGTTGAGCGAGAAGTCACAAAAAAGGAATCAAAATAGTGATGGGATGCAAGCCGTGATTCAGATTTTCGCCCATACTCTACGCGGGATGATAAGCAGCTGGTACATTCTACGTTTATGTTTTCTTAGACCAGCATGGTAAATTTCTTACCACAAAATCAAAACAGATCAGAGATAATGATAGGATAAGATTTATGCTTTATTGGCGGTTTCGAAACAATAACCCATGGCTGGCTGTTATTTGCTAAACTTCTATTATTCGAATGCTGTTTAAATACGATTATCCTTTTTGAATGGCTCTATTAACATAATGAGATTGCTCCCAATCTTACAAAACATTGCGTAGAGATCGTATGAGATAGCTTCCGAATTGAAGGACAAACGATTGCGGTTGTCCCAGTAGAGCAAGTTACACCTACCAGAGGTCTATTGTGTATCTATACTAGCAGGTGCCAGTAGTACAAAACTTGACAATGAAGCTATACTTTAAATCTATGATTCTTACAAAACAGTTTTTTGAAGAGAAGATGCATCTGTCACACGGCTCTATCTCTTGATCCGTAATAGCTATACACTTAAATTTTCACCGATTATGTATCACTGTGGCCACTAAAACAATAAACGGGCAAGTGCAAGTCGGACTCGTACATGAAGGGTTCCGTACCTCCGTTTGTGAAAACATTGTGTTTTCAAATGCTGAAAAAACACGTTTCTTGTATGACAACCCCTTTACTTTTAACTTTATTTTTTTTAGTATTTGTTGTTATAGTTGCCATAGTAATACATAATCGGTGAAAACTTCAAGCATCTAGTTAATGCCATTATAAAGATCTAGTTAAAAACGCTGAAAAAACACGTTTTTTGTATGACGACCCCCTTTAATTTTTAACTATTTTTATTTTTAGTATGTGTTGTTATAGCGGCTACAGTAATACATAATCGGTGAAAATTTCAAGGGTCCTGCTATTATGGTTCCAGAGATAGAGCCCTGTGACAGAGGGACAGACAGACAGGCAGACAGCGGAGTCTCAGTAATAGGGTTCCGTTTGTACCCTTTGGGTACGAAACCCTAAAAAAAAAAGTAAAGTTAAAAATTAAAGGGGGTCGTCATACAAGAAACGTGTTTTTTTCAGCGTTTTAAAACATTTAACGGAGGTTCGGAATCCTTCATGTACGAGTCCGACTCTCACTTGACCGGTTTATTTTCTTTCATAAGGCATCGATCTTAGCAAAGTTTTTCGGAATGGATTCAGGAAATAAACAAGTTTCTCGTATACCAACCCCATTTAATTAGGGTTCCGTACAAAAAATTAAAAAACGGAACCCTTATAGGATAACTCGTGCGTCTGTCTGTCCGTCCGTCTGTCACAGCCAATTTTCTCCAAATTTACTTGACCGAATCAGGTAAAATTTGGTAGGATGGTGTAATCCTATGACCCAAACACACATGTGCAAAGTAAATAAATATTATTTTAAAATAAGGGTAAGGGAAAAATTAGTAAATTAAAAAAAAAAAGTTTAGCAAAACTTACTGTTATATATTAAATGAAAGGGCTGATTATAAGGATCTCAAATATATTTTTGTTATTATTGTGAAATAAATAGTTTTGATTTTATTCAAGAAAGAAGACGAAAATTAACCATTCCCTCCCCTAATCTCCGAAAGTACTGAGCCTAAAATTTTGAAAAAAAATACAAGATATAGTTCATTGCTTGTAGATTACAGGAAAACCTATAAGAATTCAATCAATTGTATGGAACCCTCTCCACGCGAGTTTAACTCGCACTTGGCCGGTTTATTTTTAACTTGTTTTTAGTATCTGTTGTTATAGCGGCAACAGTAATACATAATCGGTAAAAATTTCAAGTGTGTAGCTATTACGGTTCAACAGATAGAGCCCTGTAACGGTGGGACGGACAGAGAGCGGAGTCTCAGTAATAGGGTCCCGTTTGCACCCTTTGGGCACGGGACCATAAAAAGTGCCAAGAGTCATTGCTAGTCCAAGATAAGATTATTCAAATTTCTATTGATACCTAAGTAGATAAGAAAATCTTTTTATCCTTTGTGTGGCCCTTTCATGTGCTGTATAAACGCAGCCGCCACGCATGACGGTCCCGACAGCGAGACCACGTGTGGTCACTCTCCGGAAAATAGCCCACATTGCGTGGTTACCGCCGATCTGATACCGTATCGCTTGCAACTATTAGTCACGGTATTTACACATTTCACACGCTTCGGCATTATATTTTAAATGCTGATAATGATGTTGAATTTCCGGATCGTTTCTGAATTTAAACGTTCAGTTTTTATATGATTGTTTTAGTTCCGATTTTTTTGATTTTACTTAGTTTTTGCCGATTACGGTAATGCTAAAAAAAAAAATCAAAAAATCAAAAATAAATTTATTGCAAAAAGGTACACTACAAACACGGTGTATACATACAGGTTTAAATATTTAATTTAATTTACCATCACCAGTTCAAATGTACTGGTGATGGCAAATCAAATCAAAAGGTGATAGTGGCAAGATGGAGGGGAACCAGACTAACTAACAGCACCAGAACCAATTTAGGTCGAGCCTGTATTTTGGAGGGCTGCCATTCCACCAGGCCCCAAACCATCCCGCCACAGCACATACATTTTTAGTAGATATATAGGTAGATAGGTACCTATACATCGAGATAATTGAGTGTGGAAGTTCATTACTTTACTATACATAGGTACAATGAGCAAGTGATGAGTGAATGTAATTGAGTTAGTACAGATTGGAATTTAAATAAGTTGTATCTTCTTTAATTCATTGCATAAGAAGTACCTGGGTGACCGAGCTTCACTCGATGTGAACACCAAGAAAGGAGGTTTAGGTAGGTAGGGTTGTCAAGAAAATATAACCTAAATCTCATCTATCGGGAAGGCAAGTCGATTTTTCATCCCCGAAACCTATACATTAAATTTCATAGAAATAATTGGAACGAATTCCATCGATCGAATAATTACAAGAATTGCTCGCTTAAAGTAATAAATAGGTACCCTACAATTTTTTTTTTTTTTTTCCTTAATTCTTTTTTATTTGGGAATTTCTTTAGGCGCGTTGGGCATTTTTTTTGAGATGGAAGAAAACAAAACCATTGAACCCGCGACACTGAAAAGGAATGGTAATGAATGATTTAAGTAGTCCATGTATGTAAGTTGTAAGTATTTATGTGTGTTCCACTGTAGCATCTGAACCGCTCATCCGATTTGTGCAAATGATATGTAATGTAATTTATCATTACAGTCCAGGTGGCATACATTTTGTGTGTATAAATAATGAATGTCACATAGACCAAAGAGGGGGCTCAAAAATTTTTTTTTGCTTCTGTTACCACATTAGTACATTTCAAAAATATATACATTATGTTGGCTTGGTTGCCCAACTTGCATTAAATTGGATATTTCATACTTTTTATTCAGAATAAGTAGTCGAGTTTTAGTATTTTAAACGGATATCTTGTTGAAGCATGACTATCTAAGTATGTAATAAAAAACTGAATTCTCGAACACAAAGATAAAGACAATGCATAAAGCGTACATAATATTAATAATATAAGTACCTTACTACATATACAAAATAGGTATGTCTTATTGTTTATCATTATTGAAAGTTAAATGGTCTTTCGTTCACACGCTTTTAATTTACTAACATAGATAATAAGATTTTAAACGTTTTTAGATACTTTATCTTATATGCTGGTCTGGGAAAATAAGAAAAACTTAAAATGAGCTGCTTCACTTTCCGCGCAGATCGTAAAGCCGATCGAGTGGGCAAAAATGCGAACCCATCACTATTTTGATTAGGTACTTATTTCCATCTTCTCGTCCACCATCACTTGTCATCGCTTTAGCAAGACGTACAGAGCATTTTAGGCTTTGCCTGCCGATAGGGAATATAGCAAACGGACCCTGAGCTAGATTTAGAAAGACAGGTTTAAGCCTTGAATTAATTTCACGATACGTACTCGTATACGCGCATTAGTACAAAGTAGCTGGCACGTTCTAAATTGTTTCCCAGTTTCTTTATTATATATTTTGGTGCATGTATGCCTTTTTTCTTCTTCATCATCTTAGCGCGTTCCCGGTTGCATCCTCAGCTGTGTTGTATCAGAGCCCGGGGTGTTCTTTCCCGCTTTTTCAAGTCACCTTTCGTCACCCAAGTATGCCAAAGACCTTGCGAAATGGAGAAGAAGTAGCCAGAACAGTTTGAACAATTTGGCTACAATTTCACGACCAGTCGCCTGCCTGACGTCAACTCTCGCTGAGAATGCGATAACAGCACGATATGTTTGTGCTTAGTCCTTTAGTCGCCTCTTACGACGTCCACAGGAAGAGATGCAATGGTCCTATTCTAGGCCGGATGCCACAAGGCTATTACATTTGTAACGATGCTGCATGCATCATGTCCAAACCTCCTTTCTTCATCTCATCCTGTCCGTTTTTCATTCTTCATTTCATTTCATTTCAAATTCCCTTTCATTCCATTTTCAAATCATTGACTGATCCCTTGTCATTCATTCCACCATAATCTCTGAAGCTGATCGCTCACCTCTCTATCTTTATCTGTTGTACCTTATTAAATATTATTCTTTTATAACAGTCTCTTATACTCCGTATTCTTATGTAACAGTCTGTATCAGGTAATAAATTATAATAATCTGTTGTTATCGAGTTTATTCTCCACTCCTACTACCTATCTTCTATGTGGGAACTCGCCTAGAGCACCGGGACAGGTCGAGGACCCACACATTTATGTCTTATGGTTGTAGATAGAGCCTAGGGCCACAATACTCAAAACCACTCTTAGTGTGATGGAGGGCGTGAAGGAAGAAAAAGGGAAAACAATACAAAAAAAACTTACAAGAATTTCTAATACCGAATTACAAAGAATACACCGTACCGATCCTCAGGCTGTCACATCGAGATGCTTGCATCAGATTACTAGACAATGCTCGTAGGCAATGAGCCAATTAGCCGCCTATAGAAAACGCCCATCAATCAGACAATAAGGGATCCCACCCGCGGATCCGCGGTATGGCGGCAGCTGCTCTGTAGTTTGGATCTAATTATGCGCTGTCACAGCTCGCGTAGTTTTATGCCTTTCGGCATTGTTCACTATGTTGAAAGTTTTGTAAAGTCTAGCCAGTATTGTTTTACTAGCCTTTTCTCGCTACGTCCTCGTGTTATGCAATAAAACATAGGTTTACTTACTAGTTCTTGACTTATTGACTTGTTTAAATGCCTGTAAAGGGTTATTATTGAATAAATCTTTGATTTGAGACTAACGAATTAATTGGGAAATTTACTGAAAAGAACAAACAGTGATAACACTTATCGTGGTATTCGTGACGAGGTCTTGGGCCATCGCGGGAGGGGAATACCTTGACCAATTAGTTTCGCTCGGTCCGTTTTAAAAAATGAAATGACCATCGCGGTCCGCACAACATTTTATAGAAAAAAATATAACAAATTCAATCACGGTTTATAACAAAGGTATTTTTTTACATATCAATGAGAATTATAATTTTTTTTGTTGCGGACTATATGTCTGAAGTTTGGAGTAAAATTGGTGCAAGCTATTGACATTAAATCCTGGAGATGTTCATCAATCAGTAAGTCGAGATCAAAATTTATTCTTAATGAAGTTCATCTTCGAAAGGAAAAGTGCAAGTTGCTGTGTTCTCGCGGTCCGCACAAAATGGGTCGGCGGTTCCGATGTGGACTGCGGTCCGCCATTTGGCGACCCCTGTATTATATACCATGGTATAAGCACAGGTCGGAAACTCCTAAGGTACGCGCAATATGCGTCACCCAGGCGTCCCCGTTCCCCGTCCCCGCACCTCTCCCCCGTTTTCGCCTCGATTTCTCACGTTGGCCGTCAATAACCGGGGGAGAGTTGCGGGTGCGGGGAACGGGGACGTATATTGCGCGTACCTTAGAAGAGTCCCTTCTGTTTACTCTTATGTATTCTGTGGTATAAGACCAACATATGAAATTATGGATACTATTCGGAATCGTGAACGTATTGTTTCATATTAGTCGATGCCTGTGTGCGCACCATTAGTGATCATCTCCGTGCATACTCGTAGCATCGCACAATGGGGGTGAGCAACCTCAGTGCGCGTCCTATTGTCAGGTGCATGTGAGAATGCAAATAGGTTCACAGTGGTCGACGCGAATTGCCTTTCCAACTGATCATAGGTCTACTTTCTTGGTACATAAGCTTCGGAATAGCATATTATATTCGATCATTCATCTATACATTTTATACAGGGTAAAGATATACTGAAACTATTTTGAGGCTGAATTAAGTCCATGATGATGAACAACTTTCCTTAAGGAACATATTATAAAAAATAATTTTTGACCTCCCGTACATTTTGATCCGAGTTTGCATGAAAACCAATTTTTTTTGTTTAATTTTTGATACATGTTTCTTTGGAAAAGTTGTTCAGTATCATGGATTGAATTCAAGATGTTATACATACATGTGAACTTTTGCCAATTGACAATTCTTAACACTACTTCCTAAATTTAACCCTGCTCATCTTAACTTTGCTGTTTTGTAGCCCGAGGTGCACTTTCGGTTTTTTTTCCTCTTCAAATATAATTTGCAATGCATTTCAACACAACGGTCACCTAAGAATGCTAGACTATGCAAAAGTGGAGAAAATATTTTGACTGCAGTTATACTACCGTCCGTCTTCCAGTCAACCTTCCTTGAAAAAAAATTTACAACTGGCCGCCGCCTGATGTCAACTCTCCTTGGGAATGCAGTTGTAGCACGAGATATTTGTGCTTTGGCTTTAGTCGCCTCTTGCGATATCTACAGGAAAGACCATAGGAAACCACACGGCCAACTTATTTGTTCGCCGATGTAATAGGAAATGAATTGATAAATTATTAAATTTACTGACTTGATTATGCCATAACCTGAGAACGGATGCTTGGTTAGTTGATGGTTTGTAGTCAACTCGCCCAGTATGCACTAAGCCATAAAGCAAATACTACAAGAACTACGCTGCGGGCGACACCATAGTAAAGTATTCAACAAGTTTTTGCATAACGTTTTATGGAGCTGTCGATAACCTGAACTCAGTTTATTGCTTTAATTTGCCAAACGAGACACGCCTTATTTTAATTTTTATTAATACTATACAATAGATAGAAAACGGTAATAAGAACTTACGACTTTTGATTGATTTATGATTGAAACGAAATTCGTCTAAATAATGGTTAGTACAATTTCAAAGTAAGTACAAATTTTGTCAAGTCCACCAATTGTTTACAATTGTTTATTGTGGATCAATAAAGTTTTTAAGAAATAAATAAATGAAAATTCTTTTGAGGTTCCAACGTAGGTTCATTATGAAAAGCTGTTTATTTTGACGGGTTGAGTTACCCTTGCAAGCATATGTTGGCGGTACATTTAGACCAGGTATAAATATGTGTCCAGATCAAAGTCCAATTAGTGAATAACTGTACATCTCGTATCGATTTCCTATCGTAATCAATATTTGTGTTGCACTTGCGTCTTTGACTTTCGATCAGGTGTACCTTGACACGTTATTATATGCTAATAGAGTATTCATAACATTATAACATTGTGTGACTTAAGCCACAATCTTTTTAGATTCAATCACATCGTGCATGAACCAGTTTAAATAAACTGGCAAGTGCGAGTCGGACTCGTACATGAAGGGTTCCGTACCACCGTAGAATGTTTTAAAACGCTGAAGAAAATCGTTTCTTGTATGACGACCCCTTTAATTTTTAACTTTATTTTGTTTTTTGTATTTGTTGTTATTGTGGTCATAGTAATACATAATTGGTGAAAATTTCAAGTATCTAGTTAATGCCATTATAAAGATCAAGTTAAAAACGCTGAAAAAAGCACGTTTCTTGTATGACGACCCCCTTTAATTTTTAACTATTTTCTATATTTAGTATTTGTTGTTATAGCCGCCACAGTAATACATAATCGGTGAAAATTTCAAGTGTCTAGCTATTACGGTTCAAGAAATAGAACCCTGTGACTGACGGACAGACAGACAGACGGACAGACAGACGTACAGACAGCGGAGTCACAGTAATAGGGTCCCGTTTGCACCCTTTGTGTACAGAATCCTAAAAAGTATGCCGATAAAAAGTTATTGAAGAATAGATTTGTTTTTCTTCTTCTTTTGTTGGGTGGATTTCAAATATCCTTTCAAAGATTCGTTTTAAACTAGTTTCCACTACGAAAGGAATCATTGTGCAAAATTTCTCATATTCCGAGTCCTGGTTGTTTTGGCTTGGCGTAGATATTGTAATTCAGTCAGTCATTGTTTGCCCATTTACATATAATATACTGTTACATTTATAGAATTATAAATTACAGCTACTCGTATATCTCAACATTTATATACCTAAGTGCCATTTGGTTTTATTTTAATTCTCATTTGGCCTGTAGCAAAATCAATAAGAGAAATATTAGCATATCCCATTAAAACCTGCGTTCCGTTATTACATAATAAACGTGAACAATTAACAGTGATTTGCAAATGAGTTCCTCTCTTATAAATAATCGGAAATGCTGTTATGTTGGTACTCGCATCTCAACACCCAACCGGCTTCCTTGTGAATTTCTATTCATCACTAATTGATGTGCACAGGCTGATTGTTAATTGATGTTATTATAACGTTATACCTTTATAACGCTAATGGCCTCTGGTTATTTGTGAAGAAATTAATTTCTTTATGTTATGCTTTTTACCTTTTTTTGCTATAATTTCCTTTTTTTGCAATCAATACCTTAATAGTCGAAGGAAAGATTATGGTCTTAATATCGTTAGTAGTTTAAAAGTACATTTTTAATTAGGTTTTGCCTATCTACTACTGGTTTATTTTAATATTAACTAGAATATACTCTGTATATGGGCATTACGTGATGTTAATTAAACAACTCATTCACACAATGGCTCATAATTTCGTAGTGGTTTATACAAAGAAAGACCAAGTTTATGGGAGCAACCAAAGCATGTGCCAAAAATGTAAAAACTCTCAAAAAACATACTGTGATGACATGGTCTTAGGCTCTTAATATCAGTTTTAATTCTTAATAAGTCTAAAGTCATGTTGAATATGGACATGATCAATGACAAGTGACACTATTTTGTGACGTTTTATTCTCTTATCAGTACCAAACAATTTATTTCTGACCTAATCATCTACCCAATTAATTTGGAAGAAGTTTGAGTATTTGCGCTATGTGTCTGACTGTATAGTGAACATATTAGCACGTCACCAGAGATCTTTAGATATGAAGAAATACAATCTAACGCAATTGGCAATGTGGTCACATGTTTCCGGAGATATACTGTATTAAGCATAACAAGCAGGTGGTTCGTAGTTACCATATTGAATAGTAATTTTATTTGTTGGTGTATCAATGTCACACCCGTTTTGAATTCAAAGGTGCATCTATTCCTTTAAACGAGTAAAAATCGGGACGTGTTTTTCGTAGGATGTAATTTAACGTGGATTTTTCTACTACTTTTTAGGGTTCCGTACCCAAAGGGTGCACGGGACCCTATTACTGACACTCCACTGTCTGTCCGTCTGTCCGTCTGTCACAGGGCTCTATCACTTGAACCGTAATAGCTAGACACTTGAATTTTTCACCGATTATGTATTACTGTGGCCGCTATAACAACAAATACTAAAAAAAAAATAGTTAAAAATTAAAGGGAGTCGTCATACAAGATACGTGTTTTTTTCAGCGTTTTTAACTCGATCTTTATTATGGCAATAACTAGACACTTGAAATTTTCACCAATTATTATATTATTAGTAATAACTAAGACCACTATAACAACAAATACTAAAAATAAGATAATGTTAAAAATTAAAGGGGTTCGTCATGCAAGAAACGTGTTTCTTTAGCGTTTTAAAACATTGTACGGTACGGAACCCTTCATGTACGAGTCCGACTCGCACTTGCCCATTTATTTTTCACTAGTGATGCACCTAGTGCTTATGTATGTGTATGAAAATAACACATTGTAGGGTCCCACCTGTCCCAGCTTGTGAGATGAGTCCTACACATAAGTATTTGTAGTGTGAGGTAGTAAAAGATTTGATACATACTCTAAATATTTTGATTCACTGACTGTTACAGCACTGTTATAAATTATTAGATTAACTTTTATTATATATGATTAGATAATAGCTCTCCTGTTGGCATGATCAGGAGAAGGGATGGAGTGTGTATCAGTCATGATGGAAAAGGGAATAAATATGTCATGAATTTGTAATAAAATGAATTTTTAAAAACAGGTAGGATGAGAATTAGGTGGATAATAACATGTAGGATGAATGAAACATGCAGAATCGTAACGTCTTGAATATTTTCAAATTTCTCTTATTGAATCTATTACCTATTTCTTTCTCTCGATTCTAATGGTTCTCAATTAATCCCATTTCCGCTAAATGAAAAATCATATGCCCCATGAAAAATAAGGCATTGTTACACGTGAAAAATGTTGGTAAATAATTGCATCTATCATCAAATATAAATTAACATTTTACTTACGTTGGGAATAGCTTAATCTGTGTAATTTGTACTCATCTATTTTTTAAAATAAAGATTTGATGTTTTCGGCAAAACATATACTTAGCGCTTGAAAATCGCAACTTAAGTTCGGCATAGTGTGCTGCAAGTAAAATAGCATTGTAGTTATGTCGCGCAGTTTTGTATCTATCCTACACATTAAATCTTTATTTTAAAAAAATCGATGGAACGAATTACACAGATTGAGCTGTCCCCAAAGTAATTAAAATGTTAATTTATATTTGCTGATGATTCACATGCAATAATTAATCAACCATTTTTTTATGTGTAACAATGCCTTATTTTTCATGTAGTGTAATGAAATTAATTAATTCCAACTACTTGTAGCAATGCAACAGTTTTACTACAAGCGTACTGTAAATCTATTGATACGATAGCATCCCAGGCTATTAACAAACAAAGGGAATAATTTGCCCACTGCTGGCATGCAGTGTCTACTCGTACTATATCTTTACGTGTGCTCTTAATAACCTGCTGCTCGTAACGGGGCTTTGTTGTTATTGTATTTCCTTTTGAAGTTACAGGCGTATATACAAGTGGGGCTGGGTGGGCAGAGAACGGACTGAAGGAACACCTAAAATCGTTTAGTTTATTTTATTACTTACCAACGTATTTTTAAACTTTACATGTAAGTTGTTATTTTATAGTTGGCGCAATAAAGAAGTTTTATCTAAGTTTTATCTAGTTCTGTCCGAAATTATGCCATAGAGCTACTCATATGGTTCATGAAATAAAAAAATCTATTGGTAGAACTAATGCGACTAATACGAAATGTGAGTCCCATTGAAGGTTGTTATCACCGTGTTAATTTTATTAAATAAATAAAGAAAAGATATTTTATCTAGCCGTAAAACACGTTCTATAACAAATAAACTGTTACAATTTTTTTTATGTTAAAGGGCGGCAAACGAACAAGCGGGTCACCTGATGGTAAGTGATCACCACTGTCCATGGACAACTGCAACACCAGGGGTGTAACAAGAGCGTTACCGGCCTTTCAGGAATTACATAGCTATACATAACATGCACTACGTATCGTCTAACTTATTTAAGTACTTATATTAATATACTTTTAATACCTAATATGAACTTAATAAAAATACTTTCGGACAGCTTGCGGAAAGTTACTCGTAGGTTTTAAGATGAAATCACTTATCTTATTCCAATAATGCATAATGTCTACGGTCTTCCTTGATAAAACTAATACTTATTACCGTGAAAAGTATTTTAGAGAATAAAATCTAAATCAAACAAAAAAATCTATCCATGAAGTTTCTTTAATTTAGCCCACCTCTAAGCAAACTCTAGATATGTCCATGGACCTGAGCATTGGCCTAAAGATTCCCACTTATTCATTGCTTATTATTGCGTGTGAATGCGCCCTATACCGTTGCGATGACAATGCTGTTATGGCTTCCGAGTAAGTACTAAATTTTCTATTTTATTACATGTTATTAATAGTTTAATGAATATTATGTTTTAATTGCTTTCATAGAAAGATAAAGAATAGCTTAGAGCTGATCAGTTATGAGGTAACTGTTAACTATTTTAATTATACTACGTGTTAATGAACTAACGCAAAACCTCTCAGATGGTACCTCAGCCCATGAAACTGGACAACTTTTGTTCTACACTCTACAACATTCCCGTTAAAAAAGAGACTTTAATTTCTGGTCTTCTTTATCAGTTCCACTTCACCAAAACTCACTTTGTGAATGCAAATGCTTGATTCCCTAACACAAACATCAAAACATTATATGTGTGCATAGAATATTAGAGGAGTTCCCTCGATTTCTCCAGGATCCTATCGTCTGATCTTTACCTGGTGACAATGGGACCACCATATCAGCCGCAGGAAGTCCACTGCTGGACATGGGCATCCTCCAAGGATTTCAAAAACGACCAATTGGAAGCGGCCAGCATGGGGCCAACTTGCATATAATTATACCCTTTCAAACAAAAGAAGAAATTTTGAGAAATTATGGGGGAACATACATAAAAAAAAAATATACAATATATAAATATATAAAAATAACGTTTATTTTCTCTTGACAACAGATACTTAACTAATATAACTGACCTTGTGAAGAGACAAGTTCCTGGAATAAGTCCCGTGGGGACCTGTGCTACAGGTAACTAGGCCCCTCCCTCTGAATACTATTGTAAGGATTACAGGTGTACATACAAGTTAAGCTTATTTGACTAATTTAGTTTAGGTACGTGCTAGTTGAGTTTTCTTGTAAAATTGAAGTAGGAAACATTGTTTTACACGCTAAATATTGGCTGTTTTGTTGGAGTTATGTGTGTACATGTGTGATGTGCATGTGTTTGTGTCGGCGAGGTTAGTGTGTGTGGGAGTGAGTTTGGACGATCAGGGGATAGTTGGGGATAGCGTTTTAAGGGGCAGTTGTACTTAGCTAATTGGATTTAGAAGGGTTCCAGTCTAATGTTTTTAGGTCATACATTCGAATTGAGAAGCTACTCCTTTTTTGAAATCGCTTAAAATACTTTGATATCTATCCGCTACTCACATAATCATTTATCAAAGTCCTTCCAACAACTTCTAAGAATCCTCAACAAACATAAGATTCTCACAGCTCAATTAAATAGGTTTTCCTCTGAACACGACAATGTCAGACTTTCTCGGGCCTTACCGGGGGACTCGCTCACCTTGTCCAGTCCAGCAATTTCTCCAGCACGTCAATACCCTTTCTTTATTCGCAGATTAAGTAGGCTACTCGTAATGACTGGTTTCCCCTCTTTTCTAGCATACAATTTTAAAGTGGTAAAACCGTTAACAATGTTGATTGGAAATTCTAAAAATGTTGACAAAACAATGACAGAATTCTACCTATGTATCTATTCCACGGCGGTTTCTCCTTTTCTTGGAGAAAAATGTATACATAATAGACGCTTAAACTAAGAACAAAACTGCACAGTCAAGTTTTCAAGCTTCAGAAAATACGAGGTTGGATCGCACGTGTTTATACTTTCAAAATGCCTTATCCAGTTTGTGTTCCCCCTCTTATAAATCATGTTTCCGCCAGTGCACTTCCAATAAATAATGCTGTGCAGATAGGCGCACTTGTCACAAACGGTACAAAGTTGAAAGTGATAGAATCTGGGAGAGGATCGCAGCGGGACGACTATGTTGCTTTGAAAAGGTCTTATATGGATAATTTCATTTGTAGGATTATAGCTTTGCTTAGCGTGGTGAAAATAAAATTGGATTGATCAATAACAAACTTTAAGCCAAGTATTCACTACTTATCATGTCTTTATCCCTTAAATGGACGAAAGAGTGGAGAATCCTGCCACAGGCATATAAATGCTTAATAAGATTCTCCGACACTGTATGTAACACAACTTAATACTACAAATAAATATTTTTCATATTTTTCATATTTTCAATGGGGCAGACAGAGTCATTTTGGGTCTTGCGGATCTAAACAAACACAGCCCAGGGACGCAAGACCCAAAGAACACTTTTAGCGTGATGTGGGCGAGAAAACTTATTCTGGATTACTCGGAGGTTCTGGGTTCGATCCCCGGCCAAGGCAAATTGGAAATTAGTATTAAAAAAAACCACAGACATTATTCTGAATTAATCGAAGGTTCTGGGTACGATCCCCGGTCAGGGCATGGGCAGAAAATGGTACTTTAAAAATGTACATGCCTGCATGTAACCTATTGCATGTAGGTATTTAGTATGAAAACAAACTGGGCACAATGATTTACGGAATTTTGTGATTTTGCTGTTGTTGGCACGATAGTTTAAGAGTAGCGATGAATTGATTTGCCTAACTCTCGTTTCGTTTGCCGATTTGCCTAACTCTCGTTTCGTTTGCCGATTTGCCTAACACTGGTTGGATGATTTTCACCATTTTATCCTATCTCTATCCAATCGTACACTGAGCCTATCGTTCAACAAGTAACGAGTAGGTGGAGTAGCTTTCGATCTATTAACTTGTTGCAACGGATGCTGCTGGTCAGTAAATTACTGAAGCAAGGTGTGACTAGGTTTACTGTCACTGTTCTGCATTACTGGTTTGCACAGTTGTTAAACCACACATTTTAATGGTATGCTCTATCTATATCTTAGACCTATATAGATATTAGATAGGTATACTCGTACTTACAATCTTGGCATCTGAGGACCTGAAATGATGGCGCCAACGATTATTTTGTGATGTTTATACAACGTGTTAATAAACTAACGCAAAACCTCTCAGATGGTACCTCAGCCCATGGAAATGAACAACTTTTGTTCTACAACATTCACGAAACCAAAAAAAATAATTTTGAATTTTTATACAAACTGATCAGCTGATCGAGTCAATTTGTACGAAAATCCGAATTTAATTTTTAGCATTTTGAGTTTATAGTTGAGTACATAGCCAGGTCCAATCAACTTTGTTGCATTGTCGGTAATTAGTTCAGCTTGCATCGATGCTAAATACTTTTAACCCTAGACGAAAAAGAGGGGTATTGTTATAAGTTTGACGTGTCTGTCTGTTGTATGGCTGGCATTTTTTTTGTTTGGCGGTTTGGAATTATTTGTCGACAAAGCCGACCTGAAGCAACTACATCGGCTTTTTTTCCGAACAGTCATCTAGTTACAACATACATTCGATTTTACCGCCCGGCTGTGCCGATTAATGCCGGCCCGATTATGTGTGTAGCAACCCTAAGACTTAAAGCCAATAGATGTAACTGTGTGTTCCAGAAAATGTGTAATAATTAGCTCTTTTTTAGTCTCTACTGCAGGAGCACGACCCTTTCTGTACTACCTGAGCCATACGTGGCCAGAGTACCCAGAGGATTTGGCCTATACTCTCCACGCTGGCCAAATGGGTTGGCGAGGTCTCATTGATGTTTATAAGCTTTGTTCACCTTGTGTTTTCTAAGTGTGTTTTCTACGACATCCACGGGAAGACTTGGCGACTGCAAGTCTTTTATTCCATTTCTATTCTACTCTGCCAGGAATCACACGGCCAAAAAATGTATAAGGTCAGTAAATGTACCATGAGAAACCAACACGGATGCACCAAACATCAGGTGCGGAGATTTATCACGAGTTTTGCGGCAGTAAATATCGCGGTGCAGGCGCAGAAAGGTCGCGGCGCGGCAGCTTTCTCAAGGCCGCGTTGGGTGCTCGGGTCGTGGCGGCGACCCCACCTGCCGCGATTGTTAGGCGCTCTATTATATTGTCAACTACATGTTTGGTTACCAATGTATCATGTACTTTAACTTTTGTATGCAATACGCATGTCGACAAAAAAAAAACAGTGACACTCCGGGAGTGCCGACGAAGTGAAAACTTGAACAAGGTGGTGTCGGTTACGGTACCGGTGTCGCGAGTTCAATGGTTTTTTTCCATCTAATAAAAGGCCCAACGCGCCTTAAGAACTTCAAAAATATTTTTAGCTCATCAGGTAGATTATTTTTCTCATCTCTAATTAGCAAATTATTACACGTCACGATCAAGTACGACTTTCACTTGACGGTGACCACTCCGAATCTTTGTAAATTTTCACTACTTTGATAAACCGAAAAAATGGGTCCGTTATTTTTGAATAATCTAACTGACGAACTATTTATACCTATAGGTAGGTACCTCCCTAAGCAAGCCAACTAGCAGTTCTTGGCATATACTTATAAGTATATGCCAACTTACCTAAGTAGTCCTACCTACGAGTAAGTTCTATGCAAGTCTGGGAGAAAAGAAATAGCATAGCATGTCCCAGCTGCTTCTTTTCCTGCGCAAGTTGTAAAAGCTGACGAGAGAATGGGCTAGTATCTGAATTATTTTCGTGATACGGCTAGCAACCCATCACTATTTTGAACCCCTTTTTCCATCTAGTGCGCTAAATTTAGCCTTTGGGTTTTACGACCCTGGGTTCTGTGTACCCGATAAGTGATAAAGGCATATGTGTATGTATGAGTCCTACCTATCACATATTTTATGTAACATATTCGTATAAATATAAAAGACAAGCGTCTGGGTATCCATTACGACCTGCCAGGCTCAAGTTATCGATTCTTTTGCTTGTCAGTTTATTACTTTTTCTTATAAACCGGTTTGAAAATATAATTATGCGGCTATCGTTTTAATGAAACTTGACTTTTATACCTATTCGGTTTATTGGATTTCTTTTTTAGACATCGGACTCTTTCCTCTAGACATTCAAAAAATTGTCTTAAAATAGTTTGCCGTCTCTACTGTTATCTTTTGTGTCTCTATGTATATGGCATTTCAAATTACTACTCATTCCTCTATGGCTATTAGGTAGCAAACTATTACTGGCCAGAAAGAAAAACAAAAATTTCGAATTTCGAACGAGCGTTTAGAAACTCAATAAGCCCGACGTGGCGGCGGCGGTTATCTGGCGATCGTTGCTTTCCCGCGACATCTGCCTGCCTCAGATCGAACACGCGATAGGTACTCAACTTGGAAATAACTTCACAGTCATTGAATGGATGCTGTTTTTTACCTATTTGATTCTATTTATCGCGAAAATGGTTAATGATGTCATCGCTTCAGCACTTGACGTGACTTGACAGTGTCGTACGAAACTTATTTGTATGACTTTGTAGTTTTGGCCTTATCAAGTGCACTAAGACAAAAATAATTCAATTACCTTCAAAATTATTCACACATAGAGCATTCGTCATAAAAATAGCATACTAATGACAACGAGCTATAATGTAATAAAGCACTAGAGAAAACACCACATATCATTGTTTTGTCCCGTTCAATGGACATTGTAATTTTTTTTACAAGGCGTTATTTTGAAATTCGTTTCGAGATACAGGGTTCATGAACAGTTGTGGGTCATTTTTTTGCAAAAATAATCAATGGTTTTGAATATTTCTACAAACAAACATATAACCTTTGTTTGACCTCACTTCGCGGCTGTATCGGTTTAAGCTCTAAGTCCTTTCATTAAAAAATACGAGTTGCCTTTATGGTATTAATCCGTCAAATGTCCCCGTTTCCACCAATCATAACTAAGAAAATAACTTTCCGCCACAGACCTACTACTTTCCGCCAATCATGAGCAACTGAATTCACTGAATGACACTGACACTGACAAAGACTATTATGACACTAAAGCCGACGGCCATTACGACTTTGTCTTTGACATGATTTTTATAATAATTTATTAATATAAAAAAACTATCAAATTAGTTTCTTGAAATACGCTATATTTCTATATAAAAAATAAAAAAAATTACAATGCCCATTGTAGCTGTCTCCATAAACTTCACTTAGTCGCCTAGCTCTTACGTACCTGGTACTTTCGACAGTTTATAAGCGAAAACCTTACGAAAACATAGTAAATATAATTAAAAATGCCTCGGTGTGTGTTAAAATACTATAAGAATAAATTAAGGAACACGGCAAAGTGTAAACAAATAACTTTTCATTTGTAAGTAACCAAATTTCATAGTTTAAAATTTAATACGCATAATAAAATTTACACCACCATAGAATAGGGGCCAATGTTTGAGATAGCTGATCTTTGTATTATATGTCAATGGACTGGTGAGATCAATAATAATATTAACCATACAGTTGGTATTTAAACAAAAACATAAAGGTGCTTTTTTCGTAATTGAAAAATCCCATGGAATGTTAACCCTTATAAGATATAATTTATAGTGTAGTTTGTATTATGTTTAACCATTTTATTTTTATCTGATAGTCTAGACAATTCAACGACCGGCCTTCGAGTTCGTCTCAAGGCACCATATTTTATATACTTATTACATATACTATTAACCAGCCAGAGGCAATTATTGGTACATTGCAGAATGCAGAACGGAACGGGTTTGTGAGCAGTTGTCGAATTAAGGTTAAGAATATTTAAATTCTTAAAACATATTTTAATTTTCAAGAAAAAAATCCCGATATTCATATCACGAAAGGTACTTAGGTAATATACTTAGGTAGTTTGAAGATAAGTATATGTATTTGTTTATAGTTAGGTATTTATATGTATATGTATTTATATATAATATGTGTATATGTTTATTGATGTATTGCATATGTATATGTATGTTTAACATTTTAGATAAGTACTTATATGTATTTGTAACTATAGTCTTTTGTACACGCCTACTACCTGTTTTCTTCAACTTTCCTCTCCTGGGTCTGCTGGAAGAGATTTCTTATGAAATAAGCAGTACCTATGTACTCTATTTTCTTACTTTGTACGTTCCTTTGTTTGTATGTTGTGTACATGAATTTTGTAAATAAATAAATAAATAAATAATAAGTCATTCTTTCATATATAATACTTTTATAAGTAAAAACCAATAAAAATTTGTATTTAACTATAGTTTATTTTGTACACGCCTACTAGGTACCAGTTTTCTTCTCTTTTCCTTTCCTGGGTCTGCTGGAAAAGATTGATGAAATAAGCAGTACCTATGTAGTCTATTTTCTTACTTTGTTTGTCTTTAGTGTACATGAATTTTGTAAATAAATAAAGAACGCAGATTTTTATATTATTTTCAACAAATTAAGGGCAATATATTTAATAATAAATTAAGGGTAAGGGTATAATACTTTTGTATCTTGTACTTTTGTATAAATTGATAGATAGAAAAATAAAATTTGTTGATAATAAATATTTAATACAGATACACTATCACGTCTTTATCCATAATGGGGCAGACATCATGTTGGGTCTTGCTGCTCTAAGCAGACAGGGCCGCACGACCCAAAGGCCAGTACTTTGAGCGTACTTCATTGCCTATAATATTATCTAAAATATATATTACCTATGTAAATCGAAGAAATAATGTGACAATATTTATTGAAGAGTTTAGTGTTTTGTGCAGTCCGCAATGAACGTGAATGAAACTACTACGCGACTGCGAGGGCGTATCGTTAGATAAATCCAACAGGGTTAATTTGTAAGAGCTCCTATTTCTTAATGGGCTGGCCTATCCGTGAAAAAACCTCTACTCAATTATACTCAGATATATGAATGCAAAATAAACATATTCAATAATTTCAATTAAGTACATAAAAAGATCAAGCCGAGAAGTAAAAACACTTTATAACACTCTTAAAAAATCAATTACAGTAACAGCCATTTACTATACAAATTCTCGACTATCGCCGATAGCGTTCAGCGTTTATTGACTTAAATTACTGTGTAATAATATATGCAATTGCATAGATATTAAATAAAGTTGAATATCGTTGGATATCACAGTGCTAAATCCTCGTACCTGTTCCAGAGCCGGCTAATCGAAGAACTAAATTCAATAAAGTGTAAAGAGGCGTATCTAAGCAAAATTCACGCTATTCCAGCTCTGACTTATTTATGGCCGTAAGTTTTTCACTTAATTGCCGTCGGCCGGTACGTGAAACAAATGGCGTGACACGTCACTAGTACCCGTACTCTCTGACGACATTTAAGGTGTTTATAACACAGCAGGTGATTCCCCTATCATGTTTTATATACAAAATTGTATCAAAGTTTCAACATAACCGAAATATAAATAAATGAATTGAGTCAAAGTAAAAGATAAATTATCCTAACTAGTAGTTCGCCACGAACTTAGACCTCGCGATATTTTGTTAATATTTCAAAAACTACTAAACCGATTTTGATGCCCAACGAACTTGAAAATTCTATTGATATTTCCTACATGCCTACCAAATTTCATAAAAATCGGACCATCGGTTCGGCAGTTATCGCAGAACAAACATATATACACACAAACATACATACATATAAACAATGTGTTTTCGCCCCAACTTGAATTATAGCCCTCGCTCTCTACGCTCGCTCGGTCAATCTAGCAGTACAGTAGCCACCATTTTGGGGATACTTTAATGAATACAACACAACACTTGAATACTTGGTAATTTTTAGGGTTCCGTACCCGAAGGGTGCAAACGGGACCCTATTACTGAGACTCCGCTGTCTGTCCGTCTGTCTGTCTGTCTGTCCGTCTGTCACAGGGCTCTATCTCTTGAACCGTAATAGCTAGACACTTGAAATTTTTACAGATTATGTATTACTATGGCCGCTATAACAAAAAATACAAAAAAAAAAAATTCAAAATTAAGGGGGTCGTCATACAAAAAACGTGTTTTTTAGCGTTCTAAAACATTGTACCTACGGAGGCACGGAACCCTTCATGTACGAGTCCGACTCGCACTTTCCCTTTTATTTTTTTATGTACCTATGGTTGAGTGTTAAGCAAACTATTATAGTACCTAATGTAAGAGTGAATCTAAACATTCACAAAAGCAATTTAGTTAGACTGTATAGTTCCACATTCGTCCTGAGAAAGGCCTCCGGATGAGGTCAGAGAGTACAACATGTCGGCCAGTAGCTGACTTTTGACGTGAGTTACCCGCAGTATAGCATATAGTAATGTCTGTGTCTCGTTAGTTTTAAGAAAAAAAACTGTAGTTTCTAAAAAAAAAATAAAAACATTTTTCTATTAAAAAAAATTCTATAAAATATACACAAGTCCTGCGGTAAAACCTAAATAAAATATTGTGTATCCTGTCCATGGAAATATTGCTATTTTGCCAGCAGATTAATTTTGTCACGATAATATTTTATAGCAGCCATCGCATTTTAGATTTAATAATGACCAGCCCAGCAATTCGCTTGCGCGATATTGCTGGCGCAAATTTGAATTTTCATGTCTTCAATCGCTATTAAATTATTATTCTAATTATTGACGCATATATTAATATATGTTAATGTAAATAAATTAAATGTTTCGTTTGTGTACGAAACAATTACGCTATGTATATGAACGTTAAAACACTGTGTGTTATTGTTTACTTTTTTATATGTATTTTTGTAACATTTCAAGTGTACATGAATAAATAAAATAATATTCTATTGAAAATTTTTGTGAGTATTTTCTTACTAAAATTTATACAAATATAAGTTATATTTCGTCACTTGCATCCCGGATTACTAGCAAAGGGTGAACAGAAATTTGCCGCTGCGTTTTCTTTGTTGCAGATCGTAAAATTCAGTCAAGGGAAATTGATTTCAATAGGCGATGGGCTAACTACCCGTCAATTTTTTTCCCCTAAAATTTTTCTCCACTTTTCATTTATACATGGCTTGCATCCTTTGGTAAACATGGCTTGTGATTTTTGTGATCCTTGCCTGTCTACTCTGTAGTATTAAGACAGGTGACAGCATGTTACATAAGCATATTTCAAAAAGCAAAAAGGTACCTTCTTATAGAGATAATCTGGTTAAAACCTGCTGCTAGAATGAGCATTCGCTAAACGTCAAAAGTAAAAATGTAACCTGTTACTGTTTAATACGACAAACTTAAAATTATATTGTCTAACTTTTCTATTTAGTAGCATATATACACATCCTGTCGTACCGCGTTAAAAAAATACGCCACTACGTTTAAAAACAGGTTACACTTTTGACACTTAACACCCGTTTGCATTAAACGTTAGTTAGGCTTGTCCTAGTTAAGATACACCTAAGCCTAAGAACAGCCTAGCTAAAAATGTTGTTTGCACTAACAGATTTATCTTAACCATGTCGTAGCTTAGGCATTGCCTAGTAAAGAGAATGATTGAATGAATGAACAGATTGATTGTTTATGGTTTTTATATGTTGGCCTTGTCTTTACATTGATTCGGTCGTGAGTTAAAAGGAGACAAAAGATAAGGTCTTTGACCTTGATGTATTTTGTTTGAAAACCTAAAAACGCCGTAAGGAGCAGGCAGATTTGAATTGTAAACGTTTTGGACTTTTGGTACGTCGAATTGGTCTACAATACAAATATGATCGTGGAATAATATGGAAAATAAGCTTAAGGTGAAGTTATAAGCAAATGACGTTGAAGTAGCGCCCTTATTTAAAATAAATTGTTAACTCGTAAATGTGGTGAAAATTTCCATATGTCAGGCAGGCAATGTCTAATATCCACAATACTGTTCTTTTGCACATCCAGTAGATATCACTTGAAGAAGTCGATTTCATAGAAATTCTGGAACCAGTTTGGTCGTGGTCTTGTTATACGAATTCTCGCGTGTTGTTCATTATGAAAATTGACTTTTACAAATTCAAAGAAATTTAATGTATCCTCTGCTATGTTGAATGCGATCTGTCTAATTTTGAAAAAAGCTTTGAATTTAAAAGCCACTTTATTACAAAACTTAAAAAAAACTGCTTGACCTAACTAAATCAAAACCAAAACACAATATTTTGTCACAAAAATGATCCACAGAACACAACTTAAGAATAGCCTAAACTCAGGCTCTTCCTAATCGGGCTCATAAAGTTAAGAGTTTCCTAAGTGGACTTAGGAATGGCTTAGGGTTAGTGCAATCAAATTTTTTTGCTAGGAGCAGCCTAAACAATTTAGGAAAGAACATAGGCGATTCTTATGTTTAGTGCAAACGGGCATTAATCTCGAATCTATATACCTCCAATATCTCTGGTACTTTTTTAGTACTTATATTTATTTATTTAATCTATTATTTTGTAACATACATATAAATATAAAGATATTTACTGTCAATAGTGAAGAATTCAGCAACAAAGTATACTTAGCAGTTTGATAGCATCTAACTCAGGGCAGCCAATCCCTGGCCTACTAAGTGGTTTGTCGTGTTGTCCCACACTGGTCACTTTATTGCTTCTACTCTTTTGCTCTCTTATTTTTAATGAGAATGGAACTAATCTAAGACATGTTTAGTTTATACTAGTTGTATATGTATATTATACCTATAAGTCAAATAATCTTCAAAAATGTCGCTTTGAATTCTTTGGGTATGTTAAATTTAAAGATTTTTCTGACGGACACTGATTTTCATGGATGAAAAAAAACCAAACACCGTTTTATTATACAATGCAGACTAACTAAAGTTACTCTAGAGGAGCTAAAAGACTTGGTTTGAACCATTATTCACCCAAATGAGGTAGACAGTGACAAAAGAGAAAGTGACATATTGCGGGAGGTCTTCTTGTTTTGGGTGATAGAGTCAGATAGAGTCTAACAGTAATAGTCTTCGCTGTATGCGAAATTTCAAGAAGATTGGTTCAGTAGATAAAGCGTGAAGAGGTAACAAACAAACAAACAAATATACAAACTCACTTGCGCATTTATAATATTAGTTAGGATAATAAGATCGTTTGTTTTCCTCTTAACAAATATAATTACATATATAAAGGCAAATTGAAGGTACTTTACATAGCAAATAGTATATGAGAAGAGTGAAAGAGGACGTAGTGACGAAACAGAAAGGGATGTTAAGATGGTTTGGGCATGTAGAAATGATGTATAAAAAGAGATTAACAAAAAAATATTCAGGCGATTGGAAGAGTGGGCCAGGGTCGACCTCAGCGAACATTCTGCGATCAGATTGCAGACGTTCTGAAAATGAGAGATAAGAAGTACCCGTAACCTAAGTGCATGTATGAAGAGATTGATGAGTGCAATGCAGATGAAGCGAAAGAGGTCTGACAGTAATCAGGATCGTAGCAAGTGGAGGTCCATAGTCTCTGCCTATCCCTGTTGGAAACAGGCGTGATAGTACGTATGTATGTTGCATATGAGAAAACTTTGCTTGAAATAAACCAAAGATTAACCGACTATATTACCATATGTGGTAAGAAAGTCAATATTGTAAAAGCAGTCGTAAATGCTAATTTTACTTGTACCACCATTGATATGGAAACCTATCACAGCAAACATGCAAGTCTTAAGTATAGCATATATGAAAACAAAGCGAAATATGCATTTTGAAAACTTATTGGTATTAGTTTCCGAAATAAAATCTATCTTGATATGATTACAGAGGTAGAGAAATTAAGATAATTTAAGAAAATTTAAGGTAAACATATAAAAACACAATAGAGAGTATGCATGCATTTTTTTATATTTTCTATCGATAGTTTTCGTCGAGAAATAGCCGCAAAAAATAAATCAGTTCTGAAAAACATGTATATGGTGTAGAAAATAATTATTAAAAATAGCAAGTAGATTATAACAACTAAAACGCCCCATTTTAAAATCAAAGTCATATCATATCATATCCGCAAATATCCCGTTAGAAAAAAAATACTTCTTGTGACATCCTAGCTAGAGACAGAAGCTGTCAACGCATTTTTTTCTTTTTTGGGTACGTTCGTTCCCGCGCCATATTTGCATATCTTCAATAATTTATTTCTAATCCAAATAAGAGTTAATAAGAAAAATAACTAGCTGAAAGTGAATAGAAATTGAAAAATAAAAATATGAGCCGGATTGGTAATACATGCATCCTTATTAATATATTTTCGGGGTCAATATACACACTTGACCACTAATATTTACATAAACTTTTTTTTAGCTATCTAGGTCCCACTGCTGGGCAAAAGCCTCCCCTCTATCAATGCTTCTAATCATCCCTGTTCTTCGCTTTCTCATTCCAATCCTTTCAACATTTTTCAGTTCATCTAACCACCTCGTTCTAGGTCTGCCCTTAAAACTTAATAAACATTTCTAAAAATAAAAACACATTAGTCTGGTTCTATGAAAATAATAAAATAAATAGACATAGAACCAGGCACGATATTGAAAACTTGATTCATAAAATGAACTAGGTTTCATTATGAGTCTATTACTTAGGGAGAGTTCTAGAATCTAGTTTGAACTTACCTATCGGATAAGTATTTAAAAGCTGTTAGAAACTTCGTATCCCGTGTGAGTCGTGTTAATAACGAAAGTTAAAGATAACAGGGTCCAATTATTTTGGGGGTAAAAGGCTGGATAGAAACTTTACCTATTTGCCCTAAATGCCTTAGTACAAAGTGTCAGTGTTTGTTAAATTAAATCTAATGACGACCTTCGTGGTGTAATGGTCAACACGCTTGTCCGTGAATCCGGAGGTTCTGGGTTCGACCCTCAACCAGTGCAAATTAGAAAATAGCCATTTCCAAATTGTCCTTGGTCTTGGGTGTTTATCTATTTATGTATTTATTATAAAATAAAGAATCGTTGAGTTAGTGTACCATAACACAAGGCCATCGAAATTTTATTTAGAAAACCCATTTGACATCAATTGATCGCCAGTTCAATAGTATAGTAACGGAGACAGCGTTTATCCATAAACGCTCGTTATCATGACGTAGAGCGGGAAAGTTATCCCGCTCTACGTCATGATAACGAGCGGGATGGCACTCATCCGTCGCGCGATACAAACTTTATCTTGGTTTATCAACGCTGCCACACTACGCCTGCTGGATTACTGAGTACATTACATATTTGGTTTTTACCATTATCCGAAATATCCTGAAACGAAACGACATCTATTCACTTTTTCATTAACTGAATACGTTAGATAGCGTTTTATAATAAGACGGGAAATGTTTGAGACAATACAATAATCTTAAATGTAGGCCACGTCAATACGGTATTTTCTTCAATTCACTTCGTCAAGTCAACAAGTACGCAGTAAGATTCGTAGAATTCGCCAAAAAACGCGACCTTGCCTGACCGGAGTAATATCTCGGCACACTTTATCCACCATGACTTTAACATACGAGTATTACTCATTATTCACGCCAAATGTAGAGCAGGTGAACTCGGAATTTTAGATCGAGCACAATTTGTGGTAGTACCATGGCGGTGTGATAATTACACCTCGCTTTTATTATATTTTGAGCAACGTAACAAGTTTACTGCACATCATGTTGGGCGAGGGTGTGAATCAAGTTAATGGACGATGCGACTCGCAATCCGTCACTATTTTAATTCCGTTTTCCACCTTTTCGCCCACCGTTACGCTAAAAGTGGCATTTGGAACTTGCGGCCCTGGGCTCTATCTGCTTAGAGCCGCAAGACCCAAAATGCTCAGTCTGCCCCATTTGAGATAAAGACGTGATAGTGCATAAAATGGATGATCTTTTTTATTATTAAATAATATTGAGATATATCGATGAAATATAGGCAGTGTTTTTACCGCGAGCTCCATGAGCTATTTATGACCTTTTTCTTCTTTTATTTATCGAGTCAAAAATGGCATCAATTATATTTCTTTAGGCCAGAACTTAGCTACGTAGACCTCCTTTCTCATTTGCCACATTCAGATCGGCCTTATTACAAGGAGTCGGGCAGTTGGGAAAGGACAAAAGATGGTCCATGAATTGAGTGACCCCACAACTGTAGGGTCACTCAATTCATGGTGTATGGTTGTATGACTATACAAATTGTTGAATAAGTCAGAATAAGCCTATTTGGCTCTGTTTTCTCGGCATCTCCCTGTACCTATTCTTTTATAGATATACTCGTTATTTCGCATTACAACGTATATACTTTAAGAACTGAGAATCCCTCATATAAGAAGTAAACCTTTACTAGTATATACGAGAACTTTCTATGTTGGAAACCTTCAAGTTTTGTGTTTCTGTCATAAAACGCCGCAGCGACCCCGTATGGATCCGTGCTTTCTAGCTGGGGGCAGCAGAAGTGTGGCACGCGTGCATGTCATGACCGACATACAATTGAATTTATTGCATTGCAATGTTATTTTAAATGCAAAATATGCAAAAAGTTGATGATGTTGCAGCTGCAAAAATTAAAATTGCAAAAAGATAATGAATGCTCACTGAAGTATGGTGAAAACTCAGTGCACATAACTTTAATATATTAAGTTTTTATAACAATATAATAAATCTTAATCCTTTCTGTATTATCATAAAGCTGGCTAAATGATTAAAATTAGGGGTTAGTGGCACTGAAAATCACATGATATAACATAAAATACAGGATTTTTGGTCAAAACTTTGTTTCCCTTCGTTTTGTATGGTAACCAAAATTACTTTTGCGAGGTCATTCAACTTACTGTCGTTGGTTACCTACCAAACATGCATTTGAAATTCTCGGTAAGCAATAAAATCAGTCGTAATATCGGCATTCACCGCCTTCTAGTTCTACGCAATGCAATGCAATTTATTTCAGTTTCTGGGAATAAAATTTATGACAGTTTCAATTCTAGTATTCATGTATTTATTTTAATTCAAATTCACATTCAATAAAATTTTACCTTTTTTATTATATTTTATGAAGCTATGTAACGGAACGATATGTACCTACCCTAATTGACATTATTCGTTCATATACAAATGTGAAATGAAATGGCAAATATTGTAAAAGCGAACCAAGTTACCGTATTGGCAAATAATCGAGTATTGGTAGTTTTTTCAATTCAAATATTGCATGCAATAGTTCGAATCCGTGACATTTAAAATTCCTCTTGCGTCTGCCTTTTCCGTTAAGTTTGAGGTCAGACGTAATAAAATTCTTTGAACCTGTAACAAGTGCCACGTACTGCTTATTATATGATATAGTCAACAAAATATTTGAATTTTTACCACGCAAAACAGATTCACATCTCGTATCTGCATCTATGTTACGGAAACATACTGCTAAAATTACAACCCTACTTTTTCTCTTTGTCGTAGTCGGGTAAAATAATGACTTTTCAATTTTATAGGAATTAAATAAAAAAATAACAATGATTTCGAAGATGTGTTAGAATATACAAAGTTTACCTTTAATGAAACACCGTGTATGGGAAGTATCATCATCGTAAATGTCAGTAAGATTTAAATTCCAGGACAAATGAAAATTCTCAATTTAACGTAACTGTACTAGAAATTGCTGGGCGCATCGAGACCACAGCCAAGATCGTCGGCCCTAATAACAGAGCCGCGTGCGATATCAATCGCTAACTGTTCTTTGATTGAACATCAAATCTACGGATAATTGTCAGCGATACGCCATTATTACTTCCAGTTTCCGATTCAATTGAAATCCCAGATATCTGTGCCAATCAAAATGATTGGCAGAGAAGGGCTATAAACAAATCTACGCTTTAGAATCGCTCTTTATTGACGTATGTAGGTCTAAGATGTAAGTTCATTTCGCTAATGTTCGTCTTCAAATTCGTGGTGCTTGTGCACGTTTGGAGTTTCAATTTTGTGTAGAGTAGATATTTTATCGTAACCAAACAAAATGAATAAAAAGGAATATCTAGGTCTAGGTACTCATAAAACTAAGCTCTGAACTTGTGGTTTCAATAATGTAAGAATTTCCTAATGTCACACAAAACGGTGAATCTATTCGCAAACGTTGTTTACGGTGCAATAAAGCCTGCTTTATTAAATGACACAATCACGAATTGTGCACACGATTTGCCACTCCATCAAAGATAAACATTCATTCCATATGAAACGACGTGCATTATTCTCGTCCAAGAGCACGCAAACACTCGTGCGACTCCAAGACCGCATAATATAATAAGCTGCTTAATTATATTAGGGAATAAGGTTGAAAATGTACCATGAATCCATAATCATGATGTCTAAACAAGATATTCAGATGCATAACTGAAAACGTATGAATTATATAATTGCTTTTATATTAAATTACACGATTTCAATATTGCTAGGCTCTTTCGAAGCTAAAGCAAACATGTAAACTGGGTAAATATCATCCGGGAAACCACGTTGAATATCAGTCTTAAGTATTTTTAGTCTAGCCTCATTAATTATTTGCTTCATCAATTCGTAAGGTCGTGTTATTGAAGAATCATCCTCGTCATATTCGACTTCGTCTGTAGTTGTTATGTTTTCTTTGATAATTATGACTCCATTACGGGCCAAAGCGTCATTGCACCTATCGAAAAAACTGATCAGATCATAGTCATTTAAGTGCCCCAGCACCCACTGACACCAAATCAAGTCGTACATTTTTTGTGGTTTGAAATTTTGAAGTCCAATATTGTACACTGTTCCAAGATGAGCATTGTTTTCGCCAACAAAGTGCTTGGCTGTGTTAACAAACTTTTCGTCTTGTTCCACGAGATCGACTTTATCGAATACTTGCATTAAAAGATTTTTACTCACTCTTCCTATACCAGCACCACAGTCAAGAGCAAATTCACGACCAGGTGGACTCTTCGATTTAAAAACTTGGCTTAAAAATGCTTTGGAGCCATTGATGTCAATGTCCGAAATGTGCCCAAATCCGCCAAGTACCCCGTCTATTGTTGCAGGCACATTAGCCCAATATGCAGCAGCTCTTCGATAAAAATTGTTCTCGGACATCACAGATATTTTTATAATTTATTTATTTTGTTTTGTAAGCAAATTTTGAGTGACGTTAAACGTCATCTAATTTTATTTTTTATGGTGCACAAATTTTTGGTACGGATGTTTTAACATGCTGTTTAAAAAATGTCTGTATATTTGTAGAAATGAAATAATAATGAATTATTATTCTAGAGTTTGGCCACCGAATCGTGATACTGAGTTTTTATTTTTAAATTTGAAATATGTAGACATGGCAATGCTTTGTAAATTAGGAATAAGCAATCTTGATAGTACGGATGTGGACTAAAAAAAATCTTTTAAGCTCATCAGGTAGATTATTAAAAATATTGTATTCGTATTTATTCTTTTTTCTGATTTGCAAATAATACAACGGTACATCGCATTAAATTCCGTATGACGTCACGATCAAGTACGATTTTTACTTGACGGTGACGTTAATCACCCCCACCCCGAAACTTCGACGCGTTGTATCTTTGTGAATTTACACTACTTTGATAAACCGAAAAATATTTTTTGATAATCTGACGGACTAGTTAAAATACAATTTTCGGACCCAGTCGAATACTAATCTACTTATTAACACAAAAAAACAACAGTTGTGTTTGTTTAGTGCCCATCATACTAATCTGCCAAGAAAGAACCGGGAAAAGATCAATAATACACAAAATGTTAGTTATTTATCCAAATTTATTTATCAATTTCAAAGTATGCTCCTTCAGAGGCGATACACTTACGCGAACGAATAATCCAATTATCAGAACATTTTTTAAACGCTTTTTCCGGAATTGAGTACAGTTCTCGCCGCGAATTGCTCTCTCATGCGATTGAGTCTTTGGGAGTTTTGGGACTAGCCGAGCGACAACATGTTTCATACCCAAGTGATTATTTAAAACGGTACCGAGATACGATTGATTCGTGAGGTACAGAAAGTTCGACGGCTATCTCTCTCAATGTTGAATGAGGATTTTCAGTCACTATTCTGTTCTGAGCTGCCTATTTTCGTCTAGTTGTAAACTCCTCACAGTGTTAGTAATGTCACTCATGCTGCCATTGTCATCGGCTTTATCTCTCATTCTCTCTGAAATTAAAAACACACGCAAAACAAATCTACACTTCTACACTAATATTATAAAGAGGAAAGATTTGTACCTATTTTTGTATGTTTGTATGTTTGTAATGAAAAGGCTCAAAAAGTACTGGGCCGATTTAATAAAATTCTTTTACTGTTGGAAAGCTACACTATCCCCGAGTGACATAGGCTATGTGTGTACCACGGGCGAAGCCGGGGTGGACTGCTAGTAAAATATATATTTCCCAATACAATCGAAACATAACCTCTAACATAAAACAAACCAATGTTTCAAAGTTACGCCAATAATAAAACCGCAATTTAACAAATAATATTTTAAATCCAAAAAAAAAATATGTCTTCTGTAAATAAATAACTATAGAATGTGTTATATATGTACTTCTAATGAGTTTGTATTCAATACTACTCTATGACCGAACCTCGTTGCGTGTTGCCTTGACGACTGTTTTGTTGATATTGTAACTTGTCAATCTATTAAAATATTTATTGAATATATCTGAGATAAGGGATATATATATATATGTAGAATGTGTATTTAACACAAACTGTATGTACAAACTATTCACCAAATATCAAATTCATTGCAGCGCACTAACCTGTCACAGCCGTTATTTCATGGAAATATCGTTCTTTCTCGTGATTGCAGAGGCTAGTTCTTCCTGTTTTGCTTTAAATTTACACACCATTGTATAAATTAACTTCCTCGCTGAACTTTTGATAGGTTTCGACATTATAACATAAGCAGTGCCGGTTTTAGCTCTACCAGCGCCCCAGGCGAGTTTTCCCGCCATGCCCCCCCCCCCCCCCCCAAACTGCAATTCAGACTCGTGACTTAGGCTTCAATCTTATAGGATTTATTTCTGCCGACGGGGGGGGGGGGGGGTTCAAGTACGATATAGGATTCTTCAAATTTGCCGCCCCATTGTAAACGGTGAGAGGGAGGGATACAAATAAGAGTAGAAGTTGCCGCCATTAACCAGCCGCTATTTATATATTTATTATTACCTGTGACCCCCCCTTGCCCAAAAACGCCCCCTGTCGCCCCTTTGTATCTGGCGCTCTGGGCAGTCACCCAACCGCGCCCTACCCTAACGCCGCTACTGATTACACAAGATAACCGTTTATTGTTTCAAAAATTTACACAATGTGACAGCCGACGTACTTAGGTTTGACAAGTGTTGTGTATTGCCATATAAAGAATTCTGTTTCAAGGTCAATATCACGATTCGGTGGCCAGACTCTTTTTTTATAACTTTTTTGAATAATATTTTTTACTGCGTTTGGCTATATCTCTGGTTTGGCATCAGATAACTTGATTTATTGACGTTTTTTTTTATTTGATCTTCGTACTGTAATAACAATAGTTACAAGTAATTGTTGGACTTTTCATTTTACAAATAAGGGTATAATTAAATATAATTCTTGTTTTTAATAAAGCTTTGAAAAGAGTTGTTATTTTTTGACTAATTAAAATCAAAGAGGTTGAAAGCAGACTTACTGAAATTCTATCTCCTTTGTTACAGGCACTTATAGCCGCTGTGAACGAGACTCCCGAGGAAGACATCCGGGATGCTCTGAAGCATCAGACGGAACACCAGCTCGCGTTGGTGCCCAGAGGACCTCAGCTCGTCAAAGACACTGTCGCCTATCGCACCAACATCGATACTGACGACACGGTGCGTATGACATTTGTTGAAAAAATCTAGAATATACCGTTATACATCGTGAGTAGGCTAAGAAAAGCTTCAGATTCTATATTATCCTTCAAAGTAATTGTTACTAATGAGATCTAATGTCTTTCAGGAAGAGTTAAGAGCGCTGCGGCCAGATGGCACGATCGTGACCGAAACACGACACACCAAGGAGCAGGAGCGACTGGGGGACGAGGAGCTGTCGAAGGAGGAGGTTAGTATGACGCATTACATTTTTATATCACCTTGTAACGATGCTGCATGTCACCTGCATGCTGCATCATGTTTTTACCTCATTTCTTCATCTCATCCTGTCCGCTTCTGAAAACTCTATTGCACTTCAAATTTAAATTCATTCCATTCCATTTTCGAAATATTTACACATCCTTCTTCATTTTGACTCATTCCACTTCCATCTCTCATCCTGAACCTATATTCAGGCAGGACTACTTATCTAAGTACTTATTATAATATCTGCTTATTATATAAAATCTAATTTATAACTTTGATAGAGTGTTGTTAAGTCTCTCTGAGGTAAAGCTTTTCTTCGCACATTTGCCAAAAGTGGCAGTTTTTCGGTCGGGACGACTTATACCGTCAACTTGAACAACATTTCCCGGACAATTTCCCTATACAATATAAGTCGGTATACTCGTAATATTGGTGTCCTACCTATGAAAAGTTGGTTGTTGTTATATTGAAGGCCTGAGTTCAAGTGTCAGCGGTACATTCTTCTTCTTCTCGAGTCGAAAGGCTAATTTTTAATTTAATTAAATCAAACTTGATATAGTCAGCGGTATATTTACACTCAGCAGGTCTTAATGACATAATATATGTGTAAACAGGCAAAGTCTCTGGCTAGTGACAAGAGCATAGTTGACGAGAAGGGGGGCACGGAGCGACGCAAGCGCGTGGACGTAGAACGGAGCACGGAGCTGATGGCGGGTGGCGTGCGCGTCGCCACGCACCTGCACTCCCGCACGCGTACTGAAGAAGGTTGGTACATCAAGTCTCTCTCATAGATAGAACTCTTGAGTATCAGAATGAACGAAGCACGGAACTGATGGCGTGCGGCGTGCGTGTCGCCACGCACCTTGCATTAGCACGCGCACTAAAGAAGGTTGGTACATCATGTCTCTCTAATAGACAGAACCCTTGAGTATCAGAATGAAAGAAGCACTGAGCTGATGGCGGGCGGCGTACACGTCGCCACGCACCTGCACTAGCACGCGCACTAAAGAAGGTTGGTACATAATTATCATTAGATTGGTAATTTAGCTTTATGGCATTCAGGGATAAAAAGTTACTCCCATTTTCATAAAAAAATCTGCCGTCCCAAATCATTCATACAGTAAGTCATACTTTTTAAATCAGTAGTGTTATTTATCTATAGGTACCTACTATACATATAACTGATTTAATATACATATCTATACAGCGGTTAGACCCAAAGAACAATAACTATTAATTAGACCAGAAAAAGAAGAACCATGAATGTGTTTCAGGTAATAGGGAAACCATTTGCACTTTTTTCATCTTCATCCCAAACGAGTAGACTGATTCGTACCGTGAGATTCTAAAACCACCTAGTCATTTGGAGTCGGTTAGGTATGTCTTTTTCTTCGAAAGTTTACTATTTCTTGTCATTTAGACGTCCACACCAGCGATACATAGGTATGTATATATTTAGCCCTACCATCTCTTTTTTCTTTCATATTCAAAATCTTTGATGTGATCTGGGATATCCCAGATCACATCAAAGATTTTGATGAGAATTTTCTTGTCTCATAATATTAATTTTACGTGTTATTCTGTGAGTAAAAATTAATACACCGATTTTTTTGCAGCGGAGAAAGAAGGAAAGCCAAACATGGACGATGATTGGGACAGTCTGTCTATTCGCATGCGACGCCAGCGCCGCCTTCGTTTAAACGGTGAGATGAAGAACTAATAAAGTGTTTTCATGTGCTAGTAATAGAGGTCACTGCTATAAAGTTACGCTATTCGATGATAGATGGCGTTGTAGTAAGTGTTTAGCAACTCAACGACAGATGGCGTTAGTAATTGAAACATTGATTTGAGGCCTGCTGCCTGCTGAATAGTTACAGAAAAATATTACAGATGTCTGTATTTTGCAACTTGGTTTTTACCTGGGTAAGAAAAAGTTTATTTCTTTTAGGTCTTGTTAAATGAAATACCTTCAATGGGCCTAAGCATGAACTTAGCCCTAGACAAATCACACCTACCTATATGTTTTTTTATCTATTTATGTACTAAGTTTATTAAAGAACTAGCGTACTTCTTTCTACTAGTCTCGAAGTCGAACTCGTACTTGAAGGGTTCCGTACCTCCATACAATGTTTTAAAATGCTGAAAAAAACACGTTTCTTGTATTACGACTCCCTGTAAACAGTAGTTCATAAAATAGTTTGAAGGGTTATCTAGACGGATTATCTATTTTGGCTTCACAAAGACAACATTTTAAATGATATCTTATTTTTAGTAAGTATTTGTTGTTATGGCGGCCACAGTAATACATAATCGGTGATAATTTCAAGTAGTTAGGTATCAAGTTAATTCCATTATAGAGATTTTTTTCAATTTTCAATACAATATTTAATAAGAAATTCATTTACAAACGGAAGGAATCTTTTTTATTACTTCCTACAACGTTTTTCGACGAGTTTCTACGGCTCAAAAAGGCAGATTTAGGTATTTTATAATAGAGAGCTCAATGTCCGATCTACTGAATTGACATACACGCACTAAAAGTTACGGTCCTTAATGAAGTCCATTTGACGTCAGATCGACACGCAAATTCATACAGTGGCTGTGTCTATCTTGATCCATGGTCTGTGGGCATATCCATATTTTTAGTGAAGCCTTTTCTATTCTAAGATACTTGTACATAAGATAATAAAGCATAGTTTTATAGCCGATACCTGTATTCTCAATCTTTACGATCGTTATGTTAATAGACCAGCGCTGTGACCATTTTAGTGTCGTGTGGTCGGCCTTGGTCGGCAATCGTTCCGCTTTGTATCAGTGCCTTTACAGTGTTTTAGATAAAAGGAAAGAAAAAGATTTTATTAAGGTTAGTCAAATTTAAATTCGAATTTATATAAATAGCGGCTGGTTATCGTAGGATATATTTTATTAATAGTCGCTGTGTTATTCACAATTCAATTCACAAAAAAACACAATTTGAGACTAAAATCAACTAATCTGTGAAATACGTTTCGAAGTATGACTTTCGTAAATTGTGTCGTAACGAAATTTCAGTTCATTTTATTTGTATCCTTAATTTGCATATTAATATTAGCTTTTTTATCAGAATAATTTGTCCGCCGCCATGATACATAACAAATAAAACAATATAAGCGCCTCTAACGATGGATAATGTAACTATTTTACGATATGATCACGAATGTTTGACCATATCATGAAGTAGCCATGCGTTTAGCTTTTTATATCGTTAAACGTTATAAATTGATCTGGGCAGACCACACCATGATGTGATCAGTGGGTATTTTCCTTATCATGAAAATAACTATTTCATAAAATGGCTGGCCATCATCATTACTATCATCAACAACTTTCAGGTACCCACTGCTGGGCATAAGCCTCCCTTTGTCTGCGCCATCTTGCTCTGTCATTGGCCATCGCAATACATTTTCTCTGGCCATATAATGCATCAATTCTACGATCTGGTCACGCACGACATAGACAAGTTTGGTGCCTCTAGGCGCTAGGGCAGAAGAAGCGGCAACAATCTGCACTGCTGCATTATCTGCAAACATGTACTTATCTGTTATTTTTTTTATAAAGCCTAGTTTTTAGGATTCCGTACCCAAAGAGTGCTTACGGGACCCTAATACTGTGACTCCGCTGTCTGTCCGTCTGTCACAGTGTTCTAGAGGTATATATTGAACCGTAATAGCTAGACACTTGAAATATTCACCGATTATCTATCACTGTAGCCACTATAACATCAAATACATGAAAATTAGATAATTATTGAACAGTTTTATTTGAACGCGTTTTTGATAGTAGCTACGCATACAAGTTTAGGTATTTTTTCTCTACTACAAGCATATAATAATAGCATTCTTTTGTAATAGGAGTAAAAGTACTTTGAGCATTTTACAATCTATCCTATTCTTCTTCGTTATCCTTTCTTTACGAGCCTATATCAGTCTACTGCTGGACTAAAGACCTCTCTAAACAAAGGGAAGATTTGCCCATAATCACCGTCTGGGCAGGTGGGTTGGTGATCGCATCCATATCCTTATCTCAATGTTATGTGGGGTCAGCAAATAAACTCCTCTTTGCTGGTCTGGGAGAAAAGAAAAAACGTTGAATGTATCTGAAGACGTAGGGTAACCAGTACACGAAGCTGCTTCACTTCCCGCGCAAATCATGGAATGGCTTTCAAGAATTTATCTAAATCATTTCATGGGCCATACAATCTGTCGCTATTTTCACGACTGCTTCAAAAAATAGTATAATATTTTCAGGGAGTATGTGAGTTTTTTTATTCCACCATGATTTCGAAATGCCTAAACAGAATTGGATGTAAGGGTTGTTAGAATTACATCAGGTGGAGGTGAACATAGCAAATCCATTTACTTTAATTTTGGTAATTAAAAGTTTTTCAATTTGTTTTAAAAAAAAATATTTGTTTCATTCTCTTTTTCACTTACACGCTCACCGTGTAAGTGAAAAAGAGAATGAAACAAATATTTTTTATAATAATTATTTATATTTTTTCAAAATAAAAAAACCGACTTCAATACCAGAAAAGCTAAATATTTAAATAATTGTATACTCAGACGACATATTTTTTCAAGTTTTTTTCGTTTTAAATACAAACCAAACTACCGATTTTAATAAAATTTCTATAGGATCACCTGGAAAGTATACCCTTTCAAACAAAGAAAGAATTTTCCAAATCGGTCTAGGCGTCTTTAAGGTAAAGATATAGGCAAATGGCCTTGAAGTGTAAAATAAATTATTAACTCGTAAATATGGTGATAATTTCCATATTTCTCGCTTCCATATTTATCACGCTGGAAGTAGCATTTGGGTGTCATGGCATAGGCTCGGTTAACCCCGCAACTAAACGATTACTCCCAGTACTTCCCCCTAGCACTGTCTCCGGGGTGACAACAGGAAATTTACTTCCCAGTTGTCACCCAGGTAACAAATTTTTCCCAACTGTTCACTTCCGATTCAAGCCAGAGGGGACAAGAAATCGTAGCAATTGTCACCCGTGATACCAGGGGGGGGTGATTGCTACGATTGCTTCCCAGTTGTAGTATGTGTGTCAGCACAGCAAGACAGCTTTTTCATTTTATTATGTCACTTGTTAAATTGTCCGAAATCCTGTGCTAATGGTCAAGGCCGTCTTAAACTAGGCTGGGGCCCTTGGGCACACAAGTATTTTGGGGCCCTTTTAGGTCCCTTGACTTTGGAATCGAAGTGATTGCGTGAGTGATCGCTAGATGGTGTACATAGTAAATTAGGTAGGATGCGTTCAGTAGTAATAGGCGCAGTCATCGATATAATATAATAGCGTAGTATATGCCTTGTAAATACCTTCTGATAAGATTACTGATTTGTGAAAAGTGTAATGTGCCCAACAAAAATGTTTTGAGAATAAATGTCTGAGAGAAATTGTCGGTCCTTCGGGGCCCCCTGAAAATGGGGGCCCTGGGCACGGGCCCCATGTGTCCTTATGGTGAAGACGGTATTGCAAATGACAGTGATCGAAATTGTAGCACTTGTTTCAGTTTTTTTTAACAACCACGTTACAATGAAGTATCAATTAAGATATCTCTTTGTTACCACCTATGTATTTGTATGCATATTAAATTTGTTGAAATTGGAGCTTTGACCTCTAGGTTTTCAGATTTAGAAAAAAGTCAATTTAAATGGTCATTTGAAAAAAAAAAATGATAAATAGGCAATTAGTATATATTTTTTAATTGGTAGAGTTCCTGCCAAACAAATGTACGTACTATAAATACCCACAATAATACTCGTTTTTGACTTCAAGCACTTGTACAATAATGCACCATGTTGGGCATTACAACAAATAGAATGAGTAGGTAGGATAGGATCTAGAGAAAATACGAATGCGATGCGGCTTATCACTATTTTGATTCCTTTTTCCACCTTCTCATCACGCTAAAAGTGACCTTTAGGTCTTGCGGCCCTGGGCTCTTTCTGCTTAGAGTTGCACGACCCAAAATGCTCTTTCTACCCCACGTAATGCGGTTTTCAAAAACGTAATAGTGTATATGTAGAGGTAGGTATATAAAATAATATACCTACGTGTAATGTTTAATATAATAACTTCAAACAAACTTCAAAAGTACAACATTGTCAAATCATCAACTAAATAGTTATTCGCAATTAATATCTACGATAATAACAAGCGATATAACTCTGTTACTGTTACGGATAAAGGATTACGTTCCAGTCTAACATACATCATACACAAATTGCTGTTTTAATATTCATAAACACAAGATATGTTGTACCTAGCCATAGATAGCGAAGTCTGCCCACGGCACGGAGCAAACTATGTGACATGTTCATCTATGGTAACTGGTGTCATGAAGTAATTAATTGGTTTTAATGATCGTATAAATATGAGACTACGCAGTTTTAACTCAAATTGATTGGAAGGACTCGTTTCGTTTTATATGTTAACTATTTATGATGCTTTATTTGATAATACATAGCGCGACAAAGCGATGGCCGATGGGGCAGAAGGGTTGTCGAATGGCGACCACGTGCTGGCACGCGAAGTGTAGGACACCCGGCCCACGAGGTGATCAGACGACCTGACTCAGGTCGCTGGGAAGCGCTGGATGCAGGCGGCTCAAGATTGGTCATTTTGGAAATCCTTGAGAAAGGCCTATGTCCAGCAGTGGACGTTATGCGACTGAAAAGATGATGAATGATATGGTGCTATAATATATACTTATAATATACCTACTAAGATGCAAAGGAGTTGGCTTTGGACAGAGAGAGAGAGATGAAAGGTATTGCGTGCTTCACATACAAAAGCTTAGCTCTTTTATAATAGGAAGAAGAAAATACCTAGGATATCAGAAATAAGGTGTAATGAATATGTATGTACTCGTATATCAAATCCTCGTTTTAATTATTGAGAGAGGCCTTTTGTCCAGCAGTGGGCTGTTATAGGCTGATAAAGAAGCAAAAATAATATAATGTAGGATGTAAGGTTTGTCGAAAGAGTTTATAATGTAAGATGAGTACGAATGTGTAGCTGGCACGTAAGAAGTAATTTGAATGTAGAATGTGCGGTTTTGTTTTAGGAGAAAGCATAGTTTTTTTTTTACTGTAGATGGAATTCGAGTAAGACGACAATGATGTAAAGACGGAGGTTTTGGCGGGAAGTCAAGGGGTTCGGTTAGGGTTTTCTTTAAATTATTTAGCAAATTGATTTTAGTGGACTTTATAATATGAAATTGGTGTTGTTTGGTGTTATAAATGCTCATGCTCATGAACAATATGTGAAATAGTTAAAGTGGACAGTCATAGTACGGCTGTAGTGATATTTGTTTCGCGGACTGTGTGGGCGTCTTCGGGCGTCGGCCGCCACTCAGTCGGCTATGAAAACCAGTGGACTCGTATAGATTTGTCACCAGAAGCTCCCTAAAAGCAATCAAAGGCCTACACCAACCTTTGATTGTAACTTGTTAGGAAAAAAGAATTTCCCACGTTTTATTAACTTGTTCCTGGCTAAATACGCTGTAGCGTCAAGCCATTAATTAAAAAAAAAAAATGATGTAAAGACATTTATTTTATTTTAATAGTTTACAGTCTTCCGTGTTTTTTTTCAGGCCCAGTCCCACATATATGTAGAGTATGTTTATACGAGGTAGATAGAGCCAAGAGTAGCATAACCTAAAGACGACGACTAGCAAGATAGTGGGTCTGGAATGGAAATTAGAAGTAACTAGTAACAGGTTGTTAGTTTATCGCCTATTCTCTAAGTGGACACCTAGTATCTAGATATGATTCTGGGTCTATTTTTGGGTATTATCCTCTATCGTGCATACCCAGATCGATTCGAATTTAAATTGCTTACCGAAAAATAAGCAGTTGATGATTTATTTTTGCCTCATTACTCACGAAAGATAAATGACTGTTTGAAATGTCACAATTAACAAGTGACTTTATTTACAATACACAATGTGTGTCCATTTTGGGCAATGCTACACATTCTGGCCTTGCACGAGACAGTGTTGATTGACTGCCGCTTCAGAACAACCTCAGATGAATTGTCCACTGTCCTTCCTTATTTAAGTAATGTCTTTGCCATTTTCGAAAACTAATAGGATAAATACATTATTCATTACCTTTTTAACCTACACTGTCCTAATGTTGGGCAAATTGTTTGAACATTGGTATTTCTGGTATTGAAGTCGGTTTTTAGTTTTGAATGAAGATATTTCTGTCGAGTGTGGCCTGCGACACTATCGAAATAAAACTTTAATCGAATTAAAATTCGAAAATGTTTTTGTCATAAACAGATTGAGCAACCTGGGCTAATCAACACCCTGTTGTACAAAGTGAACTTTTATGGAAAATTTACTTTTCGCATTCTGATTTGTTTTCCGGGATATGTTGTATCGAAATCGAAATGTATGTAATCAAAAGTTCCAGAATGATTTTGCTGTTTGTTTAATTAATTTGAGTAGTTTCGTGTTTACCAAAGAATTTATTAAGAAGACCAACAATTATATAAATGCAAGTAAAAAATAAAAAAGACTAAGAATGAGTGGCCTGATGTTACAGGCCTTAGAACACGTACGCATGGTTATTTACTTAGTAGTGTAGTACTTAGCTTACAAAAATATCTTAAAAGTTTATCACGGCACCCGGTCAAGCTTTCTCAATTGTTTTTAAAAGACGCATTAAATACGCAAGCGGCTCTTAAAAGGAGAATTCAAGTGGGCAATTTAAGTAGCCATGTTCATCTGCCCGCCCGATATGGGCAGTCATTGGGCCTACGCGGCGAGTGAGGTCGATGCTGACATGCTGGCACACTGGCCACATTTGCCATGTTTCCCATTTATTTTGGTTAACTTACGTACCAAAGTATTTTTGATAACTTGAGGTCATCATCAGACCCATTTCATTTGGGATCAACTCTCCTTATATTCTCGCGCCAGTTTACCCTATTGTAGATCATGTCAGAGGTTACACACATCGTCTTCATGTCTTTTTAATGGTACTGTAGCAAGTCGAGCCTATTTAGTAAATAACTTGTTCGTGCAGTATAACCAGGCCCGTGTCACTCCCCGTTTAGGTATCGAAAATGTACCTACAGTATTACTATGCGTGCAGGCGGCCCCACCGGGTGGTAAATTTAGTTATACGAATCGTTTGTCCAGAGTAATAAGAATGAAATTAGCTTGCAACGGATGTCTAGGTATCTATAGGTGCTGAGTTCTGACGTGAGCTAAATTAAACCATATCGCTAGCCATATTGAGTAGATATTTCTTTGAATTTCTTTGCTGAGTGAGACTTCTGTACGTTAGTATTATTTATTCTGTGGTATAACGTGTCATACGTTTTATTCTTTCTCAATTTCTATACCTTAGAGCAAAGGTCAACGAGCGATAGGTATGAAAAATAAAAGTTTTTCACATACTTTCGTAATACGTATTATAATAGTACCTATTTAGGATATAGTCCGTTCTCCAATCAGCTTCAATAAAATCAGGGTGAAAAATCTAGAGTAGAATGGACATTTACGTCTCGACGGCCTAAAGAGTGACACTTTACGTCAGCTTTGCGTACCAATACTATTATTAGTACTTGGAACTATTTCCAAGTTACCTCTTGACTAGGACAAGCCGTAAAATTGTACTATTCATATAAAAATTTTTCAACGCATAAAAAACTTTTGGTTGTGTGAAATTATGAAAATAAGTATTGCATTTGGTTTGGATTTAGCAATGTGCTAGCGAGTTCGAATTAAATGTTGCAAGTCAGTCATTATACGAGCGTCAATCTCGTTTTGACAACTTCCTACCCATTAAAATTCAAAGTCAAACGTTTTACATTGCAATTTGGCAAGTATCAATTTCTTATAAACGTCTGACAACTTACACTGAAACTATTTTAAGTTATTTAGTTTCAGTCCATGATACTGAACAACTTTCCTCAAGAAACATCACCCATGGAATTTCTTCTCCGTTTTAGAGCGTTCCCAGGTTGCACTATTCACCTCTTGTGCTTGTGACTAATTCACCTCTTGTATACAAAAATAACACTAGTTAAACATATATGCTTGTATTGTAGTCTTTAGTATAAAGCCCCTTCTCATCCTAATCGTTTCCAATTTTATCATTCGCTGGGCTGCTTCGGAGCAGGATTCGCAGTCTTTAATACTTATGTATTAGCTTTAAAATAAAACAATGACAGGAAATTAATGGCCTTTACACAACAGCAGGACAATTATTCTGAACAAGTCAACTAATTATGTATATTTTCTTATTAATATTTTTTTACCAAGTTATTATGACTTTTAATGATGACACATCATGATACCGCGGAGTAACTGTGACCTAGAAATTATAATTCAGTGGATAATTTGGCATGCCACTGTCTCACGGGCGGTTAAGTAAAGATGTCTCGAGTGTTTACACCGCATTGACCTTCGGTGGTTTGGCAAACTTATTGACTGAACAATTACGACATAACATGTGTGCGAGCGAAGACGCTAGGTGACGCGGCCACTCCACGACGAGACGCCGGCTGCGCGACCGTCTCGCGCTGTGTTGTGTGTGTACATTTGCCGTGTCGCTAACATACGCGCTCTTTGCTTCCAGATCACGACAAAGATTACGCGAAACACCCCCTTGACTTCGACGTAGAAGAGGAGACGCGCAAAAAAGAAACATCAAAGTGGCTGGAGAGCCACTTCGGCAGTGAATCAAGATCCTCTCATGACTCTATCGCCGAGGAAATCGGACGACGGCCTGAACCGACTTTCTACAAAAACAAAAGTGCTGAAGACGAAGGGTACTACGGAAAAACTACATCGTCTGTGCCACAGCCCCCAGTTTATCCTGACCGGGTTCTTCGCAAAACCAAGTCTTCGACGCCCTCCGATGAGCGCGCTGCTGCGCCAGTAAATAGAACAGGTGGTTATTTCAAAGGGGTTGCTGATTGGTCTCAACGCCGTGCAAGCAAGCCTAGAATGCCAGAGCCACGTAGTTCGTCGCCGTCACCACCCACTGTGCGCTCGCCATATGCAAGTGATGACCGACTAAATGGCTCTTCACCGAGACACGTGTACGGGAAGCGAGATTCGCCCCAGGGAAGGTCATCGCCGATCGCTCGCCGTCCTCCGCCCTCGCGCGACGACTCCGCCTACGTATCCTCGTCGACAATGCACAGTCCGCCACGCGGTTCGCCGTTCCGTCCACTAGAAGCTGATCGTTCGTTCCGTGAACCCTCAGTAGAAGATGACTACAGACCTGTAGCACCAGAAAGAAAAAGACATTTAAAACAGAGACTGTCAGAAGAAAATCGGTATGATAGTGGTTATAGAAGTTCGTCACGGAATGAAAATTCCGGTCGATCGAGGGACAGTCGCGAAGAAGGAGCAGTGGAGCCCCCGCCAGACTATTCCCCCCCAAGGGAACGGCGCGGCAGTTCCGACAGAGACAGAACTCCGCCACGGCGTCGGGAGCGAGATGAACGAAAACAGAATCAGAAGACTCGCTTTGCTGATAACGGGCGGCGTCCGTCCCCGGTTCGGAAATCGGTTGGCTCAGCGATAGGGAACTCGATAAGGAAGTTAGTTGGGAAGATCCGGTCGGCGTCCGCGGAGCGCAGGGCGCGCTGGCGCAGCTCACGGTCGCCGTCGCCCGCGGAGCACTCGTCGCGGACGTACAAGCAGTACGGCGGCGAGCTGGCGCCGCCAGTGGCCCCTCCTCACCGCTACTACCTCGGGGAGGACCCCTTCGCGCCTAGCATCTACGGCCGCGAGCACAAGTACGAGGGCAGTTCAAAACGCACAGCCGCTGCCGACGCGCGCGACCACCGAGAACGGTGAGTCACCTTCACTTGTCAGTACTATACAGTAAACAACAAAATATAATCTCAAAGTATATTATCGTTGTTGACCATATCAAATAAAGAAATAAAAATTTCTATAAAGAAACAAAAATAAAAATCACAATCTATAATCTGTCAATAAACAAAACATAATAATATAATAAATACTTATTAATAATCTATTAATAAACTTTTTTTTGTCGACTGTATCGCTAAAACTAGCTTAGATTGTTGATAATGAGATTTGTCCATTTATAGCAGAGCTAAGGCTAACGACTAAATCAATTTTAAATATTTTTTATCATGGTGATCATTTATCATCAAAAAATAAATATGCCTTTTATAGATACTGGATATAGGTACAACGAATGTTATCGCCGCCGTCGATATTTTAAGTCTTGTTTGGATATTACCATACTATTTTGGCTTTATATATAAGGTTTATTATAAGTTCTACCTACCACAATAAACAAGAGTGCCCTACACGTAGGCTGACTGACCATATCAAAATTGGATATATTATACTTGAAATATATACGGCGGTGTATAATTTATTTATTATTGTATAATTATGTCATAGCTACATTGGTAAAAATCGCGATAGCGTTTTTTATGTAATTTGCACATCATTCGTAACAATGAAACGGTATTAAAGTATAGGTCAGGTAAAAATGTACTAATTTTCCATCGGTACTAAGCGAGTTTTACACGTATTTTTTGGTACTAAGCACTACTAAAAGTAAAATTGCAAATGCAAGATTAATAAAAGAGTCGAAGGTGTAATAAAATAGTAATGAAATTTATAGAAGACAAAATTGTGTAGAAATTATCTTGACTATTGATATCTACCTATCATCATTTTTATATCGTTTTTCTCCTCAAAAAAAAATAAAACTTAAATTCAAAACTCAAGCTCATTTATGTTATTTTACTCGTTTATATTAACCAAATATTTGTATTAATCTTTTATTAAACTCATTTATATTTTATTTTTTACTCTTTCTTGCTTGATTATCGTTTCTTATAAAATATATCTATTTGTATTTTTTTTTACAAAATACATAAGCCTTAGAAAACAATTACTAAGATGAAGTTGTCACTTCAAAATGGGAAGTAAACATTTAAAGTTAAAAAATTAAGTTCTCATCATGTAAAGTGTAACGAACTTTAATCTGAGCGTGGCCAGACACGCACTTGGCCAGTTATTTCTGGTAACACAACTCTTGTCGTATTTTTTACTAAATTAATAAACATAAAAACCAAAGAGTGTTGATTCTAACATTTCTAACACTCATACAACCGTATTATAGCAACTCCAAAGCAATTCCTATTATAACCTATCTACTAGTACCCATCTTATAAATTTATTTCAAAACACGTTTGATTTGCATACAAGCATACAAAAAGTATCACTAAGTCTTAAATAGGATGTTGTTATTATGTAAAAACTATATAAGTTGATTAGAGAAAGTATAGCCTGATTTTATTTATGTGATTTAATTTATATAAGTTACGCGCGTAACATTTTGAGTCATCTTAATATTAGTATATTAACCACAAAAAGTTGGTCATCATCATCATCAGGTCTTTTTTAGTCTCCACTGCAGGAACACGACCCTCTGTACTACCAGAGCCATATTTAGCCAGAGTAGCCATAGAATTTGGCCTACACTTTCCACGCTGGCAAGACGGGTTGAAGAGATCTCATTGATGTTTATAAGCTTTGTTTAGCTTGTATTTCCTAAGTCGCCTTCTATGACGTCCATGGGAAGACTTGGAGTGGTCCTATTATACTCTGTCGGGAACCACACGGCAAAATAGTTGGTCGTTCTTACTTAATTCTCTAAAAAAAACATAAGTAGCAAAACTACTTTACTTAGTGATTAATTTGAACATAGTAAGAAATCAAATCGATTTTATGTTCCAAGTACAAAAACAAAGAGTAATCAATAGTAAATTTATATTTATTTGAAAGAAAAAAAGAATTTATATAAACAGTTTCATATGCAACGACTCGCCTCGTTCCAACATATTTTACCTTTTCCATCTACTGTGTCCATGAGGTCCATATAGGGCAAATAAATATTCGCAAAGGAACCCTTATTTAGTATATGACTCACAGTCACAGCCACGCCGCAGGTTGAAACAGTTGTTTTATTGAACGTATTGGTAATGAATGACATTGTGAGTCATTGATAGCAAATGTGCTTAGCATAAGGTGTTCGACAGATTACTTCTTAAGGCCTATGTAAATTAGTGCGATACTTTGCAAGTGTCTCACTTTTTGCGCTAGAACACCTGATATATTGACACTCCCACACTAACTAGAGGAACACCTGTTATTATTTATTTGTCTGCATAAATTATCAGATACTGCGCAGCAACATGATACGCTAGATGAAAAAAATAATAACTAGGAGGCACCTTAATCATGTAAACAAAGACGCTAAGGCGCGTGGGATGAAATCCCCATTCAATCCAATTACTAAAAAACGAGATTACATTTTTTGTGATACACAGCGCGATAACAATGACATTAACGTGGGCGATACTTGTTTCGTCATCATGGTTCAACTTACTGACAGTAATATTCTCTAATTCCAGGGGCCAGTTCTCGAGTACACTGGGTCGATTCAGTCACTCCACAAGTAGACTGAACCCGAACAGCGAACCAGAGGAAGACTACTCACGCAGCGTGCAGACCTTGCCACGCAAACTCCACGAACGTAAAGAAAAAACCACCGAGAAACCAAGCTCTAACAAATACTGGCATAGACTGACTCCCAACAAACGGTCCAGCAGTGCTATTAACATTTCCAACAACGTATCGACTTCTCCAGACGGAAAAATTAACGGATACCCACCGGGTCCTGCGAAACCTGCAAGGACATACAAAGCTTTGAACAGAAGCAAAAGCTTTGCTATGGGCGCGCCTGAACAAGAAACACATCCACGTTACATTTCAGGCATGAATCGGAACTATTCTACGATGTACAAGTCTAATCCCCACCTGAGCCGACTCGATGAAACGCCAGAGCAGCTGAAGAGCCCAGGAATAGTGTCGATCATCAACCGCAGTCAACGTGATCTCGCCGATGCAGTCTCCCGAGAAACGGAACGCAGACGTGACGGTCTTTTCGGAGCTAGATACGGTAAAACTACCCCAATAACCAACGGCCATACAAATGGCTACGGCAAGTCATATGATGAAACAGATAAGAAAAAGATTTTCCTTAAAGGTTTACGTGAACGAGCTCCAGATTTGTATCAAACACTACATGCAGACGATGAGTCAGATGGTAGTAGGTTATCTTCGCGGTACGGTACCCCCTCACCTCATTATAAAGATCGTATATCAGAAGAAAGGAAAATACCACTATACAAGACAGAATCTATGAACAGAGAGACGAGTCCTTTTGTATCTCGTTTGGAAACAAGGTTAAAATCACCAGCTCTTCGAAGAGGTAGTAATAGCAGTGATAATTATTCGGAGACATATAGGTACCAGACACGTTCAGGAGACCCTGAACGTCCCAGTGTTACTGATACTGTAGAGACTGTTAGTAAGAAGATTATTCCGACTAGAGATGGTCGTGGAAAGGAAGTAATCGAGTCGAGAGAAATAAACTCGGTGACCAAGAGCAGAGGCTATAAAGAACCAGTGTCAAATGTGAAATATATTGAGAATGGTATACGGTCGCCCTTGGGATACGAAACAAAAAATGGATACACTGAGCGAAGAAGTAGTAACTATAAAGTAATGGAAAAAATTAGAGATTATTAGTCGATGAAAACAAGATATAGAGTCTATTTTTCTTACTCATCCTAAATGGTATTTACTCACTTTTGCAAAGTAACAACTTGATCAAAAATCAAACTAAAAATAAGAGTACAGGTCGCGCCAAACTTCTAGTTCGCTCTAAAGTTGAGGCGATTCGCGTCGCAGTAGTAAAATACAGATACCCATAACAGATAGAATTTGCTTTATTTATGTTTATTGTGTATATGTATATCATATCTACATTCTTACAATCATTCTGAAAAAAATATTATTGTGGTAAATATTCTGTCCCTGTTTGTAACCTGAGTGAGGCAACTTCAGAGCGAACTAGAAGTTTGGCGAGATCTGTACTATGTTTATGATAAGTTTTTAACTATACTCGTACGTATATACATTCAAAATGTAAAAAAAGACTAATAATACGTGTATATTCCAATGAAGTTGTATTCAATAATGAGGAAAAGTAAGAAAAAATAGATCCTTATTTAAAAATATTGTATGCCATATTTTCGAATATTTTTTTTGTCAAACAGAGTCAAATGCAGACTGATTCTTGTACTAATTGAAATTGTGAATTACTAAATATGTATACGTATTTTAATTACGATATTTTACAATTAATATAATCATTTGTAAGACGCTTATAATGTAAAAAGTCATATAGCCTTACTAATTTAATTCTAATACTGATCTAATTCCGTCCATTAAAATTTTAAGTGTTAATTAATAATTGTCGCTATCCCATGGACAACTCGATTTTGTGAATAGATTTACTTAATGAGATTTAACGTAAACTTAAGAAAACAACATTTCTAAGGAATTTGTAATAAAACTATATCAATAAATAATAATGTGTTAATGTGCACTACGTTCATTGTTTTAATTGTTCGCCATCGAGATAGTGATAAGAGTTATTGATTATCTACAATAACTGCATTGGCACCAACCAGTCCAACCAGTGGCACCCAACGTCACACAAACTATTGGGGAGCCCGTAAATAGAAACTTGTAGACAAATGATTAGTACTAGCTGTTCATAGAGATGGCAGCACACAACAAACCTGCGAAAGGTAAGTAATATAGGCGGTTACTATGTAAGTAAGTATTAAAAAAAAATATTCCGTCTAATGACCTATTGAAAAAGACATTTAGAGAAATTTAAATCACTTCTCTACATGTTTTGTTATTTACTTATTTGTTCAACTTTATTACAAAAATGGTTAAGTTTAACCTAAAGGTGGTGCAAAAATAAGTGAAACCAAAGTAGGAAAAAAATATCACACTTTTAATACCTTAAAAACATTGCGTCAAAATCACTTATACACCAATTGAACAGAATGAACAAAAAGGTATCGAACGTTTTGTCCGAAAAGTCAGCAGGCGTTTTGAGGCCTTCGGCCTTTTGGCGTTAATTTTTACAGTATTATGTCAATCTCATTCACTGTTTCCCCGTAACCCAACAATGCTATCCGAACAACTCGGGCTGGGTAGATTTCACTTAAATACCAGTAGGTTCAAGTGCTGCCAAGATCAGTTCAATAGTAATGCTGTCATTCTTAACATAACCATTCTTTGGATCAAGAATTTTCTCCATAGGTATAATTGATCCACGATTCTTGTCGGTGCTGTAAAGAAAAAAAAAAATTAGCAAAATTGCAAATAAGACTTAATGATTTTAATTATCTAAGCTTATTACTCGTACTCTTATAAAATATAAGGTAAAAGAACGCAGTTGATACTAAATCTTTTATTAGTTTTTAAAAAAAATATATTGATTCAGTCTCATACTATTATATTCCTGGATTGTGATTGGGGATTACATTTTTAAGCAAACAATACTTGTGTTTGCAATTCCCACTTTCTTTAACTTTGAAAATTTTGTTTAGTTATTAAATAAAAACTACAAAATTAAATAAATGTTAAGTCATTATAATTCAAAATTAGAGAGAAGAAAGAATAAACAAGAATTAAAAAAAATATTCAGATATATACCAATTATAGGTATTCATAAATTTTCCGTAATATATTATTTGATTTAAGAGATTTGCGGTCACAATCTGGCCAAAATTTTTATGAATCGCGGTAAGTCCCATAATATTAATAATATTCGTAATTATATTTATATAGACCTGATTCGGACACATGTACCAAGTTAATACCTACACCTATTCGTTACGTAGCTACATAATACACAATTTTATCGAGTAGTTAGTAAATAAGTTTGAAAAGCAAGTATGCACCTAGTGAAATCATATTCCAGTTTCTTCATAAGATGGACAGCGTTTGATTTATTGGATATAATATTGATTTCGGCAACAACAGAACATGCCCATATCGCAGATTTATCAATATAGTCGCAGTACAGGAAGATACCCAGGCATTCCTGATCTAGGCTCTTCTCTGGTTTAGGGTTAGTCGCAATCCTCCATGACAGCTTGCGGACTACGAAAGGCATGGACATGCGTTTTGACTTTTTGAAGTCAGGTATTGTAAATCGAAATTTCGTTTGAGACCGTGTTCTACTTTTTTCTATACCGAGGTCTTCCTGTAAAATAGAATAATAATGTTATTAAAACCTTGCAATGTTTATTGTGAAGGTTCACTCGATAATAGATAATGATATTAGCATTCTAACTTAGTCCTTGTCCTTATCTCCCGTTTCATCATATCAGATACAGAAAGTCCACTGCTGGACATAGACTTTCCTCAAGGATATTTAAAACGACTGATTGGAAGCGGCCTGCATCCAGCTTTTTCCTGCTACCTTGCTCAAGTCATATTTGATTGTAAATAAAGTTATGTAATCATCAAATGAATAAAAGCTATAAGTAATTTAAAATAATAAGAGTAGTTATATTTTCATAACATAACAAAGCTTATGACACAAATGAAAATGGCTTACATTATACTCAAGATCGGGAACTAGTTTGTACCTTGGTTTTCTGAATTCGTTAAAGCCTTTTGGTATTGATATATCGGTGTTATCAGAAGCTATGTTCATGAGTACAGCAAAGGCTTCATCTTTTGTTATGTACGGAGACCGTGCTACTTCTTCAGCGAATTGCTGTGGTGTAAGACTTAGAAGAATAATTTTATCCAGCAAACTTCGAAAAATGTTTGTCTTTTTACCTGTAAAGTAAAAATTTTTGGACAAATTACATTATATTCTTATTTCTACAATATTTATAAATATCAATTATTTTATCTAATAAAAAACGCTTTGAGCAGAGAGAAAAATTAAATATGTTGAATAGAAATCAACAGTAAAATAAATGCCCAACAACGTGGGTTTGGTTTTTAAGAGGATTATTTATTTTTGCTCAATACGAAAAAGCAAAAATAAATAATCACAGAGATGGAAAAAGAAGATTCTTATCTATGTATTGTATAAAGTATCTAGGTATGTGTGGTACCTACAGGTTGCTTCAACAAGTGTGCGAATTCGGTCTTCCGTGCCCTTTTGTGAAATATTATAATCTTCTTCTTTGGTTTGTGGTTCCTGATATTCTTTATCATTCTGTTAATTAATACCAAAATTAATTAAAATTATTTTAATAAAAAAGGATACCTAATTAGTGTTTATAAAAAATGGGTTATTTAAATTCTGATGTTATATGAATTAAGTAAATTGATTACTTTACTTATACCACATGCATGTTATATTTGGAGAAGAAAAAGCGGGAAAGCGCACCGGGGAGCGGGTGCTCCGAAGCAGCACAGCTAAGAATGCAACCGGGAACGCGCTTAGACGAAGAAGAAGATTACTTTTTTTTAAATATATTTCTATTGAGATACACAAAGTGTTTTTACCTGAGTGCGGCAAATTCAAAATAGGATACTGAATGATTATCGATTTTAAATATTGTCGAATATGTAGAATACCTCTTCATTTTTTTTTAAATCCTGCTCTAAACTATTTTCAGCTTCTTGTAGGCTAGTGTCCTTATCTGCATTCGCTTCAGCATAGCGTTCAGCAGCTTTGAATAACTCCAGCTCGTTTTCGATGTTCAGTGGAGTGAGACCAAAAATATCCTCCACAGTGCTTTGTTTCGCTTCCAGAAATCTATCATTATTTAAAACTTGAGTAGTTTCTACCTGCATCATCTGAAAAGTCAAAGTATGTGGTATAGTTGTTTGAGATCGCTATCAATAACCGAAAGGTGCCAGGATACCGCCTGACTTTGTACCTTTGAGTCTGTAGTACTTGTATGTAGTATATTACTCGGTGGTAGTACTATAACGTTTGGAAGAGATTGCAGTTGCGATAAGGCTGCCTTTTGACATCTGTTTTCTATGTCTATTATTCTGTTTTATTATGTTTTAGTGCAATAAAGATTTTAACTAACTAATTATACCATAGGTAATTTTTATAGACCCCTATACTTGCTTCCGGTCAAGGAAAACATAGTGAGGAAACCTGCACACTAGTTAGTTAGTTAGCAAAAATATCCCCGTTGGATGAGCCGTCGATGTTTCGTTCATGAGTTGTTCAACGACAGAACCTAACAACTACGAACGTTTCGCCGACAGAACGATTCATTCATGGGTGAATCGACGACAAAACCTTACAACTACGAACGTTTCGTCGACAGAACGATTCGTTCACGAGTGAATCGACAACACAATCTTTCACCAAAGAAGGTTTCATCGATAAAGCTTATTTGTCACAATTATATACAGTACCAACCAATATTTTACAGAATGATAACAAAGTACAGACCTGCAGGCAAGTGTCCTTTAACTCATATTCGTCAAACATCTTGGTAAACTCATAAGTTTGACATACATTCGCAGGGTTTAAGTTGTTTTTTAAGTAGTCCACGCAGCCTTCAGTCAGATAAGGTAACATGTACTTGTTGCCGCAGTAGTACAGAGCTGTGGCTTCTTCAAAACTTGATACTTTTATTTTATCGGTGTAAATGTACCTGATATGAGAATTATTTATTAATTAATTTATTTATATTGAGTGATGGTCGTCGATATAGCCCCGTGGATTAGCTCATTGAAGTTGCTTTGGATAAGATACGTACACTGAAAAACTTTAGAATCGCGCCTAGTAGGTAGCACTGGCAGGTACATTTTAGGTACCTCTAGATCACTGTGCAATGTATGCCGGTACGTACTTAGTCTCTCATCTGTCGTTTGACCACCTAGTAGATAATGTAGGAAGACCGAGGTTGCAGAAATATCCTTGCATATGTCTAGTAGTAGGCTTTTGCAGCTGAATCTGGTATTTGACCGAATCCCTTCGCTATTGTTGTTGTAGGTACCTATACGAATTATTTGAGCGCAATTCAGAGATCTTGGGCCTGGTTGATTTATAGAACCATTTCATATAACAAGATGAAATTCGTAGGAGAACAAAAGTCACTGATATAACCCAGCGAAATAGATCGTTGAAGTGGCAGTGGGTAAGACACAGAACGTGATGAGCCCATGGCCAATGGGGTAAAAAGGTACTGGCAAGCGAAGCGTAGGACCTCAATAACAAATGTGGTCAGACGATCTGAACAAGACTAGGATCGCTGGAAAACGATGGCTGCAGGCAGCTTTAAATCGGTGATTTTGGAAATCCTTAGGAGAGGCTATGTTCAGCGGTAGACGTTATGCGGCTGAAATAATAATGATAAATACCGAACTCTTTGTTAAGAGCAAAAGGGGCAGATGTTTATAAATGTTAAGTTATTTGAATAATATTGAAAACAGCAATTTCAAATTAGTTCATGCAATATACATAAAAGTCGTCCTTGAATTGATAATATCAAGCTTATCAAAGATACAGCAAATATTTTATGAAGATGTTGCGATATTTTATATTTATATATTTTTTATATTTCCTTACATTACTTTAATCTAAATTACAATATTTTAATCTAAACAATGTTGCATATACCAGATTTGGATTTTCCGAACACCGGATACCTTTATCGGTTGCTTAAATTAATTTAAGTACTTATTTATGTGTGACTACTGTGCAGATCTAAGCTGCTGGTGCAAAGAGTGCAGAATGCATGTCTCCGTTTCTGCTTTAATATCCCTCCTCGAAGTCACATTACGCCATATTTAAATAAGGCTTCTTTACTTAAAATGGAATCACGTAGGCAGCTACACCTCGCTAGCTTGTTGTTTGACATAATTAAATTTTAAAAGCCAGAGTATTTATACGAAAAATTACTTTTCTTGTCACAACATCATGCAAGGTCTACGCGTCCCGTGCTTTCAGTACAACGACACAAGACTGAAGCATTTAGGGGGAGTTTCAGGTACGCGGCAGCAAAGTGTTGGAATAACATTCCACCACCCATTAGAAACGTTACATCTAAATTTACTATAAAAAAATTGTATAAATTACATCTTCTGGATATGCAAAAAAATGATACGTCCAAACGCTTTGCTTGCCGCGTCAGTCGAATTTATGCCCTGAATGTTTGATTTTTTATTGATTTATTATTATTGGCCACGCCTGTTTCTGCATGAATGTTTATTGCAGTAGTTGCTAAGTGTTATAGTTTTATTTTTATGTTTTAATTTAATGAGTGGTAATGTTAATTCTATTACTTAAGCTACATCAATATTGTCACTATATATTTAATGTAATTATCATGTTTTGACGTGACAACGTCTTAAATTAGGTTGCGGCTGGGAGTCACTTATGAAAAAGTGTAACGCTCGGTAACGTTACGATTAGTCACCGAACGAGAGAGAGGCCCGCCGAATGCCTTGCGTCTCTCTCCCACTCAACTATGATCGGTCTGCCGCCGTTGTCACGTAAAATCTTCGCCCGTAAAACCGACTTTACAGGCAACCATTTTTTTTTTTAAATTGAATACTTGTATTTTTTGTCAATTGTTTGTTTATTTAATTATTAATATTTTTATCAATTTGTTAAGTTCTCATAATTCAAGTTACATATATTCGTTTACTGCTTTAAATTTCATTTATAATTATGATACAATCTGTTTTTTTTGGCATCTCGTTCGCGCATTCTCAAGGGCGCCAGCTGAAAATCAGCTGGCTGAAAATCAGCTGTTACTCCTAGTGAGTAGCGTTTAGCTGAGCTGTAGCCTTTTTGTGCACTGTGCAACACAGAGTATGTTAATTGCCAATCGCCTTGTTTCTCTGACATATTTTTATACTAAGTAAGGAATAAAATTCGTCCGAACTACACGTTTAGCACTGTATCGCACCGATGTGTAAATATAGACTGGACTTGTTTGTATTCAATGATATGATAATGATTGCTGTTGACATTGGCCAGTGCGTTGATATGACCACTGCCGCTGGTCCGTAGGAAATCAGCTAATTCGACGATTCTGATGGCGAAAATATCATAGTAATATAGACTGACTTGTATGGTCTGGTGAAGAGTTTATTTTTACCCGACCACGGTCAATACAAAAGGAGGGTTATATGTTTTACCGTTATGTATGTATATAGGTATGTTCGTTCATGTTTCCTCGTATCTTCAATAATATCCATGATACCTTGACAAATATGATATCGCGATATAACGATGACGTCACAGTAAATTCAACGTGACACACTCTACAGGCCATAAAGTAAAAAACTAAAAAATAAAATATTGAAACCATACCGTGTAGGTGTAGGGTATCAATTGAAAGGGCTTAATATGCACATTTCAAATATATTTAAATAATATATATATATACATATATACAGGGTCTAACAAAATATACTGAAACTTTTTTAATGGTGGATTCAGTCCACGATACTAAACAACTTTCCCCAAGGAACATATATCGAAATATGAAAAATAATTTTTGACCTCCCATACAAGTTGACCGATCAGCTGATCCGAGTTTGTAGGGAAAGCCAAAAATTATTTTTCATATTTCGACATATGTTCCTTTGGGAAAGTTGTTCAGTATTATGAACTGAATTCACCCTTTTAATAGTTTCAGTATATTTTGTTAGACGTTATATATATGTATGTATATTATGAGCTGTTGCTCCCTCCTGTGCTTGTACTTACTAGATAAACATGCTAGTAAGAATTTTCCCTCAGTCGCGTTTTACTTTTTCAAACTATATCTTGTGATTACGAGTAAGTCTGCATGCAAGTCCCAGAATAATCGTCGTTGCGAAACGCTAGTATCAGTAGCTTTTAAACAAAGAAAAAAAATATTTAGATATAAATAAACGTTACACGTAATGTACACTAAAATCATTGACCATCTAAGTCATTGACGTGTAAAAGTGCCTCAAAAAATTACTGAACAATTTTTTTTTAAATATAATGTCTTGGCAAAGCCTCCATTTTCTCTAAGTCATTCGAGGCACTTTTGACACCCTTTTTACCCTGTTATTTATGTTATCACTCTTATCAGACACAGTTTTTTATAAATTCAAAGAGATTATACAATGTAGACAAAAAGACGACAACTGTGACATCTACCTATCTCAAACATTACTAACATCGAATCTCGCCTGCCTCACAAGCAGAAACCTGCAGACTGCGTATTACCGAGCTAGAAGCTCCTCTGTTACTCGGTAGATGGCACTGAGGTTTACTTGGTTAAAAACCATGAAGCAACAGCAGCCCTAACCAACCAGTATCTAAACTGATTGGTTTAGTCATGGTATAAAATATGGTATTCTATTCCCGTGACAGCTGGTCACGTGATTAGAACAAGAATACGACAACAAATGGGAGTGTTGCCACTTTGTGTGATTAATTGCATTTTTTAACTTAACAATCCAATAAAAATAAACTATAAATTAAATATATAAATTTATTAAAAATTAAACAGATGAATCACACGATATAGGAAATAGTTTAATTAGTTATTATTTTATATTCATCTCCTTAAATTTACTTTTCGTGACATTCGTGACGTAGTCTTGTTATTATACCATGGGTTTAGTTAGGCGGCTTCATTTGCTATTTATAGTTGATGTTGACGGGACACTTACTTACACTTAGGTACAGTAACGTTATGTATTGCTGCATTCTACTTATCAAAATATTTTACAACTCAAAAATTGGTAGGTGGTTGTTTTTATTGGTATCTATTTTTATAAACTTACAAAAAATATTCGGTAATATTTATAGTCAACATAAACCTACAAATTATTTAGTGATTAACCCTTTCACCGCGAGACTTTATATCAGTTGTCGTGCTCCCAGCGCGAGGAATTGTGAATATCTATAGTTTTTGGTCGGATAAATCCGACGCTCGCGAAATGGGCACAAAAATGTTTGTCGGATTAATCCGACGATCGCGGTTAAGGACTGTATGCACAAATCCACGTGGTCGGATTTGGCTCTGAAATATGCAAAATTTTTCCGCTAGGGGGATAAAAATGTCAAGATGAAGTTACATAGAGTTAATAATGTGTAAACGGGACAATAGATGTAGGTAATCATAAATTGTAACGTAGAAGCTGACTTGTTTCTTTTCGTCAAGACTTCCAGTCCGCGATACTTATTAAAATTTTCAAATCAATCAAATCAAAGAATTATTTTGTTTGAATTATTATTTCTGAATTAAGGCCTTGGCAGACGTCATTATAATGTACTTAACACTTTAGTAGACAGGCTATCAGTAAAAAAAGGCTAAAGTCGAAAATACAGTAGTGTGCGTGAATGCAAGACGTTTATTTAAAAAGCGAGTTTAAATATATGTAAAATTCATATAGCACTTTCTAAAAAATCCAAGTTATAGTTATTCGAATCTTGCGTTAAATTTATTACTTTTTCAATTTATTAGTCGACCTCCGTGGCGATTCCTTAACACGCTAGTCCGTCACTCGGAGGTTCTGGGTTCGATTCCCAGCCAGGGCAAGTTGGTAAATGGCCTTTTTTAATTTGTCCTGGTTCTTGGGTGTTTATTTTATCCCATCAAAAACATAAATGTAAAAATGCCAAGTTCAAATTCCGACAAAACAATTAAAATTTAAATAGCTGCCAAGTTATGTAGGTAGAGAAAACTGAAATATATTCATAAGAATCTCAACATTTGACTTGGACAACATTAAGATTGAAAGCACGGTCACCCATCCTAACTGTGACCAAGCTAGAAGTTGTTTAACCTGTAAAAGCACAGTCATTCATCCATCAATTTTTGAATTTATTGTATGCAAAGTGGAGCGAAATATTTGCACAAGTGGTTTTGATTACTCGTATTTTGAAATTTGATAAAGCGCAAATGACAAAGAACCCTTAGAATAGAGAATCTTTTTAGTTTCACGCAGCTTTTTAGGGTTCCGTAGTTAACAAGAAAACCTTATAGTTTCGTCATGTCTGTCTGTCTATCTGTCCCCAGTTTTACTCATAGAATATTAGTACTAGAAAGCTGTAATTGGGCATGGGCATGGATATGTGGTAATAAAAACTTGAAAAAAAAATGTGTGGTGTGAGACGTCGTTGAATAGGTCTTTCAAAAATATTGTAAGATTATGAACACCCTTTTTCGTTTTAGCAATCCGTTTGTGAAATATTTGGTTTTTGATTGCAAATTTTTGTTAGAATCATGTGTCTTCCCTCTCTGTCAGTTAAACGGTTGTATATGGACACTTAAAAAAATTCACGGCAGTAGTATATAACGTCTCCCTGTACTTACGCTGTTAGGAGAATAAGACAATTGACAGATGTAGCAACTGCTAGACAAGTGTACTTTAGTTACTTTCACAGTCTAATGTCTTAAGGGATACTTCTATGGGGGAGTGCAGCGGACATTCAGACTATTTTTCTTTTACAAAAAAGAGCAATTCATGCTATTTACGGTTTAGGATCGAGAGACTCACTGAGGGAATTATTCAAGGAAATAGGTATACTTACTTTTGCATCACAATTCATATTTGAAAATATAATGTATGTAAGGAAAAATATTTCCATGTTCAATAAAGTAAGTGATTTTACAGATAGAAATTTACGTAATAAGAATGACTTAGTTAGCCCGTATTACAGGCTGAATACAGTCAGTAAGTCTTTTATGGGGAAGTGTATACTTTTTTATAATAAATTGTCAGAATCGGTCCTTGATATGCCAGACAGAAAATTCAAAGCTTATGTAAAGAAAGTACTTTGTGAGAAGGCTTATTATAGGACCGATGACTATCTTAAAGACAAAAAGGTCTGGCTTGAGCTTGGCGCGGGTCCCTCTTAAAGGTTTGTATACTTAGACATGTCATAATTTAGGTACATTGGTACATACTAAATTTATAAATTGACATTATTTTAAATTTCGTAATTCTTATAATTCAATTTAATTATGACATAATAAACAATGTAATCTCTGTCCATCTATATAACTAATTTTAAGTTTTTAGTTTGTTAGTTGACGTCTTTGGACAAAACGTGCAGTGCAGTTTGTTGCCGCTTCTTCTGCTGTTGCGCCTAGGAAGCGGCGTAAACTTAGCTTTAAGTAACGATTTGACGTCAACATTTGTGCAAAACAAAACAAAGTGACTATTATTAAGAGATATTATAAATATCCTATGATAATAAAGATATTTTGAATTTGAATTTGAACTAAAACTAATTTAAGGTGGATTCAGATCATGATACTGAACAACTTTTCCTAAGGAACACATAATTAAATATGAAAAGAAAATGTTTGCTTTCCATTCGACCTCCGTGGCGTAATTGTTAACACGCTAGACCGCTAATCCGGAGGTTCTGGGTTCGAGCCCCAGCCAGGGCAAGTTAGAAAATAGTCTTTTTCAAATTGTCCTGGGTCTTGGGTGTTTATCTATGTATGTATTTATCATAAAATATAGTATCATTGAGTTAGTATCCCATAATACAAGTTTAAAACTTACTTTGGGGCTAGCTTAATTAGTGTGATTTGTCCTTACATATTCCATACATATATTACATAAATATTACATTTAGCCAAATCTTGTGTGTAAGAGATCAAAAATAATTTTTGTATTTCATTTGTTCCTTGGTGAAAGTTGTTCAGTATCATGGACTGAATTCAGACCTAAAGGTAGGCAGTTGTTAGTTAAATAAAACAAGTAGGTACTGACTACGGAACCCTACACTGTACGTGGCCCGTCACGGCACGTGGCCGGTTTATTTTGCTTAAGTTGAAATTTTAGGGAACCATAGACAAATTTATGATATTTCTGTGTAAATCAATATTACTTATCGCTGACATGACGTTCTCAAAAATACAATCAAATACCTAGTATTTTACGCGAGCGGTGACTTGGAAAACTACACGTTTTGTGTTCCACTGACAGAAAATGTACACATTTGAATTTTCTTTGTGAAACAATACGTTTAGCGACCATCTGCAATCGTAACACCTTTCACTTCTATTCACCTTATTATGTAAGTACAGAGGGTAAAAAAGGATTGCACGTTGAACAGATCAACAGTCTTGGCGTAGCAGCTGTACGTGCTCAATCAATGACTTGACTGTTTGATTTTGTACAATATTTTTAACGAATCAACAAAGAGCACTAAAAAGAAATCTTTTCCTGAAAACAGCTAAAAAATTGGTTGATTAATGAAGCAGTAATTAGCATTGTTGCACCCTTTTATTTTTTATCTTCTAATAGGTTTTCCTGTAATCTATAGGTAAAGAACTATTAACTGTATATTTTTCAAAAGATTGGATTCAGTGGTTTCGGAAATAAGTGTATTTTTATTATTTATTTTCAAAAATAACTTCAAAAACACCAACTTAAAAAATATATTTAATATTATCATAAAATGCTCTTTCATTTGATATTTTACGCGATATAGTTCACAAAACCCTTTTTTTAATGTCTCATTTATCTCCCATAAAGTGGCCCCATTTTTTATTTATTTATTCATTTACCTACATTTTACTTCCGTCTTTGGGTCACAAACTTACATTATGTGCACCACATTTCAACTGAATCGGTCCAGTAGTTTAGTAGGGGGGTAAATTTTCGCCCATTTTTTTAAATAACTTAAAAATACCGATCTAAGAAATAATAAAAAATAAATATATTTAAAATTGTCATAAAAAGTTCTTTCATTTGATATGTCACACGATTTTGTTATTAAAACTTTTTTTTAATGTCTAATTTACCCACACTAAGTGGCCCCCTTTTTTAAATTTCATTTATTTACATTATACGTCTATCTTTAGGTCACTAAGTTACATAAGTGTAGGTACTAAATCTCAACTAAATCATTCTAATAGTTTCGTAGCAAATTGGCTGTGACTTACGGACAGACAGACAAGCGAAACCCTAAAAACAGTAAAAACACCGAAAAAATCGGTTCCTATACAAATTTCCCGGGCGGCTGCACACTTTTGTATAAAAATGCAGTTTTTTTTTTGTTTTTTGACTGTTGTTTTAATATCATTATACTATACTAGCAGTCCACCCCGGCTTCGTCCTTGGTACACACAATGCCTATGTCACTCGGGGATAGTGTACTTTTCCAACGGTGAAAGTTTTTTTTAAATCAGTCCAGTAGTTTCGGAGCCATGTAATGCAAACAAACAAACAACCAAATCTTTTCTCTTTATAATATTAGTGTAGATAAATAGCCTACTATAGCCTGCCTGCCAAGCCAAGTATAGATCTAGTATAGCCTGTGGTTGGATATATTACGCATAATGTCAATTCGTATTTTGATATACATTCATGGGGAAAAGTTGTTCAAAATTTCAGACTGAATTACCCCTCAAAATAATTGTAAAACCCTAATTAAACAGCACCTTTTATTACAAAAACAGTTAATATGATTCCGCGACCCGAGAAAGTTCCAATCCGATTTTCACCCTAATCGCCAATTAAAAAATATAGGTAATAAATCAAACCAAATTATTTTTTTCATTGACTTAATTTTCAATAAAATTTAAAAAAAAAATGTGCGATGCCGTATCTGCGATAGCATTACTTCTTTACTTGAACGTCAACAAAATGTCAAAACTGTACCATAGTGTAGCAAAAGTATGACATAATTTGGCAGTTTGTACATAGTTTTTTATTGAAATATTTTAGACTGTAATGCAATTTTACGTAATTTGAAAATGGATTTTTTGAAAAATTCGACACGGCCTCCTTCCTGAACGCCCGGCGGGCAACTGAATTTGTATGGAAGAATCATGGCCGCCATTTCAGAGATTTCTGTCAAAAACGTTGCAAAACATCCAATTTTTAAAATTATTTTTTTTATTATTGCGTGATTGCATTGTAAGCAAATATTAAGAATAATGTTTCAAAATAGCCTTTATTTTTATAAAATATATGCAATCTCTTGTTAGAATATTTCTTTACGCAGAAAAACAAGCCAGTTTGTAGCAAGATTTTCTAAAATATTTCTTTCAGGTTTCTTTACAATTATCTTACTTTTTCTGAATGAAAATTAAAAAAATACGATTTTCGTCTACTGGCTAGTCTATTCACCTATAACTAGGTATGTAATTTTCTTAGTGGTCTTTTCTACTTAAGCCATAACTATTGCCCGCGCAAAGTGCGTTTTGCATGTTTTTGGGTAAATTCAATGCTTGTTTTTAGGAAAACTACAAAATATTTTAAAATATCCTTTTTTCGTCTACTGTCCCAACTCTTCTTCTATCTATGTGTATACATTATTTGACTTAAATCAAACGCTTTCTGTACAAACTTGTTGCCCACGCAAACCCAGTTTACATGGTGCCGACCCTTAAAGGGTTAATAAAACTAAATTTGACAACTTTTACAATCTTTCTTTCATAAGTAGTTTGTGTTAAACTTAATTTTATAAAATAATATATAATTATATATAATTTTCAAAACCAGCACAAGAGTTTCAAAACGTAAAGATATTAGACGTCTTTCGGCGAAGTTCTGGATGAAAACGAATGAACTAAGTTGGAGTAATAAACAGGTTGAAGATCTAAAAAAATAATTCTAAAACAGATAAAAAATTTAATGGTACAGTGTTATTCGTAGATCGACCCTATATTAAGGCCGTACCTGAATTTTCCGGGGTCCAGTGCTGACCCCATTTAAAATAAATCATTTTAAAGAAAACGGAGACATCATTTAAAATTTTGCTACTACCAAGTCCTATATAACCCTTCAAAGTATTTTATGAACTACTGTGCATACTTTAAAGTGACAACGTTAAGCTTTACTACGCACATTTGCGAAAAACGGCCACTTTTGGCAAATGTGCTTAGTATACTCATACGTACATTACATACATAGATACATTTTTATATTTCATATTAAATCGATGTAAATTAGTTCTGACAATTGTATCGCCACACCCAAACTGGGTACATGTAGTACTGCACACCAACATTTGTCATCTTATATTATGCAACATGTTAGCGATGAATAAATGATTATGATTACGATTAAAGCTTAACGTTCTCAAAATAAACTGTAAACAGTAGTTCATAAAATACTTTAAAGGGTTATCTAGGACTTGGTAGTAGCAAAATTTTAAATGATGCAGCACTGGACCCATTTAAAATAAATCATTTCAAAGAAAACGGAGACATTATTTAAAATTTTGCTACTATCAAGTACTAGATAACTCTTCAAAGTATTTTATGAACCACTGTTTACAGTTTATAATGAGAATGTTAAGCTTTACTACGCACATTTGCCAAAAGTGGCAATTTTTCGCAAATGTGCGTAGTAAAGCTTAACGTTGTCACTTTAAACTGTAAACAGTAGTTCATAAAATACTTTGAAGGGTTGTCTAGGACTTGGTAGTAGCAAAATTTTAAATAATGTCTCCGTTTTTTATTTGTTTAAATGATTTATTTTAAATGGGGGCAGCACTGGACCCCGGAAAATTCAGGTACGGCCTTAAGCACTCTTAGTGTTTAGGGAAATTATAAGATAAGTCCGTTTAGTCTGTTTTCCTTAATATTTACGTGTGTTTGTTGTTGTTTTTACCATAATGTGTTCTGGGGTTTTTTTGTCCGTTTGTGGTCGCGTGTTGTTGTTTGGCCATGAATATCCATGAATATTAAAATCATTTTCTCGGGAAGGGAGAATTTTTAACGTAATGTATTGCTGCAATCTACTTACCAACATATTTTATCACACAAACAGAAAAAGTAAGATAGTAAAATAAGCGCAACAAGAAGAAAAAACATGCAACCTGTGATATAAAGTGATGATCTGTACTGACATAATATACGGACAGTATACTCGTAGAGCGGCAAATACAGCTTAGCAAATACATACAGTACTCGTATATCATGTCAGTACATCATGACTTTATATCACAGGTTGCATATTTTTCCTTCTTGTTGTAGTAATATTATTTTATTTTTGATATAGGGATGAAGATTTCAATAAAAAAAAACAGTGGCACTCTGGGAATACCGACAGAAGTGAAAACTTGAAACAAATTATGCAGAGGTGTCGGTAACGGTAACAGTGTCGCGAGTTCAATGGTTTTTTTTCCATCTCAAAAAATGTCCAAGCGCCTAAAGAAGTTTTCACTTCAAAAAGTTCCTTATTAGAAAAATAGTTTCTTTTTTTATCACTTTTGAAGTAACTGTCTGTATCGGTCTCAGAGTATCGGCACAGAATACATACTAATACTCCGTACAGAAGTCTCACTCAGCAAATAAATTCAAAGAAATATCTACTCAATGTTGTTAGTGATACGGTTTAATTTAGCTCACGTCAGAACTCAGCACCTCTTTGATTAGATACCGAGACATCCATTGTAAGCCAATTTCATCTTTATGACTCTAGACAAACGATTCGTATAACTAAATTTACCACCCGGAGGGGCCGCCTGCGCGCATAGTAATAATGTAGGTACACAGGCAGGAGTGACACAGGCCTGGTATCGGTACTTATCACTAAGTTACGCAACTCATCTAGGAAACAAAAAAGTTCACAGTCATCATACGCGTACTTATCTGACGCTCCGAGACCGGTTTAAGTGTCTCGTCAATTACTATGTAGTTATACTATTATATATTCCTTCTATTGATTATTCTGTGTGTTCTGTGAACATGTGACTATGTGACTGTGTTGTTCAGATACATCTTGATTGTTAGTTAGTTCAAACGTATTGCACTGTATTAGAATTATTTTACTTTAAAATGGTACTCGATCAATGCTTTGTTTAAAAACTTAGGAGTTTTTATATTTAGTCCTGTAGAGTAATGAAGTGTCTTGTATTTCAGATCACCAAATTGTGTTTATTTATTTTAAGTTTTGCTATATTTTGTGAAGCGGCAAATATTCTTTACGTGATACCTTTTACATCGAAGTCTCATTACATTTATTTACGACCATTAGGCCTAGAGTTATCTCGAAGAGGTCATAATGTGACAGTGATAACAGCTAACCGGGAGGTTGGTCATCCAAAAACTTACCATCAGGTCATGGTGGACAATAAGGAAATCTGGGATGTAATAGGTAAGGCTAATTGTAGTATTAATCGCACAAGTATAAATTATCAATACAACGAATTTAATTCATAATTTTTATCGCAAGCGAATTCATATTTTTTAAATATTATATTCAGCCTTGTAAGAATTTTAAATTATTGATTGGTAATCAGTTGCTAATGAAAAGTGAAATTAAGTGGGAAGAATAAGACCTAAAAAAATAACTTACTGATTATGAATGAATAAGATTACAATATCTATTTAATATCATCGACATTTGTTTTATTACACCTGATAGTTCCCAGTTGTGCTGCAATGTATCTTCTTGGTTTGTAATTTAAGATTTAGGTGGAGATGCCTCCATTCCTCTCTTCTCTCTGCCATCTTTTTAATGTCCTGGTAGGACCGTACTCCTAGTGTCACCCTTATTTTTTATTTAGTACACTTTTAAGTGATTCAGTCCATCATTTTGAACAACGTTTTTCCAACAAATGAATATCGAAATACGTAAAAAAAAATCACTTCCCATAGTAACTAGATCACGTGACTACTTCAATTTGTATGGAAAGTAAAACTTTTTTTTCGTCTTTCGATATATATTTTATGGGAAAAGTTGTTCAAAATTATGGACTGAATCACCCCTTATTTGTGTACTAATTTAAAATTAAGGGTGTATTTATAAAACTTCTGATTTCAGGAGGAGAAAGGCCAAATGTATTTACCATGGTTGGTTTATCTGCTGAAGAATTTCATGACAAGATTTTGTGGAGTGGAGGAGTAGCTTTTACAGAAGTAGCATTAAACTCTACAGAAGTGCAAGACTTTTTGCGTAAAGATCATAAATTCGACTTGGTGATATCAGAGCAGTTTTTCCAAGAGGCAATGTATGTTTTCGCTCACAAATATAACGCTCCCTTAGCGTTAGTGACCACTTTTGGAAGCTGCATGAGGCATAATTTTGTTACAAGAAATCCGTTGCAATTGCCGACGGTAGTTTCCGAATTCTTAGATATAAAGGAACCTACTAGCTTTTGGGGAAGACTTAGAAATTTATATTTCACAATGTACGAGTTTGTTTGGTGGAAATATTGGTATCTGGAAAAACAAGAGGCTTTGGTTAAGAAATATGTACCTGGATTGAAAGAACCAGTGCCAAGTCTCTATGATCTGCAAAAAGATACTGCTCTTATGCTTTATAACAGCCATTTTAGTTTTGATAATGCGGCTGCGTACGGACCTAATATTGTGGAGATTGGAGGAATGCATTTGTCAAAAAGTGATGCCTCGTTACCAAAGGTAAGGTCGGGTTTGCGGTCTTGACTTTAACTATTGTATCCTCTCAATTAGAGAAAAGTACTCAAATAAATTAATGAAATAAGAAACGTAAGAACACGTGATGGCTCAGTTGGTTAGAGCATAGTCGTATTGAGAGTAAGGTCACGGGTTAAAGTCCTGCTCACGTGGTATTTTTCCACCATTTCTTATTTCATTATGTAATTTGAGTACTTTAGTAATGCCTCTTGAATGCCTAAAAAATAATAGCTATATTTGTAAAAATCAAAAGTTTGTATGTTGTTTCAAGGAGTTTAATTAAAGTTGTTTTATTTTGTAATCTTTGAAATCATGTAAGAATCTAAGAATCACGTTGCAATTATCTGCAAACTGTTTAACGAGGGTTCCAGGGTTATCATAATAGCAAAATTTCCGCCTCTCATCGTTTATTAAATTACATTGTTTCTTGCTATCTCACACGTACAGACAGATAGATATCTAGTGAGTCAATACTTGAGTAGGTACTCATTGTCTTATATAATATATTTGACAACAAAAAAAGCTTAGCCTTTGATGGGTGTGGCACGGCCTGCGGCCACGCGGGGGAGTCCAGCCTTTGGTCTTCGGCCTCAGGCTTTGCTCGTCACAATTTTCTCCAAATAACTGGAGAAAATTGTGACGTTGCCATGGGATTGTCAACTTTGAGGGTTACGCCGCCGCGTCGTTACATCTAGTGATGAATATAGAAATGACAATATTATCTAATGTGGAAACCAACAGATCACATCAGAAAAAACACAATATGTTTTTTTTTAAATTTGCAGGATCTTCAAGAAATTTTGGATGGTGCTAAACATGGAGTTGTGTACGTTAACTTTGGTTCCAATGTAAGGAGTTCAGAACTTCCTTTAGAGAAGAAGAACGCATTCCTCAACGTATTCAGGGAACTCAAGCAGATAGTGATCTGGAAATGGGAAGATGAAAAACTGGAAAACAAACCTAAAAACTTAATCATAAGAAAGTGGTTTCCGCAGAAAGAAGTTTTATGTAAGTACCTACCTATTTCATTTTTGTAAAGGTTATACTGTCTATGCAATACTTAGATTGATAAGCTTTTTAATCTTGTAATCGTGTAAGAGCTTACTCCTGTCGGTGTAGTTTAGTAAAACCACTTTTTATTTTCCTCTTCCTTCTGTAAACTTTTTTATTTACTAATAAACTCAACTGCAACTCTTATTTTTCTCAAAACGTCATTCTAGAACATTATTATTCTTGTTTTCCTTTTGTGGTGTATATAAGACAGATACTTCAATTGTACCAATCTTAGAACAGTTATTTCAGTGCACATTTAGTAGCATCTCTTTCATCTGGTTTTTATGAACATATCCTTTATTCCTAAACTAGTTAAGTGGCTAATACAAATAATATCTTATTGTAGATGATAGAACTTTTAATGTTACTCATACTAACTAGAGACTATTCATTATTTAAAACAAACTTGTTTACAGCACATCCGAACATCAAGGTGTTTATATCACACGGTGGATTGATTGGAACACAAGAGGCTATTTTCCATGGAGTTCCAATTATCGGTATTCCGATTTATGCAGATCAATACAACAACTTGCTGCAAGCGGAAGAGATAGGATTTGGACAAATTTTACAGTACCGAGACATAAATGAGGAAAATCTTCGAAGAATGGTCCATAATGTAATAAAAGTTGATACGTATGGAAATAAGGCTAAGGAAATATCAGCTAGATTCAAAGATAGACCATTGAGTGCTTTAGATACAGCAATGTTTTGGATTGAATACGTCATAAGGAACAAAGGAGCCTCATATATGAAAAATCCTGCAATAAAGTTAAATTGGATAGCAAGTAATATGTTAGATGTATACGCGTTTATTGTTTTAACATTTTTGACCGTTATTTTGATTGTTGCTAAAACTGTGACTGTTTTGAAATCAGCGCTGATTGGCGATGTTGAAAAAAAGAAAGTTAAACAAAAGCGTACTTGATGCTTATGAAATAATAAATCCCGTCGAAAATAATACTGGTGATGGAATGCCAGTCTCGCATAATTGTAATGCAGTCTCTTCCACCGTAAAAAGTTTTGATATCACGATTTACATGATAAACCAAGTCAGTTTTAAGTGAGACTGGTATTCCTTAACAAGTAGTTTTTTTGACGGAATCGCACTTATTTTTGTATGTGATCAATGATAATGATCACCATTACAGTGGCAAAGTAGGGAATAAGAAAGTCCAAAATTTCAAGATATTTTTTTCCTTTATAAACTAAATTCCCAATTTCAAGTTTCTTGGTCTGCTGAGTACTGCTATCTTAAAATTTTGATGATCGGTGAGTGAATGAATCAGTGACAAAATAAGGGAACTTTGGCTGGCGATAGGTAGCAAACTATGTGTAGATCATTTTAGGATATAGTAGAAGCAAGTGCGTTCTCTTGGTCACAAAAAAATTGACTTCTAGCTTCTTCCACAATCAAGTTACAAAATTATTTCGAGAAAAGTATGCTACGAGTGTGCCCTTGTTTGTTTGACTTGGCGGGGCACTGCCGTACCCCAGATATATTTCTGTTTTACTAGCTTTTAATCACTAAATAAATTATTTTTACAATTCAACTTTTGCGTTTTGAATCAAAATTCAAATGTTGGTTCAGTAAATTAGGCCTTTGCAGGCACTTTTACATTTCAATAAGTTTAGTCGGTATACATTACGTTTTTTGACTTGGTTTTTTGATTAGTTGACTAGCAGAGAACGCCATGAGGCGTTAAGTCCGCCATTTGTACACTTTTTTATGTGCAATAAGTTTAAATAAATAAATAAATAACGTGTAATGCTTATTTGTATTTTAATTAAAGATAGGTACTAGCGTTTTTCAACGATCACTGCTGAGGAGTAACGCCAAAATAAACTTATTTACACACTATTCCTCACCTAGTGAACGAACATAAATAACGTAATAAGAAATACTAAGTAGTAAAAAGTTAACGCACTCATGAACGAGTGCGCAGTTGACCCATAAACTACACTATTAAATTATAAGAGACAATAGTGGTTTTCTAGAAAGATCCATAAATACGTCATCGAAAAATACAATTAATTAGTTTACACGTGTTCATGGCCGAAGTTTCTGGTTAAGCCAGTATACTACTTTGTATAAGGTAGGTACTTAGATGTCCATCACGTGAGTAATTCGTGTGTTATATGATAAAACATAACTACATAACGCAGAAACTATCTATATTAATTAATTTGATATCCAGTTAATTACTATATGACCTAATATAGAGGGCGCCAAATTGAATTGAGTGTGACGTCATATAGCCTATTACCAGTGGACAGGTAACACGATTTTAAAAATATTTCATTTGTCAAGGTATCAATATCATAGAAGAATAAACACATAATCCTCCTTGGGTTATGTGTTTCTCCGTTATGTATGTAGATCACCTTTTCCTTTCATCTTAGCGCATTCCCGGTTGCATCCTCAGCTGTGCTGCTTCGGAGCCCGGGATGCGCTTTCCCGCATTTTCTTTTTCAAATATAATATGCATGTCAAAGGTTACCCTAGGATGCCGAGACCTAGCGAAGCGAAGAAGAAATAGCCGGAACAGTTTAAACGATTTGGCTATAGTTTTACGATCGGCCGCCTGCCTGACGTCAACCCTCTTTGGGAATGCAATTGTAGCACGAGATGTTTGTGCTTATAGTCCTTTAGCCGCCAAGAACCTTTAAAAGATGGAGTCCTATTCTAGGCCGGACGCCACACGGCACGCTTAGATTTTAGATTCACCACAGTCTACACTTAGGTATACAAGTATTTAGTATTCATAACTCTCAGAGTGTACCTAAAATAAAATTAGTATCTACGAAATTTGAAACAAGTTCCCAAGAAAATCGTGAACATGCTTTTAAAAATAGTGCACTTATATTCCAAACTTCAGTTAAGTATAACCACGATGTCTGGAGTTCGGGACATTATTATAGTTAAGCTGAAACAGCGGAGTGGATTCTACGAAAATGAGTTCCGTATGTTTTTAGTGATTTGTAATTTTAATACTATTTAATAACATAAATTTTTTAACCATATTAAGTAAAAGTTTGGGATTTTGAATATAGTGTAGGTATATTTCTAATAAAATAGTAAAATTTATCACAAACCTTAACAATTTTAAACCCTTGCTTTACTTCTTTATTTGGCAGGACCGGACGGAACGGAAATAATCATTGATATTTTTTCAAAACAACAAACCGACTTCTTTACCAGAAAAGCTAAATATTCAAACAATGGTAAACACGGAATATTTTTTCGAGTTATTTTCGTTTAAAAAACAAACCACTCAACCAATTTTGATAAAATTGATATAGGACTATCTGGAAAGTATACTCTTTCAAACATAAAAAGAATTTTCCAAATCGGTCCAGGCGTCTTCGAGTAGATAATTGGGAAACATACGTAAAAAAAGATTCCGAAGAATTCATAACCTTCTCCGTTTTTGAAGTCGGTAAAAAATAGAGAGATACCTTTGCCCAGCAGTGGGATACGTGACGGCTGGCAATAAAAATAAAAATACTTAATAAAATTAAAAAGTACACAGTTTTTTTGCAAATTCTTAAAGCAAAGCCTCCTTTTATAAATATAAGGAACGCTAAAACTATTCCAGACAATATTTTTAAATTATCCTACCAGTAAAGTGTGCAGCAGAAGTTAAATTCACAGTAAAAATTCAGTAAAACTTTGGTTTAGTTGGAACATAGTTTAGGTGCGCTTTCCACATTGGAGTAATATACGAATACTTATGGTCTAAAAGTAGACTTTTAAATTCTTAATATGAATTTTAAAATCTTAATATTGTGCCAGAAGAAGTCAATGACTAATATGCCTATAATACTCGTAATAGTTAAAAAAATATATGTATTATAATTTTTTTTGCTCCAGTTTAGGATCTCTAAGAAATATTTAATACCTCATGCTAGATGGTGTTGTCTACGTCAATTTTAGCTCAAATGTTAGAAGCTCAGAACTGCCAATGGAAATACAGAATTCATTCTTAATGCATTCAGAGAACTTGAACTTCTTATTTGGAAATGGGAAGATGTGAAAATGGAAAGTAAACCGAACAATTTGATTATAAGATAATGGTTTCCACAGAAAGCTATATTATTTATAGTTATAGTAATATAAGTTTGAATATAAATAATTCAAAATGCTTTCTTACAGTAAGAACGTACAATAAACTTCTGGTGGATTTCAAAAAAACCGCCACTAAACCAATTTAAAAAAGCTGTTCATATTTTTTTGCAAGAAAATACATTTTACTCGCTAAAGGACTTTCTAGCCATGGATTAGATTTAAGAAAATTCACTGTAACTGTTGAAAATGCGTGACATATTATGGTATGAACCTGTGCATGAAACCATTACAGGTAGAGATTAGTTTAAGGTGAAGGTATAGGCAAATGGCCTTGAAGTGGCGCCCTCATCTGAAATAAATTGTTAACTCGTAAATATGGAGATAATTTCCATAATGCTCTTTGTCATGCACTAGATAACCCTTTACATTATTTTATGACCCACCGTTGAAAGTATTTACATTAGTCCGTCTAGCTTTAAAACTTGCCTCCGCTAAAAGTGGCCACGGCAAGTTTAAAGCTGTCTAGCTTTTGGATCACCAAAAATAGTTTCAACGGCAGTTCATAAAATAATTTAATGGGCTATTTAGTGCATAACGAAGAGCAATATGGAAATTATCACCATATTTACAAGTTAAAAATTTATTTCACACTTCAAGGCCATTTGCCTATAGTAATAAATTTTGCACAGTACTGTTTTAAACTGTTATATAGGCTAGGTTTAATGTAAAAACAATAACACCCATATCTGACCCTACTATTGCACATAAATGATTTAATTAATACTCGTTAGTACTCTCATACCATCATCAGTAAAGAAATAAAAAAAATCTAATGACAAGCTTTTATTTAGTTTCACAACCGTTATATGTTCACTCGTAATCAAATCTTGCAAGTTAAATTAGAACTTCCCATTAGGTATTTGATTGAGTTGAAACTCCACATATTTATGTAAGTTGGGTGTCAATGCAATATTATGGTACCAATGTCCTGATCTCATGATGAAGCTGGAAGGTGGCCACGGCACCGAGTTTGAGGTCAATAGTTTCGTCTTTAGGAGCACTTTCAACTTTTTTGTTCATTGCTTTAGAAAAAAGCTTGTTTTTAAAAATATTTTTAAATATTTAATTGTTTATTTACTACCAATATAAAGTTTTTATATCGCACGGTGGATTGATTGGAACACAAGTGCTTGTTTTTCATAGAATTTCAATAATCGGTATTGTGATTAATGCAGAATTACACAGCAAACTGTTGTAAAAATTTTACACTAATGGCTCCTCACCCCCAACCCGATAAAGATTATCGGATAAAAAAGTTGTTCAGACAAAAAAGTTGCGTCTTAATAAGGGTAACAAAAAAGTTTTATGACATTTTATTTTGAATATTCAAAATGGCTGAAATATGATTTTCTTAAAGTTTAATACACCCATATCTCCGCCATTTTGAAAATTTTCAAAAACTGAATCGACAAAAAAAATCTATATAATTATGGAACCAGTTTATATAATTTCACGAGAATCGGTTGATAAATGCGATCTGTAGAGTAAAGTAGGCGAGAACAAACCGAAAACTAACAAACTGACGGACACCAGCATTTTTAGCCAATCTCGGAACTGAGACGCTCGCACCGTCAAATTCGAAAACATAAATGAGGAAAATTTTAGAAGAATGCTCAATAATGTATGATGTACGATTAAATAAACGGGCAAGTGCGAGTCGGACTCGTACATGAAGGGTTCCGTACCACCGTACAATGTTTTAAAACGCTAAAAAAATCGTTTTTTGTATGACAACCCCTTTAATTTTTAACTTTTTTTATTTTTAGTATTTGTTGTTATAGCGGCCATAGTAATACATAATCTGTGAAAATTTCAAGTATCTAGTTAATGCCATTATAAAGACTTAGTTAAAAACGCTGAAAAAAACACGTTTCTTGTATGACGACACCTTTAATTTTTAACTTTTTTTATTTTTAGTATTTGTTGTTATAGCGGCCATAGTAATACATAATCGGTGAAAATTTCATGTGTTTTCACGGTACCAGAGATAGAGCCCTGTGACAGACGGACAGACAGCGGAGTCTCAGTAATAGGGTCCCGTTTGCACCCTTCGGGTAAGGAACCATAAAAATGATACGTAGGTACCTATGGAAATAAGGATAAGGAAATATCAGCTAGATTAAAATATAGACCGTTGAGTGCTTTAGATACTGCGATGTTTTGGATTAAATACGTTATAAGAAAGAAACAAGCTTCATATATAAATAATCCTGCATTAAAATGAAATGTATGTACATACGTAATGTAAAGATGTACGCATTTACCGTTCAAATATTTTTGTCTGCCATATTTTCAATCGTAAACATTATAATTATTATAGGAGACCTGTCTGTTAATGTCGTCAGAAAAAAGTAAAACAAAAGCATTCTTGCAGATGTCTAGTTTACTTTGTTACTTTTCTTTAGTTCAAGTTTGTTTGCTGAATAAATAATATTGGCGCAACTTTTGGATGTAACTTTGTAAATTGCCTTGATTAGGAATGCCAATGGAATTAGGAAAACCTAATTAAAGTTATAATCAGGTTACATTATACTTGTATAATTGTCCCTTCGAGTCTAAATACTTATAGATAATTTGGCGTTAGATGTATTGATAAAAATTAGAGTATGTTTTATCGGAACTTCTCCTCCCGGAACCCGCTCTTTTTAGAGTACTGAAGTTCCTAGACGGAACTTTAATAGTTTCGGTATGTCTGTCTGCTGCTTAGAGACTGTTAGTACTAGAAAGCTGAAATTATGCATGGATGTATATCTATATATATATTGGTAAAATAAAATATTGCAAAATATTTTTTAGGGTAGCTTCCCTATACCCAAAATGGAGATGATATTTTCTTTATTCGCTTGTACCCCATAGTAACCCGGAATACCGTTAGATAGGTATTATAAAACCATTTGGAAAATGCCATTCGGGAATTATTAGAAGTACTAATTAAAAGAAATTCTTCGTTTATAGAGTGGTTAGAAAAATGATGAGTCATTGTCTTTAACTCCACCCCTGTGAATAGACACTAAAACGTTACTAGACGAAACAGTGCAAGCGTCCAGGTATAATTAGACAAATATTTGAACGAAACATTGGTGTTTGAACAGCCTGTATGAGCGGCGACGCGGCTTTTGTCCAGTGCTCGACACATAGCTGTAATGGAGTAGGGTTATTCTTTAATTGGACATAAAACGGATACAGGTTTGGACGTACCTAATAAATTAGTATGACCAATGGACTCAAAACTCCTTTTTTACCGTCCTCGTCATGACTTAAAAAATATTTTGCATATCTAGTTAGAGAAACTAAATTAATTTTATGATTTTAGGTACATTGAAAACAACACTCCATTTACATTGTATTTAATTTTACTTAACAGCTGTCCATTCGGAATGATCCTTAGCCATTATATAAAATATTGGAAAAGACTAAATAACCAGGATCGAAGGAAACATTCAAATAATTATTCAGAGGAGATTCCATATTCAATACGCCCAGGATTAGCTTGAAGACAAACTCGTCGAAGGTAATATTTGATATCAAAATATTAATTAATTTATTAACAAATTTATGTACACGGACAATATATACAGAGAATATATAAACAAAAAGTTGTACAAAGGCACTACTTATCTCAAAAGAGATCTCTTCCAGTAGGCCCGTGAGAGGAGATGTTCATATATGAAAGGCATACAGGCGTGTTCGTTAAATAAAGAAAGAAGAAATTAACATACTATGAAACTACAGATAAATATACATATACATATGTTACATATGTCTATTTAGAAATAAATGTACCTAATATATAATATATAAACTACAACTATGATGATTCCGATAAATAATAATCTTTTACTCGTCTTTTAAACACAAAGATCGATTTAGAATCGCGTATAGAAGGTGGTAATGATAGTTAATGTGTCCATGTATAACATGATGTTTGTTATTGTTTGTGATATCAAATAGAACTTTAAACGCCATTTTTATATCCACATGTGTGTCAATTTCCGTGAGTCCTGTTAGAGAATATCCCAGCTTGGGTTGGAGTTATGAATTCAAAATGTGCAGGCCTTGACATGTCTGCATCTCCCCTCCTGACGCATGTACTTTTTTCTCAGTGTTGACTTTGATTTGAACTTCCATGTCGTACGAGTATTTGGCGCGAAGTCTGTGTCCAGAGAAGAATAAAAGACACTTTAAAAAAAAAAACCCAGTAATCGTGTACAGGTAGGTACGGTCAAAGTTTTACACGGACATAACTATTTATAGTATGAAGTGGGCTTACTATATCAGTATTTAGCAACCTTAAATCGTACAAAGAATTGGAAGAAATGGTTAAGGCGACGTGGGTTCACAATTTGCAAAACTGTTCGTTTTGGTTTCAATATGTATTAATACGCTTGTACGTAATATTTTCCATCAATCAGTTTACTTATATAAGCAATAACCAGCTCTTTTGTTTGATGATGCGGCTCTTGATGCTTGAAATAATTCGAATGACTGAACCACTGAGCTCTGAACTGAATGCGAACATTATGACGGGAAAGGAAAACGGAACAAAATATTTTTATTATCATTATAAAAAAGGACTATACAAGACAAGACTTATTTAGGAGGGTTATAAGATTTTTCGTCTTTTATAACTGGACTTGTGAATAATGAACTCGTAATCGTCTCGTTTTAAAAAGTAACAAAAGAGTTAAAGGAAGTTAATTTAAAACAAAATAAATAAATAGACAAGTACTTACATATCCCTTTAAATGAGCTGGCACCAAACTGTGTTTGACTTGTAGTATGGGATATTAATTCAACGATATTTTATTTTATAATTAATAAATAAACACTCATTACTCAGACCCAAAGAATCTAATCATGGAGGTAATTAGCACAACAATGTTGCTAGCTAAGACATAAGACATGTCTCTAAGACCGAGACTCCACGTCCTTTTTTCGTCTTTTTTTGTTCATCTTAGCGCATTTCCGATTGCATCCTCAGATGTGCTGTTTCAGAGCCTGGGGTGCGCTTTCCCGTTTTTTCTTCTCCAAATACAACATGGCAATACAGCATGACAAGGCAGTTTATTGGCTATTGTTACTTGTCAAATATAGTGATATTGTTATCCAGAGTACACAGGTACAGATGCACTGTTACGTCTTTATCCCTAATGTGGCAGACAGAGCCCAATGCCGCAAGACCGACACGATCGCCTTCTACGATCTGCGCGGGAAGGGAAGCAGCTGGTACATTCTATGTTTTTTATTTTCTCCCAGACTGGCATGGAATCTAGAGTACCTACACATAAGCTCACTATTTGGGTTTGTAGGCTGTCGCCCACCTCATTAAGAGTTTGCAATTAAAACTTCGGAATCTGGCGAGCATTCAGGGAGGAATTAACGCCAATGCGCAACACTCTGCAAATGAAAACCAGCCGAAGCGACATTTGAGTAATTTCGCTACGTTTTCACATATTGCTGACTTATGGTACGAATTGTCAATTAATTAATAAATCAATTTAATTGAATTTACGGGTCAACTCGAAAGTGTTTTTCGGGTTGCTGGTCCTGTTTTCCACACGTTAATTAGGTTATTGGGTCGGATAATAGTATCCGATAGCCTGATCCGACTAAAAGGGAGAAAAACTGGAAATCTTGTAAGGTCGCTGCCCCATGTCAATCCTCCTTATAAATGCACGAGATTTTGTCTTACGACATCCACAGGAAGGGACGAAGTAAGTACTAGACTACTATATTTATCATCCGAGCGGATTTCCCGGTTGCATTTTCAGTGGTAACGCTTCGGAGCCTGGGGTCCGCTACCTAACCTAGGTGATTTGACGAGGTTACTGGTTTTTACAGTAGACTACTGTCTTACCTTACAAGAAACCATATGGTACCAATTGGAATGCCCGCTTGAAAAATTAGGCATCAGTGTTTACCAGAGCCACTACCATAAAAAAACAAATTCAATGTTCAAATGTTTCAGTAATTAGGCCTTTGCAGGCAACACGTCAATACGTGTAAAAGCCTGCAAAACTTATTAAAGTTTTTTATACATTACGTGTAAATTAATTAATTCTTTTGAAGAAAAGCTACCTTTACTGCCGTTTCACAACGTCAACTGCTGAGAAGAAATGCAGAAAGCAACTCATTTACACAGTATTGGCCTTCTACGCACCAGAAGGGCTTTGTCAAATTTGAACAACACATTTGAAAGCAATCAAAAAATAATACAATATACAATATCACGTCTTTATCCCTTAAAAGGTAGACATAGTAAACTATACCCTAAAGGGCAGAATGACCCATCCTCTTAGCGTGGTTGTGGATGTGAAGATGGAAAAAGAAAATCAAAACATGGTTTACTAGCCGCACCGCCTATTGATATGATTCAGATTCTCGCCTATTCCCGCGATCGGCTTTTACCATTTGCACAGGAAGAGAAGCAGCTGGTACATTCTACGTTTTTTCTTTACTCTCAGATCAACATCAAAGAGTTGTTTGAACAACGTTCTTCCAAATATGTCGGCAAGCTTATGGGCTTGTCATCTCCATTACAGTTTGAATTCACTGCGTTATCGCACGTATCTTGCTTGCGTGAATAAACATTATTTCACTGCGCGAATATAAATTAATGGATGCCTTGTCTATTTGCCTTCTTTTATGGCTCTACTTGAACATACTTTGTAACCAAATAAAGATAAAATGCTGTTTCGGGAGTGTAAATTCTTAAAATTCTGAAACAAATAATCTCTTATCATGTTCTTATTTACCGTAAAAGAAACCCGTTGTAATACTTGTTAGGTTAGCTAACAATTTCGCTAACAATGACTCCGAAGCCGATACCAGTAGAACTATTTCCATATTAGATTGAGATAACAGACTTTATATTAAGCTAAATGCTTTAATTGTCAGTGAGATCAAAATCACAGTAATTTTTTTTTATACAATGTTGCATAAATATCACTTATTTTATTTAAACTAACGTGAGATAAATCCATAATTGATTAATTTAAAACGGTTGTCTCACGTGATAGAACCTGGTCGGCCTTTTCCGACTATATCACGTGAGACAACCATTTTAAATTAATCAATTATAAATATCACTCATTGAAGGTCATAATTTTCAATTATTTTCGTTTAAAAGCTACAAACTTTTGACGTTTTAGGACGACCACTAATGTGAAGATAAAAATTTGCGACTTCTCATAATATCAAGATAAATAGTAATTTACAACGCCTTTTTTAATAATTGTTTTTTAGTTAATGGCAACGCTACTATAATGTGTTGAATTTTATTATAGAGGCGCAATCCGAGACCCAAAACAGATTTTTTGTTTTCTCTAACCGATACGCTGAGGTAGCTAATTTATTGTTATCGTAGTTCTAGTGTTAAAACAATGAATATAGCATTTTTTCTTATGTAAATTTAGATAATAAAATTCACACGTGATAACACATACGTTATGTTCGCATAGATGAATTGCAATCATCTGCAAAATGATTTTATCCAAGAAAGTAACCGAGGATTCTTGCTAGTCACATCACCTATTCACATCTTCGAGATAATCATTACATCGATCGGCTCTTACGATCTGCGCGGGAAGAGAAGCAGCTGGTACATTCTACGATTTATTTCACTTATATCAGCATGGACCAATAAGTAGTTTATTTTTATTTATATTATTATAACTGTCCAAGAAGTACTTTGGGTCGCTGAGCCAGTATTGTAATATAATATTATTTGCTTCATAGTAACACAAATACATGGACGTGTAAAGATTTGTGTATAGAGGTTCTAACAATCTGATCATGTGGACTTCATATTTTTTGTGGTTATTCTAAACATTGTGCTATTGGGTATTTTGTGACATCACGAGCTGTTCGCTGCAAAAACTGCTATTGTGCAGCATGTAACATGTGTCGCTGACGTCCCAGTTTGTTTCGCTTTATTTATTAACGTGCGTCGCCCGACTGAAGCTATTGTACTGGATTAATTACATCGTGCCCCAAAAATTGTGTCAAATTTTGACCGAACTAAAACACTGTCTGACAAAAATAAGATTTTATTAAATTTTTGGTAGCATAGTTAAAAACTTACGTCTTAGTTGACAACTATAGGTATAAAAATTCAAAAAGTCGTGAGTTTATACTGACCTGAAATAAAAATAAATATTAATACCTCGTTAATAATAAAAATAACTATTTTCTATTCTGTAGCACCAAAAATGTCAAAAGGAAGATTATTGTGTAGGTTTAGTAATATGAACTTTATTACCGACATTGTAAGTCACAACATACAGAAAAAATAAAAGGGCAAGTGCGAGTCGGACTCGTACATGAAGGGTTCCGTACCTCCGTACAATGTTTTAAAACGCTAAAAAAACACGTTTTTTTGTATGACGACTCCCTTCAATTTTTAACTTTTTTTTATTTTTAGTATTTGTTGTTATAGCGGCCATAGTAATATATAATCTGTAAAAATTTCAAGTATCTAGTTAATGCCATTATAAAGATCTAGTTAAAAACGCTGAAAAAACACGTTTTTTGTGTGGCGACCCCCTTTAATTTTTAACTTTTTTTTATTTTCAGTATTTGTTGTTATAGCGGCCACAGTAATACATAATCGGTGAAAATTTCAAGTGTCTAGCTATTACGGTTTTACGGTTCAAGAGATAGAGCCCTGTGACAGACGGACAGACGGACAGATAGCGGAGTCTCAGTAATAGGGTCCCGTTTGCACTCATCGGGTACGGAACCCTAAAAATTACAAACTCATAATTTATTGTTACTATGGGACAGGACGCAAATGAGCTATTTTGCATTGTTACGAGTGAAACTATGTGTTAAAGCGTCCCTACTAACAACATCACGATGTACTTTTTACATGTAATGCATGAGTCAAATCTAGTAAACCTCGTTAATTTACTAGATATCTATAAAGTAGCTATGCGAAAATGTTTACAAAAGTTTTTTGCGTTTCTCTAAGCCATGTTCTATCTCTTGTTCTTCAATAACATGGGATTGGATTTAAAGGAGAAAGAAAAAACCAGGCAAGTGCGAGTCGGACTCGTACATGAAGGGTTCCGTACCTCCGTACAATGTTTTAAAACGCTGAAAAACCACGTTTCTTGTATGACGTTTGTAACACGTATCTTATTTTTAGTATTTGTTATAGCAGTCACAGTAATACAATAGTAATACGCTGTAGCGCTTCCGCAATGTTAGCAGAAAGGCATACAGATGGCTTTCATGCAATAATGCGCAAAAAAGCAGCTTCACTGTTAAACAGAGTGCGAAGCAGTGGTAACTGCATCCTAAAGATGATAGCAGGCCGGTACGACTCTCCCATCGTTAACCACATGATGAGAATAGCTATCGGCTAATAAATAATAAAATAATAAAATGCATTGAATCCCAAATTATTAAATACTAACATAGGTTAAGAAAATACTACTAACAAAATGAATTGTTAACTGAAATAAAGAATATTATTTTATATTTTTATTATCTTATCTTTATCTATTACGGTTCAAGGGATAGAGCCCTGTGACAGACGGACATACAGCGGAGTCTCAGTAATAGGGTCACGTTGGCACCCTTTGGGAACCCTAAAAAGATTATATAAGTTGAAATTAGGAACGCGATTATTTATTTCCCGTGTAGAAATTTTTACAGTTCAGCGAACAAATCTTCCTGTGGATAGGTGTCCTAAATGTGAAATAGGTTTTATTTCTAGTATGAAACATTTTACAGCAGCCGTACCACAGTGGGCAATGGCAGGTACTACTTAGATTATTTCGTATTCTCTCCAAGTACACGACTATTCCATTTATTTTCGCGCAGTATTTCAAATGTTCTAATCCTGGAACGTCAACGTGAGATTGTAATGCAATGGCTAGAAGCTGGGACCTTTATCGTTGTTAATATTTAAATCCATCATGCTGAATAAATTGTTCTCTCGTAGATAAAGTTTGTAATGCCTAAATTGGTTGAAATTCACTTTATCAACAAGTGAATTTCAACCGACTTTGGCCTTAGAATCTAAATTAATCTTAGTGATCTAAATTGTGCTTTTAAACAATGAAAATTTCCAATGGTATAGGAAGACATATCTGTGTTAATATTACCCAGTTATGCTTATGAATTACAAAAATCAACATGGACAGGGATAAAATATGAGAAAAAAATCTTCGTAAGCTATTTACTAATTAAATTTATCAATAGTTGTAATAAAACCTTTTAAAGACTAAAAAATACAAACAATACATTTACAAACCTATACTCCATTAGATATATTATGGTTAGGTTTTTAAAATAAATGTAAACAATCTGGTCATGTCTTTTTATTATAATATACACTTTTAAATCAATAATACATAGCTGTGTGTGTTCGCTGTGGAGGTTAGCGGAGCTTGGTGTGCGGAAGCCAAGGAGTTTTTTTGGCAGCTGGGAAGGCGCTTAAGAAATAGTGGTGCTGACCTTCTCGCCGAGTCGTACCTGACGCAACGCTTATCCCTCGCAATACAGCGGGGTAATGCTGCAAGTGTTATGGGCACTTTTGCGTCAGGTACGATTCGGGGCGGACTTTTTGACAAATAAATCGACGTGTATTTTTCAATACTAAATATTGAACTAGATTTATTTATGTATTATTATGTACTGTTTTTAATGCAATAAAAGTATAATTAGTTTAAAATACATATCCAATTAAAATTTAATTATTTTATTAATTACATAATTAATTTATAATGTGTAAAGATATTAATTTGTAAAGTGTATATTTCAATAAAAAGACATGTCAAGATTGTTTACATTTATTTAAATACCGAACCAAATGGAATATAAGCAGAGCTTATTGTATACGAACTTCAAATACTTACGAGTATATTCCTAACCTAACTTTATGAGACACACGCACACTTTTTTTTGTCCCGAGAGATATAATTTTAATTACGACGTGCTCATAAATTTTAATATCGCAGTTAATTTCTGCATTAAACGTCTCTTTGCACATTACTTCCTTCATTACGGCGCAATTTAGACAGGCAGACACAAAGGCCTTTAATACCTGCGAGACAAAAATTCGGGGTGAAGACATTTCGTGCGACAATCTAGGGCGGTGATTAAAAAGAACCCAGATCATGCATTTATCATTCTCGAATTTGACTCGGATGGCTCATTTGTAATATAATATTACATTCTTCTTCTTATATTTAAGAGCTGGGCTCTTGTCGGTGGAGTGCTTTCCATGTCTCTCTTTCTTCGACCAAGTTCTTAACCTCCTGTTTTCACGTTTAATTTTTCTTTTATTCTTCTTTCTTTCTTTTTCCTTCCATTATTGTTTTAAAAAACTCATCGTGACGCAGTAGATGGCCGAATATTTTCCCTCTTCTATTTTCTATAATTTGTAGTATTTGCCTTTTCTCAGCCACATTCTCTAATACCTTTTCGTTTGTAACTTATAATAATATTAAATGAAAAATTGTTGGAAATTATTGGAAGGGCTCTCATACTCTGAGTAAGACCCTTATATCTGGTTGTAGAGTTTCTAAGAAAATGAGAGGTCAGAAATATTTGTAAAGAGAAAAAACAAATAAGGAAGTACAAATATATGTACGTATAATAAAATGAACAAAATGCCGTATTATGAAGTAACTGCGATCGTTCGTATTGACGAATTCAGGAACGGTATTATAGGTTATCATTTATCATACCTAAGAATGTACATATAATATCAATTAACATATTATACCTACCTATAAATGATGTTCTATGTACATGGGGAACGACCTTAAGGTGCAGTATAAAGCCGCTTTTAAACAAAGCGGTATGTAGATTAATGTGCGAGATTTGTACAAAATAAACTTATTTTACAAAAGGGTAAATAGCGTAAGTACTTGAAATAACCAACAAAGCTCGAACCGATCCCAGCCCTAAAATTCGCATTGTTAACAACATCAACGTTGGGAGTTAGGAATAAAATATATGCTAATCTGAAATTTGCATATGACTGAGAAAAATCACTAAGCCATTAAAGAGTGCCATAGAAGTGTGAAAGGATAGAGTGGCCAGCGACAGTTAACCCGAAGAGGTCCCATTAAAGGTCTAAGACCTTCCGGGCGCATCGTTTGTCATGCAAATAGTGAGTGAATAATTTATAGGAGATTTCCTCCTGTTAAGATCCACATTGTTGGGGAATCGCGCTTTGGGAGGTACTTCTTGGCTAGAAGGACAAAATAAGTGAAATCTCATTCTAAACAAAACCTTTCTTCACCCACTGTTGAGTGTAAAAATATTAACCGTCCCCTCAATGTATATCCTAGAAATGGCCTTGTTTGTCCGTCAAAACATAAAACTAATACGAGTTTCATAAAAATTGTCGACGCAGTAATAACACATTATTCCTACCAGAACCAATATTAGAAATGTACAAAAAGAGCCCATACTACAAATCCATACAAATCGTCAATGAAATCCCCAATTACGTATATAAAAAATGAAGAAAAATGTAACACTATCAAACTTAAATTAAAACAATTTCTTATTAATGCCTGTTATTATAGTCTTTCAGGTTTTTTTACTGATAAAATTTAAAACAATTTATTTAAGATGGAATAATTTAAATTTTCTTCTACTACCTATTAATTTGTTAAGTGTAAAATGGCCCATGTTACGTTACATGTGTGATAAGATAAGATAACTGTCATCTGTTCGCTATGTATTTACATGTACATTGTTATGAATAAATAAATAAATAGGTCTCAATAAATAAATGAATACTGTTTGAAACAAAAAAATAATTTTCTAAATCAGTTCAAAATCGGAAAAGTTATAGGGGAACTGGAATAGGGTTGCCAGGTCACCAAACCTTGCCGGACAGACCAGCCAGTTTGGCCGGACACAAGATTATCAAGTCACTTAGTAATTATCAAGTTTTAATCTAGAATGTGGCCCCATGGCTACTTTATTCTAGCGACGGGCGGGGGGGCAAATAGGAGTGTTAGTGCGCCCGATCCAATAATTATTGTACATTTCCCAACACTGTACGACAGACAAAATAATATGTAAAATCATGCTCTTTTGATTATTATCATCAGTCAACTCCTGCGCCTGCGCTCGACCACGCTCGGCGCTCGCTCGTTTGCAAAATGTCAAAAGCCTAACAAAAGCCGGACAAGCTGGACACCGTTTATTTTGGCCGGACACGCAATTGCGTGTCCGGCCATAGTTAGGCATTTGAATTCAAATGCCTAACTATGTCCGGCTTCATCCGGACGCCTGGCAACGCTAAACCGGAACATACATAAAAAAAAACATTTATACATTCGAATAGCGTAGTATCCTGGGTCAAACATAAATTATTTTGTAATGATAAGAGAAAAAAACGTCACAAAATAATGCCACTCGTCATTCATCATATCCATTTGGAACGTGATTTTAGATTTGTTAATGACGAAAAACTGATATGAAGAGCGCTAATTGACTCCAAGAAACTATGACGTCACTCCGTGCGTTTTTCATAGAAATCCCATAGAAAATATTTGTTTTGACGTTTACAAAAAAGTATCTGTTTTGACTTGTTGGCAACTAGCGGATTGTGAAGCTTCCCCTTTTGTGAAGTCGCTTAGAAAATATAAAAATAAATACGGAGGCACAGAATACAGTAAAAGTATACAGAACGGAATCTCCTAAGGTACGCGCAATATGCGTCCCTGCACCTGTTCCCTGTTCGTGTTCGGCCGCGTGCGCCATGCTGTGTGTGTTCGCCTGCTCTCGCCTCTCAACTAGGCGAAAACGGGGGAGAGGTGCGGGGACAGGGAACAGGGACGCATATTGCGCGGGATCTTAGGATATTCCGTTCTGTATACTCTTACTGTCTTCTGTGACGAAGGGGTTAAACGAAATGACCATTATTTCAGGCGTTCACAGGTAGGTACATAAAAAATAGTCATGACATCAGATTTTTTCAAGAATAGCTTTTTTGTATAAGCTTTTTTTGTCACTATACATATATTCAAAATTCTACTGTCCTACTAACGGCCGTCTAGGAGTTTTTATCCCTCGAATCTGACTGTATCATCATTAGATCAGCTTGTAAGTAATACAGTTATTTACCTAATGTTACCCTATACCACAGAATACAGTAAGAGTAAACAGAACAGAATCTCCTAAGGTACGCGCAATATGCGTCCCCGTTCTCCGTCCTCGCACCTCTCCCCCGTTTTCGCCTTGATGACGAGCGAGAGCGGGCGAACACACACTGCATGGCACAAGTTGGCCCACAAGAACCGGGGAGAGGTGCGGTTGCGGGGAACGGGGACGCATATTGCGCGTACCTTAGGAGATTCCGTTCTGTTTACTCTTACTGTATTCTGTGCCTATACCACATAGCATGATAATGAAATGTTGCGAATTTTGCGTCTCGATCTTAAGGCGCTGTATGTTGATAGCTCACTATATTGTGAGTATTTTTGAATAATTGCTGTAATTAAACTACTACAAATTATTTTTCAAAAATTTTACATAGGTATCTTAAAGCTTTTCTACAGAGACAAAACACGATTAAGCAATTTTAGCTCTATAGAAAAAAACCACAAACTTACCCCTAAATTTACCTCAAAAAAAATTAAAAGTATTTTTTACAATCACCTTTTTATATAAAAATTATACCAAAAAATTTATAACCAAAAAAGGTGATTGTATCAAATAATTTTTTTTTTTAAAGGAAAATTTAGAGGTATCTTTGTGTTTTTTTCTATTGAGCCAAAAATTCTTAATCGTGTTTTGGATTGAAAAATACTCAATCTGTATTATTACAGTAATTTAAATAGAACAACATAGCGCCTTAAATCTATGAGTTTCATTTTCTGACTTGTAAAGTTTTAGAGTATATATAGGTCAGTACTTTTACTACTATTTATGAAGCTCTAAGGCGCACTGAACAAAGTTCTATGGAACAAACATTTTTTATTGAAAATTCATGCATTAAATTATTCACACTGATGGCTTTGCCCTAGGCTAGCACATAAATAAGTGGACATACCGTCCGTTTACGAAATCCAGGCTAGCAGCGCCCGTTTTTCATGCATTTTTGTTTTATTTATCTTTGCACGAATATTTTACAGTAATTTTGTCAACGCATGCGATATCTTCTAGCTTCTGTCAACGTTTTGCTTTATTTATAGTTCTTCTTTTTACTCTTTCAGTTAGAAAAGCAATGACTGCAAAAAGTCGATTGTTTTCAATCATGCAAAGAAAAATATACTTACTTTACTATTTTGGGTATTCAAAATATTTTTCAATATGGAATAAAAGCACAAAGATACGAGTACAAGAAAATAAGGAAAATGTTACCATGGTGGTCTTACTGATAACTAGGATCTTGATAAAACTCTAGCAGTCCTTAAAATTGTATGATTAAGCGTTATTTATTTCGATTCAATACAAAATGATTGATAACATAACTTGTATGTACGTATTTATTAAATACCACATTTTATTATTTTAAACCTAAACGCAAAAAACATAAGAACTGTTTTGGTAAACCAGATATGAGATAGCAAAACACACACACATACAAAGTCGATACCTACGTAACTATACGTAACAGCTTCTTGTGTGATATCACGACCGGCTTGACGATAGTGGGATTGGAGTGAACATAGCAGCAGTTGCTATTTCCATACACACTGTTGTCAACAATATTACATCAGTGAGTGAGGTTAAGAAAGTTAGTTTTAGTGTTCAATAAATAGAAATAACAAAAACAAGTATGTGATGTAGAATAGTATTTAGAAAATACAATTATTTTTAATACTGAATAATTAATACAATCTGAAGATAAAAAAAATACGTAATAGACGTGAAGACATTCGTAAACAACTGATAACAAGTACAAGTGCGTTCGTTGCTAGTTAAATAAGTAAAGTTATCCATAATGGCTGTTTCCGTGACTTCTAAATTTATTTCATCGACCCTCAGTAAATATACAAGCTTGAGGGCATTGTCAACCACATGTTCGAGAAACGCTAAAGTAAATTTTAACTGGGAGGATCCACTGAATTTAGATGGACAATTACTTGACGACGAAAAGGCCATCCGGGACTCGTTCAGGGCTTATTGTAACGAGAAACTATTGCCAAGAATAATCGAAGCGAACAGAAAAGAGGTTTTCGATAGAGAAATTTACAAGGAAATGGGTGAGTTAGGCGTTCTTGGCTGCACTATTAAAGGATATGGATGCTCCGGTGTTTCATACGTCACTTATGGATTATTGACCAGGGAACTGGATGGAGTAGACTCGGCTTACCGATCGGCTATGAGCGTACAAAGTAGTCTCGCTATGGGAGCAATTTACATGTATGGCAGTGAGGATCAGAAGCAAAAGTATTTACCAATAATGGCCAAAGGAGAATTAATAGGATGCTTCGGCTTGACTGAACCAAATTTCGGCAGTGACGCTGGCGGCTTAGTAACAAGAGCTAAATATGACTCAAAGTCAAAAAGCTACATCTTATCAGGTTCTAAGACGTGGATAACAAATTCTCCAATAGCAGATATTCTAGTCATATGGGCGAAGGACGACGAAAATAAAATAAGAGGTTTTGTAGTGGAGCGCTCGCAAGTTAAAAAGGGTCTGGACACACCGAAAATCAATGGGAAATTTTCTTTGCGCGCATCGGAAACCGGGATGATATTGCTGGACGAAGTGGCTATACCGGAGGAAAGTTTATTGCCCAACGTAGTGGGACTGAAGGGGCCGTTCGGATGTCTCAATAACGCGCGATACGGGATTGCCTGGGGCGCTCTCGGCGCGGCCGAAACATGTTTGCGGATTGCCCGACAGTACACATTAGATAGGAAACAATTTGGAAGGCCCCTCGCTTCCAACCAGCTGATACAGAAGAAGCTCGCGGATATGTTGACAGAGATTTGTATCGGTTACCAAGCTTGTTTGCGCGTAGGACGTCTGAAAGATCAAGGTGAAGCAGCGCACGAAATGACGTCAATCATCAAGAGGAATAACTGTGGTAAAGCGTTGGAGATTGCGAGGAATGCTAGAGATATGCTCGGTGGAAATGGTATATCCGATGAATATCATATTATAAGACACGTGATGAATTTAGAGGCTGTTAATACGTACGAAGGTACTCATGATATTCATGGTCTGATTTTAGGTAGGGCTATTACGGGTTTAGCTGCATTTTAGAAACTATGTGAAAAGTTGAACATTAAATATTTTTGTTATTCAACACAATGTCGGATGTACTGCATTTTAATAAATTACAAATATATTTATGTTAATAAAATTATCCAAATATTTTTGTTGCTTATTGTTTTATTCCAATACGACTGGACTGGAAGTAGATATTTTCACAACTAAGTAGACTAAACAAGTAAATGAACAGTCATACGGCTGACCTGATGGCAAGCGGTTTCCCTAGTCTACCTATAAGCCACACGCTTGATGCTCAACCTGAAGAAATCTTTTTACGCCCGTTTTGTAGAACTTCAACTCAAGGTGATTGTTACATATTACATATATACACATAATTATAACTGTTAACCACAGAAGTAGGCAGAGACTATGGGTCTCCTAGACATGGACCAGGAGGCACATAGTCTCTGTGGTCTAAGCGAGAGAGTATACGATCCTGACAGACCTCTCACGCTTCATTTACGTACGTCTCATACCTATTATGTAATTATTTAAATATTTACATGTAACATTATTGTTAAAATAAGTAATACCAAAAGTTAGTTATGGCTGACAAAGTAGAAATTTCTAAAAGAAGTTTAAAAAATTTGGAGGCGCCGGGTATCGATCCCGGTACCTCTCGCATGCTAAGCGAGCGCTCTACCATCTGAGCTACGCCCCCGATATGAATCGTGTTCAAAATTATATAATTGTTCTTGCATATAAATATTATATAATGTGTGTATGTTTGTGTGACAGGTTTTTAAAGCACCAATTACTTTCAAATAGAAAAATTAGTTTGATGATGCTTACTTTTCAGGTTCTCTTTCAGGAAGTTTTAAAAAGTCACTCTGTATATACCTTCGAGTATATACAAATTGAACTAACAGCCAAATTTTTGGAGCAAGTTAAAATTTTTCTTTTTGTAAGAATAATTAGACGTACAGTATGTAAAGATTTTAGTATTTTATTAAGTAAGTATAGCATTTTTTTGCTGTTAATCCCAACTAATATTATAAATGCAAAAGTGAGTTTGTATATTTGCTTGTTTGTTTGTTTACTTGTTTGTTACCTCTTCACGCTTTATCTACTGAACCAATCTTCTTGAAAATTCACATACACATAGATAGGAGTACAGAGAAGGACATACCTTTCATCCCGGAAAAAAGTAATGTTCCCGTGGGATACGCGAGCGAAGCCGCGGGCAAAAGCTAGTATTGTATAAATCGTTGTGTGAGATTTGGTAGTATTAACTCTTTACGTCATATAGGAATAAACTAGTAAGTAGTAGAAACGTTTTGCTAATGTGTTATTTATAAACGTAAGCCTATGTGAAATATATAAGGCTGTTTGTTTCTCTAAATAAATAAAAATTATACTAAACAACTTTCTTTTTTTTTAAATAAAATTTCATCCTTCCATACAAAATCCGTTTGGCTGAGCACTGATTTGTATGGGAAAGCGATTTCTTTTTCATTTTTCTTTAAGGCCGTACCTAAATTTTCCGGGGTCCAGTGCTGCCCCCATTTAAAATAAATTATTTCAAAGAAAACGGAGACATTATTTAAAATTTTGCTACTACCAAGTCCTAGATAACCTTTCAAAGTATTTCATGAACTACTGTTTACAGTTTAAAGTGAGAACGTTAAGCTTTACTACGCACATTTGCGAAAAACGGCCACTTTTGGCAAATGTGCGTAGTAAAGCTTCACGTCTGTGTCACAATATCCGAAAACAATAAAAAAATATGAAACAGATCGAAGGAGGCGCGTTGCCAACATTCCCCTACTAGAGTTAGAGATCACCCTCTATTTGAAAAAAAAACATAACAGAGTGACTTTTTAACCAGCAGATTTTTTTTAATACCTATTTACGGTAACTAAATGGGTTGGTCGCATACATGTTTGAATAGAGCAATTGATGTCAAACTTTTCCCATCCAAAAATACAGTACCGATAATTTTCTTATTCTCTACGAGCTTCATACGAGAACTCATGTAACCAAGCGTTAAATTTAGCCTCCTTTTGATCTTTTAAAATCCATATAATTATTCCGACTTTCCCCAATGTAAATTAGGATGAAAATTCAAAAGAGCACTTAGTTTTAAACCGGAATCAGGCTACTTCAAGTATTAATTGCTTTTCGAGGCTCATTGTGATTCAGGTCGGTGCGAGAGAGATGCAAATGGTGCAAAACTTTCAAACTGCTCCACTTTTCTAACGGGAATGCGAAAAGTTTCATGAAAAACAAACGCTAGTAGAATAGAAAAGCCATTGAGGGTACACAATAACTATTTTTGTTTGGCAACGTTCATCACGCTCGGTGGAACGAATCTTGTGTCGTTGTTTTGAATGTCGTTAGTCATACAGGTATCGATACAAAAATTGTATACTGAAATAATAAACTGCCAATGGCAAATTGCATTAACAATCCACATCCAGCGAATAAAGAGATAATTAGCAAAATGCAACGTGCTCGTGGAAATTGGTTTTGTGCACGTCAGCTGTTCGTGCGAACGGGCTAATGAGAACGTAAATATTTCATGTTGGACCGCGATACGTATATTATTGATAACGTAGCTCGGTGGTTACAGAGCGGAATTGTTCGATACAGAAGGGTTACTCCAAAAGCGGCACGCATGACGTACGTAACTGCGTGTCTGCGTTTTAGTATCAAGCATCGTCAATCCGTGTGGCTTCTGGCTTAGAATGGACCACTCTATCTCTTCCTGTGGATGTCGTAAGAGGCGACTAAAGGAATAAGCACAAACATCTTGTAATGTGCTACAACAACATTCCCAAAGAGGGTTGACGCCAGGCAGGCGGCCGATCGTAAAACTATAGCCAAATCATTAACTGTTTTGGGTATTTCTTCTCCATTTTGCAAGGTCTTTGGCATCCTTGGTTGACCATTGACATGCATATTATATTTGGAGAAGAAAAAACGATAAAGCGCACCCCGGGTTTCGAAGCAGCGTACCTGAGGATGCGACTGGAAACGCGCTAAGATGAAGGAAGGAAGGATAAAGTCTAATTTGGTATGACATAGAAATAGGACGTCCCTATCGGACGACTATCACCCCCCTGAACTCGAATTTGTACGCTGGCGAGATGCCTCACCAGGCTATATAGGTAAGTAAAGGTTAATAAAAGATAGCGACTTCGCTATAGTTATGTCGAACAGCTAATACCTATAATAAAACATATTCTAATTTAGATTTGTTTCAGCTTTCCAAATACCGACTCAAAACTAAAATTGTTAAAATACTTAGTTTATAACTTGGATGACAGTACTTACTTTACTCGGTAATGCATGTACCAGTATACCTTACTTACCTACTTAACATTAGTCATGTAATCTTGTTTTGTAATGCTATCTTTTTGGCCTATTTTGTACATTTTTTACCGACTGCAAAAAAAGGAGGTTATCAATTCGTCGGAATCTTTTATGTTTTTTTATGTATATTCCCTGATTACTCGACGACCGATTTAAACAATTCTTTATTTGTTTGAAAGGGTATACTTTCCAGGTGGTCCCATAGACATTTTATCAAAATTTATTAATTAGTATGCAATGACCTTCCATGGAAGGTCATTGGTAGTATGGTTTATTTATTTATTTTTTATTTTATTTATTTTACTTTATTTGGGAAACAAACAGTTACATAAACAATATTACCAAAACATAAATAAAATACCTAAACCAATAAAGTTTCCTCTGATTACTACTACAGAAATATCGAACAGACAATGTTAAAAAATTAAAAGAAGTGTAAAAAACAAAATTTCGATCGAAAGATACCTACACAATAACAATTGTAACACAAATAAGTATTAATAGGTAGTGTAGCTATAACAATTACTTCACGTGCTAGCAACCAACGACCTAATTCCCTTTTAGTATGAACCAATAGATGATACAAATATGTCAAGGTCATTAAATTGACAATTATAATTATGACAAGCACGATATATAAATGTATTTTTTGTATAATTGGTTTTAAGTGCTGGTTCAAAAAACAATTTCTTATTCCTTGAGTGTAGACGATGGCATCTCAAACCTATATTACTAAGTAGGTAAGCAGAATCTAAATAGTTATGTAAAAGCTTATAAAGAAAAATTTGTTCTTTTTCCATGCGACGAACAGACAAAGAAGGCAGAGGACTTAATTTATTCTGAGGACAATGATTTTCATAGAATTGCAAATGTTCGATGAACTTATTTTGTACTTTATTTAACATATCTATATATATATATTATATTGAGGATTCCAAATAGTTGATGCATATTCTAAACTTGAACGAACAAACGAATTATATAAAAGAATACGCGTGGAATTATATTTAAAATCTTTTCCTGTTCTGAGAACAAATCCTAACATTTTGTAAGCTTTAGATGCAATTTTATTGATGTGTGTATTAAAAGTAAGTTCACTATCCATATATACACCTAAATCACGTATCTCAGATACTCGTTGTATTGGGGTATTACCAAAATGATAAGGATATTTTATAGTTTTAAATTTCCGTGAAAATGACATGACATTACACTTAGCAATATTTAATTGAAGCAAATTATTTCTACAGTAATGTATTAGGCCATCAAGATCATTCTGCAACAATAAACAGTCTTCTGGTGATTTAATAACTTTAAAGACTTTCATGTCATCCGCAAACAGAAGTATATTAGAATTTTTAAAAACGGAGCCAATATCATTTATAAATAAATTGAATAATAATGGCTCAACATGGGAACCCTGTGGAACACCAGAAGTTACAGGAACAAATGATGAACAATAGCCCTTCATAGCTACAGCTTGACTGCGATCACGAAGATAAGATTCAAACCACCGCAGAAGGTCACCATGTATACCACAGTCTTCGAGTTTATTAATCATAATCGAATGTGGAATCTTATCAAATGCTTTTGAATAGTCTGTGTACGCAACGTCAACTTGATAACCATCGTGCATTGCTGTACAAATACGATGAACAAATTCACACAAATTGGTTTCGGTATTTTTATTTGTGGTGAAGCCATGCTGTTCGTCAATAAGACTAGGCTTCAAAATAGGAAATATCTGATCATAAACAATCTTTTCCAACAGCATTGGTAAAGTGTTTAACTTGGAAATACCTCTATAGCTACACACATCATGTTTATTACCAGATTTAAATACAGGTGTGATAAATGACCGTTTCCAAACCAATGGCATAGTTCCAGACCTTAAAGATTTATCGAACAAGACATATACAGGGAATGCAAGACTTTTACTACAAGATTTAAAAAATATAGGAGGAATTTTATCTGGTCCGCAACCCTTATGAATATTTAGATTTCTTAAATATTTTTCAACCATATAGGAAGACAATTGAATGGAACTAATTGATGTGTCATGAAATTGATTCCGTTCATTATCCAGAGTACTTTGGCAAGGAACGTGAGTTTCAAAAACTGAGCTAAAATAACTGTTAAACATTAAACATATTTCATTTCCGTCTGACGAACATTTTGAGTTATATTGCATAGTAGTAGTTTATAAACGAAAATAACTGAAAAATATATCGTTTAAGTATACAATTGTTGCATATTTAGCTATTCTGTGGCTGTCACTTCACTGGTATTGAAGTCGGTTTTATCAATAAATGAAAAATAAAATCAAATATTGCGAAAAGAAATTGAAAGTAAATTTAACATGGCACCGCATAATACAGATAAAAAAGTCGGTTTTGCCACCATTCAAAGTCTACTAATTTAATTGTTCACCTATATTAGCTAGAGTTTTCTTTTAGTCCCTAAATAGTTTCACCATGAAAATGATTATTTAGACAGATTTTATAATGTCATGGGACCTGACCTAAATAGAATAAGGGTTAGCCTAGTTGATAATTTTCTTTCCTTTATGGCGATCGCCAACCTTTCCAGTGTGTTGATTATGGGCAAATCCTCCCTCTCCTAAGAGGTCCTTAGTCCAGTGAACTGATATTAGCTGTTTAGGCACGTAGTGGACCATTTTTCTAGATGAGGTAAGAACACCTTTATTTTGCTTTTCTTTTTGAGACTGTTCCCAAAGAACATGATGAGCGAAATAGGTAGTAAAGAAACAGGTTGACCATTCAATATCCGAGATTCTATGAAAAACAAACATGTTTTATCATTTTAAGCGGTATAAGTATGTGCCTTGAGGAAAGATGTTCAGCGTTACGAACTGAATCTACACTTAACATATTTAAAGCTGGTATATTTATTTTGTTAGAATAATATGGAGGCCTTTGCTCAGTTCTGGGAAATGCCACAGGAAAAAAAAAATTTCGTCTGATATAAAATTAGGTATTGCACAAAGTATTCTCCCATTTCAACAAAACACAATTAACGCTAAACAAATCAAACAAATGTTGAGAAAAAAAAGTGACTTGAAAAATAAACTCATTTTTTCAACATTGTATTTAAATAAGTACCTGTGAGGCCACAAAGCCGCCACAATGTTTCAAGGAAAGCCTTTTTTCGTCCCCCAACGGTTTATCGCATTATTAAAATAAATATTTTAAATAACGAGCTGTGAGATTGAGGTTTGTTATGATGGCGTTTTGCGGGATTCGTTTGTCGCGCGTCAAAATTGTTTTTGTTTCATGGGGGATTAAATAGAGTAACAGTTTTGCACCCTAGGTGTGCTCAGGGTCTTTCTGTGCGACATAAATTATGTATCCATGCATTTTGCTTGCAATTTGTTTTAGAAAGTTGCTTTATAGGGATTTTTTTTCTATAGCTTCATGGCTTATGTAACTTTTTTCTTTTTATAATGGTGACTGCAGATAATGAGGAATCCTTAAATCATTATTTTATAGCTTTATAAACTTCTAAACCTCTTTATAACGTTACTTCGAGCATTGTCAAGTTTTCAAAAACTTTGACAATGTAGGTATATTAGATATTATAACGTGATGTTTTGACATTTGTATTTAGGTTTCAACTGTTACGAGTATAACCATAAAACATTTCTAGTTCTGCAAGTACAATGATCAAGAGTAACAAACATCTATTTACAAGCTTTTATAACGACGACCTCCGTGGCGTAATGGTTAACACGCTAGACCGCTAATCCGGAGGTTCTGGGTTCGATCCCCAACCAGGGCAAGTTGGAAAATGTTTGGAAAATATAGTATCATTACGTTAGTATTCCATAACACAAGTTTAAAACTTACTTTGGGGCTAGCTTAATCAGTGTGATTTGTCCCTATATATTTATAAGCTTTTATTTAGTTTCATTTCACCTGTGCCGTTGTCTGTGTGTCCGAAATCAAATCTTGCAAGCTAAATAGACTTACTGCCATTATTCGATTGAGCTGAAATTTCACATACTTACCTCTATGTAAGTTGGGTAACAATGCAATATTATGGTACCAATGACCAGATCTCATGATGTAGTCGGAAGGTGACCACGGTGTCTCTGTGATAAAACAACATAATGATGAAAACTGTAACGATAGATTCAAGTTAATAACTAACTATTTAATAACTAAAATAATAAATAATAAATAACTCCACTGAGTTCGGTATCAATTCACAGATCAATTGATTCATCTTGAGAAGCGAGGAACGATAAATATATGATGTACATTACAATGCAAACTTCCACCGGAAACTGGTTTGAACGAGATCTAGGAAGTAGTTTTTTTTTAATACGTCATAAACCTTAAACCGCAATTTACCTATAGAACTTTTATATTATGTTACTTGCTGCTACGGAACCCTTCATGGGCGAGTCCGACTCGCACTTGGCCGCTGTTTTTAAATGCTAGGTGTATACAAGTCAAATCTGCGAATAAAGTTTTTATGCAGATAATGAAATAATTATTTAACTTATTCGGTTTGTTGAGTGAGCTGGAGGGTGGCCATAGGAAGTTAGTAATAAAACAATTAAACCTTTGTTACATTAGTAACTGGTCTTAGATATATCCAGGACCTAATAATGAAACTAGAACGCACAATAAACATCTATATTTTTTTAATTTTTAAAAGGAATCTTACTTTATAAATAATGGCCAGCGATCGTTCAGATCGGCAACCTGCTAGGTGTAGGTGCTACAAAATATTCGTTTCCACGTAAATTTACCTTGTGATATATTTAAAAATGATATCCGTAACTTAGTTTTGTTGATTGTATGTATGTATGCCATGGAATAGGGTAGATAAGTCAATGAGCAAATGCCTTGTGCATTGAAAGAATCGTCTATAAAAATGCAAAAGTTCAACGATTTATACTTGAAAAAAAAGAATATATACTATTTTAGGTATTTCAGTATTGGTACCTACATAAATCTTGCTAATTTAATATGGTAGTAAAAATGGAGAATATCCTCGTACCGATATATTTCATAATACATATTTTATATCTTTAAATAATATAATGTAGCGCTCTGGAACGGCTTCGATGTTTTTTTGTATCTTTCCTTCCCTAAATACCTATTAAATCCCTTTAAAGAGTATTTATTTCAAGATTTCGGTAGGTAAATATTTTTCTTTCTTCTGAAGTAGATCCATACAAATATTTCGTCAAATTTTTAGCACCCTCGCTTCTCCCTATTTTCTTATCGCCTTATTAAAATAAATATTCCTGGAACCGCGATATTGTGCTCATCGCTAACTCCAAGGAAAATTTTCTGTCGACAACACTAAATTGCGTTGCTAGGGGGAAATGACAGGCGTTACCATTGTTTCGGAAAATATTTGATGAAAATACATAGTCAATCGATCTAAAATTATTTAGAAATTTTAACAATTTTGGCCCAGTCGAAAAAATTACAGGCGTTACCACTGTTTCGGAAAATATTTGATAAAAATAAATAGTCAATCGACGTATAAAATAATTAGGAGATTTTATGAATTTTGGAGCAGTCAAAAAAGGCAAAACAGACTGAAATTTTTTTTTTAGTGTATATGTTTATATCAACATAATGTACCTAAAAGCATTAAAAAGACCAAATTTATATTACATTTTGACCAGTTTATCGCTCTTTTGTATAAAAAGTCATTTTTTACAATTTGAGCCACTTCCCGGTTTCTGATTGAGATGAAATTTTGTATGCTAATTTAAATTAGATGACAAATACAATATTATTATGACAAGAAGCTGATCTGATGATGGAGCCGGAAGTTGGCTATGATAGGAACCCTGTAATTAAACGAAACAACCCCATTGATTTTGGGCTTATTACATTTGTCTTGACCAATTTATAGGCCTCACAATAAAAAATAGAAATAATTTTTGTTTTTTAAATATTTCTTCTTTTTAGGTTTCTGTACCCAAAGGGTGCAAACGGGACCCTATTACTGAGACTCCGCTGTCTGTCCGTCTGTCCGTCTGTCACAGGGCTCTATCTCTTGAACCGTAATAGCTAGACACTTGAAATTTTCACCGATGATGTATTACTGTGGCCGCTACAACAAAAAATACTAAAAAAAAATAAAAAAAAAATTAAAGGGGGTCGTCATACAAGAAACGTGTTTTTTCCAGCGTTTTTAACTCGATCTTTATAATGACATTAACTAGATACTTGAAATTTTCACCGATTATGTATTACTATGACCACTATAACAACAAATACTAAAAATAAGATAAAGTTAAAAATGAAAGGGGGTTGTCATACAAGAAACGTGTTTCTTCAGCGTTTTTAAACAGTGGTACGGAACCCTTCATGTACGAGTCCGACTCGCACTTGCCCGTTTATTTATGTTGTTAAATGACCTGGGTAAAGTTTTTATAACTGTAAAGGACCTGTTCAAACTATTTACTCAGCACGCTTATTTTGCAGCGGTAATACAGGCCGAATAGTAATGAATTTTGGTAACTTGATGTTCTATCGATTATATCTATTTGTAGGGCCCAGTCAAACGAGAGTAATTTTTTAATTTGTGAGTTGCTGAAAATGACTTACGCGATTTCTGTTCTTACAAAGTCACAACAAATTTTCTGTCACCGTGTGATACAACCTTTCATGTGAATCGAATGCAGCAGGAGTTAAGCAACTCATTTTCTGAAACTCTCATCTCAAAACATTACGCTCTTTTACCATACGTTGGTAAATTATATAACGCCTAACAAAATACCTAAAAAGAAACTATTTTAAGGGTAGATTCAGTACATGGTTTTGAAAAACTTTCCCCAGCATACATATATCGAAATGTGATTTTTTATTTTCCATAGAAATTCAGATCAGCTGCTCGGTCAACTTGTATGGGCCAAATGTTATTTTTCATATTTCGATATATGTTCATTGGGGAAAGTTGTTCAGTATCATAAACTGAATTCAGCTTTAATATCGTTTCAATATATTTTTTACACCCTATATATTATCCAATATCCTTCGAAAAAAGGACTAAAGGACTAAAAATTATGTCAAGATATCTGCCATACTTTTGCTAAGTCATAAAACGGTCCCATTAACATTTCCATTGCAAATTACTATAAATCCAGATCCTAATCATTGTTTGAAGTTGGTACATTTCGGGGCAATTGCCCATTTCCACGGAACGCCATTCGCTCGGTACACAATGAGATTGCTTGTTTAATTTTAACAATTACCATATTTTTCAGGTTAACATCTGCTGGTTTACCCTTTAAAGATTTTAATTATATTTTTTGACTTACGACATTGGCTTAGTGATTTTTTTTATACAGATAATTCGTTTTATTTTATATTTTTAAATTAAAATTATCTGATACATATTGCTTTTAACTTCTTATAAAGGACCATCTATGTTTGGTCATACCTGTCATATAATATAACCTATTCCTTGTCCGTGAATAAAGAACAACAGTAAAACAATTGATTTGTTATGTTTTGTGATACATGGGACATCATTTATTGGTGAGAAGACAGGTTTCCTATTTTCAGTTGGAAGTTTGAATGGGTACCTGGTACCTATTGTAGTATGAATGAATGAATGAATGAATAACTCTTTATTGCACCTAAAAAATAAATAAAAAATAAAAAATTAACAAAACACAAATATATATACATAGGTACAATGGGCGGTCTTATCGCTGACAGCGATCTCTTCCAGACAACCAGTGGATGGAGAGAAATGTAAGCACGTGAAAAAGAAACGGTGGCGCAAAGAAAACGATAAAATGAGATTAATAGTTACATAAATAAGGCTACTTTTAAATTAGCATATATCAATACACTACACGTATAGGTATTCTATAATATTATAGATATATGGTAGTACAATCTTAAATAAACAACGTGGCCTTCCATACCCGTAATAAATCAAACCACGGTCTATACTAGATCATTATATAGTATAATGAAATTAAAATAACAGCCAAATAAAAAAAAAATTCAATGCTTTCATACAAAAGTGTGCAGCCGCCCGGGCTATTTGTATGGGAATGTTAAAATGTTTTTTGGTTTTTTGACTGTTATTGTAATTTCATTATACTTCAGTGATCTAGTATAACCCGTGGTTCAATTTATTACGGGTATGTCCCTTCCTCGTTGTAAATCATAGACTAAACTTGCCCCAAAAATTTGGTTGGTGGGTAAAAAGTGACCTGTATAACCTGTTAAAAAAACTCAAGTTATCCAAATAGGTACGTACTTTTAATAATAAATTTTTACGCTCTTTGTACTTATATTAATAAATTTTTTGCTCTTTCCATAAACTAATTGACATAAAATAAACATACACTTCAATAACAATGAGAATTAACTCCATATTTACTAACAATTAAGCACAGGCCTGGACTAACAAGGAAGGCGTAATACAAACATTTAGGTGTGTTTCAAATAACATCCCCTAAGAAGCAGACAGCAGTAGTGTGAAGCTTAGAACGCTCAGCGCACGTGACAAATTGTACCAGTAATGAGAACCTCGCTTCCATGTGGGCTCAAAATAATGAGTGTCTAGAAGAAGTTCCAGTCAAACAGAACTTTCTAGACAAGAAAAATTATTTCTTCCTTCTCCTTTGAGATTGGTAATCCTTTGCGATTCTTCTTGCCTTCTCCTGTGGGAGAAAAATTAACAATTAAATTAGGGCGCATAGTTTCCCGTTGAGAGGTTAAGGGATAAGTGACTTCCAAATAAGCGTACAGCTTACACACGACACTAGTTTATTAAAACTACTTATACCTAGTCTAGGATCCTGGCAGTGCCCACGACAAGTCAAGTATACCAAGGCATACCGTTTGAGGCAGTTTGGACACCTTTGTAACAAACTTGTGGAATAAGCTAGAAGCCTAATTTTTTTCTGATTAAGAAAACGGTTTACTATACTACTGAGCTGAAATTCCAAATTTCACATTTCAAGTCTTACATCTAATATTTACGAACAAAAAACCGTTTTTTATCACACAATTAACCGTTTAAACGTGATTTAAAAAAAAAACTAATTTTGACTAGCACCTACATGCCCAAGGTCGAAAACTTGGATTTTTATTACGCCTAAAACTAATTTTGACTAACGCCTACATGCTCAAAGTCGAAAACTTGAATTTTTATATTCATACCTTAACAACGCTTTTACTCACCTTTTGCAAATCAAAGGCTTCCCATTGACTTGACTTCATATAATCATATAGGTAGCTATATAATACATTTTAATGCTTTACTACATTTTTACGCGAACCCTTATTGCTCGCAAACGGGTGTTGCTTGCATTGTCTTGTTTTTCCGAGGTTTTACAGCATACAAGTCGTTAATGTACTCGCTACGTTTTATAGTTCTCGCTTATTGCAAGCTCTCCGTGTTTCCAACAAATCGTGTCTTACGTTTTTGTACCAAATTGTAACAACTTTTTGCGATAATAAATACTTAAGTAATTTAAGTGATAAACCTCCGTATTTAAAAATCTCAATTTTCTTTCTTTAAAGATTCTCACCTCAGAGTACTTTGATCATATAACAATCTTCTTCTTGCTATGCTAATGCCAGGCTGTGAAGCTCTGGAACGTCCTCCCCGTCAAAATAAATATAATATTAAGGACAAATAACACTGATTAAGCTAGCCCCCAAGTTAGTTTTTGAACTTGTGTTATGGGATATTAACTCAACGATACATATATAGATAAACACTCAAGACTCAAGAAAATTTGAAAAAGGCCATTTTCTAACTTGCCCTGGCTAGGGATTGAACTCAGAACCTCCGATTGGCGGACTGGCGTGTTGACCATTACACCATGAAGGTCGTCAAAATTCGTAAAGCCCATAGTCGACTTGCTTTTAAAAATGCAGTGCGTGGTTGCTATCTTCATGGACTGTGCAGAAGATAAATAAATAATATATATTTATGTAATTTGATTTGATACCATAGTACTTCTAGGATTCAAAGTCAAATAGGGACTTAACGTTATTGGTGTTAATTGGATAAGATTTAACTTGGCTAATATATTCGTAACACAATTAAATGATTTAGAAAACTTTATTCCGCGGTTATTTTTGATACCACTGTTCCTGTTTATTAAAAGATCTTAAGGCCGTACCTAAATTTTCCGGGGTCCAGTGCTGCCCCCATTTAAAATAAATCATTTCAAAGAAAACGGAGACATTTTTTAAAATTTTGCAACTACGAAGTCCTAGATAACCCTTTAAAGTATTTTATGAATTACTGTTTACAGTTTATAATGAGAACGTTAAGCTTTACTACGCACATTAGCCAAAAGTGGCTGTTTTTTGCAATTGTGCGTAGTAAAGCTTAACGTTCTCACTTTAAATTGTAAACAGTAGTTCATAGAATACTTTGAAGGGTTATCTAGGACTTGGTAGTTGCAAAATTTTAAATGATGTCTCCGTTTTCTTTGAAATGATTTATTTTAAATAGGGGCAGCACTGGACCCCGGAAAATTCAGGTACGGCCTTAATATTTTTTTTACATTATCCACCTAGTAACTTAAATAAAGTAAATATTTATCATAGAAAACCATAGTCGCCGTTTTTAAAATGTAAAAAATAATAAAAAAAATATAAAAAATATATACTTTTAAAAAAATATAAAAACTAACTTAAAATGTTAAATAACTATAAGACTTACATTTACGGGAAAGTATTATCAAAATCATCATGACGGTGTATCTACTTAATAACCAAGTGACCTACGAGTAAAAAACCCAGCTAAAACAGTGAACAAGTTCCAAAATAATTGTAGCAGAAACTAAAATAATAAATTGTTTCAAAAATTTTAATCTAGGGAGATTTCCCTGATGTATTGCATAGTTCCGCAGACTTAAAACAAAAATTTCAAGTGTCGTTGAAAAATTACTGTGGCCTCAGAGGATACTCGTAGAATTAGTCCCAACTTTTTGCGTATAACTTATACCGCGACGATAGTTGAATATTTTCGTATAAAAAAATTGCATTGGAAAGCAGCCAGGCACGTACTAGAGTTTTTATTTTACTAAAAATATTTTAAGCACGCCTAATAAAACAAATACATGAATGTTATAATGCTACAGACTGATAACTTGAAGAAATACACGGGCAAGTTCGAGTCGGACTCGTACATGAAGCGTTCCGTACCTCCGTACAATAAAACGCTGAAGAAACACGTTTATTGTATGACGACCCCCCATTAATTTTTAACTTTATCTAATTTTTAGTATTTGTTGTTACAGTGGCCACAGTAATACATAATCGGTCAAAATGTTAAGTATCTACTTAATGCCATTATAAAGATCGAGTTAAAAACGCTGAAAAAAGCACGTTTCTTGTATGACGCCCCCTTTAATTTTTAACTTTATCTTATTTTTAGTATTTTTTGTTATAGCTACTAAAGTAATACACAATCTGTAAAAATTTCAAGTATCTAGTTAAGGTCATTATAAAGATCTAGTTAAAAACGCTGAAAAGCACATTTTTTGTATGACGACCCCCTTTTATTTTCAACTTTTTTTATTTTTAGTATTTTTTGTTATAGCGGCCACAGTAATTCATAATCGCTGAAAATTTCATGTGTTTCAGTTCAAGAGATAGAGCCCTGTGACAGACGGACAGACGGACCGACAGCGGAGTCTCAGTAATAGGGTCCCGTTTGCACCCTTCGGGTACGGAACCCTAAAAAGTATATATGGAAAAAATTACAAAAAAAGTCACATATAACTTGAATATTATGTTATATTGAGACATTAAAATCTACAAAATAAAAATAAAAATCTAAAATGTCAAAACTTGTAAGCAAAGGGGGACATCGTTAGTCGTTGAGTTTTCTTTTGTCTCAAGGGCTGCAACGCTTGTTATACTCCCTTTTGTTGGTGACCCCGTCCGTGGCCTTCTTTTTACTTATTCATTGCGTGTTTTTTTCTCAGGTACAAAGAGTATGAAATATTTAGGCCACAATCTGCTGAGACAGGATCCTCCAACTTTGCCCTTGTATTGTTCAAAGATGTTTTATTGCCCGTCTTTCTTTTCTATGGAACGTTGGGTTTTTCGTAATTTCTTGAGAGGTCTTAAAAGATTACAATGTTGCAGTATAAAATTCAGGATATTAAATATTTTATGTCAGATTAAGTTATACAAATGGTGCATTTTAAAATAAGTAAAAACAATAAAATAGGAATGGGATGGCGAGTTCATAGTTTTGGGCAAACCTATAGGTATTTTTACAAATTGCAGGAAAATAATACGGTATGACAAAAAAATATAATTTAACATAATGTGAATATGTTGGCATTGTTGGTAATTAGTTACTTTGCGGAATAGAAAACCTTGTCACATTGCATATTAACTGTGTCTTCAAAGTCTGCCAAGAAGTAAATTACCACAACCACATCAAAAGCAAGAATTTCTGGACGAAGTTTGTGGCTAGGAGTTTTCATAAAACACCTGCATGACCCCGACCTATCTCAATTTAAGCGACTCAGTTTACGACCTTCTCAAAAAGAGGGCGCTAGAGGCAGCGCCGGTTGTAGCACGATCATTGCCCCTGGATCAGGCCTCGATACTTTTCTGCCATCATCTACTTTCTAAACTTATATCAAAAACAAGTTAATAAACTCTAATTGTGAAATAAATAAAAATACTTAGTGAATTTATCTTTTGTTTTTTTAAATAGAAGGTTTTTATTTTTGTATTTTTTACATTTGTCAGGTTTTTAACTTACTTCGAAAACGGTTATTAATTTGACAAGCATGCTTGTAATATTATTGGCATTGCAAAATATTCACAATGACAAATCTATTAGGCTTGAATCACGTCAAGCGGATTCCAGCGACGGGCGATCGTGTCGCGGGCTTCCGCGCGTGTCCAAGCGCGCGGGCTCTGTGGATACGAGACCGGATTAGGGAGGGTCAGCTAGTTCAATTTTAACGGCGTACATTTACAGTCGTGTCTATGGAGAATTTAATATATTACTACGTAGAAATATGTTTTAGAGTCGGTCTTCTGATGATAATTATTTGCTCTATAAATCTATACTAAACAAGCCCGAGCCGCTGTCAGTCAGTCGCACACGGGCGTCCGCCTAACGCAGTTTCAAGATTTCAAACAAATATATTATTTTATAGGTGTGCGTATGGATGAGTGCGATTCCAAATCTCTTTACGCGTTGGATCATTGGAAAACTTGTAATTTAAATACATATTTTTAATAATAAATATCTATAGTAATAGTTAAAAACATAAAATTAGGTTAGGCTTTACTAAAACTTAAAACTGACCTTTTTGGATCTAAAAAATTTCATGAAACCAATGTTATTAGATCTTGACACCCGGCCCGGAACTTCAGCATTATTACATTTGGCGTCCCTGGGCGCTCGCCAAAACGCGCCCTACCCTACTTCTACTATCTACGGGCGGAGGTAACGGGCGTCTTTGCTTAAAAATTCAATATGGCTAAACGTACTTTGGCGGCTGGATATATCACGTGGAAGCAATTGGAACACCTCTCCACCGAGCACTAAACGTTATTTATGGTAAGCCCTGCACTCACTGGATTGCCCACATAGAATTTCAAAGGATTTTAGGAAAGGGGTTAAATATATCTGTACGTTTAGTGAAAACTGAGTTAACTCGAGTAATATCGGTTTTAATATTCTTACATATTCTAAATCAGAAAAAAAATCAATTTTTCTGTCTTATTTTCATAGCCGGATTCGTGTAAAGTGATGTATGTATCGGTTTTTGCAAGTTCCCACAACTTTTTTTGTGTTTTTCAATACAATTGCATTTAAAACTAGTTGAACTAAACTATATTTTTGTTAGTGTAAATTGATATAAACAGAATCATAACACTTAAAAAGGACGGACGAAAAGGACGGGTACTCAGATTTGTGTTTAGTGATAAGTCTTTTTTTTTCGACATTATCATAATAAACCAGCATATTTCAAATGCTGTCAATGAAATTAACCTGTTTAATTTTGTGACTTTTTGCTGTATTATTAGAGATCTCATTTGTCTATGAAAACAGCAAAGGTATATCATTTAGCACTAAAGCAAAGCAGAATGTGTAAAATGTGATAATGTGACTTATATTAATTGGCACAAATAAAATATTGTTTTTTTGTGTCAAACGACATAAATCAATGTTTTCATTTTTTTATATTAAAAAAGAAGACAACGTCATATTTGTTTCAGTACTTTATGGAAATGGGTATCTATCAATAATAGAAAGCAAAAATTATAAAACTTCCATAGAAAATGAGTGGGAATTTTTTGAAACTTTAAACTTGATTATCTCAAAACTATGATTTTTGACTTAACGCCGTTTTCACTGAACATACAGATATGTTGAGGGATCGTTACTGTTTCGGCAATATTGTTGGTCAACGTTTTAAGAAACTCTTATGAATTAATGCAGTGAAAGATGAACTTTTGATATTATAATGTAATAGGACGTTATTTACCAGACTGCGGCAAAGCCGAAAAGGAGGGTTATGTGTTTGACCTGTATGTTTGTCCCTATAATTTTATGTTCCCTCGTAACTACTTAACTGTCAAACCGATTACATGGTTAGATTTGTCTTAACCTCTATAGTGGCATAGGCTATATTAAAATTATTGGAAACCAAAATAGCGGATTTTTGGCGCCAAATTGCGCGGCATAAAAAAAATCTTTCCAAACCTATCGAGTGAGGTTTTAAATTAAAGGATTTTATTCAAGGATTACAAAAATATATACAATTTATATGTTTAAACGAAATTTAAAATGAGAATTCCTAAAAATCAACATCGCTTCGCCAAGCGCATTCCTGGTTGCGTCTTACCAAAGCCACAGAAGACAGTAAGTGCCTAGGCATAGGTAAGTACTGCTGTTGTATCACGCAGTCGGGTTTCTTGTTTTTGTAATAATTACTTGTTTCTCGATAATGATTCAGAGGTTTTATTTATAATATATAGCTACTTATAGTCTATTTATAGAAGATTCGAGAAATTATGTAATGGGTAAAAAAGGATTGTAAATAATTCTTAAACATTCTATATGAACATATTAAAGCAACATAGGAATTATTATATAGAAGTTAAATAAATTCGATGAATCCACATATCTATTTTTCTCTATCTATTTAAACACATAGTAAGGTAAAAAATTAAAAATATATTGTTACAACGCTAATTGCGTAATAAAATATAACAATTCAATTAAAAAATAAGTATTTAATGAAATTACATTCCGTATTTATTTAATTAATTAATTTAATTGAAACTGCTTTTATGAATTGTTATTTTAAGCCTTGAAGTGTTTATCATTATTTAGATTTATTTTAATACTATTTTGTGTTGATTAATCATGTATTGTAGTCCCTTTTAATTATTTATAGTGATTTTGTGCACTTTTACCACACATGGAAATAATAAACAAATTGAATTGAATTCATTGTGTAGGCAATTGTGTATTAAATATGGGCGACTTAAAAGAGATTTTCAAGTCAAAAGAACTTTCAAGCAGCCCTTTGCTTTGATTTGTCTCTTTGTTCTCGTAATGAAGCACCATTTGTAGATGAGTATCTAGCATCTTGTATAATGCCGTCACTTAAATTATACCTCATTTTCATTTTTAAACCATTTGATTTGAAATTCGTGAAGTCGTACCGTTATATTCTGCGATAAGGACTAAAACGTCATTCTTGAGTTTGGTTCACTGAAGGTGTAAATTATATAAAGTACTTATTTTGAAAATAAAGCGGTATTTACGATATTTAAAATTTTAATAATATAAAATTAAAATATGCTAGTAGATGAATAAGAAAGAAAGAAAAGAAGGTATATTTTCTGGATATAGATTGAAATATCTTGAGGAAATAAATATACATACTAATATATATTATGTATATCATATATTATGTATATCATATATAGATATGTACCTATTTGAGATATACATCACAAATCCTATCACATTAAATATAAATATCGAATAAATAAGTTATTCGAATAATAACATGAACAAAATTTAGATTTTAATTTAGATTTTTGTTTAGTTTTAGTTAAATTTTTATTATGGAAAGTTGTTTTCTATCAATAACGTTTCTTGAACAAATTAATAACATATACAATAAAAAATAAGATACCGACGAACACCGAAAAACGAAAAAGTTTATTGTTTTAAAAAATATATATATTTAGAGGTATATACATTCGATTGAGAAGATAGCTACTGAACAGCTGTTTAAATCTTTGGAAATTTCAATATTTTTTTCACAAGAAAGCGGTCATTCTGCAGGTTTTTTTTCGCTACCAATAAATGCGTCACCTTTTTGCCACATGCTTTTTGACAAAATTAACACCAAATCTGTGATCAAATGCAAAAAAAATTGTTGACTATACAATTTTTAACCCCTAATTTACTCGTCGTTTTCTAAAGTGGAAAAAAGATGACGGTCGCGTTTATTAGGTTAGTGAGAAAAAACTGGAGTATGACCGAAAAAATAAAAATCGAATTAAAATGAATATTGCTTGATAATTATACCGATATATACCGAAATACCGTATCGAACCTTTTGTTTGCGAATCATATTATATGGCCTTTTTTAACCCATAAAAACAAAAGAAGTATCAAATAAATAAGAATTCGGTGCAATATTCGGTGCAACGCAAACGTGCCAACCAAACTGAAATATATACGAACATAACTCATGGTGAAAGATTTGAAGCAATTCTTCTAATGCATTTCTGGCATCGGTATTATCTTGATTAAACTTGTGCTGGCGTACTCGAGCCGAACATTTAGGAGATTTATCTCAACACATGTACCTATCACCTTAAAAATCGTGTTCCAACACTTCCATTACGGGGAACAAAAAGTCAAGGGTTGTTACACCCGCAGGTCATAAAAGTAGCAACATACAGAGGTGCTATTTAAGTTGTAACACGTGAATCTGGAATACGAGTAGTTGTACGCAGATTAGCCCATCTGTAGACTGATTCCCATCGAATTCTACAATCCGCTAGTTCCCAACATGTCAAATCAGACACTTTCTAAACGTCAAAACCACACATTTTCTATGAGATTTGTATGAAATATCGAACTGTGACGTCATAGTTTTTTGGAGTCAAATAGCGCCCTTAATATCCGTTTTTCTGCAATAATAAATCTGAAATCACGTTCAAAATGGATGTGATCAATGACAAGTGACATCATTTTGTGACGTTTTATTCTCATAACACTACCAAATAATTAATTTTTGACTCAGGAAACTACCCTATATAACGTGTAACAAAAAGGGGGTATCAACCCGAAAGGCAGTTAACGTACTAACCAATGTAAACAACTTTGACTATGGGACCATCCTGCAGCTCCATACATTTTGGCACAGTAGGTATTTAATTTTGTATGGAGCTGCAGATATTTTTTTTGCGATTTTTTGGATGGTCCCATAGTAAAAGTTGTTCACATTGAATAGTATGTTTACTCCCTTTCGGCTTGATACCCCCTTTTTGTTACACGTTTATTTTATTTTTTTAACTTCATTACAATACATGTAAATGGCGGACTTAAGGCCAGGGGCCTTTTCTACCAGTCAACCAACAAGTGATGCTGAGAGAGTAATCTTTTGGGGTTAGTACAACATAAACTAAAAGAAAACACGTTGTATTTTACCTTTTGGGTGTTTATCTATGTATGTATTTATAATAAAATATAGTAGCGTTGAGTTAGTATCACATAACACAAGTTTAAAATTATTTTGGTTCTAGCTCAATCAGTGTGATTTGTCCCTATATATATTTTTTATTTTTTTATACAATGTGTTTGGTTACCGGCTAGATGGAAGGTTATTGCCGGCTAGTCATAATTTAAGGACATGCTGTCACCATCCATACGAACAACTTTTACTAACAGAATAATAGCAACATCGCGAAAAAAAAATTCGCTGCTCCACAGTAAATTACATACTTACCGCACAAAAACGTATGGAGCAGTGAATTTTTTTTCTGCGTTTTTTCAATTAACCCCTTTGTAAAAGTTGTTTGTATCATCTCCTTAAATTATCGCTAGTCGGTAAACAATCACGTTGTATAGATCTATTGTATATTTTCGATAGCCTATGCCATTTAGTTTTAATTTTAAATTATTAGGGAACAAATTAACCAGTTGTAATGCAATCTTCAGTTTTGCATTTCAATGATGATACCCATATATTTCTTATATTTTATGTAATGTTCAAAAGTGAACATCATTGTTACTATTTAAGGATCCCTCTGAATAATAATCTGCTTAACCTACATGATAAAATACGTAGTGTGTTTTATAAAATGATAGATTTAATGTATATTTTAATTTACCTAATCTACAAACTAATTATACTTAACACAGCTTGTAGATTAGGTGAAAGTTAATCTAAAATAAACTCAATAAAAATATAAATTGCCGTGAAACTCATTTGAATACCACGATCTAAATTGAAATGGCTCTTTATCTCCACAAAGTCGCACCAATGATCAACTTTAACGTAACAGAACGTCGTAGTTTTAAATTGACAGGCCACAATAATTAAACAGTCCAGACGAGCAATTATCCGTCGCCTTTTTACCCTCTCGACTCTTTTATGCTCTTCAACAGGCGAAGACATAGTTTTAATTGGAGTCGTTTCGAAGCACGCAAAGAGTCTTTTAATTAAAATTTCAACTTTTGATATTTAAAAAGAATATGACGTGGGATTCTCCGCTATTGCTGTAACTTCCCCAGCAATATCCATTTTAAAATTCCTCTAAGCTGCATATTTTAAAGAATAATTTGAATGCTCTGCATATTTTTAAGTTAATAACAATTTATTATCAGGCGTTTAAGTTTGCAGCTCATTCCCCCGTCTGTTACCTTGGGTGGTCTTTTATTTTGCTTTATTAAAAGTTAAAGCACTTCAAGTCTTGTAAATTACCTACTTTTTGTTTGCACCGGCTTGGCTTTATTGAATGGTGTTGTTATTGTGGTTCTGTGCTACGAAAAGATTTTTCAAAGATTTACAAACTTTGTTAAAGTACCTTCCACATTAATTTATTATGCATAAGATTTCAATCATCATCTAATACAAAAGTACTTGTTGCGTTGCGAGTAATTGTCCTATGAACTTATTCGCCGGTTGACTGTAAGAGATTCCATAATGGGATAAGTCCGCCGTTGTCAATTTACTTTTTATGTTGTTTTTGTTTTTAATTATGTGTTTTCAAAGTACAATAAAGTTATTACAAACTAGCAGTCCACCCCGGCTTCGCCCGTGGTACACACATAGCCTATGTCACTCGGGGATAGTGTAGCTTTCCAACGGTGAAAGAATTTTTTAAATCGGCCCGGTACTTTTTGAGCCTATTCATTACAAACATACAAACATACAAAAATAGGTACAAATCTTTCCTCTTTATAATATTAGTGTAGAAGTATAGATAAACAAACTTGTCAAGAAAAAATTAACAGGGCTAATTTCTCATGTCATACAGTGTTGGTAAACCAACATGTAAATGTAAATAATCTATGGTTGTTAACTATGCATATGGCAACACTGCCAATATGTCCTTCTCTGTATAAAGTGCTAACTAATAGACGCGTGTGAAAGTTATCTGCATTCTTTAATTTTTACATCAGCCCCTACAAATTCCTACAGTCCGCTACAATAATCTCCCTGGGCATACCATCGACCATCGCCTAAAGGTGCATTTTCCCCCATACAGGTGAGCCTCCATTCTGTACGTTGGTACTTATATTAATTCTGTGAATTAGCTATACTAATGCATAATACAATTAAATAACAAATTTTGGTTTCAGTTAAACAACATTTCCTCGAAAAACGTTGTTAAGTGTGAAGTCACTTTGTCACTGAACAAAGCTGTGTACTGTGGTGACCCTCTTCCTTCGTACAAAATGTATTTATACGACGTAATAATTAAACAGGTCTGTTTATTAAGTGTCGCCATGGATAATTTAATTTATTTGCCACGGTTTGAGAAATACGTAGGCATAATTGAGAAAACATTTATTAAAATACTTAGATTTATTAATGTTTAGCGATATAATCTTTTTTTTTAGGACTAGGCCGACTTAAAATTAACTTAATTTTTTTTATACATAGATAATACAATAAATAGTGCTGTATGTTAATGGAATAAAGCTAAAAACTTGTAATCTTTAAAATTTTGCGATCCTCGATTAGGCTCTGTCTGTCTCAGGGACAAAGGCGAGAGAGTATACCTACTGTATCCTAAAAGTTTGGAATTTTTATTTTTATCAGAGTATTTATTTATTCATTTTAGAAAATTAATTTTAACCAGTACCTTAGGGCCTTTTTAGGGTTCTGTAGTAGGTCCGTCCCGTTTGCACCCTTTGGGGGTGCAAACCCTGTAACTGAGACTCCGCTGTCTGTCCGTCTGTCTGTCTCTCCGTCTGTCACAGGGCTCTATGTCTTGAACCGTAATAGCTAGACACTTGAAATTTTCATCGATAATGTATTACTGTGACCGCTATAACAACAAATACTAAAAATATCTAAGGGTCGTCATACAAGAAACGTGTTTTTTCAGCGTTTTAAAACATAGTACGGAGGTATGGAACCCTTCATGTACGAGTCCGACTTGCACTTGCCCGTTTATTTTTAATTTTACGTTAGAAATTATGTTTTTAGTGGCATATAAAGCAAAGGCAGGACTACTGGAAATTAATTTCTCAGTAGTACTAATTCTGTTTTTTTTAATAATAATGAAATCTAAGTATAGGCCTATATTGATATAATTGTAGCAACGAAAGAATTTATAGAACTAACATGCTAGGTTTTAAGAGCGAAGCCTATATTTTTACTCCACTCAATATACTCCACCAAGTTTTTCCAATTTTTATTCTCCATTCTCTCGCCCGACTAAATAATTGCTTACCGAGTAGTCCCGAGTTGGCAAAGTAACTCGAACGCCGATAAGAGTGACGTCGAGACCACGGGACTAAATACTTAGATAGTTTTACTACAATAATAAATCACGAACTTGTTGGAAAGTTGCGCGATCCCGACCGAAATGTCTTTTGAATTCAAAGGACTGTTTACCATGTGTACTTATATGTGCATAGTTACATATTGGACGTTGATGATTTTTTATCTTTATCGAATCCGCTAGTTTCCAACAAGTCAAATCAGAAACTTTTTTCTAAAACGTCAAAACAAACATTTTCTATGAGATTTTGTATGAAATATCGAATTGTGACGTCATAGATTTTTGAAGTCAAATAGCGCTCTTAATATCCGTTTTTCTGCAATAATAAATCTAAAACCTCGTTCAAAATGGATGTGATCAATGACAAGAGATATTATTTTGTGACGTTTTATTCTCTTAACAGTACCAAATAATTTATTATTGACCCAGGAAACTACGCAATTTGAAACAACAGCCCGCAATGTGCTATGTAGTAAGTATCTTATTTTTTACCCGACTACGGTGAAGCGAAAAGGAGGGTTATGTGATTCGTCGGTAAGTATGTATATGTCTTTATGTTTATTTGTACCCTCGTATCTTTAAAATTATACATGCTGAGTATGCATGATACCTTGACAAATGAGTATCGCTAAAATTGTCTTGACTGTACGCTGGTTATAGGCTTTATGACGTCACAGTAAATTTAATATATCAGCCGATAAAGTAATTAAATAAAAAATAAAATACATCATATCATAACGCATCAAATGAAAGGGCAAGCTCCTTAATTGTGCTTGCATTAACTGGATAAATGTACTTGTCAGAAATCTATCCATAGTCGGGTTTTAGTTTTTAAAACTATGTCTTGTACTTGTAATTTTCTGTAGCTTTTTCAATACCTGAACAAAACTTCTTTGAAATAGCAGGTGATGAAATGCGCAATAGGGTATTTCACTGTGTTTGTTTTTGGATAATATTATATACGAAACCACAAATAACACTTAAGGCAAATAAAAGTATTTTATGAACTACTGTTTACAGTTTATAATGAGAACACATTTGCGAAAAACGGCCACTTTTGGCAAATCATTGATTTAAAATGGGGGCAGCACTGGACCCCGGAAAATTCAGGTACGGCCTTAAGGCCGTACCTGAATTTTCCGGCCGTGCCGTCCGTGCTCCGTCCGTGCGCCGTCCGTCCGTGCCGTTCGCAAATGTGCGTAATAAAGCTAAACGTTCTCATTATAAACTGCAAACAGTAGTTCATAAAATACTTTGAAGGGTAATCTAGGACTTGTTAGTAGCAAAATTTTAAATGATGTCTCCATTTTCTTTGAAATTATTTATTCAAATTGGGGGGAAAATTTAGGTATAATATGAGTAGGTATACTTTCTAAATCCAAACATCGCTTTCCGACGAAATGTTTTGCCAAAGTAGGCAAGGCAAGTATAATTTAATTTCATTGGGGTCGAGTCGAGTCGGGTTGATTATAAATTTAATTTATGTAGGTCTGACGTCATACGTAGCACTTGGTATGCTCACAGCGTGCGATTTATCGACGATTCTTTGACGAGGAGAGGGTGCTGTGGTTTCCAGGTTCGGAAGAATATTGAGGACGAGCTATTCTACGTACGAGTAAAATATATGATAATTTCTCAATTTTTCACGTCAGAATGTAAATGATATTTTTTGTGTTAAATACTGGTTTATGTGTTTTATTGCGCCGACAATATGGATGTGGGTGGAATGGGTCCGAACAATTGTATTTTACTCAAATTAAATAATGTAATAAGAAATAGTGAAAAAATACCACATATAATTATATATGGTATTTTTTCACCATTTCTTATTTCATTATTTAATTTGAGTACTTTAGTACATAGCATTTTGAAAAACACTATAAAAAAATTGTATTTTCTTTAGTCCGTCAGTTAGATTATCTAAAAATAATGGACCTAAGTATATTTTTCAGTTTATCAAAGTAGTGAAAATTCACAAAATCGCGTCGAAGTTTCGGAGTGAGGGTGATTGACGTCACCATCAAGTGAAAATAGTACTTGATCAAGACGTCATGCGGAATTCAAATGCGCTATATCTTTATTATTATTTCCTAATCAGAAAAAGAAAAAATACATATACAATATTTTATGATATTCTACCTCATCAGGTCTTTTTTTCCACTGCAGGAGCATGACCCTTTGTACTACCAGAGCCAGATATTAGCCAGAGCCGTCAGAGGATTTAGGCTACACTCTCTACGCTGGCCAGACGGGTTGGAGAGGTCTTATTGGTATTTATAAGGTTTGTTTAGCTTGTTTTTCCTAAGTCGTTTTCTGCGACATCTACAAGAAGACTTGGAGTGGTCCTATTCTACTCTGCCAGGAACCACACGGCTAACTGAAATCCACACGGCAACCTGGGAACCACACGGCTAAATTACGTGTCTAATGGCACTTTTCATCATAATTGCAAGAAAATAATGAAAAACTATTAATAAATTTTCAATTTGCAAGTACCGCAACAAAGATTTCAACATTTTCAACAAAAAAATTTGGTGCGCCAAGCCATTCTTCTTTTGATGGCTTGGCGCTCTTGGCGCATTCAGCTATCGTGGAGGCCAGTGCACTTGTTTCAAAATAAATCCAAATTCATGCGTATTATAGAAACCTTGGTGGCCTCGTTTGATTTTCAAATTTACTTAAGGTTGTAAATCGAATTTATAACCCGGTTTGAGTTAAATACAAACGCCATTCAGAACTTGAATGATGAAAAAATTTTAAACGGATGTTTAAAGCTGAACAGATTGCATTTATGTAGACTACAGGCCGCTGGGAAAACCTTTTAACCTCATGAGCATTCACTTAATGTTATTTTAATATTAACCTTGTTAAAACAAGCCCCGGTGATAGTGCTAACGCTGAAATTTAATATTTTAATGCACGACTTTTTAAAGGAAACTTTATATCATCCTTCGCCACTTTAACAACCTTTTTATTTGTGTTTCTCATATTTTTGACTGATATTTTTTTATGTACATAGTTCTTTAAATTTCAATGTAAATTAACAGCCAACCTTTTCCTGTTCTTCTTCTTCATCTTACCATGTTTCCAGTTGTATCCTCAGCTCTGCTGCTTCCCGCTTTTTCTTCTTCAAATACATAAATGTCAATGGTCACTTAATTTTGTGCTTATTTCTTTACCGATTATGTATTACTGTGGCCGCTATAACAACAAATACTAAAAATAAAAAATAGTTAAAATTTAAAGGGGGTCATACAAAAAACGTGTTTTTTCTGCGTTTTTAACTATATTTTTATAATGGCACTAACTAGATACTTGAAATTTTCTCAGATTATGTATTACTATGGCCACTAATAACAACAAGTACTAGAAATAAAAAAAGTTAAAAATTAAAGGTGGTCGTCATACAAAAAACGTATATTTTTCAGCGTTTTTAACTCGATCTTTATAATGGCACTAACTAGATACTTGAAATTTAACCAATTGTGTATTACTGTGACTACTATAATAACAAATACTAAAAATAAGATAAAGTTAAAAATAAAAGGGGGTCGTCATACAAGAAACGTGTTTCTTCAGCGTTTTAAAACATTGTACGGTGGTACGGAACCCTTGATGTACGAGTCCGGCTCGCACTTGACCGGTTTTTTTTTAGTATTTACTACAGGAGCATGACCCTCTCTGTACTACCAGAGCCATAAGTAAGTTACAGCAGTTAGGGGATTAAGGAAGATACTATAATTTATAATAAATACATTATGTCGATTAACACCCAAAACTGTTTGAAAAAGGTCAATTTCCAATTTCAAGCTCGGGCTGGAGATCGAACCCAGAACATCTGTTGTGAGTGCTAGCGTATTAATTTATACGCCGCGGATGTCGTCAAATTAAGATAATGTTAATTATTTTATTTTTATTGCAACCAAAGAGTTCTATCATCAAAAGTCTTCACAAAGATACAGACATCGACAAGATAACCTGGTTTCGAGCTTGATGATCACATTTTACCAGAAGTACTGTTTTTTTTGTATTCTTGATAAAAAAATAGTCTTGATAAATAATGCTTCAGTTTTATTGAACTCCCCCAAGAAAAAAATTATCGCAAAGAAAAACCTAAAATCAATTCATTTTGACAACCTCAATAGCGGTAAGGGCCATTATCACCAGTCCTAATTTACATGATTTTTTAGCATAGACGCAGAATGTCTTACTTGTATAATGTACAATTCGCTAATTAAATCATAAATTTGTTCCTCAAATTCGCAAAATGTCAAGTTCAGTCAAATCTAATCTTGTAGTTCCATTCGTCTTAGTAAGCTACATAGCTATTAGCATAGAACTAAAATTTTTATTTGAACTAACAATTAATTTCAATATCAATTTTTTTTTATATTTTTGAGTTTTCCGAAGTCTATTACATCCAACAAGCAAGCGGTGTTAACCACTCTAGATCGCTCTCCATGAGTAAATCAATGTGACATTCCGTTCCGTTTTCGTCGGTGCGTGTGTCACCACGCTTAATGTTTTGATAACACTGGCAGCATGACATCTTTGTCTGTTGTCTGTTGGGGAAACCTTAAAAGCCGGCTGAAACTGTTGTTGTAATTGTAAGTGGATCGTCATTCGGCAAAAAGCAACCAGCTACAGACATAAATACCCTGCGTAATAAAATTAGACTTAATGTATCGAACATTCTGTGTTTCAATCAATTGCTCTTCACTTGTCACAAATCGGGCAAAGACAGAACTTCCTGCGTATCGGACATTTTGCGCCTGATATGAGAACCGATTTTTCCTTAGAACTTGACAATTTTCTCTAAACAAAAGCAGTCTGTTTTCGAAGCGGCTTTTCATTTAGCGCCGAGAGCTTAACAGCTATTGACTCTGGCAACTATTACGACGGTCTATAACGTCCAAAACAAATTGTTTTGTTGATGGCTTTTCAAATGAAGAATGTTTTAGATTTCACGGTTTTCAATTTAAGTTATGAACAGTGAAAGTATAATTTGAGGTAAATCCATTCTTTACTGAATAACATTTTGGTGGAAATTCAAATGAGTTCACGAAAAACCAGACATTCAAATAGATAAAGATTTTACATTACAATAATATTATGTAAAAAATAACAGTGTTAGGGTAGCTACACACTTATCTGGGCTGGCACTAATCGGCATAGCTGGGCGGTGAAATCGAATATATGTAGATAAATGTTCGGGGGAAAAGCCGATATAACTTCTTCGGGTCGGCTTTGTTGTTCGACAAATACTGCCGAACCGATAATGCTGCCCTGAATAAGTGTGTAGCAACCTTAATATCGCTTATTAGGATCAGGTGACATGAAAGCTGTCACTCAGGAGATTGTTTCTATGTTACTTAACAATCATCAGAATTACAAGAATATTGAAAAAATATTGATAAAGTTATATGTACCTACGCATTTTCCACATATATTTTCATGTCTTCTTTTGTTTTACGAGGTAGGCACAGTCAGCAGTTGCTAGTCGTAAAGTTACTGTAATTTAATATTATTTATTTATAGTACAATTTACATAATAGTATATAAGGTGCTCAAAATATGCTTTTTGATTAACTGTCAGTTTATCTTGTTATTGTATTTCGTATTATTATATTTTTAATACAAAGTATTTTCTAAACGTTTTTTATACAAATGTAACAAAATAAATTTTGCAACGCCAAAAGATATACCCAGTTGTCAAGTCACAAAAAAATCATGAAAAATAAACAAAAACATGAATTCGCAATTACGCAAACAAAACCTTTTGGCCGTCATGTAAGCATAAAGAAAGTACACGTTTGCTTTACGACCACCCTTATCTATTTGGGCCCTAACTTTGTTGGTCGTATGGGGGTTTGCGAATGAGAACGCTTATCTCAATATTAGCTGTTGTTTATCCATACGTCTGTCCTTTCTACCACAAGTGAAAATTGTTAGAATGTAATGTTTGTCGACTGGGGATTGTATCATTTTGTTTGGCCATATCATAACATTGACAGTCAAACTAGTGTTATTATTCGATAAAACATGCAAATATCTTAATAAAACACGCGAACACACTTGTACCAAAATGTATTGTAAAAAAAAACAAACATAACTAAAATATTCATATACCTTCAGGGTCTAACGAAATACAGGTACCCTTCAAGTTGAGCGATCAGCTGATCGGAGTTTGCTAACCAAGCCAAAAACAAGCCAAACAATATTTTCCATGATTTATATTACATCTAACAAAATATACTGAAACTATTTTAAGGATGAACTTAGTCCACGCTATTGAACAATTTTCCCCAAGGAACATACATCGAAACATAAAATAGTAGATTGTGCTACAAGGCGTAAAGGTAATAGTTTAAAGGCGAGGGCGCTACTTTTAATCCAGAGCGAAACGAAGTATTAGTACATGTAGAATCACGAGCGTAGCGAGGGATTATACGTTGGAATCCTGAGTGAAGCGAGGGATTCAAGTATATCGCCCGAGATAAAACTATTACCGTACACCGTGTAGTTCATTCTTTTTTTCATCTCCATCTATGAGAAAAATTTGCAAAAATATACCTTTAACGGAAGTAGAATACCTACATATACCTAATCAGAGTTTAACAGTCAGTTATTAACCTTTATTTTGGCGTTTTCACTGAATAACTACGAATATATTTTTAGGACCCTACATCTAATACATGTTTCAGTCATTAGAATCATTTTATTACTTTTTCCTTGTGCGTAATTCTTTATGTATTTAAATATGTATGTTATACGTAAACTTCATACTTATTTATTATTATTATTATTTACTATCGGTCTTAACAAAAAAATATTTTTTTATATTTAAAATAGTAAAAGTAATAATAACCTAATAGTTCTATAATGAAAAACCTCCTAGTTTTTAATAATTTATTATTTTGAAGCAAGAGAACCGAAAAATTTTGACCGGTGTTGTATTCCAATTTTAAAAAATTACGACACCGTTGCCTATATTTTATTATTTTAAAACTACATTCTTCTTTATTATGCTGACTGCCAATATTATTTTTGATTCTACATTCGTGTTCAGTTTTCAAATGCGTTTTAACGCCTAGAGAATTAATTTTTTACTTTTAAGTGTCTAGAAAATTACCAGTGACTTTAGCCCCAAATATTTGGGATGAAAACATCGTGTTTCGAATAGATGAGATGTGATATGAATGTTCCATACTAACTTGGATCAACTGATCGCTCAACTTTTATGGAAGACCAAATATTATTTTTCATATAAGTATATGTTCCTTGGGGAACGTTTTTAGTATCGTGGACTGAATGTTCTCTTAAAATAGTTTCGCTCAGCATGGCACTGGCGACAGCATTTATCAAGCGCTATCATATATCACTATCTCACTCTACGGTATAATAACGAGCGGGATGGCGCTAGTCCGACGTGCTATACAGGATTACTTCTAAAACACCGGCGTAAAAAGTAACCCTGTATTTTATCTGGGTTTGAATAGTATTTTTAATAAATATTAAAAATACTATTCAAACCCCGAAATATTTTTCGACAAAGACAACTTTCTGATTTCCTCTACCTACGTTTGTGTTTTTACATTCAACGGACGTAGTCATATCTTTGAAACGCGTCCGGTCTTCGGACCGCACGGCGGTCATGCATACAAACGCTGGCAATGTGTATTTGGAAGTTACTACCCAACTTCTTTTGAAGCACAACTCACATTTACCGGGAACATGTAGCAAGGAAATTATATAGAAATGTATACAAATTTATATTCTGCAACAATTTAGAAATATAATATTACACGAATATAGAAATGAAATATAGAAATGAAATATAGAACGAAACATGCTAAATAAAATAATTTTGTGACTCTCTGTATAACCCCAAGGTTGACTGGTAGACAACGCTTTTAGCGTTAAGTTCGCCTATTGTTCTGTACAATTTGTATTTGATGGACAATAAAGATTAAATAAATAAAAAAAAATTGTTGCAAAGCAGATTGTCACGTCTTTATCCCTAAACAGATAGAGCCCATTTGCGAGATGGTGGAAAAGGAATCAAAATAGTGATGGGTTGCCAGCCGCATCGCTTTTTAATATAATTCGGTTATTCCCTCAATCGGCCTATACGATATGCACGGGAAGGGTATGTTAAAAGTTATTTTCTCTTACATTAGCATTGAAAAATTTTACAAGCTTTTATTTAGTTTCTGTTGTCTGTGTTTGTAATCAAATCCTGAAAGCTTAATTAGACCCCCTTCCCATCCCATTATTGGATTGAGTTGAAACTTTACATACTTATGTAAGTTGGGTAACAATGCAATATTATGGGGTTCTATCTATCTGGCAGAATCTCGATGCTCCGAATGGACCTTCACTTGCCACGATCTTGACAGACCTCTTTCACTTCATCTACACTTATCAACCTCTTCATACATGCCCTTCGGTTACGTGTACTTCTTACCTCTCCCTTTTTCAGAACGTCTACAATCTGATCGCAGAAAGTTCGCATGACCTTTTAAGAAAACTATAATCGTTAAAATCTATACTATTGTTGGTCAACATAAAAAATAGCATTCCGGGTTTACTCGGTTAGGCTAAAAATATAGGTTAGGTTATGTTGGAACTGCGACAACCCCACGGTAGATAGCCTTTTCATACTATGATATTTTTTATTATCATTATAGTATTATCGTCGTTATGTCCGCTACAAAATAATTGTATTCCACCAATTATCTGTGCTAGAAGAAAATTCTATCTTAGAAAAGATTTAGCATTGAAATAAAAATAAATAAATATAAATATATAGGGACAAAATCACACAGATTGAGCTAGCCCCAAAGTAAGTTCGAGACTTGTGGTATGGAATACTAACTATACATATGAATTAAATACCAAAAGGCGATTCTAACTGCGAACTTTCTGCGATATAATGATTCTACTTTTAGATTATTATGGAAATAAAATTTATGCTCTAAGATTATTCTGATTTTTAACATTATTGGTTTTGAATCTATAATAAATGAGTAGATGCCAAGCTATTTTCTACAAAATGACGTTTCTATAAACCGCTGTTATGCATAATAATATTATAACATAAAAAGTTCTACTATAAAAGGGAGACCCAATATTATGGCACCAATGTCCTAATATCATGATGAGGCCTGAAGTTGGCCATTGCATCTCTGTGATAGAACAAAATAACACCACCGACTTTCGGCTCAATTGATTCGTCTTGCACTTTAAACTTTTTAGTTTATTGTTTTAGATAATAGCATGTTTAAAAAAATGTTTTAAATAATTACTTGTTTATGATTATGTTACGAGTATTATGTTATTGGTAATCAACCTAATGGAGTTTAGCCGTTTGAATGCAAGTTGCAATCTCGTAGCATTATGGAGGCTTGAATGCGTCACAATGATATCGATTCCTGCTAAATGGAGTAACCGTGTAGTTAGAGATTAGATATCGTTAGATATACTGATCTTGTTAGATATAACTTAACATTAAATGGCATATAACTTAACAAGAATGTACCAGTATAATATAAGTACATATACAACGACAATTGACAAACGCGTAATAAATCGAACCACACGCTATGTAAGGTCGCTATAGTATAATGATATTAAAATAACAGTTAGTATTATATAATATTATGCAAAAAATTAAAAACGTAGTCATATCAGTTATTCATCGACGTAAAAAGAACTTAACATAAAATTAAATAAACTTTGATTAAAGACGCAGATACGTCTTACACTTTTATAGTCAATGTTCTACATGTAATGTAACCTACATTTTATTAATCATGTGTTTTTTCAATAAAGTAGAGACATCACGTAATATAAAACCATGAGTAAATTAATTAAAAAGTTACCGTCTTAATTTATGATTAAACTTCCACGAGGTGTTATAAGAACATCCCCATATTTTTGCCAAGTTAGGAAAAAATCTAATTTAGTTTTAAGTGTTCATAAAATATTGAAGCGATCCTTGTGCACGAGTTTCGCCTATCTTGGGGATATTAAAAATTTCATATTCTTCACGTTATATTTACATAATTCAAGTGGTATGTTATATCTTTTGAACGGTGAAGTTGCAGTTTTATTACCTATCCTAGGATTGGTTCTGGTCTACACTTTGGGTTACGGAGGTCAGACGGCTGTCACTCGGTGAAAAGCCAGTAACGTCGTCAAATCACATTGATTAGGTAGCGGACCCCGGGCTCTGAAGCGTAACCGCTGAGGATGCAACCGGGAATCCGGGAATACGCTCGGATGATAATGATGATGATGTAGCAGTTTTATTTGTGAAGTAAGATGAGATATTGTTTTAAATAAGAGGTTCTAAATAACAATAAAAAGATAATAAAAAAAATTACTTATTTTACACATTTTTATTTAGATAGAAGCGGATGAAATTTTGTGAGATAATCTTTATCTTAAAGTTTTTTTTTTTTGTTCAAGACCTACTATATCCCTAATGTCTACCCCACATTGCTTAGGGTAAAAAACCTTAATGCCTTTTTCAGGGTAATGGTAGGAGAAAAAGAGGAAAAACGGAACCAAAATAGTGATAAAGTGTTGCTAGCCTTATCGCCTGTTATCATTCTTATTTTTGCCCATTGTCTCGATCGACTTTTACAATTTGCGCATGCGCATTGACCTTTTTTTACGATTGACAAATATACTACCAGCGTAAGCTACTCCACCGGATAAGGTGTACTTATTTTTTAAATGCTGCTTTAATATACTATGTTACGAGATTGTCTATTCCTCAATCAAAAATCGTGATTCTATAATATAATATTAGGTCCTTACATATGAAATTGCCGATTTTCAATACTGGCAACTTTAAAATCAAATATCTTGCGTTTCATTAGGAATTCCAAATTCAAATTTATTTCAAAATAAAGCCAGAAAAATATTGTTTTAAAATTCGTATTTCATCTGTTTTAACATAATTTGTTTGAGTTTCAACATTGCTATAACAACAACTATGGACAAATTAAAAATTCGCGGTATTTACGAATACGAGTTCCACCGTGGCACCAGTGCTGCAGAAACGACTCGAAGAATTAACGACGTGTATGGACCAGGCACCGAACGAACGGTGCGTTTTTGGTTTCAACGTTTCCGTTCTGGAAATTTCAATTTACACAATGAGCCTCGTGGACGACCTGATACTCAAGTGAATAACGAAGAATTGAAGGCGATAGGGGAAGCGGATCCATCTTAAACCACTTCTGAATTAGCAGCAGCCTTCGGCGTAAGTGACAAACCGATACTTATCCACTTGCGCCAAATCGGAAAAATTAAAAAACTCGAAAAGTGGGTACCGCACGAATTGACTGAAGCAAACCAACAAACACGCGTTGCTTGCTGCGTTTCTTTGTTTAATCACCACAATAATGAGGGGATTTTGAACCGTATCGTGACTTGTGATGAGAAATGGATCCTGTACGACAATCGGAAGCGATCATCACAATGGCTTGACCCTGGAGAACCGGCAAAACCTTGCCCTAAGCGAAAACTGACCAAAAAGAAGATTCTGGTTAGTGTTTAGTGGACCAGTGCTGGTGTTATCCACTACAGGTTCTTGAGATCAGGCCAGACGATTACTGCAGACTTGTATTGCCAACAATTGCAAACAATGATGGAAAAGCTCGCCATTAAACAACCGAGACTGATGAATTGCTCTAGCCCACTGCTCGATAACGCTAGACCACACACTGCACATCAAATGATCGCCAAGTTAGAGGAGCTGCGACTGGAACCTCTGCGTCACCCACCATACTCTCCAGATCTTGCCCCAACCGATTACCACTTTTTTCAAAATTTGGATAACTTTTTACAAGGAAAAAATTTCAAATCTGATGAGGCAGTCAAAACCGCCTTCAAACAGTTCATAGACTCTCACTCCCATTTTTTCTCACTCAGATTTTTTTTCCAAAGGTATCAATGATCTGCCTATAAAATGGCGGAAGTGTATTGATAACAACGGCGCATACTTCGATTGATTAAATAATAATTTCATTAAAAAAAACTTGTTTCACTTTTTTGATACTGAACGGCAATTTCATATGTAAGGACCTAATATTATATATCTTCTTATCGGCTCAGTGGCAATTCCTACGCATTACTTGCGCTTGCGCATGTTAAGAGGAACAGGGCGTGGTACGCACTTGGATGGGTGACCACAAGTGGCATACAAATTTGCTCTCTTCCGTGCCTCGGAAGGCACGTTAAGTCTTTGGTCCCGGTTGTCATCATAAGATAGCAGTCGTCAGGCTATGTCAGATGGCTTAGGCAGCTTGAAAAATCAGACGTCAGTGTTAGTCACTTACACACATGAAAAACTATACAGAACAACAAACAACATATACCTAACACTGTTGTCAGATTCTTCGAGCTGCCGAAAGGTATTTGACGTAGCTCAATGACTGTTCTATATTCGATATTATATTTTTGACCTAATTCCTTTGACATCTTACGCTTCGTCAAATAATTGTCACGTACATCGTATGCGGGTTCACCGAATTTATTTGCGGTAGAATCCATGTTTTTAATAAAGCAGCGTTCAAAGGGAATGTCGCACGGTGGTATTCAATGCGCACACTTTATGGATTTACAAAAATGGCGGTGGTATTACCACAGAATAAATAACCGCGACAGTCTCTTAAAAAAAAAACATAGGTGTTTCATGGTCAAGTATATATTTAACGAGTGGGTCGTTTCAGCTTTGTTCGGGTATGTTTTATACAATATTCATATTAGAATATACTGTAAGAAATTTTCAGTGATATCAAATATGTCTAAAAAGCTTATAACATTTTTAAATATTTTTTTATAACTAAACTCCTTAAAAAAATTGTCACATACTACATCGAATGCAGTTTTATCGAATTCGTTTGATAAAGAATACGTGTTTTTCATAGCAACGCTCAAAGGGATCGGTGCGCGACGGGATTCAATCCGAACACTTTACGGATTTACAAAAATTGCGGCGGTATTACCGCGATAGCCCCTATGCAAAAGAAATATCTGTTTCACGGTTGTATATAAATTGCATAAACGAATCGCTTTTTAAAACACTATTTACAGTTAACTGTAGTAAAGTAAAGCTTATAAAAAATTTTAAAATGTTCTGTAAGCTTTTGATACATATTTGATATCACTAAAAAGTTCATCATCATCATCATCATATCAGCCACAGGAAGTCCACAGCTGAACATAGGCTTCCCCCAAGGATTTCCAAAACGACCGACCGGAAGCGGCCTGCATCCAGCGTTTTCCTGCAACCATGCTCGAATTTCTTCCATGGCCAACCTTCACATAGACTCTTTTTCATTTTCTTTTTCGTTCATATTTGATAATTTTCTTCTTACTCCCCTACAGTCAGGTTTTCGTCCTGGGCACAGTACCGCTACTGCTCTTCTCAACGTTACCGAAAATATTCGCCTTATTATGGAGAATTCGTTAATCACCATTCTTGTACTTATTGATTTCTCTAATGCTTTCAACATGGTTGATCACGATATTCTCCTAGCTATCCTTAAATATATGAAATTCTCATCCTCAGTTATGGATTGGTTTTCTTCATATCTCCATGGTAGGCAACAAGCAGTTCGAGTGGACCGTGAGTTGTCGCAATGGAAGAATATTTGTTCAGGTGTCCCTCAAGGGGGTATCTTATCACCTCTGCTGTTTGCTGTATTGATTAATTTATTGTCACACTCTATTAGCTGCTCTTACCATTTTTATGCAGATGACCTGCAAATCTATATACAAACCAGCGCTGAAAACATTGATTCTGGTATTAGTCAGCTAAATGCGTCCTTGAACATCATTTCCTCTAGGTCAGATGATTTTGAATTTAAAATTAATGGGTCCAAGTGTCAGGCAATCATGATCGGTAGTTCTAGACAGCTAGCAAAGATCGATATGAGCTCTGTTCCCTCAATTTCTCTAAATAATACTAACATCTCACACACTCAATCCGTCAAAAATCTTGGTCTTCTAATGGACTCTACGTTTAACTGGAGAAATCAGGTCACTGAGATCAGCAGAAAAGTCACCTATTCCTTACAATACCTGAATCGCTATAGAAATTTTCTTCCAATCAAAACTAAAATTACTTTAATACAATCTCTTGTTCTTCCTATTATTGATTATGCTGATGTGTGTTATCCTGATCTAAATGCAGATCTTCTTGATAAGCTAGATCGTCTCATTAATAATTGCATTCGCTTTATCTTCTGCCTTCGTAAATATGACCACATATCTTCTTTCCGATCTAAGCTTAACTGGCTTCCTGTTCGTCAGCGCCGACAACAGATAATGCTCTGTACTCTTTTCTCTATACTTAAGAACCCTCTTTCTCCCCAATATATGAAAACCAAATTTAAATATCAGTCTGAAAGCCATGACCGTAAGCTTCGCTCCAGTCATACTCTTCAAATTTATCTTCCGTTATTTCGGTCTGAATTTATGTCTAACTCTTTTACTCTTCAAGTTACGCGACTCTGGAATGCCTTACCTGAAGACATCAAAAGTATCTCAAACAGATACTTATTTAAGAAGAAAGTTCACACGCACTTTTCTTTAAAATTTTTGCAGCAGAATTAGTCATTATTTTAAAACATTTGTAGTAGTATATTATATAAGTATTTATATGTATTAAGTGTATTATATGAATGTATTTAAGTATACTTGTAAATATACATCTTTAAAGCGCCTATCGCAATTAAATAATTTCTGTTTTTCCTAAAGGTTGACTGGTAGAGAATGCATTAGCGCTAAGTTCACCTTTTGTACCATTTTGGTCAATAAAGATTTTAATAAATAAATAAACTTACATAATGAAAATAAATCACGTAAGGTAGGTTCCTAGATCGTATCGGATCTTTTTCATCTTTTCGCGTTCCCGGTTGTATCCTCAGCTGATCTGCTTTGGAGCCCGGGGTACCCGGGGCGCACACTTGCTTTTTCTTCTTGAAATATAATATGCATGTCATGATATGCTTACCTATATATATATATTGTATACATTTTACTACGAGTAAGTAGTAATATCATTAGCAAAAATATTTTTTTCAGAGTAAAAGTATATAATTTTTTTATTAATGGAAAACAAAAACTAAATTCTGAGTAAACTAAAACTAGAACCTAAAAAACTGTAAATAGAAATACTACCTATATATACAACTTAAATAAAAAAAAATTAAACTTACAAATAAAAAACGTCGTGCAGATCAATACAGTAAAATATATTCTCATCAAAGTATACTAGCCAGATTATAAAATGATATCTTTCACCCCAACGTTGTAATAAAAGGAGTGTCATTTATGACGTACAACTTTGAGCGGCTCTATACGTACACAAACAGTCCTAAATAAACATCTTAAAAATGCAAATCAACTCGCAACAAAGTCGCCCACAACTCGCTTTGAAAAAAACTAAACACATTTTCCGTAATTTAATTTAGTCGCAAAACGTTTTCCATATTTTTTGGGGGAATATTATCGAAATAAACGAAGGCAAATGGCAATTTGGAGCATATTTTGATCGAGAAAGTGTGTAATAGAGTGCACGTTGTTGAAATAACGAGAAGGGGCTGCCCGGGTAGATAGGAGATGTCTCCCTTTTGGGCCCTCACGTAAAAAGGAATGGGACTGATCAAACGTATTTTTGAAATTGTCTGCCTTTGTTTTGGAATTTTGAAGATTTTTCTGTATTGAATGCTAAAAAATGTTCTTATCTGAATGCCGGAATGGAAGATTGCTTTCTTTATTTGGATTGTTAGTACATTTTTGTCTATTTCATTTATCTATTATTACTGAAGACCGGTTTTATTTGTAATAAAAACGTTCATGTTGACATTGCTGACCCATCGTAAGAAATGTACTCACATCAAAATAGTTTGTATAATAGAAAAAGACTTTAATGCTGTTTTTTTATGTTATAGGACGGCAAACGAACAAGCGGGTCACCTGATGGTAAATGATCACCGCTGCGCATGGACAATTGCAACACCAGGGGTGTAACAAGAGCGTTACCGGCCTATCAGGGCCCTCCCCAGAGAGATATAGAGGGAGAATAGAGGGAAAGGGGGAGGGGGGGAGGGGGGGATGGGGGGAGGGGGGATGGGGGGGGGAGGGGGGGCTCCGGCTCTCTCACTCACCGAACGAAGCATAGTAGCGGTGAAGCTACTACTCAGACGTCGATTTTCTGTGAGAGTGTAGTACTTCCCCGGACGAGCCGGCTCATTCATGCTACTAGCATAACAGTTTTGCCGGTAGCGTGGCTCTACCCCAACCAAAAACTAGCTGGTCTGAAAAAAAAGAAAAAACTTAGAATGTCCTAGGTGCTTCTCGTCCCACGCATCGTAAAAACCGATCGAAGGAATGGGCGATAATGCGAATCTTGTCAAAAGACAATGCTAGCAATCCATCACTATTTTGATTCCTTTTTCCACCTTCTCGCCCAGCACCTTTTGCGTGCTATGTTACGTAGTACCTATTCTTTAGCTACGTATTTGGAAGAGTTACGCATAGTAATTTATTCGATAGTAAAACAACGTAGTGACATTTTAACGTCCGGTCTGATAAAATATATGTTGCTCTAGTTTGTGTATGAGCCTTATTTATGTTTGGCCTATTTTCGTAAAACTATATTTTTTTTACAATTTATAGTTTGGAGATTTTGATTGAGAGGTAAAATTAAACAAATTAAAAATAATTAAACATTTAGTTTAAAAAATGTAAATAACTGACTTGCAATAAGTTAATGGATGGGAAAAGCCAGACTTTCTTTTGTTTATATTATATAATTTAAAAATTGACATTTAATTTGACATCTAATCAATCTACCCATGGTTACAAAAACTACGTTATAGTTATATTTTAAAGTTATATTATTTATATTTTTTGTACAAATAAGACGCGAAATAAAAATTCTACATTGAATTTATACGAAAGCTATGAGAAGATGAATATTTAATATGGGTGTTTCCTAACATTTAACTCCTCTGTGACGCAAGCATACTTTTCACGATTAAGCAAATAAATTACGTAAGTATTGGCATAAAGCAAAAGCATTGGATATTCCCCACATTTAGATCGACCACCTCTTTATTTCATCCTCGACAAGAAACTCAGAATGAAATGTAGGTTTTGGACTTTAAAAATGTTGGTCAGATTTTTGAGGTCCAATACCTCTGTCAATTTTATTCTAGAAACAAATATTAGAGATGTGTAATAAGTTAACGTAGACGGCATATTCTGTTCAACTAAATTATACTTGCTTTAAATCTTGACAAAAGGTCGATATTAGGGACTTCTACCCTAGCTACTAAAGTAGAGTACTCGTAGTAGATTCTTTTTATATTGTGATCAGAAACGCCATTTCCCCGTTTCCGGCTCGAAAGATACATCCGTTTATCGAGACAGACGCAGAGCATGTATATACATATACGAGTATGTATATACATATATATACCTAAAGCGCAAGTGCCTTGCGATTGTCTGATGAGAGAGAAATTAAAAATAGTTTGGAAAATCCAAAAGTGCACGCCTCATAATCTAATTTTTTTTATACAGCGGTATATTAGTTTTTTATAAATTATAATTAAACGACAGTACTTAGAACGCTAATATTAACTAGGAATCAGCACAGTGTAATACTTTATATATTAAAAACAAAAGTATTCCGGTAAGATGAATTTTTCAACCAATTTCTCTGCCACATACATGGTCACATAAACACAGACTCACGGACGTCCAAGAATGATTAGTTTTAATGTTATTATTTATTATATTAAACAAATTAATTGTTTATAAAATGTACCATATGTGCTAGACAGATTATTTAACTTCATATTAGTGCACTCATATTATCCTGTAAGTGTTATATTAAAAAAAAAAACGTCATTTAAGTTTCGAAAGACTGGGTTTTTTGACATGTCGAGAGTAGAGCACTACCTCAACGCTCCGCTTATGAGGCGTGCAATATATTTTTTTAACAGCCTACGAGTATATCAGTGAACTGGAAATGTCTCTCCCAAAAAAATATGTTATATTTTTGAAGTTCATATTTATTTTTTTATTTATGTGATTGGCTTTTAATTACTACGCTGGACAGGTGGGTTGGTAATCGCAGTACATACATGGTATAAAGTCTTTGCACGGAGGACGCTGCTGTCCATTCTCTTTTATCTATATCTCTCTAGTCGCCTCTTAAGAAACCCGTGGGAAAGGCCAATATCAAAATTTCTCGTTACAAATTTACTTAAAGTAAAAATATCTTTTTTTTTAATACCCTTATTTGTCCGATTGTTGGGCAAAGGTCTCTTCCATTTGTCTCTTTCCCATGTAAATCTCGACCATCCTTTTTGGAATGCGTCGAGATTGTCTCGCCAGCACTTTTAGGCCCAATAAATAACATTATTAAACTGACTATAACTATGCATTTAAAACTAAACTAATAAATACTTAAATACCATTAAATATTTTTCCTTAAAAGAAAGCTGCATTTATTTTTAAGCTCTCTGTACCTCGGCTAAAAAAAGGAGGCAAGATTTATGGTAGTTTTTACAATTTTACGGTCAGCGCGTTCGGTTGGTACGCCAGGGAGACATTACAGGAGATATCGTAGATTTACTTCAAACTTGATGCCACCTCTGGAGGGAAATCACGGAATGGAACATCATTGTGGCGTCATTTGACAAGAAATGTCTGTTTTAAATTTTATTTCCGTGTAGACTGGGAAAATTCCAATTAAAACGAATTAACTTGTACCTACTAATAACTGGTACTTTTGACTAACTAATTCGCTCTGGGATTGCATAGGTGCTTATATATAGGTCTTCTGTAAATCTAGGATTAAGATAGTGCTAGTTAAGCCTAACTGTAAATAAATAATTGATACCGTTGGTATAGTGAGTTTTAAACACACCCTTCCCGGAAGGCTACCTCATTAGGACCTTCAGACCCTGTCATAACAAGGTGGTAACAGTTGTCTACCTAATTTATGCTGATGATAGCGTCCAAAGGCTCGACCCCTCGAAAAAGCTTCATCACAAGGGTTCCTTGTTTACTACAGAACCCTAAAAACTTGAATGCAAGACTTAAAAGGCAATAATTTCTTGCATCTTGCGTTTACACCAATACCATTATTGCCAGGGAATTATTGCTTTCAAGGTTTGCCTCGTCTTATAATAATTGTCCACCGCTATGATATATCCCAAAAATAAAATAATATCAGCGCCTCGGTGGATAACGTAACTATTTTACGATATGATCACTTGACTAATGTTTGACCATATAATAAAGTAGCCTTTTTACGAATGGGCAGACCACATCATGATGTTATCAGTGAGTCTTTGTCGTATCAATGAAACAACCATTTCATGAAATAATCAATTTTACGATCATATAAGTTCATAAATATCACTGCGACTACACCGCCTTCTTTGATCAAACACGCAATACAAAAATAGATTTCCTAAAATTGAATTCCTCACATTACAGGGGGATAAAGGTAATTTGACAGAAAACAGCTACATTATATTTTGCTGCGAGAAAACTGAATATCATGGCTTGAAATCGATAGCGTATCTCTTGAGATGCAAGGGGGACGAAGCGGTTCTGTCGAGAGGGTTTTTGTAAATTATTGATGCCATTTTCACCCTTGGCGAAGTTGACGTTGGTCAGATTTTTATATTACTTACTTAAACATAGTAACGTGTTCAATATTATAGCTACGAGTATGTTTACTTGTATAGTTATAGCACTGCTAATAATATACTTTATACAAAGAAAATTAATAATCAATATTTCTATTTAATTATAGCGTTTTTCAAAAGAACACAAACAATGGAATCTTTTCGATATAAACAATAGAATTTCAAGGCTGGAAAGATTTAGTTAAATTTAAGTATGTGGTTCCCGGTAGAGTAGAATAGGACCACTCCAAGTCTTCCAGTGGATGTCGTAGATGCTGACTTAGGAAACACAAGCTAAACAAAGCTTATAAATATCATTGAGACCTCTCCAACCCGTCTGGCTAGCGTGGAGAGTGTAGGCCAAATCCTCTGACTGCTCTGACAGAGAGGGTGATGCTCCTGCAGTGGAGACTAAAAAAGACCTGGATGATGATGATATATTATACTTATTGGGAAATTCAAATACATTTGATTTTATGAGCATAATATAGTCAGTAAAATAGGAGTCGGAAGCAGGGTTTGTGACCCTGCGTACATGAGTTTTTAAGAAGCCGTACATGAGTTTTTAACTTTTTTTTATATAAGGCCCTTACTCCACACAAGTTACACATATATAAATACATCTTAACGGTCCCCGGGCCGCACACAAACTGATATAGATTATCAACCCTTGGCCCTTATTCCTACAAAGCCTTTATTGATGCCGGGGCCCTAGGAATACTTCAAAACAAAGAAAAGGGTGGATAAGAAGATTACGTTGGCGAGAACTACTACGTATGAAACAGAAAATCATGTTAGCTTGGATTTGATATTTTGGATGGTTACATTTAGTACTGTACTGTATGATGTTATGTCGTTAGCCCAGCGGATTAGCTCATCGAAGTGTCAGTGGGCGGGGCATATAGCGCGAAGAACCGATGGCCGATAGGGCAGAAAGGTTCTCAAATGGCGGCCACGTACCGGCAAGCGCAGCGTAGGACACCCACCTGCTAGGTAGTCGGACGACCTGAGCAAGATTGCAGGAAAACGCTGGATGCAGGCCGCTTCCGATCGGTCGTTTTAGAAATCCTTGGGGGAGGCCTATGTCCAGCATAGAACGACTACGTCCACGATAGAAATACTATAAAGTAAGCTTATTTTTTATTAGGATTTTAATTTCTATGTCATTTTGTGACTGGTATACCAAACTTTCGACTCCGGTGGAAGAAAGAGAGTAAGACCAAGGAAGAGATTGGGACGACCTTACACAGTTTAAAAAGCAATGGCAGATCACGTTTAAGGACCGTGAAAGATGTAAATAAGGAGGAGAGGGTTTAGCCGTACAATGGGACCATTACCATACTTTACCTAGTAATTGATTTTCTTTTTTTCTAAATGAAATTTTAAGTCAATATACAAAAAAAATTGAAAACAATATATTTATGTAAAAAAAAGTAAAAGTGAGAATGAGTAGTCATGAATAACCTTTCTCTTAAATTGGTTACAAGTCATCATCATCATCATCCGAGCGTATTCCCGGTTGCATCGTCAGCGGTTACGCTTCAGAGCCCGCGGGATCCGCTATCTAATAACCTTGGTGATTCGACGAGGTTACTGGTTTTTGCACCGAGCGACTGTCGTCTGACCTCCGCAACCCAAAGGGTAGACCAGAACCAATCCTAGGATAGGTACAAACGCTAGATAGCGTTCAGGATCAACTGGACAGGATTCAAGGTTGCAATTTCCTAACCAGACTGGAAACAACTTTTTACAAAGTATGCTTCCCAGTGGGATTTGAACCCATGACCTCCGGATCACAAGGCAGACCCCTTGACCACTGGACCACGAAGGCAGCTTAAGGGTTAACTGGAGGGACGAAATCCCATACAAACGTACTTTCGTTTTAATTTCGAAACCATAAAACTCATCGTATTTAAATTTTTTACAAGCATTAAGATGATAAATATCTAGATCTGTAATTAGTTTTGGTTCGAAAATAATAAACAAAAAAAAAGTTATAGCAACTTAAAATTTGCCTTTTTTATCGACGAAATCGAGTAATATTTAGACGCCTATTACACTTATAATTATATTTTCGATCCTTATGGAAACTAATTATACGACTAGAGTGAAGACTCTAAATTCCAAATAATTTAGTTTTATTTGGGTATGTATCGTATTTATCGAAATAAACGAAAACTACGAAAACTACGATTCATGGCCTATAACGGCCCGTTTCGCTGGCGTTCAGTGCACTCTCTTTGTCGTACGCGGGGGTGTATGCGGGGGTCGGGACGGAGCTACATTTTTTAGCGCCCTTTCTCTTTCTCGACGAAATAGCAACACGACGAAGCGCGTCGGTAGGCAACTCGCTGTGGAGTTCGCCCGCGCCTCCAGTACCACCTTAAATTGGTCACAAGTAAGAAGTAGGAAAATTTTGGTAGTATTGTTTAATTATGATAAGGAAATTATTGAAGACTTTAGTTACAAGTTTGTAGCCGACTGCAGACAGCAGTAGCTCAATAATTGCACCCCCTATTTAAGACAAAATTTCGTATTTTCAATTTCACACAGAATTATGACCTTATTCTGCTTGGTGGATATATCCCGTACAGAAATAACAGATACCTTTTTATATTACTGGCTAAGACAAAATAGTATTTAGAAACTAATAGGGCCAAACTTTTGTCTAAAAATGTAATATATCGCACTCTCATCTTTCTGGCCTCCATTTACTTATTGCTGATTGTCATCATTGTAGAATATTTTTTATAGTAACCCATTGGTTCTATAAAAACTTCTCCCCATTTCAACCAATTTTTTTTCAGATCCATAGAGCGCTCTCAAAATTTTTGACCTATTGGAACAAAGATATCTCTGCATTGATTTAGCCTATCAAATTACAAATTGTTCCATTTTCATAATAAAAACCGTTCCGTTTACTGCAATATAAAACATTTATTTTAAAATAAATCCCAGACGCCATTATTGCCAAGTTCGCTCCATTACCTGGCCGGTCGCCGGCTAATTTCGCCGCATTTGCCGTCTTACACTAACTTAATTACACTTTTTGACGCTCAACTTTGTAACTTGCTCAAATTTTTAATTGTGTTTTGTACACGACATCGACTTGACTAATTTGTTTCGTTTATGACGTTCAGCATTAAAAAAGAAAGGTTATTTTTGGATTATGACTTGCGTTATAGAAGAAAAATCTTTAATTTATTGTCGTTTGTGCCGTGGATAATTTAGCATTTAATATTTATAAAGTTAAGGTTAGGTATATTATATAAAGTTATTTGTTATTAAAGTTAGTATCACATGACACAAGTTTAAACTTGCTTTGGGGCTAGCTGAATCAGTGTGATTTGTCCTTGTATATATTTATATAATTATAAAAAATAAATGCTGTATTAGAGCTGTAGAGCAAAATTTAAGCTCAAATAAATGCTATGAGAACCAAGAATTACTAGGATCAATAAGTTAAAAAAAAAACGACGGGTTGCACACCGGGAGTGCCGGCAGAAGTGAAAACTTGAATATTAACGTTGTGCATTTTTGATATTTTGGAATGGTTAGGGAATAATTTTGCACGAATTGCATTAATTATCAGTATAAAAGTACTATCATTTATGTGGTAGAATACAATATTTATTTATTGCGCTATCGTACACAAACATGACAATTTATATTACATTAAAAAGTGTCCTGACGCGAGTTTAACATTTTTTACCCATTACAAAAAAAGTGAACAACGCCGCTAAATTTCACTTCAAAAAGGTTTGGGCTATTCCGGGATTTGAACCCGGGACCTCTCGCACCCAAAGCAAAAATCATACCCCTAGACCAATGAGCCGGCTGACAGTTTAGTCGAATTTATAGTATAAATACTTCCTCTACTACGCCGCGCCAGCTGTCATTTCGTCTTACGAATTTTCGATCAGGACACGTGTCCTGACGCGAGTTTAACATTTTTTACCCATTAAAAAAAAAACCGGCCAAGTGCGTGTCAGACCACGCATAAAGTAGGATTCCGTAGTTATTTTTGGCACCGCGCTGTTTTGCATTTCTTGCATCATCATCATCTCCCTAGCCTTTTCCCTGTTGGATATTTTTTTGGCCGCTTTTTGCGTTTCTGCGCTCTATCTAGGGAGTATATCAAAGCTGCCCGCTTTCGGGTTCTACACTCGAGCACCTCCCCCTCCATACCGCACCGCGCACCTAGACCGCGCCGCGGCTCATTTTGTCTGTCGCGGCGTGTGTTTTTTTCTAGTTCTAAGTAATATTTAAATGATTTACCTATTTATTCTTCTCTGGATGTTATTTAAAATTATTAAGCTTCATTCAGTCCTAACAGTAAAATATGTAAAAAAACTTTTTAAGTTTATACTGTTCTTTTGGAAAAAAGTATATATTTTTATTTTATTTATAATTTCAAAAGTATTCATCACAGGATACCCGAAACAATTTTAAATAAGAGTTTTTGCGCCTGTTTCTTTACGTGAGTGATTTGAAGTTTATAGGTCCAAGACTTTAGAAATTACAGGGGGGGGGGGGGGGGGGAGACACCGTGGAAACGACTTTGGCGGGCTAAATCTCGCAAATGGTAAAGCTGATAAAAAAGTGTTGTATGGAAACCCTACCTTATTTTCATAGTCCTTTTCCACGATACCCCACAAAATCAAAAAAATTATTCACCCCCCTTTACATGTATGGGGAGGTACCCTTAAAAAGGGGTAATTTAATTTTTTTGAATTTTAAAAAATGAGATCTATATGTGAAGTATCCTCGAACCAAGTTACATGCAAATCAGTCCATAAACGTAGAAGATATTCTGCTGTGACAGACTAGGATGGACGGACGGACGGACTGAACGATCTTATAAGGTTTCCTTGTCGAACTACGGAAACCTAAAAAGTGCTCAACGCCGCTAAAGAAGTTTTCACTTCAATAAATCAAATAAGTAAATCTAATATAAACTGACGTTTTAATCAATAACAGAAAGTATTAATGATGTAAACCCCTAAAATATAGCAGACATGTAATAATAATCACTATCATCAAGTCTTTTTTTGTCTCCACTGCAGAAGCAGGACCCTCTCTGTACTACTAGAGCCATATATTAGCCAGAATAGCCAGAGGATTTGGCCTACACCCTCCACGCTGGCCAGACGGGTTGGAGAGGTCTCATTAATCTTTATAAGCTTTGTTTAGCTTGTGTTTCCTAAGTCACTTTCTACGACATCCACACTAAGACTTGGAGTGGTCCTATTCTACTCTGCCGGGAACCACACGGCGGCAATGTAATAATAGTGCAGGTGAACAATTAAGCTCCAGTCCCTCCTTTTCCACACAAACGTAGTCTAGCTCTCAGAACAATCTAGCTTTTATTTTGAAATGACATGTCAAATATCGGCAGTATTTTGTAATTTCAAAGAAATTCCACATATCTACGCATATAACTGGTTTTCACTGGCAGATTATGAACTTGAAAGAAAATATAGTGTATTATCGTATTTGACCATCAAGTTCATATTTTGACTGTCGAGAACTTTCCACTATAGACCTGCATAGTGCGTGGCCACCTCAGTGCATCTCTTTCTATCTTTGATTGATGCTACCACCTATATTTTGCACACGTCACAGAACACACTATGGTTACTAACTTATAATAAGCTCAAAGAAAACCCTAAATCACCTTTTAAATGATAAAATCCCAGAACTAATAACTTCCTTCGATCAGTTTGTTTGGCCCAGATTTTGACAGTAGGCCAGCTTATAGCAGCCACGCCGATAGAGACAAAAAACATATCAGCGTTTCTTTCACACTTACGCGTTGTACTTTGACAGTCTCTTTCTAGCAATATCGTTGCAAGTCTAGTAGTGGCAGGTCTGTGTTCCTAGTATTTTTGCTGAAATCTGACATGTAATTTCAAAATAAAACCTAGACTATGTTTGTATGGAAAAAGTCTGATGGGTAAGGAGAGTCTTAAGTGATAAAGTTCAAACCAATGTCATCCTTCTTATTGCAATAAAATACATTATCGTTTGAATTATCCGTATTTATTACCTTTAATGTAATCGTCCCTGTTATTATCCAGATTTATCTCGTTCGGCTATTCACGTAATGGCATAGAGATTATCGTGACAATCGCATTGCCATTATCAACATTTTGAATAATTTCGCTGAATAAACTGAAACGATATTGTTAGAGGTAAATACTTACATTAATATGCGATAAACGGATAACTTACGTAAAAACTCTGACACAGTGAGTCTTTTTCACGCACGGGCACCATCATCAGCCCCTAATGATGATTAAGATAAAAATGAGGCTTCCAGTACATCCATGGGAGTCGGCGACCCGCACCCGCACCGGCCGTCCGCGCTGCGCGTCGCTCACATCAGTGCGGCTCGGGACGTCTTATTGTATGTGTCACGAGTTACATACGCCCTGAGGAAGGACTACCGATAAGGTCGAAACATGTCGACCAGTAGCTGACTTTTTACATGAGTTCAGTTTTGCATGATTTTTTTTAGCTTAGATATATGTTTTTGATATCTGCGACTGACTCGAACATATCAAAACAAAACTATTAAAATGTTCTCATATGATCATAAAGTGTATTACGTTACTGCAGGCCTGTGTCACTCCCCGTTTAGGTATCGAAAATATACCTACATTATTATTATGCGCGCAGCGGCCTCTCGGAATGGTAAATTCAGTTATACGAATCGTTTGTCCAGAGTAAAAAGAATTAAATTGGCTTACAATCGATGTCTAGGTATCTAAACGAAAAGGTGCTGAGTTCTGACGTGAATATTTCTTTGAATTTCTTTGCTGAGTGAGACTTAACTTGACTTTTGTTCATATGGTATATCTACTGGTTATAAGATGATAACTTTTCATATTGAAGAAAAATGTCAAACAGAAGCATTAATATTATTTGACGTTAAAAAGTTCCTACAGAATAGCACTTTCAATACCGAAGCGATCAACCACGACGTCATTTTCTAAGACTCGTCGAAGGTTTGTTCAAACAGCAATCCTTTCGCATTGGCATGCAGGCTGCGTGGGCCGAAATGCAAAACACTTACCCTCCGCGGCTCAAAGCGTAAACTTTTTGTCCCGAACATTATTCCAGTCTCGTAGTTCTCCAGCTTTGCGTGTTTGAGGTTTGAAGCGTTTTTCGGTTGAGCTTTCATTAAAAAGTTTCTGCTAATAATTCAAAGTCATCGCCTTTCAGTTACGCATGTATGAAAAATTACAGCCTTTGTGAAGTTGATAGATTCATATCAATGGTTACATGATGTCTATCTTACGTTTACTTTAGAACTATAAGTTCCGAGATTTTTAGGGGAAATTAAAAAAATATATAAGTACGTATTTGATATTACAAATTAGTTTGTCAAAAGTGTTTCACATTTACCTTCTTTTATTTTGTTTTGTTTATAAAGATTTGATTAGGTACAAGACACTTTAGGTATATCAATCAAGAATTTTATCTAATTTAATTTGACGTCGCTTCAATGCAATGATCTATGTAGATGTGTAGGTACTGAATGTAAATTTTATATAATATTTTAGTTATTAGTTTGAGTTTAGTTATTTTAGTATTTTCATGATTAATTATATTGTAACCAATTGTACAAATAAATAAGTATACCTTATTCCGTAAAAAAATATGGTAAAATTATTTTTTTAAGTATTATTTGACAATACGATAAAACGCTAAAATGTAAAAAAAAATTACCTATAAACAATCTGGATCACGTCAACTTTCAATCATAAATGCATCATAATCGGTCCATTCGTTTAAGAGCTACGATGCCACAACAGACATACAGATACACAGGCACACAGAAATGTCAAACACCCCTCTTTTTGCGTCGGGGATATTAACCCCCCTTATTAAAAAATAACCTAGCACCTTAGAACTACAAGTGTATTGTTTTTCAATAGTACATATCTTAATTTTTAGTTTATGTCATGTCATATCGTTCAGCCGACAATTAGCCGCTTTAATATAATTTATTACAGTTTTTGGTTATCATATCATGTCTACGTAAATAAATGAATAATATTATAAACCGGCAACAAAGGTGACTTCATTTTCTGTATGTTTGTATAACGAATAAAATTAAAGGATAATATAAAGCTCTAGATATTTCCAAAGGCTTAACACAGTGACGAAGTAGAATGCTTGCAAAAATGCCGTATCATGTAATTTATTAACACAATGATTCTTGAGCATTAATCTCGTGGAAAAACCGAGTACATTGTTTTTACAGACCACATGATTAAGACCACATGACAAACACGAAATATGGAACAAAATTTCACTTTTTGTAAATATGCAAGCAATACGCAAAACCTCTCAGGTTGTAACTAGGGTTCATGATTTCTCGATCTTTTCAATTTCTCGGGTCTCGAGAATTCTCGAGGCTAATTTCTCGAGTCTTCTCGGGTTGTCGAGAAATTTACATTTACGTACGTTTTCTCCTATTATTTGGTTCCAATAACGTCAACAAATTCAGTGGTTTTCCTCTTAAATAAAAGTGTCAAATTAATTATAAAACTTTTATTGATTATATTCAAAAACATTCTTTCTGGGTCCCGCATTTAGTTATATTGATTTTATGAACATGTGCTGAATGTCTCACCAACGCGCTAGTATTTGAACCTTTGCAAGCAATGGTTTTTGGGCACTTTAGGCATTGCGTATTTGCAGATTCCTTATCTTTACTGTTATAGAGACGTTTTGGTAAAATTTATAACAAACACAATTCAAATGATTAAATAAGCCCTTGGAGTTATATGTGATACACACACAACACAACTGGCAATATTCGTCTAACAAATTTAAAATGACACATTAATTAATTTCAAATTACTTACATTAGAAAAACATTTCAGAATAATTAAAACTAAGCTTGTGTGTTGTTGTTTTACAAAAATAGGAAATATAATTAGACTAAGTAGTATAATTAATGTATCGTTAGTTATTTTATGTATTAAAGTTTGACTAAAAAATAATAGAAAAGAACAGATAGGTACTCGTACCTAGTAATAGTAGGCCAAATTCTCTGACTGCTCGGCTATTATGTATATGGCTCTCGCAGTACAGAGAGGGTCGTGCTCCTGCAGTGGAAACTAAAAAAGACCTGATGATGATAAAATATAATACATATGCACGTCTTTATCTAATGATTACAAAGGTAATTCGAAAGTCTTTATTACTATTTAGACTACTTTTCATTTGATACAAAATGACAGCCTTTTTGCTAATACTATAATAAATAGCAATGATATAAGTATCAACGTGTAATGAATAGTAATGTTACGCCATAGTTAACAGACGTGGGTTCCACGTATCACCTTGACTATTCTTTTTTTTCTGTTAATTCTGATTTCAGACAATTCTAGAAAATATTGATTACTTTACCAAGACTTCGTTCATGAATAAAAAAAATAATTCTTGCCGGCCGGCCCCTTGTACAAATTAATATACTTTTGTTTTGAGGTTCTGTCTACGTTTTATTTCTCAGGTCAGAACAATAAAAAAATCTTATTTATTTTAATTACTTTTAATTAGATTTAATTAGAATCCATCAACGAGGATTCGCACGAAACTTTTACTTTGAGACTGAAAAACAAAATTTAATTCGGATTATTAATTTCAATCAGAGACAGGAAAACTCAACTTTGAAAGGTACTCTTATCCAATTCGTAAAAGAAAAAAAACGGTTAAAGACGATGAAAGTAAAAGTTTAAGCCTCATTCTTTTATAGCGAGATTGGGAGGATGAGATATCCTTAGAAAGTTTCAGGGCTTGTCTGATAAAATGTTTTGTATGTGTGTAATCCCTCGGCTCTGCTTGATTTGTCTTTGGCAAGATAAAAGAGTAGAGTTGTTATTGCAACGATGACGCCATAAGAGCACGAAAAGTGGCTTACAACTGTGCTTACGATTCATTAAAGTCAAGATAAGATAGAATAAGCCAAATATTTGTCAAAATAAAAATAAAAAAGTAAATAATTTTTACCTGATTTCTTTAAATCGAATCATAAGACTGTGTTTGTAAGGAATGAAGATGTGAGGTTTATAATGCGCTTTGATGATTTTATAATTTGATCCTGCTTTGCCTTCAGACAGAAAACAAATTGATTTTTCAGTGTGGCTTAGTAAAAAAATATTATATTGTTATAAATAGGTATATACTCGTATATTCACAACTAGCTGTGCCCGCGACTTCGTTCGCGTGGTTGTCGGAACGTAATGTTATATAGCCTAAAGCCTTCCTCTATAAATGGACTACCCAACAAAAAAAGATTTTTTCAAATCGGACCATTAGTTCCTGAGATTAACGCGTTTAAACAAACAAACTCTTCCGCTTTATAATATTAGTATAGATAATATCCAATTGTTTAAAACTTAATTTAATGACTAATTTGTAATTATCTATTCTAAATTCTTTCTTTACAACAAATGATATTTTTATCTAGAATTTATAATTAGGGTAGGACTGGTTCTTGGAATACAGTTTTTCCTAAAAATAAGTCTTTGTGAATAAATGATTATTATTATTATTTACCTAAAGTACTTAGATGTCTTATCCTGAAGATCTTTTTCGTATTTTGTCTTCGTACTGTATTTTAAAGCAAAACAATGACAACAAACTGTGTTTTACACGGAACCTTGTTCTAAGATCGCCTTAAAATTCTCATTAGATAAGACAGTCTTTTAAATTACGTCATAAAATATTACAGGGACTTTGTGCTTGGGAAAAGCCTGTGAAATAATTAAGGAAGTGTACCTAATAAGGCTTTTCCATTTGCATAACAAATTTGCAAAGGTCCTCGGAAAAATATTGCTAGTAAATCCTTTGACAAATCAAGCGTTGCTTTCCTCAGATTTTGGGCATTATTTTCGGGGTAATAATGGGGATTTTTTCGTAGTAGCTGATTGATTCAGTCTTGGAGAGCCCTTATTGCTGGGCTTTTGTAATCGAGTCTGCAGTGTGTCGTGTGCAGGTGTGTGGAACTACATACAGCATAGAGATGACATGTATTTTTAATATTGACATACGATTGAGTCTCCAATTGGTAAACTAACTTCTTTTAAAATATATATCTTCATTTATATATCTCGCAGCGGATTTCTTTACAATTTTCTGTAAAAGCAAGGTTGCCTGGAAGAAATAGCTTATAATGTTGCCTTTTGAGCATATCCGTGTTTTAACGCATCCGAGACACTAACGGCTATAAATGTATTATTAATGTGTCTGATTAAGAGTCCCGGAATGTGTTAAAATTGGAGTTTGGTAAAAGTTTCATACAAAGTCCTGGAAATATCTCTGGAAACCCCAAACTCTAGTTAAGATATTATGGTTTTGTGTATTTTTTCAAGTGCAGTATTGTACCACCACCTCAATTTATTATTTTCGGTTTGCAATAGGGATGTGGACTGGATCCGAAAATTGTATGTTAGTCCGTCAGTTAGATTATCAAAAAATAATGGACCCATATTTTTCGGTTTATCAAAGTAGTGAAAATTCACAAAGATACAGCTCATAGAAGTTTCGGAGTGGGGGTAATTGACGTCACCGTCTAGTGAAAATCGTACTTGATCGTGACGTCATGCGAAATTTAAATGCGCTGTATCTTTGTAATTATTTGCTAATCAGAAAAAAGAAAAATATACATATACAATATTTTCAGATGATCTACCTGATGAGCAAAAAAATTTTTTTTATTCCACATCCGTATTTAGTGCAGGGTGAAATTAGCGAATGGCAAATAGTGCCAAGTTAAAAGCCCATCCTTATTTGCTTACTATATGCTTAACAATTTGGTATAGTAAGATGCTGAAAAGATGGTTTAGTTAGACTTGGTACACAAATAATTTATGATATTTTTCAAAACAAAAAACCCGACTTCAACACCTGTAAAGTGACAGCCACAGAAAAGCTAAATACGCAGCAATTGTATAGTTAGACGATATATTTTTCAGTTATTTTCGTTTTAAAACCAATCTACTCGATTTTGATAAAATTTCTATGGGACCACCTGGAAAGTATACCCTTTCAAACATTTTTTTTTTTAAATCGGTCCAGGCGTTTTCGAGAAATCGGGGAACATACATAAAAAAAAAGATTCCAATTAATTGATAACCTCCTCCTTTTTTTGAAGTCGGTTAAAGACTACTCTATGCGTGGATATCTCAGCGGCAGTCGAAGTGTCTTGTATTGTAGGTGAAGTTGACAAATACCTCGCATACTACGAGTGAGTGTCGGTACTTGACGGTGAAGCGATCTCATATACCTATGGTATGTTGTGCAGAGAAAGGTGATATGACAGAGAATATGGGCTCCATCACGTCTTTACTCCTAACGGGGTAGACCGAGCATAAGATCGTAAGACCTAAAGGCCATTTGATTCTTAGCGTGATTTTGGGCGTGAAGGTGGAAAAAGTGAAATCAAAATAGTGATGGGTTACTAGCCGCATCGCTTATTGAGACGACTCGGATTCTCGCCCATTCCTTTGATCAGCTTTTATGCGGGATGAGAAGCAGCTGGTAGTTTTCTTTACTCCAAACCAGCATGGAAGGGAGTGCAATTTATAATGTGGGAGCAATAGCATATTACGCGTGTTAAACAACCCCCGCAGGTTACACTTGTAAACGTAACCATGTGAGCAAAATCTGTTCGCATTTTATTAAAAAAAAAAAACTGTACTATGTTGGTTGCAAGATGAAACGAGAGAAAATAAAGAGGTGTCATATAAGTCAAGTGAAATGTATTATTCAGTTTTTCCCTTAGGTTCTTACACACTTACAAAGAAACCTTGGCTTTCCCGGTACCTAGTATGGACACATACGATCAAATATGAATACTTTAACATAACCATTACAATATTTCCCACTAACATGAAAGATCAACTAATTTAGATTTTTAGGTATTTAACTAAATATATAATTAGGGTTCCGTACAAAAAATGAAAAAAGGGAACCCTTATAGGATCACTCGTGCGCCTGTCTGTCCGTCCGTCTGTCACAGCCAATTTGCTCTGAATCTACTGGAGTGAAGCAGGTGAAATTTGGTAGAATCTTGTGAACCTATGACCCAAACACATATGTGCAAAGTAAATATTTTTTTTTTTTTAAATAAGGTTCATTTTCGGGGGATAAATTAGGAAATTAAAAAAAAAGTTTTGCAAACCTTACTGTGCCATACATCGTTATAGCGATAGCTCGTTATGAGGATCTCAAATATATAATTTTTTTTATTATTGTAAAATGAATAGTTTTGATTTTATTCATAAAAGAAGACGAAAATTTACCATTCCGCCCCCCTGATCTCCGAAACTACTGAGTCAAAAATTTTGAAAAAAATACAAAATATAGTTCATTGCTTGTAGATTACAGGAAAACCTATAAGAATTCAATCAATTGTACGGAATCCTCTCCACGCGAGTTTAACTCGCACTTGGCCGGTTTATTTATTATTTTATATTACTGATGTATTTCCTATAATGTTACTTCAAAAATGCTTTCACGTTAATCTGGAAGCAATTACAATCTGAGAATATGCCAGCTTTTTTCTTACCGCTTGGATTATAAAATTTGTAATATTTGTGATATAAAAGTGGATAGAGCTGGCCGGTGATTCTCTTCATTATAGAACTTATAATTTTTATAACTCTTGTCACATTAAAAACGAAAAATATACGAGTGCTCACCTACTATTTGACTGTAAATTTATATTATTTCATATCAATTATCCCTATTTATATATACAGCGCCCTTAGCATGGCACCGGCGTTTATCAAGCGCTATCTATCGCTATCTCGCTCTAGTTTATCCACAGTGCCATGCTACCTGATTAACATTTTAACTTGTCTTTCTACCTTCTAGCTAAACGACAGGCTAAAGAGAGATTCTGCTACTTTACTTATTTTACTCATTCGCTACAAAACCAGTAAAGAATAAAGAAGAATTAGGTTTTGCAGTGTAAACACGGTATATATAACCTCCTCATAAGATAACGTATGTCAATAATCTCATAACCAGAAATGTCTTGAACCCTATTAGACTCCGCATTAATAAAATGGCAAGAAAAAATTCTAAAATAAATAGAGAAAGAAAAGGGAATAATGACACTTCTTTTGGTAAAAAATTCAAACAAGTCCCAACTTTGACATTAGCTTGTGAATTATCGCGGTCTCTTTGGTGTCATTTGTGAAGTTTAAGGCCAAAGTTTGGGCCCGAGCGAATTCTTTGCAAAGTCTGTCCTGGGCCTGAGCCAAGTGCCCGGTCACACAGCACTCAATTTGGTCAAATGTTTGTTTTAAACGAAACGTGTATTCCCGGCCAGAATTTATATTTTTCACTAACCGGTAAATTGAATCGGAAACGGGCTCGCTGGCTTCGTGGCGATTCAGAATATAAAATGTTTGTGGACGGTTTTCTGGTAAAATCAATTGTTATAATGTCATTGCCCGGGAAATTATGGATTTCACTTTAATGATTTTATATGCAAAATGATTGTACGTACCCAAATCATTTCTCCTGGAAAGGAATATGGAAATATCTGTATCACTTCTGGTCAGCGTTGAGAGTGTAGGCCAAATCCTCTGGCTGCTCTGGCTTATATATGACTCTGGTAGTACAAAGAGGGTCTTGCTCCTGCAGTAAACGGGCCAAGTGCGAGCTAAACTCGCGTGGAGAGGGTTCCGTACAATTAATTGAATTCTTATGGGTTTTCCTGTAATCTACAAGCAATGAACTATATTTTGTATTTTTTTCAAAATTTTTGGCTCAGTAGTTTCGGAGATCAGGGGGGCGGAATGGTAAATTTTCGTCTTCTTTTATGAATAAAATCAAAACTATTCATTTTACAATAATAAAAAAAATATATTTGAGATCCTCATAACGAGCCCTTTTATTTGATATATGATACAGTGAGGTTAGCAAAACTTTTTTTTTTTAATTTCCTAATTTGTCCCCCGAAAATGTTACTTTAAAAAATATATTTATTTACTTTGCACATATGTGTTTGAGTCATAGGATTACAACATTCTACCAAATTTCACCTGGTTCAGTCCAGTAGATTCGGAGCAAATTGGCTGTGACAGACGGACGGACAGACAGACGCACGAGTGATCCTATAAGGGTTCCGTTTTTTCATTTTTTGTACGGAACCCTAAAAAGACCTGATGATGATGATGATGATGAGGTTATTCTTTATTGATGTTCAATAAAGAATAACCAATTGTTACGAGAGTGGGTTCATAGGAAAGGAAACGACAATTCTATGAAATCGTACCTTTATTTACAACCTTTGTGGTCCAGTAATTGACAGTCCTCTTTCTACACCTTACGCGTATCACCGTATGCGGAAACGTCACAGTACTGTCTTGCGCGCGGAAACGCCACTGAACTGTCACGCGCTGTACTGTCACTGCACCGTCCACTTCACTGTACTGGCACTACAATGTCCACTTCACTGTACTGTCACTGCAATGTCCACTTCTTCACTTTTACTCGCTACTCACTTTTCACTTTTACTCACTACTAGTACTTTCTTCTTTCTTCGGATTTCACTTCTCAACTAAAACTATTACCATGCAAGCAATACTTATTTATTTTTGAAAATGAACAAAAACCCTTGACTTTACATGCTACAATTACGTCATGGATGTAATAAATACGAAATCCCTACTTATATCTAAATTGATATAAACATTGGTTAATTAGGTACTTTTCAATATATACTTGAAATTAATATGGTTAAAAAAACCTCTGCCAAAACAGTATTGTTTAGTGCTTGCATATTCATTAAAAAATCTAGATCCATTAGATAAATTTATTTTACCCGTCTACCGCGGTACAATTGTCTTTTTGTTATTTTGGCCTAAATTATAAATTACTAGCTTTTTCCCGCGGCTTCGCTCGCGTATCCCACGGGAACATTACATTTTCCGGGATGAAAGGTATGTCCTTCTCAGTACTCCTAACTATGTGTATGCGAATTTTCAAGAAGATTGGTTCAGTCATAGGTTCAGTAGATAAAGCGCTTCACGATTTATCTACTGGTAACAAACAAACAAACAAATATACAAACTCACTTTCGCATTTATATTATTAGTTAGGTTATTAATAAACGTGATCTACATATGTTTGAAACCTTCAAACCCAAGGAATGTATATCAATAAGAGTTGTTACAACTTGGCCTATATTCGCAGAGATTGGAAATGTTCAATCAATGGAACAGAATGAGACAAAGCCGCCGAGGGAGTTACTTCACGTACGTATTAGGTAAGTTTTAATTGAGTTTTTGCTACACCCTTTTTTGGCCTTTGACGTTCTTTCGCTGGTTAGATTTAGTACTATTACCTTTTGCCTGGTAGCGTAATCTAAGTAACTATAATTCTGTACATGATAAGAGACTGTGATTTAGGTATTTTTTGCAGGCAGAGTATGTTAGCTTTTAACACCACGCTTGGGCAAAGGCTTCTTATTTTTTTTTACTCGATTTAGTCTGCTGCTATATTTATTTATCAAATTTTATTGCCCAAAGTAAAAATATACTTTGAACAAATGGCGGACTTAATGCTAAGAGCATTTTCTCTCAGTCAACCATAGAGATAAGCAGAGAAAATTGAGGTGTTATATCCTAGGTGCGAAGACGCTGAGGCTGAAATGCACGTGTGTTGTGAAAGAAATAATTAAATCAAATATTTTTTTACAGTTTAAACAGTTACAAAATACGATATTCAAAATAAAGCGGCCAAGTGCGAGTCACACATTTTACCACTTTGGAAGTATCTCTCGCGCAAACTATTCAGTTTAGAAAAAAATATATAAGAAACCTCAATATCATTTTTGAAGATCTATCCATAGATACCCCAAACGTATTAGTTTTGTGAAAAAAAAAATTAGTTTCAGTTCTAAGTATGAGGAACCCCCAAAATTTATGGTTTTTTTTTTTTTTTTTGGGTGAAAATCTTAATGCGGTTCACAGAATACATCTACTTACCAAGTTTCAACAGTATAGTTCTTATAGTTTCGGAAAAAAGTGACTGTGACAAACGGACGGACAGACAGACAGACAGACATGACGAATCCATAAGGGTTCCGTTTTTCGACATTTGGCTACGGAACCCTTAAAACGGTAAAATCCCTTATTCAAAAAAGCTTTTAACTGACTAAATACAGGTAGAAGACCTATCTGAAAATCAAGCAGGCTGATATAAATACTTAAATGACATTAACTTACATCTTTTTTAACATACATAAAAATACTCGTATATACTTAAATACATAAAAATCGCTGTGCTCGCAGGAAAGTATACTCAAGAGGCTGGCGCCATTCCCGCGTTGAATGGCCAACCCTTTGGCCAAAATACGCGTCAGCCCTTTGATCCCCTCAGGCTGCTGAAATTTCCTTGTATTAATTACTGACGGACTTCCGCACCATCATCATCATCAGGTCTTTTTAGTCTCCACTGCAGGAAAACGTCCCTCTCTGTACTACCAGAGCCATATTTTAGCTACAGCAGTCAGAGGTTGGCCTTCACTTTAAGTCCGTCTATTCATTTGTAAGTACTCGTAATAAAAAAATAAAGCGCCAAGGTCTCCACGGCAAGCTGATAATTTTACGGAATGTAACTTATTCATAGAACAACAAATTTATCAGTATACAAAACAGGAAATGACATTAAAAATCAGTAGTCGACATGACCACTTGCAATCCCACTCATAACCTGAAATAAACACGGTTTATCCAGACTAAAGCGAGCTGTAGGAGGCGCGAGGCTTTTTGTAACGACAATTAATGGCTCTTCCAGCAGCACATTGCTTCTTGACCGCAGCCTATGTTTATCACTAGAAACACCGACGCTGCGCTACTAAAAGAGATTTATTCACTCTGTTTCAGAATTATCTCTACACGTTCAAGAGCTAAAACAACATGGTAATGACATGTATTCTGTGGTAATGAGGTAAATCTGCTTATTTGAATGATCGGAAGCGGCCTGCATCCAGCGTTTTCCTGCAACCTTGCTCAGGTCGTCTGACCACCTGGCAGGTGGGTGTCCTACGCTAAGCTTGCCGGTACGTCATAAGCTTTTCCTAATGTAATGACATTTTAAAAACAACTATTTATCTGTTGGAAACCGTATAAAACGTAAGCTTTACTATATTTCTACCCATGATCTCAAAAAAAGGCTCATTCATAACAGGTAAGAGGCGGAGGTTTTTTGTAACGACGATACATTTCTATTCGTTATAGAGTAGTGATTCAAAGCAATCACGAGAAGACGCATTCACATTCATTGCAATTATGTCTTTCGCAGTCATGTATAAACACTCAATAAATTTAATATTAATTAAATGTAACAATTGTTTTAAATACATTTGAAAATTGTATGCGAATCGCCAACAAATTAACACGATTTCATGTTGCCAACCGTCGAAATATCTACTTTGACCTGTCAAACACATGCTTGCATTTTTTATTAATAAAAAAAATATCTCATGCCTGGGAGTTAGGCATGAGCTAAAATTTTTATGAATAATAAATGAAAGATATTTTGTCGCTCAGTTTTAGCTATGTTTAATTACGCGAAATGGGCAAAAAACAAGGATAATTTGTTACCGTAGCTATACTAGCCCGGCAGCAATTGCTGTTTATCAGAAACACCGACGCTACGCCACTCGTAAAAGAGATTTATTCACTCTGTGTCAGAATTACACGTTTAAGAACAAACAACTTGCTATTGAGGTGATTCTTTTATAAACACTTACACACTTAAGCGGCCTCAAGAACAAAATAGGTCGTGGCGACAACCAGAACATTGGTGACCCTAAGCAGAGAATATTAATTCTGTATTTTTAGTAGATACTCCTGATTTAATTCCACCATCGGACGAACTACCACACGCTGCGCTAATATAAAATAAATAATGAGTGATATTTATTCATATTATTTCAGACTTACACGCTCACGAGTAAAAACCACTTGCTATTTAGTTGACTTTGTATGAAAAATACTTAAATATCCCCAAAAGGTTTGTATGTGTTGGTGACTACAAGAACATAGGTGACTCTGATGTAAAAAATTTAATAATAAATATTAAATATAAGTACGTGTTTTATTAATTATGAGTAATAAAGCCGTTGGTAGTGGCTATCCTCATTGTTTGGTAGACGTCAAGTTATGTCAGATGCCTGTAGAAGATAGCTTAAAAATCTAACATCAGTGATGGCCGCTAATACACACGAAAAATAAACAATGTAAGTACTAACTTCGAAGCGCGAGACTTCTTGTAATGACGATAAATGGTTCTTACAGCAGAACATTGATTCCTGATCCCTGACTATGTTAATTGCTAGAAATAAGCCTTTAAAACAGATTTATTCACACTGTTTTACTTTCAAAACAAAATTTACATTCTACTACATTATCACGTCTCTATCCCTAATGGAGAGACAGAGCCTAGGGCCGTAAGACCCTAAGGTCATTTTTAGCGTAATGGTGGGCGTGTAGATGGAAAAAGGGAATCAAAACAGTGATGGGTTGCTAGCCTCATGGCCTATTAAAATGATTCAGATTCTCTCACATTTCCTCGACCGGCTCTTACGATCTGCTTCTCTAAAGGGAAGACTTCCCAGTCAGAAGGGAAGTTTTTTCTTTTCTCCTACACCAGCATGGAACAATAAAACTTACATCATCATCATCAGGTCTATTTTTCTCCACTGCAGGAGCACGACCTTCTCTGTACTACCAAAGCCATATATTAGCCAGAGCAGTCAGAGGATTTGGCCTACACTCTCCACGCTGGCCAGACGGGTTGGAGAGGTCTTATTGATGTTTATAAACTTACATATACATAGAAAATCGTTTAAAGCAAAAACACATATCATTCTTTTAATCACTTGAATTAAAACAAGGTTTATCTAGATTAAAGCGAGCTTTAGGAGGCGCGAGGCTTTTTGTAACGACGATAAATGGCTCTTCCAGAAGCGTACTGTTTGCTGACCGCTGGTGGTGTTTATCGCTAGAAATAAGCCTTTAAAACAGATTTTATCATACTGTTTTTCTTTTAAAATAAAACTTATATACACATAGAAAATCGTACAAAAAATAAATAAAATGCAATGCTACTCATAACCAGAACTAAACAAGGTTTATCCAGACTAAAACGAGCTGCAGGACGCGCGAGGCTTTTTGTAACGACGATAAATGGCTCTTCCAGAAGCGTACTGTTTGCTGACCGCTGGTTTATTGCTAAAAATAAGCCTTTGAAAAAGATTTAATCACACTGTGTTTTAAAATAAAACTTACATGCACATAAAAAATCGTATAAAATAAAAACAAATGCAATTCTACTTATGACCAGAATTAAACAAGGTTTTATTTTATTTCATTTTATTTAACTTCATACACAAATACAAGTGTAATGGCGGACTTAAAGCCTAAGGCCTTATCTACCAGTCAACCAACCGGGTGACGTTGAGAAAGACAAGGGTAGTGCAAAAACTCAAAAAGAAATGTGGTGAAAAATTCCTATTTATATGAAAATTTATTTAGACTAAAGCGAGCTGCAGGAGGCGCAAAGCTTTTAGTAACGACAATAAATGGCTCTTCCAGAAGCGTACTGTTTGCTGACCGCTGGTTGTGTTTATTGCTAGAAATAAGCCTTTAAAACAGGTTTTATCACACTGTTTTACTTTTAAAATTCAACTTGCATACACATAAAAAATCGTATATAAAAAAAAAGAATGCAATTCTACTCATAACTAGAACTACAAGGTTTATTTATCCAGACTAAAGCGAGCTGCAGGAGGCGCGAGGCTTTTTGTTACGACGATAAATGGCTCTTCCAGCAGCACAGTGTTTGCTGACCGCTGACTGTGTTTATCAGAAACGCCGACGCTGCGCCACTTGTTTTGTTTTTTTTCGTTTTCGTAAGTGGCCAACTAATAAATTTTTCAAGCAGCAGGTGATATGGTTTGATGACTGTCATACATTGATTACAGCCGAGACCAACAGCTTAACGCACCTCCCGAAGCACGGTCATCCATCCAAGTGCGGACCATGCCCAGGTATTCTTAACTTGTGAAAGCGTTAGTAAGACGTATTCCTACTAGGTAACCTTATCTTTTTTTAGCATGACTACGCGTATTCTTATTTACCGAAACACTTTGCGCCCTATCACTCTATAATTACGTCTGTAGATGTTAAAAAATTTCGTAGCTGGAACGAAAAACTTATTCGTAAATCAAATTTAAACCTAAAAACATTTTCATATAACCCTCGCAATTTTCGGTCTAGTTTTCATTGACTCAAGAGGATCCCAACACTCGTGGCTTTTTAGAATCCGCTTTTAATTCCCGATATTTATATCTACGAATCCTTAACAGTCCTAAAGTGCTTTTCAGTGCTTCAATGACTATCATTTTATCTCTTACCAGTCTGTTGAAGACATAGTTTTTAATTGGACCTTCCGCTTTGCTAAGGTTGCTTAATTGAAATTTTTGCATTTTAATTTTGAAGTCTTAATGGCTCGGCAAAAAGATTAAATTCATTTTATATTATTCTGAAACTTTTATTTACATAGATTGACGTTCAAATAAATGATTTTGTAGATTAAATTACTAGTTACATTAAATTCATTTAAGTATTGTACTTTAAATAGCATCAACTTACTTCGTAGTTGATATAAACATACCAACAGCAAAACTTTCATTTTAATCATTATAATATACAACATTTTACATCAATAGCTAAAGTAATATCGTTTTCCTTAATTTAGTTCTTTTTCCTAGGAACTATACTGGGCGGTTTGTTGCCACTTCTACAGTATAGTGCAGCATTTTCAGCATAGGTGTCAATTGATATTAAATTAGATATTATGTAGTCAATGTTAAATTAATAAAAACTAGCGGTCTACGAGCTGTAGACCGTCGAGTCTATCTTTGCATAGCTTAAAAATAAATAAATGTTTACCGCGTAACCTCATGGCTCCGCCATTTTCATAATGTTCCAAAAACTGTACTGTGTTTTTGTACATCATACAGGTCGCGCCAAACTTCTAGATCGCTCTGAAGTTGCCTCACTTAGGTTACAAACAGGGACAGAGTATTTACCACAATGATATTTTTTTCAGAATGATTGCAAGAATGTAGATATGATATATCTATACACAATGAACAAAAATAAAGCAAATTCTATCTGCTATGGGTATCTGTATTTTACTACTGCGACGCGAATCGCCTCAACTTCAGAGTGATCTAGATGTTTAACGCGACCTGTACCTGCTTCTACCTTATAACAGAGTAAATATCCTCTCAATCTATCGTAGGTTGACTGGAAGTGTTCCTACATGGGATAAGTCCGCCTTTGTATATTTGCTCTTTTGTATTATGATGTCTTTTATACTTTTAATTATTTAGTACAATAAATATATTACGAGTACAAACAAACAAACAAACTAAATCAACAAAAAAAACCATATAATTAACCTACTCACAGAATTTCACGAGGATTAGTTAAAGAATGTGACTGTAGAGTAAAACAGCCATGAAGCTGGACATACTTTCTAAAGTGATTTCTGCCTAAGCTAAAACGGAAAGCCTTCGCAAATTTAATGAAGAAAAAAAATTATAACTTTTCTACTTTTTTTCCTATGAATGTACTCTTAGTTCTAAGCTGGATACCTAACATACAAATATAACTATACCTACAAGCATTCAGTAAGATAACACTATAACCCAAAATCTTTTTATAACAAACCTCAGTAGCCATGAAAGCAATAAAATCCAGCTTGAAGAAGTTGGGATAATTGAAAAACCTGATCTCTCATTAAAATCTCCCGCTTGAAAATGAAACAGGCCATATCGCGGGCACGTCCACGTTCAAATCGTTTTTATGGGCCCCGTCCGCGAGATAGTGCTAACTTTACTTTTAATTCTTTGTCTTTTGGAAGGTAAAATGGAAGTTAATTAGAAGGATTGCTCTGTCTCTTCATTAAAAAGTAACGTTTCATATTTAAAGCTGATAAAGAGCGCTGGTGGCCGAGCGGTTTAGGCACTAACTGTGCGTCTCGGTATGAGATCAATCCCTTCTTGGCGCGACTTGTACCTCTGAGGTTTTGTACTCATACACATGTACAGTAATTTTCAACTACCACCACTTAGGGTTCTTATCTTATCTTGCATTTGGGGTCCACTTTGGGAAGCACGTTGAACCATTGGGTTATATTGTACTTACCCCCTTGCGTTACTCACCCGCCTCGGGATTTTTGAAGGAGGACTGTATAAGCTTCAGAATATCACCTGGTGCGTAGTGCCTGTAGTCCTCTAGCTCAGGATATGGTGATTCGAAGAGGTCGATGCGCTTACCAGCCATCGAGTCGCAGCTACACATGATGTGTCTCATTGTCTCCTCTGATTGCTTACTCAATATCTCTACCAAAAATACGTCATTGTTTACGTCGCTCTCTACACAATGACACCGACAACAGCTTAGCTCATGTAGATTAGAGAGAAGGATAAGTTCTTGTTGCGAAGTGTGATTTGTCCAGGTGAAATGGACGGGATTTGATGAGTAAAGTACTGGTGATAGCTGCTTCATTCTCATAAACCGTTATTATTGAGATAGATAAGCCAAAAGGAAACAATAGCGTGAACGGACTACGCACACATTTTAAAGAGAGACTTGTATAGATATCTATACGTTATAGGTACTAAGTATGATTTTTAAATAAAACGTAAGCCGCACGTTAAGCCGTTCGTTCTGGCTGTCATCATTGTAGCAGTCGTCAAGCTATGTCAGATGCCTTTAGGCAGCTTGAAAAATCTGACACCAGGGTTGGCCACTTACACACACGAAAAAGAAACAAAAAAGCTTGACCGGTTTTTAATTAACTGAAAGTTTCACTTAAAAGTAAAAGTTCATTTATATATCAAAGATTTAAATATAAAATCAATGTATTCCCGAGGAATCTTAGAAATACAATGCAGAGGTTGAAAGGGCGATCCGGCTTAGCGACTTTGTGAAATTCAAAATAACAAAAGTGGATATCGGTTTAATAAAAGAGGATTTACGTACATTTAAAATAAAGATAAGGTTTTTTAGAATTGGGTATTTTACTGGGTCAAAAATAAATTATTTGGTAATGTTAATAGAATGAAACGTCACAAAATAATGCCACTATTAATCACATCCACTTTGAACGTGATTTTAGATTTATTAATGCAGAAAAACGGATATTAAGAGCGCTATTTGACTCCAATGAACTATGACGTCATAAATCGATATTTCATACAAATCCGATAGAAAATGTTTGTTTTTGACGTTAGGAATAAAATGAATCTGATTTGACTCATTGCAAATAGTGTAGGTATTTCGCGCCTTAGGAAATATACTCATACTCAGTAGTATATTTAATAGCAAACAATATAAGCTAATGGAAAATAGACAAATGAAATCTTCTTATCTCAATTCTTATAAGGCATTAGTGTCTAATAAGCTACTGTAAATCGTGTCAAATGTCCAGATGAAGTGGGCAGTTTTATCGAATTCTGTTAGAGTGGGAAATTGATGTAGATTTATATCTACTCTTTATTTATCTACGCAATTCTGTCTGCACAGTTATATAAACCACGATTTACCGTTGTGAGTATAGTTGATTTACCACTGCCAATTTTATTTCTACATTTATTTCAATTACTTATTTGGCAATTTGGAAGGGGTGGTGAAAAATTGTATTTTTTTATATCGTCACCACATGGCGAATGATAAATATTATCTAGACTAGGGTACTTCATCGGGCCGGCATTAATGTGACACAGCTGGGCGGTAAAATCAAATATATGTAGATTGCTTCGGGTTGGCTTGGTTCTTCTTCTTCTTCGTCTAAGTGCGTTCCTAGTTGCATCCTCAGCTGTGCTACTTAGGAGCCTAGGGTGCGCTTTCCCGCTTTTTCTTCTCCAAATATAACATGCATGTCAATGGTCACCCAAGGATGCCAAAGAACTTGCGAAATGGAGAAGAAATAAACAGAACAGTTTAAATGATTTGGCTTTAGTTTTACGACAGGCCGCCTGCCTGACGTCAACCCTCTTTGGGAATGTATTTGCGCAAAAAGGTGTCCAATTTTATAAAACCAAAAGAAGGATTGCTACCTGGACATGATCTGCCCTGGCCTGCATAGAATTCACTCAATAGACTGCGAACCCACCTACTTGGGTTGTGTGTACACAAAACGGTGGCGAGTCCACACTCGTTACTTCTTGCCCATAGTCTATGGCGCTCCTAATTTCTTGTCTCGGGTGCCATACCACCTACCACCATTGTTAGCAACATTGCGCTGAGCTGCAGCCTATTTGTGCTACTGTGGCATACATACAGCTTTTAATTAGGCTAAGAATGTTTTTGATTCTAATTTTTATTGTTATTCTGTTGTATATAACTTTAATAAAATAGTAAAATAAGTAAAAAATAAGAAGTGGGCATCTAATGGGCTAACAAAAAAATCATAATAAGATAAAAAAGAAAACTATCTACACGCCAAGAAGAACTTTATAAAATATTGAGCTTATGAGCTATAAACTATTAGAAATTTTTATGCTTAGTTAACTTGGTACATTTAATTATAACTACTACTAAAATGATATTGTATTAACACCAGCATACTCAGCACGCGAGTCACGGTATTTCAAACTTTAATGATTCGCTGGCGTGTATGAAGTTTTAAAGATCGCTGGTTTTGATATGTAATTCCAAAATTGTGGGGAACCTTTTAAATTTAATGACATAATGACAATAACTATCTGCGTTTTAGTTTTTATCTATACTAATATTATAAAGCGGAAGAGTTTGTTTGTTTGTTTGTTTGTTTAAACGCGCTAATCTCAGGAACTAATGGTCCGATTTGAAAAATTCTTTTTTTATTGGGTAGTCCATTTATAGAGAAAGGCTTTAGGCTATATAACATTACGTTCCGACAACCACGCGAACGAAGTCGCGGGCACAGCTCGTCTGTATCTAAATACGAGTATAACAAAACATTGGTAAATTAAGTCTGCTTTACATATTATATTTATTGTCAGACTGTCGAAGACTGCTTTCATAGGTTTTACTCTTTTTCTGATTTTTGGTAAAAAACTTTCTTTGTAGGGTTCCGCAGCCAAATTGCAAAAAACGGAACCCTTATGGATTCGTCATGTCTGTCTGTCTGTCCGTCCGTATGACACAGCCACTTTTTTCAGAAGCTATAAGAACTACACTGTTGAAACTTAGTAAGTAGATGTATTCTGTGAACCGCATTAAGGCGACCGTGGGTTCACAATTTGCAATACTCTGCATGTTTTTGAAAAATCACTGTTATTAAACTACTACAGATTATTCCTCAATAAAAAAATTACATGAAAATTTTAAGGGTTTTCTAAAGACATCCACAATCGCCTAAACACGATTAAGCATTTTGAGCTCGATAGAAAAAAATCACATACATAACTCTAAATTTGCCTAAATTTGCCTTTATAATATACATTACTATTTTATTTATTAAAAAAATAATAAATAAAACACTGGGAAATATCGTCGAGCACGGCTCCGGCTCTTCCTTCGCTGTCTACGAATATATCACTGTGTTTTGTTTATTATTTTTTTTGTATTATATTTATAATTTTTTTTGTAGCCAAAACGGATAGATATTTAGATAACACATTTTTTGGTATAATTTTCATATAAAAAGGTGATTGTATAAAATAGTAATACGAGTACGTATTATAAATGCAAATTAAGAGGTATGTTTTCGTGATTTGGCTACTGTGGATGTCTGAAGAAAATCCTTAAGATTTTTATGTAAATTTTTTGAGGAATAAGCTGTAGTAGTTTAATAACAATGATTTTTTAAAAACACGCACAATATTGCAAATTGTGAACTTAAGATTGTCACACAAAAATAGAAAAAAAAAAACAATAAATTTTGCGGGTTCCCCATACTTAGAACTGAAACTCAATTTTTTTTTTCATCTAACTATACGTGTGGGGTGGGGGTATCTATGGATAGGTCTTCAAAAATTATATTGAGGTTTCTAATATCATTTTTTTCTAAGCTGAATAGTTTGCGCGAGAGACACTTCCAAAGTGGTAAAATGTGTGTCCCCTCCCTGTAACTTCTAAAATAAGAGAATGATAAAAGTAAAAAAAATATATCATATACATTACCATGCAAACTTCCACTGAAAATTGGTTTGCTGGTCCTTCCTGGAAATTCTTCTTTGCTGGTCTGGGAGATTCTTCTTTGCGGGTCTGGGAGAAAAGAAAAAACATAGAATGTACCAGCTGCTTCTCTTCCTGTGCAGATCGTAAAAGCCGATCGAGGGAATGGGCGAGAATCTGAATCATATGAATAGGCGATGCGGTTAGCAACCCATCACTATTATGATTTCCCTTTTCCACCTTCATGCCCACCATTACGCTAAAAGTGGCCTGGGCTTTACCGCCTTTGGCTCTGTCTACCCCGTTAGGGATAAAGACGTGATAGTGTATCTGTATCTGTATTGCTGCTACGGAATCCTTCATGGGCAAGTCCGACTCGCACTTGGCCGCTTTTTTGAAGAAAGATCGCGGATTCAATTTAGATTAATTAAAATGATATGTGAGTAGCGTAGGATCAAGACAAGTGGCTTTCAGTGAGAGAGACTCATTCCCAGCAGTGGGCTATAACTTCAGTATGATATTTTAAATAACTGTAAAAATTTAGGTTATACCGTCAATTTGGATGTACCCTTCTGACAGATTCGGTACATGAGACTTAAGTTTTCCACTATTGTGTGGTGTCTTAGTAATTATATTATCTTTGGCACAGCACACCCGTTTGTTCCGTTTTTGTCGCAAGTCAAATGAGTCTTTCCGTAACTCCCTTCCTTCCTAACACACTCCATCTACGGATTCTTTGGCCGAGAATCTACTGATGTCGGGCGAGGATGGGCTGTATTTTGACAACCAATAGAATTTCGTTGTTACTATTTACTATTTACTATTCGATAAAAACGAAACATCCTAACCAAGCATGAATAGAGTCACGGTATTTTGGTCTTAATCTTTTTTAGTAGAATTGTAGTAGAATGAGACCTAGAAATCCGCCTCGTAGCATGAGTTTTCTCCCTTCTATCTAATATCAAAGCCAAAACATTCCCATAACCTTCTTACAATACTTCTTAATTTTTCTGTTTCGGGTGCCAGTTTTAAACTTCCTTTCACATACCCATTTATTATTTTGTCCTATCTCGTTACTACGTCTCAATATTCTCCGCAACATGCAGTTCTTCATCTAACGCTTTGGTGGGTTAACACTAGGAATCGTTCAAAATCTTGGACTGAATATTTAAAGAGTTTCAGTACCTATACTTCGTACCTTAAATGAAATCTTACAGCCCACTGCTTGGTTAAAGGCACGCTGGGCCGCTAGGTTGGTAATTGGAGTAGATACACGGAGGATGCTGTCGTTCGTTTTTTATTTCCCTTAGTCGCCTCTTACGACACCCGTGGAGGAGGAAAGGGGTGGTGACAAATCGTATTTTACTCCACCATGAACACTCGACTAAACATAAAACGGAATAAACCCATAATATAAACTTTATATGGCTCTTACGATCACACATGGACTTAATTGGTAAGCCGTTAAATCCACTAAAACGTAAACGGATCGCACGAAATAAACAAACTTTGATAATAACAGTGAAATATCGACTGTACCCAGCTACAAAGTAATTATAGAAGTGAAAACGTTTCCTGCATTTGCGCACTGTTGGGGGGACTGTACACAATAATACAGAAAGTTTTTTATTTATTTATTTATTTAATCTTTATTGCACAATAAAATAAACGTACAAGTTTTTTACGCACTAAAAAGTGTCTTGTTTATTAAATAATGTTCTACATAAAAGAAAACTACTTACACGCGTATATAAGGTCGTAATTAGACCAAAGTAGCAGGACTCGAACCCGCGACTGTCGTCCAAATATATACGACCATGCTTTTACCAATAGAGCTATCAAGTGTTCAACCGCGCACGCAGAATTTCTCCAACATGTGCTATTTCTTTAACTCACATTAGGATTGTGTCATCTAACACCACGACCCGCTATTACAAGTAAGGTATCTGATTTAACCCATATTACAATAAAGATATGCTATGCCACATCACGGTGTACTCGTCTGTATGGGGGATCTATCACTAGTAAGCTTTGTTAGAAAGTATCTACGTTTTGTTAACTCACAAAGTTAGTTATTTAGTTATTCAGATTCAATGTTTTTTAACTATTTAATGCACATATTAATGACCATAACACTTTTTAGAAAATCGAACAGCAATACTTGTTAACATGTGGGGTCGTGTGCGGGGGATCTAATCCGCGGTTAATGTTCACAACAAAGTTTTACTTCCTGTTTGATTTAAGAACCGGCCAGTTTCCAGTGTACGGGTTACGTAACAAAATGGTTGCTTTTGAATCATATATTTTATGAGTAAGACCATTTTTGTTATTTTTTAATAAAGAGTTGTATCTTGGAATAAAAAATATAGGTAACGAACGGAAAAAGTCTTAATCAATGACCATGTCTTGAACAGTGTATGTGATACTTATAAAATGTCATTAAGGATTTTTTCTTCTTTTCGAACTGGTACGTGTGCCTTGACGAAGATTTATGTAAATGTTGAAACCATCTTTTATTATTTATACTGCTTTATTTAAGGCGATTATCACACTGCACTGCCCTTAGTCTCGTAGTACGGGGCTGCAGATAAATGTAGGTATGCAATATCTTAATTTGTATAGAAAACACGCCTAGCTCAATACACTGGCAACACGTTGGCGTACGAGAGTGAGATCTGTCGCTCTACGCAACGCGGCGGGACGCTTTGCTAGTGGGAGAATCGCCTTATATAGATTAAACTGGTTTGTTACATTTATTTTATTACATTTCTTGAAAGTACTGAGAATAAAATCGAAAGAAGGCGGTGAAATAAAGAATGTCTTAGATCACAGTAATAAGTCAATAATGAACTTTCTTTTTCACTTACCAATGTGCCTACCATTTTAGCTCTTTCAACGGCTAGTGGCATATTTATTTTTGCTTGCGTAGTGGGCAAAAAATACGATTTGCAGCCATGGGGGACGTAAGATATTTTATACACTTGCTGACAACTCAACAAACAAATCTCCTTACCCAACCCTTAGAAAACGCAGATTTACGAGCTGCTTTACTAATATTATTAAGTTAAAAAAACACATTAAATCTCTATAAGGAGGGATAGTACCGCAGTCACCCTAATACCTATTGCGAGCAACAAAGACATGAAAAATGGTTGCGTGGAGACATGAATGGGATAAAGGTAGCTCTTATCTTTAGGAGATTCAGAACGGGACGTCAGGCATTCGTATTCAAAGCATTTTGGGGAGCGTTGCATAAATATATATTTGTCCATAGTATATCATACTCACGCCACATCAGATCATTGGATACGTATTCAGCCATAAATAATTGTAAGCCACGATAAAAAAATACTTATAAGAGTTCTGACGTTGCGTGTGGATATTTTGTTGGAATGTAACAATGCAGAATTTTTCGACCGTTCACGAGTATTAAAAGAAGATGTGATATATTTTTGTAAGATCCATATATCTCTACATAGTTCTGGAACTTTCAAAAGATAACACTAATTTGCTATGAATATCATATGGTTGACATCGCCAACCATAGGTATAATTACTTTTTTGAGATTTGAACTTTGATGTGAAGCATTTTTAATCATGGGTACTAATCAGTGTCGTCTATCGAACGTATGTATTAAATAAACTGTCAATTAATCGCTCGTCCTTAATCTCGAATCTGACATAAAATTCACATGTTAAGTTTTTTTTTTAATGTAGTTTTAAGCATAATTTTTGTACCTATTCAAAGCGTTTCTAGATCTCGTGTGATTGGGCCAAGAATGAGGATATTCGTGGAAAAACAAAGGTCACTGACATACCTCAGTGGATTAGCTTATCGAAGTGGCTGTAGGCGGGGCACATAGCGCGACAAACTGATGGCCGATGAGGCAGAAAGTTCTAGAATGGTGACCAACTAGGCAAGCGCACAGAAGGACGTCCTACAAGGTGGTCAGGTGACCTGAAAAGGTCACTGGAAAGCGTTGGATGTGGTCCAATTATATCGATCATTTTGGAAATCGAGTTTGTATAAATAAATATTTTCAAAGTTGTCATATATCGCACATCAGAACAATGATTGTGTGTTCAGCTTTTAATCCTAAACCCCTATGCAAGTAAACTTAACGGATATATTTTATTTTTGAAGCCTTTGCGTTCCGTTTGCACGTAGAAATGTCTGTTTGTTTTGTTCTTTGAGTTTTTATTTTGTTGTCCGTTTGCTGTGGTAAAACCGAGAGAGGGCGAAGGTCTTCGTTTCAGCTTTGGCCAAAATTTGTTGGTATGTGCGTTGTATGACGTTCTTTATTTCCACCACTTGTTGGTACACCGAGATAATTTAACTAAAACTAAAATAACATTAAAAACTTAATATAAAGAATGCAAATGTTATACCTACAAACTTTAAGCCCATATGGCGATGTGCCAAAAACGCTAGCTGCGTTAAATCCCTCACTTTTGTCACCAGCGCAGCGGATATAATAACCTTTGATGATAGATATACAATAAAATTAGTACTATACGTTACACACAATTTTTGAGGCTCTTTGAGCCTTTTGTTGTGTGATTTAATGTACAAAATGTATTCAAACGCAAAAACCAGGGAAGCACACGCTCGCGTGAAGAATGGTTCACTGAACTTAAGTTCTTATTCGTGGTCGACTTGCGTGCAGCCTTGCCGTGTCGCAATATTAACCGTCATTACAAAATTTCCCAATAATAAGCCTGGAACATTAGCTGGCAGGGTACACGAAAACAGAATTTATAATGGGCTAACTTCGCGGTTAATTTTGTACGCCATCTGCCCAAAATGTAGGAAAAATACATTCTGGCCGTTGTGTATTTCGTAAATATGCCGCCGTTAAAACGCGCTCGATGCAAACAAGGTTTATTAAATCAGCATCCCTATTCTCGAGAGGCTGTACCTCTGAGACCGAATTTATAAATACTTTTTTTGACAAAAATGTTGTTTCACGTGATGCCTCATTGTTTCAACAAATTTGTGCGTAAATAGACACGACAAAGATAATTTTATTTTTATACTTAATTAAAAAAATAAAAAATAATGCACGATTATTTATATTCTTTTTTTTACTTATTATAGAATAAAAGTAGTCACTCATGTTGTGTTATGCAGTTGTTTTTATTTTGAACTGTGTCTTGCATGTCTGAATTAAATAGGCCATAATTTAGATTAGCGTTAAAGGCGTGGTTTACTTTCTCATTATCAACTATATATGTACATATTATTATTAAATAAATAAATAATAAATATATAAGGACAAATCACACTGATTGAGCTAGCCCCAAAGTAAGTTTTAAACTTGTGTTATGAGATACTAACTCAACGATACAATATATTGATAAACTATATATTTTGTACATATTCACGTTCAAGTCACGTGTCTAGTGTTCAAGTCACCTCTATACAATGTATGTGTTCAACAAAAAGTCAAACCAGTCGCAAAGCTTACAATTTAAATTAATTCAAAAAACTTCTCAATAGTCATATTTTTACAGCGGGAAATCCGCAAAGTGAAGCCATTAAACTTTGCCGCAAACAATTGCGGCTCTGTTTATTTAGAAAACTTTAGAGGAAGCATGGAATACAGTCGATAAAACGGTCGTGAGTTTGCCTTTGTTTAATCCTGAATTCGAGCAGAGGTCAAACTTGCCACTTGCGAGAGAATATTTTTGATACAGGATTATCTCTTGCTAAGTATAAAAGAAACATTTGAAAAAAAGCTAGGTAGCAAGTATTCAATAAAAAAGATAAGTAATTAATTACCTTTCATTGTTCCATGGCGGTCTGGAATAAAAAAGAAAAAGCGTTTGATGTACCAGCTGCCCTTGCAGATCGTAAAAGCTGATCGCAGGATTACCAATATAACCATAAATATTTTAATTTATTTTTCTACCTTCATACCCAATATCTGGCTAAACTCGGTCTTTAAAAACTGATTATATACAAAGGTACTCAATAAAAAAAATATGGGATATTATTAATTGCACATCAAAAAAAATAATCACCCTTCAATTTAACCTCATCATTTATATACTTTTTATATCAAATAAATCAACAATCTCATCATAAACACTGACTGCACATCAAATTAACTAGGTTGCAAACCTATAGGTTATGTTAGAACTGCGACCAACTAGGAAAGTTCTATCCGTTTTACTACGCCACAAATATAAACTGCAGTTTGTTTAGTAATATTTTCAGTTGAGTATTTTGCTGTGCAATCAGTAATTTTGATTTGCGTTTCAATACTATCCTTATTCGTTCAGTAAAACAGTTCTGAAAATACTATTAAACAGTATACTAAATTTGATTTATTTAGTGTGCATAATTAGTGTGCAATTCAGTATTTAAGTATTACGAGTAGTATAAAATGGTGAAACTTTAAAATATTTTGTTCGAAAAATGGGAATATACAGATATCTATTTAAATCAACGAGATCAATGTACTTACGTACTAGAGAAGACGCCCCATACCACAGTTGTGTTCTGTTCATCATATGCTATCACTGTTAACCTCACATTAGTCACTTGCTAGCAATACGCGCATAAAACACTCCACAATTCATTAAAAAAAACACTGCCAACTTAGTCAAAAATGCCTTGGTGTGTGTTAAGATACTGCACTAGTAATTCAAAGAACAAAGCAAAATATGAAGGAATAACTTTCCATCGTTAAGTAACTAGATTTCATTGATTGAAAATTAAATACGGATTGCAAAATTTCGGCTGCCATAATGAATGAAATGAGTGAATGATCTGTCAACCGATGGAATGATTCGTCATAGACTAACAAAACAGAAGTGAAATGTAGACATCATAAATATGCCTACATTTCACTTTCTTCATGAAAGCATCGAAAAACTATTTGTTGCTACTCAGTTATTAATGTTTGTAAAACGTTTAAAATGTTTAAGTTTTATAATTTTTATATACATATGCTATAAATGCTTTACAAAAGTTTCCTAAAATCATATAAATCCTTTATAAAATTAAGTCATATCTCGTAACGTCTCACTAGGACCTCCGAAGGCTCGAAAATGTTGTATGTGGGGGCTGTACCCCTACAAGTGCCCCACGCAACTTGAAACTGCTATCAGATTTTGGATCCAAGATGGCCACTTACACATTTTTGATGTTTTATTATGTTTGTCTCTATAATTCTGTTTCCTCGTAACTACTACGCGGCTAAATCGATTTTGATAAATTATTATATAACTATAAGCCGATTACAAATCTTCATATATGGAATCTAAATAAACATATGTAATTTAGACCCAATACCTACGAATATGATTATATAATACATTAAATACAGAGATAGCTAACAAAGAAAAAAAAACAAAAAGGTATTCAAGTACAAGAAATCACTTTCTTCCAGTGCAAAACATTATGTAAAGAAATTAAGTAAGAATAATAAAAGGTTACCAAAGAAACAGATATGTGTAGTTTAACTTTTACCTGTATAAATATGATAGTCGTGGGTCTACAATCTAAAAATCTATACAACCATACAACCATCCATACACCCATCCGAACATCCAGCCATACTTACCAACATTCGCATTTATTAAAATATATGTAGGATTTAATTTGAACCACGTACTCGTAGGTATGTAAAAATATATTGATCTTTCTGTACTACTCTCGTGTTTAGTCTATATTACCAAAAAGGACATGGCCGTCTTTAAAGACGCCGAGTCTATATATTCATGTCAATGATTTAAATACATGCCAAAAATATTAAGAACAATTATACCTATATTGACCCTACATAAACTCATACATACAATTTACTAAGTCTTTATTATTTAGATACAATAACTCCGGCAAAATTCTGGGAACTTTCGAGTAAACTTTTACGATTGGTTTTGATACAAACAATAGCAACCTGCGCAGCAAACGTTTGTTACAAAACCCAGAAAACAAACTTTGACACAATTATTGTCACATAGCTTCAGTATTTTAAGGGAATTAAGCTTTGCGTGAAAAGTTCGCCTTTTATTAAGTACTTGTCTATTAATACAAGTTTAAAAACTTAGTTTGGGGCTAGCTCAATTACAAGGACAAATCACACTAATTAAGCTAGTCCCAAAGCCCCCAAAGTAAGTTTTTAAACTTGTAAGTAGGTTAATTATAGGTATCTATTTGATTTTATTTATTGAAGTGAAACTTTCTATAGGCGCGTTGGGTATTTTTTGAGATGGAGAAAAAACAATTGAACTCGCGACACTGAAACCGACACCACCTTGTTCAAGTTTTCACTTCTGTCGGCACTCACGGAGTGCCATTGTTTTTTTAATTTTACTATTGCTACCATATCAACACATTGTACGAATAAAGTAAGTATCCATACCTACTTATACATATTCTCTTTAAGGTCCATACAATGCTTAAATTGTATAAAACACCTAGATTTAAAAAAGTTTGTAGGCGAATCCTTTTGTTCATTTGGCATACAAAAAATATATGTATTAAAAAGTCATCAAAATTAAAATGTATTGTTTAATTTTTTTAAAGACTTGAACAAATCTTTAAAAAAATATATGAATAGGCTCTTTTCTTAACATAACTTTTAAATTTTCTCTGGAATGGCTCAATAGATAATCATGAATTTAATATCAAAATAATTGTTAAATCGTAAATACAAAACAGTATTGTTTAATTTTTCTCTTTTTGTCACATATTTTGAGAAAATCATGAAAATCTAAATACGGTCCCAGCATTCCGCAAGAAGCACCTCCGCGACGCCCATTTCCTATAGTCGGGACCATGTCGGGTGTTTAATTTATATTAGTCAGCAGTAACATGTATGGATTGGATTAAAAACACTTTTGTATGGAGACGTTATTTCGACGACGAGAACACAGCGTTGCTGGGGTGGTGGACTAGCTAGTTGAGGCACTGGCTTTGCGCCTGTGTAGCATGAGTTCGATCCTCACTAGGCGCGACTTGCATAGACTTCCTTCCAGTGAAGGAAAACAACGTGAGGATACCTGCTTGCTAGTTGACTAGTGTATTATAAGGTAATTACTGTTGTCAGTAGATGACAGTTATTGAGCTACGTCAGAACCTTTAGGCAGCTCAAAAATCTGACACCATTGTCTATTAACAAATTCGATAACAGAAGAGATCAGCGTAAATTAAATACGATTGTGTCACAATAGTTTATTAAAACACATGGTCCAACAAAAATATATTCATAATGGAGATAGGGAGTCCGACTTGAGTAAAGGAAAATTAACCTCTAGGTCTTTCTAAAATTATTCTCAAATTGGTGCCTCAAAACTATAAAAGTATGATTTTTACAACACAATTCACAATCATATAAAATATTTCTACAAAAATATACACAATCACTACATTTTATATACCCATACTATCTAGACTTATAGGTATGAAACAGAAATACAAAACGACAATGTAACAAAGTCGAAAAGTATGCACAAAATGGAAAGCTTTTCTCGCTTCCGCGGTCCGAGTAGATTCATCAATGTGTCTATTAGAGTGGACAAGCTGCAGGCGTTCCCCACGGAGCCATTCTTTAATTTATTGAAATTCACTAAAAACCCGTGATAATGTAAATGTATTAGCTTGCCGACGCGTTTGGCGTCCGGAGGGGACCTTTAATGCTTGTATATCTTATTCATTAAACGAATTCGCTGCTCTTGTGTATTTTCGTATGGTTGTGATTTTCCTAAAGGTGAGTATTTTAAAGTATATATATATATATTCCTTTAAAATACTATATAATATAAAATAATATATATAATAGGTTTACGAGTTACAAAATTGCTTTCTAATTTATATTCGTAGTTGCTCGTAACAAAATGAAAAGGTACACGGTTAAATTTACAACACAATAATATAAATCATAATAACATATACTTAATACACATTTTAGATTAATTTGTTTGCTTCCAATACCAATTAGTTCATGCAAACTTTTTCCGGTATCGTTTGACTGTCGAACGATTAACAGCTGATTTTGTGCCTGGAAATGCATCGTCTTAAAGTAAAACACGTGTCGCATATTGGTGGTGGGTACGCTGGAAATGTTGGTGGTAGGTATGCTGGGACTAATAGTAGTGGGTGGCTGGCAATCAAAAATATTTTGTTAACATATACCAAATATTAAAATAGACTGTGCACATTTTGTCTAAAAATGAATTCCTCAGATGAAATCAAAAGTTCGTAATGTTTTCCAATAAGTTATATATTTCTACCTGTCAACTCACCACAAACTTCGTTGAACTCATTTCAAGAAAGAAATTTTATGACACACTTAAAGATAAAAGTTCTATAATAAGTAGATTTATCAGAATTTATGTCTATGGCGATCGTAGTACTATATTACTAATTTCACGGCTTCACTGTGGCACAGCCAATAAATTACGTTAGAGGAAATGAGGCTGGCACGCCGGAAAGAGGAAAAAATGCTAATAAAATTGTACCTTACCCGTTAATCTTAACTCTCGTGCAGCGCTGTTCAGATTTCAGACACTATGTTTATTATATTACATGTCAAGAGTAGGTATTTGTGCCCTGGTCCTTTTGAATGCTGTTTATTGTTTGGAGTACATCTAACAATGTACTTACTTAATATTTGGTATGTTTTCTTACGTTTGGAAGATAATTCATTTCAAATAACCTATTGCATCAATAAAGAAAAATAATAATATAAAAATAATAATAAAAAAAAGTTTGTAAAAATACTTATTAGACTAATTGAAAATAAATATTAATTCAACGTCTTTGCATTTCGACATTTAAATTTATTTGTATTTGGAACTGCATTGAACCCAATTAGGCTAATATGGTTATCTACTGAAGCAGGTCAATATTATTAAATATCAATTGCGTAACAATTAAAGAAACTTAAGACCGTAAGAAGCGTATAGGTATAGTATAAGTCCGGTAAGCGGACCAAAGGAATCGATACAGCATAGCCAAGCAGATGTTAGCGGGAACGCGCTAAGATTGGCTCAGATGAGAAAAAGAGAGAGTACCTTTAATTTGAAAAGAAACACAATTTCATAGACAAATTTGCCAAAAAGTCTCGTATTCATGTTGACAACTTTTTCTATCTGGCTTCTTGTAAAGTCAAACAAGGAAAAAACAAATATTCGAACAAGGCACAACAGGCGGATTCTTTTAAGATCAAGCCAAACGAGCGTAACTTTTTGCAGAAATATTTATATCTTTTTATAATATAAATATAATTCAAAACTAATTTTCTGTTGCTGTGTAACCTAAACTGGAGTTTCGTATCCAAATGCAGCAGAAATTTAGCAACTCATTTTCTGTTACTCACAACTCGAAAAATTGCGCTCATTTAGCTGAACCCTAAACCACTTTTTGCAATTTTAGTGCTTAAATATTAATGGCGACAAAGATTTACAGCACTTACATTGTAATCGTTATTATGATTTGAACCACCATAAAAACTACGAGTATTAAGCAAAGTAAACGGTACTTGAAACAAGCTGGCGAGGAAATAAGGCTATACAAAGGCCAGCAGCCATAAGACTTAATCTCATTTGCAAGCTTAACCGTCTTTTTTCAAGTGAGTAGCGCCAGTGCCGTATCCAACCATGAATTTCCAATTTAATTAAATGGAAACAAGGGAATGGTGTGCCCTCTCGTCACTGTTCAGTTAGTTTTTACTCGCCATCGCAAACGGTGATGTTTTGAAGAGTTTATCTATTGAGAGTTCCGTACTCAGAGTGTTGATCGAAGCTCTCTTTACTATTACATTCCTTACGGAAGAGGATCTTCTATATATTTGTCCTGGCTATAATATTTTTCTAGATTGATCTGTTTTTAGACTAGTTGTAAAGTAACCTGGGTCTGAAACTTTATTGAACCAAGATTGAAAAATTAATAAGAGTTCCGTATTTAGAGCGTCGATAGAAGCTCTCTTTTCTTCTCCTCTATTGCATTCCTTATGGCTGAGGGTCCTGGCATAATATTTTTCCAGATTGATGTGATATTGTTATGAAGGTAGTCATAAATAACGACCTTTATACCTCTTAAATTTAAAAGTATAATGGTGTTGTGAAGATAAATAAATACAAACACGCATACTATCACATCTTTATCCGTTAAAGCAACATTACAAACTAATTATGAGTCCATATACTTTGGTTATAGGTATGTTTTAGTCAAATATATATTTATTTGTGATTTAAGGAGATATAACTTTAATTATGTATCAAAAGTGTATTTCATAGAAAAGAACTGCACACATATATATAATCACGTTTATTTCTCATAGGGGTAGGCGGAGACTATGTACCTCCATTTGGAATGATACTTTTGACCTCTACTTTTTTTAAATGTCTGCAATCTGGTCGCAGTACGTTAGTTGAGGACAACCCTTATCCACTCTTCTACCTGCCTACATTTGCCTCGTAAAACCTATAAATAAATCTTCTTTCATCCATCCTTAATAAAAGCGCTGCAACTAGCGTTAAATAAAAAAATGTTAATTTTAAGAAGAAATATTTTACAACGCATCCCGAAAAACAGTGTTCATTCCGGTGAGGATTTATGGCTGACTTCTCATCCGCTTTTTCGAAATCTATTACTAGGTTGGTGCGAATTATTCGCATCCCAGGTAGCAGTGAAAAATTTGGGCTTCGCGTCGCGACGCCTCGCCTGCTATATATGTATATCCTGACAATAGAGCTGGAAACGTAGGAATGACGTGTTATTTTTATACCATTTGCTGTTTAAAAAATATTTCGTCCCACTGGAAAAAATGTGCGACATTTTATTTTGGTTATTTTATGTGATTGTGTGAAAGATTTATTACTACAGAGCATTAAAAGCGTAGGTTTTTTTTGTTGTTAACAGGAAAACGTAGGGATTATAGTGTAACTCTGTTATTTTATGCCTTTTCCTTGTTTATTGGCACGTTACATAAAAATACGCTACTGATTTTGATAAATTTTTGATAAACTCACTGGTCAACAAGATTTTGCCACAAGCATACTTGCAGCGGTTTCTAATAGAATTTAGTACACAAAACATGAATCTTGTTATGAAAAATGTGTAGGACGTCTAAGTTTTCAAATATATCACGTCAAAAATATATATTTTTTTAATTTTTGTTAATTTATAATTATACCATTCATTCAATTAGCTCCTTTTCAAGTTTCAAATACCAGTTTAACACTGTGCAAACCCTACTATTTACAATACTTTTTACATCATTTCTAAATTATTTAATAAAATGGACTTATTAAAGATTTTGTGCGAGTCGGTATAACGGTATACAATACGCGCAGTACACAATGTATGGGAAATATTATAGTAACTTAAATTTTGTATAACTCCTTAAATAAAAATGGTATAATGGTAAACCAAATTTTGTTTTGATTTCGATGCGTGATTACATTATTTAATGTGGCAGAATTAAATAACCTGCACAGAAGCTATTTAATACAAATAATTGAAAATATCAGAAAATCGGGAAAATCGGATATTTGATATAACATTATTCAAAATTCTGACGTCCTAGGAATAAAAGTAAATTATGTCCATATACACTTTACAAAAATCTATAAGAGACAATAAGGCTTATTCCAGTGACAAAAAAAATTACAAATTTTGTCGATCAGTGCTATGATTCCATGTTGGAAATCGAATTAAACTTAGGTTCTTAGCCTTTATTTCTTTTAAATAATTTTATAATCAATGACATAATTATTCCATTCATTATAATTTTATTAATAAGAGAAGCTCTTAAAGTTACATAACCTTTCTCAATAAATCCGTACTATTTTAGTACAAAATTTTGTAAATCACGTAGACAAAGTATTTCCGTAAGAGGAAAATCGTGGTAAATCCGGCTAGCTTTGGTTGTCGAGCCGTCCCACTGTCAATTAGCCTCGGCTAGTGGTGCGGCAGGTGTCAAGTGACGGTAATTAACCAGCAGATAGTCGGTTATACGTAGCAGACCGAGTTCACGGTGAAGAATTTAGTTTTAGTTTATGTGTGACCCAAACACAAATGTGCAAAATAAATATTATTTTAAATAAGAGTAATTTTCGGTGGACTAATTAGGAAATTAAAAAAAAAAGTTTTGCAAACCTTACTATGTTATATATATAAAATGAAAGGCCTTGTTATAAGGATCTCAAATATATTTTTGTTTTTATTTTAAAATAAATAGTTGTGATTTTATTCAAGAAAGAAGACGAAAATTGACCATTGATCCCCCCCCCTGATCTCCAAAACTACTGAGCCTAAAATTTTGAAAAAAATACAAAATATACTTCATTGCTATAATAATTCAATCAATTGTACGTAACCTTACCTACGCGAGTTTAACTTGCACTTTAAAACAAAAAGCCAACTTCAATAATAAAAAGCTAAATATTCAAACAATTGTAGACTTAGATGACATATTTTTTCTAGTTATTTTCGTTTAAAATTTAACTACACAAAATATGATTTTAATTAAAAGAAAGAAAAAAAAACACAAAAAAAGAATTTTCCAAATCGGTCCAGGCGTATTCGAGTAATCGGAGAACATACATAAAAAAAAAGATGCCGACGAATTGATTACCTCCCCCTTTTTTAAAGTTAGTTAAAAAAGAAAAAAACGTAGAATATACCAGGTTCAGATCGAAAAAGTCCATCGAACATCTAAATAATGCGATGCGATGCAACCCATCACTTTTTTGATTCCCTTATTTCGCCTTCGCGACTGTGAGTGTTGGAGCTAGGCATGGCTTTAGGGTCTTACAGCCCTAGGCTCTTAGTTTAGGGATAATGACTATTACATAATTATCCCCAAACTATCAAGTTTATCTGTATAATAAATTTAAATATATAATTTATATAGATGTTGACGTATGTCTTTGAATGTGCACGCAACTTTAGTTCTCGCCCTCTTCTTTGTTTTCGTAGCACAAAATTGATTTTTACTCCTGGCTGCAAAGGTAATGGAGAAAATAAATAATAGAAAAGTAAATCTACAAGCCGATAATATCTATCTAATATTACTTAATTAGTCTTATTTCGCATTTTTAGATTGATAAAGGTCATATTGGATTATCGCCTTATAGGTTTATTTTTCTTTTATTTATTTTCTGTATATTGCGAAGTATTTCTATGAAATAATTATCGTAGGTGTAATTTTTTGTTATAGAAAAGTGTTACGAATTTACACGAGTAAGATATAAAATAACAACCATTATACAGGATCTATCAAATCTTTTATAACACATGTACAGTTAATGACAGATGTTCAATAGTTCAAAAAGTTAACAAGTCTTAAAAAACTAGGAACCTACCGACTATGGGATGAGCAGTTTGGATGTTACTGTGGAACACACATAAATATCCACATACATATTTACATACATAGACTGTTAGTCATTATTACCCTTTCTTTTGGCTATGCCACATTCGGGTAAAAAATAAGCAATCACCACATGTAAGGGTTGCTACACACTTATTCAGGCCTGCATAGGTATGATGACTGGGTCAAAAAAGTATTATTCTAATAGTCCGTTAGTTAGATTATACAAAAATAATGTACGCATATTTTTCAGTTTATCAAAAAAGTAAAAATCTACAAAGATACATAGTATCTAAGTTCCAGGGTGGGGCTTATGACGTAACCGATGTGTATAAATCGTATGAAAGCGTGACGTCATGCGAAATTTAAATGCGCTGTATCTTCGTCATTTATTGTTTCTTAGATAAAATAAAAAATATGTGTACAATATTTTTTAATAATCTAACCGATGGGCCAAAAATATTTTTTCAGTCATGATGCCTTTACCGCCCTGCGGTGCCGATTAATGCCAGCCTGAATAAGTATTTGGTAACCCTTAAGAATAAACAAAACAAGTCTCCTCTTGTTAAACTGATTTTGATCAACTGTATTAACATTTCAGAACGCGCAGTATTTCGGTTACCTTCCTCCGCAAGCCGATCCTTGATTACATTTAAAAAGTGGCAAAGCAACGTGAGCTCCGGGGGTCGCAGGACTTCATTATACTTTTTTTTTCTATTGCTTTCCGTCATTGTAGATCAGGAAAGTTACGTTTTTGTATCAGCAAAAAGATTTTTTTTCGTTAATGTATAAGTATTTGATAAATATCAACCTAATTTAGGTATATAATTTAGTTATATACCCTTATATACGCAACAGACATAAGGTTAAAGTTTAGAATTAAGGATAGAAAATAATAGTAATAGAGCTGATATCAGTATTTTTATACATTATAAAAATTATTCATACCTTAGCAAAATAGTCATGAAAATAGGAGATGTTAATTATATATCCTATTGTATGTAACAATTACAAACAATTAAAAAAAATATACTGGATTTCTCGTACGCCACCAGTGGGACAAGCCTGTGGAGGCTCCGGGATCCGGCGTAAAAAAGGTACTACTTATATAATGGTTTAAAAATTTGTCCGTTTCCTAGCCTATTTCCCTAATCATTCCATTGTATAGCATGCCTGTAGAATTAAAGATAAAAGTCGGGGCAATAAAAGGGGAAATAAGCGAGAAGTCGTGATTATATTGAAATATTTTGCAAAACGTCGTGACTTTTTGAGTATTATTATTTACAATATCTAGAATGTTGTGTCAATCATCATCAGTACTACCATTGAATTATTATTATACTAGCTTTTGCCCGCGGCTTCGCCCGCGTAGACTACACAAATTAGATTATTTTTTTAAACTGGGGTAGCAATTTATTAAAATCCATCATTAAAAAATGTCATGTGTCTCGCTTCAAAAATGACGAAGATTCATACAAACTTGCAACCCCTATTTCACCCCTATAGGGATGTAATTTTCAAAATATAATAAATGCATTATTATTTTCTACTAACTACTAAAATACATTAAAAATTTTATGTGTCTCACTTTAAAAATTACGAAGTTTCATAAAAACTGCCAACCCCTATTTCACCCCCTCAGGGATGGAATTTCCAAAAGTCACAATCTACCTTCCTGCCAAATTTAATTTTCATTGGTTCAGTAGTTTTCGAGATTTGAGTGATTTTCGCTTTTATATATATAGATTATGGAAACCTAACTTCAAACATTATCATTAGGATAGGCATTCCTTATTTTTTCGTGTCAGTTTCTCCTATTATGAATCATGTCAGGGGTTACGACCATTGTCTTCATGTCTTTGAATGGTACTACCTACTGGACCAACTGGGTATCCTCGTCCTTCGGCGATGTTCATCACTTTCTTCGTGAAATTGTCATAATACTTGCGCATTCTGACTGCTCGGATCTTGCCCCGATTGTGACTGTTGACCATTATTCCACAAAAGTCGTAAAAAATTGTTAAATACTTACGGATGTGTCAGGTCCTGACTTTAAACAGTAATATAATGCCTCCCACCTATCCATATGATTTTGTGTAAATGAATAATTTATTTTATACGAGTATATTGTATATGCAGTACACCAACTCCACATATTTTTGAATATATTACAATATTCTTTACAGGGATAAGTAAGTGTGGGATAATTTATACTGAAACAAATATAAATCAGCCTCCATAAATTTAAATATCCTGTTTCAACAGTACTTTTTCTATTATATTAACAAAAAATACCGTTGGATGTACAGGAGGATGCGGTCGATACGCTGATAGACTGAGACGAAATTGTGGAAGAACCGAAATTGAGAAGAACAAAATATCTTAATACTTTTCCCACCAAACTGCACTGGACCAGCGTGGTGGGATTAAGGTTCAACACCCCCTCAAGAGGGATCTCCAATAGCCCTGGAATTGACCGATTTTGGACCAGCCCTGGAGCAAGGGGTGCTAAGAATCACCGGGTGGTATTGATCCACCGTAAAATGGATGGCTAAGGGGGAGGGCTTTGCCCAGCAGGCAAGGCAATCAAGGGCATTACATCATCATCATAATTATCGACAGCCTTCCACATCTCACTGCAGTGGTATAGACCTCTCTCAATGTATGCCATCCATCTCGATATTTAAGTATTTAATCCCTGATGAAGTTAAATAAATAAAAAAAATATTGTGCCTTCCGATTGTCGACCCGCGATTTTTCTAATATCGTCTGTGATATCGTCGACTTATCTTGCTCTTGTACGACCAACGTTTCTCTTGCCAGTCATGCCACCATTGATTACGTCAAAATGTTACTCTACTTGTCATCACCTCGCTTTGTCAGGTGTCCTGCCCGGGTTCCATCTATCTGGTAGAATCTTGATGCTCCGAATTTCATTTGGCATAACATACTTGCCAGAATGTTATTTGGTAGAATATTTCAAACGCATAAAAAATATTTGATATAATATTTTTTTGGCCGAATATTTATATGTCCGAATGTACAATAGCATACTTTTAAGATGTCAGAATTTCATTTAGTAGAATTACCTTTTACATACATTACGTTTCGCATAATTTGTTTTCGAACAATGTTTAATTAGTGTTACTTTTATTTGGTATAATTTCTTTTCACTTTCTAAGAAGATGGCATAATTTTATCTGCAATGCAAATCAAAAGCATAATATGTTAGGGCAAAAATATAGGTTAGGTTATGTTAGAACTGTGACCACCCAAGGTAGACAGCCTTTTCATACTATAATATTTTTTTTATTACAGGGAAGAAAAAAACCACATACGTTTATAATCTTAGTTTAGTTTATAATCATGATTCTGCGTTGAAATGACTATACGTATGAAATAAATACCAAAAGGCGATTCTGACTGCGAACTTTCTGCGATATAATGATTATACTTTTAGATTATTATGGTTATAAAATTTATCCTATAAGATTATTCTATAAATAATTGGTTTTGAATCTATGATAAATGAGTAGATGCCAAACTAATTGCTACGAAATGACGTTTCTGTAAACCGCTGTTATGCAAAATAATATTATAACATAAAAAGTTCTACCATAAAGGGGGGACCCGTCCTGCCCAACTCCATTTCAGATCCATTACACGTTTACCGTGAACTTTCTTTCTCTGTCGGATCACAGTGTTAGGGATTCGGTCTTTAAGTTTGATGCGGAGCATGGTTCGCTCCATGGCTCTTTGCGCAACTTAAATTCGGTGTACAACCTCTTGAGTAAGCGTTCACGTTTCCACATCATCAGTTATGGTCGGCGAGACACACTGGTTAAAGAGGCGGGTCTTCGGATATTGTGGGATTTGATGAGATAATCATGTCTATAGGATTTTTTTGTGACAAATGATACTGCATCTGTAAGATGAATAAAATAATTGAGTCTCAACACTGAAACATAGATGGGTAAAACGGACGCGTTTACTTCATGGTCATTGGTCACAATTTTCTCAAAAAGAAATACTTACAAAAACAACATTTACTAACTATAATACTTCTCGAGTTCTTTTCCACATACGAGTATGTTTGGAAACTGAATGTTTAAATGGGTAGAAAATTACTTCCTGTAAAGTTTTGGTCAACTAGTTGACGAGGAGTTTGCCGCACGAATACAAACACCCAATCAAACTTTTTTACTTGTCTTCTTAGAGGATTTTTTCTTCTCTGACTTCATTGTGTCTTAAGCAATTTTTTTAGTTATACTGCATATTTCAGTAGACTGAAGTCCGTGTCGTGAGAACACAATACGTACTTTTAATATAGAGTCATCTACATGGTGCTTAGCTTGTCAATCCGGAAACAAAAATTACAATTTATTGTTCAGAATTAATGGGGTCGCTATCTCATCACGCTAGGGATTTTTATTTATTTTATTTATTTATTTAACTTTATACACAAATACAAGTGAAATAGCGGACTTAAAGCCTAAGGCCTTATCTACCAGTCAACCAACCGGATGTATGTAATAATAAACCATAAATATGTAATAATAAACCATAAATATGTAATAATAAACCATAAACTACATACAATATTATACTAAGATATACTACTCACATATATTACTTACACTAAGAACTATCTGACAGTTGTTTAAGAAAATGTGCTTTCACCTGTTTTTTAAATGAAAAGCGGGTTTTAGCCTTCCGAACATCAACTGGTAAGACGTTCCAGAGCTTTATAGCTTGGACAATAAACGAATGTGAAAAGAACCCACTCCGATGAGCTGGTATATAAAGGCTGAGATTGTTAGAGGAACGAAGATGTCTAACATGGGTGTCACCCAGAAACTGAAAGTTAGACTTGAGGTATGCAGGAGTAGCGGGTTCAAATAGAATGGAAAAGAGGGTTGTAAGGATGTGCAAATTGCGACGTTGACGAATTGGTAACCAATTAAGTTGGGAGCGGTAAAACGACACATGATCATATGTACGAAGACCAAAGATATACCGAAGACAATTATTAAGAAGACGGTCAAGTTTGTTCAGCATATCAGCTGTCAAGTCCGAGTAGCACACATCAGCATAATCTATGATTGGCAGGATCAATGTGTTCACTAGCATTGATTTAGTGTCACTGGGGAGAAATTTTTTTAACTTATAGAGAGTTCTTAGGACACCCGTAACTAATCTAATAGGTTTCTTTTTATAAAAATAAACGGAGTCTAATATCACTAGATTCAAAGGCCATGATTAGCAAGGCGAAAACAGAAATCAGAAATAGTGGTAGGTTGATAGATCACCGTTTATTTTATTTTTTAAATAACTAGGTTAAATGTGTGTAAACTCATTGCTGGACACTCAGCCAGACACAATAAAAAGAACAGTTGATCTACGTCTATAATAGACGTAGTGTGTCCAGCAATGTGTTAAGTATACCCTAAGGTTACCTGGAAAAGATTGCTGTGTGATAAGAATGCCTTTTGTATACTTACATTTATTTGTATACATATATGTCTCATTTGTCAAATTGAGTGAGATATAAAAAGTAAAATAAATTAATAATAAATAAAAAAGCAGGCCAGTCTATAACATTGTACTAGCTTTGACAGTATCAAATTATGTACACCAAAAAACATTACGAGTACAGTGGTTTATATTGCCCAAATTATATTAAGTGTGTCGCGTAAGAATATTAAACGAACAAACGCCCTGATATTAAATTCGTTTTTCGCAATTTGGAACAAAATTGTGTTTTTCTGGGTGCTAACCGTATTTTCATTTCATTTTCTGAGACGAAACGCTGTACCCATCCATCATTTATCTACAAAAGATAATATTATAAATTATATCTAAATAAAAAAAAATTATGCCTTAATATTATATATATGTAGCCGTGTGGTTCCCGGCAGAGTAGAATAGGACTACTCCAAATCTTACCGTGGATGTCTTAGAAGGCGACTTAGGAAACACAATACAAGCTAAATAAAGCTTCTAAACATCAATGAGACCTCTCCAACCCATCTGGCCAGCGTGGAAAGTTTAGGCCAAATCCATGCCAAATCCTTTAAATGCTCTGGCTAATATATGGCTCTGGTAGTACAGAAAAGGGTCGTGCTCCTGCAATGGAGACTAATAAAAAATCCGGCAAGTGCGAGTCGTACTGTACCTCCGTAGAATGTTTTAAAACGCTGAAAAAACACGTTTCTTGTATGACGACCCCTTTAATTGTTTCCTTTTCCTTATTTTTTGTATTTGTTGTTATAGCGGCCACAGTAACACATAATCGGTGAAAATTTCAAGTGTCTAGCTATTACGGTTATTAGCCCTGTGACAGACGGACAGACAGACAAACGGACAGACAGACGGACAGACAGCGGAGTCTCAGGAATAGGGTCCCGTTTGCACTCTTTGGATACGGAACCCTAAAAAAGACCTGACGATGATGAAATCAATAATAGTAAATGTGTAACAATAATCTTGAAAGGTAACAGAGGCAGTGTTCTTTTTTTGCACTAATTATGACTATGTACCTACTCAATTTTATTATTTTGTACCTACTAGCTGTTGGGTCGTAAAGTGTATTTGTTAATCCCGGGAATCTCACATTTTTGAGGATATAAAACATCTTATGAGTCAATCCAGGTACATGCCAATCTTCATTTCAATCCGTTTAGCCGTTTTGGTTTGAAAGCGGAATCAACATCCATACATACATCCATACAAACTTTTGCTAATGATATTAAGTAATACTGTATATTTTTTTTTAGATTTGTAAGGAAAATATACTAAAAAAAATACTGAACGAATAAGTACAGTAAAAGAACCGCATTCATTCTAGTTTAAAATACAAGTGAGGTCTTCTTTCATGCTGGTTTGGGAGAAAATAAAACTTAGAATGTACCACCCGCTTCTCTTCCCTAGTAGATCGTAAAAGCCGATCGAGGGAAAGGGCGAAAATGCGGATCACGGCGATGCGGCTAACAAACCATCACTATTTTGATTTCTTTTCCATCTTTCATCACCACACTTAAAGTGGCCTTTGCGTCTTGCGGCCCTGGGCTCTGTCTGCTTAGAGCCTAAAGACCCAAAATGCTTTGTCTTCCCGAAAACGGATAGATACGTGATACGACGATTTTACCTAAAGGAAACCTTTTAGGAAAGAGCTGAGCATTATTTTAGTAATCGATCCTTACACTTATCAAAATGTTTTTTTAAAACATTTGTGAGAAAAACAACTTTTAAAAATGATGGCTTATTTAAAAGTGTGTCAAAAAGCAAGACGAATGATTCGTTTTCCCAGATAGGTTACAAATGCCCATCGCCACGTAATTTATCTTAAATAGACTTGAGAAAAAAGGAAAATGTAGACCGTGAAAAACGTGGGAGAATGCGTGAGATCAGATATGGGAGAACGGGGTGTTAGTACTGAGATGATAAAGGACAGAAAATTATGGAGGAAGTTGACATACAGAGCCGACCCCAAACAGGAAAAAGGCGAGGAGAAAAGAAGAAGCACAAAAAAGAGCTTAGCTCTTTAATAAGAAGAATAAAACTTGTCGAATATCATGGTCATTTAGTCATCGTTTCTACACGTCCTAGTGTCCTGGGGTTTGTAGTTTAAATCCACGACGTAAGACGATAACGCGTATTTGATTTAGATTACGTGAAAAACATAAAATTTAAATCGTCACGTAAATACCAAACATTAAAAACATGGCATCAAATATATCACGAACACATTGGAACCGCACACCAATTAATTACAAAGTTAGTTCCGAATATGGATTTAAAATTTGAGCTACGATTTGGATTCGAATTAGTCTTGGCAGTTGTTGCAAATTGTAATGAGTTTTTAATTCCTGCAAGCTATTTTGGGTCAAAGTTCAAATATGTTGGAGACTAGTAATTAACCTATATTATTGCCAGCTTTTATTGCATGCATATTTATAGGAACGCAATTCAGAGAAAATTAATATAAACAATGTCAGTTGGAAAAGGTTAAACACCAATTATGTGGTCATCTGTACTGTTAATTCATATCCGTTGTTCTATTGTTGTTAATCAAATTGAGTTTGATTATAACGTTAAACTGATTTTATAGCTTTTTTTTACAGTCCAGTATAAAATATCGTCATCATCATCATTGTTTTTATACCCCACTGCAAGAGCACGACTACTACCAGAGCCATACTGGGCCAGAGCAGCCAGACAATTTTGCCTACACCCTCCACGCTGGCCAGATGGGTTGGAGAGGTCACTTTGTTGAGCTTTTATTTCCTAAGTCGCCTTCTACGATATCCACGGGAAGACAAGAAGTGTATCAATATTTTAATGAATTGAAATGCACACGACTATTAATTAAAAAAGTTAAGACTTAAAAAAAATATGCATGCTTGTTTTGATTTAACAGTGGGAAACATATGAATGAATCTGTATCAATGTTTTATGTACGAGTTACTTAATTTTCAAATATAAGAATTAAATAAGAACTTAAATCAAACTCTTTATAAAATAAAATAAATTAATAAAATCGGACGAAATCTACATAGGTATATTAGAAAAATGCACAGCGGCGTATAGTGCATATCCGATTAAAAGAAATTATTCAAAGAGCGCAAAACCAAGTATGTCAAATATACTCCAAGCAGAGTTCACATGAATACTGCAATGCAAGGCTACAATGGCATTCAGCAAACCCGACTGGAAACCATGTAGTCACTTAACCGGATTGAATTTCAATGAACAGACCGTCTAAAGAAGCAGAAATCAGGGCGAAAGTTGTCTTGAGTGCGGTTGGAAAGCAATCAACTTTGTAGTAAGTTCGCGTCCAGAGTACTGCTATAGTATAGAGAGGTTAAGTAAGTCAACTCTGCTTATTCTTCGTATTGGGGCTCGATACTATTGGTTATCATAGTGTAAATAATTTTTTCATTAATTTATAAAAAATGATCAACCATAAAAATCCTTTACTTAGAACAAAGTTATGCCTATCATGTATTTACAGTTATTAATAACATGTCGGACGGATGTATTAGTAGTTAATGTTTTTAGGAATTAAAACAAGCTCAAGTATGTTATACATATTACAAAACATTAATCTTTTTTAGTGTTGCAACGGACCTCCGCTTCCGCTTCCGCTTCTGCAGAAGTTCCGCAAGCTTTTTCACTTCTGTTTCTGTTTCTGGTTCCGCAAACTTTATAACAGAACTCTAAACGGAAGTCAACAGCGGGAGGAAAGGTGACGTGCGAGCAGGGGGAGACGCAGCGGCTGGATTGGCGCGACGGGCCAGCGCGTGCCAATGATGTACGATGTATTTTGGGAGTGGGTGGTAAACAAACGAAAAACTGTCACAACGAGTTTGTTTATGTTTATTACATACTAGCTGTGTTGTTGGAACGTAATGTTATATAGCCTAAAGCCTTCCTCTATAAATGGACTACCCAACAAAAAAATAATTTTTCAAATCGGACCATTAGTTCCTGAGATTAGCGCGTTTAAACAAACAAACAAACAAACAAACAAACAAACTCTTCCGCTTTATAATATTAGTATAGATTGTTTTTGGTTCATTTATTACGCCGCCATTACCGTCACCGCACCGCGTCCTGTGACGTCGAGCGTACCTAAGCACGTAAATCTTATTACTTTGTTTGTTATGTTCCTTAATATATTTATGTTTAGTGATTAGTGCAATTATAAAACCTAAAACAAGTCCCATTTGGAACTTTTTCGTTTTTTGAGTACTAAAAAACAATTAACAAAAATTGTGTTTTTTTTAGTATTAAGACTTCTGCTTCTGCTTCCGGTTCCGTTTCTGCTTCCGCTAAAATTTAATTTTGACTTCTGTTTCCGTTTCCGCTTCCGTAAAGACACTTTCGTTGCATCACAAATCTTTTTAATTGTTCTGTTTAACCTTTATTACTGTGACTCAACGGAAATACAAAGTGGCGATTAGTAACAGTGTGACTTATTGGATGAAATGATGGTGAATATATATACAAAAGTAGCGATATAACCTTGCATCAATAGTTCAAAGTAAGTTTAACCATAAAATTTGCGAGTAAGTGTGATGAATCTAACATGTATCGAAAGTAAACAAGAGTCATCTTGAATCTTTTTTTTTTGTATTATTTTGAGAATTCGTAATTGACCTACTTACTATTTTATTTGCTATGGTACTGGCGAACTCTGAGTCTAGCAATGTGACTTGCCAAGTTGTACCTGCTTGCTCTAACAACTAGCTTGCACTGCTAATGTTTTTTGTTACTTTCTAGTGTGGGAGTGGAAAATAATTTTCTTTGCAGCATTTTTATATTTAAAGCTACTAAGTGTTAATTTTAAGCATACATGCTTGTAGCTGGGTTTGTTATGACTGTTTAAATGTGTATATAATAAATAGGTCTACTGCGAAAAATAATATAAAAAGTAAAAATAGTTCTTTTTCCAGTATCCAGGCAACTATAGTAAAATCTTACTTTAAAAAAATTATTTTTAAGTAAATGTTTTGGCAAATTCTTTCTCCCAATGCCAATCGTACTACCGTGATTGTGGTTAATGAAGAGATTCATCGGTAGTAGAAAATCTATTTAGAAATTTACATAGGTATATTTTTGTTCCGCAATAAACTTTACAAAAAAGTTAGGCATGTCTAAGAGACTGGCAGCATTACCATATTGAATAGCCAGACTTAATCAATGGCCAAAATGCGCTCCATCTCTTGCGTCCCTAGAAACGTCGATCAGGCGTGTGGAGATCTCTTTGTACATTTGACATGCCTCTGCACCGCAAAGCCTCCACGGCAACAATATTAATAATAACAATAGGGAGGAGTCGTCAGAGCTGTTGCTTTAGGGGTGGAGTGTTAAGGCCCCGCCAGTTCAGAGCCAAGAAAACTGTGAGTGTTTTTAAAAAATCACTGTAAATAAACTACTACAGTTTATTCCTCAAAAATTTAACATAAGAATTTTAAGACTTTTCTACAGAGATTCATAATATCTAAAACACGATTGAGCATTTTTGGCTTGATAGAAAAAAATCACAAACATACTGCTAAATTTGCCTAAATTTGCCTTTATAATACATATTACTATTTTATACAATCACCTTTTTATATAAAAACTAGCTGTGCCCGCGACTTCGTTCGCGTGGTTGTCGGAACGTAATGTTATATAGCCTAAAGCCTTCCTCTATAAATGGACTACCCAACAAAAAAAGAATTTTTCAAATCGGACCATTAGTTCCTGAGATTAGCGCGTTTAAACAAACAAACAAACAAACTCTTCCGCTTTATAATATTAGTATTGATTATACCAAAAAATGTATATCTAAATATCTATCTATTTTGGCTACAAAAAAAATATAAATATAATAGATAGCCACATACATACGGAGCCACAGTGTTAAGGGCTGGAGCCGCGGCAGCGGCCGCAGAAGACGCCAAGCGGCGCAAATATTTATCCTTATCTAATGAATATATTTTTGTTGCGCTTGGCGTCGAAACTTTTGGTCCGTGGGGTCCAAGCACAAAACAATTTATTAAAAAAATTACTCCTCGGCTCGTCGACGCTGCTGGTGACAAGAGGGCTGGCTCATATCTCGCGCAGAGAATAACAGTAACCATTCAGCGCGGGAATGCAGCCAGTGTTCTTGGCACCATGCCACATGATCAACATTTAGATTTTTAAACACAGCTTTATTTTTCAATTTAGGTTTTAATTTAGTTTAATATAATACAAAATAAATAATAAATAAAACAGTGAAATATTCGTCGAGAGCAAAGAAAGGCCCGGAGCCATGCTAGAGGTATGTTTGTGATTTTTTTTCTATCGAGCCAAAAATGGTCAATCTTTTGGCTATTGCAGGTGTCTGCAGAAAATCCTTAAGATTTTTATATAATTTTTTTGAGGAATAAACTGTAGTAGTTTAATAACAGTGATTTTTTAAAAACACGCACAGTATTGCAAATTCTGAACCCACCTCGCCTTTAAGGGCATCATGCTGCGAGTAACTTCGGAGAAAGCTCAGCTTATTGCTAACGTAAAATCTTTACAGCCTATATCAGACAGCCCACTGTTGAACTAAGGGCCTGTCCCAATAAAGGGGGATTTGATCGTAATCACTACACTAGACAGGCGGGTTGGTGATTGCAGTAAGTGGTATTAAGTATACAGGGTCTAACGAAAGATACTGAAACTATTTTAAGACTGGGAAACAAGGAACGTATATCGAAATATGAAAAATATTTTATGCCACCCATCAGCTGATCCAAGTTTCTATTATAGTAAAAAAAATCATATTAGACGCTATATATGGTAATGGTATATAGTGCTTAGAGGACGCTGCTGTCCGTTTTCTGGTACCTATATCTTCCTTAGTCACCTCTCACGACACCTGTGGAAAAGGGGTGGTCATCATCATCATCATCAGGTCTTTTTTAGTCTCCACTGCAGGCGTAACCCTCTCTGTACTGCCAGAACAGTCAGAGGATTTGGCCTAAACTCTCCACGCTGGCCAGACGGGTTGAAAAGGTCTAACTGATGTTTATAAGCTTTGTTCAGCTTGTGTTTCCTAAGTAGCCTTGTACGACATCAACGGGAAGACTTGAAGTGGTCCTATTCAACTCTGCCGGAAACCACATGGCTAAATTGCGGAAAACGGCTAAATTTGGCCAATGTGCAAAGAAAAGCTTCACGTTCACACTTTAAACTGTAAACAGTGGTTCATAAAATAATTTGAAGGGTTATCTAGGGCTTACTAGGGACATTTTTTTAAATATAATATCTCCGTTTCCTTTCAAATAGTTTATTTCAAATTGGACCACGAAAAACTCATGTATCCCCTTAAGAAGATACATAGATACACCAAGTATTGAACCCCAGTTGAGGTAACACAAACAGTGATACACAAAACATGTTTAAATTGTAAAGATAGAAGTTTTAATTGAAAATGTTTCTCACAAACCCGACCCGGTAATTTGGAGTTTTGTACTGGCGATGCTTAGGGGTATAAAATACTGTACAAGTAAGAAAATTATGAAGGGTAAACAATTAAGTATGATATCGAAAAGCGTTATTTAACATTGCAAGCAGTTTTATTTTTGTTACGTCTGCCTGTGTTTCTTACATGCTGATACCAGCATGTAACGTATATGTAGCATGCACCATCACGCCAACCGCTTTGGGATAAAGACGATCACGCCACTAGGGAAGGATGACATTATATAAAATAAGGGTATATATATCATAAATATATTATATACAGTTAGGTGAAGCATATCATATTGTGCGTGGTACATTGACATAGAATATATATATCAGCTATCTCAAACATTGACCCCTGTTCTACATATTTTTGAATATGTAAATTGTATCATACGTATTTAATTTTCAAACAATAAAATCTGGTTACTTACCGATGGAAAGTTATTTCTTACACTTTGCAGTGATCCTTGAATTATTCTTACTGTATTGTAACACACATTAAAGCATTTTTGATTATGTTGACCTTGTAATGTGGTTTTCGTTTATAAACTTTTAAAAGTACTAGGCGTATAAAAGCTAGCCAGCGACTAAGTAAAGTTTATGGAGATAGCTACAATTAAACGGGACAAAACAGTGGTAGATACCAAATATCACTGTTTTGTCCCGTTCGTGCCACGCCAAAGAGCTATTATGTAAAACTAGAGGAGATCCTTAAGTTTTACATAATAGCTCTTTGGCGTGGCTTTTAAACTATCGCGCTTTGAACATATGTATGTATTACATGTGTGTGTGGTTTATGTATGGTCACGAGATCACAATTTGGGGCGAAATAAGTATTTTTAATTAGATACTTCTGGCTCAATTTTAGACAAAACGTATACAAATTCCTATAGCTTACATAGAGCCTATAAGCCCACTGGTATCATTTCCTCTCAAGGTACGTAAGTATGTTACCTCAAGCCGGGATTCTATTAAGAGCAGGCTCAAGTTGTTTGTCTAAAGCTTTGTTTATGTTATACTTTTCCTTATTGCCGTGCCCAGCTACGGTATGACATAGTATTAGCAATTTTCCCGGCCTACTTTCGTAACCCTAACGTAAAGTTATGCTTACCACCTGTTACTAATATGTAAGTCGTGGATTGTATCGAGGATGGTTAGGTGGATTTTATCATATGTGCAAATATTACTAACAGGTAGTATATATTGGTAAACAATTGGTAACAAGGGAGTAACGGACAATTTGACAAAGGATAGAATGAGATGGAAAAAACTGGCATGCTGTGCCCAAAGATATTTGTTAGAAAAAATTCTAGTTTTTATAAAAAAATCACTGACGTTCCGCGTCGATACGAATCGCGCAAACCAAGTGACATAATACAAATACTATCAAATTTGGAACTACATGAGTCTGGACCTTACCCTATGTCTGTTAAATTATAAAATAAATTGCCCAAGAACATAAAAGACGAAAAAAGTTACAAAACCTTTTTTAAATTATTAAAAATCCATCTGATAATAAAATCATATTATTTACTCGCCGAATACCTACAAGATAAAAAATAAAAATTGTCTACCTCCCTCTCGTACCATTGCAATGCCTGATATATATATCTAGATTTCGCGATGAAGTGTCATAAGTGTAATTAATCTGTTTTAAAACGTAGTGGCGTATTTTTTAACATGGTACGCGCCAGGGCGTGTATGACGCTACTAATTAAAAAAGTCATCTAAACAGAAGTCTATGTCATTAAAATGTTTTCGTATTAAGTAGAAAACAGGTTACATTAAAAATAAAAAAAAATAAAAAAAATACTTTTTTACTTTTGACGTTAAGCGAAGTCTAATTAATTAATTAATTAACAGTAAATGCCGATAAGAGGGAAAGAGACAAAAGATGGGTTTGAACCAGATTATCTCTATAAGAAGGTAAATTTTTGCTCTTTGGCTGTGCCAACCACACATTATAGTGGGATAAGGCAGAAGAAGAAAAAGAAATTGCGTTGCGCACTTTGTATCAAATAAACTTTTTTTGAAGATTTTAAACCACTTTAGCTGTTGTTTAGAAAACTATATGTATCAGTCTCGTGTAGCAGTCTCGGTCTCAGTATGGTTTACGGGGAATTATATATTTCAATTTGTAAACAGTTACTACATAAGAAAACAAAAATCTTTACGTAGCTATAAAGAGGTTCAATCTGAATGTTAATTTGTTTAATATTTTCAAGCATTAAGCTCCTGGAAAGACTCTCGTCCGTACTGAAAAATTATATACATAATCCTGTCCTATAACCCTAGTTCTTCAATTTAAATATGTTTTAGTCCCTACAAAATGAAGTCACGTAGATAATCATGCTGTCATTTTGCCAATCATTACCAGTATCAATCAATACGGTTAGCCAGCGTTAATGCCAACCATATAATTCAAACTTCAAAAGCTGACAAAGTTAAATCGAGTCACGTAGATATTATGATTTTGACATTATCGTGTCAATCTACACTTTGAATGCAGTTAACGTCGATTTAATTCAATTTGCATTTGGTAGGATTTGTTATTTTAGTGGCATGATGTGAAAACGTGATGTGATTTGGTGAAATGTTTTATTAATAATAAAGTTTCGTAGCCATTTCTTACATTTTATACGATTTTCTTTTATTACTTACGTTTCGTATGCCTTAAGATCGTCTGCAAACGATCGCCACTGATAGAAGTTTGTGGAAAACTAGAGGGGAGGCTTTTGCCCAACTATGGGCAACAACACGCTTGTTAAAAAATTACTTACTAGTGAAATGATTTGAACAAGCGGGCGAAGATCTCAGAGTCTTTTTAAACAATTCGGCGTTTGTACATATAAATGTGGGTATGTTTGTTCGACGATAACTTGTGTGCGAGTATCTTTAATTGAACCTTCATGAAATTTAGTAGGCGTATATATGTAGTCAATAAAAATATTTTAGCCTTGAAATTCAGCCAAATCGCAAACCCCATATCTCGAAAACCCCTTAACCAGGGTTTTCGAGATATGGGGTTTGCGAGTTTACATTCGTGGCGAACTATTGTTAGAAGTACTTGCATTAATTCTGTGACATCAGGCAACAGCAGAAAAAAAGATTATTAGGATATTTGATTTTTTAATAATTGTTGGGATGATTTAGAAATTATTTGGTTTCGGTCATTTTAAGTTTGATAAAAAGCACTACACAATACCTCATCTAACATTTTCATCAAATACACCGCAGTGATCCTGTATGATTGCAAATCAAATATCATTTGGAGGTAATCCGGCGTTAATGTTGCTGCACATTTTGCTGCACATAGTCTAAGCAGTAGCCACAAATTTAACTGGCATTTCACATTTATAGTAAGGATTACTTTAAATGCCGCGTAGTTTCCGGCATAGTAGAATAGAATCACTCCAAGTCATCCCTTGGATGCCATAGAAGGCGTCTTGAGAAATACAAGCTCAACAAAGCTTGGGCGATAGTGAAACCTCTCCAACCCATCTAACAAATCCTCACGTTGCTACATAAAAAAATATAAGAACAAAAAGACAAACACAGAAAACAAACAAAAATTATGTGCATACTTATGTAAGTACTGCTTATTTCTCAAATTTCTCAGCACACCCAGGAGGATATAGGAGAAGAATACAAATGTAATAATACAAATATTTATTGAGCTATTGAAATTGAGCTATTGTTTTACCCAAAAGTGATACCGACCTAAATATTTATGTCCTATTTTCAGTAAGTATTAGCTTTTTTGATCATTAATAAATTCAGCTAAATATGAGTGACATTTATTCATAAAATAATATTTAGCTATCGCTAGGACTAGCAATGATACCGCAAAATTACGCGTTACTTGAATAATCACTTCAATCCATTGATTTCTGACGTTTGTTCAAACTATAATTTGACCATATATTGCTCGGTTCATTTGCTAAGGTTACCATTACTTTATTGTATTCAATAATATTTTTATATATTTTTAAAAGATTTATTAATTACCTTTTATGAAGCATAAGTAAATAGTTGAATTTTGTCAAAACTGTTTTAATGACTAAAAATTATTAAATATGATTTTTTAAAGTTTTTAACCCAAACACAACTTCCGCCATTTTAAAATGATGAATCGACAAAAAAATCTATATAATAATCTAACCAGCTCAAAAAAAAACGCGAGAGTCGGTTGAGAAATGCGACATGTAGGCGAGAACGGCTGGAAATCAGACATCCGGAATTCGGACACACAAAAGAATTTTTGCCGAAGTTAAAACGGAAACGCTTTGCTCGCTCGGATGTTATGTTCCAAGAACCATGTAAAAAAAAAAATTTACACGTTTTTCATTCCAACATAAAACTTCTTTATAATACTATATAGTCTGACCACGACCGCAGTACCGCGTCTGCGGTATGCGAGCGGCGAGACGGGGGCTGTCTATGTCAGACGCACATGAGATAGAATATCCAAAGATGGGTCGTGCTTTATTTCGAGATGTCCAGGCTGCCGTTTTCAAAGTAGCCGAATATTTTAGGAAAAGAAAAGCAGACAAAGATAGTTTCGAATATAAAAGTGATTTTCGAAACGTTTTATTTTTCCAATAATTGCACTCATATTGGTTTTTTTATTTGTGCAAAAAAAAATCGTATTGAACCATAATAAGAATTGGTTATAATATGTATACAGCGTCAAAATATTGTAAGTACTTCGGTATCTTAAGATCTATCCGACAGTATGAATCTATTGTGAGTCCCTACCTCCCCGCGCAACCTCAGGCGCGTTACAGCGGTCGTGGTCAGACTATATAACAAAAGCCGTGTGGTTCCCGGCAGAGTAGAATAGGACCACTCCAAGTCTTCCCGTGGATGTCGTAGAAGGCGACTTAGGAAACACAAGCTAAACAAAGCTTATAAACATCAATGAGACCTCGCCAACCCATCTGGCCAGCTAGGACAGTTAAGGCTAAATCCTCTGACTGCTCTGGCTAATATATGGCTCAGGTAGTACAGAAAGGGTCGTGCTTCTGCAGTAGGGAGTAAAAAGACCCGATGATGACGATGATAACAAAATATATAACAAAATGCTTACCTACAATCTTGGCGAGGCCAACACAAAACTTCTGGAATAATAATAACTCAGAGCATGTTAATTTCCTTTCTAATGTTCCGTCTTCAAAAAGCTCCGGAAAGTTTTCTTGAATTGGTATAATTTGTGGAAAATCCGAAAAGGACTTGAACACCTCTGAGTTTACATTACTGACGTGAGACATTACTGTATTTGTATATACTTTTAGATAACGCTAACTTTAAAAGCTTTTAGATAAACATTACTTTTGTAAGCATTTTTCGACATCAGTTTATTTTATGAAGATTTTTAAAAGAAAAAACTACTTACCTCTTAGAACGTTATTCATGATGAACCTCAATAAAGCTTCTCACCTCAATTAGTAAGATTCTTCTACTTAAACTATAATGTAAGTGTATGTGTGTGGGTGCGATATTACGGTTTTATCATCAGAAAAAATAGGACCATCAACTGTTAACAAAAATAAAAAAGAAAGCAAAGCAACTAACTATTCGGATTTAGCCACGCAAACACAGTTTATCTCCCTGATGGACTATAAAGGCGCTTTGCCAGCCATCGTCAGATCATAACAAACGATTGTTTCCCGGATGCGAGTGACAATACGTTAAAATAAATAAAAGCACTCGATATCCGAGCGAGCGCCGCTTCCGTTCTAGAATACTCGCTACACGCGGGAAAATAATGATTTACTTTTAATGTGTCGGCGGGAGTTCCGGGGAATTGGCCAGCGAGTTTTGTTTCTATTTGCTGTAGTTTATCTGTATTTATTGATGATAGATTGCAATTTTATTTTTAAACATTTAGTAAAGCGTTGGTGGCTTAGCGGTTTAGGGTTGGATCGCATCTATCAGCACGGAAAAGCACTTTTCTATGCTGCTATCCTTTCCTGTCGCTCAGAACAGTACTCGTAATTTGCTAGAGCGAGAAATCGCGACGGAACGCTGCAGCACGGCCGGTGCTGAAGCGTTCCGTCGCTCTTGATGACGCGTCTGAGCGACAGAAAAGAATAGCAGCATAAGAAAGTGCTGTTCCGTGCTGATAGATGAGATCCAACCCCTTAGTGCCTAAGCACTAGCTGTGCGTGCATCTGTGAGGCATAATTTCGATCCTCACTTGACTAGGCGCGACTAGTACCTCTAAGCTTGTGCTCATGTACGGTCATTTTCAACTACCACTACTTGTTTCCGGTGAAGGAAAATTCCGTAGGAAATCTCGTTCACTAGTTTGTAATAAATATTAATGGCTGTTATCGTTTAGTGACAATCATTGAGCTACGTCAGATGCCTACGTTAGGCAGCTCGAATAAACAGACACTAGGTAGTGTCAGCTAATAATACACGTGATAAGAGAGAGGTAGAGAGAGATAGAGGGAGATTTTAGTGCTTTTTTATGTTGGCCCCGGGGGCATACGCATATTTAACAACTTCGGGGGTGGTTCATACATGAATGAGTAACCACGGATTATGGAACATATTTCGAGCTCTTCGAAACGCACATAAGATGTCAGTCCCAGCCTGTAGTTCTAGCAGTCATTATTAGATGGAATTCGTACATGAAATTACATAAAAGCTCTAACTTTTATGTGATTGTAAGATTTTTTACCCAATTTGAAGGAGGGTTATTTTTAAAGTACTGTTGCTTCTAAATAATAAAAATAACCCTCCTTCAAATGGGGTAAAAAATGCTACAGTAAATATACGAAACAGAGCTTTACTCGATATAAAAAAAGTTCATAAATAACGAAAAAAAGCATTACTTATGTTACCCAAACTCAAACCAACATGTCAACAAGAAAATTTCAGATTTTAATTAATAAATTAAATGGTATTTCTTAAAAGTAGAGAATACGCCGATAAGCTAATCGGAAGCAGTAAACATCTACGACAATGAAGGCGCGAATTATTTACACGGCTCTTTCAGAAGGTAATTTCACCGAGACAGCACTACAAAAGAAAACGAGGCCCAACAGGATCGCTGAACCGAAAGTAATTGATAATATAATTTAACAAGAAAGGATAATATCTCTCCGTCCTCCTTCGCAATCAACTTCGACGGGAACAAATGTCCCTAAATACGTCTTCTAATCTAGCCATTGATCTCAATATTTTTACAAATCTCGCAGTCCGATTCTATAAATAATAACCCCTAGCAAAAGTGTTTCGATTTTCTTTCCCATCAAATAAATTACGGGATTTTCAATTTGCTAAAGTACTGACGCCTCATTTAGATGATGAAGTTTGAGCGAAGGTTTGTTGAAGTCTCGAATCTAATCTTTCAAAGTGTAGATTTGTCGATCTGTGTGTTGATGTTGATATAATCAGGACTACGGATCAGGGTTGGTTTATTTTCAGCAGGGAGTCTGGTTTTTTATGTTAGGCAGTCGTGTACATTATTATGTAATTCGTGGTTTTTGTGTTAAAGTTACAATATTTTTCTTGGAAGTCGCATGTTTATGCTTTATGAAAGTCTTTGGATGTATAATATGGTAGTCAAAATTTTGATAGAATAATGCACATTTCTGCACGACTCCTTCCATGCGAGATGAGAATAGAAAAAAAATGTGAAATGGACCAGCTGCTTTTCTTCCTGCGCAGATCTTTAAATCCGGTCGAGAAAATGGGCGAGATCTTAATCATGTTATAAGGCGATACGGCTAGCAACCCATCTGATTCCCTTTTTCCATCTACACGCCAATTATCACCCTAAACATCTGTCAGTGACATTGGGTCTTATGACTTAGCTCTGTTTACCCCTTTAGGCATAAAATCAATAATGTATCTACTCTGCCGGCAACCACACGGCTATGATAGATTATTCAACATATATTGTTTTCAATATCTGATACTTCTGAGAATCCTAAAAAGTACCTAAATCTTAGGCTTATTTGGACTATAAGCCTTCATTCAATTTTCCTCAAAAGTGAGTACCGGCCTACACTCTGCGGCCAGACAACGCTGCAGGAGCACACACACATACGGTAAGCTGACAATTACTCACTGCTAATGTGCCAGCGACGTAATCCTAATACATGGGCTGCTGATACCTGCTCTATTACAGGGCGATAAATACTTACTGTTTGAAATCTGATTCTTGTCTCGGGGTAGTGGTTAATTTTAAATGAAACCGGACAAGTGCGAGTTACACTCGCGCGAAGAGGGCTCCCCGGCGAGAGTGTGGTGAAAAAATGTAACAAGGAGTATGTGGCGGGGTGTGACATACCCCTTCATAAAATTGGCTGTACGAGTAAAACTAGATTTTTAAAAGAAAGCAATTTTAACAATTTATATTACTCAACTGGAAACAAGTCACTATAAATTTTCACCGTAAAATTTCATCCTTTCGAAAAAACTACAAAAGAACTAAAGAAAAAAAGCCCTTACTTCCAGCTATACGTAATGACAACACTTAGACAAATTAGTTTCCTAAAGAACAAAAAAATAACAAATTAAAAAAATAATCATGTCGTTGGGATTAGAACCCGAGGTACTTGCGGCTACAGACTGCCTTTGTTCATTTCTGTGCTATAGATATTGATATACTTAGATAATTAGCGTTCAATTCTAATAATATTGGATATATTTTGACGCAAAGAAAACAAGGTTCTTTAAAAATAAAACCTAGCTAGTAGTGATGGAGCTGAAAAATCGATCTACGATTTCTCAGCACCAACACTACCAGAAGATTACTTAAAATATAAAGTTTCTAAAACCTGAAATGTGTATGTATTCTGCTGAGTATAAAGCTACGGCTTTTCTAACCTTCTCCTTATTTGATTTGGTTATTATTGGTTCCTTCCATGCTGGTCTGGGAGAAAAGAAAAAACATAGAATGTACCAGCTGCTTCTCTTCCCGCGCAAATCGTAAAAGCTGATTGAGGGAATGGGCAAGAATCTGAATCATATCAATAGGCGATGCGGTTAGCAACCCATCACTATTATGATTTCTTTTTTCCACCTTCATGCCCACCATCACGCTAAAAGTGGCCTGGGCCTTGACGCCCTAGGCTCTCTCTGCCCCGTTAGGGATAAAGACGTGATAGTGTATCAGTATCCTTATTTGATTCAGAGTTAGCATTAAATCTCCCTCAAAAGTGAGCACAGGCCTACAGACTGCGGTCAGGCAACGCCGCAGGAGCACGTGTGTGCTCCTGCGGCGATGCCTGGTAAAGTAAGCTGGCAATTACTCTCTGCTAATGTGTCAGCAACGTGATCCTAATGCATTTAGATGCCGTGTAATGGAGCAGGTATCAACCTGCTCAGTTACAGTATACTTTAAACTAATTTTTCTACTGAACTCACGGCCTCTTAAGAACCTCATATCTCGGCAACCCCTAGACCGATTTGGTTTTGTTCAAATACAAAAATTCAATTTATCTCATTTGTAACCCACTACATTTTATGAACTTCCGATTATAGACTCATCCATTCGCTTGTTCAATTAGCAATATTATTAGTTTTAAGATGGTATAATGTGGCACCATATTTCATACACAATAAAACGATTATACTTACGCAAGTTTTTTAAAATCACTAGAATGGTGTTTCGTTATAACTTTTATTCTAGAAACTGCGTGACGCGGACGCCCGCGTGGTTCCATACAAAAGTGCCCGTGTGTCCGTCGCGATGGCACGTGACGGACACACGCGCGGGGGCATGCGCGGTGTTATATATAAGTATAGAAAGGATAATTATAATCAGATGACCGACTGCCATAGCGTATCGTAACGCAGTTTCAAGCCTAATTTCTATAGCCTAAGCCCATTATTAAAAGTATGGTTTCACAGAAATAAAATCTTTCCACGCACACTCAAGTTGTGGAATAAGCTGCCACGATTTTCCACAGAGACTAAAACATGCGGTTCTTTAACCAGGGCGTGGAAAGATTTATTTAGGATCCATCGTGGTCCGGTGGTCAAGGCGTTTACCTTGTGATCCGGAGGTCATAGGTTCAAATTCCATTGGGAAGCATACTTTGTGAAAAGTTGTTTCCAGTCTGATTAGGATATTGCAGGCTTGAATCACCTGATTATCCGAAAAGAAAGATGATTACGTGCTTTGGAAGGCACGTAAAGCTGTGGGTCCCGAACAACATCTAGCGTTTGTTAACCTATCCTAGGATTGGTATGGTCTACCCTTTGGATTGCGGAGGTCAAATGGCAGTCGCTCAGTGTAAAAACCAGTAAACTTGTCAAGGTAGCGAACCCCGGGCTCTGAAGCGTTACCGCAGAGGATGCAACCGGGAATACGCTCGAATGATGATGATGGGGACTAACGTGAGTGTGTCTGTCCTATTGTTGCAAGCGTTCATAAGATACAATAACCATTCTCCATCCGTGGGATCAGATTATCTAAACCGGCAAAAGATCAACATAGGTTGTAAATCCTGTTGATCGAATTTAGTTTAAATAAGTATAACAGAAACGTTAAGTTAATATCACAAAATACTCGTTTGATTCCATCAGCACTATAAGGCGTGTTATAAAATCCTTTTATGTGAGACGGCAAAGCTGTGTGTGGTGTGATTCGATCTACGCCAGCCAATAACGTACTGAGTGCTGTTTGTGTAATGCACTTGTGCTCTTGTGTTGCACATGCTAAGCTGAGACATAGTAGATGCTTACCAGAAAGGAATTTAGCTCGGGTCAGCTATCTTTTACATTAACTATTACTAGCTTAAATAGCTTAGAGTGTTATAAATATTTATGAAGTCTATGTAGGGTTTATGATTTTATAAAATATTTGTGTATTGTTGTATGTAGGTCTTTGTATGAATGTATGTATATAAAATGAAAGTCACTTAAATATATGTTTTAGGTACATTTTGAATACCTAATTGATAATGTGCCATAGCGTCAAAAATTTACTTTTGTCAGCACCACCTGTAGGTTGACTAGTAGAAAAGGCCCTCGGCTTAAAGTCCGCCTATTACATGTTTTGTAATAAAGTTAAATAAATAAATAAAAATAGCTGCACATAGCAAGCATTGCAAAGACATAATAATAAATAGATAAAGACAAATCACACTGATTGAGCTAGCCCCAAAGTTGAAACTTATTTTATGGGATACTAACACAACGATACTATATTTTATAATAAATACATATAAAGATAAACACCCAAGCAAAGATAGGATCCTACCAAAGTTTCATCACAAAATTTTTATTTATATTACAATAATTTCTTTTATATTAATAAAGAGAATAGATAAAGTCCGCAACACCACCCTGCCATCCATTACTAAAATTACTGACGTCAATATCAGAATCGTAGCAAGTGGAGGTCCATAGCCTCAGTCTACCCCTGTGGGAATCAGGCGTGATAGTTTGTATGTATGTATTTATTTATTTTACTCTTTATTGCACACAATTAAACAAATGTATAGGACACAAATAATAGAGATGATTTTTAGCATACAAAAGGCGGCCTTATAGCACAGCAATCTTTTCCAGGCAACCTTATGTATGTGAATGTCACTGCCGCTAAATTGAAATTGGACTGGGCAGGACACGTCAGCTGCATGCCCACTTAACGGCCTGGCCACGGAACATTCGCCGTGGCGAAAATACGCGCGGCGCGAACGACGAGGCGAATGTCCCGTGGCTAGGCCGCTTTGAGCCAAAACCTTAACTTTGTGGACTTCAACCAACGGACGCCGTGTACCTTGAAAACCACGGCGTAGATGGCGTGACGACCTAGACGTCTACTCACCAGAGTGGTAAAAGCGCAAGACGGAATGAAATGGAGAGCCGAGAGGGAGGCCTTTGCTCAACAGTGGATCTAGCGGGCTCTAAATAATAATAAAACTAATTATTAATAAATCATATACATACCTAAATAGAGAGCAACGCAGTTTATAAGCAACAAAATTGTTTTATTTTTGCACCTCTTCTTTTTGAAAGCGTCGTACTTTACAATGTTATATGAGCAGTTTAACACATATACCTACCAAACGTCGAATAAGCAATGCAACGTTATTATGTATTTTATGATCACGACATAAGAATGTCTTATTGTAAGTTGGGCCCTCATTGTTTGTTTTATTTTTACGTCTATATTTTGACTGATCGAATCAGTCAAAATAAATTCTAGGTAACTTTCTGATCTTCAATTCATGTTGTGGCCTTAGTTAGCCTCTTTCTAGAGATAACATTAATTCTAGCACAACACATCTCACCCCGCAAAAAGACGCCCTATTTCTAAGCTGCGGTTTAAATGTTACGTTTAAAAAATACTGATTAAGGAAGTAGGTGTTAATTTCGGTATTCTGAGACTAAGATACTACAAAAACAATATTTTTGTATACGTCTTTATGTATCTTATTTCTTTATTTAGTTAGAACATGTTTCAAAAATTATTTGAAAAGGCAATCAATGGAATAGTTAAGAGCCAAAAAAATCTTAAAGTACACATATTATGTTATGATACGAGATATAATCACTTCCGGCATCCTTGCACGTCACCATCACACTGCTGGATATAATCTCCTCTCAATTTCAATTTCTCAAATTCGTCTCTATTTAGTGCTTTGCGAAACCGGTTTTTCCATGATTTTCCTTACATCACACAGTACCTTACCCTCCAACGACCAACGTATTATAAAATACATTTAAAAATTAAGTCCCAGTTAACCAAGTCTTGTTAATCAGGTTACGGCTCGTTAACAGTCGTTGAGACCGAGAGCTCTAGAAAACGTTTACTTTAAATAGTTAATGAGTAAAGTTCGGACATCTGACCGCACAAACTTTTAGTAGATACTCGTAGTACTACCGCGATAGTATATTTGGCTAAGTAATTTAACGATTTTGGGAAGATTGACAATTTTATGGAAAAATATCCGCTTAGGTAACTTTTCTATTTTTGCATTAATCTTTTTTAGGGTTCTGTACCTAAAAATTTAAAAAAAAAATTGTATCCCCATACTTAATTTATGGGGGATAAATTAGACATAAAAAAAATTGTTAACTATATCGCGTGACATATTATGAAAAAAATATTTTTTTAGAGCGGTATTTTGAAGTTATTTTATAAAATAAATATCTATTCGTTTTGGCTACAAAAAAAATAAAATAAATATAATACAAAAAAAATAATAAATAAACACAGTGAAATATTCGTCGAGAGCGAAGCAAGGGCCGGAGCCGTGCTCAACGATATTTAGCAGTGTTTTTTTTTGTATTTTTATTTATTTATTCATTTACACTTTATTGTACATACATACAAATATAATAGTACAACAGGCGGACTTATATATTTTTTTTTGAAGCCAAAACAGATATGTTTATGATTTTTTTTCTATAGAGCTAAAAATGCTCAATCGTGTTTTGGCTATTGTGAGTGTTTGTAAAAATTCCTTAAGATTTTATGTAAATTTTTTGAGGAATAAACTTTAGTAGGTAGTTTAATAACAGTGATTTTTCAAAGACACGCACAGTATTGCAAATTGTGAACTCACCTCGCTTTAAGTAATTCGTATTCGTCTCTAGCATAATAGAATCTTCTAAATGACCAGTAAAACATATTTGCACTAGTCCAGCCATTTGGCTTGCAAACAGTTCGCGTGTGGTGAACTTGTGTATTAGTTCGCAGTCGCTCTAATTTGACCTGCTTTGGATGCGGGCGAACAGCCTTATTTCTTGTTTGTACAAACTCCGAAGTCGCCTACTTGTACCAACTATTGTAAGTCGATAAGTACTGTTTGTATATAGGAGTTAGACGAAACTTATGAGCAAAATTCACTATTAGGGCTTACGGTATGTTAGTCATATGAAATTTAAAGCTCACATTCGTGGATTTGTTAATATGGTTTTGCTGTGAAATCTTTAAAAAAATATGCTAAATAAAGATACAGTCTTTAACATCAACTACAGTAACTGTAGTTGATGTTAAAGACTGTATCTTTAATTACTTTGTTTGTAGTATAACTGTTATACTACAGCAAATAGAAACAAAACACGCTGGCCAATTCGCCGGAACTCCCGCCGACACATTAAAAGTAAATCATTATTTTCTCGCGTGCAGCGAGTGTTCTAGAACGGAAGCGGCGCTCGCTCGGATATCGAGTGCTTTTATTTATTTTAACGTATTGTCACTCGCATCCGGGAAACAATCGTTTGTTATGATCTGACGATGGCTGGCAAAGCGTCTTTTTAGTCCATCAGGGAGATAAACTGTGTTTGCGTGGCTAAATCCGAATAGTTAGTTGCTTTGTTTTGTTTTACATGTCTTCCTGTTGATGAAATATTGTCAAGATTTATTCTTTGTTACGACTGCTTTCGTGGTCCAGTGGTCAAGGCGTTAGCTTTGTGATCCAGAGTTCGTTGGTTCAAATCCCACTAAAACCCATACTTTTTAAAAAGTTGTTTCCAGTCTGGTTAGAATATTGCAGGCTTGAATCACCTGATTATCCGAAAAGGAATGTGATTCGGAGGGCACCCTAAGCTGTGGGTCCCGAACGCCATATAGTGTTTGTTGTCTATGCTAGGATTCGATTTGGTCACCTTTTGGATTGCGGGGGTCAGTCGGCAGTCACTCTGTGTAAAAATCAGTAACCTTGTCAAATCACGTAAGTTAGGTAGCAGACCCAGGCTCTGAAGCGTTACCGCTGAGGATGTAACCGGGAATACGCTCGGATGATGATGATTTATTCGTTGCTATTGAAAATGTCCAAAAACTAATACACTTATATACTTGGTTGATTATAACGTAGATATAATTTGTGATATCAAAAATCACCCTCGTTATAAATCATAATCGTAATAAATAATAATCGAAATTCCTATATATAGTAATATGTATGTATAACATGCAAAGTTGGCTCTAATTTCAAGAGAGAATTGAATTGTAGAGCACGCTAAGTGACATCCGTCTAGATCTATCTTGGTGTCAATTAGTCTACATTTACGTGGAAGTAACCTAAGACTGCGGTCATGTTGCTTACGAGTATTATGTTGCGTCTAGAATGAGTCTGTTCAGGCGTGCCATGGGCAAATCGAGATTTAAAGAGCTGACTGCCAATCTTCAGGAATGAAGCGGCACTTAAAGAAGAAGAAGAAGAATGAGTATTTATGAACTTCAGTTATCAGATATTTCTCACTCTGAGTATGCAATTGGTTTGGATCACAGAAAATTATGTATTAATTACTTATCTACTGCAACTTCTATTGCTGACTCCTTCTACTTTCCGATTGTGGTTGCTGTTGTTGGTCATTAGCTGGCCCTAGCAAAGGACTTCGTTAGGAGAGCTTCTTTATAGTATTCCGTTTATTGTTTTTCTCCCTTCAGTGCTACCCATACGAAAATAGGGTTTAAGCGACAAGAAGAAAAAATATCCAGCAGGGGATTAATGTAATTAACACTTTAGCTGCTTTCTAAAAGTCATCTTCCCATTTCATTCCAGGTCCACCTCTTTATCTTTTCCAGTTTATTGTAAATGTCTTTTGTCAAAGACCACTAACACGCCTAGAGTTGGCTGACTTTGACAGTGTTTTCCGATAGAGTAACATATTTTAGCGAATACTTGAAAGTTCATCATAAGGTCTTTTTAGTCTCCACTGCAGGAGCACAACCCTCTCTGTACTACTAGAGCCATACTTAGCCACAGCAGCCACAGGATTTGGCCTACACTCTCCACGCTAGCCAGACAAGTTGGAGAGGTCTCACTGATGTTTAAAAGCTTTGTTTATTTTGTATTCACTAAGTCGCCTTCTACGACATCCACGGGAAGACTTGGAACTTTAAAGTTAATAAGTTTTAATTAGACATCTTGTTGCCAAGTTATGTGATCGCTACCTTACGCTTAAAGATCACTAAGTCTAGGCGTCAATGGATGGTGAGTGCCGAGACACGTCTAAAGCGATTGATTGGGTGAAATATTCAATAATGCGCTGAGCAGATCTTCTAATTAGCCGTAAATAATTATAAGTTTTAATGAACTATTTTTAAACCCGCATCTAGAATTGTAAAGCTGAGGAACCGGAAATAATACCAAGATAAAATGTAGCCTATATAAATTCTAGGGTCTCTAGTATTGCAAAAAAAAATGGCATCGTTCTGTTTGTTTAATATCGTCATAAATTACTGAACCAAAACATTTTCACTTTTGGAATAAGTCCACCTTTTGTACAATTGTGTTTGAAACTATGGGTAATTAGTGTGTTTTATGTAAAATTAAATGGTGGATGCTAAATATGTAATACTGATGCTGAAAGAAAAGTAATTTCGTATAACTAAAGATAAATAAAGAAACGCAATCTCTTAACGTAATGTATAATTACTAAAATTTATATGTCAAGAATCATTAGATACAAGCACACTAATATTACGAGTAATTTTGATTTCATAATGCGAAGTACAAAAATCATAATGGATAAGGAAAAATAATTATAAGTACGGTAACAAATTACACAGATTTGCTTTCAAAGATTTCAGATATTACAAAAATTATACCGATAAACGTTGTTCATGAAAAGTTTTTAAAACTTTTTGAAGACATTAGAAAGGGAATTATTGTGGCCCTGAATTATTATACGTATTATAATTCTAAAAGTTTTGTTTCGGACTTGCCATGTTAATGAAAAATGTTTAGTGTTTTTGTTTGCTTTGTTTTATTTTAAGCTTTATTATCAAAAACAATTGTCTATTCAATAATCACTGATACGTGCAATGTATAAAACTTTCGAATAATGAGGGGTATTAAAATACTAATGTGTGTGTAAAAACCAAATGGTAGACGAGGTTTTCAACATAGTATTCTTACTTGGTGATGTCCCTTCGATACGATCGATTCCCTTTGCTGATCAACCCATTTTCTTATGGGTATCAAAACTTAAAAAATCGATCAGACTCCTAACTCTGCTTCATTAATAATACTGGCCACATACTGGTCAAAGATGATTTGAAATTATGAAGCCATTTCGACTCGACATGAAGAAGCTTCATGAAGAACCGATAAACGTTCAAGTATACCCTAAAAACTTCGTTCTCTACGCTTATTCGTTTGTTCGCATAACAATTTGGAAATGTTATGTAAAAATGTAGTACTTAATCTATATGTTTCTAATGCAAATATGCAAACCCACCGTATCGTTCTACTTTGAACTAGGTACAAGCTAGCACTTGACTGATATTAGTATAGAACTTCGCTTAGATGTAAATTTAATAAAATAATTATCCGAGCGCTCGCTCACGAGAGCTCTTAACAGTGCGTGATCCATAGGGATTTAAAGGTCCGTATTCACGATACGACATTTTGTACATTTTCAGACGAAATAAACTACTTATTTTATTTAAAAATTTACTAATAAAACAAGACGATTTATCCACTGCGCATTGTTATTTTTAAATAAACTTTAGTTTAAGTCAATAAAAGACGACGACAATAAAATTCGACGTTAGCCATGCACTTAATTGTGTTAAATGAGTATTTTTTATTTTTGGACAATATATTCCTGGGTGTTGTTATCAAAAAAGGCTTGCCTAAGTTATTTTTCTGTGATACTTCTAAAAGCGCAGTATAGATAGATTACTTTTAATATTATTGACATTTTAACGACTAGAAGTGACCAGTAACTCGGAAGCCCAATACAATAATAAAATAAAGTAAAAAATATTTTTCTCCCGTAAAACGTAGAAAATAACGAAAAAATTACTTATTGGCCGACCAAAGTTTAAAAATAAGTTACAGTTTTCTTACAACGTCTAAGCAATACATGCCTGGATACTTAAAATATTTTGACATAAATTAAATTTTCTTTGCTATGCAAATATTTAGTCACTTTTTTTGTAAAATAAAAAAATAACTCATCGGGTTTTTGACGAGCGCAAAGCGTTTCCGTTTCAGCTTAGGTAAAAATGCTTTCGTATTTCTGTCTGGCTGTCCTTTTATGAATATGTTGGATAATTAATTGTTTTTTTCAGCGGTTCAGTTTTTGTTTTTGTTTTAATCTGTCAATGAATGTCCGTCTTTACAGAATATTTCCCGTTCGGATCGTACAAGTGGCAATGAATGTCGAGAAGCTGCCCCGATTTCCATGCTGCTTCGTATCTTGCTGCCACTTAGCTAATTAATACTGAGTGATGATACAGACATCCTTTTAGAAATTGATGAGGAGATATTATAATACTAGAAGTGATTGCTTTATTAAGTCGATATTTCAACCTTGTTTGCCAGTGGGATTGTTTTCTTTTATTTTTAGGGTGCCGTACAAAAATGAAAAAACGGAACCCTTATAGGATCACTCGTGCGTCTGGCTGTCTATCTGTCCGTCCGTCTGTCTCAGCCAATTTACTCCGAATCTACTGGACCAAATCAGGTGAAATTTGGTATGATGGTGTAATCCTACGATCCAAATACAGATAAGCAAAGTAAATAAATTCTTTTTTTAAATAAGGTTCATTGTCGGTGGACAAATTAGGAAATTAAAAAAAAAGTTTTGCAAACCTTACTGTGTCATATATCAAATGAAAGGGCTTGTTATGAGGATCTTAAATATGAGTGTCATATTTAAGATCCTCATAACACACACACACTTTTAAAATAACGATGTACTGTATTCATAAAGCACAAAAGGTAGATTTACATAAGTAGAAAGTATGCTGAGGCGAATTACTTAAATAAGAATGTTCATCATTGTGATGTACGGAACTTCGAAAGTTTGCTATGACGAATTACTGAATCAAGAAAGTTCATCACCGTGATGTACTTCGATCTTTGAAAGTTTGCTATGACGAATTACTGAATCGAGAAAGTATATCACCGTGATGTAGGTACTTCGATTATTTTTGTTATTATTGTAAAATACATAGTTTTGATTTTATTCAAGAAAGAAAACGAAAGTTGACCATTCCGCCCCAATATATAAATATAAGCGACCGATAACGTTATCGGAAACATTGTATAGTGCATATATATATATATATATTGTAACTTTTATTGTAAGAAATAAATAAAAATAAACCTATGAGAAGTACAGAACCCTCTTCACGGAAGTTTAACTCGCACTTGACCAGTTTATTTAATATGGTCCATTGAATTTTAGGAAATCTTCTTGAAGTTGCGGTCCTGAACAGGACAGTGATGTCATCCCAAGTTACCTTAGTAATTTAGGCAAAACGGTGAGCATTTTATAATTTACTATGTAATATCAATCTAATTCAGAAATGTTTTATATTATTGTTTTCATCTGCTCAGCTAAACAACTATAAAACGAAATATTCCTGCGTCCGTTTACAGTACACCTGGGAAATTCATTATATAAATCTGTAGAATTCCTTCGTCTACGATTCAAAGGCGGGAATTTAATATGAGTAACAAGTTGGCAATTATTTCAGTAATATTGTTATGTAGGTAGTACAAACACGCAGTATTATTTTTCTAGATAGAAAGGTACTTGTTCAACTCCTGTTTATTTATTTAAATACAATACAATATAATTCAAACTAAATAAATACAATTGTCAACGAAATATTATATACATTTAAACTTTAAATAATAATAATAAAAAAATACAATTTACACTATATTTCTAACCCGCCCCTTTACATTTCTTCTGCAAAGGTGCGCAATATACTAGCTGCGTTACCGTGCTGAATGTGCCCTAACTCCCAGATTAGACGCTTGGCGTCTATACCCCAACATCCCAAAGTCTCTACGGCTATGGGAATAAAACTGTAGTGCAGTCCCATAACCGCATACTTCACCCGCTTCTTTTCGGCTGCATCCTCAGCAGCTGCTGCTGCTGCGCTTATAGTGCGTCCCAGATGACTGGCTGCCACTGTGCTAACACACGTAGCGTCCCATACCAGATACCTGCCATGTTTCCAAGGGACAAGAGTCAAACCATCAGGCCTCTTGCCATCCGATCGACTAAGCCCTGGGGGCTCCAGCACGCAGGGAGGCTTGTTCAACTAGTCTTATCTTCATACTAGTAAAAAATATTGTAAATAATACAGAAATTACTTATGACAATTGGGTACTTGACTGTGTTTGATTTTGTTCAATATTTTTTACGATATAAGAATCAACTATAAAAAGAAATCTTTTCTGAAAACAGCAAGAAAATTGTTTATTAAATGGAGCAGTTATTAGCATTTCAAATGATACCTATGTCAATAAGAAGAAAAGTGGGAGCATTGTATGGGACATCTCGTATGCACGAAACCTAATCGCAGTAACGTCACATTTCTATACGTGCATCTTTTTTAGGGTTCCGTAGCCAAAGGGTGCCAATGGGAACCTATTACTGAGACTTCGCTGTCTGTAAATAGCAAGACACTTGAAATTATCGATTATACACTACTGCGGCCACAGTAGTATATAATCGGTGATATATCTATATATATTATAACAAAAACTACTAAAAATGAGATAAAGTTAAAAATTAAAGTGGGTCGTCATTCAAGAAACGTGTTTTTTTTCAGCATTTTCAACTCGTTCTTTATAATGGCATTAAGGCCGTACCTGAATTTTTCGGGGTCCAGTGCTGCCCCCATTTAAAATAAATCATTTCAAAGGAAGCGGAGACATTATTTAAAATTTTGCTACTACCAAGTCCTAGATAACCCTTCAAAGTATTTTATGAACTACTGTTTACAGTTTAAAGTGAAAAAGTTAAGCTTTACTACGCACATTTGCGAAAAACGGCCACTTTTGGCCAATGTGCGTAGTAAAGCTTAACGTTCTCATTATAAACTATAAACAGTAGTTCATAAAATACTTTGAAGGGTATTCTAGGACTTAGTAGTAGCAAATTCAGGTACGGCCTTAACTAGATACTTGAATTTTTCACAGATTATGTATTACTGTGGCTGCTATAACAACAATTAATAAAAATAATAAAGTATAAATGAAAGGGGTTCAATTATCGTACAAGAAACGTGTTTTTTTCAGCGTTTTAAGACATTGTACGGAGGTACGGAACCCTTTATGTACGAGTCCGACTCGCACTTGACCGGTTTTTAAATTTTTTTTGTAACTTGACAGTTTTTCTTACCACCAGCTTTTAAAGGTTACATATTTTTGAACGGATTAAAATAATTCTTTTTGTTTTCGGTTTTACATTGTTACTTTTTAATAAGAATAATAAAAAAAAATTGAGTCAAGTACCGAATTTTACATAAATACATCAAAAATTAAAAATTAAATAAAAATATATTATACAAAAAGTAACAAGTAGGTTTATGGTCAACTACATACAAAGCTACTATAACAATTTATTGTAATTTTACCAAAAACACGGCAACCTTTAAAGTAGGTACGTAAAGAGTTTTCCCTGCTGCTGAACCGTAAGGTTTCTACTTTATCGGTATGGCGTTTGAAATATAATCTTGTCGAGTCTAAATAGCTCTTTTAATAAATTCTCATCTTAGACTGTAAAGAAGTCAGGTATTTTTATATAAATTAATTAAAAACAAGCAATCCGACCCGGCCTTGCACGAGTACGTTACACATTTAAACATTTCTAGAAAAATCCTCTAGATGTTAGTCCATAGCTTATCATAATTAGCCCAATAGTTTCCAAATTTATCGAGTACAGACAGACAGACATACGCGCCGGGGGACTTCCATTAATGGTAAGTAGTATGGATGGATAATCGTCTTTAAAAACTTCCTACCACTAGAACGCATTTTAAGTTAGTAATAAACACAAACAACTCAGAACGAGCATAGCAGAGTTTGAATAAGACTTTAATACATAACTTACCCATATATTGCATGAACGAAAAGCAGTCAACTCGACTTCAAACAGTCCAGAGCATCTTGACAGTACGGAGTTAGCATAAAATCGCAATGAAATCGGGCCTCTTCGCTGTTCAACTGATTTCCGGGCTTTTAAGCCAATTGAGAACATTTCAAAACCTGCCGCTATGAAAACTCGAATGTTATCAAGCTGCGAGGTTCCTCATAAATTCGGAGAGGCCTTTTGCCGTAATGCCTTTCATATTTCTCCTGAAGCACACTGTAGAAGTATTTTCCCGCTGTCCTCGAAGGATTGCAACTTCGTAAGGTTGAATTTAGTAAGGAAAATAAAAGCAAACAATTTAGTATATTTATCACTTTGTTTCAAGCTAAGTATACCTATCGTAACTTAAAAAAACAATCTTTGTACTTTAACTTTGAACACTTATTTATAATAAAATGGGGTGTTTCTAAGCAGCTGCTAGTTGGTATGCTAAAATCTGTACCTATGACAATACTTTGGGTGCGTTCTGTCGATATAACGCTTGCAAGATATTATTCTTTAATCCACATCATTAAGCAGCCCAAGAATAAAGCGTGTAATTAAAAAGACTTTGACTTACTAATATCAATTTTTTTATTGCTATTTACTGTTACAGAATCAAAGAATCAAATATTTATTCAGTAATTAGGCCTTTCCAGGCACTTTACCAAGTCAATAATTTTAGTGTACGTAATAAATTTGCGTGTAATATTTATTTATATTTCAATTTATTATTAATTAAAAAGAATCTACCGATACTATCGTTGCATAACGAATTCACACAAGCTGAGAAGATATGCCAAAAGATACTCATTTACACATTATTGGTCGTCTATGCCTCAGATGGGCTTTGTCAGTTTACAATGATATTATGCCTAGTACAATGTAATCACAATATTACATGTAAAGCGAACGAGTGCCAAATCCAATTTGCAGAAATAAGTAACACTAAGTAATCTTAAAAAACGGAGCCGAGTTGACCAGTTCCTACTAGCGGCGTTCACGAGTTCACTTGTGGATTAGCCATCGCTGAACTCACGATATCAGTTTACGTAATTAATATAAATCCAAATATAAACGAGTTAAGTTAACCGCCTTAAGATAAACTTTTACCACAGCTTGCTACAATGCCCTACGATAGGGGCAGTTGAAGATAGATACGCGTTGGCTACTAGGGTAAAATATAAAGGATACAAAGGGAAGGGCACAGTACGGGTGCCGCTTAAATAAATTACAGCCATCAATAAAAATCTCGGCGAAGATCCTACGACTTATTTAATTTATATTCCATCAGAGACGTATTTATCAAACATCGACGCTTTTCAGCTTGTACACATTTTCAACTCGCGATTTCGTTTTAGCCAGCTGTCTGCCATCTTTTTTTTGATGTTGATTTATCTGTGTTTATATTTCATAGCTTTTTTATTTCAAATTATTTTTGTTTATATTGGCAGCAAAATATTCATTTCGCCGCAGTTTTGTTAGTACTTAATGTATGGCGATTATACATATATCTTCAGATTATCATTTCCGTATGCGATTGACTGTTTCTACTATCGGTTTTTAATGCACCAGACTTTGTTTATTGTACAAAATAACAACTATTTGATAATATTTTTTCTATCTTTTCGCTAAATACGTAATAAGTCTTTGATAATTTGGTTTGGTTTTCTTAAATTTTCTCGATTTTGAGAAGCTCGGGTCTCGGTTGAAGTAGGCATTCCTAGCGCTTTCGCAACCCCAGGGATGGTCCATACTTGGATGGTGACCACAAGTGGCATAAAACATCTTGAGTTTCTCCGTACTTCAGAAGGCACGTTTAGCCATTGATCCCGGCTATCATCATTGTATGACAGTGCCTTAAGGTAGCTAGAAAAATCTGACACAAGTGACGTTGGCCACTTACATACACACACGACAAATAAAAAACAAAACAAACAACATTTTCTCCCACCTATGTCAAAGTTGTGGCAATAACGCTGTCATGGTTTTTACGAGGGACTAAAACATTTAGGTTTTTCCTAAAGAAGTATAAAAAGTTCTTTAGGATATATTCGGGGTCAGTAACAGACATGTGACACACTCATGTAACCGGGGTGCTCCCTGTTACATGAGTCATTGTGTACTGTAGCACCACACCACTTATCAATAGATGGCCATTTGACAGGTTGCCAACTAAGTTATGTCAAAAACTATTACTATGCTGAGCGTTCTTCAACTAACCAACATAATTTACGAGTTTATAAAAAGCCTTCTATGAAACTCCCAACTCAATTCATCGCGCTTTAGAATTATCCGTTGCCAACACTGTATGTAGGTACAAAAAATTGTCTTTCGAAAAGATTTTATAAAAATATTAAACGTATTACAATGATGTTTTCACTTTAATTAATATCTTTTGTTTATCCATTGAATAAAGTCGACGGCAAGGAAATTAAATTGGGGGAACAAATTCATTTTGTCGTAACAGATGGCCAGTATTACAGAAAACGTTGAAGGCTAGGCATGAATAGGCATAATATTTTTAAAGATCTAATTGTTATACTAAAAACAAGCTGGATTCCGGGACTTCGCGTGAAATTCAGAAATGACGATAACATTTTTTTTTTGACAAACCTTGAAATCTGGTTTATGGTTTAAGAAATCGGATTTCATGGAAACAAAGCCTAAATATGCTTCAAACTTAGCCTAATTTTTAACTTATTGTTCCAGACTATTTTCTTATCACCTCTTATTTTTGATAAGTTTATTAAATGTACCTACAGACACGCGAATTCGACTGTTTTATTATATGTATACTAAATAGCAAAGACTTTGTGTAATCGGCCTGCTCAGTCACCATACAATTTACACATTAACTACAGTAAAACGACATTTCACAAAAAAAAAAAGAAGGTCAAAGTAATTAATTAAATACTTCATATATTACAATGTACATAAAATGACACATTAATAATTTTTCAAAACTAAAAACCGACTTCATCTCCAGTGTATACTTAGAAGACATATTTTTTCCAGTTATTTTGGTTTAAAAACCAAAGTACACAACCGATCTTGATAACATTTCTGGGACCACCTGACAAGTATACCCTTTCGAAAAAAAAAAGAATTTTTCAAATCGGTCTAGGCGTTTTCGAGTAATCGGGGAACATACATAAAAAAAAAAGATTCCGACGAATTGATAACCTCCTCCTTTTTTTGAAGTCGGTTAAAAATACAAAAATTACAAAGGCGGACTTATCTCTATCAAGGATCTCTTTCAGTCAACCCTAAAACCAGAGAAGATGATGCTGAAATTTGGGTTAAATGTTGTACAATAGTTACAAGCTAATAAAACACACGATGCTACTAATATTACACAAACAAATATACATAATTGTCCTGGGTCTTGGGTGTTTATCTATATATTATCCCATAATACAAGTTTAAACTTACTTTGGGGCTAGCTCAATGTGTTTTGTCCTTATCTTTTTACTTTATCTTATTTATCATCATCGTCAGCCTTCAGGGACCCACTGCTGGGCATAAGCCTCCTTCTGTCTGCGCCATCTTAATCTGTCCCTGGCCATTGCAATCCAATTCTTGCCAGCAACTTGCCTGACATCGTCGACCCACCTAGCCGCCGGACGTCCTACACTACGTTTCCCATTTCTGGGATACCACTTGGTGACGGCCTTACTCCGCCTACCATTGTTCCTTCGAGCCAGATGTCCCGCCCAGTTCCATTTTAGAGTCGCAACAGAGCACGTCGTGGACTTTCTTTCGACGTCGGATCTCTACGTTTCGAACTCGGTCTTAAAGTTTGATGCCGAGCATGACTCGCTCCATGGCTCTCTGTGCAACTGCAATCTTATGCATGGTGCCTCTTGTAAGAGTCCATGTCTCGGCACCATAAGTTATTGTGGGCAGAACACACTAGTTGAAGAGGCGTGTCTTTAGGCATTGTGGTATTTTCCGATTTTTAAAAACGTCTGTTAGCTTGCCAAATGCCACCCATCCCAAATGTATCCGTCGATCGGCCTCCTTAGTTTTAAGATCCTTGTCAAAGGATAAACAATGTCCAAGGTACGTGTACCTTTCAACTACTTCCAGCCTCTCGCCACGTACAGTTATGTTGATGTCCAAGCGGCCAGTTGCAGCTGCCAGCACCTTTGACTTGGACATGTTCATCCTCAGACCTACTCTGAGAGATGCATCAAGGAAACAATACCAGGTCGTCTGCAAATCTTAGATGGGATAGATATACACCATTTATGTTGAGACCCTTAGCATCCCATTTTAGAGTGTTTAATCTTATTTATACTTACAATAAATATACAAACCATAAATATATAATACATAAATAATTTATATGTAACTCAATCCAAATCAGAAACTTTCATAAAATGATTTAATCTATTTTTGAAGCAATTCAAAGTACTTGACTCTTTAATATCCATTGGTAATCTGTTCCATAATTGTGCAGCCATAACAGCAAAAGATTTAGAATAAGTTTGAGAGGAGTGAGTGGGAATACTTAAAAGAAGGTTATATTATTAGGTACTTAAACGAAGGGAGGGATCAACGTCTCGAAATTCAAATGTATTAATTGGGAAAGATAAGGTTAGATATAACATTAAAAAGGAAAGTAAGAACATGGATATTGAATTATTTAATTAGAATTATGAAGTTTATATAAATCAAAATTAACTTTCACACTTACACCCAAACTAACTCACCACAAACCATGTCTCTAACGCCCAAAACAAGTTTAATAACAATAATTTGCGTTTAGCAAATCCTATTTGTTCAGCTGTGTGCGAAGCGCGAACGTTTCACATTATTGCCGAATATAATTTCCAGAGGTGTCTACAACCCAGATTTAATATCGAACGGGTTGGATTCTACTTCCAGAGATAAATTAATTAATCCGGATTAATCCGTCCCTCACGGCAACATGAGATATATAAAATGAAGGAGTGCTTTGGTGTCGCACTGTCGCATACGAACCGGGGACGCCTTTTGAAATTGACCAGTAATCAGTCATTTAATCACCATAAATATGACTGTATACAATGGTCTTAAATACTAATATCATATGTTGCCGACAACTCAGCGTGTAAATATTTATTTAATTTCATTATCCTATTTCACTTTTTTAATTATTTTGGATATGTCCTATGAAATTTATGAATCACTCGTAATAATACATATAAGTCAACAATGTAAGGTTAAATTAAAGCAGTTAATCTTAAATACGTTATATCAGTCAAGTAAATTAAAAAAAAAAACAAACGGTAATTAATTTTAAATCATTAAAGTAACTCAAAATGCAACTAACTTTTATTTTAATTTGTCCGGAAAAATTCCAAAAAACAGTTCTGCGACAGCCACTCTTTTAACGCTTTTAGAAATTTCTTTGTGGAAAGTGTTTTAATGTTTTTAGGAAGGGCATTGAATAATTTCCCACACATCGCATAACAATTTTTTTGATATAATGTTGTTCGGGGTATTCTCGGTAACTCTATTCTGTCTAGATCTCTTGTATTCCTAGGAAATAAGTCTTTGGCTTTAACGAAGTAGTTTCAGTGTATCTTTACAAATTTACACATGATGACATCATCATAATCACTGTCATCATGATGACAGGAGTGGTTTGAGCGATCGTTGCCAAAAAGGCACATTTTCAATCAGTCGTTTGACTCGTATGCGAAGGATTTGCACGAGTGGTCTTAACCACTCATATTGTTGACATTTGCAGACAATGAAGAATCCGTTTCGATTCACGCTGCTTTTTTTATTAATGTTTAAAGTTTTCTGCGTAAGACAATATAACCTACAGCTGACGCGACGATTTCAAAAATGCGATGTAGTGGTATTTTACGCGAGTGATGACTAGGAACACTACACGTATTGTGTTTCGCTGACTCCCTCATTGAAAAACAGCACTCCAGGCCGCGGTCGTCGACAGTGAAACGACGCACGGCATCTAGTTGCAAGTTACAGTTTTCATTAATTTTTAATGAGTTGGTGAGAGCTGAAGGAAATTATCACAAATAAAACTATTATTTTAAGTATATTGTATTTTTTTATTTAAAATAATATGTGACTTTTTATATTTAAGATGCTTATTAAGAAAAAAAAGAAATAAATACAATTGAGATTAAAGTAACTACAAACTAAACCTAAATATAAAAAAAAACCTAATCTAAATCATTGATTTAGAAATCTAAAAGATTTGTGACTTGTTTTTGTTTGAAATCTCACTCGTGGCAATATTTATTGCCAAGAGTAAGATTTAAAACAAAAACTGCTCACGTCTGATCCGTGAAACCATTTAACTTTTTTGAAATTTTTCTTTGCTACGAATTATATTGTTGTTGTTGTTGTGATATCATTTTTAACTATTAGAAAAAAAACTATTGTACAAGCTTTTATTAGTGAGACCAATGTACCTTGCAAAACAAATCAAATAAGCCAATCACGATACGTTTTTGTCTTTCCATCCCGACCAGACTCCATCATTAGACCAACTTCATGACATCAATATATTCACTGTATCCTAATTGGTTGAGAATAACTGCTTCAAAATGCGGTTGAAAAATTTGACTCGAACAAGCTCAAAGTCTTTATAAAAGCTTGTTAAATAGATTCCAGGCAAGTACTCATAAGACCTACGAACAATAATTCTCTAGAATCGTAAATAATCCCGAAAAATCATTCCACGCGATATGTACCGCGGCGGGCGGGGCTTAAAATATGAACAGCGCGGCGCGACAGTTCGCCGTGACACTCGAATCGTGCGGTTACGTCGCAAGAAGTTTCCTTTAAGAATATTGCTGTGTGTTTGCGATAATCGATTCATTAAAAATGTCGTCATGTGCCGTGAAGTGGTGTAAAAGCTATACAGACATTAAAAACACAGGACTCACCTTTCATATGTAAGTAAATAAACATTTTAATATTGTACCTCACCGCTTGTGGCGTTTACCGCGGCCTTGTCGGTTGAGCAGCTGGCTTCGGGGAGCTAGCTGCTTGACCGACATGACGCATACGTGACCTTGTCGCGACCATTCGCAAGCATCTTTGTCTATGTGTGCGTTCGAGTGTTTCGTTGTAATTACTGTTCGTTTGTTTGCGTAAATGGAATCAGAATCGAAGCGGTGAATGTAGGAGCGTTAGGTATCTAGAGAATTATATGTCGATGTATAAGACGTAGCTTACTGGCAGAAAGACGCATCTGCAAATTATAAACCATACATCAATTTGTGGTTACCCTGTTGCGTGACATTAATAAAGGTACAGCTTTTTATTAAAAGTCTGTTGTCGTATTTCAGAAATGTGTTTCCATTTTAATGAAATTTCTTCAACTATTCGATTTTCAAGTCTAATAAGGTTACATTTGCCGTCTAAATCACTACTGTGTTTAATTAAATTCGAGAAATATTCTTGGAAACAATTATTGTAGTTTCCTTATACAAATTTTAAGGAAACTAATTATAAGTCATTTTCATTAGAATTGACCTCAATCTATTTATAGTCCATTTACGTATATCCTTTTAAATTATAGACTGGTGAACAGCGGCATATACAATAAATATAACATTTTAGTTCGTTTCTTGATGAGGATTTTCAAAACTGTTATAAAATAAATAACATAATTGCATCCATCTTACAATACTAATGCAAGTTTAATTTTCAACCAACATAAAAATTAACGGTAACGAGTTTATTATTCTTTCAACTTTGAAACGAAATCGTAAAATAATTGCAAGATTGCGTTTTAGTAACCCAGTAACTTTATAAAACTTAGAACCAAATGCAAGCAGAATTTTTTTCACGCAGGGTTTTATGGTAGGATTTGTAGGTATTCAATATGATTAGATTGTGTAATGTATTTCTGCGAAAAATTTTACAACCAGCCGCTGCCCTGTCTTAAGTATGCAGTTATAGCATGTGTTAAGTTGATAAGATAAGATATTTTTTTGTTTGCAATAAATCAATCCAATTTATTTCAGGCAATAAAAGTTTACATAGAATAAACATCCAGAGGCCCATATCAATATAAACCTGAACCTAAAATAGATATATATGTATATATATATATAATATAATTAAACTATATTAAAAATTATCTTTATCTTAAAACTAACGTGAGATAAATCCATTTGTTGTTCATCCATGAGTTGACTTTTCGACTGTATTACGTAAGTCAACCGTTTTAAATTAATCAATATTGTAAGTAGTTCACATCACAAACAGCTGCAGTAATCAAGCTGAAACCATTCCATGATGGAGGCCATTGGTCGGTTTCACATATCCTCTCTATGGCACGTGTCAATAGGGCTTTTGTATGACCGCTCTGTGGTCCGGCCAAAGGTGGCCAATTAGCAGATAGCATTGCTTGCGTCTCTGGCTTTCAGTAGTTATGGTGAAAGGAAGATGCATTTGGCGATATAATGATAAAACAAACTCTAGATAAAACAGTAGTACACCGATGGCGGTGAAATTAAGAATATACCAGTTACAGGAATCAGGCACCAGAGACAAAGGCGAAATAATAATAAAATCGTTTTTATCATCGCCCGAGATTTCATAAATTTTTTATTCACCTGGGCCAGGACACTTTTTTTGCACACGTAGTTGAAATATTTTAACCTACTAGCGATTATTGCTAAAATGCCACTACCTGACCAGGCAAAGAACGTTCGCATTAAGCATTTTATGCAGATTATTGTACCCCTACAGTATATACTTTAAATGAATAACTTAGAAGTTATCGCAAAATAACAGCGCGTGTTTTCGCAGCGCAGCGAGTGAGTTAGGCCGAATGCGATAATGTGCGCTCGATCCTTAAGAATTATTGGGCAAATTTTTTGTTTTGTGTTCGTTGTAACTATGATGGATAGATACTTGAATACCTATTTATTTAGTGATTGTTGTATTGTTAGCCCTGTAGAGTATAGGTATTTCATACGATAAAAGTATACCCACCTACTTATTTCATTGAGTTTTAGCAGGTACCTATATTAATTTGTTTCTGTTTGTTTTGACTAAATTTCGCCCGTTTTGTTAGAGGTTTAAAGACATTCTGTAGTATTAGTATCAGTATTGTACCCGTGCAAATCCGGGGCGGATCGCTAGTGCGCAATAACCGACACTTTCCCATTCACCTGGCTGAGCAAAACCAAATCAGTTTTCACTGATGACGCTATGCAAACTTCCCCCTTTTTACTCCCTCCACTCCCCCTTTTGGATGTTTTTACGCAACATCTTGTGTAGAACAAAGTCCTTTCAGATTTAATTGAAATCCGTCGATAAATAACGCTACAGAAAAGTCCCCCCTTGACTTCCCTCGAGGACGTCTTTTCCGCAATTTGGTCCATTGCGCAGACCGTTTTGCGTGAGGAGCTGGCGCCGTTGTCAGTTCTCAAACCAGCCCAGCTCCTGCAAAAAGCTAAGGACGCTCCCCGGCGTCAAGTGCCCCCCCTTTTCATCCTTATTTCTCCTCCAATCAAAAATCGCGATCGACCAAAGAATTTAAATAAATCAAGGAACTTGTGTGCTAATTTTCGTCACAATCGTTTGATAAATGCGACCTGTAGGCGAGAACAAACAAAAGCATTTTTTACCAATCTTGAAACTGAGATGCTTCGCTCGCTTAGTCAATAGCAATGGGGGGTATAATCAATGCAAAAAACGCATTTATTAGGAAACATATTAATCATCAGCATATTTAACCCAACCTAAAACCGAAGAGCATGCATGAATAGAATAATGAGTATTGAGGAGGCGAAAGAGGTTTGCAAGGATCGTCGCAAGTGGAGATCCGTGGGAGATCAATGGGAAACAGGCGTGATAATATGTATGTATGTATGTATATTTAACCCAACACATTACTCTCCACAACAGAACCAAGTTGTTATGTAGTCCTATCAATAAAGTCTGCGAATCAAGGGAAGTGTTGTTTCGGAAACGGCCGACACAGGTGTTGCTTTTCCAATTTAGCGTCGACGAGATGCGACGATTTTCATTTCCCGCGCAAACCACACGCGACGCGATTGCGTCGCGATTGTGGTTCTGAATTGAGAATTACTGCTAGATGACTTTTGCCGAATTTAATTGAATGGGCAACGCGAGCGAAGTTTTCTGAAACTTGATAATTTGGCGTATATGTGTTTGACGATAAATATCTTTATTAATTTGGTAAGCGAGTAGATAAGATTAATATGTATTTTAAGCTCGGACGTAAGACAAATTCATCAAGAGGTTGCTGATACATTGTAAATTGTACGCGAGTTTAAATTGGTTGCTGATTTTACCTTTTTAAAGAAATGTTACTCGTACTTAAAAGGCTTACTAATTGATTGATTTTTCAGCGTCTTTTTTCTTTTCTTAGTTGGACTCTCCTGCTGGATAAATCTCGGAACCAACTGCTTAGTGCCTTTCGAAGCACGGTGGAACTCAAGAAAATGGTTTGCCACTTGTGGTCACCCATCCAAGTGCAGACCACGGCCAATGTCCCTCAACTTAAGAAAGCGCTAAAAATGCCTTTTCCGACCAGGCCACCGATTAATAATAAAAAAAAATTTGATACGCTTCAAATATAAACACACAGTTGTCAAACTCATAACCCCCCTTTTTAAATAGAATGATAACAAAATACTATTGAGATTCTTATTCAAAACAGTACATTATTCAGACAGTGTCTTCAATCAACGGTATATTTTAAAACAGAGCACAAAGAGATATCTCAGACTATTCAAGCGTCTATTGTCTCGGCTCGGTGCGGTATCCATGCACTCAACTTTCTTTAGGAAAAACTTTAGGAGCCGTCCCATCCCGGTTTGTGAAGAGATTGCAAAATATTTCTGTCCCTGCGGTGTCATTTGCCTAACTTCCAAGTTTGAGTAAGCTTAAAACCAAGTTTTTGTTCAGAATGCCTGCTTAGTTTCTTTGATACGGGGTTTTTTATTTTATATTCATGATTTTTGAGAGAAACTGCTAAAGCAAGCTGTTTTTATAGGGTTGTCAAATTTGCTTTATTTACGCTCATGATGTTTGTTTTTCATAAGAATTATTTTATAGAGCGTGTTAAAAAATCTATTTCGAGTTACTAGGAGTAACATAAGACGTTCTTTATGTTACTCCTAGTATAATATGCAAAAAAAAATTAAATGTAAATATAGTAATAGATAATATTAAGAGAGTTATAAAAAATCTCTTATGGCTTTAACAAAAAAAATGCTTACTGTTTGGCTACACGCTACAAAAAGAACTAAAATCATAGTGGCAATAGCAAAATACCTTATGCCAACAAGAGCGAAACCAGGAATTTTGCATAAACCGTGGCATAATCTTTTTATAAAACTGTTTGTATTATTTTATCTTAATACTTGGTGTATAAATATTTATATGATGTATGTATGTATGTATGTACCTATATGTATGTATAAAAAGTTGCCTTTGATAATTTTAATGATAAACCTAGATTTTTATTACTGAATACTTACGAGTATAAATAGACCACTATAGCTGCGTGCGACAAAGTGACATGTGACGAGTATTGATATAAGACGTGTCTGCTTTTGTCGGCCCGGCACAAACATAATTACACGAAAATTGGAGTTATCAAATTGTAGGTATAAATTAAATACAACCCTTTTAAAGTCAAACAAAAACATTTCAGTTCTGGTCTCAATTTTCATTACGCTATGTGTACCTTCTACCTTTATATCTATGATTCTAACGAATACTGTAAACAGACTAGGTACCGTTAAAAAAAAAGTACACGAAGTGACATCATATTAAAACCAGAGCGCATCCCATCCATTAATTTTAAATGCAACACCTGTCTCCAATGTTTTTGAAAAACATAATAGTGAAGGAACGCCGCTGGCATGATAAGTCTTTAAAAAGATTTTCGTTTAAAAATGTGCACCAACAACTACATTTTTGTATTCTTTGCAATCAACACTTAAAATTAACTGGACATGAATGAAGAAAAAACTTAGAATTTACCAGCTGCTTCTCTTCCCGCGCAGATGCAAAAGCCAATCTAGGGAATAGATATCAGAGAGAGATAGAGAATAGAATCTGAAAATTGTAATAGGTAATGCGGCTAGTAACCTATCACTATTTTGACTCCCGTTTTCCATCTTCATGCCTACCCTTACGTTAAACGTGGACTTTGGGTCTTACGGCCTCAGAAAAGGACGTGATGATTTATAAATGTACGGCAAATGTACGTAATTCACTTGAAGAGCTGAGTAAATCCCAAAGAGCTAGCAATGTACCTTCTTATAGAGAAAATCTGACTTAAATCCATCTTGTGTCTCTTTCCCTATTATCGGAATTAGCTGTTGCAAGAATGCAATGAAAGATGGGCCCACAAAACAACAACATGGGTTCCTACAGACGGAAACAGGGAAACAGGAAGACCTAGGATGAGATGGAGAGATAAATAATGGAGGGAATCAGCCGAAGATAGAAGTAATTGGAAACAAAAAGGCGAGGCTTTTGCCCAACTATGGGACCTAATGGCTAAAAATAAAGAATGCAATGAGACTTCGCCAAACGTCAAAAGTAAAAATGTTACCTGTTAATACGACAAAATAATATTGTTGCTACTTAATACAACAAAATTTAAGAGACTTCTGTTTAGGTGACTTTTCTATTTATTAGAGTCATACACGTCCTCCAATATCTCTGGTCAATCCTTAAGCTGACATTTTTCCTATAGAAACAGTCATATTTGACTTAAAAAATTTCAGCTGACTATTGACAACTTTTTCTTAATTCCAATGTTGTCTCGAAGTAAATTTGTTATTCCGATAGTGTTCAGCTGACTTGATATGCTATAATTTATTTTGAGTTCCTAGCGTTGACTCTAAAAAAAAGCTTTATCTGTCATTAAGGCATATTATCAACATAATATGCTGCTTGCTAGAGCAAAATAAATTATATATAAAAAATCATCATCATCATCGCTAGTCTATATCTATATCTATACTATCTATACTAATATTATAAAGAGGAAAGATTTGTACCTATTTTTGTATGTTTGTAATGAATAGGCTCAAAAAGTACTGGGCCGATTTAAAAATTCTTTCACCGTTGGAAAGCTACACTATTCCCGAGTGACATAGGCTATGTGTGTACCACGGGCGAAGTCGGGGTGGACTGCTAATAATATATAAGTCAATGATCATCATCCTCACGTATTCCCGGTTGCATCCTCAGCGGTAACGCTTCAGAGCCCGGGGTCCGCTAACCTAGGTGATTTGACGAGGTTACTGGTTTTTATTTAAATTTAAATAATATATTACTTTTAGGTTTTGCCCGCGGGTTCGCTCGCGAATCCCACGGCAACATTACTTTTTTCCGAGATGAAAGGTACCCTGTCCTTCTCAATACTTCTAACTATGTGTATGCGAATTTTCAAGAAGATTGGTTCAGTAAATAAAGCGTGAAGAGATAAGAAACAAATAAACAAATATAAGGATATATAAGGATAAACGTAGGTACTATTCATCATAGAAATCCATATTCGGTCGCCATATGTCACGATGTGTACTATGAATTGACATTTTTATTTAGGGAAAAGATGTATGACGGGAGGTAAAAAAGAGTTGAGGGTCGCAAAACTCGCGAGTTTAGGCGATAAATAAGAGATAATGGGCAATTTCTTGGAAAATATTATGAAAAAAGATCGCCTGTTTTCGGAGTAAGACGTTATAAAAAAGTTTGTCGTTGTTGTTTGCTTTTTAATCTAAAGTACATGTTAGTACGATTAAGGATTAATAAACTTTCTTATTGTGTATCTAATTAACAGCATAATATTGCATCTTTTTAATTTAGTTACAATAAAGCTTAGAAGAAGAAAAGAAGCAGCTGGTTAAAGCTGATTCTTTCTACGCAGATCATAAAAGCCGATCGAGGTAACAGCTTAAGGCCGTACTTGAATTTTCCGGGGTCCAGTGCTGCCCCCATTTAAAATAAATCATTTTAAAGAAAACGGAGACATTATTTAAAATTTTGCTACTATCAAATCCTAGATAACCCTTCAAAGTATTTTATGAACTACTGTTTACAGTTTAAAGTGAGAACGTTAAGCTTTACTACACACATTTGCGAAAAACGGCCACTTTTGGCAAATGTGCATTTGTGAACTAAATCAAACAATAAGTCACTACATTTAGTTATGTAAATTTAATAATTACGGATGTCTAGTGCAATAATTTTACATAAATCGAAATAGATCTAATAATTGAACAGACGCGGCAAGGATGCCCGAGGCTACGTCATGCAAAATACTATCGCAAAGTACTCCCTTCCTTTGTAATTGGAGTTCCGGGAATATACCAGCAGACGGATACTGAATCTATTTTAACAGTTTCAGTAGTTTCACTGGAATAAATCTCAAATATGGCTTCTTCTAGGATATCGAAATACTGTCTTAGAAATGCAAATGCAATCAATAATTTGCCAGGTGGATTGTTTGCCCGTTTGCTTGTTTAATCGTGTTTTAGTCAGATAAAATATTTATATATTTTAAGAAAAAAGATAGTTAACTCTCATACATACACAATTTATTTCTTAAATCCTTATTGACTACAAAGGTACAAAAGGTGGACTGAATGCTATTCATTCTCTACCAGTCAGCTTTTAGGAAAAACAAAATATAATTAATTAGCGATAGGCGCTTAAAGATACATACATATAGGTACATACATACAGATATATACACATACATACTTAAAAATAATTTTTACCTACATACATACACAATCTTTGGAACGGCTTAACCGGTTTTTGATCAAACATAGCTAAGAACCGTCTCGATAAACAAGAATCTTGACTATAAATTTTCAAAACTAAAAACCGACTTCAAACCAGGCTACACAACCAATTTTGATAAAATTCCTATGGGACCACTTGTCAAGTATACCCTTTTCAAATATTAAAAAAAAAAATCCAAATAGGTCTAGGCGTTTTTGAGTAATCCGGGAACATCCCAACAACCTCTTCCTCTTTTTAAGTCGGTTAAAAAACCGTATCGAAATCGGTGTATAATATTCGTTTAGGAGCTACGATGCCACAGACAGACACACAGATACACAGACGCATCATACTTAAAACACCCCTCTTTCTCAGGGGTTACAAACAAGCTTTTTGCTAAAACTTAAACGGAGAAGTTAGCTTGCACTGCGCGCTCACTAGGTCAATCAACTCTGAAAACATTACTGGGGCGTTTAGCCACGAGTAGTAAATAATATTTCTCGACATGTAGACTGGACTGGGTCTAGCGCACGTTCCTGTTCATCACTCTTTGCTAATTAAAAGCCGGCCTCCATTCCGTTTGCAGCCCATGTGGAAACATACAGCTCGTTTTATTAATCGATTGCTCCAACTGCCTATTCCAGCCATGTTTCTGTGAAATGGAACGTTGTTGAAACGTTGCAATAGCAAAGCTTCTTAATTTTTATTGCCTACTACCTAATAAGAATTACAAAGGTTCTTTTTTAGGGTTCCGTACTCAAAGGATGCAAATGGGAACCTATTATTAAGACACTGCTGTATGTACGTCTGTCCGTAAGTTTGTCACAGGGATCTATCTCTTGAACCAAGTATGGTTGGAACCAAGTATCTAGCTTAACAGCTGTTAAGCTAGATACTTGAAATACACCGATTATGTATTACTGTGGCCACTAATAAACAACAAATATTAAAAATAAAATAAAGTTAAAAATTAAAGGGGATCGTCATACAAGAAACGTGTTTTTTCAGCGTTTAATAACATTGTACGGAGTTACAGAACCCTTTATGTGGTTGGACTTGCACTTAACCAATTTTTAAAGATTTACTTGTCCTTAGTAAGTTTAAAAAAACTAGAAAACAACTGAAGATAATACTAAACGAACGCTTCAAGAGCTTAATTTTACTTTTACATAGCTAAGTGTTCAATCTCATTATTTTTTTTTGCTTACTTTCCCAATGAATTCCTCTTGAAGCTGAAGCTTATTTTTAGTACCTACAGTTTAAGATTAGTCATCGTTTACGACCTGCGCGTAAAGATAAGCAGCTGGTCAGTACATTCTACTTTTTTTCCCAGAGCAGCATGAAAGAGGTCTGATGCTATTTAGCAATATAGTTGGCATTAGTAACATTGAAGTGGTTTGGAATGCTTGTGAAGCTGTGGGTCTCAAACGCCATCTAGCATTTGCTTAAACTTATCTTATGATTGGTTCTGGTCTACTCTTTGGGTTACGGAGATCAGACGGCAGTCGCTTTGTGTAAAAACCAGTAACCTCGTCAGTTCTGGTCTACCTTTTGGGTTGCGGAGGCCAGACGGCAGTCGCTCTGTGTTAAAACTAGTGACGTCGACAAATCACTTAGGTTAGGTAGCGGACTCCGGGCTCTGAAGCGAGGATTCAACCGGAAATATGCTCACATGATGATGAAAGCAAAAAGTATTCTTATATACTAATGATAGTGACCCGCTTCTTCTATACCATGTAGTTTCAGTCTATCTCTTTCTGTAGATATTGTAAAAAGCAGCCGTTTAAGTGTTTCACCATATTTCTCGGACACTGATTAAGCTGTAAAACAATTTCTGACTTCTAACTAAACTAAACTACTAACTGAATCAAAAAAACCTTATACATTCTGAATAAATATTCTACGTATTCTACTTTAAATAAGTTAAAGTCGTGCCTAAAGTAATTTAAAAGTCATTAGCGTACTAGTAGTAAAAACTCGAATCAATACAATATCATAATACAAAGTTAATAGTTATTGTATGTTTGAATTACATGAATTGTTTGAGTTTACAGGATTATATAATTCACCCTTGATCCACCTACATTATTGTTGTGTAATTCCGTTGAATTTCGTGGAAACAAATATCCGGTAGACATAAAAGCTTTTATTCATAGGATTTAAAACGATGTGCAAAATTCCATCACGAAAATTAATTGAGGATTTTAGTTTTTGTTTATTTAGGACCCAATTCGGGGATTAAATGCTTACTTTTATGGATTCATGTTGAAACAATTATGATATTAAAGCCACACTTTAATCAAAGATGATACAAAATCCCAAATAAATACGTAGAGCAGTTTAGGTGAAAATTATTAGAAAGTACCTAAGTATTATGATTTTTTTAAAGCAGATCTATTCATTTTTTTAGGCACTGATAGATAGTACTATATTTTTGTTTTAACTTACACAAGTTACTTGCAATAAAAAAAGCTAGGTACTTAGCTTAATTAAAAAAGTTGGTAAAAGCCGTTACAAAAATCAGCTGAAGACCATCTAAATCTATAATAATATAATAAAATTAAAACATTTCATTGGTTTATACAAGAATAGGTTTTGGCGGAAGCGCCACATTACATCAACTTTTCTAAAACCTCTACGTGTTAGATCTGTATCCCCACGCAAGCCTCCTAGAGGTCCAAGGTGAAAAGACCCATGAATCCAAAGAAGATACATTAAAAATAATCAAAACAGTTTGCAGTCAAATGGGTAATTTATTCTTTTATCTATGCATTGTGTTCATAAATAAGAAGTGCAGGAATAAAGGCGTGGTTGTATGACAAGATAGCTACCAGACATCCCCGTCGCTTCCGCCGGCGGTCCCGCGGCGGCGGCGTGCATTACTGAAATACTTTATTTTTCACATTTTATGGACAGCACACGGGCGGTTAGAAATATTAATGTTATCCTGACAATCTTTGTGGCGTAATGGTTAACACGCTAGTCCGTCACTCTGGAGGTTCTGGGTTTAATCCTCAGCCAGGGCAAGTAAGATAGATTCCCTTTTTCAAATTATCCTGGGTCTTGGGTGTATATCTATATATATGTATTTATTATAAAATATAGTATTGTTGAGTTCACAGGAAAGCAGACTTTTTTTATTCCGTGGTTGAGTTAGTATCCCATAACACAAGTTTAAAAAAAAACAGTGGCACTCTGGGAGTGTCGACAGAAGGGAATACTTGAAAAAGATGGTGTCGGTTACGGTAACAGTAACAGTGTCGCGAGTTCAATGGTTTTTTCCCATCTCAAAAAATGCCCAAAGCGCCTTTTGGCATTTTTTGAGATGAAAAAGGAGAAAAAACTTACTTTGGGCCTAACTCCATTAGTGTGATTTGTTCCTATATATTTATTTATATTTCATTTCCATAATTTTATTTGTGTCGTCTCATTAATGGCAGTAGTTTCTTTTTATGTAAATCTACCCTTATAAATCTAGAAGTAATGCTAGTTTGCTATATAACACACATTGCCAAAACTTCAGTCAGATAAAAAAATTGGTTGCCTGTAAAGTCGGTATACGGGCGAAAGTTTTACGTGACAACGACTTCACTCCACTTCACTCCAAACTTGACTTCCACTCGGGCATGGTTAGCCCGCCTAAGAGCGAGAAAGACAGACATAAAAAGTGAAAGGCACGCGTGCCTCTCACTCGCTCTCATTGTGAGCGCATAACGTGAGTGGAGCGTAACGCAGTTTCTTGAAGTGTCACCCGGCTAACCAATTTATAAGACGTTGTCACGTCAAAAAGAGTGCAATTTTTACCAGTCAATAAGTTAGTTGTTTCATTCTATTGTACGAGTAAACATTACATTCTATTGTAAAATAAATACTTATTTCATAACTGACACGAAACAAAGTGGTATCTTTTTATAAGCGTCTCAAACGCTCTTCTGTGCAGTTTGGTGAATAAATCATTGTCTTCGAGACAAGATAGTGCGTGTTGCTTTGGCAAATTTATTTTTATGTGTCGCACAGTTGCAATATTCAGACAAAGTACATTATTATGATTAGGTTTCTTTTCATATTTCATACCATTTTAAGTATGTTTTGTAGATAGACATTGAATAATACTTTTGAATTACGATTCTTTTTTATTTATTTATTATTTTTATTTAATCTTTATTGTCCATCAAATACAAATTTTACAGAACAATAGGCGAACTTAACGCTTAAAGCGTTGTCTACCTATCAACCTTTGGGTTATACAGAAAGTCTAAATATTACTAAACAGAAAGTCTAAATATTACTACACTCTATCTTGCAACCTGTGGGTTGCAAGATAGAGTGTAGTAATATATACTTTCTATACATATACCTATATATACACTACATATACTATATGTACATACGAGTATACTCGTAAATAAATAGATGAATGCAGCAATTCTTAAATTTTATTTGGTACTTATATTAAATAATATGAGTACTATTATTTTTTCATCGCAATCGATATTAGCCTGTTGAAGTTATGGCACAGTTTTGTAGTGAGTTCCTGAATTTTTTACATTGGTTCCTCTTTTTAACCCCCGACAAAAAAGAGGGATGTTATAAGTTTTACGTGTCTGTGTATCTGTGTGTTAGTTAATCTGGCATCGTAGCTCCTAAAAAATAGAACGATTTCGATGCTGATTTTATAAATCAAAAGCCTTGTCTGTCAAGACTCGAGACGGTTCTTAGCTATGCTTGATGAAAATCGGTTTAGTCATTAAAAAGTAATTGGGGATGAACGCTTAAAAGTCAGGAGCTTTTTAATTGGTCTGGTAAATTAACTTGTGAACCTAATATAATTGTAATGAGGGATTTCGCGGTCAAGCGTTCTGCGTTCCCGTTTGCATGTTCGAGTGTAATTTCTTTGACTCAAACGATAAGTGTGTATGCATGAGGGTATGCCTATGTAGCAAAGTACTCGTACAAACCTCAAAGACAGACTGGAGACGCAGATATCTTGACCGCTTCCTGTATGATACTCATATATCCCTTACTTTTGCCTGTACTGCGTAGCAGCGTTAAACATTTTTTTACCAATATTTCAATAATATTTATATTTTATTTCAAAATTGCATAAAATATGAAATGGTAACACTGCGCTTTGTTCCAAATTTAATGTTATCCCAAACGATTTCGTTAATGGATTCGATTATAATAAAAAGGAGATTTATAGACGTTTCCAAAGGAACCCGGAGGACCATGGCGGAACGTTCTGTAAATTAGCACTTGAGATTGGATTTCGATTTTTTATGATAAAATAAGTAATATTTCTTTTATCACCTTTTCAGATTTGCGTTTGAATTTCTGTGATTTAATAAGAAAAAGTGACCAAGCGAAATTAATTTTATCCTAACGTATTGGATCCTTTTAACATTTGTCTATATGTTTGTTTATTAACAAACTATAGTTAGTTGGTGACTTTCTACGGGACCCCGAGGTTCCACGGAACCCACTTAAGGAGTCGCTGCTTTAAAGGATAAAAACTAAGACCTACGACTTAGACTTCGGAAATGCTTAACGATAAAAGTAGTTTCTAAGTTACCAGTGCCAGCAGACAAGATCCCCAAGAAGCTGGCGGCATTTCCACGTTGTATGGCCATGCTTAGTCTTTGGCCGAAATGCGCTGGAGCTCTTGGGTCCCCAGAGACGTCGAACAACGATAACAGAATACTTCTTTACATAAAGCGTAAAAGTATCGTGTTTTTACCTAAAGGGTAAAAAGTTTCCTGTTATACCTACCTCGAAATATTTCGAATGATCTGACCTTTACTAGCTGACATTGATAAATAAATTGGGTCTTAGTTGACGGTTTTGCCACAAAATCATTACGGTTATAGTAGTATAATCGTTACTACCACTTTAGTAATTAAACCCCTAGCTTCCACCTCTTAGATTAAGTAGAAAACAATGTTAATTTAATATCCTTTGTCTTCCGATAACTATTTATAAATCGATCTTCCAGGGGTTGCCTTCAACCGCCATTACGGATTCTTGAATAATCAACTCTTGTTAACTGTCAGTTTGAATTTGAGATCAAAGAAAAGTGAAGATGTGTTGACAGTGCCATAATTTACATCGCAATACCACACAAAAAAATTATATTCTGACTAATTATAATATTTATTTATAAAAATAATATTATTTTTCATTTAAGGGTACGTATATTTATAAACAATGCTATTATTTTTACGTAAATAACATAAAAAATTATATTCATATCAATGAAATACATCAAATGGATACTTATTTTAGATAGATATTTACCTATAGTCATAGTCACATCTGTAATGCGTCTAAATTTATGTAAACACTATTTTTAAATGTACCTTATATATAAGTGAAGATTTGTAAATGGCTACTCAGTGATGTGTTCTATATTTATTTTTGTTATCTTCCGAAAATAAATAAATAAAAAAGAAAATAAAATAGTCTTGAATTTAGCCAGGTTTTGACACGTTATGGCAATATCGTGTCGCAATAACCAAATTGAAGAAATACGGTGGAAGTTCAACCACAGATTAATAAATAGTTACTACGTGAGTTTAACTAAGGTGTCCATTTATCTAACAGTCTATAGTCATGTCGTTTGCTGCGTATGTTTTTTATTTACACACAACACTGACAGTGTCCATTTGTAGCGCTCGTACATACTTTTTACAGAACTCAAGCATCTTCCACATTTAAATTTTTTTTTTCATATTCAGGAAGTACGAAATCACTTATCTCCTTATTTTTTTGATCCAAGGTTCAGATATTAATTGATAGATTAGTCTCGTCTTCGAAGTGTTGCCTGGATGGGTATCACTAGGTATGATATTAATGATACTATCTTACGGATAACAAGAAATTATATAAGGTAAGGGTGATTTCTTGGTATGTTGACATTTAGACAATGAGATAAGCTAATAACTAACATTGTAACTTATGAGCTACCAGATAAAATACACAAAGTTCAAAGTAAACTTTGGTCTAATGGCTGTGTATTCTTCTTCTTTGTGTGTCGATAGTTTTTTTTGTCTCTTTATTTTTTGTCAGCCGATCAGAGAGCCACTTCAATGGCGTTATCATTAGCTGCAAGTGAATCATTCAAGGTGCAGGTCTGCACGTGGTAGGGCCACCCGGGGCAGGAAAGCAGGTGCGCCATAGTCTGTGGGGAGGAACCACACTCGCACACGTTCCGTAAGCTATCAATCACTTTCCATCTGGACAAAAGCTCTCCACAATTATCTACTTGGATTTTCAGTCTATTGAGTGTGAATTGACTGTGTATTTATTTATGCTTTTTCTTCTTTTCTTTAGACGTAGAATGGTTTTTACACTTTTATAGTCATTCAGACCCAAAAAAAACTAAACCTGAATCTAAGGTAAATGCAGTGAGTGTATACGGAATTCCTCTTGCACCCATGCACCCATCAGTGGGTAAAAGTTTGCGTATACAGTTGCGACCCTTTGTATGGATCGTTTATCCATGATCCAATTATTCGGCATAGTTATTATCTGTTTTGATGCAAAACAAAATCAAATCATCTCTATCTGATTGAACAATTTGAACATTGATAGACTGGTTATCGATATAAAATTATTTAAAAAATAAACAAATTGAAGACTAACTCAGTTAAATTCATGTCACGTTCATTTAGCTTTTTTTTTAAAACGTTTATTCATTATAAAAACAGTACAATTACAACATACAGTATCTGCCAAACTGCGCAGCAGTTTGTCGGCAGTTGTTCTCGTGGATAACTTATGTACTATATGTACTTACTTATTTCTATTTTTACCAGATATACCATCTATGGGAAACAATAAAATGTAAGCACATGTTCATTTATGTGTCATCAAAACTACAGTTGACGACCTTTGACTTTACTTAACTAATAACTTCTATTGCTAGCTATTTTGTAATTCGCAGACATCCATAGATTTATCTTTATTACAAAATTCCTTCTATAATATGATTTGACTACCTCCGTGGCGTAATGGTTACGCGCTAGACCGCTAATCCGGAGGTTCTGGATTCGATACCCAGCCAGGGCAAGTTGGAAAATGGCCTTTTTCAAATTGTTCTGGGTCTTGGGTGTTTATCTATATATGTATTTATCATAAAATATAGTATCGTTGAGTTAGTACCCCATAACACAAGTTTAAAACTTACTTTAAGGCTAGCTTAGTCAGTGTGATTCGTCCCTAATAAGTGCATCGCCTGATTTCTTTCACCAATAAAAAAAGGTACCTTTATAGGTACAATAGTTTGATCAGCTGATTGCACGTTTTAATGATAAGTCGGTTTTTCGACATTCACTATAAATGTCTTCCAAAGAAAAGATTCCTGATTATAAAAAAAAATATGTGAGTATATTTATTACACAGATTGCCCATGCCCATGTTTTGGATAAGATATCAACTATGTACGAAGACCTTTAAGATTTCAGGATAACGGGTTCCCATCGATACTGATTTATTGAAAAAAATGTAGGTATTATGAAAAACCAAGCTTTTACTAAGTTATATATATTAATGTATATTTACTTTGGAGACATTTTGTATGCTATCTTTGCTCATTAAGCTATATATAGTCTTTTTATTAAGCGTGAAAGTCATCCCATGAAAGTGAAGTCGGGGATTATTGTAGAGTCCCGCGATGTTAAAATTCTATTGCGTGTGTTTTGACGTGCATTGTACTCATACTTCCCGAGGGTCTGACAGCTAACAAGCTGGTAATACGTTGCGAACCTCAGACCTTTAACACATCAATGTACTGGACTGAAAATGTCCAACAATGAGACATCGCCGTGCCGTTATTCTGGAATAGAATGGGACCAGACGCATTAGACGAGGCATTCTAGTTCTAATATTTTTTAAGTTAAATTAGTTTGTATGAATTAAATTATATATTAGTTCACTGCATTTGCATTCACGAATAATATTAATTAGTAGAAAAAATTATTGCACAAAAAAAGTATATTAATAATTGTACTTAGAGATATAGTTAATAATCTGTACCTATCACTAGATAGGTACAGATTATTAACACTTCTATAATCTGTACCTATTTAGTGATAGGTACAGATTATAGAAAACAGATGACAAAAGGTGATCTTATCGCAACTGCAATTTCTTTCTCTTTCAGGCAATCTTGGTACGAGTACTTGGAGATGTTTGACAAAAACAGGTTATTTATTTATTTATTTATTAAGACAAGATATTTAAATTTTATGTATATTTTTTTAGGTTTCTAAATGACATAATTAAAGTTCAGACTTTATAATCATATTACATAAACTGAGATTCATACTAGCATACTTTGTCTTTATATTTCATCTACGTCTTTAGTCTAGTACACTACGTACAAAAATTGACGTCAGTGCCTTGGCCACAATAGCGTAACATAATCCTGCACATACGTCTCTTTTCATTACCTTTATAATAATACTCGTATGAAGGAAGGCTAATTCATACTTAGAAAATATTTTGACATGTTGCTGATAGTAACTGTCGCTAGAAAGCAAAAATTTTTGTCGTATTTCGATATGGAGAAAGTTGTTCAGTTACCCTTAAGGTGACGTGGGTTCACAATTTGCAAAACTGTGCGTGTTTTTGAAAAATCACTGTTATTAAACTACTACAGTTTATTCCTCAAAAAATTTACATAAAAATCTTAAGGATTTTCTACAGACACCCACAATAGTCAAAACACGATTGAGCATTTTTGGCTTTGATAGAAAAAAATTACAAACATACCTCTAAATTTGCCGTTTTACTATTTTATACAATCACCTTTTTATATGAAAATTATACCAGAAAATGTATTATCTAAATATCTATCCGTTTTGACTACAAAAAAATAAATAAATATAATACAAAACAATAATAAATAAAACACAGTGAAATATTCGTCGAGAGCGAAGGAAGGGTCGGACCCGTGCTCGACGATATTTCGCAGTGTTTTATTTATTATTATTTTTGTATTATATTTATAAAATAGTTATACGTATTATAAAGGCAAATTTAGGCAAATTTAGAGGTATGTTTTTTCAAAAACACGCACAGTATTGCAACTTGTGAACCCATGTCGCCTTAAATAGTTTTAGTATATATTGTTTGACCCCGTATATATTTTCGGGTTCAATATTAATTGGAAAACTAACAAATCAACGTAAATCTTACAAGTAACTAAATTAAAACTTAACAAACTAAAATATAAGCTAAATTTAAACTAACTAAAATATTTTAAAATGGAACTAACTTATATTAAATTTAGTTAGTTGTCCGACCGAACTGCAAAATACTCCACCGACAAGAACATAGTTCTTAAATATAGTGATGAGTGATGTCCGACCGAAAGTTTGGTTTTGGTTTCAGTCGAGTTTTGGCAAAAAAAACTGGTTTTGGTTTTGTTTCGGTTTAGACGACCTCTGTGGCCAGGTCATCATGCCAGGCCGTCACACCGGAGGTCCCGGGTTCGATCCCCGGTCAGGACAAGATGAAAAATGAACTTGATCTGGATGTTTATCTATTATATGTTTTTTTTATAAAAATATTAGCTTTTGCCCGCGGCTTCGCTCGCGTCCTTTCTTAGGGGATGCCTACATCATAACATCTACCTGCATGCCAAATTTCAGCCCGATCCGTCCAGTGGTTTGGGCTGTGCGTTGATAGATCACTATGTCAGTCAGTCAGTCAGTCACCTTTGAGTTATATATATTTAGATAGTATCGTTGAGTAGGTATCCCATAACCCAAGTCTCGAACTTACTTTGGGGCTAGTTCAATCTGTGTGATTTGTCAAAAAAAATGTATTTATTATAAAATAAAGTAACGATGAGTTAGTATCCCATAAGTTGAAACTTAGTTCAATCAGTGTAATTTGTCCTTATATATTTATTCATTTATAATTAAAATATAGCAAAATACCACTTCACCTATTACGATTTTTTTTTTCTTAACGTACATACTAACAATCATTCGATTGAATATGTACGCTAATATTATTACAATCTAGCCTAAACTTAGAATAATAAGTGATATAACACTGACCTAATTGTATAAGTTATAGCATAAGAATGTGTCCATCGGCACTTTTCTTACTGTCTCTATGGAAGGCACTTTGTTCGTGTGTCTTTAATTATTGCACTTTAACTGCACTATTATATTATTTTTGTCGTTACACTACACTAGTTCAAACGGTTTAGTTCGTTTAAGTCCTTTCACTATGTCCGTGTTGTCGAGGAGCTGGATCACCTCAACGTTCACGTGATGAAGCAATCGATACTCGTGTGCTTCTGCATATTTTTTATAACTTTATTGACAAACTGCATGTTATCACCTATTTAGTACGTATGACAACATTTTTGATCAAGTTTTGCCAGTACAATCACAAATGAACGAATTTTAATAAATTCACAATATTTTGTATAGAAGTGAAAACTTTCTAAGCCTTCCTTATCAATAAAAAAAAGGAAGGATTACAGTGAACAAAGTAACATAAATAACAGTAAGTACCCGACTGAGACGGAATGCAAACTTTTTATCTCAAGTAAACATTTCTAAATACATTATCTGTTGTCAGGATGCTACTACAAAATAAAAAAGCACAGATAGATAATGGAATGTTGTTACGTTATGATTTTTTCGTTTAATACCCACAATTGAATTAAACACTGTGATTTATTCTTCATCTGTCATTGTCATCTCATTGAATGAAATAGTGCTGTAACTTTTTGCATTTGATTTTCCTAATTATATTAAATTGGTATTATATTCAAATTCAAAATTCAAATTCAAAATATCTTTATTATCATAGGATATTTATAATATCTCTTAATAATAGTCACTTTGTTTTGTTTTGCACAAATGTTGACGTCAAATCGTTACTTAAAGCTAAGTTTACGCCGCTTCCTAGGCGCAAGTGCAGAAGAAGCGGCAACAAACTGCACTGCACGTTTTCTCCAAAGACGTCAACTAACAAACTAAAAACTTAAAATTAGTTATATAGATAGACAGAGATTACATTGTTTATTATGTCATAATTAAATTGAATTATAAGAATTACGAAATTTAAAATAATGTCAATTTGTAAATTTAGTATGTACCAATGTACCTAAATTATGACATGTCTAAGTATACAAACCTTTAAGAGGGACCCGCGCCAGGCTCAAGCCAGACCTTTTTGTCTTTAAGATAGTCATCGGTCCTATAATAAGCCTTCTCACAAAGTACTTTCTTTACATAAGCTTTGAATTTTCTGTCTGGCATAGGTATCAAGGACCGATTCTGACAATTTATTATAAAAAAGTATACACTTCCCCATAAAAGACTTACTGACTGTATTCAGCCTGTAATACGGGCTAACTAAGTCATTCTTATTACGTAAATTTCTATCTGTAAAATCACTTACTTTATTGAACATGGAAATATTTTTCCTTACATACATTATATTTTCAAATATGAATTGTGATGCAAAAGTAAGTATACCTATTTCCTTGAATAATTCCCTCAGTGAGTCTCTCGATCCTAAACCGTAAATAGCACGAATTGCTCTTTTTTGTAAAAGAAAAATAGTCTGAATGTCGGCTGCACTCCCCCATAGAAGTATCCCGTAAGACATTAGACTGTGAAAGTAACTAAAGTACACTTGTCTAGCAGTTGCTACATCTGTCAATTGTCTTATTCTCCTAACAGCGTAAGCCGCAGAGCTAAGCCTATTAGAAAGTTTAGTTATATGAGCGCCCCATTGAAGTTTCGAATCAATTGTGATTCCTAAAAAGGTAGTACCTACTTTCAACCAGATCGAGTTTCTGACCATTAATTAGTATGTCAACGCAGGCTTGATTCACATTAGGAAGAGAGAATCGAATGCATTGGGTCTTGTTTGCATTTAACATGAGGTTATTGGCCGAAAACCAATCAGAAATTAAAGATAAGGTGCTGTTCACCGCGCTAGCATCACTGTTATGTCGATCTATTTTAAATATTAGCGAGGTGTCATCAGCAAACAGCACCATGTCAGCCTCTTTCTCAACCATGTAAGGCAAGTCATTTACATAAACTAAGAAAAGGAACGGTCCTAGAATTGAACCTTGGGGTACGCCCATTTTCACATTAGACCCGTGTGATTTTATGCCGTTTATATCAACAGTTTGAAGCCTATCTGTTAAGTAAGATTCTATTAATTTAATTGAATTATCATCAAAACCGTATTGACGAAATTTGAGCAAAAGTGTTGGATGATCAACGCAATCAAATGCTTTAGAAAGATCGCAAAATGATCCAATTGCATCATTTCTGTTTTCCCACGCGTCGTAGATATTAGTAATAAGTGCTACTCCTGCATCGGTGGTCGATTTTCCAGCAGTAAAGCCGTATTGTTGGCTATGGAAAAGATTATTGGTCTTAAAGTGAAGTAGCATTTGATTGAGCATTATCTTTTCGAACACCTTACTCAAAACTGGCAGAATAGAGATAGGTCTGTAGTTGCCAGGGTCTGTTTTTTCTCCTTTTTTGAATAAGGGGATTAGTTTACTACATTTCATTAAGTTAGGGAATATGCCTTCATCAATACATTCGTTAAATATAAAAGCTAAATCGGCAGCAATTATGTGTATAATATGACTTACTACGGCTACTGACATGCCCCAGTGATCTTCTGATTTTTTTAAATTTAACTGTTTAAAAGCATCTATTATATCGCTAGGGCTAACATGCTTAAAATTAAATTTAGAATCACAAGGGCTAACATTACTCTTAAGCAAAGCCTCAGCACGCTGGGCGCTAGAACTCACATTAGAAGTGAGTTCCAAAGGAATGTTAGTAAAATAATCTATACTAATATTATAAAGCTGAAGAGTTTGTTTGTTTGTTTGTTTGTTTGTTTGTTTGTTTGTTTGTTTGTTTGTTTGTTTGAACGCGCTAATCTCCGAAACTACTGGTTCGAATTGAATAATTCTTTTTGTGTTGGATAGTCCAGTTATCGAGGAAGGCTATAGGCTATATAACATCACGCTACGACCGATAGGAGCAAAGATATAGTGGTAAATGTGTAAAAAACGGGAGAAATTATTTCATCTTTGAAGCCTTCCGTTGCGTGCGCCGTGAAAACGGTTCAAGATACACAAAAAATATGTATTAAAGAATAATAGCTCTTTTAATGATCTAAAAAACAGTCTAGGATAGTATATGTCTATCTTTTAAGATTACCTCACAAAAACCGTTTTTATGGTACCTAATTTGGTCGAAATAATTTGTTTAAGTTGTATCAACATAATAATATTAATCTTTATTCAAATAAATATGTTGTTGGTTAAGAGTACTTCATCTATACTAATATTATAAAGCGGAAGAGTTTGTTTGTTTGTTTAAACGCGCTAATCTCAGGAACTAATGGTCCGATTTAAAAAATTCTTTTTTTGTTGGGTAGTCCATTTATAGATGAAGGCTTTAGGCTATATAACATTACGTTCCGACAACCACGCGAACGAAGTCGCGGGCACAGCTAGTCATCAAATATATTTACTATTTCTTCAGTTTTTGAAGTATTTTTACCACTACATTTGATTCGGCAAATATTTTCTTTGGTTTTATTTTTACCTGTTTCCTTATTTATGACACTCCATGTTTCTTTAATTTTATTAGGAGCATTATTTATTTTTTTGCTAATACTATTCGACTTGGCTCGTCTACAAACTTTTTTAAATATTTTAGAATAATTTCTAACATATTCTATAAAAGAAGGATTAAAGTTATATTGTTTTTGGGCATATAGATCATATAACCTGTTTCTACGTATGTAGATGCCGGTAGTAGCCCATTCACTAAACTGTGATTTACTATGAACTATTATATATTTATTATATATATATATAGTAAAGGGTATAAAATCTATGGCCGATATTTCAAGTGATAACTCAATCCGTGATAAGGTACGTGTACAATATTAAATTAAGTGTACAAAATATTGTGCATTATTACTTACTTACGCTAGAATCTTGAAAATTCGACATTCCCAAAAGAAATTCCCAGACGGCAATACGAATTTGGATTATAATTTTTTTTGTCTCATTAGTTACATTATTTTAAAAAAATAACCCTATTAAATTTCGCATGACGTCACGATTTTCACTATACGTTAACGTAAATAGCCCCCACTCCGAAACTTCGATGCGCTGTATCTTTATGAATTTTGACTACTTTGCTAAACGAAAAAATATGGGTCCATTATTTTTGGATAAGCTAATTGACGGACTAAATAATAGTAAATTACGATATAAGTGCGTTATGGTGGTTATAACACACGAAGCGGTATATCAGCCCGAGCGAAAGCGAGGGCGTGAGGAGCTGAGTGTGTTTAACCAATATACGCACGTATATCGTACGACGTTTTTCAACATACTTGCGAGAAAAAATTCCTAATAAATTGATATTTTTGATTTTAAATAAACTCAACCATAAAACTTTGATGCCACTGTTGCTTTCCCGCCGTTTTACTTTTTAAACTCAGCCAGCACGGCGCGCAGCCTACTGGACGGCGCCGCGCAGCATGCGGATTCAAAATTAAAAAAAAACAATTTGAAGCGTATGTAAGATACAAAGATAAATATTGAAACAACGATGACGTTCGATGTCTGATTTATTATTTTTCTTTGCCTAACCTTCACATTATGTTATCTAACTATCTCGCTCACACACAACACACAACACAAAATCGTGAGTTATAGAAAATATAACTTCACTATTTTCTTTGTCTTCTGTTTCTAACACACGCGTGTTTTATAGGCTGCTTTATATATCTAAAACCGGTGAAATTAGATCGATTTTATGAGCAAGGGTGTTGAAAAATAATATTATTGGACTCAGTCCACATCCCAATTGTTAAATTATATAAAGACAGACGTCCCTTACAAAATCAAATACCAAATATACTGAAAAGCAGATTTTTTTCATGATTTCTTAATTGGTCTCATAGTAAAAGTTGTTTGTGTTGATGAGTACACACTTATCTCCTTTTACATTCTTTTAGTTTCTTTATTATTTCTTCTTCTATTCGATTAATGTTGTTTGTTAGAGATATTTTAGATTTAAGAAGCGACAATTCTGTCTACTCGTTATATTCTGCTTAGCCTGTAGGCATATAAAAGTTTGCTAATAGGGATGGAAGTCTCGCTCATGAGTATTACGGACTAAACTAGACTAATTAAGAAAGCTTATTTTATTTATTTTTTGGCTTTATAATTGTTGTAAAAAGTAATCAAGTACCCAATATAAGAGCAAATTTCCTAGAAATGTAATTTTTATGACTATTTATATCGAATGAAATATTTTAATTATAGTTTATTTGTTAGCTAATTCAAAAAAGGAGGAGCTTGTCAATTCAAATATATATATATATACAATTTTTTTTTATTTATATTCGCCAATAATATATTTTTTAACATATTAGAAAATTACTTTTTATAAAAAAAATATACATGTCAGTTGGTCCCATTTCCACCAGGTCACTATCCAATAATGGCATATTCGAGAAATCGAGGGAACTTCTCAAATTATTATTCTTGGCACACGTCATATAGTTATTTTGATGATTTTGTCAGTAAATCAAGTATTTGCATTAAGGTGAATATAGAAGCAAATGGCCTTGAAGTGGCGCCCTCATTTGAAATAAATTGTTAACTCGTAAATATGGAGATAATTTTCATATTGCTAATCGTCACGCACTAGATAGCCTTTTGAATTATTTTATGAACCACCGTTGAAAGTATTCACATTAGTCCGTCTAGCTTCAAAACTTGCCTTCGCCAAAAATGGCCACGGCAAGTTTTAAAGCTAGACGGATCACCAATAATAGTTTCAAAGGCAGTTGATAAAATAATTTAAAGGGCTATCTAGTGCCTGACGATTAGCAATATGGAAATTATCACCATATTTACGAGTTAACAATTTATTTCACACTTCAAGGCCATTTGCTTCTATATTCACCTTAAGAATGTGTGATTTGGTGAAGTGGAACTGATGAAGAATACCAGAAATTGAAGTCCCTTTTTTTAATTATTGAAAATCAGGTATTGCTCGGGATCACTGATAAAGGCAGCTGGCCTCTGGCGGGAATTTGAGAAGCATGTACCTCGGATGCAAATAGGTGAAGAAAAGAACAAGATTTTACAAGGCTTGATAAAATTAGTTTCGATGCTCAAAATCAATAACATAAGAAAGTTAATCAGCTTTAAATTTTGATGATGTAAAATTTGGCTTTGGACGAGTTAGTAGGGAATTCTGAATAACTTATTTTAGTAAGCCGATTTAACAAAGATGAATACGGACGAAAATACAAAGTTAATTTAATACTGAAATTTAAAATTTAAAACATTATTATTATTAAGACTGCAGTCTTCGACCGTGGGAATTTTTGATTGAACACCCGAATCTATATTTTCTATCTACACATACGCATTGCGCTGTATTGTACATGAACCCTGGAGACGAATTTAGACGAATTTAAAAGCGCAGCGAGCGGTCTGCCTTATCAGCGTTTTCGTCCCCATATTTATTTGAGAATTTCGTAGAACTTTAAATTTTTCTATCTTTTTACAAAAGACAAATTATTTTATTTTATTTATTGTACGTGTTCAACCATGAAACAAGCTTCATATATGTGTATCTTTTAATTTTTAACTCAGTCGTATGCGCAAGAAATCCGACGACGTATTAGCTTATATTAAATTAATAAAAAAAAATACTAAAATTTTCTAATTCCTTTTTTAGGATTTTCCTTTGTCTTTACTTCTCTGTAATTTATACATAACTTCATGTTTTAAATTCCGAGTAAACAACAGTGACATGAACGTCGCGCACCGCAAAAAATTGAAACACGTCTCAGGTTATTTGGAATTAAACAAACTATTACAATGAAAATCAATAAATTGTCTCATTTAATTTTTTAATACTTAAATAAACTTCAATTTAACATATCTTAACAAATTGTGACTATGTTAGTTTGGCTCCAATCAGCTCCGAAAAAGCAGTCAAAATCACAAAAAATAAGGACTGGGCCCTCTTTAGCTCTAATGAGGCAGACAGATCATTTTTGGACCTTGAGGCTCTAAGTAGACAGAGTCCAGGGTTGCTAGATACACATGCAACTATTAGCGTGATAGTGGGCGAGAAGGTTGAAAAAGGAATCAAAATAGTAATGGCATGTAGCCAGATGTTATAATATAAATAAATGTTAATAAATAATCACGAAATAAAACAAGATTTGTTCGATGTTAACTAATAGAGAGTATGCATGCATTTTTTTTATATTTTTAATCGATAGTCCTCGTCGAGAAATAGCCGCAAAAAATAAATCAGTGCCGAAAAACATGTACATTGTGTAGAAAATAAATATTAAAAATAGCAAATAGATTATAACATCTAAAACACGCCATTTTAAAATATGACGTCAAAGTCTGCAATATCCGCTAGAGACAGAAGCTGTCAACGCATGTTTTTCTTTTTTGGGTACTTTCGATATTATCAGCCAGTGATATTTGTTAAACCTCTATATAAAAGTACATACATTTCGAATGTCATCGATAATCAAACTACATGGACGGACAGTCCTACCGAACGCACCCGAACTTGTCATTTCCTTTTTGTGAACTTTGTCGTCATTTCCCTTTTGTTTGTCAAAAGTTCCCGCGCAATATTTGCATATTTTCAATAATTTATTTCTAATCCAAATAAGAGTCAATAAGAAAAATAATTAACTAGGCGTGGTAACGTATTAATAGAAATTGTAAAATAAAAATATGAGCCGGATTGGTGTTACATGCATATTCCTTATTACGCAAGACAGCACAGAAAACAAAAGAAGTAAAATCTGTCAACATAGTATTTTACGTTAACAAAGAGTTCGTATACCTACCTTACTGTACATAGAGGTTTTATACACGTACGGTTGCTCATACATATCAGTATATCATTACTTCACATTTATTTACACTAGATACATATTGTATAGTATAGCATACCTTTGTAGTCCCGAAGCTGTCGTAGTGGAATTACTAATATAAAGTTTATTTGCCAGACAATTTGAAAAACCCCCGACTTAAAAGAGTTCACCCTAAATAACTTTTCAACGGCTGAACAGATTTTCATCATATATACTTACTAGCTTTTGCCCGCGGCTTCGCCCGCGTAGATTAGGGGTATGAAAAATAGATGTTGGCCGATTCTCAGACCTACTCAATATGCTCACAAAATTTCATGAGAATCGGTCAAGCCGTTTCGGAGGAGTATGGGAACGAACATTGTGACACGAGAATTTTATATATAAGATGTAAGAAGAACCATCTCGACAGACAAGGCTTTCTATTAAAAAACGGGCAAGTGCGAGTCGGACTCGTACATGAAGGGTTCCGTACCACCGTACAATGTTTTAAAACGCTTAAGAAACACGTTTCTTGTATGATGACCCCCTTTAATTTTGAACTTTATTTTATTTTTAGTATTTGTTGTTATTGTGGTCATATGTGAAAATTTCAAGTATCTAGTTAATGCCATTATGAAGATCAAGTTAAAAACGCTGAAAAAAACACGTTTCTTGTATGACGACCCCCTTTAATTTTTAACTATTTTTTATTTTTAGTATTTGTTGTTATATCCGCCACAGTAATACATAATCGGTAAAAATTTCAAGTGTCAAGCTATTACGGTTCAAGAGATAGAGCCCTGTGACTGACGGACAAACAGACAGACGGCGGAGTCACAGTAATAGGGTTCCGTATGCACCCTTTGGGTACGGAACCCTAAAAACCGCTTTGAAATGTCTATTCGTTTGGGGGCTTGAAGCCATAGACTGACACACAGATACATAGATACAGATGCACAGACACGTCAATCATATAACACCCATCTTATCGTTGGGGGTTAAAAATATAAACAACAGCCTGTGGTCTGTTTTTAAAATAAATAGAGTTTCACGGCCGTACAAATATTGATAGAAATGCTTAATATCGAATATGATTAAGTAGTTATAGGTACGTATTAGTAAAGGCCTTTACCCACAGCGTCCGATCACATCTACCGATCCGTTCAACCGATACGATCTGTACGCATGCAATCACTGTGACCAATGCGCGTATGTACGCCTCCCAACTGACTGCGGTAGAACGCATGCGTTCCATGGATCGCACGCCGATCGTCTCCGGAGGCAGAGAACGCGTGACCGCGGTGCGATTGAAAAATAATGGACGATTACTTGTATAGCAGAACGTATCATCATTGGCGAATGGCGAATGCTACACGCTCGATATGTATCGCGATATTTGGATCGTAATCCAGGATCACGATATTTATCGAGTCTGTAGTATAGCGTATCAGGTGATACGCTATACTACAGATCATGATACGGATCGCTGGATTTCTAAAAATCCAAAAATCCACGATTTGTATCTTGATAAATATCGAGCGTCAAGTCTCTAACCGATAATAATCACGTCAGTATTAATTATGTCAGCGATGGAAGAGGACGCGCATGTTGAGTCGGCGCCGGCGGCGCCCGCCGTACCTCAGACAAAAGCATTTAAAAGAATTCATACTAATATTAAAAACACTACCAGAGTTATGGGACAGCTCAAGTGCCAACAGTTTAAACAAAGTAAAAAGGGCGAATGCCTATGAGCAACTACTTGACATTTAAAAAAAAAATTAATCCTGGCGCGACTACCAAAGACGTCATTGCGAAGATAAACTCATTAAAATCGAATTATAGGAAAGAATTTAAAAAAAATAATCGTGACGTTTATATTTTTCTCTATCTTGAAACCAATATTTCGTCCATTTTTTTCGCTTTGTACGCCTTTTCCATGCTATCGCTAATATAATAGGAACGCAAGCTTTATTTATATTATCACTCATACTTTATTTATATTTTTATACGAAACGTACGAGTGAAATGAAATTTACCGCCGTACTGACGCGATTCATATCGTATGTGTAGTATACGAAAATTAACGAAAATATTACTAGATAAATATCACGATAAATATCGCGATACATATCGAGCGTGTAGCATTCGCAAGATGCGTTCTAAAACGTATCAGTGGATCGTATCGGGCGCAGTGGGTAAAGGCCTTTAGACATACGAAGTTGTATTTATGCATACATATTGTCAATCAATGTTTTGCAGTTACTAAACAAAGGTGACCCAAGAAATTGAGATGTTTGGATACCCGGAGTGTACACAGCATTGTTTGAATTCGTCATATTTAGTTGGTGAATAATTGATATAGTTAACGTATACGTTTGTTTAGGATTGTGTTGATAGAATAGGTATCTAAGGACGAGTTCACATGGTGATGGTTCATTTTATAATTCCGAACGAAGGTTTAGGTCAGACAGCGGATCATCAAACACAGCAGAATCGTTTTATTACTTCCGGCTTGCTCTTATTATTGGTTTTTAAACTATCGCGCTTTGAACATGGTTAACAAAATATACTGAAACTATTTAAGGGTGCATTGAGTCCATGATACTCAACAACTTTCCCCAAGAAACATATATCGAAATAAGAAAAATAAGTTTTGGTCTCCCATATAAGTTGACCGATCAGCTGTCCCGAGTTGTATGGAAACCAAAAAAATATTTTTCATATTTCGATATATGTTCTTTGGGGAAAGCTGTTCAGTATCATGGACTGAATTCGCCCTTAAAATAGTTTCAGAATATTTTGTTAGACGTTATATAAGTATACTAGCTTTTGCCCGCGGCTTCGCTCGCGTCCTTTCTTAGCGGATGCCTACGTCATAACATCTACCAGCATGCCAAATTTCAGCCCGATCCGTCCAGTGGTTTGGGCTGTGCGTTGATAGATCACTATGTCAGTCAGTCAGTCAGTCACCTTTGAGTTATTTAGATAACGGGACTTAGTACGAACTTTTTTTTTTGCCCTTATTATGTTCCCCATGTTGAAGAAGAAAAAGCGGGAAAGCGAACCACGGGGCTCTGAAGCAGTACAGCAAAATATTTAATTGAATTCGCATTGAGATAAGTAGAAGAAACACTTCAGTAAGCTATGCCATGAGAAATTACCAAAATTGACATAGAGACAGATACTCTATCGTGAGTATTTATGTCAAACGGAGGAGACAGAGCCAAGGATCGCATGTCAAAGTCAAAAGCCACTTTTAGCGTTATAGGAAGGAAGGAATGCTTCAGCATCGGCCATGCTGAAGCGATCCGTCGCTCTCTCTCGCTCTAGCAAATGACGCTTCTGAGTGACAGAAAAAGATAGCAGCACAGAAAAGTGCTGTTCCGTGCTGACAGATGAGTCCCATACCAAAGTGGGTGGGCGTACAGTTGAAAAAGGGAATCAAAAAAGTGATGGGCTGCTAACCGCATCGTCTATTGAATTGACATTATTTAGATCACCCATTCCCTCAATCGGCTTGTATACTCTGCGCGGGAAGTGAACCAGCTGCACTGGTATGACTCTCCATTGATTCAGAGTAACATATATACCTACTACTACTACAAACGAAACAATTTATCTGTACACACGTCGATGTGTGAGTTTTATACTTAGGGTCGCACCGCAGAATTATTTTAATACTTACCTACTAACGAGTTCGACATATTTACGATTATATTTTTCCATACCGGAAGATTTGCGAACACTATGACGTAAAAAATATTCTGTTTTATATGTATTAAATGTTACAGGAAAGTCATTGTCCATTTCACCATTAGTTCACTTTACTGATTATTATTGAGTCATTTATAATGTAACGCACTAATTTCACTAATTCACTATTGTAATATAGTAATTTGCATATTCGGCGCAAAACTATACGGTAATTATATGAATAAATTCAATAAAAATAAACAAATGTTTATCACGCTTGATGATGATGACAAATTGACACGCACAGCATGTCAAGTAGCAATCCGGTAATGTTACAATCTCGCTCTTGTGTATCTCCCGCCAATGCGAGAGAGCGAGAAGGGTATATAATCAAGATGGTTGCTGGGTATAACGTGAAATTATATTGTTGCTTTGCTTACCTGTTTTCATCATTTGGAAATGTATGAAATATACGTTCTTTAGAGTATTGGGTGGATAAACAATTATTATACGCGCACCTTCTCACCATAATGGTTACTATTGGTTGACAGTTCTCAAGACAACACACGTCGCGTATTGCGTGCGGCTAGTAATTAAACCCTGGTTTGGAGCTGTCAAAGCTCACAAAGTGCGGGGGAGAGGTGCGGGGACGCCAATTTGCGGGAGACGCTGTGAGAGACCATTCTGTTTGACTCTTATGTATTCTGTGCCAGCTGGTCAATTCTACGTTTTCTTTCCTCCCAGTCAAGCTTGGAAGATAAGATGAAGGATAATATAAAATCGGAAAAGAATACAGCTCCATTGTGAACATACTAAATTTAATGAACTTTAGGATGATTCATGAAGGTGGTCATGTCAAACACCCCTATTTTATTCAGCTGAAACCTAATATGGATTGAATATTTCATTCGTAGCCACATTGGTTTGAATATTTATAAACGTAACAAAATTGCCATATTCGCACGTGTTGTGGTAAGCCATTTCATTTACCTTTTATTACGTATTTGATGGTATTGACCAAAATTTTGAACAATTATGTATTTAGCTACAGTTGAATTCACTTATAGTAATATGTTTTTTCTACAACAGTTGAGCTAGTTGCCACAATCGCGAAAACAATGACGAACAAAGAGAATAAAAATGCTTAGTTTAGTTGACGAATTCCAGCGAAGACATACCGTATGTATGTAAGAGTAGGGATGGAGTTAGCATTTCTACATACGGTCTTCTGGGTTGTCATTACATACAACAAAGAGAAAAAGCAACTACCTTTTTTATTAGCATAACATAAATCTAAAGACATAAAATTAAAAAGCGATAGAACATAGGTAGTTGTTTTTTAATTACACCAAAAGCCTCACAGTATTCCGATATCGTAGCAGAAGAAATTTCAATTTCCGATGTTCATTCACTAAAAACTGGTGCAATATTTTTGAGTCAACACCTGGACGCAAACACTAACTAAAAGCAAAACAAGTAAACCCCGTTTTTATTTTTACACAAAGGAATATGACGAGCATTCCTGAGAGAAAACGGGCAGTATTTAATGGTGAAAGATGTGTTTTGTTAAGTTTTATAGTGACAATTTTTAAGAGATGTTTGTTAAGACTTTAGTGACTTGTTTTAATTATGTCATTAAGTATTGACAAGCTTCATGGAATACTTGTCAAAAAAAAATTCATCGTCGCGTCGCTTTTATTAAGATAAAGGTAGGAGATTGTAATTGGAAAATAAGGACAGGCTTTTGTTTTACGGCTATTAGGCAGAAAGAGTTTCATCCAACCCCCTTAAATAACCTATATAATTTGTTGTAAAAGAGATGTAACTTCTAGAGAAATACAAGAAGTAAGAAGAAGTCAAATGGTCTCTTTTTGGTTAAAAAATATAAATACTTTAAAAAGGCTGAATTTAAAAACCGAGTTAAGTTTATGATACTGAGCGAGAAGAAGGGAAGATTTTTATAAGAGGCTATCCAAGATGACCATCCTCATGCTGAACGTTACTTTTAGGTATGGCTGTAGGATCTACTCATCCCGTAAAGATTATTTGTATGACTGACTAAGCGAGCGAAGCGTCTCAGTTTCTAGATTGGTCAAAAATGGTTTCTTCCGCCTGTCTGTTCTCGCCTACGGGTCGCATTTTTCAACCGATTTCGACGAAAATTAGGACACAAGTTCTTTAATTTATTAAAATTTTTAATCGATCACGATTTTTGATTGGGGTAGAAATACGGGGAAAAAGGGGAATCTTTTCTGTAGCATTATTTATTGACGGATTTCAATCAAATTTGAGAAGCACACTTTTTAACACAAGATGTTGCAAAAATATGACAAAAGCGGGAGTGAAGGGGGAAAAGTGGAGCAGTTTTCTGTAGCGTTATATATGGACGGATCTCACTGAAATTGCTTTGCCAAGCTAGGGGAAAGGGGAAAGAAAGTGTCTGTTTTTCTTCGTCTAAGCGCATTCCCGGTTGCATCCGCGGCTGTGCTGCTTCGGAGCCCGGGGTGCGCTTTCCCGCTTTTTCTTCTCCAAAAATAACATGCATGTCAATGGTCACCCAAGGATGCCAAAGACCTTGCAAAATGGAGAAGACATAGCCGCAACAGTTTTAATGATTTGGCTATAGTTTTATGACCGGCTATACCTGCCTGACGTCAACCCTCTTTGGGAAAGAAAGTGTCTGTTTTTGCATGGTAATAGCTCGCGAGGTCTACTGTTCTCACAGAACCACTAGTGTTTAAGTATGTATTGTATTGTACTCGTATGCTAGAAAAAAAAAATACAAAACATAATGTTCGCATTATTTTAAAGATTTTTTAACAAACATATAACGGTTTTATGATGTAACTACCGATGGTAAAGTGTATGGTCCTCGGCATTCAGCTAATGGTCTCAGGCGCCCGATGCGTCAGCGCCCAAGGGCCACGTAAAACGTCTCGAACCTTACCACCTGTGTTCCGTGTACCGATAAATAACTTCAGCCTGACCCCTGAGGGACAATTTGTTCTATTTATGAAGAAAATGGGAAGTAGCGTGTAAAATCGTTATGGTGTTTTTGTTTGTGTAGTACCTACAGTTACTGTATTTTATGTTCAAAATTCTTATCAATTCTTTCACTTTTTTGGCTCATAACAATGTTATAAGAAAAAGTGAATTGTGATGGTCAAATTTTTTTTATGCAAAATGCGGTAGCGGGGTTTCCTTCTTAAATCTATTGCGATTTTAACAATTTTTGGAAATATTGTAGGTACTATGAAAAACAAGGGCCGCACGTTTTGATTTTTTCGAAATTAATGTAGGTAAGTACATTGGTTTTTATTTTTTATATCTAAACATCAATTTTTAGGCAAAATTTTCGTCGACTTATCATTTTTTTTTAGTAAATGGAACCAAATTATCAAAAAAACCAAACCGTACTGTTGAAGCTATATAGCAGTCAAGTCAATCCAACATTGGCTAATTTGATAAAGTTTTAGGGGTGGAAAACAATAATTTTACACAAAAAAAAACATGTATCCGACGAAAATAAAAATGAGTAAATAGAGCTTTGAACTTGGCACCTTTCAGACATGACTTTAACAACCTATAGCTTACCCACTACGCCACCAAAATTTTTTATATCAATATGACCATAATGTTTTAACGTCACCGAGCCCGTTAAAACTCAAAAACGAAATTCTTTCAAATATTTAAGCTGGAGAACCTAGGCTTGTGTGCGTGAGTTTTTAGGGTTCCGTACCCAAGGGGTGCCAACGGGACCCTATTACTGAGAAGCCGCTGTCTGTCTGCCTATCCGTCCGTCTGTCACATTGCTATATCTCTTGAACCGTAATAGCTAGACACTTGAAATTGCCACTGATTATGTATAACCTACTATACATGGCCGCTATAACAAAAAATACTAAATAATAATAAAAATAAGATAAAGTTAAAAATTAAAGAGGGTCGTCCAACAAGAAACGTGTTTTTATTTCCAGCGTTTTAAAACATTGTACGGAGGTACGGAACCCTTAATGTACAAGTCCGACTTGACTGGTTTTAAGTATGTTGTAATAACCGCTATAAACGCGAACGGGGGATGAAACACCTGTATTAGTCAAAACTGACTTTCGCCACGTAGCTAGCTGTAACAACAAAAATGATAATGTGCTTTTGCGATTATGTCCTTTGTTTCCCTATTTGTAAGTTGTACCCGTTATCTTGCTGTTTCTTCTCCACTTGCATAGTCTTTATCATCCTTGGTTGTACAACAAGATCAACTGAAATGGTTTTGATGATATGCATGCGTGTCATGGTGTCAGTCCACGCATATTATCTAAACCTTTTTTTTTTATATTTTCAACGTAAAACAAGGCATGTTTGTCGTGGTACACCGGTGGGAACGAAGTTTCTTACGCTACTTTACAAATATTGTGCTACTTCACTGTGTTTGCCGTTTGTTCCCCATGAGTGACATCTTTATGTGAACCCACTGTAACTCAAGGGAAAAACTTCCCGATGAGTTCCAGTGTTACTCGTTGCAAATATAATATTTTCCCGATGAATACCAGTGTTTCTTAACAGCAGTTTAGAACGCGCCATATTACTGTCAAGTAACACTGTGTCTAAGTGTTACTTGACGGGAATACAACATTCCGTATTCCCGTTGACTAACCTGGCCTAGGCTTTGCTCTCGCAACCCAACTTAGCCATTGGCCTTGCTTTAACTCATTTTATAAATTTGTCTTTGTTTGTCACCTTCTCTACCTCTAATGAAAAGAACGAGAAGGAACTCGAGAAGGACTCTGAAAATCAAATAAAAAACTAAAACCATCTTGGCACATTTATTTATTTCGACTTTCGAACATTTTTTAAGTCGTTTTCTTGAAAATAATACTTAAAACGGCGAATTTTCCGACTCTTTATCAATCGAGAATGCTTGTCTATAAAGAAATTCATCAGCGAAAATTGTTTTCCGTCGGAGGTAGAATGTCGTCGAAGATTACTTCGCTGATCGTCCGCTGCGGCCGATTTTCCCACTTTATGGGAAACTGGCGGAACGAGGAGCGAAATAGTGTACAGTTTGCTGAAATAGAAAGGGGTTACACCTAGATTCCTAACTTTCCCCTTTGCCTATTTTCTATCCGGTTGGAAAATGTTAGTATAAACCTACAACAAGTAAAAAATATGAACAGAACATACATATTTTATTTGAAAGACGTGCTTAGTATTTCTTAAAATCTAGATATTAAAAAATTCGTCCCAGTTTCTTTCTTTATCTTATTCCACTGTATTGTAGGCTCGATACAGTCATCATCAGGTCTTTTTAGCCTCTACTGCAGGAGCATGTCCTCTCTGTAGCCAGAGCAGTCAGAGGATTTAGCGTACACTCTCCACGCTGGCCAGATGGGTGGAGAGGTCTCATTGATGTTTATAAGCTTTGTTTAGCTTGTGTTTCATAAGTCGCCTTCTACGACATCCATGAAGTAGTCCTATTCTACTCTGCCGGGAACTACACGGTTAAACTTATATATACAGTGATACATCAGTTTCTTTTAACCACTCTCTTTTGCCATTCCGTGGGTACTTCATACATTGTATAGAGGTACAATCAGCGAACATTCATTGTGAGGCATGATCCTAATATTTTTTATTCGCAAAATGGTCCATAGAAACTTTAAAACGAGTTCATTAGCAAATCCTGTCATTAAAGAATTTCAAAGAGAAGTGTATCCACTGGTCTGAAATAAACAAACCAAATCCAGCGTTGATTAACAAATAAAAAAAAACAATTTCGGTTTCACGTGAAGCCAAAAATATATCTGATGACTAGAATACATTGCAAACTTTCCAATTAAGCAAAACTATATTTCCACGCGTAAAAACGACAGGCCTTTTGTATCGATATAAAACCATACTCGCTTTTGCCGGCAGGTTCATACTAATTTTGGCTCAATTCAAACCCTCATTTCGATAGTTTTCCTCCTTCGAAAAAGTTATAGCTTAGAAGACAGACAGTCTACATTTAAAAGCTAGGCTCTTGTCGGGGGTACTGTATGGAAAGAGATGCACTCAGTGATATATTTTTGGCAGAGATAATGGTGTTGTTTGCCATTGCCCTCATTGACCTCCATTTCCACACTAGTAAACTTAATTGTCACTAGTGTGCGGGTTTTCTCGCGATGTTTTCCTTCACCGGAAGCAGGTGGTGGTAGTTGGAATTGACCATACATGAGTACAAACCTAGAGGTACAAGTCACGCCTAGTGAGGATCGAACTCGTGCCTTAAGAATGCCCTTACCCTAGACTTTCCCATACAAACGTAGTCTACGTTTTATTTTGAAACGACATGTCAGATTTCGGTAAAAATTTGTAACTTTAAAGAAACTGCATATATCTAGGGTTATAATTGGTTTTCACAGTTAAAATATAAACTTGAAAGAAAATATAAGGGTGTAAACGTTTTTCATACTGATGGTCAAAAATGATGTAATACACTATATTCTTTTTCAAGTTCATATTTTGACTGTGAAAACCAATTATAACCCTAGATATATGCAATTTCTTTTAAGTTACACATTTTTACCGAAATCTGACATGTCGTTTCAAAATAAAACGTAGACTACGTTTGTTTGGGAAACTCTGATTCTGTCTCGGGTAAGGAGACTCTTAAGGATGCACAGCCAGTGCCTAAACCACTTGGCCACCACCGCTCTAATTGTTATGAAGCAAATCGAAAAAGATTTGTTTGTTATGCGATTCCCCGACTGGAAATGGCAGATTCCGCGTGCGGCGATGACGGAGGCGCAGATCTGCCTCCACGGCCACGCGCCAAATATTTACTTCAGTCGATCTTCGTGGAGAACGGATACCGATCTCATTCAAGAATGCATCTTGAATGAATGCCGTAAAGTTGTTTTTCTTTGTCCTTTTTACATAAAAAAACGGGCGGTACTGCGGAGCAATGTGTTACCATGCAGCTAGCACCGCGCCCCCGCGCAGACTGGCTAAATACTGCGCGTTGACGCGTTTTCAGTGGGTTGGACTACGCGTGTTTTCTATACAAACTGAGATACTTGCATACAATGTTAAAATCTGCCGTCCCGCGCTCCGCAACGGTGCGCGATGCAGTGGGATCACCACCTTAGATTAGAACACACATTAGGACTACGTCGGGCTATAGCTATCGAAAACTAGCGACTGAGGACAATTAAATAAATAAATACGGACAAATCATACAGATTGAGCTAGCCATAAAGTAAGTTCGAGACTTGTGTTATGGGATACTAACTCAATGATACTATATACCTATTTTATAACAAATCCATATATACATTAACATCCAAGACCCAGGCCTATCTGAAAAAGATAATTTTTCATCTTGACCTGACAGGGCATCCAACTCGGGACCTCCAGTGTGACAGCCTGGCATGATGACCACTAGGCCACAGAGGTCGTTTTAAATGGAGAAAAAAAAATAATGGAGAAAATTCTTAAAAGGTAGCAGGCTTTAAGTCTAATTACCCTTGTTTTGTATATAATGATAAATTAACAACGTCGCATTTCTTGAAGGTTGAAATTATTATAATAAGATTACTTTTTCTTTCAGGAGACGATTGATTACGTTTGACTTAGGGTGAACGGGTGCCGAAGACCTTGGCCCGTCCGCCGACCGTAGCGCCCGTCGCGACCATTTCTTCGCATTCGAGCACAAAATGGAAAACCGGAAAAGAGACCCCAAGGACTGAGTGAGCCTCTTTATGTAAATGTAGATTCTACAAAAGGTAGAGTAATGTGAAAGTGAGATTGGAACTCTTAACGTTTTCACGGTTCGTGGCGAAACCGATACCATTTTGGCGTAAAATATAGTATTGGCTTTTTATTTTTAGGGTTTTCTGAGATTGTAAAATAGTAGTTTTTTAATTGAAATTTAAATAAAAACTTTAAAAACATTATATACGTCTTTATAATTTTTATTTTAGTAAAATCAAAACTTTGTCTTTTAGTAAAATCTTAACAAAAATGCTTAATTTTTCTTGAATATATTTTTAGTTTATTGCCAATTTTAAGAATAGATGCTTTTATGCCTTCACCTTTTGGCTTCATTAATTATATAGGTATTCTTTTCTACATAAGTAAAACCTTAACAAAACTGCTTAATTTTTCTCGAATATATTTTTAGTTTATTGCCAATTTTAAGAATAGATGGTTTTATGCCTTCATGTTTTGGCTTGATTAAGTATATAGACATTCTTTTCTACAATCGTTCCACAAAAAAAAATCACACGATTCTTCTCTTACAGATACCCACAAGTACTGATAACGAATCGGTAACTGTGTGTGTAATTGTGTATGTGTGTTATGTACAGTACAGATACACATACTCATATCATATATTGGTACTTGTGTCTTGAAACGGAAATTGAATCCTCAATTATCAGGATGCATACAAATTTTAATCGTGTTTACTTTCAATTTAAGCGTAGCCGAAAATAATTTCATTTTTAAATGAAAATATTTTCAACATTAATGGTTAAGTGAATTTTGGAATGTATTGAGTGATGTTTTATATTATTATGTTTTATAAGTATGTATATTGTTGGCATGCTCTGCAGCCTATGCCTTGATGGATTTTAGATTGAGAGGTGTCGTTAGATTTGTCTTAATTCTGACAGGCACTAGGTATATTTAAAAAATAAATTAAAATTTGAAATGGCGGATTTTTGGCGCTAAGTTATGCCTTTAATTTTTTTTTGTATTTTACCTTTTTGGCTTGACACACCCCATTTCGACTAACTTTGTGGTTTTCACGAAAATGTTATATAAAATACAACCCTAATCATAAGGAAAATCGAGAGAGTACAACATTTATTTCACTTTTTCAATAATGAGATTTTAATGACTCTAGCGAAATCACTCTAAACGACGACTGTAAAGTTGATTCACAGTAAAAAAGGACGGAGTTCTCAATTTAGGCCAAAAGCATTTAAGATATAAATTATTAAAAAATTAATAGACAACACTTAAGTTGCAAAGTTGATCCTTTTTAAATTTGAAAAAACACAGATGATATATAGAACATAAAGGAATACATGTCAAAATAACTTTATAAATAATATAACATTGCTTAATTAAGTACCTTTATCTTTCTTTGCAACAGGGTAGTGAATTTGAAACAATTGGTACTTAACTAATGTTTAAAAAAACACCATAAACTACAATATGATAAAAAACAAAGAATTGATAAACTTATTGACCTTTATTTTTTTCTTTTCAAAATGTAGTATCTTACGAATAATAAGTTTCTGTAAATCGGTCGTCTGGAAGAAATCACTTTAAGCGATAAGATCGCCCATTGTACATTTTTGTATTTTTTATTCTTATTGTATATTTTTCTATTCTTGGTGTACAATAAAGTATTACTTACTTACTTACTTACTTTACCTAGTATAGGCGAAACTTGTGTGCGACGTCACACGTAAGTTTCACTTTAGTTTTTCATTATATTATAGAAAATAGAATTCCGGGTGTAGATCAGAAAAAGTATGAAATTTATGAGCAATTGACACGTTGCAACGGTTACCTATTTATTAATAATAATTATTTACCCCGAATCACGGGAGGTAGGTTAGGACGTGGTTGTGCAGTTGCTATTACAGAAGCGAGCAAGCAAGCATCGATTCCGATCGCTATTTAGAAACCTTATTGATTTCCTAGGAAAAGCGTATATTAAAAATATTTCATTTATTTTAGGAATTTAGGAATTGTACCGTTTCCTAGGAATTGTAAACGATGAAGTATTTCATATATTTTCGGTAACATTATATAAAAAACCTTAATTAAGCCGCTGACAAATCCAGAGACTTCATGAATGGCCGTTGAATTTAAATTTACTGGTGTATTTTGCCTAATTTTCTCATTACTTGGGCAGCAAGTGCGCTCTATGTACAAATTTAATACCGTTATAAACAAGACGAAATGAAAGGCGAGTGTACACTATACCGATAAATATTCGCAATTTAGCTCTTAAAATTATCGATGTTTGTAATATAAGCAAAGCATCATCATCTAGGTGATTTGACGAGTTTACTGGTTTTTACACAGAGCGACTGCCGTCCGAGCGATTTCCGCAACCCAAAGGGTAGACCAGCACTAATCCTAATATATAGCGAAGCACGGAATCATAGGTGATTATATAAATCTTCAAAGATCAAGTTTTGATTACTTCGTGGTTATAATGTTGTTATTTGTTTATGAACGATTTCAGTGAAAGTAAGGTAAAACAGAAAAGAATTGAAATACCAAGCGACGTCACTAAATAAAAAAAATATAAGATTTACTTACATTGAGATCAACAGGTTATCTCTATAAACGTGTAATTTATTTACAAAATCTTACTAGTAAGTATACATTTTATATAATTCGAAAAAGTTTAAAGTTTGTAATTTTTATCGTCACAACAACGTGGTGATACGCCAAATTTCAAAATATTTAACAATACGTTAAGATATTCTGATATGTTTATCATCATTAAAAATAATGCAGCCCATCGTAAACAGTAAATAACAATGTTTAAGTGAGTACTTGTACCACACATTTTTCAGAATTAATAGCATTATGTTAATTTAAGCTCGCTAGAAACTTGGCATGAAATATCTTTTTTTCTTACAAGAAGTAATTAACTCTCCCTCGGTTTGGTCATTGATTCTGATATTAATTTAGACTTACTTCTCGACCTTTTCGTTGCAAGGGCACTTTGAGCTAGGTTTTTCTTTTGCTATAATAGAGTATTAAACCTTACTAAGAAAATTGTTATTTTTAAATACAATATTTAGTCTGAAAACTTAAATCTAGTTATTACTAGGCAGACCTTTGTCTAGCAGTGGGACGGTAAAGGTTATTAAACATTTTACCACCTAAAAAAAGCTAAAAATAAAATAGTCGTAAAACTGACTCTAGATATCACGTAGGTCAAAGTATCAGAAACAAGTTTAGACAAGTGAGAAGGAGGTGATTTTACATGTAATAATCAAACATGGTCCATGTTCATGGTATATTTATAATTACCTATTAATTTACTTGAGATTGACAATTATTTTTTGCGCGTGGATATACGATATGAAAGTGATGAAGCACGCCCCAAAACTTTCACACATCTATTGTGTGCCAATTTTCGTCAAAATTGGTTTGAAAAATGTGACCTGTAGGTGAGAACAGGCAAATAGGCAAAAGCATTTTTGGCCATTGATCTCGAAACTGAGACGCTTCGCTCGCTTGGTCAGAAATATACCATAGAATCGAGTCATAAAGTCATTCATATTTCATAATGTACTTAGATGCATGATAGGCGTTTTAGCAGGCCTATGTCACTTCCCGTTTAGGTATCGAAAATATACCTACATTATTACTAAGAGCGCGGCGGCACCTCCAAGTGGTAAATTCAGTTATACGAATCGTTTGTCCAGAGTAATAAGAACGAAATTGGCCTGCAATGGATGTCTAGGTATCTAAACGAAAAGGTGCTGAGTTCTGACGTGAGCTAAATTAAACCATATCGCTAACCACATTAAGTAGATATTTCTTTGAATTTCTATGCTGAGTGAGACTTCTGTACGGAATACTAGTATCCTATTCTATGGTTTTAGTAGATATTTCAGTTTCTGAAATACCCTTGAGACGAAGCGGTAAGTGGTTGAGGTGTTGGGAGTGATCCGCTGGCGAGACTCACGCGAGGAGGACTAACTTGCCCAAATTCGCTAACTTGTAATGTAGGTGTTCTTGAGAACTAAGTCTGTTTCGTACTGCACTAGTTCTATTTCAGACATCTTGAGTAGAACAGTCGCAGAATGTACTTACTGATGTACATTAGTTCTTAAGATACCTGATTCCGCTAGTCCTTCGTAAATATAGATTTAAAACGTAACAGTATCATAAGAGTAAGTCTTTATCCCTGATGGGGCAGAAATCATTTTGGGTTTTGCGGTTCTAATCTAAGTAGATAGAGCCCAAGATTGTAGGATTTAAAGGCCAATTTTAATGTGATGGTGGGTGAGAAGTGAGAAGGTGGTTAAACGAATCAAATCAGTGATGGTTTGCTAGTCGCATATTAACATAATTCGCATTACCTCAATCGGTTTCTACGATCAGCGCGGGAAGAGAAGCAGCTGCTACATTTTAAGATTATTCTTTTCACCTAGACCTGCATGAAAGGAAATATGTTTTTTTTTTATTATTCATTAATTTATTTAATTAATAATATTAATAATGTATTATTCATTACTCATTAATTATTATACAAATATTCCATTATTAATTCTTAAATAGACACCTTATCATATTCCACCGAGAATTGAATGTTGTGAAATAAATTTCAGAATCTAAAATAGAAATTGGGGTTTTTACCAAAAGCTTTGAAATTATGCTACCTTATATCAAAAAAATTAAAAACTGAGGTGGTCTCACTCTTTGCTATATTCATTATGCTATATGATATTCTACCTCTTAATGTAAAAATTCAGATGTTTGTTTCATTCTATCACGCAAAAACGGTATTGGAATGAAAAACAAAAACGCTGGCGGAAACTGTTTTTTTTACTAATAACAAATGTTTGTTATAATGAAAATCGAGCTTCATAGTTCCACAGACGGATATTCGAGTAGGTATTCAACATAGATTCAGATAGCTATATAACTAGCGCTTTGTTCAATGATATAACAGAAGTTCCTATCACTCCAACAGTTGGAGCGTAGACACATCAAGTTTCAATATTGGGCTCAAATTGGACGTCTGAATGTAAAGCGGGCCGTATTGTATTATATTCGGGGTCTATTTTAGATCTCCATTCTAAATGTTTGTTTTCGACTATTTCCTTGGCCGCGTGGATTAATTTACAGCCTGTTGTTGTCAGTGTCCTATTACTAATTTGTTATCTGTTGAAAATTAAATAAGCATCGTCACGTGCATAGCAAAATTAGTCAGAAGAACTAGTGTAATTTTACACGCTTTATTTAGCTTCACTTGTATGTATGTATGTTTGTAACGGAATCTTTGAATGCGATTTTCACCCACTTAGAAACGTCAGATAATTTTGAAATTTTGCACATATATCAAGAGCCAGTGACAATATAATACGAGTAGTTTAGTAAATTTGTCCCATGATCTTGATAAGGATCATCAGGAAAAATAAATTATAGTTTGTATCACCAAGAATCTCACTAGATGGTGATTTCCAACTTTGTATGACTCAGGTTAAAACTCGCTTTACCAATAGTTACTACGAATATCACTAGATGGGGTTTTAGTAGTAAACCGAATTAAAAAGTAAAAATGAATTTCAAATTAACAGTAAAGTAAATAACGAGAAATTTAATGTCTTTGTAAAAAAAACGTGGGGTGCTTTGTACGACATTTTTTGCTGACAGGCAGAAGACTTTATCGTTTTAGTTGGAAGCAAAAATATTTGTTTGTAAGGGTAGGCACACGTGCTACATATAATGGCCTGGCAAAACAGCTCCAATGTTTTTTCTGAATTTACGCATAGAAGTGCATAGATATAGTTTTTAGTGTAAATAGTGTTCAGTCGGAGCAGTAATGTGGCTAATAAGAAATCTATCAAAGTAGAGTACAAACGATGAAGTCAGTCGAAGTTCCATCATCATTCATAATTTTAGTCGCATAACGCAGATAGGCCTGTTCCAAGGATCTCCAAAATGACCGATCTAGAGCGGCCTGCATCAAGCGCTTCCTAGCGACCTCGGTCAGATCGTCTGACCACCTTGTGGGTGGGTGTCCATCGGTTAGTCACGCTATGTATCCTACCCACTGCTACTTAACAAACTAATCCGCTGGGCTATATCAGTGACTTTTGTTAGTCCTACGAGTTTCTTCATTTCTGATTCGACTACGTAAAGAAACACCATCATAGCCCTCTTCATAGCGCGTGCTACCTTGTCTAATTACATATATAATATTATCGGCGACCTCCGTAGCGTAGTGGTTAACACGCCAGTCCACCACTCCAGAGGTTCTGGGTTCGATCCCCAGCCAGGGCAAGTTGGAAAATAGACTTTTCAAATTGTCCTGGGTCTTGGGTGTTTGTATATAAGTATATGTATTTATTATAAAATATAGTTATATCGTTGAGTTAGTATCCCATAACACAAGTTTAAAACTTACTTTGGAGCTAGCTCAATCTCTGTTATTTGTCCAAAAAGAAAAACTTCTACATATTTCATGCTTTATACTGGCCTCAGTAGAAATTCTCTCAATATAAACAAATAAAAGGACACGCGCAATACAAAATAAATATGCAGTGAATACATCAACTCATCCCTTTCATCCACGCACTGTCAATTGTTTTCGTACCCCATTAAAACGGGCTTACCATCGCAGGCTTGATATTTAATCCGCCTCGTAAATAAATGACGAAACGATGACACATGCCATTTATAATCATTTCACAGATGAAATGTGACATACTGCTGACGACGCACGCAAGACATACGACATGTGCCTCTGGCAAGATACGTCGACGTCGATTTAATGAGTAAATACAAGCGACAGTGAGATATTTATCATCATAGAAGGGAAATATTTTTTTCCGTATTCCGTTTGTTTTTTTCTAAAGTAAGCGGTTCCAACTCTTTTGGACTAAGCATACCTTCAAAGATTATTTTACTTTTCTTAAATACAATGTTTTAATAATAATAATAATAATATCCGTTTATTTCAGGCAACTAAGTTTACAAACATGGTTTACAAACAAGGCCCATATAATATATACCTTAAAAACTAACATACATACATATAAATTGTAAAAACTAAAATTAAAACTAACTTTTAGTTCATATTGAATTAGGTATTAAATAAAATTATGTAGAAATTAATAACATTTTGAATTTTATGTCTATTTTTATTATAATATAATATAAAATAAATAAAAAAGCCTTTATTGTACCGTTCCCATTGTTTTCTTTTGCTTAAATAATAGTGTTAGTCGAAAGTGTTAGTAGTTATGAACCTTATTTATTTATATATTTATCTATAATCTATTTTTATATATGAATATGAATATAAATATAAATACCTAAGTAAGTACATTTATTTATTTTTAGTGAATGTAATGTCTCACTGGGAATGGACCCCTCTCGGGTATAGGCCTCCTCCAATTTACTCCATTTTCTCTATTTTGAGCCGTTGCCGTTTTTTCCCAGCTAGAGACACGATGTCGTCTGACCAGCGAGTTTTGGGCTTTCCTGGTCTTCTTTTTCCGGCGGGCCCTTTCCATTTTGTACTTAGAATTGTCCACCGTTTATCTCGGTATCTCGCTATGTGTCCTGCCCAGCGCCATTTCGGTTTTTTATTATAATACTATATAGGAATTCTGTTTTAGTAAAAATAAGCATGCTACACTTGAACTACTTCAACCATCATCTTGACGTATCCCAAAGGCAAACTGGTAGATAATGTATTAGCGTAAAGTTTGACCTTTGCAATCAATTAAATATAACATTGTGTGCAATAAAGATAATTAAATAAACAAAATGCATATGACATGATTGTATTACACTAATGAAATTCGCATTTATTAAACAAGGTGACATTTTGAAATTGGAACAAAACAATATTAGTTCGAATCTCACGCTTGGTGAAGTTTATCATAACATATTTTTAATTTAAAATCTACTGGTACCAACAATTACTGTCCACTTAAGTTGCCCGATTGATTAAAAAACACTATACACTCACATACACACTTCAGGGCAGAGTGTGTATAAGGTGCATAAAATACCTTGCATATAATTCATCATCTAGTTTATTATTTACTCATGTGCACATGCGCATAATCTGGCCACCCTTCGCGTCACATCAAACCATAATAGCGAATATTGTAATTCGGCTTGTAAAACAAAATTGGGTGCCGTGTTCGTGATTAGACGTTTGATTTTTTGTTTACTTGGGATTTAAAAAGTGGAATCTTGTTTTCTAGAGGTAGACTCTTTAAAAAAGTTACCTACATGGAAACAACGTTGTCACATCTTTCTGTCATTAAGCAACATATTAACAAAGTTGAGTTTTCGAACGGATGCGAACCTTAATACTAAATACAGTTAATAAAGGCGCGAAAAGAGTAAAAAGATGTCTTCTTCGCGAGTGTTGTAAATATCCATAGGTTAGAGTAATCACTTCCAGGTAGGCCGGTGTTTAAATATATTATAATGTACATATTTCATTAAAATAATTAAATACTGTCTGCGTGTCAATGTGGGAGCAAATAAAAAACGAATGTAAGTAAATTTTGCATGCATTAATTATGAAAACAGGAAATCACTGAATAAAAAGTTACATAATTTTTATTAATTATCTAACTTTTTATTCAGTGATTTCAGTATCTTAATAATTATTCTAAAAAAGAAACCGACTCCAATGTATAATAATTCTTCCAGTTATTTTGTTTTAAAAACCAAATAACCTAACAGATTTTAATAAAATTTATACAAGACAATCTGACACAAACAAAAGAATTTTTCAAATCGGCTTATAAATGACTTCTGAGATTACAAACATAAAAAATGCAGCCAAATTGATCACTTCTTCCTTTTTTTTGAAATCAGTTGGCAAATCTTTTTGCCGAAAAGATAAATAAAGAGCAAAGATATTGAAATCAAAAGATGGAATGGACCGTTGACAGGTGAAAAGCATCTATTACTTGTACAGTAAAAAAATGCTTTTCTTATCTCGTCGAAAATAAATATCCATTCAAAATGTTATATTAAAACCAAGAATGACAATTGAAACAAATTGAAAAAGAATATTTTTTTAAAATCCCATATCTACCTACATTCCACCATCTATATTCCTTACGGGGTAGACACAACCAGCAGTCGCAAGTACACCACCACCACTTTTAGCAAGATAGTGGGCCTTAAATTGAAAACTTGAATTTAAAATTTTATCTTTTTTATCTTCCATGTTGGTCTGGGAGGAAAGAAAAAATGTAGAATGTGCCAGCTGCTTCTCTTCCCGCGTAGACCGTAAAAGCTGATTGAAGGAAGTTGCGAGAATTTGAATCATGTCAATAGGCGATGTGGCTAGCAACCCATCACTCTTTTTTTCCCTTTTACCACCTTCACGCCCACCATCACGCTAAGAGTGGCCTTTGGGTCTTGCGGCCCTAGGCTCTGTCCACCCTATTAGGGATAAAGACGTGTATGTATCTTGAATTTAAAATATTGACTAGCTTTTCGGGCGCTGCGCGGGCTGCAAGCAGCCCGCGGTTTTTCGTGCAGCTGTTGATGTTGGTTGGAATCTTATTTCCAGTTGAGAGAATAGGTAAGGTGCTAAAGTCAGTGTAAAAAAAATAAAAACGTATACGGGCCGCCATCTTGGAATCAAATTTTGTTTGCAGTGTTGAGTTCCGCGGGATGCTTTACCCCAGCATACAAAATTCCAGACCCCATCGATGTTCCAGTAGGACGTTATGAACGAATAAAGTTGAAAAATTTAAAATCCAGACGCCATCTTGGATTCCAAAAAAAATTACAGATTTGTATTCCGCGATCCAAAAAACCCTTACATACCGAGTTTCAGTAAAATCGGAAGCAGTCGAGTATTGGCGGCCATCTTGGAAAATTAAAAAAAAACGCTCAGCGCTTGGTGGGAGTGGCTCGGCCTACGGCCTCGCCACGCAGCTCGGCGTGCGGCCTCGCGGTATAGCTCAGCCTTCGGCCTTCGGCCTCAGGCTTCGCTTAGTGACTTGGGGGGGGGGTTCTGGGGGAGGGGGGAGGTCAGGAGGGGCTCGGGCTTCGCCTTCGCCACGCAGCTTGGCCTGCGGCCTCGCGAGAAGCTTAGTTGGCCTCTGGCTTTGCTTAGAAACTTGGGGGGGGGGGGGGGGGGGGTTCTGGGGGAAGGGGGAGGTCAAGAGGGGCTCGGGCGTCACCTTCGCCACGCAGCTCGGCCTGCGGTCTCGCTTTCCGCTCGACCTACGGTCTCGCGGTACACACCCGGAAATTGTCCTTGTATGGCGGCCATCTTGGATTTTGAAAAAAATCAAAAAACAAATGACAGTCGTCAAATTGCTTTTAACCCCCCACATTTGGAAAAAAAAATTACACCCCTAACCCTAACCGTTTTTGCAGGCTGTACCTCGTCCACATTAAGATCTGATGATCTTCAACATGTCAGATTTTTCTGGTACTCACTGGAGCACCCTCTACATGACCATACATCAATCATTACCCCACCCACCCGGGAACAGGTCAAACAACTATGTCAATCAGTCAGTGAGTCAGTGGTAATGTAGGTTTATATATTTAAAACTAGCTTTTCGGGCGCTGCGCGGGCTGCAAGCAGCCCGCGGTTTTTCGTGCAGCTGTTGAAGTTGGTTGGAATCTTATTTCCAGTTGAGAGAATAGGTAAGGTGCTAAAGTCAGTATTAAAAAAATAAAAACCTATACGGGCCGCCATCTTGGAATCAAATTTTATTTGCAGTTTTGAGTTCCGCGGGGTGCTTTACCCCAGCATACAAAATTTCAGGCCCCTTTGATGTTTCAGGAGGACGTTATGCACAAATAAAGTTAAAAAATTTAAAATCCAGACGCCATCTTGGATTCCAAAAAAAATGTCAGATTTGGATTCCGCGATTCAAAAAACCCTTGCATACTGAATTTCACTCAAATCGGACGCAGTCGACTATTGGCGGCCATCTTGGAAAATTAAAAAAAAAACGCTTATCGGTTGGTGGGAGTGGCTCGGCCTACGGCCTCGCCACGCAGCTCGGCCTGCGACCTCGCGGGACAGCTCAGCCTTCGGCCTTCGGCCTCAGGCTTCGCTTAGTGACTTGGGGGGGGGGGGGGGGGTTCTGGGGGGGGGGGGGGAGGTCAGAAGGGGCTCGGGCTTCGCCCTCGCCACGCAGCTCGGCCTACGGCCTCGCGAAAGAGGTCTGTTTTTGGCCTTTGGCCTCTGACTTCACAAAGACACTTGAGGGGGGGGGGGTTCTGGGGGAAGGGGGGAGGTCAGGAGAGGCTCGGGCGTCACCCTCGGAACGCAGCTCGGCCTGCGGCCTCGCTTTCCGCTCGACCTACGGTCTCGCGGTACATACTCGGAAATTGTCCTTGTATGGCGGCCATCATGGATTTTGAAAAAAAATTAAAAAACAAATGACAGTCGTCGAATTGCTTTCAACCCCCTACATATTGGAAAAAAAATCACACCCCTAACCCTAACCGTTTTTGCAGGCTGTACATCGTCCACATTAAGATCTGATGATCTTCAACATGTCCGATTTTTCTCGTACTCACTGGAGCACCCTCTTCACGACCGTACATCAATCATTACCCCACCCACCCGGGAACAGGTCAAACAACTATGTCAATCAGTCAGTGAGTCAGTGGTAATGTAGGTTTATATATTATAACTAGCTTTTCGGGCGCTGCGCGGGCTGCAAGCAGCCCGCGGTTTTTCGTGCAGCTGTTGAAGTTGGTTGGAATCTTATTTCCAGTTGAGAGAATAGGTAAGGTGCTAAAGTCAGTTTAAAGAAAATAAAAACTATACGGGCCGCCATCTTGGAATCAAAATTTGTTTGCAGTTTTGAGTTCCGCATGGTGCTTTACCCCAGCATACAAAATTCCAGACCCCTTCAATATTTCAGTAGGACGTTATGAACGAATAAAGTTTAAATTCTAAAATCCAGACGCCATCTTGGATTCCAAAAAAAATGTCAGATTTGGACTCCGTGACGCAGAAAACCCTTGCATTTTGAATTTCAGTCAAATCGGAAGCAGTCGAGTATTGGCGGCCATCTTGGAAAATTAAAAAAAAAACGCTCAGCGCTTGGTGGGAGTGGCTCGGCCTACGGCCTCGCGGGAAGCTTAGTTTTCGGCCTTTGGTCTCTGGCTTCGCTTAGAAACTTGAGGGGGGGGGGGTTCTGGGGGAAGGGGGGAGGTCAAGAGGGGCTCGAGCGTCACCCTTGGAACGCAGCTCGGCCTGCGGCCTCGCTTTCCGCTCGACCTACGGTCTCGCGGTACACACTCGGAAATTGTCCTTGTATGGCGGCCATCTTGGATTTTGAAAAAAATCATAAAACAAATGACAGTCGTCAAATTGCTTACAACCCTCTACATTTTGAAAAAAAAAATCACGCCCCTAACCCCAACCGTTTTTGCAGGCCGTACCCCTTCCACATCAAAATCTGATGATCTTTAAAATGTCAGATTTTTCTGGTACTCACTGGAGCTACCTCTACACGACCATACATCAATCATTACCCCACCCACCCGGGAACAGGTCAAACAACTATGTCAATCAGTCAGTCAGTCAGTGGTAATGTAGGTTTATATATTATAACTAGCTTTTCGGGCGCTGCGCGGGCTGCAAGCAGCCCGCGGTTTTTCGTGCAGCTGTTGAAGTTGGCCAAAGTACATTTTCAGTTGAGTAAATGGGTAAAAAACTGCAGCCAGTAAGAAAACATAAAAAAATGTATGGGCGGCAAAATCTTGGAATCAAAACTTGTTTGCAGTTTTGAGTTCCGCGGGATGCTTTACCTCAGCATACAAAATTTCAGACCCCTTCGATGTTCCAGTAGGACTTTTTGAACGAGTAAAGTTAAATTTCTAAAATCCAGACGCCATCTTGGATTCCAAAAAAAATGTCAGATTTGGATTCCGCGATTCAAAAAACCCTTGCATACTGAATTTCACTCAAATCGGACGCAGTCGAATATTGGCAGCCATCTTGGAAAATTAAAAAAAAAAAACGCTTATCGCTTGGTGGGAGTGGCTCGGCCTACGGCCTCGCCACGCAGCTCGGCCTGCGGCCTCGCGGAACAGCTCAGCCTTCGGCCTTCGGCCTCAGGCTTCGCTTAGGAACTTGGGGGGGGGGGTTCTGGGGGAGGGGGGAGGCCAGGAGGGGTTTGGGCTTTGCCCTCGCCACGCAGCTCGGCCTGCGGCCTCGCGGGGAGCTTGGTTTTCGGCCTTTGGCCTCCGGCTTCACTTAGTGCCTTGGGGGGGAGGGGGTTCTGGGGGGAGGGGGGAGATCAATAGGGGCTCGGGCGTCACCCTCGGAACGCAGCTCGGCCTGCGGTCTCGCGGTACACACTCGGAAATTGTCCTTGTATGGCGGCCATCTTGGATTTTGAAAAGGATCAAAAAACAAATGACAGTCGTCAAATTGCTTATAACCCCCTACATTTTGGACAAAAAATCACACCCCTAACCCTAACCATTTTTGCAGGCTGTACCTCGTCCACATTAAGATCTGATGATCTTCAAAATGTCAGATTTTTCTGGTACTCACTGGAGCATCTTCTACACGACCATACATCAATCATTACCCCACCCACCCGGGAACAGGTCAAACAACTATGTCAATCAGTCAGTCAGTCAGTGGTAATGTAGGTTTATATATTATAATATTGATATATTTATTTACTATCAAATCGTTCATTCATAAGCATTTCTACTGGTCGATTTCTATACTCTACAATCTGCGTGAGCGGAAAGCAACTGGTACGTTTTTCTTAGCTCTCTAACAGGGAAGACGTTTTAGAAACGAGTAAATGTGTTTACTAAATGTAAAAAGCACAAAACGGCTCTAAACGGCTCTGAATTTAGTACGGTACGTAACAACAAGTAACAGAGAAGCTAATTTCGAAAGAGCACAAGTAAAATACTGGTCGTTGACAAGCCCGCATTAGATACTGTGTTTATTTTCGATTTCACTCCACAAAACATAGTATAAGCGAAGGTTTTAATAAGATTATACACTCGGCATAGCGTTTCAATTTAATTTAAGTGGTTTATTTTAGTAATATTTTGTTAGGAGAGATTCATTAAGATCTAATGATGAATGGATTTGTGGAATTGAAATTATATTTAAATGAATGCAACACGTTCTGAGTATTATATTGTATCTGCATATATTATGAAGATGAGGGGGACAAACGGAAAAGAATTCATACTCCACCGACAAGAGCATAGGTCTTAAATATAGATAGGTATGAAGTATTGTTTTTAACATATTTCTGAATATTTTAAAATAAGTTTTTTGCTTTGATGCTTAATCATATTTTATGATATATAGCCCTGTGGCTGATTCAATTTCACAGTTTTCTGTTATATTACTTATTGTCAGTTTTGTGTCTGTTTTGCCCAAGTATAACTTTCTTCAAATATTCTCAAATATAAATACCTATGTATTGTATTACACAATTTTTATTTTAAATAAAGCCTATCAGATAATCTTATTGTACGTAGGAATCAAGGTAACTAACAAATGTTATAAAAATTGCCAGATATAAACGTTTAAATTTTTTTATTAGATATTGAGGGCGACACTTCTTTTTGACTTTACAATATAACATTTCATCATGATATACACGAACAGCTACGTTTTGCTAGAAAAGAATACATTAACAGTAGGTACTTTATAGGTACTTTTTGGGTTTTAAATAAAATCCCACTCAAATACCGACATTTCTATTTGTAAAAGGCAGAAAAAATATTTTCAATACCTTAACATAATGATTTTGACTTCTGTTATCATATAATGTTACATGGTATGTTTTTGCATTTACTGTTTAGATAACAAGTGAGACATATGGCGTAATAATGAAAGCTATACTCGTACACATATTTTATGTATCACTTTAGTTCACAAAATGATTCCTAACAGTCAGTTTATTGTTTTAATTTTATTCATGTATTGCAGTGTGTGCAATAGTACGTTTTTTTTTCAATACTAACTTTTTAATTTTTTTAAAACTTTTTATTTTTAAATTAGTTAAATTATTAAGTGTACTTGTGTTACAGGCTCTGATGAAATAAAAATGAAGGAAAGCAAACCAATTTTCAACCTTTTTGGATATCTTCAAGGAATTTTTCAAGGTAATAAACTAAACTCAAAATTCTCATCACGATTTCCAAATTTTTTACCTGTGATAGTTGTGCCAGTGATAAATCAAGAACAAACTGTGAATATTCAAACTGTAACAAGACCAAGAAAATGTGACGAAGAAAGAAATATACATGAAAATGTTATGCCCGAAAAATTTGTAAACAATAATACAGATTCAAATATGAACGACTTTGAAGTATTCCGTAATCCACCAAAAACTTCTATTTCCAATACGGTTGATACTCAAGATATGGATGATTTGAGGCAAGCTTTACCAGAAGAAACAACTACTGTTCAGAATATTACTGAAGCAGTTGAATCAACAACAGTTATGACAACAAGTTCTAATACAAACCAAGACATAACTCTACAAAATTCAACTATAAGTAGGCCTTATCCAAATCCAATGTATAATAATGAAATGGTTAAATCAATATCTCTCACAACTCCAGAATTGAATCTCCCGCCTGTGACAGACAATCGGTGGCAAAAATTTTCTTATTTAGAAAATTCATCAGATAGTGCTATATTTACGACAATACAAACAAGCAGATACCCTAATATAAAAGGTCCGTATACATCAGCCTGGTACAATAACGCGTTGATTGATCAGTTTTCAATAACGACAAATTCCTATATAAATAATGAATTGCCTGAGTCTAAAGAAGATCGATGGTCTCGATTGTCTTCATTTAAAACGAATTTCAACCCAGGTGAATTAAGACCATTGGCTGGCTTGTATTACGATGGATTTTTACATACACCGTTGAAAAAAGAAGATTTTTTACGTAACAGTAACTATTTTAGGTGAAAATATGGTTGCTATTATTTCGAACTATTGTTGATGCTAAATTAAATGAAGTATAAAAAAAAGTATATTTGTTTAGTCTGGCAATTCTCTTTTTTATTATATTATTATATCTTACTAGCTGATGCCCGCGGCGTTGCCCGCGTGTTTCAATTTTTGCCAATCCCACTGGAATCCCCGAGATAAAAATCCTATGTGTTAATCTAGGTTAATAAACTATCTATTATCTACATGCCAAAATTTCAATCCGTTTTCACGTGAAAGTAAACTAACAAATCAATGAATCTAGACAAACTTTCGCATTTATAATATATGGTAAATGAAATTGATTGGTTATATTACTGAAATAATACTTTTTTTGCGATATACGAGTACCAAGGTGTATAAAGTCATGAATTTGAGGCGGGGGCAGCATAAAAAATATGGAGGGAGCCAAATAGGAAAAAAACAAGGAAAAGAAAAAAAAAAAAAATTTCGTTCGTTGATTGAAATCTGACACCAGTGATGGCCACTGAAAAACACGAAAAAAAAAAAGAAACAAACGGAAATCAAATAACTTTTGCATTTGCTTCATTTTGCGTAACGACCTGTGATTGTGAGCTGACTGCCAAATAGACTCGTAAATCAGATGACATAAGTCCAGGATCGATCCAGCTCTTTTCTTGTAACAATAATACTTTAGAAGGAAATCCACTTCCGGGACATTTCTGCAGGAACTTGCGTTGGCGAGTGACTGCCAGCTGAATAATTAATGTAAAGTCGCAGAGCTTTTATTTCTGTTTTATTTGTTGCCAGGCGAATAAACATACCTGTGTTTATTCGCCTGGCAACAAATAAAACAGATGAAGAAAAAATATTATTAAGATTTCTAATGTATTTATGATTTAATGAATCCTCAGATACTTATAGCTTTCCTGTATTGATTTCCTTTTTTCTCTGAATTTTTTTTTAGTACAACGATTCTTGATTTAATTTGTGGCTTAAAGTAAGTATTGTAAGTACGCTGCCTTGTTAAGTACAATAAATATTCTTTTTTTTCTTGTAGGTATTTAGTGAGAGTAGGTAATATAATACCTACTCTTGCAAAGTAGTATAAGGGCATAATTTTATTATAACACAAATGACGTCAATAAACATTATACTCTCTGTGACCAGTAATAAAAAAGCCATATTTGTTGACGACGCAAGTAACATTGTCTCCTATAATGTAACAAAGCCGATCCGGTAATCTGACGAGCAATTTGAGCATCGTTGAGTTGCAGTAGTTACCGTATTGTTCAAATTTTACGATGCTTCTTGAATGTGACAAGCTATTATTGCGATCGATGCTAGAATTTATTAGTTTTGCATAAATTGTAAAGGGAATGCAAAGAACAAAGAAACAAACACGTCACATTCAAAAAGCGGCTTTAGCGTCGTACAAATCGAACAATACAGTCCCTAAATATTGTTATTAAAATAAAATTATAATTATCAGGGAAATTGTTAACTTCTTACCCCATATACGACCTATGTAATTATACTAGTGGTTCTGCAAGAACAGTAGACCTTGCGAGCTCTATAGCCATGCAATAACCGACACTTTTCCCTGGCTTAAAAAGTAATTTTAGTGAAATCCGTCTATTTATAACGCTACAAAAAACTTACCCCTTTTCCCTCCTCTACTCCCCCTTTCTGATTTTTGCAACATTTTGTGTAGAAGAAAGACCTTAGTGAGCCTCTTAAATTTGATTAAAATCCGTCAATAAATAACGCTACAGAGAATTTACCCCCTTTCCCCCTTTCCCTACTTTCCTCCCTTTCCCCCCTTTTTCTCCCCCAATCAAAAATCGCGATCGACTAAATATTTTTAATGAATTAAGGGGCTTATGAGACAATTTTCGTCAAAAACAGTTGAAAAATGCGACCTGTAAGCGAGAACAGAAGACGGACAAAAGCATTTTCGGTCAATCTCGAAACTGAGATGAGTCGCTGGCTTCGCTTGCTTGGTTAATAATACAAACAATACTTGTTACTTACTTAAGTATAGGTGTATGTAGATGATGTTCTTTTCTAAATTTTTAGTATACTCGTTTTATTTCAATACATAATAATATTTATTTAGTTATTATTTATTAGTTCAGTTCTTCATAACATAAATTACGCGAATAATGTTCTACTGTGATCCGTAATAAAAATTCAACGAAACATCATTGACTTTAATATTAAGGAGTAAATAAACCGTTTTAGACTTAAATCGCATCGTGTATAACGACGATAACAACCCCTTAATGCTTCTGAAAGCCATTCTTAATAATGCAAAAGGTATATTTGTAGATGAACGTTTTAAGGGGTGGTTCTTTGCGATTGTCTATCAACTGTCAAGGAAAATGAACACAAATCATTTGCTCGGAAGAAGTGAATGACATTTTTGCTATCAGAAAATAAACGAACGTCAAAATACTTCATAACTGAAGACTTGTCCTGAGGAATTTTGCTAGAATTAACGATTTCATGATAATTAAATTGTTATTCATAAGTTTTGTAGACATTCGAAGAGGAACTATAATAGCAATTTTTTTTTTAAATTTTGTATGCTAGTCGGACTCTTGTCTCATGATTCATTCGGACATTAATTAATTAACGTAGGTATATCTTAATAGTTAAAGTGATATTTGTATGGGGATTTAGAACCCACTTTTACTTTTATTTATTGTTTATTTTTAGGGTTCCGTACCTCAAAAGGAAAAAACGGAACCCTTATAGGATCACTTTGTTGTCCGTCTGTCCGTCCGTCCGTCCGTCTGTCAAGACCCTTTTTCTCAGGAACGCGTGGAGGTATGAAGCTGAAATTTATATCAATTACTCAGGTCTACTGTCCCTTGAAGCTGTGAAAAAATCAAACTTCTAAGCCAACGCAATCAAAAGATACAGCCGTTTATGCCGCAAATTTTCGACACTTGCAAGGGAATCAAAACCTACAGGGTGCTTCCCGTGAACTCAGAATCTTGAAATTTGGTACGAAGCAACGTCTTATAGCATAGATAAAGGAAAAATTACGAAAACCATAAATTTTTAGTTACATCACATAATATATTTTTTTTTAATAATTTTAAACTTACTACCCATTTCCTCATAAACGCGTAGAGGTATTAAATTGAAATTCATACCAAATACTAAACCTTGCAGGTTTGTACGGAACCCTCGGTGCGCGAGTCCGACTCGCACTTGGCCGGTTTTATTTATTAGTTATAGTGGTAACAGAAATACCTAAGTCATTACAATTTAAATCGTCTAATAATACAGTTCATGACATCACGTCACGTCCCACTGACAGATGGACGGATGGACAGCAGAGGCACGGTAACATCATTATAATTTTGTTAAAACTAACGTGAGATAAATTATGAATATTATTTTTCTTAATTATAATGCCCGGAAAATCCAAATTGAAAATATGTAATGAAAAAATCCGCCACGAGTGGGACTTCGAATCACCCCGACTTCGATTCGTCGGGGTGATCAGAAGTCACGATAGCACAATTGGTAGTGCACTCACGGCGTTAACGTGAGGGTCATGGGTTCCAGTCCCACTCGTGGAAGATTTTTTCATAAAATATTTTCAATTTGGATAAATTATAAATACATATTTTATAGAGTTTTCTCAGTTTGATTGAAAACACCGACTAGTTTAATTCGATTTAGACGAATGTCGACAATCACCATGGCAAATGTTGAAGTTTGTATATCTATGTTATTTCTATAAATATTATCTCCATGGAGCTGTCAACAAAGCCGCTATCCTTCGAAGGTATTGTTGTTTTAAGGGATTCTGACTGGGACGTGACAGATAAACGTCATTCCCTAGTGGTTGTTTGGGATTTGTGCTGAAAATCTTGTACAATCCGTCGCAAGGAAATTCAGTACCTTCTGTCTATTTTTACTTAGCCTAATTTGGGTGAAGTATATAATTTTATTTATTCTTGGCACCATGCCACATGTACAACATTTAAATTTATAGACGAGTCTGACTCGCACTTGACCGGTTTTTTCAAATCTTGTTAGTAAAGTTTAATTGTCTCTGTAATGAGGTAGAGGTAGAGCATCAATATTCAAACTCGGTATTTCGTCCCCAAATAGTCCCCGACAAATCGTCGGTGGAATAAGATATTAGGGGACACAACTTCACGCATTGACCCCTTTTTAAAGGTTAATGTCTAGCGTTTCCCTTTCTATCACCTGCATACTAATATTATGTTTACCGCGACGTTTCTATTAAACTTTAATATTGTAGGGTGTTTGAGCACTCAACGGGGCTTGTGGGTACTTTGGAAGATGTATAGTTTATTAGTGTAGTGAGAAAATTGTTAGCTTCGCAATGGTAGTAAATGGCTTTTATATAACATTATAAGTTGTTCTTTTTCGTTTTATTACTCTAGCACTGCTCTCTTCTCTAAAAACCTGTTTATTTATTTATTCATCTATTTTTAACCAACTTCAATAAAAGGAGAAGGTTTTCGTTTTTTTCGATATCGAGAGACGGACTGAACCCGTCCGGGGCCTCCGCTTGACGTAGTTTTAAGCCTTAGCTTTTAAGGGGGAACATGAATTTTTCGGGGTCCAGAGCTGCCCCTATTTGAAAGGAAACGGCGATATCATTTAAAATTTGGTTCTAGTAAGCCCTAGATAACCCTTCAAACTATTTTATGAACTACTATTTACAGTTTAAAGTGAGAACGTGAAGCTTTTCTTCGCACATTTGCCAAAAGTGGCCGTTTTTCACGAATGTGCGAAGAAAAGCTTCACATTCTCTCACTTAAAACTATAATGAACTGGGAAGTTATTAAAAATAATATATTACGAGATTTGACTTTTCAAAGCACATTTTTCTTAAAATAACAGACAGCGACCGCGTCTCATCGTGCCGTTCATTTTTCACAAACAAAGTCCTGTATTACCATAATTTTAAATTTCTGTGCAGCTATTTTCATAGCATAATAGCCTTATACTAAGTTAGAACGGTTAGTAGATTGGGAGCCCCTACGTTCGTTACGAAAGCACACTGTTTCTCAATGTTTTAAAATCAATAGCCTTGCCCAATATTCTTCATTATTTGACGAAGGTTTGATTTTTAATGACTAAGTAAGCAAATGGGCATATGGCCTACCTGAGGGTAACTTTAACTATGGTATTGTGATCTTTGGATGCCTGTGACAAGCATGTTGCCAATCTAGGAGAAATCTTTTTAAGCCATTTTTGAACAATCTCATATTAGTTATAGTTTGTAGGGAAAACCGAAATTCCTTGCCAATGGCGTGATGTACGATGGTAAAATAAGGGCCATTGTTGGCGTCATATTGGCCAATTTCATGGAATAAAATTGTAAAAAAGAAGAACCCGTAGAAAATACAAAAGGAGAAACACATTAATTATGACTCTTTTAAATTCCTAGTATTAAAAAACTGTGGATGTATAACTGTTATTTGGCAAGATATCGGTGCAGAATAAAAACACTCTAGCGTTCTCATTCTAACATCTACTTATTGTTGTGGCATCAAGTACCAAAATTTTTAAAAAATACACAGATAACAAATTAACTTCGATATTTTCAGTATCACTCAGTCAAGTGTTCGTGGTTGTGTTGGGAGAAATCCGCTTACTTCCTAGGAAATCTGTAAAGTGAAGGCAGTTTGAACATCTCTGACTAAGTTTAGTTTACATAACGCTCGTTCCTCGAAATTTACAACAAAGTATGTACTAATTTGAAATCGTTCGCCGTACTACGCATTCCCTGCAGTGCGCCAGCGAATACTACCGACTCGTTTATTGTTGTTGCTAACATTCCTTCTCAACCATTAGCCTTTTGTTATTACTACTTTAATCTGATTTTAGTCAGAATGTAATTTTGTTTCGCTTGTCTGCTGTTGTTTTCAAGTAGACTTCCTGGTCTTATGTTAGATTGAAAACTGCTGAGTGAAATTCTCTTTGCACGAAGTGGGATTGCATAGTGTACTCGTAAACGTAATCAAAACATACCTAGTGACAATAATTTTCTAAACTTTTTTGATTGCAAAACAGTTCAGAAAATTGTTATCAGTATGTTTCAACAAAATTTAAGTAAGTATTAATATAACTTACTTTTTATTAGAATGTTCTTAGAAATAATATATTGTATCTTTTCATTGCTACTTTCACGAACTTTTTATAAGTAAAATGATTTAATATCAAATAAACGGGCAAGTGCGGATCGGATTCGTACATGAAGGGTTCCGTACCTACGTACAATGTTTTAAAACGCTAAAAAACACGTTATTACACTTTTTTTTTACACGACCCCCTTTAATTTTTAACTCTTTTTAATTTTTAGTATTTGTTGTTATAGCGGCCATAGTTATACATAATCTGTGAGAATTTCAAGTATCTAGTTACTGCCATTATAAAGATTTAGTTAAAAACGCTGAAAAAACACGATTTTTGTATGGCGACCTCCTTTAATTTTTAACTTTTTTTATTTTTAGTATTTGTTATTATAGCGGTTACATTAATACATAATCGGTGTAATTTTTTAAAGAAAAGTTCAAGAAATATAGCCCTGTGACAGACGGACAGACAGACAGACGGACAGACGGCGCTGTCTGTCCGTCTCGAGTAATAAGGTCCCGTTTGCACCCTTTGGGTACGGAACCCTAAAAACGAGTGTGTACTAATGTTTTTTAATTTTTCAAACATAACTTTCTCATAATATTTCATGTAACTTGTCTTGAGAAACACTTAATACGAGTTAGTAAGAAAATACAAGTTAGACTTCCTGAGCAGATTATATTAACATCGGTCAATCTGGATTTTTAAAATATTACAGCACTTCTAAATTAGCCAAGAAAATATCAAGTGGTACTTTATACACATAGAATAATATAATGCCGAGATGCAACCCTCTTTTATGATCAAATTAACTTGATTTTTATACATTGACACGAAAAAGCCAATAAGAAACTCAAATACGAGTCAAAGCATTCCTTAAAGTTGCTGCTATGACGTTTTCTGCTGTTTGTATGTATCACACTATTTTACGTATCAAATCCTCTCGCACAACAAGTTTCTAACAATCCATATCAACTTCACCAAGTAAAATGAACCGCCTCTGGATACGATTCCCAGTAATCCTTCCTTAATAACTCTATTATGGTAAGTAAAAGCTTAGATTTAATCGATGGTATACAAAATGAGGCGAGGTGAATCTTATAATTAGCGTCACGCCGGAGGCTCTTGGATGGAAAATTAATTTCACCTGCACTGAGTAATGCTCAGTGAAAAACGTGGCACGTCGGATAGAACCAGTAGGGTGGCTATGAGTTTAATTATATTGCCTGACACTAGATGCAGGTGTTACCAAATTGTAATGAGGTAGCATGTCATTGTCTAGAATCCCCAAGTAAGCACAGATTTAGCTAGGTAGACTTAGATGGTTGGACTTGAAGAAGGTAAATTTTGGATACATGATACATTAACCTGAAAAACTGGTACATTCTACATTTGTTTTACAGATGCGCAATTTTTTTTCTTATGCTGATGCAGTCAGGAAACCTAGATGATATATCATCATTTTGAGCGACTACCGGTTATGAAACAGCTATAAAGAAAACCCTCTAGACCTGGACATAAGCATATGTACAGATGTAGCAGGGTTTTGCCCCTAGATGTCTTTGTGCAGCTTGATAACTCTGACAAATGTTAGCTATTTATATAATTTAAAGAATTTTCGAGCAGTTACTTACCTTAAATGTTTTTTATTTTAAAAGTATTTTTATTGTGTACCTATGAAATACTAATATGCATAAAAGCATGTATAACAAATATTTCCAAGAGACAAAAACAAAATAAAATTTTAAATAACAAAACTATCTAAAACTTCCCTGTCTGTCTCGCACAAAATATGGACTCTCTAACGAGGAGGTTGTGCCATAAACAACTTTAATTTTCGCGCCGTAGCACCTCAGTAAAGGCTACGGCTTCCATTGCCTGGTTCTGTGCATTACCTACCTTATAATTTTATTTTTATTTACTGTGTGCATTGACTTATCTCTGATGTAGATGCAGTTAGGCAGTTGTACACTTGTTGCAAATGGGACAAATGCTGGGATCATAAAAGTAAATTCGATTGTTAATCTAAAAAAAATAAGGGGTTGACTGTCGATAGCAAGACACGATAGAAACAGGAAACAGAAATAGTGACAGGTTGCTTGCCCATCAATATTTATTATTTTTAATATATCCTCTAGATGAGACGAATATATCCTTAGAAGTTCTTCAAACAAAAAGTTCGAATTTGACATGCGTGGGAGAAACTAAATAAATAAATATATAGAGACAAATCACACTGATTAAGCTAGCCCCAAAGTAAGTTTTAAACTTGTGTTATGTGGGATACTAACTCAACGATATTATATTTTTATGATAAACTCTTATATACATAAACACCCATGACCCAGGACAATTTGAAAAAGGCCATTTTCCAACATGCCCTGGCTGGGGATTAGAACCTCCGGATTAGCGGTCTAGCGTGACTAACGCTAAACTAACGCTAGATTATATGTCATCGTCATCACCACAAAGCTTTCGCACCTTATGTTACAAATAAGATGGACACATAGCAAGCATACAGATGCTTGCCATTTGTCTTCAGCAGGTTACAGAACCTCGGTTAGAATTTTGATGCTAGCAGCATTTTATCTTGAGCTCTTTGGTTGAGGTTATGCGTACAGTGTATTTTTGCTATATGTATTTGAAATGAAATACTTTTTCATCTTATCGAAAGACTCACTTCACAGTAGCTTCAATTTCAAATCATCTTTGATTAGTATGTGGCAATGAAATTAAATACTTAAATGCCCTAACACAAAATAAGCACTGACACACAAACACAACTAACAAAGAAGGCAGTTAAGGTTACATCTACAATAGCACTGCAAGTAAACTGCATGTTTCATACAAAGATACTGCCGTTAAAGTAATATTTTACAGTCTTTGAAACGTTATAAAGGATTTCAGCACGAGTCGAGTTTATATGAAATTGCATATTGAGAGAGCAACACCTGTCTTCGCGCTTATTGCAACCCAAGGAATAAGTTTCACTTTTGAAGCGCAAGACTTTGATTAAATTCATGTAACTGTATATGCTTGAATTAGTGAGCAGATAAATGATATTGTAGGCATGGAAAAAAGACAGTAAAATTTTTCTAAATGACGGCTTTTGAAGCGCGTTAAATATTTATTAAGTTTTATGCTATGCAAAGACAGCCTCGTGAGGTCTAAAGCTCACAGAGCCACTAGTATTAAACTTTGGAAAAAATCATAAGCAATTTCTTGCTTTACCTCTAAACAAAACCATGTCGTTTTAATTAAAATTACAATTTATTCATTGTTATTCACATTATCCATATATTGCACTACACTACATGGTCACTTCTTAAATTAGTAGGTACAACATGAACCCTGATAGGGCATTGCAACAGAAAACAATGGAACGGCATGCGGATTTTTTATGAGTATTCATCAATGCTAAAATTATTATGTAATTATCCAAATAAAGATTAATTTATAGATAATAATGTCAATTTGTTTTTATACAAAGTCACTGTTTTATTTACTTATTTAAATTAAGCTATATTTGTTAATTTAAATACTTACATTTATGTCTAATGAAATGAAACATCATATGTTTTTATCACAGTTTTCATAGTTGTGATCAAACTTTGCACAATTACAACTATTGAAAATTTTGAAAAATTCCGCATATTTTTTTCTAATTAAATAAGTTAAAAGAAAGTAACCAAATCCTCGCAAGAGACTTTGACACATTTCCTAGACGGGTTACCTACGCTCTATCTACTCGTATAATTCCTAGTTCCGTTGTGTCTAGACTATTTCTATGCATAGCCTAAGCATTTTGTTTCATTATGCGCATAATAGAATGCCATATACCAAGAAAGACATTTCAACTGGACTTTTATATTATCATGAACTGAATGTACTGTAAAAATATGCACTCAGGAAAAATAATAATCTTTGTGTATTATTATTTAATCAGAAAGGTTTTTAGTACGTACAGGAATAAAATTATAGATAATAATTCTACTTTCAAGTCACATCCCAATCGCTCCCACCATTTTCATTTATCCTCATTTGTGTCCTTTGTGTATAAGGTTAATAATTTATTGATCTAAACCTTTGATAAAAAATTTGTAGATATAACACTTATACACTAAAACACGTTTCGACAAAGTAGTGACTTTATCTACTCCTACTACATGTAAGTGTGCAGATTTACCTATTAAAGTTCTTATATTTATGTATTTCTGTCTCTTACCTATCTACAAACTGGGAGGGACATACCTGTAATAAATCGAACCACGGGCTATAATAGATGATTTAAGTATAATGAAATTAAAATAACAGTCAAAAAACCAAAAAAAAATTCGACATTCCCATACGATTGCCCGGGTGGCCACACACTTTTGTATGTAAATACCGGAATTTATTTTTGTTTTTGGTAGTTATTTTAATTTTATTATACTATAATGGTCAAGTATAGACCGTGGTGGTTTGATTTATTACGGGTATGTCCCTTCCACGTTGTATAATACAGAGGTTATATATATAGATAGTTTTATTTGAGTAAAAGTTTAAAAGGACGAAAATGCAGTAAAACATATTTATGTAATGGAACATTACACCTTACGTCAATAATTCCGGCAGCTTAATAGTGTCATCTTTGGTGCTGTGGCTTAGCGTGGGATTCATTTTACTTTTTTCAACTTTATACGTTACTAGCTTTTGCCCGCGGCTTCGCCCGCGTAGACTACACAAATTAGATTGATTGTTTTTAAACTGGGGTTGCAATTTATTAAAATCCAATTAATGGATTATAATTTTTTACTAACCACTAATTTAAAAATGTCATTAGTGTCTCGTTTCAAAAATGACGAAGATCCATACAAACTTGCAACCCCTATTTCACCCCTATAGGGATGTAATTTAAAATCTAATAAATGCATAATTATTCTCTCCTAACTAATAAATTACATTAAAAATTTCAAGTGTCTCACTTTAAAAATTACGAAGTTTCATACAAACTGCCAAACTCTATTTTATCCCCTTAGGGATAGAATTTCCAAAAATCCTTTTTTAGCGAACGTCTTCTAGTCACAATCTACCTTCCTGCCAAATTTCATCTTCATTGGCTAAGTAGTTTTCGAGATTTCGTGATGAGTGAGTGATTTTCGCTTTTATATATATATATACATATAGATGAGACATCTTAAGGAATATATATCATCATTGATCTAAACGCATTGTAAGGGCCTACTTTCATTAATTGGTTCCCGATGAAAGACCTTTTTACGGCATTTCGACTGGAATTGTTCGGGAATAATTAAACGTAAGAACTCGCTGAGTAATTATTTTTCTTAGAAAGCCATTATTTAGTTGCAGTTGTCGGTTCGAGCACGCGATCTGAAAATGCAGTGTTATTTTTAATGATTGTTTCCAGGTCAGGTAATTTATGTGACAAAAACTTCATTTTATTCATAAAAATACCTTTTATTTTATGTTTTGCTGCATTGAACAGTAATTTTCTATCTAAGTTAAGTTTGAGTCCTTTAAAATGGTTATTAAACTTCATTGTATTTATGCAAGGCTTCCCAAGCACTTGATTATTAAGTGTATATTATATTCTTATGAAGAAACATAGAATTGAAAACAAAAGGACAGAGTACGTGTGATTATGTATTTAAAGGTACAATTTTATTGACATGGGATAATTTTTCAACTTGCAGTTGTTATGAGGTACGTGTGCTGTCATTGAGAAAATAGCATCTTGTCAAAAAGATATGTTAGAATTCAGTTAGATACTCAATAAATCACAAAAAGAGTTATAAATATTTATCTTCACATAACTCAGTTCTATTGTCTATCTAACAATCTACCAAGTGATGTATTGAGAATAAAACTTTCCCCTCATATTTGTTTCTTTTCAATCAATCTCTTGTCTCACTGAGTTGTGTACCATTGACGTCCCATGAAACTTTTTCAATTACAGAATGCGAAAACAATCGAGAAACCACATAATTTTGCGTTTTTATATCTACTGGTTCTCGTATTTGTTATATGTGAGTATTTATAAGCTTGCGCAGTAATTGTTTAGATGAATTCCAACTTTTTAAACAGTGATGCTTTGCAGTCTAGGTCGTTCACTCAAGGATGGCAAAGATCATAAGAAGTGGAAGAATAAATAGCAGCATGTATCTTCTCTAGATAACTCATTTATAGTTTAAAGCTAGTGTCAGATTTTTTAAGCTGCTTTTAGGTTAAGTTTGGATCCGACTGCAGACAGCAGCAGCTGACGACGTGTCGCGACTACACTACTGGTTTCTATGTATTTCTATGAAATGGCATTTGTAGCTAGCAACACGTCGCCCAACAGCTGACGACGTGTCATCCGGCCGAAGATCACTAGAATCACTTACTGCAGACAGCAGCAGCAGACAACGTGTCGCGACGAAACAACTAGCTTTTATGTAGTTCCATGAAATAGCTTTTGCAGCTAGCGTCACGTCGCCCGACGGCAGACGACGTGTCATCCGGCCACAAATCAGTAGAACCACCAACTGCAGACAGCACAGACGACGTGTCACGACGAAACAACTAGCTTTTATGTATTTCTATTAAATAGCTTTTGCAGGTAGCAACACGTCGCCCGACGGCAGACGACGTGTCATCCAGCCGCAGATAAGTAGAACCACCAACTGAAGACAGCAGCAGCAGACGACGTGCCGCGACGAAACAACTAGCTTTTATGTATTTCTATGAAATAGCTTTTGCAGCTAGCAACACGTCGCCCGACGGCAGACGACGTGTCATCCAGCCGCAGATAAGTAGAACCACCAACTGCAGACAGCAGCAGCAGACGACGTGCCGCGACGAAACAACTAGCTTTTATGTATTTCTATGAAATAGCTTTTGCAGCTAGCAACACGTCGCCCGACGGCAGACGACGTGTCATCAGGCCGCAGATAAGTAGAACCACCAACTGCAGACAGCAGCAGCAGACGACGTGTCGTGACGAAACAACTAGCTTTTTTGTATATCTATGAAATAGCTTTTGCAGCTAGCGTCATGTCGCCCGACTACACGTCGCTCGACTGCAGATCAGTAGAGGTACTTAGTTCATACCCAACTGCAGACGACAGCAGCAGTCGACGCGTCGTCGGATTCGAATTCATGAATGCAGTGATTTTTAGTACTTTAGTCGCTTCTTATGACACTCACACGAAGAGATGGAGTGGTTCTAGGCCGGAAACCTCTCGGCACCTAAGTATTCGGAAATACGACATTAAGGGCACCTACTCGTTTTCTAAATGAAGTACCTACTTGTCATTATTAACCTTTCAATTAGAAAAGAGTATCCATAGTAAAACAAGGTATCCTCTTCCCGTGACAGCTGGTCACGTGATTTGCCCAAGAATACGTCATTTGGGAGTGCTGCCACTGTGTGTGATTGCATTGCATTTTTTACCTTAGCAAACCAAGCATGAACTAATAATTCAATATTTATTAAGTTAATCAGATGAATCACACGATACACGAAATAGTTAAGTTAATTTTATTATTTCATCAGAGTATCTAAGTTTAGCACCTATAGCAACGCAACTTTGAAATAATCAAATAAACTCACTCAATGAATATTTGAAAAATAAAAAGTAATTTTGAGGAATAAAGCGAAGAGCTACTTAAACAAAATTTGACTTCATAAAGTTTCTTGGTAAAGTTGCCAAGTTTAGTCCAACTCTAATTTCGACACTCTTTCGAGGTTTTTAATTTATTTTAAAAACTGTTCTTTGGAAGTGGCGTAAGAAAATTGTGTTAACTTTTTGTTATTGAGTCCATTGTTATAGTAATTGTAATTGAGAAATTGTTATTTTGAAATGTAAGTATTTTATTACTTTACGAATTTAATTACGAAAAGTATTATAAATAAGAGCATCCGCTACGTTAAGCAGGCGTACGTGACGGGTTCAGTTTATCTTTGTCACAAACTATACGTGCAACAGAGACACGGCATCACGCGTCGGATTCTGCTATCTCTTTCGCACCTGCGTCCATTTAACGCAGTGGAAGCCCTAAAAGAAGCCATATCCGCCTGAGTAAACCTTAAATCAGTAAATATTTCATAAATGGCAGATGATAAACAAATGGTAGATAGATCTCCACCTTCTAGGAAAAATCGTTGCTACGGCTGTGACAAAATTCCATTTCCGAGTTTCAAATTATCACCTCAATATCCCGTCTTTCGCATCTTACCGGCAAAATCAAAGGGTAACCAAACTTCAGATCATTCAACGGATGACGAAATCTGAAATAAAATACAACATTTTGATCTTTCTTATTGAATTAATTTCGCATGGGCAATCCCTTTGTCATAGAAGTCAATCGTTTGTCGAAGTTTATCCCTACTTTCATTCTCAATCTAATAATAAGGAAAAGGTCACGTTTTTTTAGATATTGCGCCTTCCGAGCAGCCCATGTACAATGGACCATGTTTTATTACAAGCACAGACGTCTCTGAGACGTGTTGTACAGTAAAAGGATATGAATGAATTTGGGGAGATAGTTATTTTTAATAAGGATACAACGGATTATACGAATATATCTATTTTTGCCCATATTTTTAACTGTGAGTACATTTTATTACTTCTTCTTTTTGTATATGAAAACAATATAGTTATGTTCTTTACTATTCCTCTTTTTAAAATAGGTATAAATATTTAAAATGTATCTAATAACCAATAATAACAACTAAACTTAAACTAAGTACTTAACTAAAAAAAACTTTATACAACTTAAATACATACTATAAATAAAATATAAATAAGTATATTCTTCTTTCTGTAACTAAAGTTCTTCTATGTCCTTGAGGATTACGGGTTTTTTTACACCCGGGTCTTTTAGGAGGCTTGCGTGGGGTACAGATCTAACACGTATTGCCCTACTAGAGTTATTATGTGTAACTAGAAAGGCGAAGCAATACTATAAGAGGTTCAGAGTATTCAAAGAATCAAAATTTATTCAGTTATTAGGCCTTTGCCAACATTGATTGGTGTTCTAAATTTATTGACGTGTAAAGGTTAGGACACATCTGTCAGCACGGAACAGCAATTTCCTATGCTGCTAACCTTTTCTGTCGCTCAGAACAGTCATTTGCTAGAGCGGAGAGAGCGACAGAAAAAGACAGCAGCACCTTTGAAAGTATAATGTTTCTTAATATTAAAATTTTTATTTTAAAGAAAAGCTACCTTTACTAGCATTTTGCAACCACTATTGCTGAGAGGAAACGCCGAAAGAAACTCATTCACACAGTATTAGTCGCCTTCGCGCCAGATGGGCTTTGTCAGTTTACAAATCATCTAATCTTATAAGCTAATCAGTCCCCTACTGGCGACACCCGTTCACGAGTGGACGCGTAGATCAGCCATCATTCAACCCAACCATGTTCGATGTAATCCAGCGACTCGACCCACGAAGTAGATCCACAATGTATAAGTAGATGTAGGCTTCGCAGCGCGGCGTCTTCTGCAGAAGAAGATCTTCTTTTAGTAGTTGGGTGGGTAGTAAGTAAAACCTCATCATCCAGGTCTTTCTTAGTCTCCACTGTAGGAGTACGACCCTCTCTGTACTACCAGAGCCAAATATTAGCCAGAACAGTCAGAGGATTTGGCCTACACTCTCCACGCAGGCCAGATGGGTTGGAGAGGTCTCATTGATGTTTATAAGCTTTGTTTAGCTTGTGTTCCTAAGTCACCTTCTACGACATCCACGGGAAGACTTGGAGTGGTCCTATTCTACTCTGCCGGGATCCACACGGCTAATAGTAAGTAATACCTAGTACTATTAAAAAAAATGGTTTTCGTATCTTAGTGACTAGGACCTTTTTTCCAAAAGCATCACGACATACACACGTAACTACGTGTTTGCGTTACAGTATCAAGCAACATTGAACGCTATGCAATGGTGCTTTTAATTCTAAATTGGTTTGACATTTAAATAAGACAACCGCAGTATTGGACGACTGTCGCTTCTTTCCTAGATTTCAATCAACATTAAAAAAAATAACTTACCTATGACCTTATAAATCTTATGATGTAGATATACTTACAGGTACCTATTTTGTAAAATGTGAAGATCTATTTTGTACTTGATTTGACTTAAAATAACCTATATTTTAGCATTATTTTTATTACGACATAAAATAAAAAGAAGTGTATAGGTAATTAGGTATGTATTCTATCACGTCTTTATCCCGAATGGGACAGACAGAGCATGTTGGGTCTTGCGGCTCTAATCAGACAGAGCCAAGGGTCTCAAGAACCAAAGGCCACTTTTAGCGTAATGATGGGCGGAGAGATCACCCGTGTGGTTCCGGGTTAGAATAGGACCACTCCATCTCTTCCTGTGGATGTCTTAAGAGGCGACTTAAGAACTAAGCACAAACATCTCGTGCTACAATTGCATTCCCAAGGAGGATTAACGTCAGGCAGGTGGCCGGTCGTAAAATTACAGCCAAATCATTTTAACTGTTCCAGCATTTTCTTCTCCACTTGGCAAGGTCTTTGGCATCCTTGGGTGACCATTGACATGCATGTTATATTTAGAGAAGAAAAAGCGGGAAAGCGCACCCCGGGCTCCGAAGCAGCATAGCTGAGGATGCAACTGGGAACGCGCTTAGATGAAGAAGAAGGTGAGCGGAGAGATGGAAAAATGAATCAAATAAATAAATAATTCTTATTCAAAATAGTGATGGGTTACTATCTGCATTGCCCAATGATATGATTTTCATTTTTATTATGTATATATATATATATATTTATATACAATAAAAAGATATATATATACATATATATATATATATACAATAAAAGTCTATATACCACTCGTAAAAGTACCGAAAATTTATAGCTAGATTTGACCATGGTTTCATATCAAAATACTTTCACAATTTTAAATTGCCGAAGAAAACTGTTACAGAAAATCAGTTTCAGCGCAAGGTTTATGAAAATAACATTCCTAAACACTGCGCTAGCCTGTTTTAGCGTGATTTGTTGGAAAAAAAGGTAAAATCGAAGATTTTCGTACACAATCCCGGAAATTTCCATATCTAAATGGAAAACCGACCCCGAACAATCAATTTATCCTGCAATATCCTCTGGCGGTTTATACCACCTGTACAATAAATATTTATACTTCGCCCCTCGATTTGTATCGTTCCGCGTTCTTGGTGAGATGGAAAAGTGAATGATAATTATTTTGAGTGTTACTGGCGTTGTTTACTCCAATTATTTCAGGTATTCAATGCCTCAGAGGGTATCGCGGGGTCTTATTTTTTGCATTAACTTTGTAGTTATTTGAGTCATCATGTCTTATGGCATGTTACTGCATGAATCCTAAATACTTAATGGCAGGTTTTTTAGCCAGTCTACGGCTGCCGGGGTTAGTTATTTGAGTATAAGTACTCGTATTTATGAATGAAATATCTATTGAGTAACTAGAAGTGCACATGACATGACTCCTTATTTAAAAATATAGTAAAAGCAAAAAAAAAGGTAAAAGGTAAAAGAGGTTTAGTATGATCAAGAAAGAGTTATGTAGACCAACTGAAAGAAAAAGCAGGGGTTATGTCGTATCAAGCACTAAAAAGTAAGGCAGAGAACCGAGAATTTTGGCGCATACTCCACCGGCAAGAGTCTCTAAGCTCTTAAATAAGAAGGAGAAGAAGAACTAGAAGTGCAGATGTTGGGTCGGGCACATTAGGATGCCAAGCAGTGATCAGACTACTGAAAGAGGTAGGTACTGTTTTGCAAATTTTTTTTTTGGTATAAATCCTGTAAGTAAATTAGTTAAACATGTCACGTGATATGTAAAACATAAAAAAAACTCACACTTAATGACTTACAAACATACATGTACGATTGTTATTAAGATAGGCAGAGACTATGGCGCTAAACCCAGAGATATGGGATATATGTTCTGAGGCTAAACCCGACAATTTTCCTTTTAGGTAAAAAAAAAATCAATCAATGCCATGCCGGTAAAATAACAGATAAAATCCTAAGATAAAATCTAAGATCAAGAACAATGACCATTAAAATCAAAGAACAATCAACAAAGTAATACTGGGTGATAGCTCTCTTTTTATTGGACTTATGTGTTGGCTTAAAGAGGAAAATTCTATCAATTAATTAACAAGTCAATAAGAGTACAAAAGATGTTCAAACCCGCAGGAAATACGCTCTCACTTTGTATATCCGTCGCAGTACGTCGAATGAAGGATTCTTCTCTAAGTAAAGAAATAGGTAGCAATTTGGAAAGAACATTAATGTTAGTTAAAATTTGTTACTAAAAATAAGAACTCCAATGTTTTAATGTGAGAAAATATCTATTGTTCTGTGAATGTAATGTTCCCATGATCGACAACTTCTTTTTAATGAGACACGTCAGCTTTTTATCCCCCTTTTACGGACTAATTTTATGTCTAACTTCTCTTCAAGCGTCAAGGCTCTGGAATGCTTTACCCTTTGACATCAGAGAGATTTCTTCCAAATTCTCTTTAAAAAAAATTAATTTTTTACTTATCCCTATGGTTGACTAGGAGATGCTCTTAGCATTAAGTCCGCCATTTGTTAAAAGTATATTTTTACTTTGGAACAATAAAATTTGATAAATAAATAATGTGTATCAATTATTTTAACTGTGTATTAAATGTACTATTACATTTTTTTTATGTTATAGGACGGCAAACGATCAAGCAGGTCACCTGATGGTAAGTGATCACCACTGCACATGGACAATTGCAACACCAGGGGTGTAACAAGAGCGTTATCGGCTTTTCAGGGCCCTCCCCAGAGGGGGGAGGGGGGGAGACGGGGCTCCGGCTCTCTCACTCATCGAACGAAGCATAGTAGTGGTAAAGCTACTACGTCGATTTTCTGTGTGAGTGTGGTACTTCCCCGGAGGAGCCGACCCATTCATGCAAAACAGAGTTTTGCCGGTAGCGTGGCTCTACCACAACTAAAAACATTTCTCTCGCTCCCACAATACCTTGTTTAATTAAATATCAAGTCCCACGAAAGTAAGGTTGCAAGTATTGATTTATTTATTTATTTACACTTAATTGTACACACATACAAATGTAATAGTACAACAGGCGGACTTAATGCTAAAAGCATTCTCTAACAGTCAAACCTTTGGGTTGATTGGGAGAGTTTATGTGGGTATAACACCTAATAAAAAATAACCATAAAAAACTAAATAAAAATTTAAAAGTAAAATAAAAAGAAACATACTAAATATAAATATTATAATAATACTATACCTACACATTAAATACATAAATACATACAAAGGAGCAATAAATATATACATATCTCTAAATACATAATATACAATCAAGTCTGTCTCATATTTAATTGAAAATGGAGGTGTCTGAAAATTCTAATTTTAAAGGAGTCACGGCTAGGAGCCCTTCTGATGGACTTAGGGAGAGCATTCCAGAGTCGTACAGCAGTGACACAGAAAGAGTTATCGAAAAAACCTGTACGGGGAGAAGGAATAGCTAGGGTAACAGTATTATTGATCTAGTCAACCTATAACCATCGCCTGTGTTGCCTATTATTGGATGATTATGTAGTACATTATTAACAGTACTTATGCTTGTCTCATCAAGCACAAATTGGCAAATTAGTATTAATGACTACAGCGTATCATATTTATCATATTAGCTTTCGATAAGCTAAAGGCTGCAGAACTACTAAACATTGTATTAATAACATATATTGTAACCTACAACCTACTTAACCAGTTACAGAACTAAGGCATTAAAACCTAAATATCATTTTTCCACGTATATTTATGGGTAAAGAGCTGAAGGCTTTTTTTTATAAATACTACACGAAAGACTTATTTTTCTTATTAAATTAATAAAAAATCTGCGTAAATAAATCAAATATCAAAATGGTTAATATAGATATATCGAATATTATCCCATAAATACATATGAAATAATTTAAAGAAACAAACTAAATCATGCCGCTCAAGTATTTTGTAACGTTTATTTCCTCCTAGTATCGCAGAAGTCCATAGGCTAGGGTAATCGATTGGTTTTGGGTGTTGCAACCTTTGGCTATATCTTCTTTGATAGCAATTAAAACTTTATGGTATTTATTAACCTCCTTGGGCAGTTTTGTAAAAAAATGGAGTTTATAAAGGATGTTCCTTCTTAGAATGTAAGTGTGTCTTCTCTTCCCGCGCAGATAGTAAACGAAAATCAAGGGAATGAGCGAAAATGCGAATCATAAATAATAAATAAATAAATATATAGAGACAAATCACACTCAAAATCAAATCATAATAGTCAATAGGCGATGTGGCTAGCAACCCATGACTGTTTTGATTTCTTTTTCCACCTTCTCGCCCACCATCACACTAAAAGTAGCCTTTGGGTATTACGTCCCTGGACTCTGTCTGCTTAGATCCGTAAGATCCAAAATGCAGAACAAAACTGTCTGTCCCATTAGGAATAAAGACGTGATAGTATTTATTCTAAAGGAAGCTTAGTTAGATCGCGCCCCAGTTCTGCTCACAACTACCGTGGGCAGCCATTTTATTTCCAGGTCGTCACAGGCACGCGACTCTATTTGCATACTGGTAATAAAGTCATGAAATCTTTTTCACAAAGCCAAAATATGAACCTGCAAAAGACCAGTAAAATATTATTTGGTACGTTCTGCCAAATTAAAGCATCTAGATATTATTATCGAGATGTTTATTTCTACTAATATATAATTTCTAGGTTCGATCCCCGGTCAGGGCAAGTTAGAACATGGCCTTTTTCAAGTTGTCCTGGGTGTTGGGTGTTAATTTAATTGTGTATTTAGTTTATCATCGACAGGTTCTTTTTAGTCTCACTGCAGGAGCACGACCCTCTCTGTACTACCTACCAGAGCCATATTCGGCCAGAGACGTGAAAGGAATTGGCTGTAACGATGCTTCATGTATCCTGTTCAAACCTTTCTTCATCTCATCCTGTCCGTTTTTCATTCTTTATTTCATTTCAAATTCCCTTTCATTCCATTTTCCAATCATTTACTGATCCCTTTGCACTCATTCCACCGTCATCTCTTGAGCTGATTACTTACTTCTCTCTATCTGTTGTACCTTAATAAATTAAATATTATTCTTTTAAACTCGTATGTAACAGTCAGTATCAGATGATAAATTTCATATAATCCAAAAAAAAAAATCGGCATTTCCATACAAAAGGTTGCAGCTGCCGCCCGGACAATCTATGGGAATAGAGAATTTTTGGTTTTTTTGACTGTTATTTTAATTATATACTAAAGTGATCTAATAAATCCCGTGGTTCGATTTATTACGCATATGCCAATTACACGTGTACTTTAGACATTATGTTACGGTGAGACTAAATTCTAATCCTGCGTGGATAAGGCTCTTTAGGTGTTGTTCTTGGCTATGTTTTACAAAGTGTAAGGCTTCATATCGAATACTTATGTTTTAAATATTTTATAAATATACTTTTTTAAAAAACAAAAAAGTAAAGAAATAACTGTAACACGCGATAAAACTATTCATATCTTGTTTTAGAAGCAATCAAAAAATATAAAAAAATGCAAGTTGAGTCAAACGTTTTAGGTAATAACTTCCGAAAAGCTTTATTCAACACAATTTCATAATTTGCGATTATTTTAATATTGTTATATTTATTAACTGATTTTATAAATAATTTATTTTCATCATCATCATCATTATCCGAGCGTATTCCCGGTTGCATACTCAGTAGTAACGCTTTAGAGCCCGGTGTTCGCTATCTAGCCTAGGTGATTTGACAAGGTTACTGGATTTTACACAACGCGACTGCTGTCTGACCTCCGCAACCCAAAGGGTGGACCAGAACCAATCCTAGTATAGGTTTAAACAAACGCTTGATGGCATTCGGGACCCACAACTATACGTGCCTTACGAAACACGGAATAATCTTTCTTTTTGGATAATCAGGTGATTTAAGCCTGCATATTGATTATCCACTAACTAGACTGGAAACCACTTTTCACAAAGTATGCTTCCCAGTGGTATTTAAACTCACGACCTCCGGATCACAAGGCAAATGCCTGGACCACTGGACCACGGAGGCAGTCTAGGTAAATAATCTAGGTTACTTATGATTATTAACAATATTATTAAAGCGTTACCTATGACCAAGAGCGTTTGGTACCTACTCATACCGCGTTGCGGGTTTGTGGTAAACTGGCGAACACAGTTTGACGCGTGTAGCAGCCATTATAAATGTATTGTTGCTGGAATTACAAACTGCACTGCCAGTGTAGTGTTCTCTACGATATTTACTATTTTATGTGTTCTATACTTCTACACAAAACAAACTTACCAAGTAAATACAGAAATGTAGTTTGAATGAAGAATGAAAATGTTGATAAAAAGAAAAGAAAATAGTTGGACTCATATAAAACAAAATCAAATGTTTATTTAGTAATTATGCCTTTGCAAGCTCTTAAAAATGTCAAAAAGTTGTTTGTTGAATGTTTTTTAATATTTAAATTAATGAATTTATCGTTATTTAAAAGAAAGGCTTTATTTGAATATATTTATTTTTACTGCTATTTTGTAGCCCATACTTGAGTAATTCTTATTTAATAACTAGCTGTGCCCGCGACTTCGTTCGCGTGGTTGTCAAATGTAATATAGCCTTAAGCCTTCCTCTATAAATGGACTACCCAACAAAAAAAGAATTTTTCAAATCGGACCATTAGTTCCTGAGATTAGCGCGTTTAAACAAACAAACAAAATCTTCCGCTTTATAATATGAGTATAGATTAGCTTAACCATAATTGGTGTACACGACAACTCTACAGAGGCCAAATACAGTAAGGTTGTAAGACGAGAAAAAGGCTCAGAAAATTAGCAGGCATATCTATATTTTTGTATTTATTTAATTATGTATATGTATATATATGTATATATATTTTATATGTATGCGTATATATTTATTATGAGTATATATGCATGTATGTGTATTATTTGGTATAAGTATGTAATTATTTAATTATTTTGCGCCGCAACGAATTATCTGTTTATCCCTATGGTTGACTGGGAGAGAACGCTTTTAGCGTTAAGTCCGCCAATTGTAAGACAATTTCATTGCTAAACAACAGAGTTTAAAAATAAATAAATAAAATAAATATTATACGAACCGGGAATCGAAAATTGTGTCAGATTTCTCGTTTATTAGAAAATGTCCCTAAAATTTTCATTTGGTTTGGGAAATTTGGGCCCATTCCCTTGGTTAACTTCTACGATATAATAAAATTGAAAAATGTCGTGACCCCTTTACGACTTCATATTCTAGCAACCCCCTTACTAATTTGACACAAGCTCAAACTTAAAAAAAGCTATGAAGTCTTTTTTACTCGTCTACTAAATCACAGTTCTGATTATAGATACATGAGTTATCGTTAAAGATTCCTACATAATAGGGATAATGACTGGGCCAGAAAAGTATTATTCTAATTATCAGTTAGTTAGATTATTCAAAAATAATGTACCCATATTTTCCAGTTTATCAAAATAGTAAAAATTCACAAAGATACAGAGTATCTAAGTTTCAGAGTGGGGGCTTGTGACGTCACTGCTGTGTAAAAATCGCACGAATTCGTTACATCATGCGAAATTTAAATGCGCTGTATTTGTAACTGTAAAACTAGCTGTTCGGGCGCTGCGCGGGCTGCAAGCAGCCCGCGGTTTTTCGTGCAGCTGTTGAAGTTGGTTGGAATCTTATTTTCAGAGAGAATAGGTAAGGTGCTAAAGTCAGTGTAAAAAAAATAAAAACGTATACGGGCCGCCATCTTGGAATCAAATTTTGTTTGCAGTTTTGAGTTCCGCGGGGTGCTTTACCCCAGCATACAAAAATTTAGACCCCTTCGATGTTTCAATAGGACGTTATGAACGAATAAAGTTAAAAAAATTAAAATCCAGACGCCATCTTGGATTCCAAAAAAAATGTCAGATTTGGATTCCGTGACGCAGAAAACCCTTGCATTTTGAATTTCAGTCAAATCGGAAGCAGTCGAGTGTTGGCGGCCATCTTGGAAAATTAAAAAAGAAACGCTCAGCGCTTGGTGGGAGTGGCTCGGCCTACGGCCTCGCCACGCAGCTCGGCCTACGGCCTCGCGGAACATCTCAGCCTTCGGCCTTCGGCCTCAGGCTTCGCTTAGTGACTTGGGGGGGGGGGGAGGTCAGGAGGGGCTCGGGCTTTGCCCTCGCCACGCAGCTCGGCCTGCGGCCTCGCGGGGAGCTTAGTTTTCGGCCTTTGGCCTCTGGCTTCGCTTAGAAACTTGAGGGGGGGGATTCTGGGGGGAGGGGGGAGGTCAAGAGGGCCTTGGCCTTCACCCTGGCCACGCAGCTCGGCCTGCGGCCTCGCTTTCCGCTCGACCTACGGTCTCGCGGTACACACCCGGAAATTGTCCTTGTATGGCGGCCATCTTGGATTTTGAAAAAAATCAAAAAACAAATGACAGTCGTCAAATTGCTTACAACCCCCTACATTTTGGAAAAAAAATCACACCCCTAACCCTAACCGTTTTTGCAGGCTGTACCTCGTCCACATTAATATCTGATGATCTTCAACATGTCAGATTTTTCTGGTACTCACTGGAGCACCCTCTACACGACCATACATCAATCATTACCCCACCCACCCGGGAACAGGTCAAACAACTATGTCAATCAGTCAGTCAGTCAGTGGTAATGTAGGTTTATATATTATAACTAGCTTTTCGGGCGCTGCGCGGGCTGCAAGCAGCCCGCGGTTTTTCGTGCAGCTGTTGAAGTTGGTTGGAATCTTATTTCCAGTTGAGAGAATAGGTAAGGTGCTAAAGTCAGTATAAAAAAAATAAAAACGTATACGGGCCGCCATCTTGGAATCAAATTTTGTTTGCAGTTTTGAGTTCCGTGGGGCGCTTTACCCCAGCATACAAAAATTTAGACCGCTTCGATGTTTCAATAGGACGTTATGAACGAATAAAGTTAAAAAAATTAAAATCCAGACGCCATCTTGGATTCCAAAAAAAATGTCATATTTGGATTCCGTGACGCAGAAAACCCTTGCATTTTGAATTTCAGTCAAATCGGAAGCAGTCGAGTATTGGCGGCCATCTTGGAAAATTAAAAAAAAACGCTCAGCGCTTGGTGGGAGTGGCTCGGCCTACGGCCTCGCAACGCAGCTCGGCCTGCGGCCTCGCGGAACATCTCAGCCTTCGGCCTTCGGCCTCAGGCTTCGGTTAGTGACTTGGGGGGGGGGGGTTCTGCGGGAGGGGGGAGGTAAGGAGGGGCTCGGGCTTCGCCCTCGCGGGAGAGGTCTGTATTTGGCCTTTGGCCTCTGGCTTCGCTTAGTGACTTGAGGGGGGGGTTCTGGGGGGAGGGGGGAGGTCAAGAGGGGCTCGGGCTTCAACCTCACCACGCAGCTCGGCCTTCGGCCTCGCTTTCCGCTCGACCTGCGGTCTCGCGATACACACTCGGAAATTGTCCTTGTATGGCGGCATTCTTGGATTTTGAAAAAAATCAAAAAACAAATGACAGTCGTCAAATTGCTTACAACCCCCTACATTTTGGAAAAAAAATCACACCCCTAACCCAAACCGTTTTTGCAGGCTGTACTTCGTCCACATTAAGATCTGATGATCTTCAACATTTCCGTGTCAATCAGTCAGTGAGTCAGTGGTAATGTAGGTTTATATATTATAATATATAACTAGCTTTTCGGGCGCTGCGCGGGCTGCAAGCAGCCCGCGGTTTTTCGTGCAGCTGTTGAAGTTGGTCGGAAACTTATTTTCAGAGAGAATAGGTAAGGTGCTAAAGTCCAGACGCCATTAAAAATCCAGACGCCATCTTGGATTCCAAAAAAAATGTCAGATTTGGATTCCCCGGCGTAAAAAACCCTTAAATTTTGAATTTCAGTCAAATCAGAAGCAGTCGAGTATTGGCGGCCATCTTGGAAAATTAAAAAAAAAACGCTCAGCGCTTGGTGGGAGTGGCTCGGCCTACGGCCTCGCCACGCAGCTCGGCCTGCGGCCTCGCGGTACAACTCAGCCTTCGGCCTTCGGCCTCAGGCTTCGCTTAGGGACTTGGGGGGGGTATTGGTTCTGGGGGAGGGGGGAGGCCAGGAGGGGTTTGGGCTTTGCCCTCGCCACGCAGCTCGGCCTGAGGCCTCGCGGGGAGCTTAGTTTTCGGCCTTTGGTCTCTGGCTTCGTTTAGAAACTTGAGGGGGGGGGAGGGTTCTGGGGGAAGGGGGGAGGTCAAGAGGGGCCCGGGCGTCACCCTTGCCACGCAGCTCGGCCTTCGGCCTCGCTTTCCGCTCGACCTACGGTCTCGCGGTACACACTCGGAAATTGTCCTTATATGGCGGCCATCTTGGATTTTGAAAAAAATCAAAAAACAAATGACAGTCGTCAAATTGCTTACAACCCCCTATATTTTGAAAAAAAAAAACACGCCTCTAACCCCAACCGTTTTTGCAGGCCGTACCCCTTCCACATCAAAATCTGATGATCTTTAAAATGTCAGATTTTTCTGGTACTCACTGGAGCTACTTCTACACGACCATACATCAATCATTACCCTACCCACCCGGGAACAAGTCAAACAACTATGTCAATCAGTCAGTCAGTCAGTGGTAATGTAGGTTTATATATTATAACTAGCTTTTCGGGCGCTGCGCGGGCTGCAAGCAGCCCGCGGTTTTTCGTGCAGCTGTTGAAGTTGGTTGGAATCTTATTTCCAGTTGTGAGAATAAGTAAGGTGCTAAAGTCAGTATAAAATAAAATAAAAACCTATACGGGCCGCCATCTTGGAATCAAAATTTGTTTGCAGTTTTGAGTTCCGCGGGGTGCTTTACTACACCATACAAAATTTCAGACCCCTTCGGTGTACCAGGAGGACGTAATGAACGAATAAAGTTTAAATTCTAAAATACAGACGCCATCTTGGATTCCAAAAAAAATTACAGATTTTTATTCCCCGGCGTAAAAAACCCTTAAATTTTAAATTTTAGTCAAATCGGACGCAGTCGACTATTGGCGGCCATCTTGGAAAATTAAAAAAAAAATGCTTATCGCTAGGTGGGAGTGGCTCGGCCTACGGCCTTGCCACGCAGCTCGGCCTGCGGCCTCGCGGGACAGCTACGCCTTCGGCCTTCGGCCTCAGGCTTCGCTTAGGGACTTGGGGGGGGGTGGTTCTGGGGGAGGGGGGAGGCCAGGAGGGGTTTGGGCTTTGCCCTTGCCACGCAGCTCGGCCTGCGGCCTCGCGGGGAGTTTAGTTTTCGGCCTTTGGCCTCTGGCTTCGCTTAGAAACTTGAGAGGGGGGGTTCTGGGGGAAGGGGGGAGGTCAAGAGGGGCCCGGGCGTCACCCTCGGAACGCAGCTTGGCCTGCGGCCTCGCTTTCCGCTCGACCTACGGTCTCGCGGTACACACCCGGAAATTGTCCTTGTATGGCGGCCATCTTGGATTTCATAAAAATAAAACAAATGACAGTCGTCAAATTGCTTACAACCTTCTACATTTTGAAAAAAAAATCACGCCCCTAACCCCAACCGTTTTTGCAGGCCGTACCCCTTTCACATCAAAATGTGATGATCTTCAAAATGTCAGATTTTTCTGGTACTCACTGGAGCACCCTCTACACGACCATACATCAATCATTTCCCCACCCACCCGGGAACAGGTCAAACAACTATGTCAATCAGTCAGTCAGTCAGTGGTAATGTAGGTTTATATATTATAATAAGTGTACAATATTTTTTAATAATCTAACCGATGGGTCAATAACAAATTTTCAGTCATCATGCATATTATATAATATGCATGATGACTTATCATGCATCAGTCATCATTAGAGAATATAATGTTCAAGTAGACTCGAAGAACTTCACTCACATGTTCAATTATTCATAATGTTTATTCCAGAAAGATCAAGAACCTCCACAGATATTATAACGGATTATCTCGAATATATTAGAAACTTTGTGCTGCGGCTTGGCACAATTTTTAGAGGTTTCGTTAGAAGCATTGTAAAATTACTGAGAAACTTGCTTGCAACCACGCGGTGGCAGGATTCCAACTCTAAGCTTTTATTTGACCAACTAACCTAAGCAAATTTTGCTATGAAAGTAAAATAGGCAAGTTGAGTATTTGACATTTTGTCATGCAAATCAGGCCATATATAATATTTAATTAAATTTATTTTTGCGATGCGCATTTTCAAGCCTTGTATTATTTCTGAAACAAATGTTTAAAAGTCAAGAATATTGTTTGTCAATTTTAAACATAGGCAAAGAAAGAAGATAACGTTTTCACAATTTAGCAATGGCACAGAAATAATGAACCTAAGTTGTCACTTGGAGAGATTATTTTTTTCACTTCCTGATTTTTCACTTTGTACCTATATGAATGTGAACATAATAAACTTTTCAGAAGCAATAAAGTATACAATTCAGAACTCGCCGATTGCATAATGCAAGCAGGCTGCAAGCAACCGTGACATTATACTTGCATGCAAATGTGGGGCGGCTTCTAAAGTCATTCGATTTTCCTACGATGAAACTACTTACAATAAAATCATCTTTATAGAGCGTTCATTATTATGATTTTGAGAATACACGTGTTTTAAACTACTTTTTTAAATAAAAGAACCATCTCAACTTAGCAATAGTATACAAGTGTATTTATAACTATTTTTCAAATAATCAGCTCAACTATACAATATACTAGATAGTATACAAGTACGTATAATAGAAGTCTTACAGAAGTGTGATCAGAGCCAGCCATGCAATATTTCAGCTCAATCGAATACCGAGAAGTCGGTAATTCAGCTAACAAGATTAAACTTAAACACATAAATGCATAAATGAACAATAAAAGCTTATAAAAAGAATTTATTGTTTATAAAGAACTGTATTGTTTGTAATAGAGTAACATATTTACTCTTTAATAATAGCTACACGTTTAAAATGGTCAGAAAAATGTATCGGCAAAACGCTTCTTCAATGAGTTAATGACACGACAGAAAGATAAATGTCAATGTGTCAAAATCTTGGTATAGGCACGCTATTGCAATATAAATATAATATAAATATAAATATATTATAAAGCGGAAGAGTTTGTTTGTTTGTTTGTTTGTTTAAACGCGCTAATCTCAGAAACTAATGGTCCGATTTGAAAAATTCTTTTTTTGTTGGGTAGTCCATTTATAGAGGAAGGCTTTAGGCTATATAACATTCCAAGAACCACGCGAACGAAGTCGCGGGCACAGCTAGTTGAAATATAAATATTTAGTAGCGTTACTGCTAGTTTGTGGGTTCATCGATGTAGGTACTTAGTATTAGGTATCCAAAAAAAGATGGATAATATTTAAATTTATAGAAAAACGGCAGCGTTAAGAATGAAATTGCGGGACAATACATATGTACATACATACATTATTACGTCTTTATCCCTAATGGTGTAGACAGTGCATTTGGGTCTTGCGGCTCTAAGCGACAGAGCCCAGGGCCGCCGCAAGTCTAGTAATGCTGAACGAGAAGGTGGAAAATGCATTTAAAATAGTGATGGGTTGCCAGCCGCATCGCCTATTAACACGATTCGCATTTTCGAGGCCGCTTTTAACGTAATGCTGGGCGAGCAGGTAGAACAAGGATTCAAAATAGTGATGGGTTGCTAGCCGGATCACCTTTTAACGCGACTCGCATATCCGCTAATTCCCTCGATCAGATTTTACGATTTGCGTGAGAAGAGAAGCAGCTGGTACATTCTAAGTTTTTACTTGCTCCTATAACATGGCAACACCTGGCTACGGACAAGAGTGAGTGGCGGATGATAGGCCTTTGCCTTGTAATGCCCCACGTGAGGCTATCTTCTTCTTCATAACTAAGAGCTAAGTGGCTTTTGTCTCTGTAAATGGTAGAGTATGCGCCAAACTGATGCTTGTCAGCATCATTCATTAGTGCTTTATACAACATAACCTCTGCATTTTCTTGTAGGTGCTGCCTGCTGACATACAAACTATATAAGAGATATATTTTACATGTTTTTTAGCTATATAGGTCCCGTAGTTGGGCAAAAGCCTCCCCTTTTCCCAATTACTTCTATCTTCGCTATTTCCCTCCATTCTTCATCAAGGCGGACAACTCGTCTTTCTATCTCATTCCAGGTTTTCCTCTGGACCTCTTTTCGTCTGTAGGTACCTATTTTATTGCATTATTTTTTATAAAATCCCAACGGTAGAGTGCTAAATGAGCACTCCCAGGAGTGTTTATGAACCAGTGCTTACTAATTCAAATTGTAAGTCCTAAAAACAGACACGTGAAGCAATAACACTAGTAAATTTAAACGCTTAAATACCTGATAAAACATAAATACAATATAAAATGCTTACACGTTCCATAAAAAACATAACTACCTATTGAAATCACGAATAAATCCTATTACAAACAACCCAAGCATCACAAATCCTTACACAAACAGAATTGGAAAAAGCGCGCCAAACAAATGCAAATTCGTCCGCGGTCCCTATATGATTTGCTCGGAATTAATGTGCCATGAAATTACGTATTTACCTACTTACCTAGTCGCTAGGAAAATTGCTTGCCAGATACCCTTGTCCATTCCTTGCGGGAACAATCGGCATTTGACAGCTGAACATCTAAGAAAGCTCAAGTACCTACGGGTTTAAGGAAATTAGTTTTTGATTTTGTCTGTTGTTGGCGCCTATTTTCAGCGGTTTAATTAAAATAATGGTTTTACTCACGTAGGAATTAATATACCAAAGAAGGTCTTTGCCATTGGTTTCGATTACTATTGTTGAATTATAGTTATTTGTTAGGTACCTATTTGTCATGTGTGTAAGTGGCCAATATTAGTTTCAGAATTTTCAAGCTGCCTAAAAGTATTTAACATAACTTGACAACACCTAGTCTGACAACTAGGAACGCCTTAATGTGCTTTCCGCAGTACGAAGAAAGAAAGATACAGATACACTGTCATGTCTTTATTCCTCACGGGACAGACAAAGTCCAGGGCCAACAACCAAAAAGTCACAGTTAGTGCATTGATGGGTGTGAAGATGGAAGGAAATCAAAATAGTGACGGGTTGCTAACCGCATCGCCTATTGCAGATTCTCGCCCAGTCACGATCTGCGCGTGAAGAGAAACAGCTGGTACATTAAATGTCTTTTTCTTTTTTACCAGACCAGCAGTATTAAAGAAGATGAGGTCACTTGTAGTCACCAATCCACGTGTAAACCACGACACCTGGTGTGATAAAACGTGCGTTACACAGCTAAGGATGTGTTCTGATGCAGAGAAGCCAGTTTAATTTTACTTCTAAGGTATCCATACCAACGAATCATTCACCGATTACCATTTGTCCTTTACACGGCTCGCCGACAGTACGCTTCGCTTCCGTACGATTGTCCGACAAGTCATTTCGACTGCTGACTACAGCGTGCTTCAGAAATCCTTATGATATTAGGTCCTTACATATGAAATTGCCGATTTTCAATACTGGCAACTTTAAAATCAAATATCTTGCGTTTCATTAGGAATTCCAAATTAAAATTTATTTCGAAATAAAGCCAGAAAAATATTGATTTAAAATTCGTATTTCATTTGTTTTAACATCATTTGCTTGAGTTTCAACATTGCTATAACAACAACTATGGACAAATTGAAAATTCGCGGTATTTACGAATACGAGTTCCACCGTGGCACCAGTGCTGCAGAAACGATTCGAAGAATTAACGACGTGTATGGACCAGGCACCGCTAACGAACGTACGGTGCGTTTTTGGTTTCAACATTTCCGTTCTGGAAATTTCGATTTACACAATGAGCCTCGTGAACGACCTGATACTCAAGTGAATAACGAAGAATTGAAGGCGATAGTGGAAGCGGATCCATCTCAAACCACTTCTGAATTAGCAGCAGCCTTCGGCGTAAGTGACAAAACGATACTATCCACTTGCGCCAAATCGGAAAAATTAAAAAACTCGAAAAGTGGGTACCGCACGAATTGACTGAAGCAAACCAACAAACACGCGTTGCTTGCTGCGTTTCTTTGCTTAATCGCCACAATAATGAGAAGATTTTGAACCGTATCGTGACTTGTGATGAGAAATGGATCCTGTACGACAATCGGAAGCGATCATCACAATGGCTTGACCCTGGAGAAACGGCAAAACCTTGCCCTAAGCGAAAACTGACCAAAAAGAAGATTCTGGTTAGTGTTTGGTGGACCAGTGCTGGTGTTATCCACTACAGCTTCTTGAGATCAGGCCAGACGATTACTGCAGACTTGTATTGCCAACAATTGCAAACAATGATGGAAAAGCTCGCCATTAAACAACCGAGACTGATGAATTGCTCTAGCCCACTGCTCCTTCAGGATAATGCTAGACCACACACTGCACATCAAACGATCGCCAAGTAAGAGAAGCTGCGACTAAACCCTCTGCGTCACCCACCATACTTTCCAGATCTTGCCTCAACCGATTACCACTTTTTTCAAAATTTGGATAACGTTTTACAAGAATTTCTTTTTAAATCTGATGAGGCAGTCAAAACCCCTTCAAACAGTTCATAGACTCTCGCTCCCCGGAATTTTTTTTCCAAAGGTATCAATGATCTGCCTATAAAATGGCGGAAGTGTATCGATAACAACGGCGCATACTTCGATTGATTAAATAATAATTTCATTAAAAAAACTTGTTTCACTTTTTTGATACTGAACGGCAATTTCATATGTAATGACCTAATATGTACATGAAATTTAACAGTTTACCTGGGATAAAATGATGACAAATCCGATGACAGAAGTACGCAGCTGATTAAATTTAGGTTGGAAAGTCAAAAATTTCTTATCGTATTTCGCTTTTTGTTTCTTACAGAATGTAAACATAAGATTTCCTTTCTAGATAAGTATCATTCTAGGAAAAGTCCTTGTTCAAATAAAACAAAAACTTAAACACATTAACTTTTCACCTAAGATATGTATAATAATATTCTGTGAAATGATTCTAATAAATACAGTACCTATACAACTCAAATTGCCGACTGCTTTCCACAAGCGCAGATCGTTCTGCCCACTATCCGCTGATTTCTCCTGAGACGTGAAATTGAAGTCCTATTATATTGTAATCGGAAATAATATGATTACGCATTTCCCAGAAGTAGGGCGAAAATAGTGAAATGACAAGAAATAATGCGATTGTTTAGTTTTAGTTACTTTCGCAGTATTTAACTAAGAAGTTTTTAAACGTACTATCTGAAATGCAAAAAAATGCTGGAAGGGCATGCTCTTGCTCATTCCGTGATATTTAACGTATACAGGAAATACTCATACATTTTAAAATACCAAAAATATAAATCATAACAAACTCCCATCGGTTGCTATACAGAGGGCTACAAATTGAGCAATCGCAATTTTTTTATTGGAACCATTTAATGGAAAATTATACAGTTTTAACAAAATATAGTGAAACTATTTTAGGGGAGATGGTGTCCATGATATTAAACAACTTACTCCAAGGAACATACATCGATATATGAAAAATATTTTTTGGCTTTCCTTACAAACTTGGATCAGCTGATGGGTCAACTTCTAAATGAGGCAATGACATGTTCAGTATCTAAGATAAGTATTTTTGCAGTAAAGGAAATAGGCTAAATTTGACCCTTCATTATCTCCAAAACTACTGGGCCTAAAATTTTTAAAAAAGTACAGAAAATAGTTCTTTACCTACAAATTTCAGGAATTTCTATGAGAAGTACGGAACCCTCTTCACGCGAGTTTAACTCGCACTTCACTGGTTTATTACTAGAAACATATTGCAAATTTCTAACCTTGACCTTACAACACGCGCGGTCTTAGCTCTCTGGGACGCTTGCCGGCTGCCGACCGCTTGTCGCCTGGTGGCAGGCGGGGACATTAAAATGGAAGATTTTTCGTATACATTTTCCAGCTTATAATACTTTTGGTTTTAATTATAAACATTTTTTTTTTTTACTTTTTCACATATAGGAGTAGAAGGGACTGGAGAACTGTCGCTACTAACAGAGAACTATTGGAGGGTAGGCCTTTGCCCAACAATGGAATACAATAGGCTAGCAAAAAAATATAGGAGTATTTCCGTTGAATGTATCAGGTATATCCCACTATTCCCATGGAAATACAAAATGGAAATAGTGGGATGGGACTAACGTGATATTATACGTATACGTTTTATTACAAGTGACATTATTTTATGACGTTTTATTCTCTTATTAGTACAAAATAATTTATTTTTGACTCAGGATTATTGTACAAGAACATTACCAACAGTGAGATACAGAAAGCTATCAATAATAATGACAGTGATAACAACATTATTTGCATATAATTTCTGAGTTCTTCAACAGCGTTCAAAACTGTAATCAAAGTTGTTCTAACTAAAGCCGATTGGCTTAATTACAGCAAGATGAATGTGTAAAGTTTTCCATTCATTATTCAACATTCGATGCGTTGCAGGTGTTTGCGACTTGAACAAATGTTTTACAGTGGGCAATATTTAAATACTTGCGTAGAAAATGATAAATTGTTAGGTTCTTTGGAAATAAGTACCAAATCTCAAAAACTTGTAATACCTATCCATATGCAAGTAATACTAATTCTGCTCATATTTTTATCTTACAATTTCTATTATTATCTTATCACACCTAGCCAATTATTTTTCTTATTGTCTCTTATTTGAGATCTTATTAGAAATACATTATTGAAAATATTCTATTATTGCGCGGGAATATTTTCCAAACAAAAAGGAAATGACGAAATAGTCGTGTACTATTTCGTCATTTCCTTTTTGTTTGGGTGCAATCGATAAGTACAAAGAGCAAGAAAGGATGTACCTAATCAATAGGACTGTCCATGTCGTTTGATTGATTGAAGTTTTATATAAATCACTTAAAAAAAACAAAAGAAAAAAAAGCGCCCAAGTGCGAGTTGGACTCGCCCATTAAGGGTTCCGTAGCAGCAAGCAACATAATATAAGGTCTAAAGGTAAATTGCGGTTTACGATTTATGACGTCTTAAAAAAATATATATTCAACTTATATCCTAAAATGAAATTTGGAATGAGAAATGCTTAAAACAACATTCATAACCATGCATTTGCATGGTAATGTACATCATATATATTTTTTAGTTTTATCATTCTCTTATTTTAGAAGTTACAGGTGGGGGGGACACATTTTACCACTTTGGAAGTGTCTCTCACGCAATCTATTTAGTTTAGAAAAAAATTACATTAAAATTTTCAATATCATTTTTGAAGGTCTATCTATAGATACCCCACACGTATGGGTTTGATAAAAAAAAAATATTTGAGTTTCAATTAAACTACGGGGAACCCCCAAAATTTATTGTTTTTTTATTATTTTTGTGTAAGAATCATAATGCGGTTCACAGAATACATCTAATTACCAAGTTTCAATAGTATCGTTCTTATAGATTCGGAAAAAAGGCTCTGACATACGGACGGACAGACAGACAGACATGACGAATCCATAAGGGTTCCGTTTTTGCCATTTAGCTACGGAACCCTAAAAACACTGGCTGATAATATTTATCTGAAAAGGAATAAAATGCTTTGACAGCTTTATATCTCTGCATAATAGACAATTCAGTATTTGCAAATTTCTTGAACCAAGGGCAATTTATTATTGCCTTCCCCGCCGCCAATATTATTCAGCAAGTTTTTAAATTAGAAAATACAATGTCTGATTTAGTAGACAGTCCTAAACTTATAATAAATAGTGATTCATTAAACTTCCATTCCCATAATTTATAGTTAAGACGATACACGGAGTCCAGTGCTTTCGTTAATCGTTAAGCTTTAGTTTGCATTTTTGCTAAAAGTGGCCGTTTTCGCAAAAATGCAAACTAAAGCTTGACGTTCTCACTTTAAACTGTAAACAGTGGTTCATAAAATAGTTTGAAGTTTTATCTATAGGTTTTACTAGCTCAAAATTTTGAATGATATCTCCGTTTCCTTACAAATAAATAATTTTAAATGGGGGCAGGGGGCACTGGACCCCGAGTATAGTCTTAAAATCAGACAAAATAATTTCATTACCTATACGTCAATTCCCATAATTTATAGTTAAAAATGTAGCAAAAAAAAATATATTTAAACATTTGGAAGAAGATCTGAAATGAGCTTTTGTATATTTCTGTCTAATGGGATTCGGCTTCTCCCAGTTGCTGCCCGTGGGCTTTCTAGTTTTCACCTCTGGATTTTCATTGGGCTTGAAAATCTGTGCTAAGTTTCTTTATCTAACGCGATGTCTATGATAAATGTATTATGACGTTATTATTATATATTAACTATCGATTAAAAATATAGTAAAAAAAATGCATGCATACTCTCTATTACCTATATTTACACTGATGACTCCGTGAGCTGTAAACCTCGCGAGTATGTCGTTGCATAGCTTACCTAAATAAATTTGCTACGCCATTTAAAAAAAGTCCATTATCTGTTTCGACAAAAATATCCATATAATTATCGATCCTGCGCATAAAGCTTTCACGAGAGTCGGTTGAGAAATGCGACTTGTAGAGGCGAAACAGCCGGACATACGAAAGCATTCTTGCCCAAGACTCTTCGCTCGTTCGGTCAAATATTCACAAACTGCATCGTCAAAGTTGCCAATTTCGCTAACAAAAATTTATATGGGATTTGTATGTAAATCACAACCGTGACGTCATATTTTTTTTGAATCAAATAACGCTCTTAATATAAATTATTCTGCATTCATAAACCTCAATCAATGTCAATGGTCAATGACATGTGATACATGTTTTGTTTTCATAACACTACCAAATAATTTATTTTTGATACAGGCATATCTACCCAATTTGGTACACAGCCTCAAATCGGCCGCAGTCCAAAAAATATTTCCATAGGCTAGCAGTAATTTCACATTGTATAGCTATAGATTTCTTTAAGCGAGAAACGTAGCATGACAAAGGCCTTGCTGTTTCTCGCTCAATGGCAATTATTAGTTTATTTAAGTATATTAATTCTGTGACATTGAATTGGCCCAGTTATCTAATAAATTCCAATACGTAATGCAATGCAAAAATGCTAACCATATCAAAACGCTGTCAAGTGAGATTTATTAGGAAAATTCCTAATAGAACGGATGCATGCAGGTTTGCAAACGAGAATGTCTTTAAAAGTATTTTAATATGAGAGCCCAGGGTTGCAACGTTACTGATGTTACAAGAAAGCTTTGTTTTTCAAGGTTTTTTTAAAAAGTTGTAGATTAGGATGTATTTTTTGAAAAGTTTATTAATAAAGAACAGAGATGGTCATATCAGTAAAAGTTCCACCTATCTTTTAAGTATTAAAATGTTTATCACAATTTATTATAAGTACGTAAAAAAGATACTTTCAGTTTGATTAAGTGAGTAATGCCAAGTCTAAAATTAGCTTATTAAACAAACAATTTAAATAATAAAAGTAACAGAAATTGCAAAAAAAAAACAGCAATGGCAGTGCCCCCGCCAAGTCGATCAAAAGCAAATAAACAAACAAAGACACAGCTTTAGCATACTTTTCTCGAAGGAATTCAATGAACTTTTGATACTCCTGTAACTTCATTGTGGAAGAAGCTAGAAGTCTTAATTTTTTACCAACTTGTTTGCTTTCTCTTGGTCAGTTAAAAATTAAATTGCTAGACAATTCCACAGCAACGTGTACACTTTATCTGAGAAAAGTTAAAATGTTGAAATAGCATATCAGCATTGCTAAGTGATTTTATTTTTTTACTGACTTGGTTTTTCATATGGATTGTAATCTCAAAACTTTTTACGGTGATAAAGCCTGTGTTCCGATTTTGTGGACTAGAATTTCTTAACACCTAAATAGGTTTTCGTAATATAAGATTTGGCCTCACTGGTTCTTATTTGTTATTCCCGGTTGCATCCTCAGCTGTGCTGCTCCGGAGCCCGGAATGCGCTTTCCTGCTTTTTTTCACCAAATATATGTGCATGTCAATAGTCACCCAAGGATGCCAAAGGACTTGCAAAATGGAGAAGAAATAGCCTGAACACTTTAAATGGTTTGGCTATAGTTTTACAACCGGCCGCCTGCCTGACGTCAACCCTCTTTGGGAAAGTTTTTGGCCTCACTGATTACCTATACTTATTTAAAACGAAGCGAAGTATTTAAAGTTGGTACTAAGGGTAAAAAAAATAAAAATATCTATATAATGTTAAATTACAATACCGTCAATTTTAAAAATAAATTGAAATTATGGCATTACAAAATCCGGTCACCGCCTTTAAAACTTATTTTAGCGAAGAGGTCGTGTAAACACTACCCTTGGACGGAGGTAAATGTTCCATGAAATTACCTCAGCATTTTGCCAGCAATGAAATTCGTTTTCCTTTGGCCAATTTCAACCTTATCCGTTAAAGCAATCTCTAAACATAAATAGGTATTCTGTAGAAGTCCAGGAGACGTATATAACTTGAAACAATATTTATCGAGAAGCTTAAGGTCTATACCTAGGCTTATCTTTGTACGAGTATAAAGCTTTATTCAATGAGAGTAATAGGCATGATGACTGAAAAATTATTTTAGGCATATCGGTTAGATTATTAAAAAATATTATACACATATTTTTTCTTTTCTCTGAGAAACAATAAATGACGAAGATACAGTGCATTTTAATATCGCATCAACGTCACGCTTTCGTACGATTTTTACGCATCGGTGACGTCACAAGCCCCCCCACTCTGGAACTTAGATACTCTGTATCTTTGTGAATTTTCACTCTTTTGATAAACTAAAAAATATGGGTACATTATTTTTGTATAATCTAACTAACGGACTAATTAGAATAATACGTTTTTCTGACCCGGACTATAAAAAATAAATGTAAGTAAATTTAAAAAGATAGATACCTATATTTGTGGGTAAAAGTGGGTGGGTGGCAGCATGCATTCGTAGGTCTGTTATTACTCACCATGCTGAAAAAAGATTTGGCACAAAATTTTATAACCGACCGCTACCCGAAGTCAACCCTCCTTGAGAATGCAGTTGTTGCGTAAGATGTAAGTGCTTTGTTCTTTAGTCACCTTTTACGATATCCACAGTTAGAAATGGAGTGGTCCTGTTTTAGCCCGGTAATAATAAATATATATTTTTTTTAATATGATGTTCTCTTCAGGTAATATTTAGGTTCCCCAACGTATATAAGGCTTAAACTCGAAACTTTTTCAGTGAGAAAGGTGAGAAAATACCTGAATTTATATATTCAAATTTCGCAACCCTCATTAAACTTCTACCAGGCGTTTTCAAACGTTTATACATTTGAAATAAAAGCAATTATTATACAGTTATTTACCCACAAACTAAATTACTAATGCCAAACTCTATGAATCTCATCTAGAAGTACATAGACACTGTACATGATATTGATGAATGTTGTTTTTGCAGTAAGCGAATTTAAAGTTGCATGCACACCTGAGAGCGTTACCAATTTAATGTGATGTACAAATTATTACAAAAGAAATAAATAAGGACAAATTACACAGACTCAGCTAGCCCTACAGTAGGTGTTATGGGATACTTACTCAACGATACATATAACTATAAATACCCCAAAACTCTTAAGTGTTTATCTCTATTTGTTTTTATTAAAATATGTTGAATCCCCTTTTTACAACTTTCTCTGGCTGGGGATCAAACCTAGAAACTTTGAGTGGTCTGCCACCAACGATAGTCTGCTATCATTGTTACCAATATACGCCATGGAGGTCGTCAAATTATTACATTAAAATATCTAGAATTAAAATTGATTCAACATCCATATCTAATTACCTTACCTTTGCAATTTAGTTTATCGCAAATGTGTTGTTTCGACCTACTGTTTATAACAGTGGCGTTCTTTCGCACTAGCGTTCGTCGAAGAAGTATTATATCGCTGCATAGTTTATAGCACTGCCATCCCTTCGTACTTTTATTAATCGCACAAGCAATCTATCGGCCAACAGTTTATCGTAAGTACGATATTTCGGTTAATAATTCACGTTTGTGTTTCGAAGTTCAGTTACGCACTCATATTATACTATCATAATTATGTCTTTAATAATATTTTATCCTGTATTGGAGTGATACCAAAATGACTTACATAGAGATGTCTCGCATATATTTACTCGCGTTCAATAGTCTAAGCATACAACTGTGTGCACAAGCCCATATCGTATGCCGTAACTTATTGATGACCCGTTATTTATTAAGCGGAGCACTCACTCGAATGAGGAATGTGAGCTGATGTGTGGCGCTTAGAAATGTAAGCTCAAGAAACTATATAAAAGAAAGATTTTTTAGGTTTTACGTTTTTACGACGCACCCTTGTAATGGGAGATGACAGTGACAAGCTGTAAACAAAAAACCATTAAATCCTTTACATATTACGCCGCCTGCGGCAGCGGTATTTGCCGCTGTAGCGCCACGCACATTGAATTATACAATATGCATTTGTTCTGATTCTTGCACATGATGCCGCAGTGGCAAAAACTGCTGCCGCGGCTGGACTGCGTTAGGGCTTGAACACATCTTTCAGCACGGAATAGCACTTTCCTATGCTGCTATCTTATCCAGCACAGGCTATGCTGAAGCGTTCCGTCGCTCTCTCTCGCTCTAGCAAATGACTGTTCTGAGCGACAGAAAAGGATAGCAGCATAGGAAAGTGCTGTTACGTGCTGACAGATGTGTCCCAACCCTAAATACTCCACGCTACGTTCAGTTATTTCCGGCGTGGTTTAGTTGTCATTATCATAATGGGTCGGAACGTGACGCGGGGCTCATGCCTAAAGAAACAGTGTCAGGATTACTTCGCTCCTGATCGAGTCTCCAGACCCCGACCGGACATTTTTATTTTATTGACTGAGAGAGAGAAACGTCTCCTTTTCAGCTCCGGAAAAATTCTTCGTGTCCGGATGTCCAGATTTCCATCTCGTAAAATTATGTAATATATTTTTTTTAATTCAATTATAAAATTTGAAAATGGCGTAAGCATGGTACTCGTAGCTGAAAACTTTAAAATATAAAATTTTTGCTCGCGCTAAGTTTTAATTTATGTTAATTATACTAGTTAGGTCTACAGCAGCACCACTAAAGAAGTAAATAAATACAAAAGGACTCTGGTTACTCTTGTGTAACAGTTTGTAAATATCTATTCTTCTAGAAAATGTCTTCCAGGGAGAATTTAGTTTACTTCATTTCACCTTTCTGTAAAGTAAATACCTTGTTAAACAACAAATATGGGTATACAATTTAAATTATTTATTGGGGCTCAGATGAATTATTTTATTTAAGTAAAAAAAACATTTCAAGGTACCTAGTTTAAATTAGTCGCCCATCGACTACGACTCGAGATCCAAGAAATTGATGAAAGAAATAGACGTTTACCTGGAAATTCTTCAAACAGGCGATAGTTTATTTCTTCCTAGAAATTCCAATCAAGTAAATAAATCTTACAAAAAATAAATTACTTGGGGACTTTCAACGTTCCATTGTATAGTTCAACTAATAATGTAACTTCGTATTAAAATACTTTAAAAATATGTATTTTTTATTTAATTGTCAGTCTACTGGACTGTAGGTAGACCGCTCCCAATAAAGGGAAGATTTTCCCATACACCACGTCGTCGCGCTGGGCTGGTTGTTGGTCATCGTACTTCTCTTAGGGTTGGGCTACATCTAGCTGCACGGAACAGCACTTTCCTATGCTGCTATCCTTTTCTCAGAACCGTCATTTGCTAGAGCGAGAAAGAGAGCGGGCATGCCTCGAAATCGGCGATGAGATTGAAAAGGATAGCAGCATAAGAAAGTGCTGTTCCGTGCAGCGATGATGATGTAGCCCAATCCTTAGTCAACTTACGATACCCATGGAAGAGGAAATGGGGTAATGACAAGATGTATTCTGTAGTGTTACTCCTAAAGCGGTAAGCAAGATGTACGTTACTGCGTATCCGCGTTTCAGTGTCAAGCAACATTGAACGTTAATTAATTTCAAGTCAAAGTCTTATTTGGTTTGACATATAAAAAGGACGTCACTATCGTACGACTATCGTATTATTTTATAGAGTAATACCCCTGCTGCCTCCACGCGTCATAAAAAAATCATACAAACATGCATACTATCACGCCTGTTGTAGGGGTAGGCAGAGACTATGGACCTCAACTTGCTACGATCTTGACAGACTTCTTTCGCTTCTTCTACACTCATTAACCAGAAGCGGTTGCATGCCTTTCGGTTACGGGTACTTCTTACCTCTCCTTTTTTTAGAACGTCTGTAATTTGATCGCGGAATGTTCGCCGAGATCGACCCTGTTCCGCTCTTCCTTTCACACTTCTGTAGGTTTAGTGAGAACTGAGTTAACTCGAGAAATATCGGTTTTAATATTCTTACATATTCTGAACCAGAAAAAAATACTATTTTTCTGTCTTATTTTCAAAGCCTTAAAATGTCAAAGTTAGGATTCGTGTATTTTTTCAAGTTCCCACAAATTTTTTTGTGTTTTTCAACTACTGAACTAACTAAACTATATTTTTAATTTTGTTAGTGTAAATTGATATAAACAGAATCATAACACTTAAAAAGGACGGACAGAAAGGACGGGTATCAGATTTGTGTATAGTGATATAACTTTTTTTTAACATTATCAAAATAAAACCAGCATATTTCAAATGCTGTCATCGACATTAACATGTTTAATTTTGTGACTTTTCACTGTATTATTAGAGATCTCATTTGTCTATGAAAACAGTAAATGTATATCATTTAGCACTAAAGCAAAGCAGAATGTTTAAAATGTTATAATGTGACTTATATTAATTGCCACAAATAAAATGTTGTTTTTTTTGTGTCAAACGACATAACTCAAAGTTTTTCAATTTTTTATATTAAAAAAGAAGACATAACGTAATATTTGTTTCAGTAGTTTATTGAAATGGGTATTTTCTATCAATAATATAAACCAAAAATTATAAAACTTCCATAGAAAATGAGTGTGAATTTTTTGAAACTTTAAACTCGATTATCTCAAAACTATGATTTTTGACTTAACTCCGTTTTCACTGACCATACAGACTTGCCTTATAAATATTTTTTTAAGCGGTCTTAGGACAGCCGCTTGGCTTCTTTAAATAAATAAAACGACTTGTAAATTGGTACAAATACGCTAATTGAAAAACAGCGCTACCCTACAGCTGTATAATTTCGACTGATGCGTAAAGCTGATTCGGTTTGGTGGTCCGAATTTTATGGACCCAAGTATACGTATGGGAGAGTAAACAAGATCAGACTCGACGGATTTATAATGGCTTATGAGAAGAAGCTAGGAAGCACCATTCCTCGAAGAATATTTTTGTATTGTGTTTTGGCTGCGATTGGCTTATCTCAGCATTTTCTTGACATTTTAGGAATCAATTATATTAAGATGGCGATAACTGTTCTGCTTAGTAATGTTTCCTTTTTTCAAAGTTATCATAAAAAAATCAAATTATTATAATATAAAAATGAATCGCTGAATGTGTTGCTAAGCGCAAATCTCGAGAGCAGCTGAACCGATTTCGCTAATTCCTTTTTTAGAATATTCCTTGAAGTACGCGGATGGTTCTTACGGAGAGAAAAAAATAAAAAAAATGTCTGAAAAACCGTGCGAAGCCGGGGCGGGCCGCTAGTAATATATAGATTGTGGTTTTAGGGTGCTGTCAAAATGTCTTAGCTAAACTGCTAGAACTAATGAATAATGAATATTGGTAATAACATTTTCAAAAAGAGTATCGAATCGTTGCAAACTTAAATACTCTTATTACCAAATGTTTTGGCATTATAGACTCATGAGGTAATGTGAGAAACAAAGAAATCTCCACGTTTTCACATTCACGATTACTTCTTTGACTGATGTAGATTTTGCGCCAATTTCCATTGTTTTTATCATTTACGAGTACGAAATAAGAGTAAGATGTCTTTACGCAGCGTTTCTGTCCCCATTCCAAATCAGAATATAATGATGAGTCGTATTAAGCCCTCGAACTGTAGAGAAATCCAATGTACAGAAAAATATTACTGTGTTCACCCTTGTACGGTTAAGGCTGTATTACATATAAGTAAGATACAATCGTGTTGCAAATACAAATCTTGATATAATAGCTACGTGTACAAATCTGTGTATCTATGGTAATAAAATAATTTTTTTTAGCCTATTTATTCACATTGTTAGGCAGTATCTTTCCTTTTTTAGGGTTCCGTAGTCCACAAGGAATCCTTATAGTTTCGTCATGTCCGTCGGTCTGTCTGTCCGTCCGGGCTCGTACTCCGCCGCTACTGCACCGATTGTCACGAAAATTGGTGGAGAGATAGATATTGAAGTTCCAAAAGTTGGTTTCTAAAATTATGAAAAAATGTTTTTTTTCAGCCCCCCTCCCATACAACGAAACATGAATTAAAAAAATTTAATTGCACTAACCCCAACGTGTGGGATATCGTTGAAAAGGTATTTTAAAATGCAACAAAAACTGCTTTAAACTATGTAGATCTAACCCCCCAGTCTTGAGATAATCTAATACAAAGTTAAAAATTGAGGTGTCTCCCCACCGTAACTTTTAAAATATTACTAAAATAATTCTGAAAAAAATGTGGTATATACCTCAAAGTATGTACTTTCAATTAAAACTATAGCGGTCTCGGTATCATAGATATTTTTTAATACGTCATAAATCGTAAACCGCAATTTACATTTCGAACTTTTATATTATGTAACTTACTGCTACGGACCCCTTCATGGGCGAGTCCGACTCGCACTTGGCCGCTTTTTTTTTTCTATACATTCCGGCCCCTTGATATCACCCTCCACTTCTTCTCAAAATGAGTCAAATCATCCGCCCATCTTTTTCTTGGTCATCTGCTTCTAGTTTTCTTCGGCCATTTGGAATCCAATTTGTAGTAATGCGTGTCCATCTTTCGGGATGCATGCGACAGGCTTTACTGCCCAATCCTACTTCAGTTTAGTTGCTTTTACTCCTACATCAGTTGTTTCAAATAAATATGGTTTCATTAGTTTTGGATGTCTTTGGTATTGTTATTAGGTACCTATCGCTTCAGGAATAATACTGACCAATCTCTGACTTGCCCAATATCGCGTTAGCTGGCGGGCAACTGTGAAAATGTCCGTAATCTCATTTGCACCATCGGCCAGGACCATTTATGATATAATGATATATATATATATATATATATATATAAATAGGGACAAATCACACTAATAAAGCTAGCCCGAACGTAAGTTTTTTTTTAAAACTTGTGTTATGGGATACTAACTAAACGACACTATATTTTATGATAGATAAACACCCAAGACCCAGGACCACTTGAAAAAGGCCATTTTCCAACTTGCCCTGGCTGGGGATTGAACCCAGAACCTCCGGATTTATGGTGCAAATGTGGTCTTGAAACACAGATACGACCCAAACTTATAAGCAAAAGATTAAGAATACACTATCACGTCTTTGTTCCCAATAGGGCAGTCAGAGCATTTTGAGACTTGCGGCTCTAAGCAAACAAAGCTCAGGTGACGCAAGTACCGAAGGCTACCGTGCGTGATGATGGGCGAGAAGGTGGAAAGAGAAACCAAAATAGTGATGACTCTATTAAAATTATTGACTAACAATACACCACAAAACTTTAATTGTATTTATTTTTTCTTACTTAACAGACATAAAACGTATTATGGTTCGATCCTCAGTCAGTGAAAATTCAAATTGTCCTGGTTCTTGGGTGTTTTGTTCATGTATTTATTATAAAATAATATGGTATCGTTGAGTTAGTATGCCATAACAAGTTTAAACTGACTGCCTCCGCGGTCCAGTGGTCAGCGTTTGCCTTGTGATCCGGAGGTCATGGGTTCAAATCCCACTGGGAAGCATACTAAGTGAAAAGTTGTTTCCAGTCTGTTTAGGATATTGCAGACTTGAATCACCTGATTATCCGAAAAGAAAGATGATTCCGTGCTTCGGAAGGCACGTAAAGCCGTTGGTCCCGAACGCCATCTAGCGTTCGTACCTATCCTAGGATTGGTTCTGGTCTACCCTTTGGGTTGCGGAGGTCAGACGGCAGTCGCTCTGTGTAAAAACCAGTAACCTCGTCAAATCGCCTAGGTTAGGTAGCGGACTCCGGGCTCTGAATCGTAACCGCTGACGATGCAACCGGGAATACGCTCGGATGATGATGAACAAGTTTAAACTGACTTTAGGACAGCTCAATCAGTGTGATCTGTTCTTATTTATTTTCAGAAACGATATTGTCATAACACTAGAAAATTATTGTATCGTGCGTCAATATCGCGCACATGTGTAAAACTCCTTCATGTGTGTATCGATTAACATATTCTTTGATCGGTAAATTTCGTTTGAGGTCTGTGTACTGAGAACGATTGATTTCGTTACGTGACATCAAAGAAAATCTGATAACACGGGGTATAATAAGTGTAACCCAGCCTAGTAACGTTATTGCAAACCAGATTGCCCACCAGATTTATTGAATGAAAAGCCACCAAACTCCACTAATTTGAAACGCCCTTTCAATAAAAATGTAGATAACTCAAATTTTAATAATGATATTAGTAAAGATCTTACCTTAGAAAATATGAGCCCCGCGGTCCAATTTTCGAAATGTGGTAAAGCATCGGGTGTAGACAATATCTCCACAGTACAGCTAAAACATCTACGTCCTGTTGCTGTCTCTTGTCTCCTTTAATTGTTTAAAAATATTTTATTTCTGGCTCAAACTCTTCACCACTGGAAAAACTCTTGCACGACCCAAAAAGTGTTCGGCCAATCAGCTTATTGTGCTATGTCATACTTTAGAGCTATTAGAAAGGTTGCTTCTATACCGCCTTACCTCATCTATGGAGTCCGAACTCACACCGGGTTCAGGCCCGGAAAATCTTGCACTAGCGACTTTAAAACTAACTCAAGCCATTGAAGACGGTTTCGAGAATGACCTAATATTCCGAGTAGTTTTTGTTGACTTAACAGCTGCTTATGACACAGCTAATATAAAAAAAATACTTTGGGAGGTTCGAGCTGTCACAGGGGACGTACAATTTATAAAGGTCCTCAGTGAACTCCTCCATAATTGGAGATACCCATATATCATATAACTAAAGTAGATGGCGTTCACAGCGTAGATTACCACAAGGTAGTGTCCTGGCTCCTATGCTATTTATACTGGGCTATCTGCAGCCGACCCCGGCAGAAAAGATGTATCCACTCGCAGGGATTGCTCTACCTTCGTTCGTTCGTAGTTCGTAGAGCCGCAGCCAGTGCTGCTGGGCGTGGTGCCAAAGAGTGCGACTTTAGACATCTTTTATTTGATTGTAGTCTGGCGCACCGTAGACTAAACATCCGCAAATTCTTTCTAAATACTGTCAAACCTCTGGAAGAAACCACTAAAGAGACTAGTCTTAAACTTTGGAAGAGAAGTCACACTTTAACCAACTTTGTCACCCGCGAAAGGAATTACCACCATAATCTTTCCTGGTCCAACTGGAAGTCTCCTAATAGACTACGAACCCAGGTCAGCTGCTATAAAGACAATTTGACCAGGTAGAAAAATCCACCGCTCGCAGAATATCTGTCACTGTGGCTTCTCTCCACAAGCGATGGCGTATTTACTTTCGTACCCTATGTGCCCAAATACCTGCACTTTGGGGGACCTAGTCGTAGCCAACGAAAGAGCTCTTGAGGTTGCCCTTTAACGCTAAGAGAAGAAGATAAGGGTCACGTTACACTCAGATTATTAGATATAACAAATTATTGAACCACCAATACTCACCAAACACACGTATGTTCATTTAATTGCTCTTTGATCCTAATTACTATTTGTGCTTCCGTGATCAGTTTGTTTACGCAAATAGACTGGAATATTTGTTTGTATAACAAGGTATACTGTAGTTATATTTATTTGAAAACTGGAGGCCATTGATCACCTAATTCTCTCTGCCGTCGCACAATTTTCTCTGCTTATCCCTATGGTTGACTGGGAGAAAATGCTCTTAGCATTAAGTCCGCCATTTCGTTAAAAGTATATTTTTACTTTGGAAAATAAAGTTCGATAAATAAATAATTCTGGCCCATCATGCCCTCTAAAAATAGTTTATGCAAAATTTACCTATCATTGTTTAAACTCGTACTGCAACAAATAGCAATAGCAAAACCTCTTCAAAAGTTGGTACGTTTCATTCATCCTTTTATTATTATTATAGCAAAAAATTCACACCTAATTAGTTGTTAATTTATAATAAAGCACATTCTACGTATACTGAAGCAAACAGTCCGTAAAACGGCAATTCTCCTAACTATTTCCCGAGGTGGAATGCGTTGAGGGAAGAAATATGACGCAATTTTGGTAATGCTTAGTTGTCGGGCCACAAGGGAATGAAAAATTCAAGGGGCCGACATACATTACCGTAGCACATTGCTAAGAGCATTTGTTCCCTTCCCGAGTTTGAAGCGTTGAATATTTTTTGCTAAAGTAACTAATGGTATTCACTTGTCTGGTTCGTTGTGTCGCGTGACGGATTTGGGAGTCAGCAGATTTATAAACCAACTACAAAGATTTTGCGATTTGATATAAATTGTTTTCGTGTTTTAGTTGGATCATTTATTTAAATTTTTATGTTATTTGGGTTTTTTTAACTACTACTAACTTTTTAGTTACCTACTTCTTCTTTTGCTCTTGTCGGTGGAGTTATTTTAAGTGGAGATGCCTACAAGAATCATAAATTGTTAGCAAAACAAAAATCCTTCCTACAAGACTAGATTTACGAGGTGTGTTCAGAAAATACAGGATTTTTTTAATTTTGAGGGTTTAGAGAGTATGATTGTTATTTTTTTAAATATATAAGTAGGACTTCATGCCTTTGAAGTATGATAAAATGTTTAGCTGTATTCATTGTTCACTTCTGTGTCAGGCACAGTCTGTGGCAGCCGCTACGGTTAGATGTACATTATATATGTATATACTTATACAGTCCAACCGGGCGAGTTGTTAGATTTTCTGTTCGTTTATTCTTAAATTACAGAAATCATTCTCTAAGGAACTTCTATAAACTAAAGCTTTCCCTCGTATTATTTTCTGACTACTATTGGTGGTAGTGTAACTGGGGCAAAACTATTTGCAACAAAATTGTATTTGCAAGTACATTTAACACATACCTAATGACACTTTCTTACAAAGTAACAAACACCTAATTGCTTATTAAGTAAGACATAAATAACTGGTAGTAACCACGTGCGGCCCTACACTAAATCTTCTGGAGAAGGCTAGGGGCGTATTATTTACGGCAAAAATCACATTGAGGGTAGATGCTGGACTAATACACTTAGCACTTGGCAAGAGGGTGGCTTCAGAAGTAAAAGACAATAAAATATTTATTGCTCGCTATTGAAATCTTGAAGAATTATGATTAATTTAATAGTTTCCTAAATTATTAAACCGGTTGATTTTTGTAAAAGTCTAGGCAAGTACTAGGTATACCCAAAAATTAAATATAACTGCTAAAGCAATCTTTGAATTGAATACGTCCCAAAATAAATCTGTAAAATATAAAAAGTCAATCAGAAATTACAAAAAAACGCTTTTATTTTCCCTTCTGTATTTATTAGTACTTTAAGATGGTTTTGGTTAGTAACGTACGACAATACGGATGTGGATAAAAATTATTTCTGGCTTAATCTAAGGTACATGGTTTTTCCAAATGTCATTTCTCGAGAGAGGCTTATTTCCAGCAGTGGGAAGCTGCGGATGATGATGAGAAAGGTTTTCCTAAATACATATAAGTAGATAGAGTTTAACCTTAGTTTATCTTTTATATAAACGTTTTACAAACATATATGTTTAAAGTAAACAGAGAATGTGAGTTAAACAACACCAGGATTATTTATTTTTCTTTCAGAAACTCGATACAAAAACTCAAGAAACAACTTAATCCGAGTAAAAGTAAAATAAAGCGTCTATAAGCCTGCGTCTATCACGTCATGTAATCGCTATAAATCGGTGTTATCTTCATAAATATCCGTTGACCCGCAGCGGGGCATCTTAAATTGATTCTACGTGATACGGAATACGAGAAGCCGTATCGATTCTTAAAACCACATTGTAAGTGTGTATGTAGAAGGATCGTATGATCCTTCTAAATACATACACTTATACACTGTATACACACTATATAACGTCTAACAAAATATACTGAAACTATTATAAGGGTGAATTCAGTCCATGATACTGAACAACTTTTCCCAAGGAACATTTATCGAAAAATTAAAAATATTTTTTTTATATTTCGATTTAATGTTCCTTGGAGAAAGTAGTTCAATATCATGGACTGAATTCACCCTTCAAATAGTTTCAGTATACTTTAAAAGATATTGGTTTTTAAACTATCGCTCTTTGAACACATGATTTATCTAATATATAAAATTCTCGTGTCACAGTTTTCGTTGCCATACTCCTCCGAAACGGCTTGACCGATTTTGATGAAATTTTTTGTGCTTATCCGGTATCTATGAGAATCGGCCAACATCTATTTTTCATCCCCCTAAATGTTAGGGGTAGTCTTTATATAGAAAAACAACGTTTGCCGGGTCAGCTAGTATTTATATATAACGGACTTAGCACGAACCTTTTTTATTGTTTTGTCTAACAACAACACCGCTGCTCTTCAGTCAGTCTGCGACCACGAAAGATGTAGCTCTTCTTCGAAACGTTAGACTAAACAATAAATAAACGGGCAAGTGCGAGTCGGACTCGTACATGAAGGGTTCCGTACCTCCGTACAATGTTTTAAAACGCTAAAAATACACGTTTTTTTGTATGACGACCCCTTTAATTTTTTACTTTTTTATTTTTAGTATTTGTTGTTATAGCGGCCATAGTAATACATAATCTGTAAAAAATTCAAGTATCTGGTTACTGCCATTATAAAGATCTAGTTAAAAACGCTGAAAAAACACGTTTTTTGTATGGCGACCCACTTTAATTTTTAACCTTTTTTTTATTTTCAGTATTATTTGTTTTAGTGACCACAGTAATACAAAGTCGGTGAAAATTTCAAGTTTTTAGCTATAACAGACAAACGGACAGACGGACAGACGGACAGACGGACAGACGGACAGACGGACAGACGGACAGACGGACAGACGGACAGACGGACAGACGGACAGACGGACAGACGGACAGACGGACAGACGGACAGACGGACAGACGGACAGACGGACAGACGGACAGACGGACAGACGGACAGACGGACAGACGGACAGACGGACGGACTCAGTAATAGGGTCCCGTTTGCACCCTTTGGGTACGGAACCCTAAAAAGGTTCGTGCTAAGTCCCGTTATATATAAATATAAATCATACTTTGTTAGATCCTGTATACGTCAAGTATTATTTTGTCTCCGTATGAGAGAGAATCGTTAGAGTTACGAGTAGTATCCCATAATACAAGATTAAAACTTACTTTGGGGCTAGCTCAATCAGTGTAATTTGTCCTCATCTATTCATCTAGCCGGTTCAGTGTTTCGCGAAGTAAATTAGAGAGAAAAGGTCTTGTGCATAACACTTTTCTTACATCATACACAACATACCTTATAACTGGGAAAATATCCTCTCAATCTATCGCAGGTTGACTGAAAGAGATTCGTACATGGGATAAGTCCGCCTTTACATTATTTGCTCTTTTGTATTATGTTTTCTTTTATACTGAAATGTTTTTGGTTTAATAAAGTTATTACAAATAAGTAATAACTACTTTTCTAGTTACATTTGGCAAGATTATTTTAGGGTTCTGTACCCAAAGTGTGCCAACGGGACCCTATCTATTGTTATATTAATGAGACGCCGTCTGTCAAGGCTTTATCTATTGAACCGTAATAACTAGACACTTGAATTTTTTACCGATTATGTATTACTTTTTTTTATGTTATAAAAAAAAAGTAACACATGCGGCAAACGAACAACTTTTACTGTGGCCATTGTAACAAGAAATAATATAAATAAGATATAGTAAAAAGTAAAGGGGGTCGTCATACAAGAAACGTGCTTTTCAGCGTTTTAAAACATTGTACGGAGGTACAAAATCCTTCATTTACGGGTCCAACTCGCACATGACCGGTTTGGATTTATTTGCATGACTTGATGCGTTTCTCTTTCTAATTTGCTATTCGCTCGTATTTAATTAAACCAAGACCATAAAATAGGTTAGAAGACTTAAAATTATTTAAGTCTTCTAACCTATTTTATGGTCTTGGTTTAATTAAATACGAGCGAATAGGTATTAACCTACTTACCTATGTACTTATATAATATATTTTTTAAATATTTGTAAGTATGTAAGTTTAAGTCATTACTAAAATTAATGCCGGGAAACAATACGATCATACCTTTTTACCAAACGTAGCCTCTAAAGAAATAAAAGTGAAGAACTTTTCCTTCACTTTACTTTAATTTCTTTCCACATTTGTGCAACCCAAACAAAACGGCGCGCATCAATGCAAATATAAAGATACTAGCGGCCCGCCCCGGCTTCGCACGGGTATGTATAATACATATAAACCTTTCTCATGAATCACTTTATCTATTAAAAAAAACCGCATCAAAATCCGTTGCGTAGTTTTAAAGATCTAAGCATACATAGGGACAGACAGTGGGAAGCGACTTTGTTTTATACTATGTAGTGATAGTGATAGTGATGCAACATGAAATCAGATGTTGTCATGAGTCATAATGACTTTCCTTATAATTCACATGTTGTCATTAAATAATAGCTAAAACACTGAAAACAACTCAGCCCAGTCAATTTTAACTATTTTTTCGCTCTGATTCTAATAAGAGTTTGAAAATACGCGTCGAAAGTGCCTTACCTTCGTCCGAACCTTTATGTGATGGAGGTAGTGTGACGAGAATCGGAAATAGGATCGGAATGTTGTGGTTATTTCGATTGAACCCAAAAAGGGGTACACACTCCTGAAATTTCAAACCGCTCCACGGCTTTCCCGTTTAACATGTAGGTATTCCCGAAGGTTTATTTCGGAAAAACCTTTGGTATTTGATAGTAAATAGGTAGGTTCTTTTAACTTTTCTTTCATGGAGTCTATTCTTTTGAAATGCATAGGTGTAAGATTTACCTGTATAAGATTTGTTTACCCTTTAACCGCGAACGTCGGATTAATCCGACAAACATTTTCGTGCCCATTTCGCGAGCGTCGGATTTATCCGACCAAAAACTTTGGATATTCACAATTCTACAATATAATATTAAAGTATAATATCAATCGTTTGCAAAACCTATTTTAGTACACATATTGTATTGTATGTTTTGTCGCGTGCTTACTATGTAAAATATTAATAAAAAAGAGATAAAGATACAACATATTTTAACATAAATTGGGTTAGCAAACGTTTGATATTTTTCATGAATAAGAGGAACTGGATTAACAATTTTATTTTTGATTTTTAAATATTTTGTTACATTGCATAGATACCTAATCTCGTGGATGTCGTAGAAGGCGACTTAGGAAATACAAGCAAAACAAAGCTTATAAACATCAATGAGACCTCTTGAACCCGTCTGGCCAGCGTGGAGAGTGTAGGCCAAATCCTCTACTGCTCTGGCTAATATTGGCTCTAAATTAAAATTGATAAGGTAACATATTGTACTTTTTTAGGGTCCCGTACCCGAAGTGTAGAAAATCGGGCATTTTATTACAACTTTAATTTAGCTTGCCCTGTTTGTTGCTTATTTATTTATTTGGGTCAAATCTCGCAAGGTATATACAACGTGGAAGGGACATACCCGTAATAAATCGAACCACGGGCTATACTAGATTATTAAAGTATGATGAAATTAATTTAACAGTAGAAAACAAAAAAAAAAACGATATTCCCATACAAATCGCCTGGGCGGCTGCACACTTTTGTATGGAAATGCTGAATTTTTATTTCATTTTTGCTGTTATTTTAATTTCATCCTAATCCTAATCCTAACTAATATTATAAATGCGAAAGTGAGTTTGTATATTTTTGTGTTTGGTTGTTACCTCTTCACGCTTTATCTACTGAACTAATCTTCTTGAAAATTTGCATACACATAGTTAGGAGTACATTGAATTCCCGGAAAAATTTAATGTTCCCGTGGGATACGCGAGCGAAGCCGCGGGCGAAAGCTAGTTATACTATAATGATCTAGTATAGACGGCGCGTGGTTCGATTTATTACGGGTATGTCCCTTCCACGTTGTATAAGCCACTCCCCGGTTTCCGATTGAGAAGAAATTTTGTGTGCTAATGAATGTAAATCATAACTAGAAGATCTGATGATGGAGCCGGAAGGTCGCTATAGGAACCTTGTAATAAAACGACGCAACGCCATCGAGTTTGGGATGTCCACATTTGTCTTGATAAGTACTTAGGCTTCACAATAAAAACTATGTTTTTTTAAACTTACTTATAGTATGTATGAAAAAATAATATATAACTAATTTAAAAAAAAATACCTTTAAAATAAGTTACAAAATTCACAGATTAGTATTTCGTAAAGGACCTACCTAGTTTGTTTGCTTATATCAAGTCAAAATCTGAAACTATAACACACTATAATAAGTTCGTAGTGTTTAATTGTTTCTAAAAATAATTACAGAGACGAGAAACTAACAATATAAATTACAACGTCGTGAAACCGCTGTAATGCCGTGTAAGTTTTGGTTTGTTGAGTATCAAGACTTGAAAGGCATTCCTCAGGGCCGTGTAGTTCAAGTTTTTCTGCCTTTGCAGAGGTTACATTCTCAAAATACCGTCTTCTCTCGTTTTCAAGGTTCAATGCTTTATATGATTTTCTAGCTTTTGCCTGCGGCTTCGCTCGCGTATCCCAAATCTCCACGGGAACATTACTTTTTTCGGGATGAAAGTACCCTATATCCCTTTCAGTACTTCTTACTATGTGTATGCGAATTTTCAAGACTATTGGTTCAGTAAATAAAGCGTGAAGAGGTAAAAAACAAACAAACCAACAAACAAACAAATATACAAACTCACTTTCGCATTTATAATATTAGTTAGGAAGTTAGGATAGGATTAGGATATATGCTAACGTGACTTTGAACCTTTTTAATAAATGTTCGTTCTCAAAAATATACCTATTTATAAGGGTTGCTACACACTTATTAGGGCCGGCATTGTCGGTTCGGCACTATTTGTCGAACAACGAAGCCGAACCGATTATATCGCCTTTTTCCCCGAGCATTAATCTACATAATATATTCAATTTTACCGCCCGGCTGTGCCGATTAATGCCGGCCCAAATACCTAAATGTGTAGTAACCCTGACATATATTTAGAGCTGTTGACATTCATTATCTTAGTTCATTAATCATGGTGTACGTTTAAAAATCAAACAGTACGGTATATACCATAAAATAAAAAGACGTGATAGAAGAACAAGAAAGCCGTGTATTTTTGTTTAATTAATTGGCAATTTTTTTTTTCGAACTGCTTAGACATACGTATCTATGTATACCTACTAATATAAAACATATATGAAAGTAGTGTCTCGAGAATATAATGTCATTTCTGGTAAAAAAAAGTGATACCTACTATCACATGTCAATCTCCGTAGATTCTGAATTTATCGTGTACCGACAGACAGATATACGCGCTAGAGAATAAGTATGGGTGATGCATACAAATAGCATCATTCCTAGACATTTTATAGCTACAATTTTCCACAAAATTAAGTTAAATCCAAACTAGTTAAATGTTTTAATAAAATATTACTCTGTGATCGGAGTTCGAGTCCAATTAATAAGAAAACTATTAAGATGATTACGTGACTGTCTATAATATAATGTGTAATGCGAAACTTCTGCAGTTTGGTGCTTCAAATGCACCTTTAGCGTTTAACAGCGAACTGCGAAAACAGCCAAATAACCCCATTGATATCCCGGCCAACTAAGGTAATTTATTATGCATAGCCCAATTCTCGAAAAGCGAGTTGGTGGAATTGTACCACTGAGAGCGCACCTAAATAAATACCTATAAAGGTGCGGGCATATTAGGGCGGCCTGCGACAAATTGCAACTCGAGGGAAAAATAATATAAAATTTTCTTTATAAGTATTAGGTAGGCGTAAATTTTTTGGATTTGTTTCCAATAATATAATACGGGTCGGCTTATAAAGGGTACCAGGGTAGTTTGCCAAACGTCTGGCTATTAAAATGATTAACTTGAATGAAGGTGGATGATTAAGTAAGTAACAATAAACTGGAAGAAAGTAAAACAATGTGTAAATTAACAAAAGGTTAGTGAACATTATGGTACAGGATAGAAAGCGATGGAGAAAGTTGACATAAGAAAAGGCGAAGAAGACCCGAACCTTTGAATTGTGCGCTTAAGATTAATTTATTTTGACATTCAAGATAGCCACGTTATCGGTTCACATCTTGCATGTCACTTAGCCACAATATTAATCATAATCATTTTAGCGTATTCCCGGACCCATCCTCGCATCTATAGCTTCAGAGCCCGGAGTCAGCTACCCTAACCTAGGTGATTTTATGAGGTTACTGGTTTTTACACAGAGCGCCTGCCGTCTGACCTCCGCAACCCAAAGGGTAGACCAGAACCAATCCTAGGATAGGCTTAAACCAATGCTAGATGGCGTTCGGGTACCACAGCTTCACGTGCCTTCCAAAGCACGGAATCATCTTTCTTTTCGAATAATCAGGTGATTCAAGCCTGCAATATCCTAAACAGACTAGAAACAAATTTTCACAAAGTATGATTCCCAGTGGAATTTGAACCCAAGACCTTCGGATCACAAGGCAAACGCCTTGACCACAATACCACGAAGGCAAATAGCCAGACAATATAAATAACAATTGATATACGTCTAGCTCTACGTAATGTGTTGCAACACAGCTAGCTAAGTGAAATACGCACTTTCGAGCGCGATGAGAATGATATAATTTTTTGAAATTACCTCTAAAATAATTTTCAGCACCTGCTATAGCTTGACTAGACAAAAAGGCCACAGGCCTGTCCGCCAATTTAAATTTTATGTAATAAAGTTAAAAAAATAAAATACGACACGGCCCGGCCCGTTGCGAATCGTCCGAATGTGCCCATTCCATAAATTGTATAGAACGTTGTTGACACAGCAACGGTTGGATATTATTGATGGGCATAATTTATCGTGCTGGTCGCCCCGTGTTCTAAGGGAATAGGAATAGAATCACGACGAAGTACCTCCCTTAAATTTATGGTCCCTACTTGGAACCTCTGACGACTGCAAATTTTTCAGCAGTCTCGAAAAAAAGCCGACACGAACTTCCCTTACTTTGACTAACTACGATGTATTAATACTAATTTAGAATAGGTACACAATTCAGGTGAAATATTGCGGAAAATAAAACAACAACTGTTTATTTGCGAGAAGAAAACAACACGTGTCTTATTTCATACCTTTTTTGAGGAAAGATAACACAAAAGCATCTCGTTTCGCCTAATTTTATTGTATGTACTCGTAAAGTGTAATTTATTGTTATCTGCCTACAAAGATAGGTTACCTTCTTGTATACTGTTAGCCTCTCGATCCGTCTGATCGGGTCAAAGCGTAAATTTATAAGAGTCACGTGTTAAAAAGTACTTTGTTAATTATTATGACATCATAAATATAAATCGAGGGTAAGCCTGATAAATATACGAGATGAGTGTTTAAGACGCTTAAGGATAAGAATATAAGGTAAAAAAAGTACTAAAGGGCCTCAAACTGTTTGATATTTTCGTAAAGCTTGCACGCAATATGCTTTAAATACTTACTTAACTACATTATTTAAATATCTATTCCTATTCTAAGTTACGAGTTTAAGCTAAGTTGATTAAATGCAAATCAGATGACTAAAGCGAGTTTTGAAAGACAGATTAAAGTCTAAATTTTGGCATCAAACACAGTTTATTCATTATCCAAGGAAGGCTAAGATGAAGGAGAACTTAGTTTTAAATATAATTATAAGAAATCCCTATAGATGGCAGTCGCAAGGTAGTACATATTGGGCAAGCGAGCGCGTAGGGCGAGCGAAGCGTTAGTGCGCGTCCACAGACACGCGGCGCGGTGTGCGACGCGGGCCGCTTGGCGGACCGCCGTATTTCCATAGTTTGTTTTGAGCGACCTCCGCGACTACAAACTATGGAAATTTTACTGCACCGCGTGTCCGTGCACGCGCACTTAACGTTTCAGCTTTGGTAAAAATGCTTTCGTATGTATGTTCGGCTGTCCGATTGTTCTAAATCACATTTCTAAATTCATCATTATCATTATCATGTATTTTTTAGACTGCAAGAGAACGACCTTCTCTGTACTACCAGAGCCATATATTAATCAGAGCAGTCAGAGGATTTGGCCTACACTCTCTACGCTAGCAAGATGGGTTGGAGAGGTGTAATTGAAGTACATAAGCTTTGTTTAGCTTGTGTTTTCTAAGTCGCCTTCTACGACATCCACGGGAAGACTTGGATTGGTCCTATCCTACTCTGCCGGGACCACACATTTCTCAATTGATTCTCGCGAAATTTGGTTAGCAGTTTCGATAACTTTCGAATATTGTGGAGCTATGGGGTTGAAAAATATAATAAAGATCATATTTCAGCCATTAAAAAAAAAAAACAAAATGTCCTAAAACTTTTTGTTACCCTTATTAAGACTTTTTTCATCTGATGGCGAGTACAGTATACAGCTCACAGAGTGACTAGTTTACACGGATGCAGCTTTTACAATGCCAAATGTGACATCAAAGGCTGCAGTGGGGTAAACATATCCCATATCTCTGGGGTAAACTTAGATGAGTGCGCCATCTCTTTAGTTTTTTTTTGTCTTTTAGTATATGCCGTTTTGTTTGTGTATTTTCTTTCAATAAATAATTTCTGAACCGAAAAATAAACGCATGAAAATATCAGCGACAACGATTTTATGAAAGATATTTCAGGAATTTGTGTTCTACCCGTGTATTGTCCCCGCTGTGTCACACGTCCATCAGTTTAAAATGAAACGCAGGGTTTTTCACAAATAGACCACTCTTTGATTTTAAAAATAGAGAAGAAAGCTTTTTCGCGTATTTGTGGAAATGGGTTGACGTTTCGGATACCTTTGTCTCGTAAGTGTACATTCAAAAAGTTGGGACAGACTAGTGTGCCTACTAAATATTTATATTTCCATTGGGAAAGCTAGTGTGATTTTCTTTAACAAAAAATTAACAGATTTAAATGCATAGGAAATAGATATAAAATCTAAAAAAGTTTTTATAAAACAAAAATATCTTATAGAATATTTATTTTAATATCACGGACTTAGGCTAGGTTCGAAAAAAAAATCATTCCAATGATTATTTTATGTATATGCAACCCTACTTCACTTTCAGATACGTGTTTATACAGTTAATAACTTATTCTTATTTTCACCCCTCAGAAAAAATGGATTTAATTAATATATCAGTAAAAAAAAATCTATAAGGATCCACTGTCAAAAACACAGGAAATGGGGAGTTTCCTTCTTTCAAAGACGTTTTAGTAACAAGCGATCCATTCTGTGTAGGCAATGTAACCTTAGTGTAATACTTCTGTAATACGAGTATAAACCCACATTTGTTATTGCATTACATATTTTCAACCCGCACCAAAATAGTCACGTGTCTGAGATTAGCTTGTAAAGCCAACCAAACCTACCGGGAAAAATTCACAATAAGTATTATTAGATTTATCAAATGTAGGTTTGATAATTTAAATCACAAGGGAAATAAATGAAAACCGTAATCCTAGCAGTCCTTTGGACCACAAATTACTTTCAAAACAAATAATACGATTTAATCTTGTTGATTTAAAATTTGAAATCACTCCCAGAAACCAAGTTGGCGAACTAAAATTAATAATGATTTTCATTGTTACTCCCCCAATGGTATTAATCTGAATGCGAAACAATCAGAGCCTCTTACAAACCCAGGCGGTAGCGGAGTGTACATACCTGAGGAATTTTTTCATACTTCTTTGGAAGAAATATTTACACTTCTTTTTGTAAGTTAAGTAGAAATAAATTTTCAAAATACTTGTGGGCTGAAAATAGAAAAGTTAGAATAGAAATTTACAGTACAAGTATATATTTATATAAAATGCACTTTAAATCCAAATATTTCACAAACAGATCCCTAAATCGAAAAATGGTGCTGACAAACATACAATATTTTTAAAAGACCTATTCAACAACACCGACGCACTATGGGTTTGCCAAGAAAAAAACCCACTTGACATGTATGGAAGTTACCTCAAAAATATAGTTTTCCATGATTTTATTTTACTTTGTCGTGCCGGGTTGACACATTATAGCTCAGTGGTTAGATCATGGTCATAATTAGACCAAGGTTGCGAGTTCAAGTTCTGCTCGCGTAGTATTTTTTCAACATTTCTTATTTCATTATTTGTTTTTTTTTTTTATATTATTAACAGATTATTAATTTATTGTTCCGCTACCGCTTCCGCAGTCCGGTATTAAACCCACGCGGGGTTTGAGACTTTAGAAATATCTCGGAAGACAGACGTTTCTATTGGCCTCGAAATAAATTGGAAACTCACTTAATTTTGTGTTGTTTGTTATTCGCACAATAATTTCTTTCAAGGCCCTTTGTTTAAATCCGAAAACTTCAGATCCGCGAGTTAAATTCAAAAGATTTTTCAGATACGTACATTTAAATCAAATATATGTTTTGAGGTTTTTGTCATCTACTTGATAAAGTTTTCATTAAAGAACAACAATAAACAATTTTTTTTTAGTTTAATGAGACTAAAAATAAATAATCTAACTAAAATTACAGACGAAAATCAAAGTGCATTTTCTTGTTTGTGCTATTGCCATATTAGTTCAGTAAAGGTAACTAATATTTTGTAATACTAGCTATTGTAATTATGCAACCAAGCCTTTATGTAAAACTAAAATTAATTTTAAATTTACGACTATTATTTAGCCTAGAAATTTTCATTTAAATATATACCTAGGTACTCATTAAAGTTAGGTTTTATTAATTAAGAAATCAATTAAATACCATTTGACTTATTAACAAAAACTAAACTAAAACTAACTTAAATAAACCTAAATACAACTTAAATGTTAAAAATAAATTACATAAAAATATATAAATATTTTCCCCTCCTAGGTCTGATGGAAGAGATTTTTTATGAAATAAGCATAACCTATGTACCTTTATGTACTCTATTTTCTTTCTTTGTTTGTCTTTTGTGTACCTACATGTATTTTGTAAAAAAAAAAAAAAAACTAATAAAAAAAAAAATCCCGCAAACCCTTTTCCTGTGGAAGAGTGCCCTAGAGACTGGCAGCATTGCCACGTTGAATGGCAATGTTTATCCTTTGTGCGATTTAATTACTTAGATTTAAAGTTCCTCTAACATTTGATTCAACACAAATCTACCAAGGAATAGAAACACGGCTACTTGAGTTGATTTGCGGCGTACATTAGGAGCAACTGTAAACTTTGTTACTATTGACTTGCGAGAATAGAACACAAATAGAGCGTTATATTGAACAGTTAGACTTCTTGGAATTAACATAGCAAATGTTTTACCAAGAAGTAGTTTAAAAATATATTTTATAAAATTTAAGAATTTAACATTAATGTAATAGGTATAATACAAGGTGTCACATAGCAAATGTTGAACCAAGAAGTAGTTTAAAAATATATTTTATAAAATTTAAGAATTTAACATTAATGTAATAGGTATAATACAAGGTGTCACCGTGCCATAAAGTTAAGACGATACACGGAGTCCAGTGGTGCCCCCATTTAAAATAAATTACTTTTTAAGAAAACGGATATATCATTTAAAATTTTAAGCTAGTAAAACCTAGATAACCCTTCAAACTATTTTATGAACCACTGCAGTTTAAAGTGAGAAAGTGCATTTTTGCTAAAAACGGCCACTTTTGGCAAAAATGCAAACTAAAGCTTAACGTTCTCACTTTAAACTGTAAGCAGTGGTTCATAAAATAGTTTGAAGGGTTATCAAGGTTTTACTAGCTTAAAATTTTAAATGATATCTCCGTTTCCTTAAAAAATATTTATTTCAAATGGGGGCAGCACTGGACTCCGTGTATCGTCTTAAAGTATTTTTTTTTATTTTATCACTTATTGAAAGTCATTATTTTTAGTGCAATAGCTAAACTACTCGTACTAGCGTTTCGGCGAAGATTACGCCGAAAGAAAAATTCCCTCCCTGCGTTGATGTTTCCCCATTCATATAATTTAGGGATTTTCAAGGCAAGAGTGAACATGCATTTTTTTTGAGTCTGCGTGATATACACCTTAGACCTCATCTTAGCTTCCCATCAGGCTAGATAGAGGTCAAACGCACTCAAATTTCTAATAAAAAAAAAGAAACCCAGTTCAGTATAGGTCTCTACCCAGCCTCATGAGCTTTATTGTATCACAGATTTACACTACTTATTATTATATTTTTACATAATATTTTACCTTATACATTTAAAAAAAATGATACTATTCTATATGTCGGAGGAAGTCATGATTACGGACTATCAATTGATTGGAACGTAGGCGCCATCTAGCGGTGATTACGTCACAATACAAGGGCGGTGCCTTGTAACGGACAACGGCGCTCGGATCGGTTCACGGGGTGTGCGCACGATTCATTACTGATCAAGCAGCGGTCGAGTGCACATCTCCAAGGAACTATCCCTCGCGTTCCTATCGTGAATTAGTTTATTGCTTTGCTGTTTAGCTTGATTTAAAATTACTGTTAAGTGGAAATAAAATTAACTTTTGTTCTGTGAAGTGAAGTTTACCTGTACGCGTCATCCAGAATGTCAGATCCTGATCATGCTCAGCTGCCTGATCCGTCATCAGAAGTGGGATTGGACACTTCTTCAGCCCGGGACAACCTTAACTGGCGGTTACTATTTGAACTCCAGAACGAAAATATGAAGGCGCTGATCGAGAGCCTAAAGAAACCATACACTGGTACTGCCAAACCTGTGTGCCTGCTGGAGTTCAACACAGAAAAGGTCGAAACGGACGCGCGTGCTTGGTGCACTACGGTCGATATGTGCTTTGGAGACCAGCCGCCTGAGGGAGGTCCACTGATCGTCGCCTTGAGCAAGGCCTTAAAGGGAACAGCTTCAGCATGGTTGTCCCAAGTTTCATACCAAGGTATGTCATGGCCCGATTTCAAGTTATTGTTTACCGCCCGGTTTGAATGCACGGAAACTGCGGCAGCTACCCTTATTTACTTGAATAACGACAAGCCGAAAGAGGGCGAAACTTTTGCCGCGTACGCCAGCCGTCTCATGACGCTATTAACGGGCAAGTGGAAAAATGCCACGGTGGAAGAAATTGCAGTGTCAACGGTTTTTGCTCATGTGGCCAAGTTCGATACCCGGCTTCAACATCATGCTTACACAACTGAAATCACCACGCGTCAACGCCTAATCCAAGAACTACAGGCGTTTTCATTTTTGAAAAGAAAGGCGGATACTTCCCAAGATTCGAAAAATAATATGCCCGTCGGTAAACGAGGAAAATTCGCCACTAATACCGTCCTGAAGTGCTTCTTTTGTGGCAAGATGGGCCATAAGCAATCAGAATGCCGAATGAAGAACGCTGACGCGAAAAACAAGACTCAGATGCCCCAGCAGTATGCCACTGCTAAGAAAAATGCCCCGCAGCAAGCAACATCCTCGAAGATTGTCTGCTTTAAGTGTGGCGTAGCGGGCCACATCGCCAGTCGGTGCCCAGGCAGTGGAGACTCCAGTGGCAACGGCGCCAGCAGCCGCGGCGCCGGGCAGACCGAGCGGCGTGTCGACGTGTGCATCGTGGATCCACAGACAGGCACTCTTCGTAACCAAGGTACATACTTTGTTTTTCACTTTGATTCGGGTGCTGAATGCTCGCTTATAAAAGAAAGCATTGCATCAAGGTTTAATGGCAAACGTATCACTAAAACTGTGTCCCTGACGGGAATTGGTCAATCTAGTGTATTCAGCACCCAGCAAATACTATGTTATGTTGAAATTTGTGATTTTAATTTAGAACTTCTATTACATGTGTTGCCCGATGTGTATATGCGTAGTGATATTATGCTAGGTCGCGATATATTGAGTCAAGGCTTTGTCGTTAACCTTTCTGCTAATCATTTTGCTATTTCCAAACCAAGTAACTTGTCTGTTTTTAATTGTGACGTTTCAACCTTAAGTTCTAATACCGATTTTAGCAATATTGACACGGATATACCCTCTTCTAGAAAATCAGACCTTTTGTTTATTTTACGCGAATATTCCAATTATTTCACTACGGGGTTGCCAAAAACACGTGTAACGACTGGTGAACTTGAAATTCGGTTGATTGATCCGAATAAGACTGTGCAAAGGCGTCCGTATAGGCTAAGCCCAGATGAGCGTGCGATTATGCGTAGTAGGATTAATGAGCTACTTAGTGCAAATATTATTAGGCCAAGTTGTTCCCCGTTCGCGAGTCCTGCACTCCTAGTTAAAAAACAAGATAATTCCGATCGCATGTGTATTGATTACCGGGAATTGAATAGGAATACAGTACCCGATCGGTACCCCTTGCCGCTCATATCTGACCAAATCGCCCGGTTATATGGCGCTAATTATTTTACAAAACTTGATTGCGCCAGCGGTTTCCATTTGATACCAATTAAATCGCAAGAATCGATCGAACGTACCTCTTTTATTACTGTTGACGGGCAGTACGAATGGTTGTCCATGCCATTCGGCCTTCGTAACGCCATGTCAGTCTTTCAAAGGGCAATTATTAAGGCGCTAGGTGATCTCGCTTATTCTTTTGTGGTGGTATACGCTGATGATATTTTAATTATATCAGAAACCGTGGAACAAGGATTAGAGCGTTTACGTATGACGTTAGAAAAACTTACATCGGCAGGATTCTCTTTGAACTTGAAAAAGTGTTCTTTTATGAAGACTAAGCTAGAATTCCTCGGGTTTGAAGTTCAAGCGGGTGAAATCAAACCAAACCGCCGTAAGATAGAGGCACTCACGGCTCTGCCACCCCCTAAAACCGTTGCTCAATTACGCCAGTTCATTGGCCTTGCCACTTACTTTCGCCAATTTGTACCTAAGTTTTCGCGTATAATGTTACCTCTCTATAGATTAACATCTGAAAAAGTTCCATTTGAATGGAAAACCCATCACGAAGAGATCCGACAAGAGGTGATCTCCTACCTGACCAAAGAACCGATCCTCATGATATTTGATCCTCAGTATTCAATAGAGTTGCATACTGACGCGAGTTCCGAGGGTTATGGTGCTATTTTGTTCCAATTAGTTGATGGCAAACGGCGTGTAGTAGCGTACTTTAGTAAACGTACTTCCGCGGCTGAGTCTCGCTATCATTCCTACGAATTAGAGACGCTCGCAGTCGTAAACGCCATAAAACATTTTCGTCATTACTTACACGGTAGGAAATTCAAGGTAGTGACAGACTGCAACTATCTGAAGTGCTCTAGTAAGAAAATAGACTTAACACCACGTGTGCATCGTTGGTGGGCCTTTTTACAGTCTTTTGATTTCGAAATCATATATCAAGCTGGCCGAGATATGGCGCACGTAGATTTTCTGTCACGTAATTTGCCTAAAAACATTTTAGAGGCAAAAACAGAGCAGAAGCGCGTTGATTTAACCGAGTTGTCGTCTAATTGGCTGTTAGCAGAACAGCAGCGTGACGATGAAATCAAAAGTATTGTGGAAAAGCTCAATAACGACGAATTAGATAGAGACGTCGCGAAAACGTATGAGATTCGCTCTGGAGTACTGCACCGCAAGGTACAAAGGAACGGTCGTACTAAATGCTTACCTTTCGTACCTCGAGCTCTCAAGTGGTCAGTTGTTAGTAATATCCACGAATCGATAGTTCATTTAGGGTGGGAGAAAACGCTTGAAAAGCTCTACGATTACTATTGGTTTGATGGTATGTCGCGATATGTGAAAAAATTCGTTAATAACTGTGTTACTTGTAAAGTTGCCAAGTCTCATTCCGGAAAAATTCAAGCTGAGCTCCATCCTATCCCCAAAGTTAAAACCCCTTGGCATACTGTCCACATCGATGCTACAGGCAAGTTGAGTGGCAAAAGTGATTCAAAAGAATATGTCTTCGTTTTAATTGACGCATTTACGAAATTCGTGTTTCTCTCCCACACTGTAAATATAGATGCAAAAAATAGCATTAGAGCCGTAAAAGAGTGTGTTGCCTTATTTGGATCCCCTGTTAGGATTATCGCCGACCAGGGACGGTGTTTTGCGTGCAAAGAATTTAAAGAGTTTTGTGAAAGTTCTAATATTAGCCTCCATTTGATAGCAACAAGATCCTCTCGCGCAAACGGCCAAGTAGAGCGAGTTATGAGTGTGCTTAAGTCAATGCTTACAACAGTAGAGACCTCTAAAGACAAATCGTGGCAGGATGCTTTAGGAGAAATCCAGTTAGCAATCAACTGCACGGTGAACCGAACCACAAAGGCTTCCCCTTTAGAGCTCATGATAGGGAAGGTAGCTAGACCGCTCTCGTTGATGGCTCACGAGGAAGATGAACACAAAGTAGACCTTCCAACTGTCAGGGATGACGCTGCCCGTAACATAGAAAAATGCGCTCTATATGAAAAAGATAGGTTTGATAAGACGAAGGCTCGACTCAATAAATTTTCCATAGGTGATTTTGTTTTATTGGCTAATGAGGAAAGGAACCAAACTAAATTAGACCCAAAGTTTAAGGGTCCTTTCCAAGTAACCGAAGTTTTAGATGGAGATCGGTATACTCTCCGGGCATTAAACTCGAAGCGAACATACAAGTATGCTCACGATAGGCTCAGGCGAATGCCAGAGACTGAAGAGATCATTGAAGAGACTGATACCGTTGAGACTATAGATGAAAGCTCATTGCCAGAGGTAGAATGATGTTTTGACCGTACTAGAGTTGAATCGTAGCCGTAGCTCGAGAGAAATCGGTGTCTGCCTTGCGTAGTCCGTGAGTAGGCGGTAGGCGGTCAGCTCTAGCGGAGGTCGGGTTTCTGGAGGAAACCGTAGGGTCAGGTGGACCCGGCGATCACAGGGTGGTGATGCGCGTACTGGTGTGTGGCAGTGATGCCTATGTATTGAGGTTCTGTTTCTTGGTGATTTTGAGTTACTATGTTCAGTTTGTTAATGATATAGTTCAATGATCTCTCTCACGTCTCGATTACCATTACTTTCTTTGTAAATCGTAAATATGAAGTAATTTTTGTATTTTCGTTATTTAATCATGTAAAGGAAAGCTATGTGTAGAGATAGACAATCACAACAATTTTAATAAAGTTTAGTTACAACAGATTCTCAGTTTCTTTACTCGGTAACAGTGTTAGAAAGCTAGTAGTCTCGTAAAAAAAAAAAAAAAAGGAATGTATAGACAAAAGATACTGTGTGAGAACTTTGTTTCAGATTAACACACGAGGACGCGTGTCACGCAGGATGGCCGTGTCGGAGGAAGTCATGATTACGGACTATCAATTGATTGGAACGTAGGCGCCATCTAGCGGTGATTACGTCACAATACAAGGGCGGTGCCTTGTAACGGACAACGGCGCTCGGATCGGTTCACGGGGTGTGCGCACGATTCATTACTGATCAAGCAGCGGTCGAGTGCACATCTCCAAGGAACTATCCCTCGCGTTCCTATCGTGAATTAGTTTATTGCTTTGCTGTTTAGCTTGATTTAAAATTACTGTTAAGTGGAAATAAAATTAACTTTTGTTCTGTGAAGTGAAGTTTACCTGTACGCGTCATCCAGAATGTCAGATCCTGATCATGCTCAGCTGCCTGATCCGTCATATACTTATAATACAAACTAGTTCCAAGAATTTTTATTCGATCAATAGTCATTTACCTACTATTGCAACGCAACTGCCTCGTAAAGACGTAGAGGGATATAAATGGTAGTCTAGTAGTAGATTATTACCAGTGACAACATCGTCTGAAAGCGCTACGAACACGTAGGATATGATAGGCGTAGAAAGCTACGTATGCGTAGCAAGATGTTTAGGGCGTCCGCTAAGTAAAGCGGGAGCACGCGAGTCACGCAACGTGTTCAGTCTATCTCTGTCACAAATTCTAAGTACGACCGAGACATGGCATCACGCGACGGATTCTGCTATCTCTTTTGCACGTTGAGTTTGTCTTGCAGAACGTAGGCGTGGCACAGTATGCGTAATTTCATGTAGTCAGAGAATGCTACACATGTAGCACTTATACCATTTAGTGCGGCACGATATACTTCGTACAATATAACTTATTTTAAAGAAGGACACAAATGTGCTGTAAATTTTATAACATTCAATCAAGAAGATTTTAATGTTCCCTTAACACTTGCTTCCGTGCAAATCTATCGTAGGAACGCGGATACTTGATTTGCGGCGTGCATTGGTTACTACTACTGTAAACTTTGTTACTAGTATTGGCTTGCGAGAATCGAAAACCAATAGTACGTTATACTGAACAGTTGGTTCTGTTACTAACTGATATTCCTTACATATTATAACATAAAAGTAAAACAGTTTTTTTTTACTGTTAATAAAAGTACAAACTTAGCTATTTAGTTTATTTATGTATTTTTGTTACATACTTACCTTTGTCCAACACTGGGACACAATAGGCTAATTAAAAATATACTTAATATCTTTTTGTGTCAACGGTTTCATACATTTTTCTGCCCTAGTGCAATACCACTTGGAATCAAGCATTCAAGAAGCGGTTTGGTTTTCAAGTATATCGATTATACAAATATTAATTTACGTGACAACATAGCTTTGTAGAACGGCATAGAAATTGAGCGTCGCGTCTGTCTAATAACAGTTACGTAGAAACGGAAGGAGCCTCAAAGCAACTCCCCTTATGTCATTGTGTGCGACTGGAAGTTACGAAACAACTTTGTAACTAGCGACCGACTGTGGAAAATGGAAGGAAATTGTGACGTTACGCTAATGCTGATGGTTTAGTGCCTATGTTTATGATATGATTTTTGAAATCCTTTGAATTCATTAGAAATAAGTGCATTTAGTTCTTTTTCGTTTAGTGATTCCACTCATTGTTTTGGGTTGGTTGTTAATGATATGAAGAAAATAGAAATTATATTATGTGTTGTTAGACATCTTTCATAATGCTGTGTACGACTTTACGTAGGTATCAAAGTCAGAGAACGGTATGTTTACTATTGTCGACTTTGTCGACGACGTACAGATCAGGGAAAACCGTCATTTGCTAAAGCGAGAGAGAGGGCAACGGAATGCGACACCATCGCCGATTCCCCGGCGTTCCGTCGCTCTCTCTCGCTCTAGCAAATGACGGTTATAAGCGACAGAAAAGTATAGTAAAATACTGTTGCGTGCTGACAGATATATCCCAACCCTCATGCATGCAATGATTCTTTGTTTGTTAAAGGTCAAAGTTAACGTTAAAGGTTGTTGATGTTAAAGGTCGACACTGGCTTTTCAAGCTGCCTTACATAGATAGAAATAAAAGTGAATATTGAATATGGTAAGTATCTACAGTAAACGTGCGCTGTCAGCCGATGCCACTTTACAATCAATTAAGCATAACAGTGTTGTATTAACCAAAACACTTAAAAGCAGTAAATGGCCCTTGGAGTATGTCACTGTTTTTCAAGTTTGCTGTTATTTACACTTAACCGTAACTAACATTCAAAATTATAGGAGTCAATACTAACTGCTCCAGATTCCCGCATTGCCGTTACTCTCAACGTAACACACGTAATCTGAAGAGAAGTGCCAAGTATTCAAATTACAAAAGTCAATAATAGCAGCTCCAATATTCCCGCATCTTAGTCACTCTTAACGTAACACTCGTATTCAGAAGGGAAGGACTAAGTATATAGTATGATCTGCAAAAAATAAAGACGTATTTTTTTTTGTAGTCATATCTAACAAAATTGTCCATACGTTTGGATTTCTCCACACCTTTAAAAGGTAAGCTTCAATACTATAAATTACAAAAGTCAATATTAGCAGCTCCAAATTTCCCGCATCGCAGTCACTTTGAACGAATCACACGTATTCAGAGGATAAATACTAAGTATATAGTATTGTCCTTTCTGCCTGCAAATGATAAGGATGTCACTTTGTTTGTAGTCATAATATCTAACAAGATTATCCAACAGTAATACTTCTCGAAACCTTTAAAAGGTAAGCTCCAATACTAAAAATTACAAAAGTCAATATTAGCAGCTCCAATATTCCCGCATCTTAGTCACTCTCAACGTATCACACGTATTCAGAAGAGAAGTGCTAAGTACTTCACGAAGTTCCGCCCCCGGGAGCCTGTCCTAGTTGATAATCATAACGAATGTCTTTAAAGGAATTACTCAATTAGCAAACGCGCACTTTGTCAGCCCTTTGTTGGGAACTCTTGTAATTCTAACAGGATATCAAGTTTTATGTCTTGTTTGTTTACAATTACTTAAGTACATACGTTTCATATTTTTGTTACATTTTAAGAAAAATATTGAATAAATAGTTCAATTTTGAAGTAAATTCGAATTAAATTGGCTTAGAAGAAAACGATGTAAAATATATTTAAAAATCACCTGGAGTCGTCTAATTGGTTTGGAAAATATGCTACTTACGTTCTGACATAATAAATATGGATGTCAATCCGCCTATGTCTTGCCAATAGGTTAATCGTAAACACGGTCGTGTATCTATGTTCCAGCTTTTGATGATGTATGGCAAAGATTGAACAATCGATAAGTTAATGAAATGCTAATACTTGTACTCGTATCAACATGTTTACAAAGCTGAATTTTAAAAATATGAGAATACATTAAGTTTTCACTGCCTTGTGTTCGGAGACGTAAAAAAATCCTTCTTGTATCCGATAACGAATTGGACACAGTTGCTTTCAGCGGGAACATCATTATTTTGGGGTACCAAAAGTTTTTACGCTCTATCACGCTAAAAATGGCCTTTGGGACTTACGATTCTAGACTCTGTATACAGTTGGGGATAAAGACGTGATATGGTATTACACGTATTTTTTACCTACCATTTAGGTATTACCACAGAAGACAGTAAGAGTACATACAAAACGGAATCTCTTAAGGTCCCGTGCAATATGCGTCCTCGCACCTCTCCGCGTATTTCCGAATGCTTCTTCGACTCAACACTTGTATAGCGGTGAGCTAAAGAAGATTTCAAACAGATAAATTGTGTGGCACGAATTGGACACAGTTGCTTTCAGCGGGAACATCATTATTTTGGGGTACCAAAAGTTTTTACGCTCTATCACGCTAAAAATGGCCTTTGGGACTTACGATTCTAGACTCTGTATACAGTTGGGGATAAAGACGTGATATGGTATTACACGTATTTTTTACCTACCATTTAGGTATTACCACAGAAGACAGTAAGAGTACATACAAAACGGAATCTCTTAAGGTCCCGTGCAATATGCGCCCTCGCACCTCTCCGCGTATTTCCGAATGCTTCTTCGACTCAACACTTGTATAGCGGTGAGCTAAAGAAGATTTCAAACAGATAAATTGTGTGGCATGTTTCCGAATGCTTCTTAGACTCAACACTTGCACAGCGTTGGGCTAAAGAAGCTTTCGGGCAGACAAATTGTGTATACGGGCTACGTATTCTTCTATAGTACAACATATATACGCACCGCGTTGTGACAAAGAAGGTAATGCATCCTCTTGGCATGTAATTGCGTTCCAAATGATTCTATTAACGAAGGTTACACGCACCGCCCCCGCACTCCCTTACCCTGCTTGCTATTTTTATTTTTATTTTCGTGGAACCGCGTAAGTTGTAGCCTAGACTTTCTGTATTTTGACTTGCTAACTTTTCCCCAATAAAAATCTCTACGCACGCCACTGAAAATATATATCCTTGACGATCAGCAATAATGTGAACCACCTTCCTGGTATCCCCCTGGAGTTCACTCAAAGAAGCTTCATAGAAGCTTTTGGGAACCAGTAATTTGCCAACAGAACGCATTTCCTTCTTTGCCTCAACATGGTGTGTGTTGTACTATAGAAGGATACGTAGACAAGTTAGTGGCGTAACAGAACGCATACCCTTCTTTTCCACAACGCGGTGCGTATGTTGTACTATAGAAGGATACGCAGCCCGTATGTAAAAATTGCCTGCCCGAAAGCTTCTTTAGCCCAACGCTATACAAGTCTTGACTCGATGAAACACATAGAAACACGCCACACAATTTGTCTGCCCGAAAGCTTCTTTAGCCCAACGCTATATAAGTGTTGAGACAAGGAAGCATTCAGAAACACGCCACCTCTTCCCCGTTCTCGCCTTGTCGAGGGGCGAGAGCACAAACCCATTGACGTGTGCATGGCAGCACACGGCTTTACAAGAACGGGGGAGAGGTGCGGGGACGGGGAACGGGGACGCATATTGCGCGTACCTTAGGAGATTCCTTTCTGTATGTACTCTTACTGTCTTCTGTGGTATTACAACAAGTCACGACGTAAATTCATATGACACGAAATTAAGTTTATCATCAGTGTCATTACCGTCATTTGGTCATACAACTAGCTATTTGTGTAATTAGCAACACTTTAACAAATACAGTTTATAACGAGCCCCATTAATGAAAGGCTCGAAAGCAATCACGAGTAAATGTACTGGTGTATTTCATATCAGACCATCATTAATGTGGAAATCAATGTTCATGTCCAATATTTAAGCAATTTAATTTTAACGAAATTAATAGTAATATAATAACGTCGGCCCATTTAGAGGGCCCATTTAGTGGGCGGCAAACCACCACCTGCCACAGAAATAGGCAGTATCATGATTATTGCAGAATTTGCAGGTGCCGAAATGTCTATTGTATTAAGGCCCATTTACACGGTGCAAGTTTCTTGCCTGTTGCATACAATTAAATTGAAGCAATAGAAAACTTGCATGGTCTAAACAGAACGTCAGCCATACAAATCATTTATTGCTTCAATAAAATTGTATGCAACAGACAAGAAACTTGCACTGTGTAAATGGGCCTAACCTCAGATTAATCCATCAAATTTTCACCCATAACCTAGAAAACTTTCCTTTACAATAGGCAATAGATCCTTCTGCCGAAACCTGCTCAAGGGTATATCTTCCATTGGTATAATCAGGAATGGGTTTTGGCGGAAGTACCAGAATATATCAACTTGTTCAAAGGGCCTCTTCGTGTTCGATTTGATCTGTATCCTCACGCAAGCGTCTAAAAGACCGGTGGGAAAAGACCCTTGATCCTTAAGGACAAGCAAAATAATATTATTTTATGTTTTTTGAAATTGACTTTTATAAAATAAACTAAAACAATTGCTTTCTCTCTATTAAAGGTATTATATGAAAGGAAAATGTGTTTATATTTTTTTTATCTTCTGCCTCTTTTCCTTTTTTGGTTACTATTTTTGTACTTATAATCAGTAACAAAAATATAACATTTTACTAAAATGTGCTCCGATTAAGTATATCTTTATAGAATAATGTAACATAATTTTATTATGTTACTTAAGTTCCTATATGTTATGTAAATTTTCCTAAACAATGAAAATATAAATAAATAAATATTATAAATAAAATCTTTGTTGTTTTTTTACAAAAACCGATAACAATATCGAGTGAAGCAAAATTAACCGAGAATTATACCTAATTACTCGTAAGTAGTAACAATATAATGTAAAATTTTGTATATTGCTAGATTAAACAAATTAAAAAACTACTTAACCAATTTTTGAAATTGATAAAGAGCTCTACTTCAACATTGAGAAGCAATTGCTGCTTTTATATATTTATGTAAATATGGATGCTTATATAAAACAAAATATTTTGACAACAATTATTTATTAACAACTTTGCTGTCCGTGTAAAAAATAAAAATCAATAGTAAAACAATTGGTTTCAGTGCTATAATGACTCACGGGACAGTATCACTTTGCCGAAAAATATTGTCAAACTTGAGAAACCGAATCGAACGGATGCGTATTCAGATTTTACCGTCTTGTATTGAAGACGTCAACAAATCCTTTTGGGATCCAATAACGAATTGGATACAGTTGCATTACAGCGGGAACATCACTAGTGAGTAGTGTTGGGTAAATTTATAACGACATTTCAAAATAAAAAAAACAAAAAGTACCTACATATATAGCTCCCATATTGGTCTGGGAGAAAAGAAAAATAATGTACCAGCTGCTTCTCTTCCCGCGAATGGGCGAGAATCTAAATCATGTTAATAGACGATGTGGCTAGCAACCTATTACTAGAGATATTTTAATTCCGTTTTTCAATCTTAAGGCCCACCATCACGCTAAAAGTGGCCTTTGTGTCTTACATTCCCAGGGCTCTGTCTACTCCATTAGGGATAAAGATGTGATCATGTATCTGTGATGTAATGAAGTATATAAAAAAATATCTAATAAAAGCTATTCAAAAGGAATCATGTTTTAATTGCGTAAGTAATATGTGATGAGGAAATTCGTCAGGGTGATTCGAAGTCAAGGTAGCAAAATTGGAAGTGCACTCACAGTACAGATATGAGGGGCGTGAGTTCGAATCTTACTCGTAACGAAATTTTTCATTACATATTTTTAATTTAGATAAAAGGAATCATTGCATTTTAGTGACTAGATGTCAGAATTTGGAATAAGATTCGTTCAAGCGTGTCTGGTGCACTGAGACTGCATCGATCATGAAACACTACTTCAATCAAACGCTGCGTTGGTTAAATGTTCGATTTCTGAAATTCCATCTAAATCCAATTTGGAGGTACCTACTCGTATGTAACATTCTGTAGTAAATTGAGTTTATATAAACGATTATTTTCGAAGAAAATCATACTTTCTTACCTATGTGAGTGAATACTAAATACGTATGACATACATAATTAATATTTACTATTTTGATTACCTATTTATTTGATAGCTAACTACCCATCACTATTTTGATTCCTTTTTCCCACCTTCTCGCCCACTATCACGCTAAAGTGGCCTTTGGATCTTGCGGCCCCGGGCTCTGTCTGCATAGAGCCGCAAGACCCAACATGCTCTTTGTCTGCCCCATTAGGGATAAAGACGTGATAGTATATGTGTGCGTGTGTGTATAACATATTATGTATATTAGTACGATAATAGCTCAGCAGTTGGCGTGTGTTGATTTCACTATTGGACTTGCAGCGTTATTTTTATCATTTGACGTCTAGTATAATTTTGAAAATACTGTTTTGCATTTTGTACAACTTTAATAGAGTTTATAATATCCGAAATGCGTTATAGTTCTTATAACCCCGCAGTTAAGAATCTTCATACCACGTCTACAATAAATGCTATAATCCCAATACGTAGGATTTATAGCTCTATAGTATATTTTCACTATGTAAGTATAGAGTTTATAATTTGTACGTTTGGTAGTCTCTTTTTCGACTGTCTGACGAATACCGTCGGTAGTTTGCGGATGTAGGAGTAACAATTCTGACATCCAATCTAGCTTGACGCGCACGTAGCTTGGTCGTATAATAAATGTGACGCAGTCACATACCAGCTGCTTCTTTTCCTGAGCCAATTGTAAATGACGATCGAAGGAATGAGGGAAAGGGTGATGCGGCTAGAAAGCCGCGTAACATAATTCGGATTAAAATTAAATCGGGAAAAATTTCATTGAAATTGTGATATGTCCACCATCACGCTAAAAGTAGTATTTGAGTTTTACGAAGTCAGGTTTAGTCTATCCTGTTAGGAATAAAGACATAATTATAGTGTTCCATTATAGCTCCACTAAGCATGCGACGTAATGTGGCTTGCAAGGTGGAGAAAACCAAACAAATACGCCAAAAAATTCCTTTTGTAATCCCACGTTTAAAAAGACGGAAAACTTTTCTCAAGCAGCCAAGCATCCCACAGTGAAGCCCCAAATACTAGATTGAATTGGTGGAAAAATAACTACTACCACATGCTGAAAAACTCCCACACGGTGATGATCATCCCTAGGCAGTCTGAAAGTCCTTAAACGGGCTTCAGGGTGGTGTTGGGATATCTCACGACAACCGAGTCAAGTAGAGTTTCACAAACAACAACCGTTATGACTGTAGAACTGTTCAAACCATGACACTTCTCCTGTCATACCCTAACTGCCCAACCTCTTGTACATTGGATGACTTGAACTCGGCTAAAGACAGGATTCTGATTCGCTAAGAATAAGTGTACCTGCAGTCGATAACAGAAAGAAGGAGCATCACTAGCCAGTCGTAGGAGTGGCAATGCAACCACGCGGCGTGTGTACCGTCGCCAAGTCGCACGACAAGTGGCGCCGCATTGCAATCTCGGACGTGTGCCAACTTTATTTGTAACGTGTTTCTCGATAACAACACTAGCGATAGGGCTGCCGATGGCAGGAAATGTTGAATGACAGTTTTCTATGGGAAAATACTAGTAAACATTGTAGCATGGAGAGATATGGCGTACGAAATGTTTTGTGGAAATTGATATTTAATCAAAATTTTCATATTTGTTTAAAGTAAATGCAAAAAATGCTCCATATTCAGTTTTATAAAAACAACAGTCAATGAGATTTATACAACTACCTATTTGTTTAAATAAAATCCTTATACTATTTTTTTATTATATCAATCTTAAAAAAAATAAGCAGATAAAACAACTAGAAATTCTAGTAAAAGAAGAATATTTAATTTTATTTGTACTGCATGTGTTTGGCGTAAAGAAACACACTTATTTATTTTCGAAATCGAAATAACGCAAACATTGAGTGGAGAGACAACAATCTCTTATTTGTAAAGACGATTGTAAGGTAAACTAAAGAAACTAGAAAATAAATAACGAACAACCCTAGTGGTGAGATTTTTCAAAGTTACACGTATCAACTATCGCAGATATCTGTTTGGAAATATGGTGAATCTGGATCCAAGTATTTGCATACAGATTGCACGATGGAAAATGTTACCCTATTTCAATTGTAAATGCAATATTAATTTTACGATCATAGATATATTGTATATACGACGTTTTCATATTGATTACCTATATATCTATATGTTCACCTTTTTTATACTCTATTTTGGTACCAACCACTTCTACCCCAAACGCATATTAAGTAAACATTCCTCTCAATTACTGGCCGGTTGCCTGGAAGAGATCCCTATACGGGATAAGTCCGCCGTTGTATGTTTACTTTTTATTTTTGTATATATATCTGATTCTTTTTTGTGTAAAATAAAGCTTTATAAACAAACGTATTCTTAAAAAGTAGATCGTAAAATCTAAAAAAGATATAAATAAAGAAAAAGTGGTAAGAAGACATACACCAAAGGAAACTGATCTCAATAAACTTAAGATACAATACCTAGCGTTTTTTGCGTGCGATAAAGTAGTAAGGTAGAGGATGAGTTAGAATAACACCAAATATAAAATTAAAATACACTTGTCTATCTTATTTCTAACATATATTAATCATACGGAGGCAGTCAATAAACTTTATAAAAATAAAATAAAATTAATAAATAAAATTTGTTTATTAGGTAACTATTTAAATTACAAGCTTTTGTTGCTGGAGCCTCCTTTTAAGCAAAAAGTATGCTTGTGTCAGGAGACTCCGCTCTTTCTTATCTCTAGTACTTTATAACATAGTTGACCAATTTATAAGACAGTTTGTCTTGATAAAAAAAAATGTAGCCTATGGGTGTGTATGTATGTGTGTGTGTGTGTGTGTGTGTGTGTGTGTGTGTGTGTGTGTGTGTGTGTGTGTGTGTGTGTGTGTGTGTGTGTGTGTGTGTGTGTGTGTGTGTGTGTGTGTGTGTGTGTGTGTGTGCGCGCGTCAATGTGTATGATGATGAAGATAGAAGATTATTATATATGTATATATATATATTTTATTTTTATTTAATTTTTATTTATATATTCTACTCGTATAGCAAAGTTACGAGTATATACATTACTTTATTACCTCAAATATCAAAATAAGTATTTACAAACTGAACTGAAAATAATAAAATTAATTTAGTCGGTATTTGACAGACTTTTCTCATCTCGTTTCAATTTCAATATAACTTTTCGTACTTCGCAAGTAGAAAAAATTAAAATAAAAAAGTTCACCTGAACTGAGCACCGAAAAGGTTGAAGTTAAGTAAAAAGTTTCACAAGATGTTGATGTGTTTAACTTTTACTTCGAATTTTTCCGTCCAGTATACAATATCTTTTTTAAAGTAAAAATTTGTGTGGATTTTCTACCTGTTTCTAAAACTGTTTTACTTTTTTGTAAGTTCTAAACTCTTTTTAAACGACTTCAAAAAAAGGAGGTTATCAATTCGTCGGAATCTTTTCTTTATGTGTATGTTCCCCGATTTCTCGAAGACGCCTGGACCGATTTAAAAATATTTTTTTTGTTTAAAAGGGTATACTTTACAGGTGGTCCCACAGAAATTTTATCAAAATCAATTAAGTAGTTTGGTTTTTAAACGAAATCAACTGAAAAATATATCGTCTAAGTATACAACTGTTGCGTATAAATTTAGCCTTTCTGTGACCGTCACTTCACTGGTATTGAAGTCGGTTTTTTTTTTAAATATCGTAAATTTAATTCCATTATAGTCTAGGGACAAATAAGAAATGTGAAATCTAGATACTAACTGCTTGTCATCTTGCAAAGATCGTATAAGTGACCTGACCTGACTGTATAACCAGAACATATTTCTAAATAGGTGATTGAATGTCAACCTATGAATATTTCTGATTCCGGTATCAATCTATAAGCCCACTCAACTGTTTTACTAAATATGTGTTTGGGTCTTGAATTGTTTAAGCCTTGCGGGATAAACGTGGAAGTATCTATCTGTATCTTAATATACAAGGAAAATACATTAAAATCTTAAATATAAGTATAACAGGAAATCAACAAAATATAATATAAATATAAGTGTTAGTAAGTAAAGTAAGTATTAAGTGATGGATCGACAGTGACAAAGTATTTTCAGCTTAAGTTTGAGAACTCAATAAAGATATTTAAGGTAATTGGGTGGGTTTGGCACGTGTATAATTTTTATACACTTGCGAAGTCATTCCAGTGGTTTTTGCAATCTTTCCTAAATAAATTTTATTTGTTAACGGGATCTTTAAAATTCAACACCAAACTTAACTTATGTATTTTTTTCCAAGCTTACTTAAGTCGACATTTCTGATCGTCATTTAACAGATGCTCTAAAACAGTAAGAATAAGCGTAAAATAAAACATTTTCACTAAAATCGTATGACTTTACTAAAACAAAGGCTTCTTATCTTGGAACACGCAACAAAGCCCGTGAATGGAACGCTCCTGGAATGGCCCAGATTTTCAGATTAATTTTTCGTGTGACCATGAGATAAAAAGAAGTAACAAAAGAAAACCTTTAGAAAAGTTTTTGTTGTAAAGAATATGAAAGTATCCATTTTTCATTTACTTTATAGGTGAGCATTAAATCACGTTTTACGACAGTATATTACAAGAACATTGTTGTTCTCTTTGGTCGACCTTGTTATGTCAAGAGCTCTCGTATTCGAAATTTATTTTTCGATAAATAATAGCATTTAAGAGGGATTTATTCCTGTTGCATAATTTAAATACTTAGGGCCAAGCCCCTAGAGCTTTTTATGCTCTAAGGCTAAGCCAAATGAGCGTAAGTTTTTTTAAATTCTGAGTCGCAGAAAACAAGTTGCGCAATTTCGGTTCTAAAGAAATCAACAACTTATTTTCTGTCACCGTAGCCGTGTGGCACAAATAGGACTTTTGTATGAAACCGAATGCAGGGCCTGGCCTTAAATAGCGAAACAACAGTTTTGGATAAGATTTGGTAACCAGGTAACGTGACTTGCATAATACGAGAACAAAGCTTGTAGACTAATTCACTGGAAAAAATATCAGACTTATTCAATATTTCCTTGAAATATTATGATACAAATATTATAACTGATGAATAATTGTATAAATCGAAGAAAATAGAAACTGGCAATCTCTACATGAGGTTATTACTTAAAGATCAAGTATTTTTCTTTGAGGTATATAATATAATTTCTACTGTAATAACATATTGCTGTTAAAAATCAGCATGTACATAAAGTATGTACATAAAAATAATCTTTCTCTTGTGAGTTCAGTTTACTTCTACAGATTACGGTACAAGAATAATTTAGTATCATAATTCAGCAATCTACATTCTGTTTACGTTGAATACAACCCGAACTATCAGGTAGAATTTAGTGGAACTATGATGCTATTAATCCCAGGGGACCAAGTAGTTATAACTATGACCCACTTTATCTATATTTCTTGGGACAACTGCTCCCCGACCGATTACGGCTGGGCATTGGATTATGTTGTGGATTAATATTGTTGTTACTTTTAGATAATCCCTGATCAATTATACGAATAGTTACTTATGAGAAGAATTCTTTATATTCGTACAAACATTAGATAAAAAGATCTTTGCTTTAGTAAAAAAAATATTTTAAGAACAACAACGTGTTCACCACACGTTTTGTATACATTTCTTAGGGTGGTTATAAAAAATATCAGATCACATAATTATTGATATCACCTGACACTTTTCTTCTGTCACTGCCTTTAGTATGTAATCTAGTATTATTAGCTTTAGGTTTTTGAGTTTCTTTTATAATTTTTATAGAATATTTTACAAAATAGCTAATAGTAAAATGCATTATTGTTTTGTTGGCTTGATACATAATTAATTGATTGAATAAATGATATCCTTATAAGTAATCTTTGAGCAACATATTAGGTGTAAACATAAAACATCGACGTGTAACTTCGGAATCTTATTTTAAGCGTGGCCTGACTTGTCCAGTTATTGGCTGGTATTATATTTATTTTTAAATCTCGGCATTGGCCCCGTAGGAAACCCCACCCCCTTAAATATATGTTAGTGGTATATTTACACCCAGTGTTGTTGTTAATTTCATCTCACACTCACCTTCATTTCAGCACACTTCGGTCAAGGACGGTGTCATACCTTCAACAATACTTATAAAGACCAAAGGTTGGGAAAATTGTAAAAGCAAACGCGACAAATATCTACATTATTAGTTTATGCCAGCGAATTGAGACCGGAAACTTTGCCAATCACTTTATTGAATCGGAGTTCACGTCAACGAGAAAAAATATCTTCGCGCGTTACAATAAATTTGATTTAGGGTATCTTTGCTTTTATAAAAGCTATGTTTTGATCAGTTAAATCTCTTCAGGTATCGAAAATCTAATTTCTGTACACCCTGGTACACTTAACGTTTTGTTCAAAGGTTAAATGTTTTTTCTTTCTGAGACAATATCAAGTTCATCTAACTTTTTCAGTTAATTTATCGCTCGATTTAGTAAAATCTTTATGCATTTTCATATTACTTTTGTGATGACTGTAGGAAAAAATTAGATATTATAAAAAATATCATATATTATAAATATTATATTTCTATAACTTTAGTCTATTTTGTACACGCCTACTACCTTTTTTCTTCAATTTTCCTCTCCTGGGTCTTCTGGAAGAGATTTCTTATGAAATAAGCAGTACCTATGTACTATATTTTCTTACTTTATTTGTATTTTGTGTACATGAATTTTGTAAATAAATAAATAAATAAGATAAGCTAGAGATGGGATATGGATAGAGAAACAGTGAGCCTAGTCATATTATTTTAGAAATTTTTGTCAAGTTTGATATATTACCATAATGTTTACTAATTATAGAAGATTATTTCTAGACATCTACTATACTTGTTAGTACACTTACCTATACTTGTAATCTATTATAGAATCTAATGCAAAAATACTTCTAAATTCCTTTTCGCTACTGTTTCGGGGCCATAAGCTCTTCGCAGTCAATTTAACATTAGTTATTTATTACATCTTTAGCGTGCACTTAAATTGCCTTCTTTTATTTCTATGTACCTGTTTCTGGGCTATAAATCTCCCCTCGAAGTGTTAAAAGTGGGGGCTAATGTGAGGGTAATAAAACTTAATGGGTATGTGTAACACCTGTTAAGAAGGGGAGGTAGGTATTAAATTAAGCATATACAAGTTTAATCGCTCGGTATTGTAATTTTTTTGTTTATCAAGAGAAAAGATAAGATTACTGAATCGTACCTATTCTTAAGATCCTTAAAAACGCAAATGGACGAATAGGCTTTTCCAATTTTTATAAAAAGTTTTGAATGCTGCGTTTATCAATGTTCATCATAATTTATCGTTCTTACACCAGAAACATAAAAAAGTCTAAAAGCATTAATTACCATTTGAAGTTAAGCTGCAGGGTCGAATTCTACTTATCATCATCATCATCATTATTTCAGCCGCATAGCGTCCACTGCTGGACATAGGCTTCTCCCAAGGTTTTTCAAAATGACCGATCTAGAGCGGCTTGCATCCAACGCTTTCCAGCGACCTTGATCAGATCGCCTGACCACCTTGTGGGTGGGTGTCCTACGCTTCGCTTGCCAGTACGTGGTCGCCATTCGAGAACCTTTTTGCTCCATGCCAATCCTACTTATTTTTGATATTAATTCAATAAATAAGAGGGTATTTCTCAACAAACTTAAAATAAAAGGGCTCTTTATCACATGGCTTATAAAAACTTGGTAGCACGAGAGAGTACACTTAACGAGCGCTTTTTCAAGCTAAGCAAAGTGAACTTGGGCGTGATCCGCACTTGGATAGGTGACTTCAAATGGCACAAAAAATTCTGGAGCTCCTGCGTGCTTCAGGAAGCACGTTAAACTGTTGGTTTTGGCTGTCATATTTGTACGGCAGTCGTCAAGCTATGTCGGATACCTTTAGCCAGGTAAAAAATTCTTACACTTGTACACGAAAGACAAAATAAAAATAACGTAAAAAATAAGCACCTATTTTCCACGAGTCAAATTCATTTAGTTAGAAATTGGTAGCTCAAGTAAATAACACATCAAACTGAGCATTGCATGTCCTTCATAAAACCTTAGTTTCACATAAACGCAGAGCCGTTTGTATTACAATAGTAAAACCATTATTGTTTGGATCATAATGCCTTTACAGCCCAACGTCTTTTGTCGTCCGTAGCGTGCAAACTCCATTGTGTAGCGACCTTTATACTCGAAATTGTTACTAATGACACCAAAACACGGTCTTAATCACGTGATTCTCCTATTTAAATAGCTGTTAAGGTGATTCGAGGCTGCAGTCATTGTGTTTCCAGTTATGTCACATTTGTTTTCATGATACGCTGTGATAACGCGAAATACACACGTTAAATTGTTATAAGCAGTAAGAAATAGAAATCAAAGCATCTGTTTTTGGAATAACAACCCTGGCTATTATATAAATCAGACACGTCAACAGACTAGTTTTTGACAATGTTTCTTCTCAGCAGCGGTTGTTTCGAAACGCTGGTAATTCTTAGCTTTCTTTTTTCTTTTAAATACTAGTAATATAATTCTTCTTCTTCGGTGCCGCTTTTATTCCTGAAGATTGGCAGTCAGCTCTTTAAATCTTGATTTGTCCATGGCAAGCCTGAACAGTTGTTCCAGACAATCCATTGTCTGATGTTCTTTAGCCAAGACATTATATAATTCAGAATACATAATATACATACAATAACACGTGAAAAAGTGCCTGAAGAGGCTTTTTTATTTGAATATCAAGTAAATAAACGTCATACCATATTATTGCCTAAAAAGTATATGGGTTCATGACAACATCAAAACACTGCATTTATTTCTATTTTTAACCCCCGACGAAAACAAGGGGTATTATAAGTTTGACGTACTGTGTGTCTGTCTGTGTAAATATACCTATTTCGATGTGGTTTTTTCTTTATCGAACTTCTTAACTATGTTTGATGGAAATCGGTTCAGCGGTTTAAAAGTTATGGGGGGTGAAAGTGGGGATGAGCAATCCAAAGTATGCAAATATACCTGAGTGGGATATCAAATGAAAGGGTTAAATTTGTAGATAAAGAAATCTGTACTATAATGAAAATTTGTTTAGCTGTTCAAAAGTTATTGGCTTACCGCCAACACTTGAATGTCGAGGGTTTTTTTAAATTTACAAATTACATTACCACGATTAGAAAGACATAAGCTTTAATCTAGGTGGTTTAAAATTTAGGCCTCTATTCGCGATTCTAGTATGCTATTGTAAGAATTTAGTTTTACTCGTAATATTGATTAAAACAAAAAATAATAAGATAAAATTAGAGAATGCCGTGAAAACTTTTAAGGAAGCTAACGATTATTTAACTTAGAATCATTTCCTATGAAGGGTCATTAAATAAATTGATGTTTACCAAAAATATCGCAGCAACTTCTTCCTAAGATCAAAAGGAAAAAATGTTTTCTCATTTTTCACGGTGGCTAATATAATTTGATTTCCGTGGAGGGATGTTGGCAGTTGATTTTAAATTTAACTTCCCTGAACTTGGAAACTGGAATGGATTTTTTATGTACCTCCCAACATAAACTGTTTATTTTCGTGGGAAATTCATAACATTCTGAGAAATGCTTTTCGAATTGGTCTGAAAATTACATTAGTATATTTCTAATCTCATATTTTTTATAATGTATACTCGTACTACATAACACACCACTTAGAAAATCACTTTTGAACTGACATCAATCTTTTTTTACATTTTATTTTCTTATAACAGGTGTTTTTTTTAGAGGTATACTAATTCAAAATAAAATAAAACACGTAAAAATAAAGTTTATTATCATGGTATTGGTTTTATTTAAAAGATAATTCTTATGCCATTAGTGCTTAAAAATGATTTTGAGCATATATATGGGCGCCACGGCTGGCTCGAATGAAACGTAATCGGGAAGTTCAATTTTTCGACCACTTTTTCGAGCAATTGGGGCCGTATATATTGGCAATAACGCGGCAAATGTTGGCTTCCAAGTGTCCTAGTATGTGGTTAATCTGCGTAGACGTGTGACTTCACATATCCCCAAAGAAAGTAATCCATAGGTGTGAAATCACACGATCGTGGAGGCCAGCTCACAGGGCCATTACGCGACACCAACAATTTATTGCCGGAAACCTTCGATGAGCTCATAATTTCGCGTAAATATATATATATATATATATATAATATAATAATAATTATTAATAATAATTTTTTTATAAACAAATGTATATAAAAAAATTAAAAAGAGATTGCAATATCGTCTTTTCACCTCAGAGTAAATAGTTCCATATTTTTTAGCATTTAGACAACTTTGAAGTAATACAGTTGAATTTTTCGACACAGACATACATACATATGTATCACACTTCGTTCAAATCCGTATCGTATCAAGTACAACACAATCGGTTCAGAGCGAGGTATTGCGTTGCATCGACAATCTGTGTTCGGTCACCCGGAATATCGCTCCATAGGCCGGCATTGTGATGATCTGTATTACGATTCCGCAAACACCAATACCGATTATCGATTCATACCTACATCTATTTGAATCTAGAGGGTATTGGGTCGTTAATTTAGAAATTCCTGGCTCTTATTGATTCTACGACTCGCTTGTATCTGTATTACGAGTATAATTCTATCATAACACTAGCAGAGTAGAATAGGACCACCCCAAGTCTTCCCGTGGAAATCTTAGAAGGCAACTTAGGAAATACAAGCATAACAAAACTTATATCTACTTAAACATCGTAAGACCTCTCCAACCCGTCTGGCCAGCGTGGAGAGTGTAGGCCAAATCCTATGGCTGCTCTGGCCAAGTATGGCTCTGGTAGTACAGAGAGGGTCGTGCTCCTGCAATGGAGGCTAAAATAGACCTGATTATGATAAGAGAAGCTCACTAACTCCGTAGTTGTATTTAAGACTAGCGCCTTCACATGCTAAGCAATCCCACATGTAGGTAGTTGCTGACTGGCTTTGTGACTACAAGTGGCATAATATATCTTAATAATACTCAAAAACTTCAACTGTAACTCTTTTACTCTCTGGCACACTTGAACGCAAAAAAATTTAGATGTTTAATGATGTATGTTTTTATGTTTTAATTACAAATAGGTACATACCTTTAATCGATTGCATTATAAATAGGATCGACAAAATCAAACATTGCTCCACTTATTCTATCAATATAATGTACATGACAATGTATAGTTTATTAATGGTCTGCACAGAATAGCTTATTACAGATCACAATTAATTCATGTGTGCGGCACTCGGATATGATTTGTAATGGACGTTGTATGACCGGGGTAGGGGATGCAAAATTTGTGATATTAACGGATAAAATTAACATAAAAAACTAAATATTTAAGTATTAATGATTTGATGATAAATATTAACAATCTTGAACCATGTTTTTGAATATTAAAGAGAATTAGATTTTCATGAGAATTAGAAACTAATTAGAACAAAAATAAAACAACAAATAAGTTACATAAATCTTTCAGCTACTTATATTTGGTATCAAATTTCAGGTATACAGTGCTATACAGTTTTAACTATAAGAAATAAAAAACTTTGGAAAATTAAATATAATTTACTTTGCTATTTTATTTATGTAACAATAAGGTATATAATAATTTATGCTCCCTGATCACGAGAAAAATACACATACAATTTTTTATGTACAAAATAACAAAGGATTGATTTTAGAACTTAATAAAGATGACAACAGTAAATCAATAAAGCAGGCAAAACAAACAGAATAAAAGGGAAATGAAATGAAAATATTTTTGGTGTCAGTCTGTCAACGCTCTTTACGAGATTAAGGGGTGACATACAGAAACAATATTTACTGTGACATTTGAAAAATAATTTTTAATAAATAGCCCAAGTAAGTACATTTATATAACTTTTTGGTACTTAATTAAAATTAACATTCTGTGATAGTTATGTTTTAAAAAGTTTTATAATATTTAAAAAAATACTATACTATTTTCGTATATTAAAGATCAGATCGTGTTAAGTTTTTTTGCAAATTACTGGCCTTATTTTTTTACACATTACAAAATAATAATAAATCTTAAACATGTAAGTAATGGACCTAATTTACATGCCATTATTTTCAAGTTGTACGCATCATCTGCTTAGTTTTTTTTATAAAGATACTTGCCTTAGATAGTTGCAGATAAATACGAATAATTTTCCGGTGTTTTTAGAAATCATGTTCATCCTAGTCTATCCCGCCTGGGGCGTCACTTCGCCGCATTGGATTTCGTGATTCGTGCTTCGTATGCACTGGACGCATCTATCTCGTGATGGGAGTAAGGGAATAGAGAGATGACAGTTCTAATGTATAATAATATTACGAATATAGGTAGCTTAATATTGCTATTATGAAATTGTATTTACAGAATTTCATATTTGCAATATTAAGCAATTTAATATTTGACATTTTATTATTGCATTCTTAAAATTTTATTTCTGTTTTATTTTAAATGTATTATTTTATTATGTATGGATCTTAGACATCTGAAATAAATGAATTTTAATTTAATTTCATTTAATATGTCGATGTCTGGGAAGAAAAAAAAGTAGAATATGCCAGCCGTGTCTGTAGATGAACGTACAAAGCATATATGTGGTAAGCAACCCATCTTTACCTTTTTCACATTAACCACCGTCTTTGTTATTCTCACATTCCTCTCCATCTACTGGTGGTCTGACAGAGATCGCTTTAAGAGTCCCTTTACCCTAGACTTTTCCATACAAACGTACATTTGCTTTTATTGTAAAATGACATGTCAGATTTCGGCAGTATCTTGTTATTTTAATTTGCCTTGATAAGTGTATAAGTCTTCATAATCATTTTCCTCACTGGACATCTTATAGATAGATAAATAAACCGGCCAAGTGCGAGTTAAACTCGCATGGAGAGGGTTCCGTACAATTGATTGAATTCTTACAGGTTTTCCTGTAATCTACAAGCAATGAACTATATTTGTATTTTTTTCAAAATTTTAGGCTCTGTAGTTTCGGAGATCAGGGGGGGGGAATGGTCAATTTTCGTCTTCTTCCATGAATAAAATCAAAACTATTCATTTTACAATAATAACAAAAATATATTTGAGATCCTCATAACAAGCCCTTTCATATATGTGCCACAGTAAGGTTTGCAAAGTTTTTTTTTTAATTTCCTTACTTGTCTCCCGAATTGACCCTTATTTTAAAAATAAGGGTCAATTATTGACCCTTATTTTTAAAATAAGAAATGAAATGAAACATTTATTTTCTTTGCACATGTGTGTTTTGGTTATAGGATTACACCATCCTACCAAATTTCACCTGATTCGGTCCAGTAGATTTGGAGTAAATCGGCTGTGACAGACGGACGGACAGACAGACGCACGAGTGATCCTATAAGGGTTCCGTTTTTCATTTTTTTGTATGGAACCCTAATAAATCATTTATTTGTGAAAACTGCACATACACTATTATACTCATATACAAATCATACATGCATGACTTTACGTTATTTACATACACGGTTTTAGCGATTCGATGTGTGTGTATGTGTGTGTGTAATATGTATGCAGCAGTACAAAAAGGTAGGCTCAGCAAATAGGTATATTAACTCTAGGAACAATGAGCTGATTTTCAGCTACAACCGTAGGTGTAAGTTCTATCATTTGTGAAAAATTTTAGATGCATCTCGTATAACATATAAACCTTTACTTTTATTGGTGCTGAAAATTGTCAGTTGAAAGCGTCCAGTTTAACAAAATCATGTCGTTTCTTAGCACTCCGACATTGCGGACGGACGTGCTTCGAGTGCAGCTGCATTTTCCCGTGACGGTAACTGGGGGATTGGGTTGAAATTTAGACACATACAATTTGTATGTATACCTATGTCGCAGCCATCTGGTTAAAGTAAGTAATACTTTATTGTACACTAAGAATAAAATATACACACAGAAAAAAAAGAAATTAGAATGTTCAATGGGCGGTCTTATCGCTAAAAGCGATTTCTTCCAGACAACCGATGGATGGAAAGAATATAAAGATACGTTAGCAGACGGGGTGTACACGACTAAAATACAATACTTAAATAATAACAAGTACGTAATAATATAATAATAGGAAAAAAAAGAAGCAAGAAGAGGAAAGGGAAGACCAAGAAGAGCATAGATCAAGTAAAGGAGAAAGTTGACGCAGTGTCGTATAGGAAGGTCAAAAGGATGGCTCAAGAGAGGGAGACATAGAAACTACTCCACCGACAAGAACGTAGTTCTTTAATTATAGATAGATAGACGTAATAATATATATGTATAAAAATACATACATAACGTAGCCAGCTAATTAGACGCCTAGCCCACTCATTAAAAGCCTGAAAAACAACTAGCCAAATCATTTAGCGCAATGCAGATGGCTGAACTTCGTGTAGTCATTAAGTAAAATTTTTGATTGATGAATTTGTGATTTGTGGTTAGGGTTCACAAATTATGTAATACCAATAACTAGTAATAGTGAAATATACAAAAAAATTAGGTTTGATGAGATGTGTGAATCAAAATTAACATTCACGGTTTGCGCTGTTGATGCCATAATTTGTTTTGTTGACTACTAGCGCCGCAATGGCAAAAACTGAACTAAATTTGAATCACTTGGCTGAGTCTTGGTCAGTCATATTTAAAGGACTGACTCAATACCTACGCCAAGTTGTAAAACCTTGAGTGGTTCTAGTTTAACTAACTATCGGCCTAGGCGTCCAATTAGGAGGCTAGGATGCCGGCGTTCAAGGAGCTAAGAAGCTAAGGAGTCTAGGCGTCTAGTTATCTGTCTTATTTTAACCAGATGGCTGCGACATATATAAAGCGTTGTTTTATTTTTGTAGTTTGGTTTCCGGCGAAGAGATGAAGTGGACCTTTTATAATATATATATATATAGTGGAATAAGGCCGCTTGATCTTGCTTCTCTACGTGAACTAAGGCAACTAAGTACTAAGCACTAAAAACTAGTGCTATAATTGCATGCAACAACTAGTGCTGCAATACAGTATTTGACAAATTTAAAAATCATAAAATAATTCTTTTTACGCAATTAAGAAAAATATTATAATATTTCCGGGATATCTATTGTAATATTAATAAAAATCAAAGTTGAAGTTTAAACCACAATTGCGCCAAAAAAGCTAATTTAGTCACAGCGGCGGTTTTTTGTCAAATGACGTCACACACAGGTAATACGTACATACAGAAAGTCCGTCAAAACACCTCGTTTACTTTCGTGTGACGTCATCGGAGAAGACGCAATTGACAGGGCGTTTCCTTCACAGATAAAAATAATATATTGTAATTCTATTCGTATATTTCGCACACAGGTCTCATACAAGCTTAAACTTACTTTATGGGGCTATTGTCCATTTCCCTATACTTTTTTATCTATCTTAGAAGTTAATATTTCAACTTAACGTACAAAATCTAAAGAATAGATTTCAAAAGATCATGTTAGCAATGTTTGGCGCAAACATTTGTTTTAACGCAGCACAATGTTTTTCGTTCAACTATACAATTGTTTGTCATACTTCCGGAGGGGATATTTATGGCCCTGCCCTGCAATGACCGCCGAAACACAGTCGGAAACGATTTCTACGTAAATAAGGGAAAAACTCGTCAATAATAAGCTGAACTCAATTATCGAGGGTTCCGTATCGTTTTGGCTATAAGGTAATAAGGTTTTAAGATTCGCCAAAATTCCATATACAATCTCTGTCCCCAATTTTTTACAAATATTACTTTGGACCTGTTAGGTATGTCATTTCATTGTCAAACAAATACCTACTCAATTTATGAAAATAACGTATTTCACATATTTTATACGCTTGTAAAAATTTTTTTTCGTAGACACAACAAAAGCTTGTAATTTAAATAGTTACCTAATAAACAAATTTATTTTATTTAAATTTTATTTTAAACACAACATGACTTAAAGAAAATTTTGCATTATATAAGCTTTTGCATGGGTCAAAAATTAACAATCACTCACATTCATCAGAAAAAGATAATGAAAGGTTGTGATAAAAATGGTTACCTTTAACTATATTATTACTATACCCTAAAAGATAGAAATCTCTGGCAAAAATGTTATCTGAAAACGCTTGAATATTGAAACCGAAGCGAAGATGTATCCGCTGCCTTTGATAAATAGCTTTCTTACAATATTATCTACATTCCGATAAACCATTTTGATCTTTGCCAATGCAAAGATTTGGCTCTTTTAGTAAGAAATGTTTTTTGTTGTCTTTGCGCTGTCGTTATCAAATTACTTTGATAAATTTGTTTGCATGCAGTGGAAAATCTTACCAATTTTTCAGGTTAATGAAGGTTCGCATCTCGTTTATTAATTAAAGATAACATAAGGACATGCCAATATATCCATATTTTTTTTTGGAATAAAATAATTGATCTTCTGGCACTATCCGGCGAGCAATAAGGGGGACTACGTTTGTATGGAAATATGGCCCCAACAATTTACTCTTAAGGGTCAATAATATTGACCCTTAAGAGTATATAATAGTATAGATATAGTAGTACATAATAGAAGGTAATAAAATGGTTTGATTTAATGTTTGTAAAGATAAAATAGTATTTTATGTATGGTTATCTGCGCAGGTGTTACACACCTGCTATTGTTGCAACAAATCGACGTATAGTTGTATACGTCGATTTGTTGTATCGATAGTTGTATCGACGCAGATGTCCTGCACGTGTTTAGCGCAGCTGTTGTTGTGCAGCGATTCTGCGTAAACAACCCCCACTACTAACTTGTTGGGTACGGCATATAAAAGCGTCGCACAGTCGATAAGTCGTCAGTCTTGGCTCGGGTGTGGTACGGTGCTCTTCTTGTAGCTGTGCAACTATGACTTGGCGTAGCCATGACTCATTGAGATACAATCGTTATAATGAATGCAGATTATGTAACTGATTCGTTGTAATGATACTACTTCACCTGGATGGTAAGCCCTGTGGGCACAGAATAACTGTGCGGGCTAGAGAGTTAGTTTAAGCTGTGATGTGGTTTCACAAGGAAGCTTCTCATAATTCAGCGCAAGGTGGGGCGCGGACCTTACCGTCTCTTTCTACGACATGGTAGGTATGTTTGAAAATAAATACTAGTTTCATTTAGTGATAAAATTAATTAGAACAGTAGCAGCCACCCACAAGGAAATAAGCGCCTTACTTGGATATCTTGTGTATGAGGCAATTTGTGCCAGCAGTCAGTATTCCTAAATTTCTTGAATATAGGGATAACCTTAATAACCTTGAATAAAGGGATTAAGAATGTATACAAATTTTTAATTTTACAATTAAAAATACAAAATCAACTTATTCCAGTCAGGTAGATTCAGCATTCTCTTGCATTCCAACCAAAGTCAAAAGGAAAGAATTCTATAAGTTGAATAGAACATTCTACTGTACAAACATGAATTTATCTGTATCAATTTTCAATATAGGTAGGTACATTGACAGTCGATAAAAACCACATCAATTCCTGTTTCAATTTCTCAAAATCGAACCCACATCGTTTGTTTCCCATAATCTCGTAGACGGACGCCGACAGCGAACGAAACCTAAAAAGAACTTCTTTAACTCGGATAACAAAGCAAAAACGGGAAAGCGGTTTGAACCGCACCAAACCGGTCTACTTAAATCACCATTTTGCCGCAGCGGTGAAAATCGGGTTTTCAAGTGCATAGCGTCAGCATATTGGGAACACCGTTCTTGTATTATGAAGTCCTATTTTGCAGTGACATTTTTCGTTCAGCAACGATTGGATTTTGAAACGTGTAAATTCGATAAAACACCGAATGGGAGAATTGATCAAGTTTCATTCGAGCGCCAGGGACCGGTTTGATTTACGTCTAGTGACGTAGTGGTGTTATATTTACCGATTTCCGCTAGTTTCAATAAATTTCTGTTTGTTTTAGCTATGCTATTTCGGTGATTATATAGTGATATAGTGCGTCGTGAGTGCAATGTAGGTATGCTTGATTCTTAGCAATGTAGGTACCGCGTTTTTTCCATCAACCGACCGGTTGTACATCACACGAGATACAGACCAACGTCTAGTTCGGGGATGGACTTCCGGATGGGGCATGGACTGGCCTTAAGTACCTTATAGTTACAATAGTTATTTTTGTACCCTTTATAAAAATGTACGTGTACGTGATTTAGTACGTGTTGCGACGTAAGACTCACAAAGCCATAGGAGTCGGTGGCCCGGTGGGAGTACACATTGATAGCGCTTTCGCGAGTTAAGCTACCCCGGACGTGGTGCGTAGTTGGATGGGTGACCACTAGTGGCATAAAAATTTTTAAAGCTCCTTCGTGATACTTTTTGTAAAATTGAGCTTCATTAGAAGAGGCGTTTGTGTTGCTGCTTCTAATCTTAGTGTGGTTTTTACAAACAGTTAAACACACTTATTGAGCTAGCCCCAAACTAAGTATAAACTTGTTTTATGGGATATTCACTCATCGAAATTTTGTTTTATAATGAATACATATATAATTTTTCTTATTATTATTTTGCATTATTATGAAAAGGATATCACGAAACACAATCCAATTATAACCACAATTTTTTGCTACCAAATTAGTACTAACATAATATCTAAAATTCAACAAGTACATAAATACGTGCATTAATACGATAGCTTCGGAGCCCAAGGGGGCTCCCGCTGCGTTTAATAAAATATCTATTGAGAAACAGCGGGAAAATTATAAGCGGCATCATAATGCCGCATGAATCAAACACATAACCCTTCTTTTGGGCTTTGCAGCAGTCGGGTAAAATACGGATAGAAAATCGATTTCTTATACCTACTAATTTTGACCTAAACTGATCGCGTGTTCATATGGAAAGTACAGAAGTTTTTTTTGAAGTGAAGACTTCTTTAGGCGCGTTGGCATTTTTTAAAATGGAAATAAAGCATTGAACTCGCGACACTGTTACCTTTACCGTAAGCGCCACCACCATCTGTTGCAAATTTTATGATTATTATTATATATTATGATTTTCTCATTTTAAAAAGAAGGTCAATATTTCTGTATTATACACGTGTAATAAAGTAGGAGTTAAGCTCTTTACCACAGAAGACAGTAAGAGTATTACATATCTTAACTAAGGTTTTTGAATCATTACTGAATTCAGTGCAAGTACGAAGATGTATAGGTTTTTGCTGAAGACTTTATTTCCCACACCATTTCCACTGTAATTTTTGTATTGAAAATAGCATTGCAAATTCAGTCTCGCTCCTTCGCAAAACAATGATATCAAAATGATTTAAATTTGGTTTCGAAGAAAAAGAGTTGAACGTAATTTGCAATCTAAAATTCTCTGTTATATTTTTGTTAAAAAGGAGCACTCCTTCAAAATATTCGAAATTTCCACAAATTTGACGTAATCATAAAGAACCAAAACTAGGTTGGTAAACAGCATACAAAAGGTTTGATTTGTTGAAAAACAGCACCCAAAATTATATTAATTTTTTGTGCTGTTTGTCAACATGTGTTGACCGGTGAATCAGTCTTACAACTAACATCGATTAATGAATAATAAACCAATTATGATTATTGAAACTTATATGTTTAAATAGTTGAAACTTGCTTTCAACTATTTAAACTCTTTCAACGTTATCTGTGTAAAATATAACTAAAATAATAGTATAAACTCGTATAAGCTTCACCCAAATAAGCTCCCAACAATGCAACTGCTGGTATTTATAATTTTCCAGCTATGAAAACGTCACGTGACTGTAGAATTCGTCTCACAGACCAAAACATCCCCATTATTTGGATGAGCACCTTCAATTCAGAGAAATTTAAACTTAGATAATGGCTGATGTACACGTATTTAGCAAATATATTTTGCACGCCTCATAAGCGAAGCGCATGAGGTAGTGCTCTACTCTCGCCTTACAAAAATCAAGTGATTTTTTTAACTAAATGTGTCTCTATTTATTTTCTATCGCACTTGTACAATAATATTTACACATAAATGTCAAGGAAAAACACTAGTTTCAACACTTATGACATTGTTAAAAGACATTTTGCCTTTTAAATAAATACAAACAATGTTTAATAAAATCAGTTTGTGGACGTCCGTGTGTCTGTATGTATGGAAACTGGCGTGGTCACGATAACTCCCGAAAAACTTATCTGATCAAGTCCATTTTTTTTTATACGCTTCAGTATTATCCAAAACTAAGTCCTTTCGAAGATCACGGTCTAATTCAATGTAGTTTAGTTATAGCGAGCAGCAAAAAAATTCAAATCGTCGCGCGTAAGCTCGCCATTTTGTTACAAACCAAAATCTTACTGTCAAAAACAAATCAGGGTGACAGACCTTGAGCTGCTCTTCGCGCACGCGTAGATCGTCGGGGTGTAGGCAAAGAGGTTTGCAATGGGTCCTCCTTCACAGTGCCAGCTATATCTTTCTCAGCGGGAAGTTAAAAATAATCTCCAGTCGTGCGTTAAAGCCGACACATACTTTTCTTCGTTTTAAGTTAGCAATAAAACAATCAAAATCAATTTGGATTTTCCAAACTATTTTTAATATATAGGGACAAATTACATTGATTGAGCTAGCCCCAAAGTGAGTTTTAAACTTGTTTTATGGGATACTAACTCAACGATACTATTATTTATGATAAATAAATAGATGTGTCAGTCATAACCTTTATTGTGTGTGTACAACAAATAGCCAAGAAACGTAACTTAATGTTTTGGTTTGCGATTGCCCTCCGTTTGCATGTTACACGGAATTATTATAATTTTATTTTCAAACCTTGAGTAAAACTGACAACTCTAAAGGTATGAGAAATAATGTGGAATTTTTTTAAGGAATTTAGAATTTTATTCCACTCACTAAACACGTGTAATAATAACATTAGCTTCATTGTGTGTACAACAATAGCACAGATACGTAACTGAAAGGGTTGGTTTGCGAATGCCCTCAGGTTGCATGTTACACGGAACTATTTCAATTTTGGAAATTCAATTTTGAAGTTTGGAGTCTGCTTGAAATGTAATATGAGCGGTTAAATTAGGGAAAAAAAAAAGTTTTTTTATTGTAAGTGTAATTTAAAAGTAATTAAATATACTGAAACTATTTAATGAGAGAAAATGTATGGAATATAAAAACAATTCCTATGCAAAGTCAAAGTATCTTTTTAATTCAATATAGTATAAATTTATCTCTTATGAAGTCATCGGACAAAGATAATATACTTATACATTCATATATGTAAGTAGGTTCGTATTTAAACCTTAGGTTTCCCTAAGAACATAAATAGATTTTTTGACCAAGGGCTGGTAACATCTGGCACAAAGTATCAGCATTGCCATACAATGTGGCAATGCTGCCTGACTTTTGCCTACGCTACCGAGTGGTGATATTTGTGCTACACCGTTGCATTTTTATTTTATTTTTAGTTCTCCTTTACCTTCACAATTAAGATTAGGCAGTAGTTTATACTATCAGAGCTAAGAAGGGGTTTACCAACTAAGAAGGTATAGTCGACCTATTATAGTACTCGTACTCATAAAATGAAAATTTCTACAAATTCAATTGAAAATTATTTAGACAGTTGTTCGTAACGGAAAGCAAGTACTGACTACGGAATCCTACACTACTCGAGGCCCGACACGCACTTGACCTGTTTTTATTATGTAGAGCATAGAGCATTACAACGCTACCTATATAAGGTACTTACCTACTTACTTAGCACATAATAAAGTTATTTGAATGGTCGTGATTTCCTTATAAATAGACCTTTCAGCTTGATTCACCCTTTCTAAGTAATAGAATAAATAGCCTTTTCATCCAGCTGAATTTTGCGCAGTTGTGCAACCGCTGAAAACTTTCTCTGCTGTCCTGCTCTGTGGCTTTACTTTTAAGGATTTCGGCTTCATTGGGACATTTTATGTCTGTTTTGTATACCTAGTTAAGTAACTAGAACCTAAGTAGGTTCTTTTTTATGTTACAATAGAAAAATATAAAGTAATGCAATATATAAAATATATTTTCTTTGTTAAGCATTTATAATTTTGTCTCACAAATAAAAACATCACCTTGTATGAGCACCTTCACACCTTATTGAGTGGGTACATAGCTACTCCTTTCAGTTCACATTCTGCCGTTTTGCATATTCAGGATCTAAACATTAATAGTAATCAAATACAAATGTAATTATAAAGGAATAGTCGCCAATTCTTGTGTCCTGTACTCTATAATCTTTCCATCAAAACTTATCTCAAGAATTAGTTTTAGGTCTTCTTGGCCTCTTTTAGTCAACTGCAAAAACAAATATACCTTCATCAACAGGTCCTTTTTATCTGAGCCAAATTTGGCTAGAGAAGTTTTGTTGAGCTTGTGGTTCCCGGCAGAGCAGAGTAGAATAGGATCACTCCAAGTCTTTCCGTGGATGTCGTAGAAGGTGACTTAGAAAATACAAGCTAAATTCTTTATCCTCACCTAAATATCCTTTTGAGATATATTATTTTGAGAAGGTGTATAAATGAACAGCCTATCAATGAACCACCCAACAAAGCATAAAAAAAGTTTGGAATGGCTTACAATGCGTTCAATTTTATCCAACTTTATTCCGCGCCACTGAATACCATATTCGCAGCAACTAGGTAATAAATGAGGCTATTTTTCTGGCGGGAACGTTTTAACTGATACTGTCCCGTTGGAGTATTACGGTTTTATGATTGGCGGTGGGTGGGTATATCATAATTTGGTAGTTGATATTTTCCCATTTATAAATCAATTTCTAAATTTCAATTTCGGACAGCGTTGAAGTATTGCTATTCAACGCGGAAATGCCGCCAGCCTTTTGGGTACTTTTCCCTATGACGGCAGCAATTTGGCCTCAATTTTTAATATAACTTAATATAAGTTCTATTTTTAAATATTTTTAGTTAATATTTTATTGTTTTAATTTAGGTAATATTTTAGTTTGTTTAGTTTTAATTTAGTTACTTGTTAGTTTTACGTTGTATTTTTAGTTTGTCACTATTTTAATATGTTTATACGAAATAAAGAACTGGATTTGAACTGGACATTGAATTGATTGAACAGAATTTCTAAAAGAAAAGTAATTTAATGAAGGAACTGAATATAGAAGTAACTTTAAATAAGTAAGAATTTTAGAACAAGAAAAAAAGAATTCTAAAACAAAAGTATCCTCCAGTCTATGTTTTAAAACCAATCCTAGAAAGTAAATATTTCTTAATAGTATCTATCTTATCAGTTTTAACATTAAACAAGTTCTCCTCTTCCGTACTTATTGTTTTTTTTTTATATAAGATATTAGATCTTACTCTTAGGCTTAGGTCTAGTAGTGGCTTAGAGCACTGGACTGATATTTTAAGCTGTAAAGAAGTATAAAAAGGTATAGGGAATAACAATCGGTTATCATTTTTCATATCTCCTCCTTTAGTCGTAGTGTTGGAGAAAACTCGACTCCTTGAGTCCACATTTTAGATCTCGGACTCTTAATCACAAAACTCGACTCATAAAGGCACACGCTCTTGCTCAATATGTTGGAGCTTAGTCAACATTAGTGCAAGCGAGTCTTCGTGTGAGCTCGAGTCTCTTTGTAATGAATGAGTCGTGCTCGAGTGTTTGAGTACTGACCAGTAATATGGTGTGATGTGGCATGGCATGCCACTACCAAGCGGGGTAATAGTCGCGGCAATATTCAAACCTTGAAACTAGCTGAAGGCTGCTTTCTTATTCGATATTTTGTTGAGTCGAACTTACTTCGAGTCTTGTCTTTGAACTCGATTTTCTTTAGACTCAAGTTAGATTTGTGACTCGAATTCTTTTTAAGACTCGAGTCATAACTCGAGACTCGAGCTTGATTCGACTCTTGACTCAAATCACAAGATTTTAGCATACCAAACCCTATAAAATTGAGTCGAGTATACAAAAATTTCTCTCTCGAGGCCGCGACTTTTATTTAACAATATTCAGTCTTCTACACACTGCCGAGCGTCGTGATATGCCTGACCTAATTTCTTAACGATCTTCCTCCATGTGTCGATTTTAATAACGTAATTTTCCATGTTAGTAAACATTATTTTTCCATAATTCCACATATACTTACCTATAACGGAACTTACGGAAAAATACGAAAGAAAAAGCTCCCGAAGGTACTGATCCTGGTTTTACGGAGAGCAAAATGTGACAAAAGTTTCTCAGTAAAACCTGTTCAGTATCATCGACTGTATCTGTCTACAAATAGTTCCAGTATATTTTTATAGACCTCATAATAAAAGTATCAGTTTGTAAATAAGTCAGAACAGCATTCGGCATAACACTCGCTATTGAAATTCATATGAGGAAAACTTTTTATCCTTTACTCAATGCGGGTCTTATTTCTATTTCATCCATGTTTCTACAAAAACGCCTTCAGCTAACAAGTTATGGCTGAGAGCAACTTCTGAGACGGTTATTTTTATTTTCTTTTTCGAAATTTGCGAATGTTGTGTTGTTCTCGCGGGAATTCTTTCAACTTTCTTGTTACGATGCCTTTCTGCAATATATTGGAACGATGTTTTATTTACTTATCGGCTGCCTTATGGCGGATGGTCACGAAACAATTCATTTTCAATTGCAATTAGTAAGTACTCGTAAGGAAGTTAAAAAACTTTATTGCACCAAGTCACTTAAATTAACATTTACATATACAACGTGAATAATATACGACTTTATCGCCAAGGCAATCTCTCGGCTACCTTTGTTTGGGTGACAGGATTCGGCTGAAAAATAATAAAAAGATGGTGCGATTGTGAAAATTATGTATATAGTGATAGGATAAGTAGGTAATAGAAACTTACATATACCAATTCTTATATAAATATATACATACTCGTACATACGAATGTGTTACTACTGTATAGATGAAAGAAAATGCAACTGTTTCTTGAAACTTGCCAATGTCTACACACAGCGTATGCGGGGCAGAAGCGTATTCCTAATATGGAAGGATCAGCACTTGTGGTGGAGTAAGGAGGTAAGTTATGCCGATGATTTCCCGAATTGTGTAAATTGCGATCATGGGCATAGTTAAGGAAAACAGCTGGGATAAGAGGAATTAAAGAGGATGGAGTAAAGCAAAGAAATGATATGCTAGTCATTCACAGAGTTGAATATGGAGCAACTTGAGTTACGTGCGCATTTTAAGTTAAGATTAGTTACTGTTAGTCTATATGTTGTGGCGTTGATTGCGCGTTGAATTTGGTTTTATATTGAAAATAATTGTGAATTGACTTCTTGTTGTCGTGGGTTTAAATCTCACTGGGAGCACACTTTGTAAAAAAATGTGTTCAGTCTGGTTAGGATATTGCAAGCTTAAAACACCTGATTATCAGAAAAGAAATAAGATTCCGTGTTTCAGAAGGCACATAAAGCTGTGGGTCTCAAACGCTATCTAGCGTTTGTTTAAACCTATCCTATTGATTTCTGGTCTACCTTATGATTTGCGGAGGTCAGACGACAGTCGCTCTGTGTAAAAATCAGTAACCTTGTCAAATCACTTGAGGTTAGGTAGCGGCCCCAGGCTCTGAAGCGTTACTGCTAAGGATGCAATCGAGAATACGCTTGAATCATGATAAATAATTGTGAATAATGAGAAGTGATGTAACATTTTTAAATATTTTAACATGTTTTTATTGTGAACCTAATAAACCTAATATTAAAACGAGCTCTACTAGATAAAACTTTTCGAAATCAAACACAAAATTCAGAGAAAACTAGATCACACGAGTTCTGTAAATTTCGAAATCTCATAATTTCGAAATTCTCAGAACTCGCTATACTTAATTGAATTTTGATTTGTCAATATTAATTAAACCTAAATTAATAGCACACTTATATACAAACCTGTAGGGCTGTGATCTTCAAAGAATAAGTGAGTTCTTAGAAAGCAATAAAAATACTCAGTTCAGAAAGCACTCAACGTATTTACAAAATAATTCACTACACTTAACGGGCACTAACTACGCACAGATAACATAAATAACACTAGATTACAAAATTTTAAATTTTTTGTGCTCCGTATTTGAAACTTGTTGTTTCTTTTAGATTTTTGTATGCTAAATACGGATCTGATTATGATTTTTTTCTAGGACGTCCAAATTGGAAGTATTGTTATAACAAATTTCCAAATTTTACCAATTTCCGCTATTTTTTTTTTTTTTAGAAAATAAACTACTATGCATATAATTTACTTTTATATTGTAAAATAAAAGATCACTCTTTTTCATCAAAATAAAATTTGATTTATCCTTCTATCATTCTTATGTACACAGATATATGAAATTGAAGTTGCCATAACATTTCTCATACTTTGAGCACCGTGTGCATTGTATGGCAATATACCGGCCTATACAAAAACGCAAATAACTCAAATTCGTAAAAGAATTAAGCTCTGATCTAAATGAATTGTACAATAGAAGGCTTGCACTATAATAAACTTGAATTAAAAAGTTCCGAAAAAAGTAATTGAATTTATAGTAAAATTTTTAAATTGGCAAAATTTACGAAAATTTAATTTTTGACATGAGGTATTTTAAAACTTAGACGTCTTAATTTTTTTTATAACCAAACCAAAATATATAAAAAAGATATATGTTTTTTGTACTGAATTCTTTATGAAACCGCTGCAAGCATGCGAGGGGCAAAAACTTTGTAAACTAGTGTAATCGACATTGTTTGATGAGATTCAGTGAAGTTATTTTATTTTACCTAAATTTGCCCACTACTATATTCAAGTGAATTTGTATCATAATATTCAATATCTAATGCTGAAATTACAAGTTTTGTATGTGTTCATTCAGTCGTTAAATTGTTTTTGAAGTTTTTTAACCATCCATTAACCATAAACCATTATTTAGGATTTTAACAAAAAACAAAATTAGATATTAAGGGAATTCTACAATTCCAAGTCCTTATCGTTATTTAGGAATGATTATTTATGTTGTACTAAAATTAAAAAAAAATTTAGATTATGTACGAGAACATACAAGTCGATTGTGTTTGCTACTGATTTATTTTATTTATAACTAGCGTTTGCACGTACCTCCGTGATCATTATTGTATCGTTCGAAGAACACACCTGTTTGAAAGGGACGCAAGACACAAAATGCTAAAGCAGCCATTGCATGACACGAGCTCTATAGCTCTATTAATTACTATTTCGCTTTACGTTATAATAACGAGCGGGATGGGACTAGTCTGTTGCAGGTTTATCAACGGTGCCATGTTTGACGATTTTATCGGCAGCAATATAAAACTTATCACACAACACTTATTCTACCTGTTATACGTAGGTTGTAGTTGTAGTTGTCTTAAAAAAAATCAAATACTTAGTACATATATTCGTTATCAAAATCATCTGCAGTAACTCAGTGAATAAAATCTTTGTTTCACTCAAAATCTTTTGACAAGTTTCGTAATGAGATTGCTATTGACTTTTCACAATATTGTTTGATGTTGGCTGAGCTTTCAATTCAGTATTCTAGATAATAATGGGCTATCGTGAACAGCTGTTCACACAAAAGAACTATCAAATACAGTGTGCTTGAAAGGTGTATTTGCTATCACTGATGTTTAATATTGTATACAAAAGCTTACAAGAGTCAAATATTTTCAATTTTTTCAAAATTTAGCTCTTGTGATGTATTCTGCACATAGATCAATTCCCATTTTCGCTTCCATGTGCAGTAATTTACAATTCGAAAAATTTTAAAAAATAATAATAATAACCAAAAATGTTACTAACTACGCTCTGCTACCAAAAATGTTTGGGCGCAGATAGCTAAGATTACGTTCTGATACCAAGAGAGTTTTATGACTACGCTCTTGGTACGAGTCCGGCAATCTCAACGGCAACAAACACACATACAACCTACGCAGTCTGCTACCACCCTGTATATACATACTGTATATACATAGGTACAGGGACCTATTAACCTAACTTAACTTAATTATGAGTTGAACTTAATTCTAATTAAATGTAGTTACACTAATTATAAAACTCACCGCTTCCCCGCGGTCCTCAGGCAGCCTCGCCTGGCCTTCGCGTCGATCCCGTGGTCCTCCTCAGGGCTGGCGACGGCCTCAGGTCTCTTCATAGACCCAAGGTCAGTGGTGCAGAAGAATTGGGTCCCTACAATAACCCCACATGAGCTCATGTACTTGCCCCAACTAATACGTCGTATTATTTTTGTATTTATTACACCACTGTCATAACACAATAATTTTCTTGTTCTTCTTTCGATAATTCACTATTGTTCACTTACAGTGTCACAAACTAATAATTTTCAAAGCGCATGGCACGCGGTTCACAATTGTCACACAAATCAATGTTCCTTACGTAATACAAACAATTTCGGCTCCCCGCCGTTCCAAATGAATTGGTCACAAACACAATTAACGACAATTCTCACGAAACATTCGCTTTATATACCAAAATTACAAACTCAGTGCTTCTAAAACACGCGAGACCGCCACACCCGATTTTACATTTTTCTTCACAAAAAGCAAGTCCATTATAATTACTGGAATGACAAGTTGAGACTTTGACATAAAGACAATGAATATTTTTCTGGTCGGGCAAAGACAATCTGCGCACGGGAAATCTATGAATCGATAATCTTGCCCGTGTTTTTGTGGAGATCATACGCAGATGGCGCTAGTCTCCTAACAAAGCACTTTTATTCAAAACAATACAAGCTTGTCAAAAACTAATAAAAGTTACTACTGTTGCTGTGTAAGCTGTTTAAAGAGTCGAAAGTTAAATTACAAGCAATAAGTTGTGACTTACTTTGCTGTAAATAAACAAAACGTTTGGAAACTTATCTATACATACAAAATTGTTGAAATCATAAATTATAACATATCTGAAACCGCAATATCTCGGATATATTTCTTTTGGTACGTATGAATCTTGAATGAACGCATACCATTCGACGTATCGTAGGACAAGGATCAGAACTCGCACCCACTTAACCTAAAATATATTGTACTTAAATCGTTTTTCAAATCATTTTTGTATGTTTCTTTTTTCAGCTCTTGGTTTAGAAATTAACATGACTTTATAGATCTGTTTGTACTTTGATCTTCTTCTGAAATTCATCTTTTCAGAGTCGTAGGTACAGATTCGTGAAAATATGTACGTGACTAAGTGATTAGGGAAACTGGCACGTTTGTATATGTCGCAGTTGAATGGTATAATCCGCTAATTCGCTAAACCTCTAGTTGTTTGGCATTACAGCTCGGTTTTGTTAAACAGCGTTAAATAACTTAACCCAAAATGGAACAATCAATGCCGCGGCGCAAGACGTAATATTTAAGATTTTAGTTCGGAATTAGCCACAGCGTTCCGAGAGTAAGCTGTTTACATCGAGAGATATCGGAGACATCCTTTATGATTTTGGACTGCAAATCGTTAAGAAGAATAAAGCAGATCTTTAGCTTGCTTCCCATATAGTTATTTCGACGTCCAACTTTCGGCAAGATGGAGAATTTACGTGAATCAAATGAAGGCCAAGAGAAACCGCTACGCCATTGAGATTATGTTGCGTTAACAAACTTTTCTGTATCCACTTGCATCGAACTTTCTAATATTCCATAATGGTGTTCTATGATGTTGGAAACTAAATTACATAGTAAAAAGTTGAATTGAGGTTTTATTATAATGCCACGCGTGATAAAAAAATAACAATAAAATTGCCCCGTGACCCGTCATAAATTTATTTGATAATAACGTGCAAATAACCTATTCTGCGGTCTATACGTGGTTAGCTGGTTTGTTAAACGTGACACATTGACAATCCAGCTGAACGATATTACGCTGGTTAACAAAACCGAGCTGTAATGCCAAACAACTAGAGGTTTCGTGAATTAGCGGTTTATACAATCCAACTGCGACATATATATTTTTGTATCTTGGTCAACTCCCATTATCAATTTTAATTTATTTACTTCTAAACGAACGGAATAATTTCAGCAAGGCTTTATGGCGGCCATCTTTTATATTGTATTTCTCCTAATGGCACTTCCACTGCGTAGTTTGTCTATGAAAGTACATTTGATATGTGCTACGTATGTCTATGTACATCTTTTAATCTGATACAACGAAAATGCGTACTACACTACCTACCTTTTCTCTAAGCGCTTCGTCGTATTTTTGCACCCTTATAGATTCGATAGGATACTGCTAGAAATTCCAAAATCTCAGGATAAGAGTATCTATTTCTCATGCTAAGTTTCAAATGTATAGCTATTAGCTATTTTATAGATATTATATTTTATTAATAACTAAAATACCTACACATGAAAATGTTTTGGGGATTTATTTTTTATATGATATGAAGAAAAAGTAATTGCGATCCTGTATTTTTCTGGAAAATATTTCTTATTATGTATAAATAGTACAAATATATCAAAATACGGAGAGTATTTTGATATTTATAAAAATTAAGATGAGCTATAAAATACAAGTGGGTACGGCACCTAGGTTTGTACGCACATCGAATTCAGATCAAGCACGGCTGTTGATGGAGTTTTGATGTCATCCGTAGAGGCCATTGCAAAGAGTTCGAAGGCATACGGTGACCCCTTTTCTGTACAGGTAACGGTCCCGATTTTCCGAGCACATACACGGTCTTTTTAAGTTACATTTCAACTGCTGAAATACGGCTGGAGGTAACACGAAACGAGGTGAAAGATTTGTGTGAACGTATTTTTAAGATTGCTTCGGTTTATATTTTGAGTACTTAACTTCTTAGTAAAAGATTTATAAATGAATTACTGTTTTATGAATTTGTTATATTTCATACTGATACTGATTTATTATATTTGTAAGATACGACTAAAGCGCTAAGAGCAAACAGAAATAAGTTCCTAACTCAGAAAACAAATCACTAGACTATGCCCAAGCTATAATTAAAAACAAAAATTTGATTTTAAGTACATCTGCATATGTTTGCATTAATGGAATATGTGTTTTCTAACCCCTCGCTGAAATAGTGTAGCACCATCCATTAAGCTATTTAGTAATTAGACGCGAGTGCGAACCGCTGCTAGTGTACCAACTGTTCATTCACTGTGCTTGCTGTATACTGATGCTGTGTAAAATGTTTGTCTATAAATAGTTCTTCTTGCAGAATCAAATCATGAAGTATTTTATATTTATCACATTAAGGTCTAGCATACAATCTATGTTTTGTAACTCCTAGCAGTAATAGTGTAGTCCTATCCATTAAACTATTTAGTAAGTAGACGCGAGTACAAACCGCAGTGTGCTCGCTGTATACTGATGCTGTGTAAATGTTTGTCCATTAAAGTTCTTCTTGCAAAAATCAAATTATGAAGTAGGTATTTTCATAACATTTAGATCTAGCATGAAAACTATTTTTGCGAAAAACTAAAGTAAAAGACTTAGGTAAACGAATCACGAAGCTAAAGTGGGAATGGGCGGAATACTTGGCTAGAAGAGAAGATAATCAGCTAGAAGAGAAGATGATCGATGAAACAGAGCAGTAACAGAGTGGTGGCCGAGACAAGGGAACAGACTAGTACGGAAAATACCAAGGGAGGCCTGTGCCCAACAGTGGAAAGATGTGGGCTGAGTAAGATGATGATGATTTTAACTACAGCGAGAATAACAACTGTTAATTCACTGTGCTCTCTGTATACTGATGCGGTGTAAAATGTGTGTTAAATAAAGTTCTTATTGAAATATAAAATCTAGATTTTTTTCTAAGCCTATGCAGGGATAGTGCATCCAATAAAAACAACAGTGAGTGAAACAACTTTTCATTCACTGTGCTCACTGTTTACTGATGCACGACTGCCTCCGTGGTTCAGTGGTCAAGGCGTTTGCCTTGTGATCTGGAGGTCATGGGTTCAAATCCCACTGGGAAGCATACTTTGTGAAAAGTTGTTTCCAGTATGTTTAGGATATTGCAGGCTTGAATCACCTGATTATCCGAAAAGAAAGATGATTCCGTGCTTCGGAAGGCATGTAAAGCCGTTGGTCCCGAACGCCATTTAGCTTTTGTACCTATCCTAGGATTGGTTCTGGTCTACCCGTTGGGTTGCGGAGGTAAGACGGCAGTCGCTCTGTATAAAAACTAGTAACCTCGTCAAATCGTCTAGGTAAGGTAGCGGACCCCAGGCTCTGAAGCGTAACCGCTGACGATGCAAACGGGAATACGCTCGGATGATGATGATGACTGTTTACTGATGCAATGTAAAATGTTTGTTAAAGTTCCGTTTGCAATATTTAACAGGAAATCTAGATGTTTTCTATGCAATAATAGTTTTGTACCATCTATTCAGCTTTTTAATAATTAGGCGCGAGAACGAACCGCAGCGAGTGTAACAACTGTTTATTTACTGTGCTCTCTACTGATACGGTGTAAAATTTTAGGTAAATAAAGTTCTTGTTTCAATATAAAATCATTATTTTACAGCAAATCTATTTTCTAAGCATTTGAAGAAAAAGTGTAGTACTTATCTATTAAATTACTTAGTATTTAGGCGGGAGTGCGAACCGCATGAATGAATCAATTTTTCATTCAATGTGCTCGCTGTATACTGACTGATGCAGCGTAAAATACATGTTCGCTATATTCTTTATTAAATGCACTCTCTACTTACTCATTTTCTAGTCAAATGGCGCAATGTTCTCGCTGTATACTGACTGATGCAGCGTAAAATATCTGTTCGCTATATTCTTTATTAAATGCTCTCTACTTACTCATTTTCTAGTCAAATGGCGCAATGTGCTCGCTGTATACTGACTGATGCAGTGTAAAATACCTGTTCGCTATATTCTTTATTAAATGCACTCTCTACTTACTCATTTTCTAGTCAAATGGCGCAATGTGCTCGCTGTATACTGACTGATGCAGCGTAAAATATCTGTTCGCTATATTCTTTATTAAATGCACTCTCTACTTACTCATTTCCTAGTCAAATGGCGCAATGTACTCGCTGTTTACTGACTGATGCAGCGTAAAATACCTGTTCGCTATATTCTTTATTAAATGCACTCTATACTTACTCATATTCTAGTCAAATAGCGCAATATTACCTAACATCAATATAAACTTCTCCATTGATGAGTAAAATTACTTAATATATAGATAATAATATCGTTAAGTCAATTAGTTTACGACTCAGCTTGTTAATATATCTAATGATATAGAAATACCTAACTCTTAACTTAAGCGTATAATTCTAGTTTCATGATCAATAACGAATAGAGGGCAATTATAAAGATACACAATTTAGTTTTCGTAGACTAAGTCTAAGCAATAACACCTGAGACTAACTTATTTACAGTGGACGCTAAGTGGCAAATAAATAATCTTAACTATCAATGTAACTCCTATCTGAGAAAAGAACAATATTGTACCAACAAAAAACTAGGCCCATAAAGTAGTATTAAAACTGGTAATTTCTTTGATACATTACTCAATTTAAATTTAACTGTCAGTTGCTAGCAAATTAAATAGAGGTTGGGCTACGAAATCTTTTGCAATTAAGTTTAAGTAATATGTAGATCATGTTTCAAGGTAATTATTTAGTTTTCCAGAAAACTTTGAAATATGTCTCACCTTAGCTCTGTTGGAAAGTCTTAGGTTAGATATTAGTATATTCTCGACAGTAATTTGTGTCAATTTTAAACTTCTGGACAAGTATGTCATAAAACCTCTACGAACTGTTGTTCGTGTTTTATGACATACTAGCTTTCATGACAAAGCGGCATGGCATGTAGATAACTTATTACTTGGATGAATACATTTCCATCGCCGCGTCATTATCATCATCAATGAAAAGGACTAGGTTCTTTTCGGTGGATTATTTTCCATGTCTCTCTATTTTGGGCAACATTTTTAACTCCATAATGAGTATTACAAGACTTTTGCCTTTTCTTTTATCCATGCATGTATGAATGACTTTTTTTCACTTTTTCTTTCATGATGTTTTTGGATGAACTTGTCGCGCCGTATAAGGTCACACACACAGGTCGAAACATGTTTCCTCGTCTTATCTCTATTGTATGCAACATTGTTCTCAATTATATTTTTAATAGCATTACAATCAATACAGTCAGCGGTTACGCTTCAGAGCCCGGGGTTCGCTACCTTGCCTAGGCGATTTGACGAGGTTACTGGTTTTTACACAGAGCGACTGCCGTCTGACCTCCGCAACCCAAAGGGTAGATCGGAACCAAGCCCTTCCCAGTGGGATTTGAACCCATGACCTCCGGATCGCAAGACAAACGCCTTGACCACTGGACCGCGGAGGCAGTCAGTTTTAATAGCATTACAATGTTTGGAAATTTATACAAATTGAAAATATATGATGAAAAAAGTTACGCATGCTTCAAATGCGTGTACTGCCTATGTCATGAGAAAATTCGTCGGGGTGATTCGAAGTCACGATAGCACTATTGGTAGTGCACTCACGGCATTAACGTGAGGGTCGTGGGTTTGAGTCCCACTCGTGGCGGATTTTTTCATCACATATTTTCATTATTGTTCTATTGTCGTTGACCTGGTCCAGCACTTCTTCTTTTCCATTCGCCATAAGCTACTTTTAAATAAACTAAATTTGATTCGGTATTTACTAATTGGAATTAAAAGACATCATACCTATTAAACCACTTTGGATATAAATTAACAAAATGACATCTAAAGCTACCACTTAAATCCACTTTGAATAGTTTATTCGCGATAGACTCAGTTATTTATGTGAGTACATGAAGCGACATCAAAGAGATCTTTCGATTACATTTGTTATGCTAATCGAAGGTGATGCTTAGCAGGTTAACGCAGCCCGAGTGTATGTGCGGATTTATACGCCATTTACTCGCATACGTAATCAGAAAGTTCAGTTGTATTTTATTCCCCTGTGATCGGAGTTAGAACTTCTTAATATAATTATGTACTATTATGCTATGCACTATCACGTGTTTATCGCTAATGGGTCAGACAGAGCCCAGGACTGCAAAACTCAAAAGGAATCAAAAAGTCATGGGTTGCTATAGTTGCCTATTTACCTGACATTTTCGCTAATTATTATGTATTTTACATTCTTTTTGGTACGATGGTGCAGCTGCTTGTTAACCTTTTGGCTTTGTTGTTTCAATTAATTTATTTAAATTTATTTCAAAAGTAATTGGCGGCCTTTCTATAGTCTTTATCTTTAGAAAGAGGTGCAAGTTATATCTGTCTTATTAGTTTTACGTACAACCAATCTTTAGCTTTCCTTAGTTTTTATACAACCTCCATCTATTGCTTTTTAGCGTCATCGTAAATAATGCTAGTTCCTAAATTATAAAATCAAATAAATGCGAGTATTTTATTACATATAAGAACATGTACTTAAGTCGCAAAGTTTGAGGATAAAAATATTACTTATTTTTAGTGCAAGAGCTACATTTCGGAACGACCACAGTTGGGAAGATACGCCCAAAGAAACCCAGTTAAGTATATTATTATACCTTCATATAACCCATTTAACCTTTTTTATAATTTTTGAATAACAAGGCCGGAATAATTCTTCTTTTGTTTTGATATTTAAAATATCCAATAATCATTTCTCTACCCAATTTATACTACAAACCAGAACTGAAACTGCGGTTAATTATATCGCTAAGCCTATAATAATGCGAAGCAAGTTGGGCGCTATTGGTACATAAATGAGAAACTAAATACAGTGAAGTCAAGATTAGTGAGTCAGTAGCAAATGGGTTTATCGCGTGATGCCCGCGGTTCGGGATCAAAGCTCAAGTTGCTGCTTGTTTGGGAAATAATTAAAATCAGCTGCTCGTTTGAGTTTATGGAAACGTTATTATGGGAACGTGAGAATAAAAGGGTGGAAAGGTACACCCCTTACAACAACAACAAACCTTATTGGTGGGAGGGAGTGGAAGTATGAAGGATATGAAAAGGTACAAAATATTTTGCAATACTTGAACACGTAAGAAGAGTTTTATAAAAATCAGCTTCAATTATTGTAATTGAAGCTGATTTTTTTTTATTCTCACTTACAAAACCTAGAATTTTTTGCGAAATCTCTTTCGCAAAATTCTAGATGCTGCGTGCCTTTTTGAAAAGTGCAAAGCATAGTAAAACCATGGCAAGAAATCATGGTTAATAGAGGAACACATAAGCGGTGTAGAACCCTTGGGGTGGAAACACTCACAAAAGTCAATATGGTACATTGAAGGTTAGAAAAATAAAAAAAAAAGGAATAAAAGTTAAAAGTTAAAAAGGCTGAAAATGAAAAAAGAGATCTCCTAAATGAATACCTGCCCAAAAGAATTAATAAGTATTATATTTGAACCAGAGCCATTCTCGCCTGATGTTTATCATAAAGCAAATTAGCAAACTTTAATGAAAAAATTGTCAAGTTTAAAATTTTACTTGAATTACCCGAAAAAAGACTTTGAAACTGTTGTAACTTTTAGGGGAAATTGTTTAAGGGAAAAGGGAAATTAATCTTTCTCTTAATTAGTAAAGTTGGTCGGACGCTACGGGCATTCAAGGACAATAAATCAAGGTGTTGCACTTTCAAATGAGACTAAGAAAACCGTTCTTTGCTTTTAAGACTTCAATATTTTAGAGCACCCTTATCGATATTTTAGCTGTCTACGGCAAAGGACCCTAAGTAAACCTAACATAGTGTATCTTACTACTAAAAACATTGAGTTCAGAATGTGACGAAAATTATTTACGTTTCCTGCAACGTATCGTGTCATGAGTTGTCCTGAAATAATGTAGAAGTATTTTCTTGTATGTTTTGAAATCTATGTAACAGCTGCGATTGAAAACTAGGTATACATAATTTAATAAAGTTTCTTGTGAAATGTTTGCATTAAATTCTAGTAAATCTATAATATAACTATTTGTACTTCATATTTGTTATAATATACACAACACATATGCACATAAAATGTAACAAATAAAATTATAGGTATACATATTCTTTTCTTTCAATGTCATTATGGAGTAAGGTCGAGAGAATTGAAAAAAAGGTACTTATTGTAATCTATTGCAGTCGCGCTGTGCCCAAACAACAATCGAGTGAGTGCGATAGGGACAACTGTACCTCGGACCGAAGATTATTGCTCAATCGTGTTTTGGATATTTTGTGTCTGGAAAAAAGCCTTAAGATGCCATGTAAATTTTTTGATAAATAAACTGTGGTAGTTTTATTACAGGAATGTTTCAAATACATTCACAGTATTGTGAGCTGTGAACTACGAGGAATCGCGGTAAATACTACCTTTGTCAAAAATATTCGAGAATTAGTTATATAGCTAAACGGCTGCAAACATCCTTTAAATAAAATTTGCCTTCAACCTGCCTTGCGTGTTGATTTGTGGCGTGTTTGGTATTAAATCTAATCACCAAGAATATTTTGCATGCCGGGTAAATACAAGTAAATCTAAAGCATATTCACACTACAATTTTTGTAAGTTAGATTGATAGGCTCGTAATCAAAAATGGTGACATTAAAATTAAGTGGTTTTTTTAATGTGACTTGTTGAATGTTTCTGCCTCTATTTAGAGGGAGTGTTGCCGAAGCAATATATTTATTCAAGAAAACATTATTTGATACTCGTATTTAACATCTTTCCATATAAAAATCTAACTAACTGGAAATTAAAAATCTAAATTTTGTTCATGTGGTGTTAAGTACACTGGCTGCATTCCCACACTGAATGGCTACTGCAATTCTCTGCACGATTTTATTTTTGTTTAATTATATGTCTGTAGGTAGTTTGTATTTTTGTAATTTTTTAAGTTCTAGTGTTTAAAGTAATATGTAATTATTTTTATTTAGTTATAATGAAACATAAAAAATTATATGTATTTTTATTATTAAATAAAATTAATAATAGTAGGCTATATGTATTTACAAGTCATTCAATTGTAAACATTGGGACAACAATTGTCCCAATGTTTACAATTGGGACAACAATTGTCCCAATGTGGGGCAAAGGCCTCTTTCTCTCTTCTCCCTTCTTGTCGGACTACAACTTTTATTTTCAAGTTGCTATGTAATTATTGAGTTCATCACACCATATTCTGGTCTAGTCTGGTCAGCCGAGCCACCGTTGACATTGGATGTCCAGTTAGTCACTAGCGAATCCCCTTACCCTAGACTTTCCCATACAAACGTAGTCTACGTTTTATTTTATAATTGGTTTTCACAGTCAAAATATGAAATTGAAAGATAATAAAAAGGGTAAAAGTTTTCCATACTGATGGTTAAAACTGATATAATACTCTATATTCTCTTTCAAGTTCATATTTTAACTGTGAAAACCAATTATAACCCTAGATATATGCAATTTCCTTAAGGGCCCAGTCATTATTTTTAATGATTATGACTGTTTTTCGGAGCTGATTGGAGCCAAACTATGTTAAGATATGTTAAATTGAAGTTTATTTAAGTAATAAAAAAGTGAATTGTACAATTTATTGATTTTCATTGTAATAGTTTGTTTAATTCCAAATAACCTGAGACGTGTTTCGATTTTTTGCGGTGTGCGACGTTCATGTCATTGTTGTTTACACGGAATTTAAAACATGAAATTGTGTTTATATTACAGAGAAATAAAGACAAAGGAAAATCCTAAAAAGCAAATGAGAAGATTTTAATTAAAAAAAAATAATTCGTTTAAAAACTTAGTTAAAAAGGTCAAACATACGTAAGGTTAAACGTACGAATACGTCGTCGGATTTCTTGCGCATACGACTGAGTTAAAAAATAAAAAATACACATATATGAAGATTGATTCATGCTTAAACACGTCCAATAAATAAATAAAAATAATTTGTCTTTTGTAAAAAGATAGAAAAATTTAAAGTTCTCCGAAATTCTCAAATAAATATGGGGACAAAAACGCTGATAAGGCAGACCGCTCGCTGCGCTTCTGAATTCGTCTAAATTCGTCTCCATGGTGCATGTATAATACAGCGCATGGCGTATGTGTAGATAGAAAATATAGATTCGGGTGTTCAATCAAAAATTCCCACGGTCGAAGACTGCAGTCTTAAAGATACAAAATTTTACCGAAATCTGACATATCGTTTCAAAATAAAACGTAGACTACGTTTGTATGGGAAACTCTGATTCTGTCTTGGGTAAGGGGACTCTTAAGCCATTAGGCATTCGAATGATGTGGTCAGTTCTAAATTCTAATTTATATTAACGTAACAAAAATCCCTTAATACTTACATAACATACTTATATGCATAGGTTTATTTTTAATTAAGTATAAATATTGTAAGAGGCTCCATTATTGGGTGTTTATCTATATATGTATTTATCATAAAATATAGTATCGTTAAGTTAGTTACTTAGTTTAGTTTTAGCTAGCCTAAAGTAAGTTACTTTAGTTACTTACTTTAGGGCTAGCTTAATCAGTGTGATTTGTCCCTATATATTTATTTATTATTTTGAACTGTGAGTACTCCCATTTATATGGGAAGTGATTTTTTTTTCGTATTTCGATATATATTGAAGAAGTAAATCAGCCCTTAAAATATTTGTATTTTAAATTACATAATAAAAAATATGCTTTTATACATTGTTGACACATAATATATGAAGATTGTTCCATGGATTAACTTAAATTGTAAATATAACTTTGTTAGTTTTTAACTTTTGCGCTTTGAACACATGATATATGTATATTAACCAGTCTGTATGCGACAACAAGGGATTTAACTTCGTGTAAATGGTAAACATAACCAAAATGTCATGTTAATATACATAAATCAAAATTACTTTGTATTTCAATAATGTATTACTTTGTTTACAAACGAGTACCTAGTTATTATAATCGAGTCTTAAAATATTTTTTCTTATAATTAAGAAATTGACATTACATACACACATTTCCTTTTCCAAACTGAAAGTACTCAGCAGTGCTCTCGAGCAGACTATTATGTAATTGAAAATTGACCCTTCGGTTTTAACGGATTACTGGTTAGGGCTGTCAAGAGGCGGGAGGGTCGCTAGCAAGTACTGTAGTCGATTCTCCTTGCACGGTGTCACACCCGTTTGCCCATTGTTTTCACATTTTTATACACGTATTTAAAACTGACGACTTTTTTTTCATACCGAGATAAGATATTTCAAGTATCAGTGTACTCCCTAATTACATTTTGTTGTTGAATAATTACTTAAACGAATTATAACACAAAAAATAAAAAATATGGGGTACTTAGCTTTTACTTATTATTTTACATATATATTTTCGGGTTTTTAGAAAAACAGTAGGTATATAATTCTTAAAAAAAAGTGAATCTAATTCTGAACAAATGTATGAAGCTACTAATTGATATTAATAAAACGAAGAGTCAAAACAGCCTTAATTCAAAAATAGATTCAACGAGATGATTTAGTACATACAAAGCGTGAAAAGGAGGGCCATGCCAGACAGTTGACCAATTCAGACCAGTGGCCGTGCTGTCTACTCCAGCCAAAGTATTCGATTCGACAATACAAAAGAACATTTACGATCAGGTAAACTCTCAGCTCTGTGACGAACAGCACGGGTTCAGACCGGGCCGCGGCACCACGAGCAACCTGCTCAACCATATGGCTCAAATCGTACCAGCAGTTGATGAAGGGGGACAAGTGGATGTCTCGTTTTTTGACTACCGCAGAGCTTTCGATGTGGTAGATAACGATGTGCTCTTAAGTAAGTTGGCCGGAGTCGCCTGCACTCCACACTTGCTAAAGTTTTTGGCCAGTTACATGCGTAATAGGCAGCAATATGTAGAATATGCTGGATGCCGATCATCACCTTATTTTGTAAGATCTGGTGTGAGTCAAGGAAGTAATCTGGGCCCATTACAATTCATCCTAACGATTAATGATTTACTCAAATTCATCCAACATTCCAACTGTCTTTTGTACGCAGATGACCTAAAGTTATCTCTGAAGATTGATATACCTGCCGATTGTGAGCGGATGCAGGCAGATATTGACAGAATTGTGGAGTGGGCCAAGGAAAATGGACTCCAATTTAATAAGTCGAAATATCTTACAATCTCGTTTACAAAAAGACAAAACCCGGTGCAATACGAATATAAGGGAGACGTGCCCATGAAGAGAGTTACGGAGGTAAAAGATTTAGGCGTAAATTTTACAGTGGACCTTTCTTTTAAACAACATATAATTAATATTGTAAAAAACGCGTTTAGAAACCTAGGGTTTATACTTCGTAGGGTATATGGCTTTACAAATATTAAAGCCATCATGGCGTTGTATAACGCCCTGGTTTGTAGCCACCTAGAATGTAACGCAGTTATTTGGGCTCCACATGAAGCTAAATACAGTCTAATGCTGGAGTGGATACAGAATAAATTTACCAGATACTTATACTCGGCTTTATGGTGTCTATCCGTGCTATCCTTTGATGTATTCGGGCTTATTTGTTCTCGGTATGGTCGAATTGGGGGTGCGGAGGGACCTGGCATTGGCTTCATATATATTTAAGCTGATTCGTGGTAAGATTTATAATTCGGATTTACTAAGTTTGGTAAGTTTGTGTGCTCCAAACGGATACGCGGAGCGCTGCCGCCGACCGCCATCATTCGTGGTGCCCCACTCTCACACTGAGCTACTGAAAAACGCGCCGCTAACGCGGACGCTGCGCACGCTTAACCAAATTGCAGAGAGAATTGATATGTTTACCTGTCCTCTGAACGAATTCACAAGAGTTGCATTATGTGTTTTGTGTTATGGTTAATTTTATTATTGCTTGTCTATCATATTGGTGAAAACTGTAACGATAGATTTAAGTCATTATTAAAAATAAAAATAATAATTATTAAAGTGATCATTTTCAGCTCCATGCCCATAACTGGCAGTCACACAACAAGCATGACATATTCTAGTCTTTATACCACATCACATAACGCGGATGCACACATCACTCATCACTGCACTGTAATCGTAATGTTGTTTGTTTATATTACACTCATGGCAGATGTAACATAATTATGTTCGCTATGTTCACTGAGTTACTCATGGAATGTTCTTTGGGGACGAACATGAAGGGCAAACAGGTGAACGGGTGCAAAACCCCTTACACTTTTGACAGTTTGTTAGGGGACGTAAAGTGAATTTCACGGTTTTCTAAAAGCATTTGTGTGGGGTATTAATAATTGTAGCCGATTTTAAAGTAGTACTATAACTTGAATGTCGCAACCCTAGGGGATTTCTATTGTAATGAGAATATAAATGGAAATATTCTTGCGTGAGTGAGCTTGACATATAATACTTATCTGACAGTCTTTTTAATGCTTTATACGAGTAATTTTGATATACGTTTTTACTTCCTTATACTTTTGTTTAGATGAATTTATTACATGGGAAATCGGGAATTAAAAATCTTATAAGTAAATATTAAGTTATAGTTTATTAGGTTATTTTTTTTTATATTTTATATTCTAGCAAAACAAGCAATTTTAAAACAGTCGTTCGTTTTCTTATTAGTCCGATAAACCCCTCAACTTGATTGTCAGTTTACCTACAAGTCGATCTAGATTCGCGTGCTATGCTAATGGCTGCTAGACCGCCTGTCACTGTAAACTGACGTTAATTGTAAATGTTTGTACTAACTACTGGGTGCCTAGTCGTTTTAATACTACAGACTGTTTTTACAGGGACTGTAGGCAAATAATAGTACATTATAAACATCCGAACACACAAGTAGATACCGCAATAGGAGGAAGAAGTAAAAGTACTGGGAAGAGAACATCTTGTTGTTAGTGTGCCGGGAAATACTTAAATAGTATGGTTGAAGTAATTGTCAAAAAGCCTTGTGGTTCCCGGTAAAGTAGAATAGGACCACTCTCAGTATTCCCGTGGATGTCGTAGAAGGCTACTTAGGAAATACAAGCCAAACAAAGCTTATAAACATCAATGAGACCTCTCCGACTGGCCAGCGTGGAGAGTGTAAGCCAAACCATCTGGCTGCTTTGGCCAACTATGGCTTGGGTAGGTAGTACAGAGAGGGTCGTGCTCCTGCAGTGGAGACTAAACAAATCCTAGTGATGATGAATTGTCAAAACCTGCAAATCACTGCAGCGCCGGGGGAAATATGAACATACACATTCATGGAAACTATGATTGTTCTTTGTTCCTTGGTTGAGTATGTCAAATTATTTTCATATCCGATTGCTTTAGGTATATTACTAAAATGTTTGTTATCATGGTTGACTACTTTAGTCGATGGAATCAATATGGTATCTTTTCTTTTTTATTATATTGCTTTAAATTCTAACATAAAGAACAATGCTTTGCGAAAGATTGCCTTTTTAATGATATAACAATATTTACAAATTGACATTATTTTAAATTTCGTAATTCTTATAATTCAATTTAATTATGACATAACAAGCAATGTAATCTTAGTCCATCCATATAACTAATTTTAAGTTTTTAGTTTATTAGTTGACGTCTTTGGAGAAAACGTGCAGTGCAGTTTGTTGCCGCTTCTTCTGCACTTGCGCCTAGGAAGCGGCGTAAACTTAGCTGTAAGTAACGATTTGACGTCAACATTTGTGCAAAACAAAACAAAGTAACTATTATTAAGAGATATTATAAATATCCTATGATAATAAAAATATTTTGAATTTTTGAATTTTGTGCTGAGACGTAGATTTTATAGTAAGTATAATATGATGATCTTCATACCTTTCAATTTTAAGTTTAAACATTTACATATTTTAAGTTGCTTGGAAGAAATCGCTTTAGTGATAAGCTCGCCCTCGTACCTACTGTATTTTAAATTTACTTTTTAGGGTTTCGTACAAAAAATGAAAAAACGGAACCCTTGTAGGATCACTCGTGCGTCTGTCTGTCCATCCGTCTGTCACAGCCAATTTGCTCCGAATCTACTAGACCGAATCAGGTGAAATTTGGTAGAATGTTGTAACCCTATGATCCAAACACATATGACAAAGTAAATATTTTTTAAAAAAATAAGGGTCATTTTCGGGGGACAAGATAGAAAATTAAAACAAAAAAGTTTTGCAAACCTTACTGTGTCATATATCAAATAAAAGGGCTCGTTATGAGGATCTCAAATATATATATTTTTTATTATTGTAGAATGAATAGTTTTGATTTTATTCATGAAAGAAGACGAAAATTGACCATTCCTGATTCTACATTGACACCCTGATCTCCGAAACTTCTGAGCCTAAATTTTTTAAAAAAATTCAAAATATAGTTCATTGCTTGTAGATTACAGGAAAACCTATAAGAATTTAATCAATTGTACGGAACCCTCTCCACGCGAGTTTAACTCGCACTTGGCCGGTTTATTTATTAATGTTATACTCAGTTGGTGCAATACAGAAGTTTTGTCTTGACTTGTTTGTTTGATTGTTTTTAACACTTTATTGCACATTTTAATAAAAACAAGTTACATATCATATGCATCAAAATAAATAGAAATATACAACGGCGGGCTTATCCCAGTGAGGGATTTCTTCCAGCCAACCAAGCACATTTGTACCCCAGTACCCAAACAATATTCCTACCAATCGATAGACCGGTCGTACCTCCGGGACCAATAAAGACGTGTGCAAGCCCCTAAAATAAGAGACATGACGAAAATTGGGAGTGAAAAGGATCGGTAAGAAGTAATTGGGGTGGAATAGATAATTATGAATCCCACTTGGGGGTTCGTCCCCTCGCTGCCATGTCTGGGATAATGTTAATACGTAATTGAAATTGTGATAGTACTAGGATTTGTGATACTTTAGATAATCACTTAAGGTGCTAATAACTTAAGTGCAAAATGCTGTCTTATTATTAGCTTATTATTTTACGTAATGCTGACGTATCTGTGTGATTATTAAATTTATCTAGCTATATAATCTCTTATAAATAGCAATGCTCATGTCATAAAAAATTCAAATCATGTCCTTTATAAAAAAGTTACATTGAATAGATAAAATAAAATAGAAATAAAATCTAAGTTTAAAACTAAATCAAACAAACTGCATTAAACATCTAAATGTTGTTTATGTGCATGTTGCCAAGAACACTGGCTACATTCCAGAAGTGAATGGCTACTGAAATTCAATGTAATCGATTTTAAGTAGGTATTTAGTGATAATTCAACTTCTTTATTGCTCTCATTGTATTCTATAAATAAATGCTTATCGCTTATCCAGTAAAGGATAAAGCTGTGATTATTAGTAAGTATGTGTAAGTACGTATTGCTTCTTTAAAGAGAGAAAACTAAGAAATAAATAAGTATATAGAATACTTAAAAACAACAAATTATACAGGCTGACTTTTTAACCACCTGCCAAATTTTTGAAGAAAGTTCAGTTCATGATACTGAACTATTTTCTACAAAAACAATAAATGAAAATCTTAAATAAAAATTGTCCTTCCCATACAAATCAGCGCTTAGCCAAACGGATTTTGTATGGGAGGACGAAAAACTTTTATCTATTTTTAATAACTTTTTTTAAAGACAGTATTTCAGTATCATGGACTGCACTTGCTCCAAAAATTTAGCAGGTGGGTAAAAGTCAGCCTGTATTATTTGTAAAAGAAAAATTGGGTAATGTCTTTATTATTTTTAGGGTTCCGTACCCGAAGGGTGCAAACGGGACCCTATTACTGAGACTTCGCTGTCTGTCCGTCCGTCTGTCTGTCTGTCCGTCTGTCTGTCTGTCCGTCAGTCACAGGGCTCTATCTCTTGAACCGTAATAGCCAGACACTTGAAATTTTCACCGATTATGTATTCCTGTGGCGGATATAACAACAAATACTAAAAATAAAAAATAGTTAAAAATTAAAGGGGATCGTCATACAAGAAACGTGTTTTTTTTCAGCGTTTTTAACTTGATCTTCATAATGGCATTAACTAGATACTTTTCACAAATTATGCATTACTACGACCACAATAACAAAAAATACTAAAAATAAAATAAAGTTAACAATTAAAGGGGGTCGTCATAAAAGAAACGTGTTTCTTCAGCGTTTTAAAACATTGTACGGTGGTACGGAACCCTTCATGTACGAGTCCGACTCGCACTTGCCTGTTTATTTTCATAAATAAAGATTTAATTAAAAGAAAACGAAAAACCAAACTAATGGTACTATATCCTGCACTGGATCAATTTGGTTGTAAAGGAAGAAAAATGCAAATATTTGGTCAATGCTTTGCTTTACCTGGTTTTACTCCACCCTTTACACTCACGTCCGTTTTTAGGGTTCCGTACCAAAAGGTGCCAACGGGACCCTATTACGGAGACTCCAGTCTGTCCGTCTGCGCGTCCATGTTACAGGGCCCTATCTGTTGAACCGTAATAGCTACACACTTGAAACTTTTACCGAATGTATTACTGTAGCTGCAACAAATACTAAAAATAAGATAAAGTTAAAAATTAAAGGAGTTCATAATAAAAAGACGTGTTTTTTTCATGGTTTTAGTGTTCTGTACCTGTACAAAGGGTGCCAACGGGACCCTATTACTGAGACTGTCCTGCAACACCGAATGGTGACATGACTCGCGCGTTGTCGACACTGAAAATGTCTACCTATAATATTAAACTCCCGTGTAATTATTTCCGAATTCAAACCCCTTTATGTCTTCAGAGCCCGTCATTATTATAATAGGCACACGATACGAGCCGAACGGAAATTAACAGACCACGTTGCATTCCATAATGCTTGTAATTAACGAATAATACTCGCCGCGTCTGCATATTAATTAAACATCAAAGAGAAGAGTGCAGCCGTACGAATGATACGGTTAATTATGCCATTAATTTAAGGTGTAATCAGAATTTGATATCATCTGTACGAGTGTATTATGGAACCAATGAACTTTATAGAAATGATTAATCAATTTGATATACAGGGTTACTTTTAAAATACTGGCAACATTTTCGGAGGAAGTTCAGTCCGTGATACTTAACCACCATAAAAATAATTATCCAAAAAGCGAAAAATAAATTCGGCTTCCCATACGCTCAGCCAAATGGATTTTGTATGGAAGGACGAATTTTTTTCATCGATTTACGATAATTGTTTTTATGGAAAGTAGTCAGTATCACGGACTGAACTTGCTCCAAAAACGTTGCCGTGTTGCTAGTGTTTAAAAAGTAACCCTATACCGAAAAGAAAGATGATTCCGTGCTTCTGGAAAATACGAGTCATACGGGCAACGTCACACGTAACAGTTTGTGTATAGATAAATTAAAAAACCTGCATATATATTTGTACCCAATGAAGTTTTTAAGTACCTTATATGTATGTACTATCAGTAAAATTAAATAAAAGCTTATAACATTACAATAAGCTATTTATACGAGTAGGTAAATCATTAAATGCAGCCATATTGTGCCACAAGCTAGGATGGTATCACAAACACTGGCATTTACCGTGATTCAGATATCAAAACCACAGGCGAGTCAGATTAATGTGCAATAATTGAATTTTCGCTTGCAATCAAACCTGGACCAAATTCCGAGTAAAATGACAGACAAGCACACTAATACGAGTAAGCGGGCCAGCATTGATGAATGTTAAGTCCATGCAAATAAATATCTCTAAAGTTTTCAGACATATGAGTAATACAGCCTGACTTTTTAATCACCAACCAAATTTTTAGAGCAAGTTCAGTCCATGATATTGAACTACTTTCCATAAAAACAATTAACGAAAAACTAAAATAAAAATTCGCCTTCCCATACAAATCAGCGCTCAGCCAAACGGATTTTGTATGGAAGGATGAACATTTTTATCGATTTTTAATAACTTTTTTTATAGAAAGTAGTTCAGTATCATGGACTGAACTTGCTCCAAAAATTTGGCTGGTGTTTATAAAGTCACCCTGTATACAATGTATTCTCATCCAAGTATATAATTTTAAGTTGTAAGTTTGTTAGTTGACGTCTTTGGAGAAAATGCTGCATCGCAGTTTGTCGCCGCTTCTTCTGCACTAGCGCCTAGAAGCGGCAATAAACTTACTCGTAGCTGTAAGAAACGATTTGACGTCAACATTTTTGTGCAAAACAAAACAAAGTGAGATATTACAAATATTCTATGTTTTTGAATTAAATTGCAAAAAAAGAAAATGTTGTTAGACCGCTGCTGTTAGAATGTGTTACTCATGACAGCGGCACCGCCGACGCTGCGGCCTCACGCAGTTGCATTTTTTTAATTTTTTTTTATTTTATCTTTATTGTCCATCAAATACAAATTGTACAGAACAATAGGCGAACTTAATGCATTTAGTATGTATTTGTATGCCATTACACGCAGCTACTGGTACCGCTCGCCGCTTGCTGCTGCCGCGGCTGTGACACTCTTATGTATTATGTGGCTGTGTGTTTAGATTCAGTACAAATACAGATAAAATCCAAGCGCGCTGTACCGCGGCGGCAGCTGAGGGAACTGGATCCAAGGCACTGGCATTTTTCCTTGTCATATAAGTTTACGATTCTCCACCAATAATATTTCATAGTGAAATCAAAACATAAATAACTGACGCTGTAATTAACTCTGGGTTTACCAAAGCCTTATATTTTCTTTTATTTTTTATTTATTTATTGATTTTCAAGGGGAGCCAACAGCTTTACAATACAAAACAAAAATTTGAATGGATATCGGAGAGCCAATAAAAATAATAAATTAATAATAAATTTATCTCGCCGGGAATTAATTTAACATAACCTACGATACTGCCAAAAAAAGTTTCCTTTCACACTCCGACTTATTTACTATGAAATTATATTTTAAGATATAATTAATTATTCAAATATACATTTTGTTACTTTTTTATTTCAAATATCCTAAGTTATTGGTATATTATCTGGGTAATTCAGCACTGACAAGATCTTTTTGGGTTGAATTTGAAAAGTCAACCGAATCAGATCGACTCCAAAATTTTGACCTTTATAACACCACCGCTACTATACCCCAACTATCTTAGATCAGTAATCTACGTCTCTGTATACTAATATTTATTGTATTTTTTTTAATTATAATGTTTTCATTTAATTTTTTAGTTACTTGTAGGTGTTATTAATTAGTTAATAGTTATATTAGGTAATTTGTTAGATTCCCCTCGCCTACCAAAATTCATGAAATTCTGATCAAAGATACTAGAGTTGTCGTCTGACATACGTACATACCTACTTGTTCCAGTTAACTTGACCATCAAACAAACTTTCGAAGAAAAGACTCTGAGGACTTCATACGTTCCACTCATTTGTTCAAGACTCATTTGTCACTCGTGAACCGGTGCCGCTAGTAGGGACTGGTCAGCTTGGCTCCGTTTTTTAAGACTACTCAGTGTAACTTATTTCTGTAAATTGTATTTGGCAATCGTTTGCAAGCTTCACATGTTATATTGTGATAACATTGTATTAGACATAATATCTTTGTAAACTGACAAAGCCCTTCTGGCGCGTAGGCGACCAATACTATGTAAATGAGTTTCTTTCGGCGTTTCTTCTCAGCAGAGGTCATTATGAAACGCTATATTGGTAGCTTTTAAAAAAGGAAAAATAATTTAAATAAAAATAAAGATTACACGTAATTAGTACACAAAAATTATTGACGTGTAAAAGTGCATGCAAATTACTTGATAAATATTTGATTCTTTGATTCAAAAAGCTGAACATACCAGCATTCATTAAAATTTCTTACAACGTGCGTACGATAAACCAGTCAGAATAGCTTCCCCCAAAACTTCAACTTATCTACCGCACGTAGAAGGTCGTTACGACGAAATTATGGCCGTAGTTAAACACATGCTACATTTACTCGAAAGTTCAAATTACGCCCGAATAACTTCCAGTTACCGGTAAAGGGTTACGCAAAAACTAGGGACAAGTCGATAAATTCTAGAATAACGTCGGCAATCTGCGTACCTGGAAACTGCTTGGGAATTTTACCAATATAGTAGGTATGAACATATTTCGCATACTTATATGCAAGACATGTTTATTTTATATTAATCAAAAGTTTTGTTTTGTTTAGTGAAAATATGATTTAAAGAGTGTTAATAGTTATGATAAAGCAAATTATGTGAAAAAATATTTTAAAAATTATAAATATTAAGAGATATAAAAATTAGGTTAGAATATATTTTATATAAAAATTAGGTTAAAAGATTTATTACAAATTATTTTATGAGAAAAAGGAATATACGTATGAAATGGAATGTTTTCATTTTTATCATTGACTGAATTTTAAGACATACCATACCTACGAGTAGAAAATAGAAAACAAATATCTTAGTTAACTTACCTTACTAAAGTTGTTCCGGCATCTCTAAAAAAATGTTCATGAAACAAGTGATGTTTTGGGCATCAATAACTACCTACTAATCACGTCTTTATCTTTTACGGGGTAGATTAAACCTAGGATCATAGAACACAATAGCGACGCTCAGTAACGTATATACGAAAACATAATTCCAGTTTACATTTTCCCATGAAATTATTTTTGATTCATTATCTTTTTAATTAATACTTTGTACGTTTAATTTATTTCTCTGAAATGTCAACAAACGTAGATAAAATACATGAAAAATGTTTGGTCAAATTAATCAAGCGGGCAGATCCACGTAGAATCGCCAATCGCGGTGTCAATCAATACGAGCCACTCAGTTGATTACTCTTGGTTCGCATAATTTTCACGCCACCAATCAATCGGAAAATATTTCTGCTTCCTAATAAGGTTTTTGAGAAATAATAATATTAAATTCTTTATTTTAGATGTCAATCCATAATTTTTGTTACTTATATTTTCTAGATAGGATTCTATCATCATCATTATCATACCAGCCACAAGAAGTCTAGTGCTGGACATAGGCCTCCCCAAGGATTTCAAAAACGATCGATCGGAAGCAGCCGGCATCCAGCGTCTTCCTGCAGCCTTGCTCAGGTCATCCGACCATCTAGCATATGGCAGAAGCAGATGGGTTCCTACGCCGCGCTTGCCGGTATGGTTTGCTTTACGGTATGGCCGCCATTCGAAAACCCTTCTGCCTCATCGGCCATGGTTTTAGTGCTATGTTCTTACCTATGCTAGTATACAATGATATGGAATTTAGTATTTTTATGTGACAGTACCGATAGCTATTATAATTATATATTCGACTCCCTCATCGTTAATCATATGATGAGTATACCGGTCTGCAATCATCGCTACTTCGTACTCTGTTCAACACTGAAACTGCTTTTTTGCGCATTTTTGCGCTTTACTGAATACATTGCGGATGCGTCACAGCGGCGAGGCAGCGCCAAAAGCATACAAAAAGCATTATTAAAAACGACACGCAGAGTTGTAGGCTCGTTTTGTATACTTAAACCACAGACTGCCCGAGTAAACTTGAAGTAATTGAAGTTTATTTTTAGTAACACAAACAGGCTTAGTAACGAATTTCAAATTGGAAATTTCATTTGTTACCTGTTGAATAAATACTGATGTTTTGGGGTCCCTAAATATGGCGTGCTATTAGGATTAATATTTGCATGTATTAAATTGAAGTAATCCAAGTAAGTACTTTTTTGCTAGCCAGTAATGGTCCTTTTTCTAAAAAAAATACCTCGTTGCTTCCCACACTGGCAAAAACAAACTCTGTCCCAAAATACTGATAATAAAGAATTTCCTACAATGCACTAAGGAGTGTTTAACATGAGGTCATGATAAAAAATATCCGAAGAAATAAAAAAAATATATTTCAAGCATACCTTTTTATTAGTATACCTTTTATATTTATTTTGATAAGTTTAAATTTGTTCACGTGCATGAATGAATGTTAAAGGCACACCACACACATATTTCATAAATATTTCCCAAAAACTGCAACACAAAAAAGCGCAGCAGCATAAAATATCAATATTATTCCCCTATCACAAATTAAGTACACATGAACCAAAAAGCCGTTGTTGTATTGACCGACCATTCCATTCTCAATTCACGTTCAAACAAAAGTAAACAATCAATATAGCCCAGGTGCACTTTTCAAATGGGATATGGGGACAAAATTGATTGTACCGTCCAGTTTTCCATTTAGATATGGAAATTCTGACAGTGTGTACGACATACCGCGCTAAAAAATGTCCCAATAACCGTTTTCGGTACGCTTTTCCTGAAGACACGTAATGTGATTGCGTAAAGGTGATTTCGGCTCTTGAGTTGAAAATTTACTTTTCTTTACTATTCTGTACTTAGCTATGATTTTTGAATAGGTAATTGACTTAGCATTGAGACTTCTAAGGGTCAGTTCAGACATAGAGGAAAAATGCTTGCGGAATTTTCTAAACCCATTAAAATTACAACCTTATTACGATTGCTTAAAGTATTTTGTATGAATATCGGCGGAGACTTCAAGCGTCGTCTGGCGCACGCTCGCGACTCGGTCGCGCGCGTCCTCATGCTCGCCCGGGAGGCCTCGAGCACGCTCGAAACCGCGCGAGCAAGTTCTGACGCGCTTTCAGTGTGTTTGCGTGTATTGACGGGGATATTCGTAAGTATTCGCAACCCCGGTGAATTTTCCTGCGTCAGCTCGCGTCGGCGCGCGATAACTAGTATTCTTTCGATGACGCACCGTCTTGAAACGCATTTTTGCTCTCGGTGTAAATTGCGGCTAGAGGAAGCTCGAGCCTGCGAGAGCATTTTTCCTCTCTGTCTGAACTGACCCTAATGCTGGTCAGGAAGAAAATAAAAATTTGTAGAATGTAAAGCTGCCTCCGACCTCACTAGGAGCGACTTGTACCTCTGAGTTCCTACTCATCACCACTTGCTTCCGCGAAAGAAAAAATAGGAAACTTCGATCATATATTATATCGTAAAGAACCCTGCATACTAGTTCACTAGTGTACAAAAATCCGCTAGATGACAATAAGTCAAGGATTTGTATGAAATACAAAACGTCATATATTTTCAAGTCAAAAAGCGCTCTTAATATCAGTTTTTCTGCAGTTGAAAATGGACATAATCAATGACAAGTGACACTATTTTGTGACGTTTTATTCTCTTAACAGTACTAAATAATTTATTTTTGACCCAGTCATCTACCCAATTACTGTTCTCACTAGATGACAGTCATTAAGCTACGACTGCGTAGCTTAAAAATTCTAACACCACTGTAAGCTATTAACACACTTAATTAGAGAGACCAAGTATTTCGAGTTGTTACTCGAGCTGCCGTTGCAGCTTGCAAAGCACATAAAATCCAATTTCACTATCATGGATTGAGCATTTTTAAAATACATACATTAGAACATTGTATACTACAAGAAGAAAGACGTGAACTTCGTCAATTTATTGGAGCAACCGCTACGTTCAAATATTTATGGTATGGGCCACTTGGGGCTGTGTTTTGGCCAGGTGCTGAATAAGAAAATGGTTTAGAAAATGTCCCAGAATTTTTAAATAGTTTCAGACTATCCTTGTACCCGATGGAATTTCATCAAAATACTAACTTTAAAAACATGGTGAGTTGACACTGTTAGCTTTTTTAGTTTCTTCAAATTCCCGGAATAAAACTGTACAAGTTTCTAAAGTGGTTCTTGAATATCCAAGTACTTTAAAGAAATCCAAAGGCTACGCCAGTAGTAAAAAAATCGTCTTGTACATTACTTTTTATTACTATAATTAGAAACTAGCGCAAAAACTAAGATATTCCATATAAACAGTCAATTTATTCCTTACCAAGCGTAGCACTGAGTTAAAGAAAAACATGGAACTGTCACCCGTAGCCACCATGATGCAGCCCCCACCAAAGAAACAAAGAATCAAATATTAATTCAGTAATTAGGCCTTCACAGGCACTTTTACACCTCAATAATTTTAGTGTACATTACGTGTAATTTTTACTTATATTTAAAATATTATTTAGTTATTAAAAAAGCTACCGATACTACCGATTCGCAATGACCACTGCTGAGAAAAAACGCCGAAAGAAACTCATTTACACTGTATTGGTTGCTTACGTGCCAGAAGGGCTTTGTCAGTTTACAAAGATTTTATGCCTAATGCAATGTTATCCAGAAATACTTCAGATATATGTGTCTGAGCCATCGAAAACTCCTCCGTTATACCAGATGTTCTTGTACCAGGTACAATCAAGCATGCTAACAGCTTAAGATAATATTAGCTTACACGCCATTACTGCATTAACTTGGTCAATGTTGATCATGTGCAATGTTTTGAGGTTAAGACGTATATAATAATTATACACGGTAAACTTGTAAAATAGTAGAACTGTGTCCTTTAGAAAGTTCAGTAACAGTTAAGCTACAATGGCTCACTCATCATAATTCATTATGTAGTATGTAAAAGAACATTATTTTTAGAAGATTAGTATTATGCAATAAGTGTATTTCTAATGCAATGCATTACAAAAATATATATACCTACTTACCCATATTTTTAAAAGAAGTTCCCCGGTCCCTCTGGTGCTGTCTATCTGTACTTGATAAACCCCTAAATTACTGGAACGACTTTGATGCTTTGGACCTGGACCGTTTTTACTAACATGTAGAATTGTCACGTATCACATTTCTCCGGCATACCAAAAGCTACTAGTTAAACACAATAGCAATTGACCTGATTTCCGTAATTTTCAATTTATTTATGTATTAAACTAAAAACATCTGAGAGTCACTGCAGCATATATATATTATAAGTAGGTCATATTTAATATCAGATTTTTTTTAAATTATGTAATTTTATACATATTTTAATCACGCCAGCCACACATATTTTCTGCTTGGTCTTATGGTTAACCGGTAGAGAATGCCATATGGCATTAGGTCCACCACTAGTACAATATTTTGTGCAATACAGTTTTTAAATAAAAATAAATAAAAAATAAATAGGTAAATACCCCAAGAAGATTGTTAGATTAACTAAAAGATATCTTTTGAATATTCAGTTTTCCATAATTCAGATAATGCTGGAGCATCCCAAAATATCTGACAATCTGTCAGTCAATGTCAAAAGTTTGGTACTCGACTCAAAATACTAGCTGACACTTATCACATTTGAAGTAAGTTTAAAATTGACTATTCTCACAGTGTGTCCCGACTTTACTTGTTCAAATATTTAATTATTAAAATATGTTTATTATTGTGTCTAAAACACCCGTGTGGTTCCGGGTTAGAATAGGACCACTCCATCTTTTCCTGTGGATGTCGTAAGAGGTGACATAAGGACTAAGCACTAACATCTCGTGCTACAATTGCATTCCCAAGGAGGGTTAACGTCGGGCGGCGGCCGTTGGTAAAACTTTTCGCACAAGTACATTCCCAAAGAGGATTGACGTCAGGCAGGCGGCCGGTCGTAAAATTGCAGCCAAATCATTTTAACTGTTCCGGCATTTTCTTCTCCACTTGGCAAGGTCTTTGGCACCCTTGGGTGACCATTGACATGCATATTATATTTGGAGAAGAAAAAGCGGGAAAGCGCACCCCGGGCTCCGAAGCAGCATAGCTGAGGATGCAACTGGGAACGCGCTTAGATGAATAAGAAGAAGATTGTGTCTAAAAATGTAACAAAGACGTGTTCTGTAAATACTGAAAATTGTTGTTTTTCCTACTTCCCGAATAATCTCTGTATATTTTGACACAAAAATTACATTAGTAAATTGCTTATTTTTGGGACAAAATTATTTTGAATTATCTTCAAAATGCTATGTATTTAATCAACTTATGGAGATAAGTCAATTCAAAGAGTAAACAAATCTATGCTTTATATTAAAACAGTCAGTGAGTCTCGTAGTCATTGCCCTTGTGAAGGTAGGTAATGAATTACCCAAATCTTGTGTTTTCTACTAAATGGCCGTGAAGGTAAAGGCAGATAGTAGTCACCTACTACTTCCCGCCCCTACCTTCACAATAAAAGTGGCCTTATAGTAATAAAAATAAAAAGAGGTACTTAAAATAGTGATGGGTTACAAGCCACATCGCATATTGACGTGATTCAGATTTAGCCCACCTATCTTATTTTGGGTCGATAGTCCAAACAATTTACGGTAACTACACAGATAAACACACTGATACTCCCTCACTAGTATTTCGTCCGGTCATGATTTTCACAAAATGGCACTCTGCCTGCCATTTGGCTCAAGTCTCGCACACACATTTTATGGGAATGAAGGCTAGCTGTACTCGAAAACAGACAAGCCATTGCATTGATTACATTTACGACGTAAGAAGGTCGGATATTGAGCCAAAAAGGGACGTGTAATACTCAATATTTCGACCTGGACTGTAAACTGGTAACATACCTACTGTTTAAGAATATTTCAGCACACCTTTGACCGTTTGGCTTTTGTTTGAAATTGTTTATGGTTCTATCAAGTTCTTTGAAACAACACATACAAAATGCAGGCGGATAACCTTGATGTACTTAATATATTGTTGTCATAATGACTTAGTCATATTTTTTATTGTCATGACCATAGTTTGACATATTATTCTTTTTACTAATGTGCCTGTTGTCATAATATTCATTAACCTAAAGTTTTCGACATAATTTTTAATCTCAAATCGATTTACGTAATTCTCAATCGACAGAAACTATAGTTAAGGTGAGGCGCGGGTAGCCCTTGGGCCCTAAGCCGCGAACAAGTTTATTTTTTCATTAATTTGAAGTATCATATATTATGCTTATCATCATCAGGTCTTTTTTTTGTCCCCACTGCAAGAGCACGAGCCTCTCTGTACTACCAGAGGCAGAGCAGTCAGAGGATTTAGCCTATATACACTCTTCACGCTGGCCAGACGGGTTAGTGATGTCTCATTGATGTATTTAAGGTTTGGTTAAGCTTGTGTTTCATAAGTCGCCTTCTACGACACCCACGGGAAGACTTGAAGTGGTCCTATTCTACTCTGCCGGAAACCACACGGCATATTATTATTCTTATATTTAATGAAATTATTATTTCAAAAAGTAATTAAAAAATTGTATAGTTAATAAAAATTAGGTTAAAATACATATTATGACAAATAATTTAATGAGAATAAATAGAGACCACAAAAGGAATCATAAAATAATACAATTAATCATTTAGTTCTGAGATAACACAAAGTTTATGATGTGTGTAACTTTTGCACATAAATTTATACAACTATTTACGAAAAACAGGCTCTTTATGACAGCAATTGTTATGAACTAAATTAAAGTAAAATATACAGTTTTGTGTTGTTCACAAGTGCAGTTCCCAGCTTCAATTAGTCCATCAGATAATTTAGTTTGCGTAGCGCTCGTTACTGGCACTGGACGGGATAAGGCATATTTTACACAGAATAGTCACGATATGGACTGAGTGTAGCCCAAGAAGTTCATATTGTAACCGTGCAGTAGTATTATTACCAGAAAAGCTAAAAATATGTTTAATGAAGTCTCTGCTAATTTAACGAGAAGATTCCATGTGCCCTTTTCATGATTCCATAGATAGTTTAATTTGTATAGCACTGTAAAATAATCTATTTAGGGCAGCAATTATTATGAACGAAATTTAACTAAAATTAACAGTTTTAATTTGTCCATAAGTACCGTTCCCAGCTTTTGTTAGTCCATCCGATAAGAGATAAGGCATGTTTTACACAGTACAGTCACCATATGGACTTAGTTTAGCCGAACGAAGTCCATATTGTTACAGTACAGTAGAAGTTTTACCAAAACAGATAATAATTTGTTTTATGGACTCTCTCCTAATTTAACAAGATTTTAAGAAGCCCGTAAGATAATTTAGTTCTTTTTTTTTTACTAGCCTAATTCAGTGTCCCACTGCTGGGCAAAGGCCTCCTTTTTCTGTTTCCAATCATTTCTGTCGAGGGCAGTAGTTTGCCACTCGCCCATGTACTCGTCCAAGTCATCACGCCATCTTTTTCGAAGTCTGCCTCGCTTTAGTTTAATTTAATTTAGTTCTTATTAAGTTTAATTTTATATTAATTTCACAAGTACTGTTCCTAGGTCAAATAGTCTTTTAGACAATCTGGAAAAGTATTTTGTAAACTTTCAACGTAAAATCGGAAACAGCACAAATGCATGTACATTTGAATTAATAGTTTTTAAATGTGTACCAGATAATGTGGAGAATGACAGGGGTTGTGCAAAACTCAAATAGAAATATGGTGAAAATAGAACTACATATACATAATAATGCAATCTATCTATAATTATTTAAGAACTAAGTTCTTGTCAGTGGAGTAGTTTCTATTATATGTCTCCTTAATAATGATCAATAAACCAAACACAAATAATACACACTATTAAGTATTATACTAATATATACCTACTACATAGACTAGGAACTATCTGACATATGTTGATATATGATATGTTGTTTAGTGTAAAGTACTGAAAGAATCCTTTTAAGTAAACTACTTCAGTATATTTTATAAGACCTGTGTAATAATTTTGTACCTTATTTAAATAATCAAACCATCCTAACAAAAATTGCCTCTTCCCGAATGGCCCTTAATGCAGGCGCCTATAATCTCATTAGACGGGGAGACAAATACAAATTAGCTACGTACCTTACGAAGGTACTCAGCAATGAAGTAATTCGACGAGAAAAATTAAATTAACAAGACACTCGTAAACAGGATCGAATGAATAGCTAAAAAGATGTTCAAGTATCTCGTGAAAGAGAAAAATACTGGGAAAGTGCGAGTTATATTTGTTCTTCACACTCTATCTATTTGGCGTAGTTTTGTTATGTATTTATAAATATACCAATCAGAAAATTGTATTCCTAAATTTTTCAGGTCAATATACATTTTCTTGCAAACTGCATTATAATCTATAATGGATTTAAGTTTATAATATGACAATCAAATCGTTGCACGACCTTAATAAGGCTCCTTCCATATAGTAGGTCACAGCGATAGTGCCTTTCAAAATTATATTTTGACTATCGAAAAGTAGTTATATGCAATTTTATTAAAATTACAAAATATTACCTATATCAGACATGTCATTTCATAATAAAAGCTTTTTTTATGGAAAAGTCTAGGGTAAGGGGACTCTTAAAGGGATCGAAAAAAGCGTGACATGGGGGAGGAACTAAAAAAAATCCAAATTTTGCGTGACGTCATGTGATATGTGGGCGACCCCTAACTAAAAATAAAATGATTATGATTTTTCGATTTAAAAATCAAGTCTAATGTACTCGTATGTAATTTGTAAATGAGCGTAAACAATTTTTACCCACTTGCTGCAATCCTTTGAAGCTGAAATTTGTGGCATACAATTCCACAGTGCAAACCGTGATGTAGGTACAGTAACTATATGTTGGAAAATTATGCACTTTTAATAAAAGTTTGTTTAAAACTGTAGTCTATGTAGTATGGGGTTGATAAATAAAACCTGTAAGTTTATTTTTAGAAATGACTTTTATTTTCCTTTTACCTGGAAATAATTACAGACTTTAAAAATCTTACACATAATTTATTTACAAATGGTTACTATATTTAGTTACAGTTTATTTATACACAAAGAAAATTATAATTATTTACTTATCTAAATTTAGTTATACAGTTCATGAACGCTTACCTACTGTTTTTACAACCTATATCACATTTTCATTTTTTATATCTAGTAATTACTTATTCATTATATTTTACTATTTAGTGACATCATAATTATTATGTGTGTGATGTTGCGAATATACAAATATTACATTTAATTTTAACATAACCCAGTTATATAAGCACAAGTTAATAAAGTTGTAATTTTCTCGTTTATTGTTGTTATTTAAAATGAATTATTATTGTATCTTAAAATTGTATTGTCAAGCAATTTATATACAACAAGATATGTTTGTCGATGAGACTTGAACATTTTTCACATAGATCTATTGGATCATCATCATGGATTGAACTTACTCTATGATTTATACCTATTTACAATATTCTACACGGAAAGTAAAATCCAGTCGTCCAGAAAAATGAATAAAATTTTTATTAAAGTCGACAGTCCATTTCTAAAGTCGTCATTTCTACGGATTGACCAAAACTTAGGAGGCACCTTTGCCAAAATTCAGTCTTCACTCTAATGTTACCCGTAAAATAAACGATTATATCGGAACGTGTCCGAAAGATTCATATAGCTACACCGTCGTCTCTAAAAGATCCGGGGAGGGTCAACAGAAACCGTCTTTAAGGTCCGGATAACCTAGATCAGGCATTGCTCTTCTGGAGCCATTACCTCTTGAGGAGTTTTCGACGCGAGTGCCCCGCCCGCCGCGACCTAAACTAGCGTACCTTGTATCCGCAAGCTTATCCCTTTGTGCTACCTCGTCGTAATATCTTGCGTCATTCAATCCAGCACTATACTTCTGGCTTAAGCTGTACTTATCTATCGTGGCATACTTTTGTACTGTAGCGTACTGTTGCGCTGCTTCGGGAACACCGTTTGTTTTAGCTCGATCGTATGGCCGTTCTTCTGGAGGCAACGCACCGTCTAGTCTGGCTTTGAATTCCTTATCTTTTTTTCGACGTCTTCGACAAGCACAAAGAGCTATAGTAACAGCGCATATTAATAATCCGATACCAGCTGCTGCTGCGACGTAGGGAGGTGGCAGTGATATTCTGAACGAACAATTTGAGTCATCTTCATCATAGCCTGATGGACAGTGTGCGCTACCATCACACCATAAAGTCAGCGGAATGCAAGCGTTCAATTCAGGACAACTAAAACAAAAAATAAAAATCAATACTTAATATTCCAATATAACGTAAACTGCAATTGGAAAACTGCATCGTAGCAAATATACATACCTGTATTTACATTCAAGTGATACGGAAGCTGGAAGTAGATTTGATTCGGGATCGGGCTCAAATACTGGCTGTTTTATCAGTTCTATCCACTTTATTGAATAGTCAGCTTGTTCGTGCTGGAGAAAATCAATAACATAGCTTCTTGCGTGTGGTTTTAATGAAGATTCTAGCGGTGTTTGAGAAGATTTCCAGCCAGGACTGAATAATTCTATGGAATTTGGACCGTCAGGACAAATTTCTCGTGGTCGCAATGTATCTCTTGCTTCATAAATAAATAGCCTATTTGGAGTACTACAGAATGGTGAAGTTGGAGTCATGTCATAGCCTGGTACTTTGACGTATAGATATCTCCCTTGTACAGGATCGACTTCATCTCCTCCAGGCTCTATTAACCAAGGTCTATGAACACATGCTACTTCAGCTCTCACACTCTCTGATATGACATGCCTATCACCAACTATTTCGGGAGCAATGGACGCGTGACGCTTATCAAAAAGTCTTATTTCTCCACTGCTTCCTCTGAGACGTCGTTCTCCCCATCCTGACGAGCAAACCGTTTCATCACCAGGGCCTGTTGGAATAAATTTGTATTCTCCTTCAAAATCAAAGTCATCGTAATCCTCAGTAATATTCATCATAGTAACTGTAAAATTAATTTCAACAACAGGTGCAGTCAATGTGTGTATGTTCAGGGGTTCCGATCGATTTGTGCATAAACAATCTCTTTGAATCGGAACTCCCTCCCATGGATACTCAGTAATGATTATTTGAGCGAGCCCTTCTCCCCCTACGGTTCTTTTTTCAGGCCTATCGCATTTCCATCGCCCCGTCCGTGGATCTTTATGAGTACTACAATCTTTATTTCCGAAGTAAGTGCTCGTGAAAGTGAGTTGAATTCTTTCGCCTTGCTTGGCTTCAAACCTGGAGAAAATAAAAATGTAGTTAGCGTTTTCAAACGTTATTGCAAGTAAAAGAGTTTAATTAAAAGTGGGGAATTTATTAGTTACCTCAAGATGCAAGTAAGGTTTTGCGCTCCGCCTCGTCCGTAATAGAATATTGCTCTTGGGGCTTGGAATCTGCCGGAGTAGGTCTGGGCAGATTTGAACACTCTGTCGCAGGCTGAGTGAGACTCGTGTAATGGCTGCCCCTGTTCGCTTACATCCACGAATTCGTACCGGAGTAGGAACGAAACGGGATACAATGTGGAGCCTTGTCGTAGTTCCTGTTAAAGAAGAAACAAGAGTTGAATGCCTATGAAATGAATATATTTCAAAATTCTGGGGTCTAATGTTATTTTAACAAATATTATCTTTTTAATTGACTGAAAAAATGTAAAAATAATTTTTGTTTAATTAGGGTTTTAAACTTCATTTTAGTGATTTGCTAGTCAAGTAGTGTCTGCTATTTAAGTTATGTAAAATATTCTAGTAGGTTATGTAGGTATATTTTAGAATAAATATAACGTATTACTTAAAACGCTACTCTACTAAAAAGTTCACTATTTTAATAAGTAGATAACAAGTTGTAAGTTAGTTTAACGCATATTTGAGTTGTTGCACTAAGCAAGACGCGGTGTAGTAAAACTTCAAATATTTGGTTAGAAACTTCGCTCCTTCTCTGTTGAATTTAATATTGAATAATATAGCAGTTCTGAACTGGTGACTTTAACGACTCGCTTATGATCAGGTTTCCTGCAGTAACTAGGGCAGTCATTTAGTGTTTATGTTACTACAGATATCATTCTTGGAGAAGAAAAAACTAGAAAGACTATAAGTACTACCCATAGTGTGGGGTCTAAGTAGCTTTTGAAAAAGAAAATTAGTTCAATCAGAGCATTCAGTTTAATTTAAATTAAATGAGGCTATTTGTCCGATATAATAGTGCTAGTAAATTATTAACATGTAACACACAAGGCGTAGAATAGGGCTACTTCATCTTTTTCTGTCGATGTCGTAAGAGGCGACTAAAGGACTAAGCACAAACATCTCATGATACAACTGCATTTCCAAAGAGGGTTGACGTCAGGCAGGTGGCCGCTTGTAAAACTATGTAGCTAAATCGATTGTTCTGTTCCGGCTATTTCTTCTGGATTTGGCATGGTATTCGGCATCCTTGGGTGACCATTGACATTCATATTATATTTCAAGAAGAAAAAACGGATACGCGCACCCTGAGCTCCGAAGCAGCACAACTGGGAATGCGCTAAGATAAAGAAGAAGACCTATAAACACAAAATTTCAAGTAACAAAATATTTTACATATTGTTCTATATCCACATAACCGCTCATTAGAGAACTAAACAGAACTTTGTCGCGTAAAAATATCAAGTCAAAGAGAGACAAATGAGCTCTACTTATTTAGAGCCTTCAGATGACACATTCATAGTCAAGTGATGCCGTGGACACCACTAAAGTATTCCATCACAGCGAATGGAGTAGAGTAGGCACACACCTAATTTATTTACTACGGTCACAGCCCGCTGAAATTACCTGGCCTACGACGGATGTTAGTTAGTTACACAAGTTTGGCAAGTTTTGTACGTGTAATATACTGGCTTACCTAGATATATCGTCAGTGTCCACATCTTCATCTTATTTATACATTCGATACATATTTAATTTTATTGTTAGCAAGAGCGAAGTGCGTACTATTTTAAATAAAATCAAGTTATTTTGATTATCATCAGGTATTTGAATTATTAAAGACAGAGTTGAAAATTATTTTAAGTTGTAATTGTATGTAGTACTGTACATTTGAGTAATGTATGAAAATCGTCTAAAAATGTGTTAAAACATTTTTTATATCTTGGCAAGAACATTGTTTTGATAAATTTGAGATACGGAATCATCATCAGGTTTTTCTTTAGTCTCTACTGCAGGAGCACGACCCCTGTACTACCGGAGCCATATATTAGAGCAGTCAGAGGATTTGACCTACACTCTCCACGCTGGCCAAACGGGTTGGAGAGGTATAATTGATGTTTATAAGCTTTGTGTCGCCTTCTACGGCATCCACGGGAACTGCTGGCATCGACACGGCTCGGAATAGTGATAATATAGTCTTCTACAATCGTAATATAGTGAAATATACGTTTAAAAGATAAGATTTGATCGAAACCAAATGTTACTGTAGTTTTTATTATCAGCTATAAATATTAATTATCTATCAAGTCTGTCATAGTACATACACATATGGTTTTACTAACACTGGATTATTTTGTTTTTATACAAGTGCCTAGTATAGACAAAATAAAATACAAACTGTTACAAACAAATTTATTTAAAGCTGTATTACAAAAACATAGAGTAACGAACTCTCTGAAAATTAGATGACAAATTCATAGTCAAGCGCCGCAAACGACATTGAAGCATTCTAGCACAGCGAATGGTGTAGAGTCGGCACGTACTGCATTATTCACTATGGCAAATGCAACTCTGTGCGTGACTTATCTGCCTGGCTCGCGATGAATGTTTCACTGACTAGAAAAGTTCTGGATAGAAGCTACAAAAAGCTGGATGTGATAGATTTAGGAAGAAAATTCAAATACACAGCACATTATTTCCAGTCGCAAATTTTAAAAGTAAGTTCAGGTACAAAACAGTATTGGCGAATATTTGAATGAGATGTTGAATGTTTTTTCTTTAAAAAATTGCTGTGTAGACACTAAAGAGTTTAGTTTTATTTTCACTTTCCTCAGTGTTAGACAAGTAGGCGTTACCTATCACATTATACCTACTAGCATAGAACGTTGAATATCCGTAATGAGCTAATGACATTTTTCTTTTTCTTTGTGTTTAGGGGGCCAATATCATGTCTAATTTGTCAAGCTGTCTTTCAACAGCTCGACTGTTATCGTTATATGGTATATATTAGGCTATGTCAGATATTTTTAGATACATTAAGCTATGTTAGATATCTAAAGTCGAGCCGTGTCTTTTAAAGCACGCACGGCAGAGCTTGAAAAATGACCATGCTCGAGATTGCTTACGAAAGCTCTAGAATGTGTACGGCATCGGGCCACAGAGTGCCTCGATATACATATCTCACGGTAATTATATTGTATGCCAGCAGCGTTAACATATATTTAACGTTTTTTAAACGGTTTTATTTAGCTTACCGTGTTCGTTTATTAATTTATTTGTTTGTTTGGGTCAAATCTAGAAAGTGAAATTTCACCCCCTTTCTGTTGACCGATTGACCTAAAATTATTTTTTAGCTTTTAGTACATTACTAGCATCTTAAGTGTCTTGATCTTAAATAAAACTTTTTAACTTAAAAAACTTTTTTTACTTAATTTTATATCTTTTCAACTCCTATCTACGCTTGTATTGTGCCGTGCAAAAAGGATAATGTGTGATGAATATGTCATCTGCTTTCCTGTCCAAATTACATTACATGTTTCTATAACCGGCCAAGTGAGAACTGATGCTCGCTCACGAGAGTTCCGTTTGCCGTGTGTTGTAATTTTTTTTAATTAACTTCAAAATAATAGAAATTAGTTTAGAGATTTTTTACAAAGAATTTAAAAAAGATTACAGAAAAATGCTGGTGTGTAATAAGAGACATGATTTTTTTTTTATTTTATGTTGGAATTTAGTCCACTTAGTAAAAGTATATTGTATAATATTTTTTCATTGTCATTTAAAGTACCACTTACTTTGCAATATTTTCTTATTAATTAATATGAAGTACGAGTATAATGGCATGCTATAAGAATTGTGTCGGACAATCGTACGAATACAAAGCGTACTGTCAGCCAGGTGTCGAAATGCAAAATGTAAAGTCAGTGAATGATTCGCTGGACAAATAAATGTCGGAAAGCGGTACATACTAAAAACATATAGACCGATCTAAAAAGATCCGTTTACAAATTTGGTATGATACAGATACACTATCACGTCTTTATCCCTAACGGGGTAGACAGAGCCTAGGGCGGTAAAGCCCAGGCCACTTTTAGCGTAATGGTGGGCATGAAGGTGGAAAAGGGAAATCATAATAGTGATGGGCTGCTAACCGCATCGCCTATTCATATGATTCAGATTCTCGCCCATTCCCTCGATCGGCTTTTACGATCTGCGCGGGAAGAGAAGCAGCTGGTACATTCTTTGTTTTTTCTTTTCTCCCAGACCAGCATGGGAGCAAATTTGGTATGGAACCCTTAAAATCGTGGTTGTATTTCACTCAGTGCATACGTGGGTACATAATGAAAGTTTAATATTTGCCAGCTTTAATTAGCTTGCACATGGTTCCCGGTCTATTTGAAGAGGAATTTTCTAGAGCACCACTCGAATAAGACGTAGGACGGAATGTCTTGGAGCAATAATTTTAATAACAGCTCCAAATTATGTGAAATAACAAACTTAACTGCGCAAAATAATTAACATAAATGAATTTGTAGCTTTAAAATTTGTATGATAAAATATTTCTAAGAATATAAAAATTAACATAAGGCCGTGTGGCTTCTGGACTCCATCTCGTCCTGTGGATGTCGTAAGAGGCGACTAAAGGAATAAGCACGAACGTCTCGTACTTCAACTGCATTCTCAAGGAGGGTAAACATCGGGCGGCGGCCGTTAGTATAACCACAGAATAAGTACCAGTACTCAAGTACAGAAGTCTCACTTAGCAAAGAAAATCAAAGAAATATCTACTCAATGTGGTTAGCGATATGGTTAAATTTAGCTCACGTCGGAACTCAGCACCTTTTCGTTTAGATACCTAGACATCCATTGAAGGCCAATTTCATTCTTATTACTCTGGACAAACGATTCGTATAACTGAATTTACCACTCCGAGGGGCCGCTGCGCGCATGGTAATAATGTAGGTATATTTTCGATACCTAAACGAGGACAAAGACCTGGTAAAACTTTGAATATACCATCTGCTTTTCTTCCTGGGCAGATCGTAAAAGTCGATCGATGATGGACAAGATTCTGAATTATTGAGAATGGGCGATGCGACTAGTACTACCCATCACGATTTTGATTCCATTTTTCCGTCTCCACGCTAAACGTGGCCTTTGGGTCTTATGTCCCTAGGCTCTGTCTATCCTGTTAGGGATATAAAGACGTGACAATGCGTCTCAATAACAATAAATTTAATATCGGGAACAAAAACGCTTGCACTATAGTTTTACTCGTAATGCGGCAGCGCAGACGGTGTTTTATAAACTGCGCCAGATACCGGACATCCGGTCACTGCGACCGGTGTAAACATGCCCGAGCACTGTTTTATCTACCAGTATTAAATCCTAGAAAGTTTTCATATTTGAATCTTTATTTTACTTATTCATTTAACAAATATACAGATTCAGGTAAATTAAATGCAATACCAACACTGATGTTACATATTTCAAATTGCCTAAAATCATCTGACATAGATCACCATTCAATGATAATAGCCGGGATCAACGGCTTAAATTGCTTTCTGAAGCACGGAGGAGCTCTAGAATGTTTTATGCCACTTGTGGTCACCCATCGAAGTGCGGACCACGCGCGGTGTCACTTAACTTGCGAAAGCGCTAGTCATGAGTACTCTCACCGCGCTACCGATGCAATAAACATGATTATAGCAGTTGTCAGAGTTTCTATTGCAATATTCTAATATCAATCCATCCTTACCACATTCCCACCTCAAATCTGCCGATACTATTCAAGGGTCCACCTTTTATTAGTACATATATTTAATAATACAACACAACAACAACTTCTCTACGTGATCGAACTGTATCCATAAGCAAGACTCCCAAAAGACCGTGGTGAAGAGATCCGTAATCCTCAAAGACATAATTTAAAACAAAAACAAACCTGTAATATAGTGAGTGCAGGTCCAGTCGTGATGTAGCTTTCAGACGGAGCACACGGCCTCGTGGCTCTGGTGGCGTTTGACAGCAGAGCGTGGTCACACAGACGCGGTGACTCTTCGCGGCAGAACATTCCCAGGATTGACTTCTTGTCACTCATGTCCAGCTGCACAAAAAGTTTTTTTTTTTAAATACCTTTGTAGAAGTAGTGTTGAATAGGAAGTTTTTGAGGGACGTGGGGCACCTTTGTCCGAGTGTAGGTCATAAATGACTTTTTCTAAAACTGATACGCAGTTGCGTTTGACACAGCTCTTTTTGTGGCATAATTAAATAAAGGTACAGACGGGAAGATATCCCGCGATGGCCTAAGACTACGTCACTAATGTCACGATAAGTGTTATCACTGATTGTTTTTTTTCAGTAAATTTAAGGACATTCTTAATTAGTTAAGGAATATTAAATAAAATACTAACTTAACTATTTCGTATATCGTGTGATTTTTCTGTTTATTTTTAATAAATTTATATATTGAATTATTAATTTATAATTGGTTTGTTATGTTAAAAATGCATTTTGCTCTGGCAATTCAATCACACTCAGTGTACGAGTAAACACTCCCAACCGAAGACGTGTTCTTGGGTCAATCACGTGACCCAGCTGTCATGGGAAGAGAATACCTTGTTTTATTATATCATGGCTCTATTCGATTATAATAAAATCTTTCAAAACACTAACAGATACCTGAAGTACCTATTAAATGTCAGAATTAACGTTATGGTTTTAAGTAGACTGTCTTTAAAAAAGTTTTTTACTAGTTACTAGCGTTAAAAATACAATTGGTACTTGATTTGAAACTATTTTATTCCATCGCGAAGAATAATGCAGTTGAGTAACAAATTAAAAGTTCAAAACTATTCAACCTGAAGGAACTGCTCAAAATTGAAATCGTCGTAGATGGAAATGTCTTTAAGAATTAATACCGAACTCTTAAATGCAAATAAGTCTGACCCACTTCACAAAACTATGCAACTCCTCGAGGTGACGGAAGATTGCATAGATTGCATAATTCTGTCGCACGTATTGTAGGAAAATTCAGTTTTATTTGCTTTTTACTTCTTTTCAATTGTGAATACTCGGATTCAAAAATAAATTTTATTTCTTGGGATATCCATAGATATACTTCGCGTGTTCATAATGTACAAGTATATCATTTATAATACTATAATGCTGTTTTAACTTTGATGTAGAGCATTTTTTAAGTTTTTTTTATGGCACCGCCTATTTAGGCCCCTCGGCAGGCCGCTAGGTGCTACAAAGGAAGATGAGGACGTAACTACATAGCAAATGTCATAGTATATGAAAAGCATATATACTCGCACTACTCGTTAGACATAACAAGTTTTAGACTCGAATGCACCATAGCCTTTTCGCGTTTTAGTTCACAGGCTAACGAGGTAAGTTAGGAAAACCGACCTCATATAATAGGAAATGGTAAAGATAAAGAAGATTTAACAAACTCAAAGCTATTTTTATAACAAAAACCGTTGAACGAAATAAATGGCCTGGAAAAAGATCGTCTGTGAATTATAAACTACGAGTACTCCGATGATATCATTATTTATTCTTTTTATCTTAATTTAGTTAGCATTGTACCAGAGCAGATCAAAAGAATTCTACAGAAGAATGATTCAAACATAATCCCTACAATTCCTATGCTGGAGTTCAGGAAACTTCCGCGATTAAAGTGCTAACAAAAAATAACTTCACTCATCCATTCTTAATGCAAAGTAAGGAATTCCGAGCGAACGAATGAGTAAACGAAACACCGCAGTAACAAAATAAAGACGATAGAGAATGGACGCTTATTAGTTTACTAGTACTAAGTCATTTTCCTAGTTTTAAAGTAGACTTAAATCTAGGTGAATTGGCTTATTTCTAGTATGTAAACTCAACTTTTATCTTGGTTTACATTGTTCATAATTTATGCAGTAATCCTACATTTCCTTGTACAGTTTCCAGAAAGTGACTATTTAGATGTACTAAAATGGTACTAAAGTATAAGTATCACGGTTACTTGTTGCTTACTTGTTATATATTTATAAAATCACATTTTTACGTTACTATCATTATGAACAACAATGTTGGTTCTAAAAATTCTATATACGAATTTTGGTAATATTTAATACTTAATTTCGCTGAAATTGTATTTTTTTTGAACCGTCAGATCGTTTCTTTTTTTTACAGGATATTGCAAAAGCGAATGTGCTTTTACGTGCGTTTTTACTTGTGCCTAGATTAATTTGACATCAAAGAATCTGCTTGTATTAAATAATCCTATTTTTATATGTGTCGGTATAGTAGTAATCACGTGACATAAGGCGCCACGTACGTACGTTTACATAGCAAAATACCGAAACTCCACCAGCGTATCGAAAACCACACTACGAACTTGTTGTGTTTTGTGGTTTTACAAGGAAGCTTCTCATAGATCAGCACGAGGAGGAGCGCTGACCTTACCGTCACTATCATTAATGTCCTACTATTCTCCATCGCGAGTATTCACAAGTATTGCACCGTGCGGCTGTCTCAGCTAGACTGACGACTTATCTACCGTGTGACGCCTTACAAATACGTTGTACACAACTTTGTAGTGGGGTTTACGAAACGCAGGTGGTGTTTACATATTTTGCTATGTTAGTACGTACTAAACGTCACACGTATGTGACGCCTTACGTCACGTATTACTATCAAACCGATATATGCATATCTGGAGAACGGATTGATGAAACGTCTTATCTCTAGCATATTTAATTTGTCCCGCAGTGCAGTCGCTTCGTTCGGTAAAAGTGCTCAGACACATTAAAGAAAATTAATGTTTGGCTGCCAACGTCAAGTGGGTAGGTTGAGGTAGTTGGCAGTGAAACGGTACGAATAAAGGCGGAACCTACCCAATTTTATATCGCTTCTGAACTTGTATCACAGCGTTGAGCGGAATAAGTGGAGTTTAAATGGCGAGCCTGATTTACGTAAATTTATTATTCTATAGTTTTTACTTCTTAATTTTGATCAACTTTGTCGTGCTTTCATACTAGACTTTATGTTTCATATATATAAAAACAGTAAGCATTATTAGAAATTTGAGGTGCGTATATTCCACAAATTTGACATTATTTTATAAGCTGGTAGAATATCAGCGCAAGCAACTCCTTCTTTCTTCTTGTCTCTTATAATTTGTGGCTTTATGGTCAAAGTAAGTACTATTTCTTTTTTGGATTATCAAGTTTTGTGTAAACTTGATGATTTCATCAACAAAGAGTGATTCATTGTAATTAACTTAGGGCTAACTTAGACAAAAACCTCGAACATTAAGCGATATAAGAAACCATTATCCAAAACAATTTATCCTTGCAAAAATGCGGTTTTAAATTTTACTTCATTGCAGAATCCAATTCAGTTTATACTTTCCGTACCAGTGTTGGTATCGGCGCATTATTCTCCTGAAGTTGCGCACTCTACTTAATCCACATTTCATTACCCTCCGCGGTGTTGTTTTGGAATTTGCTGTGTAAATATGCAATAGATATACTGAAACATACTCGTTTGAATTGGTAATCTAAATATATATAACTCAAAGGTGACTCACTGACTGACATAGTGATCTATCAACGCAAAGCCCAAACCACTGGACGGATCGGGCTGAAATTTGGCATGCAGGTAGATGTTATGATGTAGGCATCTGCTAAGAAAGGATTTTGATCAATTCTACCCCCAAGAGGATAACATAGGGGATGAAAGTTTGTATAAAACTTTGTCAATTTTAAACCCATCGGGTTGAGGCTTTGCATGTATAAAGCTACTATGACGTAGGCATCCCCTAAGAAAGGATTTTGATAAATTCCACCCCTAAGAGGATAAAATAGGTGATGAAAGTTTGTATAAATCTTCTTAGACTTTCGACTGATTGACCTGAAATTAAAGATTGGAGCTACTATGATGAAGACGTTCGCTTAAATAGGATTTTGATATAAATGTATTAGTTTGAACCTATCAGTACCTAATGGAACGAATAAATTAATAATAATAATAATAACCGGGACCGGGTCCCCATGGACCCGTGGCTGAAAAGCGTACCGACATAATAATAACAATAAAATTTAATTCAGACCATGTCCATATCAGGTTAGTAACATTGATTACTTAAAAACTATTGTTAGTAACAAGGGTTATGGAGATGTATCCATCTGCCCCACATCGGAGTGTCCCATCTGTCTATAAACACCTTCAAGATGCTGTTAGAGCTGCAGCGTAGGCGCGTCATTATGGAAGCACATCTCTTCCTCATAATGGGAAGACTAAGACGAACAAAATAATTTTTAGTTCTAAATGTTGACAATAGATGGCGTTAGTATTATTTTAAAACGCGGTATCGTTGTGTTTTCACTGAGTTACATATACCCGATGATGAATGGCCGCCGTAACATCGCTCTACTCAGAAATATCGCCCTTCAGGTGGTATCTCTTGAAGTACACGCAGAACTGCACTCAGACCACCGCCCCGTACTCTTACAACTAGGGCCGACAGTTAACGGACAGACTGTGTTTACTAGAACGGTGACGGACTGGCGAAAGCTGAAAGACGCTCTAGACCAACCATCGTCTCCCGAACTAGACACAATACCAGACAGGATACTGACACCCGACGATACTGACAAGGCAGTCGCTGGTCTCACAAATCACCTACAAAAAGTCATTAGTGACTGCTCCAGGCAGGTCCCATCGCTTGACCCTAGTCATCGATTCGAACTGCCTGAAGACATGCGTGATCTGTTGAGACGAAAGCGTGCCGCGACCAGACGTTACGATGCTTACCCTACCGAAGACGCCCGCGTCGAGTTACGCACACTCCAACGACAAGTTAGAGAGCGCTTGGACGAAATTCGGGACGAGCGATGGGGTAATACTCTCGCAGAATTTCAGCCTGCTCACACGACTTTCTGGAAAATTGCGAGAGCGCTGCGACTCGATAGGACAGAACCCACTCCCCCTCTTAGAAACCCCAACGGCTCCGTCGCCTTTGACGATGACGAAAAGGTTGAATGCTTAGCAAGCAACCTGGAGATGCAATGCTCCCCTTGTCTAGAGCCAGTTGAACAGGCACACTCGGACACAGTCAACGAGCAAGCTGAAACCCTCAGCCTCTCGCCTGACTCACCCCCCCTCCCAGATATTCCCCTTAGACCGACCACGCTCGAGGAGGTGGAAGAAATCATTCGCTCCAATAGCCCCCGCAAAGCTCCCGGAGCTGACGGCATCTGAAACCCTTTTGTTGCTAATTGTATGCATATTCAATGCAGCCTTAGCAAACTGCACCTTTCCAGCCGCTTGGAAAAACGCAGTGGTTATAGGGATTCCGAAACCAGGCAAGGACCCGAGTAACCCCTCTTCATATCGACCCATAAGTCTACTTAGTACCTTAGGGAAGATATATGAACGCATCATTCTGACGCGGCTCAAGGAATTTCTAGATTCCAAGCCCTCCATAATACCCCCCGAACAGTTTGGCTTCCGCCCCAAACATTCGTGTATCCAACAAGTGCACCGCCTCACGGAGCATATCCTCCACCACAAAAACTCCGGAAGACCAACCGGAGCGGTCTTCTTTGAAATAGCAACGGCCTTCGACAAGGTCTGGCATGAAGGTTTGGTATCCAAACTCGTCCGCATGGGCATGTCAATCAATCTCGTGCGCATCATACGAGATTTCCTGTCGAATAGGTCATTCCGCTATCGTCTCCAGGGCTGTCTCTCGACGTCACGCCCACGCCGGAGTCCCGCAAGGCTCAGTGCTCTCTCCGACCCTATTCTCGCTGTTCACAAGCGATATCCCCAAAACTCCGAACGTGGAGTATGCCCTATATGCCGACGATACGGCAATCTACTACTCCCACTTCCGGAAAGAGACTCTTTCCAACAAACTCCAGAAAGCCATCACAGCGCTTGGAGAGTGGTTTAAGAAGTGGAGAATCACCGTGAACCCGTCCAAAAGTACCGCAGTGTACTTAAGTGACGATCCCGGTGCTACGAGTCGCCCCCGTAGGGGAGGTTCCACTCCACTTCTTAAAACCCTATCACTGTTCGGCCAGTCCATTCAATGGGCAAAACAGGCCAAATACCTAGGCGTAACACTAGACAGTGCTATGACCTTTGGTCCCCACATAAAGAGAGTCAGAGACCGCGCGGCTCACTGCCTCTTTAGGTTGTCCCCGATGATCAGCAATCGTAGAATGTCACTTCGTAACAAGTTGACATTGTACAAGCTGTGCATCCGCCCTATCATGTCGTACGCTAGCGTGTGCTTCGCACACGCTGCCGGCACGCATATTAAAAAACTACAAGTCATCCAAAATAGGTTCCTCAGGAAGGCTACTCAAGCGGCATGGGGTACCCGGAATGTGGACCTACATCGCGAACTGGAGCTCACCTCCATCCCCCGATTCTTCAAAGAGATCGCCTCACGATCCTTTGAACGCGCCCCCAATCATCCCAACCAGTTAGTAGCGAAAGCTGCTGACTACAACCCCACAGATTTCCTTAGGTGTAGGAGACCAAGGCATGTACTCAACGATCCGGACGACCCCATTAGTCGTGCGATTCCCCCCACCGTAGAGTCACCTGCGCAACGCAGACATAGCACACACATTAGCTCGATTACGAATCCCACTCGCCGGCGAGTGCGGATCAGGAATAGGACTGGCGCGTTCACGAGGTACCGCACGGTACCCGGTCGCTTCTAGCCAGTCAGCCCTTCAGGCGCTTGACACTTGGTCAAAGCCGATCGCCAGTGACGCCCAAAGCCGAGGTTCGTTCCCACCCGGTGGGAGCCCTTTGTGCTGTCACTTAACGGTGTGGACAACATCTTGCCATTTTGGCAATGTTGGTCCCGCCTAACCCGTCGCGCCCGGTGAGCTGTAAAATGCCTTCAGCATACAGCGTATTGCTTCGAACGAAAAAAAAAAAAAAAAAAAAAAAAAAAAATGGCCGCCGTAGCTAATACTAGCTAACTTCTTGCTAGCTTAATATTATGTACAAAGTAGTTTTGTGGCCCTAATTTTAAGGGTTCCATACCCGAAGGGTGCAAACGGGACCCTATTACTGAGACTTCGCTGTCTGTCCGTCCGTCTGTTTGTCACAGGGCCCTAACACTTGAAATTTTCACCGATTATGTATAACTGGCGGATATAACAACAAATACTAAAAATAAAATTAAAGTTAAAAATTAAAGAGAGTTGTCATACAAGAAACGTGTTTCTTCAGCGTTTTAAAACATTGTACGGTGGTACGGAACCCTTCATATACGAGTCTGACTCGCACTTGCCCGTTTATTTACACATGCTAAACAAAAGTAAAGCCGCAAAAACTATACTTCTTAACGCGAGCGAAGCCGCGGGAAAAAGTTAGTATTTATATAAAACATTGTCGTCGTTATTGAACAGGCTAGCGAAGGCTTTCCCGAACTCTTTTAAGAAGTAAGTGCCTTTTTATATTTACCCCACTACGGCGAAGCCAAAAGGAGGGTTATGTGTTTCGCTACTATATATATATATATATGTAAGTATGCATGTATGTATATAAATGTTCACTTGTTCTCTCGTGTCTTCCATAATATCAACGGTATCTGACAAATGAGGAAGCAAACTCCTAAACTGAGGAAGATTACGATTGCGTTACGGAATAGGGACACTGTGAGTGTAGTGTGTGACGGTACTTGGAGAATGAACAATATGACGGTGGACAAAGATCACACCGGGCGGGAGGAGGCGTAGGCGTCATCGCTGTTTCAGTCAAGCTAGTCGGTCAAACCCGAACGAAACGTCAGCAAAATAAATTAAAAAAAGTACGTTTCGCGTTAATTCCCGTATGCATTAATTTAATAATAATGCAACGCGATAGTTTAGAAGTATTTATAGCAAACTTTTCGTCCGCTGTCCACTGGTTATAGCTATGTGACGTTACACTGAATTTAATATGGTGCTCTCTAAAGGCCATGGAGAATAAATAAAATCATACCGTGTTTATTATCAAATAAAAAGAGCTTAATTAGTACATTTAGAAAATATATACATTATAAGTTGTTACTCCCTGCTAAGCTTGCATTAATTGAATAAACATAGTTTTAGTAAGAAATTTCTCGTAGTTGAGTTTTAGTTTTTTAAACTTCATCTTGTTAATGAAGCTTTTTATGGCTATGAAAAGATGAATAAATGTATAATAAACACGCTAGAGGAAAAATAAAACTTTTGATTGATTTTCGTTTAGCTCGGGCGGCTAATTCACGCGAAAATACTTTCTTGAATTGCATATGAAATACAGGTTTTTGGCATGGTAAAACTTGAAGAAAAATAACCTTTAATAAAAATATACCAACCTTTCTGTCCAGATCCGCATCGGGGGCCGCCCCGTCCCATATCGTGAGCTGCGAGGAGCAGTCCTTTTGCTGATCAAACCCAGCCGGCTCGGTGCCCGCCGAGTGGTATTTCACGAATGACACCCACACGATTTCATTCGGGCGACCCTGCAGAACACAAATCATTTGATATACTCTGTAGAAATACTTGTACTTGAATGTAAAATAATGATAATGTTTGTGATATGTCGTTGTAGTGGTGTAGCATAGTTGTAAGTGTGTGTCTGTAAGAACCTATATAATTGATGAACGTATTGAATAAATGAGGAGTATCAAGTCAACACTCGTTTCATTAAGTCGCCCCATGACCCTGCCAGTTGGCGCAGCACTGCGCCGGCGCGGCCGCGTGTCTCGCATCATCGTCATGTAAGCCGCGAACAGAACGAATAAATCAAAAATAAATGTTCGAACGAGTGGATTTTGGAATTTTTGGAAAATTGTGGAGAAATGAGGTGGCAAAAAGAACATCTTGAAGAACGAAGAATAAAATATGAATAATTTATGAATAATAAAACAAAATATAAATTAAAATCAAATTTCACAGCAATTTTAATTAAATTTGTCTTACAAACAAGGCTATCGTACGGAAAATTTATTTTAAAACAAAATTATTCGGATGTAAGAAGTTTAATTCAGGATATGAAGCATTATTTTTTACCTAAAAAATGTCCAGTCGCGTTACAAAATAAATTATTGAACTGCCGTCAAGGAAATAAAAATATTCAAACATATGGAGAAGAAATTCAAAAGATTTTAACAGATCTTATATTAGCGCAATCAGAAGGCGATACTTTTAAAATTAATATTCTTAAGCCCATCAATGAAAAAATTCCAATTGATTGTTTTTCCAGAGGACTAAATAATTTTAAATTACAGGTTATGCTTTTATCCTAAAAAACATGACATTAGGTAATTCAGCAGTTTGGCTTGTGACTTGTAAATATTTTGCAGAATAATTCAATTGAAAGTTAGAAAGCACTTGATGGGTTATTGAGCCACCTAGTATTGAATCTAAAATTTTGTTAGGCAATCCTTAAATTTTTTAAGTTTAAGTTATTGATAATTAAAAAAAAATATATTTTGCAGCACTTACGTATAAGTGCTTACTACTTTCATGATGATTAGTAAAACTATAAACGATATCTTAATACCCATTAAATGCTCTAAAACATAGGGCTTTTGTAAGTATTAATGCTATGCTACATTCATAAATCATGAAATTTCTGTAAAACAATGCACAATCTGTAATAATTCCCTACATTTAGTACCTCATACATCATAATTAATACTAGCGCTGATGGTTTTAATAGTGCATATTCATCGTTCACGTCAAAATATAAGCTGGAATTTTGTAAAATGCCTAAAATGATATTAATAGGTATCAAAGGTCAGCGTTGTTATATTTGGAGTCAACAGACTCATATGATAATATTTATATATATAAAGCCATGGTATTACAGATTCGATGGCGGTACTACTTTGAGTTTACATAGTAATCATTCTAAACATCGCAGTTCAAAATAATGTCAAATTGTTGAGGATGTATAGTATAGAATAGTGAATTCAATGATTGTTAATAAAAAAAATAGATTGGATGAACAGTCATTAAAAAAACATATTTCAGTTTTAATTGTGTTTAAAAAAACATCAATGTACACGGCGGCGTCGATAGTATTGAATCCTCACTTATTCTATAAATTATAGCCATATACTCGTACTCTAATAAATCCTGTGAATGACTTATCCATGGATAAGGCTTAATTTACGTAATCCCATAAAATAGCACTGCCTATGTCGACTACTGATAAATATATACCTATTACTTGAACAGTTTATTATTAAACTGCTCAAGTAATACATTCACATTGCTAAATTAAACATGTTTTTCAGAATTAAGTATACCTACCTAAAGTCTCGTGTAATCAAACACGGTTCACAAATATTGGAAAAAATAAGTTCAATGATTTTCCGAATACGTACCTGGAAATAATACACACACGAGCTGTTTGGGGGTAGCGAATGCCGAGGATTCCTGAGTACTCCACTCGTTTTGTCTGAAGAGCGCAGGACAAACCGACAGCGGCCGTCGGGACGCACGTACGAGTGCGAATCTTTGTCCACGTACAGCACCTGGAAAATGCATTTTACTGAAAATTCTGCGAGCTTTGATGTAACACAGACTTTGCTTGCTAAAATAAAATAATGATTTGTTCGTTTGTCAGATGAACTTTTCAAAAATATCATAGATTATTGGAATGCATGTACGAATACGATTCATTATTTACGTTAAGCACCTGAAAAATACATTTTACTGAGAATTCTGTGAGCTTTAATGTAAATGAGACTTTGCTTTCTAAAGATATATAATGATTTGTTAGTTTGTCAGATGAACTTTTGAAAAATGACAGATTTTTTTTTATTTTTTTTTATTTTACTTTATTAGGCACACAAAACAGACATTTTACAAAGTTGCATTACAACTAACATTATCTAATAGATAAATCTATTTATTTCGATCTAGTAAAATAGTCCAAAACTTTGTGTACACAGCATGATCTACTAATGTGAGTCTGATTAACAATGAAAAAGAAGTACTCAAATTCCTAAGTTCTTAATTTAACAGAATATTATAATAATAGGGTTAGTTAATATATATTACGCAAAACATTGCATTTAAAACAATCCTATGGGTATAATTTACGAACAAAATTGCGGAATTGTCCGTAACTTAGTCCAAACATATCAAAACCATCAAGATTAATATCATTGTACGATCTGCACATGACAGATATTGGGTTGTTGAAGGAGACATTATTCTTGGCAGATAAAACTGTAAACGTATTAGGATGTCGAATACGATAATTAGTATTAAAATTTATTTGCATCAATAGGTCAGGACAATCAATCATTGAATTAATTAATTTATAAAGATAAAGCAGACTATTTCTTTGTCTTCTTGAGATCAAGGAGGATATTTTAAAATAGCTTAATTTATTATCATAGTCATTCAGATTTCTATGTAAACCAAATCTGCGAGAAATGGTTGTCAAAAACTGCTTTTGGACTCGCTCAATATTGTCCTGGTGGACTTTATAATAAGGTGACCATATAATTGATCCATAATCTATTAATGGACGTACCAGAGTTGAAAATAAGTAAGTAAGAGTAGAGGGTTTTTTTGAAATCCTTTGATATTCGCAGTAAAAATCCATTTAACTGGTTACACTTAGTAATGACCTGACTGAAATGAGAACGGAAAGACAGCTGATGGTCAAAAATAACACCTAAATCTCTGGCTTCATTCTTGCGCTCCAATTCCTGACCATTGATGATGTACCGATGATTATGCTTCGGCTTTCTAGTACAGAATAAAATTACAAAACACTTTTTAATATTTAAAGACATAGAATTAGAAAAACACCAATTGTAGACTGTATCTAAATCATTTTGAAGTATGGCACAGTCATCAACATCAAAAACAGAGCGAATTTTTTTAAATCATCAGCATAAAGTAGACAGTTGCTATTTATTCCATCAACAAGATCATTAATAAAAACTAAAAACAGTAATGGCCCTAAAATTGAAGCCTGAGGTACCCCAGAGGTTACATTTATAGGACTGGACTTAAATCGCTTGATAGCAACTATCTGACTTCTATTTGAAATATAAGATCCATCGCAATAGAGATCCATGAATTCCTAATTTAGATAATTTGTTTATGAGAAGAGGATGATTGACTTTATCAAATGCCCTCGAAAAGTCCGTATTTGCGGATTCCACTTGAAGACGTCTGTCAAAAGCATCACAGATGTAGGACTTGTAAACCAACAAATTGCTGACAGTAGAGCGAACTGTTACAAAACCGTGCTGAAATCGCGAAATAGATTGTTTAAAATGATTAAAGAGGAAAGGATAGACAAGAGACTCAAAAAGCTTGGCGATACATGATAAAATGCTTATTGGCCGATAATTTTCACACTTGGATCTATCTCCGGACTTGAATATAGGGATAATAAAGCTTGTTTTCCAATAATCAGGAAAACGATCAGATTTAAGCGATTTATTAAACAAGATCTCTAAAGGAACACTCAATTCCGTGGCACAAGTTTTTATAAATCTGGCCGGTAATGCATCAGGGCCTGCACCTTTATTCGGATCAAGCCTTTTGATTCCCCGAATAATATCCTCTCTTGAGATAAAAATATCATTTAACGTTCCTTGACTAAAGATATGATCAACATTAGTACCACAATCAGTGGGTAATTCATACACGGATTTGAAATATTTAGCAAACAAATCGCACACACTATGAGCATCTGTGGCTGAGTTTGCCATATGCGACATATTTCAGGAATAGAATTCGTAGTTTTCTTGCTGTTAACGTACTGCCAAAAAACCTTGACATTATTTCGAAGATCATTTTCTGTAGACTTCACATAGGTACTGCTTATAGCATTCGTGAATCATTTTCTTGCTTCTGTGGCGTAGAAGGTCAAATGTGTCGTAGTCTCTAGGATAACCGTATTTTTTAAATTTATGATGTATTTTAATTTTTTATTTTTAACATTTTAATTAAAGGTCTGCTATACCAATGTGGATAATCAGAAGATTGTTGGAATGCATGTACGAAAACGAGTCTTTGTTTACGTGCAGCACCTGCCAATGGTAAATGCATTTTACTAAAAATTATGGGACGTTTGATGTAACAGAGACTTTGCTTCCTAAAATAATATTATGATTTATTCGTTTGTCAGATGAACTTTCAAAAAAGGTCATATATTGTTGGAATGCATGTACGAATACGAATCTTTGTTCACGTACAGCACCTGACAATGGTTAATGCATTTTACTGATCAATTAATCATCTATTATTGTAATAGAGTTTTTTTTCTGAAATACTATCTTCTGATTTAGTCATAATTTTATCGGAAGAGGGAAGAATATACATAGCAATAGCAACGACTGTTTGATTGTATGTACGAATGCGAATTTCTGTCTACATACAAAATCACGCACGCGCAAATAAGGCACGCGCTAACATACACTTCTAAAATTCTTTGCGGCCGTGTTCATTAATGACAAAATCTGACAAAGTGACAAATCTGATAATCAGTACAGATGTTATAATTAATAACTTTGTTTTATTCTTATGTTTTTATTAAAAAGAGTAAATGACTAAATATCAAAGGCCATTTGGACGCACATACAATTCAAAATCTTTGTCAACATACAACACCTGAAAAAGGTCAAAGGTCGAAAGTCAATCAATGAGTATTGATGTAGACTTCTTTTCTGAATTTTTCTGAAATAAAATTTTATCAATAGGTAGGTTTATATCATAAGGTCGTTTCATTGGAAAACGACATCGACCGTCATGACGTCATACTCGTAACGTGAATCATTTATCTACGTACCAAACCAGACAAAGGAAAATGTTACTACAAGAGTATTAATGCGATAGTGATTAGTGAAACGACGATGATTGCATTTACGAAAATATTATCGGAAGTATTATATTGGATTTTTTCCGGAATATCTGAGAAAAAACAAGAGCGATCATGTTAAAAAAACATTAGGTATACAAAACAATAATTTTTAGAATTTTCATTAGCTCAATGCTTATTATTTTACGCTCTCAAAAACTCTATTTAATACAGGTAGCATTAAATTGAGTTTTTAAGTTTTTAGTTTTTTTTTCATGAAAGTTGGATGAACAATTCAACTTTAGTGAACAAAACTAGCCTTAAAATTACAATTTTATTGAATTTTACAGAAATTACCTCTAGAAGATAGATTATGATAATTTTTAACTTTAAAACGAGGTAACGACTGGGACCTGACCCGGCTCAAGGCACGCACAGCGAGGATTACACCCGCCCAATCGATCGAAAGCAGAAAATTACGGCCGGATTGGAACTTTTTGTTTACTTTGATAAATCTTTGCGCTTTGTAATTCTCGTAATCTCTCGCTTGAAACTCGCAAATTAATTTTTCGTTATTACTTTTAGCCGATGGTTGATTGATATCGAAGTTTTGAAGAGAGATGTTATTAATTTACTTTGTAATAATAAAATGATTATTAGATGTATTTAATTGTTTATAACTTACAAGTAGCGTTTTGTTACCAAGTTTCAAATCATCCAAACTATTTATATACTTTTAGTTAGCTTACCCTGTTTGGTGTTGTTTATTTGATTTTTTTTTTGGTCAAATCTTGTAAGTTAAATTTAAGCCACTTCCCGGTTTCCCGATTGAGATGAAATTGTGTATGCTAATAGTAAATCAGATGACAATGCAATATTATTATAACAAGAAGCTAATCTGATGATGGAGTCGGGAGGTGGCTATAGGAACCCTGTCATAAAACGACGCAACCCCATCAAGTTTGGCCTTATCACATTTATCTTGATGAGTACTTAGGCCTCACAATAAAAGCTATTAAGAAAATATTTTTTCTAAAAACTTTATTCTTTTATACAAAAAACAACAGTCTTCTTTGCAACAGAAAAAACCCCTTTGCAAAGTAGGTAGTATAAATACTATAATAATTTCATCGTCCGTTCGTATAGATCAAAACCAAATACTGTAGGGTTACTCCAAAAGTGGTACGCAAAGCGTACGTTACTACACAGCGTTAATACATAATGATAAAGTCTAATTTGGTTTGACATAGAAATAGGACGGCACTATCAGACGACTATCGTATTATTTTATGGAGTAGCCCCCCTAATCTAATCCTCGCCGTCCTTACATAGGGCATAAAAATACGAAAAATAACATTGATCTTACCTGCACTTCAAGTTCGAATCCAGGCAAGTAGCTCAAAGGAACTGGATGAAATGGGTTGTCATATGGCGATGTATGAAACTCTAGCAGCATGTTAGGACCACGACTGATGATATCTGGTACCGCATCACCTCCACACAACCGAACCAAGACTGGGGACTCGCGCGTGGCGCCGTCCCAGACTGTTAGGTAGTCTTGCACTACGTTGCATTGGTCCCATATCCTGAAATGAGGTTCTTTTTGAAAAATCTTTTTAATCGGCAATAAAATTAATTCATCAATAAATGACTTTGCATCCCATCTATTCAAAAACGATTTTTTTATCCCTAAATATTTGGGACTAAAGTCACTGATAAATCTCGTGGGACTGAAAAGTGAAAAAGAAAGTGTTACTTATGGGATTAAAAATATTTAAAAACTGAACATGAATGTTATTTACATTACATATGCGTGCGTATATGGAATCAAAAATAATATAAGAATTTCCGGCGACGTATTTTTTTTAATTTCGAAAGATGAATGTAGGTCAGATTTTTTTGGTTCTTTTGTTTCAACAAAATATATTCATAAAACGTGCAATAGTTGTCTTTTATTCAAATCGTAAATTAATCAAGGAAGATTTAAGTTGATATTTTTACTTTTACTTATAGGTTATTTTTCTCATAGATGGTGATGAAAAGTAATATGTACTACAGGGTGTACGAAAATATGTTTACCTCGGGTGATAAAAATTATCCCTCATAGTAGCGCCTTCGCCTTAAAATCATTACCTTTACGCTTTTTAGCACAATCTTCTAACTTTATATATCTATTTATTAGGGTGCCCCTTGTTTCACAGACTGAAATTTCATAGAATTTCGATTCACAGAAAATTTTTCATAGAATATTTAATTCTTATATTTTTATTTCAAATATTATTGTTTCAAAGACTATTTACTTGAATGAAACACAATTTACAGAAACACAGTTCAATGAATTTTAGAATCTCATATTTTCATTTAACAAACTAATCAAACAGTAGAATATTTCTTTAAAGAATATTGTTTGTTCGGTATAATCTTTCATGGAATTTTATTTTACTGAAAATTATTATTTAAGGAAGTATTAAGTGAAAACATTGTTTAATCAAATTAAATACCATATAATAAGTAAGAATACATTATAAATCGCTACCACAATATAGGTTAGGGCAAACTTATAGGTTAGGTTAGAACTGCGACCAACACACGCACGAGCCGAGCGAGCGTGCCGCGGCAGAGCGGCCGGCGAGTGCTGGGAAAGTTTTATCCATTTTACTAGAATAGGGCAAACTTATAGGTTTTAAATATTATATTAACTAAACTTATTAAAAATAATAATATTTAATTTGATATTCTGATATTAGAAACATCGCAAAAGTAAATGTTATTTGTAATAAAATTCTATGATTTCAAATTATTCATAACAAACATTCTAATTATTGATTTTCTGTGCAACGAAAATCTATTATTAAAAATTATTTATACTGAGTAACCTACATATTGATTATTCTATGACATGATAATCGAAAATCTGTTAAACTTTTGTCTGTATAAGAAAGTACACCCCTATTTATTATTTTTTATTGAAAGAATGTTTCGGATCACAGGAATAAGCCACGTTTCAAGACAATTTTAGGTTTGTTCTGCCGACTTGCATTTTCCTCCACTTCCACCTTATTAGAAACTCAAATGTCTACAATCAAGTTTTGAAGTTATGATACTTTTAACATCATACTCATGTTGCCTTAAAACCGTCCGGTTATTATATGAACAAAACATTGGGCAGAATGTCTTCCGGCAGGTGTCAATGATGTTCTGACAGAAAAAAAAAACTAATAGTAAATTATTTTATAAACAAAGGGTATCTTCGCACCTCACCTGTTTTCGTTAAACATCTCACCTCGGTTGCCTGGAAGAGATTGCAGCTGCGATAAGGCCGCCTTTTGACATCTGTTTTCTTTAATCTATTACTCTGTATCATTATGTTTTGGTGCAATAAAGATCTTAGCTAACTATCTTCACCTACTAGTATGTATACAAGTAAGTATATTAGGTAATCAGAAGTTGTTTGTTGTCTGAAGCAAATTGTCGAGGTCAACGGTTTTCTCCTTGAGAGAACTTATACGACTGTCCTCTAATTATCATTGCGTCTAATTACCACTTGCAGGATAGAGCTTAATTAACATGACATTCACATTTGATGAACAGAAACAGGAAAGATTTAAGCTATTTTCTATATCATTAGTTTAAAAACAATGGGATGAAATATTTTCTAAGCTTTTTTCTATTAAGTACAATGTTTTACTTGAGTTATATCGAAACGGTATTCTATTAGATCATTACTACATGATATACGACGCATGGTATATGATCTCATAATCATGGTAAAATTAAACAAGGTATTCTCTTCCCGTGACAGCTGGGTCACATGATTGGCCCAAGAATACGTCAGCAGTTGGGAGTGTTGTCACTGTGTGTGATTGAATTACCTGAACAAAATTAATTTTTCTAACTTAAAAACCAATTATGAACATACAGCATTACAATGGTTTGAACAATATCTAACTAACATTGTGAACTAACAGTTTAATATATTTTATTAAAAAATAAACAGGTAAATCGCACGATATACTAATGATTTAAGTTAGTATATTATTTAATATTCATGAACTAATTGAGAAAGTTTTCAAATTTACTTAAAAGAATAATCAGTGGTACCTAACACTTATCGTGACATTTGTGGCGTGGTCTTGGGCCATCGCGGGAAGAGACAACGTTGTTTTATTATACCATACTTATAATTAAGTTTTGTTTGTTGAAAAGTTACTAAGTATGATTCTAAAAACAGTAATCAATAAAAATATTTAAAAAGACAAATCTTAAAGATTTATCAATGCAGTATTTTCGGTATTTTTAGGTATTCAAGATGCAGTACTAATGTATTCAAATTATATAATGAAATAAGAATAAGTCTAGCTCACGTGGTATTTTTTCTATAATATCTTATTTAATTATCAATGAAGTGCCACAAAAGAGCTAAATATCTGTGATTGTACGCTGGTAAAGTAGCAGCTTAACTAAACGAATCAATCATACAGTCAATTTGTAAATAAACAAAAACCATATTTCCAAGTTCGAATGGTACTCTTTGCCAACCGGAAATAACCCCATTCCTTATAATTTAACACCGCAGTCATAAAAAACTGAAATTATCTTGAAAGCTATAAACTGCAATGAGTGAAACGGTGCAGAAATCTTGAAAAAACTAAGAGGCAAATACCACTTTTGTATAAAAATACTCGTAAATAAATAAAGAGATTTTAATGAACAGAAAAGAAACAAATGTTCATAGTTTTTAAGATTGCTTATCTTCCTTTACTAATATTAAAAATGAGAAAGTTTAAATGGATGTTTGTTCCGCTTTCAAGCCAATACTTGGCATATAGATTAGATAGCTTATTATTGGTATTAACACATAGGATACGTTTAATCTCGGAAAAATGTGAGGTTCCCTTAGGATTAAAGAATACCCTTTAAATATGCTGCATTTTTAGGGTTCCGTACTCAAAGGGTGCAAACGGGACCCTATTACTGAGACTCCGCTGTCTGTCTGTCTGTCCGTATGAATAGCTAGACACTTGAAATTTTTACCGATTATGTATTACTGTGGCCGCTATAAAAACAAATGCTGAAAATAAAAAAAGATAAAAATTAAAGGGAGTCGCCATACAAAAAACGTGTTTTTTCAGCGTTTTTAACTAGATCTCATAATGGCATTAACTAGATATTTGAAATTTTCACAGATTATGTATTACTATGGCCGCTATAACAACAGATACTAAAAATAAAAATAAGTTAAAAATTAACGGGTCGTCATACAAAAAACGTGTGTTCCGTACCTCAAACCTTAAAACGCTAAAAAAATTTTAGCGTTTTAAAACATTGTACGGAGGTACGGAACCCTTCATGTACGAGTCCGACTCGCACTTGCCAGTTTATTATCATGAGATAGATATAGCTAAATATTATGCTATTAGATGAGTACTCAAGTCAGTTGGCTCCTGTGTGAAATAATATTAAGTTAAGTTTCTTACATTTTATTATTAACAGAATCAAATGTAAGAAACAGCCAACCCTACCTACACGAGGATTAGGTCATGAACAGGTAATTATTTCAAAAAAATAACAATAACCCGAGTGCATGATACAAACAATAGCAGTATCAGGCATACTGCTGTTGTTTGTATCATGCACATGAACATGCTCGGATGAGCGAGATTATATGTTCTTTATTAGAATTTCTCATTCCAAACTACCTACATTTAAACATGTTGTAAATATTTTGAAATCGTTTCATAAAATCCTTTATTTTGATACAACACTCGATAAATTTTGGATACAAAAAAAAATTAAGGCATATAGGTATATAGGTACTCGTAACTGGCGCAGTCGGATAAAAGAAGAAATATTTTTTATTTATTCCTAATAGAACATACTGTAGTAAATCATAAAACATATCGATAGAAGTATTGTCAAAGTGGCATAAATGTGACTACACTCGTAAATGGTAATAAAAGCAAATACTCACTTTAACACACGTTGGCTCCTATCATACTTCACTATTTGGTCTTTGATATGTATTTTATGACTATTCGTCTGTCTTACTGCTAGCAAAACATGTTTATCGGCTGGTATCTGAAAAAGAAAATGTAAATTGTAAATTGAACACTAAGTTACGAATATTAGGCACAATTTCGCGTGTTCAGTTTCAACATCGGTTGAGTGTAAATTATTTAGAGAGTAGGCGTAACTGGCGTGCAGTTCAGTGTGAATTTCAAATTAAATATTAATTGAAACAACCACAGCGACCACATTAATCTCGTGCAACAAATACCTTTCGTTTTTGTATTAATTTGAAGCGGCATTGACTAAAGTTAATAGAAACATATGAGAACATAAATAGAGTTATTTGTTGCACAGATAATAAAAAAATATAAGTAACTTTAGTTTTAACAATCAATTAAAACTTTATAAATTTTGTTTATAATTTTATACTGTAACTTATTTTTATCACTGCTGATATAAAAATATAGGCTATGTTATTAGTCGTAGATCACGCTAATGATCACACGAAAATGAGTTAAAAGGACATAGGTAGACCGTTGCCCAGCATTGGGAAAATAAAGGTTATAAAATGATTAAAAATATAATGATGACACAAAGCTTTTTCAAATACTAATTTGTAAATATTTAATTTTCTTGTCATTACTTTTAGGCGTTTGATGATTAGAGGTAGATAGAGATATAAAAAAACTTAGTGTATATGTAGAAACCAAAGGCAAATCTCCTGTGGTACATAAAACATCTATAGAAGCTTATTAAAAAAATATATGATCACATTTAAAAGCAAACCACTTGGAGCATCTTAAATGTTTGCCTTTAATTTGGCCATCTATTAAATTTATCGTCAAGTGAAATGCTAAGAGCAAACTCTAATTATCAAATTTCAGCAATTTTCGTCGGAATTGCTGAATTTGTAAAATCATTGTGACAATTATGAATATCTAATTCGGAACAAATCAATTATAATTTAAGTACTTTTAGCTCTGTTATCTTGAAAGCCATCAGAATCGAGTTATTAGGAAATATTTTGATATTCATTCATTAAATTTTAACTGTCCCCAATCTGAGTAGAATGGAATTTATTAATGTCTATTTTAGATTTGATTTCAAGTATGAGCGAATCGCTAAAAGCTTTTAAATTGTATGATATATGTGGTGCTTTCCAAAAACTAATGAAAGTTTTTTTTTTTTATAATTTTGCATTTAATTTTTGTGATTTCACATTATGCCGTTGTTTTTGCGAAATTCACCTTAAGAGACAGTAAGTATAAGGCTCGGGTGAGAAAGACTGATCCAGCCAATAATAATCATCTGGATTTGTCTAAGAATCCAAACACGATAACTAGATTTATAAATGTAAAGATTGTAAGTATTTCTTTGATTACCAGTGCAAATACAGTCCATGAGGTATTTTTTACAATATCTTATCTCGAACTACGGGTAACTAAGTTTAAGTGATATGGAATATATTTGAAATGGTTTAAAATTTCAGAAGAAACAAACACAGTGCCTTTCTGAAAATAAAAGCATGGAAGCGTCATTCGCAATATTGAGATGTAACGTACAATATTCTTGTACCTTTTAAATTTTAAAACGTAATCTTACCTTTGTATGTTCAATACGGTATGTACAGGTTGCATTTCTCGGGTATACACCAGGGAAGTTTGGGGACTGAATCCGGCACGCGCGCAGGTCGCAGTCACTCAGTATGCGGTCGCAGTACGTCCCTGGTACCCTCTCCCCTCTCCAAGCCCCTACCGTCGCGTTTCCATACCGCAACCGCGCTTCACTCCGTCTTAGAAACTTATATGCCAACTTGAAGTCGAAATTGTATCCCACGCCCTACAACCAAATAGGGCTGTCACTCACGGTGTAATTTAAGACAGTTACTTGTAAATTTACGGCTCCGTATGCGTTAAACATCCAAGCCTTTCGAAGCCTGTTAAGGGATGTACATGTACAAATGCAAAACACACGAGCTGTAAAACTGCTGATTGGGCAAAGTTTTACAAAAACTTATACTAATCAGCAATTTAAAAAAAATTTAACTCACAATTATACCTAATACGTCTCTCTAAAACACAGTTTTGGTAAAATACAGGCAAAGTTAGTGAAACTACTGTTTATCTGTATAAGTCACGCAATCAACTTGTCGGTGTAGTTACAGTGCGTCTACCATGAGTTTGGTCTATTTTACAACGTGAGTAGGAGACTAGATACTAATGTGCGGTATATAATCACGACATTATTTTTCTGTCCTAACGAGTGCCAAACTCATGGTAGACGTAAAATTTTGATAACATTACAATTCTGAAATCTGGGAGCCGATGCAGCAGTTTTTCGGCAGTCAATTGCACTTTAGTCAACTACGAGTAGGTATATTTAAATTGTGACTTTACTATATAATACTAACTCAATGATTCTATAAACACTTTGCCATGAACTGATCATACCAGTGTTGCTAACGTCCATTATCTTCATACTTAAGGTACCTGATGATCCAAGCATCATTACTAAAGGTTAGAATGAAAGGTCAAAAAGGTGAACCTTTTATCAAATTATGTAAGGTGTCGGTAATAACATCCATTATTGTAATTGCGGGCCTTATCCAGGCCCGGGGGTCCGTAATCGTCGCCTAATTAATTGATCGAAAGTTCAACCCTCGGTGCACATAATACGGCTGCTGGCAGTAGATAAAGGAAACCACCGAACCGTTAAAAGCAGGGTGATGTGAAATATTAGTCAAGTCACAGGCGCAAACACGTAGTTATATCAAAGTAATGAGAATTACAGAAGGTAGACTCGTGCTTTCTTATGTATTTACTTAACATATTTTATTTTTACTGACCAAACTTAGATTAAGTACATATTAAACAAGTCTAGATTTAAACAAAACTACCTCGCTAAAGTAAAATAAACAATAGAAAGAAATTAAAATTCAGAATGCCACAAGGAATTACTTAACTTGTTTTAATTTACCTTGTTACTTTTTATACTTTATTTATTTTTTATTTGATGTATGATCCATATTGTGTTGATATTATCATCATACCATTAGATTATATGAAAAATGTACTATATTTTTTAATAAACGAGTAGTTTTTATCAGAATAAAAATGGTTATACTGCATCTTGTAACTCTACGAGAGTCGTAGAGTTGTCTCATAGAGCCGCTCGTTTACAACAAGTACTTGGTAAATTTGGACAGAGTGGGTAAAACAATAAAAAGTTACAAAATGCAAAGATAATTTGATGGAATTAGCATCTTGTGAGTATTCAGAAGAGAATGCTGAACACTACACAATATTTTAAGCTTTAGGACGTCATGACGACAAATTCACTACACAAATACTATATCATTACTCGTATGTGCGTTATTACAAATACTGATTGCCTTGTATTGCATAAGTGATCACGTTTATATTGTGAAAAATATTAAATGCATAGGAGTAACTATCGATACATGAGCCACATCTATTACTATCTTTAATTTGCAGATACGTCACGTCAGTAAAACAAAGGGCTGCTTAGTAAGTGACTCTTAATGAAGATAAATATCGTTGTTCATTTATACAGATTAACTTTGCCGTGTGCAAAAACTCCTAATTAAACATGTCAGACTGGGATGTTAACAAGTCAGGAGCGAAGGAAATTAACAGCAGCTTCGTTTTGAACTGAACACTTATTTATCTCGAAAACGTTGGAGACTTTTGAAACATGAAAACAAAGAGGTGGGATAGTCGTTTCTTAGGAAAAAGTATTTTACTCATTACATGGCAAGTTCTAAAAATTTTATTTTTATTTTTAACTTGCCTCTCTAGTCGTATATAGGCATGGGGCACGTAATGACAAATTAAAATAAACAACATTCTTTTTCTTAAATCTTATATAAAATAAAGAGTTCCACTACATGACGATGAATTTATGGCAGATTTTTTATGTAAGGGAAAGATCAATAATTTTTTATACAAATTTTCTGCGTGTGACTTACGTACGGTATTCTGAGTACAGTAAGATGACATTTTGGGTGACGTGTACTTTGAAGGACATGGTTACGTACCTATTTAAAATCCTTGTAAAATGTTTCTTTTTTTTCTTAACTTGATACCAAGTTTTACAAATTAGCTCTAGCCGACTATTTATATTACGTTAGTAACCCGTTTAATAATAATCATGTCTATATCTCACGTTAGTTTTAAACAAACTATTGTTACCTTCGACACAGAATAAATAATACCAACGTACAGAAGTCTCACTCAGCAAAGTAATTCAAAGAAATATCTACTCAATGTGGTTTAATTTAGCTCACGTCAGAACTCAGCACCTTTTCGAATAGATACCTAGACATCCATTGCAAGCCAATTTCATTCTTATTACTCTGGACAAACGATTCGTATAACTGAATTTACCACCCGGAGGGGCCACCTGCGCGCATAGTAATAATGTAGGTACATTTTCGATACCTAAACGGGGAGTGACACAGGCCTGTCTTCGGTTAGTAATAATGTAATAATACATCAGAAATGAGGAGATTCGTAGAGGAACTAAAGTCGCACATAATATAAAAAATATAGCACAGCGGATTAGCTCGTTGAAGTGGCAGTGGGCGGGGCACATAGAGCGAAGAACCGATGGCCGATGGGGCAGAAAGGTTCTCGAATGGCGGCCACGTACCGGCAAGCGCAGCGTAAGACACCCACCTGCTAGGTGGTCGGACGACCCGAGCAAGGTTGCAGGAAATCGCTGGAGGCAGGCCGCTTCCGATCGGTCGTTTTGGAAATCCTTGGGGGAGGCCTATGTCCAGAAGTAGTCCATAGCCACAGGTAGTCCACCTGTGGCTGATATGATGATGACATAATTTGAGAACCCATAAATTCGCTAGTCTATTTATAGGGCGACATAATGTTATGAAATAAAAAATAATGATTTTAACTTACTTGTTGGCTTAACCTGTCTAATCTGAGGGTCATATTGATAGAGTCTGATTCACTAAAATACACTGTGTATCCCCAGGCGGACCCACACCATTGACCCGTAGGCGGCGACGGGCTCCTCTCTACTATAGTCATGTGCCCATCTGGACATCCATCTGAAGTGAAAGACACGAATTTTCCTACGGTGAACGTGTCGAACGTTAACTGAAACAAATTAAGTTAATTAGAAAAAAAATACAGTTTTAAAATACGTGGGATTTATTATTTACCTATACTCGTAATAAGTACTCAAACTGCGCCAACTTCCCCACATCTTTTAATAGTCTACATTTACCCAAAGGTTGGCTGGAAGAAATCGCTTTAGTGATAAGCCCGCCTTTGTACCTACTCTATTTTAAATGTACTTTTGATTATTATTCAGTTATACTCAGTTGGTGTAATAAAAAAGTTTTGTCTTGTCTTGTATTCGTATCGCAGAAATCGCGTTTCGGCGAAATATTGTTTCTGGGTCATGATCGTTCGATATAAATAATTAATTGCATCGAAAAAATTAAATTTTAATGAAATATCGAACGCTTAAATATAATAATGTATGGGTATGTAAAGAAGAGGTATACATTTTGTCTAAGACTTCGATAATATAAATAATATTGTAGCATGTACATACAATAGAATAATATTCTATTATCATAATATACAATAGAGTAATATTCTATTAAAAACTTTTACAATTTTTGGAAGTAAAAATACAAATCTTATCTTGACCTAAATCTTCGCAACGAAACAAGTTCATCTGTGCGTTAACAAGACGTGAAGTGAAGGGTGATGTGAAGTGACTTGTTAGAATCGTGGAATTTATGACTCAGTATATCTAAATGTATTTCATTTTAATTTATTTTGCCGAGCGCTTGAGTAGTTATAAAGCTGAATATCGTATGCAATAACTAAACAAAAAGAGATACTATCGTATCAATAAAATGAAGTAACCAATAAAATTTTCGTTATAAATATAGCTAAGTTTTAATTTTATACTAAGTACCTAAGTTGAAAGTCATAAATGTTTTTGAGCCTTATCCGTTGGAACCCACTTTTTGATTACATTGTAGGTTCTTGTAAATGGAATCCTCCTATATATATAAAACCGATATCAAGTATGAATGGAAGTGACATTTGGGAATCAATCAATAGAACTAGGACTCCACACAAAATAAGACAGTGAGCTCAGTCAAGCGTGGATTTTTAATGAGATACTTGTTCAATATTCCTTTTGTTCTTTGATATTATTGGCTGGAATATACTTGAAGTTGCAAAAAGAACGGTATAAGGTTGCGTCCTTGAGTATAACATTTCAGAGACAAAGGAAAAAGTAAATAAAACTGTTTTTAGGACAGTATTAAATCCCTTTTTGCGACAAGATTGTTCTGTTGACTTTAGAAGGTCATGTATTTTTATTTCACCGCTTTTGTTATATAAATATGCATTTATACCCCATTAGGGGTAAAGAAGTGATAGTATATGTACATACATATACTATCACTTCTTTACCTCTAATGGGGCAGACTTACTTAGGAATTCCTATAGAATATTTTCCTTGTGGAAGATATGGAATATTTTTAGCCAAAACTTTGACAAAAAATATTCCATACCAAACCTAATAGTTTGAATTTAAACTACAGCTATAGACAATAAGCTCTCTGTTGAGCAGATCTGCATTTAGTTACATATACAGGGTCTAATAAAATATACTGAAAATATTCTAAGGGTGGATTCAGTCTATAATACTGAACACTTTCCCCAAGAAACACATATTCAGGCTGACTTTTAAACCACCAGCCAAATTTTTGGAGCAAGTTCAGTCCATGATACTGAACTACTTTCTATAAAAAAAGTTATTAAAAATCGATGAAAATTTTTTGTCCTCCCATAGAAAATCCGTTTGACTGAGCGCTGATTTGTATGAAATGGCGAATTTTTATTTTAGCTTTTCGTTAATTGTTTTTATGGAAAGTAGTTCAGTATCATGGACTGAACTTGCTCCAGAAATTTGGCTGGTGGTTTAAAAGTCAGCCTGTATAAAAAAATATTTTTTGGCGTCCCATACAAGTTGACCGATCAGCTGATCCGAGAAAGGTGCACCTTAAAATAGTTTCAGTATATTTTGTGAGACGTTTGATGTTATTTTCTACCACTGCCACCAAGTTTTCTAACGTTTCTACTTTTGCGATAAAGTTTAAGAAAATATATTTTACCTGAATAATGTCTCCATAGTTCCCTCCATTAGCGGTGAAGTTAAGGTGACACACAAAAGGTAGGTGATCTTCTCTCGGCCGCCGCACTTCCAATTCGTAAGTGCGCCCGACGTCGCCCATGTACGTTCTGTTGCATGCTGTAAATAAAATACTGTATGAGTAAATAAAATTCGTCTTCGTCATCTTTGGGTGACCATTGACATGCATATCATGTTAGGAGAAAAAAAAAAGCGGGCGCATTCCCGCTTTTTTCGGGCTCTTAAGGGGCTGAAGATACAACCGGGAACGCAATAAGTGAAAATGAGTAAATAAAAATACACGTACATAAATGTAGGTACGTCAGTCTACTTTTTTTTCTAGTAACTTTTCCCGAGGAAACATTAAAGAACTGTTTTGTTTTTAAATTAATTAAATTACTAATTTTTATCCATGCTGGTCTAGGAGGAAGGAGAAAACTAAGAATGTACCAGCTTCTACTTTTCCTGCGCAGATCGTAAAGTCAATCGCGGGAATGGGCGAAAATGCAATCCATCACAATTTTGATTTATTTTTCCATTTTCTCGCCCACCATCACGCTAAAAGTAGTCTATGGGTCTTGAGACCTTGGGGTCTCTGTCGACCCCATTAGGGATAAGGACGTGATAGTGTATTTTATTTTCCACAATGTACCCCCGGATTAGCTGATGATCAAAAAAAACAAAGATTATCAAAGTATAAAAAATAAGACTTTTCACACAGATCTGTATATTCTACTAGATAAAGAAAGTCCTTCAATTTGTATGAAAACCTGGCGTGCTAATTTTCAATACAATATTTAATAAGAAATTCACTTACAGAACTAAAGAAATCTTTTTTATTACTTCCTTCAACGTTATTCGAAGAGTTTCTAAGGCTCAAAACGGCAGATTTAGATATTTTACAGTAGAGAGCTTAGTGTCAGATCTAATTAATTGTCATACACGGACTAAAAGTGACGTTCCTAAATAAAGTCAATTTGACGTCAGATCGACACGCAAATTCATACAGAGCAGATACAGAGGCTGTGTCTATCTTGATCCATGGTATTTGACTTTTCACTAACGTACCTAACTATAGGTATAAACAAAATTAAAAATGACGTCGTGAAAATACCCCGAACAGAAATCTAAAACAAGGGAACTAAAACGCGTCCAAATTATGCAAGTCATGATAAATACCAGCATACCTGTATTGTTAATCCTTTCAACACAAAAATAAGGAAATGAGAAGGAAAAAAACTGAATAAAGCGCGGGCCACAATGGAAAACGGCCATATTTCCAGAGCCTTTTTAAAAAACTGGCCTTTGTCTGTCCTGACAGAGCATTACATAGCATAAGACAAGTGTTCAGAATGCGGCAAAACATCATTGTTCATTTTAATTTTCACCCTTTGTTCGTGTTTAAATTATTCATATCGCTATTTGATTGTTCACTGCCTAAATTCTTGATTTGGGCTTTTTCGTCTGTCTTTTACATAGAAAATGTCAAGCGTTTTGTAGATAAAATGTTTCTGTTTCTTAAAACATGAATTAATGAGTACCTAACCCCAGTTGACGAAAAAAAAAATGTAGGTGTTTATTTGTCATTTTATCATAAGCTTCTGAGTTTTGGAGGTCACTGTCCTTGGCCTGATTATGAGATGATTAACTTTAACAAGTAACTTTTTTAATTATAAAGAAACAAAATCCCGACTGCCTTACAACATGAGCGAGATTACCTATATTTAAACATATACAATATATTTGTAATCCTTCAATAAAGTCCTTCCTTTGATACCCTTTTTTGATACTTTTTGATACTCAATAGGTTTTAAATAAAAAAAAATTAATACATATCATTTGGCACCAAAAATCCTAATCCTGAGATGTCCTCACTAAAATTAAATCATTTTAATAAAATTTATTCCAAGCACTACGATATTAGATCACTAAAGTATAACGATATTAAAAGAACAGTAAAAAAATCGACGTTCCCATATACATTTCCCGGGTGACTGCACACTTTTGTATGGAAAGGCCGATTAATTTTGACCTAATGAGGAATAGGTACTTACTAAGTGAATGTTTAATTTCCATTTCATTAGCATTTTCCTATCCACAAAGAAATCAATATTTTATTATGTGTATTAATACGCTACATACGATATTAAGCTTTATTCGCAATTCACATGAACAAAATTATATTTTGATGTTTCAATGAAAAAGCTAATAAATCAATAAAAGCAATTTCTCACATATATCACTTAATGTATGTTTTACAAAGGCTTTGTATCAAAACTAATAATAAATAGACGTGATATTGAGGCGTATTCAATTCATTCCATGATATCAATCACTAAAGCTAATAAGTACGAGAAGGTAACGATGTGTATGTAACAGCTTGTTGAAGTTTCTCTTTATCTTATCTTTTTAGATAGTATCTAATAGTTGCAATATTTGTGCCGTGTGGCATCCGGCCTCTTCCTGTGGATGTCGTAAGAGGCGACAAAAGGACTAAGCACAAACATCTAGTGCTACAACTCAATTCCCAAGAAGGATTAACGTCAGGCGGCAGCAAGTTGAAAAACTTTTCGCACTTCGCAAATGCATTCCCAAAGAGGATTGACATCAGGCGGGCGGGCGGGCGGTCGTAATGGCCAAATCATTCAAACTGTTCCGGCCATTTCAATTTAATTTTTTTAAAGAATATTAACTTTTCGATATTATTTGTTCATTGGAATCCCTGAATGACTTAGGGTTATGTATCTCAGACTTAACGACTTATGAGTTGAAGTTATTTAGGAAAATAGGCGAAATTTGACGCAAGCATTTTCGAAACTAAATAGTGGGCCTAAAATTCAGGAAAAAGTTCATTATTTATATATTTCAGGAAAATATACGTAAAGTACGGAACCCTGTTCACGCGAGTTCAACTCGCACTTGACCGGTTTATTTTTATAACATCTTCTTCATCTAAGCGCGTTCCCAGTTGCATCCTCAGCTATGTTGCTTCGGAGCCCTGGGTACGCTTTCCAGCTATTTCTTCTTCAAATATCACATGCATGTCAAAGACCTTGCCAAGTGGAGAAGAAATTGCCAGAACAGTTTAAATGATTTGGCTGTAAATTTACGAACGGCCGCCTGCCCGATGTCAACTCTCTTTGGGAATTTATTTGTGCGAAAAGTTTTACAACCGGCTGCCACCTGCCGTAAACCCTTCTTGGGAATGCAAATTTAGCACGCGATGTTTGTGCATAAGTCCTTTAGTCGCCTCTTACGACATCCACAGGAAGAGATGGAGTGGTCCTATTCTAGGCCGGAACCACACGGGGGTTTATTTTCATAATATCTTAACAGGCAAAAGTTACAGTTCTCAAACAGACTTCCAAAGCAGCACAACTAAGAATGCAACCCGTAATGCACGGCTAAAATAGGACCTGTTACCAATTTGGGTTGCCCATAAAAATAAAAATCGACTTAAATATAAAGTTCTAACAAAAGTACTCGCTTAAACGAACATAATTGAGTCGTCTTTGTAACGGAGGACGCTATTAGAACTCGCTAAGTTTTCTTAGAATGTGAAGGAATTGTACTTGGGAAAATACCGTGAGTTGGTTCTACAGGGGTAAAACGTCTCAATCTCAAATCTCATACTCGTACCTATGCTGAAAACAACTTTATCTTATCTTTTTAGATAGTATCTAATAGTTGCAATATTTGTGCCGTGTGGCATCCGGCCTCTTCCTGTGGATGTCGTAAGAGGCGATAAAAGGACTAAGCACAAACATCTCGTGCTAACAACTCCATTCCCAAGAAGGATTAACGTCAAGCGGCAGCAAGTTGTAAAACTTTTCGCACTTCGCAAATGCATTCCCAAAGAGGATTGACATCAGGCGGGCGGGCGGCCGGTCGTAAAAGTATAGCCAAATCATTCAAACTGTTCCGGCTATTTCTTCTGCACTTCGCAAGGTCTTTGGTATCCTCGGAGAAGAAAATAGTGGAAAAGCGCACTCCGGGCTCCGAAGCAGCTCAGCTGAGGATGCAAACGGGAACTGAGATGAAGAAATTGCGATATTTTAGCGAGAAAAAAATTATTCATGTAGGTCTTTTTAGGGTTCCGTACCCGAAGGGTGCAAAGGGGACCCAATTACTGAGACTCCGCTGTCTGTCCGTCTGTCACAGGCCTCTATCTCTTGAACCGTAATAGCTAGACACCTGAAATTTTCACCGATTATGTATTACTGTGGCCGCTATAACAACAAATACTAAAAATGAAAAAAGTTGAAAATAAAAGGGGTTCGTCATACAAAAAACGTGTTTTTTTCAGCGTTTTTAACTCGGTCTGTCACAGGGGTCTATCTCATGAACCGTAATAGCTAGTTACCTGGAATTTTCACCGATTATGTATTACTATGACCACTATAACAACAAATACTAAAAATAAGATAAAGCCTCGATAAAGACTCGCACTTGCCCGTTTATTTAGTCTCCGCTGCAGGAGCACGACCCTCTTTGTACTACTACAGCCAAGTATTAGCAAGAACAGTCAGAGCATTTGGCCTACAATCTCCACGCTGGCCAGACGGGTTGGAGAAGTCTCATTGATGTTACAAGCTTTGTTTAGCTTGTGTTTCATAAGTTGCCTTTAAGACATCCACGGGAAGACTTAGAGTGATCCTATAGTACTATGCCGGAACCCACTCAGCAAAAATTAATTATTATAACTTGTTATTTGTCTAGGTATTAAAACAAAATTTAATGTAATTTTAGTCGTTAAAAACGTAATTATTTATGAATTATTCGTGACTTAATAACACTTTTAAACTAATGGATGTTTGATGTCACAGTCGAGTTTACGCGTATATAAGTATTAGTGCACACATGCCTGTCTATATGTTTATTGACTACCACTAAAGGCTTACCGCCATATTCATAAAGAATCTACACTCCGTAAGAGTCCCCTTACCTAGGGTAATCAGACTTTCCTAAACAAATATAGTCTACTTTTATTATGAAACGACATGTCAGATTTCGTCAAAAATTGTTATTGCTAAGAAATTTATATAACTGGTTTTCACAATCAAAATACACAAGTTTATTTGCTAGGCAAATTTAAAAATACCCCCGACTGTCAAGAACGCTATCTAGTGATGAGTAGCGGAACTACCGATACGACTTAATACGGATATCAAGTGGCGCTACGAATAGCGCCATCTATTATTTGCTAGAGAAAGCCCTGACTTTCAAGCGTTAACCTTCAATAACTTTTAAACGGCTGAATTGATTTTGCCTTTTAATGCAAATACAAGTCTAAATGTAATTTGTGCAACAAAATTAACTAAAAAAGTCCAATTTTAAATCGAATTTCAGGTGCTTGGTTTTATCAATAGCCTTATAGGCTATGTAGAGTATTGAGAAAAATAGGGGGTATAAGTTTTAGCGATTACTCGCGTTTCTTTGCTCCTAAGAGGTTAAATCTATGTCTTTGTTTGTCTTGTGAGGGCGGAGAGGACTGCGTAGTTAAATTTGGTATAGGAAGATACATTAAAATTTGAAATCAAAAATCATCCGTCCATATATGTATAACGCTACAGCAAACTTCTCCCTGTTTCCCCCCTCCACTCCCCCTTTTTGGATTTTTTTACATCATCTTGTAAAGCATGAAGTCCTTAGTGTGGATCCCATTAATTTTATTGATTTAATTTTTAATTTTATTGAAATCCGTCAATAAATAACGCTACAACAAACTTCCCCCTTTCACCCCAATGGAAAACGCGAGCGAATAAAAAAATTAAAGTTTTTCAAGGGATTTGTGTGCCAACTTTTATCAAAAACGGTTGAAAAATGCGATCTGTAGGCGAGAACAGACAGACGAACAAAAACATTTTTTGAGCAAACTCGAAACTGAGACGCTTCGCTCGCTTGGCCAAATAACTGAATAGCACCACTAATGGCTGTGCGATGTCGCATTGGAGTTTGCACGTAATTAGTACTGCACACGTGCAAAGCTGTTTACTGTATACCACTGAGGGCCTTACTATTTGCTTCCGTCAAAGATCAGAATTTGAAATCAAATGTGTTATTCACAAACAAATGTGCATGGACGAAAAAATACAAGGACTATGATAGCCTTCATAATTTGAAGCGTAATACGGTTTTTATTTTAAATGTTGTAGCTAGATGGAGCTACTAGTTCGAAAGAAGGTAGTTTCGTAGTAGTGCCGCTTAGTTTCGAAAAGATGGCGGTATAAGCGTTCTTTTTCTACGAACAAATAAGCGCCATCACTGAGGTTTCAGAAGGTCAGAAATTTCAAGATTCTAAGTTCACGGAAAGTACCCTGTAGGTTTTAGATTCCCTTGCGAGTGTCTCAAACTTGCCGCATAAAAGGCAATATTGTTTAATTGCGGTGGCTTAGATGTTTGATTTTTTACAGCTCCAGGGGACAGTATAGACTTGAGTATTTGATATGAATTTCAGCTTGATACCTCCACGCGTTCCTGAGAAAAAGAGCTTGACAGACAGACGGACAACAAAGTGATCCTATAAGGGTTCCGTTTTTTCATTTTGAGGTACGGAATCCTAAAAAGGAATACAAATAGTGACTACTTGCTAGCCCCAATGTTCAACACGATTCCTCATGATTGTTAATAGTAATATTGAGGAGCTCCGTGGCCCGTTGCTTCTTAAGTGAAGCAAACCAGGACGTGGCCCACACTGGGATATTTGACTACAAGTGGCATAAAAAATCTCGAGCTCCCTTCATGCATCAGAAGGCACGTAAGTCGTTGGTCCTGGCTATCATCATTGTAAGGGAATCCTTAAGCTATCACTATCATCAGGTCTTTTTTAGTCTCCACTGCAGGAACACGACCCTCTCTGTACTACCAGAGCCATACTTGGCCAGAATAGCCAGAGGATTTGGCCTACATTCTTCACGCTGACCAGACGCATTGAAGAGGTCTCATTGATGTTTATAAGCTTTGTTTAGCTTGTCTTTCCTAAGTCGCCTTTTACAACATCCACGGGAAGGCTTGGAGTGGTCCTTTTTTTCTCTGCCGGGAATCACACGGCAACCCTCAAGAGCTATGTCAGTTGTTTTTCCGCAGCTTGAACTCTGACATCAGCGTTGACCATTTACAGAAACGAAAAACAGACAATAGTACTGTTATTACAAATAACTACATAGCACCGCTAATGGATGTCTGATGTCACGTTCGAGTTTGTACATAATAAGTACCTGCATAAGTGAAACTACCACATAAGTCCTTTTTTTACGCTCAAACAACACAATCCGCTAGTTTCCAACAAGTCAAATCAGACACTTTTTTCTAAACGTCAAAACACACAATTTCTATGAGATTTGTATGAAATATCGGACTGTGACCTCATAGTTTTTTGGAGTCAAATAGCGCTCTTAATATCCGTTTTTCTGCATTAATAAATCTAAAATCACGTTCAAAATGGATGTGATCAACAAAAAGTGACATTATTTTATGACGTTTTATTCTCTTAACAGTACCAATAAATAAAATAAATAAAAATAATTTATTTATGACCCAGAAACTACCCAATTTGTGGTAACTTTCCAGATGATACATACATATATACTAACAATCACATAGAGTACGAGTAGAGGATAATTAATTGCTTACAGCATCGCCTGATTTGAATCCTCACACATTTCCTTAATTGTAATTGTATTTAACAGCAGTACTGTAAATAACACCACTAATGGATGAGTGATGGATGTCATATAATTAATTGTTCACACATAATTAGTACTGCACACGTGTATCTATATTTACATATTTGCTGACTATAGACACAGAATTAATATAAGTATTAACATACAGAACGGAAACTCGCAGCGTCCCCCACAATATGGCGTCCCCCACAATATGGCATTCCCGCAGCTCTTCCCCATTTATGATGGCGTTTGATGGGTTTGAACACTAAAACTCACACATTGACGTACGCGTAGGTGTATAGTTTCGTTTATAATGGTATTAGGCAGAAATGTTACTCCGCTTGTATGAAGCGCCATACCTGTGCTATAGGGCCTTTACTACCTGTTCTTTCTTAAACGTAATTTCCAGATTATTTATTAAAAAAGGGCCAGTTATTACACTACCGATATAGATAGTTCCCATCAGCCTTGATAGCACTTGGAGATTAGAGACTTAAAGAAATAATAGTGTCTACGTGCGTCTGTCTGCAATTATTGCCTACAACATTTATCGCAATTTCATACCTAGGTCATGTTCTACGACATCAGCGATACAATTTTGTTCCATAAATTGATGGGAAAAGTCGCAGAAAAAAGAAAAGTTGAGAAAGAAACCTTGGCCATGAAACATCCGAGAGTGGACCGGACTATGCCAAGCTGATCGCCAGCCTTCTCTAGTTGGAGAAACCCCTAAGGAAGAAGTTATGTTACATTTTAAAAAATCTCTATTAACCCACTGCTATGCAAAAGCCTCCCAAAAAAATTTTTTTTGCTTTTTTTTGTCAAAAAGTTCGATAACACGGTAAATTTTTACGTATTGTGAAGGTTTCGTGACTAATACCCGTCTATTTTATAAACACCGAGGTAAACTTACACCTTATTAAACGGACGTGGGTTTTTGTTCATTGTACCCGTATTTCGGGTAAATGACTGCCTGCAAACGATTAAGGTAATGCTCGTTTACGATACTGCTGTAATTAGAGATTTATAAGCTGCTTTCCTTTCTTTTTCTTTTATACAATAGAGCCATACTTATATCAAAATCGCTTAAGTGAAAACCCTGTCTTTGTACCTACTTATATTTAAAGTTTACTTGTTATTCTTATATATAAATATATATGTGTATTTTAGGCCCAAAATTATATAATTATTTACCAGACAAATGGAAAGAAATAAGCGAAAAACAATTTAAAGATAACTAAAAACAATACTATTAGAGAAGTGCTATTACAGCATTGAAATATATTTAACAGATAAAATAAAATTTTAAAAATGTAAATTGTTATTTATATCGAAATGTTTTTATTTTTATTGTATGTTTTATTGAACTTGAATTATTAATCTTTGAAATGTATAGTAACGAATAATAAGTAATTGAATTAAAATTGGTAAAAGAATTGTAAATATTGAAAATCAATTTTGAACACCTATCCAAGGTAAAGTGTATTGGGACTATTATCTTTTTTTTAACATCCTATGTAATTACCTACATTTATGCAAATAAAGAATTATGAATGAATATGATTATGATTAAAGTAGTGGACCAAGAGCCGCAGTGGTGCCGGACATTTCTTTTTTTCTCACTAATTATTTGTGTGTGATTAAGTAGTGTCAGTATATACCTTCAGTTTACGCACACTCGCTAGTTTGAAAACAGGGGGAGTTTACTGATACAGGATCCTAAAATTACTGCCACACATTCTTCAAAACACGTATACACGTGTCTGCCAGGATATTTTGGTAAGTCCGATCGGTCTGGCTGCTTACAGTAGGTATTGAAATAGTTACCAAAGTAATATACGAGTATATATAAATAGGCCCTGAGACTTTAAAAGAACATATTTTTATTCCCTGTACCAGTAAAAAGTAAGTAAGTAGCCCTGCTTTCAAACTAGTAAGTATGTATAAACTGAAAGTACATAATAATGCTACATAATCGCACTTAGATGATGAGTGAGAAAATTAATGCATGTCTACCACAGATAAACACTCAAAACCCAAAACAATTTGATTGGCCATTTTCCAACATGCCCACGCTGGGGATCTAACCCAGAACCTCCGGATTGGTGAACTAGCATGTTAACCACTACGCCACGGAGGTTGTCATTAAAAAAAGATAATAATAATTTTATTTTCTAAAATAGATAAATCCAAATAAAATTAAAACAACCTACATTACATATTAATTTATTAATACAGATAATACATTTTTTATCTTTAAAACACTGAAGGTCACATAAAATATACTAAATTGTGTTAATACCAAAAATATATAAAGAATATCATCAGCAACACGTTCTAAATACGAGCTTATTACAACAATACGTATCTCCTAATGAACTCTTAACGAAACCGTGATAATTAGTCCCTGACGATCCCTAACCGTCCTTTTTCACCGTAAATACGTTTTTACGCTGAAAAAGCCCGGAACAATAATTGTCCTACACAAAAGACCTCGAGGATGTCTCACAAAGGAGATTGGAAGAACTAGATTACTTAGTTTCACGATTCCTTTTCTGGAATCGTGTAACGTGCGTTGCTGAAAGCGACGACGTCACTTAGACTGTTATTATATCGTGTCGAGTAGTGTCTTTATTTCTTTTTGATAATTAAAGGGACAGTCAAAGGCAAGACATTTTAAATGACAAGAGTTATTTTGTAGGCTTTTTTACTTGATATATATTTCACATTATGAAAAATTCTAAAAAATAATGCAAAAAACTGACCTACACAATTTAACCTAACCAAGGCGACTTGGAAGCTAGTCTATTTTAATGTGAGAAAAACTCATTTACAAATTATAGATATGCTCTAATGCAATAAATACTACATGAAAAATAATTGTGTTTTATATATCATTACATAAATATAGAATATTCTCAGCAACACCTTCAAAATACAAGCTTATTACAACAATTCGTATATCCTAATGAACTCTTAACGAAACCGTGATAATCAGTCCCCGACGCTCCCTAACCGTCCTTTTGGCCCCGTAAATACGTTTTTACGCTGAAAAAGCCCGGAACGATAATTGTCCTACACAAAAGACCTCGAGGATGTCTCACAAAGGAGATTGAAAGAACTAGATTACTTAGTTGCACGATTCTTTTTCTGGAATGATGTAACGTAGTTGAAAGCGATGACGTCACTTAGACTGTTATTACTTCGTGTCAAGTAGATATAAAAAGCGACAGCGTTGTAATTTAACGTTTTTTGTGACGAGTAATAACTTTTCTGGCTTAATAAATACATATGTTTAAAAACCCAAAACTAAAATGGATATATACTCGTATTATCAACCAGAAAAGTATTTATTTATCACCTAAAATTTATCGTCTTTTAGTTTAAAGTGTATCCTTCCCGGACCTGGAAAATTCTCCTAAAGCTATAAAACATTTTCTTTTTATATATAATTCTCCTATTGAACATTTTAATTTTTTTTAACTGTTTAAAACTTTTAGTTTTATAAATAAGGATAAATATTCAGCGAAGAGAATTTTCATCCAAAATATAAAAATCTGCTCCCATTTTGCTCAAAGATTGTATCAAGTTGATTTACGTTAAAATTCTTTTACCGATCTAAGCTCCACGGATAGTACGAAGTTTGCCGATTACGAAAATCCATAAACATCGAGTATAATATGTTTTGGCCGAGGCCCCGCATAACTTCGGAGGATGAATATTACATAAAAGGCAAAGGAAGCCAAGTCCATAGCTGACACAGCCACTCGGCTGCTATGCGAAGTTCCGTGTGGGGTCATGAAACTAGCGAAAATGGAGCCGCTAGCGATGCACTTTTTAAAATATTTATTTTACGGCCAAGAATAATGACCATTATATCTTTTCCTATAAATATAACAAAAGCCAGATCATCTACGACGTAGTCAGTTGGAAGCATAGCACAGCGTTGTCTAGTCAGTTCATAGCATTTCCAGTATATTATTTCGTAGCAGCTACGGCGTAGTCCGTTCGTAGAATCTACGGCGTAGTCAGTTCGTAGCTTTTATGATGTAATGATTCAGTATGAACAATATAGTAACTCCCTTAGCAGCATCTACGCTGTGTTGTGTAGCTGTGTACTCGTATCTGGCAGCATCCATTTTATGACTTGGTCATTTCGTAACATTATAGAGGGATTAGTTCATTTATTTTGTTTAAAATGAAGCAGCAAATAAGAACGAAGTCGAAGTTTTAAAAAGTACTAAAAACTAACATCTCGTGCAACAACTGCATTCGATGGGTGATAAATACCTACACCTATACAAATTTAACAAATCACATCAAATTTTTACTAAAGCCCGTGCTAATAGAAATAAGGTAGCTTGAGCATGGATGGTGAGCAATATAGACACTGTGCAGTGCATACTCAAGCTGCCTAATTTTTGGCAAAGTTACTATTAGTGTAAGATTGTACAATAGTATATAAAGTCTCATAATTTTTACAATACAACGTGGAAAAGACATTAGCGTAATGAATGCTAGTACAGGCTATACTTGACATTCATATAAAATTTAAAAATAGTTAAAGTTTAAAAAACGTAATTCTTAAAACGGAATATTTCATCCCTTTTTATATTTGATGTTTGATTCAAGCAGTTGAAATCACAAAATTAAATTTTTTGAAAACTACTGGGTAGATTTCAATGATTCTTTGCATACCGTCATTAAATATTAAGTAAGAGCATTCATTTATTATGCTTACTTTTATTCACGTTGTTTAAGTACCTTATAAATCTAAAAAAGGTGTCTCATCTAAAAAGCACATTTTTTAATATCTGCAGTGAATTTAGTAAAAGCATTCCCATTAGTTCCAGCCAACTTGCTTGACGTAGACGTCAAGTTTTATTTTTGTTCCGAACAGTGATGTTTACACAAATAGTAACTTTGTGAAAAATGTGACGTTTACACAAATAGTAGCGTTTGTGAAAAATGAGGCAGCTGGAGCATGGCCGGTGTATGATAGTTTACCAGGACGGGTTTTTGATAACTTTTACTTCATTTTCAACCGACTTCAAAAAATGCGGATGTTGTTAATTTGGTTCTACCTATGTTTATTTTTAATTGCATTTATACGGAATTTATAAACCGATTTGAAAAAAATATTTTTGCTTAAAAGGAAAATTCCAGATGGGCTCCATAAAATTTTTATCACAATCTGTCTAGTCCCAAAGTAAATTTAAACTTGTATTATGGGATACTAACTATAAACACTCAAGACCCAGAAAAGGCTATTTTCCAACTTGCCCTGGCTGGAGATCGAACCATGGAACTTCCGGAGTGGCGGACTAACGTGTTAACTATTACGCTATGGATTTCGTCAAATCACTGGCTAGGAATATCGAACGTACTCAAAAAAGAAAAGAAAAAAACATGCGTTGACACGAACCAAGATAGGTATGTTACTAGTATTATTGCCTTCTCCACCGCCAATATTATTCGATTCGATTCGATAGCGATAAAGAACTTGTTTTATAGCCTCAAAGTCTAAAGCTCTGAGTACCTTTTCTTTTGTGACAGATGTCAGCGAACCGAGAAGGGGAGACATATTAAAAATGCGTTTGAATGACCTAAAAACGAGTCTTTCTGGACGTGAATGAGCCGTCCTTTTTTCTTGTTAAAAAGGGATTACAGCGATATTATATGAATCCGTTTGGATGTTCAGTGACCTTAGGGATAATTCTTTTTAATCTAAAATTCTAATGGAAAATATATACAAACTTGAGAATGCTCGAAACTTTGTACGCTTTATTTTTCTTTTTTTAAGACGTAGATTTTATGTAATAAAATGTTTTGACATCTCGTACGGAGCTTACAGTATGTAGGTAAGACAAAAACTGAGGTGCATTAGCAGCATGTATGCTTAGTCTATGTTTCTAATCGAATTATTTATTTTCTCAGTTTATGAGGAGTATCAAAAGTAAAAGACGAAAATGAGTATAAAACTAGAAGGTAATAAAATTCAATAAAGTATTTTATAAATAGTATAAAGTTTTGGATATAAATTCCGCAATTCGCTATGTTAACGTTAGAGTATTGGTTACTCTAGAATTTACTAACAGGCTTTATACTAGATTCTGCTTGCATATTGCACCTGCTCTTATTCAAATATTAGTAGCCCAATATCGAGTTACCTTGACTCTACAGTACATTGGCTGTATTATACTATTTTATCATCTTTGGCTTTAGAAACCGGACTAGTTATAACAGACGACACTGTTAGGCAATACACCGGAGGGGATAAAAGAAGAAAAGTGTCAGATTCGAGTCAAGATCCGCGGTGCGCTGACTGGCAGATTCCGCGCGCGGCGACGGAGGCGCAGATCTGCCTCGACGGCCCCGCGCCAAATATTCATTCAGTCGATCATCGTGAAGCATGGACACCAAACTCATTTAAGAAAGCATCTTGAATGAGTACCGTAGAGTTCTTTGTCTTTGTCCTTTATACATAAAAACACGGGCGGTACTGCGGAGAAATGTGTTACCCTGCGGCTAGCACCGCGCCCCCGCGCAGACTGGCAGAATCTGCGCGCGGGACGTGCTCCCGCGCGTTGACGCGTTGTCAGTGGGTTGGACTAGGTGTTTGTTCTATACAAACTGAGATACTTGCATACAATGTTAAAATCTGCCGCCCCGCGCTCCGCGACCGTGCGTGGTGCAGTGGGATCACCGCTTTAGCCACGAACACTAAACTTCATCAGGGTACATAACATAGAGTTGTACAAACTAGAAGCTGGACATATTCTTGAAAAGTAATAAAAACTAATACTCACGTGTACAAGACTTCGGCTCATCACTCTTGTCTCCACAGTCGTCAACTCCATCACAGTACTTGTCCAATGACACACACTGACCCGTATCACACAACAATTCGCTAAGCCTACACGGACTGGCCACGTCCCTTGGGACCTTCACTTTCACCGCCATATCCCCTGCAGTATCCACTGTATCCTCATTCACAAATTCCTCGTTCAAGTCCTGAGGACTGCACAGTTTGAGAGACAGTAACACAATGATGAACAGGAAGGTTCTATTGTTGTTCACATCTTCGGAACTCCTTAGGAGGCACATCTTTGTTCGACTTAATACATTTGTTTGTCACAACATTGTCTCAGTTTTGGGGTTTTATTCGGCTCCTGAAACAATATTTTTTTTATGTTAATAAATAAACAGATACTTTAAGGATGAATTCAAAGAGGGTTAATTAATAAGACATTTAAAGACTACGTTAGTACCTAAATACAATCTCTAATCATCTGATCACAAGTAACACAAGTTATTCTATGGACATACAAAATATACCTAGTTTAAAAAACTAAAACCCGACTACGAAAAAATTCGTACTAAAAAGTACATTTATCCAGATAATGCAAGAACAGCGGAGAGATACAGCTAATAATAAATGAAAGGGCTTAAAAAGCTTATTTTAATAATCCATTTTTGAAATGTGCTTTTTAAACCCTTTCATTTGATATCCCACTCGGTATGATTCGATTTTTTTTATTTTTTAGTTCTTTACTTTATGGTCTACAGAGGGCGCCACAGGACAGCCAAAACAATTCCGATGTAAGGTATCGTCGTAGGTAGTATCAAGGTATTATGGATATCTTTGAAGTTACGTGAGAACAGATTCCTGTATAAACATACATAGCAGCGAAACCCATAATTCTCCCTTTGGCTTCGACGTACTTGGGTAAAAATTTACATATAATAATCTACCTATTAAATAATTCCCCAAGTGATGCTTTAATCTATGAATAATTTAACTAGAAACACAATATTGCTATCGCTAATCAATTTAATGGAACTATATCCATTTTCGTAGATTAAAAATAAACTTCCCAATCATATTCAACCAAAATAAATCAAAACCTCACTACACTCCGGAGTCAATTCAATCAGCATACAAATCAAAATTATAGAGGCTAAAGTAACACAAATTATGGTAAAATATACGGAAAGCTATTGTACCTCCGACGAAAATACCATAATCGATACGAGATAAGATCTAAGATCTTTTATGTACTACGTGAGTCCCAATTTGATGCCGTTTTATTCAATTTTGGCCTTTATGTTTACTGGCGGAAGGGTGTATAAAATACACGAATTGGTGATCGCATATGTGCAGGCGTTTGTTATATAAAATTTTATGATGTAATAGATAATTTATGTCAGTATGTCTTTGGATAGGCAGATAGTATGCTTGCTCCTTTTTGTTTGATATATTTATTTTTGTAGTAAGACTCAATTTCTGGCGGTAGGTATTGAAAATATGCTTCTTCTCATCTCGTATGTAACACCACAATACGTTCGTGCATCTTATCCCAACAGTACGAAGTCTTAGCTAACTAAAATTAGCAATGTTAATAGTTTACTTGCATTAAAAATTACAATGTTTAAATAAATAAGTAATAAAAAATAAATAGATATGGACAAATCACACGGATTGAGCAAGCCCCAAACTGAGTTTAAACTTGTATTATGGAATACTAAATCAATGATACTATATTTAATAATAACAAAATACTTATATCGATAAAAACCCAACACCCACAGGACAATTGAAAAAGGCCATTTTCCAACTTGCCCTGGTTGGGGATCCAATCCAGCACCTCAAAGTAACGAACTACAGACATCGTCAAAATATATAAATAGTTTTAACTTCAATATCAAGATGGGATGAAAATTTTTGAAAATACCCGAATTGGGCAGGATAACTTTAGTATTTTCACGCTCGAATCTTTTGTACCTTTTGTAAAAAAATTCAATGAATTTGTGGTAAAAGCTTAAACTTAAAATTTCTCTCCAATTAGATACTTAAGCAGTCATTAACGCTTAATATCTTGCACGAGAAATTATGAATTCTCTGTAACGATCTACCTACTTCATTTAAAATTAATTATCGTTCGTTACTTAAGTGCCCCTCCAATTAGCTAGAGAAGGTTGGTAGTCTTCTCGACTCTGTTTTAATCCGAAACGAACACTGTTTTCTTGATATACTTGGACCTTGATGAATCAATCTCGCCATTTTCTGATATTATGAGGTTGTTAGCTCGAAATAAGCTTAATACGCAGTTTATATGCAGGCTTATTAGAATACTTCGTGAATTGAGAAAGGTTTACTTAGCAGTTTTATATTTTATTTTTGTACTTATTACAAAAACCAAAATAACTTCTTGGGTATAAGAAATAATTATTTTCCCCGTGTGGTTCCGGATTAGAATAGGACCACTCCATCTCTTCCTATGGATGTCGTAAGAGGCGAATAAAGGACTAAGCACTAACATCTCGTGCTATAATTGCATAATTGCTGGTTATAAAACTTTTCGCACAAATACATTCCCAAAGTGGGTTGATGTCAGGCAAGCGGCCGGTTGTAAAACTATAGCCAAATCATTTAAACTGTTCCGGCTATTTCTTCTCCATTTCGCAAGGTCTGGCATCCTTGGGTGACCATTGACGTGCATGTTATATTTGGAGAAGAAAAAGCGGGAAAGCGCACCCCGGGCTCCGAAGTAGCACAGCTGAGGATTCAACTGGGAACGCGCTTGGACGAAGAAATAATTAGTAAGAATTTTATTTTTATTTCTAGGGATTTACAAGTATGAAGCAGTGATGGCCAAGGCCACGTTGTCTGGGCGTTCGTAAGGCACAAGTTCAATCCTCACTAGCCGCGACTTGTACCTCTGTGTTTGTACTCATGTACATTTCAACTACTGCCACTTGCTTTCGGTGAACGAAAACATCGTGAATAAACCTGCACACTATACCTATATAGTTCACTAGTGGGTAATAATGACTTGTCACTAGATGACAATTATTTAATTTCGTCGGATGCCTTGACACAGAAGACTGTAAGAGTATACAGAACAGAATCTCCTAAGGTACGGGGAACGGGGACGCATATTACGCGAGACATTAGGAGACTCCGTTCTGTATACTCTTACTGTCTTCTGTGGCCTTGAGGTAGCTCTAAAAATCTAGCACCAGTGTTAGCCATTAACAAACTCGATAAAATTAATACTGATGATAAATAAATAGACAAGGAAATCACACTGATTGCGCTAGCCCCAGACTAAGTTTAAACCTGTATTATGGAAAACTAAGTCATCGATACCATATTTTGTAACAAATACAAAATAAACAGCCAAGACCCAATACAACTAGATAAAGGCCATAAGTTAATTTTGACTTATCAGAATCTCTTGCACCCAATCGTAAAACCAGAACAGAATAACAAAACAAGGTAAGAAATGGAAGAAAACATAACACAATAGCAAAAACAGCATAAATATTAAAATATTATGCGTTTAGGTACACTGGATACGCTTTCTATAAACATCCACAGAGTTGCGGTCGTACCTACCTTAGGCAAAACACACAAATCTTACGTAATAAAAGCACACAGCGTACAAATCCACACAGAAATACTCACAATCACAATGAGAAGCGAGAAAGCGCCATCGAACCCCAGTAAGTAGGGCAATACATTCAGCCACCCTCCCGACATGTGTGGAGACCATAAATTATATTGCGCACCTGTAAGCACCTAGATTGCGCCTAGATAAAGAAATTTAATATCGCCCGGCTGCATTACCCTGATTTATGTTGGAGTGTGCACTTAGTTTCATTTCGGAGTGGAATGATTTGAAAAAGTTTGCAGATATATATCATGTGTGGAAATATTTCAATGTTTGTTGGGAATCGCATTAACTTTAGACTGAGAGCATTTTAGTGATTTAATTTATTATTTTATTAGGCGCACCATTGTACTTGTCTACTTTATTTGATTTTAAACTACTTACGAAACTAAAATTTTACTTCTTAAATAGTTACACTTTCTTCTACATTTGTAAATCTTTTCTCACGCTAAAAAGTAGCCTCTGATGTAGTTGTCTATTTATTTATTTACACTTTGGCGGACTACAGGCGGACTTAATGCTAAAAGCATTCTCTAACAGTCAAACCTTTGGGTTGATTGGAGAGTTTATGTGGGTGTAACACATAATAAAAATATTTGTCACTATTGAAGAATGCATTTCTCCACTTAGATCCCAAAAGTTGGTAGTTTATCGAACATCAGACTACATACATACTACATACTATCACGTCTTGATCCCTAATAGGGCAAACAGAGCATTTTAGGTCTTGTGGCACTAAGCAGATAGAGCCCAGGGCCGCAAGACTAAAAGACCACTTTTAGTGTGATGGTGGATGAGAAGGTGGAAAAAGGAATCAAAACAGAGATGATTTGCGTTTTCGCTCATTCCCTCGATTGGCTTCTATGATCTGCGCGAAAAGAAAAGCAGCTGGTAAATTCTTAGTTTTTTTCTTTTTTCCCAGACTAGCATGAAAGATTATATTTATAGTTCTAGAACGGAAGAAATGTACCTATCTATAAAATATCCTCAAAATATAGCTCAAAGGGTCAAATTCAAGTACGCTTACCATAAATGTGGTCTTAATGTCGTGGAACACCATAAAGTTGATGAATAATAGTCAGGAGTTAGTGAGCCGACCACCGAGAGACAAGATAATCCCAACATAAAGAAATATACGTTTGGCTCACGATAAGAAAACAAAATCAAGAGAGCGTTGGAAATAAGTTCGAGTATCGGATGTCGTTAGAAAGAAATCTTTAGTTTCATTTGGAGGGTTTCTAAAATGTCCCGGATTAGTATTTCTTGGCTTGGTTTGTATGTAGTTTGAAATAATCACGCTTGTAAATTTTAAAGTTTGGATATTTGTTAGACTGGCAATTGTCATCCAGTTTTTTTTTTCCAATAGCTCGATCCAGTAGCCTGTGATCAGAATATCGGAAGGCGCTCGCGCTACTATTTGTCTAGACATCACGTCCGTTCCGGTAATCGGATCTGTCTTCTAAGTCGGTAACGGTGTCACGGCGTTTGATTTTATTGACGACTCTCTGAAACTGGACGTGTATAAACCGATCGAATAACCTAATCAGGGAATCGTAAATGAAACCGGACGTCTATTACCTGTCGCGCAAAGACGACTGAGTAAACAGATCGAAGTAAAATCTTTTAAAGCATATATATAATATTAACATGAAGTATACTTATGTCCCGGAATAATGTTAGGTGCCCTTGGGATTGTAAAATAACGAACAAATAAAAGAAAATGTGAATATGTCACTCGACTCATCCAAAATTTTACAACATTTAATCAATTTGTCGATATTCAAAGCTTCGTCTGGGGACGGATAAAATACAATTCCACGAGACGCCACGTAACATAGTGGCAAGAATTGACGCGTGAAAGCCCGACGATCCCTTATTCGGGCGGCGTCATTCGAATACAAATTTTCATAAGCGCCTGTAATCCGCCCCATCGACGTTCAAATGTAAATTTTGTAAATTCCTTCATCGCAATCCTTTGCAAATCAATAATTCAAATCGAGATTCATCCTCGATTTTTAGTTAGTGCAAAATATTTTTATATCTGTCTGTATAATATTGTGTTTGAATAATATTTGAATCAAGAGCCACTGCTGACATACAGAGCTGCATTGATTAGCAATAGCCATGGGAAGGTTCACTGCGAGGTAAACCTAAATAGGTACTTCGTTTCGTGATCTGTAAATTAGGGCGCCACTCCACAAGGTTCTGGGTTTAAATACATTATTGACTATGTTATTTATTTGTAATTATACATAGGTACATACTGAAATACTCACACCTGAATAAGATAGCTGTAATTTTACGAGAAGTTGGATGAAACGAATCGTACTTAACCCTAGATAACTAAACATTCGTCTGGCAGACTACGCGACCCCTTGCATAAGTCTAGTTCACAAACTTTCGCGTACCCCCTGATTGCACGCCTTTGTATACCTTCATAATAAGAGTAAAAAGTGGCACAAATGCGGCGTTTGCGCAAACAATTGTCTTTATTTGTGATTTATAACCACCGCGTCGTCTAGATGACGAAAGTTTAGTTATAACAGGTGCAGATTTTCAAAGGTCAAAAAATTGCATTTTATTTTATATAGTATTTTCAAATAAATAAATCTAATAAATGTTTGTAGTATAACTAGATAATATACATAAGCATACTAGGAAATAATATGAACTTCATAAAAACGGTTATTTTTTAATGACTAGAGTTTAATAGTAAGATGTCATTCATACTACTAATTGTTTTCAACTTTTTCTCATATACCTAATATTATTGATGGATTTATAAATGGAAACATATGTCCTGGGCTGAAAGTAGAAATTCACGTTTATTAAGATAAAATGAAGATTACTCTGATAAAAGTAACAAGATAATTTAACTTCTGTGGTGAAGACAAATAATTAGAAGGTTGAAAGTCAATACAATATCAGCATTGATACTGATGTCTCGTGCCAATCTTTGGGTTCTGAAGGTGATTTTTTAGTACCAAGTAAAAGACAACAGAACCCAAATTAATGATTCGGATGATTTTATATTGTCAAACATGGAAAGAAACGTACTACATACTTCAGGTAGCATCCGACATGTGCTTTAGCAACTCTTCGATTTGTATCCAGTAATACGTCGCGAATAACATCAAAAATAATAAAAAAATAGAAACACGGCGAGATTTTGTTTTGAAATGGACGAAACACCTCATGGAGCCTTGGTTGCGGCAACTTGTTCGGACGGTAACTTTGAGACCTGACATCAAAGTCATGATAGGAGATATCCTTGGTGAAATCATATGAAGAATCTGCTCCATTTTCTTATGTATGAAATATTACAAAAAAATTATACGTTTGCCCGTCAAAATTGCTAAGGAAGACCAAAAGTTGATGCCTTAGATGTAAAAATGCAAATTGTGGCACCCATAATGTAGATGTGTATAAAAGGTATGTGGCATCATTAGTATAAATTATTTCGACTTGTTTCTATTCACAACGAGCCCTTTATACGAATCATGTAACAATTTCTTCCTCACGTTAAATTATGTTGATAATATAAGATTTTTAATGCGTAGTCCGCTAGTCGAATGTTTAGTTATTGTGTAACTCCCAGGATAGTTCAGTTATCTAGGGTTAATGAAGAATGATTATTATCTATCGCTTTTTATCTGCAACTTTTAAATATAACTGCGAGTATCAGTGTAGTATCTGGATGAACTATTTATTTGACCTATTTCGTTCTGCAGTGTATAATTAAATAGCCCCAGGCACTTCACATATTTGCTCATAGTTTCATAATTAAAGTTTCGTTTTAATGGCTTCATTATAGAATATTTCCACGAAATTATCGTCAGCAGTGTGAATAGTAAATTTCATGGGAATTACTGAATTTATGAGGCCATACATTGGTTGTTGTTGCTTTAACGATTTAGAAATTACAGAAAATGGCTAGATTGAATATCAGACTCTACCAAGAACCTTCTTAGCAGAGTTTGATGGTATATAATGTAAGTATAAGGCCGAGACGTGTCGAGACTTTATTGAAACTTAGCGAAGATATGCTATGTTTTAATGACCAAAGACATTTCGTTATTGACATGACACATCGAAATAGATAGTGATAGTATATCTGATTAGTGACCTTGGTTGTCAAAACACAAAACCTTTTCACTCAGATTCGTTTGGAGATAGAGACTCAGCCTTCCGGTGGCCATGAATTAAAATTCATTAAGTTATGTAAATTGCAAAAAAAAGCAATATTGTATTTTTCCACTGATAAAATTTTAACTCCAAACATGAATAGGTATTTACAAATTATACCAAACAACAGTCTGATTTTTACACCCGCGGTTTACGCCTACCGGTGGCCATGAATTAAAATTCATTAAGTTATATAAATTGCAAAAAAATGCAATATTTTATTTTTCCACTGATAAAATTTTAACTCCAAACATGAATAGGTATTTACAAATTATACCAAACAACAGTCTGATTTTTACACCCGCGGTTTACGCCTACCGGTGGCCATGAATTAAAATTCATTAAGTTATATAAATTGCAAAAAATGCAATATTGTATTTTTCAACTGATTATATTTGAATTCTAAACATGAATAGGTATTTACAAATTATACCAAACAACAGTCTGATTTTTACACCCGCGGTTTACGATCTGGTTTCCATTATAGCAAACGCATCGTTGCATATTTCGGAAGTCACCGCAACTGTGACAGGGTAAAATGCAAATGAGCGTAAAAGCGAATTTGTGTTCCCAAATGCACGCCGCTTACAAACGGTTTAAATTTGCAATTCTGTATGAGCGATGCAGATAATACGCTGAAATGTAAAACCGATGGAATAGTTTGATGGTTCTGCACATTATTTAATCAATACGTGTGCATCCCTCTTTAGATCTGTAGGGATTTGCATAACATTATTTCTATTGGGTATGGTTCGGAGTACAAACAGATTAGTTTGAATTTGGCTTTAATTGCGTTAAATTTACACTAACTAGAGTTTATCTGAATTAATAGTTTGGAAGAAAATTGCCATATTAATGTTTATATTAAAGAAAATAGTCAAACCTGATATGTTTAAGAAAGTTGATCACTATAAAAAAATGAACTTTTAAAGATTTACGCTTTAGTTTAGGTCGTATGATATAATGAATGCTTTGAAAAATGCCCTATTTCATACATTTCAACATTTAAAGCTATGAGATATCGCAATACTTTGCTTCTTTTAATAAGAATATTTACTTAAGACGAATTAAATTGTCAAAGGCAAAGGGATGAGGGAGGGAAGGGAAGAAAAATTTACATCTAAAATACTTCACTAAGAAGAAGGCTGTCAAATAAAGAAAGAGACGAAATATATCGCACGCTCAACAGTCAACCACTCGCTTTCCAAAACATGTTCAAGTCTTCGGTTATCTATAAAATACATATTTTTGGCTGTTATTTAAAAAAAGTAGGTTGAACCACCTAGTTGGGGCTCTTCGTTAGCGAAGAAAGGGTACTTGAAAAACTCACGTCGCGCGGTGGAACGCAAAACCTGCACGGCCAATTATAATACGAAAGAGACGTATACGAGTATTATAATAAGAAAGTACTAAAGAGGTACAGTAAACAATAAAATACGTGTAAATATAATTAAAATCAAAGACTTGCATCGACCCATTAATGATATTTTCGTGAATTATTTTAAGTTTTTAATAGAAATTGCTATTTCAATAATTGCCAGTATAATCTTGGGTACTTACCTATCTATCCGTTCTTCTCAGGAATTCCAAATGTCAATGTTTTATTTTCTTATAATTGTATTTCATACTTAAAGATTTTGTGTGCAGTTTAGGGAGAAATAGCGATTTCTTTCATTATTTATAACAACACTAAAAATTTGTACAGATTATTTTGCAAAAGAGTTTACCATGTTGTCTTATGGTTTTCACTTATAAAAGGTCTAAAGTGCGCTGCAACTGACTATCTGTTGACTGGGAGAGAACGCTTTTAGCGTTAAGTCCGCCAATTTTTAACAATTGTTATTGTGGAACAATAAAGTTTTAATAAATAAATAAAATAAAGTACTAGGCGCACAAAAAAGAACTAGCAAGAGACTACGTGATGTTTATGGAGATAGCTACAATTGAATGTATCTTCTCTAGTACTTGAACATAATAGCTCTTTCACCAAAACTCATTCAAATACTAAGTATAAAAACACAAGTCAGGTTACAATATTGCAATATTATCAAACCAAAGGAAATGACAATCTCGAAAATTCGAGACTGCACTCCACTCGCGGAAATATATTTTCCTCGACATCCTACGTCAAAGTAGATAATACTCGTAAATCAGATAAATTTTCCGAGTCATAGTTTCATCAGTAGCGATACAGCTTACCGTAACTTAAGCGTTGCTTGGCTCATTTCCTTGAAGCTTTACTGCTTTGGAACTTGGGCGGTAGATCAAGTTGAAGGATAGGAATATGCATTTTGGTAAGATATATTTGGTGGGAAAATTGATAGATATTTTTTGTGGTTTTTGGTATAAAGGCAAGTAAATGGGCATATGAAAGTACATAGGCATTATAAGATATTAAGAAATGTTTTGACAACTTACTTTTTAATAGCAAAGTAAAATAATATTCTGCAGACAAAAACAAAAGACCTCAGCAAACTTGCATTATTCAAAATGAAAGTCGCCTTCTAACTTGGTTGCACTATCACAAGGAGTTCTAAGACTCTTTAAATAATACGAACAGCATCTTCGCAGTAAATTATGAGGTAGGTGCAGTTTATTTTGCATTCCTGGTGCTTTTTGACTTATTATTCAGTTAACACTTAAAAGACTATCGCACTGTACAAATAGTCGCGGTCTGTTAGACCGAGTAAAAATATTGTAAGGTTTATTCATAAAAATTAAGGTTATTTGTCTTTATTTTTAAAAACTTATGAGGTTCTCATATAATATTTAAAAAAATAATAATAAATTTGGTAATTTTTCCTGTCAATAATAATCAATTGAAAAAGTGAACTTTACTTTTGGTTTCTTAACAAATAAATATTATCCTTTAACCTTATAACTAAAACGCTTGATTGAATTATTTCAGAAAGATTTTGGGACTTATTATTGTGTAAAACTACTTTAAAGTACGTAATTTATAATAAAATATATAAAACACTAACCGTCTTATTTTAAAAACAGGACTAACTTTGTTACTAGGTTTAAACCATTATCCGCCCAAATCAAGTTGACATTGACAGCTGAGATAGTGTGATATTACTAGATGTCAATTTGATTTGGGCGGGTAATGGTATAAACCCAGTAACAAAGTTAGTCCTGTTTTTATAATAAGACGGTTAAGGTCTAAAAGTGAGTATTAAAGTTTTAATATTCAGGCTCAGAAACCTGCTAACTATATTCACCGCCTTCTTGCTTTAAATGGAGGTATAAAATAGAAAAAGTCCATTTATTTGGCTTTAGAGACAGTAGGTGGAATTTAAATGGCCCAATTATTTTTTCCTCGGTCGCCTTCATTTGTCACAGTGCGTCTTAGGGCAGTTTTTGCTGGTGATCATTATCAACGGTTATTTACTCATTAATTTATCACTGCCCGGCAAATTACCTTGTTTCCTTTAAATGGATCGATGGCTCAATTTGTGTTTATAACAGCTATCTCTTTGTTTTGTTTTCGTAAAAAAATTTCATGGATTTTTGTAAGGCAATTACGTGACTATGCTTATTATATTTTTGAATGCCTACTGTGGAAGTGCTACTTTCAACACGCTAGATATTATAGGACACTACACATTATTGTAAGACTAAGCAATATATTTTTAGGGTGATGGGTGATTATAAGTGTTAGTGACAACAATAAATTTATGACACAATTTACAATTTGCCTGGAAGAGATTGCAGCTGCGATAAGGCCGCGTTTTGACATCTGTTTTCTTTAAACTATTACCCTGTATCATTATGTTTTGGTGCAATAAAGATCTAAACTAACTAACTAACTACATACAAAGCATATTATACTTTTATCTACTAGTGGTTCTGTGAGAACAGTAGACCTCGCGAGCCCTTACAACCACGAAAAAACCGTTATTACCGTTTTCCTGGCTTAGCAAAGCCATTTACATTCTCAAAATAGTGAGTGAGAGCGTGAAGTATGCAAGAGGGAGATAGATATACACTTAAGACCCCGTCAGTTCAGAGCCAAAAATCCTGTAAGTGTTTTTGAAAAATCACTGTAATAAAACTACTACAGTTTATTCCTCAAAAATTTTACATAGGAATCTTAAGGCTTTTCCACAGACACCCATTATATCTGAAACACGATTGAGCTTTCTTGGCTTGATGGAAAAAAATCACAAAAATACCTCTGCCTAAACTTTAGCCGTCTTATTTATTATAAAAAAATGACAACTTTGTTACTAGGTTTAAACCATTACTTGCCCAAATCAAGTTGACATCTAGTAATATGACACTATCTCACCTGTCAATGTCAACTTGATTTGGGCGGATAATAGTTTAAATCTAGTAACAAAGTTAGTCCTGTTTTTATAATAAGACGGTAGTAGTTTAATTACAGTGATTTTTCAAAAACACTCACAGTATTCATGGCTCTGAACTCTTGGGGTCTTAATCTAAGATGGCGATTTGAACTGTAAAATTGTGAAAGACGTGTCCTTATGTCTTTAAAATTCAAAAAAATAGTTTAAGTGTATTCCCGGCCTTTCACTTCGGCTCTCCCGATCCTACATGTATCTATCTGTATTTTAAGTAAATATGACTGTGTAACAACTTTATATACAATGTGTGTTGTTTAAAATCCGATGTCAATTCGCATAAAATTATTTTAAGTATGTTATCGCTAACTGTAAAACCTAAAAAAATATAGTACTTCCTATGCCTTAAAATCGCTATGGCTCCTATCTTACAATGAAATATTACAGGAGGCTAGATGGCAAAGATGTCATCGACCGTAAACGCCAAACTCTTCGAGCAGACCAAAATATCTGCCATCAAAAGTTGGAGCTGACCAGAAGTTTTGGTCCCAATTTGAACGCTATTTTAGCAAATGCAATGAGGATAGAAAAGCAACGTTGAATATGCTAAAGTTAGGGTAGCTTAACCAACCGTTATTATTAAACTTCCTAGTTGCCGTTTATCCTGCTACCTACTTTTATAATTTTGTGCTTAATATATAATACGAATCACGCAGCTAAAATGAGATAAGATTCCGTGCTTTTGAAGGCACGTAAAGCTGTGGGTCCCGAACGCCATCTAGTGTTTCTTTAGACTTAACCTAGAATTTGTTCTGCTCTACCCTTTGGGTTGCTGAGGTCAGACGGCAATCGCTCTCTGAAAAACCAGTAAGCTCGTCAAATCATCTAGGTTAGGTAGCGGACCCCGGGGTCTGAAGCGTAAACGCTGAGGATGCAACCGGGAATACGCTCGGATGATGATGATGATGTTAATAACGCAGCTAAAATGAGAATGGGGAAACTTGGCGAGAAAAGAAGATAGTCGATGGACTAAAGCAGTAACGGATTGGTGGACTAGACAAGGGAATAAACAAGTAGGGAAACCACTAGTCTGTTGATCAGATGACATTGTGAGTTTGGCGATAAGCAGTGGATAAAACTGGAACGGGACCGGAGAAAATGGCGCAAAAAAAAGAAGCATTGCTTAGTTGTAGATTGATGTAGGCTGAGAGAGATAATGACATGTACGATAGTATGTCGATACAAGATGTCTCTTCATCTTTAGATGTCTCGTTTTTAGGGTTCCGTACCCAAAGGGTGCAATCGGGACCCTATTACTGAGACTCCGCTGTCTGTCTGTCTGTCCGTCTGTCCGTCTGTCCGTCTGTCCGTCTGTCCGTCTGTCCGTCTGTCTGTCCGTCTGTCCGTCTGTCTGTCCGTCTGTCTGTCCGTCTGTCTGTCCTTCTGTCACAGGGCTCTATCTCTTGAACCGTAATAGGCTATTAGAATTATTACTATGACCACTATACGAGTAACAACAAATACTAAAAATAAGATAAAGTTAAAAATTAAAGGGCGTTGTCATACAAGAAACGTGTTTCTTTAGCATTTTAAAACATTGAACGGTGGTACGGAACCCTTCATGTACGAGTCCGACTCTTCTTCTTCTTCTTATTTAAGAGCTTAGTGACTCTTGTCGGTGGAGTATGCGCCAAACTTCTCGGTTCTCTGCCTTACTTTTTAGTGCTTGATACGACATGACCCCTGCTTTTTCTTTCAGTTGGTCTACATAGCTCTTTCTTGGTTGTCTTGGACCTCTCCTACCTTTTATCTTTCTTTCTAAAATGTTTTTAAATAAGGAGTCATGTCGTATTAAGTGACCAATCATTTTCCCTCTTCTATTTTCTATTTCGCCCAGCAGTCTTCTTTTCTCTCCTACTATTTCTAATACTTCCATATTGGTTTTCCTTTCCGTCCAACTGATCTTTTCCATTCTCCTCCAGCACCACATCTTGAAAGCTGCCAGCCTCTTCGGTCTTATACGATTCTGCATGATTTTGATTAGTATTTTAGATGCGTGAGACTGAGCCTGAGTGACGTAAGGCTGAGGGTCCTATATTCTTCACATTTCACGGTGTTTAGTTTCTTTGGTATAGTGACTATCCTGCTTATCTTAAAATCGTTAGATATTTTCCCAGTATTGTACATAATTCTAATTAACTGATATATTTCCTCAATTAAAGGGTCGCATACTGCATATTTTAGTAATTCTATATGTATGTGGTCATGTCCAGCAGCTTTACCGTTTTTTATGCTATTTAGAGCTTTTTCAAATTCTTCTCTCAATATATCTGGTCCTTTGTTATCTTCTTCTACCTTATCATAGCTTTCTAGGTTTTGTTCTACCATACCCTGTCCTTCATATAATTTCTCTATATAGTTTTTTCATCTTAATGTACCGCTGCTTATATTGGTATCAGTGGCGTCCAAGAATAGGGGCCTAATGGCCTGACTCATTGATTTACCTGTTTTTATACCTTCTTTATAAACACAGTATCTATTCAATCAATTTTATATTCTATTTCTTCATTTTTGGTAGGTATTTGATAGTTTCATTGCCAAATAAATGCATGCTTTGTTTATGCGATCTATTTTTTATAAAACTCAAAAGTAACCCATATTTTTGTTCAAATGGATGTAGTATTTCCCATTGGTTCAATGGCCATGTGTAATTGCTGCAGTTTACTCGGCTTATATTGCAGAGCCGCAATTTGTGTTGCAACCTAATATTTATGCACATTAGTCTGTGTTTCTACTGTTATACCTAATATGTGTTCTGACATTCGGCCACATAACACGATAGTATCTTTATGGCTACTGAGGTACATATGTACTACAACAATTATACAGCTATCAGTTTAGAACATTATCTATCAACGATGTCGAAATATAGAGTTATGAAGGCTCAAGGTCGCTCAACTGGCTATGGAGAAGGCTATGCTCGGAGTTTCTCTACGCGATCGAATCAACAATGAGAAGAATCTTAGGAGAACGAAAGACACTGAACACATAGCCAAGCGGATTAGCTAAATGAAGTGGCAGTGGGTGTCGCACATAGTGCGAAGAACCGATAGCCGATGGGGCAAAACGCTGAATGCAGGCCGTTTCCGAACGGACGTTTTGGAAATCCTTGAGGGAGGCCTATGTCCAGCAGTGGACTTCATGAGGCTAATACAATGATGTCGAAATATCGAGAAGAATATACAAAAATAGTTTTCGCAACTAGTCTACGAGAAAATAAAATTCTGAGAATGTAGCAGCTGCTTCTCTTTTCATGCAGATCGTAAAAGTCGATTACGGGAATCATAAAAATTGTAATCTGTTTACCTCGTTAGATTAAGTATGAAGGCATGGCAGTATATAAAAGGCTATAAATAATTAGAAGACGGCTATAATTTATCATCGTTAGGTTAACAAACAACACAAAACAACAATTATTTTTGTTGAGTTATAGATATAGTTTAAGTCACGAAAAATAACATTTAGTTTAGGCTTTTAAACACGAAGCGGAAAAGGGTTAATTAAATCCTAAATAAACAAAATTCAAATGAACCTGTGAACTGACACTATGAAGAAAGAATATTTTTTTTAAGGAAAGCGTGAATCTAAGAAACGGCATCTACTGCATTCGTATACTGTTTTTAAAACCAATCGAGAGTATATTTTGCTGAAACTAATTTGCTTTCCTTTTCAGCTTATAACGTGTAACAAAAAGGGGGTATCAACCCGAAAGGGAGTTAACGTACTAACCAATGTGAACAACTTTTACTATGGGACAATCACTGAAATCGCAAAAAAAAATCTGCAGCTCCATACATTTTAGCACGGTAGGTATTTAATTTTGTTTATGCAATATCTGACAAAACAGCAATGTTATTTTTAACGAATATTTGTGAATAGATGAATACGTAAATAACTGAAAAAATTGTTATGAATTCAGTTTTTAAAGCCGTGTGTTTTAGCTGTATAAAAATATATACTAGTTTTCATATCGAAAAACCATCTGTGCTGCGACTTTGTATATTTTGTGCATTACTAACAGCATCATATAATAGAACGTACATCACACTAATAACATAATTTGCTTTCCTGATATTTTTATCACTAGATAATTGTTATAAACTAGTTTAGTGCCGCTGCCAAAGTGCAAGTGCAGAAGAGGCGGCAACAAACTGCACAGTTGCATTTTTAACCCCCGACAAAAAAGAGGGGTGTTATAAGTTTGACGCTAATGTCTGTCTACTTGTATGTGGTATCGTAGCGTTTAAACGGATAAATCGATTTCAATGCGGTTCTTTTAAATGAAAGCAACTTCCCTTGCGGTAGTTCTTAGCTATGTTTGATAAAAATCGGTTCAGCCTTTTAAAAGTTATTGGGGGTTAACGCTAGGAAGTCAGGGCTTTCTCCAGTAAATATATAGATGGCGCTACAGATATCAAGTCGTATCGGTAGTTTCGCTACTCATCACTAGATGGCGTTCTTGACATTCGGGGTTTTTTTAATTTGTCAGGCTAATGAACTTTTCTCCAGAGACGTCAACTAACAATTAAACTAATATAAAATGAGACTCGTGGACTGATTTAGTATAATTTAATATTAACCAAAATGGAAACTTATGTCAAATTGTAAATTAATATGCAAATATACCCAAATTATGTCATTTTGTGAGTATACATACAAACTACAGGTTTGTTGAAACTACAGGTTTCAGAGGGACCCGCGCCAAGTTAAGACCGTACCTGAATTTTCCGGGGTCCAGTGCTGCCCCCATTTTAAATAAATCATTTAAAAGAAAACGGAGACATTATTTAAAATTTTGCAACTACCAAGTCCTAGATAACCCTTCAAAGTATTCTATGTTTACAATTTAAACTGAGAACGTTAAGCTTTACTACGCACAATTGACTAGCGCCATCTGCGTGTGATCTCCACAAACACGGGCAAGATTATCGATTTATCGATATCTCGGCTGTCGAGCGCGGATTGTATTTGCCCGGCCAGAAAAATAATCATTGTCTTTGTGTCAAAGTCTCACTGACATTGGGAATGTCAAGTTGCGAGCGAGGCTCTTGTGAAAAATGACTTGACTTGGGTGTGGTCCTGTCGCGTGCCATGACGGCTTTAATCTTGATTAAAGCCGTCATGGCACGCGTGTCAAAAGTACAGTTGATTTGTGTCAAATGTAAAACGCGTGCCATGCGGCCGTGTAAATTGTTAGTTTGTCTATTTCCCGTGTGATACTTTATGTGAATAATCTTGAAGTGTCGAAAGAAGAACAAGAAACTTATTGTGCGGTCTTGAAGTGGTGTTATAAATACGACGTATTCGTTTGGGGCGACATACATGAGCTCATGGGGAGGTTAGTGTAGGGACCCAATTCTCCTCACCACTGACCTTGGGACCCATAGTGGGACCTAAGGCCGTCGCCAGCCCTGAGGAGGACCTCAGGATCGACGCGAAGGCCAGGTGAGGCTGCCTGAAGACTGCGTGGACGCGGTAAGTTTTATAATTAGTGTAATTACTCTTAATTAGAATTCAGTTCAACTCATAATTAGGTTAAGTTAGATTAGGATGGGTCCCTGTACCTTATACAGGGTGGTAGCAGACTGCGTAGGTTGTTTGGGTGTTTGTTTGTTGCCGGTGGGATTGCCGGACTCGTACCAAGAGCGTAGTTAATAAAATATCTTGGTATCAGAACGTAATCTTAGCTATCTGCGCCCACATTCTCATTATAAACTGTAAACAGTAGTTCATAAAATACTTTAAAGGGTTATCTAGGACTTGGTAGTTGCAAAATGTTAAATAATGTCTCCGTTTTCTTTGAAATGAATTATTTTAAATGGGGGCAGCACTGGACCCCGGAAAATTCAAGTACGGCCTTAAACCAGACTTTTTTCTGTATAAGGTAATCATCGGTTTCGTAATAAGCCTTCTCACAAAGTACTTTCTTTACATTTTTTTTTATGTAACCCTTATTGTCCCATTTTGTGCAAAGGTCTCTTCCATCTTCTTCCACTTGTCCCTTTCACTTGTCCTTTTCGACCATCCTTTTTGGAATGCGTCGAGATCGTCTCGCCAGCGCTTTTTAGGCCTGCCTTTTTCTTTACATAAGCTTTGAATTTTTTGTCTGGCATATCAAGAGTCTCTAGGTAATTGCCCTTTTTTGTAAAATGAAAAAATGTCGACTGTACTCCACTCCAGCCATATGATGTAAGGCATTAGACTATGAAAGTAGTTAAGTACAATATTTGTTAAAAAAAAATTAAATATTAAGTTACAATAATAAAAATAAATGTAAACGATAGTTCTCAACAATAATCCTACAAAGTTTTCGTGTGTTGCAATTACCAAATGGTTACCCCTTGGTCAGCCAGTTGGCGGAGCACAGCGAGCTTTATAAAAGCTGCGCTAAATAATGCAATCACAAGCCTCTTTTTATTTCCGCTAACTCTGTGCAGCTTTCAAGTTGTACTTACCGTCAAAAAGGTTTTATCACTACACAGGTATTTATTTTGACAGGACATAATACTAGTTTTGAGTGGATACTGAGAATATATTTAGTTATCAACCCCTTATCTTGGTAACCTCAACCGATTTAGTGCATGTGAAGTACTATTGTACTTACCTACCTAATTTTATGAAGATTTTTTAGTAATACTAGAGTTATCGTCAAATATACATACAAGTGTCAGAAAAGCGTACTTACCTATATAGTCAGAAACATAAAAAATGATAATTTGACTGCTAAAGATCCCTATTAGTTAAAGATTGCCGTTTAGCGAAGGTGCCTGTCGAATGAAGGGTCTAAGTAGACTGAGAACTTTACTCGTATTACTTGCTTATTTGCAAACTAGCAGATAAAGTTAAATAAAAGAAAAATTTATTAACGAGTATATTATTATAATAAAAAAAGAGGTAACAAGTAAATAGTAATTACTAACAGAAATCCTACGTAGTTTTTGTGTGTTGCAACTATCAAATGGTTACCCCTTAGTCGGTAGTTAGGGTTGCTACACACAAATCGGGCCGACATTAATCGGCACAGCCGGGTGGTAAAATCAAATATATGGAGATGAATGTTTGGGGAAAAGCCGCTTGGCTTTTACTTGGCGGGTAACACTAGCAAGATGGCATTGATCGGCTAATCCGGCACTAAAATGAATACATGCAAATGAATGCAAATACTGCCAAATCGAAAGATGTATAGACCCGAATAAACAACTTAAATAAAGTCGAACTATTGCTGTAATTGGTTCGAGTCAGTGTTTTTATTTTAAAAAGTACTGCCTAGCAAACACTGCCGGCCTGTTTATGTATGTTCCGGCCCTTAACAGAGCACAGCGGGCTTTATGAAAGCTGCGCCAAATTAATGCAATCACAAGCCTCTTTCATTTCTCGCGGTATTACGGTAACTTTGCGCAGTTTGTGTAGCTTGTTACTGACAGTGCGACTTTATCGTAGATATTTTGACAGAATTTTGTCTAGAAAAAAAGAAAAAAACTTTGTGTAAAAAAACCTGCATAATTTGCTTCTCTCCCGTGCAGATTGTACAATTTTATCCGGAAATGGGTGAAAATCTGAATAATGTTATTAGACGATGTGGCTAACAACCCATTATTATTTTTATTCATATTTTCCATCTTCACTCCCACCATCACGCTAAAAGTAGCTTGGGTCTTACCGCCCAGGGCTCTGTCTACCCCGTTAGGGATAATCACGAGATACGCAGGCTGCTGTCGTAGGTTCCAAAAAAACAACAAAATTTAACTTTAAGTTTATTAATTAAATAAAAAATGGTTGCCTGTAAAGTCGGTTTTACGGGCGAAGATTTTACGTGACAACGGCGGCAGACCGATCATAGTTGAGTGGGAGAGAGACGCAAGGCATTCGGCGGGCCTCTCTCTCGTTCGGTGACTCATCGTAACGTTACCGAGCGTTACACTTTTTCATAAGTGACTCCCAGCCGCAACCTAATTTAAGACGTTGTCACGTCAAAAAGCGGCCAAGTGCGAGTCGGACTCGCCCATGTAGGGTTCCGTACCAGCAAGTAACATTTTACGATTTATGACGTATTAAAAAAGAACTATCTATGATACCGAGACCGCTATAGTTTTAATTGAAAGTACATACTTTGAGGTATATACCACATTTTTTCCAGAATTATTTTAGTAATATTTCAAAAGTTACGGTGGGGGGACACCTCAAATTTTAACTTTGTATTAGATTATCTCAAGACTGGGGGGTTTGATCTACATAGTTACAAAGCAGTTTTTGTTGGATTTTAAAAGATCTTTTCATTTATTGGGTTGGTCCAATTTAATTTTTTAAATTCACTTTTCGTTGTATGGGAGGGGCTGAAAAAAAATATTTTTTTCATAATTTTAAAAACCAACTTTTGGAACTTAAATATCTATCTCTCCACCAATTTTCGTGACAATCGGTGCAGTAGCGGCGGAGTACGAGTCCGGACGGACAGACGGACGGACGGACGGACATGACGAAACTATAAGGGTTCCTTGTGGATTAACCCTAAAAATTACATTAGGTACGTGACCATTGTTCAATATGGGAAACAGAAGTGGTAATCAAACGTTACAAAAGCAACAATGGTATCATTGATGATGTTCCCCAAATGCGAAGTCAGCAGAGTTGCGAAGATGCGGCCGCGGTGCGGACAATGGGTGTTGTTCTTGGGCGCCGAGGCTTATCAGCGATATAGTAGTGATAAATATATATAACACGTTTGTTTTTAATATTAGTTTTAGTTTTAATTTATTGTTGTTATATTAAGTTTTAGTTATATGAATAAAAGTTTACTACAGTAAAAAAAATAAAAAAAATAACACGTAATTGTATATTTGTTTTGTGTCTTTTCCATACTGATATGGGATAAAAGACAATCAAGATCTATAGATAATAGATACTGAATTCTGTTTTTCTTTCCACGCATACTGTTACAGCCGATCAAGGGAAAAGATATCACGAGTATTCATTTTAATAGTTGATCATCATATCAGCCATAGAAAGTCCACTGCTGGACATAGGCCTCCCCCAAGGATTTACAAAACGACCGATCGGAAGCGGCCTGCATCTTGCTTGCTCTGGTCGTCTGACCACCTAACAGGTGGGTGTCCTACGCTGTGCTTGCCGGTACGTGGCCGCCATTCGAGAACCTTTCTGCCCCATCGGCCATCGGTTTTTCGCGCTATGTGCCCCGCCCACTGCCACTTCAATGAGCTAATCCGCTGGACTATGTCTGCTATCTTAGTTCTTCTACGAATCTCCTTATTTCTGATTCGATCACGTAAAGAAACGCCTATCATAGCCCTCTCCATAACCCAGCGTATATAAGTATAGTATGGCCCAGAATAGTTGATGATGACTACCAATCATTATTTTGATTCCTTCCACGCCCTCTATCAAGCTGAAGTGGCTTTTTTTCCTTTTACACAGGGCTCTGGTGTCCGACAGTTAGCGACAAACTCGAGCTTTATGAAAGCTGTATAGCAAATGAAAAATGCTAGGTCTTGCTATTTATTTATTTGCTTGTGTACAATGGTTTGCTAAACAATATATTTACATTTTTTGTGTGTAGGAAAATTGTTCCGAGTTTTCTCTAGTTGTCATATCAATCTTGACAAGTAAAATCTATGCGGTGGAGACGCCACAGCTGCACCAAATTAATGCAATCACGAGCGTTTTTTCATATCCCACGGCATTTCGCTTTACACAGCTAGTAGTTGCTTACTTGTTACTGTCAACTACACAGTAACAAGTAAGCAACTACTAGTAATTATTAAAAATGTTTTTAAAACAAGCTTTTATCTAAAACAATGTACTAAAAAGTTTAAAGTGCTCCTCAAGACGAAATAATAGAGCCCAAACTTAGAGTGGTTATATTGTTTTATCACAGAAATGCCGTGGCTACCTATGAAACCGGACTTCATCATGAGATCAGGTCATTGGTACCATAATATTGCATTATCACCCAGCTTACAGAAGTATATGAAGTTTTAACTCTATTGAATCAGAAGTGAGTCTAATTTAGCTTGCATGATTTGATTACAGACACACAGACAACGGGACAGGTGAAACTAAATAGAGCTTGTAAATGACAATTCTAACCGATGGGCTTTGCATGCCCAAATTGCCCATAGGTTGAGAGGTAGGCCTGGAACTTCTTCAAAAGTTACGACAAGATTGGACAGAAAGGACCCAGAATAGAGAAATGTGCCCAACTATGGGACACAAACAGCTAATATTTTGTTTTACCAAAACCGACCTGAAACTTTATTTAAATATGATCAAAAGAGACAAGGTTTTACTTCATCATCATCATCCGCAGCCTTCAACCTCCCACTGCCAGTGCATACGGTTATACATACAAACATCGGATTGTCCAGGTACTCAGAGTACATGCATCGCTCGCTCAACAAACTTCTGCTCTGTTCTGTTCTGAGTCCGCCCAGCCAGCAGTTATGCTGCAAGAGCGTATGAATGAGGTCTACCTTGGAAAGTACATCATCACGCTTACAGACCAAAGCCGATACGTATACCGACCTCAGTTCATTGAGTGTGGCGATGCCAAACCTCGTTATACCACTCACATAGCTCGAGAAACCAGTTGGACTCGTAGATAGGGAAAGAGGAGTGTAAGAGATATTCGCAGTCACGCATCGCTCGCTCAACAAACTTGCATATAAAAGAAAGATAGTAAGTAACTTTCATCTAGTTCTAAGTCTAATTCACAACAAAAAAATCCCACATAGTTTTCGTGTGCTGCAATTACCAAATGGTTATCCCTTGGTCGGCATTTAGCAAAATGCGCGGCTTCGTAAAAGCTGCGCCAAATTAATGCAATCACAAGCCTCTTTTCATTTCCCGCGGCATTCCGCTTTGCACAGCTTGGAGTTTGCTTCACTCTAATGCGTGAAGCATACAACAAGCACGTTGTAACCAGGTATAATAGTAGGTATTTGAAAAGATATAGTACAAGTAGCTCTGATTTTGGTGGATGCTGAGATTTTTTGTTGAGGAAAGCGTTTATTAGATTATTATTATCACTCGAAGAGAATGATGAGTGTAGGTGAAGTGAAAAAAAGTCTGTTAGGATCGTAGCAAGTGGATGTCTATAGCCTCTACCCTTGTAGGAAACAAGCGTGATAATATGTATGTATATTCTCTTTATTAATTTAGTAAATTAAAATATAAAACATTCTACAAAATTTAAGCATATTACAAAACCTTTATTACTTACTAGCTTTCTTATAGGTAACTTCTTTGAACTTAGGTATATTGAACCCAACCTATTTGGTTGATATTTTTCATAGCTTTAATATGCATAACTTAAACTTGTTTTTATAAAAATTAATAGATATATCGTATTATAAAGTACTATTTGCTCTTAAACTCTTTTATATTCTTTTATATATCAGTCAGTTAGAATGAGTTGGAGTCAATTAACCCCTCTCAAGACAATTTAAACCCTTCTTTTTGCGTCAAGGGTTTATAATATGAGGTCATAACAATTTTCGACTGTAGTTGTTAGCTATATTGAAATAAATACCCAACTTATTTCGTAGAAACTCTCGTCTAACTTTAACTGTATGCGGTTTTAGTGCATGAGAGTGTATAATAACATTCTGGATACAATTCCGTGCTCCCTTACAAAATTGCACTAGCATGATTCCGTATACTAAAACGACATTTTATAATTATGTAAACGTTTCATAAAAATGATTGTGTTCGTAAGAATATAAAAGTATTTGTGTAAAGTAGTTTTTGACATGAAAAGAAACACTTAAGTGGTTAAGTGGGCTTTTAAATGGTATAATGAAGTTAATTACACTGACAATTAAATTTCTGTCGAGGACTACGTAGATCAACCAAATACAATCTTTGATAACTAAGCTCAGCCATGAGATAAATATATACAAAGGAACTTATTTTACAATACAGACTGAAGTCCGCCTTGAAGACTTAAAATTAAAGTTCTATAACACTTTGAGAAGACTTAAAAGAATAAGAAGAATCTGGAAATAACGAAAAGCAATTATTAGATAAATTGTAATTTTATATGCCATACATCTATGTCAGTGGCGATAGTTCTCCAGTCCTTCCTATACTCTTTTTCGTCGCCAGCCTCAAAAGAGTTTAAGAGCAAATAGTACTTTATAATATGATATATCTATTAATTTATATAAAAATATTAGATTAGCTAAGAAAAACATCAACAAATATTTATATAAAAAAAGATTACAATTAGTATGTAGGATTAAGTAATTTTAGTAAAGTAAGTATTGTAAAATATTCCACCAAATAAAAGCAAAATATAAGATTATTTAGTAATAATTAGAAAAATGCTCTTATTTTATTTTTAACATTTAGAAATCGCAGAATTAAATTGACGCATGTGCAGAAGAAGTAAACTGTTCTGCAGAATTCTCTCAAAAGTTTAATTAATATTTAAAACTACTATCTTGTCCAAGTGAACTAGTTTTATCGAAGAAACAAAATATTAACTTCAGCCATCCATAAACACGTCCATTCTAAACCTATTTTACTGTATTTTAGTAAGTCTAGTGCAAGAGCTCGCAGCAAATTGGACTATGAATTATCCAGCGGCCGTTCACAGCCACGTAGAACGAAGTTTTTGGCACAAACTCAAAACTTGTTGGTATTAAAACAAAAGCGTTCGCAAGTATTTGCTTCATTATTTTATATCAGCACGTACGTTCGATGAATTTGGGAGATATGTCCAACTTTTCGGTGAAATTTTTCGGCATAGGAAAACATTTTTGGGACCGTTGCTATTTTAAGGGAATTTTGGACGACATTTTTTTAAATGCAGAATTTTGGTTTAGGATATTTTTTTTAGTTTTCGATTTGGGATTAGTTGATTGAAACCTCGGAAGGTACAAGGTATGATGAAAATTGTTGCAAGGCAGGTTTTACGCTTGAAACTCCCGCAAAAATATAATTTCCAAGCCAGGGGAATTCTTTTTTTTAGAAGTTTACTTCGATTTTTAATTTCTCATAAAGCGTTAAAAAAATGTCCGCAATTTATGTAGCAAACGAAACCATAGCGCGTTCTAACTTTGGATAGCGTCATCTAGGTGATACTTAAGTCACTAACACGAACGAACGAACAAACAAACTACTAGCTGTTTATTATTATTACAAAAATGTTACACGAAATATTTCTCTTAAATAAAATAAAAAAAAACACTAGATTTTCCGTTCAAAAAATAAAATAAAATGTGCATAGTCGGTGTGAGGTGGCCGGCTTTCGTGGCTAATCTAGTGATAGCACAGAATACATAAGAGTACAAACAGAATGGAATCTCACAGCGTCTCCCGCAAATTGGCGTCCCCGCACCTCTCCCCCGCACTTTGTGCGCCTTCATGGTGAGAAGATGTGCATATAATAATTGTTTATCCACCGAATACAACAAAGAACGTATATTTCATACATTTCCGAGTGATAAAAACAGGTAAGCAAAGCAACAATATAATTTCACGTTATTACCCAGCAACCATCTTGAACACCGATTGATATATATACCCTTCTCGTGCATAAGCGGGAGAATACACAAGAGAGTACACAAAAATATTTGTGAAGTGATATTATGTTTCAGAATGTTACAGAAAGTAACATTTAATACATATAAAACAGAATTTCTTTTACGTCATGTGTTCGCAAATCTCCCGGTATGGAAAGATATAATCGTAAATATGTCGAACTCGTTAGCAGGTAAGTATTAAATTAATTCTGCGGTGCTACCCTAAGTATAAAACTCACACATCGACGTGTGTACAAATAAATGGTTTCGTTTGTAGTAGTAGTAGGTATAAAAGTTAGTCTGAATCAATGAAATGTCATACCAGTGGTGATAGTTCTTTGTTATAATGTAATGTCAGTATGTCAGTCTGTTTCCTTCCTCTATTCCTATAGCATAGAGACTATCTGTATACCTAGTGGAAAGATGCCATTATGTATATTTGAAAAGAGGCTGAACGACCCAACATCATTCTTTAAAAAAAGAAGTTTAAATATTTCCATAAAATATTTATCTTTATAATAATAAAAAAATTAATAACTGGAACTATGTAAATACGCCACCACATTTAAACGTAAACCTCTCATACTCACCAGCTTGTACAGATTAAAAATTATGCGAGCACAATATTTCACGTAACACAAATTACAATTTTCTTTCCGCGGTCGGCTCGGCTGCGGCCCTCTTATTTTGTAGATTTATGACATACATGCCATTATCGCTCTTCTGGGCTTAATTCAACGGGCTGTTTTCGGTTGGAATAATGTTTTTGGTTAAATAAATCGTCGCTCAATTAAAATATCCGTTATGCAATGCGATATATTATTGAATTGTTTGTTTAATTAATTAGACTTTTTAACAAGGTAGTAACAGAACAGAAGTTATTATTGTAATTAAAAAAATCAGTGACTTTTTTAAATTATTTATTTATTATATAATTTCCAACAGACGACGTTTATTAAAATTCAAACGATATTTTACTTTTTATTCTTACTTATAGAAACGATACTTTTACACGTAAACTACTATAAGATTAAAAAAACGCCTGTCAACTCATTACTAAGGGCATTTAGAACTCGTAAAATAAGTAGCAATAACACATGCTTTTTAAAGAACGCTTACGCTTTCTTGCATCTTGCGGTCCTGAGCTCTGTCTGGTTAGAGCTGCAAAACACTAAAAGCCCGATTAGGGATAAAAACATGATAGTGAATGTATATATATAAAATATAACCATCTAGTACCATCATCAACCGAAGCCTTTGAGTTTCTACTTTTACTCTATCAATGAATGCCATTCGTCAACATACTGAGCTATTTTCATCGTCATAAGGCAATTACTGGAACTCTATCTGTCTTATTATAAAAACAGGACTAACTGTGTTACTAGGTTTAAAGCATTACCCGCCCAAATCAAGTTGACATCTGGTAGTATCACACTATCTCAGCTGTCAATGTCAACTTGATTTGGGCGGATAATGGTTTAAACCTAGTAACAAAGTTAGTCCTGTTTTCATAACAGGACAGTATAAGTTCCAATAAATTACATTTATTTATACAACTTGGCCTATCCATATTTAAGAGCTATGTCTCTCTCATCTGCCAGCTGTTTTACTTCGCTGTACGACATGACGTTCACTTTTTCCTTATGCTTCGGTCTTCCTGGTCCTCTTTTCCCTTCTATTTTTCCTTCAATGATAGTCTTTATGAAAACGTCGTATTGTGCAGATGACCTAACATCTTTCGTCGTCTATTCTCTATTATATCTAGCATGCACCTTTTCTCTCCCACTCTTTTCAGACTTCCTCAGTATTTTTTTCAAAAAAGCTTATCCATTCTATCCTACGCAAGCACCATATTTCAAATGCTTCTAGTTTTTTATTTTCTTTTTGAGTTAAAATACATGCCTCACAGCCATATAACGCAATGGTCCAGATGTATGGTTTTAAGTGCCGTTATCGTGACATCTTGGTCATTTATCTCTAAATAATAAATGATGCTTCAAAACATCAAATCCGGCTTAGAAACTACTCTCCTAAATGATAGTTGCCGTCGCACAAGACACCTACCTATACAGGACTCCAATTAATTACATCCTCTTACGATCTCACTTCAACTTCAGAACCACCCTGTTTATAAATGTGGTCCATTATTCAGTTCCACCGCAGATGAGGCGCCTCCACGGAGATTTAATACTAGAGTAAATATTTGTCTTCTTTTTATTGTATGAAAAGAAAGCCTTATGAACTCGAATATACCAAATGGAGTATAACTGCGGAAATGGGTAGAAAAGACCACATATTTTTATTTATGTTCTTAGGTACATTGAATGATATTTGTATAGAAATAATGTGGAAGTTCTATGTGAGGCTGTTAACATTTTCTTTTCATTCATTAAATTGGACCACAAATAAGGTTACAATAAAAGGAACTAAAACTAAATTATAACTATAACAGTGAATTCAGCTATGCTGGCCACGATTTAAATCAAAAGTTATAACAAATTATGGAGCAAAACTTTTGGTACTTATTGGTCGATAATTTTATATATCATAAAAGTAAAAAGTAATTTCAAGTAAAATTATTTTTGTTCTACACATACTTATACATTTGTTCTACAAAGACCTTTGTTGTGATTCAATTAACAACTGTCTTCTTTTTTACTTTTGTTAAAATTACAGATTACCAATACAATACAATACTAAATTAACTTTATTGCACTATAATAAAACACATAAAAATTACAACTACAAGAGAAAATATGAACAACTATCTCCGTGAACTACAGATTTAAAAATTTGTAAAATTATGTTTAAACTAGACTTCTAAGAGTAAGAGTTGTAAGTGTTTCTCTTAATATTTTAGTAGAAAAAGACCACAAACTTTTGAGACTATTTCCGAACTACACCGTTAGACAAATAAAATTAGTGAAAATATCGATGACTACTCATTAAGGCGAGATGGGTTCACAGCTCGCAATACTGTGCGTGTTTTTGAAAGATTTATACTGTAATTAAACTACTATAGTAGGTATATGTCTCAAAAAAATTACGTAGGAATTTTAAGGATTTTCTGCAGACAAGCACAATATCCAAAACACGATTAAGCATTTTTGGCTCTATAGAAAAAAATCACAAACATACCTCTAAATTTGCCTAAATTTTCCTTTAAAAAAGATACTACTTTATACAATCACTTTTAATAAAAAAATTATACCAAAAAATGTTTAACCTAAATTACTAGTTATTTCGCTATGCAAAAATTTATAAATTTTATACAAAAAAGAATAATAAATAAAACACAGTGAAATATTCGTTGAGACCGAATAAAGGCCCGGATCCAAACTCGACGATATTTCGATGTTTTTTTCTAAATATTTATATATATATATATTATGTAGTTTATTTACAGTTATTTTTCAAAAACACTCACAGTATTCTTGGCTCTGAACTGACGGGGCCTTAATCTAGGAAACCGTCTATTCCTTTCGTTTATAGTCAATGTTTCGAGCTTTAATATGAAACATTTCAGAATGATATTCATCTTAGCTCGTTAAAGAAAGTTGAGTCAGATCTTGACTTTCATGATAGTTGTCGTTTGCTTAAATATTTTAATTATTCTTCGCTCCACGAGTCGAGGCTTCAAGTTATAAACTGCATTGAATTATGACAGAAAGTTCAATTCGCGCAATATGCTTTATGTTTGTAAATGAGATTTTATATTTACTTTCAAAATGGGCTTTTGACAACTGAATCTCTGGAACGATATATTTTTTTCAAGTAAATTAGATTTAAATAAAAAGTTAAGTAGTTTTAAATTACTTTCTGTAAATATTGGAAGTCTGTGTAACGGAAAATTATCAACAGTACTTTGCTATTTGAAAATAGCTTATATTTAAATACACCACTATTCTGTTAACCTTATTTAGGTTACTTACATTTAATTACCTTACCAAGTATCTTAGTAAGTAGTCAAGTTTTAGAACTTGAGGAACGATTTCTAGCCTTTTTTTCGTATTTTAGAAGAAAACTACGATTACCTATACCTTTTTCCAGTTTTGTTATTCAATGAAGGTAAGAAAAAAGAAAAAGAGAAGTTAGTAAGTATAATAAAGTGTTACAAATACAGTAAATTTTCAAGTATTTTAGATTATATTTATTACATACAGACATTGATGTGTGTGTCAAGTGTCTTGTCACAAAAATTTGTTTTTAAAATCTTTTGCAATTGCTTAAAGTACTCGTAGTTTAACAAGTTAATAAACCGGCCAATTGCGAGTTAAACTCGCGTGGAGAGGGTTCCGTACAATTGATTGAATTCTTATAGGTTTTCCTGTAATCTACAAACAATAAACTATATTTTGTATGTTTTTCAAAATTTTAGGCTCAGTAGTTTCGGAGATCAGGGTGAGGGAATGGTCAATTTTCGTCTTCTTTCATAAATAAAATCAAAACTATTTATTTTACAGTAATAACAAAAATATATTTGAGATCCTCATAAGGAACCCTTTCATTTGATAACACATAATAATAATAATAATTTAATATTTTATATATAAGATAATTTGATGACACAGTAAGGTTTGCAAAACTTTTTTTTTATTTGCTTATTTGTCCCCCGAAAAGGACCCTTTGTTTAAAAAAAAAAATATTTACTTTGCACATAAGTATTTGGGTCATAGGATTACAACATTCTACCAAATTTCACCTGATTCGGTCCAGTAGATTCGGAGCAAATTGGCTGTGACAAACAGACGGACAGACAGACGCACGAGTGATCTTATAAGGGTTCTGTTTTTTAATTTTTTGTAAGGAGCCCTAAGAACTGTTGAGTCCCTAAACAGGTTCTAAGAGAAATATAGAATATAAAGCAAAATACGGTTTGTTGTCAGTCAATCAATGTATATCATGATGTACTTACGAGTTACTATGAACACTATCACAATCCAATTTATCTATACTACAATACCCTGGTGACAGTGAACATAAAATTTTATACCAAACTGCAGGAATCTTAGCATTTCTAATAAAAATGATAGGATCTTTACTACTTCCATCAAATACCGGAGTAATAAACCCGTACAATGTATGTAATCAAAACCGCACCGATGTTAGACCCTAACTTATAATAATTACGCTGCTAATTACATTTACGTCTCAAACCGAACATAATACCTCTCAGGGGCCGTGAACCTTGCCCATAATCGTACTGAAGTACATAGTAACACTTTATGACTAGCCCCAAAAGTTTCTTAGTTAGATTTCAACCAAATAGCATTGAGATGCAAATTTCCTAAATGCCTCTACGGCCCTCGAGGGTAAACTATTGCATCTACTAGTTTAATCCCTGATGTGGCCCAATCTCGGGACACATAACTAGGAGCTGAAAACCGGCGCCCCGTTTGCCTTGTGGGTATACGAGTAGACGCCGCACTATACATGATAACTCCATTTACAAGAACAATGCTATTGACAGAACTACATCATAATATAATTTGTATTAAGTAATGAATATCTTTGATATTTCTGTACGTTATATATCAAAATTCTATTTTACCAAAACAAGTCAAATTACATCATGGTCAAAACATACAAAATAAATAAAAATCAAAACGACGACCTCCGTGGCGTAATGGTTAATACGCTAGTCTACCACTCTGTAGGTTTTGGGTTCGATCCCCAGCCAGACAAGTTGGAAATTTACCTTTTTAAAATTTTCCTGGGTCTTGGGTGTTTATTATATGTATTTATCAAGAAATATAGCACCATTGAGTTAGTATCCCATAACACAAGTTTGAAAAACTTCTTGACTTACTACGAGTCTAATAGTACTTACAAATATTAATCAATAAATAAAATAAAATTACAATCATCCCCTCAGCTTTTCCAGTGCAAAGGTACTCAGTACGTTAGCCGCATACAGAGCACCGTGCTAGATAGCTATGGCAATTTTTACACCAGAAACGAGCCAGAGTCCGCGATCTTTTCTGAAATCCGTTGACTAATACTTAAGGAAAATTATTTCATCATCTGCCTTACCTTATCTCATCATCTGAGGTCGGCGCAGTATGTCTTCTCCTTCCACATTCCTCTATTTCCCGTTATACTAATATCTACTCCTACTATCCCCATATCCTGCCTTACGCATTCCATCCACCTCTTCTTTGGTCTTCCCCTTCCCCTATTTCCACTAACAGACAAATTTAAAGTTCTCTTTGTTACGTGGTGTTCATGTCTTCTCATCACATGTCCGAACCATGACAAACGATTGCTTCTTACTTTATCGTTTATTGGCGCTACCTTTAAACTTCCCCTCGCATAGATATTTCTAACCCTATCCATCCGTGTTACCCCACACATCCATCGCAACATCCTCATTTCCGCCGAATGCAGCCTCTTCTCGTCCTGCACTTTTGTTGCCCAACATTCAGAGCCATATAACATCACGGGTCTTATAACTGATTTGTAGATCTTGCCCTTCAGCTTCAATGGCATTTTCGGGTCACAAGTCGTGCCGGTCACTTCTCTCAGTTACTGCCAACTAGCGTTGATTCGGCATTTAACTTCCCTGTCAACATCTCCGTCCCGCTGGGAAACGAGCCCAAATACTTAAAATACGAACAAGCTGGTACTATATTACTGTCAATCGTAAGGGTCACTTCCCTAGAAACACCGCCGAAATCAAAGAACAGATATTCAGTTTTGGTTCTGCTGATTTTCAAGCCTACAGTTTCTAGGGCGTGCCTCCTCCTCATGTTAAGTTTGTTCTGCAACATCGTAACCTCCTCTTCTATCAGTACGATGTCGTCGGCAAATAGCATACACCAGGGGGCTTGTCCCTGCAGGGCCGATGTCAAAGCATCTATTACTAGCAGGAAGAGGTATGGGCTAAAAACCGATCCCTGGTGTAAGCCAACTGTTATACCAAACCTTTCTGTTACTCCAGCGGCGGATATCACTTCCGTGACAGGTTCTCTGTACATGGCATGAATTCAATGTATATATTTATTGGGCACTCCCTTTTTTCTCATGGCCCACCAGACATTAGGTGATACGTCAGTCTTAGTCCTCAATCTTTCTTCAATACCTTTTCCCAAACTTTCAATATGTGTGACATTAGCTTATTAAGGAAAATTATTTACTAACAAATAATAACAATAATACAAGCCATCACGTGTCCCACTGCTGGGCAAAGGGTATTTATTAACATTTATATTAAATCAACTTTATATTTTTGTTCTTTATTCAGTTATTAAATATCGGGGCCAATTAACATCTTTCATAATTCAATCTCAGAAATAATCACCTCCATAAATTTAATATTCAAAGTTCGTAAAGTTTTATTAAAATTACGTTCCGAATAATAATAAAATTGTGCCGTTAAAGAACATAACGAAACGTCCACGATCCCTTTTCGTTTTAATAGGCTCTTAATGATTTATATTTCTTTTTAGTTTACAAGTTCTTTAAGAGAAAATGGGCAAAGCGTGTTCTCGAATTCTGTGAGATTGTATAAAATTAATGAAGCCTCTGGTTTAACTTTATTATATAATCTTCAGGCACGCAATCGTGCATCCAGCCCTATGATCCTAATTATTCAGACAACGTGGAAAAATGGAGATTTATCAAGAAACTTCTTTGGTAGTTATGCAAGGCTGCCATTTGGATACAGCTAAAATAAATTGGTAACATGAAAATTTTATATTTCTTTTTAGAGTTCCGTAGTTAACTGGAACCCTTAAAGTTTCACAATATCTGTCTGTATGTCTATCTATGTGTCCACGGTTTTACTCAGAAACAATTAGTACAAGAAAGCTGTAATTTGGCATGGATACGTCGATTAATCATGCCGACAAAATCTTGACAAAAAAAAATTGGGTAGCTCCCATTACATGTAAAGTGGGAGTGATTGCATCGCGTATGGTATGTTTAAATATAAGTCTAGCTGGTCTATACCTTTTCGTTCACACTAAGTTTACAAAAAAAGCATGACCATGACATTTTTTTATCTGGAAACATTAATTTCTAAGAAATATTTGTTTGTTGAATCGTATTAAATACAATGTATTAATATTTCATTCAGTCAACAGTCAGCCTCTACAATGTAATACATTTGGTAAATTAACCGTTGCTTCCAAAAGAGAAAAATCGGCTCATCCCTGCCCAGTAAACTAAATATTTTTATAAAACGACCATTTTTTTCGCTAGCTACCCGTTTTTTATACAGCGGGTATTATTTCGTAAAATCCTCGCGCTTGAAGGCGAGACTTGAAAGAAAAATATTTATCGAACCAGCACTCTAAAAATATTCGTGTTTTAGAAATAAGTTGTGAACCGAATTATTTTCTAAGGGTTTGTTTTTCAAACACAGTTACGTCAAAATATTGGTAATATATTGCCCTTTCTATTTCTAAGAGCTAAGAAAAAGTAAACAAATTTATCAAGCGATCTAAGGTCGGTTAGTTCATTCTGCTGTAATTTATGAGGATCATCTATTTTCGTGTTTTCTCAATGCTATGATATTTCACATTGCAATTTTAATATAGTTAAAGGTATTCTTATAAGAATTACACATTACTTAGATGTAATAAAAAATTATCCTTTTTTGCATTATAATTTTTCTTACCATCTTAGCACTTTCTAGCGATTTCTTCTTCAAAGATGCGCGCGTACCTTATAGAAAATAAATTGGCCAAGTGCGAGTCAGGCCAAAGTAGAGTTCTGAAGTAAATTTTTAGGGTTCCGTACCCAAAGGGTGCAAACGGGTCTGTCTGTCTGTCCGTCAGTCACAGGGTTCTATCTCTTGGACCGTAATAGCTAGACACTTAAAATTTTCACCGATTATTAATTACTGTGGCGACTAAAACAACAAATAACTAAAAATAAAAAATAGTTAAAAATTAAAGGGAGTCGTCATACAAGAAACGTGTTTTTTTCAGCATTTTTAACTTGATCTTTATAATGGCATTAACTAGATACTTGAAATTTTCACCAATTATGTATTACTATGACCACAATAACAACAAATACTAAAAATAAAATAAAGTTAAAAATTAAAGGGGGTCGTCATACAAGATACGTGTTTCTTCAGCGTTTTAAAACATTGTACGGTGGTACAGAACCCTTCATGTACGGGTCCAACTCGCACTTGCCCGTTTATTTTACCACTTTTTCCGCATATGTAATATTTATATACTCATGCAAAATTACAGCCTTTTAGTTATAACAGACTCTGAGCTAAGCCGCGGCCAGACGGACATCGCGAAAATGTAAGAGTTACGTCTAGGAACTTTGGAACCCTACAAAGCCGAAAAAGAACGAATTGGCTGTGTTTTACAACCGGTCGCCTTCCTGACGTTAATTTTCCCAATAAATACAGTTGCATGAGATTTTCTAACGAAATCCACAGAATAAAATGGAGTGATCCTATTCTATGCCGAGATTCACAGGGCACAGATTTACTATTACAAATGTTTACACATACGAATGCTATTGAAATAATCTATTTATCCAAAGGGCATAAAAAGGTACCTTTTATATACATATTCTGGTTAAAACCTTTCGTCTCTCTTCCTCTTATCGGCATTTACTGTTGCTAGAATGAGACTTCGCTAAACGTCAAAACTAATAATGTAGCCGGTTTTCTGCTTAATACGCCAAAATTAAAATGGCATTGTCTTCTGTTTAGGTGACTTTTCTATTCAGTAGCATCATACACGTCCTGGCGTATTGCATTAATAAAATACGCCACTACGATTCATAACAGCTTACACTTTGACCCTTCATCGCGGAATCTGTACACCTCCAATATCTCTGCTATTATCAAACAAATCACATTATGAAGAGAAGACAACATACACTAAAAAGACAAAGTAACCCACAATTTTCACAACAAACAAAATATGTTGGTTACGCTTCACTTGCTCTGAGCAGTATTGTATTTTCAACGGCCATCAGTGTGTTTTCGAGCATTTGTTTCCTTACAAAACGGCAGTTTGGAATATTTATTGGATGAACTTGTAGCGTGATGCTGTTTTTTAGCCAATTGTAGTCATTTCTATACCGCAATATCCTACTTCAGACTGAAATATCGGAGGTAATAAAAGTTTCTGTGGCAGTTCCATTTCGGTTCTGAGATTCAGTTTTCTTTCAATGTTCAATTGAAATGTTTTGCTGTACCAATTGATATGGGGCAATTCTTTTATAGTTAGATCATTCAAGTTAATTTTAAATTTTAAATAAAATCTCTGATACAATTAGAGACATTTGGTTTTACTTATTTTCAAGTGTTTATTGCGCAATAACAGTACTTAAATAAATATTTGTGATCATGATTTTATGACATTCGGCACAAAAAGGAAAGGATATCCTTGAGTTCTTTTTAGGGATTGCTTTTGACGGAATATTTTGTTTTTTTCCAGACGCGGGAACTAGGTATAATATTTTTTGCCTCCGTTGTATGTATTTCTACGTAGTATATTATTAGGGTTCAAAATTATCAGGCGACGACGAGAAGATATTTCTAGTTCGAAGAATTCCATTGCTTCACAAAAGCTTCATAGGGATTTCCAATATAATCTATTGGATTCCCTGGTATCAGAATTTTCTAAAGTCTTTTTTCAAATTAACCATATAATAGGGTCCTACGCTCTGCCTGTCAGTACGTAGACGCCATTTGTAAACCTTTTGTCCCCATTTGCCAATCAAACAACTTTATTACCTGATATCGTGTGAAAACTCAGACCAATAATTAAGACAAAGATCTGTAGATATTGTGTGTAAAATATGGATTCAATTGTTTAAGGGCCCAGTTCTTATTTTTAATAATTTTGACTGCTTTTTCGGAGCTGATTGGAGCCAAACTATCGTAGTTAGAATATGTTAAGATATATTAAATTGAAGTATATTTAAGTATTAAAAACTGAATTAAATAATTCATTGATTTTCATTGTAATAGTTTGTTTAATTCCAAATAACCTGAGACGTGTTTCGATTTTTTGCGGTGTGCGACGTTTATGTCATTGTTGTAATTACACGAAATTTAAAACATTAATTTGTGTTTAAATTACAGAGAAATAAAGACAAAGGAAAATCCTAAAAAGTGAATTAGAAGATTTTATTTAAAAAGAAATTTAAATCATTCAAAAACTTAGTTAAAAACATTTAATTTTGAAGAAAATATAAGCGAATAAGTCGTCGGATTCCTTGCGCATACGACTGAGTTAAAAAATAAAAAATACAATATATAAAGATCGATTGATCATGCTTAAATACGTATAATAAATAAATAAAAATAATTTGTCTTTTGTAAAAAGATAGAAAAATTTAAAGTTCTCCGAAATTCTCAAATATATATGGGGACGAAAACGCTGATAAGGCAGACCACATGCCGCGCTTCTGAATTCGTCTAAATTCGTCTCCATGGTGCATGTACAATACAGCGCAATGCGTATGTGTAGATAGAAAATTCCCACGGTCAAAGACTGCAGTCTTAAGTATTATTGGACAGATGAAGTAGGTGTTCACTCACTCCCATTTTAGTTATATCAATTCTACTGAGCTTTTTGGCTGGCTTATATGCTAGTCAGGAAGAAAAGAAAAACGTAGAATGTACCAGTTGTTTTTCTTTTCGCGCAGATCGTAGAAGCCAATCGAGGGAATGGGTGAATATGCGAATTTTGTTAATAGGCTTTGCGGCTAGTATTCAGTGTCTATTTTATTCCTTTTTTCACCTTCTCGCCCATCACCAAGCTAAAAGTCTTTTGGCCCTGGTCTGTCTGTTTAGAGACGCAAGATCCAAATGCTCTGTCTGCCCCATGAGAGATAAAGACGTGATTGTGTTTCATGCATCTTTTGCTGACTTTTGTTTTTCTCTACATATCTGGATATGAATTTGATTATTTTGATTCTTACATGTTTCTAAAACTGAAATACTTGAATAGGTAACAAATAATCCTTGACATAACAAAGGCCTTTTACAATTTGTCACAAAAATGAATTTCAATTAAACCCTCACACAAATCTGGGTGAATCCTTATTAAAGATAGAGTCCATCTTGCCGGACAGGCCTTATGCAAATGACGGAAGGGTTGAGCCCTGTGCGCCCCGGATTAAAAGGGATGTCTCGGTGTTTTTACAATGCCACATGGCGACGACTTTTAATAATACACGCAGCGGGATGTTGTGTTGTGTTAGCCAAGTTTGAGTGGACATTTTGTATTGATTGCTTGGGGATTATTAATTTGGTTGTGTTTTGTTCACTGATGAATTCATTGATGACAGAGTGTAAAATCGTACGGCGATGGGTTTAAAACGTGTATCGCAAAAAAATATATGGATAGAGTATGCAATTAATTTAAAGTAGGTACTAGCATTAGATCTGACAATATTGATAAGCTAAGTATCCTACTTTTCCGACACCTTCTTTTGAAAATGCAGTTTTTAATGCAATACTAATAGAAGGAGTTATATAGTCATATCATCATCATCATCATCAGGTCTTTTTTGGTCTTCACTGCAGGAGCACAACCCTTTTTGTACTACCAGAGGCAAATTAGTCATTAGCCAGAGCAGTCAGACGATTAAGCCTACACTCGTCACGCTGGCCAGACGGGTTGGAGAGATCTCTATCATGTTTTCAAGCTAAGCTTTTTAGCTTGTGTTTCCTATGTCGCCTTCTACGACATCCACGAGAAGGCCACAGCTAATATAGTCATATAGAGCGAGTCGAATAGTTTTATTACTGAAAACCAAGAAATAGAAGTCACAAAATAATACTCGCAAAAAGTTTAAAGCCAATCAATACTTTATAGGTACGAAAGTTTTGAAGCAACGGATTGAATCAAATATGAGCTCTATCTAATATGGAAATATGCTTTCGAAGTCGACATACTGCAAAGCGTTGAGAGTTAGGTAATTTGATTTTCTGAACAAATCTCGCCTCGTTATTTTGTTCCACATAAGCCTTAAGCCCGTCGCAGTCTACAGTCTACCAATGTTATGAATTTGAGTGCGGATTTCTGGGGTTTAGTGTATTCGAAAAGTTGTGCTTTGTGAGCGAGGTAAATTAATAGACTGCAACTATTTTCCGGGACTTTGCACATAAATGTCTGCATATGAGATATGCGTTTTAACTTAGAAAGGAACTAACAAAAGTGACCTGGGAATAAATTTTGCACAAAGGTTTGATGCAACTGGGCCGAAATATCCATTTAGTCCCATCTGGGAGCCATATTTGGTAGCTGGCTTCCCGAAGGCTCGAAAATAATAATCACGGTAAATATCCCGTTTTATTTCATACTAGTGTATTCCAAGTTACGTAGTCTATCGTGAAAAACATGAAAATAATATACAGGATATTTATTTTATTCAATAAGCAATTAGTAATAGGATATTTTCCTTCCATTAACCCAAAGGTCTACACTTCGCCGATCGTAGCTATCACTCTTTAGCACTTTAATGAAGAAGAAGAATCGAGGGCGCTTTCTCTCTCTCTCTCTTCCTCTCCAATCTCTTTAATTTACTTATTCCGAAACATCAAACAGTTACAAAAACCATATGAACTTTATATGCTTATATATATACATGTACAAAATTTGTAACCAACCCAAAATTTTGTAGATAAATAAAAGTTATTTTTAAATACAGTTTATTTTTCTTCAAAATGTTTACTCTTCGTTTTCAATACAATATATAAAAGTTTAAATAACTTAGGTAACCAAATGTTCGCATATACCTTGTTTTTACTTGTACGTACGTCCGCAAAAAATATGTGGGTCGTGTCAGTGTCCGCGCAGTTCCTAATCTCGCGCGTTTGTCCCACATCCCCTGGGATAGACGGCGACGCCTCCACCTCTGCCAATACTGTGAAACGTCCCATTTTACGAAAACATTCTGGTATATCGCGTGTATTCTTATAATAAGAGGCCGTGCGGGAACCATTAGGGAGAGATTTCTTGTCCCGCAAGCAACACATAATGTTGGTACTTCTTATCTTTGAAGCTAGATTATTTTCGCGGCAGATTGTATTCTTGTTTATTAGTATTTTTTCGTTATCGTATCGCAAACGAGCAGTGCGTGAGTAACTTTGGGAATACCGTATATTTTTACGCAATTGTATTTTATTCACATACAAAATAAAAGCATTTTTTAAATTGTCAATTTAGTTTGTAAGGGTGTCCTATTTTTACTTTGATGCATACAAGGAAATACATTTTATTCGCGTCACGATCAAGCGGTAGGTATTCGAAAAGTAATGTTTTATTTGTTTTTAGTAAAATAACCTTTACTGGACGGACAATGACAACTACAAACTTAAATCAAGTGTTAATTGCATTATGTTCAATTAATGGAAGAAGATGGAAGAGACATTTGCCCAAAAATGGGACAAAATATGTTAATAAAAAACTTTCTTATGAGAATGTTTTTATACCTACACTTTTCTACCTATCCTTCATCCTGACTAAGCGTGACCTGCGAGAAAATCCTCTCAAAAAGAATGTAGGTAACTTTTGTTTGCAGATTTGAATGACAGAAAGAAATTATTACAAAAAAGTTACTTCATATTAAGTACCTATCTATATTAAAAGTTACATACTATTTAACTAAGTAACTCTATTAAGTTGTAAATTTATTGACTTTATGAAGCGCCTCAGGTGGCTTACTTTCAAAATATACAATTAAGTTAGAAAGTTCTTTATTAAACATTTATAATGTAATATTTAACACTAATATCAATGTGTTTGATGACTTTAGCGAATCTATATTAGAAATGCACTCAATATTTTTGTTCATCAATTCATATGTCTAATATATCGTTAACATTTACTTTTTGTTGAGAAATAAGAACAAAACAAACATATTTTCGTCCCCCTTTACACAATTTGCATGGGATGTTGATATTCTCTATCGACTTATTTCACTAATTATCTTTTTATGAGACGTAGATTTGTGACGTAGGTATTTGAAATTCGCTTAAAAATATCTTGGTGAAAAAAAAAAGTCAGTCTCAATTTTTCTAAAACTAAAATATATATTTCATAATAATTTTGTAACTTTTGTTAAAATGTACCAATTTATGGTACATTTTCAAACCGAACATTGTAAGGGTAGTGTTCACGCGACGTTTTCGTGTCCGTCGCTAATCTGGCGTCCACTGCTCAGCAATTATCTACGTGAAATAGTGTGGGCATTAGAAGCACTTACTTTGTACCGGCTTATACCGGATTAGGTTGACTGTAAGTAGCGCCGTGGTATACTGCGCGAAATAACAGCATTAGCTGTAATCACCCGGTTTTAAAACCCGACGGATTCGGTTCGCTGCATGTAACGTTGTTTGTGAATTGTTTTATAGACCAAGCAGGTCTGTAGGAGTAGCGAAAAGCATGATTTTATTTTTGCAGTATTCGCATAACTGCAAGACGATAACTAGTTGTAGTTAACAGTGTGCACAAAATTATTATTTATTTGTAGTTAACATTTTTTTTTTGTAATTATACATTACAAAAAAAATGATTTAATTCATAAATGTACTCTTGACGTGACAGTATACAACATGTTAATGAACTAACGCAAAACCTCTCAGATGGTACCTCAGCCCATGAAACTGAACAACTTTTGTTTTACAACATTCCCAAAATGCTAAAATTCATATAAATTGAGTCGATCCGTTTGTATGAAAATTAATTTTTTTTGGGTTTCGCGAAAGTTGTAGAACAAAAGTTATTCAGTTTCATGGGCTAAGAGGTACCAACTGAGAGGTTTTGCGTTAGTTCATTAACACGTTGTATATGTACATATTTACCTACCCATATTTTTTACCTTAATCTTATTTATTTATTAAAATCTTTATTGACCACAATGGTACAAAAGGTGAACTTAACGCTAATGCATTCTCTACCAGTCAACCTTTAAGAAAAACAGAAATTATTTAATTGCGATAGGCGCCTATATATAATCTTATATTTATTCTTATATTTACTTCATTTTATTTTACTTCAATCAACGCACTTGCGTAAGGATGTGAATGTTTACTGCAATAATTTACTGAGCATTTATACACAGAAACATCGTTAGCAAAATGAAACCTAAAAATTTGCCTAAATTCTTGTCTAAACGCGAATCTTTCCCATCTAGACTCATTATATTCAAATCAGCGAAGTTTCATAGCCTAAGTTACGTCAATTTGTCCCCAAAAACAATGTTCCTATGCATTATAATTATTTCGCGCGGGAACTTAGATTACTTATAATAAATTATATCATTACAACTTTATACATTATTCGTGTCGTGGGACGCGGAGTTTTGGGTACAATTCATTTTAATTGTTACCGTGTACATATGTTCATGTAACTAACTGTAGGATTCGTATAATAGGGATGTGGATATGTCCGAAAAATATTACCTATTTTATTTAGTCCGTCAGTACGATTATCAAATAAACGGGCAAGTGCGAGTTGGACTCGTACATGAAGGGTTCTGTACCACCGTACAATGTTTTAAAACGCTGAAGAAACACGTTTCTTGTATGACGACCCCCTTTAATTATTAAATTTATCTTATTTTAAGTATTTGTTGTTATAGTGGTCATTGTAATACATAATCGGTAAAATTTCAAGTATCTAGTTAATGCCATCATGAAGATCGTGTTAAAAACGCTGAAAAAAACACGTTTCTTGTATGAGGACCCCTTTAATTTTTAACTTTTTTTTTTATTTTTAGTATTTGTTGTTATGGCGGCCACAGTAATACATAATTGGTGAAAATTTTAAGTGTCTAGCTATTACGGTTCAATTTGGATTCCCAGTCAAAGTCCTTTCAAACTAACTATACCTCTTTGCATGGTAGAACAAAATCTTTTTTAATCCATTGAAAAAACTTATTTAGTTCCATAGACTGTAAAAATGACAGCATGTATTGTTAACAATAGTAATATAATATTTTACTATATTATATATCTATTATATTATAATAGTATTATTTTAAGGTTTCTGACTAAAGATTGTTGCTGCATAAGTCTCAAATACTTCAGTTATCTAAGCATTCTCCACAGTATAACATGCATAAAGAGCTCCTTGTTTTCAAACCCTTAGGGGAGCAACACACTGTATCAAATACCAAAGTCAGACTTCTTTGTTTTCACCCTTCGTGCAAAAAACAAACTCGAAAACGTAAAACACCCTAGACATTGGAGTTATCTTTTTGTAAATATTTTTTTAAAACAAAAATCCGACTTCATTAGCAGTGACAGTCACAGAAAAGCTAAGTACATATCATTTGTTAACTAAGATGATTCCGTAGCCAAATGGCAAAATACGGAACCCTTATAGATTCATCATGTCTGTCTGTCTGTCCGTCCGTATGTCACAGCCACTTTTTTCCGAAACTATAAGCGCTATACTGTTGAAAGATCTAGAAAGTAGTTTTTTTTAATACGTCATAAATCGTAAACCGCAATTTACCTTTAGAACTTTTATATTATGTTACTTGCTGCTACGGAACCCTTCATGGGCGAGTCTGAATCGCACTTGGCCGCTTTTTAAAGTTATTTTTGATTTAAAACAAAACGACTGAACCGATTTAGATAAAAACTTTATGGAATCAATCTGAAAGTATATCCTTTTAAACAAAGAATTTTTCAAATCGATTTTATAAATGATGAAGTTAATAAATGAAGGTAATAAAGACTTTAATAAATACAGCCGATTAGATAACTAATAACTACTTCTTTTTTTCATATTTAAAAATTTAAGCTACTAAAATAAAAGTGAAATTTAACATTAAATCTCAAATCTAAATTTGGAATCAAAAAAATGACGGTTTCTAGTTACAAATTATTAAAGCTTTTCTTAATGTGTTTTTAAAAACAACATTTCTTTTAACAAAAAATCCTTACCTTGAAATCTTATTCTTTGTCTTTTAGTTGTCTTATTCTTTATCTTAGTTGTTTAACTTATTTAATTATTTAACTTCTTTCATAAGTTTACTTCACTACTTGTCAGTACCAACCCTATAATACTTTATATCTCATTATTCCTTCTACATGTGTGTCCTTTGAGGTTTTTAACCCCCGATAAAAAGAGGGGTGTTATAAGTTTGAAATGGCTGTTTAACTGTGTATCTGTGAGTCTGTCTGTGGCATGCTAGCTGCTAAACGAATAGATTAATTCTGACGCGGGTTTTTTAATCGAAAGCCTTGTCTGTCGAGATGGTTTTTAGCCACATAAAGGTATTTGATGAAAATCGGTTCAGCCATTCAAAAGTTATTGGGGGTGAACGCTTAAAAGGTGGGGGTATTTGAATTTATCTGGCAAAACTACATTATGTTCGTAATTTCCTTTGTAATGTGTTTGCAATCTGTCCAACCATACTAAATCAAATGATAGCTGTTTTTTTGTTATCAGAAAACGAAATACCTAAAATTATACAATTTTTACTATCCTACTCTTGACATTAGCCCTTCACAAAAACACTTGACTACAATAATAAACCCAAAGTGAGATATTCTTACTGCAATATTCACCTAACCATTTGCGAAAGTGAGCAGATGGCATCACAAAGTGAATTTGCATATGAAAAGTTGTGGGCCGGTGTAATAATACACCCCTGATGTCACAACTGATTACATTCGTATAATAGCCACATTATCTAGCAGTGGTTAGTGCGAATACATTAAAATATACCACACGTATTTTTTTTTTAAATTTTATGTCAAAAATATTTTAAGGGTTTAAGAATTATAGGTAAAAAATAAGGTAATTGCGTGCGGCAGGATTATACACGAAGAATTTCATTTTAACCTATTTACATACTTCTTGTAGCTCCCTACCTCACTATATTTTATATATCAATTTGGATTATTAATTGTTAAATTGGTCAAACAAATACGTAAAAAATTTTAAAAAATGCCTTTCCAGCTATATTTTTTCAGATGACATACATACATTCACTTTATCCCTAAAGGGGCAGACAGAGCATTTTGGGTCTTATGGCTCTATGCAGACAGAGCCCAGGGCTGCAAGACCCAAAGGCCACTTTTAGTGTGATGGTGAGCGAGAAGGTGAAAAAAGGAATCAAAATAGGGTTGCTAGCCGCATATAGTTTCGCCCAATTCCTCGATGTTTTCATGTAACTCTTGATAAGTCTATCCTAGAATATGACTGAGCACCTACATCTTTACTTTAAGACTATCTGACATTGTGGTTTACTGAGAGTAAAAAAAATCAGAAATTAATTAATATAATCTAAATAAATAATGGGTAAAATTCAATGTTGACTCTATGTGGCATGTGAGTTTGGATAAATCTCATCTGCATAGCTCACAAGTAATCATCGACTTGACAAATGGGGTGCATTTGCTACCCCATGCTGACCAGTACAGGGTTTAAATTTTGAAGAGAATATTAAAGCGGGCGTAACACTCCCAACCCCTTTCTATAAATCTCAAGTTAAATTAAAAAATCGATTTCTAAGTCCTTTGTTAGTATTCATATTATTATTTTATAGTTCAATTTGAATAGGGTTCCCAACATCGTTGGTCTAAATATTTTTTAAATGGACAATCAGATATCCATACACGGATTTCTCAAGTGTGAGCACTCTACCGAAGCTATTCAAAATTCAAATAAAGTTTTGTTCGCATCCCCAATCCTACCGTTTGATTACTGTTTTGATTACGATGGGCAGGTCTATTCATTCTGAGGGTGCGCGGTTAGTTGATCGAACACAAAACAACAAAAATGTTATCCGTTCATATAGGATTTTATTTATAGCTTACAAATATACAATTTGTTTACTGCAATATATACATATTTTGTTTACTGCAAAATATACATATTGCAATATGTATATATTGCAGTATATTGCAAGTAAGTAAACAAAGAAAGATTTTCTTCTTTTTCAAGAAGCATTCAAAATTTAAAATAATTCAAAAAATGTTAGACAAAATCTTTTACAGTTGCATATTTTATAGCGAATTCAAAAAAGTTCTCAATAACTTGTTCATTTTGTAACCGATTTGAAAATTTCTTTTTTCAATTGAAAAAGTATACTTGTTAGTTGGTCCCACTGTCATCAGGTGAAGATAGGTGATAGAATCCTCGAGAAATCGAAGGAACTTCTCAAATATTTTATTCACGCAATATTATGTAGTGATTTTGATGTTTTTATCAGTAAATTAAGAATTTGTACACTGAAAAAATGTTTTGGTTAAATGGAACTGATGTAGAAGAATCAATTTACTCTATATGTTGTTTTGATCTTTAATTATGTGTTTTCTAAGTACAGTAAAGTTATTACAAACAAACAAACAAACAAGAAGACCAAAAATTTAAGTCTTTAAGTTTAAAGTTATTATTTTTTTTAAAAGGCATGCATTGAGGCATTCTTGCCTTACTTTTTTTTACAACTTCAGATAAAAATATGTTTGATCATACAAGGAACATTATTATAAACTGACAAACTACTTTTCTGTACAACAAACAATCATTTCTACTGAGTTTTTTTTAAATGGCAATATTGCACCCACAAATTAAAAAGTAAAATGATTGTCTATTGTCATTTCTCTGGTTCAAGTAAAGGGGAGATTTTACTTAGTTAAATTTCGGGGTTGAATTTTACGCATTTTTCAGCACAAATTGCTTGGAATTAATCCTAATTTTTGAGGGGCTGTTTTTGGTCGAATAAATATCTCTGTTTCGTTATTTTCTGTTGATTCTGCTTAAGTCCGTACCAGAATTTTCCGGGGTCCAGTGCTGCCCCCATTTAAAATAAATAATTTCAAAGAAAATGGAGACATCATTTAAAATGTTGCTACTACCAAGTCCTAGATAACCATTCAAAGTATTTTATGAACTACTGTTTACAGTTTGTAATGAGAACGTTAAGCTTTACTACGCACATTTGCCAAAAGTGGCCGTTTTTCGCAAATGTGCGTAGTAAATCTTAACGTTCTCACTTAAAACTGTAAACAGTAGTATATAAAATACTTTGAAGGGTTATCTAGGACTTGGTAGTAGCAAAATTTTAAATGATGTCTCCGTTTTCATTGAAATGATTTATTTTAAATGGGGGCAGCACTGGGCCCCCGAAAATTCAGGTACGGCCTTAAATAAAATTAGGCTATTATGCAATATTATAATACATGCAAGACATGAAATAAATAGTCACAGTTTAGAAATTTATAAAAATAATTTAATACATCTTCAATTTACTTAGGTCAGGTTTTTACGATACGAATATAAATTAACCGGTCAAGTACGAGTTAAACTCGCATGAACAGGGTTCCGTACTTCTCATAGGTTTACTGAAATTGTTGTACGTCGACTACCTTTTTCTTAAAAAAAATTAAATGTTACAAAAAAATATTTTTTTTTTATAAATTGATGTTTCATTTGATATGTCACACGATAAAGTTCACAAAACTTTTTTTAAATGTCTATTTACCCCTGCTAGTGCATGGCCCTCATATTTGAAATTCATTCATTTCGGTTCACTAACTTACATACACGATACCAAATTTCAACTCAATGGGTCCAGTAATTTCGTAGCAAAGCTGTGTCAGATCGACGAACAGGTAAGTGATCCCATAAGAGTTTTCTTTGTACCATTTTGAGGTACGAAAACCTAAATATAAAAAAGAAATGTGCGTTAATAACATTTATTCCATACTTCTAAGTAAGCACAGGCATGTACTCGTAGTACAAAGTTATGATGGTTAATAAGTCAAAAGGGTCGTAGCGCATTTAATTGAAGCCTAAAACATTACGAGTTCAAAATCTCTCAATGTTTTTTGAAGAACATCATGTTGTAATCTAAAACCATGATAACATGAAGAAACTTAAGGGCTATCACAGGAAAATATCTTCAAATCCAATGATAAACTCGGTTGAAGAGCCCGTAAAACACACATGTTTCCCTTCATAAAATGGCAGATGCATTTGACTGCCTTGCAATAGTTTAGAGAAAGCTTTTGAAGAAGTAGGTACTCAAGATAGCATGCATGCATCAATATAAAATAAAATAATGTTAAGTTTTATACGTACAGTTCTATGGTATTTTAAGTTAAAACTAAATTATAATGCCCTACTTACTAATACAATTATAACGACGAAGTTTATTATGATTACGAGTAGTTAAACGTCTATATAATAAAGGACAAAATAGGCTTTACATAAAAATATACCTTACTAAACAACCGAAATCATCGCGTCGCTACATAATACGAGTCTGTAGTCCGCACCCGTTTAATAATTGGAGACACTGCCTCGGGCTAAATGCTACTTCTATAAACAAGGGAAGTTAGTTTAGTATTATGAAACTTGCAACACTCATAATTATGAGATTTTGCTCTTCTGCCTAATGCTTTTATACTTCGTACTTATATTGCTCTAGCCTAGCTTTGTTCAAACAGTTGTTACGTATATAATTGTTGTTGTAAGTTTTTCTTTTATTAAAAGGACATTGCAATAACAAATGATATGGGGCCATGCATCTTGGGTTGGTGTTGGTGTCCAGTAGGTAGCGCTGTGGTTGGGAGTGGTGATGGAAACACGAGAGCCCTTGAATGTATTTTTTCATCTTCTTAAATCTACTCCTTGCGTGGTGACGACACTTACTATTGAGTAAATATAAAGCTTAAAAACTATATTTAACTAATAGTAATGACGTCGATCGATTAATTTATAATTATTTGAATATTTTTCACGTAGCTTAAAATAAGATAACAAAACACGCAACGTAATATACGCATTATAATGCGTATATTATGTTGCGATCACGTTACTCCAACATCAAAGGAACTGTTGTAATTGTGACGTCATTATTTAGAAATTTATACAGATTGTCCAAGCTGAAAAATCTTTTAATAATTGCAGGAAGCTGAAAATGGGATCAATGGATTAAAGTACCTGCCGAAGCACTAAGTAACTTAAGATAGTGCCTAAGTGGAGCACTCATCCAAGTTTAGCCTATAGCTAGCGATGTTTTACACGAGTTTGAAGGCTTCAACTAAACATAAGTAGATAAGTTTCGAGCTAAAAACGTTTATAAAATATAGTGTCAGATTCGGCAAAAATTCTTTCAAGAGTCCGAAGACTCGATGTCCCGATGTCCAGTTTACCGGTTGTTCTCGCCCTCAGATCGCATTTCTCAACCGATTCTCGTAAAATTTTGTAAACAAGTTCCATAATTATGATTAAATAAATTATAGAATATAAATTTTAGAAATAAGGGGGTTGAAAACTTTAAAACAAAAATCATATTTAGCCATTCGAAAAATGTTCAAAAATGTCTTATGATTTTTTTGTTATTTTGTAAAGACGAAAATTTTTTGGCCGACCACCTTTTTTATCTAATATACTTCAAGTAGTCAGGACTGTGATGCAAATACAGACTCGCGAGGTCTACAGCTCACAGAGCCACTAGTGAATAAAATGGCTAGGCATGACAACTATTTAAAAATGTATTTAGATACCTAGACCTAAATGACATCTACAAAAATGTAGGTCGCATATTTCAGTACGCCATTCGACCTGACTATCTTGTACCTAATAACTGTCTTGTTGACCCACTAACTGGGTTCTATCCGAAATACCGACAGCACTCGACATTATGACTTCGGTGAATTATTGACAGTCCGGCCTTTGTGTCTATTAGATTGATGAAAATTATGTTAAGTTAGTGGCGTATTAGAAGCAAATGACATTGAAGTGGCGCCCACATTTAAATTAAATTATTAACTTGTAAATTAACTCTCAATGTTAGGCACTAGATAGCCCTTTAAATTATTTTATGAACCACCGTTGAAAGTATTTACATTAGTCCGTCTAGCTTTAACACTTGCCTCCGCCAAAAGTGGCCACTTTTGGCGAAGGCAAGTTTTAAAGCTAGTAAAAAATAGTTTCAACGGCAGTTCATAAAATAATTTAAAGGGCTATCTAGTGCCTAACATTGAGAGATATGAAAATTTTCACCACATTTACGAGTTAACAATTTATTTCAAATGAGGGCGCCACTTCTGCTTGGTATTCACCTCCGTAAGCTGTAATGTAGATCTCGTGAGTCTGTCTTTGCATCACACCCCACAGGAAGTCCACTGCTGAACATAGGCCTCCCCCAAGGATTTCCAAAACGACCGATCGGAAGCGGCCTGCACCCAGCATTTTCCTTCAACCTTGCTCAGGTCGCCTGACCACCTAGCAGATGGGTGTCCTACGCTGCGCCTGCCGGTAAGTGGTCGCCATTCGAGAACCTTTCTGCCCCATCGATCATCGGTTCTTCGCGCTATGTGCCCCGCCCACTGCCACTTCAATAAGCTAATCCGCTGGGCTATGTCTGTGACCTTAGTTCTTCTACGAAACTCCTCATTTCTGATTCGATCACTATAAGAAACACCTAGCATAGCCCTCTCCATAGCCCATTTAGCGACCTTAAGCCTTTTTATGAGACCCATAGTAAGGGACCACGTTTCAGAGCCATAAGTCATCACTGGTAACACACATTGATTAAGCAATTTCGTCTTGAGGCACTGGGGTATTTTGGACGAGAATACACTGCGTAACTTCCCGAACGCTGCCCAGCCGAGTCGGATTCGTCGAAAGACCTCTTCCTCGAAGCTGGAACTTCCTGCCTGGATCGATTGACCCAGGTAGATATACTGGTCTACAACTTCGAGGGTAGAGCTCCCAACAGAAACAGGTAAAGGCGTTACGTGCATGTTCGACATGACTTCTTGACGTTTATCGGATAAAAAAGTTGTTCGGACATTTTTTTAAAGATTGTAATTCCAAATTACCGCCATTTTGAAAAATTTCAAAAAACTGCATCTCAAAAAAAAAACTATTTAATTATTGAACCCGTTCAAAATATTTCACGAGAATCTGTTGAGAAATGTGACCTGAAAGCGAGAACAGCTGGACATGCGAAATTCGAACACACGCACAATTTTTTGCCTAAGCTGAAACGTAAAGTATTTTCTCGCATTTGCTCGGTCAATAATATATTATTGGTCTTTGATATAGAAACTAGTTGAGGAATAAGTAGAAATAAATGAGACTTATAATATTATTTGATTCCTAAAGTTACTTATAGTTAAAATCTAACTTTAAAAAACTTTATTTCCTATACGAGTAAAAATTGAGGAATCAGCTTTTGAAGTTTTTAGGAACTGGCAAAAAACACATTTTAAAACTCATTTCTTGTATAAGCTGTTCAAAAAAGGCTTATGCTTAGCAGTGGACGGAAGAAGGGCGAGGTTGGTAATGATCATTATTACTGTAAGCTGTTCAATGTCCGACTATAGGACCGAAATTGTCCTAGTAAAAAGTCTATTATACTCGTACTCGAACAACTATTAATTAATTGAGTACATGTTTTCTTATATTACTAGTTTCAATTTCAATAGAGAATTGACTAAGTTTTATGTCAAAATAAATATGAGAAGATACAACTCAGCTATACAACCAAAAAGTGGGACTAATCATCGCGAGTTATTTTGCCGTTTGATATATTACGCCCATGTGATATATATAGCCTCAATAAGAAGGGAAAAAACATTATAGGGAATCCTGTTAATGAAATTACCCGCATAGGAAAACGAGGCCAGTTATTAATAAAGATATAATTTCCCCTCTGTTATGGCGTGAATAACCATTCGTTACGCAATTAAAGCAGCGAAACGATCTCGTGTCCACTGAGATTTGCATACAGATCTGTGATTATAGCAAACATGGCGGCGTTATATGATATGTGAGAAAAATATTATGTCGGTCATAAAATTCTGGCTCGCATGTGGAATTTCATTTGTTGGTTACGTTTTGTAACTACAAAGTTCTTTTGGACAAATTATGCCAAATAGACTTTTTTGTGAGCGTATATTTTTTATGAAATTTTAGTAATAAAAATATTTTTTATTGTATTTAAATTCAGTAACATTTCGGCTAACTACGTAGTTCTTTTGGACAAATTATGTCAGAGACTTTTTGTGAGCGTTTGATTTTTCGAAATTTTAAAATACCTAAAAAATATTATTTACATTTCGGCTAATAACGTAGATTTTTTGAACAAATAATCAGGGAGACTTTTTTATGAAAACGATACTATTTAGAAAATATGTAGGGAGAGATCAATTTTCTGACAAGGACAAACAACTAGAAAATAGTAGAAAAAATTATCGATACCTACATAATTTCGGCCTGTGACAGTTACTTTAGTATCTAACAAAGAGCAAGGCGCGCTTTTCAAATTCACTGCCGTAGTTATCACATTAAAGTTAAGAGTTAAAATCAGAATAATAGACTAGACGAAATAACCTTAAATATTAAAGTTATAATAATAACGAAGCCACGTAGAATATCACATGCTACTTTTTATACTTCAACGTTTATACAAGTATACATTGAAACATATATGTATAGAATTGCTAGTGATAATATCAACCGTTAATATTGCCCCTGAATAATGAAGCCTTCGTAATGACCAGTTTTTATTGGCTTCAACTGTACGAAAGGATAAAATCGTAAATTGGAATCGAGCGCAATAAATATTCACTTCATGTTTTATGTAAGCCGAAAATGCTTTTTATATTTTATTTATATATTACTTCGTAATAAACCTTTCATAGGCTACTTTTATCGCTGCAGAAAATTCATTTATTATGATTTTTATTTGGCGTATTTTATTTTTTAAGTTTATTGTTAGTACGTTATTCAAAATCAGCCACTTTAATTACCTACAGCAAAACGTTAATTGTTAGCAACGTTTATATATATTTTAGTATAAGTAGTATTTTAAAATTAAAATTTTTCTCTTTTATACAGGATGACTTTTTATCCACCAGCCAAATTTTTGGAGCAAGTTCAGTCCATGTTACTTCAATTCAATTCAAATTCAATTCAAAATATCTTTATTATCATAGGATATTTATAATATCTCTTAATAATAGTCACTTTGTTTTGTTTTGCACAAATGTTGACGTCAAATCGTTACTTAAAGCTAAGTTTACGCCGCTTCCTAGGCGCAAGTGCAGAAGAAGCGGCAACAAACTGCACTGCACGTTTTCTCCAAAGACGTCAACTAACAAACTAAAAACTTAAAATTAGTTATATAGATGGACAGAGATTACATTGTTTATTATGTCATAATTAAATTGAATTATAAGAATTACGAAATTTAAAATAATGTCAATTTGTAAATTTAGTATGTACCAATGTACCTAAATTATGACATGTCTAAGTATACAAACCTTTAAGAGGGACCCGCGCCAAGCTCAAGCCAGACCTTTTTGTCTTTAAGATAGTCATCGGTCCTATAATAAGCCTTCTCACAAAGTACTTTCTTTACATAAGCTTTGAATTTTCTGTCTGGCATATCAAGGACCGATTCTGACAATTTATTATAAAAAAGTATACACTTCCCCATAAAAGACTTACTGACTGTATTCAGCCTGTAATACGGGCTAACTAAGTCATTCTTATTACGTAAATTTCTATCTGTAAAATCACTTACTTTATTGAATATGGAAATATTTTTCCTTATATACATTATATTTTCAAATATGAATTGTGATGCAAAAGTAAGTATACCTATTTCCTTGAATAATTCCCTCAGTGAGTCTCTCGATCCTAAACCGTAAATAGCACGAATTGCTCTTTTTTGTAAAAGAAAAATAGTCTGAATGTCTGCTGCACTCCCCCATAGAAGTATCCCGTAAGACATTAGACTGTGAAAGTAACTAAAGTACACTTGTCTAGCAGTTGCTACATCTGTCAATTGTCTTATTCTTCTAACAGCGTAAGCCTTGAACTACTTTCTATAAAAAAATGTATTGAAAATAGATTAAAATTTTTCGTTTCCCATACAAAATCAGTTGGGTTGAGCGCCAATCTGTATGGGAAAGCAAAATGTTTTGATTGTTTTTATGGAAAGTAGTTCAGTATCATGGACTGAACTTGCTTCAAAACTTTGGCTGGTGGTTAAAAAGTCAGCCTGAATTTATGGCTTTTTTCCTCTGGATTTAGGATTGATTAGAAGAGATTCCTTAGAGGGATAAGTCAGCCTTTGTATTATTTTCTTTTATAGTTTTGTTGTGATTTACACATAAAAAAAATTACATACATACTTTTATAACAGCAATCTTCCTTGCCAGAAAAAGTATAAATATTTACACTATTGCGTTACCGTACTTACAGCTAAAGCCGCTTAGCAGATCACAATAATCAATCAAGCAGATGGGCATATCCTTGGCAGTCCTTACAACAATAACAATTGGCGATATTCCCATATGAACGTATGATATAAGCACTGATTATTGCTTAGTATGGCATTTGTATTGTAATCTGTCGCCATTCTACGTACTCCACAGCTGTCTACTTCGTTTTGGATAAATACTGCCAGGGACACTTTGGCTTAGAAAGCCACCTAATACTTATTTAAAAAGCCGTTCAAAAAGCTCGTTCATTTCTCCTAATTTTTTAAAACTCTTCAACGATTCTTTGAAAAGTTCACATAAAGCCATTTTACGTTCATCAAAAATACATTCCAGTTGTAAGAACATCAGGTGAAAGGCTTCAAAGTGGAATTCTTGGAGACCCAATTCAATTTCCTAAAGCCGTTGCGAGCTAATATTTTCCGTCGACAATGATCGTACTCTCTGAGGTAGAAAGGCTACCTGACTACGACATTGGTTTCGGAGGTTTGTGTACGCAGAATGTCCGAGCTGCTAAAGGTCCGACAGAAAAAGTCTCCGAATTTAAAAAAGTGTACGTATCAAGGCAAAATCTTTAGTAATACGCCATAGAGGTTATTTAAATCTCAAATTCGTATTTTTATTTTCTTGAGTCTTTCCTAAGAATTTTTGATACATTTAAACAAAAGATTTTTTTAAAATACCTGCTTATAAAATTACTTAGGTTCGGTTATGTAGGGTAAAATAGCGTATGTCCCGCTTGAAAAATCTATTTGTAGAATGCCTGCTTCACAGAATCTGGGATTTGTAAAATACTCGTATAAATCCACAAAGTTTCTACCCCATCGATCATTTAGATCTGCCTCGTTATATATCCATTGCTGTTTCTGCTGGCTTCCTGCCGCTGGGCTGTCAAGGAATTTCTTCCTTCCAAATAATAACTAGAAATATTTATCATTGCTAATCGGATTCCGCGAAGTGAACATTTCAAAATTAGGACCTCTAGGCAAACTAGGCATTTTGCGAATCAATATTCCGCTGAAATCTTTACTCCCATAAAAAGCCAAAGTTATCAATTCTTAACTCTGTAACAATGTAGTATAAGCTCTAATTTTGAATAAACAAGTGGAAGAACACAATCTCATGAAATGCCGAAAATGGTCATTAAAGACATTTCAAACATTTTCACCTGTTTGATGGACCGTAATAAGGGATATAGCAGTGTCGTTATAGGGTATATTAAAGCAGTAAGTTGGAATTACAAGTACTTGGCATAATTCGTCTTGATGTTTGAAATGATTATGCAACATTATCACTTTTACGGGTGGTGAATATTTTAAGATTTTGACTTTTATTACAAAAGCACGATGGGATTAGAAAATTAACAATGAAAATTCTTATTCGAATTACGCAATATATCTAGGAACAATTTTAGGAATTATGGAATGAAATTGCTGTATTTGAAAACTGTACAGTCAATATAGCACACTATACTATCAAATTTTATTGCAATTCGACACCATTGTCTCTGCGTAAGAGGTAACTTACGCTGTTGTTGGCTGTACTGTATATAGAACAGATGATTTCACAGAAAATAAACTACAAAAGCTATGGTCTGATTACCAAATATCGTTATTACTTATTACAAACAAAAAGTAAAGTGTTTTTCTGGAATTGATGTAAAACATTGAGATCCTCAAAATGTAATACTAAGTATACTTATCGGATCGAGTAAAGATGATGATATGAAATATATCTTAACCACTAAAACGTTCAGAAATAATCTCAAACTTGTCCAAAGCCAACATAAATATTTATCTAAGAAGTCGTTACAAAATTCCACTCTCTCAATATCTTTGTCCGTTGGAAATTGTGCAACTAAATCGCCTGTTTGCAGAGTGGCCCATTTTGTTCCACTACGGAAGCCGATGTCCCCAGTTCAATCAATAGCGACTTTAAGCCCTATAAAAACTTACGACCGAGTTGGAGAACTTAAGTATTAAGTTTTTCAATTTACAGTTTTTGTAAATATTTATAGTTTCTTTTTTGTTGTAGAACTTTAAAGAGTATCGTAACACTAGTCTTTCTTTCTCTTGTTTTCGAATTTCTTATGCTTGAATCTGCTTTAACGACCACGGCGGATTCAGTCCATTCAGTTCGCCTCCTCCTTCATTGTGCGAACCGCTAAGGTGTGGAATTCCCTCCCTGCGTCGATGTTTCCCCATACATATGATTTAGGGATTTTCACGGCAAGAGTGAATAGGCTTTTTTTGCGTGTTACACCTTAGACCTTATCTTAGCTTCCCATCAGGCTAGATAGAGGTCAAACGCACTCAAATCTGTAATATAAAAAAAAACTCTGTCACAAACTCTATTCACCTGTTTTCTTTAAACATCTCCAAGTATCTCGGCTGCCTGGAAGAGATTACAGCTGCGATAAGGCCGCCTTTTGACATTTGTTTTCTTTAATCTATTACTCTGTATCATTATATTTTGGTGCAATAAAGATTTTAACTAACTAACTATATGCGACAGAGACACGTGACCCGCGACGGTTTCAGCTATCTCTATTGCACGTACGGTAAGTAAGTAATACTTTATTGTACACCAAGAATAAAAAAATACACAATAAAAAAAAAAATACATTAAAATGTACAATGGGCGGTCTTATTGCTAAAAGCGATTTCTTCCAGACAACCGATGGATGGAGAGAATATAAAGATACGTTAGTAGACGGATATTTAAATAAAAACAGGTTCATAATAATATTTAAGTATAAAAAATACATACGTGCATATAGATATAAATATATTAAGTATATATATAAATATATTAAGTATATAAAAATTTAAGTATATAATTATAATTAATGTATACATAAATATATATTACAGATATGTAAGAGCCTGGAACGAGCCTGGCACGCTCACTAAAATGTTCAGACTTGTGGTGGCGTCGTGGGTCGGGTCGCTGGATTCCCTCTAATATGGTTGAGTTCAGCGGCGGCTGATCCACGCGTTAACTCGTGAATGGGTGCCGCCAGTAGGGACTAGTTAGCTCGGCTCCGTTTTTTTAAGACTACTCAGTGTAACTTATTTCTGTAAATTGGATTTGGCACTCCTTCGCAAGCTTTACATATTATGTTGTGATAACATTGTATTAGGCATAATATTTTGTAAACTGACAAAGCCCCTTCTGGCGCGTAGGCGACCAACACTGTGTAAATGAGTTTCTTTCGGCGTTTTTTCTCAGCAGTGGTCGTTGCGAAATGTTAGTCTCGGTAGCTTTTGAACAAAAATAATATTTTTAATATAAATAAACATTACACTTAATGTACACTAAAATTATTGACGTGTAAAAGTGCCTATTAACTGAATAAATATTTGATTTGATTTGATAAAATAAAAATGAAGTAACAAGGGTTGACGAATAACATGGATTAACTTTCCAAATATAACTGAAAGACTTTATTTTTCAAAGCAGAAAGTGATTGCGCACGTTTAATTGATTCAGGCAAGGCATTCCACAGTCTTGCCGCTTGTACAGTGAATGAATTAGCGTAAAAGGAGGACATATAAACTGGTGTTATCAGTTTGAGATTAACAGATGATCTAACTTTACGAGTATTTGCATCTTTATAGAAAAGAAAACGGTTTTTGACAAAGACGGACTGAACCCGTCGCGGGCGTCCGCTAGACGTAGTTCCAACTGCTGTCAGATTTTTCTCGTTGCATCCTCAGCTTTGAAATCCGAGTTGCACTTCCAAGCTTTCTTCTCCAAAGATTATAAAGCAGATCAATGGTTATCCAAATATACCGCAAACCGTGCTATGTAGAGAAGAAAAAGCCGGAGTTATTAAAACGATTTATCTAACAGATACAGATTTAGAATGTAACTGTCTTCTTCTTCTTTATCGATCCCGGTTGCATCTTCAGCTGTGCTGCTTTGGAACCCGGAGTGCACTTTGCCGCTTTTTTTTCTTCTCCAAATATAACCTTCTTTGTGAATGTATTTGTGCGAAAAGTTTTACAAACTGCCGCCGCCCGACGTTAACCCTCATTGGAAAGGCAATTGTAGCACGAGATGTTTGTGCTTAGTCCTTTAGTCGCCTCTTACGAATCCACAGGTAGAGATGCGGGACAGTCCTATGAACCCGGATCCACATGAGGTGCGTGGAATGGTCGAACTACATGGGATATTTAGATTGACACTGTCTATCACGTCTTTACTCTTTATTCCTGACGGGGTAGATAGAGTCTTAAAGCATTTACACATTACGCCGGATTGGATTTTTTTATACCAGAAATAACACGGCACTCAAATATATATAAGTACCTGTTACATCAAAAATTCAAATAACGCGTCATACAAGTGTAACATTGCAGGAACATGTATCGGTTGGTATGACATTCTCGCACAATGCAGCTACAGGCGGTGAACAATGAGCGCAGTCAATTGTGGCTGGACAACGGGCCGTACAGGATATATTTTTGTAATTTTGGTTTATTTTTGTGTTAGTACAATACTCATCATTATTTTGAGGCATATTTGTTGTAACTGAGAGTCAAATAGCGCCCATAGGAGCAAAACTAGTGCACTGTAGTACACGTCATATCACTTTGACACTATTCTGATATATTTTTGCAATTTTGGTTATTTTTACAGATATGTATCTGTTATGTCTGTTTGTATCTGTCTGTATATGTATACATTATCAAGTTTTTATCCCTAACGGGGTAGATAGATTCTTGGGACTTACCGTACTAAGGAGGAACAACAGTGGCAGTACGATCCTAAAAAGCACCTTTAGCATTATGGTAGGCATAAAGATGGATAAAGTTTAATGCTTTTTGTATTACTAAAATACTCACCATTGTGTTGAGGCAGTATCTTTTGTAGCTGAGAGACAAACAGCAACATATTAAAATCAAACAACACATATCAATTTGCACTATTTAGATATTTGCAATTATGGTAGCTTTTGTTTCACTACAATACCCATCAATGTGTTAAGGCATACCCAATACAATAGAGAGTCAAACAACACGCCGTATGAGCAAAACTAGTGTATCGGTCAGTATGACACCCCGCACCATTATATGCGTTACATGCGCAGCTACAGGCGGAGAACAATGGACGCATTCAATAGCGGAAGGACAACGGATCGCAGGGATGTATTTTTGCAATGACGATATTTTTTTGTATCTACAATACCTGTAATAAATTATTGTGTTGAGGCATACCCATTGTAAAAGAGAGTTAAACAACACGCCATACGAATTAAAATAGTGTATCGATCGGCACTATACCCAAACAAGAACTAGTTGAACATTTCGAAAACAGCTCATTAAATCCAAAAGTTGTCTTTGCAAACGCTCAATAGTTACGATACAACGATACCCATCACTATGAGATACACGCATAAAAAAATCATCCCCACTTAACAAGTTATAGAAAGGTAAAGGCATCCTAAAGAAAATATTTTCAACATTTTACTTTGATGTTTGTAAGCATACGTTATATTAATACCCATATAAAATTTCAGATTTCTAGAAATAACAGTCTTTGAGTTAAGGTGAAGATGTAGGCGGGTGTACTTTCTTATACAGACAAAAGTTTAACAGATTTTCGTTATTTAGAAAATTTTTATAAGATTATCATGTCATAGAATAATCAATATGTAGGTTACTCAGTATAAAGAATTTTTAATAATAGATTTTCGTTGCACAGAAAATCAATAATTAGAATTTTTGTTATGAATAATTTGAAATCATAGAATTTTATTACAAATAACATTTACTTTTCCGATGTTTCTAATATCAGAATATCAAATTAAATATTATTAATAACCTATAAGTTTGCCCTATTCTAGTAAAATGGATAAAACTTTCCTAGCACTCGCCGGCCTCTGCCGCGGCACGCTCGCTTCGCTTGCTCGGATCGTGCGTGTGCTGGTCGCAGTTCTAACCTAACCTAACCTATAAGTTTTCCCTAACCTATATTGTGGTAGCGATTTATAATGTATTCTAACTTATTATATGGTATTTAATTGCATTAAACAATGTTTTCACTTAATACTTCCTTAAATAATAATTTTCAGTAAAATAAAATTCCATGTAAGAATATACCGAACAAACAATATTCTTTAAAGAAATATTCTACTGTTTGATTAGTTTGTTAAATGAAAATATGAGATTCTAAAATTCATTGAACTGTGTTTCTATAAATTGTGTTTCATTTAAGAAAATAGTCTTTAAAACAATAATATTTGAAATAAAAATATAAGAATTAAATATTCTATGAAAAATTTTCTGTGAATCGAAATTCTATGAAATTTCAGTCTGTGAAACAAGGGGCACCCGGTGTAGGCAAATGGCCTTGAAGTGGCGCCCTCATTTGAAATAAATTGTTAACTCGTAAATATGAAAATAATTTCCATATTGCTCTTCGTCATGCACTAGATAGCCCTTTAAATTATTTTATGAACCACCGTTGAAAGTATTTACATTAGTCCGTCTAGCTTTAAAACTTGCCTCCACCAAAATTGGCCACGGCGAGTTTTAAAGCTAGACGGATCACCAATAATAGTTTCTACGGCAGTTCATAAAATAATTTAAAGGGCTATCTAGTGCATGACGAAGAGTAATATGGAAATTATCACCATATTTACGAGTTAACAATTTATTTCACACTTCAAAGCCATTTGCCTATATCTTCACCTTAAGGCGCAGATAGACATACCGAAACAATAAGAGTTCTGTCTAGGAACTTCAGAGCTCTAAAAACGAGCTTATTATATTGAATCTGCAAACCATTACAAACGGGACGTAGATATCTCGACTGACTGCATCTCTTGTTTGCCGGTAGGTACACAGGTATTTCACTATGAAAGCCAACGTGACAGACGCTGTCGCCCGAGCTTTGAGCTAGTTTTTGTGATATGACTATATCATAGAGGATCATTGCCACGCTAAAAAGTTTGTAAGACACAAAACATTTACCCAATAAAATGGAGGCTGTCAGGCTCGGAGCAAAAAATAAAATACAGGCAACATTTTGCGCTGAAACTTTTTTTAAGTTTATTTTTTATTTTTTTATTTTTAAACTTTATTGTATAACAATGAAATTGTGTTACAATTGGCGGACTTAACGCTAAAAGCGTTCTCTCCCAGTCAACCATAGGGATAAACAGATAATTCGTTGCGGCGCAAAATAATTAAATAATTACATACTTATACCAAATAATACACATACATGCATATATACTCATAATAAAGATATATATACGCATACATATAAAATATACATATATATACATATACATAATTAAATAAAAACAAATACACACATAACTACAATGAATGATGATGTAGATAAGAAAATGAGACTAATTTACTCGTAGAAGATGACAGTGTACTCTTCTCTTGAAGGAAAATTTTGTGGAAATTTCTTGGATGTCAACGGGCAAAGCATTCCAGAGTCGTGAAGCTTGAACAGTAAAAGAGTTTGCCATAAAATTTGTGCGATGAAGAGAAATACTAAGGAGACGGGTATCAGTAGAACGAAGCTGCCGATCATGAGTGTCGGAAAGAAATTGAAATTTGCATTTAAGATATTCAGGAGATTTTGGATTAGAAAAAAATTGCCATTCGTGTCCTAATGCTGAGCAAAGGCCTCCCCTCTTTCCGTATACAACTGTCTGTATTTGGTCTTAACGATTAAATCATGTATGAACGCCTGAATAAATTTATAGATACGTGGATAAACCATGGTAGAAGAATAAGACACGGGTTCTTAGATATTTACAAAATGTATAGTATTGTCTTTATTTATAGTTTATCACATACCTATATACCTACATACATATAATGACGCCTTTATACCTAATGAGGTAGACAGAGCATTTCGGGTCTTGGGCCGTAAGACACTTTTAGCGTAATGGTGGGCGAGGTGGAAAAAGAAATCAAAATAATGCTGGGTCGAGCATCGCCTATTAACATGATTTGAATTTTCCCCCATACCCTTGATCGGCTTTTACGATATGGCGGGAAGAGAAGCAGGTAGGCTGGAAACATGGAAGGAATAGTTCATTAACTTGACGGTTTACATAGTTACTATCGCGGTGCATTATCACCAGATTTTTGCACTCGTTTACTAACACGAAGCTGCCTTTTTAAACATTTTAGAACATGAAGACACTTGTATAATATTAAGATGATGTAAAGATGATTTGTATTCATATGGCTATTTTACGTTTTTTTTTTCAATTTCAATTCATTTATTGCATTTCATAGTGTACATCAGTTCTAACTACTTAAGGCCGTACCTGAATTTTCCGGGGTCCAGTGCTGCTCCCATTTAAAATAAATCATTTCAAAGAAAACGGAGACATCATTTAAAATTTTACTATTATCAAGTCCTAGATAACCCTTCAAAGTATTTTATGAACTACTGTTTACAGTTTAAAGTGAGAAGGTTAAGCTTTACTACGCACATTTGCGAAAAACGGCCAATTTTGGCAAATGTGCGTAGTAAAGCTTAACGTTCTCATTATAAACTGTAAACAGTAGTTCATAATATACTTTGAGGGGTTATCTAGAATTTGGTAGTAGCAAAATTTTAAATAATGTCTTCGTTTTCCCCCGGAAAATTCAGGTACAGCCTTAAAGTCACCGTCTTAAAATAGCACACTATGAACCCTGTCGGGTATCGCAAAACAAAAATTGGAAATTTTGCTAGTTTACACCGACTGTGGTCAATTGTGAAACAAAGGTTTGATAATTTTTGAATTCAACCCTTAATATGACAGAGTTTCAATAACGGCAAGTAATAAGTAGGTACAATAAGCATCAGTCGTGGTACTCGTATCACAGTAAATACTGAATTGCAATACTGTTACCAGAGTTTTGGTTGCGCCTATTGTGTCCCGGGCCAAAGTTTCGATATCAAACTTGTCGGTCTTCCAAATTCTATACCAAATTGAAATAGGGACTTAACAAAAGGATTTTCAATCGAGAGCTGTATAAGAGCTGTTTGGAAAAGGGTACATTGGAGTTTTCATTTCTACTGGTATGCTAGCTGAGGCACAAACACGAAGAAGCCTGGATAAAGTTTCATAAATTGTTAGAGCTTTTCGTATAAATAGTAGAAATACTAAGTTTAATATAAATTTTCATCAAGTTAATTTGTTTAATCATTGTATTGTATAAGGAGTAGGTCATCACTTAGCATGGTTACTTTTTTCGCCAAATTATATTAATTTAGGAAAATAATATTGGTTTACGTCTTTCAAAATTTAATTGGCAAAACAATTTTTTTTTAAACTATTGCGTTGCATTATTATTAAATTAATGCTTACGAGAATTAATGCGAAACGTTCCTTTTTTTATTTATTTTGCTGACGTTAAGTAATCAACATGGTAGGCACTCCGAAGGATGTGCTGCCACTACAAACTCCAGGCGACTATAAGGTGGATTGCAGCTGCGGTACTTCCTATAAAGGTCAAACGAAGCGGACTATAGCTGAGAGGATCAAGGAGCACATCGCCGCTATAAAGAACCGACAAAACACCAAATCGGCCATTGCAGAACATCTACTCGAAGCAGGCGCTAATCACTGGATTGAATTTCATCGTACGCATGTCCTCGCTGGCGATTGCCACTATCGCACTAGGATGGTACGTGAGGCGATTGAAATTAAGAAACATCCTTACAATTTCAACCGAGAAGATGGCCTTAAATTGTCAGCAGTTTGGAATCCACTGATTAACAAAACACAACCCCGGTTTGGTGCACAATCGGTTAACCACCAGAATACGGTTGCGTTACGGAGTAGGGACACTGTGAGTGTAGTGTGTGACGGTACTTGGAGAATGAACAATATGACGGTGGACGAAGATCACACCGGGCAGGGGGAGGCGTAGGCGTCATCGCTGCTTCAGTCAAGCTGGGACCACGTTCGGTGAAACCCGAACGAAACGTCAGCAAAATAAATAAATAAAGGTACGTTTTGCGTTAATTCCCGTATGCATTAATTTAAATTTGTTTTATTTTTCTTGTATGTTTTTTTTGTATTTATGATTTAAAAGTAAACAGGCAGTAAAATAATATCTAAATTGAAAATACAATCACATATTTTCAATTTGGATAATTTTCCGAGCATTGTAATGCTATTAAAAACAATAAGTAAAATAATAGCTACAAACAATGCACTTGCTAGCCGTATGGTTCCCGGTAAGGTAGAATAGGACCACTCCAAGTGTTCCCGTGGATGTCGTAGAAACTAGAAGGCGACTTAGGAAACACAAGCTAAACAAAGCTTAAAAACATCAACGGGTTGGACCTCTCCAACCCGTCTGGCCAGCGTGGAGAGTGTAGGCTAAATCCTCTGACTCCTCTGGCTATATAGCTCTGGCAGTACAGAGATGGTCGTGCTCCTGCAGCGGAGACTAAAAAAAACCTGATGATGATACATTTGCTCATAAAAACAATGAAAATGTTGAGTAGATTTAGAAAAATATATCAATGCTTACGTAAGCACAAGAGGGGGATAAAAGATTTGTTTACAAGGGGGACAGGGAACGGGACACCGGGGGGTTAAAAATGCCTCAAATTCTTCTTACGTAATACTTGAATGATCCTTAATTTCCCTTTATCTACAATAGACTTTGTATAAATAGGTCGAGCTAAAGAAATAATAGGTTGCTGGAACGATGTTGTGGTAAAATTTTAATTGCCTTTTACTCAAGAACAGCAAAGTAAGTTAAATATCTAAGAAGTTCTTTTATGTGGAATACGAGAGGAAATGAGGAAAATTCGAAAGTTTGTTATGGCTTATAAAATGAATTATTAAGTAAGGAGTAATGTTTATAGGTTACGGAATTTCAGGTTATAATTTAATAAAAGAGTTATGGCGGAGAATATGCCATTAGCATAACCTTATAATTAATGGCGGAAGTTAGATTTTGGCCAACCACTAGTACTGTAATATTTGATGGATTAGGAATTATGTTTTTCGGTAAAAATACAAGCAGCTATTCTATTTTTAAGCTAGGAACATAAAAATTGGGATTTATAATATTGGTTACAAATAAAAAATACGTAACGATATGGCTCATCTTCAAACTCAAAAATTACATTAGCTCCATCGACACACTCACCAAATTTCATGAAGCTTCGACATACTTGAGTTATCTTTAAGCCAACATACCCACATCCATACATACAAGACAGTTTATTCGGTACTTGAGTTTTCATTTTTCTGGGTGGGAATAACTTTTAAGCGTGGATATGCTTGTATTAGTGATAGGTACCCACTTTTTATACAAAAGTTTTAACATTAATAAATCTGATTTACATAACACAAGATAAATACCATTCGTACATCATCGTCATCATCTTAGGCATTCTTACGCCCAATGCTGAGCATATGCCTCTTTTCGACTATGCCACCAATCTCGGTCCTATACTGCCCTTATTCAGGTGCGACGCGACCCGCAACTTAGACTTTATTGTCAGCTTATCTCATTGCAGGACATCCGACGCTTCTTTTACCCGTCATAGTATAGGCTAACATTCTGTTAATGCCTTACTACATCGGCCATCACCCCAGCATGCCTGCCCAGTTCCATTTAAGGTTCATGATCGTTTGGCCGATATCTCGTACTTTGGTATGTAAGTAGTAAATTTTTTACTGTACATAAAAGCACACATTATAGTTGAAAACGTGTTAAAAACACAAAACATATAGTCCAAAGGCGGACTTATCCCTGGCAGGGATCTCTTCCAGTTAACCCTAAAACTAGAGATCACGGTGTTATGAATGCGGTCTTGTAATTTGATGCCAAGCATAGCACGCTACAGGCCCTCTGTATTACTCTCAACTTGTAAACTGTATTTTTAGTGAGCGTTCAAGTCTCGGCACCATAAGTCATGGTGGGCTGGACACACTGATTGAATAAGCTGGTTTTCAGGTTCTGTGGAGTGTGGACCGATTTAAGTACTCACATCATCTAACACATTAAATGTCGCCCAACCACGTTGTATTATCCTGCCTATCTCTTTGTTCTTCTCTTTGCCTAAATATGTACAAACATATAAACGCTGGATTTTATTCAAGCAGACTCTCAGATATGCTTCTTTCGTACATATACACTATCACGCCTTTATCCCTATTGGGGTAGATAGAACATTTTGGGTCTTGCGGCTCTGAACAGACAGAGCCCAAGGCCGTAAAATCCAAAGGCCTCTTTTACCGTGATGGTGGGCGAGAAGGTGGAAAAATGAATCAAAATAGTGATAGGTTGCTAGCCGCATCGCCTTTTAACATGATTCGCATTTTCGCCCATTCCCTTAAACGGCTTTTACGATCGACCCGTGAACAGAAGCATTTGGTACATTCTAAGTTTTTATTCCTTTGTCCCGGACTAGCATGGAAGAGGTTCAATAAAACAGCTTGTAAGGTCTGGAAAAAAATAATCACAAAGAAGTAGCCACAGGCGATGCTGCTATAATCCATTACTATTTTGATTCCCCTTTTAACCCAGGCCCACCAAAACGCTGAAAGTGGATTTAAGGTCTTATAACCCAAGGCAGGTTCAGTCTACCCCGTAATGGATAAAGACGTAACAAGTTAAACAGGAATATAATATGCTCGGATGATGACAATGATAATGATAACATCGTCATCATACGAGCATATTCCTGGTTGCATCCTTAGCGGTAACGCTTTAGAGCCCGGGGTTTGCTACCTAACCTAGGTGATTTAAAGTGGTTACTGGTTTTTACACAGAGCGTCTGCCGTCTGACCTCCGCAGCCCAAATGGTAGACCAGAACCAATCCTAGGATAGGTTTAAATAAACGCTAGATGGCGTTCGGCAGCCACAGCTTTACGTGCCTTCACGGAGCACGGAATCATCTTTCTTTTCGGATAACCTGGTTTGAATCACCTGCAATGACCTAACCAGACTGAAAATAACTTTTCACAAAGTATGCTCCCCAGTATGATTTGAACCCACGACCTCCGGATCACAACGCCAACGCCTTGACCACTGTACCACGGAGGCAGTCAAATAAGTACCTAACATGTTTCTATGTTTGTTTAAAAAAAATTAAACATAAACATAGCTAATTGTAACGGCGAATCAAACAAAAATTGGAAATTCAGATTGTTTCTTTATGCGATAAAATAAGAAACACAAACCAATTAGCAAAACGGGTCGTGTTCTAAGAATTTTTTAAATTAAACAGCGATTTATTGTGCTTGACGAAACAGGAAAACATTTTACGATTCCAAAAATGATCATATTTTCTGTAGAGGTGTATTCAATATACAATAATACAGTTCCATGCTAATCTGGGAGAAAGAAAAACACTTAGAAAGTACAACCTTCTCTTCCCGCGCACATCGTAAAAGCTCATCGAGGGAATAAGTGAAAATCTTAATTTAAATTCATACTTAATAATGATTCATAAATACTTACACAATAAACAAATTAAATTTTTAAACAGGTTTGTATTTGTGTGATGTTGTAATTATGGAAAGTGATATTTTCCTTCTTCAACTATTAAAGTTTTAACGGAAAGTTTGTTATACGCTATTGACTTAGCTTGTCTTTGACATACTTATACATAATTGGTTGAATTTACTACTTTTATCAATGAGTTACCTCATTATTTAATTTTTTTCTGATATAAGTATATATTTTTAGTTAATTCAAATGAAATTTTAATTTTAAATGCATTTCTTCATCATTCAATCAATTTATTTACTTAAATGTATAAAAACTTATCTCAAATTGTTTAAATAAAATAGAAGTATTTACCTTAATCCAGCAAACTTGTGCTTAGGAAACATAACTCCACATCTCCACTACTAAAAGAGTCATTTGCACTAGCACTAACGTCACAGAAACTTCAATATTATCCAGAATATTATTTGTGTACGTGCAACGTACTATCGGTCATTTACATCCTGTAATACAGCACGATCTGTCCAATTAATAAAGTCCGAGAAAAAAGTGAAAACATTTTAGAAGTAAAACACAGAGCATAGCGTCTCGCTCTTCACTGCCAGTTTCACAAAAGAGTCAAAGTGTCACTAACAAAAAATAACAAAACGTCGATCGGTGCTTTTGTCCACTGTACTTGCTACGACGTAGCGTCGTAGTGCCGCTACGACCGGCTCGACACTGGCGGGGGCTACGCGGGCCTGGATCACACCCACACACATAAACCCAGCTCGCAAACCTATCCGATTCACGCACACATAAACAGCTTACAAGAAACCCGCGGGAGTAAGCGGGAACGTAACATTTTTGGTAAATGTACACGTTCACTCACACAAACGTAAGACGCAAGTTCTTTCATACCGACATATACTGGTAGAAGCGATTTAAACTTGTAATCCCTAATGACGATTTGAATTTAAGGGATTTAGTTTGTCCAAAGCAGGGATGGATTTCATGTTCACAATTAGTATCGACTGGTTCTGATAACCGCTGATTATATAGATGCTGTATATACATACACATATATACATATGCATAGATGCTTTGGATCTAAAGCTTTGATCGAAACTACGCGAAAGTACTTAGTAACGTACGTATGTATTTGCGTAAACTAAAGGAATTTACAATAGAGAGATTATTTGAGATCCTGATCTCAAATAATAGAATTTAAATCACTATTAATATTGGGAATCCTTTGAAGTTATGGGTTATGGGAGAGTTAATAGTATACTAAAGTGTTTGACAATTACACACGGTACTGTGCACCTATGCACTTAATTATTTTCAGTATACTAAATAACAATCCATCCTGAAAGTGGCAGGTTATGACATACCCGTATATATGCACTTATATAATATGTACTAATGCGTTTGGATTTTTTTTTGCAAGTTTGTAAAGCTAATATTTCAATCACATCAATACTTTCGTAGATAAGCATATTTATATGTAAAGAACACATCACAATTGCCTACATTGTCGAAAGTTTGTTTGCTGGACAAATCAAAAATTCAAGCGTTGACCCCCGATAATTTGATGATAATGAATGATAATTTTCGAACGGCAGAACTAATTTTCATCAAACAGCTAAAAACCATCTCGACAGACAAGGCTTTCGATTGAAAAACATCGCATCGAAATCGGTCTATTCGTTTAGGAGCTACAATAACACAGACAGACACACAGATACACATCCTGAAAATATTGTAATAAAAATACTTTACAGATACATTCATACTTTCACGTCTTTATCCCTAACGGGATAGACAGAGCCTAGGGCTGTAAGACCCAAAGGCCACTTTTAGCGTGAAGGTGGAAGTTAAGATGGAAAAACGGAATCAAAAAAATTATAGGTTGCTAGCTGCATCGCTTATATGATTCAGATTCTCGCCCATTCCTTCGATTGGCTTTTACGATCTGCGCGAGAAGATAAGCAGCTGGTACATTCCATTTTTTTTCTTTCCTCCCAAACCAGCATGGAAGCATATATGAGTTATAAAAATGTAGTAAAAAGTAGATACTTACCCGAAGAAATGGTAAAATTCCATTATTGGACACGATTTCTATTTTTTTGGCAGTCACCCCTGCCTAAACCACTGAACTGATGTGATGATTAAGGTTTCATTAGAAAGGGGGTGATGTGTAGATGTGTTTTCATATGTCAATTTTTGATAACACAAAATATATTAAAACGGCATGAAAAGTCCTTGATATCGAATTTGACCTCTAAATTACGTTAGGTGTCAAATCCAGATGGCCTCCACATCTTAAAATAATCACAGTGGTGTTCCATAAGCATGGTAAAAATTTTACGCTTTTATCACAATGCGCACAATTTTTTCGATTTCCCACCATACTATTGCAAAGGAGACTCAACAATGATTTCAAATTATATATATAGTATCAATAACACGAAATAAAAAAAAATCTTCTGTGAGCCAAAGTAATCCAAGTATTTAAATTTACGGTATGGTTGTCACATCAATGCATGCATATTTTATAGTTCCGAGTAATTTCGTAATTACACTACGGTGCGATCGATAAAGCTATAACGGACAATAATGGATCTATGTAAAGGAGGTCTAATTGTAGAGTTTTTAAATATTATTACGGTTGTTCTATATTTGGTTTGACGGTATACGAGTAAAAAATGCAATACAGTGTACCGTTTCAGTTAGTAAAACCTAGATTTAGGATCTAGGAAGATAGATGAGATAAAAGAAAGACCAGATATCGACAAATGAGGTAGGTATAATGAACAACTATTACATTATATTAATTACAAAGATTCACAAGAACACTAGGTACAGATTAGGTAGTCAGGGTCATGAGTTATAGGCACTAGATCAGTTGAGTAGCCCTTCTAGGTAGAAGAACTACTTAGCTTCAGATGCTGCCGAAGACGAAGAGGACGAGCGCCGGCCGCCGCGCCTTATATATGGGCATGGGCCCCCCCGCTGCGCCTAAGAGGGGCGGAGGAGTGCTGGAGTCCGCGCGATGTCACACACCCCCCTCGATAGACCAGAATTTTTCCTGGCGGAAAATTCGGCTGCGAGCTGCGCTGGTTGAGGCTGCCAGAGCACCCGGCAGGAGCAACGGGGAACGCGGCCGTAGACCACCCCGACCTGAAATTTAGAAAAGAAGGAGCTAAATAAACTAAGTAGGAAAGAAAATACGAGTTAGGATAGTGAAGCTACCTATATAGGGTGTAGAAACGTGCTGAGTCGAGCCACAGAATGTTCGCGATCTTCCCATCGAGGCGTTACTTTACGAGCGCAAATTATTTTCTGAACTCACTAAATTTAAATATAATGGCAAAACCTGTGTGCGCGCCTTCATTCAGAAGGTGAACGAATTCATGTCCTGTAGGAATATACCGGATAGTAAAATACTTTCTTTTGCTTTCGAAATATTTTCAGACGATGCTTTGCATTGGTATCGGTCGATTAAGGATAGTGTCGGGTCTTGGAGTGAACTTTGTAACTTCTTAAGCGTGACTTTAGTCAGCATAACTACTATAAATTATTATCGGAAATAAGGCTTCGTTCTCAAGGCGTAAACGAGAACATAACTTTATACGTGGCAAAAATGCAAGGGTTATTTTCTCGTTTAGATACGCCGATTAGCGAGTCGGAAAAGCTAGAAATTTTATTAAATAATATTCGGCCTTGCTACACAAATTCTCTTCTAACATCTAATGTTGTAGACATTCCTTCTTTAATTAGTGTCTGTAGGAATTTTGAGAAATATGACAGCCGTATTAGGGAATTTTCTTAGATAGAAATATCATCATCATCAACATATCAACATCTTAGTTTGACTTAGATAGAAATTGCCCTAAATTGTTAACAAAGAAATTAACACAAATGCATGTATAGCTTAAAAGAACAAAAGTGTACGCTTGTGAACGCATGGCGCCGCTACCGCCGCGGCCGCGAGGTACACAATGTTATCAATCTTTAATTACTTGAGTAATTATTAGAAGATGATTTTACTACATCTGTAATAATTAGAATGTGTATTTATGAAATAAAAGGCTATCTAGTGCCTGACGATTATCAATATGGAAATTATCTCAATATTTACGATTTAACAATTTATTTCAAATGAGGACACCACTTCAAGGCCATTGGCTTCTATATTCACCAAAATAATAACCCTGGTTTGCGATGAAAGAGTTGTCGCCTTAGAGCGGCATTTTATAACACAGATCGACACATATCGTCCTAATTAAAAAAATGTATATAACTCTTCGATCATATATATGATCGAAGATGTGACTACTTAAAATTAATGAATGGAAACTTAGTAAAATGTTTGTAATATCTTTATTGTAACTAATAAATTAAAGTATAAAAGACAACATAATACGAAAGACCAAATATGCAAAGGCGGACTTATCCCATGTAGGGATCTCAAATGAGTCGTTAAACGCAAGCAGTTTTTAAACAGTGTCTTTATTGTCTGCTAAGAAAATATAATAATACTAGGTTTTGCCCGCGGCTTCGCCCGCGTAGATTCGGGGTATGAAAAATAGATGTTGGCCGATTCTCAGACCTACTCAATATGCTCACAAAATTTCATGAGAATCGGTCAAGCCGTTCGGAGGAGTACGGGAACGAACGTTTTTATGAAACAATCAGTTAAGATAAAACAATTACAAAAAATTATTGCAGCCAAAGTGTATTAAAATTATTTATATGTTACGTCATTAAAATAAATGTGTAACGTTCCAACTTATGTCATTCTAACATAAAGGTCGAGTAAATACTCACGCCGGCCCTTTACCAGATTCATCAAAAGATGGCGCTCTATAGGATAGTTTGGTAATTAAATATTTATTTGGTTTTTTTAATGATTGTAAACTTCAATAACACGTTCTTTAAAGATTGTCTACATGTAAATATGCAAACATATGTAAATGTAATATCAAGGACTGCCTCTGTGGTCAAGGCGTTTGCCTTGTGATCCGGAGGTTTGGGGTTCAAATCACACTGGGAAGAATACTTTGGATATTGCAAGCTTGAATCACCTGATTATGTGAAAAGAAAGATAATTCCGTGCTTCGAAAGGCACGCTCTGTGTAAAAACCAGTAACCTCGTCAAATCACCTAGATAAGGTAGCGGACCCCGGGCTCTTAAGCGTAACTGCTGTCGATGTAACCGGGAATACGCTTGGATGATGATGACGAAATGTAATATCAATGAATTGGCACGATTTTTTAAAATACAATTGAAACGCCGTCAAATTTTTATTCTTGTATTTTTGGCATTTCGCGTAACTTACATTACTAAACACAGATAAAATTAAGTGACAAAATACCTTTCATTCATAAAACGTATTATTTTCTCATGCCTAGATCTCGTGTGAGCATGAGTTTGACAGGCCAAAATAGACATTTTGATTTTGAAGTGTGAAATAAATTGTTAACTTGTAAATAGACATTTTGATTTAACAAATAGTTGGCAACACGAAATCGTGTTTTGTCGACGATTTGCTAGACCCACATATGACGCAGTTAAACAATTTTCAAACGTATTTAAACAATCGTACCATTGAATTAATATTAAACTTATGTTTACATACGTAGAGTTGCATCTTTATGGGACGTATAATTGAAGTTTACAACACAAAATAAAAACATCAAAATTATATAATTACGAAACTAACTATACTAGCCCCGCAGGATACTGTTGTTGTTAGCTTAAGTACAGCTTTATATTTCTCTCTAGCACAGAAGACGATGCACTGTCGAACTTTGGAAGAAAATTTTAGGCAAAGTGAAAAGTTTTCTATGAAGATGTCGCAATTAATTTTCGATAAAATCTAGCTCGTTAACGTCGAAAATTACAGTCTTTGAAAGGCCCTAATTGAAATATATAAAAGTTTTTTCATTAAGCTGCGCACTGTCCTTTGACTTCCTTATAGGAAAAGCGTATATCTTTTATTATTATACACAAAGACGAAAATCGTAAGATTGAACATGTTTAGATACTTCTTCAAATTATTTTAAAAAGTACCTACTAACCGTTGCCCGAGACTATGCCCACGAAATCAAAGGGTAGTTTGTAATTTGACAATTTGACGAGAATTTCACATTTACCGGAATTAAATCAGGAATGTGTTTACAGGTAAGAAACAAGACAAATTTTATTCCTATCCATTCAGCAATTTTGGCTTGAAAGTGGAAGAAAGATGAGACCATTCAAATTAGTATTATTAGTAAGATTCAAGTTTTATATGATTGCCTTAAAATCCATTTCATTGGTTATAACTTCATTTATTGCATCCTTATGAAGAAAGCTTAGCTGAAAATGTTTACTTCCAAGATAATATTCAATGTATTTTTGCAAAAAGTCTTTTGAATTATAAATAACTTGCTAATTCAGACACGGTTAAGCAAAAAGCAGTCATAACATACATCGAGTGCCAAGTCACGGCTTAAGATTCTTATGGAATAAAAAGTAAGTACATACTTAGATAAAATGATACTCCATTTAGCCAAAATACGAAAACGTTCTTACGCGTTCTTATTTCTTTTATTTTTAAAATTCATAGTGAATTTTTTTATAGGACAACATTGTACACCGTAGATTGTAGACCACTTAGCTAGTATTGTTAGTTCTATGGACAATACAACATATTCAAAATACAGACTTGTACTTACAATGAGTAAATATATTTACCAATATTTTTTAATTATTTTCAAAATCAAGTCAAGCACGTAAACCAAAACAACATTGAGGTTTTCATTGTAATAAAATATAATCTGATTAAATAAAAATATAAAAAAGAAAGGTTAATCTTTTTTTTAGGTATTACTGAGAATTTCTTAAAGTCATTACGTTTAATACCTTCAAAAATTATGAAAAAACAAAAAAGAAATACAGAATTAATAAAATGGAGTATATTTTATATATATCGTTATAATATATATCAGGCTAGATAGAGGTCAAACGCACTCAAATCTCTAATAAAAAAAAATAATAACCCGTGTGGTGTCGGGTACCCGTCTGGTTCCGGGTTAGAATCCACTCCATCTCTTCCTGTGGATGTCGTAAGAGGCGACTAAAGGACTAAGCACAAACATCTCGTGCTACAATTGCATTCCCAAGGAGGGTTAATCGGCGGGTTAATCGGGTTGGGCGGCGGCCGGTTGTAAAACTTTTCGCACAAATACATTCCCAAATAAGGTTGACGTCAGGCAGGCGGCCGGTTGTAAAACTATAGCCAAATCATTGAAAGTGTTCCGGCTATTTCTTCTCCATTTAACAAGTTCTTTGGCATCCTTGGGTGACCATTGACATGCATATTATATTTGGAGAAGAAAAAGCGGGAAAGCGCACCCCGAGCTTCGAAGCAGCACAGCTGAGGATGCAACCGGGAATACGCTTAGACGAAGAAAAAGACTCCACGTTATAAAATTGCAGACTTCAAAACAAAATAAAAATATTATTACTTTCAAATAAAAGAGCTCTCGATGAACAAAGCTATACAAATGTAATATCAAATTTTGCTTTCCATTTCACAGTCGATTCACTTTGCTGACAGTGCAAATCATGACAATATTCTAAAAGCCATCTAAAATAATCCGCTTCACAAAATGAATTGAATGCCGTCAGTACAGTTGCCAATACACTTTGTTTAGTCTATAATGAGTCTGATAGAGAAGGATAGAAAATCTTTATTATTCATAATTAAGAAAGAACGACAGGGACAAACATAAATTATTACGTATACTATATAGATGTGGTTTATTTGCAGAGATATTGGAGGTATACATAAAGTACATTAATAACTCTTTGTTTATTAGATACTTTCTGTGTGAGAAATCATGAAAAAGTTTTGTTACGTTTACTGATAGACTTTTCACCTCAATGTTACCACAAACATGACAAAACATAAAAAACTCATAATGTATTCCCATTTCAAAATATTTACAGGCGACTGTACAATGTCGAGTGTCGAGTCTATTTAGCACACAAAGAGGCTTCGTTTCAATAAAGCTGCATGAGCGGCTATACGTTCTCAGGCTATCCGCTATTTCGCTGGGCATTAGTGAGCGATCATTCTTTTGGCGTCGCACTTACTGGCCGAGTCGGAAGCTTGGCAAGATGTACGAAAATTGTAAATTACTATTTTTATTTTTTAGGACAAATATGATAGACAAGAATGTTCATTAAAATTTAAGATTGAATACAAATAAACGGGAAAGTGCGAGTCGGACTCGTACACGTGAAGGGTTCCGTACCTCCGTAAAATGTTTTAAAACGCTGAAGAAACACGTTTCTTGTATGACGACCCCCTTTAATTTTAACATTATCTTATTTTTAGTATTTGTTGTTATAGCGGCTATAGTAATACATAATCTGTGAAAATTTCAATTATCTAGTTAATGCCATTATTAAGATCTAGTTAAAAACGCTGAAAAAACACGTTTTTTGTATAATGAACCCCTTTAATTTTTAACTTTTTTATTTTTAGTATTTGTTGTTATAGCGGCCTTAGTAATACATAATCAGTGAAAATTTCAGGTGTCTAGCTTAATAGCTAACCGTAATCGGTTCAAGAGATAGAGCCCTGTGACAGACAGGCAGATGGACAGACGGATAGACAGCGGAATCTCAGTAATAGGGTCCCGTTTGCACCCTTCGGGTACAGAACCCTAAAAACGCTGTGGATGTAAGTTTTTCGTGTGTATTGTCGATCGACTAGCCTAATAGGTCCAGTAGATAATTGTTTCAATTTTTTTATCGCCACTTCTGTACCTATATTACGAAAATACAATACAATAAGATGCACTATCACGTCTTTGACACTAACGGGGTAGACAGATAATAAGGCCGCAAAACTCAAAAAATTCAACAATATTACAATGAGGCTTAGCCCATGACATCTTCGTAAAAGAGTACAGAACCCTACCTTTTTTCTTAAATCGCGTATTTCAACTCATTTTTTTTTGAAAATTGTTGCATTTTATGAAAATTAGAGTCCTTACTTTTATACAGAATCAGTTGCCTTTGTATATTTTATACCACATCAAATGTTAGTACAACTTGGTAGAACTACCTAAGGAAAACCAAGTCGGGGAACGTGAAAACTGTTAAGACAGGAAGCGCAGAGCGTAACTGGCGTGTTACCGGCTGAATGGAGTACATTCGTCTTTTATCGATATTCTATGTAGCTATGTGCCTTCACTGCTTGATGAGGGGAGATTTAGTACGAGTAGATATGTTTCAGAGTATAGTTGTAGCTGGAATTAAAAAGCACACTGATGGATATATCAGTGTGCTTTTTAATTCCATTTTGTGTGCTTATTAGGGAGTCATCAAACGAGTAATTCTTTACATTATAGGCATAGTAACGAATCATAGGCCAACTAAATGGAAGTTCATTCGTCTTTTATCGGTATTTCATGTAGCTATGTACCTTCACTTCAATGCTTGATGAGGCGAGATTTAGTAGGTAAGAGTACGATGTACATAGGTACATCGTACTTGTACCTACTAAATCTCGCCTCATCTAGGATTTTCAATGCATTTTATGCGTTTGTTAGAGATTTAATACGAGTTGGTCATTACTGGCCACTTGGTCTTAAAATAGAAAACGCTAATTGTAAGCATAGTTACATCATTGATATTTTACAACTTTATTTTAAGACTCTTTAGTGTGTAGTACAAGTCTGAAGTAGGTATTAGTGTACATATATATTATACACGATTAATAGAAGAAGTCTGTAAGTCATTACTTTATACGCTAGTTTCTTCTAAGGAAGGAAGCGCAGAGCGTAACTGGCGTATTACCGGCTGAATGGAAGACATACGTCTTTTATCGATATTAGGCTTTAGAGTAATATTGGGTATAGGCGTTTTTCAATTATTGCGCAATTAAAACAATAAGTCATTACAAGGTCAATTAGTACTAAAAAAATTACCTGATCATAGTGCTAAAATAGGAAGCACACAGCGTAAATAGCTAATTTAGGTATATTAGTATTTTATAAGTCTTTTATCGATATTCTATGTAGCTATATGTGCCTTCACTGCTTGGTGTTAGGAGTTTATGGTACATATAGACTATTTGTGTGCTTTTCTATAACTTATTGTGTGTCAGTGGAGTTAAAAAAAGTAAGTCCTTACAATTAATGCCACTTGGTCTAAATACAGGAAGCGCAAAGCGTAAATGGCATATTAACGGCTGAATGGAGTATATTCGTCTTTGATCGATATTCCATGTAGCGACTTATGTGCCTTTACTGCTTTATGAAGCGAGATTTTGTTTATTTGGTATTTGTGTTTACATTTTATGTGTATTTTAGGAGAGCATTGTCATTATCCAAAGTGGCTATTGATTCTTGCGTCTCTGCGGGCTCTGTCTGGTTAGAGCCGCAAAATCTAAAATGCTCTGTATGCCCCGTTAGAAATAAAAACGTGATTATGTTTCTATTATTATGATTTATAGTAAACTCGAAATACGCTTTCGTTTCATTTCGTTCGCTTTCATTGAGTCATTCTGAAACGATAGTAAAACGATAAATATAGACGACTAGCTATGCCCGCGACTTCGTTCGCGTGGTTGTCGGAATGTTATATAGCCTAAAGCCTTCCTCTATAAATGGACTACCCAACAAAAAAAGAATTTTTCAAATCGGACCATTAGTTCCTGAGATTAGCGCGTTTAAACAAACAAACAAACTCTTCCGCTTTATAATATTAGTATAGATGTGTGCCATACCATACGGCTGTTAGCTTCAAAAGACGGCAAATAACGAACCTTAAGGTCCACCTTGAGATATTGCGGCGACCGGGCACCCCTTTGAGACGTCCGCTGCGGAAATTTAATTTAATCGCGTTTCTTCACTAAACGTAGCGGTCAAAAGGATGTCTTTTCGATAATGTTTGACTTGGATTGTACACTGCGTTTTTCAGTTTTTATATTTGTTGTTTTATAACTGCAAAGAAGTGGCAAGTCTCCCAAAAATTTCCAATATTTCTATGAACGTTCGATCTTAACGTATATCATAATGCTGTGTTAAGAAATTTGATTTTTAATTAAGATTTTCAGTGGCAACATTAGGTACAGCACTAAATTTGAATAGCATACAAACAATCACGAAAGGCAGTTATATTTTGATTACTTGTATTAAAATTATAGTTAGAGATGAACGTAGACGATAGTACCTAAGCAAATGTGTTTTTTTGTATTTATTGTTGTAGTTTCAAGATGTTTAACTTTCAAACAGTTTTGTGCCTCATGCAAAGGAGTGGCAAGCCTCCCAAAAAATTGCGAATATTGTTATGAAAGTAGGATCCTAACGTATGGTTTTTCTCATTGCTTTGTTAAGAATTTTGATTTTTAATTAAGATGGCTAGATTCGGTAGTAGCATTGGCTAGGGCACTAAATTTGAATATAAGACAACCTCAAAAAAATATATATATATTTCATGATAGAAGAACCTTAACGTTTTGATCTTTGTCGCATTGTTACTTTAAATTTGTTTTTAAAATAAGCTCGTCTGCAGTACCATTAAGTTAATTACTAAATTTCAAGAACTTTCTCTATTATTTTCATTTAGATAAAAATCATAATAATATAAAAAATATATATAGGAAATAGGCATTGTACAGTGGAGTAGGTAGTTTCCTGGAGAACTGCCTTCTGAATCTGAACCTTGACCTTGCTATCTAGCGTAAGAGTGTTGAGATGTTGGTTGGTCAAGACTCTTTGATGCGAGACCGTTTGCCGATACGAATATCATCTCATAGCAATAGCAGTCCTCTCGTGTGTCAAGTCAAGGTACTTGCTAAGCATGTCCTTCTCGGCCTTCTCGTCATGTGGGACGGTGACGGTATTATTATGCTTATCTCAATAAAAATAATATAAAAGGTATATTTAGTAATTTATTTAAAGCTCTACCAGTTTATTCTACTTTTGTGACAACTTATAAAATTACAAAATCACTACATGAAGAAATCAAAAGAAACCTAAACACTATATACCTATATACCTACTTATATATACCTAACCTATCAAACTATACATAGTACTTTATCAACAATATTCTATACAAATAACCTATACGCCTTTATTAATAAAACACATTTGAAAATCGTCACCTGGTACAAAGCCAAAAGGCAAAGGCAATTATCGTATAAGCGAGTGGGGAAATAACCTGCTCTATTATTACCTATTGTATCCTTTCATAGGTCAAATGCTTATAGAATTAGGATGAATAGAATTTGACCTCTATAACTAGATTATACCTGTGGCTTATCCTATAATGACAATGTGGTATTAACCTGTGATATTGAACTTTAGGCTATTGAGTGACTATTTTTGGAGGAATTGCCTGTGTTTGATTTGTTTTGTTTTTCGTGTGTGTAACTGGCTAACGCTGGTGTTTTTGTTCAGGCATCTGCTTGATGACTGCTATACAATAATGACGGCCGGGACCAACGGCTTAACTGCTTTCCGAAGCACGGAGGAGTTCGGGAAAATTTTATGCCTGTTGTAGTCACACATCCAAATGCAGACCAAGCACAGGATTGCTTAACTTGCGGAAGCGCTAGTAATGTATACTTCTTTCGGGGCTAAAGCTGATGATAAAATAGAATATTTGTAAGAACCAAGGCAATAAAAAAATAATTAGAAGCTATCTTCATTCTTTAATTTAGGTAGGTAGGTGACACCAATGCCTGAGAATACTACTGTAAAGGCCCATTTACACGGTGCAAGTTTCTTGCCTGTTGCATACAATTAAATTGAAGCAATAGAAAACTTGCATGGTCTAAACAGAACGTCAGCCATACAAATCATTTATTGCTTCAATAAAATTGTATGCAACAGGCAAGAAAGTTGCACTGTGTAAATGGGCCTTAAACGACCTTGTAATGTCATCAAGTGAAGTGCCCGCTCTGGAAGAATCAGAGTAAAACCACAGCTTGAAGCATTCTGAGCAAAATTGACAAACAACCATTAATACAACGTACGTGCACACGCATCTATGTGTGAAACGTAGGGCTATCGTAGATCGACTCATTTTTGTCTGTCTGACTGTCATTACTGCGTCAAGCGGACGACCGCGACGGGTTCAGTCCGTCTTTGTCACAAACCCGACGCGTGATAGAGAAAGCTGAAACCGTCGTGGGTCACGGTCTATACGCATGATGAATTAAAAAATAATTTTGGCCCGTCGGTTAGATTATTAAAAAATATTGTACACGTATTTTTTCTTTTCTCTGAGAAACAATAAATAACGAAGATACAGCGCATTTAAATTTCGCATGACGTCACGCTTTCGTACGATTTTTACACATCGGTGACGTCACAAGCCCCCACCCTGGAACTTTGACACTCTGTATCTTTGTGAATTTTTTTTTTGATACTCTGAAAAATATGGGTACATTATTTTTGGATAATCTAATTAACGGACTAATTAGAATAATTCTTTTCTGACCCAGTCATTATCCCTATTCGCACGTAGAGTTTGTGACAGAGACTGAACCGGACGAAACCGTCCGCGCAGTTCCAAGCCAGTTGTCAAGCTATGTCAAATTCTTAGCGTTAGCGACAAACCTTATTTCATATAACCATATGCGGTGTCTCTCCGGCATGCGATTTCAGCGGGAGCAGTGGAGAATTATGACACAGGCTCTATCTCCAACAGTCTCCAGTCTCCTTCAATCGGTTTTGGAAATTGTAAACTATAATTCCGTTTTGTTCCTTGTACGATTTTATGGAGAAAATAAATTACTTTTTATCTTATCTTTATCTTAATTTCGCAGTAGAGGTGAGGTTCCTTTCTGTACGTTAATACTTAAATTACTTCTGTGATAAAACTGTGGACAAGCATTGTATAAATTCTTACCAATATTTCAATACCTAGCAAAAGATGTTTCTTTATCCGTAGATTGATGACATTGTTGTCAAGTAAGCGTACATATCCAATGCTATTTTCTGATGGTACAAATACTTAATCGGTCTTACCAGATATTTCAAGGAGTTTTCCGTTAGCTCCAATAGTTTACTAAAACTATGTAACAAGTTCAAAACTTGTATAGGATAGCGATAAATCGATAAGTGTAAACTGCAGTAAGACCATTAATATACAATGTCGTGAATGCGACACGAAACTTCTTGCATCAAAAAACCATAAACGGCAATTCAAACTAGCCGGATAATACCTCCACCAAGACACCGAGTTATTGGCTGGATGCAGCGAACTTTGTAGTCCAGGATCACACTGCATGATTTGTTAATTCACCAGAACAAATTCAAGTTCATTTGTTGAAATGGCGTGAATATTGTCGACTAGTAGATTTTACTTATAAATCCATGCCGAGATTAAAATTTTAACTGACTTCGTTATTTTTAGTAAAATATGAAAATATTAAAAGAGAGTTATTTGAATGTCAACTTGATGGCGTGTTGTTACTAATGTCTTAACTTTACAATAATCTCTCTCTCTTTTTCTCTCATCTCTTTCGTTTCCGGCTGGCATTGAAATTATTGATGATGGTAAGGATAATTTATGGTTTTTGTTTATTAACAATTTGCACGCCTGACTCAAGGTTGAATGAATACATTTTAAATATTGTACAGAACATATATGTACCTCGTATATTATTATTTTATGTTGTCTAACAAATAAATTATTGATTGATCCTTGTCTGTAGTTCTTTGGAGATTGGTGTACTTTTTTTTATTGACTGTAGTTTTACTAATTACCTAATGGCTAAATCGATGGGAACGCTGTTTTTTTACATGCACGGCTTTCTTCGACATGCACGAGGAAAAGGTAATGTGGTAGATACTATTTTAGGAACCACAAGCACAAATCGCTATAATACGTGCAAAAAATTAGCATCATTTCATATTTAATGGATCATACTATAAATCAACGACTTCATTCAAAAACAGACATTGTAGCAAAAAACTAAGCAACAATGCTGACTTAAAAACCGATGAACAGAAAATTATACGTTAGGACCCTAGAGTATTGTTTCTTGAACAATAAATCTTTCTTACTGTCATTGATATTTAGTTGGAGAGGGTGCGCGCATAAAGGGGCCTTCGATAAATCATTTAGTATTTCGTTTGCTTACGCGAGCAGTTTATCATGTTGCAGATTGTTGAAGACAGCCTTAATTACCATGGCTATTATTCGCCTGATTATCCAGAAAACTGAAGGGGTTTTTGGCAGACGAACACGCTAATTATTCTTATAACTCATATTTAAATTTAATTAATATTTTAAGAATTTCCAAAGAGGCTTGGGTCAAGCAGGCGGCTGGACGTAAAACTATAGCTAAACCGTTTAAACTGTTCCGGCTATGTCTTCTTGATTTTGCATGGCATATAGCGGGTTTCCACCCTGGGTTTCGAAACAACACATGCAACCAGAAAAACGTTAAGATGAAGAGAGAATCAAAGAGGAAACGCAACTTGCGTTATGGACACATTTTTAAACCGTCGGGAACTATTCCAGGCGGCAATTTTATTCAATTATGAATAGGTACCTACCTAATTTTAACTTTAGTTTAGTTTATTGTCTAGTTTTATAGTTTAGTTTAATTTACTATATTATTTTTAATTACAAATTAATTGTAATATTTATTATTTTTATATTATTATCGGTACGCTTTTTTGCTACGGGTCCATGGGGACCCGGTCCATATTATTATTATTATTAATTACTAGCTTTTGCCCGCGGCTTCGCTCGCGTCCTTTCTTAGCGGATGTCTACGTCATAACATCTACCTGCATGCCAAATTACAGCCCGATCCGTCCAGTGGTTTGGGCTGTGCGTTGATAGATCACTATGTCAGTCAGTCAGTCACCTTTGAGTTATATATGTACGAGTATAAGTACCTACCTACCTAATTTCAACTTTAGTTTAATTTATTGTCTAGTTTTATAGTTTAGTTTAATTTAATAGTATTTATCTTATAAGTGTATAGTCTTATTTTTATGAATAAAGAATTTTAATAATAATATTTATTTATTGAAATAATACCAAAAATTACGTTAAATTTTTTTTTTAGTTTTATAATAATATTTTCTAATATAATAATTTAACAAAATGCGTTTGAAATGTAGAAGTTTTAAAATTATCTTGTGATTTTGCTAGGCACAACTTATATGTACATGAATAAAGAACTATATATAATTATGTTTTGACGGCGAATTTTGTTCATGTAGTTTCATATTATGTTTTATGCCATGTTTCATAAATGTTTAATTCACTTTCCGTAAAAACCGCGCACTCGCGACGGTAAATGTTTATAGAATCTATTGTCCAATACAATATTACTCGTCACTGGAATTTTCCATTACTACACCGAATGCGAACACGAGGCGGACTCCTATGGCAGGGTCGCCATATAAGGTGCGGATCGGGAGTCACAAAGGAAACAACTGTATGCCACTAAGTATCCATTATAATTGACTCAAATCTGTTACATTGATCTGATATAGGTAAAGTATATGACGTACATAGATAGGGTGTGTTCACACTACACCACAGTATGTTAATTTCTTCTTCTTCCTTCGCCTGTATGCTTTTCGTATATACACATCTCTTCTCACGGGCCTACTGGAAGAGATCTCTTTTGAGATAAGTAGTGCTGTACGGGTTTTATACATATAAGAAAAGTTAATGGTAGATAGTGTAGGGTGGGGATTGGTAAATGTAAACGATTTTATATTAGTAACAAAAAAGGAAGTTTATTGCGAAAAAAACACAAATAAACAACAATGGTACGAAATAATAGAAATATAAACTAAATGGGAAATAAATGGTAAATGGGGATGTTGGTGAATAGTATGGTAAGGAATAATGGTGTGAGTACACGCGACGAGTATTTAATGGTAAGAAGGTTGGTGGCGTACTAACTAAGAACATAATTATAATTAAAATCGAAGTATCGGGCGCGGCGACAATATGCTGACCGTGCGTCCGCGCGAGGTCAATGTACGTAAACCGTACAAGTGCCTTTGTACAACTTTTACTTTATGTATTTTCTGTATATATTATCCGTGTACATAAATTGGTAAATAAAAAAAGAAATTATAAGTGTTATTTATAACAAACAGGTTTTCAATATCAAGCAAAGTGTATGTTCTCAAATATTTTTCGGGGAAAGTTTTTTTTTATCTTGAACCTCAATTGCTTTAAAAATAATAAATCTAAGTGCATTGCTTGGAACTTAATAATTGGGTACAAGCTTTTAAATTAATACTCGATGAAATCGCAGTGTTTTATTGCAGAATCCCATGGCCACCTTCCAGCTCCATCATGAGATAAGTTTCTGTTTATAATAATACTGCATTGTCATCTGATTTACATTTGCATATATATACCTCAATCGGAAACCGGGAAGTAGGTCAAAAACTTGCAAGATTTGATTCTAACAAACATACATATACATACATACATTGCAAGTTAAGTAAAAGTTTGTGCAAATACTTGTAACTAGATATTACTTTAGTTATTAGATCTTTCTTTAAAATAACATTCATTGTCAATTTAAAAAAGGAGTTTAAAAGACTCTTTCAAATTAATTTGAATGAAGACAATGATAACTGAATTAATTAAAATACTTGATTATGGATTTCAAAATGTTAATACCTCGCCATTTTAATTAAATTAAGTCAAACCGAATGGATAATACTTTTTCATTCTTTTACTTTCCGAATTTGCAAACCAATATTATTTTACTTTCATCAATTCAAAGTTATAGATAGATATTTATTTCGTATCACTTTGATTAGTAACGAATTCTATGGGTAGACATTTTGTAATTTTAAGAGCACGAGTAGGTTTGATATACTGACAACATTTTGACATAAATCCAGACGAAATACGAAAAACCTATCATGTGCGAGTCGTACTCGTACATGAAAGGTTCCGTACCTCCTAGTAAATTTAAGAATCGTAGAATTTTTTTTTAATGTTCGGGGAGCTCTTTTAATGTTCGTAACGTAACATTTCGGAGTAGTTTTTTTGCACTTTGTCGGGGACTGAATTCACACATGCGTAAGGTTCATTTTCAAACAAAATAGACATTGTAAAACACGTCAAAGCTAAAGGAAAGACTACGTTTTTCTCCACTACGTGTATGCGGGCTGCAACTCAAAGCTGTTAATTGACTATCTACAACAGGGTCGGTTTTCATCATCTACTCTACTATTTCCAGTGTCCAGTTTGTACGGCAAATAACCACTCACACAGATTGCAGGAAAACGAGAGGAAAGATGTCACACATCAAAAATTATTGGCTACATCATCATGCCTACCAAATTTTATAAAGTTTCGATTCAAGATACTAGAGTAATCGTTAAACAAACATAAACACACACCCATTATCTAATTGTTCAAGTAGACTTCTTCGCACGCTTTGCTAGCTCGCTCATAAAAAACACTTTTCTTACATTTAAGCAGTAACAAGATTAAGCGAAAATAATAATAAAAAAACTACTCGTAAACTAGAAGTTTGCTCCAAACTGTGAACTCGCAAGCACCATACTCGTATATTGAAAATATCTAGACAAAGTTATGTTATTTAAAAAAAATTAAAAATATTGGCTACTTATAGGTTGACTGGTAGAGAATGTAATTATGAGTAGCATTAATTAAGTAAATAAAGTTTTAAATAAATAAATAAATAATAGGTATGCCTGCAAAATTTCACGAAGGTCCGTTTAATAATACTTGAGTTATCATCGAACAAATGTACATACAAAATAGACTCATAGTAAACTTCGCTTGTTTTGCTCGCTGATCTTCTACAAAGACAAATAATTATAATCTTATATTAGAGTGAATTTCTCAAGCGAAATTTTTACGCGTCCTGTCTGAAAACGCGAAGATGCTTTGCAGATAATATCACGATTTGTTTTCTCAAGACTAAAGAAATGTATTTTTAAATGAAGTCATATTAATTACCTTTGTTAAATAATTAGTCTTAAAGAAAAAAATCAGCAAATTATGAATTTAATTTCTGTGCCTTGTCCACAATTACTTTAATGCAATATATTCACTTCTCAGCAAAATAATCTCCAATAAGAAAAGGTATTTTCATTATGTTGAGTATTATATGTTGTACAAGAAAATAATAAAATTAAAATTTTGAGACCTATAGTTAATTAAAATTTATCAAAACTAGTTTTGTCCGAGCGAAACAATCAATTTCTGTGGTCATTTTGTCTCGCCAATCCTTACTTCCCCTGGTGAGTATACACGATTAGTAAATCCTTCCCTCGCAAGGATCTGCCGTGCCCTTTCGTGCTGTGGGAATGGTGGTGCATTATCATGCTACGTCTTCCCGCCAAAAATGTAAGTACCCGATTTTAGTTTACGCGGAACGAAATTTTGCAATCTCTGTGGCTAGGTTTTGAATGGTTACCTTAGTAATAAAAATTATGATTTTGATACATGTTCATAATCCTTAGATACACTATTATTTTTATAAATAGAAACCTGAAATAACCATGATACTTTTTTGAAATTTTTAAATAAACCACATATTTCCAATTTCTGTGGGCTAATTTCTGTGGTTTCTGTAGCTGATTTGTGTCCACAGAAATTGTACGAATCAATTTAATATTACTTTTAAAAGGGTTCTTAAAAAAATAACATTTATTCAATATGTTTTTAACACAACTGCATAAAAATAGGCCTGTCAGCTGACATTGTGCAAAGATCCATGATAAGGAGAAGATGTTGTGCAGTAAGGCTTTCACCTGGTATGACTTTGCAGTTGGTTACTTTATTGAGTTGATTAGGTGTTTGGATTTCTTCTTAACGTGTTCACAACGGTAAGGTCGGCCGCCTCACACGTTGAGAGGATGTTTTCTTCCTCTAGGTTGCGGCCACAGTATCCATACCCGCCATGAACAAATTCAGGCTTCTGACGCGCCTTACCCATATACTCGTAACGGTTCAAATCACCAACCATAACCATTGTAACAATGGAATGGCTTGCAACACTTTGTCTAGTTGGTTCCAGAACCTTATCTTATCGACTTCGCTGCAACCAGCCTGTGGCACATAGGCACATATAAAAAGGGTTACATACAATTACAACCACTTTGATAAGTATTTCTACAGCTATAAACCTCTCTATAGCATTTCCCCTCCAAACCTCTCGCAGCCCACCCTGTTCTTGCCACCAGGTACACCGTTATAGATTGCTTTATAACTGTTTCCTATAGCCCGGAATCTGCTGCCTTTTTTATCGGTTCCCCTGCAGGATTGCCACAGCTAACTTCCGCCTGGGAAGTACATCGACTAGCTGCCTTGTGCATCCAGTCAGCGTGCCATTGTGATATGTTGGGTTACTGAGATAAAACTGTTGTTTCCAAACATAGTCTCATCCATTTTGTTAATTTTTTTTTGCATTCTTTCATGTGAAGCATATTCTAATAAAACGTTATAAATGCTATCAAATTAAAATTATTTGTATTATGACCGTTTTTTCTTACACCATGATATATAACATTTTTATTTATTTATTTACTAGGAATATTGACAATTTTAGTGGACAAACACAATTTCTGTGGCACCGTTACAATTTCTGTGGTACAGCAATTTCGATGGTCTCTTTAAGTATTATATTTATTTAATTCCCTTTTAGAAAATGTATATAAAATGTGGATCGTTTGCGCTCTCACATAAAAAAATGATGAAAAACCTGAAAATAAAAAATTCCACGGAAATTAGGAAAAAAATCCACTTGTTGAAATTGACTCATTCTTGGATAAATTGGTTATCTCCTTATTGGGAAAGGCAGGATCAGGAAAAGACTGATATAACCTGGTTATTAACCTAAATATGATTTAAAAAAAAAAAACACTTATAATTAAATATAAAAGATTTATGAACAGCGATAACATAAGACAACCGAAAGGTAAAGATAACTGTCACCACTGCAACTTCACTACGTCTGACCTAAATTGCCCTATAACTCTTCCTAGCTGGTTCTGTTAAACGTTAATATCTGAAAGTGGAACTCGGGAAGGTATTCCCGCCCCACCATCGGTGATTGGTTGGACAGCATTGCAAGTGTGCTTGCACGTGAGCTGCGTTCAAACCAAGATTCGAGGTACAAGCAAGTATTTGTTTTTATTTAAAACGATGTCGCAAGGTTCATCGAAACTAATACTTCTTCTTCTAGTATTTAAGAGCTGCGCTCTTGTCGGTGGAGTACTTTCCATGTCTCTCTTTCCTTCTCTTATATGTTTTTACATTTATTTTTCTATGATTTGATCAAAAAATCTTCTTCTGTCTTTTCCTACTTCTCTTTTTCCTTTTATTACAAATGACAAATAAATTAATGGACCGCGCTATATTACGGAAAAATAAAACTAAATTTAACATGGCTCCGTTCATACCACAGATTAATAAAACATTCAGGGGCGCAATTTTTTCAGGTCCAACAACTAAGTTGTCCTTCTTCATCTTAGCGCATTCCCGGTTGTATCCTCAGCTGCTCTGCTTTGGAACCTGGGGTGCGCTTCCTCGCTTTGTCTTCTCCAAATATTATATGCATGCCAATGGTCACACAAGGATGCCAAAGACCTTGTGAAGTGAAGAAGAAGGTTTAAGAGATAGACAGTGAAGTCTGAATAATAGGATTCCATTGGTACCCTTTGGATACGGAACCCTATAATACTGATATTAAGAACGCTATTTGACTACAAGAAACTATGACGACACAGTCTGATATTTCATACTAATCCCATAGAAATTTGACTTGTTGAAGAAATAGCCAAAACAATTTTGACTATAGTTTTACAACTGGCCGCCGCCCGACGTTTATCCTCCTTGGGAATGCAATTAAACCACGAGATGTTTGTGCTTTGTCCTTTAGTCGCCTCTTACGACATCCACAAAAAGAGATGGAGTGGTTCTATTCTAGGCCGCCCGGAAGCAGCTATACGGCAAACAGTTAGTTGTGGACCTAAAGATATTTCTCATGACTTTATTCTCTATGAAAATAGAGTATAGTGTCATAACACCCAAAAGCTCTCGTGTTGTTTTTAGATAGCGTAAAACAAAAAAAAATATTCAATATATATTGAAATATACATCATTGCTTTAATTTATTTTAGAACCAAAAAGTATACAAATCCTGAAGAGCTGTTAACAAACTATTCAAGATTCAAGACACAACAAGAAAGGAATCAAAGAACAGTACCTACTTTGAGTGGGAATTGTTTAACTCAAACAACGAATATTTCTCAAGTATTCTGTGACTTTGCCCTTTGTCAAAAGGACGGGAGTTGCGATTCATTAATTGGATTTCAGCCAGAGCATTCCTATATCAAGTGCTGACGAACAATATAATTTGAGATGTTGTTTTTTATTTACAACAAAGTAAGCAACCTACTCCCACCTGGTGGTTACTAATGATGTGCCGTTCCTGGGAACGTTCCCGGGGAATTTGGGAATTTGTGAACGTTCCCGTATTTCTAGGGAATGTTACGGAATATTGAATATATGTAGTTGTATTATAACCATATCAAGTGATGAATTTACGTTAGTAAAATATATTTACAGTGATAAAAGATATGTCTGATAAATAAAATTATATATTTCCCTGACATTTCCATTTTTTGGGAACATTCCCGGGAACGTTCCCGGAAATCTGGGGAACGGGATCGGCACATCAGTAGTGGTTACCGAAGCTTACTTCTATCTTGGTTACAAAATGAATGGTAACGAGAATTTAAGAGAAACAATTTTTTTAGAGTTCTGAAGTCCCTAGTCGGAACTCGTAATAGTATCGGTATGTCCGTCGGCCTGACCGAGACTAAGTTCAAAGACTGTTAGTACTAGAAAGCTGTAATTTTTCTTGGGAATATTATTTTACGTAGGTGCTGACAAATTGTAAAAATAAATTTAGGGTAGTCCTAAACGTAAAGCGGAGATGATATTTTTATTTACGTGTACCTCATAGTGAGAGGTATCGTTAGATAGGGTTTGCAAAGACAACTTTTTGATTTAGTGAACCATTTTCGAAATATTATACTAATTCTTGTTCGAATATCCTCCCCTCTAAAAATTAAACTGTTAACTTGAAATCTAAAATCATCGTGATAGTAGTTTATGTACTGAACTTTAAAGTAAAACTATGCTGACTAAATTAGCATTGGTAATTTAAGAGTTACAGCTGCCTAACTTATAAAATGTAGTTAGGAATAGAAAAAAAATGTACAATACAATTCTTTGAAAACAATTACTTAAATAAAATTTTATCGAAAATATAGTTTTCAACATGATAACTGATGTGGCAACATTCGGAATTGTTCTCTGAGCATGGCCCGACACGCACTTAGCCGATTTATTTTGGATGAAATTCCATATCGGGTTGTACCGAACGTGGTCTTAGCATAAATAGTCCTCGTCCTACTCATAACCTGTCGTAAAACTTATCTATTACGACAGGCTATGCAAAGTCATATAAATTTTTATAGTTATCTCTAGCACTCTTATCCTTGCTATTCCTCCTTACCACTCTATCTTCATGGACAACTCTTTCCATATCAAAGCTATCCGGCTATGGAATGCCCTGCCAGAGCCTATCAGAAGGGTTCTCAGTCGCATGGCATCCAAGCGGGCGGTACATAAATTGTTTCTCCAGCAGTCCTAACCTAGCACAATCATCCTAATATATTTAATTATTTGTATTTATTGTATATGTATAATATATATTTAATAGTTTTTATGTTTAGATATTTATTTGGTTTTATTTTTAGTAATTTATTTTTATCTATGCTATATATTAAAGTAGGTCATATTTAAAACTAGATTTTTTTATTATGTAATTTTAAACATATTTTAATCACGCCAGTCACACATATTTTCTGCTTGGTCTTATGGTTGACCAATAGAGAATGCCATATGGCATTAGGTCCACCACTTGTACAATAGTTTTGTGCAATAAAGTTTTTAAATAAATACTTAAATAGTTCTGTAAATAATTGTAGGACTCTGCCATTTAACATTCTTACGATTAGGTAAGTATAAATTATACAGTATGAAAGGATACTTACATAACATCGAATACGTTAATAAATCGAAAAACGGTGGCAAAGCTACCAAACAGCTGCGAACAAAGATGAAAAAAGTTTCACAAATCGCGAATGGGAGATGATTACAATACACAAAATGGAGTCCTGGTACGGCTGTTATTATGAACTCTCTTTTGTACTGATTTCGAATGTTTCCTTTTAGAACTTCGCCAAAGTTTATGGCTTAGTCCGGAATTGTTATATTTACGAAAGTTCAATTTCCATTGGATCTTATAATTTTTTATTGTTCTTTTGTGTTTTTCTTTGTCTTTGCTGGGGATTTTATTGTATTGGTTTTGTGTTATGTGTGCTATATAGTAAATTTATGCGCCCCAAGTGTTCTATTTCAGTACTATTTACTTTCACTTATACGAGGATGTAAGTGATGTCATTTTTAAGATGCAACACCTATGACACATACCTACTTATTAGGAGAAGAAATACAAAGAAGAAAGCTTTTACACATGTTTTAAACGTACTAGATAATACATGAAAGTATTAAAAATACCATGACATGTATTATTGCATAGACTTGACTAATAAGAAATTAAAATTTATTTTCTTCTTTAGCACGCACTTGATAAAAGTTTATTTTAAATAAATGCCTACCTAGGTAGTTATTTTTATCTAGACCACATGTTACTTCTACGGAGTTTTAGTGACGTGCTAACAAATCTATCTGAAAATAGAGCGCCATTGAGTGACAGTTCCCATTTCCTCCGTATCGAATATTTTTAGAAAATTGTATACGACGGGTGTCGTCTCCTAGTTGCAATGCGGCATTTTATTATCACCGTATAAATAACGGAAATGTTTTTGAATGTTTTTTTTTTCCTTTTGCATGTAGATTAGGGTATCCCAGTCTAGTACGAACAAATTTTTTTTTATTTTTTTTTATTTGACTCTAATGACTTAAATAATAAATATAACTGCTATTGGACAAATTAGGAAATTTTAAAAAAAGTTTTGCAAAACTTACCGTGTCCTATATCAAATGAAAGGGCTCGTTATGAGGATTTCAAATATAGTTTTGTTATTAATAAATAGTTTTGATTTTATTCATGAAAGAAGACGAAAATTGACAATTCCCCCCCTGATCTCCGAAACTACTAAGCCTAAAATTCTGAAAAAAATAAAAAATAAATTTCATTGCTTGTAGATTACAGGAAAACCTATAAGAATTCAATCAATTGTACGGAACCCTCTTCACGCGAGTTTAACTCGCACTTGGCCGGTTTATTATATTTATAGGAATAAGAAAAGATAACTAAAGAAATGGATTTTTTCAAAGACACATTTCAAAGACGTATAAAGTACAATTCGAATGTCTTATGTATATAGATTTGCATTAATTTAAATCGAATTACGCAATCTCCATGTCCCCCATTAGTCTAATTGATTTACAGTGGCCGGCCTACTGAAGAATATTGAACTATGAATATTCAAACCGAGTAACCACGTTCTATTTTGCCAGATTAATTTGTGTTGTGTAGGTTTTCTGACTTCGAGGTAGATATTTTCTCTCAAGTTCCTCTAACTTGAGAGAAATATCAACATTTTGAAGGATGGAGCTCGTGTTTATACTAATTTTATAAAATGAAATACCCAGGCACTTATGTATATCTGTCTGTCTGGAATAGATAAACTCTGAAACTACTAGGCTGACTTGAATACAATTTGCACTAGCATGTATTTCTCCAAAGATTTATATGTAAAATATGCAAAATCAATGCCACTAGTAATAAACCGGCCAAGTGCGAGTTAAACTCGCGTGGAGAGGGTTCCGTACAATTGATTGAATTCTTATAGGTTTTCCTGTATCTTTTTTCAAAATTTTAGGCTCAGTAGTTTCGGAGATCAGGGGGGGAATGGTCAATTTTCGTTTTCTTTCATGAATAAAATCAAAACTATTCATTTTACAATTATAACAAAAATATATTTAAGATCCTCATAAGATTGATATATGACACAGTAAGGTTTGCAAAACTTTTTTTTTTAATTTCCTAATTTGTACTACGAAAATGACCCTTATTAAAAAAAAAAATATTTACTTTGCACATATGTGTTTGAATCATAGGATTACAACATTCTACCAAATTTCACCTGATTTGGTCCAGTAGATTCGGAGTGAATTGGCTGTGACAGACGGACGGACAGACAGACGCACGAGTGATCCTATAAGGGTTCCGTTTTTTCATTTTTTGTACGGAACCCTAAAGACTAGTGGTTCTGTGAGAACATTAGACCTCGCGAGCTCTTACATATATCCACGCAATAACCGATACTTTCCCCTTTCCCCTGGCTTAGCGAAGTCATTTCATTGAAATCTGTCTAAATATACCTCACTTATTTTGTACCTTATTATAAGTTCCTCTGTAGTTTTTAATGTTTTTATTTGGTGCTATAAAGATTTTTGTATTGTATTATTATTGCATTGTATAGGTAACGCTACAGCTTTCCCCCTATTTTCCCCCAAACAAAAATCGCGACTGACTAAAAAATTACAATAAATCAAGGAACTTGTGTGCCAATGTTCATCAAAATCGGTTGAAAAGTGCGACCTGTAGGCGAGAACAGACAGACGGACAAGCATTTTTGGTTAATCTCGAAACTGAGACGCTTCGCTTGCTTCTCTCGCTCGGACAACTATATTAATCGGCATGTTCTTTCTTACATTTTGTAACACAAAAATATTCACCCTAATCAACTGTCTACATATGTTAGAATCCAACTAAACAATCCGTCAGAAAGTATATACTTTCTGACGGATTGATAATATTATCATTTACAAATATATTATTTAAAAATTGTATATTTACTTTACAAAAATGCCAAAAAAAATATTATAATATACACTCAAAAATAGACAATAAAGACTTGAAAAAATTACCTATATTAATTGGTGATGGGAAAGTGTCCGATAAAAGCCGACTCACCAATCGGAAAGGTGTCAGGGGGAGGGGAGGCTACCAAATTTCATGCACTAAAGCTATGGTTTTCCACTCTGGTCACTGGACACGGACAAGTACAGTCAGCAATACAAAAGTTTATATTGTGTATAACTACAGATTTTATATTATATTATAATATTTATTAAACATGTATTAGGTAATTCTGCATGTATAAACTTTTGTGATAAAATTTATCTTTTTGTCAATGAAGAGCGCATCTAAATGGCCCTAACGAATTAAGGGTTTTCTTCAAAAAGTCTTTCGAAGTGTCTTTGTTTAGTATTGTTCTTGATATCTATATATATGAATCAAAACAATAGAATAATATAGCGAATAAACAGCGGATTGCTAGTAAAAACCCAGATATTACTTAAAAAATAGAAGTGTTGGTCTAATACCAGAACTTGTTATAACAAAACAAGTTGTTTATAACACGTTAAAAGCGCACTTAAGTTGAAAATTGGCTGGACTGTTTACTAGCCTTGTCAAATTCGTACCTCGCGTCTCAAACCTCGGTTACCGATGTAGTGTTTCTGCGCTATATCGTGAAACCTATTAATGCCGATCATACTCGTATTTCATCTACACCTTAAAAGTTTAGCTGTATTAGCGAAAATAATAACATTTGTGACATTGATGTGCTTATTTGTTAGTAGAAAATGAACTCTTATACCGTCATCTTTCTGAAATGAAGCAGCATTACTTCGAAACTACCTTCTTTTGAACTAGTAGCTCCATCTAGCTACACCATTTAAACTAATAATTGAATACAAGTATGCTTTAAAGTATGAAGTTTGCCCTTGTATTTTTCGTCCATGGTACAGGTATCGGAGTGAGTAGGTATTTGTAAATTGTCACTGCAGTTTGTCACTTACTATTCTTCTTCTAATTCAAGAGCATGATATTTTCTGTAAAGAAATAAGCCTCCTCTCTAATCTATCTGTTAATTATTTGCTTACTTGTTTGTATAAAACTTTAAGTATTACATAAGTTAAGGTAATTTACTTTGATCTAGAATAACCTTTAAGTATGATTACAAAGGGTAGTCATAAAAAAATATAAACAAACACAAATACATTCATAGAAAAATATGAAAAGTGTTTGAATAACCAAATAAATATTTAAACAGGTGTGCTATTTCATTTGAACTTGCAATCAAAACAACAGCCATTTATATAATATTTTAATGAATATTCATCGTTACTAGGAATAATCACAATATATAAATGTGCATATTTATTAGCTATAAAAGCTTAATAGCCTATATTTTTATAACATAGTTTTGATTGACCTTGTGTTTGTCCATTGCCTCAAAATCTTCGCTATAACTCTTCAAAGCTAAGCAGCTAGTACATTCTACGTATTCTTTTATCTCACACACCAGCGTGGAAGATTACATTCATATAATATTAAGGTTTGTGTGCCCTGTAGCTTCCGGCCTAGAATCATACCATCTCTTGCTACAACTGCCTTCATAAGAAGGGTTGACGTCGGGCGGCGGTCGACTTACTTTTTCGCACAACATATATACTCTATACAATGTTACATTAACCATATGTGTTTTTTTCGAATATCGGACACCGTTATCGGTCGCTCAAATTTATCTTTTTAATTAATAAAACGAAGTTACAATTACGAAATAAGCTAGAACTATTACCCAATACAAGTCACTAAACATAGTTATTTTATACGTGAGGGGTGGACAAATAATTTTCACAATCACGGTAGTGTAAGTTGCAACGGGCCCAGAGCTGTCACTCCAACAATCTCGGTTATAATCACATCGGTAAAAGTCAGAGCGCAGCACATACAGCATGATGCATTTATTATGATTACGACGGATCATACTTAAATAAAATAATTAGGGTAAAGAAGTGTAATAATCTATTCTCAAAGAGGGTTGACGTCAGAAAGGTCGAAATAACACAAATCAAATTCAAGATTTGGATGCAAATCCAAGATTTGGATTTGATTTGTGTTATTTCGACCAGCCTTTAAGTGTTCTGACTATTTCTTCTCGATTTCGCATGGTCTTCGACATTCTTGAGTGATATTAATAAGAAAAATCAGGATAGTGCACCAGGTGAGGATGCAATCGGGAATGCGCTAAGATGAAGAAGAATACCAGCTACCACCAAACATTCGTGAGTCTAAAACTATAACGACGTTCAAGAAACGAGTAAAAGATCACTACCTGTAATTATCATCCTGATATATTTAGATATATGAACATATGTATATATGTTTATGTAGGTATGTATCTTAACTATTTATTTACTTAGTTTTGTATTGTAGGTACACGCCAATTACCTCTTTCTTCCCATTTCCTCTCGCGGGTCTACTGGAAGAAATTTATTTAGAAATAAGTAGCACCTAAGTACTATGTTTTCCTTATTACATATTAGTAAAGTTTGTAAATTTTCAAGTGTACTTCAATAAATCAAATAAAATAAATAAATAAGGTTTGCCTCGAGGTGACGAAAGAATTAAATACAATTATAGTGACCTAAACTAAATAAGTTAACAGTTAACTGGGAGCAGACCTTTTTGCAACGACTTTATATTGATCGGTATACCCTTTTTTACGGTTTATTTAAATATTCCAACCCTTTTAAAAAGTATGCGCTTAAAAACTTTGCTGTAACGAAGGCTTTATTGCTCCAACTGTACGTGACTGGTGAATGCATCCCAACACTAGACAGGGGCCATCGGTGTGGTCCGTTTTATCTCCACCATACACTGCCTGATAAGGAGCTTACGGACCAAACTTAATAGGAGCCGACGCGACCTCATCGGCCAAATGAGAATGGACCCTTTCATTCCGTTATACAGCTTATTTTGGATTATCGCTATCCGTCTGCCCAGGCCCGCACCTGTTTTGGAGTTTATGCATAATGATACCCTCCTTTTTGGTATAAAGTGCAATGGTGTAGCAACAATGGGGATCCGTGTAATGTATTTTAAGAAAGACATGAACCTACTCGTACTTTGTTTCTACTCGTATTATGACAATGTGAAATAGGTTTATTAATTTTCTTGTTATCTGAAGGTTCCATTTTATCCATACGTATTTTGATTGTCAATTTGTAATTTATGCATAATTATTATGTATTCATTTGTTATCGTTATTAATCAAATTCCAAAATCTATTTTTTTACATTGAAACTACCACGTTGTTTTAAACAGTCCATTTGATGACTCTAAAATAATTTTTAAAAAACATTTGTACTTAAATACTATATAAATGCTCTCAAAAAAAGAAACTTAATGTAGATTAAATCAAACCAATCAATGTATTACCTCATAGAATTTATACCATGACCACCTTCCATCTCCGTGATCAGACCGTGGGCGTGGACATCATCTACGATGAAGTGCTCATCAAGATAAATAAATATAAATATATATATAAGGACAAATCACACTGATTGAGTTAGCCCCAAAGTAAGTTTTAAACTTGTGTTATGGGATACTAACTCAACGATACTATATTTTATAGTCAATACATATATAGATAAACACCCAAGACCCAGGACAATTTGAAAAAGGTATTATGTTGTTTTATTACTGAGTTCCATCAAATATTTTTCAATAATTTAAAATTTTACAAAGATATTATGTATAGCATGTGTTTATCCTACATTGTGTAAATTTTGACTAAAATTTATATAAACATAGATATCACTGATATTCCAGAATCCTGTTCTGACATACTGACGGCCTCTAAAGCTTCTTTGACGGCCATTGAACTGGGGAATATTTCGCTTGGTTAGAAAACGTCAGTCAGACTAATATGCGATTTGGTAAATTCAGCTCGATATTCTAGTTGCTGGTGGTGGTCTACATAAATGGTTGTAAATAAAAGAATCAGATTACAGGATCTTCTGAGGAAGGGTTATAAATGTACATTTGGATGGGGTGGTGAGACTGCCTCCGTGGTCCAGTGGTCAAGTGGTGCAGTGGCGTTTGCCTTGTAATCCGGAGGTAGTGGGTTCAAATCCCACTGGAAGTCTGGTTAGGATATTGCAGGCTTCCCCCCCGCCTGGGTGTCATCTTGTCGCGATGGGGGGGCTCAGTACCTGCGGACTGGGCATCCGCGGGGAAGTTAAGAGAAACCCATTGCCCGGGTTGAAGCTAAGGCCTCCCCGGGCCCGGTGGAGGCCAGTTGGGAATGGCCTGGTTGTGAGGGAAGGGGGTGACGACGAGCTCCCTACCATCACAGCCGTGGTAGGGGTCGTGGGGGAAGAGGAGTTTCGGTTGCCGAGTTGCCGCTCGCCCTAACCTCCGCGACCAAGCGCGGCCTTGGCGCTTGGCACAGCATCGGTGGGGCCGCAGGGGAAGAGGAGTGTCGCTGCCGCTCTCCCTATCCCCTGAGGCCGGCTTGGTGGGCCCCGGTCACCGTCAGGTGGACAGGGGCAGGGCCTGCTTTTGCAGGCCCCAAATTATGAGGGCTGGTTGGACGGTGGAAACGGGATTCCATCGTCCAACGGACAGCCCTCCGGAGTGGAAGGCAGGCGCGTGTGCGTGTCAGCGCGTTTGTCCTTGTCGGGCTGAGAGGCCAAGGCGACGGCTGCTCCGGCCCCTCTGATTTAGCAGAGGGTGCCGTGAGGCCGTTGGGGAGCCGGGGCCACTGAGGTAGCGGGACTGTTGAGCATGGAGAGACACACGGTGCCGGCCGATAGCGGCTGAGAGGTGACACCGCGGAGTTTTTAGTGGTAGCACCACATAACCTTACCGGTGTCCCGTAACCGGTAAGGTATCCGAAGCGATTTTCCCCGCGTCAAAAAAAAAGGATATTGCAGGCTTAAATTACCTAATTATCCGAAAAAATGATTCCGTGCTTCGGAAGGCACGTGAAGCTGTGGGTCCCGAACTCCATATAGCGTTTGTTTAAATCTATCCTAGGGTTAGTTTTGGTCTACCCTTTAGGTTGCGGAGGTCAGACGGCAGTATCTCTGTGTAAAAACCAGTAACCACGTCAAATCACCTAGGTTAGGTAGCGGACCCCGGGCTCTGAAGCTTTACCGCTGAGGATGCAACCGGAAATACGTTGGGATGATGTTGGATTGGGTGGTGAGAGGAAAATTTTAATCAAGAGTTTGCATATAATTTTTTAGGACTCGTGTCTTTTGTTTTTATTTCCGATTTAATTTCGATTTTTTTCGAAACAAAATTATGTCTGGACTTTGGCATTAGTGGACTTTTTTCATCTGAAATGATGAATGATGTTGAAAGTTATGTGCAGATTAAATTTTGTTTTAGTTGAAAAACAGGGATGATTGGAAGCGTAGTTATAGGGAAGGCTTTTGCCCAGCATTGGGATAAAGGTCATCAAACGGTTTTGGCTATGTAATATTGTCCTTGGTGTGTTTTTTCTTATTTGCAGATAATTGAGTATTATCATAATTAGGATTCTTGCCCATTCCCTTGATCGGTGTTGACGACGTGCGCGGAAAGAGAAACAGCTGGTACATTCTTAGTTTTTTTTTTGTCCCAGACTAGACTGGAAATGATTTTACTAAATCTATAGAATTAAATAGAGTTTCTCCACTGATGTACTGTTATATTTATCTCATCGATACCCGGCTGGGCGTTCAAACCGGATAAGCCAGGTCGGAAGGCCTTACTTTTTCCACACTAATCCTGATGAGGATTTATGTCGTACCCACCTGCTTTACGAGGCTAATTAGTTTACGTTAGATTGAAGCCAGATTAAAACGCTCTCGCATACAGATAGATGAATGGGAATTTATCTTGCTGTAACAATATAACTCAACGAACAAGTATAAAACAAAAATTTACATGCATGGGAGCTAGACTAAAATATATTTTTTTTGTTTTTTTTTTTTTTAACTTTATTGTTTAACAATGAAATTGTCTTACAATTGGCGGACTTAACGCTAAAAGCGTTCTCTCCCAGTCAACCATAGAGATAAACAGATAATTCGTTGCGGTGCAAAATAATTAAATAATTACATACTTATACCAAATAATACACATACATGCATATATACTCATAATAAAGATACGCATACATATAAAATAATCATATATATACATATACATAATCAAATAAATACAAATACACACATAACTACAATGAATGATGATGTAGATAAGAAAATGAGACTAATTTACTCGTAGAAGATGACAGTGTACTCTTCTCTTGAAGGAAAATTTTGTAGAAATTTCTTTGATGTCAACGGGCAAAGCATTCCAGAGTCGTGAAGCTTGAACAGTAAAAGAGTTTGCCATAAAATTTGTGCGATGAAGAGGAATACTAAGGAGACGGGTATCAGTAGAACGAAGCTGCCGATCATGAGTGTCGGAAAGAAATTGAAATTTGTATTTAAGATATTCAGGAAATTTTGGATTAGAAAAAATAGAAAAGAGAGTGCACAGAATTCGCATTTGTCTGCGTTCACGGATGGAAAGCCATTTAAGCTCCGAGCGAAATGAAGTTATATGATCATATTTGCGAAGACAGAAAATAAATAGAATGCAATTATTAACTCTGCGATCAAGCTTATTGAGAAGATCTGCATTGAGATCAGGGTAACACACATCAGCGTAATCAATAATAGGTAATATTAATGTTTGGACTAACAGTATCTTCGTTTTAATTGGCAGGAAGTTCCGAAGGCGGTTAAGCTGTTGAAGGGCAACAGTGACAGAACGACTGACTTCAGCCACTTGAGTGATCCAACTAAGTGTAGAATTTTACCCCTTTGTCGGCATGATTAATATGCATGGGTATGGCCAAGTTACAACTTTCTAGTACTAATAGTCTCTGAGTAAAACTGCGGAAAGACAGAAAGACAGACAGACAGATATGGCAAAACAATAAGAGTTCCTTGTAATACTAAAAAATGCCTGCCTAGTCTACATTTTGTCCCAGGATAACTTTCCAAAAAAATGAGGGCAAACAAAAACACCGGCAAAAGCTACATAATTAACTCCTTTAATACATATATCCAACATAAGAGTAGTTTTAGAATAATACGGAAACCTCGCTGGTTTCTGTTCACAACTATTCCTTACTAATCTCTAAATTAGGTCGCGTGTGTTACACTCTACCTGCCCTATTTCCAACTCTGTATTAACTGCATTCTTAATTAGTAACACTGAACAACAAGTTAATCATGCAATGCAGAAATATCAGAAGTTGTTGAATAGAACAGGTACCTATTTCAGAAAGGTTTTAAAAATAGTACGAGATTTGCTCGAATAGTTTATATTAATTTTATTTTACCGTAACACGCATACATGAGAAATATTTACCATTTGCATCCTCGACTTTGGTTTTTCATGATTACAGGTACTTTTTATCTTTTTCATGTGACATCTTTCCTCTCGCTTTCCTGCAATTTGTGGGAGTGATTCCGTGAAATATAACGGAAGTTGTAACAGGGAAGCGAGCACTATTTGATTTGACCAATGAGCGCGCTAGGTCGCAGAATTGGCCAATACCAAGGGGAGATGTCATGTTATACATCATATGCGACTACGCAAAGAACAGTAACATATCCCATATCTCTGACTGTAAGGCTCGCTTGTTTATTTTTTTGTACTACACATCGTCTTCGGCGTTTGTTAAAACTATTGCCACGTAATCACCTTTGGCGACGTCAAGCCATTATTTCCTGAGTTTAGCCCTTCAGCCGCGGCCCGGCGGAGGCGGTTTGGCCAGAGAAAAAATATGGCTGCTGAATTTCAAAAATATTGTTTTAACTGGATAACACTAGCGAACATATCTTCTAACACGAGCACGATACTTCTAGGGCAAGCTAATAGGAATTAGCTTGCCCTACCAAGAAACGTCGAAATATGAAAAATATTTTTATGGTTTCAGTCATCAGTCATAATCAGTTGATCGGTCGACTATGTATGTGAAGTATGGGAGGAAAAATTATTTCTCATATTTCGATGTATGTTCCTTGGGGAAAGCTGTTCAATATCATAGACTGAATTCACCCTTAAAATAGTTTCAGTATATTTTGTAAGACCCTGTATAATATACAGGAGTAGGGCAAGCTAATAGAAAGTTAGAAGGTATGTTCGCTACTGTTATCCAGATAATACAATATTTTTTAAATTCAGCAACCATATATTTTTTAAATTTGCTAATTAAGCCTTTTGATTGTGGTATGAGGTATCATATTTAAATAAATTATAAACAGAAATAAATTCAATATGTCGTTATCTATAGACCATAATGTAATTAATTAAAAAATAAAATAAATTGATTTTATTTTATAATTCATTACATTATGGTATATAGATGACGCCATATTGATTTTAGTTGGCGTGGCGTCAGTCTTTAATCAGTAAACAGTCAAGAAGCTTCTAAGGATACCTTATTTGTTAAGTTATCATGAAAAACATTGAAGACACCAGTGAACAAATGAACATATATACATACATAGCAGCGAAAATCATAACCCTCCTTTCGGCTACGCTGTTTGTCAGGTAAAACAAGTTATGCAAACGCAAGCTATTTACATTTAAGGATTTCTGATTATAATTTGTGTTCAATACAAGCTGATTAGAGCCAAAAATACCAATGATACTCATTCTCAATTAAGGGAATAGGACAGCGCGCCCTCTTTAGCCCACTCCGGGGTAATTGCGCGGGCGTGGAATCCCACGGGAGTTTTTAATCCGACCAACTTCGGGAGTCACATTAATGAGGAAATAACACCGAATTACCGGGGCCTATTTCGTTGAGAAAGTTAGATTGAATAAGAGGTTGTATTCCTATATTAGCGTCAGAAGTTTATGATTTAATTTTACGCTGTTTAATTATTTTTTTCTTAAACTACGTGTTTTAATTTAAGCAGGTCGTTTTTATAAACAACTCTATCATGAAAATGAACAATCATTTTCTTTTGCAAAATCGCTTTAAAACCCTTTAAAGCGCTTTTACTCACGAATAAATAAAATAAAAATTGACACTAAGTTAGTAAAACTATCTGTTACTTGAGCTTGTACCTACCTACGTTGCTGCTTATACATACTAACAGAAAGCGCTTAAAAAAACAATATTTATTCTTAATCAACTCAAAAGACTTATAGTATTCCACAATAATAGTTTGCAGTGTATCAGGGATAACGTAATTCAGCGAGGCAATTTGCGCGTACGCCGGGAAGGTGTAATTTACAGCTGATATTAAAATCGTGGTTTCACACGTGTCTCCTCATAAACTGTTCTGACTCCGGAACGTTTGCCCAAACTGGGACGCGAAACATTGTGAGGTTTAACGTCCCTCTGAAAAATATTGGATGCAGGTATGAAAACTTGATTTTGTTTCATACTATCAGGATATTACTTTTCTAATTAATAAAAAAATACTTTAACTAAATTGGTATTCATTAAGATCTTATTACTTACATGTCGACAGTCTATTATTAATTAAAAAAATGAGATATTATTATGCTTAGTAGGCATTTTAACGCATTGGTGATGTTATATAAAGTCAAGGTACACAGCTTTGACCAGAGAAGAAACGCTCTAAATATTTCCTTATTGTTTAACCGTACGTCAAGAAGGTTGGTTTTAATCCGCTCGAAATCATTATACACTCTACAAAACTTAGTCCACATGTATCAGGGATAACGTAATAGAGCGAGGCAATTTGCGCGTACGCCGTGTACGTGTAATTTACAGCTGATATTAAAACCGCGGCTTCACACGTGTCCCCTCATAAATTGTTCTGACTCGGAACGTTTGCCCGAAACTGGGACGCGGAACACATTCAGCGAGCGCCAAACTACCTACTCATGTCATATGGGTGATGGGAAATTGAATGCAGTTGCAAAACTTGTGAAAACTATTTTTTTTTGTTTTTGCTAGTTGAGTACTTATGTTTACTCGGGCCAATGTGATATAATTCTTATTTTCGGACAGCTTAAGTAGATCATGGGCTTTTAACTCTTTTTAGGGTGCCGTAGTCCACAAGGAACCCTTATAGTTTCATCATGTCCGTCCGTCCGTCCGTCTGTCTGTCCGTCCGGGCTCGTACTCCGCCGCTACTGCATCGATTGTCACGAAAATTGGTGGAGAGATAGATATTGAAGTTCCAAAAGTTGGTTTTTTTAAATTATGAAAAAATGTTTTTTTTCAGCTTTTTCAAATTTTTCCAAAGTTTTTTCCAAATTTAATTTTTTAAATTCTCTTTTCGTTGTATTGGACCCCTCCAATACAACGAAAAGAGAATTTAAAAAATTAAATTGGCCTAACCCCAACGTGTGGGATATCGTTGAAAAGGTCTTTCAAAATGCAACAAAAACTGCTTTGAAATTATGTAGATCATACCCCCAGTCTGGAGATAATCTAATACAAAGTTAAAATTTGAGGTGTCCCCCCACCGTAACTTTTACTAAAATAATTCTGAAAAAAATGTGGTATATACCTCAAAGTATGTACTTTCAATTAAAACTATAGCGGTCTCGGTATCATAGATAGTTATTTTTTAGCACGTCATAAATCGTAAACCGCAATTTACCTTTAGAACTTTTATATTATGTTACTTGCTGCTACGGAACCCTTCATGGGCGAGTCCGATTCGCACTTGGCCGCTTTTTATTTATTAACCTATTTGCTTAGTTATTTAACAGTACCTATATTGGCGTAAAATACTAAAAGGATTTTATCATAGGTACAAACAAACATTTTTACGTCTAGTTTACAAAATTCGAATAAAACACAAACGCCCCACATTTTATTCTTTTCAAAAATAAATAAAGCTTTTACAAAACTTCGTCAACTGAACAATTTTTCGTAACAAGGAAGGACAAAAAAGAAAAGTACGTCACACCACTTAGTTCTGACCCGCTTGAGTCAGGTGTCCTGATTCACACGAACACTGACGATCACTGAAGTTTTTCCATCAACCAACTTACATAATCTATGTCAACGGTCTTACACGTGATCGTGATACGGTTTGTGTTTATTAGGAAGAGTTAATATTTTTAGATATATATATTTACAGCGTGAAATCATTTTATTTTGAAGATCGTAGTAAAAACAAGTGCAGTTAGGTCGACCCGTCTTGTGTTGTCTGTTTGGTTTTGTCCAGTGTAATTTGGATAGTATTGCCAAGCGCTGGGTATTTTTTTATCGATTTTTTTGAAGTTTTGAAGTGCCCGTTCCCGGTTGCATCCTCAGCTATGCTGCATCGGAGCCCGGGGTGCGCTTTCCCGAGTTTTCTTCTCCAAATATAACATGTATGTCAATGGTCACCCAAAGATGCCAAAGACCTTGCAAAATGGAGAACAAATAGCCGGAACTGTTTAAATGATTTGGCTACCTTTAGTCGCCTCTTACGACATCCACATGAAGAGATGGAGTGGTCCTATTCTAACCCGGAACCACACGGGTGTGTATGTTTTTTTATAGGTATATTACGCGATAACTTCGTCAATTTTGAACCAATTATGATGATTCCTTTTTTTTTACTTGTAAGCCTTTATTATCTAGTTAGCCTCATTTGGTGAAAATATTATGTAGAACTTTGGAGATAAAGAAGAAACTCCTCCATGAAAATAAAGTAGGTTGTTTTTTAGGGTGCAAACGGGACCCTATTACTGAAACTCCGCTGTCCGTCCGTCTGTCCGTCTGTCACAGAGCTCTATCTCTTGAACCGTAATAGCTAGTCACCTGAAATTTTCACCGATTTTATGTATTACTGTGGCCGCTATAACAAAAAATTTTGGGTTATACATAGTCTAAATGTGGTTTGCAAGATAGAGTATAAATGTAAATAAGTGGCATTGCTTTAATATCTGTACAAAATATACACACAAAATAAATAAAAAAAATAATAAATAAATATCTAAGGACAAATCACATTGATTGAACTAGCCCCAAAGTAAGTTTTAAACTTGTGTTATGTATGGGATACTAACTCAACGATACTATATTTTATAATAAATACATATACAGGTGACTTTTTAAACACTGTCCAAATTTTTGGAGCAAGTTCAGTCCATGATTTGAACAACTTTCTACAAAAAAAGTTATTAAAAATCGATAAAAATTTTTCGTCCTCCCATACAAAGTTCGCCTGTCTGAGCGCTGATTTGTATGAGTACAAAAAAATTTATCGATTTTTAATAACTTTTTTTATAGAAAGTAGTTCTGTATCATGGACTGAACTTGCTCCAAGAATTTGGACATTGTTCAAAAAGTCAGTCTGTATAGATAAACACCCAAGACCCAGGACAATTTAAAAAAGGCCATTTTCCAACTTGCCCTGGCTGGGAATCGAACACAGAACCTCCGGATTGGCGGACTAGCGTGTTGATCAATACACCACGGAGGTCGTCAAATATATCTACAAATAAAATATCTCTGGTCTTGCGGCCCGGCTCTAACTGCTAAAGGCCGCATGTCATAAAATGCTCTGCCCCATTAGGAATCAATACGTATTAGTGTATATTATAGAGGTATTTAGATATAATATCATGTCTTTATCTCTGACGGAATTTATCTCTAGGACCGTAAGACCAAAGGCCACGTTTAGCGTGATAGTAGGTGTAAAGATAGAAAAAAAAACCGGCCAAGTGCGAGTTAAACTCGCGTTGGTTTCCTACAATTGATTGAATTCTTATAGGTTTTCCTGTATTACAAGCAATGAACTATATTTAGTATTTTCTTTAAAAATTTTAGGCACAGTAGTTTCGGAGATCAGGGGGGGGGGGAATGGTCAATTTTCGTCTTCTTTCATGAATAAAATTGAATCTATTTATTTTATAATTATCAAAAAATTATATATTTGAGATCTTCATAACGAGCCCTTTCATTTGATATATGACACAGTAAGGTTTGCAAAACTTTTTTTTAAATTTCCTAATTTATCCCCCGAAAATGACCCTTATTTTAAAAAAATATTTATTTACTTCACACACATGTATTTGGGTCATAGGATTACACCATCCTACCAAATTTCACCTGATTCGGTCCAGTAGATTCGGAGCAAATTAGCTGTGACAGACGGACTGACAGACAGACGCACGAGTGATCCTATAAGGGCTCCGTTTTTAAATTTTTTGTACGGAACCCAAAAAAGGAATAGTAATTGGATTTTATTACCAATACTACTACTACAATTTACTTTCTTTTTTTTAATTTAACTTGAGTAGTCCTCTGTTGGTATCACACGTCTTTCATGTGTCGTGATTCACACGCACAGTGACGATCGCTGAAGTTTTCCCATCAACGCTGCGAGGGTTCCTTGTATGAGTTTTGTATACGATCATAGGTGGCCTTGAAACGTATCAGAAATTAAAGGGATTATACATACGGATACATTATCACGTCTTGATCCTTAACGGGGCAGACAGAGCATTTTAGAATTTGCGACTCTATAGTAGACAGAGCCTAGAGACGCCAGATCCAAAGGCCATTTTTAGCGTTAAAATAAAAGGATTATCTTTTTCATCTAAGCGCTTTCCTGGTTGCATCCTCAACTGTGCTGTTTTGGAGCCCGGCTCACCTCTCCGGTTCTTCTTTTAAAAAGACTTATAATATGCATGTCAATGGTCATCCAGGGATGCTGAAGACCATACGAAATCAAGAAGAAAAAGCGGAAACATTTTGGCTTTAGTTTTACGACCGACCGCCTGCCTGACGTCAACCCTCTTTTTGTATGCATATGTGCAAAAAATTCTACAACTGGCCGCCGCCTGAAGCGACATCAATAACCCTCTTTGAGATGTTTGTTTTTTAGTCACCTCTAACGACATCCATAGGAAGACTTGGAGTGGTTCTTGACATCCACAGGAAGAGATAGAGTGGTCTTGACATCAACAAAAAGAGATAGAGTGGTCCTATTCTAGGCCGGAAGCCATACGGCCAATTAATATGTATAATATTTAGCAATAAAATCCAATGAAACAAGATAATAATACATTTTCAAATAGCTCTGAATCCTAAAATTGTTATTGGCATAACATAAAAAATACCACAGTAGTATAATATTGGGAAGTCTAAATCACTCCTGTTCTTCAGACTCACACTTCAATGTGTTCGTCTTCATCACATTCGTGACTTAGACTTCCCAATATCATACATTTAACCATTTCGATACAGTTGCTTGTTTCCATCAGTCCTAAAAATAACTGATGAAAACTGTGATCGGATTAGCTCATAAATCAGAATAAATCAATTCTTGTGTAACATAATGTACCGAACACTAAATAATTCTCGAGAAGATTTTAGAATTATAGTTATTTTCGATGATTTATTTTATTTAAAATAGTACACGAAACAAAAAAAAAAATTAAAAACAATCGAACTGTGAATGCTTTAAAAGAGCAAAACGGGCGCGCGCTTTTCGAGCCCTCCTCGAGGTTGAATATAGGACTTCGGTTTCGAAGGAGAGGCTCTTAAGCGCGCTTCCCGTTTTGTTGGTAAAGGGCGAGTCATATTTTGGGAAGGGAAGAGGTCGCAATGGAAGGTCCTGATTGGGGGCAGGTCCAACCGTTAGCAACATTCACCCGCTCTGTTCGCTCAGCAATGTAAACTGTGCCCCAATGTGTCGTAACACCACAGATACAAAGCATCGTTACTAAGAGTCCCATTTACTATCGTCGAAAATTTTGTATATATGTTCACGAAACACAAAAACTTTAATATCGCGATGCAGAAAAACTACTTTATGAACGCAATTGCAAACTCGATATCTGTTGTGAAACATAATAAACATAAGTCATGTATTCCCTTGCACCAAATGCATAAAATAAAATTGTATATGTGAGCGAATTCGCGTCATAGTCACGTCATGATGCGAATCAACGAACAAACAACGTCACGTATAAGCTAAATGCCCATTCACACGTTATAATGGATTCATATGAATAGCAAACAAGCATACGGTTGCTGTAATAAGGTACGTAATCATCATAGCCGTTCGCAAACCTTTTTTGATACAAGCGTTTGTATCAAAGCATACCGTATTTATAATGAAACGTTACATCGGATCACGTAGGTATTGTACATGCTACGTGTGTGTTCATCAAAAAAATCATTATACTAAGACATAACTCAGGTTAAACCAAGCAAGAAAAAAAAAAAACTCTTTCGAATCCAACAAATAACTCAAGGATTATTTTTAACTATACTAATTTATATACATCGTGTAGAGGAGCTCTTATTATATACTTATGACATACCTAATAATATTTGTTTGCGGAATACATGTTAATTGTCGGATAGCTTTGAAATTTCATTCCCGCAATAACGATTACACGGTAGTCTTTGACATATGATTCTACTGCTACTAAACTTTCAGGAAATGGTTGTAATATGGTTTTGCTAACTTTGAATATTTTATACCTTTTTGTAAATTATGGTGTAATCAACCGAAATGCATGGACTTAAGATTCAATTTAAATAAATTGTAATGATTTGCTAGCACGACATATTTTATCCGGCTACTTCTAAGGTGTTATAGTTATACTCATACCACCACAATCATTGTCCTGTTTGTGCTTCTGCCATCTTCTTGAAAAATGTAAGTATTATCTTTATCACACGCCCATACCTACTATATTTATTTATTTAATAATTATGAAGTAATGTAACAGTGGATTTATTTATACGAAAAGAAAATTCATACTCATGAGTATGAATTTTCTTTTCGTTAACCAGATCATCTGCCATAAGGCAGTCGAATAAAACAATGCTTCTACTATTCTTAAAATGAAGTTTTTGTGTGTTTAATTACAGGTCGGGCTATGAAAGTGATGATTCAAATTATAATTATATGACAAAAAAAAGAAATGTGGGTTTTGAGACGGGAGAAGAGACGGGAGAAGAGATAGGTCCTTTAGGAATAAGGTACGTACCTCTTTCTTAGCTAATCTAAGTTTGAATGTGATTTTGTATGATGATTTGTGAATTCTAACCTTCAAACTTTGTGAATAAATAAGACAACGTCAACGAATTAGATTAGTCTACCCCATCGTTACCTCATAACTCCGTCAAATATAAACCGATTTAAAAAATATATGTTTCGTTTTAAAGAATGCATTGCAAGGCAAGTCCCATGTATTTTTTTAAGATCAGAGAAAATATCTTGAAGCTGGAGACCGAATTTCTCAACAGACAACTGCAGCTTAAATATTAATTAATACATTTGCATGCTCATATAACTTTTTTTTAATTATTTTCTTATAATTTGAATGAAGATCGGATGAAGGGTTTAAGGATAATGATCTTCTTTTCGGATTGACTGAGGTCTTGAAAGTTTATCTAGATATGTAATAATATGCATAGTATTATTGACATAGTACCTCATAACTCAAGTCTCGCTCTTACTTTGGGGATATCTCAATCTGTGACAGTTAACCGTATATATTTATTTATTTAAATTTAATTAAAACTTGACGAACTATCTTTAAATAAAAGAAATCATTCATAGTTCAAATTTTTCTTATCTCGTTTTCAGATCTAAATCATCGGAACCGGAGTCGATACTGATATCGGACTCTGAAGAGTCAGACGAAGAGAAGTATGTATTAACATAAATGTAAATAGTTACTGCATTTATTTTCTCGTAATACGAAATTGTTACCTATTTTTTATGTTATAATTGAACTAACCATACCACAAAAAAAGTACAAGTACTCACGTACAAAAGTCTCACTCAGCAAAGAAATTTAAAGAAATATCTTCTCACTGTGGTTAGCAATAAAGTTTAATTTAGCTTATGCCAGAACTCAGCAAAAAGATCTTGGAGCTGGAGACCAAAATTCCTCAATAGACAACTGCAGCTCAAATATTAATATTTTTTTATGTATGTTACCTCATAACTCCGTCAAATATGAACCGATTGAAAATATATGTTTCGTTTTAATGAATGCATTGCAAGGCAAGTGCTATGTTATTTCTTAAGATCAGAGAAAAGATCTTGGAGCTGGAGACCGAATTCCTCAACAGACAACTGCAGCTTAAATATTAATTAATACATTTGCTTGCTCATATAACTTTTTAATTATTTTTCTACTAATTTTAATGAAGATCGGATGAAGGGTTTAAGGGTAATGATCTTCTTTTCGGATTGACTGAGGTCTTGAAAGTTTATCTAGATATGTAATAATATGCGTAGTATTAATCTTCTTTGCTGGTCTGGGAGAAAAGAAAAAACATAGAATGTAGCAGATGCTTCTCTTCCCGTGCAGATCGTAAAAGCCGATCGAGGGAATGGGCGAGAATTTGAATCATATGAATAGGCGATGCGGTTAGCAACCCATCACTATTATGATTTCCCTTTTCCACCTTCATGCCCACCATTACGCTAAAAGTGGTCTGGGCTTTACCGCCCTTGGCTCTGTCTACCCCGTTAGGGATAAAGACGTGATAGTGTATCTGTATGCGTAGTATTATTGACATAGTACCTCACAAATCAAGTCTCGCTCTTACTTTAGGTTTATCTCAATCTGTGACAATTAACCGTATATATTTATTTATTTAAATTAAATTAAAACTTAACGAACTATCTTTAAATAAAAGAAATCATTCATAGTTCAAATTTTTCTTATCTCGTTTTCAGATCTAAATCATCGGAACCGGAGTCGATACTGATATCGGACTCTGAAGAGTCAGACGAAGAGAAGTATGTATTAACATAAATGTAAATAGTTACTGCATTTATTTTCTCATAATACGAAATTGTTACCTATTTTTTATGTTATAATTGAACTAACCATACCACAAAAAAAGTACAAGTACTCACGTACAAAATTCTCACTCAGCAAAGAAATTTAAAGAAATATCTTCTCACTGTGGTTAGCAATAAAGTTTAATTTAGCTTATGTCAGAACTCAGCACCTTTTCGTTTAGATACCTAGAAACCATTGCAAGTCCATTTCATTCTTATTACTCTAGACAAACGATTTGCATAAATAAATTTACCACTTGGAGTGGTCGCCGTGCGCATAGTAATGATGTAGGTATATTATACCTAAACGAAGAGTCACACAGACCTAACCTTACTTACACTCTAATTGACGACCTCTGGAGGTGTCTGTGGTTTAGTAGTCATCATGCTAGACTGTCACACCGGAAGTCCTGGGTTCGATCCCCGGTTAGGTTAGGATGGAATATGTTCTTTTTTAGATTGACTGAGTTCTTAGGAGTTTATCTACATATGTTATTATATATGTATGTTATGACATTTGTCCGTATATATTTATTTATTTAATCCTTAACGAACTATCTTTAAATAAGAAATTATTCGTAGCTCTAATTTTTCTTATCTCGTTTTCAGATCAGAATCATCGGATATGGACTCTGATGAAGAAGAGTCTGAAGACTCCAAACCTGTAACTCTAACTATTTATATATATTAAAATTAAAAGATAGGTACTGTCATACAAAAATCATGTTTTTTTTTTTTTCATCGTAAACTTAAACTTAACTAAAACTTAAACTTTATCATGACATTAACTATATACTTGGAATTTTCACCGATTTTGTATTACTGTAACCGTTATTACAAAAAATACTAAAAATAAGAAAAAGTAAAAAATTGAGGTACAGTCGGTTGCAAAGTCCATTTATAGCTTAAAGATTATAATCGCTTCCACTCGTCTGCCACACAATTCACTCACACATATTTAAATAGAACATATATTCCATTAATAGAAATGTAATCTTTAACGCCTCAGATTAATATGAAAAATGTTCTCATTTTTCTATGTCAGCTTAATAACAAGGATAAAAAAGAGACAGAGATAACCGGTCACTGAGCTGATCTGATAATAACCGATCGACGGAAACTGTCACCTGAATTTACTTTGTGTGAGAGATCAAGTTAATGTTTTCATTATAAGTAGGAAGTTGCTTTATTCACAGCCTTCTCATAACATTTTGTGGTGGACTAGTTAATACAAAAGAATAAATAACTTATTGCATGATAGGACTTTGGATCGAGTCATATGACAGAGGCTATTTTTATGTTTTATGTTTTTGATGTTAAGCTTTTTTTGTTAGTGACCAACATGTTTGTATTCAACATGCCAATTTTATTAGGCGACTTTTATCTAGATAACAGCCGAGATATTTATTAATTTATAGTAAGACATTGGCCTTACCATAATTTACAGAAAAAGCTACTACTATTTTTGCATTTTTATGTTATTTATTTGAGTTCACATAGGATTTAGGACATAATTATCTACCTGTTATCTACACACTTTTAGTAATCATAAACTATTCTTTTGCATTTTTAAGGTTATAGCTTAAGGCCGTACCTAAATTTTCCGGGGACCAGTGCTGCCTCCATTTTAAATAAATCATTTCAAAGAAAACGGAGACATCATTTAAAATTTTGCAACTACCAAGGCCTAGATAACCCTTCAAAGTATTTTATGAACTACTGTTTACAGTTTAAAGTGAGAACGTTAAGCTTTACTACGCACATTTGCTAAAAGTGGCCGTTTTTCGCAAATGTGCGTAGTAAAGCTTAACGTTCTCACTTTAAACTGTAAACAGTAGTTCATAAAATACTTTGAAGGGTTATCTAGGACTTGGTAGTTGCAAAATTTTAAATGATGTCTCCGTTTTCTTTGAAATGATTTATTTAAAATGGGGGCAGCACTGGACCCGGAAAATTCAAGTACGGCCTTAAGTATTCGTTTTCAGGACGAAAAGAAAATTGAAGCTGTCCTTAAAAATACCATCTATTCTTTATGATTTATACGCTTTTATTGTAAAGCCATGCGACGACGCAGCCTTACTTATTTGCTTATGTGCTGTAATAATAAGATAATAGTCGGTAGAAAAATAAATTTGATAACTAAAAACTTACACAGTTAAATAAATTAAATCTGTTTAGTTTGGAGAATTAAAAAGTTGTTACACGTGAAGGAAAGTCTAAGTACAAACGTGCTCAATTCAGGTCAACTTAAAAACATGTACGGACAAATTTTAGGTTGAAAGACCTATGAATTGCTGACTGTGTTGAAAATAATATTTAAACACCTAATTTGAGCACGAATAATATCACTTCGCAAGTAACGATATTGGGAGCTGGACAATAGTTAGCTGCACTAATTACTTCATAATCACCAAGTGAGTATATATAGTTTTGTAAATGTACACTGTAATCAATTTATTAATTATTGATATAAACTATTTATACTAAATTTAATTATTTCTTTGTTGCAGAAAATGGAAGACAACACAAATGTTATGTTTTCACAGTACGCACAAGATCCTTATGAAAACTTAACACAAGAAATAGAGCTATTTGCACAAGAGCGCGAAAGACAAGAGAGGAGAAAGCAAGATGTGTCTAGAAAAAGGACTAAACTCTCGTCGAAGTCCTTCATCATCAGCAAGCAGCAAAAGGGGTTAAAATTAATTCAAATAAAGATAGTGGACTTGGCTCGTGAACCAGCTAGTGCGTCAAGCTCGGGTATCAACGATGTTGTCAGCGCGCAGTATGTGGTACAAGATCAGTGTGATGAAGTGTTAGACCTCACGGAGTCACTTGTTAGGACAATATCGAAAAAACTATGTGCTGATAATTTTTAAGTGTATTTTTTAATGATTGTATATTTTTTCTGTTTAGCGTGTAAGTAAACCTTATAAGTATGTTAATTATTTTTAAGAGATAAATAATAAATAGAATACCTAAGATTTTTTTTATTTTTTTTTTTATAACCGAATATGCTATAATAGGTTTAAACTAACCAAGGATATGAATAAATAAAAGAAAATATATTGTTTCCATCTTATAATATTTATTTACACTACGAAATATTGTCTAAATACCATTTCTTTATACAAATAACATTTTTTAGCGCACAAAAGTTCTTATGACTTAAACAATTAAAGCTACATTCATTTTTACAGTAGTTTTCATATAAGGTCGAAAATGTAGGACTCCCTCGATTTTCTATGTCAATCAAATTACTTCCATCACATAATTCTCTAATCCATTTCTGTTTTTCAAGACCTTTCATTATAATAATTTTATTTTGCATGATTGGTACAATAATTCTCTTAAATTCTCTATAGTCAATGTGACCTTCACTCCAAGTGATTCCTCTCTGTCGCTCGAGGTATCGAACAGTCTTCTTTTCTTCCGGAGATAATGTAGTATATGCATATGGAGGTTTAATTAGAAAAACTTGAGTGAAATCCTTAGTAGATAATGCAAACTCTTTGATTATAAATTTATTACTGCGATCCTTAAATCCTTGCACATCAACGAAAATAATCGAGTTCATGATATTTTACGAACAATGTTACTCAGAGGTCTGTATTCGACTATGCAGTCATTCAAAATTAGACAATATGCTGATGTCTGATCTGGTATCACTTTGTCACACTCTAGTTCGAGGCGAATGTTGATCACCGGTCCTGATTTAATATTATCGTTTTGTCTAGAACAGTCTATCACGAATAATGGTGCAAAATTTTTAAACTCTTGTGCAGTCAACAATGCGTTGCATGGGCGGTTGTAATAAGACTGCTGAAAATTTACATATTGCTCGTATATTAAAGCATAGTTATGATATGAAAAGTTGGTGTTGTAACTTTCGTACGGGTAATATGTAGAGTTTAAAAAAACTTTAACATCTCGAACATTGCAGTGATCGAACTGAGACATATCGTTCATAACGTTGTTCTTTCTGTTTGTTTGTAAACCTAAAATGACATATCTCGGTTTTTCAATTTGTGACGAAGTTTTAATTGACCAAGTGTGTTTTGTAGTCTTTGGTAACAAAGGGTACTCATAAAGGTCCCAGTTTCTATACACTAATTGAATGGGTCTATCTTTTTCAAGTATTTTAAGTAAATTAATTCTTTCTCTATCTGATACTTTAACGTGAGGAACTCGCCATACAATCTTTTTTATGTCAATACTTTCAACTCTTTCGCCAGTGTTTAGCTTTAAAGCATTAAGGTTAGTATTACTTCGTAGCAACACAAGTTCGTGTTTGCAATTGACAATAATTTTTTTATAATCTTCTGCAAAACCTAATATATTGCTGAGAGGTATTGACGCAGCAAAATGACCTGCAATTTCATTTTTTGTACCTTGTATATCCCAACCCCACACTTTGGATACCTTCGCCTCGTCTGCGTTCATAGACACCAGTGCTTTCATAGTAGTAGTTATACCAGCATTCTTCACTTTGTCTATTTCAATACCGTTCAATTCATATCTTATATCTTGAAAAAGGAATAGAAGGGGGTTGTTGGTAAAATGTACGGTTTTAACTGTTTCTTTCTTCTCAACATTGATAACATTTACCACAGCTTCAACATACAAGGTACTTGAACATGGAAGCACATATAAATCTTGTTGGTTTATAGGTATCCGAATTTCATCATTTATATTGAAAGTAGTGGTATAGGGCTTGTAAGAATGAATTTCTATACCGTCTATGGAGTTATCATAAGCGGGTGGGTTAGTTATATTTAAAATACTCATTATAGTAATCCGATCGATTTGAGAAAATGTATATTAGTAGAGGTTAATTTCTTTTTTTTACCACGAGTATGTGTGGTCTTCTTGATTGCTTGATGAGTACTAATCTTTCGAAAAGATGTAGTTGTGTATTTATTGTAGTCAATCATATTTTCTTCAAATGTAAGTACAATTGTACTTCCTCTCCGCGAAAATTTATTAAATTGTTTTTTATGTCCAATATTCTTATATTTATACTATTCACCGTGCTTCTGTTCACCGGAAAATATATGGTATTTTTTGGAACTTCTATTATTCTGTAGCCAGGAGGAACATTCAATGCGAATTCGTGAATTATATGACTTGATTTTCCATTAATGTAGGAACCTCCGGTAATATCACATTCAACCCGCACCACGGTTGTAGGAAGAATGTTCACTGGTAGTGGGGATTTGTACCATTTATCCCTCATCATGAAAGTTTTTCCATATCCTAGTAGAGGTCCAATAGAATTTGGTTTTTCAAAATGAATTTCTTTAGAGCAGAATATCGAAAGCCTCAAGGTGTTATTGTTGCACAATAACTTTAAAACACAATTGTTTACTTTTGATTGTAAGAACTCACAGATGTCTAGGAGTTCATATGCTCCCTCAGGAATTTCAACAACTTCGTCAACGCCATAATAAAATTTATTATTATTATTTGTAATATTTGGTATAGAATTAAATGCAGAGAAGTGTAAAAGAGAGCACTCATATTGACCATCAAGTTCCAGTGGAGGGGAATAGTTCGATGTTAGTAGTGAGCTGTTTCCAGTTATGGACAGAGTGAAAGACATTTTTAGAATGATGTTTTATTCAAACGTAATAACTATTATATAATATTGTTACACCAAAAGTCTTGCAAAAATTTTATACATAAATGACCACAATTTACAGTATCAAAGTTTTGAAATCTAGTATAATTATAATGTATATCACTAACATTTAAATATTTTACCAATTCTTTGGGCGGTCTTAAGTTACCAAAACTATCGAAATATTCACAATAATTATTTATTTTAGCAAAGGCTACCCAGTGTGTTCCGTTATTCTTATAACTGTCTAAGTTTAATATACCACACTCTATGGGTTGTGGTTTACGTGGCAATCTATCCCTCATATATACACCTCGAAAATATGGAATATTTTTAGTGTATTTAATAATATCGATATTTGTAAGAGCACGTTTGGGTAGCCTGCTTATTAGTTTTTTGTAGATTTCAAAAACAACCCACTTCCTTTTTTATATGGTTTAAGATAAAATCCTTTTCCTATTGCAATAGCCTCCATAGCTTTGTTATGACGTTCAGATTCATGTAAATTCTGTTGAGCAGTTTTACAATCATTTATAGTTTTAGCTATACCAGCAGCACCTCCTGCTAAAGCGCCTAGTGCCGATAAACCCGCAAAAATTGGTATCAAAGGTAAAATCCCTCCTGTTTTAGGAATTGGTATTATTCTCGGTAAACGAACGTGGCATGTCTTAGGAAACAATTTTTTTGCTGCCTCATAAGCATACTTAATAGCAGTTTTATTATCCTTTGATTTCAGTTTTTTTATTTGTGAACGTATTTTTGATACAATGGTTTTAAATTGTTTTATCCCGGCACCTGTTTTTAATTTTGCTTTCATAACTTTGTTAACTATCCAAGATGCTAACTTTTCTCCTTTGCCAGCGTCTTTAGAATGCAATCGCTTCTTAGCCATTTTCATCAGTTGTAAATCTGCTTTATGACGAACGGAGAGACTTGGGTTGTTGTATGCAATATCGTGGTATTTACAAGCTTCGTCTAATTTGTTGACACCTTTATCACCTCTCAATAACCTTTCTTGCAACCTGGTGCCTGGTCCGCAATAGTTGTAACCTGGCAAGTGAAGCTCAAACGGGGTATTGTTTATCAAATTATTAACAAGTCCACCTCCATTCATTTCTTATAATATAATGAACAAAATATACGATGCTTGAACTTATATGTGCTATGATACGATAGACTTTCTATCTACCCAACTGTTTTCTTCGTCAGGAAGTCCTAACCATTTGACAAACAATTTATTGCCTTTTTTCCTTATAATTTTTTCAATTAAGTATATATTCGGATACTTAGTTTTTTGTAACTCTTCTCGATAGAATGAACCCAATATATTTTGTTTTCGTTGATCTTGTATTAAATATGTAACAGGTTTAGTATTATTAACCGTTTTAATAGTAAAAATTTCCGTAGACCAATTAGGTGTATAACCTTTTGCAAAATTACTCTTATATTTACTTATTCTAACGTGGTCACCTATTTTAAATTTATTTTTGATAAATTTACACCGTTTCCTTTGGAATTCCTTAATGTTATCTTTTACTAGGTTTTCATTTTTTGTATTTACATCTACTGGTTTAAACTTTGTAACGCTATGTTTTTGATTGTTATATGAAAACAAAACGTCATTTAAAGTTTTTCCTATCCATTTATAGTTACCATTATAACTGAAACATTTATATAACTTAATCTTCAATGTTTTGATTAACCTTTCTACAATTGAAGCTTTTTTTGTTGAATACGATGAATAGTGGTTAATCTTCATAAACTGCATTTGTCTATTAAATACATCGTTATAAAACTCAGTGCCTCTGTCAGTTTGTAGGTTTTTAGGGAAACGTCCACTTTCCCTTATAATTTGAGTAAATGCATTAAGCACCTCCTTTTTTGATTTAGTTTTCAAAGGAATCATCCAGGCATATTTTGAGAAACCATCAATGACAGTTAAAATGTAACCGTATCTATTATTGTACTTTTTTAATGATTGAATATCAATCAGGTCCGCTTGCCATAAGTCGTCTATTCCTTTCAAGATCACATTACGACGATCAAAATTTCTGCGTGCTGATCTATGAATTTCATTTACCACTTGCTGTTTTACCATTTTGTAGTTTAGTAATTTTATCGATGTAGTCTTTAGTATAAAATTTTTTTTCGAACTGAATAAGGTTATTTATCACATCATCTTTTATTAACTTTCTAAGAGCGGTTATTTCATCAAGGATCTTTTTATCAACATATTTTTTGTTCACCGCATCATCATGTGCAACAGGTTCTTGAACTCCTTTCAATCGAGATGATTGTAAATCAAAATCTCCGGTTTCCGATCTAACTAGGTGATTACTGGGACAATGTAGTATTTCTGTCAAACGTAGTCTTTTATGAACATGGTGCCCGAATTTATCAACATTCATTTTGGATTGAAGTCAGCCGCAGTGAAATAATTAATGAAGTAAATAAGATATGCACTTATTAATTTATACTACCATTTTCACGTAGTTCTTCTATGATTGAAATTATTTCATTATCAAGACCAGTGTTGCCTGCATCTTTAGACGCAATTAATAATTTCAGCCTTTCTACTAGTTCGTTAGGATCATCCCAGTAAATGTAATCAGTATTTTTCTTAAATTTCTTTTTAAGTATCAAACCTTCTCCTGCTATATTATCATCAGTATTACTGACAGACGATGACGAAGGCTTTCGCAGTCTAAAAAGTGGTTTAATGATGTTCAAATACTTCCGTCCTTTATTAGATTTAATTGGTTTACTAGGATCAAAGTCTCGCCGGTGAGCATTAGTAGCTATTAACATGGTTTTATATTCTTGACAATCATTTTCAGTCACCAGTTCTAAATTAGGTATTTTTTTTAACAATAACTCCTGCAACCCTGACGTTAATTGATAATCATGTCCAGCTACAGATATAATATTTTGATCATTTATATGCACACGTGCTGAACCCAACATTAATTTACCTCGTTCTTGTCTAACACCAAAAGGTACATCATTAAATATTTCGGAGGAAAGTGACCAGGACGAAGTATTATGACTAGGGCTAGGTATTGACTCAATAGTTTTAAACGATGAATCACTGGTATTAATATTCGTATTAGTAGAGTCGCCTGATTTTTCTAAACTATTATCTTCATCAGAATCATCTTCAGCATAATTTTGTGGGGAAATATTGTGCTTAAGAGTTTTGTTGAAATACGATTTAGGTGATTGAATTTGCTCTTTTGCACAATATTTTTTTATGAGGTCATCCTTTTCTTCTATTGATTTAATTTTACTGCTTCGATCCGTAATCAATTGATGAATTGGGTCAGTAACAGGTCTAAAAACTGTATTTAAAACATTTTCACTGTAGGATTCCATAGTTTTCATATCTTTGATTTTCTTTTTAACAGATTTTGCTATTTTAACTATCTGAGTCTTTAACTCTTTTTCCATATTAAACTTGATGAATATACGTTATTTGCTTAATACGGTAATAGTTTGACTGAAGATGAATATCGAATAAATCTTCTTATATGCTCGTATTTTTATCCTCGTCAAACAAAATAAAAGTATCAAAATTCTTCCTGTAACAGCCTTTGTTCTTTAAACAATCTTTATTGATTACCAAATAGTTATAGGGTTCGCTCCATACTTTTGAACACATTTCTCGAAATTCTGACCACGACATGTCGGTATTAACGTGTTCATCATAAACATGATGGAGGTTCACATCATCTTGTTTGAATAATATTAAAAGATTTGCATTGTCTCTTACTAGCTGTTTAGGTATCTTGCTGTACGTTTGATTCAAATAAAAACAGTCAATAAATTTATGTCTACCCATTGCGAAATAATCCCTCATATTGGACTGGTTTTCACATGCGACGTCATCGAATATTATTATGGAGTGTGGTTTTGCATCGTGAGGACTTAAAATAAGTTCATTATCTTTATATTTTGCAAACGTTACATCTGGCACTAAATTAAGAACATTTTCTAAAAACACATATTTTGGTTGATACAATGTTTTTGAATAAAGATAAACGTTTTTGAAACGTAAACCATTTTCATGTAATAGAAGACCTATGACTACATTAGTTTTACCACAATTCGAGGGACCGCAAATAATACATCGAATAGTATTAGGTAGAAGGTCACAATGTCGAAAAACATCTACTTTTTCATCTGGACATATTCGACTCAATTGTAAAGTTTGAGATTGTTTAACGAATTTCATCCTTTTAACCGCTAAGGCTGTTTTTGGTTGAATGTTTTTAATTTGTAAAGCAACGATTTATATATATATTTAAAACGAACTGACTCTGTGAATGCTTAATGTTGGAAGCTCTTATACCTGAGTGACATGATATAAGTAAGTGATTCAATTTCAATTTTGATCAGTTATTGTAAAGTAGTTCTGTAAACAGGGTATAAGCTATTTCAAAATATTTACCTGTTCATCGAAACAGTTGACATGTCATTAAATATTGGAGATCACGTGGATATAGTTATCATGTATAAGAGAAAAATATGTGGCATTCGCAATGTGAAAATGATTATCACCAGATCAGTTGACACATCTTTGAATATTGGAGACTACGTTGATATAATAATTACTTCTGAGAAACTACTTGGTCTTCACATAGTTAAAATTATAAATTATGAGCAATATGATGCTATTCTAATACCTTCGCAAAAATACACTACATTATGGTCTAAAATTCGATTGGAAGTTACCCGAATAGATGGAAAAGAAGTAGACCTGACTGAAGTGGAAGATTCGTTTCCAGAAATGCTCATCGACATAAAATGCGACTGGAAGCCCAAATGGATGTAAATATAGAAGCCCTGTCCTGTCTGAAGTGTAAGACTGAAATACGAACTGTGGAAACAAGCAACTGTATCGAAATGGTTAAATGTATGATATTGGGAAGTCTAAGTCACGAATGTGATGAAGACGAACACATTGAAGTGTGAGTCTGAAGAACAGGAGTGATTTAGACTTCCCAATATTATACTACTTACCACAACAGAATGATAACAGCTTTACAACACAATCCGCTGAGCACGCAATATTTTATGTTGGAAAATAAAAATCATAGCACTATCCCAGGCATATTGCAAGTGTAACATCAATCACACAAGCACTTATTCGGAAAATAACCTTGATAGGTGTATTATGGAAACATTTGCGATGTCGAGCTGGTTTTATGATGAAAGGGGGCTATGTATCTCACAAATTATGTACATTTCGAAAAACTAACTATTCTGTAAAACTAGTAGTTTGGCTTGAGTTATGATTATCACTCTCTAGTTCATCAAAATTATGTAGCAGACGACTTTTTACAAATGAGACTCGTTGTGACCCCTAAATATTGGGCATGTGAAGAATCATAGGAGACAATGAAGCCGGTAAGTGCATGGACCTCTTCAGATCAGAATATCCTGAGTTAGAGGACTACAAGCACTACGTACCAGGTGATATTCTGAAGCTTGTGCAGTCCTTCTTCAGAAATCCCGATGCACGTGAGTAAGGCAAGGGGGTAAGGACAATATAAACCATAGGCTCAACGTGCTTCTCAATGTAGACCCCATATGCAAGATTGCTAATTTTGATCAAGACAAAATATTTTATTTCCATATCAAGATTGAATGGGTCATGTAGCTAGAATGTGTCAGGATCGATAGACTAAACTTTCAAAGAATGGAAACAAAAACGCAAGCGCCATGGCATCGCGGCCGGCCCCGGACGCACTGAAGTGACGACCTTACAAGTTTAACAAAAGCTGGCATATCATAGCACAGGGCCGAGGGTCTTCGAAGAAAGATAGAGGCCTTTTCCAAACATTGGCATAATAAAAGCAATTAATAATAATAATATCAACATTTTTATTGGTTATATGGGTCAGTAAAATTAAAGTTCTATTTGCAGAGTTTGAATGTGAAAATTTGAATCCGCATAACTATAACAGTGATGAGGATCCCTTTGGATCTTGCGAACCCAGACTCTGTGTACCCCGTTAGGGATATAGACGTAATAGTGTGAATATTTAACATATCCGTAAAATAGGAATCCTGATCACTATTATAGTTATGCGGATTCAAATTTTCACATAAATTAAATTCGACAAAAGTATTCGGATGGCCTTTGCCATCCGAATACTTTTATCTCCAGAAAATGCTACAAAGCAGCCGCATCCTACCATAAAGATACACACACCATTGACTGCTGTTTACGATACCCCCAAACTACGAATCGATTTTAAACTATTCTATCACTCTTTGCAGGCGTAGGCCATGGTTATAAGTTAATCAGAGTACAGATATTGCTCTCCTGTGATGTAATGCATTTGTAAGGTACACAATATAAACTCTCATCGGATTGCTGTACATTTGCCATAAAGTAAATTCGCTACGTAAAAAAGTATATGTAAATTAGCCACAAATTCTTTTTATGGAGTAAATCCGTCATTCTTTGACGAACTTATATATATATTTTTAATGCATGTGACAATTTTACTTTCAATATACTTACGGAGAGTACGAAAATGTGAGGAACTTACTTTTTGGCAAATGTACAATAACCCCTCTCATTACAAGCCTAATCTTAAATTGTTTTTCAACACATTATTAGTATTTTTTTTTTCTTTTATAATATTCAATATTCTTCGAGAAATTTCCATTTTATATGAGGTCTGACATTAAAAATTCAAATACTACCCGTAAAGTATAGCTTGTCATATTATAAGGGCAATCAGATTTCTGAAGTATAAAAGTTACCAGAGGAGCCTGTATAATATACTCAATAATGTTGAATCTAGTATGGGTATTGGAGTGACCACACACCCGAAAAACAAACATTAAGGTAAACCTCCAATCTCTCAAAATAATCTATGGATTAGCAACCTGTCATTTCTGATCACGGATATAATAATCTTAATAAGCGTAGCCCTTTGTGCCTACGCAAGAAATGATAAAAACATGGTACTTACTTACTTTGCTGGCTCAGCGACCCGAAGTGGATCTTGGCCTCCGAAACGAGAGGAGGTTAACGGCAATTAACTCGAACCGCGGTCCCAGTTGCCGGATCCAATAATTTTAATAGCTTTCTTCTGGTGACTTAGACCACTAATATATTTAAAAAAATCTATTGTTTAAGTGAAAAACAGGAGATCGCCTCAGTTTTATACCTATTGTGAGCGATATCTTGCCACCCGACAGCTTCTATCTCTCGTAGATCAGCCTTCACTGTATCGGTACTAAAAAATGATAATTTATCATACTGTACGACCATTCAAGGTTAATTATCTATGTATTTAAAGTAACTTTTCCCCTATTTTAGTTGGATCCAGATCGACAATTAGTTAAACATAATTATCTATATATATAAAAGAACAAGAGTGACAGATTCATCAACGCCCAGCCTAAACCATAAAAGCTATAAACGTGAAATTTGGGCAGTAGTTTTATGTTATTACATAGTGCTCAGATAAAAAAGGTTTTTTTTCAAAATTCGACCCCTAAAGATTGAAAATCGGAGATAAAGTTTGTATAAAAACAAATCGTTACTAATTTACTTGAAACTTTCCAGAAATGTTTTATATATAAAACAAAAAAAAAATATATAAATAAAACACTGCGAAATATCGTCGAGCACGGCTCCGGGTCTTTCTTCGTTCTAGACGAATATTTCACTGTGTTTTATTTATTACTTTTTTTTGTATTATATTTATAATTATTTTTTTCTACCATTTTAAGTAAACCATTAAGTTTTAACCAATTCAATAATAATTTTATTCTTGCTCCATCTTACACCAAATAACCATTTTACGTAGCAGCGAGTCTCTGATACGTTAGGGTCAACTGCTACACCCACCTTATTTTTGAGCGGATTAAAAAACTCTTTATATGAATAATAAAAAAATAGTCAAGTACCGAATTGTAAACAAGGCATCTTCTATACCAAGTATATTTTGTAGTGGTGGGGTACAAATTCGTTTTTGTCAGCAACATTAAGCAAATAACAAGTATTCCGCTCACGCGATCAGTCCCTAATGGCGCGTTAAGATGTGACTTAAACAACTCGATGACTTGTTACAATTTTCTCCAACAGTGCACTGATTTGACATCAGAGATACAGTTCCCATTTGCGCTAAATGTTTTGGCGAGTCATGGGGATTCATTTTTATCATAATTGTTTTTTGGCCCAAAGAAAGGAGTGTAATGTTTTCTGAGTTCATGTTTGTTTGTAAGTTTCTTTATTCCGCCATAACTTGGATATACCTGAACCACCACCCTAGTGGTTCCGGGTTAGAATAGGACCACTCAATCTCTTCCGGTGGATGTCTCAAGAGCCGACTTTAGGACTAAGCACAAACATCTCGTGCTACAATTGCATTCCCAAGGAGGGTTAACGTCAGGCGGCGGCTGGTTGTAATTCTTTTCGCACAAATACATTCCTAAAGAGGGTTGACGTCAGGCAGGCGGCCGGTCGTAAAACTATAGCCAAACCATTTAAACTGTCCTGGCTATTTCTTCTCCATTTTGCAAGGTCTTTGGCATCCTTGGGTGACCATTGACATGCATGTTATATTTGGAGAGAAAAAGCGGGAAAGCGCACCCCGGATTTTGAAGCAGCACAGCTGAGGATGCAATCGGGAACGTGCTTAGACGAAAAAGAAGAATAATTTGGATATACCGCAACAGATTTAGGTGTATAAGGTATTGTTAACATTTTTACATCATCCAGTCGACAAAGGCTATTTTTGTAAATTTTTAGGCAATCGAATTTTTATTTCTAAGTAATTATTATATGAATAGAAATGTATAGTTTATTCGAAAACAAGTAAATATATCATATTGTATATCACAATATATCGTATAGAAATTAATAGTTTCCAGAATTTCACGAGAATTGGTTGAGTTGAGAAATTCGACATGTAAAGAAAAAACAAATTTAACATAAAGAAAAAGTTTGTCCAAATCAAGTAAAGATTTTGACTTTGACGGTGACCTTAGAATAAGTATTTAAGTAAGTAAGTTTAAGTAGGAAGGTTAGGTAGACAATAGACATTGATTGATATAGCTAAACCAAACGTTGTCACGTGGCAAGCCAACAAAAATACTTGCTTTCCGGTGAAAGAAATTCTTCCCGTGGATACTGTTACCGCTCATCAGTTGTGAATGTGTGGTTATACTAAAAACTAACCATAGCGAGTTTCAATTTTGATCAGCACCATGTAGTGGTATTTTTAAGAGACTTCAAAAAAGGAATGTTTGTACCATTTGTTTGCATGTTATAACTTTACATACCTAATGTATTAGGTAGAATACAATAAACTTGCATTATACAATTATATTATTTAGGTACTTATTATTCATTTTTTTTTTTTACGATCTTTTCATCTCATCTATTCGAAAAACGATGCAAGCGCCCCAAACTCATATTAGTTAAACATTCCTCTCAACTACTGGCATAAAATGTATAAATTACCACATTTAAACTCAAAAAACTTACTAAAGTTCCCAAATACTTTAGATAACCAACTTTTAACAGACTTACACAATTCCAGCTTTTGCACACAAGAAGGTTTTTGCGTCCAACCGTATTCGAATAACAATGGCGTCGGATGCTGGATACAATTCCACTATCGCTTGCGTCTAGCGAATAATTCAACACTCAAGATTAATGTCCGACCTCGTATGCCATGCACCACATTGTCCCGAAACTTTCGGATGGCTTTTCTGCAATAGCGTCATATAGTTTATTAGGATTATGATGACTGCCTCCGTGGTCCAGTGGTCAAGGCGTTTGCCTTGTGATCCGAAGGTCGTGGGTTCAAATCCTACTGGGAAGCATACTTTGTAAAAAGTTGTTTCCAGTCTAGTTAGGATATTGTAGGCTTGAATCACCTGATTATCCAAAAAAGAAAAATGATTCCTTGCTTCGGAAGGCACGCAAAGCTGTAGGTCCCGAACACCATCTAGCATGTTTAAACCTATCCTAGTATCGGTTTTGGTCTATCCTGTGGGTTGCGGAGATCAGACGGCAGTCACTCTGTGTAAAAACCAGTAACCTCGTCAAATCACCTAGGTTAGGTAGCGGATCCCTGGGCTCTGAAGCGATAGCTGAAGATGCAACCAGGAATACGCTCGGATGATGATGATGAGAATTTCACATTATATGCCATTTGGTTTCCAGCCTAGAAAAAAGCCACCTCGTCTTTTCCTATGGATAGGATAAGGCACAACTGCATTTCCAAGGATAGTTGACGTTGGACGGCTTTCGTAAAACTTTTCTTTTTATTGATTGTTGATATTTTTCCACCACTTCTATTGGCTTAGTTCCCTTATTTGCCTTACCAGGGACAATATTTTTGAAGAAGAAGATAGGCAAGTATGTTTGTAATTTTTTTCAATCGAGCCAAAAATGCTCAAACGTGTTATGTTATGAATATTGTGTGTGCCTGCAGAAGAGTCTTCAGGCCGTACATGAATTTTCCGTGGTCCAGTGCTGCCCCCATTTAAAATAAATCAAATTAATAAATAATAAATAAATCAAAATTTCAAAGAAAACGGAGATATTATTTAAAATTTTGCTACTACCAAGTCCTAGATAACCCTTTAAAGTATGTTATGAACTACTGTTTACAGTTTAAAGTGAGAACGTTAAGCTTTACTACGCACATTTGCGAAAAATGGCCACTTTTGTACTCCGTTTTCTTTAAAATCATTTATTTTAAATGGGGGCAGCACTGGACCCCGGAAAATTCAAGTACGGCCTTATGATTCCAACGAAAAATTTAAAAAAAAATTTAGGTAGTTTAATTATAGCAATTTTTCAAAAACACAAGTAAGCCGTGAACCTTCTTCGCCTTAAGAATAAAGTTTGCCTAGGACAAGGATATAAATCCTAGGTTTCCGCTAATAAGCTGTGAAGACAGATAGGTCGTTGCCAGCTCTGACTATTACGCTGCAGAGGCTAATTCATTAATCTGAGGTGTCGAGTTACTCGTATTTGTCTGGCTCACGTTTTATGAGCATACGCCGTTTTGCCCCGTGAAATTATTCCCGTACTTGTTTATGTAAAGACTTATTTTTAAAATAATTTTAGATAATAAATAAATATATAGGAATAAATCACATAGATTGAGCTAGCCCCAAAGTAAGTTTTGAATTTGTGCTATGTGATAATAACTCAACGATACTATATTTTATGAAAAATATATATATAGATATGTCGCAGTTGGATGGTATAAACCGCTAATTCACGAAACCTCTAGTTGTTTGGCATAACAGCTCGGTTTTGTTAAACAACATCCGAATATCGTTCAGCTGGATTGTCTAATATTGCGCAACGTGTTACGTTCATTAAAACCGCTAACCACGTTTCCAAACGGCTAGCGGTTTCGTGAAACAGTAGCGGTAATCCGCTGTTTGACGAAACCGTTATACAATCCAACTGCGACACATGCATGATAAGGATTTGGTGTAGGGTTACCAAAATGAAATATAACTGGGTGTCTATTAGAAATACTATAATAATACAGATTTTTTCGACATCGAATTTAATTTCCCAGAAAACTATTCCACGAATTTTATTGCTATAGGTTTGCCCTAACCTAGTAAAATGGATAGAACTTTTCTAGCACTCGCCGACCGCTGCCGGGGCACGCTCGCTCCGCTCGCTCGGCTCGTGCGTGTGTTGGTCGCTGTACTAACCTAACCTAACCTAGTAAAATGGATAGGGAACACTCGCTCGCCACATTGCCACTTCGTAGGCATTCTAAATTGTATATAATTTCTTTAAATAGAATTGTTCAACAACTTCTCTAGCCGCATGGATGAATACAAGTCGTTCATTCCATTCCGCGTATTGGGGTTCGCTGTTTTACAAAACCGAGCTGTAATGCCAAACAGCTAGAGGTTTCGTGAATTTAGCGGATTATACCATTCACCTGCGACAGATACACAACCAAGACCCAATACAATTTAAAAAAGGCTATTTCCCAACTTGCCCCGGCTAGGGATCGAACCCAGAACATCCGGAGTGGCGGTCTAGTGTGTTAACCATTACGCCACGGAGGTCGTCACAATAATCTTTAATTATTTGAAAATGAAGTAAAGGACACAACGGCAGGACATCACTCTTGATATTCATCGATTCATGAAATTGTATGTGCTATTGTGATAACTCTCACCACACCTTATACTCAATTTGTAATTACTAGTTTTTATTTATTTTTATTTCACACGATATGGATGCAGCGGAGACTGATTCATTATCTGAGGTGTTGAGTTATTTGTCTGGCTTACATTCTGTGAGAGCACGCCACGTTCTGCATCGTTAAATTACATTATATAATGTGCAGAGGCTTCATTTGCACTTCATTTTCGTATAATTTAGGAACATTATTTACTTACAGTTGCGTTTTATCATTAATCATTTTAATGACGTCCACTGCTGGACCAGGACATAGGCCTTTCACAACTCAAAGTTCTAAACAACAAGTCATTACCTTGATGTTTGATAGACCAAATAAATGGTGGATGGAGTCTGTGAATCAAGATATGATACTCGTAGCAGCTATTGTAATTATCCAGTCGCTTGCCCGTTAAAAGAAACTATAAAGTAGGTGTATTCATTTTAGATCTGTGGGTTGTTTGTTATTTTCGATGCGTGTCGCTTTAGAACCTTAACCAAGTAGTGGTATTAACCACTCCGACTCGTTCGCTTTTCGTCAGTGTCACTCAAAATGACGTTCACATCCGTTTCCAAAAAGCAATGACGTACCTATGTGCCTCTCCAATATCTTTGTCCGTTTCAACCAGAGATATGGGATTGTTCTTTACTTTCAACCGCCGCGAAACGGTGTGTGTGTGCTAAGAGATAACAAAAATGATCAAGACATATACCCATAATATACAATTACGTGTGTTTTGTCATTCCAAACGCACGTCACATCAGGACCAACTCTATATGGTAACCTCAAAAAGTACTGCATTGTTGCTTGCCTAATATCAAATTGGCTTATCTGCCGAATAGTGTTATAAACTGAATTCGTTCTGCCACGTCTATAGTTTGACCCCTTGTGACATAGAGTTTGTTTCACAAAATTTAAGAGATGACAAAAAATATAACCATTTTTTGACTCATTTCAATGAAATCGCATTTGAATTTAATCTATTTTTGGGCGGTATTTTCCTTTAAAAAACAACAAAAGATTTTGTAAGTATTTGGATACCTATGTACTTTAAATGTTATTGAATAAACACATCTGTAAAAACAAAACCACACATAAAAAATCACCATCTAAACTTTTAAGCTCTAAGTAATTGTAATGTGTTATTGTTAAAAGCACAGAGTAATAATATACTACATACAAGTTAAAAGTGACAGTTTCGAAAAAAGATAGTGCAAATCTTGCGAAAACAGGAATAAACTTGGACTATCAGTTAACAGCCCCACCAGCTGCACTAACAGTGGCCTATGTGAGGCTTTAGACAACGCTGTGAAAGTATCAACCTTCTGGAGGGAAAATATGATTTGATTTTAAGCTTTCGACTCGAGAAAAAAAAGTTTGCATGCGAATAAATGCACGCACAATATATAGTTTGTTATTGAGTCATAGCATACAAAGTCAGTTCTAGCAAAATCACCTCAACACTTGTCGTTCGAGATCGTAAAGTTTACGATCAGCTCTCGAAGGCCTTCAGAATAATCGCCTTGAGGCAGCGAATTTTTCTTATACTACACGAAAACCTTGCGGTGTGTAATGAGTATTGGCATAATCGTAAATAAGGATTTTCGTGCTTCCTTTCTTACTTTTGACAAGTCGTAATATATTATCGTCTGTATAGGGTGGGTGTTACACTGTTCTTTTGAAGGTATATATAACATTATTTGGTTCCGTAGTCAAACAAACAAGTTCTCTTAAAGCCTTAGTATGTTTGTTTTTGCGTTTTAAATAAGTTTATATGATATTTAAAGTTTTTTGGTAAGAAATAATATTAAAACGCCATATTTTTTTCTCCTGGTTACCTGCAATCTGCGGATACGCTGTAGACCATTTGTCGTGCAAAAAGAGTTGCCCAGCAAAAACTAACAAATGTGACGTAGGAAGTTAAATTTTCATCTCATGTTGGAAAAAAATAATGGAAGTAAATATAAACTTTATGAATTTACTAATATACTATGACACTGATACGTAAAAATAAAATACGTAAGTTGTCCCACCTCACCAATGTATTTTGAGAATCTAATAACATTTTCGAGGAAAATTGCAAAACACATTTTCTTTTCTTCTCAATCTACGGAACCCTATATTAAACATGACTCGCCCTATTTTTTGGCATCCCGCAGTGTCGTATAATCGAATTTTTGATTAGTTAAAATTTTTGTATTATTTATTGTCAGAACGAAATTGTTACTGGGAGAAAATTCTGTAACAAATAAGGTCTTTACGAAAACATACACTTGTAACTAAATATTCTGAAATGTTTATCCTTCATGAGTTATTTAGCATATCTCAAATGAAATATCGTCTTTTTCCATGTAAATTATTAGGCAAAAGGTTCGTGAAAATTGAAGAATTGTAAAGTATTTGTTTGATGATAACAATTACTCAGACGTCTAATACATATTAGGTACTTACAGGCGTAAATATATAATGACATATTATGTACCTATGCCACGATGATATTTTACTATAATATATTTAAAAAAAATTAAACAAGTGTGGAAAAAATATTCTGAAAATACATCTCTCTAAAAGTAGAAAAAAACATGACATGTGCCTCGTTAGGAAATAATTTTTAAACTATCAAAGTCAGCGTTTTACACGATTGAGTTGAGCACATCCTATTTTATTTTTAATCAACGCCGTTCAGCCTTTTAATGAAGGCGAGTTTTTAATTAAACCTTTTTATTTAGCTCACATTTGAATTCGATTCACGATTTGCAATGTCAAATAAAAGAAGTACAAAACTGTAAAATGCTTTATAAAGATAAACCTTCCCTTTATTTAAGTTGCCGTTTCTTTTGTGCTCGACTTTCTTTGTGTTAAGTGCAAAATGAGTGACTTAAACCTTTAGCTGACGATCTAGTCAAATTGTAACACTAGTACCGAGTTACGTCTGAGAAACGTAAATTTTATATCACTACATAAAAAATAAATAAGCACCACAGATTTATATTGCTTTCGATTTAAAAATATGTACTATTTTAGCTTATGAATATTAAAGGTTCTGAAACCATCGCAATTCATTTACAAAACTAATTGTCATTTTTCTAAAAGACTACAATTTGTATCTTACGAAAATTAGACATTTATTTCAGATCTCATATTTTTTTAGTACTTAGAACGCCCTAGAACAGGATAGGCAGACAAACTAACGGCTTACAGGAAGGACTGGAGAACTATCGCCACTAACAGAGATATATGGAAGGCTAAAGGGGAGGCCTTTGCCCAACAATGAGACACTATAGGCTAGTAAAAAAAATACTAAGATAATAATTAACAAATGAACTTGAAATATCATTACTTCTATGAACAGTATTTAAGTATAATAGACAAAAAATTGAAACTCTACCTCGGAAATATATAAAACTGTCAAGCCTTATTTTCGGTGTATTGACTATATCATAACTTAATTAGGCAAATCGTGGTCTCAGCATAACTATCATACTGAGACTATGTTGCAGCAACCTGGTACGAAACTTCAGCGCAAATAAATAAAAAAGGTTTGTTTCATGATAATTCCCGTACATGCATTAATTTAGTAATTATCAGATTCAATTCTGTCAGTAAATAAATGGCAAAACTTTCCTATATTGAGAGATACAAGTACGTAGAGATTTTTACTTATTCCCTTGATCGGCTTTACAACCTACGCGTAAGAACCTTCAAACAACGTAAAGTGAACGAGAAGCTCACAATATTAGGAGGGCACACGATCCGAAGTTTGTTCTCACACGCGACACTTGGCGGTCGATCTCTTTCAATTAAGTGAAGGGCTCTCAGCTCCCAGACTAGGCCCTTATTTAGAAATTCGGATCAGCTAGTGGTTTTACAGAATACTCTGGTACTTTTCTATAGAACTTACTGTTAGAACTCAACAATAACTTGCCATTTTCCAAGTTGCTCTGACTAAGCATCAAACCTAGAATCCCTGGAGTAGCGGACTATCATGTTAATCATAGTGGCAAAACCTATTGAGAGGAATTTTTATTTTAGTGGACTGTCATAATCAGACAAATAAAATAATGCTTACCATAAAAACACGGAGGTTTGAAATAAATAATATAAAGTTGCTAGCTGCATCGCCTCTTACTTTGATACATAGAAATTTTACTCAATACCTTGAGCGGCTTATCAACCTATGCGTAACATTCTTACAACCTTACAACCTTCATTTTTTTTTAAATGAACAACGCAAAGAGCCAACGTCGCCCGTCTATAAAATCTAACAATATTTAACTCTAAGAGGGCACACGATCCGTAGTTTGTTCTTACACTCCACACGCGGCACTTGGCGGTCGATCTCTTTCAATTAAGTCAAGGACCCTCAGCTCCCAGACTAGGCCCTTATTTAGAAATTCGGGTCAGCCAATTGTTTTACAGAATAATATGACGTTAACGTACTGTGTGAAGACTAAGACTTTGCTTTTATTTGAAATAAGTTTAAATTCAGTTTGCTTAAATAAAAAAATATATCTTCAGAAATTATACAAAGGAGCATTTTTCAAATCTATATCTTCTACATTCATATTCTGACATCTACACATTCGCATCAGATCTAAGAGTGTACTTTTATTGTTTCAAGCAAATAAGTCTACATAGTTATATTGTATTGGGTATTTATTATTAACTTTTTATTCAATCAAAATCCCCCAATATTATTATGAAATCTGTCCGTGAAAACAAAAATCCAATTAAAATGGCCATAATCCGTAAAATTAAATGCTTGTTTCGTTGAAAACACAATCAAGCTTATAAATCTTTTTGACAGCATGCGATATTGTAGCTAAAAAGTCAATTAAGCCTTTGCCTTTGGCTGGTTGGCGCGGGTGGTCCGTGCGTGATGCCAACCAGAGATCACGTACGGCAAAGAAACCCTTGCTTTTATAAAAAAGAACTTATAAAGAAGGGAATACTTTGTCGAATCGGCCATTGTAGCGGCGCAGTTACTTTAAATTTTTTTCTATTTATTTCCGAGGCTAAATTTTACAAAATAAGAAAGTAAGTAGGTATTTGTTTCGAGGAGAGATTATTAATATCGAGAATTTAATCATGTTTAGTAGATATTACAATGTTAAAAATAAAACATCACAAATAATACAGACAGCTAATAATAAATCTTACTCGAAGAAAATTCAAAAACCTTCATTACTCATTAATGCCATCAGAACAATGAAATGATACCAATAACACTAACAAATGAACACCAGAGCTTATTTTTTTGTTTTATAAAAGAATTATTATTTTGATCAAGTACAATTTCTTTCAGCATCTTCATAAATTGGTGCATGTTTAACAAAAAGGCATAGGTAACAAATGCAAAACCGAGCTTATTTCTTCTGCTCTTGTTATACAAAATAATTATTCTTTTAATGTTTCGGAAGGCACGTAAAAGCCGTTAATCCCGGCTGCATTGTATGGCAGTCATTAAGCTATGTCAGATGCCTTTAGGCAGCTTCTGAGTGTTGGCCACTTACATACACGAATAACAAAAAAAAACAAACAAACATCAAGTACAATTCCTTAAAGCCTCAGCCACATACATGTTTTACAAACAAGGGTTACTCCATGAATTAATACGATAGTTGTCCTATTTCCATGTCAAACGTAATTAGACTTTATCATTATGTATTAACGCTCAATGTTGCTTGACACAGAAACGCGAATACGCAGTTACGTACGTCTTGCTTACCGCTTTTCGAGTAACCCTACAGGCTTGGGTAACAAATGAAAACCATAGCTTACTTTTTCTACTCTGGTTATACAAAAGAATTATTCTTCTGACAAGTCAGTGTCGTCACAGATACATGTTATACTAACAGGCATACAATAAAGTTATACGCGTTCTGTTTGAGTGAGAAATCAATTTGTTCCACCGCTTTCATTTATGCGATCCCGCTTCCATTTATTCCAACGTAAATTGGAAAAGGACTGACTGAGATGTCAGCTGTGGCTTATGCAGTCGTCTCGACTTAGCGAATCGACTATTCGATACGAGGCGAAAGAAAATCGTCGAATAGAGAAAGCATTGATACGTTAAGCCGTGCATTGGTAGAGACAAATGGGACTACGTAGGCTGAGACACCCCAAACCATTTTGCTGACAACCGGGTTTGATTGAAAAGACAAATTTAAATCGATTGAGGGGTGCAAAGGTAAGCACAGGGTGCGGAAATTGTTTTGCTTTATGGTGTTATACTTTTGTTTTTTTAATACGAATTACGTTGAAAATAAAATAGGTCGTGCTCCTGCAGTGGAGACTAAAAAATACCTGATGATGACGATGATAAGGATATAATAATATGAGGATCTTCCATGCTGGTCTGAAAGAAAAGAAAAACTTAGAATGTACTTGCTTCTCTTCCCGCGCTGATCGTAAAAGCCGATCAAAGGAATGAGTGAAAATGGTGGTTTGCTTTTCCATCTTCTCGCTCACCATCAGGCAAAAAGTTTTCTTTGAGTTTTGCAAGACCCAATATGCTCTGTCTGCCCAATTATAGATAAAAAGAAGTTATAGTATCATCATCGTGGTCCTCACGTATTCCCGATTGCATCGTCAGCGGTTACGCTTCAGAGCCCGGGGTCCGCTACCTAACCTAGGTGATTTGCCAAGGTTATTGGTTTTTATACAGAACGACTGCCGTCTGACCTCCGCATCCCAAAGTGTAGACCAGAACCAATCCTAGGAGAGGTACAGACGCTAGATGGCGTTCGGGACCAACAGCTTTACGTGCCTTCTGAAGTACGGAATCATCTTTCTTTTCAGATAATCAGGTGATTCAAGCCTTCAATATCCTAACCAGACTGGAAGCAACTTTTCACAAATTATACTACCCAGTGGGATTTAAACCCACGATCACCGGATCACAAGGCAAACGCCTTGACCACTGGACCACGGAGGCAGTCCAGAACAAAGAGACCAGCTGTCGTATTGTATGGTTCCGAGACTTGGTCTACCAAAGCGGTGGATGAAAAAAGATTGCATGTTGCGGAGATGAGAATGGTAAATCTAGGGTTACACATCACTTTCAGGATTTGCACGGAAAGACAAGTTTGTACAATGGATTTTGATGTGATCATGTAGTTACAGTATTACTTATTGAATTTTATATATAGAAAACGCCATAGCAAACAGTATCAGTAGAATAAAAACGCTTAACTAGCGGTTTGGTTTTGCAATCAAACAGTTATTTCGAATGTTTGATCGATTCTCTAATTGGAGTCGCTCTATATAATTTCGAAAATGCATCAACTTGTACAATGATGATTAATAGTTTTCATGAATATTCAAACTAATTAGACTGAAATATTTGGCCGTTTAAATTGTTTGAATATGTGCAATTTGTCATCAATTTTATGTAGTAATATTGTTAACAAAGCAAAAACACTGACTTATTGTCCTATATTTCCTGGGTGGGGCAGAGAGCTGCTACAGGTACTTCTCTATTTCGTTCTGTCTTGAGCAACGCGCTTCACTTCGAGCCATCTACGTCCCCGTCGTCCACCCTGGGACCAGCTACAGCCACGCCATCACGTGACCGCCATATAGTGCTCTAAATGCCAAGGATTCAGGGGAAAGGGCGAGCATTCTGCGCCCGTAAACAGAACCCTTTACTTGAATATAGTTTGATAATGAAAGTGCGCTACCGGCCGATGCTATTCCAGTCTATAGCGGTGCTAATAATAACAATAAAACACTAGAGGTTCTGTGAGAACAGTAGACCTTGTGAGCTCTTAATAATCATGCAATAACCAACACTTTTCCATTTTCCTTAGAAAAGCCATTTCAGTGAAATCCGTCCATATATAACGCTACAGCAAACCCCCCCTTTTCCCCTCACTATTACCCGCTTTTGGAGTTTTGTTGCAACAACTTGTCTAAAATAAAGTCCGTAGTGTGTCTCTCAAATTTGATTAAAATCCGTCAATAATTAACGCTACAGCAAAATTCCCCCCTATTTCTCCTCCAATCAAGAATCGCAATCGCCTAAAAAATTTATTAATCCAGGAACTTTTTTTTGCCAATTTATGTCAAAATCGGTTGTAAAATGCGAAGGCGAAAAAAGACTGACGGGCAAAAGCTTTCTCGGTCAATCCTAATCCTAATCCTAACTAATATTATAAATGCGAAAGTGAGTTTGTATATTTGTTTGTTTGTTTGTTACCTCTTCACGCTTTATCTACTGAACCAATCTTTTTGAAAATTCGCATACACATAGTTAGGAGTACTGAGAAGGACATAGGGTACCTTTCATCCCGAAAATTTTATGTTTCCGTGAGAGCACCGCGGGCAAAAAAGGGAATAAAAGTGAATTATAATGATTTTCTCTATACTATCATTCTCATTCTTCATATTTGCATGAAGCATGTTTAAAATTTGAGTACATACTTACCTAACAAAACTTTATTCCTCTTAGCAACACGAAAACACTATTTATCGCCACTCTGTTTGATTTACTCCGGGCGGAGGTTTGAAGTGTGCAAGCGGATTAGAGCGGACTAAAATATATCTATATAGCTGAGCTAACATTTATCTCCTAAGTTATTGAGAGTCTTGAGGAAATGGAAACAGGATTGGTAAAAGATACATACACACCGCGTTTATGCTTTTGTGAAAAATAGACAAATTAAGAACTTTATAGCTCGTAAAACTGCTACAGGATATTGTTTTATAATTAAATTTTTAACAAAAAAAAGCAACTGACTTTATTTTTTTTTGCAGTTTCTTCCATATCACCCAAAGTTCTTCATCATATCTTCACTCAATTAAAATGGGACCAAATTGGCACTAAAAGGCTTTCAAATAAAAAAAAATCATCAAAATCGGTCCACAATTGGAGAAGATATCGCGTAACAAACATATGTACAAAAAAAAAATACAGTCGAATTGATAACCTCCACCTATTTAAAGTCGGTTAAAAAACTATGACTACGGAAAGGTTCTTGCTGAAAAGTATCCAGTGAATGCAACACAGCAGGGAGAAACCGCTAGTAATGAGATTTTTGAAATGCGCTAATTGAGCCCTTTTATTTGAGGCCCTACACGGTATAGTTCGATTAGTTTAATTTTTTAGTTCATTACATTATGGCCTATAGAGGGCGCCATATTGAATTTACTGTGACGTCATATAGCCTATAACCAGCGTACAGCCAAGACGCTTCAAACGATACCTCATTTAAAAAAATATATACATATAAAGGGACAAATCACACTGATTAAGCTAGCCCCAAAGTAAGTTTTAAACTTGTGTTATGGGATACTAACTCAACGCTACTATATTTTATGTTAATACATATATAGATAAAGACCCAAGACCCAGGACAATTTGACAAGGGCCATTTTCCAACTTGCCCTGGCTGGGGATCGAACCCAGAACCTCCGGATTAGCGGTCTAGCGTGTTAACCATTACGCCACGGAGGTCGTCATTTGTTAAGGTACCATGGATAACATGGAGATGAACGTACATACATACATGTGGCGAAACACACAATCCTCCTTCTAGCTTAGCCGTAGACGGATAAAAAAAATAATGTTGCATAACTACTTATTTTGTTACATTTGACTATAGCAAGAACTCTACATTGCACGGTATTTTGGACTTATTCCGATGCTGCTGTACCGATGCTGAAACGATTTTACACATATTCACCGAGATAACTTTCCCGGTGTTGTGTTAAACGGATTATTCAGTTACAACTGATCGGCGATTAATGGACACTCTGTATATATAACAGAAACCGTTATCGTGCTGGGTAAATATTTGAGCTGACCTTATGGATATGAAGTTGAAAATACAAATTTACAATTTTCGTAAACACAAAACTGAATGTTGGTTAATAAATTTCAGTTTCGTGTGTAATTAAAAAAAAGCCTTTCATCATAATAATGTTTCTATTGATGGATTGTAAGTAATGGACTTAGACACTTATTGACACATCTTGTATATGGAAATCGTTATTGTACTGGATATGTATCTAGTACAATAACGATTTCCATATACGTCGTATCTAGAATGCGAGCTCAATTATGTAATTGAGCTCGCATTTTAGATACGACGTTGAAAATAAGTAATATTTATTGTTCTATGAACAGATAATTATGGTGTGGTAGTGAAATAGGCTGCCAGCCGCTATCCTTCTAGTGTGAATAGCTAGCCCTAAAGTAAGTTCGAGACTTATATATAAATTATATAAGACGAGACTAGTAATGGGATACTAACTCAATGATACTATATTTTATAACAAATACATATATAGATAAACATCCAAGACCCAGATCAATCTGAAAAAGATCATTTTCCATATTGACCTGACCAGGGATCGAACCTGACATCTCCGGTGTGACAGCCTGGCATGATGACCACTAGGCCACAGAGGTCGTAATGGGTGCTTACGCAACTTGGACACAACGTGTCATTATCCCTTACAGTGTAAACAGAACACAAAGCAATACCCCCCTACATTTAGAGTGACAATGGTAATCAAAATAGTGATGGGTAGCTAGGCGAATTACCTATTAACGCCGTGTGGTTCCCGGCAGAGTAGAATAGGCCCACTCCAAGTCTTCACGTGGATGTCGTAGAAGGCGACTTAGTAAACACAAGCTAAACAAAGCTTATAAACATCAATGAGACCTCTCCAACCCGTCTGGCCAGCGTGGAGGATGTAGGCCAAATCCTCTGACTGCTCTGACTAATATATGGCTCTGGTAGTACAGAGAGGGTCGTACTCCTGCAGTGGAGACTAAAAAAAACCTGATGATGATGACTCAGTCTTCTCTCTCAGACCAGCATGCAAGGAACGGTCATTCTCTAGTTTTTTTCTTCGCCTAATTAACGCGTCGATTTTTTTCAACGCTTCTTTAGGTGGAGAAAAAAACAAGACATTGCGTAGTAAAATAAATAAATGGATAAGGACAAATCACACTGATTAAACTAATCTCAAACTAAGTATAAACTTGTACTATGAAATACTCTAAACTCAACGATGCTATATTTTATAATAAATACATACATAGATAAACATCTAAGACTTCAGTATAATTAGAAAAAGGCCATTTTCCAACTTGCCCTGGCTGGGGATCAAACCCAAAACCTCTGAAGTGGCGGACTGGCGCGTGTTAGCCACGGAGATCATGAAACAATAAAATGGATATCTTTTTTACATTTGGTGTTAATTTTGTCAAAAAGTGTGTTAGCCACGGAGATCATGAAATAATTAAATGGATAGCTTTTTTACATTTACTACAAAGAGTAAGAAAATCTGGAATATTACCGAAAAAATGTTCAGCTATAAGTTTTTACAGCTTTTTTGAACATGGCACGGAATCTATGCTAATGATAATTGATTCAATGGTCCAATAAATGGGTTAATTTGTAAACGTCACTACTAATTTAAACGACAGTAGACCTGTTATTAAACTAATCAATTAACCAATTAAGCTTAATCATGTGATTTGCGCATTAGAATAATCATGCATTATCACGTTTTGTTTCTTTACGGCGTAGACTGGAGCCATTTGACCTATTATTCTGATAACGGGTGTTAAGGTGTACCTAAAAAGGGAATCAAAAAAGTGACGCCTGATAGCCCATTCTCTCTATCGGCTTTTACGATCTGCGCTGAAAGAGAAGCAGCTGATACATTCTTTATAGTTTTTTTATTTTTTCCCAGACCAGCATAGAAGGCAATAACGATATTAACGATCATGAAGGTAGGTACCTACGAAACAATCTGCTTTACGAGCCACAAAACAAGTTTACCTAGCAAATTAACGTGTCTCGTGACAAAACACAAATTATGACATTGTTATTAATTACAAGGAATTAAGGAATATGTATGTACTAAGCAAGACAGGAAACATCATGGTATGTTAAAATATGGTATTCTCTTCCCGTGACAGCTGGTCACGTGATTAGAACAAGAATATGTTATCAGTTGGGAGTGTTGCCACTGTGCGTGATTGAATTACCTGAGCAAAGAGCATAACAAACCAAACCAATCATGAACTAATAATTAAATAAGTGTATAAATTTATTAGAAATTAAATAGACAAATCACACAATAATATGAAAGAGTTATTATATAAATTAACTACATAATTAAGAAAGTCCTGTAATCTTTCATATTTTCACAAGGAATAATAAATAAATTAAATGCAGATAAACATAAAACAGCTATTTATTGCTTGATAAATTCACGATAACAAATACGAAAACAATTCACTAACCTTAGTCTTCACTCCAAAGCGGTTCGTCCACAACTGCATTCAATATGGCAGGGGACGACCGATCTGACACTTTGTTGACATTCAATACAAAAAAGTCTAGTAAAATTAATAATGTAAGAATTACTGATATGATTTATAATTCACTTTACAAAGATCTATAATAATATAATTTAGTCTATTTATTATTAATTTAATAATGACAGTACCTTTACGTAACGCTTTTTATGACATTCTTGACGTAGTCTTGAGCTATTGCTGGAATAAAATACCTTATGGCGAAGATATAGGCAAATGGCCTTGAAGTGTGAAATAAATTGTTAACTCGTAAATATGGTGATAATTTACATATTGCTCTACGTCATGCACTAGATAGCCCTTTAAATTATTTTATGAACTGCCGGTAATACTATTATTGGTGATCCGTCTAGCTTTAAAACTTGCCGTGGCCACTTTTGGCGGAGGCAAGTTTTAAAGCTAGACGGACTAATGTAAATACTTTCAACAGTGGTTTATAAAATAATTTAAAGGGCTATCTAGTGCATGACGAAGAGTAATATGGAAATTATCTCCATATTTACGAGTTAACAATTGATTTCAAATGAGGGCGCCACTTCAAGGTCATTTGCCTATATCTTCACCTTATTTTATTATACCATAGGAAACATCCGCAAGAAAAGTATGCTGATGCGCTTGTAAGATTTTTTTTTGTAAAACCAGAGATGGGTCTCCATCTATCTCTTATGAGCGTTTTTCCGGTTAAAGCTATTCGGCATTTCCCTTTTCACTACGCATGGTCTAAGTCATGTCTAAGTATTTGTTTTAGCACTTCAACATGACTGAAAGCATAAGAAAATATAAGATCATTTTTTTCGTTCTCAAATGAAGAAGCCAGTTTGCTGGAGTGTCTTTTTGAACAGAGAGAATAGGTGAATGAGGAACAAGTATGTCTTCAAAGTTTCATATTTCTTTGTAAGTTTGATATCTTATTTCTTTGTAAACCCGTAGCAATCCGAGAACAAGAGGTAGAGTTTTATACAAGCCGGTCACTAGTTTGTAGGTTTATTTAAATCTTCATTTCACTCGGTGTAGATTATCCAGGTAGAACCAAAGTGAGAGTTAGTGCAAGATAAAACTTTGGCTTTGTAAAAAGAAACTAAATTTAAAATAGTTTCATGTACGTTGTAACTAATCTCATATTGCTTTTGCCAACTTGTACACACCCATATTACAGCGCAATAGGGATGTGTCAGTTAAATCATGGACCCATATTTTTTCATTTATCGTAGTAGTTAAAATTTCTAGTGTAAATTGTATTAGATTGCGACGTCATGCGAAATTTAAATGCGCTGTATCTTCGTCTCTCCCAAGGATTTCTTACTTAACTGACCTTTCGAAAGCATTCTGCATCCAGTGTTTTCCTTTGTTTTACCTTGACTATGGTCAAGAATACTAGCTGGGAGTCCTACGTTACGCTTGCCAGTACGTGGACGCCATTCGAAAACCTTTTTGCTCTACCAGCAATCGGTTCGTTGCGCTATGTCTATTCAACTGCCACTTCAATGAGCTAATCCACTGGGCTATGAACTTCTGTTCTCCTACGGGTTACGGGTTCCCCGAGCATAGATCTCTCACTAAATCTTAAGCGTACAGTATGTTTTCAGAAAGATTTCCTCTTGAATTAATGTTGTTGAACGATTTAAGTCTGTCATAGTTTTTCCGAGAGACTAGAGCATGGGATTCTGTTAAAAGAGCAAGAACAGCTAAAACTAGCTAGCTACCACCTTTTGTATTACGATAGTTCATATAGGCTACGGTAAGTATTTGGTTTTGTCTTATGCCCATTTGACGATAACCACTTATCATCACACTGAACACTTTCAATCACGTACTGAGCGTGAATAAAATTAAAACATAAATAAAGCCGCTAAACCATACCGTTTCCCCCATACAACAGTTCAACGAGTGTTCCATACATTAGGATAAGGATACAATGCAAAAGTAAATAGATATAAATCACTCGCCTTTTGAGGAAGCCTCAACTTTCCTTTCTTAAGCCAGTAGTAAAAGTTCCCTTTGAGTATTATCTGATAGTTTATCGATTTATTTCTTTTCTTCCAAAGTTTCAGTCCCTTGTGATAACGACGTTTTACCAATATCATCGAAATTTAACGAGAGGGCGATAAACTTCGATTTGCAGGAGGCTCAGAATACGGTTTAAATGTATTAAAGTCATATTTTTAAAATATTTTTTCTGTGTGACTTTTTCTCTTATTTTAATTTTTTTTTTTCGAGAAAAATTCAATGGATTATTAGGTATATAATTAAAATCGCTTTCAAGATTTTTATCCTCTGCTACATAATGCGTTACCTACAATAAGGTTTATGTCAGATATTTTCATGATATTTGAGTAGGTAAAATCCAACTCTCAATATAATATATTGATATTATTTAATGGAATTTATTTTATTTTATTTATTCAGCTTTATTACAAAAATTGTAAACGGCGGACTTAAAGCCTTAGGCTTTATCTACCAGTCAACCGATTGGTGGTGCAGAGACAAGTGAGGCTAAAGTTGGAGCAAAATTAACATACCTACATAAACTTCATAGTAATACAATGTAGAAAGAACAATTATAGACGTCGATTATCGATTGTATTTATTTATATGTACTTATTGTTATTATTAGAAATTGAAAACAAATCTAAAAATCTTTCATGACTAAATTAGGAAAAATTTATGTTGTTAACTTTTTAACGTTTACCTATTTTATCAAGTCTAAAATAAAGAAACAAGCCCTAAATAATTATGTAAATAACGCCCGTAAATCTTACGAAATATCCAATTTTGTATAAAGTAAAATACATGAGCCGCGCAACCTTCATTAAGGGCTGGCAATAAAAGTTTAAGAAATAATTCCCACCTACGTTCAAAGAGGTTCCCTAAAATTTCGCCCATAAAACTCGGAGGCAGGAGCTACATTAACCAAATTGTACAAAACAAACACATCTAATAATTACGCCCTGGGCACGGGCCTCGTTTTGTGGAATTATGCGACCGCCATAACTTTTTCAATCTGAACTTCGACAATTAAATTTACTCTCAAGTTTCGACATAACATTTCAATAAGGATTGAATCGGTTAATTTTATCTCCGAGTTTTTGTTTTAAGAAAAAAGTTTTATAAGGACTGAAGCACTGACGTGTTACCGGAAAGAACTTTGATGCCAGAATTTCTGTGGTTTGTTGATGAGAAGCCAGTCTTCCGCTATTCAAATATGTTCAACTACATGGTACAATACAATACGCTTTATTGCACAAAAGAAAAATGCAGGACATACATATTTATTTTAAAAATTAGATTATATTGGGGTAAAAATATTATAAAAACTAATAACTTCAAACGACAATCCCACGTTACTTATATTTACCTTATTAACTTAATACACTATAAAACTGCAAAGGAATTACCGTGCAAGTATTAGATATAAAGTATATTGCCTGTTTTCGATTATAGTATAGAAGTTGTTTTTTGCCTTGCCGATTATCCATAATACCAAGAACGTATTACATAGAAAGAATACACAAAGTGAATCGTAACTACTAAATAGCTTCTCAAATAAGAGTTGAATTCCTCCCTAATGGGACTATATCTGCTTTTAAAAACTATCGCATTACATCATTACTAAATAAATGCATATAGGAGTTACCGCGAATTGATGAAATGGAAAAGACTCAAATGCTGTCCCGACCCCACGTAAAGTGGGATAAGGTGAGGAAGAAGAAGAAGGAGTTACCGCGAATATATCTTTTTTTTATTATATTTTCTGAATTTTCGTCCGGATTGCACTGAACGTGGTCTCACCCTGCATGTAAGGCCTCAAAAATAAAAAAATAAACAAGTATATTATATTCAGTAATTAGGCTTTTGCAGGCACTTTTACATGTCAATAATTATAGTGTACATTACGTGTAATGTTTATTTAGATCTAAATTATTTTTTTCTTTGTTCAAAAGCTAGCGATACTAGTGTTTCGCAACGAGCACTGCTTAGAGGAAACGCCGAAAGAAGCTCATTTACACAGTATTGGTCGCCTACGCGCCAGAAGGGCTTTGTCAGTTTACAAAGATATTATGCCTTATACAATGTTATCACAACATAATATGTAAAGCTTGCAAACGAGTGCCAAATCCAATTTACAGAAATAAGTTAGACTGAGTGAGTAGTCTTAAAAAACGGAGCCGAGCTGACTAGTCCCTACTGGCGGCACCCGTTCACGAGTTGATACGTGGACCTCCTCCTGCCCAGTATGATCTTCGTCCACTGTCATGTTATTTTTTCTCCAACTACCGTTGCATACCTACACTCACAGTGTCCCTACGCTAATCATTCTCATTCTAATAAGGTATGTTTCGCGTTAATTCCCGTATGCATTAATTTAGACTATATCTGACATTTTCTCGAGAATTTAACGATTTTCCACGTAAACGTACAAAGAACGGCAATTTGATAAGACGATAAAATACTGAGGGGAGCGCTTTTGAAAGAACTTGTAGCATATATCATTAATCTTTACATTACAAATTCATTCGGTAAGGACTCACTCACTTGGATTAAGCAGAATTATAAATGAAGTGTCACAAAAGCGCTCACAAAAAGTGTGAAAAGAGGAAAACCTTCAGCTGGGTACGTCTGCTTTTAACTCTAAGAAAATGGGTATGTTGGGAATTAATTCTCTTGTGTAAAATGGAAAAAATGTTACTAAGTACTTTTACGTTTAGAAAAGGTCTTTATGTTATTTTACTAGCAATTAATTTTATATGTTATAAAGTACTTATATTTGAATAGAATATGGCTATTAACATATCTTGTATCAAGCATCTGTTATTTAATAGATGTTGAGAAGAATTATACCAGATATTAGTTTAAAAAACTAAAACCTGACTACGGGAAAACGTACTGAAAAGTAAACGTTTATCCAGTTAATCACACCTAACCTAACACAGCAAGGAGTAATAGCTTATAATGTAAAAATTATTGATATGTGCAAATTAAGACCTTTCATTTGATACCCTTTACGGTATGATTCGATTTATTTTATTTTTTAGTTTATTACTTTATGGCCTAAAAAGGGCACCACGTTAAATTGAACGTAAGGCGGTTATCCCACTGCACCGCGCACCGTCGCGGAGCACGGTTTCTACATACTGACGCTCCTGCGCGGTGACGCGTTTTCAGTGGGTGGGAATAGGCTTGTTTTCTATACAAACTGAGCCACTTGCATACAATGTTAAAAATCTGCCGCGCCACGTGAATTTAATGTGACGTCACGTAGCCTCTTAGGCGGTGATCCCACTGCCAAAACACTTTCAACACTAAAACATTTATCAAGGTGTCATGGATATTATTGAAAATACGAGGGAACAGATAAACAAACAAACATACAATACAGCGACAAAACACATAACTCTCCTTTTGGCTTCACCATAGTCGGGTATAAATGACTCATACCAAATAAGTGAAAAAATATATAAAAATATAAAGGTACTAACCATAGATGTTCTCATTCGGATAAGTTACTCGTACTTTTAGAAGCCTTCAAAATGTTACAGCTTCGGTAGAGTCTGCCCCTACCCCTGCTTTTAAACTGAATAGAAATAATTACACAATACATTAGACAAATGAAAAAAGGCGCAGTCCTCTAAGATGCTAATCATACCAAATAAGTTAAAAAAAATGTATGAAAATATAACCATAGAATGTTCTCATTCGGATAAGTTAGTTCTGAAAGCCTTTAAAATGTTACAGCTTCGGTAGAGTCTGCCCCTACCTCTGCTTTGAAACTGAATAGAAATAATTACACAATAGATTAGACGAATAAAAGAAGATGTAGTTCTCTGAGATGCTAATGTACAATCTGCCATCTGTATTCAAAAGAGGTGGATCGCAAAAAGAGGCGGCCCGCCGGCAGTGTTCGCGGCAGGCATCTGCACAACCGCTACTGACAGCTCCAACCCGCGCCGATTGTATGGAGATAAATGTGCTGCAAGTAATCGATTCTTCCAAGAGTAGATGCCGTGATGAAGTTAACGGAAGTACTCGGTTTGAGAGTCGAGGTTTATGAATAACCAATGCAAAAAAGGTATGTCTATAATTTTTTTTATTTTATTTATATTGTTTAAATCTGAATCTTAAAAAGAATTTAAATATTTTTTGACCAATAACAGGACATTTTTTACAAGGTTACAATTTTCATTAAAAAACTTTTTATTAATTCATAAACTAGCAGACCTGGATTTGCACGATGTCATAGGGTTGTGGCGCTAAAGAAAACGATAACGAATACGTAGAGTTAATTAATCATACCTGGCTATTTAAATATATGACGTCTAACAAAATATAATTTAAGGGTGAATGCAGTCCATGATACTGAACAACTTTCCCCAAGGATACAAAAAAAATATTTTTGACCTCCCATACAAGTTGAGCGATCAACTAATCCGAGTTTATGGAATTTATTCATTACGACCTCATTACAACCCTGTATGTATTATATATAGGAGGACTGAACTTGCTCCTAAGTAAGTTAAAACAAATTTTATATAGGATACTATTTCAATGATACTAAATTGAATGAAAAATAAATATATATAAATATAACGGTTTAATAGGATAACAAATTTCAAAAAGGATTGTCAAGACTTACACGGGAAAGAGACAAATGAAAGAAGATGGGAGAGATCTTTGCCCAACCATGGGACAGAATAGGTTACCAAAAAATACACACGAATTTCAAATAAAGATCAACACCCAAGACCCAGGACAATTTGAAAAGGCCGTTTTCAATTTGCCCTGGCTAGGTACCGAACCCAAAACCTTCGAGTGGCAGACTGGCATGGTTACCACTCAGGGTTACCAATACGCCACGGAGATCGACAATTTTATAATTTTAAAAGAAGAGGCGTGACTAGCGTTTTATACACTCAGTGTAATTTATTATTGCTAATAGAAATATAGTGCCAGAAAAATAGGTAGTAACTTCAGTCACAAAATGTTAAAATATTTTCCAATATCGAAAAAAATCACGTAGTTGATCAAATTTCACGGATACTGCACTGCATAAAAGAATATAAAAAACTGAAATAACAGGATAATTTCAATTGAGAGAACTAACGAGAGAGACGAACGGAATAAAAGCGAAGCTGGAAACGCTATAAAAGCTATCTAGAATACGCGTTCGGCCTTTGATTCATTAGTTTTCGATTAGCTAGCGATAGTTTGGTTTTAGTCGGAATTTTTCAGTTGCCGTTTTAAAGCAGCAAAAAGCTCAAAGATCTTTGAGATCTTTGAGCTTTTTGCTGCTTTAATCAACATTTTAAATGTTTAGACTGGATATTTTCAAATCATTTGCGAAGTAGAGTGGTCTTTGTTTTTATTTAGTTAACCATTGTTACTGCAAGTAATTATTTAATTAATAAAGTTATTTGTGGCAATAAATTATTATGTAGATATACCTCTCCCAGCCATCTGGCCAGCGTGGAGAGTGTAGGCCAAATCTTCTGGCTGCTCTGGCCAATTATTGCTCATATAGTACAGAGGGTGTCGTACTCCTACAGTAAAGACTAAAAAAGCGGCCAAGTGCGAGTCGGACTCGCCCATGAAGGGTTTCGTAGCAGCAAGTAACATAATATAAAAGTTCTAAAGGTAAATTGTGGTTTACGATTTATGACGTATTAAAAAATAACTATAAATGATAACGAGGCTGCTATAGTTTCAATTGAAAGTACATACTTTGAGGTATATACCACATTATTTTCAGAATTATTTTAGTAATATTTCAAAAGTTACGGTGGGGGAACACCTCAAATTTTAAATTTGTATTAGATTATCTCAAGACTGGGTGATTTGATCTACATAGTTTTAAAGCAGACGGACGGACATGACGAATCTATAAGGGTTCCTTGTGGACTACGGAACCCTAAAAAAGGACCTGATGACGATGATGATGAAGTTTAGACCGTAAATTTTCACGATCACAGATATACAAACAGATCATTTTTAGAGTTCCGAAGTCCGTAGACAGAACTCTAACAGCTTCGGTATGTCACTTTGTCCGTCCGCAGCTTAGCTCAGAGACTGTTTAAAGTAGTAGAAAGCTGTAATTTTGCATGGGTATAAACCTATACTACGCATGCTGGCAAAGTGGTCAAAATCTTGTTTTTTTTTTTTAAATATATTTTTAAAGTTGGGATGATATATTTTTTCACGTGTATTTATTCGGCTCTCGCTCGCTTCGTTCGCTCGCTCCTAGGATAGTTACTGCACAACTATAACACAACCTACCTTCTGTGAATAATACGCATGATGAATGAAAAACATATTTTTGGCTCATCGGTTAGATTATTAAAAAATATTGTACACGTATTTTTTCTTTTCTCTGAGAAACAATAAATAAAGAAGATACAGTGCAATTAAATTTCGCATCAACGTCACGCTTTCGTACGATTTTTACACATCGGTGACGTCACAAGCCCCCACTCTCGAACTTTGATACTCTGTATCTTTGTGAATTTTTATTTTTTTGATAAACTGAAAACTATTGGTACTTACAATATTTTTGGATAATCTAACTAACGGACTAATTAGAATAATACTTTTCTAACCCAGTCATCATCCCTATTCATGGTAAATAATTAATAGGTTACCGCTGCAACGTTTTCATTTATCATACATTACATACATTACCGATCGCTATGTGGGTGTTTTTAGAAAGTGTATACATTTTCTAGGAATTATGAACAGTTCTTGAATTTATTATATTTTCGGTGACATATAATACGAGTATATATAATATGTATGTCCAACAAATTTTCTGTTTTGATCCGATTAAGATGTTTTTTATTTGAAAAAATATTATAGCAAGTTGGTATCATTATCACCAGGTCAAGGTTTGTATTCTCTAGAAATTGAGAGAACTCCTCAAATATTTCACACATATAGTGATTTGGATGTCTTTGTAAGTAAACCAAGCACTGCAACTGGTGACAAAGACCAGACGGCCAGAAAATGAAGTTCTTTTCAATTCTTACGCGGCTTGCGGTAATGACTGCTAGAAAGAAAATGAGATGTATCAATGCGTTTCGAAATGTTCGGTTGTTTTGCGATGATCATATCCGAACAACACTGAAAAGAACCGACTGATATCAGGTATTGAATCGACTAGGTATTGATCTTTGATCTTTTATTTAATAGCTTGAATTCTAATTTAAAATTGAAAATATATTTATTATCATAGGATAAATAAATTAAATAAATAAATATATAAGGACATATCACACTGATTAAGCTAGCCCCAAAGTAAGTTTTAAACTTGTGTTATGGGATACTAACTCAACGGTACTATATTTTATGATAAATACATATATAGATAAACACCCAAGACCCAGGACAATTTGAAAAAGACCATTTTCCAACTTGCCCTGGCTGGGAATCGAACCCAGAACCTCCGGATTAGCGGTCTAGGCCACGGAGGTCGTCAAAATATATTTATACTCGTACTGAATTATCAAGTTCATGTTTCAACCTACAAATATGTAAAGGAGTTGGCTTTGGACGGAGAGAGATGAAAGGCATTGGTTGCTCCACAGACAAGAGCTTTCCTCTTTAATAATAATAAGAAGAAGACCATTTCTTATCGTCAACTCCTACTGCATGCAACGTTAAAGAACTTTATCTAAGCCATAAACCTGTCATGTTCTTGGTCAATTCAACAAAACTAATCTGAATACAGTTGGTGTTGCACTGATGCGATGTAAATGTATTTGTCTCGGTTCTGATAATCTTGGCTCATGAATATTCATTCTATTCATGTCATGCATGCTGCAGACTTCTTGCAAGCGATCGGATGACGTTTCAATGTAGCAAGTACAAGCATAAATTATTCTATTATATCTATTTGGTGCAAACACGAGGAGAAGATTACCTCAATAGATATTGAAGTAATCGGCCGACCTATAGTTGAGAAGTTGACGAGCGACAGCGTGCCTGTCGCGAACTGTAGTAAGCGCGAAATGTTACGCAACAGTGGCACGACAGTTCGCGACACAGGTCGCCGATTAATGTCGCGAACCGTTGCTGGCATACTGTTTCCGCTCGTATATAAGAGCGTTCTTTGAGTAAAGAAAACATTAATAGAAATGTTTTGTTATCTTGCGAGAATATCGAAATAATCTTTTAAAAGAAAATAAGAATATAAAAGCGCGTCGTCGAATGAAATTATTCATATCGCAGTTATCCGATTAAAATGATCATATTCCTCGTTGAGATGCAAGGAACATTTCAATTTCCGTCGCGATCAGTAACTATATCTGATTTAATACGTCGTACCACATTGGATATGATACGAGGACGTTCAGAATTTAGCTATATTCAGTCCATGATATCGATCTTTCTTTATCAATAAAATACGAGAATGAGTTCAAAAGATCTTGGAATGAATACCAAGATATATATAGGAAAAGTCAAACGACCACATTTTATTTTTTTACACAATAATTTTTTGACGGTTTTCAAAAACATTTAGGTGCTCATATTCGGCGATCTGAGGGGATGAGGTGCGGGGCACTTTGATTGCTGACCACAATTGGCATAAAAATTGTCAAGCTTCTCCGTGCTTTGGAAGGCACGTAAAGCGGTTAGTGCCGTTTGTCATCATTGTATGGCAGTCGTCAAGCTATGTCAGATATTGACAGCTTTAAAAATCAACAAGCAATAAAAAACACATATTTACATAAATACTCGTACACATATAGATTCTTCTTCTCGAGTCGAACTCATACTGAGATCTCAGAATTGACTTAGTTAAAACATGTTTGGACAAAGGAAAATCCAAAGTAAAAGAATAAAACCGACTAGCGCGGAAGAAATAATATACAAGATTTCAGTGTTGAATTTACTAAGTTTTCACATTCCCTGTTACTTCCATCACATGCAGTACTAATAAACCAAGTAAAATCATTAAAGCAAGCGGTACGGATTGTAAAACTAATGAGCGATCTATTAAAACTTCAGCAGTTTATTTAATTTTCGCCTATAACGTATTGTAGGAGCTCTTTGCATGCAAGTTTGTATAAAGCGCTTGTTATACACTATCCAATTTTAAGGAATCCTAACTAGGATATCGGAAGATGTGATTGCAGTTACGACTGATTAGATCCGATTTAGAGTAAAAAGGCCATTTCGACCGCTCTACTTTCTTGTAATCTGTGAATTCATTCCAAAATACACAAGTCACAAGCAACGTGTTAACCGGTTATAACCTTTTTATAAAAGCAATAAGCAAGCTTTTGTGTGCTTTGTATAATTGTTGTGAAGGACATTCCTATCTACCCGGTGAGCTAATGAGTACTATAGTGGTACCTATTGTTAAAAACAAAACGGGCGATATCGGACAGCGGCAATAACAAACCCATTTCATTAGCTACTATAATAGCTAAGGTTTTCGATGGCGTGTTTGAGCGACAGATATAAAAACACCTTAACCCTTTAACCGAGAACGTCGGATTAATCCGACAAACATTTTCGTGCCCATTTCGCGAGCGTCGGATTTATCCGACCAAAAACTATGGATATTTACAATTCCTCGCGCTGGGAGCATGATAACTGATATAAAGTCTCGCGGTGAAAGGGTTAAGTTACACGACTCTCAATTTGGCTTTAGAGAAGGACTGTCCACAAAGACAGCAATTCTGGCAGTCAAGCACACTGTGAGATATTATACAGATAGGAACACACCTGTGTATATGGGTTTCTTGGACCTCTCGCAGGCCTTTGATCTGTATTTTAACATTCTGTGGCCGGTATTGCGTTAGTTGCCTATACCGGTAAAAACTTTTAACTTGTTGCAGTACTGGTACAATCACCAGGTTAACCAGGTCAAATGGTCGGGCGCGCTGTCAGAGCTATATAGGTTGGAATGCGAAGTCAGACAGGGTGGCTTGACCTTACCGGCACTTTTCAGCCTCTATATAAACCAGCTGATAGAGGAACTTAGTGAAACTGGCATCGGGTGCTCCATTGATGGACTATAGCATTAGTTACGCTGATGACATGATTTTATTGGCTCCTTCTGCAGACGCTTTACAGGAATTACTAGGTGTATGTGAGAGGTACGCGAGGTCACATGGGTTGGTGTACAATGTGCGCAAGAGCAAAGTCATGGTATTCAGGGTAGAGTCAAAAAAACCTCGTGTAACCCCGCCCATGTATCTTAATGTCAAACGTCTGAATTTGGTATCCAAATTCAAGTACTTGGGACATATTCTCACCGATGATTTATCTGATGATGAGGATATCGAGAGAGAACGGAGGGCGTTGTCGGTCCGATGTAATATGTTGGCCCACAGGTTTTCAAAATGTACAAAAGAGGTAAAAAACTACTCTTTAAAGGCATATTGCCAGTCTTTTTATACCTGTAGCCTGTGGGTTAGATATACGGAAAGGGCCTAAAATGTACTCCGTATACAATATAGTGATGCTTTTACGATGCTGATGGGGCTCTCGCGATTCTGTAGCGCATCAGGAATGTTTGCTGAGGGGCGTACCGACGATTTTTTTGCCATATTACGTAAAAGAACTGCTTCCTTGAGGTTTAGAATTCACTGGAGCCATAACATCATTCTAAGTCATGACTACTAAGCCGGATTGTCCAATCTAGTGGCACTGGATTTTGATGAGCCTGATTGTCCAATCCAATGCATACGGCATTGTGACGTAGTTGGGATCCCTGGGGGTGTGCACATCAGATATTTAAATTAGAAAATTAAATAATAATATATTAATTAATGTGAATCCAATTATTTATTATGAATTATTTTGTATGAACGCGCTCATAACTAACACGAGACTGTAAGTTTTGTTACTAACAATTTTATGGTTATATGTTTGACTGAAATAAACAAATTATTATTATATTATTATTATAATAAAGATAGCTTTTGTATGCGTCGCCGTCAGTCACGCGTCACGATTTAGGAAGAAGTGGTTCCCGGCTGAGTAGAATAGGACCACTAAATAAATAGTGTAGGTAAGTACTAACTTTTAATGATAAGGTATTACTGGTATAGTATGTTTAGGTAATTCATGTTTCTCGAATACACTTTAACTCAGCACCACTTAGTCACACAGAGCGGTGGCATACATCAAAGCCGTCTCCAAATCTCCTAATCAGGTGTATCACTCACTACTATCCTATTTCTCACTACATATATCCTGATTTACTAATCTCGCTTGGAGTAGTTTGTTCAACAATAGTATTCATACATTTTAGACTAAAATTAAATTTTGTTGAAAAATTTCCACTTATTTCTTTCCCGAACGTTTCTACGAAAAAAGATTGAATATTGTGGTTTTATAGAGGTATTGACGAGAGAGAGAAATAAATCGATTAACTCGTAATTCTAAACTTGCTTACGAATTGAGTTTTTGTAACTTTTTTTCGAAACTTTGTAAATTTATTTTTACGGGAAAAATAACCATAAAACCTCATCTTCCATGCTGATCTCGGAAAAGAAAAAACTTAGAATATATTAGCTGCTTCTCTTCCCACGCAAATCGTATAAGTCGATAGAGGGAATGCAAATTGTAATTGCCGTGTGGTTCCCTTTGCCATGTGGTTCCCAGGAGAGTAGAATAGAATCACTCTAGTCTTTCCGTGGATATCTTAGAACGCTACTTAGGAAACACAAGCTGAACAAAGCTTATAAACATCAATGAGACCTCTTAAACCCATCTAGCCATAATATCCTCTGGCTACTCTGGTAGCACAGAGAGGGTCGTGCTCCTGCAGTAGAGACTAAAATAGCTAAAATGTGAGACATATAATTAATAGGCAATGCGGCTAGCAACCCTTTTTCCACTTTCTTGCGCACTATCACGCTAAAAGTGCCACTTGAGTCTTACGGCCCTGGGCTATGTCTGCTTAGAGTCGCAAGACCCAAAATGCTCTGTCCACCCCATTATGGATAAAGACGTATAGAACACGCCGCGCTCCTATTTTATTTTTGACCAACTGCAAATGGAAAGTTTAATTGTTTTCATCGTATTTCACTACTCCTAACTTTGTTAGAGAATGTGATCAGTAAACTTTGTGTAAAAATCTGTGCAATAGATAATATTTTACTGTACAGTGTTTTGTCTTTATTTGTATATTATACGGCGGTATCAAAGCGTCCCCTAATCAGGTGTATCGCTCACTAACGACGCGATATCGCCCTAATCTAGTTTCAGCCGGTTCGCGCCACTTTTTCTTCGTAATCCCTTCATTAGAGCGCATCTCTTGAAGCTTCGAGAACAAACGGCATAATCCCAACGAACTAAAATAGAAATCAATTGTGATTGGAAGAAAAATTAGTTTGAAATACCAACAGATTTTTGAACGAATATCTTTGTACTCGTAGATGAAATTAGCTTTACTTTGATCGTGATTTTCAAAAGAACAAATGAAATTACTAGTGGCAGGTTATTTTACTAAATTGTAAAATATTAATGTAATATTACTATTACAAGAAATTAAAGTTTCCATTAAAGGTAAATGTAAATATGTAATGTGTCTGTATAAGTCTACAATATATATATATACGTACTAGAGGCTCTGTGAGCTGTAAACCTCGCGGCTTACCCCATCCTTTGAAGTTTATCGAATAAAAAAGTAGTTCAGACAAAAAAGTTGCGTCTTAATAAGAGTAGCAAAAATTTTTATACAATATTTGAATTTTTCAAAATGGCTGAAATATGATTATTTTAAAGTTTTAAACCCCCATATCTCCGACATTAAAAAAAAAATCCAAAAACTGAATCGACAAAAAAATTCTATATAATTGACAAACCTGCTTTTAAAAATTTACGAGAATCGGTTGAGAAATGCGACCTGTAGGCGAGAACAAACCGACAGACAAACTGACAAACCGACGGGTAAAAGCACAGACCTACCACTACTAGACCTGCATAGTGCGTGGCCACTTTAATGCATCTCTTTCTATCTTTGATTGTTGCCTCCACCCATATTTTGCACACATCACAGAACACACTATGGATACTAACTTATAATAAGCTCAAATAAAACCCTAAATCACCTTATCAATGATAAAATCCCTAAAATATATAACTTTCTTCGATCATTTCGTGATTTGTTTGGCCCAGATTTTGACAGTAGGCCAGCTTATATCAGCCACGCCGATAGAGACAAAAAACATACCAGCGTTTCTTTCACACTCACGTTGTGCTGTATTTGACAGTCTCTTTCTAGCAATATCGTTGCAAGTCTAGTAGTGGTAGGTCTGTGGGCAAACTGAGATGCTTCGCTCGCTTAGCTCGCTCGGGCATTAAATATCTTCAATATACTAGACATATATAGATTATTTTGTACTAAATACCTAAAGTAAGACACCTCATTAATCTCATTTCTCATAGTTTGTCAACAACAAAATCCCAGTAATGGTTTGTTGAATCTATAATAATCTATGTCTCGATATGTGTCTAATATGCCTCGATACCGAGCCGCAACTATTCTCAACTTTACACTTGGGTTGGGTATTTTGGGTAAATCCCTTCGAATGATGCTGTTCACATAATTTCGATCGAACTTCACTTTGTAAGTTCGTTTGATCTTCAAATATAACTGTGCAAACAAAATACCAAGATTATCTAGAGAGAGTATCAATGGAAAATACTTTTTCATAAAGTCTCTTTTCTATAAAGCTTTACCAATCTAAATAATATAAAAAAGCTATAAGAATAATAATTTTAAGTACTTTACAATTAACTTCTCTCTGTTTACGAAAATCACAATCGTAAGAAACAGTTCGATAATTTTACTCTTGTTTTTAAAACCTAACAAGATATCGTAAAGTGCGAAGAAATCAGAAGGGAAATAGTAAAATACACTCCAACAACGGACAAAGTGGAGGTATAAAGGAAAACCATTTTGCCGCAAACTCAAATTGAAGCTGACCACGCTTATCATTTTGAAAATGTTGCTGTCTGAGGATGACATTTATTTGGGTCATCAATAATCCATCTATTACGGAAACCGCACTGCCGCCCGGTAAAGTTAATTCCAACAATCAAATCTAGAAACGATCGCCCCATTCAAGCTAATTCATTCCCGTTGGATCCAATTTCTCGATCCTATTTTTATCTTTCATTAAGATCTCTAATGCCGTATGTTTGCTGGCAGAGTAGAATAGGACCACTGCAGGAGCATGACCCTCTTTGTACTACCAGAACCATAATATGATAGCCAGAGCAGTCAGAGGATTTAGCCTATACTCTCTACGCTGGCCAGATGGGTTGGAGAGGTCTCATTGATGTTTATAAACTTTGTTTAGCTTTAATTTCGTAAGTCGCCTTCTACGACATCCATGGGAAGACTTGGAGTGGTCCTATTCTTTTCTGCGGGAAACCACACGGCACACGTTGATGTTGTATCATACCCAAAAATATTTCGTTCCAATTCCATATACTTATACAACTAGATCAAATGTTTCGCTATTGTGTACCATACAACAAATTGACCGAGGGAGTGTGAAGCGTCAACGTTTGAGCTAAGGAAAAAAATATTTTGTATGAATGTCCGTCCGACTGTTCTACTGTACAATTCTCAACAAATTTTGACTAATATGGAATGTTTTTTTCAATTCAGTTTTTGGAATTTATTTAATATGGCAGAGCCAAGGGAGTTGAAAATATAAAAAATATAATATAATTATCTCGAGGTCTACAGCTCATAGAGCCACTAGTTCTTATTTACATGAATGACTATTCAAGTAGACCTCATATTATAAATAATTAAATAGGTATAGCCGCTTTTTATTCAAACATTAGTGCCTAGTACTTGCACGCACATCACCAGAGTTCAATAAACATCCTGCCCAAATCTCACATCAGGGCAGGTCAAATCTAATCACTTTTTTCTAAGCAGAATATTTATAGGATCAAAAATAAAAAATAGTATCCAGTACTTACAAACAAAGTGTCTCAAAAAATTGGGTTCCAATTAAAAATGGCATCGAAAGGTGGGTTCCAACGAGAACGAACACTCCGGCATTCTACCGTACAGTCTTGTCCGGCATCCGGACAAGTAGGTTGTAATATTTTATAGATATTGGACCGCGTTTTCTGTCATTATCGTAAAAGGAACGTCAGCAAGAAAACTCTTCCCTCTTCTATATTACTTTCATAATACTTAAGTGGATCCGATTCTTGCGTAAAGGAAATTGAATCATTTATTGTAATGGCATAATACTGCTTTATCAGATAGGTTTCGGATAGACATATACAGTTTGTTTACTACAAAGGATTTTAGTTAACCCTTCCGCACGCGAACACGCATTGAGAGCCCGTCTCAGAATATGTATGAAAGCATGTGTCTATTAAAATTCAGTGGGTGGAAATATATTGATTGTTCCGTGTAGCACACCTGACGAAATATTAGTACAATAATACCTTTGTAGGCCGATACGTTAGGTATGTGCCTACATCGGCTGAGTTATTTAGCTATTTCTCGTGTATTTTTTTTGTGAAGATGCTTAAGTTAGTATCTTTTGAGCCAGGTACTTATATACAACGTGGAAGGGACATACATACCCGTAATAAATCGAACCACGGTCTATACTAGATCCTTAAAGTATAATGAAATTAAAATAACAGCTAAAGAACAAAAAAAATATTTTTGCATTTCCATACAAAAGTGTGCAGCCGCTCGGGCAATTTGTATGGGAATGTCAAGATTTTTTGGTTTTTCGACTGTTATTTTAATTTCATTATACTATAATGATCTAGTATAGCACGTGGTTTTATTTATTACGGGTATGTCCTTTCCACTTTGTATAATATGTATGTATGTGGTTAAGACGATACACGGTGGCCAGTGTCATTTAAAATTTTAAGCTAGTACTCGTAAAACCTAGATAACCCTTCAAACTATTTTATGAACCACTGTTTACAGTTTAAAGTGAGAACGTTAAGCTTTAGTTTGCATTTTTGGCAAAAGTGGCCGTTTTCGCAAAAATGCAAACTAAAGCTTAACGCTCTCACTTTAAACTGTAAACAGTGGTTCATAAAATAGTTTGAAGGGTTATCTAGGTTTTACTAGCTCAAAATTTTAAATAATATCTCCGTTTCCTTACAAATAATTTATTTCAAATGGGGGCAGCACTGGACACCGTGTATCGTCTTATAGGATATCCATTGCCATTCAAAGATGAAACGCAGCAAGTGTAATCTATTGAGCCGGGTATAATTCGGGGTGGGATTTTTGATTAATTTTTATTTTTTGTTTTTATTTTATTAAAAAATCCAAGCAGAGATAATTTTCTTTTCACTTTTATTATTTTGAAAAAGTATAAAATTAGTAAGCATATGTGTTTGTTTATAAATATTAAAAACAGAAAGTGACTTCATTTCAACCTAAATTACAATCGGTTGTCTGGAAGAAATCGCTTTTATGATATAAAACCGCCCATTGTACATTTTAATTTTTTTTTTATTCTTATTGTATATTTTTTCTATTATTGGTGTACAATAAAGTATTACCTTCTTACTTACTTACCATCCAGTTTTGGTTTTGGTTTTGTGCAATAAAGATTTTAAGTAACTAACTAGTACCATCAAGTATACCTAGCATGGGGATCAAGTATATCATTTCCAAAAGGAAATGATTCCAAGAGAATCTCCAACATCTCTAATTTGTGACGGAAAACTCCTGAGACAAAGCGATTTATACAATGTCACAAAATATGTCTTTCCGCACATAAAAGAATTTATAAGCATACTTTAAATAATAAACGTATTTTTTCGGCTGGTTGCTGTCATATCCATGTCATTTCCTGGGACAGGTCGGTCTGTCCGACCGTTGTGAATGTTTTCGTGCGTCGTGTAGAGGCAGGGAGCATAGTGTTAATTTATTTATAAAAGAGAAATTCTCCATTCGCAGTTATTTCTGTGGCGTACCTACACAGGCTACACATAATCATATACCTTCGTCAATATCAATTACCTAAAATGTGTTGGATATGTATCGATATTGTCATTGCCTTACTATGCTATATAACACTAAAACTATTTCAGTCCATGATACTAAACAATTTTCCCAAAGGAACATACCTATATCAAAATATGAAAAATTGAATTGAAACCCGTCAATTAACATCACTACAGCGAAATTGAATGAATGAATAACTCTTTATTGCACCTAAAAAAAAAAATTACAAAACACAAATTGCCCTCCTTTCCCCTATTTCTCCCCCAATCAAAAATCGCAAACGACTAAAAATTTTAATAAATCAAAGTTCCTTGATTTATTAATGTGTGCCAATCTCCAATCTACTTCAAAATCGGTTGAAAAATGCGACCTGTAGGCGAGACTGCCACAAGCATTTTTGGCAAATCTCGAAACTGAGACACCTTGCACCTTCGCTCGCTCAGTCAATAATATATTAATATATATATTATCACTTTAATATATTACCACACACATTAAATCTATTTTCCACGCGAGTAAACAGGATCTCTACATCTAAAAGTCCATCGTCTCTTTATATATGCTCTGCAGAAACAGTACTGTGAGGTAGAAAATAAAAAGATCTAATAAAGTTTTAAATAAAGAATGGACAGTACTCACATGGATTAATTCCACGTCCATAGGTACACGTAAAACTTTATGCTTTCTGACTTTTTCCAGTATTCCAGAATACCCATTGAAAAGGCTGCATTTTAGTTTAAAAGGCCACTTTTTGTAAATGTACGCTCCATTATTTCTAAACTGTTTCAGTAAGTTCAAATTCAAAGGCTCAAATAGCGGTTAAAATTCGCACTAGCTCGAGTGTAAAATCATAAAATCAGAAGTACAGTGTGACAAACGGTGGGCGTCATGCGGTGTGCGTCACACATTAATCTATGTACAGGATGCTGGTCGCAGATGACAGAAATGTGCAGATACTATATGTTGTGATAATATATTCGGATGCTAAGTTACTTTAACTACATTGCTCGCTAAGACGAAAATAAACTTAAAAAGCTTATATTAGTAGGCAAAGAATCAGACCGTTATAATAAATTAGTAATACATGCAATTAAATTTAGTTAACATGTTGATTTACAGGAACAGGTGGGCGTTGATACTTGCGCCATAGTTTTTTTTAACTACGTGAATGACGTTTTAAAATGAAAAAAAAAACAGACCAAGATGGATACATTCTCAACTCATAGTTTGATACACGTTCAAGGCGAAGAACTGTATTCAGACACAAGGAAATTAAAAAATAATATGAGCATAAATTTATGCTGAAATAAATCAACGCCTTCTTTTGTAGTTGCTTTACAAGTAAACATCTTACGTAATTTTTATTGAGAATTCTTGTTCAAAAAACAATTATGCAGCATTAATCAATAAAAAAAGTAATTTAAATCATTCCCTTAAGTATCTTTCCTAATAGTTTTAATAATCACTGATCGACAAAATTTGTAATTTTTTTTGTCACTGGAATAAGCCTTATTGTCTCTTATAGATTTTTGTAAAGTGTATATGGACATAATTTACTTTTATTCCTAGGACGTCAGAATTTTGAATAATGTTATATCAAAGATCCGATTTTCCCGATTTTCTGATATTTTCAATTATTTATATTAATTAGCTTCTGTGCAGGTTATTTAATTCTGCTACATTAAATAATGTAATTACTCATCGAAATCAAAACAAAATTTGGTTTACCATTATACCATTTTTATTTAAGGAGTTATACAAAATTTAAGTTACTATAATATTTCCCATACATTGTGTACTGCGCGTATTGTATACCGTTATACCGACTCGCACAAAATCTTTAATAAGTCCATTTTATTAAATAATTTAGAAATGATGTAAAAAGTATTGTAAAAAATAGGGTTTGCACAGTGTTAAACTGGTATTTGAAAATTGAAAAGGAGCTAATTGAATGAATGGTATAATTTTAAAATTAACAAAAATTAAAAAAAATATATATTTTTGACGTGATATATTTGAAAACTTAGACGTCCTACACATTTTTTATAACAAGATTCATATTTTGTGTACTAAATTCTATTAGAAACCGCTGCAAGTATGCTTCTGGCAAAATCTTGTTGACCAGTGATTTTATATAAACACAATGACACCGACAAGGCCTAAATCTTAAATTATGAGTTTTTGGCGGGAAGTCAGTTGGGGTTTGCTTCAAATTATTTTGCAAATTGATTTTAGTGGACTTAATAATATGAAATTGATGTAGTTTGGTTTTATTAACTAATGCTCATGGTCATGAACAATATGTGAAATAGTTGTGGACAATTATAGTACGGCTGTAGTGACATATTTTTAACGGACTGGTGTCTTTGGGTGCCGTTCGCTATTCAATTGGGTATTTTGTTGGGTCAAAAATAAATTATTTGGTATTGTTAATAGAATAAAACGTCACAAAATAATGCCACTTGTCATTGATCACATCCACATTGAACGTGGTTTTAGATTTATTAACGCAGAAAAACGGATATTAAGAGCGCTATGTTACTCCAAGGAACTATGACGTCATAAATCGATATTACATACAAATCCCATAGAAATTGTTTATGTTTGACGTTAAGAAAAATGTATCTGTTTTGACTTCTTGCAAAATAGCGTATTGGCTGTAAACCCAGTGTTCTCGTATAGATTTGTCGCCAGAAGCTTCCTTAAAGCAATCAAAGGACCTACAGCAACGTTTAGTCAATCTACTAGCCGAGAAAAGAAGACGAAACTTGTTCAGACTAAAGTAACAAAAATCTAAAGATCTCTATAGGACTCGTATCCAGTTCTAAATAAAACTTAAATTATGAAGAAAGCGACTTGTGTAAGTATTGTAATACCACGTCTCTTTATTTCTTTGATCTAGAATAGTGGCCGTCTGAAATCCGCATGCAGAGGCCGACAGTGTAAGCCCAGCGAAAGCTGCTTTGAGTTTGTCCCTGAAAGGATTAAAGGCCGAAAGTTTGTTGCAGTTTTAATATTAATGTCACTGAATTTCATTTGAAGTTAAACAGTTCCATTTAATGCAATAAAGTTTATTTTAATTTTGACGGATCTTTATTTTTATAAAATTATAGATAACACATTAGGAAGTTTTCCTTTCAAGGAAATAGGTATACCTACTTTTGCATCACAATTCATATTTGAAAATATAATGTATGTAAGGAAAAATATTTCCATGTTCAATAAAGTAAGTGATTTTACAGATAGAAATTTACGTAATAAGAATGACTTAGTTAGCCCGTATTACAGGCTGAATACAGTCAGTAAGTCTTTTATGGGAAAGTGTATACTTTTTTATAATAAATTGTCAGAATCGGTCCTTGATATGCCAGACAGAAAATTCAAAGCTTATGTAAAGAAAGTACTTTGTGAGAAGGCTTATTATATGACCGATGACTATCTCAAAGACAAAAAGGTCTGGCTTGAGCTTGGCGCGGGTCCCTCTTAAAGGTTTGTATACTTAGACATGTCATAATTTAGGTACATTGGTACATACTAAATTTACAAATTGACATTATTTTAAATTTCGTAATTCTTATAATTCAATTTAATTATGACATAATAAACAATGTAATCTCTGTCCATCTATATAACTAATTTTAAGTTTTTAGTTTGTTAGTTGACGTCTTTGGAGAAAACGTGCAGTGCAGTTTGTTGCCGCTTCTTCTGCACTTGCGCCTAGGAAGCGGCGTAAACTTAGCTTTAAGTATCGATTTGACGTCAACATTTGTGCAAAACAAAACAAAGTGACTATTATTAAGAGATATTATAAATATCCTATGATAATAAAGATATTTTGAATTTGATTTTGAATTTGAACTTTCATCCCATTTCTGTACACCACAAATAACATTTTCACTCCTTTATCTTGTCAATTTGTTCTTTGTATTCAACTAGACTGTACCTATTGTATTGAGTGTCGACATTCATTTGGACAAAATCTACGCATGTATTTTGTTTATTGAAGGCACCTTTTAATCGCGACACCTGATAGAATCGGTTTTTGCCGTCGCGTGGAATTAATTGGAATTGGGGACGAAAATTGAATATAATATTTAAAATATTTTATGTTTTAATATGTCATTTTCAACTTAATGTATTTGGCACGCTTTTAATCTAAAAATATGTCTGTCGACGTCTGCGTCTAATGAACGTTCCTTTGCTTTGACATGTAATATCGTTTTTTAATAAAAGTAAATTATAATTACTATATTGTATTTCAAATTTAAAATTCTTTTTTTTTATGAAATGAAATGTTTTTTATTTTGGCAACAAAGGCCCATTTGTTAGTAACAAAACAATATTCCTTACATACTATATTAGTTAGCATAGTGACGAGTAGAGATTTTAAATGTGTCCAGGGGGGGATCGTCAGCTTAATCTACCCCTGTCTAATTTTAATGTATGTATTTATCATGAGTATACAGACAGTTTTGTTTGATGTCACGCGGGAAGGTGATTCGTACGAGGGCTACACCGAAAAGAACGGGAATAGAATACTTAGGAATAAATTAGAGTAAAACCTTTTTAATGTTTGAAATGTAGTATTATTTCGAACACAATTCCATTTTTGAATTTTAAATAATATTATACAATTCATACTTCATATTTTAGGACATTTTATTACAGTATGAGAGAAAATAACTACAGCACTTACTTTTTACCCGAATGCGGCAGAGTAACATAGGATATATTAAAATTATTGGAAATCAAAATGGCGAATTTTAGACGCCAAATAGCGCGACATATTTTTTTTTCTTTTCAAATCCCATCAAGTGGGGTATCAAATTAAATATATGTTCGGTTCGGTTGATATTATATTTGATATGTCCGGTTCTATGTTCCCTAGTAACTACTAAATGGCTAATTTGATTTCAATAAATTATGCATGGTTAGATTTTTCTTAACCACTACAGTAACATAGGATATATTAAAATTATTGGAAATCAAAATGGCGGATTTTTGGCGTCAAATTGCACGGCATAAAAAATCTTTTCAAACCTATCGAGTTGGGTTTCCAGTTAAAGCATTTTATCCAAGGATTACAAAAATATATACAACTTATATGTTTAAATGAAATTTGAAATGAGAAATGCTAAAAAACAACATTTAGGTAACATCGCTTCGCCAAGCGCATTCCCGGTTGCGTCTTACCTTACGTACCACAGAAGACAGTAAGTGCTTAGGCGTAGGTAAGTAGTGCTGTTGTATCACGCAGTCAGGTTTTTTTTAATAATTACTTGTTGTCTTCTGTGCTTTAACCTCATTGTTTGGTTAGCTTAGTTCACCCTATATTGCGGACCCAGGTCGGTCTGTCACGGATAATTCGCCGTATGCCATATATTTCTTTGTTGCCTAATACACAAACAGTAGTATCCTTTTTCTTATTTAAAATGTAATCTTTAGTGAAATTCAATATTAATCATTTAACTTCATCACATTCGAATGCAAAAAATACAAAACAATAAAAACTAAATATAAAATACTATAGCTACCCCTACAGGCCGCAGTCAATCAAATTGGTCCTCGAAATTCTATCAACTTCCTATAAACCTCCAGTGAATATTCCAACAATTTCGCTTACTAAAGCACTGGGTCACATTTTAATTAATTCTGCTATCGGCGCAAACAATGCCGAGATCTATATCAAGACGTCACCAGCCCCGCCACGTCCTCAACAGTTATCACGACTCTATCTGACGGAAAAATTACAATCTAAATACCAATTTTTGTTACTATATCTCTTATAGATAGCGAGATGCTTCTCTAAAAAAAATTAGGTCCTCTTCTTCCTCATATTTTTTTGAAGACGTCTTTTGCAAGACAAATAAAACCCTACCAGATACATCAGCAACCACTACACCGCCACAGTTGTTGGACATTGACACAACTCCACATACTCGAGACGAATTTGAAGCTGCCATTATTTCTCTTAAGAGTGGTAAAGCGCCCGGACTCGACCTTGTCACAGCGGAAATGCTTACCCACAAACCACTGTCGAGGTCATAACGCCACTCTTAGAGAAAATTTGGACAACGAAAGAGTTTCCTGACGATTAGAACAAGGGAGTGCTGATAACCGTCTCTAATAAGGGTGATCTTAACCAGTGCAGCAAAAGGAGGGGCATTACACTGCTTTCTGTCCCATCTAAAGTCTTCTGCAAAATTCTTCTGAGCAAAATATCGAAGGCAGTTGAACTCATTCTTCATTCATCGACGTGAACAAGCTGGATTCCGCCCCAATCGTTTCTGTACAGACCAAATTAACACATTGAGGATCATAATTGAATAAGCATCAGAATGGCAACGTGAGGTTTTCTTCACGTTTATCGATTTCGAAAAAGCTTTCGACACTGTACGTACATTGGCCTAGTATTTGGTCTCATCTGGATGAAATGCGAGTCCCGCTGAAAATCAGGGATCTGCTTAAAACCGTTTACAAGAAATACTCCTGCAAGGTACCTCACGACGGTTTGTTAACAGCAGACATCGCAGTTTACGCAGGTATCAGACAGGGTTGTCTATTATCGCCTCTGCTTTTCCTCATCATACTGGATGGTGTGCTGCATAGAGTGAACGACGGCAAGCGACGTAGTATAGAGTGGGGGTTGACTGACCAGTTGGACGACCTAGACTACGCTGATGACCTCTGTCTGCTTAGCAACAAGCACAGTGATATGCAAGCTAAGCTGGATGACCTCCAGCGTGTAGTGGGAAAGGTCCTTAATTAAAGTCAACGCGCGTTAGACCCAAGAGATGCGTATAAAAGGAAAGAACCTGCTGCCACTAACGCTTGACACAAAACAAATACAGCGTGTGCAGCAGTTTACGTACCTAAGGAGCGTCGTGTCGTAATATGGAGGAACAGAAGAGGACATCATTTCTAGAGTTGCTAAAGCCCGAGGTCGGCCGTTATCTGTCAAGTACTTATTAAAAACTGTTGTAGAAATATCTATACTAAATTGCCGGACTTTTAAATAAAAACCCTAAGTACCTCTCTAAGATATCAATATTACCAAAACTGCAAGCTTACTTACTGCATTATGCTTGCAACAGCAAAATGTAACAAAAATGTCGTGTAAGGCCAATAACATTATGATAAAATGGCGGGCGCGGTCACAGTTGCGAACTTTTACTGTTCTCCCGAGAACTGGGCTTCCTGCTCCAGAGTGCGGGATTCGTTTATTTGTCTCTGTCTTCTGGTTAAGGAGTTTACAGAAAAGGATTCCAAATTTTTTTTTGAAATTGGAAAAGGTAAGTAAGTTTTAAAAGGTAGGTATTTTGGTGTGTTATCGAAGTTTAAATTCTACTAACTATCCGACGTATAGGTCACATTCACATACGAAACAATACGTATACACAATTTAGCTACGCAAACACATAGCACAGCAAGGGTGTCAAAATCCAAAGACCATGCTTAGTAAGTTGTTAGAAATAGAAAATTCTTTATTCAGTGAAAAAGTAAATGAAACGAAACGAAACGAAACGAAACATAACAAATAACAAAACACGAAACAAATGAAATGAAATGAAAGTACACTTATAAATAGGCGTAACTATCTTACGCATATTATTAGGAAAGTTTAGTTGTTCCTAAGTTTTTAGTCTTCCGTACAAAAAATGAAAAAACGGAACTCTTATAGGATCACTCGTGCGTCTGTCTGTCCGTCCGTCGTCGTCTGTTTTCAGGGGATAAATTAGGAAATTGAAAGAAAAAGTTTCGCAAACCTTACTGTTTCATATGAAAGGGCAATGAAAGGGCTCATTATGTGGATCTCAAATATGTTTATTTTTTATTATTGTAAAATGAATTGTTTTGATTTTATTCATGAAAGAAGACGAAAATTGACCATTCCCCCCCCCCCCTTGATCTCCGAAACTACTGATCCTAAAATTTTGAAAAAAATACAAAATATAGTTCATTGCTTGTAGATTACAGGAAAACTATACTATAAGAATTCAATCAATTGTACGGAACCCTCTTCACGCGAGTTTAACTCGCACTTGGCCGGTTTATTTATTTGAAAATTCGTCAGAATCATTTATTCGACAAAAATATGGTAAGTACATAAAGATGTTCTACATAATAAATATACTTAGTACACAAATTTCACCAAAATGGCATGCAAATATAAAATTAGTAATGACTATATACCTACACAAACAAAATAATTACATAATTATTGATTATTAATACATACATTTTATTTAAATATTCATTTGACAATATTATTTTTATTTTTATTAAAAAAGGTACGTTAGGCAAGTTCTAAGATTTGACTGTGTCTGTATCTGTCAGTCAATGCATTGCGTCTTACCTTACCACAGAAGACAGTAAGTGCTTAGGCGTAGGTAAGTAATGCTGTTGTATCACACATTTGGGTTTTTTGTTTTTTTATTAATTACTTACTTGTTTTAAAGTTCGATTATTTAGTTTAGATAGTAGATGGCAGTACACTAAGAAAATCGTTATTATTTAATGTATAAAGGTCAAAATGCAATTACTTTGGGCGGGCTAGGCTGATACCACCAATAAAATACCGGACAAGAACTGCGTTGTGTAGGACACACAGCAATAGGTGGTCAAAGAACTTTTCCAAGTCATAAGCTAAACCTGGTTTCAGTTTTTCATTATACAGGAGATTTTTGTAATACCTACTAACTGACATCTTAGTAAGGCACCACAATAAGTTATGCTTGTTTATTCAACAATAATGATTTGAATTTGGTTAATTTAAAGTTGTTGTAAGTGGGCATTTTGCGGAAAAGGCAGACCACATTATGATCGATGCAATAGGCAAAGCATTCATTTAGAAATATCATTTTGAAAACTTAATTATATTCTAAACTGTGCCGTAAATTCCTGAACGGATCTGACATGTAATTTACGGGTAATGCGGCGGGCGGGGTAGCAGACACACTTTATGAGTCGAGTTGAATAGTTCCATTTTTAGAGTTAGCTAGTGACCAGAATGGCGTTAAACTCTCAGACGAAAACTTTTAAGGCTTATTTTAAGATTCCTATTTCGTTTTTTTTAATTTAAGTACTTTCTTGAATATTAATTCAAAGTACTTAAATTAAATTCTTGATTTAATTTTAAATCCATTACGTGCTATCTATAGGAATAAAGATTCCTATAACCCGTGCTTTCTGAAAGTATGTAGTCATATCGTACAAGCGTGTTTCTATTTTAGGTTCCACACTCTTTAATAAGATTAGATTACGCAAATAAGAATAGATAATATTAATTAATAGAAACAATAAACATGCCTAGCATGGATTCCCCCTTTTATAGTAAAACTTTTTATGTTATATTATTATGCATAACAGCGGTTTACAGAAACGTCATTTCGTAGAAAATAGTTTGGCATCTACTCATTTATCATAGATTCAAAACCAATAATGTTAAAAATCTTAATAATCTTAGAACATAAATTTTATTTCCATAATAATCTGTAAGTGCCTTGACAAAAGATAGAGGAAAATGGAAAAGACTCACATGCTGTCCCAACCCCACGTAAAGTGGGATAAGGTGAGGAAGATGCTGAATAATCTAAAAATAGAATCATTATATCGCAAAAAGTTCGCAGTCATAATCGCCTTTTGGTATTTAATTCATACGTATAGTCATTTCATTGCTGAATCTTTTCTAAGATAGAATTTTCTTCTGGTATAGATAAATTAGTGGAATACATTTGTTTCGTAGCGGACATAACGATAATGCTATGATGATAATAAAAAATATCATAGTATGAAAAGGCTGTCTACTGTGGGGTGGTCGCAGTTCTGCCATAACCTAACCTATATTTTTAGCCTAACCGAGTAAACTTGGAATGCTATTTTTTATGTTGACCAACAATAGTTTAGATTTTAACGATTATGGTGTTCTTAGAAGGTCAATAAAATTATACCAAATAAAAGTAAAACTGATAATAATGTTTACATTATTCTAAAACAAATTATGCATAACTTAATGTATGTAAAAGGTAATTGTACTAAATGAAATTTTGACATCTTAAAATTATGCTATTGAACATTCGGACAAAAATTATACTAAATAATTTTTATGCGTTTGAAATGTTCTTTTAAATAAGATTCTGCCAATTATGTTATGCCAAATGAAATTCGGAGCATCGAGATTCTGCCAGATAGATGGAACCCGTCTAGCATCTCTTCGCCACATTAATACTCCTAAGAAGAAGGAGCAAGAGAAATCCTTACTCCTGAACAACTTAAAGAAGATTTATAGTTGTTTGTTATTCAAGTAGTTCAGAAGTCAACGCATTGTTGCAGTCATATTTCTTAATCCAGCTTCACGTAAATAAATTCCTATATAAAAGTTTATAGCCGTCGTTTCATCAACTTTTAGTGCAGAGAATTCCCTATTCCACTTTCAAAACTTATCATTCAAGCTCACTCGAACTTCGTTTATTCTCGTAGGTATCTCTTCAAAGTTAGCACGTACCGTTTTACACAAATGTGTACCTTAATAACAATGGTGTAGAGTAATACTAGAAGAGTCTTGGTCTGTGCGGCATTTATAAGTTATAATAAAACGGTCAAGTGCGAGTAAAACTCGTGTGAAGTGGGCTCTGTACTTCTCATAGGTTTTCCTGAAATCTAAGTGAAAAGTTTTGCTTCTTTTAAATTTTAGTTCAAGTAGTTTTGGAGATATAGAAGTGGCCAAACTTCGACTTTTTTTCTATATATAAATAATTTAAAGTTCTCATAACAAACTCTTTCATTTAATAAATAGGTGTTCTCAAAACTTTTTTTAATATCTAATTTACCCCCCTTTTATGTAGCCCCTATATTTGGAGTTCATTTATTTAAGTTATACGTCCGTCTTTAGGATATGTGTACCAAATTTCAACTCAATCGGTTTAGTAGTTTCGTAGAAAAGTGTCTAGGACAGACGGACGGACAGACAAGTGAGTGATCCTATAAAGGTTTCGTTTTTACCTTTTGAGCTACGGAACCCTAAAAATTATTAGCTTATTTTTTTGTGAAGAAGAAAATATTCAAATTCAAATACAAATACAAAAACTTGTAGGTATTGGTAAGGACTGGTAGATAATATGCGAAGATCTTCATTGCTAGATTGACAAAAACTGTATATCTTGCATAATGACAATACACGTAACCCACAGGAAAACTCATTTTTACAAATAGCTAGCACAGACGCGCGGAACCCCACTGAAATGATGACGATGGAAATGTCGATGGACACAGGTGGCGTCTGCTCTGAACCTCGTCCATTTTATAAATAACAAAACAAGGTATCTCATATCTATAGGTAGCTTAGTTTGAAAGCCTTTTAATGTTAATATTACAGCTTCTTCTTATCGAGTCGAAATGGTTACACTGTAGCTTCAATTTCAAATCACCTGTGACCAGTATGTGGCCACGGCGATCCCTCTACAGCAATATAACTTGGACAGATGTGAAAATTATAATCTTGCTATTGTGTTAAGTGAGGTTGGCTTATGATTTATTTATATTTTTGCTGATGATCTGCTCATAAAATGGTTCAATAAATATTTATTTACTGAAGGATAAACATACTAAAATAGAAAAAGAAATAAAATAAACTATAAAGTACGCAATGGACAGTCCGACCAGGTGAATAAAGGGATACACTTGATACTGAAGCTCAGAACAAAATTCACCAAATGAATACCTTGCATGGGTACATGCATTTTAATCATGTCCACAGATTACATAAGAGTACATGTCTTTATCTGTTACAGGTTAAACGAAGTTTGGGATGAAAGCTGTGATGAAAGGCCACTTTTAGCATGATGGTTGGAGTTAGACGAAAAAAAATAAAAAAATTGACGGATTGCTAGTTGCACCTTCTTCTAATTACCCATTCCCTTAATCAGCTCTTATGATCTACGCGGTAAAAGAAGCATATTATAGCACTAATATAGCAACTTTTTTTTTTCTTCCAGAACAGGGAGGTTACTACCTAAAATAATACGATAGTCGTCCTATAGTGACGTCCTATTTCTATGAAAAACCAAATTAGAATGTGTTGCGTTACACTGAAAGGCGGATACGCAGTCACGTACGCCTCGCGTACCGCTTTTGGAGTAATAAAGTAAACTTACAGCATGGAAATAACGTGATAAAGCCAAGTCAATTCCAGTGACTTTCTCTCAACACCTCATATCCCCGATCCGAATCGCAAAGTTGGAAGCACGTTGTAATTCCGATGCACTCCAAGATAACTTTCTAGATGGTGCGAGAGCCAAACGAGCTGACAAAGTTGGTGTACCTCGTCCCACGATTGTTACATTGTATACATGCGCGGAAATATCTGGCTATCTTCAAAATGAAAGGTATTTACGGCATTTTCCAATAGGGCGGCAGATGCCGCAGATGTTGATATGAAGGCACTTTCTCTGAAATTAAGTTCCTAAGATTTTATCAAAGTACCTCATCATCATTATCCCAGATCTTTTTCCATAGGCCTCTCTCCGTCGACGCCACCCATCTCGGTTCTGTGCTGATCTCATCCAGGTATGACCCGCAACTTTTATTATGTCGTCTACCTATACTTTTTACTACATTTTTATTGTCATATAATTGTGGCCCATTTGACACGCTTGTTTTTATTTTATACTTTACTGTGAACGTATACTGTAATGAGTCTTATTAAAATTGAAGCACCCTTATTGTTTATAGATTCATTACAATTGACGATCTTTTTAATATAATTTAATTTTAATATGCGGGAACAAAAATAACTGATAAAAGTTTGTGTACCTGTTGAAATATCCGCCATCTTTAAAATGAAAGGCATTTACGGCATTTCTGAATCGGACTGCAGATTCCGCAGATGTTTACGTATACGAAGGCACTTTGAAATTAACTACTTGGTACCTACTCCTACGTACATTCGTTTCTTATTTTTTATTTATGGTAAGGAAATTGTCTGAAATTCTTATTTTTAAGCTTAATTCAAATGTTTTTTTTTTAAATTATGTTCCTCAAGAACTTTTCCGTTTTTTAACCGATTTAAAAAATTATTTTTTATTTGAAAGGGTATACATTCAAGTTAGTCCCATTGCCAACAGGTGGAGATCTGATGATAAAATCTTCGAGAAATCAAGGGAAATCCTCAAATATTCTATGCACACAAAAAGTAATTTTAATATTTTTGACAATAAATCAAATTTTGCATTCAGAAAGTGGGTTTTGGCGAAGTGGAACTTATAAAGAAAACCATAGAAATTGAAGTCGCTTTTTTTGTTATAAATTATAAAATAAAAGTACCCGTTTTAGAATTAGTTACTTAAATCTTTTTTTCATGGAAGAACAAATTTGCTAAAAGTTGGTGCAGCACGTCCCGTGATTGTTACGAGTACATTGTATATAGGCGCTGAAATATCCGGCCATCTTGAAAATGAAAGGTATTCGGGCGACGGTTACGGTATTTCTGAATCGGACGGCAGATGCCGCAGATATTTGTACGAAGGCACTTTCACTGAAATTAAGTTCTTGAAGATGCTCAATGTCCTAAATTCTATCTTATTCTGATAAAATTAAATGTAATTAGGTACTTTTTGCTTTTAGTGTTTATTACAAGTAATTTGAGATATTTTATGTCGTATTAGCAGTGTGCTAATACGACAATATGCTAATGTGATATTGGGCTGGTCTTCTTCTTTTCGTATCGATAGTATGTAGTTTAGTTGAATAGGTACCTACCTACTGAACCACACTACATACTTTCTACAAAATCACCTTGTTTTATTGTCACAATCAGAATCTTTAATTTGTACAAAAAAGTAAAATCAACAAACATTTTATTTACAAGCGTTTATTGTGTATTTAGCATCACTCTCGGCAGAAACTACACTGAAAAGCTCATGAAAAACAGCGGATAACTTGATATACGGTACCAGAAGATGCATGGTTGCTTGGAAGACACCATACCTTGTCAATTAAAAACAAACTACTCTTGTATAAGCAAGTCCTTATGCCAATATGGACTTATAGCATACAGCTGTGGGGCTGTACTAAACAAAGCAACATCGATATCATCTATCGATTCCAAAATAAAGTGCTACGGGATATTGTTAACGCTCCGTGGTATGTAAGAAATGACGACCTGTACCGGGACCTTAATATACAGTTCATGTCATGTGTACAGGTCGTGTCTCGTGTAGCTGGTCGGGCACAAAGGACACGAGAGAAGGTGCTGCATGGTCTGATCGGACTGACCACATTGGCATCGGGCCTCTGTTTTTTCAATATAGCGCCACTTTGCAAGGTCGTGCCCGCATCGGCCTTTCTCAACAGTCGATTCAGGCACTTCCAAGTTGCCCAAGTTCCAATTTGACAGTGAAAACCAAAGACAGACGATCAAAGTGCCTTCCCCATAATAGAGCCAGTAAGAAAAGTGCCTATGGACATATTCTTGTAAATAAGTACTTTATAAAACTAGGTCAATGTAAAATTACTCATTAGTCTGAGTTTAGGCTAGATCGTAATAATTAAGTGTATCTATTTATTTGGAATACGCTACAATATGGAAAAAAAGCATTTATTGTGAGGCTCAGGCTACTTATCAAGGCAATAAAATAAGCGCAAACTCATTGATGTTGCATCGTTTTACTACAGGGTTTATTAGAGGGCTTACGGCTCCGTCATCAGATCAGCTACTTGTCATAATTATATTGCATTTACATCTGTCTTACATCATCATCATCAACAGCATTCAGTTACCCACAGCTGGGCATAAGCCTCCTTTTGTCTGCGCCATCTTGCTCTGTTATTGGCCATCGCTATTCTGTTTATCTGTCTTACATTTGCATACAAAATTTAATTTCTATTGGACACTGGGGATTGGGTCAAATTTAACTTGCAAGGTTTGACAATAAAATTAGGCAGGAAGTTAGAAATCCAGTAACCTAGCTAGAACCTAGAACAAAATGTTCTAATGATATTTTTTAAACATTGAAAAAATACTCGTAATGCAAAGCATATAGGCTTTGCTCATTAGTAGGATAATAAAAAAACATGCAATTTAGTCAATGAGCCTTTTACAAGAGTTTCTATGGACTATTTGCGATCATCCGATATCAACTCAAAAAGTTAGTCTAATAACCATTAAATCTCTTTCATGCACTATCCTTTCGAGTTATCAATAATGTTTAGCATCGCATCTTTCCCGTCCCGAGTATTTGTTTTCGATACGCCCACCGTGACTCACACAATCCGGATTGAAATTAACGACTTCGTTGTTAAGTGTATGCTGCTTGTGAGCTTGATTCGATGACTCTCCGTTTGGATTCCTACTCATTTATTTTACTTAGTAACGCATTATGTTGGTTATAAATAAACGGACTAGTGCGAGTCGGACTCGTACATGAAGGGTTCCGTACCACCGTACAATGTGAAAAACGCTGAAGAAACACGTTTCATGTATCACGACCCCCTTTACTTTTTAACAATTTTTTATTTTTACTATTTTTTATTATAGCGGCCACAGTAATAAATAATCGGTGAAAATTTCAAGTGTCTAGCTATTACGGTTCAAGAGATAGAGCCCTGTGACAGACGGACAGACAGACGGAAGACAGATGGACAGACGGACAGACAGCGGAGTCTCAGTAATAGGGTCCTATTTGCACCTTTTGGGTACGGAACCCCTAAAACGGAACACGGTACTTTAGCAAAATTGAGGCCTAGAAAGAAAAATACCCAAGATATTCAAACTTTAGTCAGAATGGATACATCAATTAGAAAAGGCAATAGTATTCTTAAATTTTACATATTATGCCACCAATTTATTACTCTGGCATCACCAAAAAACAGCTAGACTTCATACATAGTATCGTATCATATAATTAATTAATGAAATAATCACAAAATATGGGGTTATCTCAATCTATGTGATTTATACGGATAAACACATTGATAACATAGGTAACATTAAATTTGTAATCAAAAAATATAACATATACGGATATGTTATATTTTTTTATTACAAATTTAATGTTAAAATTGACAAGGGATACATGTTTATGATCACTCTCCATAAAGCAATAAACGTGATACCGCCGTAAAAAACACACGATCAAGTGACCATGAACGAAAATGTCATAAAAATTGTTCAATATTCTAACAAATTAAACAAAATGCAATTAAATTAAACCAAGGTTTACCAACCACTACAAAATACAAATGATTACAAAATATAACTCATATTATGGCTACACAAGATTTTAATAAGCCTTTAAAATATTCGCCATAACCCGACATTTAACTAGTGTACGTAAGATTTTCCCACGTCCTCACGAACCTCTACCGTCAAGACAGAAATAGAAGCAACGATGCTTCAGCGTACTCGTGAAAACCTCATTATTCTACGGCACGGACCCTTTCTACCTCAAAATAAGGTTCTTTACAAAACCTCACATACACACGTATCCGATAGATAAGAATAAAGTGATTTTTTTTCTCATCCTTATAAGAAAATCTTGTCAAAACTCGGCACACGGCCGTGTTGTAAAATTAATACAATTTTTACGGCGAAAACGAAATGAATCATGCCTGTGGGAGGTTGTAAAATATATCTTGGCAGATTTAAATTTCGATTTTGTTTTTCTATAACAATGTTTTCCTATCAATCGTTATTTTGGCACGTAAATAACACACAGATATTTATAGGCTACTAAGGCATACAGTTTATTGAAAAATAAAAATAAAACTTTTTTTTAGGATTTCCTACCTCAAAAGGCAAAAACGGAACCCTTATAGGATCACTCAATTGTCTGTCTGTCTGTCACAGCCAATTTGCTACGAAACTACTTAACCGAATAAATTTAAATTTGGTACATACCAATATTATAAGTCAGTGACTCAAAGACGAACGTATAACGTAAATTAATTAATTTTAAATAGGGGGGCCACTTATTGGGGGTAAATTAGACAGAATCTGAGTTGATAATTCAATATTAAGTAATAAATACTAAACTCTCCAATCATAAAGTTCATCAGATAGTAAGAGTTTTACACTTTCGTAGATCATCAAAGAGTAAAAGTGATTCGATCAGAAACCTTAGATATTCTATGCAAATTATTGTAAGTATCTAGACACAATTTCAATCTCAGTTAAACATTTCTATGTTATCCTCAAGATACTCGTATTACTAGATATTCTAGATCACTTAGGCATTTAAGATCATTTTGGTATCTACTAAAAGGTGAAAAATAATAACACCACATATAATTTTATAATTTGAAATTCCAATGACTGCAGGTACTTAGAAAATGTAAATATTAGGTGCTCATAAATGGCATGCGTAATTCAAATTAAAAAAAATATGTGATGAAAAAATCCGGTACGAGTGGGATTCGAACCCATGACCCTCACTTTAACGCCGTGAGTGCACTACCAATTGTGCTATCGTCACAGAATACATAAGAGTACAAAATATCGTGACTCACGGCGTTAACGTGATTTGAGGGTCATGGGTTCGAAATGTTTGAATCCCACTCGTGGCGAATTTTTCATCACATATTTTCAATTTGGATAAATTAACGAGCATTGTAATGCTATTAAAAATAATAATTGGCATGCGTAATTATTGAGTGAAATATGCTTTTATTCACAAGTATACTAGATGTAAATATATCATCCACAAATCCTTAAAGGCGTGGCTCGGCCCGCCAAAGTCTAAACATTTTATTGAGTTATTAAAATTATTCCATAAGTTCTTGTCATTTTAAGTACATTTGATTCCAATTCTGTGGAGGTTTTGTGTAGTTTTAAGACGATGCACTTTTTTTGTATAGGTATAAAAACATTTCTAGGTATTAAAAATCAAAATTCAATTCGATTAAAAAGCAGTGGGGCGCAAAAATATTTAATTCAAGGGGCGTAGACAGAGCAAACCCCAGAGGCACGCTTGAGGAATTGTGATGAGGTAAACCAACGCACGACATTACGTATCTTAGCCCTTCGTACACGAGGGTAATAATTCACAAGCATTGACGGATTGGTACTTAGGAAGACAACTTCTGTAGGATATACTTTCTTGATGAATCATAAGTAGGTCAAAGAGCACTTACTAGGTACCTTAATTTTATACTTGTGCAAGATAGGTAGATTTCTTCTTCTTTGTATCAATTTGCTCCTACTCCTTGATCATCATCATCATCATCCGAGCGTATTCACGGTCGCATCCTTAGCTGTGCTGCTTCAGAGCCCGTGGTGCTCTTTCCCGCTTTTTCTTCTCGTCGTCAAGTCACCCAATGATGTCAAAGACCTTGCGAAGTGGAAAATAATTAGCCGGAACAGTTTAAAGATTTGGGCTTAGTTTTACGACCCGCTGCCTGCCTGGCGTCAAACCTCCTTGGGAATGCAGATGTTTGTGCTTAGTCCTTTAATCGCCTTTTACAACATATACAGGAAAAGATGAAGTGGTCCTATTCTGGGCCGGAAACCACATGGCACATCTCTGTACTTAACAAACCCTTCTACATTGTGCCTTATTTATCAATGATTAAGTTTACATTTGTAACAAACTTGTGACAAGTGTTTACATAAACACACATTAAAAATCACTAAGGTAAGTAATGTACTCGTGTAAAAACGCCTTCTTCGCAAGTTAGTAAATCATTCCAGAGTAGAAAATCACTAAGCTGCCTGTCTTAGCGCCGAGGGAAAAAAATCCATTCCCATTCACGTTTGCAAGCTTTTTTACTAAACTGAGGAATGGGAAACAAAGGATGTTTTGTATTGAGTTGGTTTGAAACCGACAAGGAAGTTAGTTTGAATGATCCTTTTTTTTATGACTTTATGGATATTATTATACTGGAATATTATACTTCGAGTATTTACCCGTAGTTTTTCCATTCAAGACGGTAGCTTTTATAACTTTATCACAAATGTATTGTATACTTATAAGAATTTATCTGCCATTCCACTCAGTGGTGATGGAGAGAAAAGAAAATTGAAACAAGGTGCAAATTAATGCCTCATAGAAAAAAAGTCAACATTGCACTGCTATTATATTGTGATCACATTCAAGATTCTGGATCATAGGCGACCAATAAAATCAAAAGCAAATATTTATTCAGTAATTAGGCCTTTGCAGGCATTTTTACATGTCAATAATTATAGTGTAGATACATTACGTGTCATGTTTATTTAATCTAAATTATATTTTTCTTTGATCAAAAGCTACCGATACAAGTGTTTCGCAACGACCACTGCTGAGAAGAAACGCCGAAAGAAACTCCGGTATTGGTCGCCTACGCTTTACAAAGACATTATGCCTAATACAATGTTATCACAACATAATATGTAAAGCTTGCGAACGAGTGCCAAATCCAATTTACAGAAATAAGTTACACTGAGTAGTCTTAAAAAACGGAGCCGAGCTGACCCGTCCCTACTGGCGGCGCCCGTTCACAAGTTGACGCGTGGATCAGCCATCGCTGAAGTCAACCATATTAGAGGGAATCCAGCGACCAATAGGTATTTCGTTTCTTCTTTTCTTGCAAAACGTAGAACGAAGTATCGGTATCGGTAGCTTTTACTAATCCTTTGTCCAATCTGATGTAACATACGTCAATTGTCCAAATAGACTTGTAGAAGTTTTACGCTAGATATTATAATAAAATAAAATAAATAATGAAATTTCTATTATTAATAGTTTCTTTTAAATAACTTTATAGTTTTATATGTTAAGTTTGTCATATATAATGTGGCAACATTTCTTGTCACGAGATTGGCAGATTGGTTGACATTTAAAAGTGGGGGTAATGCCAGTGCGGCGGATACAAAGCTTACTTATTTTTGTGATAATCGTACGGTCCTCACTTTTAATTTGTCAGCTGCGGAATAAGGTTAGTCTCACTCCTCATTATTGTATTTCCGTACTAGCATCTAGCAGTTACTGTGTTTCTCTTAAATTGTGTAATTAATAGATAGCTGGATTATTAGTCAATAAGTTGTATTGGTGTGATATAATTGTAATGATTAAAGATAACCTAGATCATTTTAAATAGTCATGTGTTTGTGATAACTGTAAGGATTATTCTATTTCTGGAGAGCTGCTATGAAATAACAAATATCTTGGTGTTAGTTCCTAATATAACAAGTACAGTCGTACTTATTATTATAGTATCTAACACATGCATAGCTGGAGTACAGCCATACTTCTGCTCTCAGCCTGTAAGGATGTAAAAATTATCAATTGGTCGAATTTATTACAATAGGAACAGCTTGTGTTGCGGCAGATAAGGGTTGGGACGCATCAAACATTTTACGACTCTGCCCAGTGTTAAAAAATTTATTACTGTATGCTGTCTGATAGCACGCGTGGTGATGTAATTGTATTATTGTTTGCTGTGAGATATGTTTTTGTTTGTTTTCTGAACATAATCCTTTCGACTTGTACTCGTATCCTACTCCATTTAATATGTAGTATGATAAAAATAGACGTCTAAGAGAATTACCAGTGACTTTAGCCCCAAATACTCGTATTTGGGATTGAAAAATCGTTTATCGAATAGATGAGATGAAAAATAAATATTAGGTCAGTAATTAGATCTACTTTAGGCAAAAACTCGTTTGCAACTCGCTTTAAATGGAATAAAACCATTATGAAAATGTAAATTATCATTTACTTCGTATAAAAATTATAAAGTTTTTAATTCAATGTTATAACGATAATGGAATACTATATTGTGCTGAAATTCAGTAGGTAATTAATTGTTACTTTAGAAGCACGTACCAACAAAACCACTCTCGAGGGACAACTGTACACGGTGCCAAATGGATTCAATAATAAACAGCACCTACAGAACTGAAACACAAATAAAATTTTATAGTTATTGTACTAGTGTTAACAAGTAATTATTTAAAAAAATATTCAAGCTTTTATCTGAAACAATGAACTAAAAAGTTTAAAATGCTCATAAAGACAAATCATTTGAGCCCAAACTCGGCGCGGTTATGTTGTTTTATCACAGAGATGCAACAGCCTCACGGCTTCATCATGAGATCAGGTCATTGGTACTATAATATTGCATTGTCACCCAACTTACACAAGTAATGTGAAGTTATAACTCAATTGAATAATTGGAAGTGGGTCTAATTTAGCTTGCAAGATTTGATTCATTGATCGTCAGGCAGTGCACCGGGAGTAAAATCATACTATTACGAAGTTTTAATTGTACGAATTATAATACGCGTTCAGAGTGGCTCAGAGATTGTTCGTGTGTCAAACAAATATTTTGCCATTTCTTTATTTTTATTTTTTTAACTTCATAACAATAAATGTAAATGGCGGACTTAGGGCCTTTTCTACCAGTCAACCAACAGAAAGAGTAAACTTATTATTCAGTATATACTACACAGAAATATACAATTATTCCAAACAAACCATACCTAAACTACATAAATACTACTTATTAAGCCACTGACAGTTTTGCGGAGATAAGTTTTCTGATATTGACTGGTAAGGAGTTCCAAAGCCGTACAGCTTGAACGACAAATGAATTATTATAGAACAGAAGAGCGAAGAGTTCTAACGTGCGAATCACCAAGGAAAGGAAATTTAGTTTTTTTTTTTACCAAGGAAAGGAAAATCTCCAAAATATTTTTTTCTGAAAACTGCGTACCTGAATAATTTAGTTTAGGGATTCTCTAGCTTTGGTATGGAGCTAACACTTAAAAATCTTACAAAAAAATACACATCTCTGTACTTAAGAGGAAACCTCAAGGGCTAGAGAAATGAAAAATAGGTATTTGTAAAATCTATTGCTGTCGCGCTGTGCCCAAACTACAACCGACCAAGTGCGATAGAGACATACTGCAGCTTGGACTGAAAATAACTATTTGAAGAACAGAAAATCAACGATTCGTAGTCCCCTGATTTCTTCCCAAAAACTTAACCAATATAAGTACTTTTTTCATTACGAATTAACAAAGAGTTGAGCGATGTTCCTATGTTTTAATTTTTTTATATAAGATAATATCAAAAAAATTAAAACCGCTCAAATTTTACGAGATAGTCAAATTTGTTTTCTGGATGTTTGAACACAGCGGAAAATCTGGCCATTTTTTTAGGTTTTTGAACTTTCATATCTCTTTTAATAAATAATTTATGAAAAAAAGAAAACGTAGGGACATGCTAATAGTGGCTTTATATACTCGGGAAAAAAATATAACTCTAACGGCATTATCCAGGGAGAAAATAGGGGACTACGTTTGTATGGAAAAACGACCCTTCTGTTTCGTCTTAAAAAACAATCAATTGAAGCGTCTGATACATCCTGATTTGAAAAGTTTGTCCATTCTGTTGCAACTTGGGATAACACGGAGATAGCAGTGAAAAGAATGAAGCTGATTAAACTCCAGCGCTGGACGAGATAGGATTTCAGGGATTTATATCACACAAACAAAGTACTGCTAGATGTGCCTATTAAATTACCTAATCTAGAATACATCTACCAAACACCATCTTGCTGAAGGCGGCCTTTGAGTTTTATAATAGGGTCAATATCTATGGGATAAAGACATAATTTGTACGTTTATCTAAACTCATGCTATAAATCCTTTTTAAAAGTTTCTGAAATAGTTAGCTTATTGCCAACATTAAAACAACCAGTGTCATAGTAACTAACCATAACATCATCCAAACCATGGTATAATAAGAATGGTACTCTCTTTACGAAACTAGATTTAAAAGAAACGGCAAAAAAAAAATTACACCCAGCCGCTGCCCGACAATAACCTTACAATAACCCTCTTTGGGCAGCGGCTGGTTGTAATTTTTTTTTGCCGTTTCTGTTAAAACTAGTTTCGGTTCAAGACTACTTTTTAACCAGATGCACGCAGAAGTAGCTAAGTTCTGCGATCCAAGAAATTATTTAATCACGTTAGGTGTATGTTGGAGTACTTTGTATCCGTGTAGGAAGCTAACCTTTTCTAGATACTGGAAGCTATATGCGCTGCAGGCATCACGTTGTTTAACTTGAAGATATTACGCTGCAAGGAAAACATACTATATATTAGATATATTTTACAATATTTTTTTACAAATATAGTTTTCTATATTTTTCTTGTTTGCACACGGGAATATACTTTTCTTTTTCTTGAATGTTTGTAATGATTGGCAGGCATATAACTCGATATTTTGAAAGCAATGTTTTATAGATCATTACGATATAAGTGCGTTATGGTGGTTATATTACACGAGCCGGAATTTCAGCCCGAGCTGAAGGCGAGGGCGTAATAGAGCCCAGTGCGTTTGACTAATATACGCACGTATATCGTATGACGTTTTTTAACACACTTGCGAGGAAAAATATCTAATAAACTGTTTTTATTTTATTTAAAATAAACTCAACTATAAAACTTTGATGTAGACTGTTGCTTTCCCGCCGTTACTTTTTAAAATCATCGCGGCGCGCTGCCTACTGGCTGGCGCCGTGCGGGCTAGTTTGAAATTAGAAACTACAGGATATACAATTTAAAGGATATAAATAGCAAATAGTGCGGTTATAGAATATAACTTTACTAATTGCGTTTACAACCCACGCGTGTTTGATATATCCAAAACTGTGAAATTAGATCCACTTTACGAGCAAGTATGTTAAAAATGACTTAAACAATTATTGGGACAAACAAATCTTGTAACTTTAAAAAAAAAACATGATTCCTTCCCGCCCCGCATCCGTTTTGCTCAGACATTGGCAAGTTTCAAGAACCAGGTAAAATCGCATTTTCTTTAAACTTTAAAGTAATTTATTTTCTATAAATTTTATCATAATCTTAGTTCTCCTCTAGTTGTGTGTTATGTATGACATGTGTATTCGTATGTATGTATGTATGTATATGTGTGTAATGTTTATATACGTATATATTTTGTATATGTATTCAATAATTATTTATTATTATATTAATATTAAAGGTTTTTCATCTTCTCTTTATTTTTACTGTTTGCTATCACTATATAATTAAGTTATTACTAGTTTCATAATCGCACCACCTATTTATTATTTTTCAGCCAACCTGTCACCCAAAGGTAGCCTGTAAGAGATTGCCTTGGCGATAAGGCCGCCTATTGTATACTTTTGGTTTTTTTTGTATTGACTTTTTCAAGTGTTTTGATGCAATATAGTGTATTATTATTATTATTATGGTCTCTCAAGGTTTATCCTTCACGGGACGTATCCCGGACCTTTGATGCTTGCATGGGGACACAGGTCCAACATGTAGAGAAATTGTGAGAGATTTGCTATAGTTTGTAATGGAGCACTCACTAGGGCATGACAGTAAGGACACTATGACAATGTTCTCACTGACAATTCCCAGTAGGTGAGGAATAATGGACAAAACTACATTAGGACTATTGCGATGAAATGCTAGTGGATTGGAACATGGGCTATGGGAAGGACTATGGCACCTGCCTGACCAATGTTTAGAAACACGGATAAAATAGGCAGGTGGTGACTCGCCGCCTCAGTCAATGGGCCCCCAAAAAAAGGCTGCACGATAATGTGCAGCAAGGAGGGCAACACTAGTTGAGTGGCTTAAGGGTGGAGAGGTGTCACTGGCCTTTAAACAACCATCACTTGCTCCCTTAGGGCTCCATCAGGTACGCCCACTCAGCACTGACGTTTTACGTCCACCCTACGAGCTATAGCTCTCGCGACTCCACTCCGGCCAGCCAATTAAGGCAATACAGAGGTAGGAGTTCCTGTTACTTCATCGGTTTCCACTCGGTCTCACCATCAAAGGCAAGACGGAGACGAGGAACAGGGGCCTCCCCTAGGAGCACTCAGGTTCGTGGGGTCGCTACTCCCAACAGCTCGCCACAAGCTGCCCTGTGGGTTTATATTATTATGATTTAAAATAAATCAATACAAAGCAAAACTGTAGTCTAAACAATGTATGTAGCTGGATCACGAAAATAAATCAAAAAACAATCACCTTGGATAAAACACTAATCCGGAATTCGAGGAAAACCAGTAATTACGGATAAAACAATTGTTCGTGTACGGCCAATGTATTTCGGTAAATAAAGGAACATATTTCACGACCAGCTTACGTTTCTAATTTTAACGCGCTCGGCCAAATTTATAACTCGCATGTGTTGCCATATAGAGAAACGTCGTAATAACGTTCGGCATTCGGCTACGCAAATATTTTGTTTATTCAATTAAGTCAGTGTTCGGAACAGATGCACCCTCTAACCGCGAATTTACAGTGTGTCGGATACGGGTATCGTGCCGTGTAAATAAATAAATAAGCAGAAAAATCGGTTTTTGTATTTAGAGTTCCTGCTATGATAATTTTTTGATTGATTGGTTCGATACGACCACAGACCTACCACTACTAGACCTGCATAGTGCGTGGCGACTTTAGTGCATCTCTTTCTCTCTTTGATTGTTGCCTCCATCCATATTTTGCCCACGTCACAGAACGATGAGACTCTCGTCAGCCGTCTCGATCCTCTGGCTCTACGTAGGGATGTTGCATCCTTGTGCATTACAAAAGGTGGTGTAGTATTTTTATCTTGTGTATATAGTTACAACGAAGTAAATATAAATTCTGCGTCTAATGAGTACCAAAACCTAATAATTTGGTCAAAAAATATAGTAGAAAACCTGTTATGAGGTTAAGTATCTGTCAAAAGTTGTTCCAAGATATCTCGTGTTACCATTTTTGATATTTACTTCGTTGTAACTATATACACAAGATAAAAAAAATAAAAATACTACACCACCTTTTGTAACGTACCCCCACGTTTTGAACCTCTAGCTACTGGCCTATTTTGTCTAGTGTCCCGAGATATCGCGTGGTACCATTTTTGATATTTACTTCTTTGTACCCATATACACAAGATAAAAAAATAAAAACTACTACTCCACATTTTGTGACTAAGAATTTCTCTACCGACTGGCCTAAAATCAGCTATTTGCAACAATATAGCCAGATCAATATAATATGTCCTCAGGAAATTCGTGTTCTTTTATTTGCATTAAAAATGTATCGAAGAACTTGAAGTCTATCGCGCAAAATAGAGATCAGTCGCGTACAAGAGGGGAGGCCTTTGCCCAGCAGTGAGACAATATAGGCTAATAAAAAAGTGAAAAATTATCGATGTATTTTTGTAAATAAATAATAAAAAAGTAATATATAGGTACGTAAGTACTTTTTACATATAATATAATATTTTATATGCTAAAATATAAAAATAATGCAGGTGCTCGATTTTGTCAACAAATGAGGCAGAATATAATATATTACTGAGAGTTCTCGTATTGTATGGGCGAGGGACATTCTGATTTGTGTTTATTCCTTCGCCATACTTAAAAAGCAGGAAAATCTATTCATCACAGCTTTAATGAGTTCGGTGAATACTGTCTGGCCTGTATATTGAGACGGGACATCGTTACATTTCACAGAATATTATGTTCAGTCGTAAAAAGATTTAATCTAAAAAGACAGGTAGGTTTTTATGCTTTTAATAATCTACATAAAAACACTCAATTATTTAAAATTTATTTATAGGTAATATATTTTAAAAATATCGATAATGACTCATAGGAACATTGTGACGTTTACATCAAATTATAAAATAATAAGTTTGTAGTATTTTCAAATATACGTACTGAAACGTTATCCAAAGCTAAACAAGAGATGCATTCTGTTCTACCTGTAATACGAAACTAACTTGGCATGCAAAGAAAAGGTGCATTTTCAATAACAAGGATAAAAACTTTCAATTTATCTAAAAATTATTTGAAATTGTTTGAACCTGATAGGAACCTGCTGAGTGAATAAATTTACGTGTATGCTGCACTAGAGACGAACGTTGGTAAACCAGAGAAAAGAAAAGAGAAGAGGATAGATGGTAAGGGAAGAGACAGATATTTCAGACGGCAACGCAGACATATCTCCAAATATATGCTCCAAAATTGGGCAGAAAAAGGGCTGAGAAGATGATAGCGTTGATGATATCTGAGCGTATCAAATACAAAAAGCTGCGATTAATCGCATCCAAGAAACCGTCCACTCACATACGCAGAACTAAGATCCCGTCGCGCGAGAGTAGGAATATATGCAAATGAGTCTCATCTTACTTGATGGAAAGCATTGTTCAGTTAAGGCACAAAGAGCTGCTCTATAGTACCAAGCATTAAAGTTTACCGCTTGAGATCTCTCTTTATACTGCCAAGAGTTTTATGGTAAGTATCATAAATATGAGCAAAATCTAGTGCGTTTTATTATCACTAATTTTGATTGCCATTTATGTCTGTGTGTAAGTGGCCTGTCATGTCGGCCCAAGCTGTCTAAAGGCAAAGGCAAGGCTCTGACATTGATGAATGCTATACAATGATGACAGCTGGAACCAACGCCTTAACGTGCCTTCCGAAGCACGTAGGAGCTAGATATTTTTTTATGCCTGTCCAAGTGCGGACCACGACCAGTGTTACTTAACTTACAAAAGCGCTAAGAATGCCTATTCCCACCCGACCATTGAAATGCCTAACACTACAACGTACCTCAAATAAAGCAGGCTTGTTGGAATGAATCTGTCTATCTTGTTTTGTTTCACTTTAGAAGATTGAGATAAATATACATTTCAGTCGTATTGAAATGTTACCTTTTTTGGGATAATTCATGTTTTGCATTTTATGATTTAATTTTTGTTTAAGATGATACATGGAGTCTCGTGCTGCCATTTGAAAAAAATATTTGTAAGGAAACAGATATATCATTTAAAATGTTGTTCTAGTAAGCCCTAGCTAGATAACCCTTCCAACTATTTTATGAACTACTGTTTACAGCACATTTGCGAAAAACGGCCACTTTTGGCAAATTTGCAAAGAAAAGCTTCACGTTCTCACTTTACTGTAACCAGTAGTTCATAAAATAGTTTGAAGAGTTATCTAGGGCTTACTAGAACAAAATTTTAAATGATATCTCCGTTTCCTTTTAAATAATTTTATTTAAAATGGGGGCAGCACTGGACTCCATTTATCATCTTAAGAAGATTTCCAAGAAAACTATATTTTTAATTTCGCAACTTTTATTATATGTACATCGAAATTTCTAAGCTTAATTAGTTTTCTTCGAAGAAATAAAGGTTTTCGTAGAATATAAGTATAAATTGCTACATAATAAATCTGTACACAATACCTCCATTTCTCATTATACTCGTAGTCTGTCAAATCAAGAAAAATGTAAAATTATATCTTAAGCCAAGCTTCACTCTGGATTCAATTTATTATTTCGTATCTGGACTGAGAGGGGCGCCCATCAAATTTCGTAAGCAACTGATGCCTTCAGGAAACAAATTTGTCATCCGCCGGCCTCCTTTGTTTTGTTAAGGCTGTGTTCAGATTATTAAGTCTTCGTCTTCTTTGAAATTCAAATAAGTATTCAATATTGTATAATATGTGTTTATCTTCCATGCTGGTCAGGCAGAAAAAAATCCTGTAGGTTAACTGGCAGAAAAGGCCCTGTTACATGTTTTGTAATAAAGTTAAATAAATAAAAAGAAACAACGTAGAGTGTACCAGCTTCTCTTTCCACACAGTTGTAAAAACCGATCGAGGGAATGGGCGAGAATAAAAAGAAAATTATAGTTCGCTTAAATTAGGCTTAAATAGTCGGTACTGTTGGCGCGCAATAAAGGCCGCTCTTTCAAATAGCCGCTGCAGCCATTCGTCGGCGCTGCATACAATTTCAACGAATGAACCATACATGAGAGATGAGAGAGACAAATGGAAAAGAATAGCTCCTAAATATAGATAGATATAGATAGAACTATACATGTAACTAAGTATGAAACACTTATCAGATTTTAGATATAAGCACGGATATAGTTGCAAATAATAGCTAGTTTCAAATATCCATGACATGACATTAAATATGCAGTGTAATACCATATTTAATTCATTGCGTAAATTAAATTTAATAATGCCAGCAGACCGGAAACTGAAACAGTGGGCGCGAAGCCTTAGCAATATTGCGATTCAATTAATGATGCCGATATTTTACTGTCATTGTATATCTCTGTGATAAATTCCCGGTAGGTACTAACATTTGACTCCTGTTCATTGAATTAAAAAGCTTCCGTGTCGATGGCTCTTGATGTTTATCGCAAAATTTGTTTGTACGCCCTCGCCCCAATATCAGAAAGAGGGTGTTTTTATTATAATTTTCGCCGTGCGATATATACTCCATTGTACTGTTTCGGTTGTTTTATTAAAATACTGGCGATATGGCCCGGATTCACATGCACAAAGATTTTCAAGAAACTGAGATATTTTATTAAGGTCTTCAAACTACAAGATCGTCAAAGTTGACAAGGGAAATGTGTGGTTCGAGTTTTCGGTTTTTTTTTTATTAAATAACTTTACGGCTCTGGATACAAGTCCTTTAGAGCCTATCTTTAATTTTGTTCTTTATTCCTTATCCTAACCTAACCTAATTCTAACAAGTTAGAATCAAAGGGTGGTGTAGGCCTTTGACTGCTTCAAGGGAGCTTCTGGCGACAAATCTGTACGAGTCCACTGGTTTTCATAGAGGACTGAGTGGCGGACGACGCCCACACAGTCCGCAAAACAAATATCACTCCAGCCGTACTATGACAGTCCACTTCAACTATTTTACACATTGTTCATGAGCATGAGCATTTATAACACCAAACAACACCAATTTCACATTATAAAGTCCACTAAAATCAATTTGCAAAATAATTTAAAGCAAACCCCAACCGAACCCCTTGACTTCCCGCCAAAAACTCCCTCGAGTTTTCGGTTAATTTGATTGTTTTTTTTTATTAAGGCCCAGTATGGGGAAAGGCCTTTGCCTCTCGTCAAGTTCGCCACTGATCTCTATCTCGACCGATAGACTTCCAGGTCTTGTCGAAAGACGCCAAATTATCACACCTTGTCCTTGGGCGACCTCTTTTGCCACCTATCTGTGTGCATCCTATACATATGCCATCCCACTTACTATTTTTTAAACTACTGTTTACAGTTTAAAGGGAGAATGTTAAGCTTTTCTTAGCATTTTTGCGGCAAATGGCCACTTTAAATAAACTGTAACTGTAAACAGTAGTTCATTAAATAGTTTGAATGGATATCTAGGGCTTCACAAAGACAAAACTTTAAATGATATCTCCGTTTCCTTTCAAATCATTTATTTCAAATGGAGGCAGCCCTGGACCCCGAAAAAATATCGAAGGTAGCCTATTAATTATTTACCCCGAATTAACCACGGAAGGACGTGTTTAGGTTATAGTTGCGCAGTGACCGTCACAGAACGAGCGATCGAGCGTCCACCTAGTGAAGGAAGCGAGCAAATAAGTAGGCTCGATTATGTTTGTCAGGGACCATCGCAGGAGCGAGCGAGCGTCAACCAAGTGACGGGAGCGGCCAATTTGGCCGAATTTAATACATTTCCGCTCACTGTGTAACATTTCAAATTGTATACAATTCCGGTAACATATTTTGATGCTTTGATTTTTTCTTTTGTGAAAATCCTAGGAATATTGCGAAAACACGGATAATTAGTCGTTCTCATATATTACCAGAGCGACTCGTATTTTTGCAAAAGCCTATCTTTATACAGTAAGATTAAAAACTGTTTTCACCATTGTCTAATTATCCGTGTGTTCGAGTAAATTCACATTATCAAATCATTCTACGAAATATACAAGTATTTTTAAATGAAACTAAGAACTTTGTATAAGGATACTTATAAGACGTGTAAATAAATAAATAAATAAATAAATACGGACAAATCACACTGATTAAGCTAGCCCCAAAGTAAGTTTTTTTTTTTTAAACTTGTGTTATGGGATACTAACTCAACGATACTATATTTTATGATAAATACATATATAGATAAACACCCAAGACCCAGGACAATTTGAAAAAGGCCATTTTCCAACTTGCCCTGGCTGGGAATCGAACCCAGAACCTCCGGATTAGCGGTCTAGCGTGTTAACCATTACGCCACGGAGGTCGTCAATAACACTTGTCTATTGTATACCGTACAATCACTTGGAGTAGCAGAGTGCTTACTCGGAAAAACCTCGAATCCAAAGTTGCCAAATTGTTTCCAAGTCATGACATCAACACGCCTACTTAATTTGACTTTTTCCCAACTTGCACAATAAACTGAGAGGCAACACTCACATTTTTATATTTTACGTTTCTTTTGAAACTCTAATGTACTCCAAACCGGATGTTTTCTTTTTCTTTGCTACTTATGTTGTCGGGCTTTATTATTAGAATTACAAAAGTTACTTTGACGACCTGTGCGGCCTAGTGGTCATCATGCCAGGCTGTCACAAGGGAGGTCTCAGGTTCGATCTCTGGTCAGGTCAAGATGGAAAATGATCTTGAATGTTTCTCTATATAATGTATTTTTTTATAAAATATATTATCATTGAGTTACTATCCCGTAACACAAGTCTCGAACTTACTTTGGGGCAATCTCAATCTGTGTGGTTTATTCCTATACAAAGTGGAAGGGACATACCTACCCGTAATAACTCAAACCACGGACTAGAATAGATCACTCAAGTATAATGAAATTGAAATTACAGTAAAAACAAAAAAAAAATCGTCATTCCCATACAAATCGCCCGGGCGGCCACACTTTTGTATGGAAATGCGAAATTTATTTTTGTTTTTTGGCTGTTATTTTAAATTATACTATAATGATCTAGTATAGACCGTGGTTCGACTTATTACGGATATATCTCTTCCACGTTGTATATTATTATTTTTAAAACGTAGAATGTACCAGCTTCTCGCGGAGATCGAGAAAATATTCGAAAACTTCGACACTACGCAAAAATGTGAATCATATTAATTTGCATTTTGCCCCATTTCCTCGATCGGCTTTTACGATCTGCGCGGGAAGAGAAGCAGCATTCTAAGTTTTTATTTTATCCTTCACTATCATGAAATAAATTTTCCTCGTCAAATCATTAAAAAATACCAATAACTTACCTACACATATTTCAAAAAGTAACTACGAAAACAGAAGTTGCAAATCGATGGCCGAATTGGCTGTCGTCCAGACCTCGCTTACCAATACAGAACATTACAAAAATCTGTTGTAGCGTCATTTGGCAACCCCGACTCTCAGGGAATCACGTACTGACTTAAAAGATTTTGTATAAACGCCCGTCGAGTGATGTGACTTTTAATTTAACGGCAGGGACGTTTAGAATATTCAGACGTGGAAGAATGAAAATAGATTAAAGGAATGTGTACTCATCGAGTTTCGAGGTTTAAGGGTAAAGGAGTTTTAGTATGCCATTTCTGAAGTAATTTACACGTTCTTAAGGGAAAAGAGTAAGTTTAGCATATAGAACATTATTTTATAGGAGTTGTATCAATTAATTCTAACTGGATTTAAGATAGTATTAATTGTAAATCAAAGATCAAAGGAATTTCTTTCAGAAAGACTTAACCAGTTACTTACTGTACATTTTATTTAATTATTATTATACTAAGTTTGGCTTAACGTTTCTGTGAATTTTTATATAGGTAAAACTCTTTATTTACGTATTTTATATAGTTTAATATTTACACACAAACACTCTACTAAACAAATCAAGCAACAATAGAGGTAATAATTCCGTTTTAATATCAATATAAACAATATTGATTAATAATTTTATATGAAAAGCATAGAACAATACCAACTATGATTAGTAAAAGCCTTATTTTATTTCAGGCAAAGGCCAAGATATTGTAAATTTCATACTTAATTAAAACATAATTAAATTTGCAGGAAAGGGATAACGGAAATTCTACCTCTTTATTACTTTTGCGTAATAAGTATTTAAAAACTGAAGTTTAATTTCGTTCGTACCCATAAAATTATTGCTATAAAAAGAACAATTTATTTTGTGACTAATTTAATATTCATTCATCATCATCATCATCATTTCAGCCGCATAACGTCCACTACTGGACATAGGCCTCTTCATGGGATTTCCAAAATGACCGATCTAGAACGGCCTGCATCCAGCGCTTTTCAGCGACCTTTGTAGTAGTAGTTAATATCCATTGTATAAAACCAATTACAGACTACCCAATTTTTCGATTTTGCCGTTGACAGACTCTTGGAAAATTCATTTTAATAACTATGTAGAATCATCATCATTATATCAGCCACAGAAAGTCCACTGCTTGACATAGGTCTCCGAATCAAATAATATATAAATATTTAAATTTCAATAATAATTTGAATTCTTTGAAATTATTTAAAAGCAACGGTCGTACTGAATTACATAAAAAAATACAATTTTAATGATTAATAATTCGCGTTTACATAATTTATTAACCTATATTAAAATAGGTTAATTAGCGTCAAACTAAATCAATTGAGCATTCAAATCAACACAATGGGAAATTCATTTCATACTGCCTATTTGATTTTACTAAATGCCTAATCAATATGCCTAGTGAAATAGTAATACTGTGCCCACGCAAACACATTATTCGGCTCATGCATTTAGTTAGTCTGTTAATCGAAAACTACGCTAAATGATCAAATAACCTATAATAGTACCTACAACTACATAGACTATTTGCGAGTTCAATTCGCGGTGATATTTGTACAAGTTAATTAAATTTTGCTTTGTGACTAATAGACGTCCACGGTATATCCATTATATTAAAATTATTACATTAAATCGCTTCATGATCAAAAATAGAAAACAAAGTAAATAAAATGATATACATAAGTTGTTTTATAGTGCGTAAGTAAATTTTTAATCTAGTTTTTCCACTTGATTCCAAGGCAGTAAATCTAAGAAAACCTATGCTATGAAGTTACAGTGCAAATTGGCATTTTCAAATAACTTAGAAACAAACAATATTGACTTAAGGTCTTAAGGCAGCTGAAGCAGCTCTTCAAAAGTCTTTCGCCATCACGATAGGTCTTTAGCTACGCGCTTTAATTCGGGCCAGGTAAGCCCGGTTGTCTTAATCCCCGCTGCCATTCTATTGCTTGGGATGGCCTACTTTCTGCTTGCCCTGCTATGTGTGTGGGCTCTCTCCTAAGTGTATTGGCTATCTATGACATTTTTGGCGCATGATCTGCTTGTCAATTGGCATTTCCGGCATTTCCCAGCACGCCTCCCACAGTCGTTCGTTGGAGATATTCTCTGAACAGATAATGCCAATCATTAGCCGCAAGCACGTCACTTGACGTTAACCTCCTGCATGACATTATCATCTTCAGATTTTTTTTAAATTTAGTCTCCACTATAGGAGCACACCCTCTCTGTACTACCAAAGTCATACTTGGCCAGAGCCGCCAGAGGATTTGGTCTACACTCTCCAAGCGGACCAAACGGGTCGAAGAGGTCTCACTGATGATTTAGTATAAGCTTTGTTTTGCTGCATTTCCTTAATCGCCTTTTACGATATCCTTGTCCATCCATCCAGTCTTGGAGTGGTCCTATTCTACTCTGCCGAAAACTACATGGAAAGAAAAAGCAGGGGCCAGGCAAGACATCTCTGCTTGACTCCAGCGTATACGGTAATATCCTTTAAAATCAGACCATCGTTCGTGGGAGACTTTGCAACTGTACTCCTTGTATAAATAAGTCTTTGAGCAGGTCTCTGATGTTAGGCGGAAGTCTAATTTCACCAAGACGTTTCCAGATACTGGACCACTGCAGCGTGTCCAAGAAACGTGACTTACACCGAAATATTTTGTTTAAAACGTAAATCTACTCGTAATATGGGAAAGGCCAAAATACGTTGATATTTTCTCGCCACGTACGACATGTCAAATCTTTCCAGCTATGCAGGTGCCGACTCGGAGCATGCAAACGCTACAGTCGATTTTCTAGACTCGTGATGCGCATTATAAAGTTGTATCGATAGTCTTTATTGGATTTTATATTCCAAAGATTTAAATCTTAAATCTAAAGCATATTTTTCACATTTATATTCCAGTCTCGTATTCATTATATAATATTTTAGTTGTAAGATTTTGTTGGTTTATTAGTGATTGATTTCGGTAAAAATCTTTTAATCTGCATTTCATGTGGTGTAAGTATGTTTTAATGATTTTTGAAGAGTTGTCTATTTACCTGACTTTCGTACTTTCTCAATAATTTTCTTCCATTCTTCTTCATAATCCTATTATGCTGCCTAGTTAGACAATAGGTATATCGTCTGTACGTGCATCTATATGTACTTGAATATAAGTACCTACGTGTATACAAATACATATTTTAGATACATACTAAATTTAAGTATTTAGTTACCTACAACAATATAATATATGCACTTTAAAAAATCGTACTTAAACATACATAGGTGCTTGTTCCGCGCAGAAAAATACACTTTTTTTCACAAAAAGAAATAATCTTATCTATTCTTAAATAGGCCATAGAAAGCATCTTGTAATATTGTTTAATATGTGATTTTTGTTTTTAAACCAATTACTCTAACTTGATAAGGTAGTCTATCTGTCTTGCGTCTAGACGCAAGACAGATGTCCCCGTATAAAAAATAAATTATAAACTCAAAAAGTATTGAGAAATCATCAATAGCAACTTATTACCCGAGATTTGGAATGCAGGCACGCGTCTGCGCGAAATTAGCGCGAGGGAGCGAACAGCTACGTGACAAATAACTGGTACGCATTTGGATTTAAGAATCAGCAGGTCCAAAGCAGTGCTCAAAGGAATTTGAACATCACCAATACCTCTACATTGAAAAATTCTAACATTGCTATTTTTTTACAGGTGAATACTTAGTAATTATAGTTTGTCCAGTTTAAATATAAATTCATTTTTAGCTGGACAAACTATACTAATATTATGTATTTTTTATATAATTATTAATACTTAGGCAACTATATCGGATGGTAGTGGAAACAGTAGCCCAATAAATGTTGGCAAAGGGGTGCCCTATGCACGTTGACGACTCAACAGAAGTCTTTTCATGCCTTGCAATAATCCATTAGGGAAACTGTTAAAATAAGGAACACAGAGGATTATTTTTTAGGTTGATGAGATATCTGACATACGATTTACATCAAATGAAAACTTTAATTATCATAAGACAACAATTGATTTATTTATATCTAGTGACAGAGCAACACAGAGAACAACTTTAATTTTACTTAAGCTAAATAAATATATCTGATCGCTCGTTTTTTTTTTGAAACATTTTCAAATTTCAAATAACTATAACATCTTTGAAATATTTGTTAGTATAAGTATTATTATTTATAATAATATTATTTTTATGTTATTATATGCATTTTTATTTTGTTAGAAAATGTTTGTAAACATTTTGACAGCAGTGTGCACTATTTCAAATATCATCATCATTTCAGCCGCATAACGTCCACTGCTGGACATAGGCCTCTACCATTTTAAGACTTCTAAAATTACTGATCTAGAGCGGCCTGCGTTCAGCGCTTTCCAGCGTCCTTAGTCAGATCGTCTGTCCACCTTGTGGGTGGGTGTCCAAAGCTTCGCTTGCCAGTACGTGGTCGCCATTCGAGAACCTTCCTGCCCTATCGGCCATTTCAAATATCTTTTTACTAATAATCTTTTTAAATAACGCTTTAATTTAGGTTTCACTCAGTATTCGTCTCCATTTTACAATATCTCTAACAACAATTTGAATATCTTAATAGGTTCTTAGTTCAAGTAATAGTTACAAGAAACTACACATTCACCGTGAACGGGACCATACATTGTAGAAACAAACTATCTAAGCTACCTACCGAAGTATTTTGCAATTTCACGGTGCACGGAAACTAGCGTACTAGCGTGGAAATGGCGTAGACCACAAGTCGTCGTACGTGCCGAGGTGCTACAAGTAAAAGTCGCTGTACACCACTTGTCTGTCACTTACAGCTTTTTACGACGTCGTAAGGAAAAACATTGTCTTGTTCCACTTTGTCCACGGTCATCACTATCCTTTGCTACAAGAAGCTTTATTTAGGTCGATTACGGTGTTTGCCTGTCAAAAACACTTTTTTTTTCACAAGCTTTTATTAAACTTGTAATTTATGTAACTATGATTGTTCTGGTGGAATCTTGCAACTTAATTTTGAAGCTGAAACTTTCAACTGATTGGGCTGAAATTTTGCGCGCATATGTATATTGCGTGACAATGCAATATTATGATGACAGCTGATCTAATGATGGAGCTGGAAGGTGGCCACAGGTGGTGACAGGAACTCCCTAATGCCAGAAACCCATCTTGTTTGGGCTGCATCATCTCAGTTTGGGCTTTTTTGATTTGTGTTGACAAGACCTTTGGTCTTACAATAAAAATGTAATTTTTTATAAAAATTAACTACCATATTAAAATCAAGAATATAAATATAGTAAAAAATATACTTAGATGAATAAAGACGGGTTTGACTGTTAGAGAATGCTTTTAGCTGTTGTACTTGTTACATTTGTATATGTGTGTACAATAAAGTTTAAATAAATAAAAATAAACAAACTTTTAGTATAAAAATAGTGATTTATTAATTAAATAACGTAACTTTAAAATAATAAGAAAATATTGTTGACAATAAATTATAAAATTATGCATTAACAGCTTGTATTCAAGCAAATTGACATGATTTCCGAGAAAAATCTTTTCACACTTCAAAAGCAAATAGGGCAGTTAAATCATAATAATCTTGACATTAAAAATAATTTCAATACTTCCTCCTTTATATTTTAACACCGCTCGTAAACATTTTATTACTGTAGTAACTTGTCACCCCCAGGAGGTTGTACGAGTACATTTTATGAGACTACGTCACGATAATTTTACATTTTATACAGATCTGTGATTTTAGATTAAAAATCTTTCTAAAACCACAGAATAAGTACTAGTACTCACGTACAGAAGTCTCACTCAGCAAAAATATTCAAAAAATTGTGGTTAGCGATATGGTTTAATTTAGCTCACGTCAGAACTCAGCACCTTTCATTTTAGATACCTAGACATCCATTGCAGGCCAATTTGATTCTTATTACTCTGGACAAACGATTCGTATAACTGAATTTTCAACACCCTTGCTCGTAAAATCGATCTAATTTCACCGGTTTGAGATATATATAGAAGCCTATAAAACACGCGTGCGTGTGTTAGAAACGCAAATAGTGAAGTTATATTTCTATAACTCCCGATTTGCTATTGCGAAAGAAAGGGACAGATATGAATGAGAGAGTAAGAAAGTTTGACAGTCGTGTGTGAGCGAGATAGATAACATAAGGTGAAGGTTAGACAAAGAAAAAGAATAAATCAGACATCGAAAGTTATCGTTGTTTCAATATTTATCTTTGTATCTTACATACGCATCAAATTGTTTTCTTTTTTTTTTATTCGCATTCGCATGATTCGCGGCCCTGTCCAGTAGGCCGCGTACAGCACGCGGCGTACTGATTTTAAAAGTAAAACGGCGGGGAAGCAACAGTATCAGTTTATTAGGTATTTTCCCTCGCAAGTATGTTGAAAAACGTCGTAAGATATACGTGCGTATATTGATTAAACACACTCAGCTCCTTACCCCCTTGCCTTCGGCTCGGGCTGAAATTCCGCTTTGTGTTATACTTACCACCACCATAACGCACTTATATCGTAATGTACTATTACCACTCCGAGTGGTCGCTGCGCACAAAGTAATAACGTAGGTATATTTTCGATACCTAAACGGGAAGTGACACAGACCCACGGAGTCCAGTGCTGCCCCCATTTGACTTAAATTATTTGTAGGAAAACGGAGATATGTTTTGTCAAAAGTGGCCGCTTTTCGCAAAAATTCAAACTAAAGCTTAACGTTCTCACTTTAAACTGTAAACAGTGGTTCATAAAATAGTTTGAAGGGTTATCTAGGTTTAAGTAGCTTAAAATTTTAAATGATATCTTCGTTTCCTTACAAATAATTTATTTGAAATGGGGGCAGCACTGGACTCCGTGTATCGTCTTAATACGATACGATACGATGCACTATCACGTCTTTATCCCTATTAGCAGACAGAAGAAGAGGTTTCAGAAGGTTTCTAGAACATCAAGGAACTATGGCGGAAGCTGTCAGGGCGCCTACGAATGTTCTGGGCTATCTGGGCTGGTTCGAGACCTGAGGCAAATTGCGGAAAAATGTCCTCAGGGGAAGTATAAGCAGACAGAGCATTTTGAGTATTACGGCTCTAAACAGGCAGAGCCACATGACCCAAAGGCCACTTTTAGCGTGATGGTGCGCGAAAAGGAAACGAGAATCTAAATAGTGATGGGTTGCTAGCCGCATCGCATATTAACATGATTCGCATTTTCGCCTAGATCGATTTCTACGATCTGCGCGGGAAGAGAAGCAGCTCATCATATACATATTATACACTTGTAATAAATTAGAGAAAGTTGATAATAGAACTACTGAGATTCATATTTTACAGTAGTCTCATAAGTTCTATCAATGGATAAATAGAACTAATGCGAGTGTAACGGTGGCAGTAGTTTCATGAAATAAAAAATTGGATTGGAACTTCTGAGACTGAATGCAATATTTAAAAGATTGCTTTATAAAATATGCTCAATACGTTCGAAATTTAATAAACATTTTGCATAATGAACGCCATCGATATGAGTTCAAGTTTTCGCATGTGAAAGTTAATGACTGTGCAGTATCGGTGAAACGGTGATGACCAATCGATTTTACCCGTGTGGTTTCGGGTTAGAATAGGACCACTCCATCTCCTTACCCTGTAATAAAGGAAAATTATGAAATGACGAGTCTAAGAAACGTAATACCCCAGGAGGGTACCAGCGATGCTGGAGAATCCCTCCCTGCGCTCTCTGGCGCAGGCAGCCCCACCGTATCTGGGGGGGGCAAGAACCGTCATCGGGCTTCTAGTCCGTATTCTGCTAGGGACGAAGGCTCATTGTCTGAGACTTCAGTCATGAGTTTCGACACTGCGGGATCCCAAGATGGGGCCACAACGAAGCGGCGTCGCAAGCGATGCCCTAAATCAAGGGAAGGGTCCGGATACGACTCCGCATCAAGCGGGAGCTCAATGCCGCCGCCCAAGAGTTATGGACCAGAAAGCCGAAACCGGCAAGGTCGCTGGTCGATTGATAAAGCGAAGGCTGAACTTGCAGTAGATAGGCGTGCCGAGTTTATGAAGAAACCTCTAGACCCGAGCGTTGATGAGGTCGAGATGCAGGCTGACGCTAACCGCGCTGCTCGAATATCGGGCGGCTGCGAAACAGATGGCACTGCCGATGATCTCGTTAGGCAAGTACAGGATGGAGTCGCCCTTATAAAGGTGGTTTCTTCCAAGTCGGGCAATTTAAAAGGGACCTTCCAGAAGAGGCTGAACAAAGCATCGTCCCTAATCATAGAGGCTGTAAATATACTCCAAAACCGCACAAGTTCAGAGGAAACTGAAAAGTTAAAGGCGGACAATCGCCGCCTCCACAATGATATGGCGTCTCTCCAGGCAGAAGTGGAGATATTAAAAAGCAGGATTACGTCGCAGCATCCTCAGGAGCCGGCACAGGTAGTGACCCCAGACTTTCTCCGGGAGCAGTTCACTAACTTTTCCCGTGAAATTATGATTCAGGTGGGGACATTGGTTAGTACGCGGCTCGAAGGCATCAGCAATCGACTTCTGCCTGAGGAGCGACTGCGTCCTCCGTTGGCTTCTGACAAAAGGCAGCAGCCGCAGAGAGCATTTAATGTGGTAGCGGCGCAAAATCCAACGGCTGCCCCAAGCAAAGCGGCGGCCCCTGAGCCGTCTGCTATAAATCAGAGATTACCAGCGCTCATGACTTCTAAGACACAGGCGCCTGGAAAAGGCAAAGGAAAGGGGAAGCACACCGGCATCTCTACGCGTGTCACACCTTTCACGCCTAGCGAGCCCCTCGGAACAGACTACATTGCTCCGGTTGGAGAGCCGCGAGCACAGCATAGTGCAAGGCAATCTCAAGCAAGGGATGACGAATGGACACCTGTCCTCTCGCGCAGTAAAAGGCGTAGGATCCGCAGGAAAATGTCCAGTGCTGCACGACAGACATCGGCGGCGCAGATAGGTTCAGGTAGGGCGTCCCAGAACAGACCACGTGTGCCCAAGCTCCGTGTTCCTCGCTCGTCTGCGGTGGTGATCACACTGCAGCCTGACGCTGAGAAAAGAGGGACTACGTACAGCTCCATTATCGCGGAGGCAAAAAGTAAGGTGAACCTTGAGAGCCTTGGAATCCCTGGCCTCAGGTACCGAAAAGCTGCAACCGGAGCTGCTGTCTTTGAGCTGCCCGGTGCTGCCAGTGGTGACAAGGCAGACTCTTTGGCGGAGGAGCTCAAAAAAGCGCTGCAGGATAGGGATGTCCAAGTCTCCAGGCCAAACAAAAGTGTAACACTCCTAGTGTCTGACCTGGATGATTCTGTATCAGCCGAGGAGGTAGCTGCTGCAGTAGTCCTCGCTGGTGGCTGTAGGGAGGAGCATGTGAAAGTGGGCGAAATACGCGCGTTTTATTCCGGGCTCAAGGCTTTTGTGCGCTGCCCCGTTATTGCAGCAAAGAAGATAATGAGCGATGGCCGACTAAAGATTGGCTGGATATCAGCCCAGGTAAAACTTTTAAAAGAGAAGCCTAGTAAGTGCTTCCGGTGTATGCACGCTGGCCATATTCGAGCACAGTGCAATTGTGAGTCGGATCGCAGTGATTGTTGCTTCCGGTGCGGCCTCCCGGGTCATAAAGCAGCCAGCTGTCAGGCGCCGGCGCACTGTCCATTGTGTGCTGCAGACAACAAGCCAGCGGAGCATCGTGCGGGAAGCAGGGCGTGTGCCACCCCACCTGTTACAAAACCAAGGCGAGGACGTAATGCGGGGGCTGTGCCTTCGCAAGTAAGTCTACCCCCGGCTCCTGCTGAACCGAGGGAAGAGGAGGAGTTGATGGCACTTAATTAATAGATGGCCTCACTAAGTTTTCTGCAGGCGAATTTGAACCACTGCACCAATGCCCAGGATTTGTTCATGCAGAGCATGGCGCAGTGGTCCATAGATGTTGCGGTTGTATCGGAACCCTATTTCGTGCCACAGAGGGATACTTGGGTGGGTGATGCTGGTAGCAGCGACAGTCTGGTTGCCATCGTCACGGCAGCCAATTCCCCTCCTATTGGAAATGTCAGAGTGCGTCCCGGATGCGTAGCGGCTCTGTTGGGGGAGACAATGGTTATCTCAGTATACTTCTCCCCAAACAGAGTCCTCGCAGAATTCGAAGACTTTCTTGACGACGTGGGAATTGTCATAAGGCAAAGCCACCCTCACCCGGTGCTGGTGGCTGGGGATTTCAATGCCCATTCAACGGCATGGGGATCTCCAGACACAGATGTGCGCGGTAGAGTTGTGGAGGAGTGGGCGGCGGCAAACGGGCTGTTGCTGTTAAATAGGGGTAATACACCTACGTGTGTGCGGCCACAGGGCAGCTCCATTGTGGATCTAACTTTTGCAAGCCCGGCCGTTGCACATATAACACACGATTGGCGGGTTGTTGTGGATGAGGAAGATCTGTCAGATCACCGCTACGTGCGATTTACCTTATCTTCGTCTCTGACTGACCTTTCAAGGTCCAGTTTATTGGGAGCTCAGAGCGAGGTTGGACCGCGCTGGGTGAAGTCACGTCTTGATAGGGTCGTCTTATTAGAAGCTGCGTTGGTGGAATCCTGGGCTTCTGTGCCACAGTTGGGCTCATTTGACATAGAAGAGGAAGCTACTTGGTTTCGCGAAGCAATGACACGCATATGCGATGCGGCAATGCCAAGATCTAGGTCTACTCCCACCAGAAAGCAAGTGTACTGGTGGTCTGCAGAAATCGCTGAGTTGCGCATGCAGTGTGTAGCGGCAAGACGTCAGTACATGCGCCAAAGAAGGAGGCGCCCAGGAAATACAGGAGACTCAGAAGATGAGCGGCTCCACGCATCCTATCGGGTGTTAAAAAAGCAGCTGGCGGAGTTAATTGGCAGGTCAAAGGCCAGATCGAGGAAAGAGATGTTGGAGACCCTAAACCGTGATCCGTGGGGGAGACCCTATAAAATAGCGCGAGGAAAGCTCCGACGGTGGGCCCCACCACTAACGCAGAGCCTCCAGCCCGAGTTTGTGGAGCAAGTTGTATCCCAACTCTTTCCCTCACTGCAGTTTCGTGCTCCCCCGCAGATGGCATCGGGTCTTCCTCTGACTAGCGAGGATGTGCCGTGTGTCAGTGACACTGAGATGAGGATGGCTGTCCAGCGGCTCCGATCAAAAAACAGGGCTCCGGGTCCCGATGGGATTCCTGGAAAGGCTTGGGTCCTAGCCATGGACAGCCTTGGGGCTCGTCTCTGTGGACTATTCACGGCATGTATGGTGGCTGGGCGTTTCCCGCGCCTATGGAGGTCTGGTCACCTAGTCTTATTGCAAAAAGAGGGGCGCCCAACCGACTCGCCGTCAGCATACCGCCCACTTGTGATGTTGGATGAGGTGGACAAGATGTTTGAACGGATCATAGCCGATCGCCTTGTCACTCACCTGAGAAATGTAGGGCCTGACCTATCGGAAAACCAGTACGGCTTTCGGAGGGGTAGGTCCACAATTCATGCGATTTTGAGGATGAAAGCCTTGGTGGATGATGCTACGGCCCGAGGTGGAGTGGTGTTGGGGGTATCACTTGATATCTCCAATGCATTCAACACTTTGCCCTGGTCATGTATACAAGAAGCATTGCAGTACCACCAAGTACCGATGTACCTGTATCGATTATTGTGCTCCTACCTCTCTGATAGAGAAGTGGTATATCCGGGTCGGGACGGCTTGCGTCGTTAGACAGTTTCATGCGGTGTTCCACAGGGTTCGGTCCTAGGACCTCTCCTGTGGAACATTGGTTATGACTGGGTTTTACGTGGCGACATGATGGAGGGAATTGACGTGGTATGCTACGCCGATGACACTCTTGTGTTGGCTAGCGGGCAAACACACAGGGACGCAGTTAGGCTCGCAACAGCTGGTGTTGCCCAACTTGTGGCCAAAATTCGTCAGCTTGGCCTTAAAGTGGCCCTAGAGAAGTCAGAGGCGATATGCTTTCACGGTCCTCGTCGGGGCCCTCCTGCCGATCTAGTGGTGGTAGTCGGTGGCGCTCAGATTAAGGTGAAGCCGACGATGAAGTATCTGGGACTTGTGCTTGATGGACGCTGGGACTTCACCGCACACCTTCGTGAAATGGCGCCAAGATTGACGCGTGCGGTGGCAGCCCTCGGGGGCTTTTGCCTAACTTGCATGGTCCTGGTGCTTCCTGTCGGCGTCTTTATGAGGGAGTCATTCGATCGATGGCCCTGTACGGCGCACCCGTGTGGGCTGAAGCTTTGACAAGCCGGAAAGCTGCACTCCTGCATGAGCCCCAAAAGGTGATGGCTGTCAGGGTGATTCAGGGATACCGCACTATCTCATATGAGGCAGCATGTGTGCTAGCGAGATCATTGCCCTGGGATCTTGAGGCGAGGATTCTTGCTGCGGTCTTTCGCTGGCGTGAGGAGAAGCTGTCTCAGGGTCAGAGACCAGCTCCCAGGGAGGTGGAGGGCTGCAGGCGTGAATTGCGCACAGAGGCCATTGACTGGTGGCAAGAAAGGTTGCAGCGGCCAAGTGCGGGCCATCTATTGATCGAGGCGGCCCGTCCCGTCCTCAAGCAGTGGGTGACAAGGCGTCACGGAGAGCTCACATACCGGCTCACACAGATGCTTTCCGGGCATGGCTGTTTTGGGAAGTACCTGTGTGAGAGGGTGAATAGGGAACCGACAACGGCATGTCACCACTGTGACGACTGCGAGACTGACACAGCCCAGCATACGTTGGAAGAATGTTCAGCCTGGGAAGAGGCACGCCGAACTCTTGGTGCAGTTATCGGCACTGTATATACGCTGCCAGCCATAATCCTGGCTATGGTCAGCAATGCTGAATCCTGGCATGCAGTTGAAGCCTTCGCTGAAGCTGTAATGCAAGAAAAAGAGGATGCGGAGAGGGTCCGCGAGGCCACTACTACCCTACTGATCCGCCGACGGCGGACGGGGCGTAGAAGGCTGGCCTACGCTAGGCACCTTCCTCCATAACAAGTCGAGGGCGGCGAACTCGGGTACTAGTCCGTCGCCCACTAGACTTAATGTGTGGGAGCATTTGTGTTCAATGCTCCCAGCATATAGTGAAGAGTAAAGTTACTCGTAATTTAAGTCGAGGCCTCCACTGGCCAGCGCCTCTGGGAATGCAGATGAATAATGGGGCTTTATGTTCCCCCGTTGTACCTGCAGACTCAGAACAACGGCGGAAAGTAGAACACCGGGGTGTTTTTAGTGGGTTCAAGCCCCACATACCCACTCTGCTGTACCCGCAGTAGAGTGGTATGCGAAGGCATTTTCACCTCGTCAAAAAAAAAAAAAAAAAGGACCACTCCATCTCTTCCTGTGCATGTCGTAAGAGGCGACTTAAGGACTAAGCACAAACATATCGTGCTACAATTGCATTCCCAAGGTGGGTTAACGTCGGAAGGCGGCCGGTTGTACAACTTTTCGCACAAATACATTCCCAAAGTGGGTTGACATCAGGCAGGCGGCCGGTCGTAAAATTGTAGCCATTTCATTTAAACTGTTCCGGCTATTTCTTCTCCATTTTGCAAGGTCTTTGGCATCCTTGGGTGATCATTGACATGCATGTTATATTTGCAGAAACAGGAAAGCGCACCCCGGGCTCCGAAGCAGCACAGCTGAGGATGCAAACAGGAAGCTTAGATGAAGAAGAAGAAGGTGATAACCAATCGATCATGTTTTTCTCAAACAAATCGAATTGTAATTTCGATGAATAAATTATTTCAAGCAGGTTTTGCTAATAATCTTTTAGCAAAATATATTTATCTTTTCTTTCGCCATTACGATAGATACCTACGAGACAGGTATAGGGCACTTCATACAAACGGAGTAACATTTTTGCCACTACTACTACAAACGAAACTATACATCCATGCACACTCGTGTGCACGTCAACGTGTAAATTTCAGTGTTCAAAGCCATTAAACACTACCTAATTTATCTTAAAAACTAGGAAATGCGCAAAAGGCGGCCCTATCGCTAAGCAATTTCAGGCAATTTCAGCAATTCCTGAAAGAAATTTCAGGCAACCTCGCTCAAATATAAAAAGTGATGGGAAAATAGGTACCGCGGGGTTGATGACAATATAATTGGCCACTCCGCGTTATATGCATACTTAGGTATATATAATAATTATAATAAATATAAATATACCATATACTTCAATACATACAACTTACACAAAGAATATATAACAGGACAAAATGAAGAAACTAAAACTCTCCAATCAACCCAAAGGTTTCACTGTTAGAGAATGCTTTTAGCATTAAGTCCGCCTGTTGTACTTTAAACATGTATGTGTGTGTACAATAAAGTATAAATAAAAATAAATAAAATAAATAAGAAACTAAGTGGAAACAAGGGAAGGAGATTTACCTTTCATAAGGATAGATAATGAGATTTTACTTGCGATTTGAAACTGCGTTTGGGCGCGTCAGATAGTAGTTACTTACCCGACGCGCCCAAACGAAACAAACGAAAACGCGTACAAAGCCGTACGTGTATGGAACTCAAAACAGGTATGGGCAAATGGCCTTGAAGTGGCGCTCTCATTTGAAATAAATTGTTTACCTGTAAATATGGAGATAATTTCCATATAGCTCTTCGTCATGGACTAAATAGCCCTTTAAATTATTTTATGAACCACCGTTGAAAGTATTTACATAAGTCCGTCTAGCTTTAAAACTTGCCTTCGCCAAAAGTGGCCACGGCAAGTTTTAAAGCTAGACGGATCACCAATAATAGTTTCAACGGCGGTTCATAAAATAATTTAAAGGGCTCTAGTGCATGACGAAGAGCAGTATGGAAATTATCACCATATTTACGAGTTAACAATTTATTTCACACTTTAAGGCCATTTGCCTATATCTTCACCTTAAAAGGTTTTCAGCGCTCTGCGTAGTGAACGACCTCGAGACTCACTAAAGAATGTAATTCTCGTAAATATTTAGGAGAATTAAAGTTGAAAACAATTGTTTATAAGATAAACAGGGTATGCCAGTTACAACGACGTCAGATCGGAAGCCATTGAGTTAATTGCGAAAGTGAGAAGCAAGGTCATATTTACGAAGGCTATTTATGTATATCGAATAAACACGTTTTGGAGACGCTCAAGCTTATCAAGTTCCTCCTCAGTAGGCTCGGGATAACAAGCATTAGCGTATAGGATAGGATGGGAAAAAGTAGGGTGTGCGCGAGCGTCACTTTTATATCCACTAGAAGGAACTTACCAAGTCTTCGCAGTGCCATAGAAGAGGCAAAGAACTTTCTACTAACTTCACCAACTTGTGGCGACCAAGAAAGATTTTTATCCAGTTGTATACCAAGATTTTCTTCATATTTAGTACTAAAAATAACTTTTAAAAGCAAGTTAAGTTCATGATATTCATGTAGCTCTTACAGACAAGCGACAGCGTGCCAGATACAGCTCACAACCCTTGTTTGCAACGGTACGGCAAGTAACAAAAAAAGGTGGTTGTAATGTACAAATAAACGGGATATTATTAATTGCACATCTAATAAATAATCACCCATCAATTTAATCTCATCATTTATATACTTTTTTACATCAAATAAATCAACAATCTTATCATAAGTACTGATTGCACAGCAAATAAATACTGACTGCACATCAAATTTATTAGGTTAGGGCAAACCTATAGGTTAGGTTATGTTAGAACTGCGACCAACACACGCACGAGCCGAGCGAGCGAAGCGAGCGTGCCGCGGCAGCGGCCGGCGAGTGCTAGGAAAGTTCTATCCATTTTACTGCGCCACAAATATAAATTGCAGTTTGTTTAGTAATATTTTCAGTTGAGTATTTTGCTGTGCAATCAGTAATTTTGATTTGCGTTTAAATACTACCCCAAATAAACGGGCAAATGAGAGTCAGACTCGTACATGAAGGGTTCCGTACCTCCGTACAATGTTTTAAAACGCTGAAGAAACACGTTTCTTGTATGAGGACCCCCTTTAATCTTTAACTTTTTCTTATTTTTAGTATTTGTTGTTATGGTGGTCATAGTAACACATAATCTGTAAAAAATCAAGTTTCTAGTTAATGCCATTATAAAGATCTAGTTAAAAACACTGTAAAAACACGTTTTTTGTATGACGACCTCCTTTAATTTTCAACTTTTTTTTTATTTTTAGTATTTGTTGTTATAGCGGCTACAATAATACATAATCGGTAAAAGTTTCAGGTGTCTAGCTATAACGGTTCAAGAGATAGAGCCCTGTGACAAACGGACAGACGGACAGACAGCGGAGTCTCAGTATCAGGGTCCCATTTGCACCCTTTGGGTACGGAACCCTAAAAAAGATACATTTGAGCACTTACATTTATCACAAAATACTTTATACGATATTTAATTTTCACACAACTCCAATTTATCTTTTGTGACGCCGCACCTCTTTAATCTTAGTATAAATTTGTAAGCCATCCATTTGTAAAATACAGTGTTCGCATTTGATTTCCTGGACGGACTATTGTTATTTGTTATCTAAGGGTAGAGTAATTTAGCCGAGCTCTATTCACACAAGATTCATAGCCGCGAATCAGCCTTTACGATACAACGAGATAATCCAATTACCGGGGAAGAGTCGGCTAGCAAATAACGCTATTTGTATAGGTGTCTTAGTATTAGGAAGCCATGAAATGTATTCTAATTTGTTGATTTAGCTGTTCCAAAACTGTATGAAACGTGAGCTTTGAACTAAATCGGTGTTATCAAAATGACGATAATCTTGTACTTATCGTTTATCTTTTAGTTACGTTTGCAGCTTGAAAATCTAACACCAGCGTTGGACACTAGCATATTCGCCTATATGATATAAGTAGACATTTTTGTTTTAGCCTGTATTATATATTACTGCTGGGCAAAGACCTCCCTTTTCTTTTTTCACTGATTCCTATCCGTTGCAGCCTGCTGCCATGCCCTCATGAAACTGCCGACGTCGTCTCGCCGCCTTCTTCTTGGTCGCCCTCTACTCCTGCATCCTTCTGACACCCAGGACTTATGAATGAACGTGTCCTTTGAAGTCTGATGTTGCTTGGTCTCATTATATGCGACTAATGGTCACCTATTCAAGAGGCAACCACAAAGGATAGTTAAACGTGCATCAACCTCCAAAAATATTATATTCCTGCAAGTATCCAGCTGTTATATGAATAACATTTCAAACTGTATGATATTGAATAAAGTACGGAGAAAATCAGCCACAAATGCAGTCATAACAAACATAAATCATATCTTGAGACAGATGCTCAGAATGCAGTCGCAGCTCTCCACAACGTGCATCTTCATATAAAAGACAAATCAAAATAAGACATTTTGTCATCTCAAACAGATGCCAGCTTTTACATAGCTTTGTGAAGATATTCTCATTTTATTTCTCTTTGTATTCCCTTTATCTTATAGTGCAGAGCTTAACTTTGGTAAGCTACAGTTATTTAATGATACACTATCTCATCTTTCATGCTGATCTAGGAGAATAGGAAAAACTTAGAATGCACCAGCTGCTTTTCTTCCCGCGCCAAACGGCGCAAGTATGCACGCCTAGGAATTGTATACATATTTGGGTCGTTTGGGGTTGAAACGTGGGAACTGTAGTCACAGATTAATTAATAGTAAAGGCTGGTCGAGGTATCAGGTGACCCGGAAATTACTTCACACAAAGAATAAACATTATCATCCAACGTGGTTTTGCTGCCAGCCTCCTGCCTGGGCACTCTTCCGCAGTTGAAGGATATGCAGGACATTAATTATTTATAGTTTTATAATTTTTTAAGTCCTTTTAGTTTAGTTTATTATTTTTAGTTTTTAAGTTGTTTTTTAAGTTAAGGAAATGGCACAGACCTTTGCCCAGCAGTGGGACAAAATAGGTAAATAAAAAATAATTAGGTTTATTTTTAGGTTTATTTTAGTTAGCTTTAGTTTCCATATTTATAATTAATATGAATAAAATTTTAATCAACTGCGAAAAAATACTCTATAAGAATTCGCAGACAATACGAAGAATGAAGACAGTTTCTTCAACAAAGAGGCGACATCATTAATTATTCGGCGCTTAGCACCTGATGGTTCTGACCAATAAAAAGGTGAAAATTGTTTTTTCGTCTTTACGACCTCGCCGTATACTTAATTAGGCCCGAGTGACGATGACAAAGTAATTTAAATAGATGATTGCTTTACTACGTAAACACGACATCGAATCAAGAATCAAGAATCACATATTATTTCAGTAATGAAGCCTTTGCAGGCACTTTTACACGTCCATGATGAGATTTTGATGTGTTACGTGTAATTTATGTCTGTATAGTATATAGTAAAATTTATAATTATTTATTTATTTATTTTAAATTATTTGAAAATAAAATAACCGGTTGCGTTATATATTCATACAAAGATAATCTTACATGAAATAATATTGACTGCCTCCGTGGTCCAGTGGTCAAGGCGTTTGCCTTGTGATCCGGAGGTCGTGGGTTAAAATCCCACTGGGAAGCATACTTTGTGAAAAGTTTCCAGACTGGTTAGGATATTGCAGGCTTGAATCACCTGATTATCCGAAAGGAAAGATGATTCCGTGCTTCGGAAGGCACGTAAAGCACTTGGTCCCGTTTATTTAAACCTATCCTAGGATTGGTTCTGGTCTACCCTTTGGGTTGCGGAAGTCAAACGGCAGCCGCTCTGTGTAAAACCAGTAACCTCGTCAAACCACCTGGGTTAGGTAGCGGACCCCGGGCTCTGAAGAGTTACCGCTGAGGATGCAACCAGGAATACGCTCGGATGATGATGATAATCTTACATGAAATAGCTTAAAAAACTAAATGCTGACTATGGGGAAAATCTTACTGAAAATTAAGTTTATCCAGTTTGCTTCCATCGATACCACATTTGTCAAGGTATCTATAATATAGATATTATTGAAGATACGATGGAACGAACTTACCTACATACGAGTACATAGCGGCGAAGATCATAATCCTTTTGGCGTCGCCGTAGTCGGTTAAAAAGCACAAAACATTGGCCAAGTGAATGAAGAAAAATATTCCATGGCTGTGCAAAAAGCCGTAGCCATTTAAAATAAATCTGTTGCAGACGATGCAATAGCGCTGAGTACTAAATCCCTGTCTGGAGTCGACCTAATGGTGCGTATGGAAATTGCATAACTTATAGCAATTTTCCTCTACTTTACCCTGTAGTGCCGCGTCATTTGGTGCATTCGTTTCTCCGGTCAATTACGGATGGTCAGTAAGTCTGTCAGTTTTGTATTCATTTCACCACTAGATTGCGTTCTTGATAGGCGGGGTTTTTTTTGCCTAGCAAATAAACTTGTTATTATACAACTACACGCAAGTAGGTAAAGACTCTTCTTGTAGACCTTCAGGCTGTACACGAGTAAATTCATTAAAACTGTATTGTATTCATCATCAGGTTTTTAGTCTCCAATGCAGGAGCACGACTCTCTCTGTACTACCAGAGTATTAGCCTGAGCAGTCAGAGGATTTGGTCTTAACTTTCCACGCTGCCTGGCAAGATGTGTTGGAAAGGTCTCATTGATGTTTATAAGCTTTGTTTAGCTTGTGTTTCCTAAGTCGCCTTCTTTGACATTCACGGGAAGACTTGGAGTGATCCTATTTTTCTCTGCCGGGAACCACACGGCTATAGTATAGGTATTACCAGTAGCTATATATTATTAGGTACTCTGTGGAACCTAGATAGTTTTAATGAATTTATTTGTGTAAGGCTTCAAAGGATTCTGGTATAGAATATTAATCAAAAGACAAACGAGTTTAAAAAGTTTTAAAATATAATTTAAAGTATTTCGTATTGAATAAATGTTAAATTGCGTTAGGTATATTTAGAACTTCAATTTGTTTAAAAGTCATTGAAATGCAAGCTGAATATATTTATTGGACAATGATCAAAGTGTATTATTTGTTTATGGTTTATTATTACGTATTTAAGTATACTTAGTTCATTTTTCACCATTTCTGTTTGAGTTTTTGCACTACCCTTGTCTTCCTCAACATCACCCGTTTGGTTGACTGGTAGATTAGGCCTTAGGCTTTAAGTCCGCCATTACATTTGTATTTGTGTATGAAGTTAAATAAATAAATAAATCAAATTAATGAATAGTATGTTTATAGCTTAACGATGCTTTTATAACAAATAACTGTTTCTATCATTCATTATACTATTTTGGAAGTTATGTATATACTTTTTGTGTTTGTTTATAAAAATAAAGTACGCCTCCTTATCTGAGCGCATTCCTGGTTGTATCTTTAGCTGCGAAGTACGAAACATGATGGTGTTCCCTGGTTAATGTCCCACGAAGATTGTTCAGTATTATAGGCTGAATTCACCCTTAAAATAGTTTTACTACACTTCGTTAGACGTTATACAGGTGACTTTTTAAACATTTTACAAATTTTGGAGCAAGTTTAGTCCATTATACTCAACTACTTTCTACAAAAAAGTTAATAAAAATCGATAAAAAATTTTCGTCCTCCCATACAAAATCCGTCTGTCTGAGCGCTGATTTGTATGGGAGGACGAAAAATTTTTATCGATTTTTAATAACTTTTTTGTACAAAGTAGTTCAGTATCATGGACTGAACTTGCTCCAGAAATTTGGAAAGTCAGCCTGTATAGTGGTAATAGTAGCAAAATTTGAAGTTTTAGTTGTTTTTTAGTCCCTCTACAAAACTGCGTGTTGGATTTACTCTGCTGTTGACTACACTTACATTATGGGCGACCTAGCAAATAATTTTTGATGCTAAACTAATTGATTCACCGTGTCGAATTGTGTAGAGTAAAACCCGGATAGTTGCCCCGGGGGTATAGTTGCCTTGATTGCAATTACTCTAGTTTCGCAGATGAAACACACACACAATTTATCTATAGAGAGACTCTGCATCTACAACTAAGTTGACCGTGTTGCATGTCTCTGTGCGATTGCATGGGACGGCTAGGTGCAATCAAAGTTTTTGCGGGATAAGATGTCCTCTTTCTCGACAGGGCATCTATCTTAAACGTAATTTACATGAAATAGGCAACTATCCCCTATATGGGATAGTTGTTCCAAAATTTAGAGGTCCGCAAAATACAATACTCAGGAAATATCAAAGATAATGTTTATTCCTTTTATACATTAGAAGATAATAAACCAAAGTACCTACCCGTACAAATAAAGTATCTTGCTTTTTGTAAAAAGAGATACAAAGTATGTAATTTCAAAAAGTGGGGCAAATATCCGGGTTTTACCCTAATGTGTATCTTTAACACATTATGGAAGGAAGGCCCTCGAAAGTAATTGTCTCAACACAATATGGGTTTAAAGATTAAAACTATTTTGCTAAAAATATGTCGTGGTTACAAGCCTGCATGGCCTGGATTTCACCAAACGTCAGTTGCACTAATAGGTACCACCTAGCCGCTCTGCTCCTGTTTCGCGTTTGATTGACGTTAGCTAGCGTAACAAACACCAAAACAACTGCACCATATCAAAATAATACTTATCATATTTACTTGTGCATTAGGTATGTACTGTCTATCACAGGGCTCTATTCGCTCTTGAACCGTACAAGAGATAGAGCCCTGTAACAGACAGACGTACAGATGGACAGATGGATAGACAGCGGAGTCTAAGTAATAGGGTCCCGTTGGCACCCTTTGGGTACGGAACCCTAAAAAAGAAAAGTACCTATAACGGTATACCATTTGACACGCTTTGTAATCTAATATTTTGTAAGTCACAACTGAATGTAGGTACAGTTTAAAAAAAAAAAATATTGTTTCAGTTCAAAATCCTATATTTTTGTTACGACCCGTCAACAATAAAAATGATTAATGATTTTTAGTCCTTACAAACAATGGAGTAACATATGACATTTTATGAAGATTTATCATCGAGTCACTGTTCAAAAAAGTTATTAGTGCCTTTTTTACCACGTCTGTGCTATTCTACCTATCAAATACATTTATAAAAGTTAATAATTTAATGTAATTAAATATTGATATATGGACCAAGATATCAGTACAAAGTTATTTATAAAATATTCAAGATTTGTTTTACAAGTACTTAGTTTGTACTTTTCAAAGCACAAACTTGATTCTCTAAAAAGCTGCTTGTAAGTAGTTTGAGGCAAAATGGTAGCCAGCCGACAAGCTATAACTATGTTTGTACAATGGGCCGCAGATCAACAACACGCTTTATTTTCAATGCTTTAGTGCTTTGGAATAAAGTCTATTTTTCCTTTGAAATGTAAAGTATACCTACTCGAGATATCTCCTACCGTACACAGAACCCTTGTCCCTTGTTCAATAAAGAGCATCTCCGTGCTCTCAACAGCAATTTAATCAGCTTTGTTCCTTATAAATAAGCCACGGTGTTCCGTCCCAAGCATGCTATTAAGCTTTTCGATTTATTTTGTACGGCGTGACGTGGGCTTGGAGATACACAAAAGTACTATTTTACCTTTTATGTGGAGTGTGTAGATAACATTGCGTGCAGACACAGTCTGTGTATGGTGATATGCCTGCAAACTTTATTGAGACAGCTAAATGATGACATCATAATATCCCTATTATGATGTCGTCATTTAGCTGTAGGTAAATACTTTTAAATATATTTTTTTTTTCATTTAGCTGTCTCATGATATGGACTGGTTCCGAAAAATTGTATTTCATTAAATCCGTCAGTTCGATTATCCATAAATAATGGACCTATATTTTTCGGTTTATCAAAGTAGTGAAAATTTACAAAGTTACAGCGCGTCGCAGTTTCGGAGTGGGGGTGATTGACGTGAAGTCAAGTGAAAATCGTACTTGATTGTAACGTCATGCGGAATTTTAATGCGCTGTATCTTTGTAATTATTGCTAATTAGAAAAAATAAATATTCGTGTGGTTCCGAGTTAGAATAGGACCACTCCATCTCTTCCTGTGGATGTCGTAAGAGGCGACTAAAGGACTAAGGACTTAGCATCGGGCGGCGACCGGTTGTAAAACTTTTCGCACAAATTCATTCACAAAGAGGGTTGACGTCAGGCAGGCGGCCGGTCGTAAAACTATTACCAAATCATTTAACTTAAAATGGAGACTTAAAATCTCCATTTTGCAAGGTCTTTGGCATCCTTGGGTGACCATTGACATGCATGTTATATTTGGAGAAGAAAAAGCGGGAAAGCGCACCCCGGGCTCCGATGCAGCACAGCTGAGGATGCAACCGGGAACGCGCTTAGACGAAGATGAAGAGAAAAAATAAAAATAGGTAGCCAGATGGATTGGAGAGGTCTCACTGATGTTTAAAAGCTTTATTTAGCTTGTGTTTCCTAAGTCGCCTTCTACGACATCCTCAGAAAAACTTGGACAGGTCCTATTCTACTCTGCCGGGAACTACACGGTTTTAAGCCTACTTACTGGTAAACGTGGCATTTAGGGCTTGCGATTCATGACTCTGTAGACAGAGTCTTCATATTTTACGGGGTAGACCTATTACCAAATCATTTAACTTAAAATGGAGACTTAAAATCTCCATTTTGCAAGGTCTTTGGCATCCTTGGGTGACCATTGACATGCATGTTATATTTGGAGAAGAAAAAGCGGGAAAGCGCACCCCGGGCTCCGAAGCAGCACAGCTGAGGATGCAACCGGGAACGCGCTTAGACGAAGATGAAGAGAAAAAATAAAAATAGGTATAGCTGCAATCTTTTTTAATAATCTACCTAATGAGATATTCTAGTTTTCTAGCTAGCTTTTTTAAGTCCACATCCGTATTCAATGGGTCGATTCCAAATTATCTGGAAGGCAAAATAAATGATGAACAACTTTATTATTAAAGAATTAATAAAGTAGTTTATGTAGAAAGTAAATATATACTTATCAATATCTCTTTTTTACCCATTTTAAGTTTTCTAACAACCCAAAGGTTGTCTGTCAGATAATGCTTTTAGCATTAAGTCCGCCTATTGTGCTATACAAATTGTATTTTGCACAATAAAGTTTAAATAAATAAAAAATAAAAAACTTTTGCCTATTAATCGATACAATTTTTGTTTGTAATAAATAAAATACTGCGTAAAACTACTTGGTAAAGATAAATCCAACAACGAGCTAAGATCCTCTTAACGTTGTTAGTATCTTGTATTAATGAGCAAACACTGTTATTCTAAGAATGTTACTAATAGAACATAATCCTAAGTCTGGGAACTGATTAGGTACTTATTTATCCAGATTTAATACCTTATAAAGTTACTAACGTGAGTTTCAGCCTACTTCACCATACATATCAGACACTAGGAAGTCCATTGCTTAAAATGGACGTCCTCCAAGGATTTCCAAAACAATCAATTGGAAGCGGCCTATACCCAGCATTTTCCTGCAACCTTTCTCAGGGTTCTTTCTGCTTATTCAGCCGCGCTATGTGCCCCGCCCATTGCAACTTGAATGAACTAATCCGCTGGGCTATATCAGTATTCCTTCCTTTTTTCTTTTACGAATCTCTTCAAGCATAGCCCTTTCCATAGCCCGAGGGTGACCTTGAGCCTACTATAAACAGTTGAGTTTTCAGGGTTATGTAGGATATAGGTATAACGAAGTTACAAAAAAAAACTATCAGAGCTAAGTAGAGTTTACAAATTAAAGTAACAGTCGACCAAATTTTTTAGACTCCTAGTCGGCATTCAGAATCCTACACTGCGCGTGACCCGACTCGCACTTGGCCGGTTTTATTATTAATTTATATTATCTGAGTTTTATTCCGACTTTTTTATATATATATTTGTCCAGACTGTTACACGCGGCGTAAAACTATTGCCTCAATTTGGACGCAAGCAAGATATCTCCGGATTTAAATCTTGCAAACAGGTTACATTGTGAGTTAGACACATTTATGCAACTTCAAAAGAAACAAAATAATATTTTTTTAATAAAAAACAACTTTTGGTACCGCTTACATACATCTAAAATCCGTATTAACCAAAAGTCATTTTAAGCGGACAAAGATTACGGACATAAATAAACTGAAAAAAAATTATTTCAATGCTTGACGACAATTTACTTTCCAATATTCCATAAATTAATTTGAATCTTAACATTTTCATTTTGAAATTTAAATTTCCAGTTTCCAACGTTAATGTTAAAAAAACCTTCCATGCTGATCTGGAAGAAAAGGAAAAACTTAGAATGTACTAGCTGCTTCTTTTCCCGCGCAGATCGTAAAAGCCGATCAAGGGAATGGCAAGAATCTGAATCATGTTAATAGGCGATGCGGCTAGCAATAGCAACCCATCTTGATTCCCTTTTTCCATCTTAAAGCCCACCCCATCACGCTAAGCGTGGCCTTTGGGTCTTACGATCCTGGGCTCTGTCTACCCCGTTAGGGATGAAGAAGCGATAATGTATCTGTATGAGAAAATAATTAATTTTCAATAAGGGCTAAACACGAGAAAAATACCTCGGTTTTTATATACTATAATATGTATATCGATACTATAAAAAAAAACCATCTTCACGCAAAGAAGAACGTATCTGTGAGCTAAACCTTCAATGTTTTCGTTCGTTACGAATAGTACCATTAACAGTTCCACGATGGAACTGCTAAGGTTTTTTTTAAATCACTAGGTCCAATTTAAAATCATGCATTGAGGCAAAACACGACATTTTTCTAGCATGTGCGCAGAGTCGTAACTCAAAGTAGACAAAGGAGTCTGGGAACCGAACAGACTTTTCCGCAAAACAATCAATCGAAAGTTTGGCGACTTCGGCGCAGCACGTCCTTCCGAAAGGATTCGTTATCTTGTCTGTGTTCCAATGCAAACTAAGTTATGATTGAGAGCTTTTATACGATATAGTAGAGTCTATGCCAGTTTCTTCTTTTCCCGCGCAAATCGTAGAATTCGGGGAAAAAGGGAATAGTAGTAAATCTGTTCTATAATCAACGATGGGCCATATGATGGCCCGTTACTATTCTGATTACCTTTTTCCATCTGTAAGCCTCATCATCATCATCAGGTCTTTTTTAGTCGCCACTGCAGGAAAACTACCCTCTCTGTACTACCAAAGCCATATATTAGCCAGAGAAGTCGAAGGATTTAGCCTACACTCTCCACGCTGGCCAGATGGATTGGAGAGGTCTCACTGATGTTTAAAAGCTTTGTTTAGCTTGTGTTTCCTAAGTCGCCTTCTACGACATCCTCAGAAAAACTTGGAGAGGTCCTATTCTACTCTGCCGGGAACTACACGGTTTTAAGCCTACTTACTGGTAAACGTGGCATTTAGGGCTTGCGATTCATGACTCTGTCTACCCCGTAAAATATGAAGATGTGAAACTAAAAGGATCTATATATGTTTTTCTGCGTTTGGCAACCAAACAAACAATGCAAAAAAACCGAATTACCGAATAAAAAACCGAATTTTTACATAGTTGCGCGTTGTGCTGACCTGGGTAATCACCATCGCAACCACTGCATGCAGAGATTCCAGTTACGCTGCATAGTAATCCCGTATTAGCAATATTCACTGCTCTCTATATTACCAGCTAGCCAACAATCCCATTTGTAATACAGTCAGAATAAATAGCTAAAACCTTATCAAGCTAAATAAAGACTACACAAGGATACCCTTATACCCAACTTGCATTGCTTGGGGCTTGGGGCATTGCAACGTACCGCAAGCATCAAATCACGCTTAACAGTTCGTCCTTCATACCAATCTTATTACGTGGGAATAGAGACAATTTTGAAACCATAGTATTATGCATTGTGAAGTCGCTTGTACAATCGTGACTGTGGTGACAATGCAATAAGGAAAATTGCATGATATTTTTGTACACGTATTTTTAAATTTCATTGCAGATGTCGGAGCGACCCCGTCGGGGTTTACAAAGTTTTGTTTTGCTTTCTGAAACATCCATTGTCATATTCATTTATTAGCGTATTGTTTCCAATACATAACTTAGTTTTTAACAATAACATTTTTAAATCTCATTCCCATATTTTTATTTTATGAAAAATGCTCTTCGAAAAAAAAGGTCGGTATCTTAAAGGTTACATTTATGTTTATAATTAATACCAAGAAAACTGGAAACGGAACACTCTTCGGCGTCTTGGCAGATATCAGTTGCTTTTTCTTTAGCACATTTCTAAGCGTAACCTTCTTCTTTTTGTGTCGATGGTATATATATTTTGTCACGCCAGTATCGGGCCACTTCGATAGCTATGTCATTTGCGGCTATCAGGTGCCGGTGTTTGGGCACCTGGGACACGTAAGTAAAGTAACGCGTAACCTATGGGACGAAGACATAATATATCATCTTCCTCGCCTTCTCCCTATTTGGGGTCGGCTCTGAATGTCAACTCTCTCCATCGTTTTCTATCATTTATTATATCTGTACTAACCCCCCTCTCCATCATGTCCCGCTTAACACATTTCCCCCACGTCTTTCTAGGTCGTCCTCTATCTCTGTGGTCATCGCCCCGACCTTCAAAGTTAACCATTTTATTAGCCAGATTTTAGTTAGTTAGTTAGGCATCTCGCCTCTTGATATGACCGTACCATGTTAAACGGTGGCTTTTTAACTTCTCTACAATCAGTTCCACCTTTAAACTTCCTCTCATATATTATTTCCTCATCTTATCTATCTTCGCCACCCCACACACCCACTAAGCATCCGCATTTCTGCTACATGTAACTTATATTCTTCTTTCTTCTTCGTAGCCCAACATTTCCCTACATACAGCAAAACAGGTCTTATTACTATCTTATATATCTTTCCCTTTAGTTTCAATGGGAGCCGCTTATCGAAGACATAATACTTTATTGTATTTAAAATACAATATTTTTAAGAACACTCCGATATGACCAGCATCAAAAACTTGTACGCGGTCGCCTCAATTTGGTAATACTTTAAGCAAACTTACAGTCCAAAGTTGGGTGTTCCCCGTATTCAGTGCTGCATCGAATACTCGCAGTCTTGACATTCACGAGTGCACACATAAATTAGTAGACGTGTCTTTGAAACTCGCCGTGCCACATAAACACGGCAATTAATTAGGAAACTTCCTATTACCTATTACTCATTGAATTGAAGTCACGGCCTCTGGAAAAACACAAAGGAAACCAGTTTCGTAGGCACAAAAATGAGGTTGCATGCATTGTGAGAGAATTATTCCCAAAAGTGAGATAACCGAAGCGGCCAATGAAGAAGCCTAATTTTACTTGACTCAGAATTTTTTTTTGAGTATCTACCCACTCTTGCATCTATTCATCTTTACGCATTTCTGGTTGCATCCTCAGCTCTGCTGCTTCGGAGCCCAACGTGGGCCTTCCCGTTTTTCTTTCCCAATTATACTATGCATGTATTGGTCACCCAAGACCGCCGAAAACCATGCGATATTGAAAAGAAATGGCCGTAACCGTTTAAACGATCTGGCTATGGTTTTACGATTGGCCACCTGCCTAACGTCAATTCTCCTTGGGAATGCTATTGTAACACGAGATGTTTGTGTGAAACTTTTCACCGTTAGCTTCTTCCAAAAAATGATACTCCCTATTTTGGGAGTACAAAAGAAATTGGGAGCAAAACTCCTTGAGAGTTAACTTGCTCGGGTCTTGCTCGAAGTTGCTGAGCAGTTACTTTGGAAAATATCGGATAGTATTTCACAAAGAGGCTTCCGACAACTTGCCAAAGCTCAGAAGTTGTTTCAGAATTTTTCCCGTCTCGACTTGAGTTACTATCACTCACTTGATTTTTGAATTATTGCGGATTGCTACTTTGTACCACTTCAGTTTTATTATACTGGCACCAACTCGTTTTGCTTTACAACATGGTACTAAAATGATTGCGCTGTAGCATATGGCGTTAGTATAGAAAAGTATTTTTTTTAGGGTTCCGTACAAAAATGAAAAAACGGAACCCTTACAGGATCACTCGTGCGTCTGTCTGTCCGTCCCTCTGTCACAGTCGATTTTCTCCGAATGTACTGGACCAAATCAGGTGAAATTTGGTATAATGTTGTAATCCTATGACCCAAACACATATGTGCAAAGTAAATAAATATTTTTTTTTAAGTAAGGGTCATTTTCGGGGGGAAAATTAGGAAATTAAAAAAAAAGTTTTGCATACCTTACTGTGTCATATACCAAATGAAAGGGCTCGTTATGAGGATCTCAAGTTAATATTGTAAAATGAATAGTTTTGATTTTATTCATGAAAGGAGACGAAAATTGACCATCCCCCTGATCTCCGAAACTACTGAGCCTAAAATTTTGAAAAAAATACAAAATATAGTTCATTGGTTGTAGATTACAGGAAAACCTATAAAAATTCAATCAATTGTACGGAACCCTCTCCACGCGAGTTTAACTCGCACTTGGCCGGTTTATTTTTTAATTCAGTGCGCAATATTCATAGCAACTGTCCAGAGCAGCTAAATAAAGGCGAAGTAAAACGATTATTTGATTGATAGTGAAACTATATAGTAGAATCTAGTTACTATAAGAGCCTGGCTATATAAATATTACGCATTAATTATAGATATTTTATTACAACAAAAAAAAACGACTTCTGTACCAGGAAAGCTAAATAACAATTGTAGACTTAGATGACATATTTTCGTTTAAAAAGAAAACCACACAACCGATTTTATTAAAATTTCTATGGAACCACCTAAAAATATTGCCTTTTAAACGAAAAAAAAATCGTTCTAGGCGTTTTCGAGAAATCGGAGACTATACATAAAAAAAAAGATTCCTACGAATTAATAACCTCCTCGTTTTTTGAAATCGGTCAAAAAATATCTGAAAGTCATAACATCAACATCACTTGTATGCAAACCGGAGAGACAGATCACAGACTGCAGATGCAGTAAGCTTTGCTTCATTAGCATCAGCGCGGTTATTCCGCTGAAATACAACTGACTCAATAATCTGAAAGTCATAACATGAACGTCGCTTCTATGCAAACCGGAGAGACAGGTCACATACTGCAGACGCAGTAAGCTTACTTCATTAGCATCAGCGAGCTTATTCCGCTGAAATATAATTGGCTCAATAATCTGAAAGTCATAACATCAACGTCACTTCCATACAAACCGGAGAGACAGATCACAGAATGCAGACGCAGTAAACTTAGCTTCATTAGCATCAGCGAGCTTATTCCGCTGAAATATAATTGGCTCAATAATCTCCAGATAGTTGCTTTGTCCAACGCTCGGTTATCGTCTAGAAAAAACGAGAACGCGTATGCAATCAACTGAACCAGCTGCGATTAGCTCGGCGGAGCAGCCGGCACGTACCTACAGCATAAAATACAGAGGGTGATAGAACCGTCTCTCCATCTAATGTTTCTAAGTAGGTATTTATTTTTCATCATCATCAGGTCTTTTAGTCTCCACAAGAGCACGACACTCTCTGTACTATCAGAGACATACTTAGTCAGAGCAGCCAGAGATTTGGCCAACACTCTCCACGCTCGCTGAGTTGGAGAGATCTCACTGATGTTTGTAAATTTTGTTTAGCTTATATGTATTTCCTAAGTCGCCTTCTACGACATCCACGGGAAGACTTGAAGTGGTCCTATTCTACTCTGCTGGGAACCACACATCTAAATATGTACCTATCTACTCGTAGGTACATTACAAAATTATAACATTTATTTTTAATTGATTGTGGCCGACATTGTTGTCAGAGTTTTCAAGCTACCTGAAGGCATCTGACAACTCTGACTTAGCTACATAGCTTGACTACTGCATTTTAATAATGGTAGCTGGGACTAACGGCTTAACGTGCCTTCCGAAGCACGGTTGAATATCATTTGATACAAATACACCATCATTTCATGGCTTTCCAAAGTGTCTACCCGTCCTTTTTTGTTTGAGCTTTTTTGTTCTATCAAGAGCTGGTAGTTACAGCACCTAAAGGCGATGCTTTACTACATGGTAGTCTGACACAAGATGCATTTATATTTATCTCTACCAAAACCACGTTAACATTAGCCAAAGAGCGCAAAGCAAATATAATATAAAGTAATAAAGTACAATAAAGTTTCCACTATATAAGGCTGAGAGGGATACCATGCTTCCAGGTCAAAAGTTGAGATTCTTTAAATAAATTTCAGGATTCTTTACAGAACTTGGCAGTCATTTAAATCTTAATTCTTTTATCGGATATTGAACTTGGCTCCCTTTTTCACATATTCTTTTTGTGGGATTGTTTTTACAGACGCTAGGTAGCACTGCGGTAATTCTTTATGCCAGTTAAAAAAAATTTAATCCTTGGTGCATAATTTGGAACACATACAGCGGGAACTTAGAGCATGTGGGAAGTGTCCCATATTTGCCTCTTTAATTTGTGCTTCGTGCTTTATTATGCCTATGTGCATTCTGTATGCGCCTTGTTATTTTAAATTGGACGTTGCGATATGAGAATAATCGAATATTGCTCTCATTTTCGCTGACAGACGATTGGAATTTGGTCTGGGCTTCAAATATTTTATTTTATTGCTTTTTTGACATATTTTGAAAAAACAATAATATTGTTAGTCGTGTTTTATGATTACGTGTATTGAAAATCAAAATAAAAATAACAAAAACATTTTATTATTTGATTCTCTTTCCTTTTTTAGCGCTAGATTCCATTCCAAAATTACAAAGCCTAATAAAAATATAACCTTATCTCGTTTACATACATAATAATTGAATTGCTCTGCCCCAATGTCAATTTCTTAGTGCTATTAATACTAGCTTAAATATATTACATTTTTAGAATATATAAATAAACTAGCTTTTGCCCGCGGCTTCGCCCGCGTTGATTACAGGTATGAAAAATAGATGTTGGCCATTCTCAGACCTACTCAATATGCTCACAAAATTTCATGAGAATCGGTCAAGCCGTTTCGGAGGAGTACGGGAACGAACATTGTGACACGAGAATTTTATATATAAGATAATATTATAAAAACATGCAAGAATCTGTAAAATATCACCATCACCACTACCACTTCTGCACCAAAAGCATATATAATAAACTGACTAATTTACAATAAAGCTTTATAAATAAAGTAACTTTTAGTCTAATAATTTGATAAGTAATCGAACCTCAAACTCAGAAGTAATATATACAAAGGTCATCTCACAGTAAAAATATCAGATCTAAGAAATAAACAAATAGATATACACTCCAAAAACAAAGATTTGAATAAGCCACCGCGTCAATTTCCCTTGCATGTAAATTAAGGCGAAGAGCCCTCGAATCAAAATTCCTCAGCAAATAAATGGACGAATAATTCCCGCTATGTATAATTCATTATTTTGACCGAGATAACGAACGCCTTATATTTGGTGAATAGAATGTTATCTGCGTTAATGGGTACATCATTATTTCCTAGTATTTCGACTTCACATAATTATGAATAAGGTAAATGTTTTATATACCTACTGGCGTATATTTGGAAGTTCGATGTACTTATATAGAATTTGGAATAGTGACTATCTTAAAATGCGTGTTATGAACTTAGAGCATTAAAAAAATACTCGTATTAGAAAAATATTATCAGTGAAAAATGGGAGTCGATTCTTCGCCCCTTTTTACTAAAACTAAGCTGCGCGCGTTACACTTATTTATAATTTTGGCTTTGTCAGGTACCTCATTACATAATAAACATTTAAATGCTAAATTGTACAATTAGATCATTGAAGATTTAACCTTTGACTATTGTAAATAAATGACGACTTAAAACTAAGGTCCTAAAATCAAACTTTAGTCCTGACCACCGCAAATATCCCGCGCAATAACAGAAAGGACATTCCCGAAAATTTATATCCGCGATAAAGATTAGAACCGAACACTATACTTAATCACGCGGACCGATGATCGAAAAAACGGGTCTAGATAACCGTGGTTTAAAAAATAACCGTTCGCCACCGTTAGCGTCAGCGGTGGCGATAAATCATGAAGGGGGTCGTTAGGGCCCTCCCTGAACCCTTCGCTCGCGAGCCGCGCAAAAACATCCCAAATCTGTGTGGACCCACCCTTGTAATCGTTAGATAATGGTAGTGGATTGAAAAATCATCCCTGCTGTATGTAAAGGGTACGCATGACACCTCGCCGCGGGCGCAATTTGTCAACGCTGTGGTGGTCGGCCTGTTATTAATAACATACAACTTAATGTGAAGCTGGTGCGAATTTTGCTGCAGCCTCGTATATTACGGCTATTTGTTCTACAGACCAACGTTAGAATGGCTTAAATTAGCAAATTTTAATGGCCGTGTAATTGCAAATCCTGAAGGTACTTTTGTACCTAGTATAGTAGGTAATTAATTAATAAATTATTTTGCAAATGTCATGCAAATGTATTTTAATTAGGTACCTAGACTATTAATGGTCTGATAGTTTGAAAACTTTTAGTTTTAAAACGCAAACACGACACACTTGGGAGTTAAATCATTGTTGCTTGTACACGCACTTCTAATCTTCATTCATACTGACTATGACATTTAAGAGTCACCTTACACTAGACGGAATCAGACTTTCCTATACAAATGCACTCTAGGTAGCTTTTATTTTCATCATCATCATTTCAGTCGCATAACGTCCACTGCTGGACATAGGCTTTTCCCAGGGAATTCCAAAATGACCGATCTAGAGCGGCCTGCGTCCAGTGACCTTAGTCAGATCGTCTGACCACCTTGTGGGTGGGAGTCCAACGCTTCGCTTGCCAGTACGTTTTATATTGCTAGAGCTTTTATTTTGAAACGACAGATTTCGGCAAAATTTTGCATTTGCTTTCAATGAAATTGCATATGTCTAGGCATATACTTATTTTCACCCGTGGTTTTCACAGAGTTAAAATATGATTTTATATGCCTAGACATATGCAATTTTTGAAATTACAGAACACTGCCGATAATGTCATTTCAAAATAAAAGTTAGGCTACATTTGTATGAAAAAGTCTAAGGTACTCGTAAGGACTCATACGTGTCGACTACATAGAAAGTTGTAGTTTGCGAGGACTTAGATACGTTTTTATTAAAATAATTTTAGTAGCTATTGTATATACCGTTGAAGGGATTTCAATTTACCAAAAAGCCCAAATGTAAATATAAATGATTAACCTAGTTTATTTTACACCAGAGTTGCCAAGAGCAAGATTTCTTTTGTCTTAACGTGATCTGGGTGGACCACGTCCGCCGAATGAACCCATAACGTTGGGCTCATATACCTACGAAGTGGCTACCCGAAGGCGGGCGATGCAAACCAGGTAGACCAAGGGCAAGTTGGAGTGACGACATCCGAAAATACGAGAAACGGTGGATGGAACTGGCATTAAGAGTTTTAGAAAGAGATGAGGGAGACCTTTGGCGAGATGGGCGAAATAGGTTAAAGTAAAATAAAATCATGTATGTATAGTATTATTATAGGTTGTATACGGGTCTCAGGGTTGCTACACACTTATTCGGGCTGGCATTAATCGGCACAGCTGGGCGGTAAAATTGAATATATGAAGATGAATGTTCGGGAAAAAACTCGATATAATTGCTTCGTAATACTGCCAGAATAAATGTATAACAACCCTCACATTACCACATACCTCAGGCTACTTTGTAAATAATTGTTTTCCAAGAGTTATTAAGTCCAAGTTATCAATAGTTTGGAACATTTTGCATTGAATGGGCTTCCTAGGTGTGAATGCGTGCCGTTCGCTTAGCACATACTATTTCAAAGCTGTTCGGAAGGCAATTTGCTACTTCGGCAACTTGCCCGACTTAGTTCCACTTAGACTAAGTTTCATTTTGTTACAAGGTATTACTTGGAATAGGTATAATATCCTATATGGAAGGATATGTTCAACGCGCACGTTTCATATAAAATTAGTTCCATCTTCTCAAAGGAAGTACGAGATGGCATTTAATTTGGTGGTTTTATTTTTTTATTAGGAAATTTTACGTTTGTCTTAATTTTACAAATAGAAAACTGATATTCATAAACAAGTCAGACTAAATAAAGAACTGTGTACATATTCGGGTATACTAAGTTCAGAATGTGCTGCATACAAACCATCATCCTCTATGTTATAGACTATATTTTATATAATATATCATTGATTATAACCTGGTCAATAACACAGACTAAACATTTTCATGGTTGTATTATTCTTTAATCTTAAGCCTAACTTAGTCCGTCAGTTATATTATCCAAAAATAAACCAAAAAAATATAGGTCCTTTACCCATTTTTTTCGGTTTATCAAAATTATTATAAAAAATACTAAGATACAGCGCATCGAAAATAGTGAAAGTCGTACTAGACGTGACGTCATGTGAAATTTAAATGCACTGTATCTTTGTCATTATTTGCTTATCAAATAAAAGAAAAAAGCAAGGGATCGGAAAACAGTATGACAGGGAGGGGGTTTGAAACTAAGAACAATATAATCTCAGGTTTGAAACTACGAACAATTATTTTATTTTATTTTTTTCTAGCCTTTTGGTGTTATGTCCCACTGCTGAGCAAAGGCCTCCCCCTTCCTCTTCCACTCGTCTCTATTCTCTGCTATCTCTTGCCAATTATTGGCATAACTATCGAGGTCATCCCGCCATCTCTTCCTCGGTCTGCCTCTGCTCCGACGGCCATCCGGCAGCCAGAACGTAGCTAACTTCGCCCATCTTCCCGGGACCATTCGACAAACGTGCCCAGCCCAGTTCCACTTCAGACTGGCAATTTTTACTCCTACATCCGCAATGAAAAATAAAATTCTGCGTGACGTAATATGTGGAATTGTGCATGACTCCATACATGAGGAGGTTGAAAGATACCTTTTATAATGAAGACACAAATGAAACAAGTCTCTTGAAACAGTCTATCATTGACTATAAAAAAATTGTTTGATCTTTTATTTTTGTAGTTGACAATCCAGTATCACAATTGAGAAATTCATCATTCCCACGCTTTAACATAAAATTTCCAATCTGGGTCAGACTACTAATTTACAGAATTAGAGTTCATAGAAAATTACCGTCTATAAAGTCGCCGCAGAAGCCAAATGAAGGCACAACTCGAGCTGGACAAACATCCCGGTCAGTAGCGGTACTAGAGTAGAACGCGTTTGACGAACGCCCAGGGGAGCCAATTACAACAGGGGCGGTGATATTTAGCTGTGGATATACCGGGTGAAGGAGGTCATTGAAATTGAATATTTAAGAATAATTTATAAAATTTTTGTTTTTTTTTTGCATATTTATGTTATAGGTCTCTGTCTACCCCGTAATAAAGCCGGATAAAGTCATAATTAATCTTCAATATGCTATTTACATACGAGTATTATGTTGTAGATACTTTAGAAAAGATTTATACAGTTCATTACCACATAATAGTTTCAGTAATACCACAGAATAGGTACTAGTGTTAATACGGACTTTTTATGGGTACAAATTTTTACTCTCATGTTACGGCAACGAAAAATTAAGTCCATTATAGATTTATTGCAGCCAATATAAGTGTCAGCCAAGCGATTTTAGTACAGTATTATTACAGGTTTTCGGAGAATAGTCTTTTTTTGCGATAGACGCACAAACTTAGCCGCGGATAAGGCTGCCTGTTCACCGGAGCGGATCGAGGGAGAAGAGAGAAGCAGAGTTGCGTACTGTATCTGTCAACCGAAACATTCAACGAGACGTACACGTACGACGTACGTCCGCTTTCCCGGTCCGCTTCCCCGCTCAGCTTCCCGGTTTTGTATAAATTTTTAAACTAGTTCGTTAACTCCCTGTCCACTGAAGCGGAGCGGAGATTGAACTATTGGTAAATATTTCTCCGTTTCTCGGCTCCGCAGCCTCGCTCCACTTCGGTGGACTGGCAGCCCAAAATCTATATTAGCGTAATAAATAAAAAATAATTTTCCATAGTCGGAGAGAAAATAAAAAACGTAGAATGTACCAGTTGATTATCTTCACGCGCAGATCGTAAAAGCTGATAGAGGAAATGAGCAAGCATCTGAATCATTTTAACAGGCGGTGCGGCTAGCAAGCCATTGATCTATTTAAATTCTCTTTTTCCACCTTCACGTTCACCATCACACTAAAAATGGCCTTTTGGTCTTGAAAGACTGGATAATATTATTTTTCTTTTCTTTGTCAGCCTATAACAGTCAACTGCTGGACTAAAGGCCTCTCCCAAATTGAATTCGCCCGTAATCACCACGCTAGGCAGTAGTAACAGCAGTTAGTATAAAGTTATTGGACAGAGGACGCTGCTACCTGTTCTCTGTTACCTGTACCTTACTAAGTCGCCTGTTATGACCCATGAGAGAGGAAAGGGGTGGTGAATTGTATCCTACTCTGCCACCATACTCATCTATACTAATATTATAAAGCGGAAGAGTTTGTTTGTTTGTTTAAACGCGCTAATCTCAGGAACTAATGGTCCGATTTGAAAAATTCTTTTTTTGTTGGGTTGTCCATTTATAGAGGAAGGCTTTAGGCTATATAACATTCCGACAACCACGCGAACGAAGTCGCGGGCACAGCTAGTACACCATAAGCCGATTGATAGTGATCGTATCTGTACTTTTTTTTCTTTGCTTCGATAAATGTGGAGGGTGTGACTTTTTATTTTCGCCCAGGGGCACCGGTAGTGCCAGAATGGCAACTGATCCCGGTCAAATATTAATTCAGGTCACATTTGGCAGAAATGTCCATGTTTGTTGAGATACAACTTTCGGACCATCGAATTTAGAATGGTTTACTTTGGGCCTGTGTGTTTGACTATTTATGCAAATTGAATCCGAGTCGGTACTGCAGTAGACGTGTCCGTGTGTCCGACAGCAGCTGTAATCCGATGTTTCACGCACGAGTTCATATTAATCTTATGTTACAACTACAGATTAACTGTCATGACTTTATCCCCAATGGAATAGACAAAGCCTGGGGCGAAGATTTAAGGACATTTTGATATAAAGACATTTTGAGAAAGGTCATTTTAGGATATTTTAAAAATAGCCCATTTTGAAAAAAGGTCATATCGCGCCTGCGCAGAATTTAGAATGGTTTACTTTGGGTCTGTGTGTTTGACTATTTATGCAAATTGATTCCGAGTCGGTACTGCAGTAGACGTGCCCGTGTGTCCGACAGCGGCTGAAATCCGATGTTTTACGCACGAGTTCTAATTAATCTGACGTAGCAACTGTTGCGTGTTTATTTCGTTAAGATAATTGATTGTAGATTTACATACGTATCGTAAAGGATTCCTTAAGGTGCCACTCTATTTTGTCAGTCATCTATCTGTCAGTCACATAATCATATTTCATTCAACCCTACACTTCTTTCATAGCTACCATGAGTCCTACCAACACGCAAAAAATATATGTAGTTTAGGAATTATAGCCCTAGGCTATGTCAACCCCACAGGGGGTAAAGATGTGATTATGACTGTGTGTATGAGAAGCGCCGCATTATCAAACAGCAATAAGCCGGTGATCCTCAATTTGATCGCTGTCTGCACGAAGCTTGACAGATGATACCGGCCTGCTCGACATGTGCCCTCTATACTACAACTAGTTTAAAATGATCGCTTTGGTCACAAACATTTGCATTACACAACAATCTTGGTCCTTTAAATTCAATGAAAGCTTAGCGATTTCTGATCGATGGACATATGGATGCGTTAAGGCCATACTCTCATGGAAGAGCCCACCTCGTATATGCCGAGTCAAGCCGAGGATTGAGGTGCCCAGGAGAAGCAAAACAATGCACCTGATATGTTGTTTTTTTCAATAGCCACTGAAAATGACCACATATGCGGTGAAGGAAAATAACGTCAGGAAATAAATGTTAATGTTTTGAGAAAGTCACCGTTTTATAAGGCTAATAAAATCTGTGGGTTATATCTTTGTCAATTCAGGCACCACCATTAAAACACTCGAAAAGAAGACCTAATATCAATATTTTACTAAGTACTTATACCTTTTTTTTAATTAAAGAGCTTGCTCTTGTCGGTGTACCTACTTATACCTACCCTGCTCATAATTATACGCTCCGTGGCGTAGTGGACTCCGTAGATTCTGCGTTCGATCCCCAGCCAGGTCAAGTTGGAAAATATCCTTTTTCAAATTGTCCTGGGTTTTGAGTGTTTATCTATATAATAATAATAATAATTCTTTATTCATTTTTAAAGTACACTAGTGCCAATATACAATTTTATTACAAACAGTAAGTTAAATAGGTACTTATTTGCATGCATATAATGTGTATATGTCGCAGTTGGATGGTATACAGATACACTATCACGTCTTTATCCCTAACGGGGTAGACAGAGCCAAGGGCGGTAAAGCCCAGGCCACTTTTAGCGTAATGGTGGGCATGAAGGTGGAAAAGGGAAATCATAATAGTGATGGGTTGCTAACCGCATCGCTTATTCATATGATTCAGATTCTCGCCCATTCCCTCGATCGGCTTTTAGGATCTGCACGGAAAGAGAAGCAGCTGGTACATTCTATGTTTTTTCTTTTCTCCCAGACCAGCAAAGAAGAAAGTTGGATGGTATAAACCGCTAATTATTTACCGCTAGCTATTTGGCATTACAGCTCGGTTTTGTTAAACAGCTGAATATCGTTCAGCTGGATTGTCAATGTGTCACGTTTAACAAACAAGCTAACCACGTTTAGACCGCAGAATAGGTTATTTGCAGGCATGTTATAAACAAACAAATTTGTGACAGGGCATTAAAATAAAACCTCAATTCAACTTCTTACTATGTAATCTAGTCTCCAACATCACAGAATAGCAATAAAGAATTATACAAAGTTCGATGCAAGTGGATCGAAAAGTTTGTTAACGCGACATCATCTAAATGGCGGCGTAGCGGTTTCTCTCGGCCTTCATTTGATTCACGTAAATTCTCCATCTTGCCGGAAGGCGGGCGTCGAAATAACTATATAGGAACCAAGCTGAAGATCTTCTTTCTTTTTTCGAACCATTTGCAAAATCATAAACGATGTCTCCGATATCTCTCGATGAAAACAGCTTACTCTCGGAACGCTGTGAAGAATTCCGAACTAAATCTACAATCGTCGTCATTACGTCTTACGTTTATGCCATTCTGCGTATGAGGTTTCAATTATTTAACGCTGTTTTACGAAACCAAGCTGTAATGCCAAACAGCTAGAAGTTTAGTGAATTAGCGGATTATACCATTCAACTGCGACATATATATTATGAAATATAATATAACTTGCTCAATCATTGTGTTTTATCTATATTAATACCCTGCTTATAAAATTTCATCTATCAGTCCTTTTCGTGCTTTATGACAAAAGCATTCTAAGCAAAGCAATAATAACGACTAAGCATAAACTGTGTAGTCAGACAATATTTTACATTGTATTCGAAATTCGAGCAGATGTGGTCGCATTTAAGTGAACGAGTAATAAAACCGGGCGAGTTTAGAACATGTTGCCTTGAGTGCAGGTAAGTCTAGGCGATATTTCGATCTAGTTTGACTGGAAGCCTAAACGGGCAACATGCTGATCCTTCGTATAATACAAATGTAAGAATACATTTTGATGTGCATCACTTAAATTAAATATCAATTCATAAACTAGGGAAATAACTACTAACTGGTAGCGATTCCAAACTACGGCTGCTTAAAGAAACGCCAAAAGAAACTCATGACAATCTTGAATTTTTTGCCTGAAAGACTTGTCATAATTGTCATAATGTTTTTGTGACAGTTTACAAAAATATTGACTTCACTTAAGGCCCCACCTGGGCCTTACCCAGGTGGGGCAGAAGGCTTCAACAGTCTTTAGCCATCGCGATCGATTTTTGGCTACGCGCTTTACTTCGGGCAAGGTTAGCTCGATTGTCTTCATCTCCGCTTCTACAGTGCGCCGCCAAGTCTGCTTGGGACGGCCTATGTTCCACTTGCTTTGGGGAGTCAACTCCAGGGCTTGCCTCGGTGTGTGTGTGTGGGCTCTATCCTGAGAGTATGGCCTATCCATGTCCATTTGCGACGCATGATCTGCTTGTCAATTGGCATTTCCCAGCACAACACAAATATTTTAGAATTCCATATTTATTCTCATTCTATAAATTAAATTTAATTGTATTCTGATATGTGTGCTAAAATATCTAAGTGACTGTGTCCACGGAGAGTGTTACTCATTATAGAATAATTAAAAACAAGTACAAAAACAAAACCTACCAGTGACGTCAAAAAGGAAGGAGCTTCTCAATTAAAACATATATACATGTTTTTTTTTTTAATGTAAATGTTCCTAAGTAACTTTAATAATAATAATATCCGTTTATTTCAGGCAACTAAGTTTACAAACATGGTTTACAAACAAGGCCCATATAATTTATACCTTAAAAACTAACAAGAGACAAGATACCTATAAATAATGTAATAAACATACCTAAATAAACGTACGTAAATATAGTTGCATAAATACGTATTCGTACGTATTACATATGTATTTTTTTCTAAATATATCAAGATGATAAAGTCATATAGTACCTTATCTTTTACTCGTTTCTTAAACGTCGTTATGGTTTTAAACTCACAAATGTTCGGTTAATGTATGGAATGTTAATGTAGGCTTCCCCTAACATTTGAACAAAATTGACCGGATCTTGTTCGGACTTCTATTTATATTTATAGAATCTGAAGCACCTTTCTCAAACGCTTGATGTAACCCGATACGGTTATGATTCCAATCATCTGATTAACCTCTAAATTGCTAAGCGCCCGAAGGCCTATTATCTGTAACCATAAAATGAAGCCGATAGACCGGCCTCTTTATAGGTTGATAACTAATTTAATTGCGATGTAATATACGCCCACAACCCTCGTTCGACAAGGATGAATGAAGACAACTGTCAGTTCAGTGGCAGTTTACTTTTTGGGAGATTTAAAGGAGATTTGATTTATCATTGTGATGTTGACATTTGGGTTTGAACCTGAATCTATCTCTGAACTCGTAACTTGGGATGGAGATGTTAGCCTTACTATTTTAATTATCTAGTTAGTATTGTTTATAAAATGCATGGTTTATTATATGGTACTCTCTTCCCGTGACAGCTGGTCACGTGATTAGCCCAAGAATACGTCATCAGTTGGGAGTGTTACTACTGTGTCTGATTGAATTACTCGAGGAAAAGTGCATTTTTAACTTTACAAACCAACAATGAACTAATAATGCAATAAATAAATTTAGTAAAAATTAAACAGATAATCACACGATATCTATACTAATATTATAAAGCGGAAGAGTTTGTTTGTTTGTTTAAACGCGCTAATCTCAGGAACTAATGGTCCGATTTGAAAAATTCTTTTTTTGTTGGGTAGTCCATTTATAGAGGAAGGCTTTAGGCTATATAACAACCCGACAACCACGCGAACTAAGTCGCGGGCACAGCTAGTATGAAATAAAAATAGTCATGTTAGTTAATATTTTATTTCATATTTTCTAACTAATTGCGGAAGTCCTTAAATTTACTAAAAAGATCAATTAGTGTGAATTTCGTGAAATTCGTGACGTAGTCTTCAGCTATGTGGGAAGATAATCCGTCTTATGATAAAAGCCAGACTAACTTTGTTACTAGGTTTAAACCATCCGTCCAAATCAAGTTAGGATTTTAGTATCACACTATCTCACATGTCAATGTCAACTTGATTTGGGCGGATAATGGTTTAAACCTAGTAACAAAGTTAGTCATGTTATTATAATAAGGCGTTTACCAGTGAAAAATAATAGAGAGATTAAAAACATTCTCAATAGAATCTATTAAGAATGTTTTTAATCTCTATATTTTTTACGTTTAACGCCATCTGATGGCGTTAAACGTTCTCAATAAGATTGAAATCGTTCTGACAATTCCAAAAACAATCACACCATGAAAATTTTAAATGAATTTGACATTGACAGACCGATTTAAGTTATTGCTGCGTCATCTATCCTAAATTACTGTACTAATATATTTTTTTTAAAGAAAACGCCTCATAGGACGGAATAGGTATCATATTTTATTATACCATATATGTAGCGCATTGGTTACACAAGCTGATGAAGCCTTTTTATCAAACAGGACAGATCTTTTTTTAGTAAGGTTAGGTTAGTTATAAATAGTACGAATTGGATGACAAAAAATTTACTATGAGTTAATTTCTAACATATGTTTTTCGCCAAAATAATTTTTTCGTACAAGCTTTAATTGTTAGACCTAAGCAGCTAAGTACTTATCAAGATAAATGCGATATGCTCAAACTCGATGGAGTTACGTCATTTTATTACAGGGTTCATATAGCCACTTTTCGGCTCTATTATCAGATCAGATTCTTGTTATAATAATATTGCATTGCCATGTGATTTACATTAGCAAAAAAATTTCATCTCAATCAGAAACCAGGGAGTGGTTCAAATTTAACTTGCAAAATTTGACCCAAACAAATAAACAACGAACAGGGCAAGCGAAATAAAAGGTTGTAAAAATAAATTTTTCATATACCAAAACTGAAATACCCTGGACATTTAAAAAAATGATTTATACGGACATATACCAACCTTCCACTATTAAAATATATTTAAACCTTATAAATTATATATGTAAATGCGTTCGGCTTTTTTCACTATGTAATAGAGATGGTACGAGGATATCCTTGTGCCATCTATATTACGTCGTGAGAAAAGCTCCAATCACTTTGTAATTTCTGAATTCGTCCGTTGTTTAAAAATATTACCTACCAATACATATGCAGGTAGACAAATAAGAAAAGCAACCTCTTCATAAACCATTGCAACATTGTATTACAAATATCTTTCGATCAACTGACGAATAACCCACAAGTTCCCACAAAGTCCGTGCCCAAAGTGATTCCAGAAGCTATCTCACGAATACATATTTACGGTCGTAAAGGCCCCAGAGTAATGTTCACACCAAATTCCAATACACTCAGCTCATTGACTGTTCAAGACGTTGAATATCTAAAATATCAGCTTTTACCGCACTTAACTAAGTGGCAAGTTTGTATTAAGGTGTGCATTAACTGGAAATGTTCTTTACAAGAGTAGAGCTGTTAAGAAATGACGTATTCAACTTATTGTTCGCGAGTACTTTGTGCCGTGAAAGGTTTATCTTATTACATGAATTATTATAATTTACCAGTATAAAATAAATAAGTAAGTACCATTGATGAACATGACAGGCCCGCTTCCCCGGGGGCTTCGAAAGAATGTGAAAATGTGCGCGAGCACGCGTGTTGCTCTATGGTAAGTTTTAGGTCACACAAGTCACTTTTTCATCAACCTTATATTCTAGTCCTGTATTGCATAGATTTTTTCTGTTATTTTATTCTTCTTATAGCGAATATCTTATCTAGATTGGCAGAAATCAACTGACGTATTCTATGGAGGTGAGGTGAACAGTCTGATAAACTCGCACCTTCGGTCTGAATCTTTGTGGTTATATTACCATCAGGCCCGACGTAGGCTTCGTTTGGATGATAATAATTTCATAGTCGCTAAGTATTATAGAATTCTTTTGGTACATAATTATTTCAAATATAATGCAACTTTTTTTATGTCAATAGACTTTTTATGCCATTTAATATTTTTCAATTTATGTCATCAATTTAAATACAAATTATTTTGCAAAATTCAAATAAAGTAGGGCTAGTTTAATTAGCCATTTTTTGACAATATTTCAATATAATCTTATCAGCTGCTCAGATCTGCCGCAACCGATTACACACTGTCAGACCGATGACGTGCAATAATTTACCTGATATTTCAAGTGTACATGGAATTATTTCAAGTTTGTCAGCGTTTTCTCTTTGTAATGCAATCTGTTCTAAGTTCGAGAATGCTCTAAGTGAACACCCACCTTTAGCCTCGCAGCATCGTTTGTGGTTATTATCAACGGGCCACGTGCCTGACGTGGGCTACGTTTGAATGATAATAATTTCGTAGTCTCTAAGGGATTATAGAATTAATTGCCTGCTATATAACCGGCTTGAGATTGATCCGATATTGAAGCAATAAAGGACCGTATTTTGACCGTTTGACAGATAACCATACATAGTGATATTATAAGCTACGTGACCTTTGGGAATTTTGAAGGAGGATCTAATTCTGATCTAGGTCAAAGCTCTAATTTCTATTACCCCGGGCTGTGCCGAAGAAGCACCACTATATAATTTAGATCTACTACACCTGTAGTAGATACTGTGTAAGAAAAAATATTTTTCTTTCATTACTTTCATTCATTATTTAAAAGCAACAGGTCTTCCAGCAACATTAGATGCCTTTAGGCAGCTTGAAAAATCTGACAGTAGCGTTAGACGCTTATACATAACAAACAAACAAACATAAAGATCGTAGTCTATCTATATCGGGTGGGGACAGGGGTACGATATTTTGGTTTGTTGGTTTGATTTCTGTTTATGTAAGCGACTAATGCTAGAGTTATATTTTGCAGCGTGTAATGTGATGTACGTATAATCCTGAAAGTTTAAAAGGTAAACGTAAACAGGGTTGTTCATTGGAACGAGAGAAGCACTCAGCCGGGGTGGCATTAAATATTTCATTTTAGAGAAGTTTTTATTACAGAGCCGAACGTGTTCGCGATAAACGTAGCGAACGTGACTAGAGAACCTTGCTTAGATCGCCGTGCACCTATAGCACGGAGTCAGTTCTACTGGAAAAGGATTTAAATAGGACATATTACGCAAAACTCGGTGCAGATGTCAACACTAGCATATACAGTAAATCTGCTGTCATTCTACACGTCATATTTTTTCGCAACAAATAATTAAAAAGTATTTAATTTTAATAGTTTTATTATTATTCACTTATCAAAAATCTGTGCTGTGGTGTTATGGCCTCCTACGGCCATTTAAAACCTAATACTTAAATAATTTTAAATAAACGGGCAAGTGCGAGTCGGACTCGTACATGAAGGGTTCCGTACCACCGTACAATGTTTTAAAACGCTGAAGAAACACGTTTCTTGTATGACGACCCCCATTAAATTTTTACTTTATTTTATTTTTAGTATTTGTTGTTATTGTGGTCATAGTAAAACATAATTGGTGAAAATTTAAAGTATCTAGTTAATGCCATTATGAAGATCAAGTTAAAAACGCTGAAAAAAACACGTTTCTTGTATGACGACCCTCTTTAATTTTTTATATTTTTTTATTTTTAGTATTTGTTGTTATATCCGCCAAAGTAATACATAATCGGTGACAATTTCAAGTGTCTAGCTATTACGGTTCAAGAGATAGAGCCCTGTGACTGACGGACAGACAGACGGACAGACGGACAGACAGACAGACGGACAGACGGACAGACAGGAAATGTTCCCATGGCTCGGAAAATCCAACCAGCGAGCTGTTCAACTTCGCTCGCTCTGCTCACTCATTTAATTAACTTTCGCATGAACTAAGAGGTATATAAAACTGTACCTGATCAAAGTGAATTTTGCCTAAGCCAAAAAGTATCATTTTAGGCAACGAGATCGTATATTTGAGTAAAGTCTATAACATGTTTAAGTACTAAAAATCTATTTCTTTTTAATTTTTTAGTGTCTTATAGAAATAAATTTAAGTCACCCATTTTCTTAAAATTTTTGTAATACAGTTTATCAATTCCAGCCAGTTTAGCTCTAAGCCATCGATCGCCTTGCTCGCGTCGACCAAACTTTGTGTAATACACTTTGAAACATATAATCCTATGTACACTTCACTAACTGCTGTACCTAACTGTAATTCATTTTCTCAAACTATTAATCTGTATGTATTAAGTTGATCGAAGTATTCTGCTAATTTCTCTTGAAGATAAATAATTTAGTAACGACGATACAAACGATGAAGATTATATAATATAGTATCGTTGAGTTAGTATCCCATAACACAAGTTTAAAACTTACTTTGGGGCTAGCTCAATCAGTGTGATTTGTCCTTATATATTTATTTATTTAAGATGCAAATTACGAAGTCTAATCACATATATTGGTATGTGTTTATTCAATATTCACAATAACACATTTTTACATGTAAAAAAAACCAAACCACGAAAACCTCGTAGGGTTTATCTGGGTTCCGGCGAGTCGCTATATGTATTTACGTAAGGGTAATTTGTAAACATATGTATTTATGTAAGGGTAAATAGTGACTTTTAAATATAATTATCATTTCTTTGATACATGCTTTAAATTTCTGTAGGCAGCGTAATTAAACAACAACTAGATATTACATAGTTACTAATTCTTGTCCCATACAAATTGTTGTATTTAGTAATTAGACTTCGTAATTTGCCAATGGCAGATGTTGTTGTTCAATCAATACAGACACTAGATTTTTTTTTTTTTTTTTACCTTCTGGTCAAAAAGCGATATTATCCACCCCCACCTACTAGAGGAAGACATAAAATTGTACACAAACCTATCTAGATGGTGTTCAGGACCAACAGCTTAACGTGCCTTCCAAAGCACGGAATCATCTTTCTTTTCGGATAATCAGGTGATTCAAGCCTCCTAATCAAACTGGAAACAACTTTTCACAAAGTGGGATTTGAACCCACAACCTCCGGATTAAGGCAAACGCCTTGACCATTTAACCACGGAGGCAGTCAAGTCTGGGGCGCTAAGTGATCTGGCTATTTGCCCTCGGTCTGTTATTTATTTACTATTTATTGACATATTATGTTCGTAGTAGGCCAGTAGAGTCAGGCCTGTGTCACTCCCCGTTTAGGTATCGAAAATGTACCTACATTATTACTATGCGCGCAGGGGCCCCTCCAGGTGGTAAATTCAGTTATACGAATCATTTGTCCAGAGTAATAAGAATGAAATTGGCTTGCAATGGATGTCTAGGTATTTATACGAAAAGGTGCTGAGTTCTGACGTGAGCTAAATGAAACCATATCGCTAGCCACATTGAGTAGATATTTCTTTGAATTTTTTTGCTGAGTGAGACTTCTGTACGTTAGTATTATTTATTATGTGGTAGAGTACAGATACATAATACTGGATGTCTTGAAGAGAGTGAAAGACTCTTCCACTGAAAGAGTCTAAATAGTTTTCGGCTGCAAAAAATTAAAACCAAAAATACTTAATATACTTTTAAATCAATATGAGAAAAGTAAGAGTAGTACATAGTAAGAGAGTCGATAAAGTAAAAGCCTATCACAAGTAAATGAGATGAAAGCTAGACAGAAAAATAAATTTGTAGCTATCTCTTTTGTAGTATGAAGAAATGCTGAAAATATCTAGTGTCACAATCACAAAAATAGAAGAAAAAAACACTAAGTATATTCAGAGATACGTGTATTGGTTTTCCAATACACGAAATGACTCAAAATCCTTTCGGTGCGTTAGGTCCTATTACCGGAATGTCCAGTCGGTTCATTAGGTCTATTTCCCTGAACGTCCACTTCCCTAAAAGTCCACTTCTCTGAAAGTCCACTTCCCTGAAAGTCCACTTCCCTGAAGGTCCATTTCCCTGAAAATCCAATGTGTTTTATATACATACAAAATACTTCGAAGCGGGATAAAAATTATCAAATGGCCGATATAATTGCTTCGGGTCGGCTTTGTTGTTCGACAAATACTACCGAACCGGCAATGCTAGCCCGAATAAGTGTGTCGCAACCTTTTCTTTTTTAATTAGAATCGCAATGGCTGCATAATAGGAAACAATCACGTTTGAATTGTTTAAAATATAAAATTTGTTATTACTTACGTAAGTTTATTTCGGCGAACTGCCACGAACAGGCTTACATAAAACTCTTAAACGAAATGACCGACCCGAGATCCATGAACCAAATATTGGCAATATATCATTTATTTATTTTTTATTGTATTTATAAAAAATAACAAAATTTCAGTTTGGGTACCTACGAGTATATGAATTTTTTTTGCAAAAACTTCGTATCTTTATTTTTTTCATTTAATGGAACCGAAGAAGGCTTTGGTTCATAATACTGTGTAACCATTACATAATTATGTAACAAGTATAGTAACAATTATTACCTGATTCAATAAATTTTACAAAAAAGATACGCCTATATCCAGGAGGCACAAACAAATATTACCTATTTTCGCCGCGTGGCATACGTACATCATCATCATCAGGTCTCTTTTAGTCTCCACCGCGGGAAAACGACCCTCTCCATACTACTTGAGCCATATATTAGCCAGAGCAGACAAAGGATTTAGCCTACACTCTCCACGCTGGCCAGACTGGTTGGAAAAGTCTCATTGATGTTTATAAGCTTTGTTTAGCTTGTGTTTCCTAAGTAGCCATCTACGACATTCACGGGAAGACATGGAGTGGTCCTATTTTACTCTGTCAGAAACCACACGACTTAATGTCACACACAAGTCTTAATGCTTTTGTAAATGTAGGTCGTGTGCATAAGTATAATTAAAAAGAATTTACGGTATAAAACTGAATAACAAAATGGCCGCCCAAATCATATTGAACTGTCGGACGACGCAGCAATATTAAACTGTTTATTAAAATTTCAATTTCCTTGATTGTAGCCACCGTAGGCCATGTTTAATCGAATTATCGCGAAATCTTGGATAAGCCAGCCAGATTACAGAGAGCCACAATGTAAAGAATTATGATTTCGATTACGGGGAATGGATTCTACGGAATATTTTATTGAAGGCAATTTAAAGGTTACATTTTGGGATTTTGACGTCTAAAGATTTGTTAACATTAAACAATTTCCTAATTGTGCGAGTATTATATACTTATGACTAATAAAATCCAGTCTCCAATAATTTGAATTTGAAAAATAAAAATGATCAAGTGAGATAGAAAGGCTTTAGGAAGAGTTAGGACTAAGGTCCTACTCGTACCAAGACATTAAAAAGATGGCAGAGAGAAGAGAGGAATGAAGGCATCTCTACTTAACTCCACCGACAAGAGTAAGCTCATAAGTTAAAAGAAGAAGAGATAAGAGTAAGTCCGACGCGAGACTTCCGACCGATGTGACTCTGCTCATAGTTGCTTATCACCTCAGCTTAACACGCTGTGCCGAAGTATCGCGGCAATTTTTTTTCTTCGTGAAAAACGCGACGTAGCTAAGTTCGGCATAGTATGTTGCTAGTATTTCAAATAGCATTGCAGGCGTTTTTTTTTTAATTTTCGGCCGCACTACGTCAGTATAGTCACAGAATGTTTTTACACATACAAACAAAAAAAATTTAATGTATATTTGCTCATTCATTTGCATTTTAAATATTCAATAAGTATGTAAAAAATATCTGAGTTCATTGAAAATTCTTCAAAAGTTTAAATTTATTGAATAGTAAAAAAATTCAGTCATCCGATGGAAAATGTCTGTGATTTTTAAAGAGTAACGTAGTGTTATTTATTTTTTAATATTTATCAGCTAACTTTTGCAGCGTCGCTCACACGAATGATTTGATTAACAGCACGACTGAGCAATTGAGGAGATACGTCTTTTTGCTGAGGGTTATGACCTTAAATTTGCTATAAAAGAAAACTTTAGACATTTTAAAGTCAGCTAATTAATTTTTTAAATTAGGGAGTCCCTAGACTTAAAGTTTGATACAGATACAGATACACTATCACGTCTTTATCCCTAACGGGGTAGACAGAGCCAAGGGCGGTAAAGCCCAGGCCACTTTTAGCGTAATGGTGGGCATGAAGGTGGAAAAGGGAAATCATAATAGTAATGGGTTGCTAACCGCATCGCCTATTCATATGATTCAGAATCTCGCCCATTCCCTCGATCGGCTTTTACGATCTGCACAGGAAGAGAAGCAGCTGGTACATTCTATGTTTTTTCTTTTCTCCCAGACCAGCAAAGAAGTTTAAAGTTTGAGCCTTTTGATTTTGTGCATTTCAAAAAGCTTAACCCATTACCAAAGGTAATGAAATCCTTTTTCGAATATCAATTAATATATTAAATTATGTAAACCATCCATAATTTAGTATATTAATCGAATATCAATGAATATACTAAATTATGTAAACCATACATTAAAAAAAAGCGGCCAACTGCGAGTCGGACTCGCCCATGAAGGGTTCCGTAGCAGCAAGTAACATAATATAAAAGTTCTAAAGGTAAATTGCGGTTTACGATTTATGACGTATTAAAAATAACTATCAAAGATACCGACGGCTATAGTTTTAGTTGAAAGTACATACTTTGAGGTATATATTACTTTATTTTCAGAATTATTTTAGAAATATTTCAAAAGTTACGGTGGGGGGACATCTCAAATTTTAACTTTGTATGAGATTATCTCAAGACTGGGGGGTTCGATCTACATAGTTTCAAAGCAGTTTTTATTGCATTTTAAAAGACCTTTTCAACGATACCCCACACGTTGGGGTTAGTCCAATTATTTTTTTTTTAATTCACTTTTCGTTGTATGGGAGGGGGGTTAAAAAAAAACATTTTTTCATAATTTTAAAAACCAACTTTTGGAACTTCAATATCTATCTCTCCACCAATTTTCGTGACAATCGGTGCAGTAGCGGCGAAGTACGAGCCCGGACGGACAGACAGACGGACGGACATAAGGAAACTATAAGGGTTCCTTGTGGACTACGAAACCCTAAAAAGGATTTCATTAGGTATATACTCATAAAGCGTAAAGCACTGTGAAAGTGTGAACCATCAAAGTATTTTAAAATACGACCTTCGGTAGAATAGTCATCTGAATGGCGCAAAGGTGAAAAAACGGTTAAAAATACTTGAAACCTGACCTTAACTTTAAAAAAAAGAAAAAAGATATATGTGGACAGTAATGAAAAATTTAACGAATTGAACATTCAGAATAAAGTTATTCAAGGTTATACCTTTCATTGGTACATTCAAGAATGGGTTTTGGCGGGAGCGCCACATTACATCAACTTCTCCAAAGAGCCTCTACGTGTTGGATCTGTATCCCCACGCAAGCCTCAGCAACTATTATGTATTCTGTGACCGGGGTGAAAAGACCCGTTAATCCAAAAAAAGAATATCCTGCGTATGAAATGGCAGCATTTTCTTTTTTAAGAATTAGAAACAAAACCATCTTTAAATTTGCGGCTGGTTTGGAGAAAGTTGTTCAGTACATGGTAAGGTCGCTGGAAAGCGCTGAACGCAGGCCGCTCTAAATCGGTCATTTTGAAAATCCCTAGAAGAGGCGTATGTCCAGAAGTTGACGTTATGCGGCTGAAATGATGATGATAATGATGGACTAAATCTACTCTTATAATAGTTGCAGTTTATTTTGTAAGACGTTGAATTAGTCAGTAAATTAAATTAGGCCGTGAAGAGTTCGAATATCACTTGTGGAATATATGATTAAAGCTCGTGGCGAAATTTTTCATCACATATTTATTATTTAGATATTTTTCTAAGCATTATGATGTTTAAATCAACGATTGAAACTTACTTCGTTTATAAATACTAGTTCTCGTCTGTATCATATGATTTTTAGTCGTAGTTACTTCCATCCATCCATCCATAGCAGCCTTTATGTTATCCTTTTCAGGACATAGGCCTCCTCCATCATTCCATTTGTGTCTCTCCCTTTCCACCTGCATCCATTTGCGGCCTGCGTGACGCTTAATATCGTCTACCCAACGCATTGCTGGGTGTCCTCTACCTCGCTTATTGGCCCATGGTCGCCACTCCATTACCCTGCTGGTCCATCGATCTGCGTCCATTCTCGCTATGTGTCCTGCCCACTTCCATTTCTGTCTTTTTATAGTATCAACAACGTCCCTGACTTTGGTCCTCCTTCGAATCACCTCGTTCCGTATGTGATCGAGCAATGTTATTCCCAACGAGATCTATGTATACTAGAGAAGACGCCACATACCACAGTTGTGTTCTGTTCATCATATGCTATCACTGTTAACCTCACATTAGTCACTGGCTAGCAATACGCGCATAAAACACTCCACAATTCATTAAAAAAAACACTGTCAACTTAGTCAAAAATGCCTTGGTGTGTGTTGAGATACTGCACTAGTAATTCAAAGAACAAAGCAAAATATGAAGGAATAACTTTCCATCGGTAAGTAACTAGATTTCATTGATTGAAAATTATTACTGAATGAAATGAGTAATTGATCTGTCAACCAATGGAATGATTCGTCATAGACTAACAAAACAGAAGTGCAATGTAGACATCATAAATATGCCTACATTTCACTTTCTTCGTGGAAGCATCGAAAAACTATTTGTTTGCTACTCAGTTATTAATGTTTGTAAAACGTTTAAAAATGTTTAAGTTTTATAATTTTTATCTACATATGCTATAAATGCTTTACAAAAGTTTCCTAAAATCCTATAAATCCTTTATAAAATTAAGTCATATCTCGTAACGTCTCACTAGGACCTCCGAGGGCTCAAAAATTTTGTATGTGGGGGCTGTACCCCTACAAGTGCCCCACGCAACTTGAAACTGCTATCAGATTTTGGATCCAAGATGGCCACTTACACATTTTTGATGTTTTATTATGTTTGTCCCTATAATTCTGTTCCATCGTAACTACTACGCGGATAAATCGATTTTGATAAATTATTATTTAACTATAAGCCGATTACAAATCTTCATATATATAATATAAATAAACATTAGTAATTTAGACCCAATACCTACGTATATGATTATATTATACATTAAATACAGAGATAGCTAACAAAGAAAAAAAAACAATAAACGGGCAAGTGCGAGTCGGAATCGTACATGAAGGGTTCCGTACCACCGCACAATGTTTTAAAACGCTGAAGAAACACGTTTCTTGTATGACGACCCCCTTTAATTTTTAACTTTATTTTATTTTTAGTATTTGTTGTTATTGTAGTCATAGTAATTCAAATTCAAAATATCTTTATTACTATAGGATATTTATAATATCTCTAAATAATAGTCACTTTGTTTTGTTTTGCACAAGCTTTGAATTTTCGGTCTGGCATATCAAAGACCGATTCTGACAATTTATTATAAAAAAATATACACTTTCCCATAAAAGACTTATTGACTGTTTTCAGCTTGTAATACGGGCTAACTAAGTCATTCTTATTACGAAAATTTCTATCTGTAAAATCATTAACTTTATTGATACACAATTGTTGAAAATTTCAACTATCTAGTTAATGCCATTATAAAGATCAAGTTAAAAACGCTGAAAAAAACACGTTTCTTGTATGACGACCCTCTTTAATTTTTTATTATTTTTAGTATTTGTTGTTATAGCCGCCACAGTAATACATAATCGGTGAAAATTTCAAGTGTCTAGCTATTACGGTTCAAGAGATAGAGCCCTGTGACTAGCGGACAGACAGACAGACGGACAGACGTTTGCACCCTTTGGGTACGGAACCCTAAAAAGGTATACAATTACAAGAAATCACTTTCTTCTAGTGCAAAACATTATGTAAAGAAATTAAGTAAGAATAATAAAAGGTTACCAAAGAAACAGATATGTGTAGTTTAACTTTTACCTTTATTAATATGATAGTCATGGGTCTACAATCTAAAAATCTATACAACCATAGAACCATCCGTACATCCAGCCATACTTACCAACATTCGCATTTATTAAAATGTATGTAGGATTTAATTTGAACCACGTACTCGTAGGTATGTAAAAATATATTGACCTTTCTGTACTACTCTCGTGTTTAGTCTATATTACCAAAAAGGACATGGCCGTGTTTGAAGACGCCGAGTCTATATATTCATGTCAATGGTTATTCCTAACATTGCTTTCTCTATTGCCCACTGAGCAACTCTGAATTTTTCTGCAGATTTCATTGTCAAGGTAAGTAGTCGTAGTTACTTAAAATAAGTTAAATTATTATTTTTTGATTTACGATTATTCTTCCTTTTGAACTGTTTCATGTTTAAGGTTATCAGAAATCTGTACATTGTTGTCCTGCAATAAAGATGGATACATAAAAAGGTAAGTACCTTTTTATGTATCATGGATGGACATGCTCGTAAAATTTAGTCTAGATCTCTATCTGAACCCGACTCTTTCGTATTGCTTTATTCTTTAAATGAAAACCACAGCCGTTGTGACTCCATTACAATAAAAATAGTAATGTTTGTAAATTTGTGTTATTTAGAAAAGTTCACTTTACTGAAACTGAAAAACAAATCTACTCAACCAATCACACAACACAACAAGTTGTGAGCATTTTAGGGCGGGACGAAACTCATTTCCACGGTCCGCGTTGATCTAATCTGTTTGTTTTTCGTGTGTGTGTGTGGCCAACACTGGTGTCAGATTTTTTAAGCTCTAACATAGAAGCTCTGACATAGCTTGACAACTGCCATACAATGATTATAGCTGGGACCGTATCTTGAACAGACTTTTTTTATGAAGGTCAAAATCATTTTATTACACTAAAGAGTAGATCAAATTGACTCGTCAGAGCAGTACAGGCATCAGTTGGATACTTCTATTTTCACTATCATATGCTTCACTATCTGTATTATTACGAGAAATGTGACTACGACCAAATTGTTTTCGTAGAGTCTCAGTGCAATTGAAAATGACTTACAATCACAAATTACGACGACGTAGCAAAACTTACGAAAGTAAAGTAATTTTAAAAGCAAATTTATTCACACGTAAAACGCATTTAGATGTCTGAGCACAGGATTTAGAGCCATACCATTAGAGCCCAAACAGATTTCACAATTTGTTCAAAATTATAAGGGTAAATTTATGTCTTCTGTGCGGCTGCTCGTTTAATTATTTATTCAAACTACATTTGATAAATATAAACGATAGTTTGCGAAATAAAACGACCGTAGTTAGAGTAAAACGTAATCTGTTGAGACATTACGGTATAATAGCACTCTTAGCTGTATATTGGTATAAACATTTTACTTTTATGTGGATGTATGTCTAATTCATGCCAAAATTGAAAACGTATACTTTTATTACAGAAATCCTAGAAAAGTCCTTATTTTTGAAGTAATAAACAATACATATTTATCAGCTTGTAACAGTTCACTGCTGTACTAAAGGCCTCTCCCATTAAAGGGAGGATTTCCCCATAATCCCCACGCTGGACTGACATGTGATCACAGTAGATGGTACGAGTATAAAGGCCTTGCACAAAATACGCTGCTGCCCGAACCTATGCCTCCCTTAGTCGCTTTTTACGACACCCATGGGAGAAGGCAGTAAAGGGTTGTGACAATAAACAGTACATAAAAAAAACTTATTTATCTTCGTCAGTTAAGAGTTTAAATCGAATAAGGTTTGAAGTTTACACAATCGACTTAATCAATAATAAAATCAATCATCGTAAGTTTTCTTGCCATCTTTATTATTTTATCTGTCTTATCTGCATAGTGTGTGGGGCTAAACAAAATCGATGTAGGTACGGTAAAAATAATAATTCAGAAGGTTAAATACCTTCTGAATTATTATTTTTACCGTACCTCTAGCTATTATATTTTCGTACATACTTACATACATACTATCACGTCTTTATCCTTAATGGGGCAGACAGGGAATTTTGGGTCTTGCTCTAAGCAGGCGGAGCACAGGGCCGTAAGATCCAAAGACTAGTTTTAGCGTGATGGTGGGCAAGAAGGTGGTAGAAGGAATCAAAATATATCCGCATCGTCTATTAACATGATTTGCATTTTCGCCCATTCCTCAATCGGCTTTTACGATCTGCGTGGGAAGAGAAGCAGCTGGTACTTTCTTTTCTCTCAAACCAGCATAAAAGTATTTTTTTCGTGTATTATAGAATTACGTGATCTTTAAAATCAAAATAAAATGTAGATAAGCAAAAAAGGGTGATTTTTCAGTTACTAAAAGTGTTACTTTGTATCTAAAAGGGTTTAGACGGCCTAGTGTCCCAGTAAAATAATAAAGAATACCTTGTATAACACAGGCTTAGGTACACGAATTCGACAAAATGGACCCATGTAATCCTTCGCGGAGAGAAAAGCACTAGCACACAACATAAAGCCGAATTACCGATTAATCTAGTTGAAACACAATATCCGTTAAACCCCCAATTTACATTTTGTATTTTGTTCGGATACACGTTCCAAGTTCGCATTCCGCCGTCGTTGAATTTTCGATGACCGGGTACCTAGCTTATTTAGCGTGGATAGTGACGTGACTATATTTTAAATTTGTATTGTGTATATAAATAATCCTCTAGTAATGCAGAAATTACTTGGAAATTACTAATCTTTCTAGTGCTCAAAGTACTACAACTTTCAGTCACATGCTTTCTTCCTTTTCTTTTCTACTCGTTGCCCGTGACACTACTGCGTGGCACTACCAGTAGTGTCATGGAATTATTCTTTCCCGTGACTCTACTTCTCTCATTGGCTGATTACAATCTTTTCAGACACTTAGTGGGCTGTAAGAAAACCCTCACTGGGATAAGCCCGCCGTTGTACTTGTTTTTGCATACTATTTGTATTTGTTTATATTTAAATATGCAAAACTACGTAAGTACGTAAGTATATCGGCTTTATTGTATAAAGTAGATATTGATATAGAGGTAGTATAGAATAATAAATTAAAACAATTTTTTGTCGAACCAAAATCTTTACAATAACATTACAAGATGTAACTTACGTTTCGTCACGCAGACAATAAACGATACACAGTCTACAAAAAGCTGTATTTTCGCGGAAAAACAGCCCTAAACTTATTTCCCCGAAAACTATATCTAAATATCTCCGACTATTTGGTATAGACGATAAATCATCGTGACATTTCAGCTAGTGACAGCGACAACGGTCGTTAGACGCGCCTCCATCGTCGATAACACGCAAAAACAGGAAAACCTATAGTACACACCCTAGTATGGTGGCTATGTACAATTTTGCACGGGCAATATGCTGTCGATAGTTTCGGGAAATTCTAGCATATTTTTAGGAGGAATTTTGAATGGGCAGTTTTTATTTCTACTTTTTACTTACTTATTTTATCTTTACTGAGATACGATATGCCTACAACAGACGCATACATCGCATAACATTATTTACAGTCCCGTCGGTTTTACAATACTGTAATTCTAGAAAATCTTTTCTTAAATGAAATCTTTCAATATCTGTAATTACTTAGAACTAAAACTAAAGCACTCACTTTAAATAAAAGGTAAATATGCTAAATAGTATAATATCTTTATTTTTTTATTTTATTTATTCAAGTACACTTGGAAATGTACAAACATACACATTAAAAAAATAAGGAAAACATAGAACTTAGGTGCTATTTATTTCTAAAGAAATTTCTTCCTTATATCTTTATATATCATATATATATATTTCATCATCATCATCATCATATCAGCCACAGGAAGTCCACTGCTGGACATAGGCCTCCCCCAAGGATTTCCAAAACGACCGATCGGAAGCGGCCTGCATCCAGCGTTTTCCTGCAACCTTGCTCAGGTCGTCTGACCACCTAGCAGGTGGGTGTCCTACGCTGCGCCTGTATAATATATATATTTATATATATTATTTTATATATAAATATTTATATCTTATATCTTTTATCTTTATATAATTACAAAGAAAAACTAAAAAAATAAGAGTAAGTATTTAGTAATAGTGGAATAAGTTATATCGATGGCGGGCCCGAGTTTAATTTCCTTGCCTTACAATTTCCCTTGCATTACTCTTTTCGAATCTCTGAACCTCTTGATAATAAATGATTCCCATTCTATAAAAACACATTGTATACTTCCCTTAATTTAAAAATAATATTGTACTACGTTGTTTCTCCCCTACAAAATGAAAATTTGTTTCATTGTAACCTCAAGCCTCAACACCTGCCGACCTGTCAAATAAAATGATCAATGAAACACAACACAATAACTGATCGACCCCATACAAGGGAACTTAGAATCCCAACCGAACAAATAGGTACATTAAAATGATAATTTTGCTGTCATACAAATTTTCTCGAAAACTTTTATGGCCCCGGTCCCCGTGGACAATATAATTATTCTTGATTGATTACCTGCCACTTCCGTTGGTCAGAAAGATCAACTAAGGAGTGAGCATATTCCGGCGGGCCGCAACGGGTCCGGAAACCGCGACTTCGCGATTATCGCGCGAATATGCTATGCGACCATCGCATGGTGTTAAATAAAATTTTGCAATCGCGCTAACGTTAATTAGGACACTTTTTAGAAGCCAATATGTTTGATCGCGCATTCTTTCGACTGAAATTCAAGCGAACTTGCAATTACCGTGTATTTGCGTTCTACTAGGGCAACGCCTTATGAAGTAGAAGAAGATTACGACAGGGCGGTGCAGGATTCATTATTATGAAACGGATTTTAAACCATGCAAGAATACGGAATTGCATCACCCTGTTTTTCTTGTTGGAAAGTCTTTGAAAGTTACGTTATTTACAAAAATCCGCCAATAAGTACGTTGAGAACCGGCGCGCTCTGATGTGAATCGGGTAATAACTCAACTACCCAAGTTGAGTTATTACCCGATAGTCCCGATTTAATCTGTGGTTCCGAGTCAAGATGCAATGGCAGCGCTTTGCCGCATATTTATGTCATCAAACATACCTAGTATATTATTACTCTGTGCTTGTTGTATAGAGTTGATTTGCGGTGCTTGCATAGCATTTACAACTTAAACCGTGTGCCCGCCCAAATTTGCACGTCTCTATGTGGAAATTACTGATATTTGGCCCTGATTGAACGCGGTACAATAGTCGATAAAGGTTACACGAAATGTCACTAAGTAGCATACAGAGGCCTAGTGACCCGAAACACTAATAAATTAGGGAGTAATGAATCATGTTTCATTGTTTCGTACCCTCCAACCCTCTACGAAATCGAAATTTTGAAATCTGACGAAACTGGTTTTAAAATTTCGTGTTATTCAAAATCTAAGTAGTTTTCAGTTCTGAAGATTGTTGTTCATTTGATGCATATTTATATTATCCGATGCTATTAATCAATCTGCAATTTTCTAAAAATAACACTGACTAAACGAATACTAAACATAGGTAGCGTTTTAGTGGGAACCGAAAAAATATAATCTTTTTAGGGTTCCGTACCCAAAGGGTGCAAACGGGACCCTATTACTGAGACTCTGCTGTCTGTCCGTCTGTCTGTCTGTCACAGGGCTCTATCTCTTGAACCGTAATAGCTAGACACTTGAAATTTTCACCGATTATGTATTACTGTGGCTGCTACTCGTATAACAACAAATACAGAAAATAAAAAAAAAGTTAAAAATTAAAGGTGGTCGCCATACAAAAAACGTGTTTTTTCAGCGTTTTTAACTAGATCTTTATAATGGCATTAACTAGATACTTGAAATTTTCACAGATTATGTATAACTATGGCCGCTATAATAACAAATACTAAAAATAAAATAAAAAACTTAAAAATTAAAGGGGGTTATCATACAAAAAACGTGTTTTTTTAGCGTTTTAAAACATTGTACGGAGGTACGGAACCCTTCATGTACGAGTCCGACTCGCACTTGCCCGTTTATTTTTATTTTATTTTTATTTTCGTAATTTTTTGATTAAAACTAACGTGAGACACAGACATTAGTAATTAATTTAAGCGGGTCACTCACATAAAAAATCAGCTACTGGCCATTGAAGGTGATTTGGGACGTCTTCGTGTGGCGTCGCGCATCACATTCGCCCTGATGACGACCTCCGGATGAGGTCGAAACATGTCGGCCAGTAGCTGATCTTTTACATGAGTGACCCTCTTAAATGAATTAGTAATTTCGTATTTTATGTGGTATTTTTTTAAAGTACGAGAACACATTGTAGATATTTTTACTTACCTAAAAAAACACACATGTGATGGAATTAACAATAAATTGAAGTGACAATAATACAACTCACTGACAGATTCAGTTAGTAATCTTTGAGCTTCGACTCATTATAATATTTTCCTAGTAAATATTAGTCAATTTCGTTGATAGATATTAATTTTCTTCTTCTTATTTAAGAACTTAGTGGCTCTTGTCGGTGGAGTATGCGCCAAACTTCTCGGTTCTCTGCCTTACTTTTTAGTGCTTGCTACGACATAACCCCTGCTTTTTCTTTCAGTTCGTCTACATAGATATTCATTTTATAGAATCTAATTAAATTTTTGTCACAAAGTCTTTTTAATGTTAATACCAAAAATAAAATAAATAATTAAAAATATTAATAAAGATACTTCAACGACGACTAATAGATACCAGAAGAAGACCCAGCAAAAACATATCAATTATACAGACATATTACTCTGTGAATGTGACAGACGGATGGACAGGAAAGGAAAAATCCTATAAGGGTTCCGTTTTTACCTTTTGAAGTAAGGTACCCTAAGATTATGCGACCACACAAACGCACTACCGTCTGAAGGTAATATGCTATCTTCAATAATAAATTCTTAGCAAGGAGTCCAAACTTTAAAGTATCTACGAAAACTCGGATCGATATTTCAAAAATTCTCACAAGTTCCATCATAAAGAAACACTCGAGTGCGCTTTCGCCACTTGGCGGCCGGCAGAATTCTTAGAACTTAGGAAAATTCTCAAGTTTATCCAAGAGCCAACTGACAGATATCTATGTTTATCAAAATTTACTCTAAATTATTATGATGTACCTGAAATAGTGCACGAATTCCCAAATTACAGAAACATCTAGTTTTGGGATTACCGTACTAATTTAAGAAAACGAACTTTGTGATCTGCCAAGTCCTTGGGACCCTCACCTCGCCGTACCTGCCGCTGGAGATACAGGTTTATTCCTAGTTCGATGGTCGGTTGCTAAGTAATGAATGAATTGATATGCAACCAAATATTTAACATATTTATGTATGTAAGTTAGGTATCAATGTGAATTTGTGACAATCTCTACGTATTACTAGAATTAATCAAGGATGCCGAAGACGAAGAGAATATATAAGTTGAAACCCATTCAGACGTCGTTTAACAACTTTTCGCCTCTCGTGTTGACATCTTACTGTGTTTATCTATATATGTATTTATTAAAAAAATCAAGTTTAAAACTAACTTTTGGGCTAGCTCAATCAGTGTGATTTGTCCTTATATATTTATGTTATTAGTAATCCATATAAATTACTTAGTTCATTGTATGTGATAATATTAGATTTCCATTTGTTTTCCTTATTTTTGAAACTAAAATATTGACGTTTTTATACAGTATTTAAAAATATGATTACAAATTTTATTTAAAATAAAGTAAATCAATTGATCCATCAAATAACAAATCAGCAAAGATAACACGCGGTGGGACCGAAGGCTACCTTAAGAAGATTCTCAACTTTGCTCCGATTCATCACTCGTTATACAAAGGTAGCTTATATCTTCTGCACCATTAAATCTAAATTATTCGCTTTCCCTTGTTCAGTAATAAGCTACCCACATTTCTTAATAAGCGCCCGAAACGGTCGTTTTAAAATATTACAGCAGAAATATGACACAATTCTTTACACCCGTTACGTAGTTCACGTTCCTTTTTCATCAAAGCCGAATACCTATAGAACTTTGGGTAGGTATGCCGCTCAATGAATTTTAGTCTTGGTAATTTTAGCAATACTAGAACCCACCGAACCCCTGACCATACCCCTAGTGGTAAGGAGTAAAACGGTACCACCGAGTGTAATCTACACTAATATTATAAAGAGGAAAGATTTGTACCTATTTTTGTATGTTTGTATGTTTGTAATGAATAGGCTCAAAAAGTACTTCTACACTAATGTTATAAAGAGGAAAGATGTGTACCTATTTTTGTATGTTTGTAATGAATAGGCTCAAAAAGTACTGGGCCGATTTAAAAAATTCTTTCACCGTTGGAAAGCTACACTATCCCCGAGTGACATAGGCTATGTGTGTACCACGGGCGAAGCCGGGGTGGACTGCTAGTGACCCTATATAGTGATGTAGATAAGTAAGTACGTAATAGAAAAATACCTTTGAGAAAGGCATTAGGCGTTTTCCAAAATAATTAAAAGACGCCTGCATCCAGCGTTTTCCATCGCCTTTTAAAATCATCTAACGACCACCTTGTCAACGATATGTTAGGTGCTTATCATATGAAAATATACATACATGAACATTTTTTATACTGTCAATCGCACTATTCGCACTTCACAAATTGATTCTTACTTATAAAATCTGAAATGTCTTGATAAAGATATTTCTGTTTTGATTTCACCCCTAAGTAGCGTCACAGGCCGGAATCTCCTAAGGTACGCGCAATATGCGTCCCCGTTCCCCGTCCCCGCACCTCTCCCCCGTTTTCGCCTCGATGACTCACGTTGGCCGTCAAGAACCAGGGGAGAGGTGCGGGTGCGGGGAACGGGGACGTATATTGCGCGTACCTCGGGAGATTCCGTTCTGTTTACTCTTACTGTATTCTGTGGTAGCGTTAAAAATCCAAGAAACAACCTTTTTTGGGGAAAAGAAATAAAATGTTTTTTTTTTCATGAAATAAACCAGAAGAAAACTTTATGAAGAAAACAGGATCTATTCAAATTTTTTTCAAAAAAAAAACATATTTTCTGCTACCAATTTTTTTTTACACAAAAGAATATTATAATTAAAAAGTCTATTTAGCGTACTGTTCGAAAACAAACAAACAATCGACTTCTTCTAGAAAGACTTGATAACCTTACTCTCTTTTGTATGCAATTTTTTGATTCCTGTGTTTTATATGTCTTTTCTATTCTACTCTCCTAACGGCAAAAACATAATAAAATATTCTTCGAAAAAAACATCGAATTTTCCACTTCAACTCTAGCCCAGAATAAAGAGGTGGAAGGTTTTTCCCAATCTTTAGATTGGGAAAAAAGAGTAAACGTTCTTCATAAATATCTCTACCTCTAGGAGCTCGGGAAGTTATAAAATAATAAACTAGAACTCGTGAAAGCAGCCACAGGCGGTATTCAGCCGAGTTTGAAATCTGTTTATATTAGGCTTTCATTAGCGCTGTTTTCCTGGTTTATTCTTGAAGCATCTCGTCAGAACTTGAACAATAACCACGCATAGTGGGAAACTTTGCCTATTTAGACTACTGACTCGCCAAAATCTGTTTATGAGGATCCCGCTCTCGTGCGCATGTCATGTTTGGGAATATTCTCATTTGTAAGAGCTAACTCAGACCGTAGAATACATAACGAAGGTGACGGTATGATATGACCTGATTACGAGTACACCATTATTTTTATAAATATGAAAATGCGTCTGTTTGTATATTTGTCCGTCTTTAACGATGAAAGCTAGTAACGGATCAACGTGACTTTTTTACTAAAAGACACTCGTTAAGCCGTATTTTTTAATTTTTATTTTGAAATACGGTTCTGGGATAAACAAAGTCGTGGGTATAAGCGAAGTAGTTATCTTATTTTAATTTGATATATGTAATTACTACACAAATATGAGCACCATCTGAACACAATCATAATTTAACCATAAACAGAACATACATATTTTTGTGTTCATTGTTTATGGTTGAATTCATCTTTTAGTCTCTATTGCAGGAGCACGACCCTCTCTGTACTACCAAAGCCATAAATACTTAGCCAAAGTAGCCAGAGGATTTGGCCTACACTCTCCACGCTGGGTAGACGGGTTGGAGAGGTCTCATTGATGTTTATAAGCCTTGTTTAGCTTGTGTTTCCTATGTCGCCTTCTACGACATCCACGGGAAGACTTGGAGTGATCCTATTGTTCTCTGCCGGTAACCACGCGGCTTAGGATAGGCTATGGTTGAATTACGATGGTGTTATAATAATAATAATAAAAGGACAAGCTTAGCAAGTACCTTGACTAGGCCCACGAGGTGACTGCTATGTGGGATGTGGAATCGACGATCATTGTCCCGATAGTCGTATCGGCGAACGGTCTTATAGCGAAGAGTCTTGACCAACATCTTAAGACTTTCTCGCTAGATGGCTGGATCAAGGGTCAGATTCAGAAGGCAGTACTCCTGGACACGGCACGTATTGTCAGGAGGTTTCTCTCTCTGCGGCCCTAACCGCCGATAGCTTGGGCCTTTCCCCGCTGCCAGCGAACAGCTAAGTTAGGTTTTTGTAAATGTTTATATTTTGTAGTATGTTTTATATTTAACTTTTTATAAACGTATACCAAAACCTAGCCTAAGTTTTAAATAAAATAAAGTGAATAATAATAATAATAATCTTTATTTTCATGTATAAACCCATGTTCATAAAAACTCATTGTACAATTATATACAATATCAATTTGCCATTACATTAATATGCCATATATCTATCAAATAAAATTTTTAAAACTTTTTACAACTGTAAAAGTACAGTAAGTATGGGCGTCTATCTTATAAATTCGGTGGGTACATATGTAAGCCTCTGTCAAAAGTTATCTTCAGAAAAGACTGAATATAAGAATTGAATACACAAAATAGTTTGCATACAATAAAATACACACCTACTTCCTGTTCTAACTCTGGTAAAGTTAGATCCAGTGGCTGTAGATGGGGCTGTCTAAATCTGCACACATGGCACTCAAAATACTGTTTCAGGCGTTACACAACCTTTTCCAACAGGAAGCCGCCCGTGGACTGCGAATTATTATGTATATACCTAACTAGAAATAAAGAAAAAATATAAATGTAAGCAAAAAAAAAATTAAAATAGTGTACCGACTACCTGCAAAGCCAGGAGGGTTATGTATTTCGCTGTATGTATGTTTGTATTTTTATCTGTTCCCTAGTATCTTCTATGATATACAAATGAGGCTTAGGCTATATGACGTCACAGTAAATTCAATATGGCTCCCTCCTTAGGCCTTAATGTAATGAATTAAAAAAATACTAAAATACTGTGTAGGGTGTCAAATGTAAATGCTCCATTAGCACATTTCAAAAATATATACACTACTAGAATTTTCTGCCTGCTGTGCTTGCATTCACTGGATACACGTAATTTTCAGCAAGAATCTTCCCGTAGTTGGGTTTTCGTTTTTAATACTATATCTTGTTCAGTCGTGGTTTCAATCAATATGAAAATAATACGAGTACGAGTCTCATTCCAACTTCTTCTTCGTCTAAGCGCGTTCCCGGTTGCATCCTCAGCTGTGCTGCTTTGGAGCCCGGGGTGCGCTTTCCTGATTTTTCTTCTCCAAATACTTATAACATGCATGTCAATGGTCACCCAAGGATGCCAAAGGCCTTGCAAAATGCAGAAGAAATAGCCGGAATTATAGTTTTACGACCGGCCGCCTGCCTGACGTCAACCCACTTTGGGAATGTATTTGTGCGAAAAGTTTTCAACTGGCCGCCGCCCGACGTTAACCCTCCTTGGGAATGCAATTGTAGCACGAGATGATTGTGCTAAGTCCTTTAATCGCCTCTTACGACATCCACAGGAAGAGATGGAGTGGTCCTACTTTAACCCGAAACCACACGAGTCTCATTCCAACTTATCTATTATTATTATGCTATAAAACTCCTTTCCTTTCACATAACAAGTATTGAGACACACTTAACGAAAGATATGTTTAACAAACACAGATTCAATCATCACAACATCGACCATAGACTGCCAATTCATTATTTATATCAAATCTCTTCTTAAACAACAGAATAAAATCAGCGAAGCCTCATTTGGGGCCCTCTTTGTTCTGCGGAAAATCAAGGAGCAGCGGGCATAAAGGGAGGACCTTTACAAATCCAACAAATACCTACCTGACCTTCTGGCAGAGGCAATTACTGATACTTTCTTTGTCACGATTGTCATTCGCAGGGCATTGTTTGGGCTTGTACTAATTTCGCGCGTGATTGTTTGCCGAGAAATACTCTTTTGATTGTCCTGTCATTTGGTGAGGTTTGATTGTTTTTATATTTTTTTCCGTCCTTGCAATTTTCATCCACGCATCAACATAGGTCACATTTTGCGTCGCAATAAGGTTCCCAAGGGATGCGCGCGAACAAAGTCGTCGATAAAAGCAATCAATTTCTCTATTGCCGCGTCCAAAAGATATGGTATTGTTTCTAATCAGTTTAAAACATTGAAATGTAGGCTTATTAGCCTAATTCTCAAACGGATTGGTCCTAATTTTCAAACTTATTAAACTTATCTCTAATATACCCAAAACCATCCCAAAACTGACCCAATTACCATGGAAAATTTATTTTCTCTAATTGTACAACAGATACAAAGTTTTGTCGGTAGTTCCAGCAGTTACTTGAGATAAGAAGTGAATATCACTAGTACCATAAATGATACAAGTAAATGGTACAACTGATTCGAAGGGCTAGGGGGGGGGGGGGGGTACTGAACTGCTGAGTGGATAGCGACATCGTCGGTTCACCGTACTTGACACTCACCCTGAAGATGATCGCCTAAATCGATCTTAACCTTTGTTTTTCTGACTATACCTCTATTACGTGAATCAACCGTTTTAAATTAATTAATTTTGGATTTATCTCACGTTAGTTTTATTAAAATAATCAAAATCCTCTAAGAGCTGTGTTTATCCCCTCTAGAGGTTTTTAATACGATGGAAACTGTGAATTTTACAAATACAGATAATCATCACAACAGCGACAATAGCCTGTCACTCTGTTATTTATGTCTAAACTTTTTTAGACTACAGAATAGAAATAATCTTCTTCATCTTAGCGCGTTCCCGGTCGCATCCTCAGTGCAGCTTCGGAGCCCGGGGTGCGCTTTCCCGCTTTTTCTTCTCCAAATATATCATGCATGTCAATGGTCACCCAAGGATGCAAAAGACCTTGCAAGGTGGAGAAGAAATTACCGGAACAGTTATAATGATTCGGCTGTAATTTTACGACCGGCCGCCTGCCCGACGTCAACCCTCTTTGGGAATGTATTTGTGCGGAAAGTTTTACAACCGGCCGCCGCCCGACGTTAACCCTCTTTGGGAATGCAATTGTAGCACGAGATGTTTGTGCTTAAGTCCTTTAGTCGCCTCTTACGACATCCACATGAAGAGATGGAGTGGTCCTATTCTGACCCGGAACCACACGGGGTACAACAGAATAGAAATAATATAAGGACCTAATTTTAGGCCCGCTTTGTTCTGCGGAATATCAAGGAGCAGCAGTGGGCATAAAGGGACGGCCTTAACGAATCCAACGAATACTTACCTGACCTTTTGGCAGAGGCAATTACTTCTTTGTCAAGATTGTTATTCGCAGAGCATTGTTTGGACTTGTACTAATTTCCCGTGTGCATGTTTTTGATGATTTTGATTGTTTTTATATCTACAGGAATTTTTGGTGCATTGCTTTACATTACATTCTTATTTCAATAAAACATATACATAATACTTTATATCTACTTGGAAACCTCGAGATTGTATTTCTGTTTTGTTGAGAATGTATATTATACTCGTAATAGGCAATTAGAGTCGTAAATAACTTATCAATATTAATCAACCATAAACCGAACACCTACCTGATTTTGATTCATATTTTAATACTAGCTGTGCCCGCGACTTCGTTCGCGTGGTTGTCGTAACGTTATGTTATATAGCCTAAAGCCTTCCTCTATAAATGGACTACCCACCAAAAAAAGAATTTTTCAAATCGGACCATTTGTTCCTGAGATTAATTAGCGCGTTTAAACAAACAAACTCTTCCGCTTTATAATATTAGTATAGATTTATTAAAAAAACTAGCTGACCCGGCGAACTTCGTTTCGCCCTTTCCCGTTCCCTTTTCCATAATTTCTCACCGTTTAAACCTTCCCTGGACTTTCATGAATATTTCAAGACCAAAATTAGCCAAATCGGTTCAGCCGTTCTCGAGTTTTAAGCAGACTAACGAACAACAATTCATTTTTATTTATATAGATTTCTTTTATAAAAATAAGTAGGTTCCCATATTTTTTTGTGAATCACTTGTGATTAATCACTTGTAAGAGCCGTGTGGTTTCTGGAAGAGTAGAATAGGACCACTTCAAGTCTTCCCGTGGATGTCGTAGAAGAAAACACAAGCTAAACATAGCTTATAAACATCAATAAGTCACTCCAACCCGTCTGGTCAGCGTGGAGAGTGTAGGCCAAATCCTCTGACTGCTCTAGCTAATATATGGCTCTGGTAGTACAGTAATACTAGGGTCGTGCTCCTGCAGTGGAGACTAAAAAAGACCTTATGAAATAGTAAGTTATACTTTATTGCACACCAAGAATAAAATATATACACATAAAAAAAGACTTAAAATGTACATTTTAAGAATTCGTACAAGAAGAAGAAGAAGATTTGTAAGAAATACAAACACTTTATAAAAAGAAAAAATCTTCCATAAAATTACTATGCATTCTTATTTTTTTTTTATAATCGTTGGACTTGATGTCAAAGGAATGGACGACGAAGTACGGACCAAACCGATTTTTATCAATTGTCATAATTTAGAGACATCCTCAATCAATGAATATTAAAGTTCTTTTTATTTTATCCCTGATTTTCTACTACTTAACTACTATTCACTAAGATGAACCACCATATCGTTGAACGTAGCTTTTGGGTCCTGATAAGTATGTCTTAATCTAAAAACATGATATTATCCTCAAATTAACCTGAATTAGGTATACCCTATGCCAAATGGAAAATTAGGTGTACAATTTTTATATAAAAACCAATGCTAAAGTCTCTTCAATGTAAAAAATTACATCAAAGAACCGCAATATCAAAAACAAGCCTAAGATAAAGATATAAAACTAAGCAGTTCATTTACTTGGATCTTGAGAAGATGAACTTTTAAGCTGCAGGTGGTTCTTTAGTGGGGACGGCGACTCTTTAATACGTTGTGTAGTCTGCCCTTTACTAACCTCGTGGGTGTAAGTACCAAAACAGATTAAGACACTTTTTCATAGCTTTAAAGTAGATTTTACTTTTGCCAGAACTTTATAGTCTTGTCAATGAAGTTATAGAAGCTGATATCGGATGGGTACACTATGCAAAATACTCAAGAGATCCTTACTAAGTAATATTACAACCTTTAATGCATTAATGTTCGTGCCACTGTCATCCTTTACATCGAGAGAATGCAATGATTCGAGTGATTTTTTTTAATGTAAATATTTAAAACATTATTTTTTTTTTACTTACCCATGATATCGTTGAATAGGTCTTTCAAATAATGTGAGTTTGTAAACACACTTTCGATTTCGGAATTTTTGCCCGGTAAACGGTTGAATATGGACACGTGAAAACATTCACGGTATATACAGGGTATAACAAAATATACTGATACTATTTTAAGGGTGGATTCAGTCAAAAAATATTTTTCATATTTCGATATGTATTCCTTGGGGAAAGTTGTTCAGTATCATGGACTGACCCCTTAAATAGTTTCAGTATATTTTGTTAGTATATAACTAAGTTAAAAGGAAAACACACATAGACAGTTGTAAGTTTCGTAAAACAAGTACTGAATATAATATTACGATAATATTTACGAACCATGAGAAGTTATATGAACATTCAATCATAGCCAATTGAGAATTTTAAATTAGTAAGTAGGTATATATTTCATAATTTTTTACATTGGTATTTTTGATCTTATTAAGAAAATAGGCCAAGATTGACCATTGCACAGCCAATTTGCTACGAAACTCCTGGACCGATTGAGTTGTGGTACACATAATGTAAGTCAGTGACCCAAAAACGGACGTATAAATTAAATAAATGAATTTCAAATATTTGTGAATGTGTGACATATCAAATGAAAGAGCTTTTTATGAGAATTTTAAATATATTTTTTTTTTATAAATTTTTTTATGATCGGTTATTAGGTATTTTTGATGTTATTTAAGCAAATAGGCTAAAATCTTCTTTCTTATCTTCAAAACCAATGAGCCTAAATTTTTGAAAAAAATACAGATAGTGCTTTACCTATGGATTACAGGAAAACCTATGAGAAGTACGGAACCCTCTTCACGCGAGTTTAACTTTCACTTGACCGGTTTTATTTTTATTCTGGATAGTAAAGTTTTACCCCGTCTACATGGCCAGTAATCGTCGTGCTCAGCGAAAATATCCGCAACGGCCAAATTGCAAGAAGAGGTTTCCGTCATTTCGGCCATGTCATTTCCTCGGTGGGCATTCCGTCTGGAGATCCAACCTCTAATATTATATTTATTTATGTTTCGATGAAGTATTTATTTCTCGTTCAGAAAGTATAATACACACATTCTTCTTCTTTAACTTTAGAGCTTGCTCTTGTCGGTGGAGTTAAGTGGGGATGCCTCCATTCCTCTCTTCTTTCTGCCATCTTTTTAATGTCTTGGTAGGACTGTCCAATTATCTTCCCTCTTCTATTTTCAATAGTTTTTAAAACTGTTATTCTCTTTCTCACTCTTTCTAGCACCTTCTCATTGCTTATTCTATCCATCCAGCTTTCATACATATGACATACATAAATTAAAATGACCAATTCCATTAAGACGCAGCGTTTTTTTGGTTCCTTGTCACAAAATGGTATGCGGTTATTAGATTTTTGTTAAACTCTGGCTATAATATTTTTTGCCTTTTGCCTTCGATATGAATTCCATTAAATGGCATTGTAAAGAAACCCGTGTAAACGCATTGACGGAAAATAAATGGCTATAGCTCAATATTCAAGCACAAAATCCGGCGATAATGAGTTCAAATCCGGTACGTCTGTGAATAGAGAGTGTAATTATACGTCCATTAAGTATAATTAATCATTATTTTCTTATAGATTTTGGATTGTCTACTAAATCAGACGTCGTATTTTCTAACTTAAAAACTTGATGAATAATTTTGGTGGCAGGGAAACCTATAATAAATTGCATTTGGTTCGGAAAATTAGTAAATAATCTCAATAAGCTAGATAGTCTTATTAATAATTGTATCCGCTTTATTTTTTATTTATTTATTTGTTTATTTTTTATATTTGATTGATAACAATAGGTCAAGCTTAACGCTAATGCATTATCTACCAGTTTGCCTTAGTTTATTTTCTGTCTTCGTAAGTACGATCACATTTCTTCTTTTTGATCTAAACACAGAAGACAGTAAGATTAACATACAGAACTGAATCTTGTAAGGTACGCGCAATATGCGTCCCCTTCCCCGTCCCTGCACCTCTCCACAGTTCTTGTGCCGCCGTGCAGTTCGTCTCGCCCGTCGACAAGGCGAAAATTATACAAGTATGAAATAAATATATATTACATACCTACTACACTACTACAAACGAACAATAAATGTACACATCTATAAATACATATTCTACAATCAAGTCTGTCTCATATTTAACTGAAAATGGAGGTGCCTGAAAACCCTAATTTCAAAGGAGTCACGGCTAGGAGCCCTTCTAATAGAGTCAGGGAGATTTATGTATGTATATATGTGTGGGTATGAATATGTATGTATGTGTGGGTGTGTATGTTTGTAGACATGTATGTATATAGTACATGTATTTATATTGCTAAGCTATTGCTAATTTTATATCCGTTTTTCATAAAGGATGACTGGCAGAGAATTTGTACAATTGTGGTCAATAAAGATTTAATAAATAAAGCAGAGACAGAAATATGTCAACGCATGTTTTTCTTTTTTGGGGATGTTCGATAATATCAGCCAGTGACGTTACTTTACAATCATCCTTGGGTGACCACTGACATGCATATTATATTTGGAGAAGAAGAAGCGGGAAAGAGCACCCCGGGCTCCGAAGCAGCACAGCTGAAGATGCAACCGGGAACGCGTTAAGACGAAGAAAAGTGAAGTTACTTCATAAGTATTATATCAAAACAAAATAAATGCTATGGAGAATCAATGATCTGTAGAAAAAAATAACAAGTAATGCTGGAAGACATTATAATATAACCATACAATTTTAATAGCCGAAATTCCATTATTAGTCATCATATTTTTTATTATAATTGATAGATGAATGGTCCCATTTACAAGTCATTAAATTAAATATGCATCGAATTATTTAATGGTGCTAATATGAATATAACCATAATATTCTAATTTTAGGTTGTTTAATATTTATAAGAGTTGTAGAGTCGTTAAACTTACAAATTCGTCAGAAAAGTTTAAATTACGATGTAAAAATGTTGTTTACAACATAAACAAATTATTTTATTATAATTACCACAAAATAGGACAAAACCTTGATCAGTAAACTAAGTATATATAATATAATATAAACTAATATTATTCTGAATAGATTGTCATGTCTTATATTAGATGTCTAATCATCTGCCCTCTTCTATTTTCAATAGTTTTATAGTGTCGTATTAATTTTGTGGTCGTGTATAAAGATTTATCATAGTACGAGTTATTTATGTGCCTGTCACGACTGTAAATTACATACTTAGCTGACATTTTTTTTGATTTGTCCAACAATGTGCGTAATAAAACTGAATTTCACGCAGACGAAGTTGCGGGCACCAACTAGTAACTAATATACCTATCTAATACTAATATTATCCACATTTCGGATAACTTTATTGAAATATAAAATTAAACCACATTCAAATATATCACATGTAATAACAACAATATTAATAACAATGTTATAGACAGTATACGCACTCACTTCACTGTATCCTTAAGACTTGACAGCGATCACTTTTTCTGCTAGCTCGATGCATTGTCGAACTAGTGAGACATAACCACTAAGAACAGCTCGCTCTGTAACAAGAAATATTAAAACATTTGCATCATTTTGAAAAGTATTTAACAGAATACCTTTATCAATCATATGAAAGAGGACAATACCAGACACGTTTATGAGTTTCAAAAGTATCTGTTTGTTCAGGAAAAAAAAATCTGTAGAGGAAATGGAAATCATTGACACGTTTGGATGAACTAAAACAAACAACTATTGCAAATAATAATGACTAAATTTTATGGTATATTTATTCATTTATTTATTTAACTCTTTACTGCACACAATTAAACAAATGAGACACACATGTATAGAGATAAATATTAGCATACAAAAGGCGGCCTTACCGCACAGCAATCTCTTCCAGGCAACCTTAGGGTTACAAAAGAAATTCACATAAGGATAGAAAATAAATTTAGTTATGTTACAGATGATATTTCAAATGAGATGAGATGATGAAAATTTATTTGTTCTATACAAATAAATTTTCATTTTTCATTTTCATTTCTATTTTCATTAGGTAGTGTACACGAAAGAAAGTAAGAACCTAAACAAGATGCGAAAGGAATAGAGTGTCTTATAAAGAATAAAGGAAGTGTGATTCGACTTGTGATTTAAAGCTGGCTAGCCTTCGAGTCTGCGGATGGACAGTGGAAGTGCATTCCAAAGCCGAACAGCTTCTACAGTGAAGGCCTGATAATAAAACTGGGTGATAAAAAAAATGAATAGGTATTTTTGTCGCTTTTCGGAGCTGCGTAAGTTGCGAATAAGAGAACGGAATCTCCTAAGGTCCCGCGCAATATACGTCTCCGTTCTTCGTCCTCGCACCTCTTCCCCGTTCTCGCCTTGTATCGGCGGCACATGGCGGCACAAGAACGGGGGACGCATATTGCGCGTACCTTAGGAGATTCCGTTCTGTATGTTACTCTTACTGTCTTCTGTGCTAAAGTACCTAGGTGGTATGTATCTACGTAAATTTTTTCACAAACCGAAATTGCAATTTAGGAAATACTAAATATGTTTTCTACTAGTGTGCATTCAATATTTGTAATTTTAAACGAGCAAAAGATAAGTTATTCGTATCACAAAGTAAGAGCTAAAACTTTTGACCTAAAAAGTAAACCTGAATTCGTGTAACCGATCCCGTGATAGAACCTTAGGATCGAACAGATTTTTCGCAAAAAAACGGTGACAAGTACAGATATGGGTAAATCAATCAGTTCTTGTACACACACCGGTTCGCAAAGGTCCGGCCACGAATGTCTCGCGCAAAATTGATTTGAACCCTATCTAAACGACATAAATTCCAGCGAACGACAATATTTCAACACGTTGATCGCTGATGTACCTAACCAGAGATTGTGAGAAATGTAGAAAAGTTGCTCCATGCATGTTTATTTTTTCGCAACAAAGTACGCTATATTTCTGATCTTCAGATTAACTAGTTATATACATATTTATATAATTATAGACATATTTCTTGCTATAATTATAAAATATTTTCCTAGTACCTATATCTAAAGATTTCAATAAACCTTAAGTCGACCTAAAATAGGGTGCGTATTATTAATTTATTTATTATTATGGATTCACACATTAGAGCTTACACAGTCTGATAGTGGAGCCGTCAGGTGGACATGGAAGTAACGAAGGGGTGCAATCCCATCGACATAAGGCTTTTTTATTGGTTTTGATAAGTACTTAAGTAATCTTAGACGATATTCAGGACCTGATGATAAAACCGGGGATACACTCTCAATAAAACTTAATTTCTGAAAATTATCTCAATTTTTTCTAGAGCAGAAAAGCCATCATAAGTCCAGCGTATAGACATCAATGTTGCTCTCATCCCTCGTGTCCTTGCGTCTAAAAACCGTTGTTGTCTCAGAAAACAAAATGGCCAACTCGACTGAGGTAAACATTGGCACGTCAAATATTATTCGGACGGAATTTCGAGTAAGTACTCTTTGTTTAATCCAATAAAATTCCGTGTTTACAGTTGTCATTATCTGTAATTATCTTTTCCCATTCACTATGCAAACTCCTTAGTATGCCTTAAACCCACTAATATGCCTAAAACCCACAACAGTTAAGGTCTATTGGTAGAGCCGTAATTACTTTTTTTATTTTATGTATATTGGTTGAAAGTGGCACTCAATAGAAATACTTGAATGTACAAGGAATGTGTCTAATGTCCATCTCTATTAATTGCCCAATTTACCATATTACTTAAAAACGCTTTTCACCATGTTTGTAGCTCGCTTTAAGCAAATTCCTGGCAAAAATGGTACGTGAAGTGTGGAGTGATTGATTTTTGATTTTTCATAGATTGATCCATCTATCCTTCAGTTAGCCCAATTTGTCTTTAACTTACACTTACATAGTTTTACTCCAGACTTCCAAAATACGATCCAATTTGCCAAAAACGCAATTCAAAATATTTTTCCACGAGACCTCCAGAAATTTTCAAATACATACATAAGATAAAACCGTACATATTATCAGTATTAAGGGGTGCGCGGCACCTTTAATTGTCTCTTACGACATCTACAGGAAAAGAATGAGTGATCAGAAGCTAGACCATAAACCACACAACACATTAAGATCAAACAAACATACGAGTATTTCTGCAATATAACATACTTCCAAAAATCGAACTAGCCTGTACCCAGAAACTCATTTCTGAATATTTTTACACGAGACCCTCAGTTTTCAAATATGTGCGTAAGCTAAACCCGTACACATTGCAGGCATTAAAGGGGTGCGCGGGGGGTGTGTCCGTCAGTTGATCCGATCGGCCGGGACGCGCTGATTGATGACGCCGATTAGTGATGCCCAGCGCGGCCGGAATAAATTATCCAGCGTTTTTTGCGAAGCTAACTCGATAGCCTTTTTGTGAAGAAAATTAAATGAGAGTGTGGTCTGCGAGGTTGTGAGACGCGTACAACATATAGCTGTAATTTACAGGGTGTTTTTGAACCTAGTAGCTGTGTAAAGAAAAGATATCTTCAAGCGAAATAAAAAAACATATTCTGTCTTAGGTAACTTGTTTCTTAAAAAACAAAGTTACAATGCATACCAAAAATCTTTCATTTGAACGTCACCACCCACTACCGAGCTCGTGGTGGGTGACGGCCGGTGAGCAGAGAGGGCAACAGCCGTGTGTAAAGTCAGGTTAGCCATATATTAAAAATTTGGGAGATTTTATAGAAAAAGACTTATTAAAAAAGTAAGTCTTTTTCTTACGGTTTTGTGTTGTATTAATGCTTCTGATTACAAAATTTCAGGGTAGCTAGAGGCTAGGGCACCCCCTAGCCCCTAGCTCCTTTGAAATTTTGCACCCAAAATGACATGTATGTACTGTATAAATATTCACCACGTTCTAAAAAATAACAAAAGTTTTACAAAAGCCTGATTCGTAAAAGTTGGATGCACATTACAAGAAAAGCAATAAACTAATATCAATTCCTTGTTAACTAATTCTATTGTACTTTAGATGAGCTTTGAGAAACTTTGCTCTTTTAGTACTTCACAATCTTCACATAATTTCACAAGTTTCTTCATAACCGTCCCTCAAATCTGCTGAAGTGCACAGTGCACGTACGATGTCAATTTTCATTGGCAAATGTGCAACGTGAGCACTTAAATGCATCTAGGAGTAAATACGCTAGTTATTTTCAAAGGCTTTTTCTTCCTAAAAGCCAGAAAATATCTTTAATACAACTCCTGTATTGTTATCCTGTCTTGTAGTTTTTCCTTCTTTTTTAGAGTTCCGTACCAAAAGGGTATCAACGGTACCTACTCTATAACTGAGACTCCGCTTTCTGTCCGTCTGTGCATCCATCTGTCACAGAGCTCTGTTTCTTGATCCGTAATACTTGAAATGTTCACCGCTAATGTATTGTTTCCGCTATAATACCAATACTAAAATAAGATAAAGTTAAAAGTTAAAGCAGATCATCATACAAGAAATGTGTTTTTTCAGCGTTTTAAACTCGATATTTATAACGACATTAGCTAGATACTTGAAATTGTCAAAGATTATGTATTTCATACAAAGCGACAAGTGTAGGTACTTATTTGAATTTAGCCGTACACCCGTAATCATCCCTTATGCATAACTAATAAAAGAAAAAAAAAAGGATATATGACGCGCGCACCTAGTTACTGGTGATAAGTATCGAATATTCTATTAGTTTTTTTCAAACGTAAAAGTAAACTATCAAGTAGTTTGGTATATTACAAATATAATAAATGACTATCCCCATGTGACAGGCACAGAAACTGCCGACTCATGTTATAACTATAGAATTCCACTTATCTGCTCGACATGTCTTGGAAGCTTCAATGCACATTCTCATCAATCAAGAAACTTTTGTAAATTATTAATAAAGAAAAACATGCTGACGAATATTTTCAATCAAACTGCAAAAATCAATGTTATTGAATTTAAAATTTTCTTCGTATCACGGGCTTTTTTATCACAGATTTAAGTACCTACTCATCAAAAAACAAGTATTAAATATTTAGAAAAATCTCAATTAATACTCTGTTATTTCTTTTTTCAGTGTTCATAAATTATTGCATTGCATTTATGTACTTGCCTATAGGGTCCCACTTCTGGGCAAAAGCTTCGCTTCTAGTCCGTATATGGAAAATTGAAAATAATAACACAAAAATAAAAAAAGTCACAACTATGAACACTCTCTGATGACCTAATGATTTAAAATTCATCAAAAAATCATTATCGATATAAAAATAATTTCCCTCAACTATTGTCCAAACACTCCCAGAGTTGCGAGTCACGGGCTACCTTCGTTCCGTTTAAGAGTTGAAATAATTTCAGGCTTACGCTTTATTTATTTTCCATAATGGAACGTGAGACAGCGTTTTCCTCTAAGCCAGGCATGGAAACCTGATTTCTAAAAATATTATCTTTTAGAATAACCAGCAACCGACCCCATTCTGTACTGGTAGCGGGTGTGCGTGGAAGGGTAGGGGTAGAAATATTCGATTTTGCCGCCCCTTTGACCTTGCTGCCCGGGCACGTTCCCGACTTCCTCTCCCTACGCCCCAGCTGCTTTTGAACTGTCTAAAGCTTTAGGTCCCAGCGGTTTTTAGTCATTAATAATACCCAGCGTTCAAGAAAAATAAAAAAAGTCTTGTCTTTCGTCTTGTTTCGTACTTTTTTGTCCCGCACGACAGTCAAGTCTATTAGTTAGTAGTCAGTCTGTAAAGAAGCTGGAAGCCCGGACATGATATTATATATTCACTTGGCGCGGTCTTGGAACAAACAGCAAGAGAGTCACCGCTAGGTGGGATGTTCACGTCTTGTGGGAACCTACAAATAACATCTACAATCCTGGAAAATAAATGGCTACGGCCATGCTGTCTCCGCTGAGCCCCACCAGAACGGTAGACCGCTATAATATTATTTATATACTTCCAAAATAGTTCTTGTGTTTTTATAAAGACCAATTTTGTATTTCAAAATCATTATGCCTGACTCTTCAAACAAGGTATAAAAATTAAAACGAATACACGGTTAATAAACATTTACTTTATTTTGAACTGGTATCCGATCCCTGCAAGGAGCACACAACGCGGGTTGTATTTACAAAGGATATTGTTGAAAAAACGTTTATTGCTCACTTGTAAATATCATAAATAACCGTTATATTGAACGCAATATTAACATTTTCGTAGAAAAACGAATATTTACCTAATCGTTATAGCATATAAGGTTAATTTATATTGAAAGAAAACAAGGGGCCAGATGGATGATTAAATAAATAGATAAGGACAAATCACACTGATTGAGCTAGCCTCAAAGTAATTTTAAACTTGTATTATGGGATACTAACTAAACGATAATAAATACATAGATATTATATCAAGACAATTGGAAAAAACCGGGCTAGTGCGAGTCGGACTCGTACATGAAGGGTTCCGTACCTCAGTACAATGTTTTTATACGCTGAAGAAACACGTTTCTTGTATGACAACCCTCTTTAATTTTTAACTTTATCTTACTTTTAGTATTTTTTGTTATAGCGGCTACAGTAATACAAAATCGGTGAAAATTACAAGTATCTCGTTATTGCCATTATAAAGATTGAGTTAAAAAACGCTGAAAAAAACACTTTTCATGTAAGACAAACCCCTTTAAGGCCGTACCTAAATTTTCCGGGGTCCAGTGCTGCCCCCATTTAAAATAAATCATTTCAAAGAAAACGGAGACATCATTAAAAATTTTGCTACTACCAAGTCCTAGATAACCTTTTAAAGTGTTTTATGAACTACTGTTTACAGTTTAAAGTGAGAACGTTAAGCTTTACTACGCACATTTGCGAAAAACGGCCACTATTGGCAAATGTGCGTAGTAAAGCTTAACGTTCTCATTATAAACAGTAGTTCACAAAATAGTTTGAAAGTTTATCTAGGACTTGGTAGTAGCAAAATTTTAAATGATGCCTCCGTTGTCTTTAAAATGATTTATTTCAAATAAATCATTTTAAAGGGGCGGAGGGCGGCACTGGACCCCGGAAAATTCAGGTACGGCCTTAATTTTTAACTTTTCCCTCTTTTTAGTATTTGTTGTTATAGCGGCCACAGTAATACATAATCGGTGAAAAAGTGTCTATTACGGTTCAAGAGATCTATCTCTTCGCCCTGTGACAGACGGACAGACAGCGGTGTCTCAGTAATAGTGTCCTGTTTGCACCCTTTGTATACGGAACCCTAAAAATGCCATTTTCCAACTTGCCCTGGCTCGGGATCGAATCCAGAATCTCCGGGTTGGCGGACTAGCGTGTTAACCATTACACCAAGGTAGTCTTTATTACCTCTAAAGTCTATAGTAATCATCTAGCTAATTAACAAGTTTTAAATTAAATTGTAAATAGGTACGTGGAGTTTTAAATAAGAGTTAATCCTAGGCAGTACCATACAATAAATATAAGTATCTTATTCTACGACCTGCGCAAGAAATAAAAGAAACAGCTGGTAAATTCTTTGTGATCTGTCAGCAAAATGCTGATCTGACTCAGTATTTTTTTTTAATGTGAACTGATCCATCTCTCTACTCCTGACTGCGAGTATCTGTTACACTCATATCCCTGTCTACGAGTCTAACTGGTTTCTCGAGCTATGAGAGTGGTATAACGCGGTTTGCATCGTCACACTCGAATAACTGTGGTACCGACCTCAGTTATTCGAGTATGACGACACGTATCGGCTTTGGTCTGCAAGCGGGATGATGCACTTTCCAAGGTAGACCTCATTCATACGCTCTTGCAATATAACTGCTGGCTGGGCGGACTCAGAACAGAACAGAAAATGTAAACTGATCTATCTTGTCGATGCAAACACGTAGTTGTCATTGTCAGCCCTTAATTACCCACGTAAAACAGAACGAGTCGCTAGTATCGATTTTACACTCGTAAAAAATAATATGATATAGCGTAACAGAAATACATAATACCTACATAAATGGTAAATTTATGAGTTAGCAGCAATTTATTATGTATCAAAACTTAGCACTAGCACAAACTATCACATTTGCCGCAACAGAGTTCAAACAAGGCGATGATAAATCTAACTTCTGGCAAAATTAGGTTGACCAAACTTTATAGACCAAGCAATGCAGAATGGACACTAATGAAGTATCTAAGCAAGGTAATTGATAATTTTGTAGGTATGTAATCTAATAGTTTAAGCTCAATTTAGTTGTAAATTCTTGTATTATAGCTTTGATTCAAAACTAAGCGCATCATTTTTATTTTACGTATGTACATCTTTACAAAGGCGATAGTTCCAGCCTGATACATAAATATACAACGACGAATATGACGATAAGATACGAATCTCTAGAGACTTGCCTAAGCGTACTTTGTCTACGAATGAACATGGAAGCGTGTCGTTTTACACCATCCAAGGAATAACTTTGGAGTGGAAGCTATGTGTCTTACTTCGTGCCGTCGTCATGTAGGTACAATAAACTAGCATTCTATGACTAATTACTACAAAAAGTAAATAGCAATCGAAGTAGCAGTAGTCATCATTAATATCGTTCGAAGACTAACTTCCGAAACCTCGCGTCTTGTTCTACGCTTTTTGACTGAGCGATGCGTCTCAAGACGAACGACACCCGACACCCGACAACGACATCCGACCACCTAGCAGGTGCTAGGTGGTCGGATGACCTGAGCAAGGTTGCAGGAAAACGCTGGATGCAGGCCGCTTCCGATCGGTCGTTTTGGAAAACCTTGAGAGAGGCCTATGTCCAGCAGTGGACTACCTGTGGCTGATATGATGATGCGTCTTAGTTTTGAGATTGGCCAAATATGCCTTTGTCCGTCTGTCTGTTTTCGCTTACAGGTCGCATTTTTCAACCGATTTAGACGAAATTTGGCATACAAGTTCCTTGGTTTATTTTAATTTTTTTGTCGATAGCGATTTTTGATTGGGGGAGAAAAAGGGGGAACTTTACTGTAGCGTTATTTATTGACAGATTTTAATCAAATTTGAGAGGCACACTAAGGTCTTTTTAGGGTTCCGTACCCGAAGGGTGCAAACGGGACCCTATTACCGAGACTCCGCTATCTGTCCGTCTGTCTGTTTGTCCGTCTGTCACAGGGCTCTATCTCTTGAACCGTAATAGCTAGACACCTAAAATTTTCACCGATTATGTATTACTGTGGCCACTATAACAACAAATACTAAAAATAAAAAAGGTTGAAAATTAAAGGGGGTCGTCATACAAAAAACGTGTTTTTTGCAGCGTTATTAACTCGATCTGTCACAGGGCTTTATCTCTTGAACCGTAATAAAGTATCCGTAATGTCAATCGCCCTAGCCCTGATCACTTCAAATTGTTTGCACACACCCATTCTTCAATTAGTTGCGCTGAGGAATCTTGTGATGCACTAGTATTAAAAGAGTTAACATTCTATGCCTACTTATTGTTTGTCTCGTCTGTACTCACCACCATCGGTGCAGTGTAAAGGCGCGCGCACGTCGCGCTCGTCCGCCGGACTTGCTTCCGGTAGCCTTGCGTCTTGCTCCGTGCTGCTGCTTTCCGCTGAACCACATTGAGAACAAGTCAATATTTTACTCTCGAAGTTAGAAAATATCTTTGTACAAATCTTATTAGGTATAATTTTTTTTAAATACGTACCTAATATTTCAAGTTTTTGTATAATGATATACCTATACAAGGTCTAACAAAATATACTGAAACTATTTTAAGGGTAGATTCAGTCCATGATACTGAACAATTTTCCCCAAGGGACATATAGCGAAATATAAAAATAAATACCGACATTTTTAGTTCGAAAAATCACTTGATTTTTGTAAGGCGAGAGTAGAGCACTACCTTAACGCTCCGCTTATGAGGCGTGCAAAAATATTTTGGCCTCCTATATAAGTTGACCGATCAGCTGATCCGAGTTTGTATGGAAAGCCAAAAATTTTTTTTCATATTTCGATATATTTCTTGGGGAAAGCTGTTCAGGATCACGGACTGAACTCACCCTTAAAATAGATTTAGTATATTTTGTTAGACGTTATATACGATCGAGAACTGTGGAAGCAGAAAGGGGAGACCTTTTTACAACAATGGGACACTTAGCAAGTTATAAGAGATATACCTAGCTAATTTTTTCACCAAAATCAAAATCTATCTAGAGCCAAGAGCCTGTCGAGGGTGGATGCGACTAGCGTCACTACTCGCAGCCACCATCTCTGGATCATAGGCTCTAGACAGATTGTTATTGTTGATATTTCCTAATAAATTTTATTATTTTTTGGGATCCTTACCATTTTGAGAGTTTACGCATGACTTATCTGAATAAACATAGGAGTCGCTACTTGTGTTCATATTGTTTTCCATGTTACGAATCTAGATGTAAGTATATTAGAATATTACTTATTCTTATATACAAAAGTGTTATAATATATTTTTTTGACCTATTTTTGCAACACTGAACATGTAATTTTTGACAGCCTATTTTTTTCTTTAATGCGTGCAATAAAATCTCATCAAAAGCCATAGAAGAGACAAGACAAAAAGGTTTTATAAGTAAAATTGTATTGGAAATGGGTACGTACCGCAAAATTGTTAATCGGATTGTATCTGCTGAAGCCGCACTACGGTGTCCGTGTAATTTAAAATGAATAATGAACAGCATTAAGGCAACGAATGCTCGTGAGGTATTTTATTTTGGACAGGCGTTTTTTGATTTGTAGGTTGGTTGTCGCAAACATTTAAATACCACGGTTTCTACCAAATAAAAAAAGTTTCTTCAGTTCAATATTTTTGGAAAAGTTTAATTACATAGGTATATATTATAGATTGATGCCCTTAGATGCCTATATCTGTCTCATTGTATACGGCAAACCCAGAAACTATAGGTCTTCAGAAAGATTTGCAATAATAAGCTCAAGAGTAATACCTGCGATCTTTAACGTCAAACGGCCTGTAAAATGACCACGACGCGAAATTTGTGTCGTGGCCCCTATTAAACTCACGACGCATTGTGGCAATCACAGAATGACCACAACGTGTCGTGAGCGTTTTTTTAAGAGCCACGACACGAATTTCGCGTCGTGGTCATTTTACATGAGCCACAACGAGTTGTGTTAGCGTAATAATATATATATGAGTACAATTTATAATAATATATTTATTATTTTACAATAATACTTTAATTCGTCAAATTAAAAAGTATTTATAATGATCGAGTGAACAAATTTGAACGGACATTCGATTGGTTCACTCAATCATTCATTTCATTATTTCGGTTCGATCACCTGAACGGCATTCAATATTCAGCCGTTACCACGGACGGACGTCTAAAGAAGTTATAAAGTGCGAGTAAATAAGTGCGTGATACTGCTGGAGTAATCTCAAGGTCAGTGTTCCTGTATTTATTATTGTGTTAATATAGCTATTTTAAGATAATGTGAAACTATAATAATCTATGCGTTTGCTAACGCAATCGTTGAATTCCATTTCGCCTGAGGATTATATTTTTTCTTTGTAATAAATACTGTAAAATAAACGTTAGCGATTTTATTTTAGAATAAATATCCCTAACGCCTTCAGTTCAGAAGTGGGATAGGTGAATAATTTTTTATTTTGTTTGCCTATCCCGCCCACGTACTCGAGCTTTATTTATTTTATTTCTTTTTGCTTTTGTTTGTACTATCACTTTAATAAACATTTTAATTAATTAATGCGAATGGAATTTAACGAGTAATTTGCTCAAAAAAATAAGTAGAATAGACATAATTTCCGGATTTAATCCGTCTTTAACTTGGTAATCATAGATAATTTTGTGCCGTTATGAGTTTCATCTACATAAATCTTAGAAAGAAAGAAGGTACTGCACTTATTTCCAGCTTTTGTTGGTAATTACATTTCTTGATTATTTTTTTTTCTCCTTTTTTTTAAAAATATAACTGTTAATTAACTCGAGACTAAATCCATCTTTAGCTTCGCAATCATGAGATAATTTTGTGTTTTTACAACATTAATTAAAATATACCTCTTTATGTAAGTAAACACTGAGCTTATTTCCAAGCGTTATTTATTATAATACGTTTTTAATATGTCTGGAAATGAACTTAAGATTAAATCCATCTTTAGCTTCGCAATCATCAGATATTTTTGTGTTTTTATAATTTTTATTTAAATACACCTTAGTAAGGAAGAAAGTAAAGCACTTATTTCCACGTTTTACTTATTACCAAGTTTTATGAAACAAATATAATAATAACCAAAAGGCTGAATAAATAATAATACTGACTAACAATGTCACAACGCAAAATTAACTATTATTGTCTGCAAGTTTCAGTGATGGAATCCGCTGCTGGTAAAGAACCGACGGCTGCTGGACGAGATGCTGCCAGTAGCGTCGTGATGGATAACTGTGCAGACGTCAATGATGCTGATGACGACGCTGATCAGGGGAAGATTTCGCAAGAACCAAGAAGAATGGCGGAAGGGAGCCATAAAGGTAGGCAAAGCCGCAATTCTTATGATAATTATGGTCATTGCGAATCCCCAAATAAGAGACCGTCACGCATAAGAACCCATGACTCAAGGAGTCCGAGCGGGGAGTCGACGAGGCAACGCCGTCATGGTGGGGAGTCTCGCCAGCAACGCTCTGTTAGTCAAACTTTAAGGCGATATCGCCACCCTAATTCATTCGAACGTATGCCTCGTAGCCGTAGCCGAACTCGTCTTGATGATGAGGAGCGGATACGTCGTAGACCGCGTGAAGATAGCAGACGAAAACGATACGCGCGTAGTAGTTCGCGGGATTCGTTGAGATCTTACGATAGATACCCGGGATGTCGTGAGAAACCCCGCGGTTCTAGAGAACGCTACCGGCGTGGTGGGAATAAGAGGTATCTTAATAGTAGTGATTCGGACGAATCTAATTTTCGTGGAAATAAACGAAGAAGATTATACTCTCGTTCCCCTCGCGTGGGTACTCATAGGCATCAGACGGAACTACATCGTAGTAGAGATAGTTATAATAAACCAAAGGACGATACAAATGATACTCATTATGTGTTAGACAAATTTTTGGATATTTTAAAAGATATGAAGAATCAATCTTCTCCTAAGCTTTCACTGAATAATGTTATCCCAGAGTTTGATCCTTTGTCCAAGGATCAAACCATCTTAACCTGGCTTACTAAAGTGGAGGAGTGTGCTGAGATTTATGGATGGAAAGAGAAAGAAATTGTACATTTTGCACTCCCTAAGCTTACCGGAATCGCCAAGTCTTGGTATCAGGGTCTCAGCACAGTCCTTTACTCTTGGAATGAGTGGAAAAGAAAACTCATAGAATCGTTCCCTTCCCGTGAAGATTACGCGGAACTCCTGACGATTATGCTAGCTAAAAAGGCACGGTATGGTGAATCCTCAGAATGCTACTATTATGAAAAGATGAATTTACTTAACCGGTGCGGTATCAAAGGGCGGAAGGCTGTCGATTGTATTCTAAACGGTATAGAAGATCGGGCAGTGAGGGTTGGAGCCCAAGCTGCTCAGTTTCGTGAGCCTGAAGATGCACTCATGTATCTTAAAACTGTTAGGGCAGGGACCAGTAGGGATTTAGGTGAAAAAACGAAACAGGAAAAACGGGTTGTTAGCACGACATCATCTACTAATAAGCGCCCTGACTCTCTTAAGAAAATAGTCTGTCATAATTGCAATGAGGAAGGTCACAAAAGTTTTAAATGTCCAAAACCTCCTACTAAGTGCTCTAATTGCGGGAAATTAGGCCATATGGGTATTGTTTGTAGGTCGACCAAACGTAACGCTCCAGACACAAATCAAACAATAACAGTGACTGCTAAGGAAGAAAAAGAAGTCTCGGAACTTAACTTTTTAGAAGGGACTAATTCCAAATATGTTTTTGATGTTCTGGTTAATGATACCAAACTTCTCTGTCATGTCGATTTAGGTAGTCAATGTACCTTGATCAGAGAACAAGAGGCGAAAGAATTAGATTTACACCTGGATACTGATAATTTACCTTTAATGAGAGCCATAGGGGGCCATCATGTGAAACCGCTGGGTAGATCTAGAGTTGATGTGACAATACAGGGTATTAAAGAAAATATTGAGGTACTTGTAGTTGAAGATCATGTCTTGAAATATCCAATACTTTTGGGACATACATTTACAGAATTACCCAAGATAACTATTATCAAGACACCGAGTCAATTGATTTTTGAAAAAAGTAAATCCGATAAGCTATTTTTGCGAGCCCAAGAAAACGTTACGCTAAAATCACAGGAGCTTGGTACTATTCCGGTGGTTTCATCTGATGGCTTTGATGGAAGTGTGTACGTTAGCGGTCTGATACGGGGCCCTATTAATGGAGAATATTATTTATTCCCTGGGGAGTATAGACTTAGAGCAGGGTTAGGTCGGATAGTTGTATTGAACGTGTGCGAACAAGACTTACATTTTAAAAGGGATACCCTTTTAACTCGGGGTTTGCCTATTGTTATAACAAATGAGACATCAGCCGTAGTTTTTGAAGATACGCATTTAGATAATAAAATTAACTGTGGGCCAACTATATCTAGTGAACAACGTATGCAGTTACAGAGTCTTTTGTCTAAATACAATGACTGTTTATCGTCCGGTTTAAATAACTTAGGACTTACAACCGCGGGAGAAATGGTGATAGAAGTCGAGAACGCAGAACCAGTAGTTTATCGACCATATCGTATGTCAGTGACAGAAAGAGCTCTTGTGCGCGATATGGTGGATGAAATGCTGGAGGCGGGTATCGTACGAGAGTCTTCGTCGCCATATGCTAGCCCCATCGTGCTTGTTAAAAAGAAAACCGGGGAGAAAAGACTTTGCGTAGATTATCGGGCGCTAAACAAGCGAACGAAAAAGGACCACTATCCTCTCCCTCGTGTTGAGGATCAATTAGATCTGTTATCTGGTAACAAGTTATTTACGTCTCTTGACCTCGCATCCGGGTATTACCAGATCCCGATTTCGACATCTTCACAAGAGAAAACCTCATTCATAACGCCCGACGGGCAATATGAATATACTCGTATGCCGTTCGGGCTAGTAAATGCCCCATCGGTATTCCAAAGAACGATAAATAAAATACTTTCAGATGCAAAAGTAAAATACGCTTTAATTTACATGGACGATATCCTAATTCCGTCGCACTCATTTGAAGAAGGTTTATTTAGACTCGAGGAAGTCTTAGGACTCCTTAGAAAAGGGGGATTAACTTTAAAGGTAGCAAAGTGCAATTTCTTTTTTGATGAGATAGATTTTCTGGGATTTGAAGTCAGCTCTGATGGTATTAAGCCTGGATTGCGAAAATCTGAAGCTGTAAGCAAGTTTCCTGTCCCGACGAATCAACATGAACTAAGACAGTTTATAGGCTTGGCTAGTTTCTTCAGAAGGTTTGTTCGCAACTTTGCAGTTATTTGTAAACCCCTGACAGATCTTTTAAAAAAGGACAGTGTGTGGAAATGGTCGAAAGAACAGGATGACTCATTTAATATTATAAAAAAAAAATTAGTTTCAAGGCCTATTCTGACTCTGTATGACCCAAAACGCGAGACACAATTGCATACTGACGCGTCCAAACACGGAGTTGCCGGAATTTTGCTACAAAAAACTGATGAAGGTTTATTTAAGCCGGTGCCTTATTTTAGCCGCAAAACTACACCTGATGAGCAACGTTTACATTCATTCGAATTAGAAACCTTAGCTGTTGTAGCCTCCTTAAGTCGATTTCGAGTCTATCTCCTTGGGATACATTTCAAAATATTCACTGACTGCAATGCGTTGCGAACAACGCTTACAAAGCGAGATCTAATTCCACGTATTGGCAGATGGTGGATACAACTCACGGAATTCGATTGCGAAGTAGAATATCGTCCAGGGGCTAGTATGACACATGCAGATGCCCTAAGTAGAAATCCAGTAGGTAGCGCCATCACCGAAGAGCATAATATACTTGATGTGCTCACGACTGAACCAGAAGACTGGATAGCCACAGTTCAATCTAGTGATGAGGAAGTAGCTAGGATTAAAGATATTTTATGTGATACGGGGTCTGAGCAGGTTGTAGATGTAGTTAAAAACTATAAACTTAAAAATGGAAAGGTTTACCGAATAGTAGGACCAGAGGGAGAAGGAAGTATACGTTGGCTCGTCCCTAAAGGTGTTCGCTGGCAAGTCCTTAAAATGAACTACGACGATGTTGGTCATTTTGGGTTCGATAAAACCCTTCACCGAATACAGCAATCTTTCTGGTTCCCTAAAATGAGGCGTTTCGTGAAAAAATATGTCCGGTCTTGTTTAGAGTGCGCGCACCACAAAAGTGGCACTAGTAAACAACAAGGTGAATTACACCCTATCCAAAAAACAGAAATTCCTTTCCATACCATCCATGCGGATCATTTGGGACCATTCGTGCGCAGTAAAAGAGGCAATATGTATTTATTAGTGATTATCGATGGCTTTACTAAATTTATAAACATAAAGCCCGTCAGAAACACTAAGAGTTCAACAACAATTAGAGTTCTACGCGAGCATATAAGTTACTTTGGCACGCCCGTTAGGTTGATCACAGATCAGGGGACTTCCTTCACCAGTAATAGCTTTCGCGCTTTTGTTAAATCAGTAGGCATTAAACACATTCTCAATGCCGTAGCCACGCCGCGAGCTAACGGACAGGTGGAGAGATTCAACAGGAGCATTTTGGATGCGCTATCCACTAAATGTCATGATCGGGATGATAAATGTTGGGATGAGTACGTACCAGACATACAGATTGGTTTAAATACCACAATACATAAAACCACTGGGAAAAGTCCCTCCGAACTTCTATTCGGTATTCGGGTTAAAAGTACCACTGAAAACATTCTTAGTGAAATTATCGATTAGGTATCAGACCCAATACCGTCAGATGGTATTAGCGAAGTTAGACATGAAGCAGGTATACGTATATCTAAACAGCAGGCTAAAGACAAACAGAATTATGAGTGCAAGCGTATTACAGGCGTCACTTTTTCAGTGGGGGATTTGGTTAGCATAAAAAGAGAGGTCCCTAGCGATGGTAAGTCAAAAAAATTGGTTACCGAGTATCAAGGACCTTACCGGGTCTTAAAAGTTTTGCCTAATGACCGCTATTTAGTAGAGGATACCCCTCTTACACGCAAGAAGGGTTGTCGCCGCTACGAAAATATAATTGCAATCGACAAAATGAAGCCTTGGCTTAGCTTTGATAAGAACTTTGGTAGCTCAGATTCCGATAACGACGAAACTACAGAAGAGGAATAATTAAACATCTAGCATAATCGTCATATTTCCCAATAATTATTTTGTCTAATAATCTACAAAGTCATTGTTAATCATGACATTTTACATTTGTCAAAACCAAACAGCCCAAAAAGGGTTTATAAAATATTTTGTAATGCATTACTAATTAAGATAATATACAACTCTATTGATATCAAATTAAGAGTAAATTGAGATGTTACAGTTAATTATAATGAATCATGTATTATTGATTGCTCTCTGAATTGGCGTATTTTTAATTCATTGTAATAGCATTATAGCATATGTGATTGGTTCTAACATATAGGAATATGTATAAAAAAATAATAATAATAAAAAAAAAAAACGCTATGTTACATTTAGAAATATGATACTAGATAATAAAGTTTCATATATTGTAATAGTTATAAAATATAAACCGATTTTATATTTTCAATAGTTAAAACATAATTTGTAATACGTACAATGAAAATTCAACAAAATGAACTGCCGATTAATATGATCAATGTATAATGTAGTGAAGAGTATCTGTTATTATTACTATTACTAATATTATTATTGTTATTATTAATAATGTATAAACATATCAAATTTAATCGATAATCGCAAAGGGACTTGCTCTAGCAGGATGGCCGAGCTGTTAGCGTAATAATATATATATGAGTACAATTTATAATAATATATTTATTATTTTACAATAATACTTTAATTCGTCAAATTAAAAAGTATTTATAATGATCGAGTGAACAAATTTGAACGGACATTCGATTGGTTCACTCAATCATTCATTTCATTATTTCGGTTCGATCACCTGAACGGCATTCAATATTCAGCCGTTACCACGGACGGACGTCTAAAGAAGTTATAAAGTGCGAGTAAATAAGTGCGTGATACTGCTGGAGTAATCTCAAGGTCAGTGTTCCTGTATTTATTATTGTGTTAATATAGCTATTTTAAGATAATGTGAAACTATAATAATCTATGCGTTTGCTAACGCAATCGTTGAATTCCATTTCGCCTGAGGATTATATTTTTTCTTTGTAATAAATACTGTAAAATAAACGTTAGCGATTTTATTTTAGAATAAATATCCCTAACGCCTTCAGTTGTGGCCTATTATTTCGCTCAATTAGCGATTTCGGTCTTTGAGCGTAACATATATAAATACATACATACAATCACGCCTGTTACCCACAGGGGTAGGCAGAGACTATGGACCTCCACTTGCTACGATCCTGACAGACCTCTTTCGCTTCATCTCCACTCATCAAACTATTCATACATGCCCTTCGGTTACGGGTACTTCTTACCTCTCCTTTTTTTAGAACGTCTGCAATCTGATCGCAGAATGTTTGCCGAAGGCGACCCTGTCCCACTCTTCCTTTCACACTTGACTTATAAGTATTTTTTGTTCATCTCTTTTATAATTACAATTCTCTTTACTTACTGTATGGTTTATCTAAATGCTCATAAAAGCACAATTTCAACACTCCTTTGTTTACTATTATATATTATGTATAATTTATTTGAAATGAGGATTTTACTGGACAATCCTTGACCTTAAAATAAAACATTTCAATAACTAAATTTTCAGATCGCAATCAAAATAATTATTGATTTCATAAATTACCTACGAATACCTTTTATTTTAAATAACGCGGAATATACTCATTAGTTATTAAGCTTTCGTTTCGTAATTTCATTCCGCAATAAAATAATTAAATTTGCTATAGTTTTTTTGTATATTTACCAGATAGGAAACTTTATACATCAAATCTGCAGATGCTCTTGCTTTCAACCCTTCTCGAAATACATGCAGCTAACTTTTCGCCCCCAAACCAGCGTGGGAGATACTAAATCGGAACCAAGGAAATCTAATATAAGGATCAAAGAAAACAATCGTCTCTTTGATATTACGATTCCGGTAGATTGTCTGAAATTAATGAAAGGACCAAATTCTTCTTAGGATTTCATTGATCTATGTTGTGTTATAGAATAATGTGAGTATTTACTACATTATATAACATATGGCAAGAGTTTACTTACAGTAAGAGGTTGTCAAATCAAATCATTTCATGTATTTATTTATCAAAACTTAATTGTCCCACAATAAAAATTGTTATCATTTGGCGGAATTAACGCTAAAAGTATTCTCTCAAGGGATAAACAGATAGCCATTTATTAGAAAGATATTAATTAATAAGTATAAATAAAAAAAGTATATATAATTAATAAAGTATTAATTTATGAATATTTTGGATAAAAGTTTCATAATATACAATCACTACACTTATAATGTATACCTATATAAGAATATAATATACCCGTATGTACTCGTGTATAATATATAATTTATTCCTATATTTCTTCTAAAGATTGTAATACTACTGTAGAGGTAAGTATGTATATATAACAAAGGAAATCATTTTAATATAATGAAAGAAACATCAAAATTGGCCTAATCTTTTTTGACAAAATCGCGACCAATAAACAGAAGGTTGAGTAGCATACCTTTTTCTTTAGGTAGTCAGTTATAAAAATTGCGATCAGGATCCGGAGTCTGAATTGCTTTCTACTATAATTGAACGAGCAAACCCAACACAATTTTTTAGTTTCTTAGAAAGAGTTTCTAAGAAATTCTTCAGAACATTCGCAAAAAAATCAACCACCTGCTTGTAAACCTACACAGGTACTGAACTGATCTTCAAACTTCCCGTCGACTTTCTCGCAAATTCCGGCAACTTCGCAAGTCAAACGAAGGATACGATTACCTTTGATGTGAAATATTAATTGATTTTATAATAAATCGCGAACTGCGTACAGCCCCAGGGCTGCTAGTGATTCGGGGAATAAAATTAATTAAATGCAAATCAAAGTAGGTACCTATATGTTATTCGGAGTTATGAGAAGTGAAATAAATGCTTACTTGAATAAATATTTACGGCTGTCGTTTTGGTAATTGCTGTGTTTTTGCAAGTTTTTAGTAATATTCTCTTAAACTTACAAATGTAAAAGACCTAAATAAAACTTGTATGTAAATAAAAATCATTTTATTTATCGTTATTATTAGAAATATTAGAATAGAATAGAACACTCTTTATTGTACACAAAAAAAATATAACGGATACCCGAAAATAATTTACATGAGTACAATGGGCGGTTATATCGATTAAAGCGATCTCTTCCAGACAACCAGTGGGTGAATTTATTTTAAGATTTAAATTTTCTGTAAGTAACAATACTTATTTGTTAGGGACGTAAGGGGTTCATATAACGCCTGATTGTGCCCAACAATTTGTGCCCAAGCCATCCTCACATGCACGCGATGTGCCCTACTGTTTAACAAACGAGGCTCCGGTGACCCACCAACCCGCACTGGACCAGCGCGGGTTGAATTGGACAACCTACCTTTACAATAGGTAGGTAGGTATAAATAGGTATAATAAAGACAAATCACAGTGATTAAACTAGCCCCAAAGTAAGTTTTAAACTTGTGTTATGGGATACTAACTCAACGATACTATATTTTATGATAAATACATATATACAGAAACACCCAAAAACCAGAATAATTTGAAAAAGGCAATTTTCCCACTTGCCCTGGCTGGGGATCGCACCCGGAACCTCCGGATTAGCGGTCTAGCGTGTTAACCATTACGCCATGGAGGTCGTTAATGATAATGACAACACTTACCGAAGATCAAAGGTCCAGTTCAAGGTTAGCCAAAAAACGATGGAGCGTACATCCTCTGCGTACGCCGCATAGATCGCATACGGAACACCACGCTGCGCTCCGAAACTCCAATAAAGGAAGTAGGCCAAGCTAAAGTGGGACTGGGCGGGGCACGTTTGCCGTATGCGGGAAAATAGGTGGGCCAGGATGGCTATTAAGTGGAGCCTGGGTAATCGCCGAAAACGAGGCAGACCTCGAAGAAGATGTGATGACTTGGACACGTACAATGTGGGTAAGTAATATAACATATAAACACAAAATATATATATTTTAAGATAAATATCAACGAAATATATAATTTTGGTCAGTATAATTATCAATTAAGATAAAAATCGAAAGAAATAAGTTTAAAAAAACTAAAATATTTTATTATAACAATTATTCAACATATCAAACCTTTATTATACCGTTTTATTATTATAAAATTTAACAAATCGGTTAGATGTTATGTATAATAAACGTTATATATACATATTATTACGGATAATAATCATTGGTTAGTGGACCATGGAGATGTTGGTCGCAGTTCTAACATAATCTTACCTATAGGTTTTCCCTAACCTAAAAAAATGGATAGAACCAACCTAGCACTCACCGGCCGCAGTTCTAACCTAACCTATAGGTTTCCCCTAACCTAATAAAATGGATAGAACCGACCTAACACTCGCCGGCTTTATTATTTATTTATATATTTACTTAAAATAGTATACTTTTTGAATGGTATATATTTTGGCATGTATACTGCACAAGTTGTATAAAAGGTGATATTTAGTGTTCATAAACGTTAAAAAAATGGGTTTATGCTTTTCGAATTGAAAATTTTATGAATTAAAAATATGAATAATAGCTTTTAAGAATATAATCAGTAATGATTATGTCAAGTTCACAATATATCTTTTGAAGTTTATTGAAATGAAAATATATAAATTGTTATTATATCAAACAATGGCGCGAGTGGAAAACTGTTGTCCACAACAGTACTGATTGGAAGTAGAAAGGGGGGCCTTTTCCCAGCTGTGGGACACAATAATAGGCTAAAAAAAGGACAGGTATAATTCATATCCATACTGAAAATATCTCCAATATTTCTTTAAAATTAATGATTGTTTACTTCCCATAAAAAATGGAAAATCTAAAAACTTGCAGATTGCGAGTTTACAGAACAAGTAATTTATATTCTTATTTTTATTCATAGTATTTCGTTGTATTCAACGTACTTGTTTTATTTAGGTTGCCCTGTTTGTTAACTTTTTTTGGGTCAAATCTTGCAGAATTAAATTTGAGCCATTTCCCGATTTCTGATTAAGATGAAATTTTGTATGCTAATGTAAACCGTATGACAATGCAATTTTATTATGATAAAAAGGTGATCTGATGATAGAGCCAGAAAGTTGCTATAGGAACCTAGTAATAAAACGACGCAACCCCATTTAGTTTGAGCTGAGTACATTTGTCTTGATAAGTTCTTAGGCCTTACAATAAAAGCTTATATGAAAAACTACAAAACAAAAAAAACTTTTTTTTTTTTTTGCACTGGAAAATAAACGCCTTGTGTAAGTTAAGGATTTCAGCAATTGGTGTTAAACATCACATAAATAATTAAATATCATATTACCGTGGGAGGTTTATTACTTTTCCCATAAATAGAAAGGTCAAAAAACAAAACGAATATTTACGGCATTCTTTGTTCTCATTTTGGACAGTAATGAAATTTTTTACATTCACGATATGAGGTAAAATGAACGTTATTTGCGCTGAAATATTGCACGCCATATGTTTCCGGGTAGCATAATTGACTGGCTAATACATTGTCATCCAGAATATTTCAAATTAGACGCTACTGTTATGATAAATATCCAACAGAAAAATAACATTTATTTTAAATATACAAGATCAACCAAAATATACTAAATCAATTTTAGGGATGAATTCAGTCGATACTAAACAACTTTCCCCAAGGAACATAATTATATCTAAATATGAAAAATATTTTTTGCTTTCCCTACAAACTCACGAACAGCTGATCAGTCAACTGTATGGGAGGCCTAAAATTATTTTTCATATTTCGATATACATACATACATAGTATGTTTCTTGGAGAAAGTTGTGTTGTGTATCATGGACTGAATGTACACTTTAAAAAGTTTCAGTATATTTTGTTACACGTTATACAGGTTTATTTTGGCAACCTGGGCTGTATTGAAATCTTGGAATTAGAGTCACTAATAGGACACAAAATCGTAAGAAAAAGATTAATTTTTTGTACTTTTTTCTCCTAAATTTCTAATAAATTGCTAACCTACTAACTTTACTATACGCGCGGCCGTAGACCCTACTGTGGTGGTTCCTGTGAGCAGTCACATTCAAATGAAAAAATCGTTGAAACAATCAGCCGATAAATGCCTACGATATCTTTGGGTTTTATTATGAATACAACGAGTACTACAGAATATGTATTTTTATATCGCTTAAAGAGTACTTTACTTGAAAATAGCTTCGAGGTTTAAAATCACCCTATATAGTTATTACTTTTAGGATTGTATGATTAGTCATTTCTAATAGTCACTAAAAAAAACTAGTCAATTCAAATCTTAGGATTTGCTGTCTAATTTGCTGCCGATTATTAGCTATAAAACCTTTTAGTATACTCGTATGCCAACCGTACATAATTATAGACCTTTAATTAATCTCATATCTTGGCACTTACCACACTTACGCCATCAACCATCTGTTTATATAGCCAGGTGCATTGTCTTTACTTTACAATTCAATTTAAAAAGCTTACTTTAACATAACATTCTCAGCGAGAATTCACATTGAAATGTCTGAAAATCTCTAGGGTTATAATAATAAATGCAGGTGAGAAGTAATAAACAGGATGGCTTTGTCCTCTTAACGAGCTTTCTCGGAAGGACTGAGCGTTAATACAAACAAACTGCTATTGTTTTGTCCACCGTACCGTGCAGATGAACCTTCACTTTGGTTCCGCATCGCTCAACAGAAAACGGAATTTGGGAAAATATTTTAGCAGAGAAGTAACGTAGACCTTCTGCTTCTACTCTACTCATAAAGATCGATATTTTAGCCAAAAAGACGTAAAATGTACCTTCTGCTTCTACTCTACTTATAAAGATCAATATTTTAGCCGAAAAGACGTAAAATATACCTTCTGCCAGGCCTGTGTCACTTCCCGCGCAGCCGGCCCCTCCGGGTGGTAAATTCAGTTATACGAAACGTTTGTCCAGAGTAATAAGAATGAAATCGGCTTGCAATGGATGTCTAGGTATTTATACGAAAAGGTGCTGAGTTCTGACGTGAGCAAAATTAAAATTAAACTATATCGCTAGCCATATTGAGTAGATATTTCTTTGAATTTCTTTGCTAAGTGAGACTTCTGTACGTTAGTATTATTTATTCTGTGCTTCTACTTGTACTCTACCCGCGAAGATCAATATTTTTGCAGAAAGGAAAATACGTAGAATATACCTTCTGCTTTTACTCTACCCGCGAAGATCAATATTTTAGCAGAAAGGACGTAGAATGTACCTTCTGCTTGTACTCTACCCGCAAAGATCAATAATTTTGCAGAAATGAAAATACGTAGAATGTACCTTCTACTTCTACTGTACCCGCAAAGATCAATATTTAAGTAGAAAAGAAAACGTAGAATGTACCTTCAGCTTCTATTCTACCCGCAAACATCAATATTTTAGCAGAAAAGGAAATACGTGGCGTGTATCTCCTGCTTGTACTCTACCCGTAAAGATCAATATTTAAGGAGAAAAGAAAACGTAAAATGTACCTTCTGCTTCTACTCCACCCAGATGAATATTTTAGCAGATGTACCTACCTTTTGCTTCTACTCTACCCGCAAACATTAATATTTTAGAAGAAAAGAAAAGACGTAGAAAATAGAAGCAATAGGGACACCTATTGCTTCTATTTTCTACCCGCAAGGATCAATATTTTAGTAGAAAAGAAAAGATGTATAATAAAAAATGTCTTTATTAGAAACAGTATACAGAAACTATAGGCTACAGTGTAACCGTTTCGACTCGATAAGAAGAAATTACGCCTTTATTGTTTTCTGACCCATGGCACAGTCCACCCTGTTAAGACTAAAGACATGATGAATATGTACCTATGTATGTTTGATATACGTATTTACATTCAAGGTAAGTGTAATGTATGAATTTTCAGAGAAAAAAATGATTCTTTTCGGGATGAGAAGCCAAAAACGGAAATATAAAAAAATTTGGGATGAGGAGAGCAATGACTTAGCTGAGCGGTGCCTACACTTGTTCTTGTATATGACAAAAAATCTTAATGTTGTATTCTCAAGAATCAAAAGTCGCTCTGTGGGATACGGAGAGAATGCTATTTATTTATTTACAAAATTCATGTACACAACATACAAACAAAGGAACGTACAAAGTAAGAAAATAGAGTACATAGGTACTGCTTATTTCATAAGAAATCTCTTCCAGCAGAACCAGGAGAGGAAAATTGAAGAAAGCAGGTAGTAGGCGTGTACAAAAGACTATAGTTACAAATACATATAAGTACTTATCTAAAATGTAAAACATACATATACATGTACAATACATCAATAACCATACACACATATTATACATATAAATACCTAACTATAAACAAAAACATATATAGTATATAGGTATACTATTCATTACTTTAAGGAAAGATAATACTCTTTTACTCTCTTCCTAAAAACAGGGAAAGATTTGGAGTCTTGTATAATGCTTGGTAGTGAAATCCATAATTTTACCGCTTGAACAGAAAAAGAGTGGGAATAGCAAGCAGAAGTATGGGCAGGGATTCTAAGTAGGATTCTAAGGTGGGATCTACAGGGCACATTTGAAGAACGGGCAAAAGAAAATCGATCACGTAGATAAGCAGGATAGGTAGGGTTATACAAAATTTTGAAAAGAAAACAGAGGATTCTTTGGTTTCTACGCAAACAGATAGGGAGCCATTCAAGTTGTTTGCGGTATTCTGACACGTGATCAAATTTTTCAGCCCAAATATAAACCTAATGCAAAGATTTTGCAATCGTTCCAGTTTATTCAGTAGCTCCTCTGTAGCATCTAAATAGCAGGAATCTGCGTAATCGAGGAGTGGCAATATAAGGGACTGGCATAAGATACCTTGGTATCAAAAGGCAGAAAATAATGTTGTAGTGTTTTGTCATAACCCTAGATAACTAAACATTCGTCTGGCAGACTACGCGACCCCTTGCATAAGTCTAGTTCACATACTTTCGCGTACCCCCTGCTTGCACGCCTTTGTATACCTTCATAATTAGAGTAAAAAGTTGCACAAATGCGGCGTTTGCGCAAACAATTGTCTTTACTTGTGATTTATAACCACCGCGTCGCCTAGATGACGAAAGTTTAGTTATAACAGGTGCAGATTTTCAAAGGTATCTAAATTGCATTTTATTTTATATTAGTATTTTCAAATAAAAAAAATTAATAAATGTTTGTATTATAATTAGATAATATACAAATAATATGAATTTCATAAAAACGGTTATTTTTTAATGACTAGGGTTTATTAGTAAGATGTCATTCATACTACTAATTGCTTTCAACTTTTTCTCATATACCTAATATTATTGATGGATTTATAAATGGAAACATATGTCCTAGGCTGAAAGTAGAAATTCACGTTTATTAAGATTGATTACTTTGATAAAAGAAACAAGATAATTTAACTTCTGTGGTGATGACAAATCATTGGAAGGTTGAAAGTCAATACAATATCAGCATTAATACTGATGTCTCGTGCCAATCTTTGGGTTCTGAAGATGATTTTTTAGTATCAAGTAAAAGACAACAGAACCCAAATTATTAAACCGGATGATTTTATATTGTCAAACATGGAAAGAAACGTACTACATACTACGTCAGATGCTACAACGTAGCATTCGACATGTGCTTTAGCAACTCTTCGATTTTTATCCAGTAAAACTCATCATAAATGGTCATCTGCACTAAGACTACTCCTACTTATGTTATTATACGTCGCGAATAACATCAAAAATAATTAACAAATAACACGGCGAGATTTTGTTTTGAAACTGACAAACCACCTCATGGAGCCTTGGTTGCGGCAACTTGCTCGGACGGTAACTTTAAGACGTGACATCAAGGTCATGATAGGAGATATCCTTGGTGAAATCATATGAAGAATCTGCTCCATTTCCTTATGTATGAAATATTACAAAAAAATTATACGTTTGCCCGTCGAAATTGCTAAGGAAGACCAAAAATTGATGCCTTAGATGTAAAAAATGCAATTTGTGACACCCATAATGTAGATGTGTATAAAAGGTATGTGGCATCATTAGTATAAAATTATTTCTACCTATCTCTATTCACAACGAGCACTTTATACGAATCATGTAACAATTTCTTCCTCACGTTAAATTATGTTGATAATATAAGATTTTTTAATGCGTAGTCCGCTAGACGAATGTTTAGTTATTGAGTAACTCCCAGGATAGTTTAGTTATCTAGGGTTAAAATAAGTGTTTTGAGACTATGAAAGGAGAAATATATTATACGACTAACTTCAGTTATATGCGCAGTCCAACTCAGTGTCGATTCTATTAAAACACCTAAGTTTTTAGCAGTTTCGGATAATGCAATGATAGAACCGTCTAGAATTAGTGGAGTCTTCGTGTTTTAACGAAATTGAGAACAGAAGGGATATAAGAACTAAGGCTACCGACCAATAGCTCTGCAGATTACTTTATTGAGATAACAGTGTGTGAGGAAATTTAATAACGCCCTTATCTACTAGATACTATACAAGTGGTTCTGTGAGAACAGTAGACCTTGCAAGCACTTACAACCATACAATAACCAACACTTTCCCCTGGCTTAGCATAGCCGTTTCAGTGAAATCCGTCCATATATTTTGAATTTTTTTGTAACATCTTATGTAGAACGAAGTCCTAAGTCTGCTTCTCAAATTTGATTAAATAAAGCTACAGAAAAGTTTCCCCCCTATTTCCCCCAAACTAAAATCGTGATCGACTAAAAAGATAAATAAATCAAGAAACTTGTGAAAATGCGACCTGTAGGCGAGAACGGACAGACGGACAAAAGCATTTTAGGCCTCTAACTGTCTCACGAAACTGAGATGCTTTGCTCGCTCGGTTAATTAATTAACCAGTGCGTCTGAATGCTTTGAATTATACAAACGACAAATAACAATTTACATATTATGTGATAAACAAAATACGGAACCCAATTTTAAGTCTCCTATACATGTTTTTCCGTTTTATTTCAATCCTGTTACGTAGAGTTAGAAATATATATTAAGAGTAACAGGAAAAATTATAAATACTGACTTTATTATAATGTTCTTAGATTTTATCACGATATCGTATTAATTGTTTCCCGGAAATAACTTAGCAATAAATAAATAGCTTGAGCAAAATAAACAGAAGCTCTCCGAGTCTACGTAAGACCAAAATCTGGTCTGGGCGCGTTTCATGCGTCGTTGACTTTTTGTAAACAAGTAAATTAGTCGCGAATCGTGCGTTGATCAAAATTTAAAAAAAAATGCCTCCACCGTCTACTCGCCTTTCGTGCGCTCTACTCTACTCACAAAGGCAGGTGGATTTTTTGATAAACGCCCGAATCGCGACTAACATACTTGTTTACATAATATTAGAGCGCACGAAACGCCAGTAAATGGTGTAGGCATTTTTTTTTTAATTTTATGAACACACGAATCGCGACTAATTTATTACGTAGGCGGTTCAAATATGATCGAGACAAGCGCTGTACATGGCACGCCTGTATATTTTGAAGGTCCCGGCTTGAATATGTGATAGATAGCTGAGTCCCTTATGAACAGCATGGCATAGTTTTCGTCGCGGACGCACGTTTCACGCGCGTGCTACGATCATGAGTGAACTTCAAGTGCTGACCGCCGTTGCGCAACGTATTGTCATTCGTTTTTTGGTGTGGGGAGGCGTTAAAAACACGGAAATTCTTTGGCATTTTTAAAATCAGTTCATTAGTAAGTGCCTGAGTAGGTCTGCTGTGTTTAAATTGGCCAAAGCGTTCAAATATGGCCGCGAAACCGTCGAGAATGAGCCGCATGATCGTCGTCCGTGAACCAGCATCACATCAGACAACATTCGCCGCGTAGAACAACTCCGGGGAGTGCTGTACGTTGACTTCTTGCACACTCAACGTTCCATCAATGCTGCATACTACTTTAAACTTCTGAAAACACACGTGAAACCCGCTTATCGCTCGAAACGGAGGAGCATTCCAGCGCGAAGTGTGATTCTTCTCCAGGATAACGTGCGCCCTCATACCGTGCGTCTCACGCTCGATAAAATATCATTGGGGTTGGGAGGTACTAGAACACCCCCCCTACAGTCCGGATTTATCACCCTGCGACTACCATATGTTTGGAACACTGAAAGACGCCTTCGGAGGTCAAAGATTCAACACCGACAACGAGGTAGAGGAGTTCGTGCGCACGCGGTTGTCCGAGTTGCCCAAGGAATTCTTCGATACCGGCATCAGAAAGCTTTCGGAGAGGTGGCAAAAATGTGTAACTAGTGACGGGAATTACTTAGAAAAACTGTAATTTTTTGTAAATATATTCGATAATAAATAAATGTGTCAGAGCGTTTGTCTCGATCATATTTGAACCGCGCTCGTAGTTTACAAAAAGTCAACGACGCACGAAACGCGCCCAGACCGAAAATCGGTCTAGCGTTTAGGTACATACAGATCCCCCTCTCTCTCTCTCTCATTTCAGTGTATTCCCAGTTGCAAAATTAACTAGAAAGGTATATTAAAAATACTTAATAGCTATAAATCAAAATGCAAGTAGGTACTTTCTGTTTTAATATTACAATGTAGTCAAGTATAAGCCAAATAGAAAAATACATGATAAATGGCTCAAATATTTTTTTATCTATTTGCATCACCCACGGGGCTAAATAGTAGACCCATTTCAGCATCATGGTGCTTAGGAATTATCGGCAGTTGTCCATACCATTCACATATAGTACAGTCAGCATGATATAAATCTGAAACTTCTAACAGTCCGGAAAACCGAATGCTAACCGAGCAAAATTTTTCGAAACATGTTTATTAGTTTTTTTTTTTGTATATTAATTTTGCTTATAAACATCAATGAGACCTCTCCAACCCGTCTGGCCAGCGTGAAGATAGTAAAATCTAATCCAAATCCTTTGACTGCTCTGGCCAAGTATGGTAGTACAGAGAAGGTCGTGCTCCTGCAGTGGAGACTTAAAAAGACCTAATAATGATGATAATGAATGATGATATAGATTCTTATAGGTAAAAAAATGTGTCAATATTTTAACAGATTCAAATACTGTTCTGACCCCACTTCAAGCCCCACGTAGAGTAGGAGAAGAAGAAGTAAGTATAATAAATGTAGAGAAGAGTTATAATTTTATGATGAATGGGGGGATACATGAATTTTTCGGGGTCTAGTGCCGTCCCCCTTTGAAATAAATTATTTGAACGGAAACGGAGATATCATTTAACATTTTGTGTACCTTCAAACTATTTTATGAACTACTGTTTACATTTTTAACAAGGGCCACTTTTGGAAAATGTGCGAAGAAAAGCTTCACGTAAAATTTTACGCTGATGCTGCCAACTGTACCAGAGTTAATAGACATATAGAATATCTATTAGGGGCACGTAAGCTCGCTCGTGGGCCACTGATAGGGGCCTGCCGGTGGTTTAGGCGCTAAGTACTTCTTACTGACGCTTTTAGGCGCTGATAACTGGACGCCAGTGTGTGGTTTGGGAATTCACTTGAGCAAAAGGCTTAGTCTTGGCGTCTGAGCTGAATTTTGCAGTAAAGTTTTTGTATAATATATAAATAGGTTTACGTTGGCATATTGAATTTTTTTTCGTAAATTAGATAAATCCTTTAAAATTTAAGAATAATTTTTAAGTCGTTAGAAAAGCCTATGTTTAGCAGTAGCATTTAGGTTGCTGAAATATTGAATTATTATTAAACATGGTGAAAAATCTATATTTCTCTATAACCTGAGAACTGCCTAAGATCTACCTTAGATATGGGCGGAGATCTGTCGCGTGAATACACAAACGGGCTTATTTCGATAGTATTTCACGTGTTGTACCTTTGACAAATATATCAGGCCGCCTGTTGTCAATTCGATGAGCTGGAATGAAACTGAAAGCATTTTTCGCTATCAACTCGCAATATAGGTAGCCGCCTATCACAGATAGTACCTACGTAATGCTTTGGTAGTTAATATACTCGTAGTCTTTTACAAAGCGTTAGATTAAAAATAAAGTTAATCGCTTCCAGTTTGGGCTCGGTCACGTGAATACAGTAACAAGCGTATTTCACGTTTCGTGCCGTTGACAAATATCAGCCGCGCTGTCATCAAACACGCTTAGTGAGCTGGAAAGGGAATGATGAAGCCTTTTTCGCTATCAACTCACAATATTGCCGATTATTGTAGATTGTACTGATGGTATATGTCAGTATAAAGAAACCTGGACGCTTACGCAGCAGGTCATCCATATCCATAGGCTGCAAGTCACTCAGAGAGCCGGGGACGAACGTTGGATAAAGAAAGTGCTGTGGTGGAGACCCACTAACTTGTCGCAGAAGCCAGTTACTATATTGATGATGATCTGGTCAAAGTTGCTGGGAAGACGTGGATGAGCTAAATATAGGTAGAAGCGTTGAAAACGACATGTTAAATACATGTATTTTACATATCTTGCCTTCATCATAAAATACAAAAATACATGTAAAATGCTGTGAAATACATGTCATTATCAACGCTAGCTGGAAGTCAAAAACTAGCGAGGGACTTAATTTATAACTAAAGAGATTTTGAAAATAATTTGATGCCCCTCGGATTCTAAAATAATGCATTTTAGCATGCAAACCGTCTTATTATAAAAACAGGACTAAGATTGTTACTAGGTTTAAACCATTACCCGCCCAAATCTAGTTGACATCTAGTAATATCACACTATCAAACCTGTCAATGTCAACTTGATTTGGGCGGATAATGCTTTAAACCTAGTAACAAAGTAAGTCCTGTTTTTATAATAAGACGGAAAGACATCACTTTTAACGTGATGGTGGGCGTGAAGGTGAAAAAAGAAAATCATAATAGTGATGGGTTGCTAACCGAATCGCTTACTGATAGGGAAGAACGGAAATAAGAGATATACAGATCTGTAATTATGGTATAGGTATTATTATTTTTTTATTTTGACCATTTTTTAGTTATCAACGTCCAAACTAAGATCCCTCGCTAGTATGTGACTACCAACAAATGTGAGGTCGAACCACACTGGATGTATGTTTGTCCAGGATTTTTTAAGGCAACACACTCGAGATATTTATCAATATATATACTTATTTTGATATAAAATACTTTGCATCCATTAAACATATGGGTGAAGATCGACGTCTAATTCGGATCTTACATTTAACACAAAAAAAAAAACGTGTAAAATAAAGAGGTAATTTAGGCAAAAATACAAATCTTGGCAATAAATTCCTTGAATCAAGGAATGTTATTACCATCATTTGTATTTGTTCAATATAGAATAGAATAGAAAATTCTTCATTCAGTGATAAAGCATAATGATCATGCCACTTAGAATTATATTATGCCGTAGATATTATATATGCAGATACGACAACATGCTCATACTATTCCGTAAGTTCACTAAAGATAGTGCCATTTATTAAGAGCGTGTTATAATTAAACTAATCTATTGGACGCGTGTGTATCAAGATTTTCCATTATATCCTGACCTCATACTGTACTCTATTTAAGAGATAAAGCGAACGGTTCCATAGAAATTCGGTAAGGCTTACGAGCTCTACTTACATTGGATATGTGTCGCTAGTCTGATATCGTACAGACGCCTTCTTGCGCTGGCAGGCTCCTTTAATTAATGTCTTTGGAACTACACGATCCACACGTATCTAATATTTCGTATAAACATGACGGACATTTTTAGATAGTTTGTTTAGATATCGGGAATTAAGTGATATTAGTGTTTGTTTTATTTAACCCAAGAAAAAATACGTTACTAATTATATTTTACTGGCAGAAGCCTATAGGGTGGGCACCCTAATAGACTATAGCCAGTATAATGCGTGGTTAATTTTTTTTAAAATGACGGAGTTTCATACAAACTTTCATCCTTTATTTTACCCTTATAAAGAATCTTTTTTTAAATAGTAATACAATTAACTTTTCTTTTGAACCATGAGCTCATACTCGTATGTAATTTTTAACATTTCCTACTTCAAAATGACCAAGTCTTTTACATAATTTTAACCTTCATTTTAACCCCTAAAAAGCCTCTCTAAAAAGTCTTCTAAGGTTTAGAACACTGTTTTTGCATGATTCAGAAGACAGAAGACCAAAGTTTCTAAATAATTTCTTATATTATATTAGAATATAGACACTTCAGATTCGCTCTTAGAAAAAAAGTTTCACTATAACTACTTACTTCATCAGAAAAACCCCTCCTTTTGTTACAAAACAGAATTATCAATATTGCAAGCGAATAAACTGCTGACCATCATTAGAAATAACTGAAAAGAACCGCAGTCTTTAGAAAAACTATTATTTTTCTAAAGACTGCAATACTTTTCAGTCATCAGTTGCATGACAAAAGATGGATAAAATCTGCAGAATATTTATGGCAATATGCGACTTGGAGTATATTTATTTATTTAAATATACTTGTTGTAATTTATCACAAACTAATAAAAATGTACTTTGCTATTTACCTAAATATTTCATATTACAAAAATTAACAAAAGTCTTAAATATAATATGTACTAAATAGTTATATTTTGGCTTTAAATTACGGATATTTTTAAAGATATAAGTTGGTAAACAGATATCTTTTAAGAGCCCCCTTACCCTTGACAGAATCAGACTTTCCCATACAAACGTAGTCTGCCTTTTATTTTAAACCACATGTCTGATTTCGGCAAAATTATTTTACGTTAAACTTTAGTTCGCATTTTTTCGAAAAACGGCCACTTTTGTCAAAACTGCAAACTAAAGCTTAACGTTCTCACTTTAAACTGTAAACAGTGGTTCATAAAATAGTTGGAAGGGTTATCTAGGTTTTACTAGATCAAAATTTTATATGATATCTCCGTTTCCATTCAAATAATTTATTTCAAATGGGGGCAGCACTGGTCTCCGTGTATCGTCTTAAGTGGTTTGTAACAATTCATTGGGTAAAGTTTTAAAAAAAGTTCGTGTTGCTCTCCAGCTGAGTGACAAAGCGTTAACCTAATTTCTCCATCAAAGTTTTTGCCAAAAACATTTTCAGATAACAAAATTACTAAAATGTCCATTGATGCCGCACAAACCATTAGTCTGCCATTGCCAAGGACGCCTTGATTGATGACTAATACGACACGTCTAATAACTGTTCATAATTTCAACCTTATTTAAGTAGACCTAAGAGCTATAATCTGTAAGAGATGTACACATTTTTACATTGGCGGTACCTATTCCCCACAATATCAATCAAACGCACTCGCTGACTCTAGATATAATATTGACCGTATATGAGACCGTTATGGCAGTCAATATTATGGAAAAATACTTTCACTTTATCATTATTTTCGTAGGAATGCTGCGTCAAATGTTCGGAAAAATATTATCTGGATCCGATTATATGCAGTGGTCTGTTATATTAACGGGAAACTAACAAATCACAGGCTACTGACTGAAGCTATATATTGATGTATGTTTTGGAGAAAATATATTTTTCATAATCATAACACATATTTCTATGTATGCAGAATGGAGGCAAACAGCCGAAGATAGAAGTAATTGGAAGCAAAACGGAGGGGTTTTGTCCAATTATAGGACCTAAATGGCTAAAATATATATATATATTTGTATGTACGCTTTCAAAAATGCCTCAATACAAACATTTGACAAAATGACGGCTTTTTTGTTCGACAAATAGTGCCGAACCGACAATGCCGACCCGAATAAGTATGTAGCAACCCTTATTTTCTGAAAAATCATTCATATGTCGGCCCGGCTGGTTCTCCTCTACATGTCGCATGTCTCAAACGATTCTCGTGAAATTTTGTGTGCAAGTTTGGGTAATTATATAGATTGTACTTTGATACGGTTTTCGGATTTTTTTCAAAATAGTGGTAATGGGGGGTTTGAAACGTAAAACATATTAGTCAGAGTCGCGAAGTGTACAGTTCACAGAGCCACTAGTTATATAATGCTAAGTTTAAAATGAGCACGATATAATACATTTTGAGCTTTCGACACGAGAAGAAGAAGAAGAATGCATGGTCTGACTATAGAAGAAGAAGAATGCATGGTCTGACTATAGAGCTGAAATATCAATAAATGGAAAAGAAAATTAAAAGAATAAATGGACAAATCAGACTGATTAAGCTAGCCCCAAAGTTTTAAACTTGTGTTATGGGATATTAACTCAACGATACAATATTTTATAATAAATATATATATATAGATAAACACTCAAGACCCAGGATAATTTAAAAAATGCCATTTTCCAACTTGCCCTGGCTGGGAATCGAACCCAGGACCTCCAGATTAGCGGTCTAGGGTGTTAACCATTACGCCACCGAGGTCGTCATATATGACGACAGATAGCTATAGGAAACCCATCCAGCTTGGGCTATTCCTGGGATTATTTGTTTTTTAGTCATCATCATCATCAGGTCTTTTTTTTTAATCTCCCTTGCAGAAGCACGACTCTCTCTGTACCAGAGCCATAGTAGCCAGAGGATTTGGCCTACACTCTCCACGCTGGCCATACGGGTTGGAGAGGTCTCATTGGTGTTTATAAGCTTTGTTTAGCTTGTGTTTCCTAAATCGCCTTCTACGAAATCCACGGGAAGACTTGGAGTGGTCCTATCCTATATGGTAGTTTTTTTTTTACACTTCTTAGATTAAAAAAAATTGTACTAGCTTTATTATGACGTTTTTTTTTTGACAAGAACCTAATTAAGTTGCGGGGCTGATCGGGGTTTGTCTCTTCTTGTACTTCTTGTAGATATGCTGCCACCACTAATGGTTTTACCATAAAAAAAATTGAAACAATCTTACTTGATCACTGACTTGTTCCGAAGTCATAAAAGATTTAAGAGAGCGCGAGATGCTGATAATCTAAATTTTGTTACCGCTTCCACGCACACAAATTTACTCTAGCCGAAGCGAGACAGCGAGCCATGCGGGGCGGGAAGAATCGCGGCGGGTCAATGAGGTTGGTATACGCGTTTTTGGTTTTAGAGGTTTTTTTCGTTTTACAAAGAATATAAAGTAATGAACTGGCTGCTTTGCTGCCAGATACCGATCGATCACCAGATAGCGCGTATCGTAAATGGACATGGATCGGCCACACGCTCAGGTAAAGCCTACTTACATTCCGAGACAGGAGCATTGGAAAGGAGCCCTCAAGGAAAGAGGAAACGTCGTCGACCAAAGACAACCTTACGGTGATCGGTAGCGGCGGAAATGAAGACAATCGGGCTATCTTGGCCCGAAGTGAAGTGCGTTGCTCAAGACAGAGCGGGATGGAGAAGCACTGTAGCGGCCCTCTGCGCCACCCAGAGGATATAGGAAAACAAGTCAAGTAAGTCATTTATAAGTAGGACATTGATGAAGTGAGTATTTCGTTAATATTGATAATATTCAAGATCGCTGTAAGTACTATCAGGGTCATACGCGGTCTTAATAGATGTTACTTAGCACTGAGCCAGGAGTATAATGAGTGTGAAGACGCAGCTCCACGTTTATATACAAATTTCTTATCTAGAGTCATGGTTAGGTGACAAAGTGTTACACAGTAATGGATGATGCAACGTTTCCTAGAAAATGATCGTAAAACGGAATTCTAGGAAATATTAACAATAAAATATAGGCTAACTGTCATACAAAGTTGCAAATTATATGCAGTTGCGATCGATTCTTTAGAAATATTTGAAACGGTCGTAAAAATTATTAATTAGGTGTGACCAACTGACCATAGAAATAAGGCGACGGTGACATCATCTAACTACCTACTTTCAATATCAAAGTAGGTCGGTTATTGTAAAAAAAAACAAACGTAGTGGTAATAACGTAGTTTAAAGTTCGTAGTTTTGTTAAAGAAGTTTTTGTACAAACTTTATTATGATGTTTTTTTTATTTATTTACAAGAACCTACTTTTATTATCAAAGTAGATTCTTGTAAAAAAACAAACGCAGTTCAATAATAACGTAGTGTAAACTTCGTAGTTTGGTTAAAAAGTTTTTGTACAAGCTTTATTATGACGTTTGTTTTTTTTTTCTTTTGGAAGAACCTAATTTATAATAAAGTTTAATAAGTTATAATAAAGCTTGTACAAAAACTTTTTAACAAAACTACAAAATATAAAAAAAATAAAACTACGAAGAGTTATGCGTCCACTATATCCAATTACTAGATCCAATCTAGTTACAAAGACTTTACTCAAAGACAAGACTACTTTGACTCAAGAAGCGAAAGAATTTATATCCGCATCGCGATCATTCCAGTCATTACATACTTTTACCATCTATTGTAGCAGAGCAAGTTTTAATGAATTAGAAGCTATGTTCATCAAACTAAACTATAACTATCTACTCAGTTTGAACTTGGTTGGCGAAACTCATTGAGTAATTAAGAGATAATAGGGTTGATAAATTTTAATAGAAACTTCTTTATCGCAAAAGTAAACTTATGAAATTTACACTACCGCTAAGGAATAATTAAAATGATTTAAAACAAAGAACCTCTGACAATATGTGCGATAAGATGAGATAAGGTTGTGTTAATCAGTAAATCCTAAGATAATCATAATAAGTAATAGTTTTAATTAAATGTGTGATAAATATACACATTTAATTAAAACTATTGACTTTGAAGGCAATTTAAGTATACCATAGGTTCTTTGATATGATTTATGTACTGTAAAATAACTATTTTGAACCCTGATAAATGTAAGAAACCTATTTGGAAGCCACTAATTTGAAAACTGACAGAAAAACAAGCAACAGAAGTAAAATACCACTAGGTTAGGGTAAGACCTAGATGGATCCTGAAAGGCATCTTATCTTGAGCTCCACCGTGCTTCAGAAGGCATATAAAGCCGCTATAGGGTAGTATTCACAGTCAAAAATTATTTTGTAATGATTAAGAGAATAAAACGTCACAAAGTATTGCCATTCGTGATTGATCATAACCCTTCTTCCAAACGTGATTTTATTGACTTCAAGAAACTATGAAGTCACGACGTGATATTTAATACAAATTCAGTAAAACATTTTTGGTTTGACGTTTAGAAAAAACAACCTGATTTGACTTGTTGGAAATTAGCGGATTATGATCGCAAGATATAAGACTAGAGGCTCTATGAGCTGTAAACCTCGCGACCCTCCCCCAACCCGTTAAAGTTTATCGTATAAAAAAGTTGTTTAGACAAAGAAGACAAAAAAATTTTACGACATATTTAAAAACTACAAGTTTTACACCCCCATATCTCCGCCATTTTGAAAAATTTCCAAATACAGATTCGGCAAAAAAAAATTAAAAAATTCTAATTATTGAACCTCTTTATAAAATTTCACGAGAATCGGTTGATTAATGCGACCTGTAGGAAATGTACCGATAGACAAACAGACTGACGGACAAAAGCATTTTTGGCCCAATCTCGAAACTCAGACGCTTCGCTCGCTCGTTCAATAACTCATTACATTAAGCAGCTGGCAAATCCGACCTCAACTGAACATAATGCAAAATTCTTTAAACTTTTTATAACTCTTAATTTCATCAGTAGTAAAATGTTAAACACCTGGACCCGAAACAGTTATTGCGTTAATATAGGCAGCAATTTCATCAAAAGAAAATCTAGAAAAGCTTTCAGCCGATGTGATCTTTACGACTTTATTCAAGGAAGACGGTAAAACAACTGGGAATGAAGGCAAGCTGAAACTTCATAATATCCCTAAAGTTAACAAAAGTGCATTATAACTTGTACCTGAAGTGAGGCTTAATAGGAACATGTCTGAGAGCTTTCCGTTTTGTATAAACATTTGTGAAGAATGGATTGCAATTAACAGAAAAATTATTTCTATTAATCTTTTATGGGGAAGTGTATACTTTTTTATAATAAATTGCTTTTTTTTTTAATTTTTGGAAATCCAAGATGGCCGCCAAAAGTCGACTGCTTCTGATTTGGATGAAAATCGATATCTAGGCGTGTTTTGGGTTGAAAAATCCAAATTTGAATTTTTTTTTTGGAATCCAATATGGCGTCTGGATTTTGGTAAAAAATCTTATTTCGTTCATTACGTGTCACTGGGACCTCGTAGGGGTCTGAAATTTTGTATACTGGGGTAAATAACCCCGCCTGACTCAAAACTGAAATCAGATTTTGGATCCAAGATGGCCGCCCGTAATTTTTTTTTTCAGCTGCTTGCAGCTCGCGCTGCCCCCGAAACACTAGTTATATTATATAAAGCTACACTTACCACTCACACTGACTGACTGACATAGTTGTTTGACCTGTTCCCGGGTGGGTGGAGGAATGACATTTAGTGGAATGTATAGGGGGCTGGGGGTCGAGTATCAGAAAAGTCTGACATTTGAGGATTTACAGAAACCTAATGTGAAACTGGTACAGCCTGGCAAAACGGTAAGACTTGGAGATTTGGTTCCATAGACAAAATAAAAGGGCTTTGTAAGTAATTACAAGAGCCGGTAGTTTTTTTTTAATTTTCGAAAAAAAAAATTCACCCCCATACAAATTTCATACAAATGACCCTCATAAGTAACTTGGCGCAGCTTGTGGTCGTAGGCCCCCGCGAGGCCGCAGGCCGATCTGCGTGGTGAGGCTGAAGGCCGAGCCCCTCCCCCTTCCCCCCATTGACCCCTCCCACCCCACCCCCCCAAGTAATTTTCACGAGGCCGCAGGCCGAGTGAAGCGAGCCCGAAGGGCGAGCTGTGGAGCGAAGCCGAAGGCCAAGCCATCCCCACCAAGCGCTGCTTTTTTTTTAATTTTTGGAAATCCAAGATGGCCGCCAAAAGTCGACTGCCTCCGATTTGGATGAAAATCGATATCTAGGCGTGTTTTGGGTTAAAAAATCCAAATCTGTAATTTTTTTTGGAATCCAAGATGGCGTCTGGATTTTTGTAAAAAAAGCTTATTTCGTTCATAACGTCTTACTGGAAACTCGTAGGTGTCTGAAATTTTGACACCCGAGCCCCACCTGACCTCCCCCCCCCAGAACCTCCCCCCCCCAAGTCACTAAGCGAATCCTGAGGCCTAAGGCCGAAGGCTGAGCTTTAACGCGAGGCCGCAGGCCGAGCTGCGTGGCGAGGCCATAGGCCGAGCCACTCCCACCAAGCGTTGAGCGTTTTTTTTTAATTTTTCAAGATGGCCGCCAATACTCGACTGCTTTCGATTTGACTGAAATTCAGAATGCAAGGGTTTTCTGCGTCACGGAATCCAAATCTGACATTTTTTTTGGAATCCAAGATGGCGTGTGGATTTTAAATTTTATTCGTTCATAACGTCCTACTGGAACATCGAAGAGGTCTGGAATTTTGTATGCTGAGGTAAAGCATCCCGCGGAACTCAAAACTGCAAACAAGTTTTGATTCCAAGATTTTGCCGCCCATACATTTTTTTATGTTTCCTTACTGGCTGCAGTTTTTTACCCATTTACTCAACTGAACATGTACTTTAGCCAACTTCAACAGCTGCACGAAAAACCGCGGGCTGCTTGCAGCCCGCGCAGCGCCCGAAAAGCTAGTTATTATACTACGAGTATAAATATACCTACATTACCACTCACTCACTGATTGACATAGTTGTTTGACTTGTTCCGGGGTGGGTGCGGGAATGATTGATGTATGGTCGTATAGAGGGTGCTCCAGTGAGTACTAGAAAAATTGGACATGTTAAAGATCATCAGATCTTGATGTGGAAGGGGTACGGCCTGCAAAAACGGTTGGGGTTAGGGGTGTGTTTTTATTTCCAAAATTTAGGGGGTTGTAAGCAATTTGACGACTGTTATTTGTTTTTTGATTCTTTTCAAAATTCAAGATGGCCGCCATACAAGGACAATTTCCGAGTGTGTACCGCGAGACCGCAGGTCGAGCGGAAAGCGAGGCCGAAGGCCGAGCTGCGTGCCGAGAGTGAAGCCTGAGCCCCTCCTGAACTCCCCCCTCCCCCAGAATCCCCCCCCAAGTCACTAAGCGAAGCCAGAGGCCAGAGGTCAAAGGCCAAATACAAACCTCTTCCGCGAGGCCGTAGGCCGAGCTGCGTGGCGAGGGCGAAGACGGAGCCCCTCCTGACCTCCCCCCTCCCCCAGAACCCCCCCCCTCCCCAAGACACTAAGCGAAGCCGAAGGCCGAAGGCTGATCTATCCCGCGAGGCCGTAGACCGAGGCACGAAAAAAAAAAAAAAACGCTCATCGCGTCCGATTTGAGTGAAATTCAGTATGCAAGGGTTTTTTGGATCGCGGAAACCAAATCTGACATTTTTTTTTAAATTCAAGGTGGCGTCCGGATTTTAGAATTTTTTAACTTGATTCGTTCATTACGTCCTCCTGGAACATCGAAGGGGTCTGAAATTTTGTATGCTGGGGTAAAGCATCCCACGGAACTCAAAACTGAAAACAAGTTTTGATTCCAAGATTTTGCCGCCCACACATTTTTTGACCCATTTTCTCAACATATATTCCAACCAAATTCAACAGCTGCACGAAAAACCGCAGGCTGCTTGCAGCCCGCGCAACGCCCGAAAAGCTAGTTATATAATTATATTTACAAATGTAATAAAACATCCAGCAATTATTTTAATGTAATTATTGTAATAGACTTCGTTCTGAATAAAAGAGAAAATCAATTCAAATATTATGTATGAGATTCCATGAAAAATACATAAGTTCGATTGAATAAGGCTATCTTCTTAACTGATTGTTCGGTTGAGATTGAGGCTAAATTGGGATAAGTAACCGCCCTGGCTTTCCACGGGAGTTATTATTATTGTAGATAATGTGCTGAAAAATATCCAATCAATGGTAAAAAGTAATAACGCAAATAAGGTATATTTTTTTCCTTTTTAGATACCATAACAAACCCAGTGATAGATCTACTTTTTTATTATTCTTCATGCTATTAAATCAAATATAATTATATCTATTGATGTTAAATATTTTTATTACCTACCAATTATTTTCATTTAGTGCATAGATAATTCAGCTCTTAACAACTTTTTAGGAATTTTGTTAGATCTTACATAATAATGATGAAATAGAGATTTCACGTTAGCCGTGTGGTTCCCGGCAGAGTAGAATAGGACCACTCCAAGTCTTCCCGTGGATGTCGTAGAAGGCGACTTAGGAAACACAAGCTAAGCAAAGCTTATTAACCTCTCCAACACGTCTGGCCAGCGTGGAGAGTGTAGGCTAAATCCTCTGGCTGTTCTCGCCAAGCATAGCTAGTGGTACAGAGAGGGTCGTGCTCCTGCAGTGGAGACTAAAAAAGACCTGATGATGATGATGAGAGATTTCACATGGGCTCACTGTACATTCACATTATGTTTGGAGTTTGGAGAGAAAAAATATGTTTGGAGTTTGGAGAGAAAAAAAACCGGAAGACGGAGCCCGATGCGTGTTTTTTCGGTATTTTAGGGTTCCGTACAAAATTAAAAAACGGAACCCTTATAGGATCACTCGTGCGTCTGTCTTTTCGTCCAATTCAATTCAAAATTCAATTCAAAATATCTTTATTATCATAGGATATTTATAATATCTCTTAATAATAGTCACTTTGTTTTGTTTTGCACAAATGTTGACGTCAAATCGTTACTTAAAGCTAAGTTTACGCCGCTTCCTAGGCGCAAGTGCAGAAGAAGCGGCAACAAACTGCACTGCACGTTTTCTCCAAAGACGTCAACTAACAAACTAAAAACTTAAAATTAGTTATATAGATGGACAGAGATTACATTGTTTATTATGTCATAATTAAATTGAATTATAAGAATTACAAAATTTAAAATAATGTCAATTTGTAAATTTAGTATGTACCAATGTACCTAAATTATGACATGTCTAAGTATACAAACCTTTAAGACGGACCCGCGCCAAGCTCAAGCCAGACCTTTTTGTCTTTAAGATAGTCATCGGTCCTATAATAAGCCTTCTCACAAAGTACTTTCTTTACATAAGCTTTGAATTTTCTGTCTGGCATATCAAGGACCGATTCTGACAATTTATTATAAAAAAGTATACACTTCCCCATAAAAGACTTACTGACTGTATTCAGCCTGTAATACGGGCTAACTAAGTCATTCTTATTACGCAAATTTCTATCTGTAAAATCACTTACTTTATTGAACATGGAAATATTTTTCCTTACATACATTATATTTTCAAATATGAATTGTATTGCAAAAGTAAGTATACCTATTTCCTTGAATAATTCCCTCAGTGAGTCTCTCGATCCTAAACCGTAAATAGCACGAATTGCTCTTTTTTGTAAAAGAAAAATAGTCTGAATGTCGGCTGCACTCCCCCATAGAAGTATCCCGTAAGACATTAGACTGTGAAAGTAACTAAAGTACACTTGTCTAGCAGTTGCTACATCTGTCAATTGTCTTATTCTCCTAACAGCGTAAGCCGCAGAGCTAAGCCTATTAGAAAGTTTAATGTTTTTAAAGTTATATGAGCACCCCATTGAAGTTTCGAATCAATTGTGATTCCTAAAAAGGTAGTACTTTCAACCAGATAGTTTCTGACCATTAATTAGTATGTCAACGCAGGCTTGATTCACATTAGGAAGAGAGAATCAAATGCATTGGGTCTTGTTCGCATTTAACATGAGGTTATTGGCCGAAAACCAATCAGAAATTAAAGATAAAGTGCTGTTCACCGCGCTAGCATCACTGTTATGTCGATCTATTTTAAATATTAGCGAGGTGTCATCAGCAAACAGCACCATGTCAGCCTCTTTCTCAACCATGTAAGGCAAGTCATTGACATAAACTAAGAAAAGGAACGGTCCTAGAATTGAACCTTGGGGAACGCCCATTTTCACATTAGACCCGTGTGATTTTACGCCGTTTATATCAACAGTTTGAAGCCTATCTGTTAAGTAAGATTCTATTAATTTAATTGACTTATCATCAAAACCGTATTGACGAAATTTGAGCAAAAGTGTTGGATGATCAACGCAATCAAATGCTTTAGAAAGATCGCAAAATGATCCAATTGCATCATTTCTGTTTTCCCTCGCGTCGTAGATATTAGTAATAAGTGCTACTCCTGCATCGGTGGTCGATTTTGCAGCAGTAAAGCCGGAAAGGAAAAGATTATTGGTCTTTAAAGTGAAGTAGCATTTGATTGAGCATTATCTTTTCGAACACCTTACTCAAAACTGGCAGAATAGAGATAGGTCTGTAGTTGCCAGGGTCTGTTTTTTCTCCTTTTTTAAAAAAGGGGATTAGTTTACTACATTTCATTAAGTTAGGAAATATGCCTTCATCAATACATTCGTTAAATATGAAAGCTAAATCGGCAACAATTATGTGTATAATATGACTTACTACGGCTACTGACATGCCCCAGTAATCTTCTGATTTTTTTAAATTTAACTGTTTAAAAGCATCTATTATATCGCTAGGGCTAACATGCTTAAAATTAAATTTAGAATCACAAGGGCTAACATTACTCTTAAGCAAAGCCTCAGCACGCTGGGCGCTAGAACTCACATTAGAAGTGAGTTCCAAAGGAATGTTAGTAAAATAATCATCAAATATATTTACTATTTCTTCAGTTTTTGAAGTATTTTTACCACTACATTTGATTCGGAAAATATTTTCTTTGGTTTTATTTTTACCTGTTTCCTTATTTATGACACTCCATGTTTCTTTAATTTTATTAGGAGCATTATTTATTTTTTTGCTAATACTATTCGACTTGGCTCGTCTACAAACTTTTTTAAATATTTTAGAATAATTTCTAACATATTCTATAAAAGAAGGATTAAAGTTATATTGTTTTTGGGCATATAGATCATATAACCTGTTTCTACTTATGTAGATGCCGGTAGTAGCCCATTCACTAAACTGTGATTTACTATGAACTACTACTCTTTTTTGTTTCAATGTTTTAGAATACTCAGAGGAAACAGTACTAAATAGTTTATTATAATGGTCGTCAGGATTATTTCCTGTATATACAACTGATAATAATTTGTTATCTAAATTATTTTTAAGTTTTTTTATGTTTTTAGAAGTAATTGGTCTACACAAGATCTTATCTTTTCTCAAATTACTGGTGGACTCTTTAACAAAAGCTACATATACACCAGAATGATCTGAAGGCAATTTGTTGATAACAGATTTATCACAATATTGAATATTACTAAAAAAATTATCAAGACATGTGCCAGATGTAGCTGTAATTCTGGTCCGTCTGTCACAGCCAATTTGCTCCGAATCTACTGGACCAAATCAGGTGAAATTTGGTAGGATGGTGTAATCCTATGACCCAAACACATATGTGCAAAGTAAATAAATATTTTTTTTTTTAAATAAGGGTCATTTTCGGGGGATAAATTAGGAAATTGAAAACAAAAAGTTTTGCAATCCTTACTGTGTCATATATCAAATGAAAGGGCTCATTATGAGGATCTCAAATATATTTTTGTTATAATTATGAAATAAATAGTTTCGATTTTATTCATGAAAGAAGACTAAAATTGACCATTCCCCCCCCCCCCCCCCCCTGATCTCCGAAACTACTTAGCTTAGAATTTTGAAAATAATACGAAATAAAGTTCATTGCTTTTAGATTACAGGAAAACCTATAAGAATTCAATCAATTGTACGGAACCCTCTCCACGCGAGTTTAACTCGCACTTGGCCGGTTTTATTTATTAGCAGAGCTATAATGCAAACAGCCCCAACATTATCCTGCGCGCGCAGACCGCTGGGACTCACCGATGTTGGCTCGATGGATACAACTGCATGCATTTAAGTAGGCTTATTATAATGTATGCAATCGGGAACGCACCAAGATGTGAAAAATTTCACATAAGGTTTTTAAATTTTGAATCATTCAAGATACAGTAACTACGAAAGTACTCAAACTAAATAATGAAATGACAAAGATGCAAATAAAGCAATACTGGATTTGGAAAAGACCTAGATTTTTTTAACATCCACCCCTACATGACATCAGCGTGTACCGATTACGTAATGACGATGCATCTGGCGTCTACTACAATGCTACATTATGCGCACAGACAGTCAGCATAATGTTGACATCCTGCTGACTAAATGGAGATAGGTGGAGTGAAGTGCTCTATTTCAAGAGTACACTGGCACAATAAACTAGCTTACTAATTACCAGGCCTATGTCACTCCACGTTCAGGTATCGAAAATATTTCTACATTATTACTAAAATCGTGGCGGCCCCTCTAACTGGTAAATTCAGTTATACGAATCGTTTGTCCAGAGAAATAAGAACGAAATTGGCCTGCAATGGGTGTATAGGTATCTAAACGATAAGGTGCTGAGTTCTGACTTGACCTAAATTAAACCATATCACTAACCACATTAGGTAGATATTTCTTTGAATTTCTTTGCTGATTGAGACTTCTGTACGGAGTACTAGTATCCTATTCTATGCTAGTACTGCATGACATCGGCAAGTACCTACCGATTACGTGATGACGCGGTAAATAGTGCCTACTACAATGCCTCATTATGGGCTAAAAGCTTGCTGCCATTGTGCTGACTGTCTGCCGACTAATGGTAATAGGTGGAGTGAAAAGCGCACTGGTTAAATAAATTAGCGTAAGTACTAATACTGTATGACATTGGCGGGTCCCGAATCCCGATCACGTGATGACGCCGCTACTGGTGGCTACTACAATGCCTCATTACATTACGCGCTAACAGCTTACTGGCATTTTGCTGACTGTCCGTCGACTAATGGAAGTAGACGGAATGTAGTTAGTTCCATATTTAAACTTTTCAAGTGCACAATAACGATGACGTATATATAAATGAGATGTTAATCTATACGTCATTACATTACAAATGATGAATGTTATATAAAAAGTGAGGGTCCCTAAAATTTTTTTGGCTTGCTATCGAGTGGTGTATTAAATGAAAGGTCTTAAAATTAGCACATTTTGTATTAGCCGGAAATGGCAGCTGACTTTACATTAATTGGAAAATTCATATTACTTTTCAATAAGAATTTTCACGTAGTCCTGTACTTCTGCCGTCCTACTAAATTTGTAACTGTCCTCCGCCCTACTGGTCGACTGGAAGAGATCCCTTCTGGTATAAGCCCACCATTTGTAAAATTACCTTTGTAATTTTATTATGTGTAACTATCGCTGATGTACAATAAAGTTATTTAAATAAATAGTCGGGTTTTAGTCTTTTTTAAGTATATCTTGTTTAACTTATTTTTGAGCACCTGACTCTAAAAAATGTAAAATTGTATGAAGAACGGCGACCACGAAATATAGCTGGCCAGTGATAGAATATAGAAAGCTGAAAACGAATAGGTAATTAATTAATAATTCCCAAAACATATTTTTTCAATAAAACTTCACAGTTAATAACGTCTGGTCAATTAATATACGTTAATATAAAATACTATGTTCTCAAGAAATGACCTACACGACCCTTTGTTGCATAACTAAACAATGGGAAGATCCAATTACTCAACAGGCCCCGGCTAAATTATTGGGACTAAATTACTGACCTTTGTATATGGAAGGTTGAGTCATATATTTTCAAATAATAGTTCATGAAGACGTACTACTTCCTGAGATATTTTGTGTTAATATTCATCCGCATCTTTGTATTTTAATAGTATTTACGTCACAAATGTCAAGTTTGTATGACCACTGGTTGTTCTTTTTAGTAAGGACTTGCTCAATTAGTTCATGAATATAAAATAAAATACTAACTTAATTATTTAGTATCCCATGTTGTTCATCTATTTACTTTTTATAAATTTATATCTTGCTCATTTAATTTAATCACACACAGTGGCCACACAGTGGTCACACGTGACCCAGCTGTCACGGGAAGAGAATACCTTATATTATTATACCATATTTGGGCCTTAAGCCGTGGAACGGTGAGAAAGTCAGCTGTTGTCGCTCAATAAAGGTTATTTACGCAAGTACATATAGGTTAGGTAATAGACCAGTGCACGTTCCGCTCAAAGAAATATAGAAAATGAGAGAAAAGGCACATGATTTGTTGCTGGTTTCTCTATGTCACCAAGCGGCCTTTTTCCATTAGTCGGCAGACAGTCAGCTCAATAGCAGGCAAGCTGTTAGCGCATAATGAAGGCATTGTGTAGACGCCTGTAGATGCGGCGACAGCCAACTCAGCTTTTGTGAAGGCCTTGAGGAGTGCTTACTCGAATCATAATATCAAGATAAGCAACGATTTCTTACATAAAAATATAACAATATTAGAGGTATTAAGAGAAAAGGTTTAAATAAATAAATGTACCTATAGAGATTAAACACACTGTTTGAGCTAGCCCAAAATGAAATTTGATTGTTAATTTATTGTTGGTTTGTGTGATTGTTTGTAATGGATTAATCCAAAAACGACTGATCTGATTTTAATTTTTTTTTTACTTCGTCATACTCTTATTTTATAACGCGGGCATTGCGCTGGAAACAGTTAAAATACAAAGTGGAAGGGACATACCCGTAATAAATAGTACCACGGGCTATACCATATCACTAAAGTATATAATAAAATTAAAATAACAGTCAAAAAACGAAAAAAAAATCGACATTCCCATACAAATCGCCCGGGCGGCTGCACTTTTTGTATGGAAATTCCGAAATTTATTTTTGTTTTCTTAGATGTTATTTAAATTTCATTACTATAATGATCTAGTATAGAGCGTGGTTCGATTTACTACGGGTATGTTCCTTTCACGCTGTATAATGGAAACTGAAGCTTGACCTCAATTTCGTGTAAATATGTTAAGGGCAAGTGACAAAGAAGATTGGCAGGCGTGGTACCCATTTAAATATAAGATGTAGGGTGTTGATTTTTTGGTATTTTGTACTCGATACTTAATCATTTATTTTTCATACATTCAAGTTTTTCTACAACTTTTGAGAATAAAGAAAAATGAGAACTTTTGTTTTCAATTAAATCGTGCAAACGAAACGCATAACAGCATAACTGACTAGCAATAATATAACGCAGTGGGCTCCCAACACTTTAGGGCCGTCACACAGAACTATGTCATGCACTACAGAAAAATCGATTATTGATGAATCTACTTTTACCCAGTTATTCAAGTAACGGTAAATGAGTCTGTCAAACAAAACTATTGTTACAATCAACAAGATCAATATAATATCGGTGTATATTGTTTTTACATTTATGTTTTAAGTTATTATTGATTAATATCGATCTTTTGTTTACGCGTTATTAACCATTTGTGCGTTGATGTCAACGTCACGGAACTGATACAACTGTCAACGTCAAACAAACATATTCAATTGACAGTTACATTCACTTTTAGATGTGTCAAAAAAAAAAGTCATAACGTTTTGTTATCTCCATTTGTAACGTTTTGTTATGTCTCTACACTTTGTCCATACTAACTTTAAATGCATTTTACTTTTTACTCATAAATTGTAGAAATATAGTATGATTATAATTTTGTATTACATAATTCAAGACAAATAAATTAGTAATATTTTCATTGTCCTACACTTCGTCCACTACATAAGACGGTACCACCAGTCTATAGGTCTCTGCCAATCTTCTTTTGGCATTTAAAGTCAGTATAACGAGATATGTTAAAAATTACACCAGTTCAAGTGACTGTTTCAATTTCTATGGAATGCAAAAAAAAAATTTTCGGTGATTAGGTACCTACTATAGCTACAAAAAATTTTACCTCTATGCTACCTATACATTCATTCGAAGTACTAGCTGGCACGAGTGAAACAAATGGAATGAACTTCATACGCCACAGACAAAAGTAAGTTTTACGTACACGTACGTATTCAAACGTAAAAGTTGTTCAAATTAAAATGATGTAAATTTCAAACTGAAATTCCTAATGTCGGATAAATTATTTATATCCCAAGTTTTTTTTTTTTTTTTTAAGTTTTAGTCAATGTCAAATAAGACTGACGTTTATCCATTGACTTATATATAACTATACTAGCGTAAGGACTAGGCTAACGACGCGACGAAATGGCTCCAACTCGTTGGTCCATAAAAATCAGTTTTTGGACCAACGCGACTTAGTCGTCCTCGGTCCGCGGAAGAATTTGTTCGTTTTTGTTTACTAACATACTTGTATTGCCATAAAAATGCTTACTTGCGTATTTAAAGACTACAAAAACTACGATGCAAAGGGTAAAAAATACATGGAATATTATCGGTAAGTAACAAAACTGTTTGTTTTAATTGAAATATTTAAAGAATTTTAAAGCGATAATTTTACAACCGAAGTCCGTGATGGCGGCCATGTGTTGTGGTTGCGCTGTTTTAGCGACGCGCAGTTCGTTACTTTTCGTAGTTCGATTGATTTTAAAAAGATGGCAGTACGGTTTGGTTATATGAAAAAAATTTAAACAAAATGTTCTGATGGGCTTATCCTTAGTTATAAGTCAAAGAAGTCCTTAGCAGATATTAATTGAAGGAATACAAAAGATTATTGTCATGTGAAATGAAAGTTGTTTTTTATGGAAATACGCTGTATTTTACCTGGATTTTGTAAAGTCCGTACATCGTTTTGGGGCTTTGGAAGGGGATTGCACAAAATCTTAGGTTTAACAATTTACAAGTACCTTCTATTTTATTCGTTGGTATAGTTATAAAATAATTCCATACACTATAGCCTATTCCAAATATCATGTTATGGTTACATTCATTCGCATAAAGCTGAAAATTGATACGAACGTTGGAAACACCAAAATAGATGAAATATCAAAAGTCCCCATCGATCAAAGAGCTATTATGTAAAATTAGAGGAGACATCAAATTTCACTGATTTGTCCCGTTCAATTGTAGTTTCCGCGGCATTAAGGACTAAATTAGCGCTAGCATCGCGGTAGGCTGGACTATTGAGTAGATATGATAAAGTTCACGCTGATATGTAGGTAATTTTCACAAATAGAACAGGGGCCAATGTTTGAGATAGCTGGTCTATATTACCTATTCTATGTCAATGCCATCGATTTGACATTTATCTATCATGGTGTTATAGCAGTGAAAGTATTTGGTATGCTGCTATGTATTTATTTATATATTAACAATGAGTTATTGCACTGTTTTGATATAAAATAATTAATAAAATATATGCAAGGGAATTTTTCGTGACGGCCGATTTGACAGGTTCGATATGAAGGGGCCATCCATGCGCGCGCACTGTTAGACGTGCGCTCGACGATGTCGTCATCTCTATGAGATTATTTACAAAGAAGGTTGGCGTACGGCAGGTCCGCTACGCCACATTACTCCCCCGCTGAGACCGGTTCACGGTCGATAGTGCTGAAGATGAGCGGGGAATCTGACTACACGTCCGCTCCTTGTCCGTGGAGGATCCTTTTCTTCAGGTGCTGAAGAAGGATGGACGGTTGTCTTGTTTGAAGTTTTATTATCATCTAAAGTAAGATACGCTGGCTTCAGTCTGTCTACAGTGACAGTAATTTCTTTGCCCTGGACTTCAATTTTGTAGGCTTTGGCTCCTCTGTGCAGTATCTTATATGGGCCGACGTATGGCGATTCAAGGGCTCGTCTTTCAGGGCCCCGGCGTAGAAATACGTAATCCGACGTATGTATGTCCTTTGGCACGTAGAAAGTTTTGTTGCCTTGATTTGATGTAGGCACAGGAGACAATCCAGCCATGTGTTTCCTTAGGCGTGACACGTAGTCCACAGGATCCAGATGACTGGCTGAAGATGAAGTAAGGAATTGCCCAGGTAGTCTCAGAGGCTCGCCGTAGACCATCTCAGCAGCCGACGCGCCGAGGTCCTCCTTCCAAGCTGCTCGTATGCCCAACAGCACAAGAGGGAGGGTTTCTGTCCACTGCGGGTTGTTGTGGCACATGATGGCTGCCTTCAGCTGGCGATGGAGACGCTCCACCAGTCCATTGCACTGCGCATGGTAGGCAGTGGTGGGGCGATGTTCTGCACCAATCAGTCGCGAAATGGCTTGAAATAGGTGTGACTGGAACTGCTGTCCTCTGTCGGTAGTGATGGTGGAAGGACAACCATGGCGCGATATCCAGTTGGATAAAAAGGCACTGGCACAAGTTTCTGCAGTGATGTCCGCCAGGGGATAGGCGTCAGGCCAGCGGGAAAAACGGTCGACGACGGTGAGGCAATATTTATACCCTTTGGAAAAGGATAAAGGACCAATGAGATCAAGATGAACGTGGGAAAAACGTTCTGAAGGTACAGGAAAAGTTTGAAAAGGGGAAGAGAGATGACGGGAGATCTTGCTTCGTTGGCAATCTGTGCATTGCTGAATCCAGCGGGTGCAGTCCTTGCGCAACCCAGGCCAAATGAAGCGTTCGGCGATGAGTTGAGCGGTTGCCTTGGTTCCGGGGTGGCTCAAACCGTGCATCTTCTCGAAGACTTTCCTACGGTAGGAAGAGGTTAGGTATGGACGTGGGTGATTTAATGAGATGTCGCAGTATAAATTGTTCTCAGGCAGTTTCTTGAGGATGAGGGATGATTTCTGCCTTAACAGGTCTTGCAGTTCAGGGTCTTGCTCCTGATCTCTTGCAAAATCTGCGAAGTTGATGAAAGATGAAATTTGTTCAATGCGGGACATAGCGTCAGCGACGACATTGTCAGAACCGGATATGAATTTGATGTCAGTGGTGAATTGTGAAATGTAATCGAGGTATCTGAACTGTCTGGGTGAGCATCCGTCTCTTTTGGTGATTTGGCGAATGTGATGGGTTTATGATCTGTGTAAACCGTGAACACTCTAGCTTCCAGCATGTACTTGAAGTATCGGATGCCTTCGTAAATAGCCAACAACTCCCGATCATATGGGCTATACTTCTTTTGTGATGACGAAAGTTTGCGGGAAAAGAAACCGAGAGGCTCCCAGCTGCCGTTGTTGTTCTGCTGCAAAACTGCACCAATGGCTCCGTCGGATGCATCAGTGAACAATGCCAGTTCTTTGTTGACATCTGGATGTGCAAGAAGTGCAGCTTGAGATAGGCAGTTTTTGCAAGCGTTGAAAGCTGATAACATTTCTTCCGTCATGTTAATGGGAGTAGCTCCTTTGATATTGCCAATGAGGGCTTTGTCGAGCGGTGCTTGAAGTTCAGCAGCTTTTGGTACGAATCTGCGATAGTAATTGAACATGCCCAAGAAACGTCGAAGTTGTTTAGCTGTTGACGGAGGAGGATAGGCTTGTATACTTTCTACCTTTTCTGTTAAGGGCTTGATACCATCTGTGGAAACAGAATATCCTAGGAACTGTATTTCCTCAACGCCAAAAACGCACTTGGACACGTTAATCAGTAAGCCGTAGTCCTTGAAACGCTCGAACCAGATTTCCAGGTGTTGGAGGTGTTCCTCTTCAGACCTGCTAAAGATCAAGGTGTCGTCCAAATATCCGTACGCGAAATCCAAGCCTTGCAGTACTTCATCGATGAACCTTTGAAAGGTTTCAGCTGCGTTTCGTAGACCAAATGTCATGTACGGAAATTCGAAGAGCCCGAACGGTGTTGTGATGGCATTTTTCGAAATATCAGCTTCTTCGACTGGGATCTGATTATACGCCTTGATCATGTCAATTTTCGAGAAGATCTTGGCACCTGACAGCTGGTAAGTGAAGTCGTTGATGTGCCTAATTGGGTAGCGGTCTGCAATTGTTCTCGCATTGAGAGCACGGTAATCACCGCATGGGCGCCAGTCATCGTCTTTCTTACGAGCGAGATGGAGTGGGGACGACCATGAGCTTTCCGAACGTCGTGCTGTTCCATTCTGCAACATAGCATCAAACTCCTGCTTTGCGATTTTTAGGCGATCAGGGGCCAATCTGCGAGGACGAGCTGCCACTGGAGGTCCTGGAGTCGTGCGGATGTGATGTTTAGTATTGTGCTTGGGTTCTGTGGGCCTACCTGCTGGCGTGGTGAGGGTTGGGTACTGCTTCAGCAAGCCCAGGTATTTGGAGTCACCGCTGATGGTCTTGACTGCTTCGGTCTCTGGCGAAGTGCTGTGACGACAAGGGACTGTGATCCAAAGCGTTGTGAGTCCGTCAACCAGTCGATGTTGTCGGCAGTCTACCAGAAGATTGTAGTGTTGTAAGAAGTCAACTCCTATGATGGGCCTGGATACCTCAGCCACGATGAAGCGCCAGCGGAAGTCTCTACGCAGGCCAAGATCAAGGCACAAATCCAGAAATCCGTACGTATTAATACGGGTGTTGTTCGCTGCATACAGCTCATACGTAGTACGAGGACGGAACCCTTTGGCCATCGATTTGGGGAATACGCAGAGGTCAGATCCTGTATCAATGATGTAATCTACCCAGGTCTTCCTGTCGACGACGAAGAGGCGGCCGTTTCCTTGCTTTTTATATGCGCAGGGCGTTGTGCATTTGAAGGCCGCAGCACCAAACTTGCGGTGGTAAAAACATAGGCCATTACCACGTGACCGGGATCGCGAACTAGACCGATATCGTCTGAAGTTGGGCCGACTATCTCGCGTGGCTAGCTGCTGTACTTGACTGCGCAGCTCCTCTATTTGCTTGGCCATACTCTCCATTATACCTAAATACGGGTCAGCTGAAGTTGTTGGTCTGACGTCACATACCTGGGAAGCGGGCGAGGCGATAGCGATTACTTTATCAGCCAAATCAGCTAATTTCTCTAGTGGTGAGTCGGTCTGCGACGCAATAATTGGCTGTATTTGCGAAGGTAAGCCATTACACCATACCGTGCGTATAAATTCGTCTGAGATTTGAGGGCCCGCCAGATGTCTTAAGTGCCTTAAGAACTGCGAAGGTTTACGATTGCCCATTTCTTCTTTATTCAGGAACTGTAAGGTTTTTTCCTCTCTTGGGGCTGACATACGCTTCACCAACTCTCTCTTGAGCGTTTCGTATTTATTCTCTTTGGGCGGGTTCTCAATGACATCTGCGACTTCAACGGCATACTGATGTTCTAAGTAACTACACGCAGTATAAAATTTGGTAGTATCGGCTGTTATACCGGCTAATATGAATTGACCTTCTAATTGTGCGAACCATAGGTTTGGGCGGTCAGGCCAGAATGGCGGAATTTCGACGCCGACTTTAAATGTTTGTTGAAATGTACCTTGAGTTGGTTCGGCCGTTGGGATTCCAAAATTTTCATCCTTTTCCATCTTCGCGAAGTACGGTTGCGGTATCACGTCGGGGTCACCAATATAGCAGTGAAAGTATTTGGTATGCTGCTATGTATTTATTTATATATTGACAATGAGTTATTGCACTGTTTTGATATAAAATAATTAATAAAATATATGCAAGGGAATTTTTCGTGACGGCCGATTTGACAGGTTCGATATGAAGGGGCCATCCATGCGCGCGCACTGTTAGACGTGCGCTCGACGATGTCGTCATCTCTATGAGATTATTTACAAAGAAGGTTGGCGTACGGCAGGTCCGCTACGCCACAGTGTTACCAACATTCGTACTTTGCTGAAAATTCAACTTTTTGCAAACATGAATTCATCTTTCTGGTACGGCTTTATTACCCTTTCACCGCGAGACTTTATATCAGTTGTCATTCTCCCAGCGCGAGACATAGTGAATAGGCATCGTTTTTGGTTGGATATATACGACGCTTGCGAAAAAGGCACGAAAATGTTTGTCGGATTAATCCGACATTTGAAGTAAATTATACTTCTGTGCTTCATAAATCATAATAAACAATTCAATCACTTGATAAATGCTGGTATGTACCAAGTCACAATATAGTCGGTGCCTCTAATACAAGATTTTTGTCTTTCTTGTTAAATCATCAAATGGACCTCCCCGCCGATGTGATAAATAGCGGAGACGACACGATTTATAGCTGTTTTCTGTCCGATAACGCATCATCATATTATTCTATGAGGCCACATATTTTTCGCTTGGTTGGACAAGCGGATATTTTACATAACATAGAAAGTAAATAAAAAACCGGTCAAGTGCGAGTCGAACTCGTACATGAAGGTTTCCGTACCTCCGTACAATGTTTACTCCGTACAAAAAGGTTAAAAAACCACGTTTCTTGTATGACGACTCCCTTTAAATTTTAACTTTATCATATTTCTAGTATTCGTTGTTATAGCGGCCATAGTAAATAATCGGTGAAAATTTCAAGTGACTAGCTATTACGGTTCAAGATGTCCTGTGACTGACGGACGGACAGACAGTGGAGTCTCAGTAATAGGGTCCCATCCCGCTGGCACCCTTTGGGTACGGAACCCTAACAAACTGAAAATATAATATAGGCATCAGATTATGGTAAAGTACGGTTAGAAGACCTGCCTGACTGAGGGCACCACAATACAATCAAATTCAAATCATTCATCTTTGGATGTTTGTATCACATAAAAATTGACATTTTTTTCTTTCGGTTCCAGTTGTTGACGTAAGGTTATTTAGTTACAGCAAGTTTTGTGCCACTTCCTAAGCGCAAAGTGCAGAAGGAGCAGCAATAAAATGCACTGCAGCTTTTTCTCCAAATACTTCAACTTACAATTAAACTGATTCTACAATTAGAATGTGGACTGAGAAGTAAACAACCACCTCTTTTTTAATATATGTTTATCATAGTTTATTCGCCATGCCCTTCAGTTAGTAATGTGTGGCAATGCTATGCTTAAAAAAATAGTATTGTACCAGATTTTTTCTTGGGAGTACTAACTTAATACTCGAAAATAAATAAGGTAGTTCCATTGAGATATATGTACTATATTATGTCGATAATAGTTACCAAAAAAATCATTTACTAACAAAAAAACCGGCTGCTATTGAATTTCCATAGGATGATGTAAGGCAGAGATAAGGGATATACATGGAATCGTTCTTTGATGTAAGGATTCTAAAGAGACCATCCATACATTAAAAATCTGTTCAAAGAAGAACCGAATAAAAAAAAACCTTACATAATATGCATACATGAACCCTAAACAAATTACACACCTTTTACTGGGACAGTCGTGTAATACTGAGGCTAAAAATACGAAAACTCGTATACTAACACGACTCCTATAGAAGTCTAAACTCGTGCTGGGTACAACGTCGAAAGGTTGTCAGAGCAAGATAAATCACCGCTTAAACAATTTATTGGCACATGGGAGATTCAATTACCCTATCGAATTTAATAGGCGGTGACATTTCGGCGATATTAACTTGAACTGCACGATCGGCTGGATGTAACAATTTATTGCCTTCGTTTGGATGACTGTTGTCTAGGTCTTTTGTTGCGCGTTTTATCATAGAGCGTTGTTGTTGTTCGTCTAAGCGTGTTCCCGGTTGCATCCTCAGCTGTGCTGCTTCGGAGCCCGAGGTGTGCTTTCCCGTTTTTTCTTCTCCAAATATAACATGCATGTCAATGGTCACCCTAGGATGCCAAATACCTTGCAAAATAGACAAGCAGTAGCCGGAACAGTTTAAATTATTTGGCTATAGTTTTACGACCGGCCGCCTGCCTGACGGCCACCCTCCTTGAAAATGCAATTGTATAATACGAGCACGAGATGTTTGTGCTTAGTCTTTTAGTCGCCTCTTACGAAATCCACAGGAAGAAATGGAGTGTTCCTATTCCAACCCGGAACCACATGGGTTAACCACACGGGTTATAACGGGTAATTTAATAGGCGGTGACATTTCGGCGATATTAACTTGAACTGCTGGATTTGCTGGATGTAACAATTTATTGCATTCGTTTGGCTGACTGTTGTCTAGGTCTATTGTTGCGCGTTTGATCATAGAGTGTTAGTTTATTATAGGGTGTTTATCTATATATTTATTATGAAATATATTATCCTTGAGTTAGTATCCCATAACACAAGTTTAAAATTACTTTGGAGCTAGCTCAATCAGTGTGATTTGTCCCTATATGTTTATTATTTTTTATTAGAGTTACTCAGTGCAGCTGAAGTAAATCTATTACTGATTTTCGTTTTCCATTTTTGCCCTAGCTTATTTAGCGTGGCCTTTACGTTCATCATCATGTCTTTTTTTTTGTCTCCACTGCAAGAACACAACCCTCTCTGTACTACTAGAGCATTATATTAGCCAGAGCAGTCAGAGGGTTTAGCCTACAGTCTCCATGCTGGCCAGTCGGTGGAGCGGTCGAATTAATGTTTATAACCTTTGTTTAGCTTGTATTTTGTTAAGTTGCCTGTATGTACGACATCCACGAGAAGACTTGGAGTAGTCCTATTTTACTCTTCCGGGAACCACACGGCCTTTAGGTCTGGATACATTATCACATCTTTGTTCCTAATGGGGCTGACAGAGCATTTTGGGTCTGGAAGCAGACAGAGCACAGGGCCACAAGATCCAAAAAACACTTTTAGCGTCGGTTGATCGGTTTTTACGACCTGCGCGGAAAGAGAAGTAGCTGGAACATTCTTTCATTTCATTTCAATTTTCTTTTCTCAAAGACCAGCATGGAAGAAAGGTTTGGTTGGCTTTAGCTTTGTCTGACCCGTGAGGGATAAGGCTTGATGGTTTTTCTGTGTTCCCAAGAAAGAGTGACATCAAGCAGGCTAAACCAATGGCATTTACAATTTACACTCCATGGAAAACCTACTTCTTCGTATTTTATTTATATAAACAGGACTCGAACCTTTTTTTGTGGAGTCTAAATTTTCGAATAAGAGTTATATCCTTCTTGGTAGCAGACAGACTTTACTTGTGTTTCTCAATTTTAGGAAAACTTTAATCCACCTTCCCAAATACCTACACAAAAAAAAACAACTAAACTAAACTCGAAGAAGAGCAAAACATATATGTATTTGGAACGTGAATGGTAACAGCAAGCGTATCAGATATCTGTAGCGCTCTCGCAATAAATCGCCAAACCGTATTGGTTGCTCGGAAGCCGGAAATGACTCGACCGAATGACGGAAACAAGTTCAGCTTATTTGTGCCGCACCGGATGCATACTCTTTATGTATTTCCTCAATGAACATGCCCAAATTTTATAACAATAATATATTTGCTTTTCCATAATATTTGTTACGCCTTTAATTTGGAAGCCTTGCTACAGATTACAGGTTTACATTAACATTCACATGTAAAACTCTTAAATTTTTCAGCTTAGCTTCCAAATTGGTTCACAAATAATAAATATTGCGAACTATCAGTGCAATCTATATGATTGGCATATCACAACGCTTAACAATTTTACTTGAACAATCAACTACGAATACTGGAGTGTGTTTTATTTCCATTAAAATTTTGCAAGGATTTCATCAATTTCTCATACATAACTTTGTATTTTCTCATGATATTCATCTGATTCTCCATTGCAGTTACACCATGAACGAGTTTCTCTGTATTTCTATTTATTTCTAGTTCTTTCTTCTCTACCATATCTAAAACATCACCAAGATTTGCTATTTTCATTTCCTTCTTTCTCGCAATGTCGGCAGGTTTATAGTACTCTATCGATTTTCTTGGTACTTTTCCTGACAAATTCTTCACTATATTTCTGCAGCGAGGATCTAGTTTAGCTCTGTTCCCGTGCAATATTACTACATCTTTTTCAATTAATTTTCCACTGAAGATAATTTCAACAGACTTTTCGTTTTTGCTATTTTCAGTCTGCATTTTTGTACACCGATATTTAATAACGAACAATGAGAAAACTTTAGTGGAAAAGAAACTAGTAGATATATACTGTTATACTTTACTTGGGCATATTTCCACTTGTTAATAACTACAGTTGCCTATAAATATTTCATTAACAGATAAATTTTACAAATTGATAAACTGTCATGTTGTACCAAAGAAATTAAAATCAAGCTCTTATGACAGAAACATGACAGATCTTTTTCTTCATCAGAATTGATTTTTATTTATTTTTTGCAAAATTTTTATTGTTTAGAAAAAGTTAAATCAACCCTACTATTCCTATAAAAAAAAAATAATAAAAAAAGGAATCATAATAGATATGAAAAAAATATGATCGTAGTTTTTTTTAGTTTTAAGACAACTTGGCACGATGACTACCGTTTAGCAGCCGTGAAACTCGGTGAAACGGAGTGAGCGTCACTTTTAATGGCACTGACGAAGAGTGAACGAGTCAGAGTGGTTATTACCACTAGGTGAGGATCTAAAAGACTTCGCTTCGAAAATAACCGAAAACCTACCGGATCTGGAAATATTTTAGGTAAGCAATCGGTGTGTACTCGTATGACAATACCAGCTTTATGACATCAAAAATCATTACAGCGCCATTACTGTTTTCTTGTCTGAACTTTCTACAAAAAGTTTCACATGGAAACTAACAAGAAAATGGTTGCGCTTTTAAAACATCCCCTAAAGTACAACCCTGAACCTTGCAAAACGTATCCGAATGATTACAGAGATGGCGGTGCTTTCGAAATCCTTTTAGGGGTTGATTCGAAACTTTTTCCCTAGGTGGCGCTAATAATCACAGGGCGGCACTGGATAGCCACGAGTTGTACAGACTTCTACAAATATTATCCCTTACCTTGATAAAATTTACCTACTAAACACCACATTTTTCTGTAAATGTTACTGTGTGTGTAGTATAGTATAGTATAGTGAGAACATGATTGAGGCTACACGTGGAGGTCCTTGACATTCATACGTTGTTTTGTTTATTTTAGTGAAATTTTGACTTGGTCTTATTAAAAGTGCCTGACTTGGCCATGGCCAATCCTCTATCTATGTAAAGAACATAAAATTAATAATAAATACATTAATCTACTCGTATAAAGTAGGTACACTAGTGTAATGTAATAATGTTCAGTGGCGCCATCATTCCAGCTGTACTAGTTGTCAATCTTTAAAATCGATGTTTTTAAAGCATAGTAGGTACCTATCTATCGATAGCATCGATAGTTTTATTTCAATATAAAAACCTGCTTACAGGGAAAAATACCTGTTATTTACCCCTATTCACATTACACTTAACTAATAATATAACCAAATAAAAAAAACTAATGTACTATACATGAGCATATTTAAAAAAATACAAACGTTAATAGAGAAACATTTTCAGGTCTTTATCACTAATGGGATAGACAATCCTAAAGCCCTAGCCTGGAGCCGTTAGAATAATAAATGAGTTATATAAAATAAAAATTAATAACGTGGTTTATTTGACTTCTTCGCACTATCCCCTTCTTCTAAATATACAAGAAAGCTTTTGAAAAATTCAAAAGCTGTGCCATAAGGAAAACAGTTTAGCAATAACTTAAGACGTTAAAAGCCGGATTTGAACGGCCGTGCTATTAAAAAACATAGAGACATTTTTGGACCGTAGCAGCCAACGTGTTAACAAAGTTTCGAAACGTACCAGTTTTACAATAATATATAGAAATACATAATACTCAAGTAAGTACCCAGCCGTTCCAATTTTTGTTTTGCGATACCCGTCAGGGTTCATAGTGTGCAATATCCTACTTTCAGCTAGGGTAGAAGAGGTTACTGCGTATTTAAATATGACCTTGACTGTTGAAATTTACCAGAAACCCTTCTCGTCATGGCAACCTGATAAATCGATATAAGACTAATGGAAAGGCTTTGGGCTCTTGGCTCTGCAACTAGAAAACACAGCAAGTGGCATTTTTAAACACAGAAGATGACTCGTTTAATATGTTTTAAGTCAATAACTTTCATTTTTGATCACAAGCCAAAACAACATAAACTAACATGCCTGTTTCCTACAACGGTAGGCTAGGCACTGCCCATGGTATAATATAACAAGGTATTATCTTCTCCTGTCAGCTGGGTCACGTGATTGAGTGTTGCCACTGTGTGTGTTTGAATTACCATAGCAAAATGCATGTTTTAACTACGAACTAAGAATTACAAGACGTACATCTGGAGTATATCATTATTTATATGGTAGTGAAACATGGACTTTAGCTTAAAAGGATCGAGAACGTTTAGAGGCATTTGAAATGTGGTGCTGGAGACGTATGGAAGGTATAAGTTGGATAGAGAAAAAGACAAATGAAGAAGTACTTAATTTAGTTAATGAGAAAAGGAACTTATTGAAAACAATGGATATTAGAAGAGGAAAGATGTTTGGTCATCTTATACGCCACGATCAATTTATTAAAAACATAATAGAAGGAAAAATATATGCAAGAAGAGGAAAGGGAAGACCAAGAAGAGCATTTATAGATCAAGTGAAGGAGAAAGTTGATGCCGTGTCGTATAGGGAGGTCAAAAGGATGGCTCAAGAGAGGGAGACATGGAAACTACTCCACCGACAAGAACGTAGTTCTTAAATTATAGATAGATCTACATCGTAACATAGTCTTGGGCCATCGCGGGAAGAGAATCATCATTAGGTATTTTGTAGCCTCTTATTGTGCTAGAGCACTACCCTATCTGTACTACTAGATCCATATATTAGCCAGAGCAGTCAGAGGATTTGGCCTACACTCTCCACGCTGCAACCCAGAGTCACTCTCACAATTAAGACGAATCTAACGATAGAAATAAACGGCTTGAGAGCAAGGAAGTTGGAAATATCGAGTTTCTAAAGAGGCTTACTTACACATATCAAGTGGATTCTTCACAATGTTAACCGATTAAGTTGTTTTTGTACACAAGTACATTCACGACTGGTGGAAAAAGAAAAATAGGAGTACCTATTTTTTTGTATAAAAATCGGACTAAAAGGCTCAGTAGTCCGGTGATCTGATCATCGGACTGATGAGACTAAAAAGTCTCGTATGTACGATCGTCGGACTTAATCAATCGGACTAAAAGGCTTAGTAGTCCGATGATCTGTATAGATCAGCGTCATCGGACTGATGAGACTAAAAAGTCTCATAAGTCCGATCGTCGGACTAAATCATCGAACTACTGATACTAGGGGTCTCAAGCTAGAATACATCAAGCCGTTTAGGCAGCAGAGGCATGCCAAAGAAATATACATACATTTACATATACATACAATATATACACTCGAAAACTAACGTGTAGTGTACCTAACATCGAGTAGCTAATAATAAATATGATTTTCTGTTATTTAAATATAATTGAAGTTTTGAGGCATTTAAAATAAGACATTCTGCGTTTGACAGCATTACCGACTGACAAGTGAAGAGGGTAAAATGTTCTAGAATTGAGAATAGGTTTGTGGGAGACGAGACATGGTTCCATAATTATCTTCATTATTTAACTTACACAGTTCATATAGTGAAATATTTGACTAGATAGAGGTCAAATCACAGAATAAAAAATACTAACGTACAGAAGTCTCACTCAGCAAAGAAATTCAATGAAATATCTACTTAATGTGGCTAGCGATATAGTTTAATTGAGCTCACGTTAGAACTCAGCACCTTTTCGCATAGATACCTAGACATCCATTGCAAGCCAATTTTATTCTTATTACTCTGGACAAACGATTCGTATAACTGAATTTACCACCTGGAGGGGCCGCCAGCGCGTATAGTAATAATGTAGGTACATTTTCGATACCTAAACGGGGAGTGACACAGGCCTGGTCAAACGCACTCAAATCTCTAACAAAAAAAACAGAATATCTTCATTTTATTATACAGAGTCTAAAAAATATACTGAAACTATTTTAAGGGTGGATTCAGTCGACTGTTCGATATATGTTCCTTGGTAAAAGTTGTTCAGTATCATCGATGATACTGAACAACTTTTACCAAGGAACATATCTCGAAATATGAAAAATAATTTTTGGCCTTCATATAAGTGGACCGATGTGATTCGAGTTTGTATGGAAAGCCAAAAAATTTATCATATTTCGATAATGTTCCTTTGGAAACGTTGTTCAGTATCATGGACTGAACAAACCTTATTTAATTTAAGCTTCTTCTTCTTCTCGAGTCGAAAGGCTATTTAGTAATTTAATTAAATCAAATTTGACCAGTATTTGGCCACGGCGATTCCCCGCTTATTTGCCTTATTTAGGTCTTGTATTGTTGTTGCTTGCAAAATACAAGACCTAAAATTTAAGCTTAATTCTATGAATAAGGTCTTCATATTGCTATAAAGCTAAAGACTAAGGGGTACGTGGGTTCCCCGTTTTCATTAGGGTGACTCCTTAGCTAGTTATGTTCTTGATAGAAACAGGATACGATGCGGACGTGTAAACTCGAAGATGACTGGCCTCGAATACACCCAGTAGGATTTGATAGAGACTTAAGCAATAGCTCGTAACTGACTCGAAGCTCTTTAAGGTGAAGATATAGGCAAATGACCTTGAAATGGCGCCCTCATTTGAAATAAATTGTTAACTCGTAAATATGGAGATAATTTCCATATTGCTCTTCGTCATGTACTAGATAGCCCTTTAAATTATTTTATGAACCACCGTTGAAAGTATTTACATTAGTCCGTTTAGCTTTAAAACTTGCTTCCGCCAAAAGTGGCCACGGCAAGTTTTAAAGCTAGACGGATCACCAATAATAGTTTCAATGGCAGTTCATAAAATAATTTGAAGGGCTATCTAGTGCATGACGAAGAGCAATATGGAAATTATTACTATATTTACGAGTTAACAATTTATTTCACACTTCAAGGCCATTTGCCTATATCTTCACCTTAAACTCGATTGATAGGACTTTTCCTTTCAGCAATTTCAGAAATTATTTGCATCTTTACTGATTTTTTCAATGAAACTAACTTGAGTTTCAGGATTTAGATTTTACTTCTTCTTCGTCTAAGCGCGTTCCCGGTTGCATCTTCAGCTATGCTACTTTGGAGCCCAGAGTGCGCTTTCCCGCTTTTTCTTCTCCAAATATAACATGCATGTCAATGGTCACCCAAGGATGCCAAAGAATTAGCAAAGTGAAGAAGAAATAGCCGGAACAGTTTAAATGTATAGTTTTACGACCGGCCACCTGCCTGACTTCAACCCTCTTTGGGAATGTGTTTGTGCGTAAAGTTTTACAACCGGCCGCCGCCCGACGTTGTCCCTCCTTGGGAATGCAATTGTAGCACTAGATGTTTGTGCTAAGTCCTTAGTCCTTTAGTTCGTTCCTTAGGATAAAGGCTGTTTTTACAGTATCCCGTCGATATATTTACTTCAATAATATCAATGTTGAAGTTTATATTTGACTCGTTTATTTAAGGTGAAGATATAGGCAAATGACCTTGAAGTGGCGCCATCATTTGAAATAAATTGTTAACTTGTAAATATGAAGATAACTTCCATATTGCTCTTCGTCATGCACTAGATAGCCCTTTAAATTATTTTATGAACCGCCATTGAAAGTATTTACATTAGTCCGTCTAGCTTTAAAACTTGCCTCCGCCAAAAGTGGCCACGGCAAGTTTTAAAGCTAGACGGATCACCAATAATAGTTTCAACGGCAGTTCATTATTATTACTAATTTATTATATAAATTTAAACTTAGTTCAATTGTAACAATAATTTTAAATAATAAAAAAATATCATGGAATACAATAAAAAAATAATAATAATGAAACACAATATATCGCTAAACCTCTCAACTGACTCCAGTCAGCGCTCGTATCTATTTATTGACCAAGCGAGCGAAGCGTCTCAATTTCGAGATTCGCTAAAAATACTTTTGTCCGTCTGTCTGTTCTCGCCTAAAGATCGCATTTTACAACCGATTTCGACTAAAATTGGCACACAAGTTCCTTGTTTTATTTTTATTGCTTTTGTCGATCGCAATTTTTTAAATAGGGGGAATTTAGCTGTAGCGATATTGACGGATTTCAATCAAATTTGAAAGGCACACTAAGGACTTCAATTTACACTAGGCATTGCAAAAAAAAATCATTTTCAATGGGATTTGTATGAAAAACAAAACCGTGACGTCATAGCTTTTTTTGGGTCAAATAGCGCTCCTAATATCCATTTTTCTGCATTGATAAATCTAAAATCATGTTGAAAATAGATATGATCAATGACAAGTGACACTATTTTGTGATGTTTTATTCTCTTATCAGTACCAAATAATTTATTTTTGACCCAGTCATCTACCCAATTCAGCATCTGTCACTAATTCCGATGCTAGGCACTAAATACGAACCACGCAAGTCACAGATAAGTGACAGGCGTATTAGATCGCCAGTCGCAACCCATGTCACCCACACATAATGGTGGCTCAGCCGTATACTATTTGCTGTAAAAATACTACCTTAAAAACAAAATATAATATATATATTTTTTTTCTTTATACGCTACTGTTGGTCTTTTACCACCACCATATACGCAAAGTAGCGTATATAGAATATAAATTCTTCCACCATAACTAATTGTAAAACTTGGTTTCGCCTGACGGGGTCACTCAATAAGAAGAAGACGGGGTAGATAGGGCCCAGAGCGGAAATGCCAATGTGCCAGATACGCTGAATCGGCATTAAAAACTTCAGTAGGACGAAGTTTTTATATTTTAGGAAAAAGAATATAGGTGTACACGTGATGTGTGCGGAGAAATGAGCAAAACCGGAATGATGCTGTGAAGACGACAACGCACCTATTTTATACATCTGGCGCTGGTGACAATGGGTAGTTAAGCTCGCTACTAATTTGCGTACCAACTTCAAAATCACATAGTTATGATAGCTGTTACTAACTACGCTTTGCTACCAAAAATGTTTGGGCGCAGATAGCTAAGATTACGTTCTGGGTACCAAGAGATTTTGTGACTAGGCTCTTGGTACGAGTCCGGCAATCTCAACGGCAACAAACAAACACACATACAACCTACGCAGTCTGCTACCAACCTGTATATACATACTGTATATACATACTGTATATATATACTGCATATACATAGGTACAGGGACCTATTAACCTAACTTAACTTAATTATGAGTTTAACTGAATTCTAACTAAGAGTAATTACAGTAATTATAAAACTCACCGCTTCCCCGCGGTCCTCAGGCAGCCTCGCCTGGCCTTCGCGTCGATCCCGTGGTCCTCCTCAGGGCTGGCGACGGCCTCAGGTCTCTTCATAGACCCAAGGTAGGTCAGTGGTGCAGAAGAATTGGGTCCCTAAACTAACCCCACATGAGCTCTTGTACTTGCCCCAACTAATACGTCGTATTATTTTTGTATTTATTACACCACTGTCATAACACAATAATTTTCTTGTTCTTCTTTCGATAATTCACTATTGTTCACTTACAGTGTCACAAACTAATAATTTTCAAAGCGCATGGCACGCGGTTCACAATTGTCACACAAATCAATGTTCCTTACGTAATACAAAAAATTTCGGCTCCCCGCCGTTCCAAATAAATTGGTCACAAACACAATTAACGACAATTCTCACGAAACATTCGCTTTATATACCAAAATTACAAACTCAGTGCTTCTAAAACACGCGAGACCGCCATACCCAGTCGGACATTTTTCTTCACTATTTTTACTGGAATGACAAGTTGAGACTTTGACATAAGGACAATGAATATTTTTCTGGTCGGGCAAAGACAATCCGCGCACGGGAAATCGATGAATCGATCTTGCCCGTGTTTGTGAAGATCACACGCAGATGGCGCTAGTCTCCTAACAAAGCACTTTTATTCAAAACAATAGCTGTCATCGTAAAGTATAGATTTATTACCTTCCTACGTGACTAAATGCTCTTGACACGGCACTATTAACATAAGCTGTAGCTAATTTGAATATCCGCTTGTGCAAATACTCACAAACTATATTGCTTAGTGCTTACATATACATACCTAAACAAATACAAAATACACTTCGTCTAAGCGCGTTCCCGGTTGCATCCTCAGCTGTGCTGCTTCGGAGCCCGGGGTGCGCTTTCCCGCTTTTTCTTCTCCAAATATAACATGCATGTCAATGGTCACCCAAGGATGTCAATACCTTGCAAAATGGAGAAGAAATTGCCGGAACAGTTTAAATGATTTGGCTATAATTTTACAACCGGCCGGCTGCCTGACGTCAACCCTCTTTGGGAATGTATTTGTGCGAAAAGTTTTACAACAGGCCTCTGCCCGACGTTTACCTTCCTTTGGAATGCGGTTGTAGCACGAGATGTTTGTGCTTAGTCCTTTAGTCGCCTCTTACGACATCCACAGGAAAAGATGGAGTGGTCCTATTCTTACCCGGAACCACACGGGTCAGTACAAAATACACTATCACGTCTTTATCTCTTTTATTAAAACTAACGTGAGACACAGACATTACTATATGTTTTACACGGGTAACTCATATGTGGTTCGGGATGCCTTCGTGTGGCGTCGCGCATCACATTCGCCCTGATGACGACCTCCGGATGAAGTCGAAACATGTCGGCCAGTAGCTGAATTTTCACGTGAGTTACCCATGTATAACATATACTAATGTCTTTATCCCTCATGAGAAGACAGAGTATTTTTAATCTTACGGTTAAGGAATGCAATCTCATCCTCGCGAGATCTCGTTCTCCCCAGATCTTGGCCTTATTTACCAAGGTTAATTTCGGCCAAAAATCGAACGAGATCTCACGAGATTAACGAGATTGCCCCTCTCCTTCCCCGCGACCCCAAATTAATTTTCAAGTAATGATGCAAGCCCGAAGTGCAAGCTCGAAGCATAAGAGCGAGGGCGAAGCCCTAGCCATCCCCACCAAGCTTTGGAAATCCAAGATAGCCGCCTAAAATCGATATCTAGGGCTATTATGGGTCGCGAAATCCAACCTTAGCATTCTTTTGGAATCCAATATGGCGTCTGGATTTTTCAAAATCTTATTTCGCTTATAATGTCTCACTGGAACTTCTTAGGGGCCTGAAATTTTGTATATGGTGGTAAACCATCCAGTGGAACTCGAAACTGAAATCAGATTAAGGATTTAAGATGGACGACCGTATCTTTTTAAATTATTTTTTAAAGACTGCAGCAACTTACCTATTTTTGAACTCGAAACTATTTTTGCACCTATTTTTTGAGAAGCGGGATCTCGCAATGTACGAAATCTCGTGAGATTTTGGGTTCTCCAAAATCTCGCGAGATTGCATTCCCTACTGCGGCTCTAAGCAAATAGAGCCTAGGGCCTAATGCCAAATGCCACTTTTAGCGTAATGGTAGGCGGGATGGTTAAAAAAAGAATCAAAATAGTATTCCTAGCTGTAACGCCTATTAACATTTTCAACCATTTCCTCGATCGGCTTTTACGGGAAGAGAAGCAGCTGATTCATTCTAAGTTTTTTTCACACAATCATAGAAGAATTTTCAGACAATATTGCTTACATTGTTGCAGAAGTATGAAATAATATTTCTTGAGACCAAAAATACCAGTCACGTTCATTTCAGCATTTCGTAGAAACCGACTGTCTGTACACTTGCCTCAATTTACTTCTATTCGATTCTGGCGTTAATAATATAAAAGTTGAAATTGTAATTTTTAGGTAAAGTGAACCTTTTGCATGGCCCTGGACATCTGATTGAATAAATTCAGCTGAACTTACCATTTTTTCATAAGCTGTTCACCTGTCTGTTAAATTGTTATACTCATTTTTCCAATTTAATATTTATACTTATGTAAAATTTAATATTATTTTCTCCAGTCTTTATTCTCTCTTGCCTTTGGATGCATAATTTGTGTTGAATCAAAGAATCAAATATTTATTCAGTAATACGGCCTATGCAGGCACTTTTACACGTCAATAATTTTAGTGTAAATTATGTGTAATGTTTATTTATATATATTTAATTTTTTTTTAAAGCTACCGATTCTAGCTTTTCCCATCGACCACTGCTGAGAAGAAACGCCGAAAAAAACTCGTTCGTCGTCTCATAATTTTACATTTAAAAAAATTCTTGCATTTAACACGAGATAGAAGCTACTGATCTTTGCATATTCCAGGTGCATTTGTGTGTGTGTGTGTGTGTATTACGGTGAATAAGATAAAGAAAAGGTAAATTAATATAGTTACCATTTATTTTCTCATATCTTTTAAAAGTAGGTAAACTAGTGGTTCTGTGATAACAGTAGACCTCGCGAGCTTTGATAACATTGCCCCTGATTTAGCAAAGCCATTTCAGTGAAAATCGTCCATATATAACGCTACAGCAAACTTCCCCCCTTTACCCCCTCCACTGCCCCCTTTTGGAAATATTTTTGGATTATCTTGTGTAGGGTGAAGTCCTTAGTGTGCCTCTCCAATTTGATTAAAATCCGCTATAAATAACGCTATAGTAAAGAATTATTTCACCTCCCTATTTTACCCCCAATCAAAAATAGCGATTAACTAAAAAGTTTAAATAAATCAATGAAGTTGCAAATTTTTGTCAAGTCGATTGAAAAATGCGACCTGTAGGCGAGAACAGACAGACGTAGTATTTTTAGCCAATCTCGAAACTAAGGCGCGAATTATTGACTTCGTTATGCTACCTTAGTTATAGTAGTCTACGGCTATTTGCACTCAATGGTAATAGTTATTTTGAGTGTTTTCAGAACTCTCTGCTCGTCGTGTAATGCTCACTGCTGCGTAAATTCGTGCCAACAGTAAGACGCGAATTATTGACTTCGTTATGCTACGTTAGTTATAGTAGTCCACGGCTATTTGCACTCAATGGTAATAGTTATTTTGAGTGTTTTCAGAACTCTCTGCTCGTCGTGTAATGCTTACTGCTGCGTAAATTCATGCCAACAATAAGACGCGAATTATTGACTTCGTTATGCTACGTTAGTTATAGTAGTCCACGGCTATTTGCACTCAATGGTAATAGTTATTTTGAGTGTTTTCAGAACTCTCTGCTCATCGTGTAATGCTCACTGCTGCGTAAATTCGTACCAACAGTAAGACGCGAATTATTAACTTCGTTATGCTACGTTAGTTATAGTAGTCCACGGCTATTTGCACTCAATGGTAATAGTTATTTTGAGTGTTTTTAGAACTCTCTGCTCGTCGTGTAATGCTCACTGCTGCGTAAATTTATGCCAACAGTAAGACGCGAATTATTGACTTCGTTATGCTACGTTAGTTATAGTAGTCCACGGCTATTTGCACTCAATGGTAATAGTTATTTTGAGTGTTTTCAGATCTCTCTGCTCGTCGTGTAATGCTGACTGCTGCGTAAATTTATGCCAACAGTAAGACGCGAATTATTGGCTTCATTATGCTACGTTAGTTATAGTAGTCCACGGCTATTTGCACTCAATGGTAATAGTTATTTTGAGTGTTCTCAGATCTCTCTGCTCGTCGTGTAACGCTCACTGCTGCGTAAATTCATGCCAACAGTAAGACGCGAATTATTGACTTCGTTATGCTACGTTAGTTATAGTAGTCCACGGCTATTTGCACTCAATGGTAATAGTTATTTTGAGTGTTTTCAGAACTCTCTGCTCGTCGTGTAATGCTCACTGCTGCGTAAATTCGTGCCAACAGTAAGACGCGAATTATTGACTTCGTTATGCTAAGTTAGTTATAGTAGTCCACGGCTATTTGCACTCAATGGTAATAGTTATTTTGAGTGTTTTCAGAACTCTCTGCTTGTCGTGTAATGCTCACTGCTGCGTAAATTCATGCCAACAGTAAGACGCGAATTATTGACTTCGTTATGCTACGTTAGTTATAGTAGTCCACGGCTATTTGCACTCAATGGTAATAGTTATTTTGAGTGTTTTCAGATCTCTCTGCTCATCGTGTAATGCTCACTGTTGCGTAAATTTGGGTGAACAGTAAGACGCGAATTATTGACTTCGTTATGCTACGTTAGTTATAGTAGTCCACGGCTATTTGCACTCAATGGTAATAGTTATTTTGAGTGTTCTCAGATCTCTTTGCTCGTCGTGTAATGCTCACTGCTGCGTAAATTCGTGGTATTAAGTACACATAATAATTGGCTCTTGGAATTTGTATTTGACTTCGATTTATCTTTATCAGTCCATAATAGGTATCTATATAAGCGACGCAATAGGATGTAATTAGGGGAAAATTACACAGAGATGCTGCAAACAAAGTAACAATGAACATAAACATTAAAGAAATAAGTAAATATGGTATTACACGATATAAAAAAATATCACTATTTATTTTAGTTTTTGCTTATGAAACTGTACCTAAGTAAGCATATTTTTTATCATAATTACGAGGCAGTGCTTTGATTTATTTATTTGAGAACAAGACAAGAAGGATCTTATTTAATTGGTTGATGAAGATAGATATCAAAGCTACTTAGGAAGATTCCAACTCTTCGATTAACCAATAAAATCACTTCTTAAAGCAATTTTACATACTGATGGTCAAATATGATACACTAAAGATTTCTCTTTCAAGTTCATATCATATTTTGACTGTAAAAACCAACTGAATGTCGTTTCAAAATAAAGCTGGACTACGTTTGTATGGAAAAGTCTAGAGTAAGGGGACTCTTAATTGATAGTTATTATCACAGACCATGGACACAGAAGACAGTAAGAGTAACATACAGAACGGAATCTCCTAAGGTACGCGCAATATGCGTCCCCGTTACCCGTCCTCGCACCTCTCACCCATTCTTGTGCCACCACGTGCCGCCGTGCAGTGTGTTCGCCCGCTCTCGCCCGTCGACAAGGCGAGAACGGGGGAGAGGTGCGGATACGGCGAATGGGGACGCATATTGCGCGTGCTTTAGGAGATTCCGTTCTGTAATTTACTCTTACTGTCTTCTGTGACATGGATCAAGATAGGCACAGCCTCTCTATGAATTTGCGTGTCAATCTGAAGTCAAATTGACTTCACTTAGGATTGTCACGTCTGTGGTCACGTTTAGTTCGTGTATGTCAATTCATTAGATCGGACATTCATTCTCTACTGTAAAATACCTAAATCTGCCATTTTAAGCCGTAGAAACTCGTCGAAAAACGTTGAAGGAAGTAATAAAAAAGTTTCCTTCCGTTTGTAAGTGAATTTCTTATTAAATATTTGTATGAAAATTGGCACGCCAGGTTTTCATGCAAATTGAAGGACTTTATATGTTTAGAGTATATACAGATCTGTGGCTATTTCCTATGTCTTGTTTATTCCACTAGAACAATCAGGTTAATTACAGAACCTCCGTCGCCTAATTATTCTATTGATCCAAGTATCTGCCTATATGTATGGTGAATGGTCAAAGTTAATACAGGGTGACTTTTTATCCACCAGCAAAATTTTGGAGCAAGTTCAGTCCATGATACTGAATTACTTTCCAGATCCAGATCAATAAGCCTACCTGTTCTTTTTCAGTAGATTAAATTACCTCTATTTGGTTACATTGGGAGAGCTCGCTACCTAGCTTGCACTCAATTAAATTCAAATTCTGATTTCTAATTTTGTAATGATTGATCAGAATTCAGTTGTTACAAAACAGACAATGTATTTCGTAAATGAAATCAGCATTCATCATCATCTGAATTTAAGACATTGTGAGGTGTAAGCCCAGCCTCGTCTGTCGTCTCGTCTTACGGCTAAAATTAGATAAGTCCTGTCTTAAAATACACTCTGCCGAAGTATCGCAGCTGAAATTCAGCGGCTAAAGTTACGCTCTTCGTCTTCAGTTGGGATGTCGGATGACACACTGATTGTAAGAAGACAAAACAGCCAGAAAGGATTATTAAAACAACCATTGTAATAACAATTTTACTAACTCGTCTACGGCAATATAGTCGATAACCAAGGCAACTTCCCCGTGGCTTTAAAGCTTCGCCAGTCGTACAAAAACCTGCCCATGACTAGGAGAATGAGGAAGAGAAGTACCAAGTTGACGATATTAATGCGACTGATAGGCATCTCGACGTCGGCGCTGCAAACGTTCCCGAGCGGCATTGTGCTTATCTGAAACAATAAAAATAAATTAATCAGGCAGGACTTATCAAAAAAACAATTGTCACCCATTACTGTAATTATTTTTAGCAGGTTCTATTGTATCCCATCAACGTCAGATCTTTTTTGTCTCCACTGCATGAGCTCGACACTCTCGGAAGTGTCTACACTGGATTTCATTAATGGTACACTGAGGTACACTGCAGGTACCACCTTTCTGAAGATAAGCAGCTCAATTCTTGGATGTATACCTGTGGTACGTACACGATTTATCATGAGCTAGATTTCTACATCATAAGGGATAATACGTGTGTATTCGAGATGGTTGTTAGCGGCCTTTGACCTAAGGGTCACAAGACCCTTCGCCACGCTTAGCGAGATAGTCAGCTTATAACAAATAGCTATTGTGTAAACTAGAGGAGACACCACATATCATCGTTTTATCCTATCATCTCCATAAACTTTATTTAGTCGCTTGCTAGCTCTTAAACGCCTAGTACTTTTGACAGTTTATAAACGAAAACCATACAAAAACATGGTTAACATAATTTAAAAATGCCTTGGTGTGTGTTACAATACAGTAAAATAATTTAGGAAACACGGCAATGTTTGAAGAAATAACTTTCCATTTGTAATTAATTCACGCAGCCATATACATATTCAAAAATAGAACAGGAGCCAATGTACTCGTATGAGATAGCTGGTCTATTATATTCTGTATCAATGGCTTATAAATCTTTAATCGGATTTACAAATAGAGGCAAATACGTATAATATAGCATATAGCCCATGTAGAATTTCAAATGAGAAAACCGCATTCAAATTCGTCTCAGAGTTCTGGCACAGGCCATATTATACCGGTCCTGTTTTGTTCGAGGTTATGAAATATCAGAAACCTCTCAGCTTCCGCTTATACAAGGGTCGTTTCAAAATACTTTAATAATCCCTAAAGCTGTTATCGCTCAAGGGATTTCCAACGACCTCGTTGGTAGTTTAAGTTTTCGAGTGATTCTATAGTTAGTTTGAATCGTTATTAGTTATCCTAAAATAACACAATAGATTGATGCAAGTTATACTAGTGTACTTATAGTTAATTATTATTTTTAGATTAACATACATATCTAAAATCAACAATTGGCTTTTTTAAATAATCTAGTAATATTTTCATATGTTTTGTTTACTACAGTGGAATTGATACTATTGACATTGTAAATTGAATTTTTGGTATTTTTTAAGGGTGGTTGATAATTTTTTAATCTTGGTTATGGTAATATATTTATACTCATAAGTCACTACACTACACTTATTTCTCTTTTTATACATGCTCTCCGAATATGAGTACAAAATGCTGATACCTCCTTTTTTAGAATGTGTGCAATCACTACAATTTACACAGCTCGGATTGAATACCATACATTTTATTTTATATTAAAATAGAGAAATCAAGAATTTAAGAGCCTGAAGAGATTTGTGATTTCAGTTCAGTAATTTCCATTAGATCGTCTAATGGAAATTACTGAACTGTATATCATGTATATCAATTAATATTATAAATTGTCTTAGTCGCAGTAAGAACAGTAATGTGAACCCACCCACTGTCTGCGCCATCTTGCTTTGTCATTAGCCATCGCATCCAGTTCTTCCCAGCAACTTTCCTGATGTCATCAAGCCACTGTGTCAAGCCACCTAGCCACCGGACGTCCTACACTACGTTTCCCATTTCTGGGATGGGATTTCGCATTCGGTAACGGCCTTACTCCACCTGCCATCGTTCCTTCGACTCAAATGTCCCGGCCAGTTCGCCTTAAGGCAGTTATCCCACTGCACCACGCACCGTCGCGGAGCGCGGTTTCTACTGACTGAGCTACTTGCATACAATGTTAAAAATCTGCCGCGCCGCGCTCCGCGACGCGACGATGCGCGGTGCAGTGGGATCACCGCCTCATCATCATCATCATTATTTCAGCCACACAACGTCCACTGCTGGACATAGGCCTCTCCCAAAGTTTTCCAAAATGACCGATCTAGAGCGGCCTGCATCCAGCGCTTTCCAGCGACCTTGGTCAGGTCGTCTGACCACCTTGTGAGTGGGTGTTCTACGCTTCGCTTGCCAGTACGTGATCGCCATTAGAGAACCTTTTTGCCCCATCGGCCATCGGTTCGTCGCGCTATGTGTCTCGCCCACTGCCACTTCAACGAGCTAATCCGCTGGGCTATGTCAGTGACTTTTGTTTTTCTACGAATTTCCTCATTTCTGATTCGATCGCGTAGAGAAACACCAAGCATAGCCCTCTCCATAGCGCGTTGAGTTACCTTGAGTCTTCTTATGAGACCCATAGTAAGGGACCAGGTTTCAGAGCCATAAGTCATCACTGGTAACACACATTGATAATAAACTTTGCATTTCTTAGGTTCCTTTAAAAACAAAATTTTGAATTCCTTTCAGGATTCGTGAGTTTCTCTGAGCTACTTAATTTTTTTTTTCATGTTCTTAGTTTATATTGTATGTAGGGTTATGTATACTTATATGTAAGTTTATTTTTGTTTGTATATGTTATTACTTTTTTTTTATATATTTTTATTTGTATATTGTGCACCTTTTTTATACTCTATTTTGGTACCAACCACTTCTACCCCAAACACATATTAATTAAACATTCCTCTCAATTACTGGCCGGTTGACTGGAAGAGATCCCTATACGGGATAAGTCCGCCGTTGCATGTTTACTTTTCTATTTTTGTATCTGATTCTTTCTTGTGTACAATAAAGCTTTATAAACAAACAATCAAACAAACAAACAAACTTTCGTTTTGAGGCACTGATAGTATTTTAGACGAGAAGACACTGCGTAACTTCCCGAACGCTGCCCAGGCGAGTCGGATTCGTCGAAAGACCTCTTCCTCGAAGCTGGAACTTCCTGCCTGGATCGATTAACCCAGGTAGATATACTGGTCTACAACTTCGAAGGTGGAGCTCCCAACAGAAACAGGTATAGGCACGACATGGACATTCGACATTACTTTCGTTTTGTCCATTCTATTAAGGTCTCCGAGCATAGTACTTAGGTCCCTCATGGATTCTGCCTTGACAACTATATCGTCGGCAAATCGAATGTGAGTGATATACTCGCCATTGATGTTGATGCCAAGTCCTTTCTATTCCAGAAGCTTGAAGGCATCTTCCAGTGCAGCGGTGAACAGTTTCGGAGATATAACGTCTCCCTGTCTCACACCTCTATGCAGTGGAATAGCCTTCGTGCGCTGCTCCTGTACTCGGACTGACATAGTGGTGTTACTGCATAAACACTTCAACACTTCGATATACCGATAGTCAATACGGCATCGCTGGAGAGACTGAAGCACGGCCCATGTTTCGATCGAATCGAAGGCTTTTTATAGTCCACAAAACCCAAGCATAGGATAGCGGCCGGTTATACTCCCTCGTCTTCTCTTATCTATAACCTGCCGCAGCGTGTGAATGTGGTTCATGGTGCTAAAGCCTTTAAGGAAACTGGCTTGTTCGGGAGGCTGGAAGGCATGAAACCTGTTCGCGAGTCAATTCGTGATGACCCTCGAAAACAACTTATATACATGACTCAGAAGCGTGATAGGCCTATAGTTCTTCAGTACAGATCACCGCCTAATATCTATTTCAGTAAATAGACGTGATAGTGTATCAGTATACACTATCACGTCTTTATCTCTAATGGGGCAGACAGAGCGTGTTGGGTCTTGCGGCTCTAAGCAGACAGAGCCCAAGGCCGCAAGATCCAAAGGCCACTTTTAACAAGTTAATGGGCGGGAAGATAGAAAAATCAATAAAAATAGTGATGCCTTGCTAGCCGCATCGCCTATATTGATATGATTCGCATTTTCGCCCATTCCCTCGATCGGCTTCTACGATCTGCTCGGGAAGAAAAGCCGCTGGTAAGTACCTTCTCAGTTTTTTCCTTTCTCCCAGACCAGCATGGAAGAGTAAGTAATATGTGTTTAATAAATTTATTTACATTAATTGTGTTTCCTTTATAATAATTAATAAAAAAAATTATATTATAAATTTACACTATCGAGGAACAGGTAAACTTCATACCCATACATGATTATTTTAAGATCAAAGAATAGCAAGTCCGTCGTTTGAGGTTGTACCAAAATTAATTTTACTAATTACATATTTCCTAAGCTAACATGTCGGAATCTTTTGTTCACTGATCCTTTCAATAAGGTTACATGTAATACATACTGTTTACTGTGTGTGACCTTTAGACAAAGCTACGTATTGATAGAGCTCAGAATATAGGTACTTGTTTTATAAAAGTAGTTACAGTTTTTAACGTATTTTTTTTATAAATAGTAGATTGTGCAACAAGGCGTAAAGGTAATAGTTTTAACGTGAGGGCGCTACTTTGAATCCAGAGCGAAACGAAGGATTCAAGTACATCGCCCGAGATAAAACTATTACCGTACACCGTGTAGCACATTCTTTTTTTCATCTCCATCTATGAGGAAAATTTGCAAATATATACCTATAACGGAAGAAGAATAACTATATATACCTAATGAGAGTTTAAGGTGAATATAGAAGCAAATGGCCTTGAAGTGGCGCCCTCATTTGAAATAAATTGTACTCGTAAATATGGAGATAATTTCCATATTGCTAATCGTCAGGCACTAAATAGCCCTTTAAATTATTTTATGAACCACCGTTGAAAGTATTTACATTATTTGGTGGCGTTTTCACTAAAGAATTACTTTGAATATATTTTTCTATGACCATCACATCATACCTACAAAATAATCTGATTGGACGAGACAGTACCAAACCCTATTTTATACGACTATTTTTTACAACAAAACAGTAAATTCTAGTAAAAATGATACTGAAAAAGAAACACGTACGTAGTAGGCACCTTTCCTCGTCTTTTGGCAATGTGAAAAACGACATTTGTTTTTTGGTTCTTTGATTTTGACATTCGTATACCGCACAATAATGTCGTGAATTCGTCATTATTAAAACGTTTGTTTATGTCGTAAAGAAACAATACGCAGTTAAGTTTCCACTCCACGCGCGCGACTACACAGGCGCCGCCCTGCCACTTGTGTGTTTGAACGCACGGCTAGACGGTAGGTGGTTATAGCGCGACCTTGAGCGAGTGACGGAGGCCTGACCCCGGGCTTCGAAGCAGTACAGCCGAGGCTGCAACCGGGAACGCGCTTAGACGAAGGAAGGAGATATGATAATATGATGGTGCACAAGCCTCATCATCATGCAATCATGCGAGCGATCTAATGTTATCCGAAATTGAAGGGGTAAATTTCCAAGATTAGCTGATCCCAGTTTCATAGAGGAAACATTTTTTATCATATTTTGATATGTGCTCCTTAGGAAGTTGTTTAGTATCGTGGATAGAATATATTTTTAAAATAGTTTTAGTATATTTACGTATATGACAAAGACACTAGTTTCCTTATGTGCTTCTCCTCAGTTGGGTAGCAAGGTCAAAAGTTTCCTCTTCAAAATAAATAAGAATAGGTGTAAGCAGAGAATTTAATTATCATCGAAATTTTGATTAAAAGCTCAATAGTAGCTGAATAGGTATTCAATTACAAGAATTTACAGAGGCGATAAATTAGATTTGAAAGATGAAATACTTGAGTGACATTTAGGAAATGTGGAGTGATAAGAAAACTCGTATTTTGGCAGTATTTAATTTTCAAATAAGTTTACCCTTATAAATAAAGTTATATTTAGACAAGTACTTTGTTTTTGGACGGAAATGTCAATTTATTCAAAAACTGCTCTATTTTTATTTATTTCATAAGTTATTTTAACAATCCTAAGTTTTAACCATTATAATGGAAAGTAGTTTTTTTACAGGAATGGTAACTGGTAACTTTTCCTACCGGATGTTTTGAGACGCAACCGAAAACCTTTCTTTACAGCCTAGCTTGAGTATAAGGAGGCAGACCAAGGTACGCGTTTACGATTTTGGCGGATGAAAATAATTTTTAGTAATATAGTAAGTAAGTATAGTCTGGAATTTTTTCTTAGAATGACAATCATCACCGTAAAAATACAAGGATTTAAGTGCATACCTAGAGTCCGGCTGTTTCTTTTAAGATTTTCTAGCAGTCTAAATCAAAATCATTTATTTATCTTTCGATATTTTGATCACTTTGGAATTCTCAACAGCTAAAAGAATTTCTTATTGGAAAAACTCTGTTTAGTTATAGCAAATAAGGATTCAAAAAAATAGTTAGTATCTTAAAATTACCTTATTTTATCATGTTTCAAAAATTTAGCTGTAATTGAATTATCATTTTTAACGCTGTCAATTTCGGACATTGCTACAAGGGTGTAAGCTTTCGTTTCAAAGCATAAACCTATTACGCTATGCGCATGAACGCACTCGTAGCAAAGCGAAAAAGCTTTATTAGCTGACGCATGACGTGTGAAAAAGATAAGCGGTGGAAAACCGTTTTCTTTCGAAACAATGATTGTACATAAAAAAAAAATAACGTCCTTTTGTGAAGCACAATCCCAAATTCAGCAGAAACACACGAAATTTATATATCACACATAACATGTTGAAATAATCAAATATCGTTACAGGAAATGGAAAAAGAACCGCTTGTTGTTTTGGAGAGATTATTCCCGGTAAATACGAGTACAAAGAATCAATAAAGAAATGTTGGGAAAGTGGCTAAAGTATTTTATGTTATTTGTTCTTACCATGTTCCGTATATGACCTTAAATATTATTTTGACACAAATTAATACACACATTCAAAAATCCGCAACATGCTTCGTCAAAGTAGTCACAAAAATTTATCCGCAACATGCTTCGTCAATATTTTCACAGTTAGGAATTGCGGATTTCTTGCTTTGTCAGATTTATTAATCTAAGATCTGTATCGTGCCTGGCTCAAATGTTCCCATGATACTGGCGGCATTGCCACGCTGTATAGCAATGGAAATTCTTTAAGTCAGATTAGATAAGGAGCGTGGGGCTTCTATCATTTGCCCGCTCTGATATACATCCATACATTTTATCAAAGAGCTTAGACATAGAAATGTCTAAGCTCTTTGATAAAATGTATGGCTTACCATGTTCACGTTTTTCTGTAGGTATAGAACATTATCCAGAATCCATTATCATTGCAATAACTATGTCTACTGGGCAAAGCTTAAGATGAAGACGGAGGGCGGTAACATGCTATTGACAAAGGATGGGGTGCTGGCAGAGATCGAGAGGTTCTATGCTTGGGGTTCGTGGACTATGAAAAAGTCTTCGATTCGATGATTGTGCCGTCTAGCTCCCAGTAGAGTAGAATAGGACTACTCCAAGTCTTTCCGTGGATGTCGTAGAAGGCGACTTAGGAAACACAAGCTAAACAAAGCTTATAAACATCAATGAGACATCTCTAACCCGTCTGGTCAGCGCGAAGAGTGTAAGCCCATACTTTGGCTGCTCTGGCTAATATATGGCTCTGATTATACTACCGTACAGAGAGGGTCGTGCTCCTGCAGTGGAGACTAAAAAAGACCTGCTCATGATGATGAAGTGCTTATACAACATAGCCGCTATGTCAGTCCGAGTACGGGAGCTCAGTACGAAAATTGAAAACCGAAACTGTTTACCGCAACGCAATGGGAAGGACTGGGCACTAATATCAATGGCGAGACTGGCGAGTATATCACTCAGCTTTCGTTTTCCGACGATATTGTTGTCATGGCAGAATCGATGGAGAACTTAAGTATGATGCTTGAAGACCTAAATCGGGTTTCCAAACCGGTCGGCCTAAAAATGAGTGCAAGACGACGATCATGTCAAATATGCACGTAATGCATTTACCTATTTCTGTTGGAAGCTGGACCTGGGACAGTTGATCCAGGCAGGAACGCTGGATGCAGGCCGCTTCTGATCGGTCGTTTTAGAAATTCTTGGGGGAGGCCTATGTCCAGCAGTGGACTTCCTGTGGTTGACATGATGATGATATCCAGAAAGATACATTCGTGCTCATCAATTTTTATTATTTAAAAGAACCTAAACTTTGACTGCCTCCGTGGTCCAGTGGTCAAGGCGTTTGCCTTATGATCCAGAGGTCATGTGTTCAAATCCCACCATACTTTGTGAAAAGTTGTTTCCAGTAGTTAGGATATTGCAGGCTTGAATCGCCTGATTATCCGAAAAGAAAGATGATTGCTTCGGAAGGCACGTGAACCTAGGCTGTTAGTCCCGAACGCCATCTAGCGTTTGTACCTATCCTAGGAGTGGTTTTGGTCTACCCTTTGGGTTGCGGAGGTCAGACGGCAGTCACTTTGAGTAAAAAAACCAGTAACCTCGTCGAATCACCTAGGTTAGGTAGCGGACCCCGGGCTCTGAAGCGTAACCGCTGACGATGCAACCGGGAATACGCTCGGACGATGATAATGATTAACCTAAAAAGGATGCTTTTAAGATCTTTCAAGATTCAATTTTTTTCCAAATAATGTTCAAAATCCAATTTTCTTAGAGTAAGTCGTTTATTAGATAGTTTTAAAAATTGTTTTGTCTTCAATAAACTCAAAGCATTTTCAGAGACAAAATTGTAAAGAGCAACAATCGTCTTTAGTAAGCACTATCTCACTTAAATCGCTAAGTTTCTCCTTACTTGGCTTCCTTTAGTAAGCAACACGTAAGTTTCTTTCATAGAATTCTTAAAGAATTTCTCATCTGTACGTACATTTTATTACAAAATAGTTTCATTTCTAAGCTGATTACTTTCTAGAATAGTTTCTTTTATTTCTCTGGGCTGATATGCAATGAATTAAAAATACAATGAATGGCAATCCAAGTCGAGAAAGATAAATGCTTAACACATACACACACACATTCTTTGTGCACACATACACACACTGATGTGAAAGTGCATCTTTCCCTACACCCTTTCTTCATGTAGCAACGTAAATGTGTGGGTAGGGTAGTGCAGTGACTCAAAAAATATGCGTATGCTATTTTTTAGTCTTACACAACATGTAGGTACGCTTATATACGTATATGTCCGACTGGTACATGTAAAGGGAATTTCGATTATCACATCACCTACTGGTGTTAAATGGAAACAGTTCAGATATTCGTGAGAACAATATGCTTTTTCGTGTAATATGACACCCAAAGACATGTTAAGGACATCAAGGCGGACGAAGTCGCATCCAAAAGCTAGTGTACCAATAAAATCTAGTAGGTTTTTATTAGTACTCGTAAGTAGGTATGATAGCAATCATTTAGTTTTTATAATCTGTGTTTTTGAAAGTTAATAACGAACAAATGAAAATCTTTGTAAAACTTTTAACAAAATGTAGGTACTCATAATACATTTTACAAAAATTCTTTTACACAACGAAATGTCATTCTTCTGTCTCGAGGAACAAAAATCGTTCAATCGAATCATTATATTCCCAAAAAGGTATCTTTCTTTATTACGTTTTTTTTATTCAAAACTGTTAATATCATCGAATTCTGTATTTTACTTTCAAACTTAACCATCATTTTCGTATTTCTTATTGATTTCTGTAAGTAGGTATTTGTATTTTTTTTATACAATTGTGCGGCCAAGCCCGCCTAAGTATTATTATTATTATTTACCTAATATGTATTTGTGTAAAATACGATTGAGATTGGATCTTTAAAACTAATTTAATATTACTCTGCTCCGCTATCAACGTTTATCGGCGAAAGTCAAAAACTTTATGTAATCATGGTTTAATATTAGTTCACTTTAACAAACACCTTATTTTAATTCTTCTTCGTCTAAATGCGTTCCCGGTTGTATCCTCAGCTGTGCTACTTTGGAGCCCGGGGTGCGCTTTCCCGTTTTTTCTTCTCCAAATATAACATGCATGTCAATGGTCACCCAAGGATGTCAAAGACCTTGCGAAATGGAGAAGAAATAGGCGGAACAGTTTAAATGATTTGGCTATAGTTATACGACCGGCCGCCTGCCTGACGTCAACCCTCTTTAGGAATGTATTTGTGCGAAAAGCCCAATATTAACCCTCCTTGGGAATGCAATTATAGCACGAGATGTTAGTGCTTAGTCCTTTAGTCGCCTCTTACGACATCCATAGGAAGAGATGGAGTGGTCCTATTCTAACCCGGAACCACAGGGGGGAAACACCTTATTTTCATTATGGATCAGATATAATCATCATCATCAGGTCTATTTTAGTCTTCATTGCAGAAGCACAACCCTCTCTGTACTACCAGAGCCATGTATTAGCCAGAATAGTCAAAGGATTTGGCCTACACTCTCCACGCTGGCCAGACGGGTTGGAGAATTCATATTAATGTTTTATTTGTTTAGCTTGTGTTTCCTAGTCGCCTTCTACGACATCCACGAAAAGATTTGGAGTGGTCCTATTCCACTCTGCAGGGAACCACATGGTTGAGACAAAAAAAACAGTAGTTATTCAGGGTTACTTTTGCCAAATGGATTTTGTATGGGAGGACGAAAGTTTTTATCGATTTTGGAAAGTAGTTCAGTAAAACGTTGCCGATGTTTAAAAAGTAACCCTGAATATTCTATATAAAACTTTTCTCTTTTATCTTCACATATAAAGTCTTTTCCTTGTACCTAATGCTTACACGTGTAATTATATGAGGAAATCTCTTAGAAAAGTGGTTATTCTTACATCTACGAACATGTATGCCTTTAATACACCTTTTCATTTCCAATTAGATATAATCATTGGGGATAAAATATATTCCAGGAAGAGAAAACGATTCACTACGAGTCAAATGCACGAGGAGGGTCCCAGTTTTCCTGTAAAGTAAGGTAGATAAGTAAGGCTCTTCAATCTTATGGGGAGAAATTGAAACCCTTGTCAACCGTGTGTCGTGTGTGTGTGTGTGTGTGTCGTGGTAATGTGTTTCTTTATTTATTTAAATTAATTGCACCAAAAAGAAATTAAAAGTGGACTGCCTAATGCCATATGGCATTCGCTATCTATCTATAATTTAAGAACTCCGTTCTTGTCGGTGGAGTAGTTTCCATGTCTCCCTCTCTTGAGCCATCCTTTTGACCGTATACGATACGACGCGGCGTCAACATTCTCTACCGGGCAACTATTAGACCAAGCATTAAATAAGTACAATACCCGGCACATAAGTTGACCCAAAATGGCGGCTCTGCGCAGGTATAATTAGAGGAAAAAGTGTGCGCAGTGACCGCCATTTTGGGTCAACTTATGTGCCGGGTATTGTATGTGTTACTAGTATAACATTAATAATATGTATAAGTGTACTTATGACTAAAGATAGGTATACGTACGATGAAGGTTCCTACGATATCTATTAGACATCTCTAAATTTTCTAAGTATACAGGGTCTTACAAAATAAACTGAGACTATTTTAAGGGTGGGTACATCAGTCCATGATAATGAACAACTTTCTCCAAGGAACATATATCGAAATATGAAAAATATTATTTGACCTCCCATACAAGCACCCGATCAGCTGCTTCGAGTTTGTATGGAAAGTCAAAAATAGTTTTTTATATTTCTATATATGTTCCTTGGGAAAAGTTGTTCAGTATCATGGACTGAATTCATCCTTAAAATAGTTTCAATGTATTTTTTTAGACATTTTATAAATATGTATGTATACAACGTAGAAGGGACATACCCGTAATAAATCAAACCACTGTCTATACTAGACCATTAACATGGCAATTTCCGATGCACGGTAAATCTCAAAAGAGATTATGATGGCATTGTAAATGGACTAAACATTAATGTATTAAATGTATTGTGTAAATAAATAATAATAATTAATTAATTATAGTATAATAAAATTAAAATTACAGCCAAAAAACAAAAATAATTTTCGGCATTTCCATAAAAAAGTGTGTGGCCGCCCGGGCGATTTATATGGGAATGTCGAATCTTTTTTTGTTTTTTGACTGTTATTTTAATTTCATTATACTTTAGTCATCTAGTATAGGCCGTGGTTCGATTTATTACGGGTATGTCCCTTCCACTTTGTATATGATACAGCAAACTATATTTTCTATGTTAAGTTTTATTTTAATTATTTACTTTATTTTAATTTGTGTTATATAAATTACATTAACACTTTAAAAAAAAGCAAACATATTGTGAATTGTGATCAGCAATAATGGTAGGGGAGCCCAAGAGCGGATTTTGGGATTTACTCGAGCGCGTATTCCAAAATCCCCTGTAAATCTCTAAACATGTAGTCAAGTCATGTCTGGATGACAGTACAATATCAATATCATACTGGGAACTGGGAGCCGGGAGGTCCTCATAGGAACTAAATAATGCAACGACGAAAACCTATCATGTTTGAGCTAATTTAATTTGTCTTGATTAGTAAGCACGTTGGTCTCACAATAAAAGCTTTTACAAAAAATATATTTTCTTTAAAGTTTTTATTTCAAACCATCAGATTAAGAATACCCCTCCAAATAATAGTCTGATTTTGGGCTATTTGAGCGAGATAACTTGGAAAAAATGGCTTAGTGATAAGGCCGCCTTTTGCGCATTTCCTAGTTTTTAAGATAATTATGTCCTGTATTTTTAGTTTGCGCAATAAAGGCTATTGTATTGTATTGTATTGTAAGATCGAAGACATGAGGTGAAAATTTCCAGTAGTACTTACTCACCTAAATTGTAAGTATACTCCTTTTCTTTATGTTTGGCAAGTACACATATTGTCGGGTCAAGTCCGAAATTAATCACTTGGGAATTTCGGAGTCTTTTTCAATTTCAATTTCAATTTCAATTGTTTTTATTCGGATAACCATGATCCATGATTTGTTAGTATTACAGTAACTTAAAACTAGTGTTAGTACTTATAGCTACACAGTATTTTTTTGTAACATAGAATGCAACCTCTGTGTACAGAGGGCCCTGCGGGCATGCCTTTAAATTTGACCATATAAGGCTACCGGCATGGTCCCCTGCACAAGGTGTCCCATTATTTGCGAATCCAGTCTATCCGCCACCGTTTTTAGAATGCTGTTGTGACTCGACCTCACTCTTCTTAACAGTGATGCCATTTTTTTCCGGATCACGGCATGAAATCCGTCCGTTCTGGCCTGCGCAAACATTTCAGAGGCACTACAGAACCGAGGGAGTCTCAACAACATTCTAAAAATATCATTGTATTGGACGCGGATAGCATCTAACGATCTTTTGTTGCAACAGGCCCACAGACCACCCGTGTAGAAACCCTGGCAAAATGCCTTAAATAAAGTTATCTTGACTTGGTCGCTACAGCGGGCGAATCTACGGGCCAGCATATTACCTCGGATCGCCAAAGCCCTCCGCTCCCTTTCTACATCAGCATCGTCTTTAAGGTCGTCAGTAAGAATATGCCCTAAATATTTAAACGTGGTTACCTTATTTAAATTTACACCATTAAGGGTTACAGCTGGTGTATTTTCAGGACACTTACCGACGGCCTTAAAGACCATGTACTCACACTTTTTCACATTGTATGAGAGTCCGTGCGTTGCCGCGAACTTCTCACATACCCTCAACATATCGTTGATAGATCCCGCAGTCGGTCCCAGAAGCACCATATCGTCTGCGTATGAAATGTTGTTTACGGCAACCCCATCCACACTGCAACCGACTCTCATACTACTGAGCTCGACTATGAGATCATTCACGTACACGTTGAAGAGCTTGGGAGATGAAAGCCCCCCCTGCCTCACTCCGCACTCCAACCTATACGCCTCAGAAATGCCATTGGCCCATTTTACATAGTTGATTTGGTGTTCATACCAGTACTTAAAAATATTTAGTACTTCCGCCGGAACATTTCTGTCCCTAAGTCCCTTCCACAGCACTTTATACAACACTCGGTCAAAGGCTTGAGAGAAATCAAGAAAGCAACCATAAACCGGCGTTTTACGCTTGGTGTAGTATTGAACCGTATGCTTGAGTGCAACAATAGCGCTCTCAGTAGAAAGTTGGGATCGGAATCCGAACTGGGCGTCGTGTAAATTTAAATATTGGTTTAGCACAGAGTCAAGCATACTGTCCAGCACCTTTGCAATTATGGTTGCAAGGGAAATTGGGCGATAGTTACACCTGTCCGAGATATCTCCTGTCTTGTTCTTCACGATGGGCACAACAATGGTTTTCATTAAGTCTGTAGGTAAGTACGAGTGACTAATGCATAGTGAATAGAACATAGACAGAACCCTCGGCAGGTGGACACCTGCATACCTTAGGTGCTCGATACTAAGTCCGTCGTGCCCGGGAGATTTACCTCTGCTCATCTTCTCTATCACTTTTTTAATTTCCGAAGCAGAAAAATGTAGCATTGGCACTCCCCCGCGCCCACCGGGCTCAACACCGGACGCCCGGTCGGCAGGACCCTGTGGAGCTCGCACCTTAAAATTTTCCCTGAACATGTTTGCGATCTCCGTCGGGTCGTTGCTTCCCTCAACACTCACCGGGCGACCAGGCCCAGCGTTGAGCTTGGACGTGGCCTTCCAAAAACTACAAAAATTATTTGAGGCTCTATGCTGCGCGATCATGTCCATCTTAATCTGGTCCTGATTCTTTTGACACCAATTTAAGCGACTTTTAAATATTTTCCGAGATTCACACATATTCTCGTATAGAGGACCCGACTTTGGTCTGTTATGGTGCACCCATTCTTGCAATCTAAGCCTAGCCTCCCGGTGTGCATTTTTAACATGGTGATTCCACCCACACAAAACTCGTGCCTTCTTACCAGTTATATACCTGTTTGGTTTTGTTTGGGCTGCTGCGTCACTTAATGTTTTAACAATTTTCTGATACAAATGGTCCAGAACACGGTGATGCTCAACACTGTCACAGGACCCATGACTACACTCGATGCACTCCTCGGGGAAGTATATGTCACGGAACACTTCATTGCACAGTTTTTTGTATTTACCGATTTGCGAGTCGTCCCTTTCTCCCCATACAACGGTACTACTAGGCGAGTCATGCGTCCTTTGTTTAAGCCTCACCACGTCAAGATTACATTTCATAAAAATAGGTAAATGATCGGACGCGAACACCCCTTCACGTATGTATACACCCAACACAGTTTTCCACGCCATTTGTGAGGTTAGTAAATGGTCCAACCATCTCCTACTTCCATGTACCTGACTCACAAATGTGTAAGTGTTTGAGTCAGCTCCTAGTTTTTCTACATCCGCACACACCCATGTCCGGTCTGTAGCAAAACGACATAACTCTTTATAAAACAATTCGTTAATATGTGCGTTAAAATCTCCCAACACGTATATAGATTCAACCTCACCGGTCTCTTCTATTGCGCTTATTTCTCCCAACACTTCAGTAAACAAAGGCAAATTATCATTTGAATCTGTAGGCATGTAAACGGAAAATATGATGACCGAGCGGCCGCCTGTCGTCGCTTTAATAGCAACTAACCGCTCACTATTACAGTGTAAAACAGTCACGCAATCAAACAGACCCTTTCTCCAGAGAATGGCCACCCCCCCATATGGCCTCCCTACCAACAGGCCGGCAGACGTATCCACCGCAGACTTACCCGTATATTCAAAGTCATTACTAATTGTACCTAACAGATGTATATCATGGGGTAGGAGCCATGTCTCTTGGAGGGCCACCACATCTGATTCTGAACAAACTTGTCTAATACACTCAACCGATCGCTTAAGTGACTGACAGTTAAAGCTAGCAAATGTACATGAATTAGTTTTACTAATATCCATAGTCAAAGAGTTATTTAACTTTAACATTATTTTCCTTGTTCGTTCGATACCTAAAATGCACGAAACGCCTAAAAGTGACTCCATCTGGCCACAACTCATTATTTAAAAACTCATGCAACTTATTTTTTGACACATATAATTTATAGGCATTGTATTTCTTAGGTGATTTCATATTAATTACTTTTAATACTACAGTCTCGTTAGTTTTTTCTTTTATGTAGCTTATAATATCACTGTCACTCGTGTCTTTACTGACGTTCGATATAAACAAAGGCACTTTTATATCAGCCGCTTTAAATTTCACCTCGGGATCCGTAGAGGCACGGCCTCTTTGGCCAATTAATTTGTACCGTTTGGCTTTGCTTCTATGCACAATTTGCCATTCCGAGTTCTCTTTCATAGATAGCCCTACATTCTCGTTTACCTCTTGAACATTCGTACATTGATGTTGATGCACGTAGCTCACTGGTTGCAAGGGTCTCACCGCATCAACGAGCGATCGCGCACTGGGGACCGGTTTCGAGCCGCCTGCGCATGTAGAGGGGATACGAGTAGGTGTCTGCAACTCGCTGGTGACCGCATCCACGCGCTGAGCGCGTGTATGGTGATGCTCCATCTCACTCACACTTGTGCTCTTTCCCTGCTTAGCTGCAACACCGCTCTCGCTTGCAGTCGTTGTTGCTGTCTCCTTTTTCTGTTCACATATGACAGGGACAGACTCTGCTGTGCTCGTCATCTCGACCGTTAAAGTACGGTTATCTACCGCGGGTAGGTCGTTTACCTTGAAATCAGCTGGCCGTTGCTGTTGTGACGAGTCTATAGGTACATATTGCAAACCTATTGGTCCACTATCAAATGAATAACTATCCTGTAGGCAGGCACCTCTCCTGTTGTTCACTTTGCTAACCGAGGATGTTGAGTTGCCTATTATAGACGCATGCTTCATGTAATCAACTTCTTGCTTTAGCGTCTCAAACTGTTCTGTGGTGACAGTGTTTTCTTTCAGAAGATTAATCTGGTTTTGCATCCTCAGAATATCCTTGACGATCCGCGAAGCGTCTACATGGTCCATAGAAACCGCTGGAACCCTGTGCAGGTCAACCGCTGCAAATATCGGGAATAGCTCTCTGTTCCCATTTTTCATCAGGCAGACGATGTCATCTAGGTCTCTGGACATCCGTTTCTTACCCTCCTTGCGACGCAGTGGCATTTTCTTTGCATTGGGCACGGCGTCGTATAGCAAACACTTTGCTTTAATTATCTCCTCTGTCGAGTATAAGGACGTGCAGAGCTGGTGTATGCTCTCCTCATCCATGAAATCCACCACATTTCGTAAAAACGTTAAGAGTTCATTTATAACGACATTACAATTCGCGCACTTTACAGTGGTTGAGGTCATTGTCCTCAGCTATGAGTCATCTGTCGCAACGCAACACGTTCGCGCTACGGCACGTTCGTGACGACACTTTTTCCAGGACAAGTAGCAAATAGAGAGGCCAAGATTGCTTCGTCTTTCGTGACACTACGTAGTACTATTATGTATTCTATGGTGATACGTCGGAACGGTTCCTAGTACTTATAGTTTAGTACGTAGTACGTATACTTATAGTTGCACTCCTACTGGCATTGAAATTAATTGAAATATGTTATAAAATTTATTTTTTAATTTGTAAAAAGCGTCGCGTGGCTAAGTTTTTTATCGAAACTGAATAAGCCTTAGATTAATCATTGGGTCTCCGCGCTGAATATTTCTAAAACGGGTCTCTAAATCGTATGTATATCTCAGCAAACCCTCAATTGTTTTAAAATACATATTAAACGATAGCTCTTACTATGGGATTTACGCGAAAAACCTACCATCTCCACTTTACGTAAGTATAAGGGAGCTACCCTAAAATATTCAGGCGCGTTGGGCATTTTTTCTCGCATTACTGTTACGTGATCACCTTGTTCAACTTTTCACTTCTGTCGGCACTCTCGGAGTGCCTCTCTTTATGGCAAAAACGGAACCCTTATGGATTCGTCATTTCTGTCTGTCTGTCTGTCCGTCCGTATGTCACAGCCACTTTTTTCCGAAACTCATCATCCGAGCGTATTCCCGGTTGCACGTCAGCGGTTACGCTTCAGAACCCACTTTTTTCCGAAACTATAAGAACTATACTGTTGAAACTTGGTAAGTAGATGTATTCTGTGAACCGCATTAAGATTTTCACATAAAAATAGGAAAAAAACAATAAATTTTGGGGATTCCCCATACTTACAACTAAAACTCAATTGTTTTTTTTAACAAACCCATACGTGTGTACATCTATGGACAGGTCTTCAAAAATGATATTGAGGTTTCTAATATTTTTTTTTTCTAAACTGAGTTTGCGTGAGAGACACTTCCAAAGTGGTAAAATGTGTGTAGTCGTCGTCGTCGTCGTCGTCCCCCCCGTAACTTCTAAAATAAGAGAATGATAAAACTAAAAAAAATATATGATGTAAATTACCATGCAATCTTCCACCTTTTAGCGGCGTTGTGCACCAGGACACGTGTCCTGACCAAAATTCGTAAGACGGATGGAGAGTAGACAGCCGGCGCGGCGTAGGAGAGAAAGTATCCCCCTCTCTTTCGCGGCGAAAATGTATGCCTGCGCCTGCTGTTTCGTTTAGCTGAGAGATAAACTTTTTTATGTAATATAAATTGTCATGTTTGTGTACGTTAGCGCAATAAATAAATATTGTATTCTACCACATAAATGATAGTACTTTTTACTGATAATTAAATCAATTCGTGCAAAATTATTCCCTGACCATTCCAAAATATCAAAAATGCACAACGTTAATATTCAAGTTTTCACTTCTGCCGGCATTCCCGGAGTGCAACACGTCGTATTTTTTTTAATACGTCATAAATCGTAAACCGCAATTTACCTTTAGAACTTTTACATTATGTTACTTGCTGCTACGGAACCCTTCATGGGTGAGTCCGACTCGCACTTGGCCGCTTTTTTGTTATATTTTATTTATAATTTTTTCAGCAAACAATACCTACCATACGTATACCCAATATACCCATGCAAAATTACAGCTTTCTAGTAAAATCGCTGACGCTGAGCTAAGCCGTGAATAGGCAGACGGACATACCGAATATATAAGAGTTCCGTCTATATAGAGACTTCAGAGCTCTATATAAAATAGTAGGTACCTACTATGTTGTCTTTGTGCTATATACATAAAAGATTATTCGATCATCTAAGTAGATAGGGGATACTCTGTGCCGTCTATCTCAAAAATGGTTCGACGTATAAAAAGGTCCAAAATAAAATTTGTAGAAAATTTCATTCTCTACAACTTTCATAATATGTATATGCAAAAACGATAGGAGGCAGAGAAAACGAGATATTCTCAAAAAACTGAGTTTTGCGAGCTTTAACCTTGAATATCTAAGGACGCTCACACGTTGGCATATGTGACTTTTGAGACAACATCTATAATGCTAAAAAAAAGATTTATACAAAAATACAGCCTTACCATTAGATTCCAAAGTTATATGCTTAGATGACTGAACTATGGACATACATTCAGTAAACTTCAACAGCTGCACGAACCGCAGGCTACTTGCAGCCCGCGCAGCGCCCGAAAAGCTAGTTGTTAATATAGGTATAAAAATAGAATTTATTTTAATAACCTAGATCAATATATAGACACCATTCAAGTTATTCAATTGCCTCTCCGATCTTTCAATATCACAATACGTGACAAACGTTAAAAATAACTAATTAATAATGGTAGCTACTTTACGATAGTTTTATGCCTTTGCGTATTAACGAATAACCTTGGAAAATCGTCCGCCACATATAAGGTCGCATTGCAATATTGCATCCTCATCTCTCAAGACTTCTGCATTGTTGTTATTTACTCTTTGTAATTAGGTACCTAGTTATCAATTTTACCTATATCATAAAATAATAAATAATTCGATTTATGCAGCTCAGAATACATGCTGAACAAACGACAGTAAGTAAGAGGCCGGGCCGTCAACACGTACTTACTCGTATTCGATCCTTTTAATTATTTTCTGCCCACAACAAGGTCACCTTATAACTCAGTCGCTCGTAACTCTTGACTTTTTTTACAAAATGGAATCGACTTTAATCCTAATGATCGTAACCACTACTAAAATTCAATCCCAGGAGCTATAATTTTCAATCGCTCCCTCAGTGATTGCTCCCATTTACCATTTACGGTTTAGGATCGAGAGACTCACTGAGAGAATTATTCAAGGAAATAGGTATACTTACTTTTGCATCACAATTCATATTTGGAAATATAATGTATGTAAGGAAAAATATTTCCATGTTCAATAAAGTAAGTGATTTTACAGATAGAAATTTACGTAATAAGAATGACTTAGTTAGACCGTATTACAGGCTGAATACAGTCAGTAAGTCTTTTATGGGGAAGTGTATACTTTTTTATAACAAATTGCCAGAATCGGTCCTTGATATGCCAGACAGAAAATTCAAAGCTTATGTAAATAAAGTACTTTGTGAGAAGGCTTATTATAGGACCGATGACTATCTTAAAGACAAAAAGGTCTGGCTTGAGCTTGGCGCGGGTCCCTCTTAAAGGTTTGTACGAGTATACTTAGACATGTCATAATTTAGGTACATTGGTACATACTAAATTTACAAATTGACATTATTTTAAATTTCGTAATTCTTATAATTCAATTTAACTATTTCATAACAAACAATGTAATCTCTGTCCATCCATATAACTAATTTTAAGTTTTTTGTTTGTTAGTTGACGTCTTTGGAGAAAACGTGCAGTGCGTTTGTTGCCGCTTCTTCTGCAATTGCGCCTAGGAAGTAACGATTTGACGTCAACATTTGTGCAAAACAAAACAAAGTGACTATTATTAAGAGATAATTATAAATATCCTATGATAATAAAGATATTTTAAATTGAATTGAGTGAAAGCATCTTTCTTAAGTTAAAATTGGCACATGGTTACACATCATACCTATTCACAAGAAAGGATCGAGATCAGAGATTGCGAACTACAGGGGAATAGAATATCTATTCCAGTGTCCATTGTAACTCCTTTGGCTAACATTGTAGAACTTATCGTATTTAATGAAATATAGGTACAACATAATATCGCAGTCTCTGCCCAATAACCAACACGGTTTTCTAAAAAAACAACTACGAAATTTGGGTGTTTGACAAATTTTGTGTTGGCTAACATAGATGGCGTGGTCAGGTTGACGTGATCTATACGGACATTGAGAAATCCTTTGACCGCGTTGATCACATGATCCTATTGGAGAAGATAAATCGAATATATGGAAATATGCTTCGTTGGGTGCAGTCCTACTTGGAAAATCGTTCGCAAGCTGTTGTGATGGGTGGTTATCGCTCAGACTCAATTTCAATCCCTTCCGGTGTGCTTCAGGGCTCACATTTAGGCCCACTCCTTTGCAACGCCTATTTGTATGATATAGTTAATAGCTGTTAGGCGAACTCGGTCTCTAATTGTCAACTAATGCAAAAATTTCTTCACTGTCTGCCCGCAAACTATGCTAAAAATAGATTATCAGTTAAGGCCGTACCTTAACGTAAACAAATGTCAATGTATTACCTTTTCTGGAAAAACTAACTTTTTTCACGTTAAAAAAGGTATGTACTCGTACCCTACATATTAAGATAAAATACAGTATATATAATTTATTATAGGTATTGTTGTTAGAGATAGGTACCTATTGCGTTTTAATTTCACCGGTATTGTATAAATAATAGAAAAAATAATTTCGGGGAATCCGCCTCTAGTCTTAATAATAATAAAAAAGTTTCAAAAAAGTAAAATTCTCAACCATTATTTACTTTAATGACATATTTTTCGAGTTATTTTGGTTTAAAAACCAAACTACTAAATCGATTTTGATTAAACTACTATGGGACCAATCTGAAAGTAATTAAAAATTACCCTATTCCTTTTTTATGTCGGTTAAAAACGGATGTTCGTACCTGAAATCTTTAGGTACTACAGATTTATTTAATCAAAGCAAATGTATACATGAATTAGCTCAGAAAGTATCTAAATGCATCTATTCTGATATCCCAGACCGATAATGACCTTCAAGCAATAATTTGCATTTCTAAAAAAGTTTTCATAAATACCTGCATCAACGACGTCTTTTTGTCACTGGACACCGAGCATCTGATGTCCGTGAGGTCTTTGATTACTCTCTTGTATTTCCTCAGCAAGGTCTGGAACCTCGGGATGAAGTGGCAGTCGCACCTCCAGGGGTTGTGTCCGAGATACACCTCCATAATATTGTTGTTCACTTGAAACGCCTTGTCGAATGCGTACACTGGTATCTATAACAATACTTTTTTTTACTTACATACATTCGATATTACTTCTTTAAGTCAAAAGCACAGACCAATGGGATGGAATGGAAGTCCAGTTGATCAACTATACGTATCATCATCATCATCAGTTCTTTTTAGTTTCCTGGCACGACCCTCTCTGTACTACCAGAGCCATACTTAGCCAGAGCAGTCAAAGGATTTGACATACACTCTCCATGCAGGCCAGACGGGTTGGAGAGGTCTCATTGATGTTTATAAGCTTTGTTTAGCTTGTATTTCCTAAGTCGCCTTCGACGGCATCAACGGGAAGACTTGGAGTGGTCCTATTCTACTCTGCCGGGAACCACACGGCTACTACATACATATTACTTTTTTTAGTCAAAAGCACAGACCAATGGGATGGAATGGAGGTCCAGTTGGTTGCCTATACATACATATAAGTGGACCCAAAGAGCAAAGAATAAGTTTATTTGCCAGGTACATTAAAAAACTCCCGACTTTCAAGCGTTTACCCCCAATAACTAAGAACCATCTCGACAAACAAATAACTGCTTCGAAATCAGTCTATTCGTTCAGGAGATACGATTACACAGACAAACGATGCACAGACACAGTCACGTGAAACTTATAACATCTGTTAATATCTGTTAGCCTTTAACCTAAGAGTTGACCGTCCACTGACATCACGCACCGTTCCTCACTCGTCGCCATCAAGATAATTATTTTTTAGTTGTTGTTGTTGTTTTTCATGTATAAGTGGCCAATATTGGTGTCAGTTTTTTTAAGCTGCCAAGGCATCTGTTAAAGCCTGACGACTGCCATACAATAATAAATTGTATGGCAAACTTAGTAAGTAACGATTTGACGTCAACATTCACGCTCAGTATTTTTATTTGAAAAAATATAACTGTATTTCTACCATTAGAATTGTTATCAAAAAAATTGTCCCTAATCGAAAATCCAATGATCCCCTATTTGTCTTTATTCTTTATTCACGTAGCCTTCGAAACACGTAGTTAAATTTGTCTAGCAAGTAGACAAACATACCTGGTAGACCTGGTACTTATTTCTTACACTGAACAAACTTAGTCCATCGGAAGGCAGGTAAATAAATAGTAATTATACTCCTGAATAGTTCTTCTGGATTTCAATTTAACTCTCGTTTGTCTCAAGTATTTTGTTCGGAACTAGATGAAACCCGTTTACATCTACCGTAGTTCTGGTAATATTTGATTTCTAGGGTCACCATTAAGCAGAATGGCCGATACCAACCATTGTTTCGTGCAATTTTTATGTCTAATATTTCTTACGTAGTAACTAAATAACGAGTGTGTGAAGGTGTAAATATTATACTAGTGATTAATACGAAGTTCATAGTGATTGATAAGTGTGATATTAAGTTATTGCACCCGCTGAAAGCCCCGGTGAGAGACATCCAATTCATATCATATAAAATAAGTACCCTACTAAGTACCTACCCAAGCGTCGGCTTTATCCGACGACGTCTCAGGACAAAAAAAAGGTGATGTCCAGTCCAAATCTGCAGGACTCATGGTCATGGGTCGCATTGTTAAAGTTAGTAGTTCGTTCCAAAAAAAAATAGGTACCTGCTCTGCGTCCCTATTGCGCAGTTAACATTACATTTAATACGATGTACCAGTTTAATACATAAATAATTTAAGCGCAGGGAAAGGACCTATAGCACAGCTATAATTTCGCCGCTGAGACAATGCGCTTCTGACAGGACGTTTATACCCATATTCATGCGTAAATATAAAAGAAAATGTGCCCGAGCGCAAACAAAACAATAAAATAGAATGGAAAATTGCAATGTTAATGTATAAATGGTGATTAAAACCGTTAATTACGTATGGTCTAAATGAATCAGCATTAACGAAAGCGAACCGATCCAGACTTAGAAAATATGAATGTCAAATCCTTCACGATATTACAAAAGAAACGAACGAAAGACGATTAAACGAAAAACAAAAGCCATCTTAGAAGGAAAATAATTTCAACAGTAATAAAGGTAAGGAGAATATCATACTATGGACATATACTAAGCCGACCAACCCCGCACTTACTTTAAGCAGCATACACACACAAGGAAATGAATAGAAAAATAGGGTTCCCCATATATACATGGGAGACTCCCTTAATCACGACATCCATCACTACACAAATAAAACAAAGATGGAGGGAAATAGCGGAAAACAGAACCTTAATGAAAAAAGAAGCCGAAAAGATTTATGACGGTCCAGAGTCAGATTCAGAAACCAACCTGGGATCAGAAGAACATACCCTGACACCACAAATTAATTCACCACCGACAGTAAACTAAACTAGGCGTTAGCCCAGAAGTCGCAAAGGTTTTCCCGTCAAACAACAAAAGACAACCACAACGCACCTTATACCACCTACCTCCCTCCCTTACACAGGTGTCTTTGAACCCCTGGCCGTATTTAAGGAAAGTACTTTATATTAATACATAATACAGGACAGGGGCGCATGTACCTATGTACGCCTGGATCACTTGAGCTGTGCAGCCGCCTTGACGCGGATTTCGTCCATAGAAGTAGTGGTTCAAGAGGACAGTCCATAGGCACAATACATACCCATTATCTCGTCATATCTTAATAAAAATATAATTTCCTGAAAGGCCGGTAACGCTCTTGTTACACCTCTGGTGTTGCAGTTGTCCATGGGCAGTGGGGATCACTTACCATCAGGTGACCCGCTTGTTCGTTTGCCGCCCTATAACATAAAAAAAAAACATACCAGCTGACTAGAGTACATAACGAGTGCAGAATGAGTGGCATTACAAGCTGAAAACAAATAGCCAATGCAAAATGTTAAAGGAAAAAGAAGTGCCAGAGACTTAGCCCTGCGAGTCAAACAAAAAACACAAAGTAGATACCTCAGGACCTATAAAAGATACAAGAAGATTAAAAAGAAAGCGTCAGAATTATCAGGATCCAATCGCTATCTCTGACGCTGTGAGGCAAGATGCAGCTAACACCGCTCTTCGAAAAATGCATCATGAAGAGAAGACCATCGGCAGCAAAAATACGCAGTCCATATTCCTTCCTTATTATATATTACACACCAAGTATAGTATCTATTACCTCATGTTTACTTGTTGCTGGAATACGGTAGACTCTAACTTCCCTTTACTTTCCCAATTCCCAGACTGCAATTCCCCACACACTCCATATCCTATATACGTGCTCACCTGGTTTCTCGAGCCTGGTACAGGTCTAACGCGGTCTGACTTGGCTGCGCTAGTGAAACGGAGAAGATATGTACCCATATCGGCCCGTTGCTAGAAGTGCAGTCACGTTCACTCCAAGGTAGACTTAGGTAGGAACTAAGTCTACTCTCGCGCACTTGCTGCGAAACGCTGGCTGGGTGGGCACAGAACTGAGAACTGAACTGAACTAGTTCTGGTAATTTGATTTCTAAAAAAGGCTAGCTTTTTATTTTTAATTTTTGATCAAATAAATCAAATCAAACCAAAAAAAAACTTTAAAAATTACATGAAAAAAGTCTTGAGTAAACAATTTTAAACACACTCATCAAGTACGATTTATAATTGTGTGAGGTTCGATATGATTTAAATAAAAAGCTTAAAGGACTGTACATTTTATCATAGAACTATTGGTACTTTATAAGTACATAGATATAGGTCCTAATGTTTGACATAAATGAAATAACTGATAACTGAAACAACACAAAAACTATACAAAAATGTTTGCTAGGTACAGCTAGAGGTACTATTATGTATTATGTGGCTAGAGCTTAGAATATAAAAAGAGGTACGAATACAATCTTCAACTATTAGGCCGTTAGTCCCAGCTGTCATCAACTGAATCTAAATCAACTTCAATACGATTTATTCTGAAAATCAAATGTAACAGAAACCCAATTCTGAAGTGCTACAATAGCGCTAAGTACGTGTAGCACTATACGGTATTTGGCAAATTTTGAAAAATCATTTTGAATTATGTTTCTATACGCCCTTATCTGATAAGATGACAACACATTAGGGTTTATTTTAAATACTGTCCAACAGAACAGGCCATATAGCACTTTAGCATCGGGTGGGTACACCGCGTACACCTGCACAAAGCAAATGCAACAAGATTTTGTTGAAGCTTAGCTTACTCCCTCAATATTCGACAGTTTTGATATTTGATCCCGTTGTATCCAAGTTACTGTTGTAGAGAAATATTCAGTCATATTTTATTTTATATACTTATTTACAAAATTTACGTACACAAAATACAAACAAAGAAACGAACAATGTAACAAAATTTTATATCTTGAAACTTCTATATAGATTTAGATATAGATTTAAACTCTCTCAATACATAAAGTATTGAGAGAGTTTAAATCTATATCTAAAACTAAATAAATAATAAATATATAGGGTCAAATCACACTGATTAAGCTAGCCCCAAAGCATAGGTATTCTGTGCCCAAAGTAAGTTTAAAACTTGTGTTATGGGATACTAACTCAACGATACTATATTTTATGATAAATACCTATATAGATAAACACCCAAGACCAAGGACAATTTGAAAAAGGCCATTTTCCAACTTGCCCTGGCTGGGGATCGAACCCAAAACCCCGGATTATTAGCGCTCTAGCGTGTTAACCATTACGCCACGGAGGTCATGTATATTTAGTTAGTATAACCCTTAAACTATATTTATACTTTCTCGGTATTTTATTTGGATATCTCCATTTGTATTCAATTTAAATGTAAATCCTAATAGGTGACATTATTAATATGCGATACACGGATTCCTCACGTAAAATGTCAGCTATAACTATATTATATGTGCGGCTCGTGAAATCTTCCTGTGCGCGTGCCGAGTCACATTAGCCCTGAGAAAGACCTCCAAATAAGTCGAAAATGTCTGCCAGTAGCTGACTTTTTACGTGAGTTAGTTATTAATAATGTCTGTGTATATTATACCCGTGTGGTTCCGGGTTAGAATAGGACCACTCCATCTCTTGTTGTGGATGTCGTAAGAGGCGACTAAAGGACTAAGCACAAACATCTCGTGCTACAATTGCAGGCCCAAGGAGGGTTAACGTCGGGCGGCGGCCGACGTTAACCCTCCTTGTAAAACTTTTCGCACAAATACACTCCCAAAGAGGGTTGACGTCAGGCAGGCCGGTTGTAATCTAATCCATTTTGCAAGGTCTTTGGCATCCTTAAGTGAATATTGACATGCATGTTATATTTGGAGAAGAAAAAGCGGGAAAGCGCACCCCGGGCTCCGAAGCAGCACAGCTGAGGATGCAACCGGGAATGCGCTTAGACGAAGAAGAAGAATGTCTGTGTATATAATACAAGCTAAACAAAGCTTATAAACATCAATGAGACCTCTCCAACCCGTCTGGCCAGCGTGGAGAGTGTAGGCCATATCCTCTGACTGCTCTGGCTCATATATGGCTCTGGCAGTACAGAGGGTCGTGCTCCTGCAGTGGAGACTAAAAAAAAAAACTGATCATGACAATGTGTGTCTCAACGTGAAAGACATTTACCCAGCTGATAGGCATAAATAGATAGTATAGCTGTTAGGGTAGGGTAAAATCGAGATATGGAGGAATCCTTCCTACATTGGGAGCCAGCAGTGGACTGATAAGAAGAACAAAAATATCTATAATTCATAACCTACTAAAGTATGGAAAGAGCAACACAAACTCGGGACGTCGTCGTCGTCGGCACGCCACACCGCCGTGTTAATCAACGAACGTACGTGATTTACTCTTCTTCAATAATCTTCAACGCTCTTAGTCTTGAGTAAGTAGGTACTCATAGCAAAACATATGAAGCTCTGTTCCAAATCCGAACAACATATAATTTCAGGGAAAAACAATAAAAGTGTTATTAATTCACTGTTCTGGAAAATCGTTACTCCTAAATAAGGTGTATGTTGTTGCCACGGGTAACAGTACCTACATCAAAAAATATAAATTGCCGAATTTAATGAAAATCAAGTGAAACAAAAAACAATAAATAACAGAAAAACAGCATAATTTAGACAATATTACCGTGACAAACTCTAGCTTATTTGAGCCATTTTATATTAGTAGGTAAATTAAAAGAAAGAATATCAGACTTAGAATACAAAAAGGCTAGTACTTAAGTTTGTCTACTTATAAGTAAACTAGCTGTGCCCGCGACTTCGTTCGCGTGGTTGTCGGATTATATAGCCTAAAGCCTTCCTCTATAAATGGACTACCCAACAAAAAAAGAATTATTCAAATCGGACCATTCGTTCCTGAGATTAGCGCGTTTAAACAAACAAACAAACAAACTCTTCCGCTTTATAATATTATAGTATAGATAGTATAGATTATAGGTATATACAGTAAATTATACTGTAAAACTTTCCACAGTAAACTTACATCGATTTACGTAAAGAAAAACCAAATATAGGCAGGAAAGAAAGAAGATTAGCAAAGTACCTGCTTCAACTGATTCCCTCGGAGACTCAACACTCTGAACGTGTTGAACCATTCGGATCCCTCCAGCTCCTTGACAGCCGAAATGCTGTTGTTGTCCAAAATCAGATCTACCAGCCTCTGGTACTGAGGGTTATGGATGATGTTCCTTATGGAATCCAACTGTAAAAAATTCGTAATTTAGCCGTGTGGTTCCCGGCAGAGTAGAATAGGACTACTCCAAATCTTCCCGTGGATGTCGTAGAAGGCAACTTAGGAAACATAAGCTAAACAAAGCTTATAAACATCAATGAGACCTCTCCAACCCGTCTGGCCAGCGTGGGTAGTGTAGGCTAAATCCTCTGACTGCTCTGGCTAATATATGGCTCTGGTAGTACAGAGAGGATCGTGCTCCCGTAGTGGAGACTAAAAAAGACCTGAAGATGATGAATGATCTAAATAATAAATTTGGAAAGGATAATTTTTTTTACTACCCCGCGGGAATAAATATGTAAGTGATTTTTTCAAACATTACATACAGTGTAAACTCCATGGAATGTCACTCGATTTAACTAATTCCCTAAAACGTCGAAATTACTTGGCTCTGGTTGGTATTGCCTGGTTTTCCATACAACGATATGCTCTATATAGCGTTACACCCACACCAAATAACGCCATAAATACGTCATCAAGAGTACTTTCTTTGCAGATGGGTTCGTTTTTATATTTTTATATACACCCATGCTATAAATCCTCTATAAAAGTTTCTGAAACAGCTTATTGCCAACATTATAACAACCAGTGTCATAGTAACCATAATATCATCCAAACGCGTGATATAATGTTGTACTAAATTTAATTATGCAACGCAAATCTTTTTTTTTATTCATAAAGATAGAGGGATCGAGCCTCTATCTTTATGAATTAAAAAAAAGAACCATAAGCGCCATTCTTGAAACGCGGATCCACGTAAACGAATAATTTTTTACTTACAAAAAAACGTTCGATTAGTGACTCCACGTTTGAAAAATGGCACAATTATCTTGCACGCGCGTTTCACTACCACAGATTCGAAATTTATAAAAAGAACATGTTATTTGAATTTACGTCGCATCTTGCCATTTATGTTCGTAAATAGCATTTCAAAAAATTATTACTTTGTTGTTTACAAAAATGAGTGATACAAGCTTTGATAATATTTATTTATTTAAACTTTATTGTACAAAATACAATTTGTATAGCACAAACCTACCTACACCACCAGATATTTCTAATGCAGCAAAGGACATTTCTAACCAATTATTACTAGAAAAGTCGAGAAAACAATATGAAAAGGCGTAGGTACCAAGATTTCATTAATTGGACAATATCGAAGAAGTAGTACTTACGAGTACATCATTTTCTGAAGATGTGATAATAGTATATTTTCAAGAATTATCCGATTTTCAAATCTTCATCCCTATGGACCTTCTATTAAATGCTCAAAAGTACGCTGAGTATTAATCACAACGTGGATATCTCAAAATATTCAAAATTAATTGCCTTGCTAAAACGTAAAGCAGAAGGTTACCTTTTATAGAGGATTCATGTCATGGGTGTAGATAAAGTTTTGTATACAACTGTTCATAATTAGGTATTAAAACACTCATGTGATACTATTATCACACTCGGTTTCGCCTCTTGTGATAAACCCACATTCGTGTTATGATACCCCTTATTATATCACAGTTGCTTAGATAATTATTTTGTTTTTTTGTTTGATGCTTTATTGTCTAGCACGGAATTACTACGATCTCCATCATACGTACCAGAGATTCTAAGAAATTCGTTCTTTTGTTAGTTGTGATTACTTGCACGTGTTTACGTCGGCCGCTTGACTGTCGTTAGGTAGTTATATATTGCAAATACCTATCAGTCAACATTAGGCACACACTTAACTTGATCGACTCTTTTTACTTTTTTTCCGTTTTTAATAAGTGCCATAAGCCCATAACTCACACTCTTAAAAGTTATTTATTACTCATTCTGAGTATATCGAGTGCAACCCATAACTCCATCCTTTTTAGACGCTTTAGATTTTTTATGTAAACTATTAAGGAATTGCGTGTGAACTGTGACGATTATTAGTTAAGACGCCGTAGCTATAGGACATTGCAGTCGAATTCAGGATATTCGTGCCATATTGTTATCCAAAGTCAATCAAAATAACTCTCAGTCATTGAAAGACGCGAAACGCATTTTTTACGACAATACTTGCCTTAATGTATTTATGTATAATTTGCCAGAGTACATGGTACGGATTGTACGAATTAAAAATCCAAATTCATTAGAGGATGCCCTTAAATACGTTTTAGAAGAAGTAAATTTCCAAGAACAATATAGTCTTCGTAGTAAAATGCTACAGCATCGCCCGCAGAATGTATCATTACCAACGCGCGAAAAACATTTTTCCTTTGATTCATCTCAACAAAAACCTATTTTTTCAAAATCTCCTTTACAGAATAATAATAATAATTTTAAACCTACTTTAATTCAACCACAATTTAGATTTGGTATACCTAAACAACAGTTTGGTCGACCTAATCAAATAAGTGGTTATCGACCGCAATCATCCCAGTTTGGCTATAAACCTCCAGTACAGTTTGGATACAGACCACCAGGAGTAGGCTCTCAGCAACCTCAGCAAATAGGTTTCAGACCGCAAGCAGGACAATTTGGTTACAGATCTCCTCAACCTTCAGGCTATCGTTCGCCTCAAGCCTTTTCGAACGATCGTGACGTATCTATGAGAACTGTCCCAGCAACCATAAAACCACAACAAGGTTTCCCTATAAATGAACTTTATACTACCGAAGAGCAACAAAATTATGACACTGATACTACACGTTACGACTATAATTATTACAACATGTCGAACGACTGTAACTATGACGCAAATATGTCTTCTTATGATTACCACCAAAACGAAGACACCGAACAAATTGACTTGCCGCATTCGTCTGGAAATAATGACGACTCGAATGACGTACAAAATTTTCGTATAAATTCAATTCAATTATACCAGACATAGAAATTAAATTCGATGCCAATTTAAAACACCCCTACATATACGTACCCGAAATAGATGGCAATTTTATGTTGGATACAGGAAGTACTAGATCTTTTATAAGCCCTAAAAAGGCTAACGAATATTTTTTTGACCTAAAAATTTATGAGCCATTTACAGTCACAAGTACACATGCATCTAGTCCTCATTATGAAGCGGCTAATATTCCCTTATTTTCTATTTTTAATAAGAAAGGTTTTCATAAATTTTATATTTATAATGTTGACAGTAGATATGATGGTTTGATCGGAATGGATCTTATGTCCCGACTTAGTGCAAATATATGCTTGAAGGACAAAGCGTTAAAGATTGACGGTGCTGATATCCCTATAGTATATAATGATGAAGTGGAAATTATATTGGACCCACGGACAGAAAAACGCGTTAGGCTACCAGTAAATCAAAAAAATGGTTTAGCAATATTAGAATACAAACAGTTTCAGGACGGAGTCCGTATGCCATCTGCTATTGTTCGATGTGAAAATTATTTTGCTTATACTGTTATACAAAATACTACGAGTAATGTATTACAATTATGTATTACAGCCCCTTTCAACGTCTCTCAATTCTTTAACAACGAATGTCTAGTAAATAACACAACTGACTTAACAGACGTCGAGATTGACTCATTGTTAACAGATAACTTAAAAAAATTACGACTAGATCACTTAAATAAAGAAGAACGTGAAGCTATTTATAGCATATGCAACGAATATAAGGACATATTTTACTGTGAAGAATTACCTTTGACCTTTACAAATCAAGTAAAACATCATATTAGAACTATAAACGAAGACCCGATATACATTAAACCGTATAGGCAAGCCCCAGCGCAGACTGAAGAAATTAATCGTCAGGTTGAAAAATTATTAAAGGACAATATAATAAAAGAATCGCATTCTCCTTGGAACGCACCTGTCCATTTAGTTCCTAAAAAGATGGACGCTTCTGGTCAAGTAAAATATAGAATGGTAGTAGACTATCGTCGACTCAACGAGATAACTATCGATGACAAGTATCCACTTCCTAACATATGTGACTTATTTGATAAACTAGGGAAATGTAATTATTTTACAACCTTAGACCTAGCGTCAGGTTACCATCAAATTGAACTTGCAGACACCGAGAAAAGCGCATTTTCTTGCCAAAACGGACATTACGAATTCCGCCGGTTACCTTTCGGTCTAAAGACAGCTCCAGCCACGTTTCAACGTACTATGGACAACGTATTAAGAGGTCTTCAGGGCATACATTGCCTTGTATATTTAGATGATATTATTATATATTCTAACGGAATTTTAGATCATTTGAATAAATTACGTAAGATCTTTGATAGACTTCGTCAAACCAACTTAAAAGTCCAATTGGATAAATCCGAATTCCTCCGTAAAGAAGTACAATATTTAGGACACACATTGACTAAAGATGGACTTCAACCTAACAGTGACAAAATACAGGCAGTTCTTAAATATCCTATACCACGCACACAAACAGAAATTAAACGGTTCCTAGGTTTCTTAGGTTATTACAGACGATTTATTAAAGACTTCTCAAAGATTACACAACCATTAACAAATTGTTTAAAAAAAGGAAATAAAGTTGTCATGGATCAAAAATATATCGAAGCCTTTGAAAAGTGTAAGGAACTCCTTGTTAATGCTCCAATTTTACAATATCCTGACATGAATAAACCATTCATATTAACGACTGATGCATCTGAAGTAGCGATTGGAGCAGTATTATCGCAAGGCCCTGTAGGTAGCGATAAACCAGTAGCTTATGCTAGTAGGACTTTGTCAGATACCGAAAAACGATACAGTACTATTGAACGCGAGTTGTTAGCTATAGTTTGGGCTACAAAGTACTTTAGGCCTTACTTATATGGACATAAATTTGCCATCTTTACCGACCACAGACCATTAGTATGGTTGTATCAACTTAAGGAACCGAATAGCAAGTTAACACGTTGGCGTTTACGGTTACAGGAGTACGATTTTAATGTCATTTATAAAAACGGTAGACAAAACGTGAACGCAGACGCATTATCGCGTATTAAACTCAACGCACTAGGAATTGATGATCCCGATAATACTTCGATGATTGTCAACGTAGACGAAAAGGAGAAACGACCTCAGAACTTGACAGAACAGGTTAGCGAATATACAAAACAACAAATTACTGACGACTCTTTGACCGACTCAATTTCTGACTTTGAAAGAACCGCTACAGCCAGTTCTATAGATCATTCAGTCGCAAATTCAACTGAAAGGCTAAATAATAATCGTCAAACATCTCAATCCACTTTTCAAACCATTCATTCAGCCAATGACCTTGAATCTTACGGAATACCTATATTAAACGAAGCCGTAGATACTAAACCAAACCAAATACTTATTTATAGTTGGTCATGTGATAAAATCCAAGTAAGAGATATATCTAGAGACAAACAAAAAGTACTGGAAGTATTTCTGCCCCTTAATAACCTCGAACTTATAAAAGAATTTTTAAAGAAATATATCAAGTCAAAAATTAAATACTTCATTTATTTTGAAAATCCAGAACATAGGAAAAACTTTTGTAATATTATCGTTTCATTATTTAAAAAAGGAATGGTTAATTTTTATGAATGTACCGAACGTGTAATTTACGTTGAAGATGAACAGGAACAGCGAGATATTGTTATAAGATTACACGAAGGTAAAACTTGCCACGGTGGTATTACAGAAACAATCAAAAGAATACGACGTACTTACCATTGGCAAAATATGAATGAAACCGTTTCCGCTATTATAAATTCCTGTGAACAATGCAAAACATCTAAATACGATAGAAAACCGATTAAACCGTTTCTTCAATTAACGAAAACTCAAACAGCACCGTTTCAGGAAATCTTTATTGACATATTCAGTATAGAATCTAAGTATTATCTGACTTTAATTGATGCTTTCAGTAAGTTAGGTCAAGCTATACAAATACCTTGTCGTTCTACGCCAGAAGTAGTAAGAGCACTTTTAAAATATTTTTCTTTTTATGGAACACCCCAAAAAATAAGCTCAGATCCGGGTTCTGAATTCAATAACGAATTATTAAAAGAATTTACAGAATTACATAAAATAAAATTACACATCGGAACACCTAATAATCCTAATTCTATGGGTTTAATCGAACGTTTTCACTCCACAATAATAGAAATATACCGTTTGGCTAAATACGAGAAAAAGTTTACAGATGCGGCATCCGTTATGACATATGCTGTCATGGCTTATAATAATACTATACATAGTACCACTGATTTAACACCATTCGAAATTGTATTTGGTCATACTGAATTAAATTCTGTATTTAACAGCGAATTTGAGAAGTCCTATAAACAACAATTAATCAAAGAACATAATAAGAGAACTCAGGCATTATATCAGTACTTGTCAGAAAAGATGACCACTCATAAGAAAAATGTGAAGAACATGCGAGGTGGTGAGCAAGAACCGGTATTAGAAACAGGGCAAACAATTTTTCCTAAAGTAGTTAATAAAAGACAAGCCAAAGACAAACCCCGGTTTCAAAAGGCCGTTATTACAGGTAAGATAATACGTAATACTGTCCCGATAAAACTTAAAGATAGAAATACAAAGGTACCTATAAAAAACATAAAACGACCTCCCAAGGTGTTAATTATTCCTGAAGAAAGTGACAAAAAAGAATCCGAACATTCGAAAACTTCCTGAACCATAACTAAACTATTCATTATCAATTTATCAAATCATTCAATTGTAAATACATTATTAAATATATACATATTAATTTTTTTTATTTTTCTTTTACGCTAAATAAGTTAAATAATTCAATTATTTACCAAAATACAAAACATGTATGTAATTTAGAATAAACTTATAAGTATTGTAAATTGACATTTAAAATAATTATATTTGGTTAATATTATGTAATTGCTTACTACCTATATACATAACTATAAAAATTAAGATTATTATTAATTGTATTCTTTTCTTAAGTTTAGATACCCATAACAGTACTTTCATTATTAACAACTCCTTATCCCAATAGAAGGTGTACGATTTATCAAATACTGATACATATAAGATTACTCAATAACGCCTAAAGAAATTCACTGATCCAAAATTAAAATATAAAGTTATTACGCCATACATACAAAACTGAAGAAATAAAACGCTGCTTTTATGAAACATCATATCTAAGGACTTACCTAAATGGAATTTCGAGTAATGATAAAACCCGAATCCAAAAGACATAAAGCGATGTCCCTTATAACTGCTACAGTTTACCAGATAAGAAGAATTAGTTAGAAATATAAAGAAGAAAGTTAAAGTAAAAATGGTGCTAAAGTGAAATCGAAGTGCAAAACCCTAAATAAATCAGTGTCGATAGTGCTAATAGTGCAAGTGCCGTATAAACCAATACACTATTACACGACCACCTTTAGGTGTAGTTAGCCATAATTTTTATATTATTATGTCTAGTTAAATAAGTAAATATCATTGTACCCGTTGTTTAATCACTAAATTGTTTAATTATAATATTAGCGAAGTTCTCGAAAAATATAGATTTTCCAAATTTTCCGATAACTTCGGTCTAAGGGGGGAAGAGTTATATATTGCAAATACCTATCAGTCAACATTAGGCACACACTTAACTTGATCGACTCTTTTTACTTTTTTTCCGTTTTTAATAAGTGCCATAAGCCCATAACTCACACTCTTAAAAGTTATTTATTACTCATTCTGAGTATATCGAGTGCAACCCATAACTCCATCCTTTTTAGACGCTTTAGATTTTTTATGTAAACTATTAAGGAATTGCGTGTGAACTGTGACGATTATTAGTTAAGACGCCGTAGCTATAGGACATAACCTCTGTCACTTAGATTAATTTTAACAAGTAATAAAATCTTACTTGTAATTTGCACAAATAATAGTTTTTATTTCAAAACATCGCTCCCGAATCTAACTAGGTTGTTTTTGCAGGCAACAAAAAACGTCACTAAGATAACAGGCTAAGATAACCATGGATAAGACTGGACATAGGACAAAGACTTTTTTATACGTCGATGGACTACTTAATAATATTTTTAGTGTCTAAATTTTATACTTTATTCGTAAAAACATAATAAGTACATATAATTATTTATATTTCATTATATATATTTTCTGCATCCAGCGTTTTCCTGCAACCTTGCTCAGGTCGTCTGACCACCTAGCAGGTGGGTGTCATACGCTGGATGCAGGCCGCTTCCAATCGGTCGTTTTGGAAATCCTTAGGGGAGGCCTATGTCCAGCTGTGGACTTCCTGTAGCTGATATGATGATGATGATGATGTAAGTATATTTTCTGGTGCTTTATTATCCAGGGATTAGAAATACACATGTATGTTCAAATATACTTTACATTTAGCATTTTATAACATTATATTTTTATTTTTATAAAACACCCGTGACCCACTTACACACACGAAAAACAAAACAATTTTTTTCAAAGCAAAGCTATAAATTATTTTATTTTGTAAATTGTGCCTGATAGTTCAATAAATAATGCCTCAAATAAAATTGAAGCTTTACATAATGGTATTTGGGGTCGATAACGTAAATGTATATTCGGAATAAAAGGCTTTATTTTTAATTTTTTTTTATATACCTATTCTCTTTCAAGTTGGAAAATGGCCTTTTTCAAATTGTTCTGGGTCTTGGTAATTATCTATATAGGTATGTATTTATAGTAAAATATAGTATCGTTGAGTTAGTATCCCATAACATAAGTTTTAAACTTACTTTGGGGCTAGCTTGATCAGTGTTGTCCCTATATATTTATACCTATTTATTTATTTATCTCATGTAAACATTTATATACATATAAGTACTATACACTATCACCGTGACGAAAAAAGCCGTGTGGTTCCCCGCAGAGTAGAATAGGACCAATCCAAGTCTTCCTGTGGATGTCGTAGAAAGCGACTTAGGGAACACAAGCTAAACAAAGCTTAAAAACATCAATGAGACCGCTCCAACCCGTCTAGCCAGCGTGGAGAGTGTAAGCCAAATCCTCTGACTGCTATGGGCAATATATAGCTCTGGCAGTACAGAAAGGGTCGTGCTCCTACAGTGAAGACTAAAATACCTGATTATGATTACCATTATAGTATCACATCTTTGCCTTGCGAGGCAAACGAGAGTAGTTTGGGTCTTGCGGCTCTAAGCAGACAGAGCCTAGGGCCGTAAGACCCAAATGCCAGTTTCACATATTGGTGGGCATTGGTATGAAAAAATATTCGTATGAAAAAATAGTGGTATGAAAAAAAATATTGGTATAAAAAAATAGTGATGGGTTGCTAGCCGCATTGCCTATTAACATGATTCAGATTCTCGCCCACAAAAATAGTGTTCATAAATTTTATAACCTTAAAATGCAATTATTTAAAATTATAGTTACAACACTTGCATTGCCACTTATGCCTAAATAGAAGGTAGTTATATATCAGCAATAATTTAACATTATAGAATCATAAATAATACAAGTTATGGCGACATTTAGACCTTTTTATTTTTTGCCTATTTCAAGTGCAACACTTATCCTAGTCCCTCGCAGTCGCAACGCTCGTATTTTACATTTTTTGTACAAGTTTTCGATAGGTCCTTAAGTAGTTATTCTTTTTTCTCTAAAAGGTTCTTTCAATATCATCATTCTATGTACATAAGTTTATGTTCTATATAGTGTATATTTTAGGTATATTGTGCATGTTTATGGTAGTGTGTATGTTTTGGGTTACGGGTATATTATAATATTATGTAGGTATATATTGGAAGTGTAGTGATAATTGTTAATAATTGTATATTATGTTATATCGCATTATATTCATTAATTAATTGTAATACTTTATAATATTTACATAATTGTATTCATTATGCGCATCTGTTTATCGCTATGGTTGACTGGAAGAGAGCGCTTCCGCCAATTGTTAACAATTTATTGTTGGAACAATAAAGTTTTAATAAATGAATAATAGGTCCCGTTAAGTATTAGAATGTTTGTCATAGACATAAACTTTGTCATCTTAGGTTAAAATTTCAATGTTGTAAACGAATGAAATAAAATCTTTCACGTTTGCAAAACAAATAAGTTTAATTTATAAGACCGCTCCTGAATCTTTACTAGGTATCGTATTACAATGTTTAAATTTGTAACTAGACATTATTGTTTGCATTATTCAATTCTTAAAATGATCTCTTTGATACTTTGATACCTATCGAGATAATATCATATTATTTAATTTGAAATGGATTATGTTACATTGTTTAAAATTCCTTTGATACATATGTACCTATCTACTACAGTGTGACACTCAGGAAACAGGCAAATTGTCCCCGTTTTTGTGATTCAAGTATTTTAAAAACATTATTTATTATTAAGATTACTTATACCTAAAATGCCAGATAGTTGAATAGACGAAATACCGCATGAAAAAGTTTGAAAACTATATCTTCAATAACTAAGGAAATATTAGCATGCGAGAGCCAAAAATGAAGAAACACCCATCGTCATCATCATCATCATCAACAGCTTTCAGGTACCCACTGCTGGGCATAAGCCTCCTTTTGTCTGCGCCATCTTGCTCTGTCATTGGCCATCGCAATTCAGTTTCTCCCAGCAACTCTCCTGATGTCATCAGAAATATGAAGAAACACCCAGTAACAAATAATGCCTAAAATAAATACAACGTTTAATGTGTAACAAAAAATAAACGGGCAAGTGCGAGTCGGACTCGTACATGAAGGGTTCCGTAACACCGTACGTTTTAAAACGCTGAAGAAACAAGTATCTTGTATGACGACCCCCTTTAATTTTTAACTTTATTCAATTTTTAGTATTTGTTGTCATAGTAGTCATAGTCATACATAATCGGTGAAAATTTTAAGTATCTGACTAGGTAATGCTAATTATAAAGATCGAGTTAAAAACGCTGAAAAAAACACGTTTTTTGTATGACGACCCCCTTCAATTTTTAACTTTTTCTTATTTTTAGTATTTATTGTTATAGCGGCCATAGTAATACATAATCGGTGAAATTTTCAACTGTCTAGCTATTACGGTTCAAGAGATAGAGCCCTGTGACAGACGGACAGACGGACAGACGGCGAAGTCTTAGTAATAGGGTCCTGTTTGCACCCTTCGGGTACGGAACCCTAAAAACACCGACATATATACAAAAATGAACTATTAAATTATTAATTTATGATAAGTGTGGATAATAACTATGGATAGGTACAGCTGAAATGGCGAATAAAGTTCTAATTCGTTTTGTTCTCTGTTCTGTTAACTTATCTCGAGCCACCCTCAACTTTCAGGATGGTTTGCGGAGTTGGAGTTGGGAGACGTAAAATTTTGTTTCAGAAAAAGTTTAAGGCGTATATTGTTTTTTTTTTTTATCATACAAACTTTCGCATTTATAATATTACAAGGATCATCATCATCATCTAAGGCTCTACAGCCGCAGGTGGGCCTGGGCTTGGTCAAGTAATTTGTTCCAGATAGAACTTAGGCTTGCTGTATCCAGCTTTTGACGCCGATTGTTCGACGCCATCCAGCTATCTGAGCTTGGGTCTGCCTCTTATAATCTAATTTATTTTTTGTGTAATAATACCTAGCAGTGTAACAAAACAGGTTAATAAAAAAAAAATTTGATGTGTAAAATAGTAATTTCAGACACAATATATTTTTTTAATTAATAAATGAAATGATAAAAAGTGTAAATAATAAGGCCTCATCCACTCTCGCTACATGCCCCCCTGCCCATCGTAGGCGTCCAATCTTGATAGTTCATCGTACAACTGATAAAGCTTGAGGTTGTATGTAGATGCGCCAAAGTATTTTTCGCTCAATACCAACAGGTGGTCCTCATCCCTCGTACTCAGAATATTATAAAAATAGACAGTCGAAATTATATCTAAGAATACGGTTCAAAGTCAGGGTAAAAGCTCAATAAAAAGAGATAGGCGTAACCTAGACATAGAATTATCTAGGTAGGTAACTATCATTAGATTTTCGCTAGACTAACCTCAAAATAGTTTCCTACCCGAGTCTTAGTTTGGGCTATATCACCTACAGTTATGTAATGTTTCTTAATGCAGCCCTTATATCTTCATTAAGGCGGCCACAGCGCTATTACGTGACCTAATTTCGCTATTAGATGATATAATGTATTATGCCTGTTGTATATTCATACTATACATACATATTATATTCATAAAGTGCACGTCCCTAACGTTTCTGTCTAATCTTGTCACCCGAAGATATTTTGTAATAGAAATTGTCTATTTATAAGGCCGCGAATTCTCAAATTAACGTGTGTACCTAGTTATGTTCTGTTTTGTATGATGTTAATTTTTGTCTTATTTCATTCATTAATTTCAGCCGTATGGCGTCTACAACTGTACATAGTGTTATTGATATTTTTTTATCGGATAATTTATACTAAAATCACTGAAATAAATCACCTTAAAGGTTATCATCATCAGGTCTTTTTTAGTCTCCACTGCAGGAGCACGACCCTCTCTGTACTACGTACTACCAGAGCCATATTCTCTTATAATATCTTATATTTGTATTATTAATTTGCGTTCTTTTTATGTTTGTAATCTGTTAAGTGTGCTAATAAATAAATAAATAAATAAATATTATATGTATTTGCCAGAGCGAGCAGTCAGAGGATCTGTTAAATGGTAATAGGACATATTTTTTATAATAATATACATATCTACAAAATTTTTAAAACGCCGAAATTATTTTTACCCTTCTGAAAAATCTGCGTAATATTTTTATTTTATATGATATCTATTATACTTCAGATTCACTCATTACTTATTAAATATTAATGTTTTGTATTGTATTACCGACAAGAACATATCTCTTATCAGTAATCTATTATAAGAATAGAGGATCCGCCTAATGACTGTAGGTATTTATAGAAAAACCAATTCTGTAATTGTGAGAAAAGTCACGTAGCAATTGATCTAGGATTGGGATACTTCGTAAGCAAGCGAATACGTAAAAGGTATAAAAATATAAAAAGGATCATACGACAATTACTTTTAGAACTACAATATATAGAAATATTTTTTCATGCCAATACACACGCGTAAACGGTGATGATAAGGTGGTCTGGGACCATTATTGTTCGTAACCATAAAGTTTCAAGGGTCAAACAAACTCACGTGTGTTTCACTACGTGATGGCGCAGGTTAAAAGACTGACCCATACTAATACCTCTAAGCGATTAAAAAACCAATACTTTAAAAAAATTTACTTTTTTAAAACAAAATTATGATTGGCCGGAATTTGATGAGCATTTTCCTTTTAAGGGTTCCCTACCCGAAGGGTGCAAACGGGACCCTATTACTGAGACTACGCTGTCTGTCCGTCTGTCACAGGGCTCTATCCCTTGAACCGTAATAGCTAGACACTTGAAATTTTCACCAATTATGTATTACTGTGGCCGCTATAACAACAAATACTAAAAATAAAAAGAAAGTTGAACATTAAAGGGGGTCGTCATACAAAAAAAGGGTTTTTTCAGCGTTTTTAACTAGATCTTTATAATGGCATTAACTAGGTACTTAAATTTTTTATAGATTATGTATTACTATGGCCGCTATAACAACAAATACTAAAAATAAGAAAAAGTTAAAATTTAAAGGGGGTCGTCATACAAAAAACGTGTTTATTCAGCGTTTTAAAACATTGTACGGTGGTACGGAACCCTTCATGTACGAGTCCTACTCGCACTTGCCCGTTTATTTTTAAATTCCGGAATCCTCTAAAAGTGTAATAGCATAATATAAATGGACTTCAATAAATCCATGATCATTGTACATTTGAAAGCTAGCTTTCGCAAAAATCTTTTAAATTTTAGATTTGAAACTTCCTTTGTACTTGTAATTATGATGGTGTGACGACCTCTGTGGCGTATTAGTAACCACGCTAGTCCACCACTCGGACATTCTGGATTCGATCCTCGGCCAGTGAAAGTTGCAAAATGGTCTTTTTTAAATGTCTTGGGTCTTGGGTGTTTATGTAGGTATTTATTAAAAAATATAGTATCGTTGAGCTAGTATCCCAAAAGTCCCATAAGACAAGTTTTAAAACTTTGGCTTACTCGGGGCTAGCTCAGTCTGTGTGATAGATATGCTTAGATAGATATTTCACTATTCATTTAATAGGTTATCGATACCGCAGATGATTCGAAATACCTTTAGTGCTCAGCTGTACTTTTAGTCCCTAAAGGCATTGTAACGTAATCCTGTTCCAAACGCTCTTCACTTCAATTTCAATACATTTCAAGATCTTGGGATCATATTTACGAACTATTCATGTATGATCAAATTATTTAGGACCAAATTATATTAGTTTCTCTATACCAAGATGATTTGTATTTGTAAAGATTTTGTTTATTAATTTCGGTGTCTATGATACATGTTTCTATTTATATACTTGTACTGTATATATTTCATATTGAATAAGTAGAGATTTTTTAGTACCAAGGTTTTATATATTCTTTGGAAAAATATTAATTGTTTAAGAAAACTAATTTTGGTATTTCAGCGATTGATTTAGTTTTTCATTCATTAAGTTTGAGAAATCTTGAAACGTAAGATTGATTCGTTGTTACATATAAAAGTAGTTAAAATCAACATTTTAAAATAGTTATTTATTTCTTCGACTCCATATTTTTGCTATATTTTGTAAACATCTTATGTTACTACCATTGCCATTGGCGTCCATTGGTAACTAAGTTGTGCCATTATTAGGCATAGGAATTTAGATACACGTACAAAAATTATTCATTACATTAACATTAAAAATACATTTGAATTTACAATCACAATTATAAATACATTTAAAATTAAAATCTGCAGATAATTAGAAGACTTAAAATAATTTTATATTGTCCCATTAATATTTCAATACTTTGATAATCACATTTATTTAAAAGCCAGTTGTAGAATTCATTGTAAGATTGTGTACCTTTGCCATGCAAAACACATTTTTTTTTTCTATTATAAAGTTCACTACTTGTAGTTTAGTGCGATTGCTGCTAAGTACCTATATCTATCTAGGTCTATCTCTAGATCTATCTTTAATACCTATGTATCATGTAAAGGAAAGAGTTGTGGGCTGTGGGTATGTCCTTAAAAACAGGCACATTTCGTATATGTATATCGTATATGTATATTACATATAGAGACAAGGGAAAGGAAGTACTTTGGCCTTTTGGAAGGTATGGGCAAAACAATCTGCTCCGCGTTATGCTTCTTTTGTAATGTGTAAAAGCTCTATGAATCTCTAACGAACGAGTATTGAGGAGGAGAAAGTATGGAGGCGACATAGCCATAATATGCCATGAGATCAATTTCTCTTGAAGCCACCTGTTGTTATTTTTAACTAACTAAACATCAACCTGAAATCTGAAATAATATTGACATAATTAAAATTAAGAAAAAAAGATTTAATTAAGTCTTTCCAAATACATATAAATTTTCGTGCTTATATTTTTATGCGTTAAAGAGAAATTTAAAAATAAATATACTTACAAGTCTCGGTACTTGTACCATATTATTATAATGATTATTTAGGGATTATTCAAAAGATGCTCAGATGACGCCAGAAAACGTAAAATTATTTCATCGAATATCTCGGTATCAAAATTCTCTTATTATTCAATAAATATTGTTATTTTGGCAAATATCACGAAATTATTCTGAATTCAGACATCCCAAGTAATATATAATTAATCGGTTATTACAAATGAAGTGGGTATTGAGCGGAACTCGATAACTTGCATGGAGTACCATCTACTTGACGAGTATTACTATACTATCACGTTTTTATCTCTAATGGGGCAGACAGAGCATTTATGTCTTGCAGCTCTAAGCAAAGTCTAGGTCTGCGAGACGAGATGATGGAAAAAGGATAAAAATAGTGATGCTGATGAGTTACTAGTAAGTAATGCACAAATGAACATTAGTGCTATCAAAAATTGCATCAGCATAACATTCGCCTGTTGGAGACTAGTATCTACTTATGTTAGAATTTCATACGAGTACATACTGTTCACCTAATCGCTAATGAATTTATTCAAGCTATACCTAAGATTACTACCTTTTCTGCTACGTCCCTAAGGTGAACTGGTAGACAATGCTTAGCATTAAGTTTTACCTTTTGTATAATAATTGTTAGATTATTGTGCAATAAATAATAAATAAATAAATAAGAGTATATAGCCTGAATAAAATTAAGTGGTTAAAAAGAGAACCAAACCAGGTCAAATTGTAACAAACACTTGTAGTTGCAAAACTTTTCAAGTTTCTTCAGGTGTCGGGTGCTGGCAGTTAGGTTACACAGAATCAGCGGATCTTCATGCACGTGGAATGTTTTGACATACTAAAATCTTTTATGCAGTCAGTAATATTAGTAGGGTTCCGCAACCATAACAAACGTATCAGTAGAAAAAAAACTGAAAACTCATTTTACTTATTTGCAATTTGAGAGCTTTCTTAATAAATAAATTGTTACAAAACAAGGACACTCTTCATTAATAATATTAAATTTTTAGCCCGTTTTAAGATTTTTAATGGCAAGAAAATTATGGAATAACAAAACTTTTTATATACTTACCTATATGTACTTATACAATTCTCCCGCTGGCAGATTCCCAGCTCTCCAAAGTTTTAGTTGTTGATAAAGTATTTATTCTGTTTCGGTTCGGTACCAGCGGCTCCACGCCAATATTAAAATTCCGTACAAGTGTTTCCAGCGACTCCACAAAAATGATAATAATTACAGTGGTCAGAAGCTTAAATACGACATTCTTCTTCTTCGTCTCGAATCGAAAGGCTATTTATTAATTTAATTACGTCAAATTTGACCAGTATTTAGGTCTTGTATTGTGCATGATGTGGGGCATTTCGGGCATGACAATAAGTGGTTCATTGATTGGACAACACCACACTCGCATTTGTCGTTTTTGGAGTAATGCCACCTAACACGATTTTCTAGACATCTCCCAACACCAGTTCGGAGTCTATTCAAAGACTTACAGACTGAAGAAGCCTCCCCAAGTGACGTACTGAGCCTCCTGTACGTCCAACGCACCCTGGGAAATTTGCGAGGACAGTCTAGTCGGTAACGCAGATTGGCTGATCCTCTCGCCACGAAATGGCTATAAAAAATACTGTCTCTTTTAATTTGTTATTTTTATACGGATTAAAAATCAGCCGATTGAAGACGGAATAATAAACGACTGCGATGTGCGAATATCACCTAACTAACATTTTAATACAATATTAGTTAGGATATATTTGCACACAAAATCGCAGAACATATATTATGTTCTGCGATTTTGGGGGAACTTCTAGCGCTACTACTGTTAAGACACTGACTGTTAATCTGTGACACCTCACTGCCAGTTTGTACGAATTTCAAGTACCTAGGATCAGTCTTGCAGAGCGACGGAGACGTGGATCGAGATGTCACCAAAAGGGTTAATACCAGTTGACTTAAGTGGATACAAGTTACTGGAACAACTTGTGATGAGCGGCTTCCATTGAAACTAAAGGGAAAGATATATAAGACAGTAAAAGACCTGCTTTGCTGTATGGGGGGAATTTTTGGCAACGAAGAAAAAATAAGAACATAAGTTACATGTAGCAGAAATGCGGATGCTTAGGTGGATGTATGGTGACGAAGATGGATAAGATCAGGAATGAATATATACTCGTAAGAGGGAGTTTAAAGGTGGCACCGATTGTAGAGAAATTAAAAAGCCATCGTTTACCATTGTACGGTTATATCAAGAGGCGCGATGCCGTCGATGCCGAACATCTGGCTAATAAAATGGTTAACTTGAGGTGGATGGCCACAGAGATAGAGGACGACCTAAAAAGACGTGTGGGAATGTGTTAAGCGGGACATGATGAAGAGGGGGGCTAGTACAGATATGGTAAATGATAGCAAACGATGGATGGAGGTGACATACAGCGCCGACCCCAAAAAGGGAGAAGCGAGGATGATGATGATTAATTTATTATTTTATGGCATTACGTCATCGTTAATTACTTTCTTAAAACTGTTGTTGCTTTAACATCATAACTTAATCGTAGTTTTTAATTATATTTGTATGCTAGTTGATAACGTATTTATTCTATGGGCTTTTAATATTGTAGCTAATATTATTTTGCCTGAACTAAATGATTTGATTGAGTTATAAGTACATATTAAAAAGTAGACCATGCAAGTCATTACATAACAAAGGGTGTTCTAACATATATGTAATTGCAAAACTCCAGAGAAGTGTCGACTGACTTTGGTTGAGTTATATTTCACTGAACAAACAGAACTTCATCACACTGTTCACTTTGCTCGGGAATCTCGAGCAACTAATAAGTGACTTATGATGATACATGGAATCCAGTGTTTATTGTGTTTTGTGAATTATTTCAAAAAAATGGAGATATGATTTAAAATTTTGATCTAGTAAGTCCTTTTTTTTACGAGGTGAAAATGCCATCGCATACCGTTCCGCTGCGGGGACAGTGGAACAGGTTATGTGGGACTTGGACCCGCTAAAAACACCTCGATGCCCCTTCAAGCCAATACCGGGAAGGTGGGAGTGGTGGAGTTGCCACCAATCATCCACTCTTCCCAGCCACGGCAATGACCTTTTTAGGTCACTCTATCCCAGGCTAATTGGCCCATGAACACAACAGTGAGAGACGAACAGGAACACATGTCCGTACTCCCAGTCAGGTGGACGACAGACTTAACCCCGTATTTGGCGTCCGTTGGCTATTCTCAGGGTGGTTGGAGTTGAGCATAAATGCGCCTCCTTCTGCCCGGAAAAATAATCGATCCGATATATAAAATAACCGTTTGGATATTTTGGAAATTCTTGCTTGCAAATATCACAAAAATCTTGTTGTCTCTTCTTGCGCAATGCTCTTTAAAATGATACAAATTTTTTTTATTTATTTCATACACACAACCTTGATCTAGTAAGCCCTAGCTAACCCTTCAAACTATTTTATGATCTACAGTGAAAACGTGAAGCTTTTCTTCGTACATTTGCCAAAAGTGTCCGTCGTTCGCAAATGTGCGAAGAAAAGCATCACGTTCTCACTTTAAACTGTAGCTTAAAAAATAGTTTGAAGGGTTGTCTAGGGCTTACTAGATCAAGGTTATGTGTATGAAATAAATAAAAAAAATATGTATCTTTTTTATTGCGCAAGAAGAGACAACAAGATTTTTGTAATATTTGCAAGCAAGAATTTCCAAAATGTGATGACCCAGCGCTTTCCTTTAACGTTACTCAGGCCGTCTGACAGCCAATATAAACGTGTTTAAATTTCTCGGTCATATTGTGACAGAAGTTCTAAGAGATGATCAGGATTTACAAAGGGAACGCAAATACAGAGCACTATCTATTCGTGGTAATATGTTGGCACAAGGATTCATGCGGTGTACCGTAGAAGTGAAACGTACAAAAGGGTTCAGCTTTAATAAAGCTTCATACAGTGTCTTGTGGGTGCAATATAGTACCTTCAGGGCATTTTTTCCACTTCCCCGTTTCAGCAGCGCATCAGGCATGTTCGCTGATGCGGCAGTAGATGACTTTTACCATTGAAAATATTGTATCTTGAGATTTTTTTTACTTATGTAGTTATATATAACTTATTTATTAAAAAATAAATAAATACGGACAAATCACACAGATTGAGCTACCCCAAAGTAAGTTCGAGACTTGTGTTATGGGATACTAACTCATAGTATTGTTGAGTTATTTTATAACAAATACATATATAGATAAACATCCAAGACCCAGGCCAAACTGAAAAACATCATTTTCCATTTTGACCTAACCGGGGATTGAACCCGGGACCTCTGGTGTGACAGCTTGGCACGACGACCACTAGGCCACAGAGGTCGTCAAAAAAAAGAAATAACTAACTACAAACTAAATCTTAAAATAAAACCTAATCTAAATCGTTGATTTAGAATCTAAAAGATCTGGAGATTGAATTGGGCTACAAAATAAGCCTATTGGCCATTCGGTAGATGAGGACGACAGATGTGGGCTGCGGAGGTTCTCAAAGATGGGAGTGAGTGGTTTGCTCTGATAGTTGCGTGGAGCGTGAAATTTGTATTTTTTTCTATCGCATGATAGAAAAAAAAGAGAAAATTCTTTCATTGGGGCGCTGAGTGTGGGGGATTAGAAACAAGGTTCTGAAAATGATAGCGATGGACGGCCATTTTCAGGAGGTTCACTGATTAGCATATTCAACATTCGGCATAAATCGAAGGGAATAAACGACCTTTTTTAATCTGAGTATTCCATCTTTTCAGTTTTCAATTTAAAAAAAATTATAAACTATTAATATATATATTTTTTTTTTTTATTATCCATTTATAGTAATTTTATTAGGAAAAACATACGTACTTAATGAAAAAAAAAACAACACTAACTAAAACTAAAATAGTTGCTCTGTGAGCTAACTTCGCGACTCGCCCCCAACCTTGCCTCAACAACAACTTTTTTATCTATATATCTATTCTATCTATATAAAAAAGTTGTTTACGCAAAAAAGTTGCGTCTTAAGGGTAACAAAAAGTTTTATGACATATTTTAAAATTTTTCGAAATTGCTAAAATATGATTTTCTAAAAGTTTTAAATTCCAATATCTCCGCTATTTAAAAAAATTCCAAAAAAATTATTGACAAAATATTCTATACAATTATCGAACCTGCGAGAACAAACCAACACACAGACTGTCCGACAAAAGCATTTTTGGCCATTGTCGAATCTGAGTTAAAACAAAACTTATTTAATAATCACACATCGTCATTCAAGATGCGGAACCTTTACATTGAACAAGTCGTACTCAGGCTTCATATTACAATCTACATAAACACAGTTATAGATTCAATCAAAGATACAGCAAAATAGCAAAGTAAGACAATGCCCCATACAACAAAACACCAAACATGTGTGTCGTATTCGTATCGAATATCGCTGTACAAAAGCTGACGCTTCATATACCCGACCCGATACGCCCGATACTGCCGATACCCCATTAATTTTGCTTTACATGCATTACACAATACAAGCACTCTTTGTTCTTAAAAATGATGAATAGCGCCTTTAATAACCTGTAGACTAAACAATATGGGCCAAGCGCAGTAAAAAATATTCTCAGTTGGCCGTTACACTACACACCGATAGTCGTATTGTTAAAAACATATACAGGATGTGTAAACCACTAGTCCAACATTTTTGAAACAAATTCAGTCCATGATACTGAACTAGGCACTTATACAACGTGGAAGGGACATACCCGTAATAAATCTAACCACGAGCTATACTAGATCAAAAAGGTATAATGAAATTAAAATAACAGTAAAAAAACCAAAAAAAAATTCGACATTCCCATACAAATCGCCAGGGCAGCTGCACACTTTTGTATGGAAATGCCAAAGTTTTCTTGTGTTTTTTGGCTGTTATGTTAATTCCATTATACTATAATGATCTAGTATAGATCGTGGTTAGATTTATTACGGGTAAGTATGTCTCTTCCACATTGTATAAAAAAAATATCGAAAAACTTCCTCCTATACAAAATATGTTTGGCTGAGCTCCGATTTTTATGGGAAAGCAAAATATTTTTGTAATTTATTTTATATTATTTTGTCATATTACGCCTTAGTTCAATTTTTATAAATGATTATAAAAATCATATCGACGTCTCGACGTCAATACACGACTCAATAAAAATTTAACTAAGCCGTAATCAAAACATAGGGACAAGTCCAATAAATACTTTTTTAAAACACGCTAGTAGTCAACATTGTCTTTTTCAAAAAAATCGAAAGTGCCAAAAAAGGATGGAGGTCGCACTCGATATACTCAGAATGAGTAATAAATAACTTTCAAAAGCGTGAGTTATGGGCTTATGGCACTTATTCAGAACGAAAAAAATTAAAGGGTCGAACAAGTTATGTATGAGTGTGCGACGCCTAATGTTGACTGATACATATTTGCAATACTCAGAATAGATAGCAATACATAACTACGTATTATCTACCGATATTTATATGTAGGTCATATTTTTATAATTAGCTTTAAACTCGTTATAAGTAAATGTACCTACCAATTCTTTACGAGTCAAAAAAGATCTCCTTTAACTGGGGATATGAAAAATGTATAACACTATATGGGACATGACGTCTCACAGGCTATAGGTATGTACTACATTAAATTAAAATTTTGTAATAAAATTTTATTTTAATGATTCAAAATTGTTTTGGTATGTAATAAAAACATTGTATCTATGTTGTATCTATCTTTAGTTCTAACATTAAAAAGGTCGTACCATGTTACCTTGTTTTCCTCCAGTCGCAGGACCGTGGTGCTGGGCGGCATCCTGCTGGGAGGCTCCATCAGTCCCCTGCTGGCACAGTCCACTGTGATGAGCGGGATGACGTTGCCGGCCACGTCTGACACCACGTGGGTCATCTCGCAAATGCACGGATCAGGACATGTGTGCCGCATTGTCTGCAAGAAAAAAGTTTGTCTTTCTTTATTTTTTTAACAATTTATGTACAATAACAATGTACCTATACAGAAAGTTGTTACAGATTTCTTCCAGTAGGCCCGTGAGAACTGTTTATATACGAAAGGGCGTGTTCGTTGAATAAAGGAAGAAGAAGAAATTAACATACCATGAAACTACAAATAAACGTACATATATATATGCCTTTAATTTGTTTCTTTTTCCTTATTGACCAATGATAGCTCTTTTTTGGGATTCCGTTGTCCACAAGGAACCCTTATAGTTTCGTCATGTCCGTCCGTCCGTCCGTCGTCGGTCTGTCTGTCCGTCCGGGCTTGTACTCCGCCGCTACTGCACCGATTGTCACGAAAATTGGTGGAAAGATAGATATTGAAGTTCCAAAAGTTGGTTTTTAAAATTATGAAAAAAATTTTTTTCAGCCTAATACAACGAAAAGTGAATTTAAAAAAATTAAATTGGACTAACCCCGACGTGTGGGGTATCGTTGAAAAGGTCTTTTAAAATGCAACAAAAATTGCTTTGAAACTATGTAGATCAAACCCCCCAGTCTTGAGATAATCTAATACAAAGTTAAAATTTGAGGTGCCACCGTAACTTTTAAATTATTACTAAAATAATTCTGAAAAAATTTTTGTATATACCTCAAACTATGTACTTTCAATTAAAACTATAGCGGTCTTGGTATCATAAATAGTTATTTTTTAATACGTCATAAATCGTAACATGTTACTTGCCGCTACGGAACCCTTCATGGGCGAGTCTGACTCGCACTTGGCCGCTTTTATTTTAACATGAGGTGAATAGATAATAAATTGAGGAGGTTATCAATTCTTCGGAATCTTTAATAATTTTTTTATTTATGTTCGATTACTCGAAGACGCCTCGCCTCGCCGATTCGGAAAAATTCATTTGTTTCAAGGTGGTCCCATATAAATTGTATTAAAATCGGTTTTGTGGTATGTTTTCTAAACGAAGATAACTAAAATAAATATGTCGTCTAATTACCCAATTGTTTGAATATTTATCTTTTCTGGTATTGAAGTCGGTTTTTGTTTTGAAAAAATATCAATAATTATACCAATGACATGACAACAGACCAAAAATAACACCGAAAAATAAATAATCTTACTCAAAAATCTAAACTGGTTGTGTTTGAGCCAGACGATCATACTTTCCTGGGCACTTGACTAATAGAATCCAAGTGTGCACACACCAGCCACGATTTCATGTGGTTGTGTTCTGGTTGTGTTATTAAAAGATTTTCTAGTCTACTTGGGCAAAAAAATGCAACTCGTTCGCGCTAAGTTTGCCGCTAACGGGAAGGGACGCCTATTCCACGAACCGGCAAACTTAGCACAAACAGCTAGTACTGTCATTTTATACTAACTAACTATCAGCCATCGACATTATTATGTACGTAGACGAAGTACATATCCCTATGCTACCAGCACTTGCTTTCCGGTGAAGAAAAACATCGTGAAGAAACCTGCATGAAAGTCGCACAAGATGACGATGACAGTCATTGAGCTACGTCAGATGACTTTATGTTAGATGTAGGTGACACGCTCAGTTTGGCATCATTTCAGTCCATCAGTCTGGATTGACGTGACCTTAGATCATTTAATACTAGTATTGAATGATCTAAGGACGTGACTGACGCCAGAATTATGGATGATTTTCACGGTTACATTGTCAATCCAGAATGACCGCAGGCAGACTGATAAAAAGGGGAACTAATTTTTTGAGCTGTTATTTAAATATTCGAGATGTTATTATAAGTAGTTGGAAAACATATTGAGCAGTTATTTAATTTAATGGCTGTTGATTAATTATTGCGACAGTAAAACATGAACAGTAATAAAAAAACAATTAGTCGGTTATTTTATCATATTACTAGTTCTATTCATTTTACTAGGTTAGGGAAAACATATAGGTTAGGTTAGGTTAGAACTGCGACCAACACACTGCTAGGTCGGTTTTATCCATTTTACTAGGTTAGGGAAAAAAAATTAACCGCTCGTTCAATTTTTTTTACCGCCCATTTAATAATTATCCTGCTCAATTATACTGATCCAGTTCATTATTTTTTATTACTCATTTTTGTTTACTTTACTGCTTAGGTTTAACTGCTGAACTAGTTATTAAACATGCCATTTATATTTTTTTACTTTCCAAAACTGCTATTTACAAATGTCTCTTTAAATCAGTGCCGGTAAAAAGTACGTGTACAGCAAAGAGCTATAATGAACCTTATGTACCTTGGTGTACGGTGTGTAGTAAAGTACGGTGACTGACGCGAGAATGAGTCAGTCCATCAGTCTCCCATCAGTATTTTATCATTCTAAACAGACTGACAAAATTATAATTTTCGTCAGTCCGAACCATCAGTCTGTCATTCCGCGGATAACACGATCATTCTCCGATCATTCTGACCAGACTGATGGTCTGGAATAATGCCAAACTGAGCGTATAACCTTGCTCTTAGCTTTTAACTCACTCAATAATAAACAAGACGGTTTCTCAGTAAGGAAGGAAGGGTTGCTACACACTTATTCGGGCCGAGTACAGCCGGGTGGTAAAATCGAATATATGTAGAAAAATGTTTGGGGGAAAAGCCGATATAATTGCTTCGGGTCGGCTTCGTTGTTCGACAAATACTGTCAAACCGACAATTTTAGCCCGAATTTGTGTAAAGCAACCCTTACTTACTGAGAAACCGTCTTGTTTATTATAGCCAAAGGGCTAATTATGCCTATTTTCAAGTGTTGACAGTGAGTTATTGCTAGCTAAGGCATCGGATGTCATCACGAGATGTTTACATCAACAGTTCTAAGAAAAGCTAACCACTTAATTTATTACCTTGTGATTTATTTATATATTGAGTATGTCGTACGTAGCCGTGTGGTTCCCGGTAGAGTATAAATAGCCGTGTGGTTCCCGGCAGAGTAGAATAGGACCACTCCAAGTCTTCCCGTGGATGTCGTAGAAGGCGACTTAGGAAACACAAGCTAAACAAAGCTTATAAACTTCAATGAGACCTCTCCTACCCATCTGGCCAGCGTGGAGAGTGCAAGCTAAATCCTCTTAATGCTCTGGCTAATAATGGCTCTGGTAGTACAGAGAGGGTCGTGCTCCTGCAGTGGAGTGCAGTGCAACTTTTATATATCCTGTGAATCATCTGATTAATTTTTAATAAATTTATTTTTTAAATTATTAGTTGTGAAGTTAATAAATGCGTTTTGCTTGGGTAATTCAATTCACACACAATGGCATCACTCCTAACTGATGACGTATTCTTGGGCCAATCACGTGACCCAGCTTTCACGGGAAGATAATATCGTGTTTTATTAACCATGCTTGAACTTTAAAATTAGTAAAGTAAAAATAATACCTACATTTATTTTGGTAATACTCGTAGTGGGTTAGAATTATGGATTTAAAATATTTGTACTTACCCCTAATTAAAAATTGAGAAGCCGACGCTTGGGCTATTAAAATATAATGGTCAGTTCGTTATGTTTGCATTTATCCCAATCGAGCCAATTCGATTCGATGTATATGAATCGAGCTCATAATCGCCGCCGACGCAAGCAGAGTTACTGAAGTGTTAATATCGATACGAGACATTCGTTCCCACACGGCTTATCAGTTCTGATTTTAACGTCCAATGATTCTGAAATAGCCTCTATTTAGAGGTGGTCTTATAATTCGTTCTTAAGAACATAAATGTTAACAAAAATAGTTAACCTCATATTCATAAAAAATAAAAATTACCTCTTTAAGTTAACCTTTAACTGGTGACATGCTTTTTTTGTAACGTAACTGGTGACGTGAGGTCTAGGAGGCCGAAGAAATTCAGATAAGTTTATCGTTGCAGTATTTAAATACTGCTTAATAACATATTAAAGCATAAAATAAAACAAAAAATAAAATCGAAATACATATACATTTTAATAAGGAACTAAAATCAAAAACCTAGGAGTGGGATCAGCAACTCTTAACAAAAAAATAAAATTATCATTTTCAATAAAAATAAACACTTATTTTCTAAAAGTTAAGATAATAATCAACTAAAAAAAATAATAAACTAATCAAACGAGTTATTTCACAAAACTGACATTGGTCAAACTTGGTAAGATTTTATAGACAGTCAGGGCCTAATTGTTTTTCACACTGCAAGAGTTCAATGTTCTTTACACGGATTACACTGGTAATTCGATTTACGATTTAACTTGTGAGGACAATTAATACACGTTTTTCGTGTTTTAGGCCTTTCAAAGTTTTGGGGTTCTGGTGGTACAGAAAAACTTCATCAAAAAGTTACGTAACTGGTGACGTAATGTCTGAACGCTACGAAACTTTAAACTGTTGTAACTTACTGAATCGGGTCGATCCGACGCAGCTATCCCTCTCCACGGCACAGTCCACGGCGTGGTGGACGCAACTAAGTACTAACTAAACCGGGAAGGGGGTGAAATAATGATTTAGCTTGGCCGCTCGGCCTGTGAGACGGCACGTCACCAGTTAAAGGTTAAAATATGTTATTAGGTATCAGTTAGGTAATCTTAAAGCCGAATAATTTATACAAAAAAAGCTTCCAATGCGCCATTTAGGGTTTATACATTAACAATTTCTTTTATAAAGTTCAAAGTTTTATTAGGTAGGTAACTTTAATCACCAAAATTGCTAGTTTAAAATATTATGAGTTCAATTAATCACTCGTTTAGAAAACGAATTTATTATATAATAATTAGATTTCGCTGGTATTGACCAAAGATTAAAGAGAAATACGCGGTTAAAACCATCTATTTATACAAGAAGATTTGAAACATAATGTCCTGTATTAAGTGCTACATTCAGTATAACGTATAGGTACGTTGTACTTCTATTCTACTCGATGAGGTAGGGTTGCGTATGGCCTCCTGTTAGTCTATATTGTCAAAACAGAATTCAGCGTGACTGTTATCTAGGGTACGTTAGTACTTAGTACTTTGACTGTAGGGTTCAGATTTAACCAAAACAGATGCAGTATCTTGAATTCACTGGCAGTGAAAGTAGTAATTTATGTTACACTTACATAAAGCTGTCTAATCAACACAAAGGTTTGACTGAAAATGCTATACTAATGCTAAAATAGTCCGCCTGTTGTACTTGTTACATTTGTATAAGTGTACAACTAATTAAGACGATACACGGGGTCCAGTGCTGCCCCCATTTGAAACAAATTATTTGTAAGGAAACGGAGATATCATTTAAAATTTTAAGCTACTAAAACCTAGATAACCCTTTAAACTATTTTATGAACCACTGTTTACAGTTCAAAGTGAGAACGTTAAGCTTTAGTTTGCGTTTTTGCCAAAAGTGACCGTTTTTCGAAAAAATGCAAACTTAAGCTTAACGTTCTCACTTTAAACTGTAAACAGTGGTTCATAAAATAGTTTGAAGGGTTATCTAGGTTTTAGTAGCTTAAAATTTTAAATGATATCTTCGTTTCCTTACAAATAATTTATTTTAAATGAGGGCAGCACTAGACTCCGTGTATCGTCTTAATAAATACTACAAGAAAGTCTAGTGACGTTCAAACAAACTCCAAAAAAGTGTAATATAAGATAACTAAAACCTAAAAATAGACGATTATCTCAAACAATGCAAAATAAACTTTACTTTTACAAAGATAAACGGATTATGAAGTTTGATTCAAATAAGATCATTATGGTACTGGACTTAAGCTTGGTAAACATTTTCTGTCTGATATAAATTGGAGTATGCTCTACATACAGAGTGTTCAGAGTCCGTGACTTGGAATAGCTTACCCAAAAAAATCGAAACGAGAAGAGATTTTGACCCTCCTAAAAAAGTTTAACAATCAGCTAAACAAGTCACAAATATGTCTTGAGATCTGATAAAATAGAGTACGTATACATAAAGAGTTTGCCTAAATTATTTCACTTAGGTACCTGGTATGCAGCATCTTTAGCTGTTCTTGCAGCTTCGGAACCCAAAGTTTCAAAGGTTGAATCCTAATATATGTACATATATTACTCGGAGCCTAAGTGCAAATTAATGGCCACCCAGGGATGCGGAAGATCGTGCGTACTAAAGAAGAAAAGCCTATATCCTTACCCAAATAATATCCATAACTTTGTGCAGCGGCTTCCCCCTGTACAATTGTTGGTGACAGACTAAATCGTAATAGTCTACGATTTTCTGTCTGATTGTCCCGTTGTCTCGCTCCATCGCTAGCCAGTCCAGCCCGCCGTCACTGCAGTCCCATTGATTACCTAAAACAAAAAATAAAACAATTAAATCGCTCGAATTGCTCGATGAATGTAAAGTACCTACTTTGAAATGACCAAGGTTTTACAATTACACCTTAGTTGTAATGTCTCATTTGATATGATTTAGGCTACTTGTTTTTGTTTAAAATAATTTAGCCGTGTGGTTTCTGGCAGAGTAGAATAGGACCACTCCAAGACTTCCTGTGGATGTCGTAGAAGGCGACTTAGGTAATCAAGCTTTTGTTTAGCTTATACCAAGGTACTAAAATATCAGTCGGACCTCTCCAACCCGTCTGGCCAGAGCGTGGAGAGTGTAGGCCAAATTATCTGACTGCTTTGGCCAAGTATGACTCTGATAGTACAGAGAGGGTCGTGCTCCTGTAGTAGACACTTTAAAAAAAAGACCTGATGATGATCAAAATAACTTAGTTTTTATTACCTACTTTTAAGGGTTCCGTACCCGAAGGATGCAAACGGGACCCAATTACTGAGACTCCGCTGTCTGTCCGTCTGTCCGTCTGTCCGTCTGTCCGTCTGTCCGTCTGTCCGATTTTCACCGATTATGTATTACTATAGCGGATATAACAACAAATAATAAAAAATTGTTTAAAATTAAAGGGGGTCGTCATACAAGAATCGTGCTTTTTTCAGCGTTTTTAACTTGATCTTCATAATGGCATTAACTAGATACTTGAAATTTTCACCAATTATGTATTACTATGACCACAATAACAACAAATACTAAAAATAAAATAAAGTTAAAAATTAAAGGGGGTCGTCATACAAGAAACGTGTTTCTTCAGCGTTTTATAACATTGTACGGTGGTACGGAACCCTTCATGTACGAGTCCAACTCGCACTTGCCCGTTTATTATAATTTAAGTATCACAAATTATGATAGCAATTTGCGATGCACGGTAAATCTCAAAAGAGATTACGTACGATGGCATCGCAAATAGAACCAACATTGTAATATAATAATTGCATTGTGTGAAAATAAATAAATAAAAACCTATTAATCCTTCTAGCGTAAACTTACTTAAAAGGGAAAGTTCATTCTTGATTTGATTCTTAAATTATTTAGTGATAGTTAGTTTCCTTATGGATAATCGTATTTTTGTCTGATTATTTTATTTTTTTCCTACAGAAAGTTCAATAAAACTGCATGCCAAGAAATCTTCCACTGAGAAACACGCACTCATTGGATTCTCCCGGGAACCGGCCCCGTTTATCAATACTCTATACTATCATTTGTACTCTTATGTGACTATAACTATACTTTACTAGTAATGCCCAATATATTTTTCCGCATTTTATGCAAACCTCTGCACATACATGTGCCTAGGTATAGCTTTGAAAAGGTTCGATCGAAAATGTCTTATACACGCCTTCATCTTTATTTGACAGGCGTTTAACAACATCGTATTGTTATTTATGTATTGGCCTCAATATTTCATCACTGTCATGCTTAATGACCCCGCTCTTAACTTAAACGAGCATCCCGCCTTATGATAAGATGGAGACACGTTACCTATTTCCCTTTCTTGCACTTCAGATTTGCTACGCCTTACGATCTCTCTGTCAATTTAAGTGGTACTTACCTAAATGTATTTACCTGAATAGTGCTCAATATTTCTGACAAAATCTTTTGATCTCTTGTATTCATTAAAGAATACAGATATCAAGCTATCCTCGCATAATATAAACTTATTCTGTGTGACGGAATTTACAGATCGTAAATTAACTTGTCATCATACGATGTCTTCTGTTGATTAGGTCACGTTCTCGGAATATCCCGTGATAAACATACAAATTAGCGAAATAATTTTCTGCCTCCCTTCAGGCCATCTACGAATCGCTGAAGCGAAAAAAAGGGGAGGCAAAACGGAAGTAGCTGGAACAAATAAAGACGGTATAGAACCCGCGAAGGCCATGGACTTCGCTTGGGTTCCATGCCGCCTTTTAAGCTTACGTGTCGTCTAAAACGAGCAAAGATAGCGTGCAAATTGAACGCATGAGGCGTGCAAATCAAGCGAAGGTGATGTGCAAATCAGGTGAAAGTGTCCTGTATTATTTACAGGGCACTTTCACCTTGTACCTACATATAGTATACAACGTGGAAAGGACGTACCGGTAATAAATCGAGATACGGTCTATACTAGATCATTATACTATAATGAAATTCAAATAACAGCCGAAAAACAACAAAAAAAATCGGCATTTCCATACAAAAGTGTGCGGCCGCCCGGGCAATTTGTATGGAAACGTCGAAAATTTGTTTTAGTTTCCTGACTGTTATTTTAATTTCATTATACTTTAGTAATCTAGTATAGTATAGCCCGTGGTTTGAGTAATTACGGGTATGTCCCTTCCACGTTGACATATAGAGATTTGGAAATAGGTGCCTTAAAATTCCGGAAACTTACACATTTTAGAGGTAGGCAGAGCCAATTTGTTATCACCATTTTAGCCTCAAGGATCCTACAGATGGACTTACTAGGATTTTTAAAATACTTTTAACTGTCTGTAAGCTTAAGATGGTCTTTGGTCAAATGTTATTTACATCTGTGTTGTTTTTTTGGTGGTGTTCAGTACCTAGTTAGGTGATGTCACCGTCGCCTTATCTTATGGTCAATTGGTCACCATGATTGGTCACACCTTATTAATAATTTTACGACCGTTTCAAATACATATTCCTAAGAGTATTTCGCAACTGCATATCAGTATGCAACTTTGTATGACAGTTAGCCTATATTTTATATTACTTTATTGTTAATATTTTCAAGAATTTCCGTTTTACGACCATTTTCTAGGATGCGTTGCATCATCCACATCCATCTATTTCCGTGTAACACTTTGTCATCTAACCATGACTCTAGATAAGAAACACCATTCTACTCCTGGCTCAGTGCAAAATAACATCTATTAATCTTTTATACCTTTGGAATAAATCAGTGATCAAATCAATTAAGATTGTTTTAATTATTCTTATGGTAAAACCATAAGTGGTGGCAGCAACCTAGAAGAAGTACAAGAAGAGACAACCCCGATCAGCCCCACAATTTAATTACCTACCAACTACACTACCCTACTTGTTTACTAAGTAAAAGTAAACTAATATATGTACTTACTAAAGTTATTGAGTACTGAACAGTCACAACGCAAGCGAACACCAGGCTTCCAATGGTCCGAGAGCTGGCACGAATTTTTGGGTAGGTATTTGAAGCACGTTGAAAACTTGTCATATACCTCTCCTATTATACCCCAACACGGAACTGCAGACCTGGCTGATGAGTAGCGGGGCTAAAGCAACCTATAAATTTTTAAAAGTTTTTTTTTCTATAAGGTCCTTACATATGAAATTGCCGTTCAGTATCAAAAAAGTGAAATAAGTTTTTTTTAATGAAATTATTATTTAATCAATCGAAGTATGCGCCGTTGTTATCGATACACTTCCGCCACTTTATAGGCAGATCATTGATACCTTTGGAAAAAAAATCCTGGGAGCGAGAGTCTATGAACTGTTTGAAGGCGGTTTTGACTGCCTCATCAGATTTGAAATTTTTTCCTTGTAAAAAGTTATCCAAATTTTGAAAAAAGTGGTAATCGGTTGGGGCAAGATCTGGAGAGTATGGTAGGTGACGCAGAGGTTCCAGTCGCAGCTCCTCTAACTTGGCGATCGTTTGATGTGCAGTGTGTGGTCTAGCGTTGTCCTGAAGGAGCAGTGGGCTAGAGCAATTCATCAGTCTCGGTTGTTTAATGGCGAGCTTTTCCATCATTGTTTGCAATTGTTGGCAATACAAGTCTGCAGTAATCGTCTGGCCTGATCTGAAGAAGCTGTAGTGGATAACACCAGCACTGGTCCACCAAACACTAACCAGAATCTTCTTTTTGGTCAGTTTTCGCTTAGGGCAAGGTTTTGCCGGTTCTCCAGGGTCAAGCCATTGTGATGATCGCTTCCGATTGTCGTACAGGATCCATTGCTCATCACAAGTCACGATACGGTTCAAAATCCCCTCATTATTGTGGCGATTAAGCAAAGAAACGCAGCCAGCAACGCGTGTTTGTTGGTTTGCTTCAGTCAATTCGTGCGGTACCCACTTTTCGAGTTTTTTAATTTTTCCGATTTGGCGCAAGTGGATAAGTATCGTTTTGTCACTTACACCGAAGGCTGCTGCTAATTCAGAAGTGGTTTGAGATGGATCCGCTTCCGCTATCGCCTTCAATTCTTCGTTATTCACTTGAGTATCAGGTGGTCCACGAGGCTCATTGTGTAAATCGAAATTTCCAGAACGGAAACGTTGAAACCAAAAACGCACTGTTCGTTCGTTAGCGGTGCCTGGTCCATACACGTCGTTAATTCTTCGAGTCGTTTCTGCAGCACTGGTGCCACGGTGGAACTCGTATTCGTAAATACCGCGAATTTTCAATTTGTCCATAGTTGTTGTTATAGCAATGTTGAAACTCAAACAAATGATGTTAAAACAAATGAAATACGAATTTTAAAACAATATTTTTCTGCTTTATTTCAAAATAAATTTGAATTTGGAATTCCTAATGAAACGCAAGATATTTGATTTTAAAGTTGCCAGTATTGAAAATCGGCAATTTCATATGTAAGGTAAGGTGTATTTGAAGCAATATGCATTTTTTATATGTTGTAGTTTAATGTTTAAAGAATAAAAAATCAACAAGCCAGACGATTAGTCGGGGCTTTGATATTGCCAGGCGCGTGCAAAAGTATTTTTCAAAAAAATATAAAAAAGGTATTTGAGGCAACATGAAATTTTAATAGGGTATTACTTATAACTAAAAAATAAGATTTTCAAAAAGACAGGTCATTTTGATGCGACTTTCTACCTGCCAGGTCAATCTAAATAAATTAAAATGGTTTAGCCCCGCTACTCACCAGCCAGGTCTGCAGTTCCGTGTTGGGGTATAATAGGAGAGGTATGTGACAAGTTTTCAACTTGCCTCAAATACCTACCCAAAAATTCGTGCCAGCTCTCGATCTATGGACCCCGGGTTTCGCTGCATTACAGCAGAGGATGCAACTGAGAATACGCCGAGATGAGAGAAAAAGAGAGTGAAGAGTCTAGCAGAAGAGATACTATTATTTGTATGTAGTGTATTTAATAAATAAATATATGTATATAGATATATGATATGTATCAATGTATGTATATTTATATAGATATTTATATTATTGAAGTATAGTAAGTATTAGTAAAGTAGGTAGTTTATATAAAAATATCTCTTTTGTACCCATTTTAAGTTCTCTAACAACCCAAAGGTTGGCTGTCAGATAATGTTTTTAGCATTAAGTCCGCCTATTGTGCTAGACAAATTGTATTTTGTACAATAAAGTTTAAATTAATTAATAAATAAAAAAAAGAGTCTCTTTCTTCTTTTTATTCTGTCGCACCACCCAAATTAATGACACTCATATTTTTCTACTTGTTGCAATGGTTGACTGGCAGAGAACGCCATAAGGTGTTAAGTCCGCCATTTGTACAGTTTTTATGTGAAAAAAAAGTTTAAATCAATAAATAAAGAGCCAAAGCGTACAGTATCAAATGTAAAAACTCCTCATAAAACAATATGTTGTGATGTGATGATTATGAAAATACGAGTCTTCAAATAAAACCACGCCTATTTTACCGTTGCGCCCGTGGTCATAATCATTACGCTAATGCAGGTAGGTGTACTTTAGGTGCCTATCTAGAAAGTGCTTAAGCAAATTACACTAACAGCTTTGTGAAAAAAGATAATGTTGTGTACATCAAGTCAACGTTTTTAGTATGATTTATTTACGGATATACGAGTAGGTATTTAAAGAAGTAATAAAATGAAAATTGTGTAAGTGTGTGTGTGTAAATTGTTTCAAACCTACACTTTGTACAAAAATCATTTAGGAAATCCGTAACTAAATGTCAATTAGTTAATAAAATTATAAACCATTTGCGCAGCGCTGTCTTGACTAAATCTTGTCTAAAATATTAACAACTTTTAATTAAATCCTCAAAATTAAATAGTAGATTGTGCTACAAGGCGTAAAGGTAATAGTTTTAACGCGAGGGCGGGCGCTACTTGGATCCAGAACGAAATGAAGGATGCCACAATAGAATCACGAGCGTAGCGAGGGATTCTACGGTGGAATCCTGAATGAAGCGAGGGATTTAAGTATATCGCCCGAGATAAAACTATTACCGTACACCGTGTAGCACATTCTTCTTTTCATCTCCATCTATGAAAAAAAGCAAATATATACCTATAACGAAAGTAGAATACCTACATATAGCTAATCAGAGTTTAAGGGTCGGCACCATGTAAACTGGGTTTGCGCGGGCAACAAGTTTGTACAGAAAGCGTTTGATTTAAGTCAAATAATGTATACACATAGATAGAGGAAGAGTTGGGACAGTAGACGAAAAAAAGGATTTTTTTAAATATTTTGTAGTTTTCCTAAAAACAAGCATTGAATTTACCCAAAAACATGCAAAACGCACTTTGCGCGGGCAATAGTAATGGCTTAAGTAGAAAAGACCACTAAGAAAATTACATACCTAGTTATAGGTGAATAGACTAGCCAGTAGACGAAAATCGTATTTTTTTAATTTTCATTCAGAAAAAGTAAGATAATTGTAAAGAAACCTGAAAGAAATATTTTAGAAAATCTTGCTACAAACTGGCTTGTTTTTCTGAGTAAAGAAATATTCTAACAAGGGATTGCATATATTTTATAAAAATAAAGGCTATTTTGAAACATTATTCTTAATATTTGCTTACAATGCAATCACGCAATAATAAAAAAAATAATTTTAAAAATTGGATGTTTTGCAACGTTTTTGACAGAAATCTCTGAAATGGCGGCCATGATTCTTCCATACAAATTCAGTTGCCCGCCGGGCGTTCAGGAAAGAGGCCGTGTCGAATTTTTCAAAAAAATCCATTTTCAAATTACGTAAAATTGCATTACAGTCTAAAATATTTCAATAAAAAACTATGTACAAACTGCCAAATTATGTCATACTTTTGCTACACTATGGTACAGTTTTGACATTTTGTTGACGTTCAAGTAAAGATGTAATGCTATCGCAGATACGGCATCGCACATTTTTTTTTTAAATTTTATTGAAAATTAAGTCAATGAAAAAAATAATTTGGTTTGATTTATTACCTATATTTTTTAATTGGCGATTAGGGTGAAAATCGGATTGGAACTTTCTCGGGTCGCGGAATTATATTAACTGTTTTTGTAATAAAAGGTGCTGTTTAATTAGGGTTTTACAATTATTTTGAGGGGTGATTCAGTCTGAAATTTTGAACAACTTTTCCCCATGAATGTATATCAAAATACGAATTGACATTATGCGTAATATATCTAACCACAGGCTATACTAGATCTATACTTGGCTTGGCAGGCAGGCTATAGTAGGCTATTTATCTACACTAATATTATAAAGAGAAAAGATTTGGTTGTTTGTTTGTTTGCATTACATGGCTCCGAAACTACTGGACCGATTTAAAAAAAACTTTCACCGTTGGAAAGGTACACTATCCCCGAGTGACATAGGCTTTGTGTGTACCAAGGGCGAAGCCGGGGTGGACTGCTAGTATAGTATAATGATATTAAAACAACAGTCAAAAAACAAAAAAAAATCTGCATTTTTATACAAAAGTGTGCAGCCGCCCGGGAAATTTGTATAGGAACCGATTTTTTCGGTGTTTTTACTGTTTTTAGGGTTTCGCTTGTCTGTCTGTCCGTAAGTCACAGCCAATTTGCTACGAGACTATTAGAATGATTTAGTTGAGATTTAGTACCTACACTTATGTAACTTAGTGACCTAAAGATAGACGTATAATGTAAATAAATGAAATTTAAAAAAGGGGGCCACTTATTGTGGGTAAATTAGACATTAAAAAAAAGTTTTGATAACAAAATCGTGTGACATATCAAATGAAAGAACTTTTTATGACAATTTTAAATATATTTATTGTTTATTATTTCTTAGATCGGTATTTTTAAGTTATTTAAGAAAATGGGCGAAAATTTACCCCCCCCCCCCCCCCCTACTAAACTACTGGACCGATTCAGTTGAAATGTGGCGCACATAATGTAAATTTGTGACCCAAAGACGGAAGTAAAATGTAGGTAAATGAATAAATAAATAAAAATTGGGGCCACTTTATGGGAGATAAATGAGACATTAAAAAAAAGGGTTTTGTGAACTATATCGCGTAAAATATCAAATGAAAGAGCATTTTATGATAATATTAAATATATTTTTCTATATTTTTTAAGTTGGTGTTTTTGAAGTTATTTTTGAAACTAAATAATAAAAATACACTTATCTCCGAAACCACTGAACCCAATCTTTTGAAAAATATACAGTTAATAGTTCTTTACCTATAGATTACAGGAAAACCTATTAGAAGATAAAAAATAAAAGGGTGCAATAATGCTAATTACTGCTTCATTAATCAACCAATTTTTTTAGCTGTTTTCAGGAAAAGATTTCTTTTTAGTGCTCTTTGTTGATTCGTTAAAAATATTGTACAAAATCAAACAGTCAAGTCATTGATTGAGCACATACAGCTGCTACGCCAAGACTGTTGATCTGTTCAACGTGCAATCCTTTTTTACCCTCCGTACTTACATAATAAGGTGAATAGAAGTGAAAGGTGTTACGATTGCAGATGGTCGCTAAACGTATTGTTTCACAAAGAAAATTCAAATGTGTACATTTTCTGTCAGTGGAACACAAAACGTGTAGTTTTCCAAGTCACCGCTCGCGTAAAATACTATTTGATTGTATTTTTGAGAACGTCATGTCAGCGGTAAGTAATATTGATTTACACAGAAATATCATAAATTTGTCTATGGTTCCCTAAAATTTCAACTTAACCAAAATAAACCGGCCACGTGCCGTGACGGGCCACGTGCAGTGTAGGGTTCCGTAGTCAGTACCTACTTGTTTTATGTAACTAACAACTGCCTAACTTTAGGTCTGAATTCAGTCCATGATACTGAACAACTTTCACCAAGGAACAAACGAAATACAAAAATTATTTTTGATCTCTTACACACAAGATTTGGCAAAATGTAATATTTATGTAATATATGTATGGTAATGTAAGGACAAATCACACTAATTAAGCTAGCCCCAAAGTAAGTTTTAAACTTGTATTATGGGATACTTACTCAATAATTCTATATTTTATGATAAATACATACATAGATAAACACCCAAGACCCAGGACAATTTGAAAAATACCATTTTCTAACTTGCCCTGGCTGGGGCTCGAACCCAGAACCTCTGAATTAGCGGTCTAGCGTGTTAAAAATTACGCCACGGAGGTCGAATGGAAAGCAAACATTTTCTTTTCATATTTAATTATGTGTTCCTTAGGAAAAGTTGTTCAGTATCATGAACTAAATCCACCTTAAATTAGTTTTAGTACAGGGAGACGTTATATACTACTGCCGTGAATTTTTTAAGTGTCCATATACAACCGTTTAACTGACAGAGAGGGAAGACACATGATTCTAACAAAAAATTGCAATCAAAAACCAAATATTTCACAAACGGATTGCTAAAACGAAAGAGGGTGTTCATAATCTTACAATATTTTTGAAAGACCTATTCAACGACGTCTCACACCACACATTTTTTTTTTTCAAGTTTTTATTACCAACTATCCATGCCCATGCCCAATTACAGCTTTCTAGTACTAATAGTCTATGAGTAAAACTGGGGACAGATAGACCGACAGACATGACGAAACTATAAGGTTTTCTTGTTAACTACGGAACCCTAAAAAGCTGCGTGAAACTAAAAAGATTCTCTATTCTAAGGGTTCTTTGTCATTTGCGCTTTAACAAATTTCAAAATACGAGTAATCAAAACCACTTGTGCAAATATTTCGCTCCACTTCGCATACGATAAATTCAAAAATTGATGGATGAATGACCGTGCTTTTACAGATTAAGCAATTTCTAGCTTGGTCACAGTTAGGATGGGTGACCGTGCTTTCAATCTTAATGTTGTCCAAGTCAAATGTTGAGATTCTTATGAATAAATTTCAGTTTTCTCTACCTACATAACTTGGCAGCTATTTAAATTTCAATTGTTTTGTTGGAATTTGAACTTGGCATTTTTACATTTATGTTTTCGATGGGATAAAATAAACACCCAAGAACCAGGACAAATTAAAAAAGGCCATTTACCAACTTGCCCTGGCTGGGAATCGAACCCAGAACCTCCGAGTGACGGACTAGCGAGTTAAGGAATCGCCACGGAGGTCGACTAATAAATTGAAAAAGTAATAAATTTTACGCAAGATTCGAATAACTATAACTTGGATATTTTAGAAAGTGCTATATGAATTTCACATATATTTAAACTCGCTTTTTAAATAAACGTCTTGCATTCACGCACACTACTGTATTTTCGACTTTAGCCTTTTTCTACTGATAGCCTGTCTACTAAAGTGTTAAGTACATTATAATGACGTCTGCCAAGGCCTTAATTCAGAAATAATAATTCAAACAAAATAATTCTTTGATTTGATTGATTTGAAAATTTTAATAAGTATCGCGGACTGGAAGTCTTGACGAAAAGAAACAAGTAAGCTTCTACGTTACAATTTATGATTACCTACATCTATTGTCCCGTTTACACATTATTAACTCTATGTAACTTCATCTTGACATTTTTATCCCCCTAGCGGGAAAATTTTGCATATTTCAGAGCCAAATCTGACCACATGGCTTTGTGCATACAGTCCTTAACAGTCAGTTACTAACCTTTATTTGGTGGCGTTTACACTGAAGAAGTACTATGAAAATATTTTTCTAGGACCACCACATCTTATACATTTTGCAGTCATTAGAATCGTTTTATTACTTTTTCCTCGTGTGTTAATTCTTTATATATTTAAATATGTATATTATACGTAAACTTCATATTTACTTACTATCGGCCTCATCAAGAAATTAGTCACATTTAAAATAGTTGTAAAAATAACCTAATAGTTCCTTAATAAAATTACTATTTAAATCAAAGACAACAATTGCGCGTTCTTATTGGTTTTTAATAAATTATTATTTTGAAGCAAGAGAACCAAAACATTTTGACCTACAGTCATCCACGTAAAACGTGTTGTATTCGAATTTTAAAAAATTACGACGCCCTTGCCTGTATTTTATAATTTTAAAACTAAATTCTTCTTCTTTTTAACTGACTGCCAATATTATTTTTGATTCTACATCCGTGTTCGGTTTTCAAATGTGTTTTAACGCCTAGGGAATTCACTTTTTACTTTTCAGTGTCTAGAGAATTACAAGTGACTTTAGCCCCAAATATTTGGGATACAATCATCGATTTTCGAATAGATGAGATGAAAAATAATTTGCACATCAGATGCTCTACATTTAAAATTAAGAGCTTCAGAACAAACATACGTATGGATAGATTCTGACCTAACACTACTACAAGATACTAAGCTGACGAAGCGACCATTGTCAGAATTGTTCATATTTTTAAATATGCATCAAATTATCAAAAATTGGCTTGTTTTTGCAAAAAAAAATTTGTCGAATTGCTTTTTCATATTAAAAATACCTATATTTTTATCAGCAATTCTTAATTTTATTCTTAACTTTTTTGTTTTCAATTGTTTGTGTTTAGCTATAACACAGTCTGTCAATATAAGACTGTCATACTGAACTCCAACTTTTAAAATACGATGTACTGTATTTAGAAAGTATGCTTTGACGAATTACTTTAATAAGAATGTTCATCATCGCGATGTACGGAACTTCGAAAGTTTTCTTTGATGAATTACTAAATCGAGAATGTTCATCATCGCGATGATAAACATTTTGCTAGAAAAGTAGTACATCGATATTTTGAAAGTCGAAGTTCAGTATGACAGTCATTAAAATGGTCCCAACGGAAATATGAGGCCCTGTTCATATTTTGCACACTCAACTTCCTTTGACACCTGTGAAAATCTGTTTTTAATAATTATTTTCTAGATTATGTAAACTGTTAAAGAAACTTTGCTTAATTCAATAGGCTTTTAAAAGCCTTGCTGCTTTTGATTTTAAATTACACAATCTTCTTCAATTGTTGTATACTTAAAAGCCATTTCAGAGTTAATTAAAAATAATTGCTGCTGGACTTTATTTTGGCAATTTAATTACAAAGTATTTACTATTTAATTAAAAAGAGATTTCAAATCTTGGCTAAAATATCCTAAAATTTCTCGCTATTTGGTTTTCAATCCAATTTAATATGGTACTCTCTTGATCCTCGTCCTCAAAATGTTTTCTCTTTAATTACTTAGTTTTAGAGTACCGTAGCTTAGTCTTTTCAATTTTCCTATATAAAGCTGAAACGTGGACATTAAGACTAAGTGACCGGAGGAAAATCGATGCCTTAGAAATGTGGTGCTGGCGTCAACTTCTAAGAATAAGTTGGACAGCCCACCGCACCAATGTCTCCATCCAAACTGAAGGAATTGCGAATTAAGAATAGGCTCTTGTCGATTTTGCGGTTACGAATCCTTAAATTCTTCGGCCATGTCGCCCGCAAAGAAAACTCTATGGAACGTTTGGTGATTCAGGGTCGAATTTAAGGCAAGCGTTCACGTGGTCGGTCTGCAATGAGGTGGTTAGATCTCGTCAAAACTGTAAAACGGAACGCTCCAAAAAAGCCGCAGACAGAGTTACGTGGAGAAAAATTGCAAAAGCAGCGGCCATAAACGAACAATCAAATCCATGATCACGACCACTCTGTCCAAGAGTGTACGACTAAAAGAAGAATTCCGTACCTACCCGCATTTTTGAGCCGTGTTTGACCTGTTTTGTTTTTTTGTAGATTTTTGTGGATATATTATCGAGTTGTGTAAGGCGTCCAACCGTCACGTATATTCCGGGAGAGTTCCGCATTAACGGCCGTGTCCCGCATTAACGGCTGTTGTCCCGCATTGCAAAATATTATAAAATCGCCCCGCATTTCGTGTAATGCATCCCACATGTGATCACATGTCCCGCATTCGGTATTCCTATATTTTTTGACGGATATCGGAAATATCGTCACTTCAACTCTACGCACAGTGCTTGTAAAAGTACTGGTTTTTTGACATTCTTAACCAAAACCCAGATGTAGTTGAAAAATACCACTATCAAATATATGATGTTTTTAATAAACTAGAAAAAAAGTGGAGAAGTGTTATGAATGAAGAGAGATCCAATAGCAAGCAAGAGTACTCGTTACTGTTGCGAATATCATTTTAACGTAAGTATTAAATATTATATTTTCTGTATTGTATGTATATTCTATTTGTGTCTATTAAACAATCAATAAGATACAGGATATTTCCTAGTTTAGGTATTAGCCCACCATAATCCGCTGAATTAAAATTAAATTGTTCTATTGTGTCATAACACTGGAAACTTTTGTAGGTACCTATAGTGTAAATTAGTTTAAAGTTGTACTGGAATGTTTAGTGGTTATGGTGAGAAATAAACGTTTATTATTATTATTATTATTGTATTAATAGAAGTAGGTTATATTATAGGTATGTACCTACTATCTATCTCTTTTTCTTATTGTTGCTAGATATACCTACTTCATCCTGGTACCTTAGCCTTTTAAGCCATCGCTCAAAATCTAACAATAAACTTGTGGGTTTCCTAATCACCTACCTACGTAGGTATATTATATGAATAGTTCAAGAGAAAACCGTATCAGAAATTTCTCGCTATTTGGTTTTCAATCCAATTTAATATGATACCCTCTTGATCCTCGTCCTCTAAATGTTTTCTCTTTAATTATTAAGTTTTAATTTTTTTTAACAACAACAGAGCGAGTGCGATAGAGATAACTGCAGCTTGGACTGAAAATACCAATGAAAAGTGCACAAAATTTCGTAATCCCCTGATTTTTCCTTCCAGAGGAACGCAAAATAAAAAATTATGAAAGCGGCAGAAGGACGTTGTTTGCACGTTCCAAATTAACAGTGTAATAAAAATGTTGGAAAATATTACGTAAGTATTACTTGCGAATAGCAAGCAACTAGCAAATGATTCAGATTTTCTTAGAATAACAATATTCTACTAGAATTTATTCCCTTGGAGATACCAAATTAAAAAGTTCCTAATAGTGCTTGATTGGCAACGAAATCTTTTATTTTAGGTCAAGCACGTGTAAGAGCACGAGTCTTAATTTTTTCTTCAGTTTTATTATGGCTATGTTATTTTAGGAACGGTCCCACCAAAAAATAAATATGTAAATGGGAGCCGAGTTCAATATCCGACAAAAGAATTGAGATCTAAATAGCTGCCAAGTTCTGTAGAGACTCCAGAAATTTATTTATAAAGATCTCAATATTTCACCTGACTTGTTTACTACTTTTACCGGCAATTACAATACATATTTAGAAGAATAGAACCTCATAATGTAAAATCAATAATTTTTGTAAACGATAAAGATGATAAGTTGATTAGCTAAATATAAATAGGTATGCTAAAACTAGATAAGTCAAATGTTAAGCTTCTTATAAATAAATTTCAGGATTCTCTACACAACTTGGCAGCCGTGCCCATTTAGATCTCAGTTCTTTTGTCGGATAATGAACTTGGCTCCCATTTTTAAATTTATGTTTTTGGTGGACGTCATTACTTTTTGTAAATTTATGTATTTAAAAGTAAGCTAGTTATATAATAACTCAAAATGATAAGAGCTTTAAGACGATACACGGAGTCCAGTGCTGCCCTCATTTAAATAAATTATTTGTAAGGAAACTCAGATATCATTTAAAATTTTTAGCTTTAATTTTTTATCTATTTTCGATACATTATTTATAGAAAGTAGTTTAGTATCACAGACTGAACTTGCTCCAAAAATTTGGCAGGTGGATAAAAAGTCACCCTGTATTCGCGTAATAGTCTACTTTGATGCCAAAAATCAAGTTTCTATGTTATGTGCAAGTGGGTTGTGTCATGATTTTGATCTAAAGATAAGTGAATCAATCGTAAACATGCCAGTTAACGTTAATATATCTATAACTGTTTGAGATACGATATGATGAGATACGATTTATGAAATTTTGAATTTTAGTTAGACAAGCTAAGGGGCACGTATGCAGGTCAAAAAGGTTTTGAGTTGTGAAGTGGTCAAAAGTAACTCAAAATGGTTCGTGTAAATGTACCTGCGTTGGCAGTTCCTTTCTTCAAACTTGGCTGAACATGCTGCCGCGTGTCTTGATAAAGAAATTTAAGTTTCCCAGGCCTAGATCAAAATATCTACAATCCGATTAACTTATCCATCAACAGAACAAAGTCTAAAAATTACAATCAAGCGAAAACTATACACCCATTTCTATTGTACTTCGTCTTGAAAAGTAAGGCTCCTGCATAGCTCCATGTTGTAAATCTATACTAATATTATAAAGAGGAAAGATTTGTACCTATTTTTGTATGTTTGTATGTTTGTAATGAATAGGCTCAAAAAGTACTGGGCCGATTTAAAAAATTCTTTCACCGTTGGAAAGCTACACTATTCCCAAGTGACATAGGCTATGTGTGTACCACGGGCGAAGCCGGGGTGGACTGCTAGTCTGTAATATAATAAAAATGACTCGTAAGTCGAAAATACTTGTTCGAGTATCATAGAAAATTAGTACTTACCTTACTAAGTTAATTGGGTATTTTTTTTTTAAATTACTGTAATTAAACTACTACAGTTTATTTCTTAAAAAATTTACATATGAATCTTAAGGCTTTTCTACAGACACCCACAATATCCAAAACACGATTGAGCATTTTTGGCTCTTTAAAAAAAACTACTACACTAAAATTACTTTAAAATACTTATTTTATACTATCACCTTTTTACATGAAAATGATATTAAAAAATGTATAATCTAAATGACTAGTCAAATTAGGTATAAAAAAATATATAAAATATAATTAAAAAAAATAAAAAATAAAACACAGCGAAATATCGAAAAGGTGGAAAAAGAATCAAATGATAGGTTGCTGGCCGTATCGCCTATAAACATGATTCGCATTTTCACCCATTCCCTCAATCGGCTTTTACGATCTGCGCGGAAATAGAAGAAGTTGGTACATTATAATTTTTTTCTTTTCTCCCAAACCAGCACAGAAAACAAAAATTATAAACTAGAATAGAAATAGCCACAATATAATATATTCTATGTGAACAATACTGTGACGTATTTTCATATGGTCCTTCCTTCTTCTTATCACAACCACGGTCACAACACAACCATTAAGTACTCTCATCACGTCCAAAAATACCATAGCGATATACTTTTTATTGTCCATGGAACTTAATCTCGTGGATCAGATCATGTGTAAACATGATTACAGCGCAATTCTCGTGGGTCCACCTAATTTTATCTCAAACCAAATACAGCAATTATGAACGCAATAAACCGCCGAGTTCATTAGAAATGTTGTTTATTTGTACATGTTTTTCGATTAATCAACACACATCTGATTTATTGGGTAGGAACAAGATATATATGTATGTACGTTGTAGCCTAAGATCCAAAAAGAGGTCAACCTTCACCCATCTACTTACCGAATGAAAATTATTTTTATCAAATAAAATATGTTCCTGAACATATAACAATAGGCTTGCTGTAAAAAAATATGCTCAAGGCTTTTAAGAGAGGCTTTTAAATTGTACATTAATATTATAAGTTCAATAAATTAAATAAGTAACCCTTCTCTGGTAAGTAACACAAGAACTCTGTGCTATGATATGAAAAGTATACAGTTAGGTAAGTAAATAGTGCCTTTTTGGTTTGTCAGCCAATTATTATCCGGCATTTCGATTAACATACACTAATGTCATACAATATTGATGCCCCGGAATCTGGAGTGCCGAGTAGTAAACCCATTCTTCAAGAATTTCAGCCTGCCTAAAATTGTGTGGAATTTCGACAGAATTTAGGCTAAAACATGCGTAAGTTGTAAAACCACTCAAAGGAAAAGTTCTTAGTGTACTAATCAAACCTCAACTCACTATTTACATAACTATTTAATAGATTTTATACACAATAAGCGGCGTTTTAGGTTCCTACATTATTTTACTAACTATTCCTGTATTTCAAAGGACTGTAAGTAATCTATACTAATATTATACAGCGGAAGAGTTTGTTTGTTTGTTTGTTTAAACGCGCTAATCTCAGGAACTAATGGTCCGATTTGAAAAATTCTTTTTTTGTTGGGTAGTCCATTTATAGAGGAAGGCTTTAGGCTATATAACATTTCGACAACCACGCGAACGAAGTCGCGGGCACAGCTAGTTAAGGATAGGAATGTACTGACCTTTGTTTAAATAAAGTTAAATAAGAGATCACGACTTGCCCTCTGCACTGGGAAACCCAATGGATCTCGTAAAGGGTCAGACATAATAGAATCTGAAACTAATCACAACTTTCCTAATATTTCATCATTGACATAACATCAGATTTAATTGCGTCTTGTAGTCAAATAAATTATAATTATTGCGATAAGGCTGGTTCTGAACTAATATATTTTATTGCTCTCCCTCAGATATAAGTACAATGTGTATTTCAGTTAATTAATAGCATAATATTTAAAGTAAAAAATCGTATGTATCCCACGCTTCGAAAAATTTTATCGTTATGCTATTTGTGTAGGATAATTGGTACACAGAGTTCCCTTAACCATTACCAAGAGACGCCCTTTATAAGTTTAAAGACCTCAGACCTGTTAAACTAAATTATATTTAAGTAAAGATATCATTGATAAATATCAGGAGCTAAATTATTATTAATTGCAAAGAACGTAGTTTATTATAAACTACGTTCTTTGCAATTAAAGATAAGAACGTAAATGTTTTTTTGTTGTTAATATTAAATCTTTACAAATAACTCGTTGTTCAAAACAGTCATAAAGACCTCTATATGACCAAAACTAGGGAATTTCATTTCATTTAGGTTTCTCTCATTGATAGTAACAACGTTTTATAATAATAAACTATACTAGTGATCAACACTTTTACCACCTTTTACTCATATTTTACTAATATGTATCGGGCTTTTAACTTTTAAATTGTTTTGTTGGAGTTTGTCATTATTTAGCATTATTTTATTGAAGCCAAATAAAACCTATTGGGTTTACTAAATTCTGACGTCAGCAGCTTTTCAAATTTAGAGTCTAGACTGTAGGAATAAGGTTGATTATGCAATGGTTGATTTGGCGAATACTCATGAGACCGCTTGGTGCCTGAGAGAGAAGTAATTAATTAGTACTAGTCGAAGGATTAAATATATTTGAGACAACCTGACATACGACTAATTTCGTTTTTTACTTTTGGTTCAAAACATTATAGAACTCTAAATATTGACATTGGCGAGGAGGGGTCCTTCCTCTCTTATCTGTGAAACTACTGTGCCATCTTGACTCTGGTCGGAACACAGCCTTACAACGTATTATTTACATGCTTACAAGTATGTGAGCGGTAGTTTCTTGTTTGGGACAACAGCAAACAGACAGAGACTTATTTACTAAACTGCAAAATTAACAACTGCAAAACTCAGCCATTGTCTAAACCACTCTCAAGAGAAACCGCAGACAAAGGATGCTCGCAAGCTCCAAATGGTGGAAAACTAAATTGAAATAATGACAAATGTCGTGCAAGTCCGCCAGACAGCGTTCCGAGAAAGCAATATTTCACTGAGCATCCTACAACTTTTCATGACCGCTGCTCGTGAATGTTTGTTATTCCTCATCTGTTTCCTAAGTGCTTCTTCGGAACCTAGGTGGAAGTTTTTCGGCTTTTTCTTGTCCAAGGGTAAGAAGGGAAGAAAAACCCTGTAGTTTTACGACTGGCTACCTGCCATCAATTCTCCTTGGGCGTACAGACAGTGCTGGATTAGTCCATAAGCAAATTAAGCAATTAGGGCATCACGTCTCGGGGGCATCAGAAATAGCACCAAAAAAAATTGCGAGCACATGACAGGTAAGGCTGTTTGAAAATTTATTAAATGATAATAAAATATACTAACATAGTTCGTAAGTTCTGTACTATACTAACACTAAATGGACGTTTCTCTAAATAAATAAATTTTTATTTAATTTTTATGAGTGACAATATTCACGGTCCCTCACGTCAAAAGGATCGCCGCAATTTTGCATGAAGATTCTATTCGACACACAGAAAAGTAACATAGGCTGCATTTTATCCTGGGATAAGGATCCTGCCTGAGGGATGATCTAAAAAAAAGGCATCAAAAAAAGGCGAGAAAAGCTAGTAATAAACAATGCTACTCACGACTTAAAAATATTTTCTCCAGTCGAGCCGGACCCTTTAGCAGTCTCGCCTTTATGTGTCGAAGCTCATTGCCCCTCAAGTCCATGATCCTTAATTCTGGCATACTTTCCACGACCTCCGGTGCTATCTCCGTTAGAGACTGCAGTCCATGTATTGTTAAATTCTGGTAACAAAAATAGAACTCTTTAGAAAGAACTGTTAGGTGCATAATTAAACAACTTCTATTATGAATAATTTTTCCTAACACAACATAACTGTGATATCACAGTAAGTCCAATGCTGGACATTGACCTCCCCGTCACCTACAGGATTTCCAAAACGACTGATTGGAAGCGGATCGCATCCAGAGTACTCGTGCAACCTGGCTCAAGTCGTTTGACCACCTAGTAGGTGGATGACCTCAACGGGGATGGTAGCGCGACAGGGATTCAAATCAATTGTTTAAAAAAAACGACGGGTTGCACTCCGGGAGTGCCGGCAGAAGTGAAAACTTGAATATTAACGTTGTGCATTTTTGATATTTTGGAAGGGTTAATTTTGCACGAATTGCTTTAATTATCAGTATAAAAGTACTATCATTTATGTGGTAGAATACAATATTTATTTATTGCGCTATCGTACACAAACATGACAATTTATGTTACATTAAAGTGTTTATCTCTCAGCTTAACGAAACAGCAGGCGCAGGCATACATTTTCGCCGCGCCGTAGAAAGAGAGGGGGATACTTCCTCTCCTACGCCGCGCCGGCTGTCTACTCTCCATCCGTCTTACGAATTTTCGATCAGGACACGTGTCCTGACGCGACTATCACTTTAAAATTTTTGGCTTGCCATAAAAACTCGGCTCAGCTGATCGGTAAATTTTTACGAGGCCAAAAATTATTTTTCATAATTCAATATAATAATATGTTTTTTGGGAAAAGTTGTTCAGTGGACTTATTTCCCCTAAAATAATATATATATCTCCCTGTATTGCAGATACATTATTGCAAAAGTTAATCCGCTGTCGTAAAGTCGATTTTTAAAAAAGGAAGGCACCTTGAATTCCTAAAGGTATAAATGGATAAAATTAATGTAATACCTACAGATATAGGTACATAAAACCTGAAAACATAACATTCCCTTTTTTGAGCAATCGTATAAAATGTTAAAGCTACTTACCTCTATCTTATTATTCGAGGTGAAGTGACCAGTGAATGTATGGAGGTTGGTGCAGTTTTTGACCTCCAAACTCCTCAGTCCAGGGAAATGCGTCTGGATGTCATCCACGTTAAAACATTCTCCCGGCCATCTATCCAGCCGGAGGTGCGATATTTCATACCTGCGTCAAAAACAAAAACTCTATTTTGTCTTCTTCTTCTTCATCTTAGTGCGTTCCCTGTTGCATCCTCAGCTAAGATGCTTTGGAGCCCGGGGTGCGCTTTCCCGCTTTTTCTTCTCTAAATATAATAAATAAGTGTGCATGTTAATGGTCACCCAAGCACAGAATACATAAGAGTACAAAACCCAAGGATGACAAAGTCCTTGCGAAATAGAGAAGAAATAGCCGGAACAGTTAAAATGATTTGGCTATAGTTTTACGACCAGCTGCCTGCCTGACGTCACCCTCTTTAAAAATAAAAGCGGCCAAGTGCGAGTCGGACTCGCCCATGAAGGGTTCCGTAGCAGCAAGTAACATAATAATATAAAAGTTGTAAAGGTAAATTGCGGTTTACGATTTACGTATTAAAAAATAACTATCTATGATACCGAGACCGCTATAGTTTTAATTGAAAGTACATACTTTGAGGTATATACCACATTTTTTTCAGAATTATTTTAGTAATATTTCAAAAGTTACGTTGGGGGGACACCTCAAATTTTAACTTTGTATTAGATTATCTCAAGACTGGGGGGTTTGATCTACATAGTTTCAAAACAGTTTTTGTTGCGTTTTAAAATACCTTTTCAACGATACCCCACATGTTGGTGTTAGTCCAATTAAATTTTTTAAATTTACTTTTCATTGTATGGGAAAAAAAACATTTTTTTTATAATTTTTGTGACAATCGGTGCAGTAGCGGCGGAGTACGAGCCCGGACAGACAGGCAGACAGACGGACGGACGGACATGACGAAACTATAAGGGTTCCTTGTGGACTACGGAACCCTAAAAATGCATATGTGCGAAAAGTTTTACAACCGGCCACCGCCCGACATCAAACCTCCTTGGGAATGCAGTTGTATCACAAGATGTTTGTGCCTTTCGGCCAATTTACCTATCCTCGCTTTTTATACCGTGAAAATGCGTACCTACCTCGAAATAATAATTATAGCACTCTAATCTTTTCTATGAAGCAGTCAAGTTATATATAAAGTACTTATATATGTATGTACCTCTAGTATCTATGTACTATCATATCACAGAATACATATTAGTACAAGTAGTAGTCCCTATCTATTTGCGTTGCATCAAATTAATTCATATGGGTATTAAGGCGACGTGGGTTCACAATTTGCAATACTGTGCGTGTTTTTGAAAAATCACTACTACAGTTTATTCCACAAAAAAATTACATAAAAATCTTAAGGATTTTCTACAGACACTCACAATAGCCAAAACACGATTGAGTATTTTTGGATTGATTTTGAAAAAAAATATAAATACGAGTACATATAATACAAAAAAAATAATAAATAAAACACTGCGAAATATCGTCGAGCACGGCTCCGGGCCTTTCTTCTCTTTCGACGAATATTTCACTGTGTTTTATTTATTTATTTTTTTTTTGTATTAAATTTATAATTTTTTTGTAGCCAAAACAGATAGATATTTAGATAATACATTTTTGGTATAATTTGCATATAAAAAGGTGATTGAATAAAATAGTGATATGTATTATAAAGGCAAATTTATGCAAAAGAGAAAAAAGTCACAAACATACCGTTTGTGATTTTTTTCTATCGAGCCAAAAATGCTCAATCGTGTTTTGGCGATTTTTATGTAAATTTTTTTAATAAGTTAGTTTAATAACAGTGATTTTTCAAAAACACGCACGGTATTGCAAATTGTGAACCCACGTCACCTTAACGCGAAATATACCTTTTTTTACCCGACTGCGCCAGAAAGAGGGTTATGTTTTTCGAGTGTATGTATATAAATTTCTTTAGCACGCTCTGCAGCCTAAATGGTGTCGTTTGTTCATCTTAACTGTGAAAGTGACATTGGGTATATCAAAAATTAAAAAACAAAATGGCGGATTTTTGGCGCCAAATTATGTCACAATTTTTTTTTCAAAACCTTTCGAGTAGGGTATTAAAAGAAAGGATTATATTATATAATGGTTACAAATATATACATAACTTATGTGTTTAAATGTAATTTGGAATGAGAAATGCTAAATAACAACAAATTATCTCGCTCATGTTGTATCAGACAGTCGGGATTTTTGTTTTTTTTAAAATAATTGTTATTTATATACATTTCGTCTATATATTTCTTCCGGGTTGCACCGAAAGTGGTCTCAGCCTGACTAAAACGTCAGCGGAAATAAAGAAAAGGTAGGAAGGTGTGTTTCGCGTTAATTCCCGTATGCATTAATTAATATACAGGGTGACTTTCTAAACACTGACCAAATTTTTGGATTTCAGTCCAAGTTTAGTCCATGATACTGAACTACTTACTACAAAAAAGTTATTAAAAATAGATAAAAAATTTTCGTCCCCCCATACAAAATCCGTCTGTATAAGCGCTGATTTGTTAGGAGGACGAAAATATTTTTACTTAGTTGTAAAGGAACTCGGTTACCCGGCTAGTAGTCAAATTACGAGCGCTTTCGCTAGCGGGTGTGGTCCGCACTTGGATGGGTGACCGACCGACCACTGACCATCCACTGACCACAAGTGGCATCATAATTTTTAGAGCTCCTCCGTCCGTGCTCCGGAAGAATCGAAGCCGTTGGTCCCGGCTGTCATGATATGTAATAATAAAATCGTCTTTGACGACCTCCGTCCATGGCGTAATGGTCAACACGCTAGTCCGGAGGTTCTGGGTTCGTTCCCAGCCAGGTCAATTTGGAAATAGCCTTTTTCAAATTGTCTTGGGTACATGTAAGTACATAATACCATGTAAATAACATGTAAGAATTAGCCACTAGCCCAAAGTGGCCGTTTTTCGCAAATGTGCGTAGTAAAGCTTAACGTTCTCACATTAAACTGTAAACAGTAGTTCATAAAATACTTTGATGGGTTATCTAGGACTTCATAGTAGCAAAATCTTAAATAATGCCTCCGTTTTCTTTGAAATGATTTATTATAAATGGGGGCAGCACTGGACCCCGGAAAATTCAGGTATACGTCCGGTGAAATGTGAGAAAAAAAATTCGCCACCGCAATGACGGAAAAAAGGCGTTTTGAAAATTTACCCGCATACATGTTATCACATTTATCTCCCAGACCAGAATGGCAGGCAAGAAAGGTGTGTAAATGTAGTTCAAAAGTGATAAGTAAAAAAAAAGAACACAAGATGTAGTTGTCACAATTTTTAAGTTATCTAGACAAACACGAGTTTTTTTATGAAATCGAATGCAGCAGAATTCGTTCGTTTGGCATCACACAATTTTACCTCTTGTTAGTACATAATATTACCTCGATACTTACCCTAAAACAGTGGCGTAGTGTAGTTAGGGCGCTCCGCCCCGGGCGTCATTTTTAGGGGGCGGCAAAATTTCACAATAAATAGTTATAAAATAAATAGAACCGCATGGCAGCTTGTGGCGAGTTGTTGGTGAGTAAGAGAACGACGACACTGTGGAGTGCTCGAATCTAGAGAGTCGATCAGAGCCCTCGACCCCGATTCGTCTTCATCCGTTGGGGTTTATTCCTAACCATGTAAACTTATAATTGGATACTTATGTTATTTATAAATATGATTGTTGAGAAATGAAAAAATAAAAAAAAATTAATTTAATTAAACAATCATTTCAAAACAACAAAAAAGGTAAAAAAATGATTTTCTCTAAATTAAAAAATACCTACCTAAGTCTTTTATATATGAAACGATCCTTATGTATTAAACATAACATTGGTCTAGGAATACAGTAGAAACTAAAGCGATCCACTGAAGGGAGTGCACATTTTGTGGCGTTATTAAGAGTTGTCGTAAAATGAAGAAGAAAAAAACTCAATAAAATTTTACAGTTATAATATGATTTACTAATAAAATATAAAATTGAGAAACTAAAAACATCATTATTAATGTAATTAACAACGCTTATTGCGTATAACTAGTCCATCGACGTATGAAAAAGTCTTTTTCCTACGTCCAGCCCTATCCATAGTCTGATATCTTTGTAACTTTTTTGCTGCAAAAACAATCTAACAACAGTCTAGCAGCCGACGCAAACACGTGCAAGTAATCACAGCAAACAAAAAAACGAATTTCTTAGAATCTTCGGTACATATAATGGGTTCAGTCGAGGTAAATAACAACAAACAAAGAAACATACATCTGCAAGTAACGTACTATTTTTACTTATTGCGTATTTGTCGTTTCTGGAGTGGGTGTGAATTGTAATGCTACAAGAATGCTACATAGAGTGGTGTATCATTGCATGGACAAGAAGATAAATCAATTTAAATATTTTGTCATTAAATCGACTGACGTTCAATAAAGGTTACATTTTTTTAGGGTTCCGTACCCAAAGGGTGCAAACGGGACCCTGTTACTGAGATTCCGCTGTCTGTCCGTCTGTCATAGGGCTCTATCTCTTGAACCGTAATAGTTAGACACTTGCAGTGTTACTACAAAAAAGTTCTTAAATACGCATCCAAAACGCGTTTAGCTAAACATTGTCTAAACCGCTAAACAAGCGTTAAACAAGTGTTTAACGTTATTTACCACAAAACTGTGTCCAACGCTTGTCTTCCTTAACAATGTCTAACTCAGTCGCTTCTTTGTAATGTTGGTCACATTGCCTATCATTCGTTCAACTGTTTCATTCTAAGCAATTAATCTATGAATATGGTTTTATTTTTATTCAAAAGATAATATCTAATGTATTATAAAAATATTTCAATTGTTTTTAATTAGTAATCAGAGTTAATAGTTTAACGGGCCATAATAATATATTCAATAAACACGTCTAGAAACAAAACGTTGGTGTTCAACGGAAAAAAGTTACAGAAACGGGACGTATCACCTCTGTCACACAGCAAACTGTCCTGTCATTCCATCCTTTAATGGAGATGTAATTGTCCCAAAGTAGTTCACAAATGCCTTTATGGGTTATTTCCTGTGGTCACAAATATCATGGATTCAAACAACTAAATAGAGTCAGTTTTATTTCTTATGACTTAAAAGTAAATTAAAAAATTAGAAATTATGCTCAATAAAATGTCTTCTTATAATAAGAGCCCCCCCCCCCCCCCCCCCTTAGCTGACTGCTTGCTGAGAAATCTCATGCAACATCTCGAATCTGCAATAAAAAATTAAAAATATATATAAATAAAAACATATAAGTTAAAAAAACATTATCCTTAGAGATATAAATATTTTCAGCTTCGAGGACGATTAACCGTCGATTGAGGTCTATTGGGTCTTGCAACCCTTGGCCTTAACTGTAAAATTAGCAGGTACCCAACCTACCTGATACCTGAGCCTGATACCTACAAACTTACAAATGTAGTTATCTATATGTACTTATCTACAGGTATAAGGTAATTATATTTTTACCTGCCTTAGTCACATATTTACGTACTTAGGTACCTACAACGTTAGTTATATCTAGGCAATAAGATGAATTATAAGGTTACCTTGTGACGAGCCCAATAACGCAAGGCGCTTGACTAGCAGGGTGTATCGTTCAACCACGAGGATCCTTTATTAAGTCCAAAATTTTTTTGCAAATGTTTTGGAAAATCGATATTTCTTCTTAAATTGATTATCTCCATATTGTTCAAATGGATCAATTCTGACACGATTAATAATATTTTCTCGATAAATTTCGTTATAATCTATGTCCTCTTTATCTATAAAGTCTATAAAAGGAATGATATCCGTTTTGAGCGCAAAATAACACCAAACACTTTAATAAATACACAAATTAGCCACGACGTTGACTCTTAAACACCGACTAAACAACCTTTCTCGGCTGTTTAAAGATAAACGATGTCTAAGCATTGTCTATTGCAAAGCAACCGTTAGATGCAATTTTGTGGTATGTTTGACAAATAAATGATTTCTTTCTTTCTTTCTTTCTAAACCTTTTTGTAAACATCTGTTAAACAGATGTCTAACTTTTTTTGTAGTAACACTGAAATTTTTACCGATTATGTATTACTGTGGCCGCTATAACAACAAATACTGAAAATAAAAAAATTAAAAAAAAATAAAGGGGGTCGCCATACAAAAAACGTGATTTTTCAGCGTTTTTAACTAGATCTTTATAATGGGATTAACTAGATACCTACTTGAAATTTTTACAGATTATGTATTACTATGGCCGCTATAACAATAAATACTAAAAATAAAAAAGGTTATAAATTAAAGGGGGTCGTCGTACAAAAACGTGTTTTTATAGCGTTTTAAAACATTGTACGCACTTGCCCATTTTTTTATTATACTTTTGCATATGTTTACTAAACATTTTTTATATACCTACCTACCTATTTACTTAAAGACACTTATCAAATTCAGGGTAGACTAACTTAACATTTTATTGGTGTCAAGTTGCTACTCAGTAGGTATATTGCTTAGCTCAGTTGCTAAGTTGGTAAGTATATTGCGAAACCTCATTTCGTCGAGTTAGCAATTTCTTTGACGTCATTATATTATTAATCTGTGTCACTTATTTGCACGCTTCGCACTTAACTCAATATAATGCAATTTATACCTAGGTAATATAATATATATCTAATAATAAAATTTGCAATATATCAAAACAACGTCCTTATAAGAAAATTGACATTATTTCTTTGAAAATAGCAGTTGGCCTACTCATCACATATATGGTAGGACAAACTTGGTAGGACTACCTACTGGGACTAGCTCATATTATTTGGATATCATACTTTTTTTTAACCGACTCAAAAAACGAGTAGGTTAGGTATCAATTCGACTGTACTACCAAGCTTGAAAGCCTTTACTACCAAGCTGGTACCTTTTTAATTTGGTGAAGATATGATGAAGAACTTTGGAGATATAGAAGAAACACCTTAAAAAAATAGAAGTCGGTTGTTTTTTTTTGTTAAAAGTTTAATTATTACTATCATATTAGTATGTACCTACTAAGTAGAACAGGAAATTTACATACTCAATATTTTATTGCAAACCATTAAGTACATGAGATAACAACAATAATTAAGGATCATTTATAGACCCTGTCGGGCACTGCAATTTTACTCATAGCCGTATCTAAATTTTCCGGGGTCCATTACGGAAATAAAACATTTCAAAGAAAACGGAGACACCATTAAAAATTTTGCTACTACCAATTCCTAGATAACCCTTCAAAGTATTTTATGAACTTCTGTTTACAGTTTAAAGTGAGAACCTTAAGCTTTACTACGCACATTTGCGAAAAACAGACACTTTTGGTGGTTCATTCTTGGATTAGTGACCAAAATCAAGTTACCTTAAAACAATACAACCAAAATCAGTAGATCCTTTTGGAGTTACATTGCCACAGACAGACCTTTTATCGTACGGTTGAAATACACTTCGATTTTGTAGTAGGTACATAGAGCAGCAGCTGCGCTGACCATTAATGGTGAAAAGGGGATTAGCCAATACTCGGAGCCGGGATGACGCTTGGCAATGGCGAGGAGATTCTTTTATCCCGATGTCAAAACGGTTTGTTGAAATGAGATTCCCGTTTAAAAAGGATGGGAAGGTAAAAATATCATCACATCTTTATCCTGTTAGTTAATTTACAAAACCTGTACACATTTTGAAAAATGAGAAACACATTTTTTGTATGACGACCCCCTTTAATTGTCAACTTTTTTATTTTTAGTATTTGTTGTTATAGCGGCCACAGTAATACATAATCGGTGAAAATTTCAAGTGTCTAGCTATTACGGTTTAAGAGATAGAGCCCTGTGACAGACGGACAGACAGCGGAGTCTCAGTAATAGGGTCCCGTTTGCACTCTTCGGGTACGAAACCCTAAAAATGGACCAAGATCACAGCGGTCAGAGGGTATGGTACCCAAGAGGCTAGCGGCATTTCCTCGTTGAATGGCTAAGCTCAGCCTCTGACCGAAATTTTGTACTCTTATGTATTCTGTGCCGAAATGCGCGCCAGGTCTTGGATCCCCTGGGACGTCGATAAGGCATGCGGAAATCTCTTTGTAAAGCTAACGGACTTCCGCACCCCAGGGCCCAAAGGTCTCCACGGCAAAAGGAATATTATATTCTTGGATTGTTTTAAATTTCCGTCATCCTAGGTTAACATCCTTGAACACAATTTAGTCAACATACTACGCGAATTGCTGCAAAACCGGCGCTTTTAGGTCTACCTTAGCCTTTAAGGCCTCTTAATTAATGGGCTTTACAGGCTAAAAGTCTTTATCTAAGCGCACGGTAGTGCGCAGACCAAGTTCCAGCAACAGGTCGCGCGCATGCCGTGCACTATTTACACGAACCGTTTCGACCCACTTTTGACCCCCCTGTAACTCAGTGCCTACTGCAAGTACAGAGATAAAATTGTACCTACGTAATTATATACTAGTAATAAAGCAGTATGCCAAATTATATAGATATAGCTTAAGAAGATCCTGAAATATGACCCTGTGAAAATAGCTAATTTTGGCACTGACTGACTCACTCACTGACCGGTAATCAAAACCTCTAGGCCACTTCCAATTGTCCTAGAGTTATGAAATTTGGCACGCAGGTCGTGTTTTATATGTAGATTAACAAAAAAATAAGAAATTTTATAAATCGGTCAAGCGTGAGTTGCCTCAATCTAATATCGAATTTTTAATAAAAATATTTATGAACCAGTGATACAATGAGAATACGATGAAGAGGGGGAAGGAAGAGAGGGGGAGGGGGTATAAAATATTGGCATGTGTAATTAATGCACACTGTATAGCTTATTATTAAATAGTGCCTACCTAAAAAATCAGGCTTCTTTTGTTATAATTACTTTCGATAGATGGCGCTAGCGGTATAATTGAATAAAATATGAAAAGTCGATTAGAAATCGATGGTCATTTCTTCCTACCGGAGTCCATTTAATTAATTTTGACCCAAGTCAAATCAAGGCACGAGAAAGCGCTATTGTTGAATATAAAAGGTTAAAGGAACTGTTTCGACCTGATTTATCCAAATTATCGTATAAAAAACTCAGGGTCAAAAACATTCCCGACCAGGAGTGTACTCTGCGGCCCAATTTAGCGCGAGCTCAAATTTTAGATGACCCTCGTAAGGCCCAAGATTTACTACTCAAAGAAATTAGGTAAAATATATACGAAACAGTAATGCCCATTGTGCATCACAGTGTACGAAATATTTTGGATAGTTATAAAAAATAAAAATTCGAAAAGTTGATAAAAAATAACAAGTATTCTGGAAAATATGCACATTAATCTTTATTTTTTCCAATTTAATAAACAAAATGGACTGAGATTTAAATAGTAAAATACGATTAAAAACTTGCGGTTTTGATGAGTTGGTGGCATGGTGGCAAAAATGGCCGACTTACTCGAATATCTATGGTTCACCTTTAAATGTCAGCTGTCAAAATTGTCAGTTGAATCCACAAATCACGTGGTTGCAAAGAAATTAACATGTCGCGCGAAAATTCGAAAGATATATCCTTACGAAGTTCATGTACATCGCATTGTACACTGGGCTTTTAAGAGATGATTTACTGTTTGAAGTTTGGGCCGGAATGCTAAGTGTTACTTTGTACAATACGTTGTACATTGGGCCTTACGAGGCTACAAACAAAATTGGCTCTGAAACGCAAAATGACTTCTTAGGTTAAGGGTAGTATTTAAACGCAAATCAAAATTACTGATTGCACAGCAAAATACTCAACTGAAAATATTACTAAACAAACTGCAATTTATATTTGTGGCGCAGTAAAATGGATAGAACTTTCCTAGCACTCGCCGGCCGCTGCCGCGGCACGCTCGCTTCGCTCGCTCGGCTCGTGCGTGTGTTGGTCGCAGTTCTAACATAACCTAACCTATAGGTTTGCCCTAACCTAATAAATTTGATGTGCAGTCAGTATTTATTTGCTGTGCAATCAGTACTTATGATAAGATTGTTGATTTATTTGATGTAAAAAAGTATATAAATGATGAGATTAAATTGATGGGTGATTATTTATTAAATGTGCAATTAATAATATCCCTTAGGTTAACAATGGACGCGGAAAAAAAAATAGGTACGATTCCTTGAAAAAAAGTATTAAAATCCCACCAAAAACATACCTGTTTAAAAGGGGGCCAAGTTCCTATCGGCTAATTGTTCGCCTAAAAACGGGTTGAAATCCAATCCAATGCCAAGTTTAGATGCACTTTAAAATCATAATCATCTTCATCAACAGCCTGATCCACTGGTAAACATTTGCCATTCCTAAGCTCACCACCACACCCAGTCCTCCGCCTTCCGCATCCAGCCACTACCCGCCACCAAAGATAATCCGCCACCTAATTCACGTCAACGGTCCATCTGGCCGAAATTCACTTTACCATACACCCAACTTAAATATGGTATAGTTGTGAAAATATGTAGGTACTTGGTTAAAAATATCTAAAATTATAATACTACTAAATTTGAACTTGGCAGGTTAATTTAATTATATTCTTCTTCGCTTCCTATGTCCCCCTGTCGGGGCAAAGGGCAAATCAATTCGATCTGTCAACCGCTGCGTTCTTGGTCTCACTCCAGGACAATCCAAGCTGCTTAGCTTCTGAGTTAATTTAATTATATAAATAGGTTAATTTAATTGTATAAATAATAAATTTGATTATACAATTAATCAAGTGTTACGTACAGCACGAAAACCTGCCAAGCTCAATTGGCAGTGGCTGGATGCAGAAGGCGGAGGACTGGGTGCGGTGGCGAGTCTTGGGAATGGCAAATGTTTACCAGTGCATCAGGCTGTTGATCAAGATAATAATGATCGATTTTAAAGTGCATCTAAACTTGGATTGGATCTCAACCCTTTTTTAGGCGAACAATTAGCCGATAGGAACTTGGCCCCCTTTTTAACAGGTGTGTTTTTAGCCGGATAGGCTTTTCTTCGATGTTGTTTTGGCGATACTTAGTAAAATATTTTCTTTTCTTTTTTCAAAATAAATGCATAGTAAAATAAATTGCCTTACTTAAGGTGAAGGTATAGGCAAATGGCCTTGAAGTGTGAAATAAATTGTTAACTCGTGGTGATAATTTCCATATTGCTCTTCGTTGTATCTTCACCTTAAGTGGAGTCTCAAAAATGGCTTTAATCTAATAAATCGTGGGTATTAATGAAGATTTACGCATGCTTCAAATGCGTATACTACATATGTGATGAGAAAATTCGTCGGGGTATAGCACTCACGGCGTTAAGGCCGTACCTAAATTTACCGGGGTCCAGTGCTGCCCCCATTTTAAATAAATCATTTCAAAGAAAACGGAGACATCATTTAAAATTTTGCAACTACCAAGTCCTAGATAACCCTTCAAAGTATTTTATGAACTACTACGTTTACAGTTTATAATTAGAACGTTAAGCTTTACTACGCACATTTGCTAAAAGTGGCCGTTTTTCGCAACTGTGCGTAGTAAAGCTTAACGTTCTCACTTTAAACTGTAAACAGTAGTTCATAAAATACTTTGAAGGGTTATCTAGGACTTGGTAGATGCAAAATTTTAAATAATGTCTCCGTTTTCTTTGAAATGATTTATTTTAAATGGGGGCAGCACTGGACCCCGGAAAAATCAGGTACGGCCTTAACGTGAGGGTTCGCGTCCCACTCGTGGCGGATTGTTTCATCACATATTTTCAATTTGGATATGCCTATTACTTTTAAAAAAAGTCCTAAAAAAAGCTTTTTAAAAGGACATAGCCCTAAAAAAGGACAGACAGGCTTAAATTTAGGGCTTAAAAACTAGTCCTCGGGAACACTAGTTTGATGTTGAGGTCCCACCTAACAATAACTAATTTTATTCTTTGATACTAGACCAGCAAGGAAGGTAAAGAAAAAAGAAACAAGTACCGTTTTGTTTGCAACAGAAACGTACTCGTATAACCTCGAAAGCAGGCTTTAGCAGTATTCAGCACTTAGTTGCATAGCGGCTAAAAAGTCACGTACATCCTTCACAGTAGTTTACAGCTTCGCTAAGTATTATCGTAACCACGGGTCGTAACCTCATTAGGTGACATGAGAAAAAGGAAAATGAATTTTATCTTACACACAGTTACCCATAAGTCATGGCGTATCATCGGCTAGTAAAGCTGATTAATTCTCTTCCGCCACCATTAGATGGCGCCATAGGTTTCAATTTAAAAAATAAAAATCATTTATTACTATTATTTGGATAAAATAATATTATTACTAGTTAAATATATCTTATATGAATTGCAATAACAATTTTTAAAGCATATTCAACGATTTATGTGTCACTTTTTACAAAATTAAATTACGTGTACAGAAAAGCACAATTTACCTGCTATTTGTTTCGTGTAAATGTTTTTGAAAAAGTCACAAAGATGGCGTTTTCTACACTTTTGTGGTAGACTGGTAGACAATATTTCTGTTGAAACTGGTTGAGACGCAAGCGATCATCGACAGAGTCGGCAGTCACTCGCATCGCATCTGTGGCCGCATCGCATATAAGCAAACGTTGCCGATTCGTGCACTCATCACGCTGCATTGCATTGCACGAGGCGGCAACATCTTGCGCTACGGGGCGGACGAGACGAAACGCAAGAATAGATAGATTTTTGTTTTTGCATTTTATTTCAAACCAATTTTTAAAATTATTTAGTTAAAAATTATGTGCAATATACTTATACAGGGTGACTTTTTAAACAGTGTCCAAATTTTTTAATCAAGTTTAGTCCATGATACTGAACTACTTTCTACAAAAAAGTTACCGATTTTTAATAAAAATCGATAAAAATTATAGTAAAAGTAAAAGTTGTTCACGTTGGTTAGTACATTAACTCCCTTTCGGGTTGATACCCCGTTTTTGTTATAGGTACGTTGACGTACTACTACTAGGTATACCTATCGAAATTTGAAAAATAATTTTTGGCCTCCCATGTAAGTTGGCCGATCAGCTGATCCGAGTTTGTATTAAAAGTCAAAAAAATATTGTTCATATTTCGATATGTGTTCCTTGGGGAAAGTTATTCAGTATCATGGACTGAATCCACACTTAAAATAGTTTCAGTAGTAGTATGTATGTAGTATGTATGTGTAGTCCCACATCCATGCCCCTGCGGGGATACCGTCGATGGACTTGGACTCCACGGACTTTCCTGCACCAGGAGTGCCGGCCGTTTAGGGCGTCATGCAAATGGTCTGGCTAGAGATGATGGCAAGAGGCCGGACAGGATGACCTTGGTGCCTTGGAGATTGGGGCGACCCTTAGTATGGGATGCCACTTGTGTGGATACCCTGGCACCGTCCCATGTTCAGGTCACCAAGTCAAAGGCCGGCGCAGCAGCTGCCACAGCAGAGAGTCTCAAAAGGCGCAAATATGTAGACATCGGAGTAAACTACATATTTGAACCTTTTGGGGTAGAAACTTTTGGTCCGTGGGGTCCTTCAGCCCATAATTTATTTAAATACTTGTCCACAAGATTATCCGAAGTATCCCGTGTAGTCCAGTCAGTGGGGTTATAAAAAGGCCTTTGCCCTACAAAAGGTGGCGTAGAAAATGTTTTGATATAATATTGTTAAGGTATGGCGGCCTAATAAGAATCCAAGTTTTCGATCTTCTAGGACGCATGCGCGAGCTGCCATCTTGGATTAAAGGAGCCGAAATGAGGTTTATTTTAAATAACGTCACAACCGCTTATTATATTACAAAAGTGACCTTGAGAGGTATAAAGAAGACAAAATTACTTACATTTTTTGCATACATGTTTATCCTGTTAGTCTAATAGGTAAAAAGTTACAAGCGATGTAAAAAATAATATTTACAAAAAATCATTTAATGTTACTCTGACCTTATTAGTATCACTTGGCGCATTCTACTGTGAATGACGCAGGCTCGTAGCATTGAAAATGACATGTTAAATGCATTTATTTACCCGACTGCGCCAGAAGGAGGATTATGTTATTAGAGTGTATTTTTTGGCACGCTCTACCGTGCTAAGCCGTTTAGGCTAAACGGCTTGATAGATTTAAGTTTGACAGGTATCGTTAGATTCAAATTTATAAAATCCAATATGGCGGATTTTTGGCGCCAAATTATACACTTAAAAGCAATTTTTATTGCCATACAACGTGGCAATGCTGCCAGCCTTTTGGCCACGCTGCCGAGGGGTAATATTTTAGTGGGATTACATAATTTGTAATTTTTTAGTTTTAGTTCTTAGAGGTACTTATAAGATTTAATTTATAAAAAGATATATATTATTTAGCTTTAATTTAATATAAACTGTATTATAATACTAACTATTTATTACTGTTTTAGTATATTTTGTTAGACGTTATATTATAAAAAAACTTTAGTAGAATCATATTAGCATGGACATAATTTCAATTAATATTATTTACATAGTAATAAGAATTTATTAATAAATATTTTAAAAAAATGCTATACTAATCTCAGTTGAGAATCGAACACGGATCATATTACTCCCAAGTCTAGTCTTCTCATCCGCTGGTCCATTGGACATATGTTATAACTAATGATTTTAGCATTCTATTTTTTACTTAAAATCCCTTTGAATATTGGCGTGAAAATTTCAGCCGTTTTAGAAATTAAAATATGCATGTTATTGTTGGGATATATTACAAATATCTTGTCCAAGATCTTTCCTTGCCTAGCCTAAATATTTTTTTTCTCAAAAACGCCATCTAGTGACTGCTTTTAAACACTTAATTAAATACAGGGATTTACTAGTCGCGTGTGCTGCCATCTTTTTCTGTTTTCATGTTGCCTACTGCATTCGTCTACCTACGGACCCTCCAATAGCTAGTATGACGTTGGGTATCTGTTACGTTAGTAATTATATTATCTTTGCATAAGTATATGTTTTAGTACATATGTTACGCTCAAAGACCGAATTCGGACCTAATATTCAATAAACATAGGGCATAGGTATATGTACATATATTAATTTTTGAATCGGAAGAAGTGTATATGCGTTACGCTCCAAGAACAAAATTGCTCATTGAGCGAAATAATAGGCCACATCGCGTTGTGGCATTTGTGGCTATTGTAAAACGGCCACGACGCGAAATTCGTGTCGGAGCTCTTACCAAAACGACCACAACGCGTTCCGAGCGTTTTGATTAGGGGCCACGACACGAATTGGAAATGAAGTATGTATGATGGAAGCATATTATGGATATGCCTCACAGTGATTTGATGTGGGGTTCATCTAGTTGCCCTTAGGTGGTGATGATGATGATGATAATTATGGCATCATGATGATAATGATGATGTCGATGATGATAATCATCATCATAGTCATAGTCATTATCATCATCATCGTCGTCGTCATCATCATCTTCATAATCATCATCATCGACATCAACACCATTATCATCATCGACATCAACACCACCATCATCATCACCACCCATGGGCAAGTAGGAGGACGCCCCATATCAAATCACTGTACGGCATATTCATAATATGGTTCCATCATACTTCATTTCCAATTCGTGTCGTGGCCACTAACAAAACGCTCAGAACGCGTTGTGGTCGTTCTGTGATTGCCACAACGCGTTGTGACCGTTTTGGTAAAGGCCACGACACGAATTTCGCGTCGTGGCCGTTATACAATAGCCATAACATGTTGTGGCTTATTATTTCGCTTAATGAGCGAATTCGGTCGCGGAGCGTAACACATAATACACTTCTTCCGATTCGAAAATTAATAAATCGTCTTTTATCTGAGACATCGTACATTAAAGAACGCAAAACCTCTCAGATGGTAACTGAACAACTTTGGTCAACAACTTTCAAAAAATTCAAAAAATAAATTCGGATTTTCATACAAATTGACTCGATAAGCTGATCAGTATGAAGTATGAAGTATGAAAATTCAAATTTTATTTTTTTTCGCGAAAGTTTTTGAACAAAAGTTGTTCAGTTATATGGCTAAGAGGTTTTTCGTCCTTCAATTAACACGATGTATATGTACATTATATACCTATGTCCTATGTATATTGCATATAGGCACAGCCGATCCAAAACAATGAAAAAATAGGCAAAAGATAGCATACCTATATTTAAATAAAGAAAAAGACATTTTTATTGTTAAACAATTATGTATTTTATTTTTATTGCCCAAGCGAATGTATAAAGTCAAATTGTGTAAAATATGTGAAAAGTATTTTAAAAAAATACCTACGTATAATAAAGTTCAGTAGGAGAATTTTGAAAAACAATGTTGATTTTAATGGGTAAGTCTGATTTTATTCTGATATATGAAAAAAGTTAATATAATGTTGCCTTTTTCGGTATACCTACTTAAAATCATTTAAAATTATTAGTAAAAGAACACTTTTTCTTAGCAAATCATTTTAATCAAAAAAATCCCCATTTCCTTGTTATGTATTTTACCGAATATATTTTGTAGGATTCTTCCCAAGGGCAAGAAGATTAGTATTGTTTATTTTAAGTAAAAAATATTTTAATAAGTAGGTACCGACTTTCTACTTGCTCTGTACACTGAAAATGTGTTGAGCTTATAGGGAAAGTAGAGTTCCAGAGTAGAAAATGTCAGAAGAAGTGTAGAAGAAAAGATTAAAATAGTAGGAAATATACTATATTTATTGGCAGACACAAAAAACGAATAATAATCATCACTGATAAAAAAAAATCCTTGTTCTAGCTAAGTACTGTCTATGTTATTTTTTCATAGATGGAGAGTGCTACGCGGAGTAGGTATACGGTAGTACATATTTTTTCTTCGGGGGATATACATGAATCCCTCGCTTCACTTTCAATTCAACCGTAGTATCCTTTGTTTTGTAATTTAACTCTACGCCTTGTAGCACAATCCAGTATTTTGCGTTTTATTATTTTTTTGAGATTAAAAAGACAAGATGTAGCTGAACCTATAGGAGTGGTGATGGGCAAACTAGTATGAGTGCAATAAATGAAGCGATAAACGTCATTTTCAAAACTATTAAATTTGGAAACAAATGACAAGCCTACTAAATAAAAATAAAATTATGAAGATCACTGAACATTATGTTTGTTAATTTTTTTTTGCACCCCTTAAGAAAGGCATGGCACTTTGGTAAATAATCAAATCACTATACGATTATAAGTACTTTTTAGTCCTTATTTCAAAGAATTGGCATATACTGCTAAAAAGTATTTTTAATATAAAACTAACTTATTTGTTCCTGCGTCAGAGACTATGGCAAACTTTAGAGCACAACTTTTTGATGACATTTTTGTTTGTTCAAATACAACAACATCCATATTAGTATCGCTTCGTAGGTAAATAAGACAAGCATTCCAGAAATTTGAAAACATGCTTTGGTGAACACGGAAAATGAATTTTCACTCAATAAGACGTTAAAAAGGTCCAGCAGTTAAAAATTCAAATTAATATTTTGAAACCGGGACAAGTAAAATATTACAATAATTTACATCGTGACATTTTTAGTTATTAAGTTTAAAAACCAAAGTTTTGAACCGATTTCGATAAAATTTCTATGGGACCAATCTGGAAGAATTAACAATTTTTCATGACGGCTTATAAATGACGAAGTCGTGGGCTAATAAATTAAAATATAAAAATAAACGGGCATGTGCGAGTCGGACTCGTACATGAAAGGTTCCGTACCTCCGTACAATGTTTTAAAACGCTAAAAAAACACGTTTTTTGTATGACGACCACTTTCATTTTTAACTTTTTTTTATTCTTAGTATTTGTTGTTATAGCGGCCATAGTAATACATAATCTGTTCAAGTATCTAGTTAATGCCATTATAAAGATCTAGTTAAAAACGATGAAAAACGTTTTTGTATGGCGACCCCCTTTAATTTTTAACTTTTTTTTATTTACAGTATTTGTTTTTATAGCGGCCACAGTAATACATAATCGGTGAAAATTTCTAGTGTCTAGCTATTACGGTTCAAAAGATAGAGCCCTGTGACAGACGGACAGACAGCGGAGTCTTAGTAATAGGGTCCCGTTTGCACCCTTTGGGTACGGAACCATAAAAAATAGTGGCACTCTGGGAGTGCTGGCAGAAATGAAAACTTGAACAAGGTGGTGTCTGTAACAGTGTCGCGAGTTCGATTCTTTTTTCCCCATCACAAAAAGTGCCCAACGCGCCTAAAAAAGTTTTCACTTCAAAAACAAATGGATATTACTTTTTATCTCGGGAAAATTTGAGGTTACTGTGGGATTATCAAAAATTCGATAATGTCGCCGATATCAGCTAGTTTGAAATAATACTCGTAGAAATATCTTGGCCTTGGAGCCACGTGACGCTATGTCACACGTGGAAGCACTATACGTAGTTCCAAGTTCTAGGTAACTAAATTAGTGTACTTTGAAAGTCTAAATTAATCAAATCATTATTATGTACCATAGGTAAAACAAAGAGATATCAAATTAAAGTATCATGTACTATATAAATGTATTTCGCGTCTCGGTGTGAATGGACCCAGACAGGAATTTAAGCGGCATCTGATTGAAATATAAGACAGGCGGCATCTAATTTTATTTATTTATTTAATCTTTGTTGTCCATCAAATACAAATTGTACGGAGTCCAGTGCTGCCCCCATTTGAAATAAATTATTTGTAAGGATACGGAGATATCATTTAAAATTTCAAGCTACTAAAACCTTCATAACCCTTCAAACTATTTTATGAACCACTGTTTACAGTTTAAAGTAAGAACGATAAGCTTTAGTTTGCATTTTTGCGAAAAACGGCCACTAAAAACGCAAACTAAAGCTTAACGTCAGGCTATGTTGAATTTGTTAGCCCTATGACCTGCTTGACATTACGTCCTTTGCGCAGATCCTTTCCATATTTTCCGTATAGGTCATCTAACATGAGCTCCTGAAATAACCACGCTAAAAATCAAAAATTCCTTTACCTGACTCCCCGCATTGATTTGCTAGTGAACCCTTCTTTGCAGATCAGTCGATGGTAGATCTACAGTTGCTGCTACGAGTGCTACGTTGCGATGAGTTCCATTTTTAGTTAAGTTCTCTACACCATCTCCATTTAAATCTTCTGCCGTAGGTAAGCTCCTGAAATAACCATGCTAAAAACAAGAATTTCTTTACCTGACTCCCCTCATCCATTCGCTAGTGAACCCTCCTATGCAGATTAATCTATCCTGAATTTGCTGGCACTGCGAACTCGTGATGCGTTCCATCTTTGGGCAGTTCCTATCCACTATCTTGGTGTGTGTAGTCTGGCGGAGTCTGAAGCCGGGAGCCACCGTCGTCACCAAGCTGAACAGCAACAGAGACTGCTGTGTAACTGTGAACAAATGCAATATATAAGCACAGAAGTTTTTGGTCTAGAATAGGGCCACTCTCTTTCTTGCTGTACAAGTCATAAGAGGCGAGTAAAGGACTAAGCACTAACAATTAGTGCTACAAGCAACTGCTTCCCCAAGAAGGGAGGAACATCAGATGTGGGAACACCAGCGCTCTCCCCCGTTCTCAGGGGATCAAAGACATACCATCAGGGCTCTTGCCATCATCACGCGCAACATCTCTAGGTTCGAGGGTGGTACTTCTGATGATATCATTCGGAGACCCGGTCGCTGAGTTGACAGAATAGGCGCCCGAACTAATCCAAATCGCTGCCGCACGAGCAATAGTATGGAGAGCACACATACTCCCAGCCGAAGTCCGATAGCGGTACGGAAACTATTCTTATCCAGCAATGTACCATGTTTTAAGAATGGCATGAAGCCATGGATTCCATGAAAGAGACTGTGAAGAGTCAAGCGCGGTCAATATCATTGACAAAATTTTGAGCCAAATATTTAACAGTTCTCTGTCAAATCCCAGAATTTTTTTAGTTTTGATTCCACTGAGATATCATTTTCGGGGCAGAGAGCTGACCAGGCTTTAAAATGAAAACTAACTAAACTAAAAATAATTAAGAATACATAATTATATAAAAGTTGAGGCCAAATCGCTTCTGTCACAGGGCAATTTACTGTACCCAAGAGGCTGGCGACTAGAGGTGAAAACTTCGGAATATTTCCGAAACTTTGGAATATTTCAGGAATACTTTCGGAAGTATTCCTTATAACTTCCAAAATTACCAGAAACTTTGGAAGTTTTCAAAATAGATTATTGACTTAGAAAAACTGAGGATACTATTGATAGAAAGTGAATATTACAAATTACCTATTTTTTATTGTCATTGGGTACCTATTATAAGTAAATGCCTATAAAACATTCATATTAAAATTAATATTTCAACGCAGAAAATCATATTCACTTCAATCGCCTTCTTATAGGTAGACTTATTTTCAAGTGCCTACCAAAATACAATTTAAGAGCCATTTACGGTTTAGGATCGAGAGACTCACTGAGAGAATTATTCAAGGAAATAGGTATACTTACTTTAGCATCACAATTCATATTTGAAAATATAATGTATGTAAGGAAAAATATATCCATGTTCAATAAAGTAAGTGATTTTACAGATAGAAATTTACGTAATAAGAATGACTTAGTTAGCCCGTATTACAGGCTGAATACAGTCAGTAAGTCTTTTATGGGGAAGTGTATACTTTTTTGTAATAAATTGCCAGAATCGGTCCTTGATATGCCAGACAGAAAATTCAAAGCTTATGTAAAGAAAGTACTTTGTGAGAAGGCTTATTATAGGACCGATGACTATCTTAAAGACAAAAAGGTCTGGCTTGAGCTTGGCGCGGGTCCCTCTTAAAGGTTTGTATACTTAGACATGTCATAATTTAGGTATATTGGTACATACAAAATTGACATTAATTTATATTTCGTAATTCTTATAATTCAATTTAATTATGACATAACAAACAATGTAATCTCAGTCCATCCATATAACTAATTTTAAGTTTTTAGTTTGTTAGTTGACGTCTTTGGAGAAAACGTGCAGTGCAGTTTGTTGCCGCTTCTTCTGCACTTGCGCCTAGGAAGCGGCGTAAACTTAGCTGTAAGTAACGATTTGACGTCAACATTTGTCCTATGATAATAAAGATATTTTGAATTTGAATCTTATTATTTAACTAAAAGTTACGAAATTAACTTTTAATTTTTTAAATATTAAATTTAAAGGCAAAATTGCCGGAAGTTTTGGAAGTTTTCAGGAATACTTCCTTAGAAGTGCGTCCCCGAGACGTCGATAAAACGTGCGGAATTTTCTTAATAATTTTACGGGCTTCCACATCCACATATATTTGGTAACGCTTTTTTTTACATATTTAAAACTTTGTTTATTTGTTGTTATTTGTCAGTGAAAAAATATTATATCAAAAAGTGTCAATTTGGACAGTGTGTCCGAATATATTGTGTCCAAGTCCGAGCTACTCTTTTTTAATTTTATTATAATAATCTAGAATAGACCGTGGTTCGATTTATTAAGTGTCCCTAATTTGTGTCCCTTCTACGTTGTATGCAACGTGGATGGAAGGGACATACTCGTAATAAATCAAACCAAGATCTATACTACACAGATTTTTTTTTGTACTATATCACTAAAGTATAATGAAATTAAAATAACAGTCAAAAAACCAAAACAAAATCGACATTCCTATACTAATCCCTTGGGCGTTTGCACACTTTTGTATGGAAATGCCGATTTTTTTTCTGCCTGTTATTTTAATTTCATTATAGTGATCTACTATAGACCGTGGTTCGGTTTATTACGGGTATATCCCTTCCACGTTGTATAACGCTATGATAACGCTACAGCAAACATCCTCCCTTTTCCCCCTTTTGTATTTTTTTTTTTGCAACACCTTGTATAGTGAAGTACTTAGTGCGACTTTCAGATTTTATTGAAATCCGTCAATATATAACGCTACAACACTGAATATACAGGGTCTAACAAAATATACTGAAACTGTTTTAAGGGTGGATTCAGTCCATGATACTGTACAACTTTCCCCAAGGAACGTATATGAAATATAAAAAATTTTTTTTGGCCTCCCATATAATTTGACTGTTCAACTGATCCGAGTTAGTATGGAAAGCCAAAAATTATTTTTTATATTTCAATATACGAGTATGTTCCTTGGGGTTAAGTTGTTCAGAATCACGGACTGAATTCACCCTTAGAATAGTTTAAGTATATTTTGTTAGACGTTATATAATAGTACAGGTATACAGCAAATTTTCCTCCTTTACACCACTATTTTTCCCCCAAACAATAATCGCGATCGACAAAAAAAAAACAAGGAACTTGTGTTGTGTGGGTTGTGTGCCAGTTTTTGTCGAAATCGTTGAAAAATGCATGTAGGCGAGAACAGACAGGCGAACAAAGGCTTTTGGCCAATCTCGAAACAGACGCTTCGCTCGCTCGGTCTGTTTCTATTTGGGTTATCTTGTTTTTTTTTTATTATTATTACTGCCAGAGATATGTCTGGCCTGCAAGTGTGCACTTTATTTTTTTGTAAAACGGTCACTTTCAAAGACCAAAATTTCTGAGAAATGAACAAGTTTTAGGAAGGAAAAAAAAACAAACAATGATAAAGTAAATCTTTATTGTTTCTTACGTTGGAACATTTATTTCGGTTATTGTTTTGCGGTCCTAAAGTAATTCGTTATTGCCACGCCGAAGTTTGTGGATTTCTTTGTAAAACAACTGATTTTGTTGTAAAAGTTTGTTTTTAATTTAAAGTACATCAAATATTAATTACTTTCAATTATATTTGCCATTTGTTTGTTATCTTTCACCATTCTGTTAAAAACCTACGTACGAAAGATTACGTTGACTGGTAAAAAAGGTACCTGGTCTAATCCGCCATTTACAGGTATTCTAATAAAGTTAAATAAATAAATACCGAGTACACTATCACATCTTTATCCCCAAGGGGGTATATACAGATATAGTGATGGTGGGTTACCATTACTAGTCGCATCGCCTATTAACATGATTCGGGATTTTGTTTTCCCTCGATAGGCTATCTGCGCGGGAAGAAAAGCAGCATAGCAATAATTGTATAAACGTACTTGTACGAATGGAACTGTGATATAAAAGTGATTCCCATTCGTCCCTAGTGGGGACGTCCCTACTGAAGACAAGTGGGTCAATTTTTAGTTTTGTGTGTTTCGATTGCTACCGTCGCGTCGTGTTCGTCTCCACTGGGGACGAATGGGAATCACTTTTATATCACAGTTCCATTCGTACAAGTACGTTTATACAATTATTGCTATGCTGCTTTTCTTCCCGCGCAGATAGCCTATCGAGGGAAAACAAAATCCCGAATCATGTTAATAGGCGATGCGACTAGTAATGGTAACCCACCATCACTATATCTGTATATACCCCCTTGGGGATAAAGATGTGATAGTGTACTCGGTATTTATTTATTTAACTTTATTAGAATACCTGTAAATGGCGGATTAGACCAGGTACCTTTTTTACCAGTCAACGTAATCTTTCGTACGTAGGTTTTTAACAGAATGGTGAAAGATAACAAACAAATGGCAAATATAATTGAAAGTAATTAATATTTGATGTACTTTAAATTAAAAACAAACTTTTACAACAAAATCAGTTGTTTTACAAAGAAATCCACAAACTTCGGCGTGGCAATAACGAATTACTTTAGGACCGCAAAACAATAACCGAAATAAATGTTCCAACGTAAGAAACAATAAAGATTTACTTTATCATTGTTTGTTTTTTTTTCCTTCCTAAAACTTGTTCATTTCTCAGAAATTTTGGTCTTTGAAAGTGACCGTTTTACAAAAAAATAAAGTGCACACTTGCAGGCCAGACATATCTCTGGCAGTAATAATAATTAAAAAAAAAACAAGATAACCCAAATAGAAACAGACCGAGCGAGCGAAGCGTCTGTTTCGAGATTGGCCAAAAGCCTTTGTTCGCCTGTCTGTTCTCGCCTACATGCATTTTTCAACGATTTCGACAAAAACTGGCACACAACCCACACAACACAAGTTCCTTGTTTTTTTTTTGTCGATCGCGATTATTGTTTGGGGGAAAAATAGTGGTGTAAAGGAGGAAAATTTGCTGTATACCTGTACTATTATATAACGTCTAACAAAATATACTTAAACTATTCTAAGGGTGAATTCAGTCCGTGATTCTGATCAACTTAACCCCAAGGAACATACTCGTATATTGAAATATAAAAAATAATTTTTGGCTTTCCATACTAACTCGGATCAGTTGAACAGTCAAATTATATGGGAGGCCAAAAAAAATTTTTTATATTTCATATACGTTCCTTGGGGAAAGTTGTACAGTATCATGGACTGAATCCACCCTTAAAACAGTTTCAGTATATTTTGTTAGACCCTGTATATTCAGTGTTGTAGCGTTATATATTGACGGATTTCAATAAAATCTGAAAGTCGCACTAAGTACTTCACTATACAAGGTGTTGCAAAAAAAAAAATACAAAAGGGGGAAAAGGGAGGATGTTTGCTGTAGCGTTATCATAGCGTTATACAACGTGGAAGGGATATACCCGTAATAAACCGAACCACGGTCTGTAGTAGATCACTATAATGAAATTAAAATAACAGGCAGAAAAAAAATCGGCATTTCCATACAAAAGTGTGCAAACGCCCAAGGGATTAGTATAGGAATGTCGATTTTGTTTTGGTTTTTTGACTGTTATTTTAATTTCATTATACTTTAGTGATATAGTACAAAAAAAAATCTGTGTAGTATAGATCTTGGTTTGATTTATTACGAGTATGTCCCTTCCATCCACGTTGCATACAACGTAGAAGGGACACAAATTAGGGACACTTAATAAATCGAACCACGGTCTATTCTAGATTATTATAATAAAATTAAAAAAGAGTAGCTCGGACTTGGACACAATATATTCGGACACACTGTCCAAATTGACACTTTTTGATATAATATTTTTTCACTGACAAATAACAACAAATAAACAAAGTTTTAAATATGTAAAAAAAAGCGTTACCAAATATATGTGGATGTGGAAGCCCGTAAAATTATTAAGAAAATTCCGCACGTTTTATCGACGTCTCGGGGACGCACTTCTAAGGAAGTATTCCTGAAAACTTCCAAAACTTCCGGCAATTTTGCCTTTAAATTTAATATTTAAAAAATTAAAAGTTAATTTCGTAACTTTTAGTTAAATAATAAGATTCAAATTCAAAATATCTTTATTATCATAGGACAAATGTTGACGTCAAATCGTTACTTACAGCTAAGTTTACGCCGCTTCCTAGGCGCAAGTGCAGAAGAAGCGGCAACAAACTGCACTGCACGTTTTCTCCAAAGACGTCAACTAACAAACTAAAAACTTAAAATTAGTTATATGGATGGACTGAGATTACATTGTTTGTTATGTCATAATTAAATTGAATTATAAGAATTACGAAATATAAATTAATGTCAATTTTGTATGTACCAATATACCTAAATTATGACATGTCTAAGTATACAAACCTTTAAGAGGGACCCGCGCCAAGCTCAAGCCAGACCTTTTTGTCTTTAAGATAGTCATCGGTCCTATAATAAGCCTTCTCACAAAGTACTTTCTTTACATAAGCTTTGAATTTTCTGTCTGGCATATCAAGGACCGATTCTGGCAATTTATTACAAAAAAGTATACACTTCCCCATAAAAGACTTACTGACTGTATTCAGCCTGTAATACGGGCTAACTAAGTCATTCTTATTACGTAAATTTCTATCTGTAAAATCACTTACTTTATTGAACATGGATATATTTTTCCTTACATACATTATATTTTCAAATATGAATTGTGATGCTAAAGTAAGTATACCTATTTCCTTGAATAATTCTCTCAGTGAGTCTCTCGATCCTAAACCGTAAATGGCTCTTAAATTGTATTTTGGTAGGCACTTGAAAATAAGTCTACCTATAAGAAGGCGATTGAAGTGAATATGATTTTCTGCGTTGAAATATTAATTTTAATATGAATGTTTTATAGGCATTTACTTATAATAGGTACCCAATGACAATAAAAAATAGGTAATTTGTAATATTCACTTTCTATCAATAGTATCCTCAGTTTTTCTAAGTCAATAATCTATTTTGAAAACTTCCAAAGTTTCTGGTAATTTTGGAAGTTATAAGGAATACTTCCGAAAGTATTCCTGAAATATTCCAACATTTATTTCGGTTATTGTTTTGCGGTCCTAAAGTAATTCGTTATTGCCACGCCGAAGTTTGTGGATTTCTTTGTAAAACAACTGATTTTGTTGTAAAAGTTTGTTTTTAATTTAAAGTACATCAAATATTAATTACTTTCAATTATATTTGCCATTTGTTTGTTATCTTTCACCATTCTGTTAAAAACCTACGTACGAAAGATTACGTTGACTGGTAAAAAAGGTACCTGGTCTAATCCGCCATTTACAGGTATTCTAATAAAGTTAAATAAATAAATACCGAGTACACTATCACATCTTTATCCCCAAGGGGGTATATACAGATATAGTGATGGTGGGTTACCATTACTAGTCGCATCGCCTATTAACATGATTCGGGATTTTGTTTTCCCTCGATAGGCTATCTGCGCGGGAAGAAAAGCAGCATAGCAATAATTGTATAAACGTACTTGTACGAATGGAACTGTGATATAAAAGTGATTCCCATTCGTCCCCAGTGGAGACGAACACGACGCGACGGTAGCAATCGAAACACACAAAACTAAAAATTGACCCACTTGTCTTCAGTAGGGACGTCCCCACTAGGGACGATGGGAACAAGTGCACTTATGGCAAATGCATCAATCAGGTCCAGTTGCCGGCGCGCCGTGTTAATCAATGTTTACATCCATCCAATCCAACCCAATGTTAGTGTTACCACGAAACTAATATACTGACAAGAAAATGGTACAAGTAGTCACAGTTTAAAAATAGCCATAGATTTACCTGTCCACATTATGAGCCAGTGTTTACATAATGAACATCTTATTAACGCTAACAGGTAACGATAACTGAAGACATGTTATCTCAAAGACGAAGCTCGTGACAGAGCAATTTGTAAGAAATCATTTCAGTCGACCTTGGTACATACAATTATTTAGTAGAAGCGGTAGGGCAGGACACACTTGGGAACTGCCCCGGAGCGCCAGACAAAAAGGGGCGCAGGCGTGTAAAGTTAAGGGCACCGGTTCCAAAAGCATTCGACACTGAAGCCATGATATATACAGGAAACCTTCTACAGAACATCTGCAACATTTACTTACTTGCTGGTCTATTCCATGTTAGTCCGGGAGAAAAAAAAACATAGAATGTACCAGCTGTTTCTCTTCTTGCACAGATCCTAAAAGCCAGTCGAGGAAATTTTTTTTTTTTCTTTTTATTATCACATGAAAGATCTTACAAAACAATCAGTTGACTTAGCATAGAAAAACCACGAAGGTTTGAGATTATACTAAGAATTAAGTTTACGCCAATCAATATACAAATCTTATATAAGACACAAACAATAAAAATATACGTATATATATGTAGGTAAGTAATACACCATGACACATACAGAAAAAGAGGATTTGGACAAATACATACTGTTCGGTTATTATTTATTTATCTCCACAACCTGCATATACATTTTGAAGGGAACTAAGGAAGTGCGCTTTAAGTTCATACTTAATATTTTGTTTCGTCATTTTATCCCTTAAATCCATAGGTAGTTTATTAATGAGCCGACAAACAATATAATCTGATGTTCGTCTACCGTATTCATTGTTTACTCGAACCGGTCCGCTCCTCAGTTGACGCCGAGCTACTGATCGCGTGTATACAGAGTGTTCCGGTTGTGGCTGATTATTGATTATAAAGAATAGTTTTTTTAATAAAATATATTTTACTTGTGAATGGACGGGCAATACTTTACAGTGTTTAAAAAGGCCAGCATGATCGTCACTATATTGATTTATAACTTTACTTGATACAATATTTTTTAATACTCCAAGTTGTAGGTTGTAAATTTTATTTAAATAAGTTTTATATGTACGGCCATAGCTACATAAACCGTATTGAATGTAAGATTATAAATGGGCTAGGTCCCTGGTAGCGAATGGTGACATTTAAATGGGAGATTTTTGGTATGCACTTTTTGCCTAATCTATCTATATTATATAAAAGAAGAAACTGACTGGCTGACATAGATAGATAGTGACTGATCGACCAACGCACAGCTGAAACCGCAGGGTCTAGAAGCATGAAATTTTGCACAAACGTTCCTTGAATGCCGTAGGTGTGCACTAAGAAGGGATTTTTTGGAAATTTATCCCCTAAGGGTTGAAATGAGGGTTGAGAGTTTGTATAAAACTAGGTCATTTTTGTTGGAAATCTAAAAATTGTCATGTGAGCACACGGTTCAAAAAAAAGTTTACTGGTATCACTATTTTTATCAAAATCGTTCTCTAAGGGGGTGAAATAGGGGGTGAAAGTTTGAATGAAAGTAGTCATAGTCTAGGCTGCAAGTTAAGGCTTTGCATCGCAATTTAGTAGAAGCCACAATTTTGAAGGGTTCGGCCCAGGGAGAAACAGTAACGTATTTGTGCCGCGTATTCCGTTGATTCGCAATGATCTGCCTTTTGAGTTTAAGCGACTTCAGTTTCCTCTGACGCGGACGAAGTCGCGGGCAAAAGCTAGTGTCTTATAGTAAAACAAGATACATAATATGGCAGAATATGTATTTTTTATTTCGCTTATAGAATACTTTCCTTGCAAATAGCTACGAAGTTCAAATCACCCTGTATAGTGATCATCTGAAATATGCTAATTACTAGTACCTAAGTCTTTTTATTTGATAACCCACACTGTATGATTCGATTTATTTTTAAATTAATGTTCGCCGCGAACTTAGACCTCGCGGACATTTTTATTAATATTTCAGAAACTACTGAACCGATTTTGATACCCAACGCACTTAAAAATTGTATTGATATATCCTACATGCCTACCAAATTTGATCAAAATTGGACCATCGTTTCAGCAGTTATCGCGGTACAAACATATATACATACATACAAACAATGTGTTTTCGCCCCCAACTTGATTTAGATTATTTAACACAATAATTGAAGGCGTAGTTTAAAAGTATTTATAGCAAATCGATTTATTTTATTTTTTAGTTTACTAGAAGTTCGCCGCGAACTTAGACCTCGCGATTTTTTATTAATATTTCAGAAACTACTGAACCGATTTTGATGCCCAACGAACTTGAAAATTCTATTGATATTTCCTACATGCCTACCAAATTTGATCAAAATTAAACGATCGGCTCGGCAGTTATCGCGGTACAAACATACATCCATACATACATACATACATACAAACAATGTGTTTTCGCCCCCAACTCGATTTAGATTATTTAACACAATAATGCAACGCGATAGTTTAAAAGTATTTATAGCAAATCGTTTTTTTTTGGTTTGTTACTTTATGTATGACCTAATAGAGAGCGCAAATTGAATGTTGTGTGACGTAAAATAGTCTTGGTATAACCAGGCCTGTGTCACTCCCGTTTAGGTATCGAAAATGTACCTACATTATTACTATGCGCGCAGGCGGCCCCTCCGGGTGGTAAATTGAGTTATACGAATCGCTTGTCCAGAGTCATAAAGATGAAATTGGTTTGCAATGGATGTCTAGGTATCTATACAAAAAGGTGCTGAGTTCTGACGCAAGCTAAATTAAACCGTATCACTAACAACATTGAGTAGATATTTCTTTGAATTTCTTTGCTGAGTGAGACTTCTGTACGGAGCATTAGTATCTATTCTGTGGTATAACCAGCGGATAGCTAAGACGCTTCCAACAAGTATACAAAATTCTTTACAAAATTTAATTAGCTGATTGTAGGTGGATAGATAGTATATTAATTTTATCTTAACGTTCCATAGCAAAGGTGGTTCAGTATTATCATCGATCAAATATTGCTTATAATATTTGTTCGACGGTATTATGGATTGAACGTGCTCCAAAAGGTTCGCCGTAGAATAGAAACAATCTACCAAGGGCGCAAGTAGCACTATAACCATAACTGCACAAACATACGTATATGAAACAATTTAACGCTATGTTACTAAATCGAACCTTTTATGATTTTACACGAGTAGGCAATACGTAATGAGGACACATTTTAGAAATAAACACTCTCGTGATACCTTTTAATCCAAGAGCCGAGCAAGAAACTACATTCAAGAACCCTTTTAAGGCCGTACCTGAATTATCCGGGGTCCAAAAAATACATTGAAGGGTTATCTAGGGCTTGGTTGGACCCCGGAAAATTCAGGTACGGCCTTACAGGCTTACTTTTTACCCCCAGCCAAAATTTTTGGAGCAAGTTCAGTCCATGATACTGAACTACTTTCCATAAAAACAATTAACGAAAAACGATAAAAAAAATTTGCTTTTCCATACAGGTCAGCGCTGCTCAGCCTAACTGATTTTGTATGGGAGGACGAAAATTTTTTATCTATTTTCCATACATTTTTACTAATATTATATTCCTGAAACCATTGCTGTAGAATATAAGTATGAATTGTATGTATGTATGTCTATCAAAGCAAGGCATCATTCTAAGATTGTTGATTTCGTTTGTAACAGAAATTATTAATTCCAATTTTGGCAAAAATGTTGGAATCCCATCCCACATGTAACTTTTGACCTAATACGACGTGCGTACGCGTGAATAAATGCCAATTCCTGACCCACCCTGTATATCCTGTCAATATGATGAGTCAGTGAGCCCTAACGCCCATACATTTAAATTAGTTTATCTTTCCACCTCCCGGGTCTCATAAACTCGATTTCACCCTCTCTGTCCGCTCAATCTGTCATTTAGGATTGACTTTCATTTTCCTCATTCGTTTTGGGATTAGCTACTTAAAAGTCAGAGTCAAAGCAATGATCTATACTCGTATGTACTCGTAGGTATTAAAATTAATTTCTGTTCGTTAGTCTCACTAAAACGCTAAAACGGTTGGACCGATTTGGCTAATTTTGATTTTAAAATATTTGCCGAAGTCCAAGGTAGGTTTTTATTGTGAGAATATGGAAAAAAAATAGAACAAGAACGGGCGGAATGAAGTTCGCCAAATCAGCTAGTGATAAATAATGCTCGAGTGTTGAAAAAAAAAGTCTCTCTTCATCGTATGTAGCCTGTCTCTTTCTAAGTCATTAAATATTGTTTTAATGATCACGTCACAATCCCAATTCTTCACATTTTACACTGTAAAACTTCTTTGACGTATTGTAACAAAGGAATCGCACCTTCAAACAAAAAAATTTAAAAAGGATAGTTAATAAACCTCTCAAGTCCCGATGGAAACAATTGATGTCAAAGTGCAAGTATCATTTTAAAAATCCTTAATTCGATGTTTCTTTGATCAACCCAATTCACCAGCAGGTTATTTTGATTGAAAGAATTGATTGATCTTCACTGTTAAGATTAACCAAATGTTTGTTTTACATTACTTAAAAATGCTGCATAACTTCCACATTAGACATTTAGACATTTTCAAAGACTTCATTTCAAAACCTGCCTATTAAATAAAAAGAAAATAAAGTACGTGGATGTTTACGGCAAACAAGGAAGTCTTTACCGCCGAATAAACATACGCTCCTTGCGTACATAGAACCTTTTTATACTGTATATAATATTTGCCATAATTCTTACATGTTTTCTCTATTACATCAAATTTATCAAACATTGAAACACCTAGGTACAAATCTTTTACACTCGTAAAATATAAATTAATAAAGTAAGTTTTATTAACGTATTAATTTTAGAACAAAGGATGATTAGAAGAAGCAGACCCCACCATCTAACACTTTTGAAATAAGTGTGTCATTTGAAGCGATAAGATGTGTAATATAGATATGTAAGATAGATATTTTTTTATTATGGCGACGTACTTCACATACCTAGAGTTCAGGTTTTATAATATAAGTATTGTTTTTTTATATCTTTTAAATTTCTATAAATCAGAGCTTAATTTAAGCTGGTAGTGTATCGTTTGATATGCTTTTGGCTGTACTACTAATATGTTAATACAGCCAAAAGCAATATAACATATACACGTTACAGATATTACTCAATGATTTTCAGTTCGAGAACCAAGTATTTTTCTTTATATATAATCGTCATTTTTTTACGTGAAATATGCTTTTTTGTTAGGGGAAATGACTTTTGTTTAAAAATACATAATACATTTTTGCCGAAAAATTATTTTTTATTATAAATAAATTCAATAGTTTTTGCAACTAACACAAGTACTTTAGGTACTTAAGGGTGGGTAGTCCCCACCCTACATCAGTCATGATGATGATCCTGATGATCCCAATGATGATGAGGGGGATTTTACTATACTTACTACTATACTTCATAGTGAAATCCCCCATGCTCCTTTGTTCAAAAATTGATGTGTTTATGCTACTTTATTTTTATATACAAAAGAACCTATTTAAAGAAAAATATGTAAACAGCGGAAGAAACTTTTTGTTTGTTGTTACATAGTTTCAAAGACAAGTGCAAACAAGAAATTTAAGTCTTACCAAACATTTATTTGCATCGTTGGTAACATTATGCTTTTTAAAATAAAATTTTACGCTTTTAAGTTTTCCTTATCTCGGTGTTTAGGTATATAACCTCAGATTATATAACATTTAATAGTCAAGGAAAACTTATGTTTTATTTATGTAATAAGTTTTTATTTATACTTATGTAATTGACATATAACTTTCTACATCATCATCATCCGATCATATTCCCGGTTGCATCGTCAGCGGTTACGCTTCAGAGCCCGGGGTTCGCTACCTAACCTAGGCGATTTGACGAGGTTACTGGTTTTTAAACAGAGCGACTGCCGTCTGACCTCCGCAACCCAAAGGGTAGACCAGAACCAATCCTAATAAGGTAGGTACAAACGCTAGATGGCGTTTCGTGACCAACGGCTTTACGTGCCTTCCGAAGCATGGAATCATCTTTCTTTTCGGATAATCAGGTGATTCAAGCCTGCAATATCCTTAATCAGACTGGATACAACTTTTCACAAAGTATGCTTCCCAGTGGGATTTGAACCCATGACCTCCTGATCACAAGGCAAACGCCTTGACCACTGGACCGCGGAGGCAGTCATATATATAACTTTCTACATCTCTCCTATAATTTTCCTGGACCTTATAAAGTACGTTATTTCTTCAAAAAGTATTTACTTATACATTTTTTAAACTATTATATCAACAAGCAACACCAATAGCAACCAAATCAACCTAAGCGGTCAAACGCAACCAAACATTTGAACACAAAAAAAATAGTTTATTGCTACATACAACACTCACCTTTCATATTAGATAATATTTTCGAGTAGAACAATGCCAATATAAATGCTATATCTGATATCACAACTTTATCATATCATAACAAAAAGTTTTTCCTATTTTCGCATGCAGATAATGTTCACATTAGTGTTATCAAACTCCAGTTATGAATAAATTAAAATTTGTTATACTAATAATAAGTTGTGGTAACTATTTTCCAAATGTCCCGCGGATATCGAAAAACTCAAGGCGCTTTTCGGGATGCGGGGAAACCGTGGAGCGCCCCCGACGCCCGATCCGAGACTGAAAGCCTCTGAAACTGAAATTCATGAACACAGCCTTCTACAAAATTAGAAAAGTCAACACAACTCCATTATTCGTTTACCCGGAGATAACTCTTCGTAATGCGTCTAATTGTATAGTAAACAGTTGTAGGCCATATCCGAAATGGTCATCAAGGAGAAGTCAGAATAAACTCATTGTTTTCCAAGCCTCTATGTTGATAGGTTGTTTCTCATCATCGTATGTTTGCCGGTATGTACTCACAGTGTGTATGTACTCGGCCGTTTTTACTAACTTGTAGAGCGTTTTACATGGGCCGCTAAGTTTGTGATGTCGGGCGAGGTTTACCCTAAGGCGATTCACCCACTGGCAACGCACCCCGCCGCGGTGCGCGGAATCTGCCGCGTTTTTAGTGGGTTGGACTAGTCGTGTTTTCTACAAACTGAGATACTTGCATAGGTACAAAGTTAAAATCTGCCGCTCGGCGCTCCGCGAGACGGTGCGCGGTGCAGTGTGATCACCGCCTAAGTGAAACCACGTGAAACACACGGATTCTCGTATAATTTATTTCGAAATTGATTCTCTTAAATACTAATCGGCTACACATGAATATAAGTATATTATAACATATAGATATATGTGGACATCATAATAACTGTACGTGGCGAGAGGCTAGTATAGAGGTGGTTGAAAAGTACACGTACTATTGACCACAAAAATGCAGTCCCAGGGTCATTACGCAGTACTATGGACCATTTTATGAACATACGACGTTCTTCTATAAAGAATCATGCACACACATAGACATATATATCGCGCTCTTTCATGTTAATCAAAATAAAAAGAGGCATTTGACTTACTTGATTTATCAACTCAGACAAATACTTCAAATGATTGTTAATTTCGTCATCGTTGCGAAATGGCCTACTGGTTAAGCCATAAGAACTTAAAGTAAAAAATAGTTAAAGTTCAATTCGTCGGTTAGTCAAAATTTTTTATATGTCTTAACAAAAATTTGTAAAGCTACATATTTTGTCTCATGTGCACACGTTTAGTCAATGAAAATTATTATTTAAAAGAGAGGGGAACATTGTGGCCATAATAGTTGTAATAAATATAACTACAATTTCAAAGAAAACCAGATTATCTATAAGTAAATTTAATACGATGATTATGATTTATTTAGGTATTGTTTGATTTTTGTTACAACTTAAGTACGACTTGAGTATATAGTTTATAAAATTTTATACTTTCTTTCCAGTGAAAGTTTTATGATCAATGAATATGAAACGAACAGATTCAACTAGGCGAATTGTGATTTTTTTCCAAACGTCCTTGAAAACTGTGTGTCGGGCACTCCACTGTGAAGGTTTCCACCATCGAAGACCAGCTTTACAACCGAGCTTGAACCAAAGGCGAAGAAGAGAGATTACGCTTCACCTGAGAATATTTAGTTTTTGATTGAAAGACAAAAGAATTCTCCGACGAAAAAACCCTCTAAGTCGAGTAAGAATGGAAGGCTTCGTATGTGGGGCAGAGATAATTATTAATTTATTTACAGCTGTTTTTTCTAAAACTGTTATGTATTGTTATTTTTTTTTTGTTGTTTACCTAATAATATTCTTCAATAATATAAATAAAGACGATAGCAGGGACGTGCCAGTTTGAGTAAAATAAGTTTATGTTTATAAGAATTGAGGTTAGGTTTCAATCCTGTTTTCCTTGAGAAAATTAATACTTAAGCTATAACCTCAATAAGGCTAGACTACAATAATAACATATTGTTGTATAGATAAATATATATTTTAGTAACATATTAGATAACAGTCACTGTATATTTTAATCAAGTAAATAAACATTAGGATAACATAAATTATACATAATATAATTTGCTTATTAAATAAGTGAAGTCTTATTTAGATGGTTTCCGGACTTAAAAAAATTCCCAAAAATATTTACTTTCACACACATTATTGCTACTTAACGAATGTGTGGCATTGTTAGAACATTTCATTCTTACTTATATTTATGTAAAAACAAATCAGTAAATCTTAATCAGTTTCTTTTCAAACAAATAAATAAAATAAACGTTATTTTGTTAACAACTATCCTATTACTTGGTTTTATTTTCCTTCATATTTGATAACGTTCTATGTCACTTAATTCCTTGATTGATAGTATTACAGTGTAAACCCTATGTAACGTCACTCGATTTAACGTCCAACTCCTTAAAACATCGAAATTCCTTGGCTTTGGTTGGTTTGCATTGTTTTCCATACAATGATACACTCTATTAAGCGTCGCACCCACTCCAAATAACGTTAAAAATACGTCATCATTAAGCAATAAAATGTACTTTCTTTGCAGATGCGGACAGTTTTTTTTTTCAATTTTTTTGTTTGTTCTTTTATAGTCTAGCATAGATTTAACAAGACTGACCCCATCATACGCACCAGAGATTCTAAGAAATTCATTCTTTTGTTGGTCGTAATTACTTGCACGTGTTTACGTCGGCCGCTAGACTGTCGTTAGGTTGTTTTGGCAGGCAACAAAAAATCTCACGAAGATAACAGACTTTTTCATGCGTCGGTGGACTACAGCATATATAGGAGTAGCTTCTAAACTTTATTAGTAAAAACATATTTTAATATTTTAAATATATTGATTTTTTTCTTCACTCCATATTACGACAACTCTCTATAACGTCGCAAAATGTGCAGTCCCTTCAGTGACGCTATATAGAGTTTACTCGTACACTGATATATTATAGAACTGAAAACGTAATATATAAAATACGAAACTAATTTATTCTTATGATTTCAAACTTTAAAAAAATACTAGAAACGTATTGTGATGCTAGCTATGAAAAAATATAACGAAAAATGCTCATAGTATGAACGCGATTTGAACTAGAGTCCCAATCATCACTCAACTAATGCCTTGTCTAATCGACCAAGCAACTTCTGTAATAAGTGTTGAAAAGCGTTTATATTATCGCACGTCAATAAAATAGAGGTAAACCCGTTTGAACATTATTCATAGCATTAGTACATAGTACACATTCATGTCATATTCTTATTACTAATTTGTATTATAGGTATTGGTGTGTGCATTAAAACATTACTCAAACAAAGATCAGATCAGATCAGTGAAAGGCAATGAGATCCTTACGGTGAGACTGCAAATATGAGGTCTATAATACCTTAGACATTGTTTATCCTTTGACAAGGATCTTAAAACTAAGGAGGTCGATCGACGGATACAGTTGGGATGGGTGGCACTTGGGAAGCTAACGGACCTTTTTTAAAAAATCGGAAAATACCACAATGCCTAAAGACACCCCTTTTCAACCAGTGTGTTCTGCCCACTACGTTATTGTGGTGCCGAGACATGAACTCTTACAAAAGGCACCATGTACAATATTGCTGTTGCACAGAGAGCCATGGAGCGAGTCATGCTCGGCATCAAACCGCAAGACCGAGTCCGAAACGTAGAGATCCAACGTCGAACGAAAATCCACGACGTGCTCTAGAGAGCTACCCTAGAGGGTTGCGACTCTAAAGTGGAACTGGGCGGGACATCTGGCTCGAAGGAGGGTAAATTTCCCGGGACCAAAAATTGCGTGGCATACTAAAAAACATAGATACAATGTTCTAACATTTTTTTTTCTAGTTAGGTGAAATAGTTATCTATGTGTAGCATGTAAATATTTTATTAATAGGATTAATAGGTACTCTAAAATAATAAATTAAACCTCGAAATCTTTCATTGCCGTGTTTGTCCACACGTCACCTTGATGTGTATTATACCTCATTGATAAAAATCTATTAGTTATTTATATCAAAACCTAGTTTTATTTGATACGTGAATAGTAAAGTATTGTTACGGAATACATTTATTCGAATATTTAAACAATACAACGAATGGTTAATAAAAATTCATTTGTCCTTGAACTACCTTCCATCGCCGTGTCCTAAACCTTTTTTAGGAATATTGTTTTATATCTAACGACTTGCGTCCCCCACCCTGTGCGCTAAACGTTGCATATTAGTGCCACCTAAGTGCTCGACGTGGAAGGACGTCAACACGTGCCTGCGTTTTCGCGCCATAAACGTAAATATTTAATTTTTTTGTTAATGGACATTTTCTCTTTTATCGCCGTAGATAGGTATAACTTCTATTTGAATAATTTTGTCCTCTTGATTATGCATTCGATAGAACGCCATTTATCTTATGTTTTTGTGAAGTGTTTATTACTTTTTTAATGTTTTTTGTTATTTTATATTTTTGCTTTAATTTTCATCACCATGCTTTCATTTCCGTGGTTTCCGTGGCCAAAATTTGCTATGGCAATAAAAAAATAGACACGACAATTAAAATTTCATTGCCATGCCTTGTAAAACAATTTGGTTTCATTGCCGTGGCCAGGTGTTTCATTTCCGTGACCTATGTTTTCATCGTCATGGTATGATTAGGCAAAGCAAACATCTTTACCTGTAATACAGGTAGTACCGAATACTGACAGTACAGGACTCGTCAAGTTACAAAAATAAATATGTCTAAAAGGCGTTAAAAGTCGCTGTTCAGAGGAGGTCATGGTGCCAAAACTTGTATGGAAGTAAAAATTGATAAAGGAGAAGTCACAAAAGAAGAATAAGAAGAATAAGTAAGTATAAGTAAATAGAATAAGTAAAAAAGACTGTGGACTTCACACTTCTTAGAGACCTCAATACTACAGTCTTTCTTTCCTTATTCTACTCCCATTCTTCCTTTGTAATATCTATTCAAGTTTTACTCCCATACACAAACTTTGGGTGGAACCAAGCCATTGTTTGTGGTATGGGATGAATTAATAGGAGCCGACGGAAAGACACAGTCTGGGTATGCCTTTCCCTCTCGGAGACAGGCGTGTTTCTATTGTTACTCGTATAAGTATAATATTCAGGTAAGTATATAAAATATAATGTTTTATATGGATTTGGTTTCCGTGGATTGATTCTTTTATTCCCGTGGCACAGTTATTTCATTGCCGTGGATGCTGGTTTCATTGCCGTGGCTCGAAATTTTTAATCTTGTATATCTCGCTAGTTTTTTAAGTTATCTGCTAAATATTAGGCAAGAATACATACATTATCAAAAACTTAAATAAAAACTAATTTATTAAAAAAAAAACAAAGATAAACAAGTCCACGGAATGAAGATTTTAATGGACCTGTTGAAATTCACCCAGGAACGAGTAGGTGGAGTAAGGCCGTCACCGAGTGGTATCCCAAAAATGGGAAACGTAATATATGACGTCCGGCGGCTAGGTGGGTCGTCGATGTCAGGCAAGTTGCTGGCAAGTTGGATTGCAATGGCCAGGGACAGATAAAGATGGCGCAGACAGAAGAAGGCTTATGCCCTGCAGTGGGTCTCTGAAAGCTGACGATGATGATAATGATAACATATAGGAGGTGTCGGATAACTGATGTTTTTAGACAATACCTATTATCCAATTACAATCAGATGCCGCCTAAATTCCTATCTTATGTTACAAAAGTACAATATTTTGGTTACAGATACTTTAATTTGATATCTCTTTGTTTATACCTATGATTCGACACCTACTAGTTACATCAAGTTTATCACGAAAATTATAATTTTCTTTCTTTCACCCTGAGCTTTCACCTTAGTACGACATCAGTCCAGCGTTACTTGGATTCGTGATTCTACTGTGGAATCCTTCGTTTCGCTCTGGATTCAATATAGCGCCCTCGCGTTAAAACTATTACCTTTACGCCTTGTAGCCAACGAGATCTCTGTACTTACGTACTGTCAATGCTTGTAGCACAATCTACTATTCTAAACGTCAAAACAAACATTTTATAGTATATCGATAGGTATACCACGTCGTCACGTCATAGTTTCTTGGAGTCAAATATCTTTTATCTTTATCTATTTATTTAATTTAAAACTTATAAGTAATTTTTATTTGTGGACATTTTTATTGTTGGCCATTATTATTATTGGTCATTTATATTATTGCAAATTTTTATAAATGGACATTTATACTGTTATCCATTTTTATTATTGGACCATTACTCGTGCAAATCGTGTATCCACTCATAAATCCTTTAGTAGGATTTATACTGAATAGCTTTTGCTTTTTTTACAAGGCTCAACAAAATTCTAAGTAGGTTGAAGCGTGGGAAAAATTCGGCAGATGTTTACAGAACAAGACGTATAAATTATGTTTTTTTTTATATTCTGAAGAAGACGCTGACTAAATAATAATAATAAAAGAAAGTTTGGAAAATCCAAAAGTGCACGCCTCATAATGTCATTTTTCACAATTAAATTGAAATTACGATTAAACTACATTACATTAGACCGTGGTCTTCGAAAGGACTTAGTTTTGGATAATACTGAAGCGTATAAAAAAAATGGACTGGATCAGATAAGTTTTTCGGGAGTTATCGTGACCACGCCAGTTTCCATACATACAGACACACGGACGTCCACAAAATGATTTTATTAAACATTGTTTTTATTTATTTAAAAGGCAAAATGTCTTTTAAAAATGTCATAAGTGTTGAAACTAGTGTTTTTCTTTGACATTTATGTGTGAATATTATTGTACAAGTGCGATAGAAAATAAATAGAGACACATTTAGTTAAAAAAATCACTTGATTTTTGTAAGGCGAGAGTAGAGCACTACCTCATGCGCTTCGCTTATGAGGCGTGCAATAATGTATAAGTACCTACCTACATCTATCAATACGTTCTAATTTCCGCGTTTCAAAATTATGGCAAAAACGCCACCTAAATAGTATACGCTACGATATGGACTTGCTGCTGCGCCACGCCACAACACGCGCGAACTGTAGCGAGCTTTAGGTAGGTACCATGGCGACGGGGCGGCGTCTAATTTTTTTTTTTTTTTTTATTTATTCCCACTCCACTCCCAGCACGACGCTCGTGCTTTGTGCACGTCGGTCGGTGCTAGGCGCGCTCGCCCTGTGCTTTTTGTTTCTGTTTAGAAACAGTGCAAACATTGTGATTGTGATTATATTATTTAGTGAATTTATCAGTGATTGTGTTTGTTCGAAGTTTGGATTGCAAACGTACCTACGGATTTTTAATTCATTCCTTAAGGTAGGTAGGTGCCTAGTTACGTAATGGCATATTAGCATCGGTTACTTCGATCTACCGATACTACGCTAGTTTTCAACAAGTCAATTAAGATTTTTTTTTCGAAACGTCTTAACAAACATTTTCTAAAGAATTTGTGTGATATAAAACGTCAGGATGTCATAGTTTCTTGGAGTCAAATATCGCTCTTAAGGCGCTGACAATACTTTACTTACTTACAGGACAAATTTTATGTCTAATTCATTTTACCTTCAAGCGTCACGGCTCTGGAATGCTTACCCGTTGACATAAGAGAAATTTCGACCAAATTCTCTTTTAAAAGGAAAGCCCACCTTTTGACATCATCATACAGTTCTACTCTTCGCAAGTTAGTTATATGCAGTGCCGTAAAAAGCCTCTTCTGCGCCCTGTGCGAGCTTCTATAACTGCGCCCTTGTTTTTTTTTTAGATAGAAAGCATTAATGATCATCAAAAGTTTCAATCGGACTTAGATAGATTCTCAGAATATTGTCATCTGAACAAATTGAGTCTGAGTGTAAATGAATGTAAGGCTATCACTTTCTCCAAAAAAATTAATAACATAAATACAAATTATTCACTAAATGGCACTCTTCTGGAAAAAGTTGATAACATTAAAGGAGGCCTAGGAGTTATTTTGACACAAAATTACACCTGGACATACATATTGTTAACGTAATTAGCAAGGCTAGAAGGATGTACGGTCTGGTTGCGCGATCTTGTTCTCAGTTCACACGGCCTACCGCTTATTGCCTTATGTACACTTCATTGATACGCTCCCAACTTGAATACGCTGTGCCCGTATGGAATCCACTTTATAACATATACATAGATGCAATAGAATCAGTACAAAAAAGATTTTTAAGACTCTTGCACTACAAATGTTACCGCAATCGTATGTCTTACGAAGATCTTTTGAATAAATATAATCTGTTACCACTTAAACATAGATGGTTGCAACTTGAAATGATTGTGCACTATGTGATCTGTAACAACAGATACGACTGTATGCCGTTGCATAATCAACTTTGCTATAAAGTTCCCAGTAGAGTAAATCTCCGTCACCCATGTAGGCTGTTTCATAGCACTGTTTGCCGTACCAACAGGTAAAAGATCACCACTTTCATTTCATTTCATTTATTTATTTCTTAAACAATGTACATTATGTTAGAAAATAATATAACTATACAAAAATAAAAATATAAGAACATTAAAAAAATAAATAATAATAAGATTATAAATTAAAATTAGAAAATAAAATTAAAAAGAAATAAAATTGTCAATCTTAAATTAAAAATTAAGTCAAGTGCTCATACATTTTACAATATACATAATGTACCTAAAATTGGTCAATGGTATAGCAGCACTTTTCCAACAGAAGATCACGCAGCTTGGACTTAAACACTAGATGATTGCGTATGTCTTTTAGTTCTCTTGGTAACCTGTTAAACAATTGAATGGCCTGGTACTGTGCTCCGTGTTTTACAATATCCAATTTAGGATGGATGCCATGCCATTAGTGAAGTCACGTCTCTTCCGATTCTGTCACTGCACCGATTGGTTGATCATACAACAATTTATTTAATGATGTTGAAATTTGGTCAACGCGCATCGGTGCGTTTAAATCAGCAATATTAGACAATATTCAAGCTATGTAAGTTGTAAACTAAGCTTGTAAAGCATAAGAAATATTAATTATATCAATTATAGGAAATTAAATGTAACCCAACCCATCTCAACTTTCTGTCGAACTTTTTTATTAATACTTTTGTGGTAATCAGTGGTTGGCGATTTTGATGGCACATTCACCTGTCTCTCTGTAACTTCTTGTGGAAATATACAATGTACCATTGTTTGCTTACCCAAACAAATGAAAAAAAAAAAAAAATATAGTTACCCTAGAGCAATGCTATATATAGGCCTACTTTTTTCATTCAGGGTGATAAAATAAAGCACAAGGAACTTGGTTTTGGTGGACCAATTATGTAATATTTTGGAAGAAAAATCTATTTTTTTTAAGCACTGATGTGGGCAAACAAGCAGACGATCCATCTGGTGTTAAGCAGACCATTCGCCTATTATACCACCCACTGTGTCTCACTCACTAAAACCCAAACGCAAGTTCACAAGTGAAAATGCGTTGCCCACCCTGATGCTAAGATTTAAGGCCACTATTGTCTTCATACTGTGTTGGAATCGAGCACTAGGGGCGCAGCGGGAACTTATCGGAGCAAACCGAAAAAAATAATAGTCCTGCCTGGTCTGGCCATTCTTGCGCCCTCGAGAGTCTACGCCCTGTGCCTGGGCACCGGTGGCACCGCCCTATTTACGGCACTGGTTATATGTATGTTTATTTATAATGGTATGTAGGTATGTAGTGTGTAAGTAGATATTCATTTTGATATTATGTAGAAGGCATGTATATTATTGTATATAATATTTAATTATGTAAGTACCTACCTATATTGTGATACTTTTTTGCGCCACATAATTTTTCTGTTTATCCCTATGGTTGACTGGGAGAAAATTTGTTAACAGTATATTTTTACTTTGGAACAATAAAGTTTTATAAATAAATAAATAAATACCGTCCTTTTTTGAAAAATTACCGTAATTAAACTGCTATATTTTATTTTTCAAAAATTTTACATTCTACAGACACACACAATATCCAAAACACGATTGAGCATTTTTGGCTAAATAGAAAAAATCACAAACATACTTCTAAATTTACCTAAAAAAATTGACAGAGACCTATAGACTGGTGCTAGTGGTACCGTCTTATAACGAAGTGCAGGACAGTGAAAATATTACTAATTTATTTGTCTTGAATTATGTAAGTAATAAAAAATGTAATCATACCATATTTCTACAACTTATGAATAAAAAGTTAAATGCATTCAAAGTTAGTATGGGACAAACTGTAGAGACATAAAAAAACGTTACAAATGGAGATAACAAAATGTTTTGACTATTTTTTGATACATCTAAAAGTGAATGTAACTATCAATTAAATTTTTTTGTTTGACTTTGACAATGACGTTGACAGTTGTATCAGTCCGGTGACGTTGACGTAACATACGATGTAATCGCACAAATGCTTGTTAACGCGTAGACAAAAGATCAATATTAATCGATGACGCCAATAATAATAACTTAAAACATAAAAGTAGAACAATATACACCGATATTATATTGATCTTGTTGATTGTAACAACACCAACAACAGTTTTTTTTGACAGACTCATTTATCGTTACTTGATTAACTGGGTAAAAGTAGATTCATCCATAAATCGATTTTTCTGTAGTGCATTACATAGCTCTGTGTGACGGCCCCAGTGTTGGGAGCCCACTGCGTTTTATTATTGCTAGTCAGTTATGCGTTTTTTTTGCACGATTTAATTGAAAACAAAAGTTCTCATTTTTCTTTATTATCAAAAGTTGTAGAAAAACGTGAATGTATGGAAAATAAATGATTAAGTATCGAGTATAAAATACCAATTTCTTTGCTGGTCTGGGAGAAAAGAAAAAACATAGAATGTACCAGCTGCTTCTTTTCCCGTGCAGATCGTAAAAGCCGATCGAGGGAATGGGCGAGAATCTCAATCATATGAATAGGCGATGCGGTTAGCAACCCATCACTATTATGATTTCCCTTTTCCACCTTCATGCCCACCATTACGCTAAAAGTGGCCTGGGCTTTACCGCCCTTGGCTCTGTCTACCCCGTTAGGGATAAAGACGTGATAGTGTATCTGTATCTGTATAAAATACCAAAAAAATCAACACCCTACATCTTATATTTCAATGGGTACCACGCCATCCAATCTTCTTCACGGGTATAAAAAAAATTCAAATCTTCAATTAAATCACCTTTTTATATGAGAATTATATCAAAAAACGTATTAAGTAGGTATACATTTTTTGATATAATTCTCATATAAAAAGGTGATTTAATTGAAGATTTGAATTTTTTTTATACTCGTAAAGAAGATTGGATGGCGTGGTACCCATTGAAATATAAGATGTAGGGTGTTGATTTTTTTGGTATTTTATACAGATACACTATCAAAATTACGAGAAAAATTCGCATAAAAAAATAATAATAAATAAAACACAATGAAATATCGTCGAGCACGGTCTCAGCCTTTGTTCGCTCTCGGGAAGGATAAAAAAAAACGGGCCAGTGCGAGTCGGACTCGTACATGAAGGATTCCGTACCTCCGTACAATGTTTGAAAAAAAAAACACGTTTTTTGTATGACCCTTTAATTTTTAACTTTTGCACGCCTCATAAGCGAAGCGCATGAGGTAGTGCTCTACTCTCGCCTTACAAAAATCAAGTGATTTTTTTAACTAAATGTGTCTCTATTTATTTTTTATCGCACTTGTACAATAATATTTACACATAAATGTCAAGGAAAAACACTAGTTTCAACACTTATGACATTTTTAAAAGACATTTTGCCTTTTATATAAATAAAAACAATGTTTAATAAAATCATTTCGTGGACGACCGTGTGTCTGTATGTATGGAAACTGGCGTGGTCACGATAACTCCCGAAAAACTTATCTGATCAAGTCCTTTTTTTTTTATACGCTTCAGTATTATCCAAAACTAAGTCCTTTCGAAGATCACGGTCTAATTCAATGTAGTTTAATCGTAATTATTATTATAAAAATACAGGTGACATATTAAAAATAATTTTGGATGTCAGGTTTGTTGAAAGAGTTAATACCTATGTATGATGAGTACGAATGTTTAACTGGCAAGTAAGAAAAGAAGTAAAAAGAAATTTGAATAAAGAATGTTGTGATTTTGTTTGTTTTATTAAATATGAAAGACGAATACATGTAAAAGAAGCGATAAGTTAGTTAATATTTTATTTAATTTGCATTAACTAATTGAGAATGAAAAGAACAATCAGTGGTAACACTTTTCTTGACATTCGTGACGTAGTCTTGTGTCTTTTTCTTGTTTTTGCTTAGTTTTTTTGAGATTTCTCAAAATCTACCGGTCCGAATCGGTTAAAATGTACAGGAAATCTGAGTTGTATAGAATTCTTTGGAAAGCTACTTATTTGGTTCCGATCGGTTTAGTTGTTCAAGAGTTATAAGCGGGTCACATACACACCCACACACACATACGGATAGGGTGCATGACACTTGCTCGTGAGTGGTCAGGGAAGATTCCTGAGACATTTAAACGTCGAGATCTGATGAAAACTCGACTTTTCAAAAAGGGGGTGAAACTAATAACGTCCCGAATTTTGAAAATTTTCAATTTTCTCAGCGGGAAGTTAAAAATAATCTCCAGTAGCCGACACATACTTTTCTTCGTTTTAAGTTAGCAATAAAACAATCAAAATCAATTTAATTGTGAAAAATGAGATTATGAGGCGTGCACTTTTGGATTTTCCAAAGTATTATAGAAATCGGACCACCATGAAATAAAAAATCATAAAAAAATGTTTTTCAATATTATACAAGGTGACTTTTTATCCACCGGCAAAATTTTTGGCGCAAGTTCAGTCCATGATACTGTCTGAACTACTTTCTATAAATAAAGTTATTAAAAATCAATAAAAAAGTTTTCGTCTTCCCAAACAAATCAGCGCTTAACAAACGGATTTTGTATGGGAGGACGAAAAATTTATATCGATTTTTAAAAACTTTTTTTATAGAAAGTAGTTCAGTATCATGGACTGAACTTGCTCCAAAAATTTGGCTGGTGTTTAAAAAGTCACCCTGTATATAGGTATGACACCAAGCAAAAATTTATTTCTAATTTATTCTATTCTATTTAAAAATAAAACTATTAATGTAATTTTAATTTTGTTGTCGTGTTTAAAGTTTATAAGTAATGGCTCCTCTACACTATCGGCGATGACAGACGATTACGGGCGAGCACGATAGTGTAAAGGGCATATTCGTTTGTATTCGCCGAGCATCGTCTATCATCGTCTGCGAGCCTGCGACCCGTCGGTCGTCGTTTGTCGGTTTTTCGGGCAAGCATCATAGGAAATCGCCAGCAGATGCGTTGAGGTTAATGACCTTCCATGTTGAGGTGCACTATATCTTTTATCATTTGCCGTCGACAGCAGCAAGGCGTTGCAGTTTGCACACGTGCGGCGTAAATAATTTGCACCTACAAAATCAGTGCAGTGTGTCCTGTAATAATAAATTTAGTATTCCTATTATTTCTAATTTGTGAATTTACTAATATGGCTTGGTGTAATGAAGAAACAATTAAGTTCATTGAACTTTATCAGACTTTATTTTGTTCTATTACAATGAATGGTCAAACTCCACCATCTTCTCTTCCTCCATTTTTTTTCACTGCTCTTCCCTGAACAACTTTTAAACAGCTCTCAATAAATGGTAGCAAAGCAGCAATATACTCCACGTCCATCTAGTACGCTGCCGTTCGACAAAATACTACAGTCGTTACTGTAGAAGCTTGCACGATGATCGTGCCGATTACAGACGATCACACGATGAATCATCGCCGATAGTGTAGAGGAGGCATTAGATACATTTTGTTTTCGGTTGCCGTTGGGATCGCACGTCTTTTTGACAGTAGTTAACAGGTTGATCTTATTTTTTTTTTTCATTCGGTGCAGTGTATTGGCGGCTTCTGTTGTGTATTGGATACAAAAAGTTTTACAGGTTTGTCTTGTGTTGTGTGTCTAACTACTCTTTCTTATGTGTTATTTTTCTTTGCAAGCGGTTGTATTTGTACTATTATAAATGATCACTATTATGTCCTTACCCCCAATGAAGTTAACAAAGTGATATTATATTTTATTTTATCTATAAATGACATACATACTAAAGTGCCTTAGGCTATAGATGATCAGAAAACACTACCTCTTGTCTTTTTCTGTGTTGTAAGAGTCGGGAACTGTTACATAGTCATCAATAAAACGCCTGCTTTATGAATAGGACTCACACTGACTAAAATTCACTTTCTGGTACGTCGTGCAACAATTGCATTCCCAAGGAGGATTGACGCCGGTTAGTGACTGGTTGTAAAACAAATTCATTCCTGTCGTAAATCTATAGCCAAAGCGTTTTATTCCCTAATCGGCTTTTGCATGGTCTTCGACATCCTTGGGTTAACATTGACATGCTAACCATCTATGGAAGAAAATTTCAAAAAGGTCCCATAGCAGCAGAGGATGTAACGGGATATACGCTAGGATATGAAGAAGCGACGATTTATATGAAACCTCAATGTAAATTTCATGTCAGTGTGAGGCTGGCCATTAGATTTCCCGGGCCTTTGGGCCCTACTACTAGGTATTACTAATATTATATTATATTACTAAGCCCACACACACTGTCTGTCTGTCCGTCCGTCGTATCAGACATTTTTGTCAGCGGTAGATAAGCGGTAAACACAGAGTAGAAAATAAAGAAATTATGTCGCTATAACAAACAAACCTTTACGAATACTGTTTCTTTTTCGCTTCGTGTAGATCTAACAGTAAAAATGTGTGATTTATACACAGCCGGTCTTTTTTTCTTTTTAATGTCTTGTATAGTTGTATTTACAATGTAGGTATACCAGCTCTTGAAGCACCACTGACGAGATCGTATAGAATCAGTATTTAGTTTGTTAAAGTTCTCTTCTCCGACACCACATGCCTCGTACGGATTTAATATTTATGTGTATTATTTTTTACATTTGTATACGACTATCTTCATTTGTTGTTGTTGTTGTTTCAGATAATTTTGAAGAGCATTGGTCCATTTCGGTGAATCTGTAACTATGGAAGCAAGTAAGTTCATCAACTATCTATTTAATCATTGAATATGTTTTATCTATGAAAAGACAGCAACTTAATCGGAAAGTTAAACAATAAAAAAAATTACTTCATGTCTATTCTATTTCCTTACCCTCTCAATAGCGGTCGGATTTGTATCTATTATAAATATTATAATATTTAAACGATCACTATTATGTCTTAACCCAGGGCCGGATTAACCATGTCGGGGTCAAGGGGGGAAGGTTGCCCTCCCCTAAATCCGGCCCTGTCTTTATATAGTGAAGTTAAAAAAACTAAAATGAGCAACATGTACGACTACATTCTATTTCATTTCTAAGATCCCAATACATGGAATTTTTTTTTTATGTTACACTTATATTACGTCTAATAAAATAAACTGCAACTATTTTAAGAGTGAATTCAGTCCATGATACTAAACAACTTTCCGCAAGAAACATACATAAACGGTGAATTTTTATTGGTTTTGGAAAAAAAATGTTGTATCTATACTAATATTATAAAGCGGAAGAGTTTGTTTGTTTGTTTGTTTAAACGCGCTAATCTCAGGAACTAATGGTCTGATTTGAAAAATTATTTTGTTGTTGGGTAGTCCATTTATAGAGGAAGGCTTTAGGCTATATAACATTACGTTCCGACAACCACGCGAACGAAGTCGCGGGCACAGCTAGTAGTAAATAAATTCCTCTATCCGTATGCGTAATTTTGTGTACGGCATAAAATAAAAAAGTTGCGAAAATGATTTTCGATCGAGACCACGTAGTTACGCGCCCCATCTTATCTATCAACATTTACTCTTGCTGTATTCTGTGCTATCATACGAATACGTAGGTACTCGCGCGGCGAACAACGGATTTTGTTACGCTACTAATTGATCTCACTTTTTCAACTTTCGAGTTTTTTAATTTCTCAATTTTTATTTTGATTAGCTGATTAGGTCTTACTGACGATCCTTATGTATGAAGTGGCCTTCGGCTCCAAAGCTGATGAAAAATCACCATGTATATCGAAATATGAAAAATATTTTTTGACCTCTCAAACAAGTTGACCGATCAGCTGATTTTAGTTTTTATGGAGAGCAAAATTTTTATATCTCAAAACATGTTCCTTGAGGAAAGTTGTTATTTATCATGGATTGTATTCAGCCATAAATAGGTTGAGTATATTTTGACTGTGAATAAACAAAAATAAAACTCATTTTTTAAACAGACATGAATATAATATCTATCTACGTTTGTTTCAGGTAATAATACTATTGATCGCATGGCAAATTATGATTTTAAAGCACCAATAGATATTGTATACTTTGAAGAAAATTCAAATGATGAAGTCGACTTGACTTCGTCTCCAAAATCTAAGGATGAAGAGAGCACAAAAATAGACTTAGAAATAGACACAGAAAGTGAAGTAAATATTAATAAAAGTTCAGAACCCACAGACAATGAAAAAGACGTAAGGAAACTAAAATTGGTTGCAGAAAATAAAAAACGCAAAATTAATGAAGAAAACAGTCCTTTAAATAATGATGATGCATCCAAAAGAGCAAAAACTTGTAGTACAAATCTAAACAATCTAAATAATGTTTCAGATAGTTTGAAATCCATATCTAAATATTTAATACTGATTTTGGAATCTCTAAACCATTATATGACGACCATTAATAACGTAAAGAGCATACCTCCCGATGTAACTTTGGCAAAAAAAAGCTTTTTGACTATTAAATATCATTTCTTCAAAGCAGCTTATGAACACGTTAACAGCCATATTTTGCCATATGAAAATAACCAAGCGTATATACACAAGTTTTTGAACTACACAATAGACATTGCAACTGAAAGACTCAAATTCGATTGTAATAAAGGTATAACAGAAATATATTTTGAACTAATGAAATGGGTCAAACAAAGAAAATACAAAGATTTTAGTGATAGTTGCAAAACACCTACTTTATTAACACAGCTAAGTAACCCACCCATAATACCAGATATTACAATTTCAGAGAGTTCAATTATTCCCATAAAACGTTCTTCAACAAAATCAGATCATGATAAATTTTGTATTTTTTCTTCCGGCCCTCCTGGAAGACAAGTAAATATTAATATTGATAAATCTTTAGTGACTAAGAATACTCAAGGTCCGAAATATATTAAGACGTCGCAAAAAAATCCTAATTTACTGCCACAAAATAACAAATCATTGCCACAAAATACAAATTTATTGCAACAACAGCTAACTACTCCACAGAACTTTCTGAACATGATTCCTCAAAGTCGTCACTTTTCATTTAGAAACACAAATGATCCAGTAAATACTTATGGAGATCGCCAGGTTGACAGTGAATTTGTGGCACGGCAAAATAATCTTACACTGCCTATAGGTCCGGCAAATGATTACTTAATCACAGCTGAAAATAGGATACAACATTATCCACCACCTCCAAGTCAGAGGATTTTATTTAGTGAAAATAATCAAGTGCAAGTAACCCATAATTCACAATCGAACGCTTACTATAACTATTACCATACAACAAATAATTTTCAAAACAACACTTATTATGGTGCCAATAGTATTACACACGGAAGAAATGAAGTAATACCAAATGTGGCGATATATCAAGATGGACATGCATTTAGAAGAGATTATAATGTACCTAGAATGGACATGAGAGTACCACCACCACCGTATCATTCACCAATTGCAGTACATTCAAGCCAGATGATGCAACCAGTCACAACGATCCCCACCGCGCTACCAGGCTTGCCAAGTGGACCTGACCTGACCAGATCAAGTGTATCCACTGACAGTGGCTTTGTTAGTCCAGTACAATCTAAAAGTGCCAGCAACCCTCTGGAAGATATAATGGTGAATAACAATTTAAATAATATATTACACTCCAGTGTAACTAAAATCTGAACATTGAAGTGTTTTGGACCAGTAACAAGGCGGTGATACTGATTTACGTAACTTTCTCATTAGCAATAAATATAAAAATTTAAGTGTTTTACGTATTGTAGATTTTATTCGTCAAATTACCCGAGAATTCTTTACACAACACTTTTTACGTACCTTAAAGCAACAAAAGCTTTGAGTATATAAGCTTATTACAATATGGTGGGTGATATCATTTTTTTTATACCAAGCCCTAACTTTTAATACACTAAAGATTCTATATTATTATTAATAAAATCATGAGAGAGAAGAAACACTTACGTCTTGTATAGATGTAAGTACGTCCAAGTCGCTATAACAACAAATACTAATAAACGGGTAAGTGCGAGTCAGACTCGTACATGAAGGGTTCCGTACCATCGTCCAATGTTTTTTAACGCTGAAGAAACACGTTTCTTGTATGACGACCGCCTTTAATTATTATTAACTTGTTGTTATAGTGGTCATAGTAATACATAGTCGGTGAAAATTTCAGGTGTCTAGCTATTATGGTTCAAGAGATAGAGCCCTGTGACAGATCGAGTTAAAAACGCTGAAAAAAAAAACACGTTTTTCGTATGACGTCCTCCTTTAATTTTCAACTTTTTGAAGTGAACACTTCTTTAGCGGCGTTGTGCACTTAATGGGTAAAAAATGTTAAACTCGCGTCAGGACACGTGTCCTGATCGAAAATTCGTAAGACGGATGGAGAGTAGACAGCCGGCGCGGCGTAGGAGAGGAAGTATCCCCCTCTCTTTCTACGGCGCGGCGAAAATGTATGCCAGCGCCTGCTGTTTCGTTTAGCTGAGAGATAAACTTTTTAATAGAATATAAATTGTCATGTTTATGTACGATAGCGCAATAAATAAATATTGTATTCTATATATATTATGATTTCCCTTTTCCACCTTCATGCCCACCATTACGCTAAAAGTGGCCTGGGCTTTACCGCCCTTGGCTCTGTCTACCCCGTTAGGGATAAAGACGTGATAGTGTATCTGTATTCTACCACATAAATGATAGTACTTTTATACTGATAATTAAAGCAATTCGTGCAAAATTATTCCCTAACCATTCCAAAATATCAAAAATGCACAACGTTAATATTCAAGTTTTCACTTCTGCCGGCACTCCCGGAGTGCAACCCGGCTTTTTTTTATTTTTAGTATTTGTTGTTATAGCGGCGACAGTAATACATAATCGGTGAAAATTTCAGGTGTCTAGCTATTACGGTTCAAGAGATAGAGCCCTGTGACAGACGGACAGACAGCGGAGTCTCAGTAATAGGGTCCCGTTTGCACCCTTCGGGTACGGAACCCTAAAAGTGAGATAAAGTTAAATATTAAAGGGGGTCGTCATACAAGAAACGTGTTTTTTCAGCGTTTTAAAACATTGTACGGAGGTATGGAACCCCTCATATACGAGTCCGACTCGCACTTGCCCGTTTATTTATTTATTATTTCCTTCGTCTAGAAATGTTGAAAATCGCTATTTAAATCTCGGAAAATTGCGGAAGTCATGTTGTAGTGAGTTCCGTCGACCACTTTCCTTGTCCGTAATCAAACCCCCTTTGAATATTTGAAAAATATTTTTCATATTTTAATATATGTCCCTAGGAAAAAGTTGGTCAGTATCATGGACTATATTCACCCTTAATATAGTTTCTATATATTTTTTTAGACCCTGTACAAACAAACATGACTCAGGGTTATATCATGTTATGACTCAAAATGAACTCCAGGCTTTTTAGTTAAATATCAAGTAATAATCATGTAATTAACCTTAATGTTCTGAATTATGCACCAAAACATACCTACTCCATTATTTTATTCCGGAGAGTAATTAGAAATTCCAGTTAGAATTTTAATTCTACTCGTAAAGCAATGTTGCCACATCTCTAATGAGGTTTAAATTCTAATAAGGGTGATTAACTAAAAGACAAATTACTAATCACTCAATTCTAATGGCACGGCTAATGGTCAGTGAACAATATAAATAATGTAAACATTACTTTATGGCTTAGTATATTCCAATCTTTTGGAGTGCTAACAGCATTTCAATAGTGCAATATAATGTACCTAGGTGTAACATAAACATAAACTAAATTCCAAATTTAATGTTTTGGCTCCCAATATTAAAATTATTAATGACGATTCGCTTCGCCTTCTGGCGGCACCGGTGTTGGAGGATGCTTTTACCCAATTTGTGGAAGATCAAATATTACACTTTGAAGAATCCTCCATTAAATTCTGCGTCTTTGTTCCAAAGACCACTTATGCACTTCGGTGTTCACTACTTTGGATTCACGGCCATCTTCTGTCTCGTTTAGATAAAATCATTAGGGGGACCATAAGTAAAACATTTAACTAAACGACATAAGCTGGTCCCAAGCGTCATTTCCCATTCGGCATGGTGGTCTTGGAATAAGAAAAATTACCAGTATCGCACTACCAGCATTTTTATCCTCGGTCCATGGCACAAGTAACCTCGTTGGTAAAATATTAGGCCCATCGTTTCACGATGCAGAGGTTGCTTACCTGGCCGAGGCTAAAAATGCCTGGTTTTGTTCAATCGGTCCGAGTGGTCAACCACCCCTGAATCTGGCCTTACAGCGACAATGGGACGAGCCTCTCTGCGTTAAAATAAAAAATGATCTTTGGGAAACCGCGGATAACGACGCGGAGCGGTCCCGCCTCCTTGCTAGCTGTGAGCCAGAATCCGGGTACTGGTTAAACGCCCACCCATCAGCAGCTGTAGGTACCCTCCTGGAAAGAACCACCTTTAGCTTGGCGGTGAGCCTCCGATTAGGGGCCAGGACAAATGAGCCCCATCGCTGCCGTTGCGGGGGAGACGTCGATTAGGTCACCACGGCCTGGCCTGCCGCCGCAGTACCGCACGCGTCACGCTGCTCTGAATGACGTCATCCGTCGAGCCCTTGCTAGCACCGGGGTGCCAGCGGTTTTAGAGCCTGCTGGTATCTCACGAGATGATGGCAAGAGGCCCGACGGGATGACGCTCATTCCATGGAAAAACGGGCGGTCTTTGGTTTGGGATGCCACCTGTGTAGACACCGTGGCTCCATCATACCGGCAAGCGACTGCCCGTAGAGCAGGCGCGGCCGCTGAAATGATTAAAAAGCGCAAGTACGCAGGTCTGGGCGAACCATTTATATTTGCGCCCTTCGCCGTGGAGACATTAGGGCGCTGGGGTGCGGAATCTCGTCAATTGTTTAGAGAGATCTCCGCACGTTTGATCGACGTCTCTGGGGACCCAAGGGCTGGTGCGCATTTCGGCCAAAGGCTCAGCCTGGCCATACAACGTGGAAATGCCGCCAGCCTCTTGGGGATCTTGCCTGCTGACGGTGGCGATTTGGGTTCAATTTTTTATATCAATAAATGTTTGTTGTTTGTAATATTAGTTTAAGATTTATTTTTTGTTGTTATTTTTAGTTTTTATTATATGCAAATAAATAGATTTACTTCTATTAGGTATAACAGGTAGGTGGGGGAATCCGGGAATTTCGTCGTGAATGGTAAATATTAATATTAATAATCCTATATTACATCATTACCACTTGACTGTTATCATTACACTTGACATTTTTACATCGTCATTACCATTTACTTGGATTCACTCAGGTAGGGACCTATATACTGAACTGGGTTTTCTTTCGGCGAATCTTCCCAGCAGTGGTCGTTTCGAAACGGTAATAGTTTTAGCTTTTGCACTAAAAATAATGACCCTCAATAAGTTACAAAATTGTTATTTAATTTAAGTTAACATTGAATAAAAAAAAATACTTTGAATTTGACTTAACAAGGAGAGTACATAAATATGGCGTAGCTGCTGAATATGCTTTGCAGCTGCTTTTTACACAAGTCACTGTCTACCGTGCGTAGGCAGAGCGCATAGGTAATCATTTATTATTGATGTCAATATAACATTGGTTTAAGCAAGTCTTACTAGAGTGCAAGGCATCATTGCATTACCATACCTATTTAATCTTCACAACTGCATTATAATCAAATTCATTCAAAATTGCACATATGTATCGATATGAACATACTTAATAGCGTACATTAACTGCAAGTAGAAAACACCTGAAATTGTATCTACATCGTAATATATTTTTACTCTGTGTCTACATGAATCCATGACATGAATGAATTCGAAGTTGCGTGCTGCAAAGCATACTCAGTAGCTAAGCTACCCCATTGTGATAATGGGAGCGGGGAGACAATTTAAAAACTTGATGTCAAAAACAGAGAAAGAGCAGAGAATTCCATACAATCATATCTGCTTATCCCTTTTGATTGACTTAGCATTAAGTTCTTTTGTTTAAAGTATATTTTTACTTTGGAACAATAAAGTTTGATAATTAATCTAGAATACAAAGCTGATCCTTCTTTTTTTAATTATTATTTTTAATAAGTGTATTTTATTAGTCTTTAGTCTTAAATTATATTTCTTTTTAGTTATTGTTATTTTTATTTTTTTATTTAACTTTTTAAGGGCCTTATACTAAGCCAGCCAACCCTGACCCCTGACGAGACTGCGCCTGCCACTCAGTCCAGTGCATTGACACCGCTGGAGCCCGTCCAGTGTAAAGATTGCTCCCAGCCACGTTTTTTCAAAGGGCAGAGAGGTTTGAGTATACATCAACGTGTATGCCATAAAGGACAACAAGTAAGTAACAATAATGTTTTCATACCACATATACCTGTACCCACATCTTCAAGCAGCGATTCTGCACCCACATCTTCCGCCTGCGATCTTAATGGAAATGACTGAATAACTTAAAAAAGACACTCCCTGTGATAAAGAGAACGCGGAGCTAGACGTTGTGTAGCGACCTCTCTGTCTTCCTATATAAAATAAGTTATCGATAAATATGACCTACAAAGCTGGGAGAATCTCATGGTTTTTGCTTACAAAACACTGCATAAATCAAGATAAGAGTAGTGGTAACCTGACATTACAAAAATAAAAATTTGCTGAACAATGGTTCAGCAAAAAAGATGATAATACAAAATTCCCAAAAAAAATTGAAGCAAAATCTGAAGAAGGGGACATAAAAGGAGCTGCCGATCTGCTCTTCTCCAGCGACGTAGTTGCTCCCAGAAACCCAGATACCTACGCTGCCTTGAAATCAAAGCATCCTTCTACTTCAGCTACATCTTGCCTGCTGGATGCCCCTGACCCTTTGCAGCCCACACTGGACGCCACAGCTGAGGATGTACGAGCCGCGATAATATCCATCAAGAGGGGCTCAGCCGGAGGTCTCGAGGGTCTGACGCCCCAACACCTTAAGGACTTAGTATCAATCCTCTTGCAGTTAATTTAATGCTTGGTGGTAGAGTTTGTAAACAAGTCCTTGACGTATTGTATGGGGCTAATATTTGCGCCCTCCTGAAAAAGGACGGTGGCATCTGGCCTATGGCCGTAGGGAACACAATACGCAGAATTGTATCCAAAATATGTTGCAGATTTACCCTGCCTGTTGGAGCAACAATATCAGCCTACCCGACTAGGCTTTGGCACCAAGGCGGGTTGTGAGGCTGCTGTTAATGCATTACGCACATTTTTATTACACGGCGATGGCGAGGTATTGCTGAAAGTTAATGTTAAAATGCATTTAAATCAATAGACCGGGGTACTTTGTTAGCAAAAAATTAAAAACTCAATACAAGCCATATTCCCTTATCTCTGGCAATGTTACAGCCTGGTATAAAATGGTCAACTCATAAATTCGGCAGTTGGCTGTCAACAAGGCGACCCTTTGGGCCGGCCATTTTTAGTTTGGCAATCTTTTGATATTGGAATTTAACGAGTGGTACCTAGATGACAGGAATTTAAAAGGCGATCCTGCTTTAGTTCTTTCCGACCTAGAAGAATTGTAAAATCTTTCAGTAATATGGGCCTTGAATAAACTTGAACAATTTTTTTTTTTTTTTTTTGCATGGGGCTGCACCAGCATTTTAGAGATGAATACATTTCAAAATTCAATGTTTTGGCTCCAAATATTAAAATCATTGACGACCAGTCACTTCGCCGCCTAGGGGCATCAGCACTGGAGGATGCTGTCCAAAAAAATATATAAGAAAAAATATCGGTTTTTGAACAATCCTCCAGCCGTCTATATGACATCAACCCATAAATGTCATATGTTCATACCCAAGAACACTTATGCTCTTCGGTGCACTCCACTGTAGGCCCACGAACATCTTTTGTCAAATGGACAACACTGTAAAAGAGGCTTGTACAAAAATAATTAATTTGCCTCCTTGAAACCAGAAGTTGCATGCCTGGCCGAGGCCAGATATGCTTGGTCTAGTGCGACCGGTCCAGATAAATACCAGATACCAACCCCTGAACCTGGCTTTGCAGGGGCAATGGGATGACCCGCTCTGTCTGCAGGCTTAAAATCAATTATTAGAGTGTTTTGAATAAAAGTGCTTTGTTAGGAGACTAGCGCCATCTGCGTGTGATCTCCACAAACACGGGCAAGATTATCGATTCATCGATATCCCGTGCGCGGATTGTCTTTGCCCGACCAGAAAAATAATCATTGTCTTTATGTCAAAGTCTCACTGACGTTGGGAATGTCAAGTTGCGAGCGAGGCTCTTGTGAAAAATGACTTGACTTGGGTGTGGTTCCCCTGTCGCGTGCCATGGCAGCATTAATTTTGTAATTTTGATATATATAGCGAATGTTTCGTGGAAAATTGTCGTTAATTGTTTTGTGCCCAATTTGTTTGGAACGGCGTGGAGCCGAAATTGTTTGTATTACGTAAAGAACAGTGATTTGTGTCAAATGTAAAACGCGTGCCATGCGGCCTTATAAAATAAAGAGTTTTTTGACTATTGCCCGTCTGAGACGGAAGTGTTAGTAAATTGACTATAAAACGAACTAATTGTGGTGGCGTGAATGCCCATAAACCTATAAACAGTGATAAACTTTTGAATCGGAGCGAGGGACGTTCCATGTTACGTTCCGCTGTTAGGTTATGTGAATAATCTTGAAGTGTCCAAAGAAGAACAAGAAAATTATTGTGCGGTCTTGAAGTGGTGTTATAAATACGACGTATTCGTGTGGGGCGACATACATGAGCTCATGGGGAGGTTAGTGTAGGGACCCAATTCTCCTCACCACTGACCTTGGGACCCATAGTGGGACCTAAGGCCGTCGCCAGCCCTGAGGAGGACCTCAGGATCGACGCGAAGGCCAGGCGAGGCTGCCTGAAGACTGCGTGGACGCGGTAAGTTTTATAATTAGTGTAATTACTCTTAATTAGAATTCAGTTCAACTCATAATTAGGTTAAGTTAGGTTAATAGGTCCCTGTACCTTATAATACAGGGTGGTAGCAGACTGCGTAGGTTGTTTGGGTGTTTGTTTGTTGCCGGTGGGATTGCCGGACTCGTACCAAGAGCGTAGTTAGTAAAATATCTTGGTATCAGAACGTAATCTTAGCTATCTGCGCCCACAAGAGACCGCAACTAATGAGGCAGAGTGGTCTCGTCTCTTAGCTAGCTGTGAGCTAGAGTCAGGGCACTGGTTGAATGCTATTATGGTTGAATGATATGCTATGCCGTCAGGCAGCGAAGGAACCCTCCTGGAGCGTTCTTCTTCTCGAGTCAAAAGGCTATTTATTAATTTAATTAAATCAAACTGCTTAGCCTTCGTTTAGGGGCCAGGACTAATGAACCCCATTGCTGCTGTTGCGGAGAAGACGTCGATCCTCTGGGTCACCATGGCTTGGCTTGCCGCCGTAGTGCAAGGCGTATCTCACGTCATGCTGCCCTGAATGACGTCATCCGATGGGCTCTTGCTAGCGCCGCCGGTGTCGACAGCTAGCCCAACTGTCGAGCTAGCTGATATCTCTCAAGACGATGGCTAAAGGCCTGTCGGAATGAAGCTCATTCCATGGAAGAACGGGCGGTCGCTGGTATGGGATGCGACGTTTGTTGATACCATCCCCAGCACACTTACGAGCGACTGCTCGTCGGGCGGGCGCGGCTGCAGTTGCAGTGAAAGCCATCAAGAGGCGTAAATATTCAGCCCTAGATGAGGCATATATTTTTGCGCCTTTTGCTGTGGAGACCTTAGGGCCTTGGGGTGTGGAGGCACGTCAATTGTACGAAGAAATCTCCACATGCCTGATCAAGGTTTCTGGGGACCTGAAAGCTGGTGCGCATTTTGGCCAAAGATTAAGTCTGGCCATTTAACGTGGCAATGTCGCCAGACTCTTAGGCACCCTGCCCTACGACCTTAGTGATCTAGGGTATTTTTTATTTAATATAATGTTTTGTATTTATTCAGTTATAATTTTAGTCTATAGTTTTATATTTATTTAATTAAGTAGTATTTAAGGTTTTAGTTTAATTGACGACTTATTAAATTATAAATTAAATATTGAACACATGTTATGTTAGACTGAAATAATTATCTTTATATAATAATGTGTCACTAAACGTCGTGTCGTGTGTGGTGGGTATGTTCATGTCAGTTAGACCATTTGTCTCTAAATTATAATTAAAATAATATTTATTCTTTGTAGGTGCCATAAAAGGAATAGAATAGCATTCCAATGTACCATATCATACCATGACGTCTTTCAAGAGATAGAATATTAAAATTTATTAATTAGGTATGTCGGATTATTCAAAGAAGCGTCTTAACTAGGCCTGCCATCCGTCCGGGTTTCCCCGGATTTGTCCTAGCACCCGGACACTATATGAGAATCTGAGAGCCATTATATATGAATCAGTAAAAAAATCAAGTATCTAGATAATGCCATTATAAAGATCGAGTTAAAAACGCTGAAAATAAAACACGTTTCTTTTGTATGACGACCCCTTTTAGTTTTTTACTTTATCTTTTTTTTTATTTATTGTTATTGCGGCTACAGTAATACATAATCGGTGAAGTAGAGTTTTAAGGGTTTAGCTATTACGCTTCAGGAGGTAGAGCCCCGTGACAGATGGACAGAAAGCGGAGTCTCAGTAATAGCACAGTCTTCTGTGCTAGTAAAAAAGGCGTAGCTACTGATCTTGGCACAAATAATTGGCTTTGACGTGAGTAGTCTAATAAAGGTGGAATAATATTCCAGCATTTGGTCGCCTGGCGACAGAAACTACCAGAACGCGAGGTACATTTCTAACATTTAGAAATTAACTTTTTCATACAAATAATCTGGATATTTTATATACTGCTGGTGTCACTCACTGACTACTAAGTAAAGTTTGCTTTCATGCTGGTCTGAAAGAAAGAAAACACATTCTAATGTACCAGCTGCTTCTCTTTCATTTTAATCGGCGATGCGACTAGCAACCCATCATTATTTTAGTTCCCCTTTTCTACCTTCTCGCCCATCATCGCTAAAAGTGGCCTTTGAGTCTTGCGGCCCTGGGCTCTATTTGCTTAGCGGTAAGACCCAATATGCTCTGTCCATTTGACCCATTAGGGATAAAGACGTGATAGTGTAGGTATGATGTAACGTCTAAAAAAATATACTGAAACTGTTTTTGGGGTAGATTCAGTCCATGATACTCGTACTAAACAACTTTCCACAAGAAACATAGCGAAATATGAAAAAAAAATTGTTTACCATAGATAGAAACTTGGATCAGCTGATCGGTCAACTTGTGTACAGCCTTAAAATAGTTTATACTATGTTTTATATGTACGTATAACTATGAACGTATGTACAGATAAGGCAAAACTCCAAAAGCGATACGCAAGACGTGCGCAACTGCGTATCCGCGTTTCAGTGTCAAACAACATTGAGCGTTAATACATTATGATAAAGTCTAATTTGGTTTGACCCAGAAATAGGACTATCGATTGACCATCGTATATTATTTTATGGATTGGATTTTTTGTCATATAAGGATTTGTCTACGAAGAAACCTCAAATGCCCATTTTGATGACCTCAATGATGAAAATCAATACATTTTATTTTGTTACAGAATGATTTATTCGAACTGGTAGACACTACCCTACCACCAAAGCAACCAGCTCAGCCCACGACGCAAGTAATCTGCCATGTATGTCACCAAAATGCTAAATTAATGTGTTCAGCCTGTTTTAAAACAAGTTACTGTAACACAAAATGCCAGGTACTTTTCCTTATCATTAAAACTTTCCCATGCTGTGGAATTTGACCTGAGTTGCGAACTGTAAGAAAATCAAAACGTCTGAGAACTTTTATGGCTATACCTTTTTTTACTAAGTAATCAAAGGCGCCGACTTTTTGCTTTACAACTGTGTTCAAAGGCGCCGCGCATAGAATTATTTTCTTTGTTGTTGTAGACGTAGGTAGGAACCCTATAGTCCGTGATTTTACCGAAACTTTTATTACTTACCTACTTACAGTGTTGTAAAGTAACGGTGGCCGTCGGTTAAAATTATGCGTTCTTTTGTTTGTCAGATCTCATTCATTCGTTTGTTCGCAGAATCAGAGGGTAATTTTGATGTTTCATAATCTTTTCAACTAGGCAGGTAAAATAATAAAATAACGATTTCGATGGAAAAACGCTGGATGCAGGCCGCTTCCGATCGGTCGTTTTGGAAATCCTTGGGGAAGGCCTATGTCCAGCAGTGGACTACCTGTGGCTGATATAATGATGAAGTATTTGTCGAACAAAGAACATCAATTTAGTTTAAAAAAATGCCAAATGCGTTAGAAGTGGCCTTTGGATTTTCCGGCTCTCGACTCTGTCCGCTCCGTTAGGGATAGAAACGTGATATTGTATCTGTATAAATTTTGCAAAATGGTCAAATTTCACATCATACTCAACTTTTTCATAAATGTGTTACTGGTAGGAATTACTGGAAGGAGACAATCGAATAGGTATGGGTACTAATGTAATTTAAATGCGAGTAGGTACGAGTACCTTTCTACCTTTATGCGCAAAGTTAGTTTTTCATTTTTACTGATAACTTACTACTTTAACTCATGTACAGTTTTGGAAACCTTTGGGGGAGGCATCGAAATATAATTCTCTATTGTTCGTAGGGGGAGGCCTCCCTTAATGGTTTCCTGTGGCTGATATGATGATGACAATGTACAGTTTGCTCGCTTAAATATTTTTCAGTACACCCCCATGATATTTTGGAAACTAAGTAAAATTAAATAAATACGTATAATATACCTACCTAACCTACCTTAGTATTATTTAAAAATTCTATTATTTCAACGGAAAATCAAACATCTGAATGTTCGCACCACAGAAACACTACTCTATTACTGCTTTTTTTGTTGCAGAAATTAGACTGGGAGATACACCGGCGTTTCTGTCCACCACCAGAAAATACAAGCCAATAAATGCGTTATGAAACGTAGACGTACTTAGGCAAAAGTATATAAATAATGTAATCTTCCAAATGAATATATTTTTGTTATTTGATTTAGAATGAATAAATGATTTTATTTTGTTCTTTTGTTTTTGTTTTATTGTATTATGAAAATTCGTGAAAGTTACGATATAAGTAGGGATCATTTTCATATGATACTAGATTTTGACGGACAGGTCATAGCCCACTTACACGACTCTGCTCCCACCCAACAAATAAAATATTATTGAAATATGGGCTTTAGGTAGTGCGATTTAGATATATTTTACATTGGCAACATAATGCTTGCAAATACTTTAAACTGTAAACAGTGGTTCATAAAATAGTTTGAAGGGTTATCTAGGTTTAACTAGCTCAAAATTTTAAATGATATCTCCGTTTCCTTACAAATAATTTATTTCAAATGGGGGCAGCACTGGACACCGTGTATCGTCTTAAGAGCGCTATTTGACTCCAAGGAATTATGACGTCATAAATCGTTATTTCATACAAATCCCATAGAAAATGTTTGTTTTTGATGTTAAGAATTGTTGCTTAATAGCGTATTCGGAATCTAAAATTAAGCGCGCTTACTCTTATCTATACACGATTAGTCCGTATGCGTACTGGCACTGTATATTATGGAGCATCGAAATATAATTCTCTAGAATCGTAAATAATCCTGAAAAATCATTCCACGCGATATGTACCGCGGTAGGCGGGGCTTAAAATATGAACAGCGCGGCGCGACAGTTCGCCGTGACACTCGACTCGTGCGGTTGCGTCACAAGAAGTTTCCTTTGAGAATATTGCTGTGTTTTTACGATAATCGATTCATTAAAAATGCCGTCATGTGCCGTGAAGTGGTGTAGAAGATATACATATAATACATGAAAATTAGTTATTCAAAAAAAAAGTAACACGTAAACAAGGTTATTTATTTTAGCGTAGCCACGGGCGTAGCGTACTGCAGATCCGCGCGTTGTACCTCACCGCTCGTTGCGTTGACTGCCCCACCCGACTGACGACGACGCGTGACCTTGTCGCGACCAATCGCATGCATCTTTGTGAATGTGTGCGTTCGAGTGTTTCGTTCTAATTACTGTTCGTTTGTTTGCGTAAATGGAATCAGAATCGAAGCGGTGAATGTAGGATCGTTAGAATTCTAGAGAATTATTGTTCGTAGATTATGAAGCAAGCTAATGGAGTTAGGTCACTACGAAGTATACGCGAGTATTTTCGTACTAGCCTTGTATAGATCAGGGGTTCCCAACCTTTTTTTGTCTATTGCCCACTTTAAGAATAAATTATTTTTTAACGCCCCCCTTTTTAAACATACTTAAAAACCGCTAAGTACTTATAACTGATTATTGAAACGCAACTTTATAGTATTCGGACAGTTTGTGGGATTTTCAATAAATCCGAATTTAATATATTCCGCAGAGTATTGCCGTCTCTTCTTTTTTACTTCCGACATTGTTTTGTTTTGAGAAATACGTAAGTGTTGAAATCAAGTACTGCTTATCTATTATGCGCGAAACCGCAAATGAAAATAAAATAAATTTACGTCGTTTATATAGGATTGCATAAGCAGCACGCACCAACAGGAATAAGACAAACGTGCATAAACTCGTTTATCTCATTCGACGCCCTATCGTAGGTACTCGACAAGCAAGAACAAGTAGTTTAGGTTGCTAGGTTATCGGTCGGTGGTAAATGCAAACTGCAGTATTACAACGACGGTAATTTATTCAGCAACACAGAATATTTACAGAAGGAGTGAAAGGGACAGAAGAGAAAGATACAGTCCAAGCAGAAAGATAGAAAGTATAAAGTAGAAAGGTAACATAAAACACAGGCCATAAGCAGTAGGTAACGCAAGCGCGCGAGTAGCGAGTACGTAAACGATTTGCGTAGTGCGCGGCGGAGCATCGATCGACATGCATTTGTCGCTGCGCGGGCATGGGACGACTAGCGCATAGATTAATATTGGACTAGCGCTCGGAGCGCGGCGCGGGCGCACGGCAACTACCTGTGCGTATCGTAGTTATAGCGACGTCGTATGGAATGCGGTCCTCGCTGCATACTACGGATATCGCGCGGCTTTGCTTATGGATTAAATAAATATTGCATTTATGTAGTGAAATAAAATAAATAAAATGTATGTATGTAATGTATGATATTATATTATAGTATATGTAAGTGTATATGTATATATCATGTGAATATATTTATTTTATATGTGTAACTTATTTATTACTACTGAATTAATATATTTTATGTATTGTAGTTTATGTATAGTGTTTTTATGTGGTGTTTTGAGATTTATAATGTAAGTTACCTACAAGTAGGTATTATAGAACCAGCTGATTGATACAGGAATGTACAAATCGGATTATTTAACTAAAACTTGTTAAAACATGATTGCCCGCGGTCTATTATATCGAACCGAGTTTGAACTATATCTTAATTAATATTAGTTGATATTCACAAGATGTAGTCGAGAGCTCAGTCGGTGTCTAAGAGTCTTCCTAGCTAGGTAGATGAAATTATAAATCGACCCCAAAGCCCTACACAACGCCCCCTTTTTTTTCTGGGTCTCTTACCGCCCCCATTTAGGCCTGCAGCGCCCACAAGGGGGCGTTATCGCCCACGTTGGGAACCCCTGGTATAGATTGAAAGGCATTAGTAATAAAGTGTTTTCCGATCTATACTCGATTAGGTTCAACCGCCTGCGTTCTGGCCTAAAACAGAAAGACGCGACACAGATACCTAATTAATTACCCCTTTTTTTAACGGCCGTGAATACTAATCCTTTTGAGCCAGCATAGCAATCAAAATTTATTTGTAACGCTATAAAAATGGTCAATAGCGTCTATATCGTTCCATTAATAAAATAAATCGATCCCCAAGGATTTCCACCATCAATTACAAGATTTCGGAACGCATAAACGGTGTCACCATTTTTATGTGGCTCAAATGACATTTATCCAGGCCGTAACAATAATTGACCTGTATCGTAATGGGTAAAAAATGTAATTATAACATTGTTTTGTTCGAGGAAAATGTGTTATAATGGGATTCTATTTTAAAATTTTGGTATTGTGTTCATAAAGTATTACCTACGTCAATATAAAATCGTTCTAAAGTTTATAATTTGAATTTTATGACATGGGATTAGATAAAATATATTTCTCCAGTTACTTTAGATAGAGCACAACAGGGACAAACAGTTACCTATATGATGTATTACCGGAAATTATTGACATGTGTAAAAGTGCCTGCAAAGTCCTAATTACTGAATTAACATATCATCATATATGAGTATATCCGCCAGACTAGATCTTGATGCTTCGAAATTTATTTGGCACAACACACTTGGCTTTATATTGTTAAACAAATATTTTTAAGGCATAATTATCGTTTGGCCGAATTATGTGACTTGAATTTACAATGGCATACTTTTTAGTTGATAGAATTTCATTTGGCAAAAGAACCTTTGATAAAATAAAATTTCTCATAATTTTCTTTTGCATAACGTTTATTAGATCGGGAAAAGTATGATATTTATGATAAACGAACACATTGTAAGCCCGATTTTATTTATCCCGAATTAGTCACGGAAGGTTATGGTTGTGCGTGCATAGTCACAGGAGTGAACGAGCGAAAAGAGCGAGCGTTGAGTCGTCGACCAGGTGACGGAAGCGACCAATGGCTACTTATAGGTAGGTACCAGAGAGGAGAAGAGTATCAGCAGAACGAAGTTGCTTTGCTGATCATGAGTTTCGGAAAGAAAAAACATTAGCATTTTAGGTAGGTACTCAGGGGAATTTGCATTTGTCTGCGCTCACGAATAGGAAGCCATTCAAGAGGAAACCTCAAGGGCTAGAGAAATTAAAAATAGGTTTTTGTAAAATGTATTGCTGTCGCGCTGTGCCCGAACTACAACCGAGCAAGTGCGATAGTGACATACCTTGGACTTACTGCAGCTTGGACGGAAAATACCTATTAAAAGAACAGAAAATCAACGATTCGTAGTCCCCAAATTTCTACTCCAAAACTTAACCAATATAAATAGGTACTTTTTTCATTACGAATTAATAAAGACTTGAGCGGTGTTCCTATGTTTAAATTTTTTTATATAATCTAGTCAAATTTGTTTTCTGGATGTTCGAACACAGCGGAAAATCTGGCCATTTTTTTAGGTTTTTGAACGTTTTTATCTCTTTTAATAAATAATTTATGAAAAAAAAGAAAACATAGGGACATGCTAATACATAATCAGGAAAAAAATATAACTCTACCGGCATTATCCAGGGAGGAAACAGGGGACTACGTTTGACGAAAAGATGATATGTGATCGTATTTGCGAAGGCAGAAGATAAATCGAATACAATTATTAACAAGATGATCAAGTTTATTGAGAAAATCAACATTGATATCAGCGTAATCACTAATTAATGATGGGCAGTAGGTATCAATATTAAGGTGAAGTGCTAGATAAAGTGGCGCCCTCATTTGAAAAAAAAAATGTTTAAAACTATATATGGTGATATTTAAAAATTTGATTTGTATCAATGTCTAAAAAGACCTTTAAACTATTTTATGAATAACCTTTGAAAGTAATATTGGTAGGCCGTCTAGTTTTAAAACGGGTTTTCGACCCGTTTTAAAACTAAACTAACTATTAGTAATAAGTCACAGGGATTGACTTTACTCAGGGTAGTGGTCGAACTTGGGTCCAGAGAACTGGCTGTAGGTTGCTCTTGCGTCCCACATTCTGTCATCTTGGAGCCCTTCGATTTTGATCGTTTGACAAGAATCAGGTCTATGAAACTCCTTCTGTTAAGAACAGAGGAGGAAAAAAGACTAAAAATATTAGCGGAACGAACATTATCAAGATTTTAATTTTTTAGGAAGGAAAAAGAACAAGCGGATCACCTGATGGTAAGTGAACACCGCTGCCTATGGGCAACTGCAACACCAGGGGTGTAACAATAGCGTTACCGGCCTCTTAGGGCCCATCCTAAAGGGGGGGAAGGAGGGTGGGCTCCGGCTCTCTCACTCGCCAAACGAAGCATAGAAGCGGTGAAGCTATTACTTAGACTTCGATTCTCTGTGAGAGTGTGGTACTTCCCCGGACGAGCCGGCCCATTCATGCTACTAGCAAAACCGAGTTTTGCCGGAAGCGTGGCTCTGCCACAACAATATTTCATGAAAAACATATGGTGTGAAAAGTTCCTTCAATCTGCAATCTCTATAAGCTCGCGAGGTCTACAGCTGATAGATAGAGATAGATAGTTTTAAATAACAAATATATATTAGTTTTAAATAATTGGTTTTTCGCCAAAAGTGGCCACTTTTGGCGAAAACCGTTTTAAAACTAGACGGACTACCAATATTACTTTCAAAAGTTATTCATAAAATAGTTTGAAGGTCTTTTTAGACATTGATCCAAATCAAATTTTTAAATATCACTATATTTAGTTTAAAACAATTTATTTCAAATGAGGGCGCCACTTATGCTACTACTTCACCATAAGAAGACAATTTGAATAAAAAATTCAACATCAACACCAACAACCCCTCATTTCAGAACAAAATATTAATTGCGCAAAATGTCTTCGTCGCTTGGATGGAATTTGCCGCGCCGAACATGACCGAGCACAGCGCTAGAACTCCCGAATGCAGTTTCGGTTTCGGTCGTAGTTTCGGCAGGTTTGCCGCCGAAACCGACCCTAAACCGAAACCTGTTTTATTTTCCGAAACTTGACCAAAACCGAACCTTCGGTTGGCAATATGGTGTAATTTAGCTCGCGTCAAAACGCAGCACCTTTTTGTTTAGACACCTACAGAAATCCATTGCAAGTCAATTTTATCCTTATGACTCTGGACAAACGATTCATAATACACACAAAACCGACTAAAATAGACTCAGCGAGCGACGCGCTAGGGTTGACTACAACAAGAAACTACTATCGCCATTTATCGCACCGTATTATCGGTCTTCCATGCTGGTCTAGGAGACAAGAATAAAACTTGAATATAAATAAATATAAATATGTAAGGACAAATCACACCGATTGAGCTAGCCCCAAATTAAATTTAAACTTGTGTTATGGGATACTAACTCAACGATACTATATTTTATAATAAATACATATATAGATAAACATCCAAGACCCAGGACAATTTGAAAAAGGTCATTTTCGAACTTGCCCTGGCTGGGGATCGAACACAGAACCTCCAGATTGGCGGACTAGCGTGTTGACCACGGAGGTCATAGCTGCTTCTCTGCCCGCGCAAATCGTAGAAGCCGATCGAAGGAATGGGTGAAAATGCAAATCATGTTAATAGGCGGCTAGCAACCCATCACTATTTTGATTCCCTTTACCACCTTCTCGCCCACCATCACGCTAAAAGTTGCCTTTGGGTATTGCGGCCCTGGGCTCTGATTGTTTAGAGCCGCAACACTTAAAATGCTCTGTCTGCCCCATTAGGGATAAAGACGTGATAGTATGTATGTATGTATCATCGTTTGGTAGTAAACTATAATGAATGAAATATAATATAACATGAGCGAAATTAAAGACTTTGTTTTAGCTGGTTAGATACCTACCAGCTAAAATAAAGTCTTTAAAGTAGATACCGAATTCTATAGGATGTACTTAGTAGGTACATACCATTTCTGTAACTTTTATAATTATTTTGCTAGCGAACAGAAAAGTTCCTAAGTAGGTGGGTTAGGAACTTACTTATAACGAAACAGATCGTCAATCTCAAACCAAACATCAGAAATTCGAAAGAATAATATGTATACTTATATTATTATTTATTATTATTATTTAAGTTTATTGCACACAATCTCATATTTGATTGATTACAATGGGTCAAACTTAACGCTATGCATTATCTACTAGTTTGCCTTTGGGACACATCGAGAAGTTGGTAGAAGGGGTGCAAGTTTTAGCACTATTACAATACAACATTATTACATAATATTACACAACAAATACATATACCTAATATAAATATTATTAATTTCAACATAATTTTATTACATAATACATGAAAAGATTTATAACAATACATACATACATATATATCCACAGAAACATTAAATAAATACCATACATATATACTAAACTATATACATACATACATACACATATCTATATATTATATACAGCAGAGAGAGTTTAATTTGATTCCAGATAATATTTCTTGACCAGCATTTTGAAATAATCACGATTGTGTGATCTCGTAATGCTATTAGGGAGGGCATTCCAGAGCCGAACAGCCGTCACGGCAAATGAATTAGAAAAGAAACCAGTACGGTGAGAAGGAACAGCAAGTTGCATTGTGTTAGAGGAGCGTAGATTTCTATCATGAGTTGAGCTAAGGAGATGAAATTTAGATATCATGTAACTGGGAGCAGAAGGATTATAGATAACACTATGAAGATAACAAAGAATATGTAGATTTCTACGCTGTTTGATAGTGAGCCATTTAAGCTGAGAACGATAAGCGGATATGTGATCATACTTGCGAAGACAAAATATAAATCTAATACAATTGTTTAAGAGGCGTTCAAGCTTACTAAGCTGATCCTCAGTTATGTCCAAATAACACACATCAGCATAACTTATACCTACGTTCCTACTTATTTTCGTAACCTAAGAAGGTACCTAGGTCCTAGGTATTAAACCTACTTAGTGTACCTATCATGAATAACAACATATCATAATTCATAATAATAATAACCACTTTAAAGTAGATCTTACCTTTCAGCGACCTTAGGAAGTCTAAAAAAAGTTAAATTTGGATCGCAATCCTTGTTTAAACAGTTAAAAACTGCGCAGTATTTTTTAGCCTTCTTTTTATGTTTTTCCATTTTTAAAACGGCTGGATCGGTGAAGTACCTAGGCGACGAACAAAGCTCGCGCGTGCGTCACTGCTCGCACGTGACCCGACTGAATTAGCCACCCGAGAAGGCCGCCGCGAGTAGGTATATTTTTGATACCTACACGGGGAGTGACCAGTGCCGTAAAAAGCCTCTTCTGCGCCCTGTGCGAGCTTCTATAACTGCGCCCTTGTTTTTTTTTTAGATAGAAAGCATTAATGATCATCAAAAGTTTCAATCGGACTTAGATAGATTCTCAGAATATTGTCATCTGAACAAATTGAGTCTGAGTGTGAATGAATGTAAGGCTATCACTTTCTCCAAAAAAATTAATAACATAAATACAAATTATTCACTAAATGGCACTCTTCTGGAAAAAGTTGATAACATTAAAGGAGGCCTAGGAGTTATTTTGACACAAAATTACACCTGGACATACATATTGTTAACGTAATTAGCAAGGCTAGAAGGATGTACGGTCTGGTTGCGCGATCTTGTTCTCAGTTCACACGGCCTACCGCTTATTGCCTTATTTACACTTCATTGATACGCTCCCAACTTGAATACGCTGTGCCCGTATGGAATCCACTTTATAACATATACATAGATGCAATAGAATCAGTACAAAAAAGATTTTTAAGACTCTTGCACTACAAATGTTACCGCAATCGTATGTCTTACGAAGATCTTTTGAATAAATATAATCTGTTACCACTTAAACATAGATGGTTGCAACTTGAAATGATTGTGCACTATGTGATCTGTAACAACAGATACGACTGTATGCCGTTGCATAATCAACTTTGCTATAAAGTTCCCAGTAGAGTAAATCTCCGTCACCCATGTAGGCTGTTTCATAGCACTGTTTGCCGTACCAACAGGTAAAAGATCACCACTTTCATTTCATTTCATTTATTTATTTCTTAAACAATGTACATTATGTTAGAAAATAATATAACTATACAAAAATAAAAATATAAGAACATTAAAAAAAAAAAAAATAATAAGATTATAAATTAAAATTAGAAAATAAAATTAAAAAGAAATAAAATTGTCAATCTTAAATTGAAAATTAAGTCAAGTGCTCATACATTTTATAATATACATAATGTACCTAAAATTGGTCAATGGTATAGCAGCACTTTTCCAACAGAAGATCACGCAGCTTGGACTTAAACACTAGATGATTGCGTATGTCTTTTAGTTCTCTTGGTAACCTGTTAAACAATTGAATGGCCTGGTACTGTGCTCCGTGTTTTACAATATCCAATTTAGGATGGATGCCATGCCATTAGTGAAGTCACGTCTCTTCCGATTCTGTCACTGCACCGATTGGTTGATCATACAACAATTTATTTAATGATGTTGAAATTTGGTCAACGCGCATCGGTGCGTTTAAATCAGCAATATTAGACAATATTCAAGCTATGTAAGTTGTAAACTAAGCTTGTAAAGCATTAGAAATATTAATTATATCAATTATAGGAAATTAAATGTAACCCAACCCATCTCAACTTTCTGTCGAACTTTATTAATACTTTTGTGGTAATCAGTGGTTGGCGATTTTGATGGCACATTCACCTGTCTCTCTGTAACTTCTTGTGGAAATATACAATGTACCATTGTTTGCTTACCCAAACAAATGAAAAAAAAAAAAAATTATAGTTACCCTAGAGCAATGCTATATATATATAGGCCTACTTTTTTCATTCAGGGTGATAAAATAAAGCACAAGGAACTTGGTTTTGGTGGACCAATTATGTAATATTTTGGAAGAAAAATCTATTTTTTTTAAGCACTGATGTGGGCAAACAAGCAGACGATCCATCTGGTGTTAAGCAGACCATTCGCCTATTATACCACCCACTGTGTCTCACTCACTAAAACCCAAACGCAAGTTCACAAGTGAAAATGCGTTGCCCACCCTGATGCTAAGATTTAAGGCCACTATTGTCTTCATACTGTGTTGGAATCGAGCACTAGGGGCGCAGCGGGAACTTATCGGAGCAAACCGAAAAAAATAATAGTCCTGCCTGGTCTGGCCATTCTTGCGCCCTCGAGAGTCTACGCCCTGTGCCTGGGCACCGGTGGCACCGCCCTATTTACGGCACTGGGAGTGACACCTGCACCTACTCCTACTTTCTTTACGTATCAACGAAAAACTACAGCGCCACCTAGCCTTAAAAGGAGACATTACTTGTAGAAACCGCTTCTACAAGAAGATAAATTACCAACATAAAATTACAAGAAAAACAAAATCGTTCACCATTTGACAGTGACAGTGATAGTGTCAGATCAGATCAGATAACAAACCATCTTTGTTATGTTCAGTGCTTAGCAGTGTTGATTTATAGTTTGTTTCTATATTTTTGTTAAAATGTATCGGGAAGATTTGATTTCTATAAATTGGATATAATAACATGAACTTTCTGTCTCTGTTCAGTAATTATTTATAAATTTCAAGAGTAATTTTCAATTCTTTACGATCAAAATGATTGCGGAGAAAGTGCTGGGATCCACGCGTCTGATATAATCAAAGAAAATGATCATATTTTTTTATTGGTCTGTTTATGTGTACAGTATTTTACATTCCTTTGAATCACGCAAAAATACTGTATACACGATGTGGTATGCCGCGCTGATACGGTTTATTAGAAGACGATTAGTTTTAGGAATAATATTTGCGTCTTCTTTGACCTACTGTATCGTCAGTTTCCTACGAGAGGTTAGTTTAAGTATTTATCTTTTTAGATGTATTTAATACTACTTACTAAACTAATGATAAGTAAAAGTAAGAATAATTTTCTAGTTCACTTTGATGAACATTCTTGTCAAAAGTTTCTCAAATAATGCATTTACAGGGTAACAGCCGCAACATTATGTACCAAGATATATCAATAGAAAGAAAGCCATTCGTGTGGAGAACTCTACAGGAACACAATGATACTAATGATGGTGTCATGTGTCGAAATTCTGTACAAGGAAAAATGCTGTTAGTTGATGACAGAGGTAAGATTGAAAGTTAATAGGAAAACGTGTCCCGGACTACACAGTACAAACACTCTTGTATTGTACTAAGGTGTAATCTCAAATTGGAGTCCACTTGTAATCTGTTTCTGTATTAGTTTTTAATATAATATAGGTATAAGAGTAATGCCTTTTCAAAAAGGTATGTAGTTGAATAAAACCAGCCAAGTGCCAATGGGACTTGCTCATGAAGGGTTCCGTACCATTATCTATACAACATTAGACACTTTTCAAGTTGTTATTGCTATTACAAAATATTTCAAACTACTACCTGTTGCCCTTATTAATATCGAGCAAAAAACGGGAAAACAATCACGTTTGTTGTATGGGAGCCCCGCTTAAATATTTAATTAGTTATTTAGTGAATATACAACTATTCTGGGAATATTTCAAGCTTCTACCTGTTGCCGTTATAAATATGAGCAAAAAACGGCAAAAAAATCGCGTTTCTTGTATGGGAGCCTTGTTTAAATATTTCTTTTATTCTGTTTTAAGTATTTGTTGTTATAGCGGTAATAGAAATACACATTATCTGGGAAAATTTCAACTGTAAAATACAGCCTGGTGACCAACAGAAGGATGGCCGGACAGTGTAGTCTTAGTAATAGAGTCTTGTTTTTACTCTTTGGTGGAACCCTTAAAAGCAGTAAATGTTTCAGTACTTCTTTTGAGATTTCCTTATAATCTTTTTTTTCAATTCATCCAAAACTTTATAAAGATACATGAGACTGCGGTTCCCCAGATATACTAACAGACACCCAGGGGTCCGCAGACCACAGATTTAGAAACACTGTGTAGCCAAAGAACACTTAGCCTACTGTAGCAACTAAGTAATCTGGGCACAGATGAGTCTTGTGGCAATCCCTACTATCCTCATCAGTCTGAACAGTGTCTTGCCAATAACTAGCAATTGTTCATTAAGTGAATTATTCATTAATTGTTACTGAACAGAATGCATTTAATATGAGAAGGAAATATAACTTTTTCATTTGTTAAAAAATTATAAGTCATTCTTAAATCTTATCATTTTATTCCTTATTAAATCTGATGAGACCATGTTAAAGAATTGGTATATTTTTTTCACGGATTGACAGGTTAAAGAATTCCCTTTGAAAAAAGTATGAAAACTTCTTCTTTGCAGGGTATGTGTGTCATAGGACAGACGTTTTAAAGAATGGTTGCTGTGACCCTGACTCTGAACATACAAGCAGATATAGCTGTCAATCGTGCAAAGACAACAACTGCTGTGTCATCTACGAATACTGCGTGGCTTGCTGCTTAGATCCTAGTAAGGTGAGATTACTGTAACCTGAATACAGACACTGAATCAAGTAAGGTCCTGCTCGTTTTTTTCCTTCTCCAGTTATTTTTAGAGGGGAGGAAGCCAATAGGCAAACCCCGGGCTCCAAAGCTTTACAGCTAAGGTGCAACTGAGTATGAGCTAAGTAGAGACACGGGATCAAATAAAGGTTGTGACTACCAGTTACTGCTGATTGTTTGTTTGTTTAATATCTTTATTATACAAAAATACAAGTATGTAAGAAGTAATAAAAACATGCACAAAGGCGGACTTATCACAGGAAGGGATGTCTTCCAGTTAACCAAAATTTTATATTTTACCCTCTTCTAATGTTGCATGAAATCATTAAAAATAATTACGACCTGCGTGGTGTAATTTCCAACATTCTAGTCCACCAATCCGGAGGTTCTGGGTTCGATCCCCAGCCAGGGCAAGTTAGAAAATGGCCTTTTTCAAATTGTCCTGGGTCTTGGATGTTTATCTATATATGTATGTATTTATTATACAATATAGTATCATGGAGTTGGTACCCCATAATACAAGTTTAATCTTACTAACTCAATAAGTGTGATTTGTCCGTATCTAGGTTTATTATAGGTGTAGGTTTAAAGAAAAGCACTTTGTTCGTTTATATTATTCGTTCAATTATTATGTGGCTGATGTTCCCATTTTATACTCGTATTAATTAGCTAAATGTAGATTTTACTGTTCCATTATAGTTTTTAAACTTTAATTTTCCCCGCCGCTCGTCCTAAACTGTAAAAAGTATTGTGCTAATTCGTTCTGATTGCCCGCGATACAGGCTTTTGCCTAGTGCGGGAGTCGTTGATTAAGCTCATTGTCAATTTCTTTTCGGTAAATAAATGATTTTGTTTTTTTTTATATTATTTAAAGGAGATGGTGACAGTTGATAGCACTGCTAAAAAAGACTTCCACCGTGGTATTCATCTGCTTCTATGGAAAACCAATTTTCAACTACAAACACAGTGTTGTCTCAGGCCCTCAACTCTCTCAAAACTAGATTGTAATCTAGTACTTTAGATACTCAACCCAGTTTCTTGTGGATGTGTAAAGCAGCATGTCTCATGTTAGTGGAAAACACTACTTACTTCTTCCAAAAATGAATATGCAAAAATAACCAACACATCAAAAAAAAATTTAAAGGATCCAAACAAATATTTTTTTGAAATTATTGGAATTTATTTAAAAATAGAAAAAGCATTACACTCATCCTCCTCAACAGGTATTTTTAAGTCTCCACTGCAGGAGCACGAATCTCTGTACTACCAGAGCCATACTTGGCCAGAGCAGCCAGGGGATTTAGCCTACACTCTCCTAGTATGGCTTTAGATTAAAACCTTTTTTCTTTTGAAGTGAAAACTTCTTTAGGCGCGTTGGGCATTTTTTGAGATGGGAAAAAACTATTGAACTCGCGACACATATGTAACCGACACCGACACTGTTACGTAAACGACACCACCTTGTTCAAGTTTTCACTTCTGTCGGCACTCCCGGAGTGCCACTGTTTTTTTTTTCAGAGAGATATGCTCGAGATAGTACTATCGAAGTTATCAGCAGAAGAAAATGTGTTGTTCCGGTCCCTCACAGACGACTACGAACTGTGCCTCACAAAGTGCCGCACCAGCTCCCACAGCGTGCTACACGAGAACTCCTACAAGGATCCCGCAAACAAGCACTGCTTTGGCCACGAGCTGCCGAGATCAAGGACACCAGACTAGCAAATGCATGTGCGAAGGTAGCATTACTAGATTTTTCTAATTTTAATAGGGAAATAAATAATGTATTTTACTTAGTTATTGGTAGAACTAGGATCAAGGGATAATCTTAATAGTTAGATCTCTTGAAAGAAATAATGTGCCGCAACTTTGCTGTCAGTAAAATGTGCTGTAAGTGAAAACTATAGTGTAGTTCGAATATTATGAATGAAGAGGATTTTCTAAAATATGTTGTACTTACAATGTTCTGAAACATCTTTTTCTTGGTTTTTATGAACATTGATTATGTTTTGTCATAAATGTCTTATGGGACTTAAGACATGAGGGCGCCTCTTCTGCATACCCTTTGGTATGCAGGAGTGGCGCCCTCATTTAAAACAAATTGTGTCTATGGTTCCACTTCTGCATACCATTATCACTACCTACATGTTTCCTGAAAGAGGAATGTTAATATAGTTTTAAGAATAACAACTACATCTATAATCTTATCTAAGTTTTAACACTTCTGACAAATAACACAAGTTTAAAACTTACTTTAGCGCTAGCTCAATCAGTGTGATTTGTCCCTATATATTTATATTTATTCTGACAAATAACATTTATTTGTCAGAAATTGTCTCTTTACTTAGAGCAGTTTATTGGACTGCTGTTGCGAGCTATTTATTTATTTAATAATTGCACAATAATCTAAAGATTATTTATTAAAATAAGAAAGTAAAACGGAATGCTAAGTTTCGTCTACCAGTTCACCTTTATGAGGCATTTTACACTTGGTTGGCTGTCTCGCTCGCACAATCAATCATTTTTAAAGATTATTAAATAAACGGGCAAGTTCGAGTCGGACTCGTACATGAAGGGTTCCGTACCACCGTACAATGTTTTATAACGCTGAAGAAACACGTTTCTTGTATGACGACCCCCTTTAATTTTTAACTTTAATTTTTTACTATTTTTTATTTTTAGTATTTGTTATATCCGCCACAGTAATACATAATCGGTAAAAATTTCAAGTGTCTAGCTATTACGGTTCAAGAGATAGAGCCCTGTGATGTGACTGACGGACAGACGGACAGACAGCGGAGTCTCAGTAATAGGGTCCCGTTTGCACCCTTCGGGTACGTAACCCTAAAAATGTGTCCACGATAGACAAATAGATAACTATCTAAGTTAATAATGAAACACTTCCAAAAATGAGACACATTTTTAATCTTTAAAAATGTTTGATAGTGCGAGCGAGACAGACAACCAAGTGCAAAATGCCTCTTAAGACGTAGAATGACTCGTTTTTTAGGAAACCCTCTTCATAAAATAAAAATAAAAACTAGTAGGTTGAAGAGAGGACATAGTGGCATACGGTGTTGTAATATTTAAGTGTTATCGTGTTGTACATAGCAGCTACAAATATATAAGAGTATACAATGTAAAATGATGATAAAAATATGTTGAAATAGAGAATTGCATATCTTTCTCAATGATGAAAATATGAGTAGCTGTTATCCGCCGTTTCGCGCAGGAATATGAGAAGATATTTTATGTGAGAAATAGTAAATGAAAATCTAGTAAGTTGAAAATTGAGAAGATTTTATACTGAAACTGACCTACTTTCGGTCAAATACTCAAACGGATTTTAGGTAAGTAATGAAATCCATCATGACGAAATAATATTTTAACTACATACGGAACGTGAGATTACGTTACTTACATAGTTTTGTGGGGTTTTGTCTATACACATAAGTTGACTGGCATTGTTGGTTCGGCAGTATTTGTCAAACAACAAAGCCGACCCGAAGCAATAGGGATGTGGACTGGGTTAAAAATAATTTATTTTGTACTGTTAAGAAAACAAGAGGTCACAAAATAATGTCAATAGGCATGATGACTGAAAAATTATTTTTGTACACATATTTTTTTCTTATCCCTGACAAACAATAAATAACGAAGATACAGTGCATTTAAAATTCGCATGACGTCACGCTTTTGTACGATTTTTACACATCGGTGACGTCACAAGCACCCACTCTGGAACTTAGATACTTATAGATCTTTGTGAATTTTTACTCTTTTGATAAACTGAAAAATATGGGTACATTACTTTTGGATAATCTAATTAGAATAATACTTATCTGGCCCAGTCATCATCCCTATTGTCATTCACATCCATTTTAAATTCATTAATGCAGAAAATCTGATAATAAGAGCGCTTTTTGACTCCAAGAAACTATGACGTCACAATCCAGTATTTAAACAAATCCTTTAGAAAATGTTTGTTTTGATGTTAAGAAAAAAGTATCTGATTTAACTTGTTAGAAATTAGCGGATTATATCGGCTTCTTCCCTGATCATTCATCTACATATACGTAATATTCGATTTTACCGCCCGGCAGTGTTGGGCAAATCAACTAATTTTTTTAATCAATTGATCAATCATGACTAAATTTAATCATGACTAATTTAGTCATGACTTATTTGATCATGACTAAATCAATTAGTCACTAATCATTCAATCGTTAGTTTCCATCGTGTCATGGCATTATGATTGAGAGAGAACAGAACTGCGGACTGAACTTTTTTTATTTATTTAAAAAGCAAACTATAACAATCTGTACTTAATACTTATTATATATTTTGTTTAAGAACATGATAGCGTACAGTCATGTTTTTTCCAGCGTTTTTTTTACTTTTGATACTAAAATGATAAAGACCTTGACTGCCTCCGCGGTCCAGTGGTCAAGGCGTTTGCCTTGTGATCCGGAGGTCATGGGTTCAAATCCCACTGGGAAGCATACTTTGTGAAAAGTTGTTTCCAGTCTGTGTAGGATATTGCAGGCTTGAATCACCTGATTATCCGAAAAGAAAGATGATTCCGTGCTTCGGAAGGCACGTAAAGCCGTTGGTCCCGAACGCCATCTAGCGTTTGTACCTATCCTAGGATTGGTTCTGGTCTACCCTTTGGGTTGCGGAGGTCAGACGGCAGTCGCTCTGTGTAAAAAACCAGTAACCTCGTCAAATCGCCTAGGTTAGGTAGCGGACCCCGGGCTCTGAAGCGTTAGCGAGCTTTTTGTGGTTACTCCGTTGTAAATTAAATGCACAACATTTTTTCGTATTACTATTATTTGCATCTGACATACAAGTCATATTTAGAAGTTAAATTAGCCCCGGAAGTGCGTATACTACTATTGAGATAGGACGCCGCGTAGGTATTGTAAACTGCGTCCTCTCTGCCACGGGAATTATGATTTACATAATTATATTTTGTAAATCATAATTACGAGTATATTAATCATGATTTGTTGACTAAGAACTAATCAATCATTAGTCACAGCAAACAGATTAAACTAATCCCAACTAATATTATAAATGTGAAAGTGAGTTTGTTTATTTGTTTGTTTGTTTGTTACCTCTTCACGCTCTATCTACTGAACCAATTTTCTTGAAAATTCGCATACACATAGTTAGGAGTACTGAGAACGACATAGGGTACCTTTCATCCCGGGAAAAAGTAATGTTCCCGTGGGATACGCAAGCGAAGCCGCGAGCAAAAGCTAGTCAATCGTAAGTCATCACTCATGACTGACTTATTCAATCATTAATCAAACTAAATTTTGCCCAACACTGCCGCCCAGCTGTGCCGATTATTGCCGGCCCGCTTATATGTATACCTTTTTGCATTATGATCATAGTTTTGACTATAAATAATACTTAGGCTTGAAACTACGTCAAGCGGACTCCCCGGACGGGTTCAGTCCGTCTCTGTCACGAATTCTATGTGCGACAGAGACACGTGGCCCGCGACGGTTTCAGCTATCTCTATCGCACGTACGGTTTGTGACAGAGACGGACTTAACCCGTCACGGACGTTCGCTTGACGTAGTTTCAAGCCTTAGACCCATAAGAAAATACTTAACACATAGAAAGATAGGTAAACAAACTAAAGACCAAAGAAAACAGTGTCTTAACACCACTAAAGTATTTACTGCATTAGTATGTAGATAACTATAGTTGTTTAAGTCAGTGAGTTGATATTTTATGTTAAAAATACGTTAGTAAGTACAAAATATGCAACGATTATTATAGTATTACAAGGAATGTCTGCCGATCCTTTTAACCGACTTCAAAAAAGGAGGAGGTTATCAATTCGACTTTTTTTATGTATGTTTGTTACGTGATATCTTCGCCAATTGTTAACCGATTTTGATGATTCTTTTTTTATTTGAAAACCTTTACTACCAAGTTGGTTCCATTTTAATTTGGTGAAGATATGATGAGGAACTTTGGAGATATGGAAGAAGCCGATTGTTTTTTTTTTTTGTTAAAAATTTAATTATCGTAATGCACCATCACTTTTAAACGAAAAATATCCAACTGCGGAACACAGAGTTAGTGTTGGGTGGCAGAAATAGAAGAGCCTTAGGGTTGGATCTCATCTATTAGCACGGAACAGCACTTTGCGTTTTGTCGCTCTCTCTCGCTCTAGCAAATTACTGTTCTGAGCGACAGAAAAGGATAGCAGCATAGGAAAGCGCTGTTCCGTGCTGATAGATGTGATTCAACCCTTACTGGTATTCTCGTGATCAGCGTATGCCGATGAGAACTAAGGGCAAAGTGTACAAAACAGCAATACGACCTGCGATGCTCATTGCTGGACCGTAAACCGAACGCATGAACAAATACAAATGAGATGAAGATTGAAGATGTTGAGATGGTCGGGTGGCGTACTAGATTGGACAATATTAGAAACGAGTTCGTGAGAGGCAGTTTTAAAAGTATCTCCTGTAGGTAACTGAAGAAATAAAAACCAGTGGCACTCTGAGAGTCCATGCTTATATGAGACCGTCCATAAGCTGCACTCTATGCCAGTTTAGCAGATAAGAAAAGATGTGCGGGGTGCGGGTATCACGTCAGGAACGAAGTTCGAACTGGAAATCCGCCGGTCGGAACCGAACCGAATGTCTCGTTACGTTTTTTCGTGAGGTATGTTACATTTACTTATAAATCTTACAACTTCGTTCCAAAAAATGAAGTCTGATGTGTATTATTTAAAATAGAATAGAGATAATTTTAACAATATCAATGCCGGAGCATCTTTTGTATTGTAGAATATCTTTCATAGCAAATATGAATGGTGAAAGGCAAAAGCGAAATAATTTTTCCTATTGTTTAAAATATGTATAAAATGTTATTTAAATAAATATTTTTTTACTACGGATAATTGACTTTACTTTTTCTTTTTAGACTGGAAAAAAGATGCCTATTCCTATTACCTTTAAATTCCTTTCTTTTTACCGACTTCAAAAAAGGAAGAGGTTATCAATTCGACTGTTTCTTTTTTATGTATGTTTGTTACGCGATATTTTCACCAATTGTGAACCGATTTCGATGACTCCTTTTTTATTTGAAAGCCTTTACTTCCAATTTGGTCCCATTTTAATTTGGTGAAGATATGATGAAGAATGTAACGCTACATCTTTAGTGTGTTATTATCTTGAATTACTTACGGTAGATATAAGCTCTGACTCCAGATGTCTTCAGAAATAACAATTAACAGAAAAACTTGACATGATTAATTATAGGTACGTTACAAACTAATGTTCCGTGTGCAACGAGTGTCTTGCACAGCGTATCGTTGAACGACTGCCGAATCAAGCCTGTAGAATGAATCGGGCTTTCATAACCTTACGTCATCCACAGGGTTGACCCTACAATCATCCCCTTCTTATCAAAAAAATTATAGGTTTACATCAAATTTCTATAATATATATTTCAAGAACAAGAACACAATGAAAGCTCTGTTATATAATATATCATTGGCTCTGTCTAACTATTTAACGCGTGGCTACTTGACTTTGCGTCATGCGTTCATAAGTGATAAGCAAAAGCATTTACATGTACAAAATATGATTTCTGTAGAACTAAAACAAAGGTATATTATAAAAGTATAAAGGAACAACGCAATGTAAACATCCGAAACCGAATATCGAGATTAAAGAAAAATACTCGTCAATTGCCTGTCTCGTATCATTGAACTTACCTGCATACTCATACAAACTCATACTTGACCTGCGATTGCCTATTTCGCGACCATTGCAATATTTTTTTATTTCATTTTATTTTTATTTATTTGGGTAACAATCAATTTAATATTACAGACACAAAGAAAAATATACCTATACAATACAGAAATCAATAAAGTTTCCACTGATATTAATTACGTTTTACTTAAAAACATACAGACCAAGTATATACGAGAAATTTTATATAACATGACATAACAAAACTAAAACTTAAATTACACCTTATTTTAATATTACTTATCAGGAATGGGGAATCAATAAGACTGTTTAGTAACTTATATGGAAGCATTTGGTCCTGATATACACATTTAATGTATTACATGAATACGGTAATAGTAGAATATGTTTATTTAGTCTGCAAGTTCTAAAGCTTTGTCAGCAATCTTTTCACCAACAAAACTTCCACCTATACCAGCAAGAATGCCACCTCCAATAGCGCCTACAACCGCACCTATTGGAGCACCGACTACCGTGCCCACAGGTCCGAACGCAGTGCCGATCAGAGCTCCTGTCTGCGCCCCACCCCATGCACCGGCAGCTCCTCCTGCCGCTCCACCGCCCCAACCGCCACCAACCGATGAAAGAGTCTTGATAGTTTTAACTGGAACTTTCTTTGTACGTTTTACATCCTTTAAAATATTCTCAAGATGTTCTATCGTTCTTTTGATTTCACTTATGTTTGTTGATTTAGTTTCAGCCTTGAGTGATTTTCTCAATTTACGAATGGCATCCTCTAACTCTTCAATTATCTCGTTGGCGTGGTCCCTTATGTAAAGATCATCTTTAAAAGCGGACCCAATACGCCAAGTATCGATCACTACGGCGGCTACTGTTAAAGTAATGCCTGCATATTTAATAGTCTTATTGATTACTTGGGCTGAATCGACTACTCCTGCAGGAACTTCAATATGAGGATTAGTAGATTTGGGACGTCCTTTAGGGTCAATATTGATATGAGGATTAGCTCCCGAATTACGTCCAGTGTCGAAACGTATTGTTGGAGCGCCTGTGAAGGTTTAATCGTTATTACTATATAAATGTGTTATACATACATATATTATATGTTAAGGATGCTGTTTTTGTCAGTACCTATATTTTTGTAGTTATAAGTGACAATTCGAGATGGGCGAAATCAAGTGATTCATTTGAAATGTTATTCGGTTAAGGCCGTATTCGAATTATTCGATTGTGGAAAATGTGCATTCGAAGTATTCGATTAAAAATATTCGAATGATAAGAAATATTCAAATGACTAGAAATATTGGAATGACGCGAAACCTTTCGAATTATCATAAATTTTATTTATTTATTTGAAACTATTTACCAAAACAAAATGGTACAAAAGGCGGACTTAATGCCAATAGCATTCTCTACCAGTCAACCTTCGGGATAAATTTTCGAGGTTCTTAAATATTTTTTTTCTATGCATTTATTTATTATCGAAAAAAAAAATTTTTCTGTGATAATGTTCGATACTATTTATTTATGAAAATATAACTTTTAAACTATAACTGATCAATTTGACATGTTTCAATAAAATTTTTAAACAATCCAACTATGAACTAACCACTTTACTCAAAACAATAAACAAAACGATCAAAGGAAAATTAAAATCGCGAATAAAATGAAACAAAGAACGGTTAGCTGCAATCAAGTAAAATTTATACTATTGAATAAGTATTCAAATGAATATTTCGAATCTTAAATCGATATTTTTTTCGAATGATTATTTTCATCCGAATGATATGATCTATGATTTATTCGAATACCGAAATTTCATTCGAATGATGAATGATCACTCGAATGCTGACTTTTCTATCATCCAAATAATTTGATTATTATAATGTGCCACAATCGCCCATCTCTAATGCCATGTCACCTACCAACAGGTTTTCCATTTTTCACTTTGCCCAAGTTCATATCTCGAATACCGGCTATGGTTTCATTGTTCAAATGTGCGTCGGGAATTCTAGTAAATCTGGTTTGCAAGAATTCACCGGCACGACCTCCTCCCAAAATTTTTCCAGCCGTATCTTTACAATCGTCTTTTTCAGGAATTTTGGCCATTTTGATATTTTATAGCTCAATTTCAGTTCTGTAATATAAATTGAAATATTGCATACATTTTATGGAAATAATATTTATTTGTATACTTAATATTATTTTTGATAATTAATATAATAATTCAGTATTAATTCACTATTACCATCCATCCATAATTATTACTTACAAAACAATTCATTAGATACCAATTCAACAGTTTTATTTTGATTGATAAAATTACCAAAGGTTAATGGTTATTTCTTACACTGTTTTCCGAATCATTCGGAATTAGAATTAGTCTGGTTATATACCTTTTTGGATAACTTTTTTGTATATTTTCCAAAAATTACGGTCAATTATTATATAGTAGATTATTTATAAAGTATAAGGAAAAGTCTCAAAAGGGACCGATAAAAATTGCAAAAGTTCTATACAATTTTTTTTTAAAGTAGGTTTGTTTTTTTTAATATCTCAAAAACTATCAAAGATATTCGAAATCTGAAAAGAGGAGAAAATTTCTTAAATAGTTTGGAAAATCCAAAAGTGCACGCCTCATAATCTCATTTTTCACAATTAAATTGATTTTGATTGTTTTATTGCTAACTTAAAACGAAGAAAAGTATGTGTGTGGCTTTAACGCACGACTGGAGATTATTTTTAACTTCCCGCTGAGAAAATTGAAAATTTTCAAAATTCGGGACGTTATTAGTTTCACCCTGTTTTTGAAAAGTCGAATTTTCATCAGATCTCGACGTTTAAAGTTCTCAGGAATCTTCCCTGACCACTCACGAGCAAGTGTCATGCACCCTATCCGTATGTGTGTGTGGGTGTGTATGTGACCCGCTTATAACTCTTGAACAACTAAACCGATCGGAACCAAACAAGTAGCTTTCCAAAGAGTTCTATACAACTCAGATTTCCTGTGAATTTAAACCGATTCGGACTGGTAGATTTTGAGAAATCTCAAAAAAAACTAAGCAAAAACAAGAAAAAGACACAAGACTACGTCACGAATGTCAAGAAAAGTGCTACCACTGATTGTTCTTTTCATTCTCAATTAGTTAATGCAAATTAAATAAAATATTAACTAACTTATCGCTTCTTTTACATTTATTCGTCTTTCATATTAAATGAAACAAACAAAATCACAACATGCTTGATTCAAATTTCTTTTTACTTCTTTTCTTACTTGCCAGTTACACATTCGTACTCATCATACATAGGTATTAACTCTTTCAACAAGAGTTTTTGGCGGGAAGTCAAGGTGTTTGGTTGGGGTTTTCTTTAAATTATTTTGCAAATTGATTTTAGTGGACCTTATAATATATTGGTGTTGTTTTGTGTTATAAATGCTCATGCTTATGAACAATATGTGAAATAGTTAAAGTGGACAGTCATAGTACGGCTGTAGTGATATTTGTTTCGCGGACTGTGTGGGCGTCTTCGGGCGTCGTCCGCCACTCAATCGGCTATGAAAACCAGTGGACTCGTATAGATTTGTCGCCAGAAGCTCCCTTAAAGCAATCAAAGGCCTACACCAACCTTTGATTGTAACTTGTTAGGAAAAAGAATTTCCCACGTTTTATTAACTTGTTCCTGGCTAAATACGCAGTAACTTCAAGCCATAAATTAAAAAAAAAAAACTCTTTCAACAAACCTCACATCCAAAATTATTTTTAATATGTCACCTGTATTTTTATAATAATAATTACGATTAAACCACATTGAATTAGACCGTGATCTTCGAAAGGCCTTAGTTTTGGATAATACTGAAGCGTATAAAAAAAATGGACTTGATCAGATAAGTTTTTCGGGAGTTATCGTGACCACGCCAGTTTCCATACATACCGACACACGGACGTCCACAAAATGATTTTATTAAACATTGTTTTTATTTATTTAAAAGGCAAAATGTCTTTTAAAAATGTCATAAGTGTTGAAACTAGTGTTTTGCCTTGACATTTATGTGTAAATATTATTGTACAAGTGCGATAGAAAATAAATAGAGACACATTTAGTTAAAAAAATCACTTGATTTTTGTAAGGCGAGAGTAGAGCACTACCTCATGCGCTTCGCTTATGAGGCGTGCAAAAGAAGTCTTACCTCCGGGAACTGTATCTTTAATATCTATAATTTTTGCAGAGCCCTGAAAATAGCGCTAAAAGCTGTAACAAAAAAATCATTTTATCATATTAAATATGAATATTAAAGAATGAAAAAATTTGAGCGCTATTCGAATACATAAATAATAATCCGCCAGCAAAAAAAAATATCCCTATTTTTCTATTAGTTATGCATTAGTTAATTAACAACTTATTCTGAATAGAATGTTAACATAAAAAACCCGATTAATACTCGTATTAAAATACAACCCTAGGATTTTTTTTACTTCGTGGAGTTATTCTTAAGAGGCATAAAAATAGATCCCTGTTGGAAAATTCAAAATCAAAATTTTTTTTCCTAATCTACTTGTCGAAATAGATTGTTTTTTAAGAAAATAAAATATTTCTTAAAAAAATAATTTCCTAAACGACTTGTCAAAATAGATTATGATTATATATTGTTCTTTAAGATTCTGGGGAAAAAAAAATTATAAAGTAATCCAAAAAGGTACATGTTGACCAGACTTAATTGGGTTTGCTTTATTTAGTTACAGTTTTATTTTAGTCAAGACTGTACGAGACGAATATTATTTTGAAACCACATATTATTATTATTGCAATAAATAAATATACAATTAGTGTTTTAATAAAATTTATTGTACATCTTTGCACGTACTATCAACTGTGTATAAACAAAACATGATAAACAAAAGGAAAAAGGTTTATAGGTAAGTACTACTTACACATGTTTGGATTAATTACCAAAATTTACATTTGACTTGTTTGTTTGTATATAAGTATAGTGCTTAGATAAGAACAGAAAGAAAACACAATTTAAACTGTCTGTTACAAAATTCCACCACAAAACAATCAAATTCATAGAAGACTAAAATTTAATCATTATGCTTTTTGGAAAATTATACAGAAATATTAATAAAAAGATCACATTTTATACGCAAATTCCTCGGAAAGTATGTTTTCGTTAGCCTTGAACCACAAGATTTCGAGACCGTCATACATAGCTGGTGAAGCGACGGCCTCGTGTTCTAAGACTGGTGCTTCACTGAATGCAGATGGAGTCAGTTTACGAACATCATTGATCACGTCTTCTTTACACCGGTTAGTGTAGAATTTGTTGGGATGTATTAGAAACCATAGATTTCCATAGATGAATTCGGTGCTAGTTGCGAGATCTTCGGCCACACCTATTGGCATCTCTTTCAACAATGTAGCATGATGTTTTACACTTGATTCTGGATGAGGTGTAAACGACCATAATCCAGTCGCATTGTTTGTTACATAACTTTGATCAGATGTGTCAACAGCGTCAGAAATAAGGTCCTTTAATTGGTCTTCTTTAGTAACTATGATCACATCACGTCCACGAAGTATATTGCCAACTATTTTCTTATAATTTGAAAGGTTCTGGTCCTCGTTGCATGAGCTATTGGATTTGAATGAAATCACTATCTGTTGTTCATCTGTCGATATGTTTCTAATTGTATAATCGATCATTTCTGAATTTTCGTCGTGGCTGCACATTTTTCCTGAAAATAAAAAAAACATAACATACGAAACATAGGTGTTTAAATAATCAAAAACAACTTCAGGCCTACCATCACGCAGTACAACCACTTGAAACGTCATTCGTTCATTTCCGATAATTTTTCCACCAATTCATGTTCTTTTTTAATTTGTGCTACAAATCACATAAATCAATTTTCCGATCAATAATAACATTTTATTTATAACTAGTGTTTCGCCCTGGTCACACGATTGTAAATTGAGATTTTAATACAAATATACCATTAAAACAGCAGATTTTTCCACTTTTCTTAGTATACACACCTTTCCTGTAAATTCGGTAGGGTGGGTACAAAAACGAATTGACCAAAATGGTCCAGCCGTTCTCAAGTGATACATGTGTCAGTTCATATATTTATACCATCCAACTGCGACATAGGTATGCAACGTGGAAGGGACATAGGTACCCGTATAAACCGAACCGCGGTCTATACGAGATCACTAAAGTATCACGAAATAACAGGAAATAACCAAAATAAAATCGACATTCCCATACAAATCGCCCGGGCGGCTGCACACTTTTGTATGGTAATGCCGATTTTTTTTTCCTGTTATTTTTATTTTATTATACTATAATGATCTAGTATAGACCGTTGTTCGATTTATTACGGGCATGGCCCTTCCATGTTGTATATGTCTGTTCGTGTATTACTTTACGGTCGACGTTAGAAACTTTAGAATTTAAAAAGAATGACCGCAAGTTCATCCTTCATTGTAATTTTATTTTAAACTAGTTATCAAGAAAAAGTATAAGAAATAAATAAACGGGCAAGTGCGAGTCGGACTTATACATGAAGGGTACGTAAGGGCATGTAAGACACTTGAAATTTTTACCGATTATGTATTACTATAGCCGCTATAACATCAAATACTAAAAATAAGAAAAAGTTAAAAATTAAAGGGGGTCGTAATACAAAAAACGTGTTTTTTCAGCGTTTTTACCTTGATCTTTATAATGGCATGAACTGGATACTTGAAATTTTCACTAATTTTATGTATTACTATAGCCGCTGTAACAACAAATACCTACTTAAGATAAAGTTAAAAATTAAAGGGGGTCGTCATACAAAAAAAGTGTTTTTTTCAGCGTTTTTACCTTGATCTTTATAATGACATTAACTAGATACTTGGAATTTTCACAGATTATGTATTATTATGGCCGCTATAACAACAAAATATATCTAATTAATAGTAGCCATCAAAAACACTATTTTTCCTTTGTATTTGTAAGGCTAATTAGGTATGCTTGTGACGTCACCAATTTAGCAAGTGTAATGACTGAATATTAGTAGGCTGGATGAAAACTCAAATTTATAAAAAGTTTAAAAAATTGGGCAACGTCACATAGGTACATTGTTCCTATTCCAAATTTTAGCTAAAGCTCGTATGTGTAATATTTAAAAGATAAGGTTTCATGATGCTTCGTTTTTAAAGATTGTTGTTTTATAATTAAATACGAATGGTATCAGACACCCTATACATATATTCAAAAATGAATCTTAAGTCAAAAATACTTAAGTATAGTATAGAGAAGATATTACTGCGCGTATAGTCAAAAAATGAAAGAACAAATAACATAAACTTTATTAAAATATGACATGATAAATAAGCTGGTTTTTTTTACCAGACATTCTGGTTTTTTTTTAACTGAATGAGACTACCGGAATAAAAGGTGTGACACTTTCTGGCTTTGCCACCATCACCTTTGTGAATTCAAATTGTGAATTCATAAAAAGTCAATTAGCGACAATGGGCTCACTACTTGGAATTGCGGTCTAAGGTCCTACTTCAAATATTTATTTCTTACACTTTTCTCACACTCCCATTTCCCAAAATCAAATACGTAATATTTATAAACGGATAAACCACGGTAGCTACTTATATCCGAGATTGGTCCGCATTTTATTATTATAGAAATATAGATCTACAAGTCTACAACACACTTCATACTGAAATTAAGTTCGAAATCTACAGAATATTTACCTAGTCAGTTCATTGTGCAAAGACAATGATTTTACAACAAAAAAATGTGTAAGTACTTACATGTCTGCAAGGAAATGAGGCGGCTGAGTAATAAATTAAGATTTAAAAAGAACAATTTAACAACCCGAACAGGACCTCGAGTAAATATTTAATTCAACGCGCGCTTCTCATAAAGATATCTGGTTGAAATGGCCGTGTTGCGCTTGCGTCGATTCGCTATATACATTTCACTTCATTATATTTTTAGCTGTGCTATCAATACCACCAACTTCACTGTGCGGGCGGTGAAAAATGGAACTAAATACAAAAATAATTCATTAATGAAATGGAGTTAGAAAATATACATATTTTTAGTACAGTTTCTCTTTAAAAGTAATTTAACCAGTATTATTAGTGAGACGAAGGAATTTTGATTTCTCACTTCTAAATAAAATGACTTTATAGATTATGAAATACTGAGCTAGCGACGCCATCAAAGGAATAGGTAAGATGGTCGCATTGTTTGTTTGTCCAATAACATACAACATGGGGAATCCCCTACGATAACATTCAATGTTGCGCGTTCGCACAGATTTCGAAATCTGTAAGTTTTCGTCAAACCACGGATCAAACTAAAATAACTTACTATGAATTCAAAACTCAAAGATTTTGAATAATAAGGATTTAATTAGCAAGCAAAATTTTTAATAAGTATTTTTCTTGTCTTGAACTAAAATAGTAGGTATTGATATTGTTTTGTTATCGTTAAATATTTAAAAGAAATGTTGCCACTACATATATACGAATAAGTAACTTATTTCCAAAAATAATATTAACAATATTCAATTTAAAAGTCTGAAATTTAGAATTTCTTTATTACAATTCCGTTATAGGTATGATAAGGTATACTTCGTATTTTTTAGAATTATAAAAAAAAATGGGGTTTTTTATTAGGTATATACATTAATGTGTAGCAAACAAATACATTGAAAATATGAGCATATTTTAGGGTTCCGTACAAAAAATGAAAAAACGGGACCCTTATAGGATCACTCGTGCGTCTGTCGGTCCGTCTGTCTGTCACACACAGCCAATTTACTCTGAATCTACTGAACTAAATCAGGTGAAATTTATTAGGATGGTGTAATGACCCCAACACAGATGTGTTATAAAATAAACGGGCAATTAAGAGTCGGACTCGTACATGAAGGGTTCTGTACCTCCGTACAATGTTTTAAAATGCTGAAGAAACACGTTTCTTGTATGACGACCCCCTTTAATTTTTAACTTTATCTTATTTTTAGTATTTTTTGTTATAGTAACCATAGTAAGTATTACATAATCGGTAAAAATTTAATGTATCTATAGCTATTATAAAGATCGAGTTAAAAACGCTAATTTGTGAAAATGTCAAGTATCTAGTTAATGCCATTATAAAGATAGAGTTAAAAACGCTGAAAAAAACACTTTTCTTGTATGACGACCCCGTTATACAACATAAAATTCCATTAAACTCATTGTTGCTCCTGGCTGGTGATTTCAACTTTCCTAAGATAGTGTGGCAGGAAAATCCTCCAACAATGTCTTTTCTACCACCTGGTAATACATCTCGCAAAGAAAACCTATTTGTGGATATACTTACCTATAATAGCCTTCATCAATTAAATCCCATTACAAATGCAAAGGACCGCTCCTTGGATCTAATATTTTGTAACACTGATAGCGTCTTCCAAGTAACTCAACATCCTCTCCCCCTAGTCAAAATTGATAATCATCATCCCACTCTACGGATTAAATTAAATATTGAGCCAGCAATACGAATTGCTTACAATAGGAGTAGTTACCTTAACTTTAATAAAGCTAATTATGAAAACATCAATTAAGAATTGGAAAAAATTGACTGGGAGGAGCACCTGAGCTCTTTGGACACTTTAAATGATATTATTGATAAATTTTATAATGTAATTACCCCTATAATGAATGCTCATGCCCCAATTAAATTTGCAAGTAATAAAAATTTCCCTGCTGGTTTAGTAGATCATTGATAAAGGCTCTTAAAGAAAAGGCCAAATTCCACAAACGTTTTAAAAAATATGGTGACCCTAGAGATCAACTCACCTACAGAATGCTGCGTAGTCGTTGCGACAAGATGATAGATGATTGTTTCTCCAACTTTATATCTCAGGCGAAATCACATATAAAGGATAATCCAAAGTATTTCTGGACTTTTATAAAATCGCTCAAATCTAACAGCACAGACATACCGAACGAAATGTACCTGGATAATCATAAGGCACAAGGTGGGCAACAGATAAGCAATCTCTTTACCTAGTATTTCCACTCAACTTTCAATAGCACCTCATCAGTAGGTACTAATCTTGTTAATAATGATGGCCACTACACCTCACTCGCGTCTTGTTATCTTTCTAGGTCGGAAATTCTTAAATCACTTAAAGCGATTGATACTAATAAAGGTCCCGGACCTGATGCTATACCGCCTATATTTTTCAAAAATAACGCATCACAGTTAGTGAAGCCATTACATTTTATTTTTAATAAGACGCTTTCTGCTGGTGTTTTTCCATCCAAAGCGGAAGAGTTTGTTTGTTTGTTTAAACGCGCTAATCTCAGGAACTAATGGTCCGATTTGAAAAATTCTTTTTTTGTTGGGTAGTCCATTCATAGAGGAAGGCTTTAGGCTATATAACATTACGTTCCGACAACCACGCGAACGAAGTCGCGGGCACAGCTAGTTTTTAATAAGACGCTTTCTGCTGGTGTTTTTCCATCCAAATGGAAAGTCGCACATGTAACGCTAGTCCACAAGAAGGGCGATGTCGCTAATGTTGCAAACTACAGGCAAATTTCAATACTGTCTTTCATAGGTATTTCATAGGTTTTGGCGATAGTTCACGCGCTGAAGTGGACTGTATCCTTGATTGAAACAATGTTGACGAGACTAACTTATTTATTTATTTTTTTCTAAGTTCTGTGCCGATCTGGCCGATTACAATATGCTAAAGCTAATGTTCACAAAAATCTAACTATGCCGATCTGGCTGACTTTTCCCTAATTCACAAGTGAGTTCTTGACTTCACAAGTGTTCTTGGCTTCACAATGTCCGTGGCTTCTTGATGTCCGTTCGCTGGAGGCTTCCTTCCTTGTAGATGATCACTGCTCGAAGATTCAGACGATACTGATTTACTCTAACAAACTTTATATGCAGACATGTTTTTCGAATCGATGGCTCAAAAACATCTATTTTTTCATCTTTAGTCCTTATTTGATGAACATCAACATGGGTTTCTACCTGGTCGATCGACAATTTCCAATCTGTTAGGATACGCAGATGATATAATCACTGCAATTGAGGATGGCAACGAGGTTCACGCCGTATATACCGACTTTTCTAGGGCGTTCGATGTGGTTGGTCATGACGTTCTTGAGCAGAGACTAGCTCATGCCGGTATATGCGGATCTTTGCTAAGGTAGTGTGAGTCATATTTAAGAAATCGTTTGCAACTAGTCATCGTTCGTGGCTTTAAATCTCCAGCTACTGAGGTACCGTCAGACGTTCCTCAAGGTTCTCATCTCGGCCCTCTCTTCTTCTTGTTATTTGCTAATGATATTTGTTTTGATTTAGCCTCGGATCGCAGGATGTTCGCTGATGATTTAAAGATTTACCGAATAATCAAATCGGACAACGATGTTGATACGCTACAAAAAGATTTAGACAAAATCAGCTCGTGGTGCCAAACGAATGGAATGATCTGAAACCCCACAAAATGTTCTTTTATAAAATTTTCTCGGAAAATAGAATCATCTAAAACAAATACTTATAAAATTGCCGGTACTCCGCTTCAAGAAACTGATAGCATTCGCGATCTGGGAGTTATAATGGATCAAAAACTAGATTTCAGAGAACACATTAAATGCATTGTAAAGAAAGCCTCAAAATTAGCCGGTTTTGTCATACGTCTGTGTCATATAAAAATTTTCAAAGAACCTGAAATCCTCATTATGCTCTTCAATTGTTATGTGCGATGCTTGATATATTGCAGTCCCGTTTGGAATCCCTCCTATGCCATTCACATCAAGAGGATTGAAGGCATACAAAAAAGATTTGTATATCATCTTACCTTTTCTTTTAATAACTGTCGGAACCTAGCATCCTACGAATCTAGACTTAACCACTTCTACTCTGGAACGTAGGCGACAGGCTGCTGATATAATATTCTTGCTTAAAATTATTCAAGGCAAAATTGACAGCCCTGATCTGCTCCGAAGATTCACCTTATTTGTTCCGAGATCATGCAGTCGCTTACATAACAGAGTCACTTTTAATTTGCGCATCTGTCGAACGAATTACCGCCAGCATTCTTCGTTGAATCGCATGAGTACAAACTATAAACCTAATCCTAACTTCCTATCCTAACTAATATTATAAATGCGAAAGTGAGTTTGTATATTTGTTTGTTACCTCTTCACGCTTTATCTACTGAACCAATCTTCCTAAAAATTCGCATACACATAGTTTTTTTTTTTTTTAAAGAACCCCCTGACATGATCAGGGACTATGTTTGCCAATTTCCTTTTTTTACAAATAAATTTTTAAATATATAATATATGTATAATAAATAAATATATAGAATATAAACCAAAAATATATATTACAATTTTAAAAAGACAAAAAACTTATCGGGGTGTGCATCCCGGAATCCAATGCCAGCATTGGATTCCGCGGTGCACCTCCCGATCAGCCCTGATTAACCATCTACCTTTCTCCCGCCTCGACGACCGACCGGCGCGAAAACTTCCAAACGTTAGTCGCTCGACTAACGCTTGGTCTCTCTAAATGAAACCAAACGTTAGTCGCTCGACGAACACACGCTTCCCTCCGCCAGCGACCAACGCTCAGTCAATAAACCAAACGTTAGTCGATGACAGAAAAAAACGTGTGTTTTTCACGAAGCGTTAATCACGTCCCCGCCCGCAACGGAGTGGCCAGAGTCCGGTCTGACGGGTTTATCGGTCCCGCCAGGCCTACGGCCACGCCGCCCGCGGGCGGGGACGCGACACGCCTACCTAAAATTTTCACGCGAAAGTTAGACGAGCCTATTTTTACGCGTCCCCAACCATCGCGGGACAGACGGAGCCCGGAGATATGGCCTAAGGCCACCCCCGGTACATCCTCACGCCCCGCAATGGATAGGGACGCGCAACTAAAAACAATTTCCACAGCCACTTTCACTTCCCTACAAATAATACACATAGTTAGGAGTACAGAGAAGGACATAGGGTACCTTTTATCCCGGAAAAATTAAATGTTCCCGTGGGATACGCGAGCGACGCCGCGGACAAAAGCTAGTATCAAATAATGAGGAAATTTGAATCAACATGGCCACCCCGAATGTATGACGTATTCTAAGTCGGTCCCTTACGGGGGTACGCTGATTTCAAGTCTAGGATTATTGGTCTTGGTCTGTCTGAGTATTTTAATTATGAATATTATGTTTCAATTTACATTGTAAAACTAAATTATTGACGGAGCGAGCGAAGCGAGCGAGGGCTATAATTATACTTTTTTAACGATAATGTCGGAAACTTCTAAAAACACCTTGGTGCCCTTCCGTACTAACTACTACTAATTACTAGGGAGGTGGAAACGGTGGGGTCACCACACTCGCCACCAATCATCCACACCAGCCTTGTTTGCAAATACTTACTGAAACCTGCTTATACATGCTTATTTCGATGATTAAATATTATTGCTCTCCTTGTGGTACAAATTTTGCCAGTGGCAGTGACCCAATATGTTTTAATTTTCAGTACATTTTAGTTTTAACTGAGGTAACCCTACTGCTATTTAGCAGGGAATACCCCACGTCACGATTTCACTAGTGCGTCATATTATTATTATTTAATTATATTTAAACCTACAATACTATTGACTCACTGACTCACTGATTGACATGACTGTTTGCCCTGTTCTGGGGTGATAGGGTTATGATTGATATACCGTCGTCGTGCAGAGGGTGCTCCAGTGAGTACCAGAAAAATCTGACATCTCGAAGATCACCAGATCCTGATGTGGAAGGGATACGGCCTCCAAAAACGATCGGGGTTAGGGGCAAGATTTTTTCCAAAATGTAGGGGGTTGTAAGTAGGGTTGCCAACCTTACTATAAAAAGTGGAAGGGACATACCTTCCCGTAATAAATCAAACCACGGGCTATACCAGGTCTGTGTCACTCCCCGTCCTAGACTCCCCGTTTAGGTATCGAAAATGTACCTACATTATTACTATGCGCGCTAGCGGCCCCTCCGGGTGGTAAATTCAGTTATACGAATCGTTTGTCCAGAGTAATAAGAATGAAATTGGCTTGCAATGGATGTTTAGGTATCTATACAAAATGGTGCTGAGTTCTGACGTGAGCTAAATTAAACCATATCGCTAGCCACATTGAGTAGATATTTCTTTGAATTTCTTTGCTGAGTGAGAATTCTGTACGTTAGTATTATTTATTCTGTGGCTATACTAGTTTATTATACCTAGTGTAATAAAATTAAAATAACAGCCAATTACAAAAAAATCGACATTTCCATAAAAAAGTGTGCAGCTTCCCGGGCAATTTGTATGGGAATGTCAAATTTTTGAAGTGAAAACTTCTTTAGCGGCGTTGTGCACTTTTTTTGTAATGGGTAAAAAATGTTAAACTCGCGTCAGGACACGTGTCCTGATCGAAAATTCGTAAGACGGAATGACAGCCGGCGCGGCGTAGGAGAGGAAGTATTTATACTATAATTTCGACGAAGCTGTCAACCGGCTCGTTGGTCTAGGGGTATGATTTTCGCTTAGGGTGCGAGAGGTCCCGGGTTCAAATCTCGGACGAGCCCACCAAACCTTTTTGAAGTGAAAACTTCTTTAGCGGCGTTGTGCACTTTTTGTCATGTTTCTGTACGATAGCGCAATAAATAAATATTTTATTCTACCACATAAATGATAGTACTTTTATACTGATAATTAAAGCAATTCGTGCAAAATTATTCCCTAACCATTCCAAAATATCAAAAATGCACAACGTTAATATTCAAGTTTTCACTTCTGCCGGCACCCGTCTTTTTTTTTTTGTGTTTTGACTATTAATTTTAATTTCATTACACTATTATATGATCTAGTATAGCCCGTGGTTCGATTTATTAAGGGTATGTCCCTTCCACGTTGTTTAAGGGTCGGCACCATGTAAAATGGGTTTGCGCGGGCAACAAGTTTGTACAGAAAGCGTTTGATTTAAGTCAAATAATGTATACACATAGATAGAGGAAGAGTTGGGACAGTAGACGAAAAAAAGGATTTTTTTAAATATTTTGTAGTTTTCCTAAAAACAAGCATTGAATTTACCCAAAAACATGCAAAACGCACTTTGCGCGGGCAATAGTTATGGCTTAAGTAGAAAAGACCACTAAGAAAATTACATACCTAGTTATAGGTGAATAGACTAGCCAGTAGACGAAAACCGTATTTTTTTAATTTTCATTCAGAAAAAGTAAGATAATTGTAAAGAAACCTGAAAGAAATATTTTTGAAAATCTTGCTACAAACTGGCTTGTTTTTCAGCGTAAAGAAATATTCTAACAAGGGATTGCATATATTTTATAAAAATAAAGGCTATTTTGAAACATTATTCTTTATATTTGCTTACAATGCAATCACGCAATAATAAAAAAAACAATTTTAAGAGTTGGATGTTTTGCAACGTTTTTGACAGAATTCTCTGAAATGGCGGCCATGTTACTTCCATACAAATTTAGTTGCCCGCCGGGCGTTCAGGAAGGAGGCCGTGTCGAATTTTTCAAAAAAATCCATTTTCGAATTACGTAAAATTGCATTACAGTCTAAAATATTTCAATAAAAAACTATGTACAAACTGCCAAATTATGTCATACTTTTGCTACACTATGGTACAGTTTTGACATTTTGTTGACATTCAAGCAAAGATGTAATGCTATCGCAGATACGGCATCGCACATTTTTTTTTTTAATTTTATTGAAAATTAAGTCAATGAAAAAAATAATTTGGTTTGATTTATTACCTATATTTTTTAATTAGCGATTGGGGTGAAAATCGGATTGGAACTTTCTCGGGTCGCGGAATCATATTAACTGTTTTTGTAATAAAAGCTGCTGTTTAATTAGGGTTTTACAATTATAGAACAAGATCTATATCTTGGCTAGGCAGACAGGCTATATTAGGCTATTTATCTATACTAATATTATAAAGAGGAAAGATTTGGTTGTTTGTTTGTTTGCATTACATGGCTCCGAAACTACTGGACCGATTTAAAAAAAACTTTCACAGTTGGAAAGGTACACTATCGCCGAGTGACATAGGCTTTGTGTGTACCAAGGGCGAAGCCGGGGTGGACTGCTAGTATAGTATAATGATAATAAAATAACAGTCAAAAAACAAAAAAAAAATCTGCATTTTCATACAAAAGTGTGCAGCCGCCCGGGAAATTTGTATAGGAACCGATTTTTTTGGTGTTTTTACTGTTTTTAGGGTTTCGCTTATCTGTCTGTCCGTAAGTCACAGCCAATTTGCTACGAAACTATTAGAATGATTTAGTTGAGATTTAGTACCTACACTTATGTAACTTAGTGACCCAAAGATAGACGTATAACGTAAATAAATGGAATTTAAAAAAGGGGGCCACTTATGGTGGGTAAATTAGACATTAAAAAAAAGTTTTGATAACAAAATCGTGTGACATATCAAATGAAAGAACTTTTTATGACAATTTTAAATATATATATTTTTTTATATTATTTCTTAGATTGGTATTTTTAAGTTATTTAAGAAAATGGGCGAAAATTGACCCCCCCCCCCCCCCTAATAAACTACTGGACCGATTCAGTTGAAATGTGGTGCACATAATGTAAATTTGTGACCCAAAGACGGAAGTAAAATGTAGGTAAATGAATAAATTTAAAAAAAATGGGGCCACTTATGGGAGATAAATGAGACATTAAAAAAAGGGTTTTGTGAACTACATCGCTTAAAATATCAAATGAAAGAGCATTTTATGATAATATTAAATAAATTTTTCTAAATTTTTTAAGTTGGTGTTTTTGAAGTTATTTTTGAAAATAAATAATAAAAATACCCTTATCTCCGAAACCACTGAACCCAAACTTTTGAAAAATATACAGTTAAAAGTTCTTTACCTATAGATTACAGGAAAACCTATTAGAAGATAAAAAATAAAAGGGTGTAGTTACTGCTTCATTAATCAACCAATTTTTTTAGCTGTTTTCAGGAAAATATTTCTTTTTAGTGGTCTTTGTTGATTCGTTAAAAATATTGTACAAAATCAAACAGTCAAGTCATTGATTGAGCACATACAGCTGCTAAGCCAAGACTGTTGATCTGTTCAATGTGCAATCCTTTTTTACCCTCCGTACTTACATAATAAGGTGAATAGAAGTGAAAGGTGTTACGATTGCAGATGGTCGCTAAACGTATTGTTTCACAAAGAAAATTCAAATGTGTACATTTTCTGTCAGTGGAACACAAAACGTGTAGTTTTCCAAGTTACCGCTCGCGTAAAATACTATTTGATTGTATTTTTGAGAACGTCCTGTCAGCGATAAGTAATATTGATTTACGCAGAAATATCATAAATTTGTCTATGGTTCCCTAGAATTTCAACTTAACCAAAATAAACGGGCACGTGCCGTAACGGGCCACGTCCAGTGTAGAGTTCCGTAATCAGTACCTACTTGTTTTATGTAACTAACAACTGCCTAAAAAGTTAGGCAGTTGTTAGTAACATTGTTGTTCAGTATCATGGACTGAATTCAGACCTAAAGAGGTCTGAATTCAGTCCATGAACAAACTTTACTGAACAACTTTCACCAAGGAACAAACGAAATACATAAATTATTTTTGATCTCTTACACACAAGATTTGGCAAAATGTAATATTTATGGAATATATGTATGGAATATGTAAGGACGAATCACACTAATTAAGCTAGCCCCAAAGTAGGTTTTAAACTTGTATTATGGAATACTAACTCAATGATACTATATTTTATGATAAAAACATACATAGATAAACACCCAAGACCCAGGGCAATTTGAAAAAGACCATTGTCTAACTTGCCCTGGCTGGGCCTCGAACCCAGAACCTCCGGATTAGCGGTCTAGCGTGTTAACAATTACGCCAAGGAGGTCGAATGGAAAGCAAACATTTTCTTTTATATTTAATTATGTGTTCCTTAGGAAAAGTTGTTCAGTATCATGAACTGAATCCACCTTAAATTAGTTTATGTACAGGGAGACGTTATATACCTACTACTGCCGTGAATTTTTTTAAGTGTCCATATACAACCGTTTAACTGACAGAGAGGGGAGACACATGATTCTAACAAAAATTTGCAATAAAAACCAAATATTTTACAAACGGATTGCTAAAACAAAAAAGGGTGTTCATAATCTTAAAATATTTTTGAAAGACCTATTCAACAAAGACTCACAACACACATTTTTTTTTCAAGTTTTTATTACCACATATCCATGCCCATGCCTAATTACAGCTTTCTAGTACTAATAGTCTATGAGTAAAACTGGGGACAGACAGACAGACATGATGGATCTATAAGGGTTTCTTGTTTACTACGGAACCCTAAAAAGCTGCGTGAAACAAAACAGATTCTCTATTCTAAGGGTTCTTTGTCATTTGCGCTTTAACAAATTTCAAAATACGAGTAATCAAAACCACTTGTGCATATATTTCGCTCCACTTCGCATACGATAAATTCAAAAATTGATGGATGAATGACCGTGCTTTTACAGGTTAAGCAACTTCTAGCTTCGTCACAGTTAGGATGGGTGACCGTGCTTTCAATCTTAATGTTTTCCAAGTCAAATGTTGAGATTCTTATGAATAAATTTCAGTTTTCTCTACCTACATAACTTGGCAGCTATTTAAATTTCAATTGTTTTGTCGGAATTTGAACTTGGCATTTTTACATTTATGTTTTTGATGGGGTACCCAAGAACCAGGACAAATTAAAAAAGGCCATTTACCAACTTGCCGTGGCTGGGAATCGAACCCAGAACCTCCGAGTGACGGACTAGCGTGTTAAGGAATCGCCACGGAGGTCGACTAATAAATTGAAAAAGTAATAAATTTTACGCAAGATTCGAATACCTATAACTTGGATTTTTTAGAAAGTGCTATATGAATTTCACATATATTTAAACTCGCTTTTTAAATAAACGTCTTGCATTCACGCACACTACTGTATTTTCGACTTTACTTTTTCTACTGATAGCCTGTCTACTAAAGTGTTAAGTACATTATAATGACGTCTGCCAAGGCCTTAATTCAGAAATAATAATTCAAACAAAATAATTATTTGATTTGATTGATTTGAAAATTTTAATAAGTATCGCGGACTGGAAGTCTTGACGAAAAGAAAAAAGTAAGCTGTATACTAATTCTACGTTACAATTTATGATAACCTACATCTATTGTCCCGTTTACACATTATTAACTCTATGCAACGTCATCTTGACATTTTTATCCCCCTAGCGGGAAAATTTTGCATATTTCAGAGCCATATCCGACCACGTGGCTTTGTGCATACCGTCCTTAATACAGGTTGATTTTGAAACACTGAGCAGTGGCGAAAGCGCGCCTTGGCGGGGCCGGAGCCCCGTATAAAAATTTGTTTGGGGGCCCTTATGAAGAGTAAAGATTTCTCACAAAAGAAAAGAAAATGTTTGCATAAAATTAAAAGAAATATTTATTCGTCGCACTTTTTTTATGACCTCCTCTCTTTTCTGTTTACTTTTTCTTTTCGTAGCTCCGCTGGGGTAATCTCTTTTTCTTTCATTCATTGTTTTTTACAAATCGCTACTAATACTACTAAAGCAGAAGAACAATTGTTTGTATTGTATTACAATGTAATGCACAATTAAATAAAACGCGTCAATAAACACTGCTCTCCGTGGTTTATGTATGTACATGTACATAGATTATTGTGGGATTCCCCCGTTGTAGTAAATCACAATCTCACAGCCCGCGATATCCGATGTAGGGTGTTGCCAACTTTTGAACGCACGGTTTACGCGGGAAAAAAAGAAATTGCTTTTGTTTTACTTTTGTCATTTCTGAAATAAAAAAAATTGGGAAGTTTTTATTAATTTTTGCTTACGCACGTCGGGGACCCCCGTGGCCCGGGTGGGTCTCATTATTTCCATTTTCCATTGGAATTGAAATTCTGATACTGCCAGATTTATGCAAATCCGTCTCACAATAGCCATTGACGTGAAAAACATCGAATGGAAATAGTGATACCCGATTTCTCTAACAAACCGTCTCAGTATTATCATTATAAGCGATTTATGAAAACGCATAGAATTGTCAAAAAATCTCTTCGACGCAAAAAAGATACCAAGCCTGTTTAGGACAGTTCAAAATGTATCACTGTCGGCTTATTGACAATTAATCCATCAAAAACATTCTGAAGTGGCCAGCTATTGGTAGAGGAAATTGCGGCGTCTGCTAAGTGACCGTGAAGTCGGCGTCGCGATTTTAAAACGCAATGGAAATAGTGGTACCTGTAGTATCAGAATAACCGTCAATGGTTATTCTCAGTGGAAATAATGAGACCCATCCCGTGGCCCGGGGGCCCCGTATAATTGATACAGCAGATACGGCGGTAGCTACTACGCCCCTGACACTTGAGCTATATTGAAATCTTAGAATCAGAATCACTAATAGAACACAATATAGCAAGAAAAAGAATACTTTTTTTTACTATTTTCCATTAGGAAAAATCCCCACTTTTGCAATACATGTGGCTTACGTTTTATTATTAGTTATTAGTGTCAATGACCTCGCTGTCGCTGGATTCCTCCATATGACCACAGATTAATAAATAGTTACTAGTATGACCGCCCCGCATCCTTCCCGAGCCGAGCGGGGCGAGCAATCATATAGCGTTCAGCAGAGATCTAAATCTCTGGCGTTCAGTATCACTGCGATTGGGAATATGCCGTACAACTTTAAGGGCTTTAAGGGCTAATCTTTGGTTTTTATTATGAAACAAGGTAATTGTAAGAGAACATGTATATTTTATTTACCGTATAGACGTACTTTTCTTGAATATAGCTCAGAGGATCAAAATCAACCTGTATAGGAGAAAGGGGGGCAAGACTTTTTTTTTATTAAATAATTTTACGGCTCTGGATACAAGTCCTTTAGAGCCTATCTTTAATTTTGTTCTTTATTCCTAATCCTAACAAGACAATCAAAGGGTGGTGTAGGCCTTTGACTGCTGCAAGGAAGCTTCTGGCGTCAAATCTATACGAGTCCACTGGTTTACATAGACGATTGAGTGGCGGACGACGCCCGAAGACGCCCACACAGTCCGCATAATGAATATCACTACAGCCGTACCATGCCTGCCCACTTTAACTATTTCACACATTTTTTATGTCATTAGCATTTATAACACCAAACAACACCAATTTCATATTATAAAGCCCACTAAAATCAATTTGTAAAATAATTTAAAGCAAACCCCAACCGAAACCCTTAACCCTTAAAAATAAAAGGGGGTCGACATACAAGAAACGTTTTAAAACATTGTACGGTGGTACGGAACCCTTCATGTACGAGTCCGACTCGCACTTGCCCGTTTATTTTTACTATTAATTAATGTAAATAAATGTATGCTTGTAAATGACTTTAATCAGGCGATGCGGCTAGCAATCCATCACTGTTTTGATTCCTTTTTTCTCCGTCACCCTAAAAGTGGTATTTGGGTTTTGCGACCTTGGGCTTTGTCTTCTTTGAGCCGAAAGACCCAAAAATCTTTGTCTGCCCCATTAGGGATATAGACGTGACGTGACGTATGTAATGTACGTACATATGAATGTTATACGTATACGTGTAAAACAAATTTCAACTCAATTGGTCTAGAAGTTTCGGAGCAAATTGCTGTGACTTGTGATAGACGGACACACACGAGTAATCCCACTAGGGTTCCCGTTTTTTTCTTTTGTGGAACCCTTAAAAAAACACATCAATCAAATCATTCATTGTAATATATAGGTTAGTACCTACGCATCTTCATTTCGAGTAAGATCTATCAAATACTTATTATAGCAAATTATAATTTAAGTTTAAAAAAAAAAGCCCATAAAAACAACTTCATTCCCTGCTTGCAAAATATCATAACAACACGATCAGTGTTATTATTGCTAATAAAAACAAATCAGGAATATTAGTTAAAAAAATTTTTTTGTTAATTACACTCGCATTTGGCAATGCTTTTGATATATTATAGCAGATTTCTGGAACATTTGAATTAGAAATTAAGAATACACAAGCCATTCAGATATCAGGCTGGCTGCTCAATTACTTTGGGGTTAAATATAATGATCACCCTAAAATGCTTTGATACCCTTAGTTCTTTTACCAAAAATATATAACGTGTAACAAAATATACTGAAACTATTTTAATGGTGGATTCAGTCCATGATACTGAACAACTTTCCCCTAGGAACATATATTAAAATATGTAATTTAATTTTCGACTTTCCTACAAACTCGGATCAGCTGATCGGTCAACTTGTATGGGAAGCTAATAAATAGTTTTCATATTTCGATATATGTTTCTTGAAGAATGTTGTTCTGTATCATGGACTGAATTCAGCCTTAAAATAGTTTCAGTATATTTTGTTAGACCCTGTATACTTAACACTAGAAAAATAAAGTCTAAAATTACAATAGTACTAACTATTTTAGTCACGACTGCACTTCAAATTGTATTCGAACACCAAATGTAGTAAATGATCACCAAATCATAGCGGGCAAATTAATGCGCTATTTCTGCCTAAATAAAGCACCAGATTGCCATAAAATGTAGTTTGTATTTCAAATAAAACTTTCCATAATTAAATATTTACTGCCAACATAAGAAAAACTTTTTTTTAATATAGACACTGGCAAGTAATCGTCAATTTTAAAAAAGGATACCTACTATAGATACCTAGCTCCCAAGCATGTGTCAAATATTTTCATATTTTTCCTTGTATTTTATTTAGTAAATGTAGTTGTAGAAAAAGTATTGTATGCAACGTTGTATAAGTACGTCAGAAAATGCTCGATGGCATCTCTTACGATGCGAGACTTTCGCATTTTTTGACCCTCCTTATACAACTGTTGCATAAAATACTAAGTATAATCGGATAACGAGATGTTATTTTTTTGCATGTCATTTTAAATTAAAATGTGGTTAGTAATTTGGTTTTCATTAACTATTTTTGGGTTAACAATGATTTTTTTGGGTCCCACTGACCCAAAAAAAAACATTGTAATATCAGGATAGCAAGATGTAAAAAAATTGGTTATAATTTTACATTAAAATGCTATTTTAATATTGGTGATCATTTACTACTTTTGGGTTAACAATTTATTTGGAGTCAGTTTGCTTAAATAGGATAGCGAGAGGTTATAAGTAATTTTACATTAAAATGCGGGTTCAATTTTGGTGATCATTTACTATTTTTGTCTGTTATATGTTACTATATCTGGTGGGAAGTTAAACATAAGAAAATTACTTTTTCTAATTTTGGCTGTTTTACTAATGCACATTTGTCCAAATTCTACACACATTTGGAGGATTTAAAACACATTTATCTCATGTATATAACATGACTATTTGTTGACACACACCAGCCAATGCTGACTGATAGCACCCGATATTGATAAAAAGTTGATAATTAGGTAAAACAAAATTGCGAATATTCGAACATTATGGTTACTGAAGTTTATAGCATAGTAATAGGCATGTTATGGATGAAGACATTTGGACAAAAAAATTTAGGATAAGTAATGGAGTACCAATGTCACAGGCCGGAATCTCCTAAGGTACGCGCAATATGCGTCACCCAGGCGTCACCGTTCCCCGTCCCCGCACCTCTCCCCCGTTTTCGCCTCGATGACTCACGTTGGCCGTCAAGAACCGGGGGAGAGGTGCGGGTGCGGGGAACGGGGACGCATATTGCGCGTACCTTAGGAGATTCCTTTCTGTTTACTCTTACTGTATTCTGTGCCAATGTAACCAATTTACCTAGCTAATTCAAATATTTTGAAGTTAGTAATTATTTTAATTTCAATAAACTACAATAATGATCTTCGTGGTTCGATTTATTACGGGTATGTCCGTTGTATATCTACCTACTTGTTTTGCCTCGCTGCGTGTATGAATGACGATTGCAAATGTTAGTAATCTGGATACAATATCACCATGACCGGAACAGTTAGATACTGATATTTTGTCAACATATCCACGCATACGTAATCAAAAACTATACTTAGGTACCTTTTTTATCAAAACCAACTTGTCACGAAAGATTCATCACTTAGGTATCAGTCAGGCACAGGAATGCATCGGATAATTATTAGGTATGTATATATGTATGTAATGTACTTAGTATTTATATATTATGTATAGGTTCTTTTTGTAGCGCCTATCGTAATAAAATTGATTTTTCTGTTTTTCCTAAAGGTTGACTGGTAGAGAATGCATTAGGGTTAAGTCCACCTTTTGTACCTTTATTCAATAAAGATTTAATAATTAATTAATTAATCAAGACACGCGGCAGCGTGTCCAGCCGAGTTCAAAACAAAGAACTGTCGACGCAGCAGCCATATATTTGACAGTTTTGACCCCTTCACAACTCGAAACCTACATACTTACATGAAATTTGGCATATTTATTAAAGTCCTTTAACTGGTCTTGAATCCAAAATTTCATGAATGTAGTTATTGATATATTTACGTTCAAAAACCAGCATTTTTATTATTTATTCACTTGTATAAAGATCAAAAAGATTACTCACTTCCAGAAGACTTGAAAACTTGATATTTGGTATCAAGTTCGACTTTTAGGCGTATATAAAGGAAAAATTCAGAAAACAGTTTTCTAACATTTAGATTTTTTATTCTAGTAATCGATTTTATTAGGGTAAAGCGCCTATAACAATACTAATAAGTTAGACTTTTAGGCGTATACAGGCTCTTTATCCACCTGCTAAATTTTTGGAGCAAGTTCAGTCCATGGTACTGAACTACTTTCTGTAAAAAAGGTATTAAAAATCGATAAACATTTTTCATTCTCCCATACAAAATCCGTTTGGCCACAGATTAATAAATAGTTTGGTTTGGCTGAGCGCTGATTTGTACGGGAGGACGAAACATTTTTATCGATTTTTATAGAAAGTTGTTCAGTATCATGGACTGAACTTGCTCCAAAAATTTTGCAGGTGGATAAAAAGTCATTCTGTATAAAGGAAAAATTCAGAAAACAGTTTTCTTACATTTAGATTTTTTATTCAATTTATCGATTTTATTAGGGTAAAGCGCCTTTAACAATACTAATAAGTTAGACTTTTAGGCGTATGTAAAGGAAAAAATCAAAAAACAGTTTTCCTTCATTTTGTTTTTTTATTAAATTAAAATCAATTTTATTAGGGTAAAGCGCCTATAACAATTCTAATAGCAAAAGTCAAGACACGCGCTACTGCTAATAATCTATTTCCAGGTGACTTTAAAACTTGATATTTGGCTTCAAGATAGACTTTTAGTCATCTAATCTTGATTTATTATTATTATTTAGTGCAAATGTCTGTGATTGTCTCTTATTAATTTTAAATAAATATATAGGGACAAATCGCACTGAGCTAGCTAGCCGCAAAGTAAGTTTTTAAACATGTGATTAATTATAAATGGGAACTTATGAGTATTACATATCTGACTGATCTCGAATGTGATTGCTTAAACGTTAAGTGGTATTTTAAAGTACTTCAAGCGAATTGGATGCTCCAGATAAGCATACTGGTCACATTATATCAGGAAACATTCAAGAAACAGTGAATTTCTTAGATTTTTTTTTTTTATTTAATTAATCGAGATTGTTTGGCGCGGTAGATGGGCATTCAAAATATGTGAGCAAAAATTTCTTCTTTCTGTTCTTAATGGTATCTAATCATTAAAGGGATACATTGAGTCCAGTGGTGCCCCCATTTGAAATAAATTATTTCAAAGGAAACGGAGATATCATTTAAAATTGTATCTTTGTGAAGCCCTAGATAACCCTTCAAACTATTGTATGAACTACTGTTTACACTTTAAAGTGAGAACGTTAAGCTTTTCTTAGCATTTTTGCCAAAATGCTAAGAAAAGCTTAACGTAGTACATACACACTCAAAGTATGGGAGATATTTTTTCTTGTCGATTTTATTGTGTAGGATATCATTTGATAGGTCTTACAAAATTATTGAGGGGTTGTAAAAAAAACTTGGGTGATCCGTTATTAAGCGTTTCACTTTCACCTAAGTATAAAAGCTTACTATACCTTGTTGTTGTTATTATTAATGGCTTGAAAAATCTAACAAAATATGATGGTATTAGGTATTATAGCTATTGAACTTAAAAAGAAAACTACCACGGCACCACTCTTTGTACTCTTATGTATTCTGTGACGGCACGGCTAAGTTAGCTTTGTTAGTTTAAGAATTATAGCCGGCGTAATTTATAAAATACTACCAACATAAAAAATTTTGTACTAACAAAATACATATTCCTTAGAAAAAATACTTAAGGTGGAGGTATAGGCAAATGACCTTGAAGTGGCGCCCTCACTTGAAATAAATTATTAACTCGTAAATATGCAGATAATTTCCATATTGCTCTTCGTCATGCACTAGATAGCCCTTTAAATTATTTTATGAACCACCGTTGAAAGTATTTACATTAGTCCGTCTAGCTTTAAAACTTGCTTCCGCCAAAAGTGGCCACGGCAAGTTTTAAAGCTAGACGGATCACCAATAATAGTTTCAACGGCAGTTCATAAAATAATTTAAAGGGCTATCTAGTGCATGACGAAGAGCAATATGGAAATTATTACCACATTTACGAGTTAACAATTTATTTCACACTTCAAGGCCATTTGCCTATATCTTCGCCTTAAATGAAATTGTTATGTACTTGTTTAAAAAGGGTAGTATATATGACAAAAGGAAAATAAAATCCCTATGTCGTAACAGTGAACTTCGGAACCCTACATTACCCAAGGCCCGACATGCTCCTGGCCGGTTAAGTATTTTCTAAGTGCTTCAAAATCTATAAGTAAGTATGGTAATGATAAAAAACACAATTTATAAAATGTTTGTCTATCTGTCTGTTTGTTGCGGCTAATCTCCGAAACGGCTGATCTTTTTTGTCATAACTTTCACTAGCAGATAGCTAATGTTATGACGATTACTCCTCATAGGCATTTTTTTAAATAAAAAATTAAAATTAGAGTATTTGAAAAATAATGAAACCCTAATCTAAGTACACGCGCACAGTTAGTAGGTAACTATTAAGTATATTATTTTCATTTTTAGTGTTCCGTAGTCCACAAGGAACCCTTATAGTTTCGTCATGTCCGTCCGTCCGTCCGTCTGTCTGTCCGTCCGGGCTCGTACTCCGCCGCTACTGCTTTGAAACTATGTAGATCAAACCTCCCAGTCTTGAGATAATCTAATACAAAGTTAAAATTTGAGGTGTCCCCCCACCGTAACTTTTGAAATATTACTAAAATAATTCTAAAAAAAATGGGGTATACCTCAAAGTATGTACTTACAATTAAAACTATAGCGGTCTCGGTATCATAGATAGTTATTTTTATTCAACTCGACCAACTTATGCAGTTACAGTCGGCTGAACAAAATGTATGGAGTCAACCGCAAAATGAAAGAACTGTAATATCTGAATACATTCTAAAACTTTCGGACCATCGGATAGCTACGGAACCCTTTCATGTGCGTGCCCGACACGGTCTTGGCCGTTTTATTTTCATTTTCATTTAATCGATAACACACCACTGGTGCTCATTTACAAGATAATAACTGGCATGGGTCAAAATTATTTGCAACAAAATAGGAATTAAAAATGTATAAAAGTTATAAAAAAATATAAATAGGTAGATATAAATCTTAAAATCATATCAGCATAATCTAAACAGCAACTGAGCCAGCTGAATAGAAGCTATATAAAATAAAGTCAGACGTAATCGTGCGACCTGGTGGGTGCGACCTTAGAATTTTACTTGCAATAAGCAGTCGGTGAGGAACTGCGCACGAGTCGACTCGTGTCCACATCATCATGCTGAGGTGAGCGATGTCACTTTATTATTAAACATTACCTACTACACAATTCTTTCTTCACATAACATTCAAAGAAATGTTAACAATACACTTGGTTTTCAACTAAGTAATAGTTAACTTCTTTATGGAATTTCAATTTTTTTTACTTCTTTCTTGCAGGCGTGACTTTGTTATTAAACATAGGTACCATACAATTTATCACATACCTACCTAAGCATAGTATTTGAAAAAGTATGGACAGTTTTACAGATAATATACATACCATACGTGGATTATCCGAATGTGTAGGTATATGATTGATCATGATCTCAAGCCCTATTATTGGAGGTCGGTTTTGAATGTGTCCAGGTTTCTATTAATTAATATAATCTGCTTTCTATCCTTGTCTTAGTGAAATGCTCAAATTTAAACTTGACTTTTCTAATTATTCTGCTCTTTAATAGAGAATGACCATGAATCAGCTCGGCTCCGTTTTTTAAGACAACTCAATGGTAATTATTTTTGTAAATTGGATTTGGCTCTCAATCGCATGATTTACATGTTATATTGTGATAACATTGTATTAGGCACAATATCTCTGTAAACTTACAAAGCCCTTCTGCTTAGATCTTTAATCTGAGGCCCTTCTGTCTTCTGTTTGAAGTTAATGATTTTTTTCGGCGTTTCTTCTCTGCAGTGGTCATTGCGAAACGCTAGAACTTTAAAAAAATATATATTAATATTTACATTTACATAATAGTAGGTAAACAAAAATCATGACAATAATCAATGGATTTAGATCTTCTATTTTTTGTCACATATCGAATTTTTTTTTTTTAGACATTTATGTCCCATAGTTGGGCCTGCCCTTTTTGTTTCCAATTACTTCTATTTTCGGCTGTTTCCCTCCATTCTTTATCGAACGCGGACAACGTAGATTAAAATTTATGAGATGAAAATGCTTGGGGCGGTAGGTACGTAACAATTTTTTGATGGATGCATCAATAATCTATAATAGGTTAGCTAAATTTTATATTTATATAATAACTATTATAGGTAACTATGCTATCTTTGGGAGAAGTTATTTAGCTTTATGGTACTTTACCCTGTAATCCGCTAGTTGCCAACAAGTCAAAACTGATACTATTTTTCTAAACGTTAAAACAAATATTTTCTATGGGATTTCTGTGAAAAACGCATGGCGTGACTCCAAGAAACTCGTAGTTTCTTGGAGTCAAATAGCGCTCTTGATATCAGTTTTTCGGCAATAATAAATCTAAAATAACGTTCAAAATGGATATGATGAATGACAAGTGACATTATCTTGTGTCGTTTTATTCTCTTATCATTACAAAATAATTTATTTTGGACCCTGGATACTACCCAAAAGATGCCTAGATTTTTTTGCGTAAGTAGATATATCTACTAACGCATAAAAATCTGCATTGCATGAAATATCGACAGACAGAGAAGCCTATGTCCAGTAGAGGTATGTAATAGCTAGCAAAAAAACAAGGAGATATCAATGTTTCATCAAACATGCCGGGATCTGTGGTTTAGTTAATATACTACTATAATATATACTATATAGGCACTTGATAGTAAAAAAATAACACCATATTCTGCGGCTTGTTATTACATTGGCTTGTGGCTTGTTATAACAGTATCTAAATTCATAGGTATTATCATGTAGATGCAGATATAGGTACCTATTTAGTGACGAAAGTTGGCAAGTCATTAACTGTCTTATCTTACTACCTGTAATTTAAAGTGTATTAAATTTTATCGCGTTATATTGCCTGTTTTATTTGACTTCAGTATTTACGTAGGTATTTTACTGGGTTGAATGTAAGTACATAAGACACTTGATAGATGCACAAAATATCAATGTAAGGTAGAATAGGAGGCTCTTCTTTCTTTCTTTCTTAAGAGTATTTGCTCCAACCTTATTGCATTATTCTGAATTTTCCAAAGTACCTATAACGTCTAACAAAATATACTAAAACTATTTTAAGGGTAGGTGCATTCAGTCCATGATACCTAATGAACAACTTTCCCCAAAGAAAATATGAAAAATAAATTTTTGCTTTCCATATAAACTCGGATTAGCTGATCGGCCAACTTTATAGGAGGCCAAAAATTATTTTTTATCTTTCGTTATACATATGTTACTTAGGGAAAGTTGTTCGGTATTATTGACTGAATTCAGCATTAAAATAGTTTCAGTTTATTTTGATACACTGTTTACATATAAGGTCTAACAAAATATAGGGAAATTATTTTAAGGTTAGATAGGAAAATTAGTTATAATAGGTATATATATAATAATATATATAATAATAATAATAATCTTTATTCAAATTCAAATAATATGGTATGTTACATTTATACATTTAACAATACATTGTTAATATTAAGGTAATATAAATTAATGGTACCTGAGCTAGGATGAAAATCCTCCTGTATTTCAGGCGTTACAAGGCTAAATAAACAATTACACTTAAAAATTAAATTACAAATTAAAATAAATCATTTATTATTTTATAACTATTAATAATTCCTCTGTTTCTTCGTAAGACATATTTAGTAGGGCTTCTTGTAGAATTTTTTTAGTTGCACTGTAAGTAAAGGGATAAAAATCTAATTTTTTATTAAGTCTATTGTAGAGGAGTGGGCCGAGGAATAGAAAAAATCGAGAGAAGTCGTGTTTTGTATGTACATTTTTCGCGCAAAATGTATATTTAGTTAGACCCTGTATTATCCAGGGTGACTTTGTAACCACTAGCCAAAGTTTTGGAGCAAGTTCAGTCCATGATACTGAACTACTTTCTATAAAAACAATTAACGAAAAACGATAAAAAAATTTCGCCTTCCAATACAGATTAGCGCTCAGCCAAACTGATTTTGTATGAGAGGACGAAAATTTTTTATCTATTTTCAATACATTTTTTTACAGAAAGTAGTTCAGTATCATGGACTGAACTTGCTCCAAAAATTTGACTGGTGGATAAAAAGTCACTGTATATTATATGTGACTAAATAGGTATTTACCTATTTAGTGTTTGTACTCGTATAAGAAGACTATATACTACCTGAGAGCAATTATATACCTAATAGATATTATTATTTAGCTTTATAAACTTTCGCAGTTGTCAACATTAGCAGAGATCTAGATCGATCCCTGAACATTAGTATGAAATAAATCGGAATATTTACCGTGATTATTATTTTTGCTTCGATATTTCAGCCCAGTTGCCTTCATGGACATGACATAGGTAAGAACTGGGCCGAAATATCGAAGACTCAAAAATAATAATAACGGTAAATGTTCCGATGAATTTCATACTAATATTATTATATTGCCCAGGTGTAACGATTAGTGTAATAATAAACTAAAATAAATTATTACACAGGTAATGATGTTTTTACTGCCAAAACGTTATTGCGTGCGATTCTTTCCACACCATTAACACGATACAAATAAGAGCCAGGCTTTTATACAGGCTGAGTTTTTAACCACCAGCAAATTTTTGGAGCAAGTTCGGTCCATGATATTAAACTACTTTCTATAAAAAAAGTTATTAAAATCGATAAAAAATGTTTGTCTACCCATACAAATCCAGCGCTCAGCCAAACTAATTTTGTATGGGAGGACGAAAAACTTTTATTAATTTTTAATAATTTTTAGAAAGTAGTTCGGTATCATGGACTGAACTTGGTCCAAAAATTTTGCCGCAGGTTTAAAACTCATCAGCCTGTATAGGTATCTTTGATGGAGATTAATGTAGTTAAGCTATGTCATATGCCTTTAAGCAGCATAAAAAATCTGACCCCAATCCAGTGTTGGCCACTTACACACACGAAAAACAAACAACAATGTAGTGCATAATACAACGGAATAAGCACCTATTATAGATACTTACTCGTATGTGCCTACGTATTACCGTCTACGTAATCTCAACACGCTATCGTTTACCAATCCATCGTAATTCGAAGATAATTATATCTATCAATTAGATAACTAGAGCCAATCAAATACTTACAATGACTCGCATGTCTCATGCAGCGGAGGTTTTCTTTTGTCATCATCATCATGGGATCCGGATTTTCTAGTCACCTTTAAAAACCTATTACACAGAATACATAAGAGTCAAACAGAATGGTATCTCACAGCGTCTCCCGCAAATTGGCGTCCCCGCACCTCTCCCCCGCACTTTGTGAGCTTTGACGGCTCCAAACCAGGGTTTAATTACTAGCCGCACGCAATACGCGACGTGTTTTGTCTTGAGAACTGTCAACCAATAGTAACCATCATGGTGAGAAGGTGCACGTATAATAATTGTTTATCCACCCAATACTCTAAAGAACGTATATTTCATACATTTCCAAATGATGAAAACAGGTAAGCAAAGCAACAATATAATTTCACGTTATTACCCAGCAACCATCTTGATATATATACCCTTCTCGCTCTCTCGCATTGGCGGTAGATACACAAGAGTGAGATTGTAACATTACCGGATTGCTAATAAGCAATCCGGTAATGTTACATAGGCTCCTCGCTCACAGGTAATCACATACACGCAGATGCCAACTGGATTTCCGCGGGTTATAGTGCTAAATGCCATTGTTGACAATGACAACTTGACATGCTGTGTGTAAGCGTGAATCGTGATAAACATTTGTTTATTTTTATTGAATTTATTCATATAATTACCGTATAGTTTTGCGCCGAATATGCAAATTACTATATTACAATAGTGAATTAGTGAAATTAGTGCGTTACAATATAAATGACTCAATAATAATCAGTAAAGTGAACTATAGGTGAAATGGACAATGGACATAATGAAAAATATTTGTGAAGTGATATTACGTAGCTGGTTCCGACTTTTCTGTAACATTTAATACATATAAAACAGAATATTTTTTACGTCATAGTGTTCGCGAATCTTCCGGTATAGAAAAATATAATCGTAAATATGTCGAACTCGTTAGTAGGTAAGTATTAAAATAATTCTGCGGTGCGACCCTAAGTATAAAACTCACACATCGACGTGTGTACAGATAAATTGTTTCGTTTGTAGTAGTAGTAGGTATATATGTTACTCTGAATCAATGGAGAGTCATACCAGTGCCTATTATACCTAAGTATTAGCCTCCTTTGTGAATATAGGTACGAATAAAGAAATGATCTAAGTTTACGATCAGGAAGTCATTATCCATTTAACAAGAGCCTGGCTCTTAAATGTTAGACATGAATGAATATCATCATCATACTACTTAAGGGATACTCGTATCCGTTTGCTTCCTCAGCGGTAACGCTTCAGAGCCCGGGGTCCTGGTTACTGGCTTTTACTCAGGTTTATGAATAAATTGGTACCTATGTATGCTAATAGATATCATTATCTTTTTTAATGACCGAATACAGCTTTAATAAATAAATATATATATATAAGGACAAATCACACTGATTAAGCTAGCCCCAAAGTAAGTTTCTTTAAACTTGTGTTATGGGATACTAACTCAACGATACTATATTTTATGATAAATACATATATAGATAAACACCCAAGATCCAGGACAATTTGAAAAAGGCCATTTTCCAACTTGCCCTGGCTGGGGATCGAACCTAGAACCTCCGGATTAGCGGTCTAGCGTGTTAACCATTACGCCACGGAGGTCGTAATAATACATTTAATACTTTTTACTAAGTTAATAAGTTTTATCAAGTTAATAAAATTGTTTCACTAACGAGATTACGCCACCTCTCAAAGCAGATTATTTTTTCCTAATTTGTAATGTGCTTAAGGCGAGATGAATTCACAGCTCGCTATACTGTGCGTGTGATAACGTACCTCTAAATTTGCCTCAATTTACCTTTAAAATACTTATAATTATTTTATACAATCACATTTTTGTATTCAATTATACTTACCAAAAAAATACCTGCATTTATGCAGGTATTTTAATCATTCTAAATTTCATATTAATTGAATATGAAGTGGCTTATAGATTAGTGACAAGTATAGTTAGAGATTATTATCCTTTTATCAAAGCGATATCAGGCGGGAAATATGATTGAACTGCGGTATATAATGGATAAGTATGTAACGAATATGTTATATACTTACTTCTAACTTATAAGCTTTGGAAAGTCATTTGTAATGAATATTTATTACTTGTGCCGATAACAACATTTAGATGAGTACCTACTTAATTTTTGGAATTATAATATCGTAAAAATAGAACAAAAACTATGCTAATATACTTATGTTAAAAACCAAAACTTCATTCGTGGATATCACCTGGATTTATTTTGTAGATTTACACAAGTTGGTGGTACTACACTACTTAGGTAATGAGAAAAAAACATTGCTATTATTATTATATCATTATCATCATAATTTCAGCCGCATAACGTCCACTGCTGGACATAGGCCTCTCCCAGGGATTTCCAAAATTACCGATCTAGTGCGGCCTGCGTCCAGTGCTGTCCAGCGATATTATTATATGTACCGCTACAATCCTAGAAAAAAAATATTCATTTATTTCAGTCGCATGACGTCCACCGCTGGACATAGACCTCTCCCAACAATTTCCAAAACGACCAATCTAAAACAGCCTACATCCAGCGTTTTCCAGCGACCTTGGTCAGGTCGTCTGAAAATTTTGTAGGGTTGTAGGAAAGTGAGTGTCCTATGCGTCGCTTGCCAGGCGTGGACGTCATTTGAAAACCTTTTTGTCCCATCGGCCATCGGCTGGTCGCGCTGTGTCCCGCACCCACCGCCATTTCAATACCAAAGATAGTCAAAAATATTAATACATATAATAAATACAAAAAAATCTACTCGTCTTGTTCACAGTTTGCAAATATTTTTTTTTTCAAAACGTAGGTATATAGTAATGTTTTATTTAATTAAAACTTACATATTATGTATACTTATATCATAAAGAAGATAACTATAATCTTAAAACGCAATTCAACACTAAGAAAATGTAAATAGTGAAAAAAGATTGAATAATGTTATGAATGATAAGATTGATAAGGCACATGTGCCTTATAATCTAAATATAATTTTGAGACGGACATAAGGTCACTAGTATCAATATCGATATTCCTAATTTATCTTACCACTGTTTTGCAATTTTGTAAACTGATAAGATTTCGTGTTTGTATTCGGCATTTAAATAAATCTTATTTATTCATTTATTAAATCTTTATTGGCCACAATGGTTCGTGTTTGTATTCGGCATTTAAATAAATCTTATATTAAATCTTTATTGACCACAATGGTACAAAAGGTGGACTTAATGCTAATGCATTCTCTACCAGTCAGCCTTTAGGAATAACAGAAAAATTTTAATTAGCGATTGTATTTCTACACACACTATACACATATGTACATATACAATACATACATACACATACATACATTTACATACATACATACACATACGTACATAAATACATAATATAAAATACAAAACAATTTATGATAATGATAAATCTTATCATCTTGCAATAGCCCCGGGCGGTAAGCCTAATTATTATTCTATGAGTTTTGACACTTTCCGTAAAGCTGTTGCCCGCACATTTTGGGCGCCAAATGAGCCCAGTAGCGGGAGTCGGTAGGCGGCAAATTTCCGATCCGCCCCGGGCGGCAAAAGTCCACGCTACGCCACTGCATATTCGCAATTGAGATGAACGAATAAATCTGCCACTGTTTCTGATTCTGAGTAGTGCATAGACGTATGCCCGTCCCTTGGCCACGTGGCAAAAAGTATCTGATCTGATCTGACTATATTACATACTTTGTACGTAACTTCCTGTAAATTTCCGTCAAAATGTAAAATTTGTTTTAAAATTCTGCTGGGGGCACGTTTGGCCGTTTGCTGGACCTCCAGTGTGACAGCCTGGCATGATGCTTAGTGGTCATCATGCCACAGAGGTCGTCAAATCCAACAGAGCGTCAGTGACATACTCACATGTTAAAAAACTACGACTAAAACAATATGGTCAAGGATTTTCTTTATCTGCCCCCCTCTATATAGAATCCTCGCTACGCCCTTGGAAGAAGAAGCGGCAACAAACAACACTGCAACATTTTCTCCAAAGACGTCAACTAACAAATTTACAACAAAAAATTAGAACAACAGGAATTTAGGTACTTATTTTCTATAAAAATCTGCGTACATTCAATAAATATTCAATGTCCGATGACTGATAAACGTTTTAAGTGTTATTTAACTGCGCGTAACCGAACTGTGATGATAAGAGTTTACCACAATATAGAAACTGGCTTGAACCAACCAAGTTTCGGCCTTGCGCCAAATGTCACGTACGAATGATGACCTACTATGAGGTTGGGCAATGGGTAGCAAACGGCGACAGAACAAATGACAGTTAATAACCTAGCCCCAAGATCCAATCCAAGACCCCTGCTCCTGTTATCCTGCGGGATAATTGATGTCCAGAATAGAGCAGCTGACGTTTATATCGTTTTATTAAGTCATGTTCCGATCGATCACCTAACTTGATTTAGATGATTCTCGCATTATTATAAAAAAAAATCCGAAAACATAAATGTGAAAATGGGAGCCAAGTTCAATATTATGTTATGGTGTAGTTGCCGACTTCACCAACAAAAGGATTGAGATCTTAATGAGTGCCAAGTTCTGTAAGAGTATCCTGAAATTTATTTAATTTTATTTATTTTATTATTCAAGTACACTTGGAAATTTACAAACATACACATAAAAAAATAAGGAAAACATAGTAAGTACTTAGGTGCTACTTATTTCTAAAGAAATTTCTTCCAGTAGACCCGCGAAGTATAAGAAGTTTAAGTATAAGAATCTCAACATTTGACCTGGCTAGTTATACATATGTACATATATTTATTTCTTTAAAACAAGCAAAATGTACAGCTTTTTGAAGGCTTAGTTTGTCGTACGTAGTTACAAATCATATTTAATTTACTATGCATTTAAACTACGTTAAATTCCAAATTAACAGGGCGATAACTTTTACCACGAAAATGTCTAGGAGTTTGTGCAATCATAAATGTAGAGCACACTTCGCTTCGCGTCATACATAGTAGGTACTTATCCTATATATTAAAATGATAAAAATTTCAATACTCAGAATAAGTACTTTCTCTCTGCGTGCCTATTTATAAGTAAGTACATATATAAAATTATAGTAAACACAAATACTCGTAAACGTACTTTGCGAAAATGTATAGGGGTTTGTGCAATCATAAATGTAGAGCTCAATTCGCTTCGCGTCATACATAGTAAGTACTTATCCTATATATTGAAATGAAAAGAATTTCAATACTAAGAATAAGTACCTCCTCTCTGTGTGCCTATTTATAAGTACATATAATTTATAAGTACCACAAATACTCGTAAACGTTACTTTATGGTATTGATAACTCTATTTCTGAAAGTATGCACAGTCATTTTCAGGTATTAGTTAATCATTATGCCATCAAGGGAAAGGTGCGTTTCATTATTACTACTATATATTAATCACAAAGTTCAATATATACACAAAAATGATGTTAAGTAATTGGCTAGTGCAGAAAGCACTAATTTGCATTAAAAAGACATCAACGGGTCGTAGTAAACATGACAAAATAAACACATCATTTTAATAATTTACTTTCAATGTCAATAACTTTTGTTTCTAGTATTATTTCTCTTTAGTAACTTTATCACAATATATGCACTTACCTAAAAACCTTACTTGACGTTGCACGATTTTTTAAATAAATTGGATTCGTCAATCTATTCTGGATTTTGTCATTGCGTGGTTGTAACAAAAACGAAGTTTCCGTGGGGTTTGTGTATTTCTAATTCAAGTTTTAAGCAGGTTTATACAATAGTTTAAGAGCATTTTTTTCTATCGATCGTTGTTTTACCGAAAGATCTTATCTTTAGGATAAGCGTACTGTAATCCTCTCTTAGATCTTCACGTCTTTCAAGTCTTACAAGTATGTACCATTTGTTTCTCAAAATATTCTCAACCAACCCCAAATCTTATTCCTTTTGAATTGCTTCGCAAATCTGTGCAATTATCGATATTTACACACAGACCTACAATCTCAAACCAAGGGTCCTAAAACTTTAATGGAATCCATAAAGTCACAAAACAATACATACACACCTCCACAGCACTCATTGTTTTACTTTTAAACTCAGTCAGTGTCACGTCAAAGTCATTTCAGTTTGATTTTAAAATTCAAAAGGAAATTGTATGGATAAAATTAGCATGTGTTTTTTGTGCTCAGAATAATTGTTTTTCAGTTGTGTGCGGTCGAAGCGGTGTTGTGTGGTGGGCAGCGTGCTCGCGGCGCTGTTGCTGGGCGCGCTGGTAGCTGTCCTAGTGCTGCAGCCGTGGGCGGGCGACGACCACCCGCGCTACCAGCGCGCCACAGTTGCCGCGAATGGCTACGAGTGTGCTAAAGTTGGTCGGTGAGTTAAGTCTTCAATAGAACACTAAGCCTTTAGGATTTTGACAATATGGGTCAAGTGTTTGTCCATCTATAGGGTTAGCTGTAGGATAGCTTCACATTATTGGATTTCTGGGGCTTGAACTATTTCAGAGTAGTTACATGTATTTATAACTTAAGCTTGCAAAGCTATTCTAAAGCAATCTACTTCAATTTTGTTTTTATTGGGCAACAGGCTTACTTATGGTCCATCTGATAATAAGTGATTACCGTAGCCTATGGGAGCCTAAACCCCACTTACAGCCGTTATGGCAGTTCTACATGTACTCGTAGGTATAACTAATAGAATCTACCTACTTATACAGATCATGATACGAGTAAAGATGGTATCTTGTGGCGGTCTATAAATGTATTCACCAAATAAATTTACTTAGTTATATTTTTAAATAGGATGAAGATTCCGATATTTGACTAGTTTTTCTTATTGTACCACACTAAGTATATAAATATATTTATATTCATTATTCATACACACATTCGTTTTTTTGGAGTCTGAAAAGGAACTCCTAAAAGATTTGAAACGCGTGAATAGGAGTAGACCACTCTCACCTGTGCAACCGTATAATTTGCAAAAGTTAGTAGCTTAAATAAAAAAAATTGTATCTTCGTTCAAACAGCAATATACAGGCTGACTTTAACCACCAGTCAAATTTTTGAAGCAAGTTCAGTCCATGATACTGAACTACTTTCTATAAAAACAAACGAAGAAAAACCAAAATTAAAATTCGCCTTCCCATACAAATCAGCGCTTAGCCAAACGGAGTTTGTATGGGAGGACGAAAAATTTTTATAGATTTTTAAAAACTTTTTTTATAGAAAGTAGTTCAGTATCATGGACTGAACTTTCTCCAACTATTTAGCTGGTGTTTAAAAAGTCACCTTGTATACAGGCTGACTTTTTAACCACCAGCGAAATTTTTGGAGCAAGTTCAGTCCATGATACTGAACTAAACTTCTATAGAACTAAATACAATTTACGAAAAACTAAAATAAAAATTCGTCTTCTCATACAAATCAGCACTCAACCAAACGTTTTTTGTATGGGAGGACGAAAAATTTTTATCAACTTTTAATAACTTTTTTATAAAAAGCAATTCAGTATCATGGCCTGAACTTGCTCCAAAAATTTGGCTGGTGTTTAAAAAGGTGTATGTTACAAAAATATCTTAAACAAGAACGGGTCAGCCGGCGAAGTGACGGGTGTCGTAAGAGATAAGAGGGGTAGACCGCTGTCGCTCTTTTCAAATTGAATTTCATATAATTTGCAAAAGTTATTAGCTTACATAAGAAAGCTGTATCTTCTTTCAAACAGCAATGTATGTGTTACAGAGATATCTTAGACAAGAACGGGTCAGCCGTCGACGCGGCCATCGCGACTCTGTTCTGCGAGGGCGTCGCGTGCGCACAATGTATGGGGCTCGGCGGCGGGTTCCTAGCAACGGTGTACGACGCGGGGACCGGCCGGGTAGAGGCGCTCAACTCGCGAGAGCGGGCGCCCCTGGCCACGACGGCAGATATGTTCGCCAACGCGTCGTCCACCGTCGGCGGTCTCGCTATCGCCGTTCCCGGGGAGTTGAGAGGGTACGGCGAGCTCTATCGCCGGTACGGGAGGCTGCCCTGGGCGGAGCTGGTGCAGCCGACGGTGGAGCTGTGCAGGCAGGGCCACCGCGTCAACGAATACATGGCGCGCGTACTCGCGTCGTACAGCGACCGGATCAAGGCAGAGCCCTCGATGAGGTGAGAGACTTTTATCATTTTTATTAATATCGCAGTGCCCATACGTAGTAGAATGCCTACTGTAATGTTTTGGAGGACTGGGCGAACTTCAGTGTTATCCACGGCAACCGAAGATTTGGCTAAGAATGAAATTAGAGATAACTGTAGGATTCAGCAATTATAAATTGTAAATTTACGCGAATATTCCCAATATTTCCGTAATAATTTCAATTTTTAGGAATATTGCCGGGAATGTTTAGAAATTCCTAAAGTTTCTAGGACTATTCCCAAAGTTTCCAGCGACGGCACATCACTTATATGGATATAAATTATTCATGAGCCATGTGGTGACGGTAGAGTAGAATACCTTGTTTTCCTAAAAGTTTGTTAGTTGACGTCTTTGGAGAAAACGTGCAGTGCAGTTTGTTGCCGCTTCTTCTGCACTTGCGCCTAGGAAGCGGCATTAACTTAGCTGTAAGTAACGATTTGACGTCAACATTTGTGCAAAACAAAAGAAAGTGACTATTATTAAGAGATATTATAAATATCCTGTTATAATAAAGATATTTTGATTTGACCTACAATTTAGGATGTATATGTAACAGAGACGGAGCACCGTCCTTTGTGCTATGACTTTATACTATTTACTGCGATCATCAACTCGCCTACCCAGCGTGGGGATTTTGGGTAAATCGTCCCTTTACCGGGAATGGTCTTGTGTCCAACAGTAGACTGGTATATGCTAGTAAAAAGAAGACATAAATACTATTATCTAAAACTACTAATAACTAGAAGTCAAAAGACCCAAAATCCCCATAGGCCACGTTTCGAATAAAAAGAGAAGCAGAAATAGCAAGAGGTTGCTAGGTCAGACAAGTCATTTGTGCGGGAGGAGTAAGCAACTTTTACATTAACATTTTTTTTTGCTCTTAGTCCAGTATGAGAGGACATCAATAAATTAAATAAAGATTCAAAAAAACTAACAAACATCAAAACGTTTTACCTCACGTTGAAGGTTATCTTGCAATTTAACTGTAGGTATCAATGTAATGTATCATAACATTCATAACACGATTATGGCAAAGTAGAAATAACTTTTTATAATCAACTAACTGTGCCCGCGACTTTGTTCGCGTGGTTGTCGGAACGTAATGTTATATAGCCTAAAGCCTTCCTCTATAAATGGACTACCCAACAAAAAAAAATTTTTTCAAATCGGACCATTAGTTCCTGAGATTAGCGCGTTTAAACAAACAAACAAACTCTTCCGCTTTATAATATTAGTATAGATTTAATAAAGGAGGACCATTTCAAATATGTTTATGAGCTTAACTTAAAACTGTTTCTGTGTTAGGAAAGATCAATTTCCATTTCTGACGTCTGTTATTTATTATCGGCCCAACATTTTGGTAAGATGTGGTCTTTGATTTTTGCTGTAAGAGATAAATACGTGACAATATGTTTTAGAAATCTAAGCATAAAATATCTACAGCTTATCTGTGCTTCGGAAGGCACGTTAAGCCGTTGGTCCCGGCTGTTATCCTTGGAAGGCAGTCATCAAGCCATGTCAGATGCCCTAATGTTGGCCACTGACACACGAAAAACAAAACAAAAGAAACAGTATATAAAATCTATAAACCTATAGAAAAATCTTGAAGGTATATTCTTCTTGATTCGGTCTTTCAATGCTGAGGATCGTGACCACACACACTCTTCATACTATTTCAAACAATTTCTTTATACAGTACAGGCTGACTTTTTATCCACCGGCAAAATTTTTGGAGCAAGTTCAGTACATGATACTGAACTACTTTCTATAAAAAAAGTTATTAAAAATCGAAAATTTTTTTTCGTTTTCCTATCTATACAAACCAGCGCTTTTCTATGGTAGGACGAAAATTTTTTATCGATTTTTTTAACTTTTTTTATAGAAACTACTTCAGTATCATGGACTGAACTTGCTCCAAAAATTTTGCCGGTGGATAAAATGTCACCCTGCTTAATATTTAGAAACTTTAAGTATATCTTGTCAAACCATTATAACATTTCCATTTAATTCCAGAGAGGTATACGTGAACGCGGAGACGGGCGAGGTGTGGCGGGAAGGCGACTTGATACGCCACCCAACACTAGCCAGAACACTAGAAACTATAGCCAGGGAGGGCCCGGAGGCGATACACAACGGCTCCCTTACCGCGCCACTCGTGCAAGACATTCGCCAGCACGGTGGCATCATTACGGAAGAAGACCTCCGGAATTTCAGGTTGGTAGCTATCCCTGCAAGACTTTCTTCGTCGACACCATTAGGAGTCTACACATCGCTAGCATCAAACATTAAAAAGCATCCAAAACAAAGTACGATCTACAACTCAGAGAAAATTTATTTTGTTGGACTATTTTTGTAGACTCTATTTAACTCTTTTTATATATTTACTATTGTCACTAACCCTCTTATTCATAAAAAATATGAAACGTTTGCTAAACCTATTTTAGTTAAAATATGTTTATCTCTTTCTTACTAAGTCAAATATTTTAAAGAGAGATAAGGACAAAACATATTTCAACTAAAATAGGTTTAGCAAACGTTTTAATTTTTTATGAATGAGAGAGTAAGTACCTACCTACGTCTGCAACAACGTTCTTGATTGTTTCGGATTCTGTTTTTCGGTATTTGTCTGCTACTTAATACTTGCTACAACATAATATGGACCGGTTGTGCCAGAAACTCAATAACGCAGCATAACTTCATGGAGGTTTAATTAAAAATCTAGACTAGCAAATCTCAGTACTTACGAATATATCGTTGACATAGTAAAAAAGATGCTTCTCCTTGCCCATTTTGGACAAATACCTAGTCTACTTAGTCTTAATTTTTCTACGCAATAAATCTAAGTCTTGGCATGATTTTATTTTCCATGTAGAAAAATATTTATTTATTTATTTATTTAATCTTTATTGCACAATAAATAAAAGTACAAGTGGCGGACCTAATGCCATATGGCATTCTCTCCCGGTCAACCATTAGACCAAGCAGAAAATATGCTAACATCCAAGAAATTAGAAGACTTAGGTACGCTTGGACTATAAAATCATCTAAAAAAATTATATCTACTTACGCAATAGTGAACATGCACCCAAAGCTGTTAATAATAGAACGCGAAAAGCTACTTTTTGTAACAAGTACTTTTATAAAAAATAAAGACCAATGTTATAAAAAAGAATCCTGTTCTACAGGTATTAATCTAACACATGCCTGTTAGTTATACCTACCGCCGAAAGACTGACCTTGAGTTTTGCTTTGATAATACACAGTTTCATTCAAATTAAAGCCGCCTACTTTTGTTTTATTATCCATACTACATTCTCACATCATCATCATCATCATCATCATCTTCCTTACCTTTTCCCATTTGATTTGGGGTCGGCGCAGTTTGTCTTATCCCTCCATTTCCCTCTATGACTAGCATTCCTTCATCCACTCCAACTATATCTGTCATGCTTTACGCGCTCCATCCATCTCTTCTTTGATCTTCCCCTACCTGTATGTCCGTTAACCTGCATATTAAGTGTTTTTGCGTTACATGTTGTCTTTCCCTTTGCATCACGTGTCCAAACCAAGCCAATCTGTTACTTCTTAGCTTGTCTGTTATCGGTGCCACTTTCGAGCTACCTCTTACGTATACGTTTTTCACCCTATCCATCCGCGTCACCCCGCACATTCATCTCAACATCCTCATTTCCGCAGAATGGAGCTTCTTCTCGTCCTGCCCTTTTGTGGCCCAGCATTCTGAGCCGTATAACATATTGTATGTAAATAAGAAAGTGTTTACCCTTCCTTCATGCCGAAGCGACGATCACGATCGACCTAGGTACGTAATTTTTGCGTGCAGATTGCAGATACTCTGAGATATCGGAGAATAATATTGGCTATATTGTATTGTGGAATTTTAATTTTCAGAACTTGTGGGATAGCCATAAAAGTAATCACGCGGACAAAGACGCAGGCAAAATCTAAGATAACCGGAAACATAATACGTCGTAAAGCGCAATTATTATTATAATAAGCGCTTTACGACGTATTATGTTTCCAGTTATCTACATATTTATATAATAAAACAGTAGTGTTCTATTGAATGTTGATTGTTGAATTGATATCGATTGCTGACGATGTTTTTAGTTAATAGATAACACTGATCTTTACTTGACTTACCAATCCAACGTCGTTATAATTTGTAATAATTAATTCGAGATAGTATGATATTTTTATTATTCATAGCAACCACCGCTATGAATACTACAAGCCCCGCATAGTCTACACCCCACCACATAATAGTTATTTATGCAACTGTGGTATAATAAGGAAGGGGTATTAAAACACGAATGTGGTTCATGTGATACTATGTGATAATAGTATCACATAGTATCACATGAACAGTTGCATACAATACTTTATTTACACCCATGATATGAATCCTCTATAAAAGGTATAGCCTTCTGCTTTAGAAGGTCCATATGGATGAAGGTTTAAATTTTTCGGATAATTCTTGAAAATATACACATCTTCAGAAAATGATGTAGTTACTACTTCTTTAATATTTTCCAATTCATGAAATCTTGGTACGCCTTTTCATATTGTTTTCTCGACTTTTCTGGTAATAATTGGTTAGAAATGTCCTTTGCTGCATTAGAAATATCTGGTGGTGTAGGTATTATCAAAAGCTTGTATCACTCATTTTTGTAAACAACAAAGTAATAATTTTTTTAAATGCGACGTAAATTCAAATAACTTTTTTTTTTATTTCGAATCCGTGGTACTGAAACGCGCGTGCAAGACAATGGTGCCATTTTTCAAACGCAGAGTCACTAATCGAACGTTTTTTTGTAAGGAAAAATCATTTGTTCACGCGAATCCGCGTTTCAAAAATGACACCTATGGTTCTTTTTTTTAAATTCATAAAGATAGAGAAATCGAGTTTGCGTTGCATAATGAAAAGTACAACATTAGGTATATCACGCGTTTGGATGATATTATGGTTACTATGACACTGTTTGTTATAATGTTGGCAATAAGCTAACTGTTTCAGAAACTTTTATAAAGAATTTATAGCATGGGTGTAGATAAATAAATTATTACTTGTCCGTAATCTAGGGCAGAATGGCAGGAGCCAATCTCGGTGCCGCTAACGGGAGAGCACACATTGTACACGGTGCCGCTGCCCGGCTCCGGGGCGGTGTTGGCTTTCATCCTGAACATGCTGCGGGGCTGGGTCGACGAAGGCCCGGCGGCGCCGCCCGGGTCCAACCTGTACTGGCACCGCGTCGTCGAAACCTTCAAGTTCGCGTACGGCAAGCGAACGCGCCTCGGCGACCCTTCACGATCTCCAGAACTCTACAACCTCACTTTCAGCATTACTGAGGTGAGTCTATTTTCTGTAAAAACAAATAATGCTAAATTGTCGTTACGTTCTGCAATGTCTACAATAAAACAGTAGTAAAAGTTGATTTAGTCAGGTATGATCCCTAGCACGGAGCAAAAACAAAGATCCCTAGAGATAGCAGCAGCATAAACTTCTTCAAAAAAAAAAACTGCGACAATATTACTTATTTCTTCTTTCCTCGCGTATTTTACCCTGGCACAGACGTCACCAAGAGGGTGGACGGCAAAGAGGGGCAGAGTACGTGAACCATAAAATCTTTTTGCATACTTGGTAGGTAATACGAGTAAGTATGTATATTAAAATTATGAATTATCTACAGTTGGAACGCAACCTGAGTGACCCAGCCTGGGCAGCGACCTACAGACGTCAAGTGGATGACTCCCGGACGTTTGATGACTGGAACTACTACGGCGCTGACTTCGGCACCGTCGAGGACCACGGCACGGCGCAGATCGTGGTAGTGGCACCTGATGGCAGTGCTGTGTCGGTCACCAGTACCGTGAATTACATGTAAGTTTACTTATTGTTACTTTAGTAACACGTCATCGTCATCATAATCATCATCGTCATCATCATTGCCATCGTCATCATCATCTTCGTCGTCATCACGAAGGTAAGCATTTTCTTTATTTATCTAATAATATCACAACACATACTCGTAACAGTAAAACCCATTTCGCATTTTGGGTCTTGTGACTTGTGACCCTTGGCTCTGTCTACTAGGGATAAAGACATGAAAGTATTATACATCTTCTATCATAACATCTATATGGCAAATCATTGGTCTGAGTATGGCAAAAACTTCTATCTTTTGTTGAATGACATCTGTCATTGATTTAACAAAAGACTCTCCTTGAGAGCAAACTTGTAAGTATTTAACCTTTTCCGCAAATCAATTGCAACATCACATTCCATCAATGCAAACGAGTGATGGAACTCAGGATGAATTTTAAAGGAAGATATACCGCTTTTAATCGCAAGACAGAACTTTATTATGCAGAATTTAAAATTGATAGACTCGAGTTGATATCTAAGTACCTATTTATTGTCAGATATTCCCTTGATCTCCTCAATTATTATTTATTATTATGTGATTAGAGTGAAGTTGTAAACGTGAGACTTTTGTAAGCAATTAAACTACTTATTACTAACTGCGGCAAATGAACAGGCATACGAACCACCAGTTGGTAACTGGTTATAGATATTACTAATTTTTTTCTAAATTCACAGTTGGGGCTCCCTAAGGAGATCTCAAAGCCTTGGTATCATTTTGAACAACGAGATGGATGATTTCGCCATTCCCAACCGAGAGTCTGCGTATGGACTGCCGCCGTCTCCTTCAAATCTGCTGGGGCCGGGTCTTCAGCCTCTGAGCTCTATGGTCCCGACCATCACGCTTCAGAACGGCCAAGTAGTGTTGGTGGCTGGTGCAGCTGGAGGCACGAAAATTACAACTCAAGTAGCGTTGGTAAGACTTTGCTATTCTCTCTCTCACTCTCTCTCTCTCTCTCTTCGTCGCTAGTGGCGAACACAGGTGTCATGTCATATCTACAATACTGCGACCCCATTGTTATATTTTTCGCGATTGACGAGTGGAGCTGACTCAGGGCATCTGACGTAGTTGGCTTAGTGACTGTCATCATCATGATATTGTTTTTTCTGGTTTTAACAAGAACTTACTTACCCTTTCCGGAACCTATAGTGTGAAAAATTAAAATGCGTTTGATAAATTAGCGAATAATGACAATATATTCTATTATAATCTAATTTATCCATCTATACAAAATAACACTTAAAAAATACTTGATGATATAAATTGTGTAACAACCTTTTTACAGGCTGTAAGGAATATCATCCTGGAAGGAAGCGATCTGCAAGACGCGATACAGCGGCCTCGGCTCCATCACCAACTCATACCAATGGAAGTGGAACATGAGCACGATTTTGATCAAGTAAGCATTTAGTTTTAGATAGTATCATAGATAGAATATTTCGCAATATAATCCGCCAGATGACAAGAAGCAATCTTATCTAAACGTCAAAACAATTTTTTTTAAGTGATTTGTATGAAAATCTGCTCTGTGACGTCATAATTTTCTGTATTAAGTATATAAATCTAATCATGTTGAAAATTGATATGATCAATGTCAATGTGACACTATTTTGTAACGTTTTATTCTCATAACAGTACCAAATTATTTATTTTTGACCCAGTCATCTACCGAATGATATTGAGACTACAAGGGTCAATAATTGGTCCAACGCATTGTAGAAATTTCAAATTACGCTACTATTATGCTGTCTTTGGCCTCGGATTATTACAATCAGAACCCTGAAACGTACGCAAAGAAATACTGAACCTATGAAATTAAAGTACCACTTCTGATTTCTTCAAAAATATGTCAGTTGTATATTTATATTACAACAAGGCTTCAGTTCTTTGCTCAACGATTTATAATAATAATTGAAATCAGTGCTATTTTTTTCCGTCACCGCGGATTCCATTTATTGACCCAATCAGGCAAGACATACTACTATAATTATCACCAGAGTCAGTCTTTACTTTGACGAATACTTAGATTTTGCAAGAATCTAAGCATACAACCATATATCTAATTACATATTTGAATTTACAAAAATAAAACGTCGAAGTAGGTTGATTAGGATACTTATTGGTAACCATTTTCCGTGCCATATATATTACTTAGCCATATGAATAGACAATAGTGTTCACATTTTACGAGTAGGTGCGACCAAGGAATATAATTGCATTACCGGGATTGAACTGTTTGTAATGGACCTACAACTCATGTCATGTATGATGATAATGCATTATGTCTCTCGCTTGTACAATACAGGTGACTTTTTAAACACTGTCCAAATTTTTGGAGCAAGTTCAGTCCATGATACTGAACTACTTTCTACAAAAATTTGGACAGTGTTTAAAAAGTCACCCTGTATATGATGGCATTTTGTTCGGTTCTTTGATTAAGTCATTTATAAAGTTAAGGAGGTAAATGTGGATTGTTCTAAAAGTCAGCCTGTATAAAGAGTAATGCGCATATCCATAATGATTTATTCGCTGGCGTTAGTACTGAATGGTCGTGGTTTTACAATACATTGTTGCGGCGGATGTTGCCCCGACCTTGTCCTAACTCTTATGTAACGGTCACAATGTGTTATTTGCGTCACAAAGACCTGGACAATACGCTAGACTTTTTAATGTGCATTTAATTTTTTAGATCACGGTGGCTTAGTCGGAACGAATCTTTCGAATGTTCTGTAATAATTCTGTTTCTGAAGAAAGCGTTGAATTTCAATTCATTACCGTAATTTGTGTGTGGTAACAAAAAAGCTTTTTAGTTGCTAATAAGTCTTGAAATGGAACTAATTTCATTAGAAATGGCACAACTTGTGCTCTCCGCATACAAAAACGTCAAAATACGTTTGCAGTTACGTACCTATCGAATTAAGTTGGATGGGTACAAAAGTTAGTTGATTTGATGGGATTTTTAAACCGGGACCTTTCGAAGTTGTGTCACCTCTAATTCACCACAACTTGTTATCTTCTTCTTCTTCTTCATCTAAGCGCATTCCCGGTTGCATCCTCAGCTGTGCTGCTTCGGAGCCCGGGGTGCGCTTTTCCGCTTTTTCTTCTCCAAATACAACATGCATGTCAATGGTAACCCAAGGATGCCAAAGACCTCGCAAAATGGAGAAGAAATAGCCAGAACAGTTTAAACGATTTGGCTATAGTTTTACGACCGGGCCGCCGCCTGACATCAACCCTCCTTGGGAATGCAATTGTAGCACGAGATGTTTGTGCTTAGTCCTTTAGTCGCCTCTTACGACATCCACAGGAAGAGATGGGGTGGTCCACACGGGTCACCACAACTTTGTATATGTGTTATTTTATTACCGCTATACATATTCATAAAAAAATTTGCACTCTTTAAATCATACGCTACTGATTTAAGGAGCACTTTTTAAAAACTCCGCTCTTCTTAAATTGGTAGCATATTAACTATATGTCTGCTTTAACACGTTCATTGCGTTATGCGGTCTGAAAAGCCACATGCGTGCGTGACTTTTCTCAGGTGCGGCAGTCAAAATCGCGTTCTTTCACTCTGTGCGAGGGGCGACTATGTTCACATTTCAAACCAAACGGATAGGTTTTGGCTACAAAAAAAAATATAAATATAATACAAAAAAAGAATAAATAAAACACTACGAAATATCGTCGCGCACGGCTCCGGGCCATTCTTCTCTTTCGACGAATATTTCACTGTGTTTTATTTATTTATTTTTTTGTATAATATTGATAATATTTTTTGTAGCAAAAACGGATAGATATTTAGATAATACATGTTTTGGTATAATTTTCATATAAAAAGGTGATTGTATAAAATAGTAATATGCATTATAAAGGCAAATTTAGAGGTATGTTTGTGGTTTTTTTCTATCGAGCTAAAAATGCTCAATCGTGTTTTGGCTATTGTGGGGGTGTCTGTAGAAAATCCGTAAGATTTTTATGTAATTTTTTTGTGGAATAAACTGTAGTAGTTTCATAACAGTGATTTTTCAAAAACACGCACAGTATTGCAAATTGTGAACCCACGTCACCTTAAAGTGCCTCAGAAATTATAAGCCTCTCACCCGCACGGAGCGACGTGCGGGCGGCGCGGGCGCCGCGTCTTGGCAAAAAAAAACTAAAAAATTGTTACTTTTTGTGTCCAGTGTGACAAATGCTTCTGTTTGCCCTGTTTTGATGAAAAACATTTTGATTAATCATTTATTAAAAATATGATATAGAACTGCAGCTTTCTTTTCACTAGTTGAGACACAAATCGAACTTTCTTTCAGTGCGATGTGAGACAGAACTAAGGACAGAACAGATGTCACATAATATTTTTACATTTATTTAATACTGAAATTTAATAAATGTGGGCGAAGCTAGATTTTACTTTAGCAACTATTTAAGTAAATAACGGTAAAATATCAAACAAATATTGTCATTGTTGAGCTATATATTTAATAAGGGGTTTTTTAAAAACTTATTTTGTGAGGCTGAGTGGGTCTCAAACGCACTGTAAAGAAGTTCAACCTTGCCCCGAAAAGACCTCATACGCACTGGCACGCATAAAATGGCGTCGCAGATAACGTGTTTAAAAGGACAGATTCTGAATGAATATGAGAGTTAGGTATACTACCGAAGTTAAATAAGTATATTATTGTGTTTATTGTTGTTCAGATTTGTTAATTAATCTTTTTATTTTCCAGTCAATCATCCAGTCCCTTCAAAGGCGAGGTCACGCCACAACCGAGCTCAGCAGAACTGCTGGCTTCGCTGCAATGATAGCGGCAATGAGGGAATCTGACGGTATGCTGGTGGCTGCCACCGACCGGAGACGAGTCGGCAGCGTCGCCGGTTTATAAAACCCAATGGTGCCTCGTATTACTAAATTTAAAAGATCTTAATAGTGAGATAAACTATTGTGATATACAAATACTATACAGTATTTTATGGTTAAACAATCAGAGGTGCCACGCGATGTGTTGCAACACTTGCAACCTTACTCAACAATGACGCTCCAAGACGACTGTTTTGCATATGTACAGCATACAATCATAACCAGTGGCGGCGGCGCTAGACTATAAATGTACACATCAGCCTTTTATGCGCCCGATGCGATACTTACCTCTATTGACCCCCCCCCCCCCCCATAAGCGTATACGCATTATACCTATACGCGAAAGCTTATTGCGAGTGCCGCCACTGATAACTACATGCCACCCAAACAGGCACCCCTCTTATGTATGATAACGATAGAGGTCACTTTCTCGCATTTTTTGCTTGGGTGAAGGTTGCCACTACCTAAGTAATTACTTCATAACTTCCATTACATATAAAGCGCGCGTGTAAAGTTTGACTAAAATAAACAAAAATGCATTTCTAAAATGTCTGCAGTTCTGCATAAATAGATTATACTGACGCGTGAATTAAATAGTGTAGGTAGACGGCACCATAGGAGACTTAACTAGACTAGATCAATTAATCTGAATTTAAGGTCAATTTAGGAAGTTACGTGCTTGTTATTTTCTCAAAATAGGTCCTAACTCACGATCTCGAAGTTAATAAAGTCTACAAGCATATCTTGTCATCAATGCAGTGGCAGATTTATCTATTGGTGTATAATTCATTGTTGGTACGCATTTTTATCGTAGGTAGTACTTACGTATCGAATAATTATAAAATTATGATGATTTAACTGAAAGGGCGGCTGATACTACACGGCCTAAGGCAGCGACTGCAAATTCGTCACAGTATAAATTATACACACAAAGTGAAATGATTTATTAAATTAGCAGTTTTACAACAATCACCTAGCTAATTATAATTAGTCTTACCATGCTGTTATAATTTTTAATCTGTGTTACTTGTTGAACATTTTGTTGTGAAAGTTGACAGGGTATTTTAATTTGTTTGTAAATTTAATATGTCGGTAGGTCCTTAATTTGTTTGTAAATATTGAAACGTTTAGTTAGTAAAGTATTTAAGATGCTGTTATTTTTAATGTAATGCCAATAAAAATTATGAATATCTACAATGTTTTTCTTTAACTCCTAAAATGACTGTTGTAGGTACCCATGCATTGTACTGTACATATTACCTACTTAAGGTGGAGGTATAGGCAAATGACCTTGAAGTGGCGCCCTCATTTGAAATAAATTATTAACTCGTAAATATGGAGATAATTTCCATATTGCTCCTCGTCATGCACTAGATAGCCCTTTAAATTATTTCATGAACCACCGTTGAAAGTATTTACATTAGTCCGTCTAGCTTTAAAACTTGCTTCCGCCAAAAGTGGCCACGGCAAGTTTTAAAGCTAGACAGACGGATCACCAATAATAGTTTCAACGGCAGTTCATAAAATAATTTAAAGGGCTATCTAGTGCATGACGAAGAGCAATATGGAAATTATTACCATATTTACGAGTTAACAATTTATTTCACACTTCAAGGCCATTTGCCTATATCTTCGCCTTAAGTATTTATATCATAAGCTTAATAAATTCCGTACCATATATTTTTACCCTTCCTTCTAACTTTGCTGTAATTGGATGGAAATTCTAATTCAATTTTGATCAAGCATCACAAAACCAGCTATGTTCTTCATATGTTCTTACATGAAATCGAGAAAAGTAGATATCTACCTATGCCACGGCCCGGCCTTCGTATCTTCTAAATACAGATACATTATGTAAGTTGTAGGTGTAGGTACCTACCTGTTAGACGAATTATATATTTTTGTGCATCTACAGACTCGATTAGCCAGATTTGGTAGCTAGCTACGAAATGGGAAATGTGTTTTCCCATCTTCTAGCTAGCTACAAAATGGGAACGACTTTCCCATCTCGAAGCCGCATTTGGAACTTTATTTTGCTCCGTGGGAGGCTACTATGAAATGAGAAATGCGCTTTACCATCTCGAAGCCAGTTACGAAATTGGCCCGGTTGCAAATGTCAGGGCAAGACGCGAAAGTGGTCACCTGCGCCAGGTGGGAAACAAGTTTCAACGTGAGTTATAAACTCAAAGCAACATAAAGGCAGGCATCGGTTATAAAGCAGCCGGGATGGGGTGAGTAATATAAAAGGGGCAACAATATGAACTCGACGACATACCTACTACTACCACATTATCACTAGTAAACCACGTATTGAAGATTGGTTACGCCAGCATGGAATCGAAGAAGCGCAAGATGGAAACGCCTCCGGACTCGCAACAGCCGGAAGCAGTAGACGAGCCGTGGAATGTTCACAACCGGGAGGAGACGCAGCAGAGAGAAACAACCAAGAAGAAGGAAGAGGAGACGCTGGCCAAATTTAGTTGGAGAACATAACTTCAACTTGCAACAACAGCTTGGGCGACTACGTACGCCATTTCGCACAAGTCCTTGGAAACTGGTCTTTTTTTTTAATTTCCTAATTTGTCCCCCGAAAATGACCCTTATTTTTAAAAAATATTTATTTATTTGCACATATGTGTTTGGGTCATAGGATTACAACATTCTACCATCCGCCTGAATCGGTCCAGTAGATTCGGAGCAAATTGGCTGTGACAGAGGGACGGACAGACAGACACACGAGTGATCCTATAAGGGTTCCGTTTTTTCATTTTTTGTACGGAACCCTAAAAACGTGTTTTTTCAGCGTTTTTAACTCGATCTGTCACAGGGTTCTATCTCTTGTACCGTAATAGCTAGACACCTGAAATTTTCACCGATTATGTATTACTATGACCACTATAACAACAAATAATAAAAATCAGATAAAGTTAATAATAATTAAAGAGGGTCGTCATACAAGAAACGTGTTTCTTCAGCGTTTTAAAAAATTGTAGGGTGGTACGGAACCCTTCATGTATGTACGAGTCCGACTCGCACTTGTCCGTTTATTTTAAGTACCCCCTGACATGATCAAGGACAGGGACCATTTTTACTGTTAGAGCGGTTTCGCACTACGTCCGATCCGAACCCGATCCGAATCCGTGAAAGTAGTGCGAAACCGCTCTAACACATCACAAAAGACCGGTTTCGCACTACTTCACGGACTCGGATCGGATTCGGATCGGACGTAGTGCGAAACCGCTCTAACAGTAAAAATGGTCTTAGGGTTATTTACCACAAAAATAAATACTTAATTTATTACATTGACGATATTTTTTGACTTGTTTTTTTTTGTTTTGTTCCCCTCCCCGCTGCGGGGCAGACAGAGCTCGGATTTGCACGCCCGGCGACGGAAAGAGACCTGCAATTCCAATAATATTTTTTCCACTTAACGCGCCTTCAGTATAATTTTGAAGGCGCGCTAAGTGAAATACGCCAAACAAACAAAGAAAATATTTTACCCTTTGGGTACGGAACCCTACAGACAGGTACAGTTGAATTGATAACAGTCTCCTTTTTTGAAGTCGGATAAAAATCCTATCTAGGGTACAAGCATCGGGTACAGTTAAAACCTAACCTGGCAACTGGAATACGCGCGTCATGCGCGCGTCTTGTCGCACCAAAATTCGCCTGAAAAATCGCCGTTGTTGTCGTTGACCGTGGCATGCTTCATACATTTCCTTGTATTTGTTTCTGTCGCGTGTCGCCGTCGCCATCGCCGTCGCTGTCGCTGTCGCGCATATTTGTGGCCATATTCGTTATATAAGTTATATTATATTCGTAACATTTATAAGGTGATTTAGGGTTTTATTTGAGCTTATTATAAGTTAGTAACCAGTGTGTTCTGTAACGTGTGCAAAATATGGGTGACGGCAACAACCAAAGATAGAAAGAGATGCACTAAAGTGGCCACGCACTATGCAGGTCTAGTAGTCGTAGGTCCACAGACCTAACTTGTTCTGAGGACATAACCTACCACTACTAGACTTGCAACGATATTGCTAGAAAGAGATTGTGAAATACAGTACAACGTGATTGTGAAAGAAACGCTAATATGTTTTTTTGTCTCTATCGGCGTGGCTACTATAAGCTGGCCTACTGTCAAAATCTGGGCCAAGAAAGTTAGAGAAAGAGAAGAAAGTTATTAATTTTAGGGATTTTATCATTTAAAAGGTGATTTAGGGTTTTATTTGAGCTTATTATAAGTTAGTCTATTACCATAGTGTGTTCTGTGACGTGTGCAAAATATGGGTGGAGGGCTTAGACTATTAATACACATTCTTTTCTCTGTCTACGGTGGAGGGAGTCCTCAGGTGGCAGTGTTGCCAGCGACATATAGTCAAATGTAACATGAGACTAGTCAAAAAGTAACATTTTCACGAGAAAAGTAACATTACCTTATTTTATGTTGAAAACGACACTGTACAATATGTATATGACACTTTATTACACAAAAACTAAAAAGTTTTCTGAAAAATTTGGTGGGTGACGCTAAAAAAGAAAACATACCTACACATAATAAATAATAACTAAACCAAACTAAAACTAAGTAACTTAAAAAAACTTAATACAACTTAAATACTAAAAATAAATTACTTATAAATATAAACTATTATAAATAAAAAATATCCCGCAAATTCTGCCCCTGCGGAAGAGTGCCCAGAAGTTTTGGACTATTTTACTAGATCTAAATATACAGGGTCTAACAAAGTATACTGAAACTATTTTAAGGGTGCATTCAGTCCATGCTACTGAACAACTTTCCCCAAGAAACATATATTGAAATGTAAAAAATATTTTTTGGCCTCCCATACAAGTTGACCGATCAGCTGATTCGAGTTTATATGAAAATTCAAAAATTATTTTTCTTATTTCGATATAAGTTCCTTAGGGAAAGTGGTTTAGTATTATGGACTGAAGTCACCTTTAAAATAGTTTCAGTATATTTTGTTAGACGTTATATAGACGCATCTATTAGATAATGTTACTTGTAATGCAACTTTGTAAAATTTCTGTTTTGTGTGCCTAATAAAGTAAAATAAATAAAAGGAGGCTGGCAGCATTGCCACGTTGGATGGCAATGCTCATTCTTTGTGCTAAGAAATTGCCAGCCCTCTGGTCACCTGATACCTTGACCAGCCTTTTACCTATAAAATTTAATATACTATGTACAGAAAATAGAAAAGAAAATATAAATTAATAATAAAATATAAAAAAAAATTGTAAAATGAAAAAGTAACATTTTGAGTCGTGTAACATGAAGGTAACATAAGAGGGTCAAAAGTAACGTAAAATGTTACAAAAGAAACATTCTGGCAACGCTGTCAGGTGGAGGCAACAATCAAAGAAAGAGATGCACTAAAGTGGCCACGCACTATGCAGGTTCTAGTAGTGGTAGGTCTGTGCTTGTTGCGAACTACTGAAAAAAAATTGCTTTGCTGTCGTCTTTGGTCGTCTGGACTGTCATCTGTCCTGTCAGTGTCATTGTTATAATGACATTTTGATTGTTGATTCATATTGCACATTTCGCGGTAGAAGAAAAACAAAACGATTCCTACATTTTAATTATTTATTTTGCTTAAAAGTTTAGTATATTACCTGATAAAGTTTCGTAATCCTTATATAAACAACTTAATCATATAATAAAATTTGTTCCGAGTTGGATTTGAAAAATGGATCACAAACTGTCCGAGGGTTCTCTAGAGGTAATTCCAATTTTATTATAGGTAATCTCAAATAAGAAAGAATATTATACGTGACCTGCATAGTAACATTAATACGTTAAAAATATCTAAATTAACTTATTGGTTCGTATTATTTTGTCACAGGTTATAATGAATGGTGGTCATTATGACAAGCCGGTGATGCAGGTGTTAGGTAGCAAGAAAATACAAGGTAGTGGTGCCAACGAGAGGTTCAGGCTGCTAGTTTCCGATGGCAAGCACTCGCATAGTTTCGCTATGCTCGCAACCCAGCTCAATGACAAGCTGATCACTGGAGAGCTATGTGACTACTCTGTTGTGCAAATTGATCGTTTTGTCACGTCTTTGTTGAAAAACACTGGCAAAGGGGAAAAGTAAGTTGCATTTAATCATTATGTCTGTAGCAGGAGTGAGGCGTTGCGTTATGCTCAACTGGCCATGTGGTTTCCAGCAGAGTAGAATAGGACCACTCCAAGTCTTTTGGTGCATGTCATAGAAGGTGACTTAGGCAACACTAGCTAAACAAAGCATAAACATCAGTGAGACCTCTCCAACCTGTCTGGCCAGCGTGGAGAGTGTAGGCCAAATCCTATGACTGCTCTGGTAGTACAGAGGGTCGTGCTCCTGCAGTGGAGACTTAAATAGACCTGATAGTAATTCAAGCAGGAATTGAACTTACGGCTTTGATATTTGTTTTTGTTTCTTCTCTACTGATTTCTTTATTTATTTAAAATAATCTAGCTCTGCATTTTGATGCCTAATTTTTTTCCAACAGGCGAGTCATGATAATATTAGATGTGACAGTTCTTGCATCTGGTACCCAAGTGGGAAAGAAGTTAGGTAACCCACAAACCTGGTCAGAGGAGTCAGCCACCGCCCCTGCTCAGCCGCCAATGCAACACGTGCCTGCCCCAAGCCCTGCAAAGCCTGTACAGATGCCACGACCTGCCCCTGCCGCAGGTCTTGATAACAGCATTCTGTCATCTCAGATGACTCATCCAATTGCTAGTTTGAGTCCTTATCAAAACAAGTGAGTACTTATATAACATGATAAAAAAAAATCTGTACTGATTAATTTCAGATAAAATAACTTATGAAATCTGTGGTTTTGGTTTAAGTTGAGCTGTATGTATAAATGTTTTGTGAAATTAGAAAATATTACGGAATAATAGAGGGAGAGAGACAAAGTTCCAAAATTTTTCAAATTATAATAATTAAATTTTACACAAATATAATCTTAAGTACAAGTAGGTACCTTCAACTTGTTGCAATATTAAACATTTTTAGAACTATATCTTAATTATAATATCATAAACTAGCATATAACAAATACCCATTAATAATAACCTATCAGGTAAAGACCACATCCTACTTCTATGTAGGTAGGTATATATTACTTTGGGACTAACTCAGACTGTGATTTGTGCTTTGGAAAAAACCACAGTAAAACTGAATTATTATAGATGGGTGATCAAAGCTCGAGTGATGAACAAGTCTGGAATCAGGACTTGGAGCAATGCCAGAGGTGAAGGCAAGTTGTTCAGTATGGACCTGTGCGACGAGAGTGGGGAGATACGAGCAACTGCTTTTAAGAACGAATGTGACAAATTCTATGAAATGATACAGGTAAGGCAATCCAGGATCTTCCTGCAACCTTGCTAAGGTCGTGCAACCTGCTTTACTGCAAATTCGCTCATCAAAATCTAAACTTCTTCAAAAAAAGGGTAGAAATAAGAACTAGGTATGAATTAAGACACAAGAACAAATTTCAACCACCAAAATCTAATATAGTTACACTCGTTAGTCCTCTGGCAATATCGGTCAAGATGTATAACAAACTTATGAAACAATATTTTTTACACAAAAACAAGCTTCTACTTTCTAAATGTTATTATTCTGTTTCAAGTACCACGACGATAAATTGGAAAAATATAAATTTAATTAGCAAAAATATACATTAAATAAGCAATAAAATAAAAAAATAAATCAGTAATATGCGTTAAAATCTAATAAATTAAATTGTAATTGTAAAGAAATAAGAATTGAAATTATAAATAACTGTGACAAGATTCCTTCTCTCTGCTTTGCAGTGCCCAACACTCCAACAGGGTCCTTAAATAAGTGTGGGATCATACAACACTGTATATGTAATCTGCATGTAATTTGATGAGCAATAAAGTATTGAGTATTAACTAAACGAAACTATAAGGGTTGGATCTCATCTATCAGCACGGAACAGCAATTTCCTATGTTGCTATCCTTTTCTGTCGCCCAGCACATTTATTTGCTAGTGCGAGAGAGAGCGACGGAGCGCTGCAGCACAGCCAGTGCTGAAGCGTTCCATCGTTCTCTCTCTCGCTTTAGCAAATGACGCTTCTGAGCGACAGAAAAGGATAGCAGCATAGGAAAGTGTTGTTCCGTGCTGATAGATGAGATCCAACCCTTAGTCTGCATAATTTTGTACACATTTTGTTATACACATACAGGCTGACATAGCTCATGTAACTCTGAGAGTTACATGAGCTATGTCAGCCTGTATGTGGATGATTTTTTGATTTTTCGTCTGATAGTCTACACACTGGGCTTAAGGCTTATGTTCGTTCAACAATAACTCACTCGAGTTATCAACCAACCAAATTTTACGAAATTTCGTGAAATTTTGTAGGTGTGTAAATGTAGCTAATAGAATTTTTAAGTTTGAAAATGAGCCAAATCTGTCATGCAGTTACCAAGGTTTGCAACTTCGCGAGTTCACAGTTTGATGTGAACTACTAGTAAAATAGTGTTTGGTACTAGGATATTATACTTCAGCTTTTAAAAGGCCGAAAGGCTTGCTCTCCCTCCCCCAAGGATTTCCAAAATGACCGATCGGAAGAGGCCTGGATCCAGTGTCTTTCTGCAACCTCGCTAAGTTCATGCAACCACCTGCTTAACTAAATGAAACTTCTCTTCTTCGTCTAAGTGCGTTCCCAGTTGCATCCTCAGCTGTGCTGCTTCAGACCCTGGAGTGCGCTTTCCTGCTTTTTCATCTCCAAATATAACATGCATGTCAATGCATGCTTAACTAAATGAAAATATGGGTCTTCATACTTTTGTATATGTTTTGTTATTACATATATATGAGCTATGTCAGCCTGTACGTGGATGATTTTTTGTTCCATATTCCTCAACAGCTGGATAAAGTATACTACATCAGCCGTGCTACACTAAAAACAGCCAACAAACAGTTTACGAGCCTAAAGAACGACTATGAGATGACATTCAACAATGACACCGTAGTAGTGGAGTGCCAAGAGGATCAGGTATCATTGCCTTCGGTCAAATATGACTTCGTGCCCATCAATGAAATTGTTGCGAAGAATCCAGAGTCTTTACTTGGTAAGTTTTAAACTGTTGTTGCATTATCACTATCAAGGTTGTTTTGTTGTATGCAATATACAACAAGACAACCTTGAAAAACAACGCTGATAATAGTGATAATACTATGAGTATAATATGAGTTATAGTGTCGTATGTATAGTGATACATACGACACTTTAACTCATAAGTTATAGCACAGGTTATAGTGTCATACTCATATTAGGTCATTTCTGATTATGGTCCAAACTGCACTACATACAATCTATACGAGCTATATACATATTTATAGCATATTTTTCACGATTTCGGAGTTGTTTTAACACACGGAATACAGAAACTAAATTGAATTACATTGGTAATATAAAAGCAGAAAAGTATTGTATGAAAACATTTTTTTTTTCCCATGGAAAACATAATGTAACAAAAAAATCTGTATTTCAGATGTGATTGGCGTTTGCAAATTTGCCGCCGACGTTCAGGAGTTGACGGCCAAAAGCACCGGCAAGTTGCTGAAGAAAAGGGAAGTCACGCTCGTCGATTCTTCGGGTGGTGCGGTAAGTGGTACACAACAAACCTAACATTATGTTATACACCTCGCAACAGTGTCATCTCCATCCGGTTGCATCCTCAGCATATGGCTTCCGAGCACCAGGTTCTGTGTCGCTTGGATAATTTTATTAAGGCCGTACCACAAAATACAGTAAGAGTAAACAGAAAGGAATCTCCTAAGGTACGCGCAATATGCGTCCCCGTTCCCCGCACCCGCACCTCTCCCCCGGTTCTTGACGGCCAACGTGAGTCATCGAGGCGAAAACGGGGGAGAGGTGCAGGGACGGGGAACGGGGACGCATATTGCGCGTACCTTAGGAGATTCCGGCCTGTGGCCGTACCTAAATTTTCCGGGGTCCAGTGCTGCCCCCATTTAAAATAAAGCATTTCAAAGAAAACGGAGACATATAAATTTATAATTTTTCAACAAATCTTTACTTTAAATTTCACAAACTATTAATTTTAACAATCCCTTAACATTATTCCTCTTCATCATAAATAGGCAATCCAGCTGCCTTGTGTACAGCTCTCCGCTGAGTGCTGGAGCCAGTCTTAATTTCTACAACTCTTACACGCCCGTCAGGGCCTGGAAATATTTTTTTTATTCTGGCTAGTGGCCACTGCAACGGAGAAAAATTTTCTCCAATTAATAAAACTAATCGCCCTATTTTTAAATTGGGCTTAGCAACATGCCACTTAGGTCGGCCTAATAATTGTGACAAATAACCCTTGTGCCAGACCTTCCAAAAATCTTGATGAATTATTGTGCATTTCTTCCAAAATTTTAAAACATTAATATTCTTTAAAGTTAAGTCTGGCTCAGGACAAGCATTAAGCGGAGCACCGCCATATAAGAAGTGACCTGGGCTCAAAAATGAAAAATCATTTAGGTCGTTTGACAACTGAGTTAAGGGTCTGGAATTCAAAATTCCTTCAATTTGTATTATGATGGTGTTAAACTGTTCGTAAGTAAAACACATATTGCCAACTACACGTTTGAAATGATGTTTGAAAAGCTTAATAGATGCTTCCCATAATCAGAATAAGCTGGAATGAACATGAATTCGACATCCTTTGTTGCACAATAGTTTAGTACACTATCCTTATGACTTTGTGAATTAGTTAATTGATACAATTGCTTCAACTGATTATTAGCACCTTTAAAGGTCGAGGCATTATCACAAAAAACAGTAGCTGGAGTACGCAGAAATCGATTCCAATTTTATTAAATATTCTGTCCCGTGTTACACGAGACTCTGGCAATGATGCAATTAATTGCCTTACTAAAATTACAAGGAAGGACAGCAACAGCGCACGACGACAACACTCGGCCGCATAGACTGGCAACGTCGCATTCGCCTCGCTGTGACGTTGCACACACACACTACAATACCGATTTGAGCGTATGATACTACAAACATAGATCAAAGTTAACTAAAATTTCATTCTGATTTAAGCTATTAGACCACTATTTTCTCATGAAAAACATAATTCCCCGGAAATAGAATTCAAAATAAATGCCGACTTATGTTATTACAATGTAAGATTATGCTTCGTTAGCCCCCAAATGTGAAATTAAATTAGTATGGAAATCGAACCACCTTAACGTTCTCATTATAAACTGTAAACAAGTAGTTCACTAAATAATTTGAAGGGTTATCTAGGACTTGGTAGTAGCAAATTTTTAAATGATGTCTCCGTGATCTTTAAAATGATTTATTTTAAATGGGGGCAGCACTGGACGCCGGAAAATTCAGGTACGGCCCTAAATATAAGAATATTTGTTAAGCGGGACTACCGATGTACAGTGGAGAGCTTAAAATAATGTTGAGCAATCCACTGTCACACGACAAAAGATATATCTACTTCTTCTTGAGAGCTGTGATGTTGCAAAGACGTTAGATACTATTTAATCGAAATCTCCCAAGAGGCCGAGGCCGAGGTTTTAGTTCACTTGATGTGACGATTCACATCAAGTGAACTAAAACCTCGGAAAAAATAATAGATAAAAAAATATTAATTGTGTTTTATAATAAGTATTTTTTTGTGTAATGCAAATTTCTTTGCCCTCTTTTCCTATATATATAAAAATTGGCCTATGTCTAATGTACTGTTTCTTGCCGATGTTATAGGTTGTCCTGACATTATGGGGGACTGAAGCAGAAAAGTTTGATGGGAGTACTAATCCAGTTGTATCTGCAAAGGTAAGTTTGTTTAATTTTATAGATATAACATTTAACTCCTTTTTTAGGAATATAGTACGATAGTTTCCCTATTTGCCTTCCGTACCGCAGTGCTTGGATTTAATGCGGAAGGGAAGACCAAGAATGAAGTTTTTCCAACAAATTAAGGAGGAGTAAGGTCGTACCAAGACATTAAAAAGATGGCAGAGAGAAGAGAGGAATTGAGGCATCTCCACTTAACTCTACCGACAAGAGCAAGCTCTTAGTAAAGAAGTAAAAGAAAATATAACATTAGTACACGTCGCCTTGTTATATGAACATATTTATAAATAGTTTAATATAGCCTTCTCTGTTCTGTTTTTCAACTCATCTAAACATGTTTACATAAAGAAAGGGAAATATTTTAAGTTTAACAATATACACCAGATACAGGAAAACGCTGGATGCAGGCCGCTTCCGATCCGTCGTTTTGGAAATCCTTTGGGAGACCTATGTCTAGCAGTGGACTTTCTGTGGCTAGTATGATGATGATGACACAGATACAGATACACACAAATAACTTGACGTGCAAAGCCCACCCCTGTAATCTGCGACTCGTGGTCTACAGGTCAGCAAGGCAGCCCCCCACGGCCGCGGGGACTGCGAGGACGCGGGGGGTGGCTCCCTGTCTTTTCTGGTTAACTGACGCCGCGTCTATTTAACCAAAATAGGAATGTGGACTGGGCTAAAAATAATTTATTATTTTAAACTTACTGATAGGAAAATATCACATCCACTTTGAACGTGATTTTAGATTTATTGACGCAGAAAAACTGATAATTAAGAGTGTTATTTGACTCCAAGAAACTATGACGTCACAATTGGATATTTCATAGAAAATGTTCATTCTGACATTAAGAAAAAAGTATCTGATTTAAGTTGTTGAAAACTAGCGGATTCGGTGATATGCCGGGTGGTTTCTGACAAAATAGAATAGGATCATTCCAAGTCTTTCTGTGGATGAACCCCTAGATCCCGCTCTCGGTAAGCCTGTGTTGAAGTAATTTGTTTAACCATTGGCCTTTGTCTGTAGGGAGCGCGTCTCTCAGAGTTTAACGGCAGCAAGTCGCTGTCGTGTCTCGCAAGCACGATGCTGCGCTTCAACCCCGACCTGCCCGACGCGCACCGCCTGCGCGGCTGGTACGATAACGGCGGCGCGGACATGGAGCTCGTCAACATCTCTGCCAAGTGAGTGTTTTGTCGCGGACATGGAGCTCGTCAACATCTCTGCCAAGTGAGTGTTTTGTCGCGGACATGGAGCTCGTTAACATCTGTGCCAAGTGAGTGTTTTGTCGCGGACATGGAGCTCATCAACATCTCTGCCAAGTGAGTGTTTTGTCGCGGACATGGAGCTCGTCAACATCTCTGCCAAGTGAGTGTTTTGTCGCGGACATGGAGCTCGTCAACATCTCTGCCAAGTGAGTGTTTTGTCGCGGACATGGAGCTCGTCAACATCTCTGCCAAGTGAGTGTTTTGTCGCGGACATGGAGCTCGTCAACATCTCTGCCAAGTGAGTGTTTTGTCGCGGACATGGAGCTCGTCAACATCTCTGCCAAGTGAGTGTTTTGTCGCGGACATGGAGCTCATCAACATCTCTGCCAAGTGAGTGTTTTGTCGCGGACATGGAGCTCGTCAAAATCTCTGCCAAGTGAGTGTTTTGTCGCGGACATGGAGCTCGTCAACATCTCTGCCAAGTGAGTGTTTTGTCGCGGACATGGAGCTCGTCAACATCTCTGCCAAGTGAGTGTTTTGTCGCGGACATGGAGCTCGTCAACATCTCTGCCAAGTGAGTGTTTTGTCGCGGACATGGAGCTCGTCAACATCTCTGCCAAGTGAGTGTTGTGTCGCGGACATGGAGCTCGTCAACATATCTGCCAAGTGAGTGTTGTGTCGCGGACATGGAGCTCGTCAACATCTCTGCCAAGTGAGTATTATGTCGCGGACATGGAGCTCGTCAACATCTCTGCCAGGTGAGTGTTGTGTCGCGGACATGGAGCTCGTCAACATCTCTGCCAAGTGAGTGTTGTGTCACGGACATGGAGCTTGTCAACATCTCTGCCAAGTGAGTGTTGTGTCGCGGACATGGAGCTCGTCAACATCTCTGCCAAGTGAGTGTTATGTCGCGGAGCTCGACGAAGGCTAGTCATGCCGCGCTTCAACCCCGAACCCGTAGGGGGTCGCGACTAGCGTTGTAAAGTGACGGTCACGTTCAATGCGTCCGCTGAAAATGTCTGAGCATATTGGACAATTTCGACATATGTCTGGACATTTATGACAGATATGGACAAAAAAGACAAAATCGAATTTATAGTGTTTTTATTCAAATTATAAAACGTATGGTTTTTATCAATTAACAAAAAATATTATTTAGTTAGCTATAATCAGTCTATACCTCTATCTCGTGATTCTCCTCATTTTTTAAATTCTTGAAATCACTTATTTGAATTTTGTTCTATCATAAGCTCGATTGATAACCACAACCTCTGAAGATTTTCATCCGGCACAGCCTCTATGCTTCGTCGAAATCTAATAGCCATTAAGTTTCTCTCACAGTAACAACTTGGTAACAAACGGGATTCCTCAGACGTTTGTGTTCCATGATCACATTTCTTCCTTTTTAATTTTATATATGCTCTTATCATTTTCTTTAATTCTTCATTTTCATGAATTGGAACGTTTTTTTCTTTATCCATGCTTTTCACAAAAAAAACCTCAATATAATTTAACGTCAAAGAAATTGAACTAGTTAACGTAGGTAATGAATTACACATAAAACAATCGTAGAATAATGATAGAAACTGAAGCCATAGACCACAGTTATAATCATTAGACGTCACAATGCTGAACGGGGAAACCCCTCTGCTGCGATGCATTGGTAGCAATGTAGCGTTCACAAATGTTTGAAAAAAAATTTAATACACAGACTAATATGAAAATATAATGAATAATAAAAAACACAATTAGAGTTTTTTCAAATATGATAAATATACTGATTATTGATCTAATGGATCAGTATCGGATAGTGCGTAGTTTTCTGATTCTTCTTCGTAATTTTCTGTTTCTGATTCTGAATATTCGAGTGTTTCTAAGTTTTCTTTGCCAATAATATATCTCAAATTTTGTCTTACCGTGATTAATTTATTAATTCGATCATTTTGCAATCTATTGCGCGTTTTTGTATGAGCATTGGAAAATAAACTCCAGTTTCTTTCACAAGCAGCTGAACTAGATGGAGTGTTAAGCAATCGAAATGCAATAGGAAACAAAACTTCTTCTGAAGCAAAGCATTGCCACCATAGTTCAGGCGAAACTGTATCGACAGCTGCCTAAGCCGAATGACAATTACCAAAAAATCCTGTTTTTGTTCGTAATTCTACCACATTGGCCATGGTTTTCCCGGTGTCTATAGATAGAAATACTGCCTGTACGAAATATCAAAAGCAAGTAACTATATTTACCAAATATAGTTACTTGCTTTTGATATTTCGTCGCTTGATAACCATGACCCCAGGTACCTTGGGTCCAATAAGTTAGCTGCTAAATGAATATCTTTCATACAAAATTTGCGTCTGTTTGAAATGGAATCAGTAATGATTTTTTTATCATCATCAGAAAATATGCTACATAAAGTTATTTGGTCCTCCATAGATGCATCAAGTTTAAGAAATAAATTTGGAACATCTGATGTTCGCGCTTTATCCGATTCTGCTTTTGTTACAGCATCTGCAATAAGTTTTAAAACATTAAATGTTTCATTTGCCTTGAACCATGTTTGTTCGTCTAATAGAATAGAGATTATCTCACTGTCCTCTATGGTATTACTAATACTTAAGGTTTTAAGGGCGTCTTTTTTTCTTAAAAACGATTCTAGTGTTATAACGATACTATTCCACCTCGTCTTACATGGAAGCTTTAAGCCATACTTCATATTTCCATATATATTGGTTTGCGTTTTTTCAAATTGAGCCAAGATCACATGTTTATTTTTTATGTATTTAATGACTTTTGTTATTAAATTAAGAATCTCTTTTATCGACGTGATACAATTTATGTCTTTATATATTAAGTTTATGGCATGTGCAGCGCATCCGTAACAATCTATAAAAGGGTATTTATTTTGGACAATACGCCAAGCTGCTTTCATTGATGCTGCGTTGTCAGTAACTAGAGCCACTATTTTAGACGGACCTATTTCCTCTATTATATTAATAATCTCCAAACTTATATTCTGCAGTCTGTCTTTGGCACTCTAGATTTACAGATTTGTAAAACATTGGATATGGAGTTGTTACAATAAAATTTATGACGCCTGAAAAAAAAATACAAAGCATGTCAGATTTTTAATAGGAGGGTTTTCTAAAATATGGGACCTCAGATAGCAGCACAGTAAAGTCAGGAGCTGCTTTTTTGGGATACATTTGACGAAGCAAAAAAACCTGTCAACTGATGGTTCTTTTAACAAAACAACAGTCGATTGGACTTGACGTCACTATGTTGCCATCGGGTGTCACATATTTTCAAAACTCTTAACGTATAAAAATTATGAAGGTAACAAATAGGAACTGTAGTAAACTTTCTCAATTCGGCGACATTGTTGCACTGACTATCATTAGGAACGTACTTAAAAGACTAAAATGAAAATATTACGAATAAAATTTACATATTTTTTTATGGCAAGAGTATTGAAAACCTTATTAAGTATATTATTATCGTGACTAAGCTAAAAAAATTAGGTACCTTTTCCATTTATATTCGTCCATCCGTCAGTAATTAATGTAAGCGCTGATGAACTCCTGATCTTTGCTTTCATTTCTGCCAGTACTCGAGAATATTCTGCGTCTAGTAGTGTATTACTTAAAGCGTGCCTCGAAGGTATTTTATAATTTGAATTCAGTAATTGAATAGCATGCTGCCAATATTTTGACTCTAGTAATGATAAAGGCGATCTAGAAGCGTAAATGGCACGTGCTAAGGCAGCATCGGTTTCATTGATTTTATCCTATGAATCATGTGTTGTTTGAGTTGTTTCTATTCCAGATGTTGAATTACTCGTAGATGGCCAAATTTCCAAGCTACTATTCTCATTAGAAACTATAGCAGTAGTATCAGTGTTTCTTTTTCTCTTGTCGTACCTGTTCTTGATATCACTGGGACAATGTAGACACACAACTAAATGTTGCTCCATGCGAGTAGCATGTGCTTGTTTGTACTCTTTACTGCAATAAATACAGACAACATGTTTCTTATGACCTGAGCCGCCAATAGTTTGGTAATGATTCCATATGTCACTTAATGAACGAGGCATTATTAAACAAAAATATTCCACTTTTCACTACAAAAACACTTGAATGCCGCAACTCGCAACGCAACTTAGAACTGATTGCGGACGAAACCGTATTTGTGGTTTTGCTAGAAGTCCTTTTCAAGATTACATTATATCGGGGATTTCCCCGCGCGGGCTTGGGATTTTCCTCATAAAAAAATGTTTTTACCAGGGATTTCCCCGCGTAAGCCATAGTGTGAATGTATATTCGTCGATTCGTGAACTGTATTTAAATAAATAATCTTATGAAATGGCTACATGTATATTATAGCCCGAAACAATGTTAGGTTGATTATTGGGGAAGTAAATTACTCTAAAAATTAAATGAAACAAAAATGTCTAATTTGTCCGGACATTTATCGTTTTTGACCGACACATATTGAAAGTGTCCGACATTTTACAACGCTAGTCGCGACCCACACGTTAAGGGCCCGGTCCTTATTTTTAGTGATTTTGACTGCTTTTTCGGAGCTGATTGGAGCCAAACTACCTTAGTAACAATATGTTAAGATATGTTAATTTGAAGTTTATTTAAGTATTAAAAAAGTGAATGAGACAATTTATTGATTTTCATTGTAATAGTTTGTTTAATTCCAAATAACCTGACGTGTTTCAATTTTTTGGGGTGCGCGACGTTCATGTTGTTGTTGTTTACACGGAATTTAAAACATGAAGTTGTGTATAAATTACAGAAAAATAAAGACAGGAAAATCCTAAAAAGTGAATGAAAAAGATTTTAGTAATTTTTTTTAATTCATTCAAAATCTTAGTTAAAAAGGTTAAACTTTGAAGATAATATAAGCGAATACGTCGTCGGATTTCTTGCGCATACGACTGAGTTAAAAAATAAAAAATACACATGTATGAAAATTGATTCATGCTTAAACACGTACAATAAATAAACAAAAATAATTTGTCTTTTGTAAAAAGATGTACGAAATTCTCAAATAAATATGGGGACGAAAACGCTGATAAGGCAGACCGCTCGTTGCGCTTCTGAATTCGTCTAAATTCATCTCCAGAGTGCATGTACAATACAGCGCAATGTGTATGTGTAGATATAAAATATAGATTCGAGTGTTCGATCAAAAATTCCCACGGTCGAAGACTGCAGTCTTAAAGAACACTGTTTTAGAGGATATCTTAAATGCTGACACTTGCTGTGCACACAGGTCCGGCGTGTACGGCGGCGGCAGCAACGAGTGGCTGACGTTCGCCGAGGCCGAGGCCCGCCAGCTGGGCTCCGGCGACAAGGGCGACTACTTTAACCTGCTCGGCGTGCTCACCTTCACGTTCTCCGACAACGCGGTGTACAAAGCCTGCCCGCAGGAGCAGTGCAACAAGAAAGTGATCGATCAGGACAACGGCTCGTACAGATGCGAGAAGTGCAACCGCGAATACCCCAACTATAAACATAGGATACTGTTGGGGGTAAGTTTCACAAACAATTATATACTAGTAGTTCGCCCCGAACTGTGAACTTGCAATCTCTCTCTCTCCCTCCCTCTCCCTCTCTCTCCCTCTTTCATCTCAGCGCATTCCCAGTTGCATCCTCAGCTGTAACGCCCGGGGTCCGCTTTCCGGCTTTTTCTTCTCCACTTCGCTAAATCTTGAGCATCCTTGGTTGGAAGACCAAGAGAGGTAACCCTCTTGGCCTCCTCTATTTTTACCATTTAAGCTTTCAGATGTAAAAACGTAATTTTGATTGGCAGGCCAACGTATCGGACCCGACTGGCGACCAGCGCATAACGGCTTTCAACGAGACCGCCGAGGCCATGCTGGGCAAGACGGCGGCGGAGGTCGGCCAGCTGTTCGAGTACGACAAGACCGCTTACGCGCAGCTCTTTGAGGAGGTCAAGTTTAGGACATTTGTGTTCAAGTTCAGGACAAAAATGGAGACGTACAATGTGAGTAAATTATTATCTGTCTTTTTTATTCTCCACTGCAGGAGCACGACCCTCTGTACAGATAGCTGTGTCACCTTACGTAGTTACAGGTATCTGATTAACCGTCTGTACTACCAGAGCCATATATTAGGGTTGGATCTTATCTATCAGCACGGAACAGCACTTTCCTATGCTGCTATCCTTTTCTGTCGCTCAGAACATTAATTTACTAGAGTGAGAGAGAGCGACGGAACGCTGCAGCACGGCCGGTGCTGAAGCATTCGGTCGCTCTCTCTCTCTCTCGCTCTACCAAATGACGCTTCTGAGCGACAGAAAAGGACTTTATAAGCTTTGTTTAGCTTGTGTTTCCCAAGTCGCCTTCTACGACATACACTTGATGATGACATGACATGACTTGTAGTGATCCTATTGTGCATGGATATTATCCATATTCAACTCTTGTTGCACTTTTTGTTTCTGGTCTGTTGCACAATGTGGTCTTTGTAGATTTTATCTTGTCATAATATTTTTATTATATTACTGTTTTTTGGTTTAATTAATGGTATGATAATTGTGAATTCGGACATGGACCAACTTTTTAGACGACGTAAAGTCATCCAATCCCAGTTTATATCCCTCGGTTCCATGGCTTTCTTCTTATCGAGTCGAAATTGTTTCATTTTAGTTACAATTTTAAATAATATTTGACCAGTATGTGGCCACGGCGATACCACTGTCGTTAACCTCGTTAAGGTCCTCTATGGTACAGTTTTGGACACAAAAGAAAGATCGACTAAATGTCACCGCAGTCACAAAGGTCGTTATCAGCGTGTCGCCACCTAACTGTTTTCTCGACACCTCCCAACGCCAGCAATGATATTAGAATTAGGCAATATACAGAAACAGCACTTACCCAAAATATACTTACGACTGATTAACCATTATTTTCAGGATGAAACTCGTCTAAAAACGGTTGTAATGAACGCCACACCAGTCGACTACAAAGACGCGAACGCAAGATTCATCAAAAGCATCAAGTCTCTAACGGGCGTCGAAGTGTAAGTAACGACTGATCCGAAGTTATGTCATAGGGTTTGATCTCTTAAATCAGCACGGAACAGCACTTTTCTATGCTGCTATCCTTTTCTGTCGCTCAGAACAGTAATTTGCTAGAGCGAGAGAGAGCGACGGATCGCTTCAGCACCGGCCGTGCTGAAAAGGATAGCAGCATAGGAGTGCTGTTCCGTGCTGATATATGAGATCCAACCCTTACACTTCCGCTTATTTGAGATTGTAACAGGTACCAGTGAGTTTTCTATCATGATTGCCAATGGGAACAAAGTAAAATAGTTTGTCCAGTTTCTTGATAAAACTATGTAAGTAGAAAACTAGTGTTTATACAATGTATTTTAGTAATGTGGCGTCTATATAATACTGTTCTACACTTGATAAATGTTAAGGATTGGATTAATTATGATTCTCTGCGTTAAAGAGTATTCGCTGGACGAAATTTTTAGTTATAACCAGTCGGGAATTATTAAAATTGTGTTAATTATAACAAGCCTAGAATTATTAAAATTGTGTTTAAGTTAGTACGAGTAAGAAATTAAGTTAAATAATGCCTTTGATTCAAACCATGTTATTCAATAAATATAAACAGATTTTTGTATTTCTATCTTTTTTATTTCATAATGAAACTTTGAATATAGATTGCATATGTTAATGTGCAAAATCATCGATGGTTCAAGGTCCAAATAAAAAAGCTTTGTTCACTAGGTACTTTATTATATCTCATTGATATGACTCATAATTTGGCTAAAAATGGACAATTTTATGGACGTTTTCGAGCAACTGCAATGCGTATAATGTAAAAATAAAGTAAATCACTGAGATTCAAAACAAAACATTTTAACAAAAAAGAAATAAGTCCCCTGTAAAAATTCATCAGTCAATGGAAGCTATCTAAAATAAGCATCTAATAAAAATCACTAACCATATTTGAGAAGACCGAACATTCTTTCGATCGAAATCGAAATTGGTCGAGAAATTAAGGCATAAACCTAGTAAGATTTTATGTACCTACGTGGCAGGTACTTATTATTTTGTACTCACACGGTTAAGTCGAAACACAAGGGCCGTTTTTTCATAAAAACGTAGTTCCCCTGTTTCCTCCCTGGATAATGCCGGTAATTATATTTTTTTCCTGAAAATCTATAGCCACTATTAGCATGTCCCTATGTTTTGTTTTTTTTTTATAAATTAATTATTAAGAGAAATGAATGTTCAAAAACCTCAAAAAATGGCCAGATTTTCCACTGTGTTCAAACATCCAGAAAACAAATTTGAATAGATTATATAAAAAAAATTAACCATAGGAACACCGCTCAAGTCTTTGTTAATTCGTAATGAAAAAAGTACTTATATTGGTTAAGTTTTGGAGAAGAAATCAGGAGACTACAAATCGTTGATTTTGTTCTTTTAATAGGTATTTTCAGTCCAAGCTGCAAGTATTCTCTATCGCACTTGCTCGGTTGTTATTCGGGCACAGCGCGACAGCAATAGATTTTACAAATACCTATTTTTAATTTATCTAGCCCTTGGTGTTCCTCTTAACTCGACCAATCAAAGCCAGGCAGGACATAGGTGCCAGATGAGATGTCAATAGCGAAAATGTACGTTGTTTTGCCACTTGCAACCGACTCGCTCACACACTATGTACCATGGAGATTTCACTACAAAATATTCTGTAGTAAAATCTCTGTTAGTTGTATGTATCATTGATATGATTATAGTAAAACACAAAAAAATATATATAATTGATAACCTCGCCAATTGACTAGCACGCATCGCCAATTGCCCGAGCACGTATGAAGAGGTGCATAAAAATAAGTAGCTAACTTCACTCTTTACTTACGAGGGGTTATCATTTCTATGTAGAATGTACACTTACAGCAAATACAATAATTTAACATTATTTTAATAAGGATGACTAAGTAACAAAAGTAACTGGTTAGTTACATGGCAGTGTAATTAAAAATGCGTGTTATCGACGCGTATTCCAAGATAAATATAGCTACGCATGGGCGGTGAAACGAATATACGTCACGTATATGTATACAAATTAAATTGTCTTACATACGATCGTTAGGCTCGCGCTACACTAAATTGGCAGCGACGCGACGAGCAGTTTAATAACAAGACATTAGTAACTTTATGTACAATATTTTTATAGGGTTTTTAGCTTAATTCAATGGTTTTTAGGCATTCCAAGATGCAGTATTAAGTACTCAAATTAAATAATGAAATAAGAAATAATGAAAAAATACCACGTGAGCAGGACTTGAACCCGCGACCTTGGTTTCAATACGACCATGCTCTGACCAACTGAGTTATCATAGAGCTGCCATAGTTTTATTCTATTCTATCACGTGTCCCCGCACGCTGAATCTCGCCACCATTTGATATTCCTATAACACGCATTAGGCTTGCGTCACCCAACACGTAGCCAAACAATACCCACTATTACAAGTGAGGTATCTGATTTAACCCATGTTACAATGAAGTTGAAAATCAAAGTGTTGAAATGAAAATGAAAGCCATACAACATTATTGGGTTTTTAAGCATTCAATGCAGTACTAAAGTACTCAAATTAAATATTGAAATAACGGGCAAGTGCGAGTCGGACTCGTACATGAAGGGTTCCGTACCACCGTACAATGTTTTAAAACGCTAAAAAACACGTTTTTTGTATGACGACCCCTTTAATTTTATATTTTTAGTATTTGTTATAGCGGCCATAGTAATACATAATCTGTGAAAATTTCAAGTATCTAGTTAATGCCATTATATAGATTAGTTTAAAAACGCTAAAAAAAACACGTTTCTTGTATGACGACCCCCTTTAATTTTTAACTTTTTTTTATTTTCAGTATTTGTTGTTATAGCGGCCACAGTAATACATAATCGGTGAAAATTTCAAGTGTCTAGCTATTACGGTTCAAGAGATAGAGCCCTGTGACAGACGGACAGACAGCGGAGTCTCAGTAATAGGGTCCCGTTTGCACCCTTTGGGTACGGAACCCTAAAAATGGTGAAAAAAGTCTAGTCCTGCTCACGTGGTATTTTTCACCATTTTCATTTATTATTTAATTTACAATGTCAAGATATAGAAACGATTGATAGAATGAACGTGGCGCGACTGCTCGAGCCGCCGCCGTGTAATGTCTTGATATCACAATGCTCGTCGCGTCGCTACCAGTTCAGTGTAACACGAGCCTAAATAGTAATGAGGAAGATGTAAATATGACCTTTGGAGTAAGTATTTTTGATTTCGAATACAAGCACTAAAAAGTCAGTATAGATACAAATGTAAAATCAGTTCTACATCAAGATTCAAATTTGGGACACGTAATAATAGCTAATATTTATCTCTCAATACAAGTGGTGGAATATACTCTAATACAGACAACTGTCAGTAAAATTATTCACATAGAATAAATTAATATCTATTAGTTCATGCACTTAACCATACAATAAATAAAGTTACAAGCAGGCCTAATGTCTAATACGATATAAAAACGCTCAATTGACAAATTCCAACGGGCGTGTTGAACAGGCGTTAAGCTCAGAACTTTGAACCCAACATTTTATTCTGTAAATGACAGTTCAAAATCACAAAATACTATGCCTTTCATATTATGCAAATCCACATAGTCATTCTTGTCATGTTTATAGATATATATTGTATGACAAAAATTACGAGAAAATGGCAAGGAATATTCTTAGGTTGAAAGGCATAGTAGAACACTAAATTCATACACCTTCCAATGAATAATAGTTTATCATAATAATACACCGTAAATAAGAAATTAAAGCCATAACCAAGAGATGAGATACACTGTTATAGGTATTTATGTTTGATTGAGTTAATATAATGTTACCTGCCTTACTATATCGTGGTATCAGAAAAGAAAACATTAAATAATATTCCAACAATGATCTTAAACAATTAGTTCCATAATTTATAACATTAAGATTACACTTATAATAAACATTACTGTCGATCAACACTTTTTATTGATAATAATTAGGGATGCATCCGATACCGATACCGATGGCGATATATCGGCGATACTTCGGGTTTCCCGATATATCGGCATCGGCGATATTTTAATTGCCGATACAATACTTTTTAAATTTTGAGCTTCAAGAAAGTAATGTAAATGCGCGTGCTGTTTGTTATTATTAATTTTACCTTGCTCAATAAAATATAGAAATACATTACATATCATAATCAACCCGTCACGCGTCCGGGGTCTTTTAGATTTTTACATCTAAGTCTGTATTTTTATGTTCAATATAAAAGAATAATGCAATTTTCTTATTTATTTAACCTTGATTTAAATTCACTATGCGTAAATGCGTATCGGTATCGCCGATATTTTTATAGGAGTATCGGTATCGTATCGGCAAAAAGGTGTATGTCTACGATGCATCTCTAATAATAATAAATTGTTTTATTTTAAATATACGTAAGTAAATATTAAGAAAATATCAAGTTTATTTTAAATAATTTTCAATTCAATTCCAAAAAGTATCAATCATATTAGTCATTTCCGTAAATCAATCAATGGAATGAGATTCTAAAATATCACTGCAAAGGTCAAAAATAAATTGTTATAGTTCTTTACGTACGGTATACATAAATAGATGAATATAATGTATAAATATTAATAAAATAGATTTACACAATAGCGAGTATACCGCACTAAAAGGTAACTTTAAAACATACATTTAATTCCTTTAAATAGGTCAGTAGTCATAGCCCGAGGATTCGCTTTCGCGATACAATCGCGGGTCCGGTCGGCTCCGGACGAACCGTCTACACTATCGCGCACTAGCACTATCACGAGTTTGTACAAAAGTGTCCGTCGTATGAAGGTCCGAGCTCCGTGCGGGCTCGCCATTCGCCTGCCCGAGCGGCCGCACGCACACACACGCCACACACGTCGCTAGCAGGGACTGGCGACACTACAGCGATCATAAATAAAGCGAATAAATTAAAACGACGCTCTTTGGAACAAATTACATTCGAGGTACGAATATACCCAGTTTCAAATAAAGATTGAAAAATACTTCTCTCCTTTCGCTTGCAATGAGAGAGCGAAAAGATAATAAGTATTGAATCTTGTTTCATTCTATTCTTTATTTGTATCGGAAGTACAGATTAAAATCTGAATGTGTTCCGTTCGCGCCTGTAGGATCAGTGCTAAAATTATATGCGCTAAAGTAAATAGCCTAAATTAACTTAAAACTAATTAAAAATATGGCTCCGACGAAGACGTTGCTTCTCCATAAAAAAATACGTAGCTTTTCTAATTCTTACTTAATTGATTAATAATTATTCGCGTCCAATTCAACGTCTCGTCGCGAACACAGAGATCAGTCACGTTATAAAAAAGTTGTGCTAAGAACGATATCCTAAAAGTTGGAAGATTTTTACATTAAAAAAGAAACTCCTATAAAAAAAGAATAAACCAATAGAACACTTCTTATTTGATGAGCTGCTCAATAAAAATCGCTAAAATTTAATTAAGTCTAATTTGAGATTCGTTTCACGTAAGATCAATTTCTTTTTTTAACGATAAAGATGCTACAACCCAAATAATTAACGATCCTATTTAAAAATGAAGTACGCACAAAAAAAAGAAAAAATCGAGAATTAAAACTGGCCAAAAAGGAACAAGTTAAAAAGAATGCCACCAAATAGGAAGGCATGTCGCGGTCCCCGTTCAAACGTAGAAGACTCTATCGTGCGTGGCGTGGCGTGTGGGCGGCGCGTGCTCAGCGCGCGCCTCACGGCACCAGGTCGGGCAGGCGCCCGCGGCCCTAGGGGCGCGCGCTGCTCTCCGCCGACACCACCTGCAACAACGGCAGTGCCAAACATATACCCTCTTATTCATTAAAAATATGAAACTTTTGCTAAACTTCATATGACCGGAGCCTTAGTATTCACGGTTGCATCCTCAGCGGTAACGCTTCAGAGCCCGGGGTCCGCTACCTTACCTAGGTGATTTGAAGAGGTTATTGGTTTTTCCACAGAGCGACTGCCGTCTGACCACCGCAACCAAAACGTTTGCTAAACCTATTTTAGTTAAAACACGTTTTCATAATATCAGCCGCAGGAAGTCCACTGCTGGACATGGCCACCCCCAAGTATTTCCAAAACGACCGATCGGAAGCGACCTGCATCCAGCGTTTTTCTGCAACCTTGCGCAGGTCGTCCGAGTACCTAGTAGGTACTGTCCTACGGCTGCACTTCCCGGTACGTGGCCCTTGTGCCCCATCGGTCACATAATACTGAAGGTCTGAAGCTTCTGGCCTAGATATAAGCAGATAGATATCGCGAGGCGTGAGATACCTCAGGTGTTTTAATGCTATTTCTGATCATTGAACGAAATTCGGTGACACGGTGACATCACAGGGTGACATATAAATCTGCTATACTCAATTGACGCCAAGATATAATATTTTGAAGTTTAAACGTATAAAGCAATGTTTGTTTGTTTTGAATCAAATATGACTTCATCCAGTTTTATAAAACAAATAAAATAACAATATCCGTACATACAGTAATGTAAAGAAATTAGCTTTGGGCAAAATTAAATGGAGCCGTGTGGTTTCCGGCAGAGTAGAATAGGACCACTCCAAGTCTTCCCGTAGATGTCGTAGAAGGCGACTTAGGAAACACATTCTATTCTATTCTGGCCAAGTATGGATAGTAGTACATAGGGAGTCATACTCCCGCAGTGGAGTCTAAAAAAAATTACCTGATGATGATGAGCGAGAAATGCAAGGGGATTTGTTGCTCCACAGACAAGACCTTAGCTTTTTAATAAAAAGATTGTTAGCTTGATTGATTCTAGATGTTTTTTTATACAGCACGGTCTTTTTCTAAGTAGGTAAGAGTAAGGTCCTAAAATAGCAGAATGAAGAGAGAGATGAAGGCATCTTCACTTAACTCCACCGACAAGAGCAAGCTCTTAAATTACAAGAAAAAGGTCTTTAATTAATTTTAACTTATGACTCACGTGATGTAGTCGGAAAAGAAAAGTCAGTCAGTGCTGAGCGGACAGCGACATCGCCGGGTCGCTGTTTGTGACACTCGCCCTGAAGATGATCGTCTAAATCGATCGAAACCTGGTCGGCCCTGTCCGACTATTTACACTTGAGTCAAACGTTTTAAATTTGAATTATTAATTATGAGTTATCTCACGTTAGTTGTAATAAAATAAGAAAGGTCTTTTTCTAATATTTTTTGATTTGACGATTTCTCACTCACTTTTCGCTCCTTGTAGTAGAGCTCCTCACTCTCCTTGTCGCAGAGCAGTAACACGACGGCTCCAAACAGAAAGATGGCGGCGCCCCATCCCACACCGTACGCCCAACCGAACTCCCACACCGATCTGTTACCTGTAAATACATCAAGATTGTTGTTTTTTAAACTGAAAATATCTTCTTTAACTTAAGAGCTTTGCTCTTATTCGTGGAGTTAAGTGGAGATGCCTCCATTCTTCTCTTCTCTCTGCCATCTTTTTAATGTCTTAAAAATATATACGTGATAAAAAAAAATCGCTACTGGTGAGATTGTTCACAATCATCACATGTGTGAGGGCTGCCATCACATTAGTAGGGCAACCAAACATGTCCGGCTTTAGCCGACTTTTCGTGTCGTGTCTGTCCAATTATTTGTGTCCGGTCTGCCCGGCCTTTTAAGGCTTTCTGGCAAAGCCTTTTTTATTTTTTTACGACTCACCAAAACTATCTCGCCCACTTAAAACTTTGATCTTGATGGGAACCCTAAGCCAGACTCTGCGCTGAATTATTTTTATTTCATTTATTTATTTAACTTTATACTCAAATACAAGTGTAATCGCGGACTTAAAGCCTAAGGCCTTATCTACCAATCAACCAACCGCCGCCGCTGAATTAGCCGCCTGTTCAGCTTTTGTAAGGCGTTTTAGCAAAGCAAATAAGCTACTTTACATGGCGAGGCCTAAAAAGACCTTTTATTAACTGTAGGTTGACTGGTAGAAAAGGCGCTACGCCTTAAGTCCGCCTGTTACATTTTTTATAATAAAGTTAAATAAATAAAAAAATTAAAAAAAATCCTGTCCGATTTTGATAACTCATATACTATGTAGGTATATCAAATGCGTTATCCTACATTTCATTATATTTCATAAATAGCGTGACCCGACTACCGCTGATTATAAGCTTTGTGTCGTCACACTAAATTCAATCCGGCGGCGGCGCCTTCTATAGGCCTTAAAGTAATTAACGAAAAAATATTTCACAAAATTATCATAATAATCTAAAAATAAATAAATAGTGAATTGACTTACCTAAATTTAATTCCGCGGCAAAACAGACCGGATAGATGACTAATGCTATTAAGATGCACATCACTGAAAAAGAAAACAAGTCACTTTCACTCAAAAGAAAATTCTCTATGTTTACAAAACAATGATGTTATATTTGCTCAAGATGTTCGCATCACACACAAATTCTATGCTAAAACGTCCCACGCTAAATATGTATACTTGTTTTTCAAAAATCAACCTTATTACAACAACATAGTGCGCAATTTAAAATAAATGCACCCCGGAAAATTAAATGCTTTCCCATAGTAAATGGATTGTTTGTTGAGACGCTTTTTATTTTATTAGTTTTCATTATGAAAGTGCTTATAAAACGTAACAAACTAAGCGAAAAAATAGGTACACATTTTTTGTTTGCGCTCAGCTATAAAACAAAAGCCCCTTCAGTGCACGCACTTCGTAGATAGTTCAGACTTACGAAGAACTCAACTGCTTGTTTTTATATTTAATGCAAAAACAAAATAACGCAAGGCATTCATAAAAACATGATGTACAATCGACATAAAAAGTAGATTTTGTATTAGTAAACTTGGCAGGATTTTGTGAGAGATGCGGCTAGCAATCCGTATACGTAAACTCTGGGCTCTATTATGCCTTGTAAGATATCAAGGCATGATTAGTAGGTATGCAAGCGCTTATGCAATTTCTAATCGAAAAAAAACTGACCAAAGAAAATCTCGTTTCACCCTTATGATAGCATAAAATATAGTCGATGCTGACAGATAGTATATTGTAAAATACATAGGTAATTAAACTGTTGCATAATGAGACTTATTAAAGTGTGTTTTAAAAAATAAGAAGTATTAAAATACTGTTATGTACTAATTTCATGAATATGATTTGACCTTATAAATAAAAGCGTACCAATGGCGCCAAAACCCAGCACTTCACCGCGTTCCATTATCGAAAAATCCAAGAAGTTGTTTGTACTATATTTTAATAAAACACACTAGACCCAGGACAATTTGAAAAAGGCCATTTTCCAACTTGCCCTGGCTGGGGATCGAACCATAATCCGCTAGTTTCCAACAAGTCAAATCAGATACTTCGTCAAAACAAACACTTTCTATGAGATTTGTGTGAAATATCGGAAGGTGACGTCATAGTTTCTTGTAGTCTATTGACTACAAGAAACTAAGAGCGCTATTGCGCTCTTAATATGCGTTTTTCTGCATTAATAAATCTAAAACCACGTTCAAAGTGGATGTAATCAGATCAATGAAAGGTGACATTATTTTGTGACGTTTTATTCTCTTAATTGTACCAAATAATTTATTTTTTACCCAGGAAACTACCCAATCGATGGAATCTCCTATATGACATTAACTTCATGTAATTTCGGCAAAGTGAGAGAAAATACATACGTGCAAGCGCCATGGCCAGCACGGCGAACCGGTAGTACCGGAACTTGGTGCGGTGGTCCGATGAGCGCAGGCCGAGCCCCGTGAGCAGCGCGCCGCACACGTCCGCCGCCAGCGTCGCCACGCATAGGCCTGCTGCAGCCCTGGAAACAAATCATTTGTTTCTATTACTGTTTTCGTTATTTTTAAGCGACTTTAAAAAATAGGAACATCTCAATACTCTATTTTCTTTACATCTCCTTCGCCATTTCCACCACGTACTTGGTATCTCGCCTTTCACACTTTACGTCTTCACGTCTTCGTCTTCTTTTTATCAAAATCCCACTTCTGACACCAAAATGTGGGGCGGGGTGGTGAATAAAAGTAATTTCTTCCGTAAACTTCTTCGTCTTTACTTTAATTCTTAGCACACACGTCTTTACAAATCGTCCTAGTCGCCATATTCTATTTTAACCTTTCCACTTATCCCTCTCTTTCACACCTGTACAATAATCCTATTTGACTCTATCATTCTTTTAACAATGTATTTCCTTTTCTTTCTTACATCACCTTGCATATAACCTATCTCTCTCTCTTTCTCTCTTACAATGTTGCTAGCACACATACATGCAAGTTGGTCCCATTGTCACCAGGTGAATTTCTCAGATTATGGGATGTCTCTGATTATGGGATGCTCGAATCATGATTAGTGATTTTGATACTTTTGTCAATAAATCAGCATTTGCACTCAGAAAGTATGTTTCGGTGAAGTGGAACTGATGGAGAACACCAAAAATTGAAGTCACTTTTTTTTGTTTAAATTATCATTTTAGCAGACTCCCGGTTGCATCTTAAGACTATTGTTACCCCGTTTATTTTTCATACAAAAAGCGATTTGCTATCGAAGGTTTACTTCTTTCGGTACGGCACATGATATGGTAACAGAGGCTCTCTCTTTGCCCCACCTGATGGCTAGCGAACAATGTCACATTTTTCAAAGGACTATATCGGTACCAGAGTTTTGGGCAGCTTGACTTAGCTTGGCAATCTAGATACATACGCATGTTGAAGATTGTCATCTTGCAACAATTGCATCGTCATAATTTAGTGATGTCGAAGAATAACACATTGGGCGCTAAGGAGTCTAAACAGTGCACAAAGTTATCAAGGGGTGCTGAACGCAGATATAAATACACATAGATGACGTGACGTAAATGCACCTACTTCGCGTGTTCGAACCCCGACCAAGCGTCAAGGTTGGCCGGTAACCGAACGGCTGCGAAAACTAAAAAAATGCCTCGTTGCGTGATAATTAAATGCAATAGCCAAAAATTGCTAACACCCAAAGGCAAGAACATATTCCCATCACAGGTAAGTTATTTTTAAATTATATTATGGGTAAAATTATTTTTAAAACGTCGGCACGCTTGGTTTCCATACAAATCGTGATAATTGCGTCATCTATGTACATCTATATCTGTGGTGCTGAAGATATGTTTAACTAATAGTCATACTTGTGCCGTGTGGTTCCCGGCAGAGTAGAATAGGACCACTCCAAGTCTTCCCGTGGATGTCGTAGAAGGCGACTTAGGAATACAAGCTAAACAAAACGTCAGTGAGACCTCTCCAACCCGTCTGGACAGCGTGGAGAGTGCAGGTCAAATCCTCTAACTGCTCTGGCTAATATATGGCTCTGGTAGTACAGTGAGGGTCGTACTCTTGCAGTGGAGACTAAAAAACTGATGATGATGAATAGACATACTTAATGTAAGAAGCCGGCCTCGCGGCGTAGCAGCCCGGCTGCGCTGTGATGTCGAAGGGCAGCGGCGTGGGCGCCTCGGGGTCTATGCAGTGCATGAAGAGGCCCTGCCTCCAGCCGGCCGCCATGAGCCAGTCGGCCGACGCCAACCCTAGCACCATCAGGATCACCACTAGCAGGCCGCATATCAGTGCGATCACCTGGAAAAAAAATATTATATATTGGTAGGTTTTCATTAATAAAAGTTTATTTAATGACCGTTTAACGTTATTTTTTTTACAAATCTTCTAAGTATCTACTCTATTAATAATTTTTCAAAACTAAAAATCAACTCCAACACCAGAGACAGTCACAGAAAAAACGCAACAATTGTATACTCAGACGACATATTTTCTTTAGTTATTTTAGTTTAAAAACCGAACTACACAACCAATGTTGATAAAATTTCTATGGGACCACTTAACAAGTAGGTACCTTTTCAAACAATAGGTACCTTTTCAAACAAAGCCTTTGATTAAACAAAAAATAATTTTTCAAATATCGGTCCAGCCGCCTACGAATAATCGGGGAATATACATAAAAAAGATTCCGACGGATTGAGATCCTCCTCCGTTTTTGAAGTCGGTTAAAAGGAAAAGCTTTTTAAAACTTATTTATATTTCTGTATATTGCAAAGTAATATTACATATATAAGTAAATATAACTTGTAGATTGCAAAAGCTAGGGTTTCAAACAAAAAAGTCAACCCCAGAACAAGGGCTGGGGATGTCAAATGAGTCGCAACGCAACAAGAAATACTCTCTTATCACGTCATCCATCGCGCTCCCGCCCAAGGCAAAATAAGACGCCTCAGCGCTCCAAATCTAAACAGTAGCCATGCGTGTACATCCGTGCTCAAAAGTCAAACAAAACTCAAAAACATACCTACATACCAAAATTAAAGTAAATATGTAAAATTCAAAGAACGGCATAACAAAATTATTAAATCATACAATTTGTTTTTATTTGTATCACGTTTATGTTTTTTTAAGGCCATACATGAATTTTTTGGGGTCCAGTGCTGCCTCATTTGAAATAAATCATTCCATAATTTAAAATTGTATCTTTGTGAAGCCCTAGATAACCCTTCAAACTACATATTTTATGAACTACTGTTTGCAGTTTAAAGTGAGAACGTTAAGCTTTTCTACGCATTTTTACCAAAAGTGGCCGTTTTCCGCATAAATGCGTAGAAAAGCTTAACCTTCTCACGGAAAATTCATGTATGGCCTCAAATTTTGGCAACGATTGTACACATATCTAGGGAAAGAAAAGCGGGAAAGTGAGAGGTAGGTGTCTCGAGGTGAGGGAGGGGCGAGCGCGGGGTGCGGTCATCGATCGAGCCCCGACGGCGGCGCTCGGGGCCGCGGGGACGCTATCAGCTGTTGACGACGTCGAACCGCTCTCCCGACGAACTTTGCGAGACATCACTTTTTTCCTTCCAAAATTAAACGCGCACACAAACGAGATAAGACCCGCGAGTACGATATTATGTGAACAAGAGCGTTTTGTTCTGACGAATTTTACTTTGAAATAAAAATTCATAAGTTCTTTTTTCAGTTTCATTTTTGAAGTAAATTCTACTTTCATAGATGTGGACAGAAAAGCTTATTTAAAAATAATTGATATTTTAACAGACATCTGACGAAGATATGTGCTATTATATTATATTATCGCCTATTAACAAGATTCGTACTTTCGCTCATTCCCTCGATCGGCTTTTACGATCTGCGCGAGAAGTGAAGCAGCTGGTAGGTAATTTCAATTTTTTTCTCCCAGACTAGCATAGAATTGTATATATACTGTTAACTCCGCAGTTACTAACAACTAAAATGGTTTCTTGAATATGTAATCAAATAATGAAGTCATTTCCTCATTAGTTTTTTTCACAGGTTTTGTTCCTAGGGCTATAGATTAACACACAAAGGTGGCATTAATTTACTAGCTAACATAGAACTTACTCCTATCTTACTAATTCAATTAGTATCTATTAAAATGTAAGAAAAACCTGCCACCGATCTGGCGGAGATAAAGTGCGAGGCATTACTTCTTGCGCCACAGAACAAAATAGCCGCGCTGTGACAAATCGCTCGCTTATGTTGTAATTGTTCTAAACAAGGAAATTAATGCATCTCATAAACAGCGCACCGCAATAAAGGAGAACAAGCGGAGTAATGCTAATAATGATAGAAACAAGAACGTTTTAAAGTTATAGGTAGGTACTTAAGATCGATTTGTAAATCTAAATGTTTCGTATTCAATAGATCCTACGTAGAAATGAATTGGTGAACGTGAAATTGGGAGATGATAATGATGCAGAAGAAAGATATACATTTAATGAATTTGGCAGTGAAAAAAATGCTCTGCTCTGCTCTATACTTCGCCATATTATGTGATTATGCCATTTCTTGACTTTGTTCTACGTTTCTCCGTTATTTATCAATAAACAGATGCATAAAGTTACTCGGAAACTTACATTAAAATAAATCCTTCCTTTTTTTACCGTCGATTGAAATTGAAAATAACACTAGTTTACAAAGTTTTTGCCCTTCGCATGCTTGCAGCGGTTTCATAAAGAATTCAGTACAAAAAACACATATCTGGTTATAAAAAAAAATTAAGACGTCTAAGTTTTAAAATATCTCATGTCAATAATTAAATTTTCGTAAATTTTGCCAATTTAAAAATTTTACTATAAATTCAATTACTTTTTTTGGAACTTTTTAATTTAGGTTTATTGCAAGCCATCCATTGTACAATTCATTTAGATCACAGCTCAATTCTTTTACGAATTTGAGTTATTTGCGTTTTTGTATAGGCCGGTATATTGCCATACAATGTATGGCAATATACCGGTGCTCAAAGTATGAGAAATGTTATGGCAACTTCAATTTCATATATCTGCGTACATAAGAATGATAGAAGGATAAATCAAATTTTATTTTGATGAAGAAGAGTGATCTTTTATTTTACAATATAAAAGTAAATTATATGCATAGTAGTTTATTTTCTAAAAAAAAATAAAAAAGGGAAAATTGGTAAAATTTGGAAATTTGTTATAACAATATTTCCAATTCTGACGTCCTAGAAAAAAATCATAATCAGATCCGTATTTAGCATACAAAAATCTAAAAGAAACAACAAGTTTCAAATACTGAGCACAAAAAATTAAAAAATTTGTAAACTAGTGTAATGTAATGCTTTCTTAAATTCAATGGCTGCTTGGAGCCCTTTTGATGACAGATGGTTCCGGCAGCCACGGACAACTGGCTAATGGAAACGCCGTGCCCTTTAACCCTTTATAAGGCAGTAGGTATATTTAAAAAAATATGTTTTTGGACCTTATTACCAAGGCATAAGGTTCAATTTTAGGTGGCAATATATTTGCCACTGCCTTATAAAGGGTTAAGAACCATTTAAAAAGGATTAGCCATCAAAGGTTATCAACATTTGAATCGGCTCCATCCTGGTCTCGACGCCGAACTCCTTTATGTGGATTTCTAATAGTATTTTATTAATGTCTTAATTCTATGCTGAATACATAGATCGAAAAGGGGAGAGAGCCGCCTTAATAGCAGTATTTAGTTTGAAGGAAGGTTTACAAGCAAATGATGCAGAAATATTAAACTCCTTTCGATTAGTTCAATTAATTTCATAAATTAATAAAATATTGTGTATCTTGTTCGTATTCAATTAACTACATTTGTCGAAACCACAAAACACTGTTTAGGTATTCGCACAGGGTACTCGTAATGTTTACATAAGAGAAAAAAGGAAAATTTAAATCCATCAAGGTCATTAATACGTATTAATTATTTTTAATAAATTATTTTTCTCAGTAATTTTGAAATGCCTTGAGAACAGATCCGTTGGCGTCTAAGTTATTGTTTTAAATCAGGGCTCCAGATTATAAAAAGTTAATTGATAGGCCATACATAATCTATCTCTCTATTTTGTATGCGCCAAATAGCGAAGAAAAATGTTTGAGATTCCTTGCTTTCGTTTATTTTTAAATATACGCTTGACTAAATTACAATCGTCTTCAAACTTTAACAATCATAAATCGAGAACTAAAAACACATTGTTTAAATGCTCTCCAATACGTCAATATACTTAATAGCATTTTGATTTAAAATAGATCATAACAGCAGATTCAGCGTTTATAGCCTTGGGAATGCAGTGAACAATATCGGCGATCGTCACGCAACCACTGTTTGTTCAACCTTCGCCAAAGAGGTTGAGTGGTACGAGTACCTTTGTAGGTAGGTACTTCACGCACATGACATTTATTTGACCATCGTTTAATGGTTTGCAACTTTGCATTCACTCATCTCATCTTGCATCACGTACAATATTACTACAGAGGCATTTACATACCGCAAACGAGCGCAAGCAATGTAGAAGATAAATTATCTTATTAAAAATATAAAAGAGGCCATTGGGTCTTGCGACCCTGGGCTCTGTCTGCTTAGAGTCGCAAGACCCAAAATGCTCTGTTTGCCCTATTGGGGATGAAAACGTGATAGTGTATTAAAATAAGGCGAAAATATCTACATTTCGAGTACCACGTAAAAAAATGTATACGATCAGTCCACAAATTACAGATCAAAAGCAAACTGAGGCTTAATTGTACAGTAAGTATTAAACGTATTTTAACTTAAAAGTAAAGCTTTATCTAGTGACCCCCCCCATATCTATATACTCGTATTATGAAAAATATACGAAAACTAAATCGTCAAAAAATTTCAGCCGGACGCATTATATAAAATACAATACAATACAGACAATACGCGAGACGCTTCGGCCAAGTTTTTTATTTATTTATTGCATGCATTCGTCGGCGCGCCACAAAGGCCGCATATTTGGAAAAGCCGACGCCGCTTTGCCGGCACACCGACTGCAATACATCCAATTAAACGAATTTAATGGACTATACAAAAGAACATTTACACGTCATTTCTAAAAAAAACTGAGGTTTGTAATTAAATATGTGAAATGTACAAAAAAATTTAAACATATATACCCTCGTACTCATACAAATTAAAAAAAAGCAGCCAAGTGCGAGTCGGACTCGCCCATGAAGGGTTCCGTAGCAGCAAGTAACTAAAACTAATTTACCTTTAGAAAATAATATAAAAGTTCTAAAAGTAAATTGCGGTTTACGATTTCTGACGTATTAAAAAAATAACTATCTATGATACCGAGACCGCTATAATTTTAATTGTAAGGACATACTTTGCGGTATATACATAGGTCACTAGATAAGTTCTGCAATACGGCTTTATTTATTAAATAATAAAATATAATATTAAAATAATTCCCATCACAATTAATACACTTATTCATTCGTAGAAACCAATCATCAAAAATTTGCTTCCATTTTTCTTTTGGGAGATCGGAGCAAGCCTGGTCCCAAGCTGCTAGTAACTCCGAGTCGCTGGCAAATCTTCTTCCCTTAAGCTGGTCCTTAATGACTGGAAATAGACCGAAGTGACAGGGCGCAAGATCAGGACTGTACGGAGGATGTTCAAGCAGTTTTACTCCAACATCTTGTAAAAAACTCACAGTTTAACGCGACCTATGCGCCGGAGCATTATGGTGATGAAAATGCCAATTATCGAATCTTGAATTTGGAAGAAGTTCTTTGAGTTTTTGAATAACCTTAGTCAAACATTCTTTTGTGTACCAAGAGGCTGTAACTGTACGCTGACTTTCCAAAACTATTCGATCTAAAATTCCTCGCCTTGTGAAAAACACAGCAATCATCTTTTTTGACGGATATTTTCGCACTTGAATCGCCGTAGGTTCATTTTCAAACAACCAAATCTTGTTCTTACTTTTGGAGGGCACATCAAAATAATATAGCCAAGTTTCATCACCCGTGACGATATTATTTACGTAATTAGAAGTTCCATTTTCGTACCCTTTTAACATTTTCTTACACCAATTCACTCGGCATGTCTTTTGTTCTTCTTTTAAGTCATGGGGCACCCAGAGTGTACAAAGTTTTTTCATTCCAATAATATCTAAATAATGAAAAAATAACACTGCAGATACCTAAATAATGAAAAAATAACAATGCAGTTGCAATGTGAACTGCAATAACAATCAGAATCAGACCAAGGAGCAAAAAGGTACCTTCTTATAGAGATAGCTACGAACAATAGTAATAAAACTCATCTTTTGTCACTTTCCCCCTTATCGGAATCTACTGTTGCTAGAACTAGACTATGCTCAACATCAAAAGTAAATATGTAGCCTGTTTTCTACATAATACGACAAAATTTAAATGACATTGTCTAAAGACATTGACTTCTGTTTAGGTAACTTTTTTATTTAGTAGCGTCAGACACGTCCTGGCGTATCACGTTAAAATACGCCATACGTTTCGAAACAGGTTACACCTTGGACACTTCATCGCGGAATCTAAATTGGTACCTCCATATCTGATCTCCATATCTGGTATATCTGAATCATACACAGGGTCAACTGATGATAAAATATGGTCGGGATGAACGGCCACTAGCGTATGAAATAAATCAGGAGAAATAAAACACCGGACATTGGTGCCGCAAATTTCCGCAGTACAAAGGAAAATAAATGTTGTAACAACGCTATTAGACCAGTGATTCTGAAAATCAGGATGTAAAAAGCAGATAGGGATATGTTTAAACTATGTAGCCAATCGTGTTTGATATTTATCAATAAGAAAATTGCCCCATATTGCAACAATCCATTATCAGACAACTAAGAGATTTATTTTATTTTAATTATGGCAACAAACAGTCATGTACAGATATTTATCATTATGTATAAGAAAAGTTTATATTATAGACCTAAACAGTGCCAGTAAAGATCTGAGAAAAATACACTTGCGAACAAACCTACGGGTGTTTACCAACAAACTCAATAATAAAATAGCTAAGAAATAAAACTGCAGCATGCAAGTAACAAATCATACTGCAATATCGAATGCATACAGGGTCAAATGAGAAAATTCACTGGCACGACTTGCACTGATCACAGTATAAATCAAGGAAATAAAGCACCAGACATTGGTCACATTGCCGGCAGTACTAACAAAATAAATGCTATAAAACTGCAGCATAATACTGCAATAGCGAACTTATATATATAGGCTCAGATGTGATAATTCACTGGCACGGCTGAGCGGACACTAGTTACAATATAAATCAAGGGAAATAAAACACCGGACATTGGTTCAGATTGCTGCCAGTTCTTAACAAAATAAATGCTTTGATAGCGCTACTGGCTACTAAACTGGCGATTCTCAAAGTTTTTTCTAAACTTTAGGGTACAATGAAGTTATATAATGTCAGAATCATTTAGCAACAGTATATCCACAAGTACTTTGTTTGTCTGAATCAGTGGTCTAAATCATTTTACTGTCCGTAGATGTAAATATAAGGTAACACAACAACATTTCTATTAAAAAACTACTTTTTACTTTTCTACCTAGTATTCTAGGTGTAGTTATACTAAAATTTACGGTGTATAATACTATTAACTAAGTAAACTAGACACACTAACGAACCAAAAAAACATAGAATATTATTTTGGAATAAATATGGAGATTCTTATAAGTTTACAGAAAGAAGAGTAAAAATAAGGTTCCTCTTTTCTATCTTCACCGACAAGAACATTTTTTTAAATAAAAAGAAGAAAAAGAGTGCGGTTAATGATGGGTTGGAAACCACTGCACTAGACTATTATCGAATAACCGCGCTGGGGCGCACGAAATAAAAAGAAGCGATTCAATTTCCGTTCTGTACAAACCAGCAATCGATTTAGTTGCTTTAAAATACTTGTGCTGAATTCGCCAATTTGATGAATGATAATATAAATTATTGTTTTTTTTGTTCAAAAGCTAGTATCGGTAGCTTTTGAACAAAAAATAAATAATAATTTAAATATAAATAAACATTACACGTAATGTACTCTTTAATTATTGACGTGTAAAAGTGCCTGCAAAGGCCTAATTACTGAATAAATATTTGATTTTGATATTTGTCGTGTCCTTGTAGTCATACTAGTATCGCACACCAGTAGGACTATTCGGATATTTGAACATATTAGGACATCTATATAGATGTCCTCAAAGTCATTTTATTTATTTGTAGCGAATGTTTTTTCACAACAACAAAAAAGGCGAATCTGACCATACCTATGGGAAATTGGTTTTTCACATATTTACAGTATACGAAAAGGAATTAGCGGCAAATTTGGAACGTTTAAAATTTTGTAAATATGTAAATTGAATAGGGTAGTTAGTTACTCTGTGTAATTTATTTGAATTACAAATGGATATAAAAACTTACTTATATCTCATATTAAACTTTTTGTGGTGAACAATACATTTGATTCTTATACTCATAAAAACACAATCGTTTCTCTGAATCTCATTTGTGTTGAAGGAAGTTAAAAATATACCTCTACTTACTTCTAATTTCTCCGAATGAACGCAAACCGGGCTCAAAACTAACCATATGAAATAAAACGAAATCTTTTCTGTTTACTATTTCTCTGCACATTTTTAAAATGAGAAACAGTTCAAGCAAACATGTTAATAAAATTCTTCCATTTCAAGCTGAAATACTCAGGCGAAATATCAAATACTTGGAAATGTAATCATGATGAAACCTTCTCAAATGAACTGGATCCTGGATAATACGAATTCCAAATCTGTGAATCTCATTCGATGCAATATCTGGAAGCATCTTCGGAATAGAAACGATCCCAGTGATTACAGTAAATATTTGCCGTTGAATTGCGGTCCCGTCTTTCGGAACATATTTGTCAATACATTGGCAATCAACGACAGGTATTGAATACAAGTAGATGAATTATTAGACCTATTTTGAATTATCGTTACCTATACGTCTAATAACCGATTAACACCGAAAATCTGCTTGACCCCGACACCATCCCACCCATCACAATGTTCAAAGACCATGTAGCCAAAATTATTTACAGGCACTCTGAAAGAAGTTTTCAGGAAACTTACACCAGCGTGGGACCAAAAAGGATTCATCGTCGGCAAAACAAGCTTGACAAACTTGCATTTTGCATACAGCCTCAGAGCTTCAAACAATGCTACATCTAAGCGACGCAAGCCTTGAGATTGGACTGAAGATGAATATGTCAAAGATCAAATTCACAACCAACAATGAACGTGAATGGAGAAAAAGTGCAGTATGTGAAGTGCAAAGACTATATCTACCTGGGAAAACAAATATCCTTTCAGGACAGGCAAGAGGAGGAAATTATCAGAAGAACTGACAATGCACGAAAAGGGTATTGGTCCATGGGGTCACCATTCAAGGCAACCTTCCTCTATTCCTAAAAAGAAAATTGATGGACAACTGTATTTTCCCATTTACACGTGCAAAGACAGTCTGTGACTAAGCTCTAAAAATCCGGACTCAAGGTTTGCAAGCGCGCGATGGAGCGCAGTATTTTGGGTGTGAAATTAATGGACAAAGCCGGCAACACCAAACTGCGCTCACGAACAGGAATTGCAGATGTAGCTCTGAAGGTCGCAAACCTCAAATGGGACTAGCTGGGCATATATATCGAATGCCCAATGACTCCTGGGCAAAGGCCACCTCTTGTTGGATTCCAACACGTAAAAAGAGACAATCTCCTATTTACGTATCACAAAATACCAATTCCCGTTGCAAAATGCCATTATATAAAAGTCTAGCAACTGACCGTTAGACCAGTGGTACATGGATAGTTTTGTTACAATCTAGTGTTTATTACCTTTCGCTAAGTAATAATGATACTATCTGGAGAGCCTGGTCCTAGACCTTTTTCGTCTTTTATCAAAACGCGTTCTGAAGTTTGTAAGTTTCAAACCATTAATATTATATACAAACAAGTCAGCGTTTGCATCTATGACATATTCTCAGCTTTCTACGTTAATTTGGAAATAATAAATAGGACAATGGTCTAAACCATAGCTTGCGTTTTGTAACAAGATGGTTTGGATCTGCAGCCAAATCAGGCATGGGCAAATTAAAAAACGCTAATGAATAGACCTCTGCCTGTCTGACCTCAATCTGATTGGGCGGCATCACGTCTTACATAGAGACGTGGCTTTGCTCTGTGCGTTCTGCCGCCGCCTCCACTCTGTAAGAGGCGGCAGAACGCGTGCCCTTTCATACTTTGCTACTTGCTCCCAAATCCACTCCATAGCTAACTGTGAAGCCTGTGAATCGCAATAATTAGAATATAATTTATAAACCTGTGCAATTTGATTGGGCGGCATCTCGTCTTGCTCAGAGGCGAACTGCGGCGGCGGCGGCAGAACCGGAGGCGGCAGGGCGCGCGGGTGAGAGCGGAGCCCGCCCGGGCCAGCGCCCGCGCGCCCCTGCATGCGTTGCTACCTCACCGCCACCACACTCCACACCAAACAGCAACAACTCAATACATCACACTTTTAAAACCACAGAAATACTTCTATCTTTTCCTTATATTTCACTGACAACAAATTTTCAGTCTTTCGATATCAGGGGTTCACTAAATTAGAGCCTGCAGTGCTGCATAAACTAGATGAGATATGGTTTCAGGTTAAAATAAAAACGTACACTCAATGTTCTGTTGAAGTTTAGGGTGACTTGTCATAATAAAATTTATGTTTATGTCCTGTAGGGTTTCAGGACTGAATTTACATGCATATTGTATAAATTAAAATATCTACAACTTTAAAGATTACTAAACCACTATCATCACGAACTACGTTAGTAACCAATGTTGATACCGTGGTAAAAAAAAGCTTGCAATTTCAAATCAAAACCCCTCTCTTTTATTTTTAGTAAACGAAAATCCAGGTGGGTACATGTAATGAAAAGAGGGAGTTCTCGAAAAGCCCGTAAATGATAGAACATAATTTATCAATGTCAATAGGATTTCAGACAACACAGAAAAATCGTCGCTGCCACGGTAAAGTAAACCACTGATTGAAATGTGATAGATTGTATCAATGGGAAATAAATGGAAGGGACCGCGAGTAAGCCTGGAAGACAGACCGCTTGAACCATGACACAATTGACATCGTTAGGGGTAAGTACATAATTAATGGAGCAACGAATGAGTGTTCAACTCTTGACCTTAATGAGTGCCGATGAAATTATAAATCAATGTCAGAGGCACTGGCTACGGAAAGAATTCATAAAATATGGGGGAGATTAGTGACTGTTGACTACCCCTTTACATTCCTCTATGTAGGTCAGAGCAGTATAGTCGCGCGTTGTGGGGCGACAGTAGCACCGAATGAGGTCGACCGCTGGCCGCAGGGCGTCACAGTGACGCTGGACAAAAACATTATAGATTAAGTAATAGGTACATACTATTACAGATATTAATTCTACACCTAAATCACCAATAATGGGGCCCCAAGCGCTATATAAATATTTTGGCTATACGCAGTTGCCATGTGACGTAAATAGCATAAATTTCTTTTGTTTCTGACCCTATTTTGTTCGATAAGAACTATTCAAGACGTGTTAAAGTGGAAATCATTACACTCCTTACGTGTACGTACAATCATTATAAATATTTATGCTAATAGCCTTTGATTTCGTTCCCTCGATCAAAACACAAATAAACATTCGCTTTTAAAAGAATTACGGTGTAAAAAGAACAACAAAAAGTGTGCTACAGATCAATTAAACTGTAATCGGCATGCGAGATGTTTATTTTGATATATTGTGAGCAGTTGGTGAATAGCCAAGCTTAGAGTTCACAGACCTAGAATTTCATGTTGTAAGAGACATAGAAAAACAAATATAGCGAGAACATCCGGAATCCGGATCAGAATCAGTCATCGAAAGTGAGTAAGATGCGTCACAATTGTACCACATGCTATACAATTTATAAATATTACAAGAGAAACCTCTCGTTACAAAACCTGACATAAAAGTGAAAGGATCATTTTATAGAATCACGACACGACGAAATTAGCAATACGCGAATACTGGCACTTCGTTTATTGTATTGCACAAATTGCATTGCAGGGTTTTAATCTTTGTCAAAATAATTGAAATAATTAATAGGATATGTTGTTTAATTTTGCACAGATGCCTAACAATAATTGAGACTAGAAAAGTTTGTTAAATAAACATCTACTTTAGAGAGACAAAAATAGCTTTTATGCTGATATCTCCACAGTCTACAAAAAAGACTTATTGGGTTGTAGTTTTGATTCGACAGTAAGATTCTCCGAAATAGTTTTAGCTATGGGTGGATGAATGATGATGATGAAAAAAAATGAATGATGCAGAACCGACGTGGTGGGCATACATTGAGGGAGGCCTATTCTCAACAGTGGGCTATAAAAGGCTGCCAATGATGATGATGGGTGGATGAAACCAATCAATTTAGATCATTGAGTAGAATCTGGCTAAAATGCATCACGGTATGTTTAGACTGAAATGAGGTGGAAATGAGTGTTTGTGTCGCATGTCGCTACACACACTCACTCAACATTTTTATGTCCTTGTCCTTAGGGGCGCAGGTTTTTTTTTTGCAACTTTTTAACCATTCTGCTTCTTTCTCGTCTAAGCGCATTCTCAGTTGCATCCTCAGCTGTGCTGCTTCGGAGCCTGGGGTGCGCTTTCCCGCTTTTTCTTCTCCAAATATAACATGCATGTGAATAGTCGCCCAAGGATGCCAAAGACCTTGCGAAGTGGAGAAGACATAGCCGGATCAGTTTAAATTATTTGGCTTTAGTTTTACGACCGGCCGCCTGCCTGACGTCAACCCTCTATAGGAATGTATTTGTGCGATAAGTTTTACAACCGGCCTCCACCCGACGTTAACCCTCCTTGGGAATGCAATTGTAGCACCATATGTTTGTGCTAAGTCCTTTAGTCGCCTCTTAAATTACGACATTGACAGGAAGAGATGGAGTGATCCTATTCTGACCCGGAACCACACGGGAAAGCAACTTTACAACCATTCTGGTGAGATATCATGAGATTGGAGAGATCCTTGGGGTCGTCATGTGATTTTTTTTGCAACTTTAATCCCCCTCCCCCTGGTGAGATGCGGTGAGATTTTAGACTAACCCATTGCTTGAACAGCTTGCTTGCTTTCTTTATGGTAAAGCCCTCCCTCCCCTCCCAAAATCACGTGTATTTTTTGGTAAAGTACCTATCTTTATATATTTTCTGAATAAATATGTAGGTAGATACCAACATGGTATAATCAATATATTCTAATTAAAATTCTAGAAAATTGCGACGATTAAAGATCACGTGCCACTTTTCGGATTAGAAATGGCGCGTTCAACGAAATAATAAATAGATAGACGTGATATCTACAATTCCCTCTCCCCCTTTTGAGTCTCACATAATTAATGGACGATCCCTTGTTTATATAAAATAGATACTAGTACGATCATGTAAAAATTTTACTGTCGGAGGTCGTGGGTGTACTAAAAACGTTCAATATCTAATATCATTACTATTATAGGCAGCGTCATTTGCTCGCTTTACTAATTTTAAAGAAATTTGGTACTTATCTAAATAATTATTTTTCATAAAAATAAATAGTCAAAATATTAGTAGGTAATCGTTTCTTGAGCCATGGTGAAACAAATAATTATCTGGAATGTCTTTATAATTACATTTTGATTCAGACTATTTAAATAACACATATTTAGCAGCTGATTGCTTAGATGTAAGTAATACAGCACAAGGACGCTAATAAAATAAAACAGTCCTTTGACTAACCAAAAATTCCTAAAAATTAGTACCTAAAGAAAGACCTAAGTACAATTTGCGCATTTCTAATGGCAATTTAAAATAAACGGGTAAGTGCGAGTCGGACTCGTACATGAAGGGTTCCGTACCACCGTACAATGTTTTAAAACGCTGAAGAAACACGTTTCTTGTATGACGACCCCCTTTAATTTTTAACTTTATTTTATTTTTAGTATTTGTTGTTATTGTGGTCATAGTAATACATAATTGGTGAAAATTTCAAGTATCTAGTTAATGCCATTATGAAGATCTAGTTAAAAACGCTGAAAAAAAAAAGTTTCTTGTATGACGACCCCCTTTAATTTTTAACTATTTATTATTTTTAGTATTTGTTGTTATATCCGCCACAGTAATACATAACCGGTAAAAATTTCAAGTGTCTAGCTATTACGGTTCAAGAGATAGATCCCTGTGACTGACGGACAGACAGACGGACAGACAGACAGACAGACGGACAGACAGCGGAGTCTCAGTAATAGGGTCCCGTTTGCACCCTTCGGGTACGGAACCCTAAGAAAGTAAGTATCTACCTACAATAAAGAGCAGATTAAAACCAATTTAGTAACTGTTTTTTAATCAACGCCTTATTAAACGTTTACTAAGAAATCGACTAAAATTGAAATGTTTTGCGCCCCAATTTTTTTGGACCATTCCTGAGAATTGCGCATTGGGTCGCGCCGGTTTTCTGCGTTTGTGCTACACAAAATTCACCTTCAAAAACCTTTGTATCAAACAACACCACGCCAATTTGAATAAAAATAATAATTCAAAGGATGTTAGGGAAATGTTGAAAAGAGTTGGATAGTGGTGATTCAGACTAAGAAAAAAGGTTGCGAGCGTAATGCACTTAGGGCGGGCGGGCGGAGCTCTACTGTTAGGAGCGGGCAGCGCGGCGCCTTACGCGGTACTGCCGCCCTACGGCCGCGGCACCCGCATTCTCCCGCCCTCCCGCGCCAACAAAACACAGATTACGGAGACACATTTATTAGCCAAAACGCTACTTAAACTTGGCTCGTACAACAACACAAACACAAAAAATTCTTAGCGTTCCGTCAGACAGACACTTTAATTTAACAAAAATATATATTTTAGCAAGACTAGTCCATTGCTCATCCTCTACTCGTCGCTTTCATCACACCTGTGTGATCTGCAACCGCGGCTGGGGTTGGCGCCGAGGCGGGCGTTGTGGCCGTTGTTGCGTGCACCAGCCGCCTAGAGCCCGTATTCGTCGTGAACAGCTTGCTGGCGATGGCATCGAAAACCTCTTTCTCGACTCGCGAGCACCAAATGTAGTCGTCATTCTGTCTCCTGGTTTAGGCATATCGTAGACAATTTTGGGACTATCCACCGTTTCTGAACCGGGTGCTATGCGATATTTAGCCCCAGATATAGCTTTTATGATGCCGTTGAATGCTCTTTTTGCCGCATTGTCCTCCTCTTTTACGTCAAGAGCAGTTTCCCTGGGAACTGCAGTAAGTCTTCCAGGCGGGGGATGACCAATGGGGATGTCTTCGTCCTTTCTTACTAGGCGCCTCAACCTGCTGAGTATTGTGAGTGGTGGGTCTGTGTTAGTTCCAACGGTGCATACTCGTGGCCTGCTGTGTTCGTGTTCGAGGGGTATTGTGGTTGATACGTAAGGTTGAGGGGGTATCGTGGTTGATATGTAAGATTGAGGGGGAAGAGTGGCCGCACGTCGAGGTATCGGTTCATCTTGGAGGTAAGCGACATGGAGAGTACTAATGCTGAGCGGCTGCTGCGGCGGCGGCCAGATATCCCTAGTGGGCGGCACAGGCGAGGGTCGCTCGCCCAGCATGCGGCGCGCCAGCTCGCCCGGCTGCCACAGGTAGCTCGCGGTCAGGTTGCCGTGCGTTTGCATCACGACTCCAATCTTCACTAACGTCCGCAAACTGTCGCTAATCCAATAGAAGGCTTCGCGCACTTAGCAGTATTCAGTAGATATGTCGAGTTGAGGCGTTTAAATTGGATAAAGAGTGAATATTTAATAAACTACAATGGCAAGTAATCCATTTTGTTATTCAATGGCATTGCATAAAAGGTGGTGTGTGTAACTGCAGTAAGATGATTGTCAGGTGTGTGTGCCTGATGTCTGTGTATGATAATGGCCATCCTAGAATGCCGAAGACTATAAAAAGTAAAGAAGAAAAAGCAAGAACTATTAAAACGATTTAGCTGTGGTTTTACGACCAACCGCCAGCCTGATGTCAACCCTTCTTGGGAATGCAGTTGTTGCACGAGATGTTTGTGCTTATTCCTTTAGACGCCAGCACTTGTTGCATCCACTGGAAGTGAGGGAATGGTCTTATTATAGAAACCACATAGCCGGCCCGTGTGGTTTCTAAAATCTTTATCTTAGCGCATTCCCGGTTGCATCCTCAGCTGTGCTGCTTTGGAGCCCTAGGTGCGCTGTCAATGGTCACCCAAGGATGCCAAAGACCTTGCGAAATGAAGAAGAAATAGCAGGAACAGTTTAAACGATTTGGCTATAGTTTTACGACAGCCCTTTTTAAGAATGCAGATGTAGCACAAGATGTTTGTACTTAGTCCTTTAGTCGCCTCTTACGACATCCACAGGAAGAGACGGAGTGGTCCTATTCTATAGATTAAGATCCCAGAGCGATCAGACATAACTTATTTTCACACGGATTAAACCTCAGGTTCTCAGTCTCGCTCGTGTGCTTTGTAATACCTGCGTGCTTGTGAAGCTCGCCTTGTGACACCTGGGCAGGCACCAGGTGAGAAAGGTAACTAAAAATAAGAGTAATTTAACCTTAATTGGTATGGCTGATTTTATATATATTTCGTAAAATATTATTCTGAAGTAGTATCCATAAGTGTCAAACACTTTTCATGGGCCAGAACTTTTGACAGACGCTTTAAAGCTGCACAAAAAATAAATGAACACTTATTTTTACATGTCTGACTTTTAAATATGTTATTAATCTAACTATTACAAAGTTATATTTTATCAGTCAGACAAATTGTAGTGACCAAACATCTCCTAAACTCAAAAATTATTCAGCCGGGAGTACGAGCGCAAGAGCAATATGAGGTTGTTTAACTTAAATTTGTATGGCTGATTTTTATATATATTTTATAAAATATTGTTTTGAAGTAGAGAATGTTTGTTTCGACATTTAGAAAAAAGTGTCTAATTTGACTTACTGTCATCTAGCGGATTGCAGTTACCATGATCATAATGAAAAGAGTGCTATATTAGTAAGGGTTAAAAGACACGCATTATTTGGTTAGTTGGTAATGTTGGTATAACATAAAAAAAAATCTTACTTTTAAATACTAAATCGACGTAACGAAAATATTAGTTTGTCCTCTATGCAGTGAATAGTTAATCCAGGGACCACCAAATATTAACAACATGATTCAAATAAAGAACGAGTTCCATCTATCTGGCAGAATCTCAATGCTCCAAATTTCATTTAGGATAACATACTTGGCAGAATCTTATTTGAAAGAACATTTCAAACGCATAAAAAATATTTAATATAATTTCTGTTTGGTCGAATATTTATATGTCTGAATGTACAATAGCATACTTAGGCGTCAGAATTTCATTTAGTACAATTAACTTTAACATACATTAAGTTTCGCAGAATTTGTTTTTGAATTATGTTTAATTAGTGTTACTTTTATTTGGTATAATTTATTTTGACCTTCTACGAAAACCATAATCGTTAAATCTATTGTATTGTTGGTCAACATAAAAAATAGCATTCCGAGTTTACTGAATTTAGGGCAAAAGTATAGGTTTGGTTATGTTAGAATTGCAACCACCTCACGCCTTTTCATACTATGATATTTTTTTTATATTATAGCAATACGCATTATCGTCGTTATGTCTGCTACGAAACAATTGTATTCAACCAATTATCTATGCCTGAAGAAAATTCTATGTTAGAAAAGATTCAGATTCAACCAACTATCTATTCCAGAAGAATATTCTATCTTAGAAAAGATTCAGCATTAAAATGACTATACGTATGAATTAAATACCAAAAGACGATTCTGACGCGATAAAATGATTCTACTTTTAGATTATGGCAATAAAATGTATGCTCTAAGATTATTCTGATTTTCAACATTATTGGTTTTGAATGCATGATAGATAATTGAGTGGATGCCAAACGTTTCTGTAAACCGCTGTTATGCATAATAATGTATAACATTAAAAGTCCTACTATAAAGGGGGGACCCAAAAAGAACACCACAAGATCTTACCTTCAGGGGTCTAGTGATGGTGACCGTCTCTATCATCGTCGTTGATGCCATCTTGTTGAGCTCCAGTTTTACCTACGGAAAAGAGTTTATTTAGCACCTGTTACACCGTCATGTATTGATAAGTGGTTGATTAAGCACATATAAAGTGTCGTTAATTAATATATGAACTGTGAGAAGACTTTATGGACTCTCAGCACTGTGTGAAATAGACAAATCAGCTCTTAGCTGCTCTCTCTCTCTCTCATCTTAGCGTATTCCCAGTTGCATTCTCAGCTGTAATGCTGTGAAGCCCGGGGTCCGCTTTCCGGCTTTTCCTTCTCCACTTCGCACGATCTTGGCATACTTGGTTGTAAGACGATTAGCATGCATATCATACTTGACGACGTCAAGCCAGCATTTCTTGGGTCTACCACGTCTGCCGAGCCCCGGCGGAGGCGGCATGGCTATACATTTGTTTCCCACGTAGCTTGCCGGTTTCCGCAAGACATGACCGTACCAGCATAGGCGACTTTCTTGCAGTTTGTCTGCTATGTCACGGACATGAAGGCTGCCGCGGATGCGGGTGTTTCTCACGCGATCTCTCCGTGATACTCCACATATCCAGCGCAACATTTGCATCTTCGTGACACGCAGTTCCTGCTTGTGTCGCTCAAGCAATGGCCACGCTTCACTGCCATATAAAAGGACAGGTCTAATGATGGATTTATAGACCTGTCCCTTTAACCTAACCGGCATTTTGGGGTCACAAATAATAATAATAAAATATATTTATTTGCCTCCAATAAATTACACTTTTGTACAATATATATATATACAAATGACACCCATTACCTCCCGCCACTTTGCCCATGCGGCAGATATACGGGCCCTAACGTCGGCATCGATGTCTCCGGACGCGTGAAGTACAGATCCCAAGTATTTAAACTGGTCCGTACGCTTGACCAAGTCTTCGCCTATACGTACGGGTAGGGGATCTGTAGAGTTGCAGGCCATGTATTCAGTCTTCGCCACATTTAGCTTCAGACCACCGTTCTCAAGTGACTCCCTCCACGCATTTGCGCGTCGCACTAGTCTCCCTCTGTCCGCATCCGCCAGTGCGATATCGTCAGCGTACACGAGCAGCCAAGGGGGATGCTCGTATGTGTCTCTGATGCTGTTCGACACTTCGTCTAATATCACACTGAACAGGTAGGGACTGAGGACCGAGCCTTGGTGCACCCCGACTGTAACGGGAAAGGGTTTGGTGTCACCAACAGCAGTCCTAACTATGGACTCGGAATCGCGGTACATGTCGCGGATTATGTCAATATAGATCTCTGGCACCCCTTTCGACCTCAGTGCCCACCAGATCATCTCTCGGGGAATACAGTCAAAGGCCTTCTCCATATCCAGAAACAGGAAATGGAGAGGCGTATTCTTTGCTCTGTATTTCTCCATGATGACCCTTAGGGCAAAAATGGGGTCCGTAGTGCCTAGGCCGGGGCGAAATCCATACTGACACTCCGAGACTGCACTCTCCTGCCGGAGCCGAGAGTCTATAATCCTCTCGAAGAGCTTCATGGTGTCGGACATGACCTTTATACCGCGGTAGTTACTACTCTTGCACCGATCCCTTTCCTTTAAAGACTGGAGTAATAATACTCAGCCTCCATTGGTCAGGGATTTTGCCGGTGAAGAGTATGCGGTTGAAAAGGTTTGTTAAGATGCCCACACCATGGGGTCCCATAGCCTTCCAGGCTTCGATGGGGACTACATCGGCTCCGACAGCTTTCCGGTCCTTCATGCAGCGAAGAGCTGAGTTGACTTCCTCAGGCGTTATTGGTGGCACTAGTCCTTGATTTGGAGGGATTCAGCAGCTTGTGGAAATACGAGCGCCATCTCTCCTTCACCGCGAGGTCTTCGCACAAAAGGTTGCCGTCAGGGTCTTTAACACAGCGGCACTTGGAGATGTCCCGTGCCGCTTTGACCCTGGAACGTGCCAACTTATAGATAAGCATCTGCCCCTCAGGCGACTCCAACTTATCGTACAATGGCTGTACGTGGTTACGCCTGGCCCGGGCAACGGCTTTCTTAGGCGCGTTTTGCAACCCTATATGCGTCGCGGTCTTCAGGAGATTCGGACGCTTGCCACGTTTTAAAGAGTGCTTTCTTCACTCTTGTCTCCCTCTGGACTGTATCGTTCCACCACCAGGTTTCCTTGTGACACTTGCGTCCGCCTTTTGACATCCCAAGCACTGTCTTTGCCGTACCAGTGATAGCTCCCTGAATCCTGTCCCAGTGAAGTTGGACTGGTTCGCCATCGGTTTCAGCCCATTTAGTACCGATCGCAGTTGCGAACTCTTGGGACTTGGATTCCCCGAGCCGCCACCACTTGATTTGCCGTCGACAGCGCTCAGTGGGCTTGCCAGCAGGTTTCACGCGAAGATCCATGACAAGGAGACGGTGTTGTGCAGTGAGACTCTCACCGGGTATGACTTTGCAGTTGATTACTTTGCCGATGTGGTCTCTTCTGATAAGAAAGTAATCGATTTGGGTAGCGTACCCCCCGCTCCTGTAGGTGATTAGGTGCTCGGATTTCTTTTTGAAGAACGTGTTCACTACGGCGAGGTCGGCCGCCGCACTCGTCGAGAGGATTTCTCCACCCTCCGGGTTGCGGCTTCCGTATCCATAGCCGCCATGTACGCGCTCAAACTTCTCACACGCCTCACCCACATGACCGTTTGAATCGCCAACCAAAACGATCGCCTGCGACAACGGGATGCCACGCAGCACCTCGCCGAATAGGTCCCAAAATCGCGTCTTTTCGGCGTCGCTACAGCCAGCCTGTGGCGCGTAGGCACTTATCAGATGAGTCATAACCCCATCGATAAGCACCACCACGACCATAAGCCGGCTACTGTAGCGTTTAACCTCCAAGACGCTATCCTAAAGCCCCTCAGACAGGACTACGGCCATCCCATCCTTGCCACCAGGTGCACCGGTGTAGATCAGTTTGTAACCATTCCCAATGTACCGGGATCTGCTGCCTTTCCACCGAGTCTCCTGCAGGAACGCTTTCACGGAACCACTTTTCGCCTGGAAAGTACATCGGCCAGCTCCCTCGCGCGTCCAGTCAGCGTGCCAATGTTCCATGTTGCGAAGCGGAGTTTCTGGGTTGGGGTGCGCATCTTTGGCCGTGTCCACCCCTGACACGGTAGCCCTGGCCCACTTGTCACAGGAGTCGGGCGGGGCACCTGCGCGCCATTTTGCGGTGGCGCCCTATCCCTATACTTGACCCTTTTTTGACGTTCCATATATATATATGATTTGGCTTTATTTTACGACCGGCCGCCTGCCTGACGTCAACCCTCCTTGGGAATGCTATTGTAGCACTAGCTTTTAGTGCTATTTTTCCTTTAATCGCCTTTTACGACATCCACAGGAAGAGATGGAGTGGTCCTATTCTAACCCGGAACCACACAGGTAAGCTCTTAGCTGCTCGTCTATAATAAATAAAATAAAATATGCAAAAAGTCTGAATTAGGAATTCTTTTTATATTTAATTTTTTAAATTCTTTTTGAATCGTAGTTTTCATGTAGGTATATAATGTAAGTGGCCAACACTGGTGTCAGATTTTTCAAGCTGCCTAAAGGCATCTGACATAGGACTGCCATAAAATGATGACAGCTGGGACCAACAGCTCAACATGCTTTCTGAAGCATGGAGGAGCTCCAGAAATCTTGTTTATAACACTTGTGGTCACCAAGTGCAGACCACGCCCATTGCTTAACTTGCGAAAGCGCCAGTAATGCATACACCCGTCGAGGCACCGAGCTTTATGTTCATAAATATAAATACATACAAATCACACAAATTAAGCTAGCCCCAAAGTAAGGTTATGGGATACCAACTCAAAGATACTATATTTTATAACAAATACATATAGATAAACATTCAATACCCAGGCCAATCTGAAAAAGATCATTTTCCATCTTGACCTGACCAGGGATCGAACCCGGGACCTCTAGTGTGACAGCCTGGCATGATGACCGCTAAGGCCATAGAGGTTATCTGGTCGTTTATAGAAGTCATATTACAATAATGAACTAGGCACCCAAGCAGATGGGGTACTATGTCACCTGTGCTAAAATTAAACGCAGCATTTAATTCCAGAATTTATTATCTAAATACAAAAAAAAAACACTCATCTCAGCAGCGTAGAAAACAGGGAAGAAAACATCTTATATCACAAAAATAATATAAATAAATAATAATTAATTGATAATGGTGGCAGTTGTCTAACTGGTAAGTATTTAAGTAAAACTTTTTCCAATTAACTTAATGATAAAATAAAATTTCGAAGACGGTCTCTTTTTGTTTACAATAAAGAATTCACTTACTTACATGAAATATTAGGTTGGGGAAAAAGTCTTTTCGCATATAGTATGTATGAACTTTTTTTGAAAAAGTGGAGCAAGATCGACATATCAGTAGTTACGACGTAGCTGAAGAACTGGGAATTGACCACAAAACAGATTTGGCGCATTTGAAAAAAAATGGGTACACAAAAAAGCTTGATATTTGGGTACCTCACGAGCTCTCTGAAAGAAACCTAATGAATTGTGTACTCATTTGTGATTCATTATTACGACGTAATGAGGGGGTGCATTTTCCGTTAGTTGTTTTAGTATATATAGTATATACTAAAACAACTAACGGAAAATGCACCCCAAGCCGGCTGGTCACCGTGGGGGAAGAAGACCAAAACCCTCCCACTAATTCACTAATAAGTCAATGCCACCCCTTATACAAGAAAAAAAGAGCAGAAACCAAAAAAACTAAAATTCAAAACACTGTATATTGCAACATTAAATGTCCTTACACTTCGAACAGATGAGAGATTAATCGAGTTAGAAGAAGCACTTAAAAACATTAAATGGGATATTTTGGGACTGAGCGAAGTAAGGAGACTAGGTGAAAAAATTGAAGATCACAAGAACTATATCCTGTACCACAAAGGCGAAACCAAAGGACACTATGGAGTTGGATTCATGATTAAAAGTCACTTAAAAAAGTACATTGTAGAATTTCAAGGAATATCAGAAAGAATAGCCTTGCTAAACATGAAATTACCAGGTTACAAAGAAAACTGGACCATCATTCAAGTCTATGCACCAACAGAAAAGAGCGATATAAATCTCAAAAAGGCTTTCTATAATGACCTTACAGAAACCTTACAAGGCACCGACAAAAAAGTTATAGTCATGGGTGACTTCAACGGCAGAATTGGAACTCAACAAGAAGGTGAAGAATCAATAATAGGAAACTATGGCTATAAAGATAGGAGCGAAAACAGAAAAACCATGATTACCTTAGCACATGAATTCAAACTATCATATCTTAACAGCTATTTTAAGAAAAAACCTACAAAAAAGTGGACATGGCTACACCCAGATGGAATTAATCGAAATGAAATCGACTACAAAGCCACAAAAAATAAAAAACCATTCCAAGATGCATCAGTCATAAATAAATTTAACATACAAACCACAGAATGGTTAGAGCAATCTTACAGCTTCGGAAAGAAAAGAAATCAAGAGCCCACTTTAGACACAAACTCTTCCACACCCAAAATGAGCAAAAATACTTAATAGATGAAAACCAAGAATTCCAAGACTTGTACAACAAAGAAATAGATAACATTTCTAAACTACGCTTACCGCAAACAGAAAAGAAGGAATTATTGAGCAAAGAAACCAAGAAACTGATAGTGGAAAGGAAAGAACTATTCAACAACAAGAAAGACAAAGAGATTACGAAACTGATCACTAAACTAAGCAAGGATATTAGTCGAAGTATAAAAAAAGACAAATCAAAAAGACGAATATACAGTATATAAAACAACAGGTCTTGAAAACTGGGGGAATAAAAAAAGCAATAAAAGAGCTAAAAGAGAGTAAAGAATGGATCCCTAGAGTGACAAACAAAGTTAGAAAAAAGGTTACACAGCGAAAGGAAATACTGGAAACAGCAACAGATTTCTACAGAGAACTGTATTCACGCCCGGAAGAACACCAAGAGAACACAAACGTGGCTCCACAAAGGAATGATGAAGAAGGCATACCACCTATACTAGAATGCAAAGTCATACAAACAATCTGGTGACGCCTAGCGACATCTATCTACTCTTAGGAGTATTAATACGCATCTAATACTTTTTTTTATATACCTTTTTTAAGAACTGCTCAAATGCTATGTGCTTGTCAACGCCTGTGTTTTTGTTTGAGTTTTTCGACGAATCCAAGAGATGGCGCTTTAGCGACAGTTGGGTCGTTACTTCTGAAGTTTTTTGACAAGCTTCAGTTCTCAAATCGTCTTCGTTCGATTGTGACGGACTCACGCGCACGGCATATATATCAAATTGTGCCTATTTGTTATAAACCCTAATTTAAGAGGTTTACGCCGCCCCTTCGACGCTACGGAATTCGTTTTCGTATAATTTTGTGAATTGTGAAGTGAATAGCAGATCTGCTCGAAATAAGACTGAACGTGGCTTTATACCGCGTGCCCGGCCTGAACCCGCCTGCCTTCGAAGAACCTGCAGCCTTCAGGAATTAGTTGGGAGACGAGGACAGAATTCAGGTCAGTGACATAGTGCATTAGTATTTTGAAGCAGTTTCTTTCCTTTACAATTTCGCAACGCTGTGAAGTAGGTTCCCTTTCAGGCACCTATTTCATCTTTGGTGATCATATCACATCCCCGGTGGAGCTATTTACACGCCCCACCATAAGTTTGGTCCTTTCGAGCCTGGATATCATTCCAGCATATTAATTCCCGCTTAATTTACGCCTTTTTTTACGCTTAAAACGCATTTTTTCCCATCCGCCATCTTGTATGGCTGACGATCATTTTTACAAGTCATACCTAATATCGCTTCGGTACTTATCATAAGTACATACCTAAATCATATAATTTAATATTAGCGAGTTTGCTTATTGATTTGACCTATTGTTGGTTATAAATATAATCCATTTATTCGCTGCAATACTTTCGCTACGCACCAAGCCACCAACGCCCTACGCTTCGCACCGCATACCCACTTTATTTTTATAAAATTTTTGCATCGCAATTCGCAGTCATGTCGGAAAATAGCGAGGTTATGTTAACTTTATTAGTCAAAAAGAGAGACACGTTATTTCAACGCATTAATCGTTTGTACGATGCATCTAAGAAAATAGTTTCTTATGATTCTTCGTCAAGGACAAGTGAAACCTTTATGTCCGAGTCAGAAATTATAGATGACTGGCGAGAAAGGTTTGAATCTATTGTAGATGAAATAAATAAAAGAAAATTATCGTTAAAACCTAATGAGGAACCAGATTTCGCTTGTCTAGACTCATTTGAAGATTTGTATACGCGAATCAAACGCGTTCGCAATAAAATCAATGCGAGCATTAAGCCGAGTTCACATTGTGCGAGTGACTCGAACAAGTTAGTAATGAAATTACAACCTCTAGTTATTCCGAGTTTTGACGGTCGCCCAGAAAATTGGAATATTTTTTATCAGTCATTTAAGGCTAATGTACACTTGAATCAACAATTGTCTGATTCGCAGCGTGTGCAATATTTAATTTCCAAATTAACGCATGATGCATTAAAATTTACCGCCGGTATAGTTCCTTCTGGAGAAACATACCAGATATTATGGGATACTTTAGTTAAAAAGTACCAAGATAAACGCGCCTTAGGCACATTTTATTTAAATAATATTTTAGATTTAAAAAATTGTTCTCACAATGCAAACGCATTCGATTCATTTATTTCGAAATTTTCCGCATCATTTTCCGCACTTAAAGAATTAGATTTACCTGATTTGACAGACTTTGTTATGCTTCAATGCGCTTTAAGAAAAATGGATGCTCAAACTATTCAAGCATTTGAATTATCTGTTCGAGACGATAAAATACCTACCACGCAACAGCTGATCACCTTTGTACAGGATCAAGCTAAAATATTAGAACGCGCTAACCCTCGTAGCTCGCCATATATGAGTAAATCTTCGTCCGCTATTAAAACACGCGATCAGAATTCGCATACCTACAAATCATTTGTAGCCGATACGAGTGATCGTATGGGTTGTGTCTTATGCGCTAAAAGTGAACACCGACATTTATACGATTGTCCGCAGTTTAAGAGTATGCGAGACGCTAAGACTCGATATGAATATATTAAATCAAAACACGGTTGTGTTAACTGTTTGAGTACATTACATATGTTACCTAACTGTAAAAGTACGTCCGTCTGTTTTTGTCAGAAGAGACATCATAAACTGTTACACTTCGGAGATCATAGTAGTAACAAATCGCGCTCATCTGTAGGTATTAAGTCTCCACTTGCCACCGTATCGTCTCCGCCCGCCGCACCTGCGTGCGTTACCGCGTCTGTCTCTCGATCAGATCAAGCGCATAATGAGTTGGAATCTCATTCTATCGCTGTGACGTCACACGAGAACGCATCTTCGAATGCAGAAATAACTACGCGCCACTCGTATGCGTCTAGTTGTAAGGGTGATATTATTCTGTCAACTGCTCAAGTTTATGCACGACCTAAGGATGGTTGTAAAAAATATTTAATTCGTTGTTTGATTGACAGCGCCTCGCAGAATAATTTAATAACGACGGAATGTAGCCGTTCTTTGAATTTACCGATAACGCCGATAAGTAATTCATTCGTTAAAGGCGTTGGTTTAAACTCTAGTCCGATTTTAGGCTATGTTTATTTTGAAATAGAATCACGCGTCTACCCAGATAAAAAATACACGATTCATGCATTGGTCGTGGAACGCATTACGGATCAATTACCGTCACGATTTATTGATTGTAGGGAATTTGATACTCGTAATTTACAACTTGCCGACTTAAACTGGAATATCCCAGGTGATATTAATGTAGTGTTGGGTGCGCAACTTTTCCCATATATATACTTAGGGGATAAGGTAGATTGTGGTCCGCGCGCGCCGCCTGCATTGCTTACAACGTTCGGCTATGTATTCATGGGAGACTGTCCACGTAATGATGTTCTCTCCGCCGCCGCGTCGTTTTCTGCGTTAGCATTAAACGATTTAGTTCAAAAGTTTTGGGAACTTGAAGAAGTGCCCACGACACGCTTGCTGTCTCCTGAAGAGACACAGTGTGAAAATATTTTTACATCGACCGTGAGCCGCGATGACTCAGGTCGTTATTCCGTCGCTTTACCTTTCAGCAGAGACCCTGCTGAACTTGGCAATTCATATGCTACCGCTTACCGCCGCTTCATTTCACTTGAGCGTAAATTACGCCAAACGCCCATTGTACGCGAGAATTACAATAAAGTAATTCAAGATTATATTGATAATGGGTATCTCAGCCCAGTCGATGAGTCCGAATTGACCTCTGATGGTTACTATATACCGCACCACGCCGTGGTACGTCCTGATAAGCCGTTACCTCGTATCGTATTGGACGCTAGTGCCAAAACGCACACTGGACTTTCCCTTAATGATATATTACACATTGGTCCAAATCTACAGGCTGATTTATTATTATTATTATTAAACTTTAGGATGTTTCCTATCGCTATGAACGCAGATATAAAACAGCACTATTTACGAATAGGAGTTCCGGTGGAACAACGTAAATACCTACGCATTTTGTTTAGATTCGATGAATCACAGAAAATTCGCACCTTCGTTTTTAACAGGCAACCCTTTGGCCTCAGGTCTAGTCCGTACATAGCTTTACGTACAGTTAAGCAGTTAGCTTCTGATATGAGCTCTCATTATCCTGATGCAGCTAAAGTGGCTGAAACCTGCTTATATATGGATGATCTCGTTCATTCAGCCACAGATAAAATATCTGCAACGCATTTAGCTCGCGATTTAATAAGTTTCTTCAAGGCAGGTAACTTTGACCTTGTTAAATGGTCAAGCAGCTGTCCCGAACTTCTTGATTCGCTTCCCGATTCGCACCGCAAATCGCTTGAATTTGATTCAGGTAATTCTTCATCGAAAGTTTTAGGTCTCTCTTGGGATCCTTGTGAGGATAAATTCTTTTTCACTACCGCCGCAATTGCTGAAAAATGCACTAAAAGAAATATACTTTCGGTTGTGGCCAGATTATTTGACGTTCTCGGACTGGTTGCACCTGTGATACTCGCAGCCAAGTTGCTCATAAAGGAGTTATGGCTTTGCAAGAGTGATTGGGATGACCTTGCACCGGAGCATATACGCACCCGCTTCCAAGCTCTCGCGCAAGAGATGCACTTGCTTAACACTCTGAAGATTCCGCGACACGTTGGAGTGGAAATCGGGTGTGAGCTGCGTCTTGTCGCATTTTGTGACGCCAGTATGAATGGATTAGGAGCAGTCATTTATGCTCATTGTACTTATCCCTCTGGAGTTATTCAAACGCGTCTTCTTTGTGCAAAATCGAAAGTTAGTCCAACAAAAATTACAACTCTCGCTCGACTCGAACTCTGTTCTATTTTACTTATGTCGAAATTGATAAAAATTGTAAGAGACACATTTGTTGAACGCATGCCCATAGTTGATATATTCGCATTCTCGGACTCCACAATTGCTTTATCATGGGTTCATTCTTCCCCGCATAGATGGTCAGTATTCGTTAGTAACAGAGTCGCTCAGTGTCAAGAAAATTTAGAGACTAGACATTTTTATCATATCGCTGGAGCTATCAACCCGAGTGATTGTCTTTCTCGTGGTATGCTACCCTCGCAACTTTTGAACCACGATCTGTGGTGGAATGGTCCTGCTTGGATCCGCAATTCTCCTGAGGAATGGCCTATCAAACCATTCTCTCCCGCTGATTGTAGTAATTTGCCTGAACATAAGACAAATGTAATGACTGTCACAACGCATGTTAAAGAGCCGCTCTTATGTGAGTTAGCACAGCGAGTCTCGTCTTGGGAAAAATTACTACGCATCATAGCATATGTACTAAAATTCGCGAAACCTAAATTACAGATTGATCCTCGCTCTGTAACAGGATTAGCAATCGCTGAAAAGGCGCTGATTCTTGCTGTCCAATCAGTACATTTTGCTGAAGATATCAAATTGCTCAAGGCTGAAAAGTTACCTTCAAAGAAGCTACAGAATCTGGCAGTGTTCTTAGACGCTGAAGGGATTCTTCGTATAGGAGGAAGACTTTCTAAATCGATGCTTCCTTATGAAGCTAAGCACCCAATTTTACTTCCAAAACGCGATCACATTGTTGATCTAATAATACAACATTCTCATGTTTTCAATTGTCACGCTGGACCTGGACTTCTCATGTCGATTATACGCCAACGCTACTGGATATTAGATGCCAGAACAGTTATAAGGTCCAAATGTCGGAAATGTAACGCTTGTTTCAAGTTGAACCCTTCACATCCTACGCCTATAATGGCTGACCTTCCGTCATACAGGGTGACAGAAACTGCCAAGGCCTTTGTCCACACTGCTTGCGATTACGCCGGACCTGTACGTTTTATTCTTTCTCGACGCAGAGGTCAACATTCTCAAAAGGCATACATCGTACTCTTTATTTGCATGGTCACAAAGGCTACTTATATTGACTTAGTCCCAAATCTAACTTCCGACAGTTTCTTAAACGCATTTAAACGCTTTATTTCTCGCCGTGGTCCAGTGTCTTGCTTATATTCTGATAACGCAACAACCTTCATTGGTGCCAAAGGACAACTAGATGAGCTTTATAGTTTTCTAGCTAGCTCAACTTTCAAAAACGCACTATCCAACGAGCTTCTGTCTCGGAGGGTGGAATGGAAAACAATTCCACCTCGATCCCCTTCATTCGGTGGGATCTGGGAAGGGAATATAAAAAGTATGAAAACGCACTTATACAGGGTGATTGGAAACCAGTTGCTCACGTATGAAGAGTTACAAACGGTTCTGGCGCAAGTAGAATGTATTTTGAATTCTCGCCCTTTAAGTATAATATCTTCAGACCCTCAACCTGAAGTATTAACTCCCGCAAACTTCTTAATGTCTACTCCGTTGCAGTATTTGCCTGCCACTGATCTGTCAAATCAGCGCTATAATCTATTAGATCGCAAAAAATTGCTTGATCACATGGTCCAGTCCTTTTGGAAAAAGTGGCATCTTGAATATCTGCATACGCTGCAAGTTAGGCAAAAATGGGCTTCTCCAGATAAGCCAGTGGAGATAGGAACAGTTGTTCTTGTTGAACAAGAAAATTCAGCCCCATTGAATTGGCAATTAGGAATAATTACTCATGTTTATAAGGGTTCAGATAATGTCGTTCGTGTAGCAACCGTTAAAACTCAGAATGGCATTTATAAACGCGCCGTAACTAAATTATATCCTATTCCCACGCAATAAATTCACTTAAAATTTAACGCATACTTATACATAATTTAGATTTTCACGCATTAGTATATAAATAGTTTAAGTCGCTATATTAATTATATATAATAAATGTTAATCTCTGAATAACTTCGCTATATGTCTTTCATGATGTATTTTGCTATCCTTTTGTTTTGAAACTTCTTCAGAAGTTTCAAGGCGGGGTGCATGGTGACGCCTAGCGACATCTATCTACTCTTAGGAGTATTAATACGCATCTAATACTTTTTTTTATATACCTTTTTTAAGAACTGCTCAAATGCTATGTGCTTGTCAACGCCTGTGTTTTTGTTTGAGTTTTTCGACGAATCCAAGAGATGGCGCTTTAGCGACAGTTGGGTCGTTACTTCTGAAGTTTTTTGACAAGCTTCAGTTCTCAAATCGTCTTCGTTCGATTGTGACGGACTCACGCGCACGGCATATATATCAAATTGTGCCTATTTGTTATAAACCCTAATTTAAGAGGTTTACGCCGCCCCTTCGACGCTACGGAATTCGTTTTCGTATAATTTTGTGAATTGTGAAGTGAATAGCAGATCTGCTCGAAATAAGACTGAACGTGGCTTTATACCGCGTGCCCGGCCTGAACCCGCCTGCCTTCGAAGAACCTGCAGCCTTCAGGAATTAGTTGGGAGACGAGGACAGAATTCAGGTCAGTGACATAGTGCATTAGTATTTTGAAGCAGTTTCTTTCCTTTACAATTTCGCAACGCTGTGAAGTAGGTTCCCTTTCAGGCACCTATTTCATCTTTGGTGATCATATCACATCCCCGGTGGAGCTATTTACACGCCCCACCACAATCAAATCCCAAAAAAATTACAAAGCACCAGGACAAGATGGCATAACAAATGAACAGCTGAAGAGTGGCCTTCTCGAAAACACTAAAATACTAACAAAGTTATTCAACATTATATTGGAACAAGAAATTATTCCAACACAATGGACAACCATTACTATTATCCTCATACATAAAAAAGGAGACAAAGACGATATGAACAACTATCACAACTATCGTCCCATAAGCTTAATGTCCAATGTATACAAAATATTTTCCAAGATTATACTGAATAGAATATCCAAAAAGCTGGACGAAGAACAGCCAAAAGACAAGGCGGGTTTTAGATCGGGCTACTCTACAGTTGACCACATGCATACATTGAAACAATTAATCGAAAAAACACAAGAATACGGCTACCCACTATACCTGGGATTTATCGACTGCAATAAAGCATTTGACTACCTCAATCATAACCACATCTGGATAGCACTAAAAAACCAAGGTGTCCAAAGCAAATACATAAACATCATAAAAAAGATTTACGTGAACTGCAAAGCCCAGGTGAAGTTGGAGAAAGTTGGTGAAACATTCCCAATCCAGAAAGGAGTATGTCAAGGAGACCCACTCTCACCAAAACTGTTCTCTGCAGTATTGGAAGAAATCTTTAGAAGTCTGTCATGGGACCATAAAGGAATAAAAGTGAACGGCGAAAGACTAAACAACCTTAGATTTGCTGATGATTTGGTGCTTATTGCTCAGGACCCTTACACTCTGCAAAGCATGATAGAAGATATTACATCCAAAAGCAAAGAAGTTGGTCTAACAATAAATAAATCAAAAACTAAAATAATGTCAAACAGAGATGAGGTACCCATAGTGGTGGATAAAGATAGGATTCAATATGTACAGTCATACATATACATGGGCCAGCTTGTGTCATTTAGTGAACAGACAGAACAGGAAATAGAACGGAGAATCACGAATGCCTGGAACAGATTCTGGTCCCTAAAGGAACTCCTAAAAAGCAGACACTACCCTATGTCCGCCAAACGAAAGGTATTCAATATCTGCATACTTCCAATCCTATCATATGGCTGCCAGACTTGGACTCTGAATCTTAAAGACACTTATAAATTGAGAACATGCCAACGAAGCATGGAGGGAAGTATGCTTGGATTAAGCCTGAAAGACAGACAAAAAGCAAGAAACATACGTAGGGTAACCAGAGTTGTTGACATATCTAGGAAAACAAAAATAATAAAATGGAGTTGGACTGGTCATATGTGGAGAGAAAGAACTAGGAAGTGGACCAAAATGGTATCCGAATGGACCCCACGCGAAGGCAAGAGAAAGAGGGGAAGGCCTTTTAAAAGATGGTCTGATGACATGAGAAAAATCGCTGGACCCGTATGGACTAGGCCTACAAAGGACAGGGAGAGATGGAAATTGTTGGAGGAGGCCTATGCGTCTACAGGATGCGCTGACGCCGAAGAGTAAAAACAAAACATATAAAATAATTTGTATCGAGTCAGTGAATTATAGGCTAATAAATAAATAAATAAAAATGAGACCGAACCATTTTTGAAGAAATTGATAACTGGTGCGAAACAGGTCATGGTCAAAGGCCGGTCAGGCTTCACAGACTGTGGCGAAACCCGGGTTAACTCGCAACAAAGTGATGCTGTGTGTGTGGTGGGATTGGAAGGGCATTATTCATTATGAGCTGTTACCACCAGGCAGGACCATCGATTCAGAACTCTACTGCAAACAACTGATAAGATTAAAGCAAGAAGTAGAGAGAAAGCGGCTGGAATTATTCAACAGAAGGGGTGTGGTTTTTTATCATGATAATGCTAGACCTCCCACATCTTTAACCACTCAGCAAAAATTAAGAGTTTGGCTGGGAGGTGTTAATGCATCCGCCGTATAGTCCTGACCTATTTCGGTCTCTTCAGAATTCTTTAGGCAGTGTCAGGTTAACATCACGAGAGGACTGCCAAAACTACTTGACGCAGTTTTTTGATCAGAAGCCCCAAAATTTCTATAGCAATGGGATCATGTCCCTACCTATAAGATGGCAAAAAGTTATCGAACGAAATGGTTCCTACATACTTTAGTTAAATGTAAATAAACTATATTAAAAAATGTTTTGAATTTTCATATAAAATGCGAAAAGAATTTCCCCAACCTATTATGTACTTATCTGATCATAGTTATATAATATCAGTAACATCATATGCGCGAAATGCTACTTTACAAGAATAAAGTAATGATGTATGATATTATAACCGCATGAGTCAGATATTTAGTAGGTATCTCAAGGTTTTGCTTCCACTGCAAACATCAACCTATTCATCATATTTCTGCCGTAACAAAAAGGCAGAATCCACACAACAAAAAATAAATAAGAGTACCTACATTTAGTCGTTACCTCAGAACAAGTCGTTACTTACCTAAATTACAGTAAGATGTGATTAAATTAACAAGAAAACAAATGTTTATGACTGATAAAGTGTACTTACCACAAAATTAGGGCACTTTAAGTTATCGAAGCTTCTGACACAGATTTCAAGCCCGATAAAGGAAAATATATTTTAATGCATCAAACGAGAACTTAAAATTCATAAATAATGAATAAATGTTGATTAATAGAATAATATCTGGTAATCACAAAAATAAAAAAACAACCACAACAACGCGTACAAAGCTATAAACTGTCATTTTTTCTCGTTCTCTCCTCTTCTTCTCGTTTGACAAAAGAATGACAAGCAAGACAATTGTTGACAGTTGACATGACAAGATTTACAAAACAAAGACATAACAATTTGTTTATCTATGGTTAAAAAATATTTTTTTGATATGGCAATTAATTCGCAATCCTAGACCCTAAAGTTATGGCGCGGGCGGGAGTTTCCAATCCAACAAGTAAAATCAGATAATAGTATCTGATTTTACTTGTTGGATTGGAAACTCCCGCCCGCGAAACTTTTATTTTTAACGTCAAAACAAACATTGTATTATATTATATTGTATGTATGTATCATTTATTCATTACATTACATGCCAATAGTTTGCGATACTATTTATGTAGAGATAATATACAGATCTGTGATGTGACGTGGACAAGTTTCATTCCCTACGTACCAAATAATTTATTTTTGACTCAGCCTGTATCCGTCAAGCTATGTCAAATGTTTTCAGTCAGCTTGAAAAATCTGGCACCAGAGTGGCCACTTACTTACTTTGCTTACACAAGTTACACATTAACATCATTTATACAACACATGAAAATCAAAAAGACCTCCGTTCTAACCGCATACTTTGACAAATAATGTGTTAGATAGCTTCATACATTTTGGGCCCTCATTGTTGCACTACATGTCGCAGCAAGTATTTTACGTCATTTTGTAGGAAAAAATCCTTAGATTACAAAAAGTTTTTTTTAGATTTTATGGACGTTTGTACACTATATAAAAAAAGTATTTTACTTTTTCTACATTGGGAAATAGCAGTGACGCTATCTGGCAACACGATGGGTAATGCATCTTTGACGGAGCGTTTTGTTCACTACCGTTGTTCACTGAAATATATTTTTTTACAATACCATAATTATAGAAATAAAAGTGTATGGTATAAAACCTCATAAAAATATAATAAAAACAAATCGACAACTTCATATCTTGCATCATGCATTTATTTAAAGTGATTTGCTATCAAGAGGTTTGGTGACAGACAGTAAAACAAAACGCGATTGACAAATGAAATGAACGAACATGAATGATTCATATTGTATAAGAAACTGTAGCTTTAACATAAGTTCAAACCTAAAAAAAATTAAAGTATCTAGCTATTATGGTTCAAGAGACAGAGCCCTGTGACAGACGGACAGACATACGGACAGACGGACGGACAGACAGCGGAGCCTCAGTAATAGGGTCCCGTTTGCACCCTTTCGGTACGCAACCCTAAAAATGGATCCACAATGCTTTTATGGGAAAAAAATAAGTTCATTTAGTATTCATCATGGATAATTTATCAATCAAAGTTTGTTCCAAATCCGGACAACTTTTTTACATATGACGTTTATATTTTTTAAATAATTATTTTATTACATTAGTCATTATTTTAAACCGACTTCAAAAAAAGGAGGAGGTTATCAATTCGACGTGTATGTATTTTTTTTTTTGTATGTTACCCTTAGATCATTTAATACTTTATTAAATGACTAGCAGTCCACCCCGACTTCGCCCGTGGTACACACATAGCCTATGTCACTCGAGAATAGTGTAGCTTTCCAACGGTGAAAGAATTTTTAAATCAGCCCAGTACTTTTTGAGCCTATTCATTACAAACATACAAAAATAGGTACAAATATTTCCTCTTTATAATATTAGTATAGATCTAAGATGTTACCTCATAACTCCGTCAAATATGAACCGATTTAAAAAATATATGTTTCGTTTTAAAGAATGCATTACAAGGTTGGTCCCATGTAATTCTTTTTAAGATCGGAGAAAAGATCTTGGAGCTGGAGACCGAAATTCCTCAACAGACAACTGCAGCTCAAATATTATGATGATTCTTTTTTTATTTGAAAGGCTTTACTACCAAGTGCCATTCCCATTTTAATTTGGTGAATATATGATGAAGAACTTTGGAGATATGGAAGAAACTCCTTAAAAAAAGTGAATTCGGTTGTTTTTTTTGTTAAAAATTTAATGATTGTAGGTTTTTTTGAAGTTCTAATTTTCAGTTAGTATTAATTTTATTTTTATTGAGATAATGACATGCAATGCAATGCAAGTGGAGGTCAAAGACTATATATGTGGAGGTCCATAGTCTTTATGTGATCTCATCTCATGTATTCTGTGCTTGCTATTCTATAAAAGTTGGAAACTGGAAAAATAGCTTAACAAAATCCATAGAGTATAGAGGTTTTTTGTAGCGTCTATCACAATTTTTAATATGGCAACATCATTTTATTGGCCTTGTCTTGCAACATGCCGGGCGGTTGCTGATTTTATCAAATTTCCAATTTTCTCCGTAATATCATTGATATTGGTGCGTGATACTTGCGGATAATAACGTATTTGTGATGGCGGGAATAAAATCCCTAGCAGTGCGGGGCATTAGAAGTTTCGGCCCCGAAGAAGCCGATGAACAGCGAGTATTATTTGATAAGCCCCTAACTCTTATTTTGGGGCAAAATGGATGTGGTAAAACTACCATTATTGAGTGTTTACGCTATGCCATCACTGGTAATATGCCACCAGGAAGCCGCAATGAATGTTTTGTGCATGATCCAAAAGTAAACAGATCTACTGAAGTCCTTGCACAAGTAAAGCTAAAGGTGAGGCCTTTTAGATGCTGTGACGCCGTTGTAACCTATAAAAAAAACTTGATCGTCAACCTTATTTTGATGTTTTGTGTACTTGTCCTAGCTCATCTATATGCTAGGTTTCATGTTTTCCTTTGTGTGCAGTTACATAAATAGCTTTTGCTTGTATTTATATATCTAAATCTTTACTTATTTCTTTGTGGCCAATAAAATATTGATTTATCTTCATGTACCTAAGCCTCTTCGTCTAAGCGCGTACCCGGTTGCATCCTCAGCTGTGCTGCTTCGGAGCCCGGGGTGCGCTTTTTCGCTTTTTCTTCTCCAAATATAATATAACGCATGTCAATGGTCACCCAAGGATGCCAAAGACCTTGCAAAATGGAGGAGAAATAGCGGGAACAGTTTGAATGATTTGGCTATAGTTTTACGACCGGCCGCCTGCCTGACGTCAACCCTTTTTGGGAATGTATTTGTGCGAAAAGTTTTACAACCGGCCGCTGCCCGTCGTTAACCCTCCTTGGGAATGCAATTGTAGCACAAGATGTTCGTGCTTAGTCCTTTAGTCGCCTCTTACAACATCCACAGGAAGAGATGGGGTGGTCCTATTCTAACCCAGAACCACACAGGTTATCTACATATGCCTACCTAGTAGACATGGGTAATCTCGACTCCGAGGAGTGTTTCGGCTCACTGAATCTTACTCCGCATCCGGTACCGACTCATCTGAATGATTCCTACTCCCTTATCGGCTCCAGCTATATACAATAACAGAATACAGATGTCCTTTCTGGTACCGGTTTCAATACAGAATAATATTGATTTCCGATTCCTCCCGAGACGCGGTGGAACCGAAACGCGGCTCTCGGCTCGCGACCCGACAGGTGCCGCTGGTTCCCGGCAGGACCAAGATCTGTGCGGACTCAATAACTCTCGGGAGCCGATAATGATTACCGGGTTTGAGTACGGGTATCGGCTCCTGTTGATGAATCTGCTCGTTTAAATATTCGAATCCGGAGTTACCCATGTCTACTACCTAGTGTTAAAGTTCTACTAAGAAAAAAATATGTACTAATCATTGCCCTATTTAATATTAGGAAATATAAACTCCCAGATCGTTGATCTTATTATAATAATTTTATGAAAGAAAAGTGTTTGGAATGCAATTTACATCATTATGCTCTAAAGACACTTTTAATCTTCTCAAGATACTTTTTGCAGAAGATAGTTTCTTTGAAGTACATTGCCTCTGCAAGTAGTCTGGTAGTTCTTTCTGAAACAATTTAGCATCACAAGGAGCATTTACACATTGCATGAACCTTAATCACAAGTAATAGTAGGAACAGTAAGGCGCCTACGCACTGGAGACCATGCTGCAGCGGCCAGTGAGTTCTGGATTATATAAGCAATCGCTTTGAGCCCCTATGCACATGACGGCCATTGGTGGCCACTAGTCGCTGGCCGTCAAGCGCACATGGTCGCCAGTGCGTAGGCGCCCTAATACGCCAGGATGGCTGGGTTTAAATCATAGTTGCAACCAATAAAATATTTTCTGCTATTTATTAGCATGTGTAGATAAAAAAACAAACCCATGTAATTTCAGTTGAAGTTATGCTTCAAACTTCAATATTTTTTGATGATTCTTCCCTAATATTATAAGACACAGACTTATGTATTCCATTTCAGATTGTCAATGCAAAGGATGAACAATTGGAGGTGTCCCGGTCTATGAAGGTGACTGCCCTTCAGAAGAAGAAGACAAAGTTTCAGACTCTTGACTCTTTTCTTTCGATTATTGACTTGAATGGCAAAACAAAAGATATCTCATCCAGATGTGCGGATTTGGATTTTGTTATGTATGAACAATTAGGTAAGTACCTAATTTTACCCGACTGCACCAGGAGGAGGGTACTATAAGCTTGGTAAATTTTGGTTACATACAGTTCCACCAAAGTTTCAATTCCCAAAGAAGGTTGACGTCAGGCAGGCGGCCGGTTGTAAAACTATAGCCAAATCATTTAAAGTGTTCCGGATATTTCTTCTCCATTTTGCAAGGTCTTTGGCATCTTTGGGTGACCATTGAAATGCATATTTGGAGAAGAAAAAGTGGGAAAGCGCACCCCGGGCTCCGAAGCGGCACAGCCAAGGATGCAACCAGGAATGCGCTTAGACGAAGAAGACAGTTCCACCAAAGTAGCGTCGCATAAGCCGCGTGGATCTTAGCACCGCACTCGCCACCCTAGAGTTTGAACCCAAGCAATAACGGTCATAAACTGAATCATCTTGAATGTCTACAAATAACAGTTATAAAGCTATGAAAATTTAAGTTTTGTGTAGTTAGGGACACATGATAACTTAGTTGGAAGATTATTGTCATACATATCAAGACGCAAGTTGCTAGTTAAGTCTGTAATTTATTACAAGGATTTTTTCACCATTTCTTATTTCATTATTTAGTTTCAGCAGCCCCGGATCTAGGAGGGGCAAACTGGGGCCCACGCCCCGGGTGGTAAAGCCAGAGGGGCGGCAAATCGAATATTTGCACCTATCCTCCTGCCCACCCCCGCTACCAAAGATATTTTTTTATAATGGTTCACAGATTTGCGGCGGCTGGTTAAAGGCGGCAAATTTAAAGACTCCTATTTGCACCCCCTTACCACCCGTCGTCGTCGCCAGAAATATTTGGACATGGGGTGGCATATTTACATTTTGCCCCTCAAAAAAAGTCTTTATCCGGTACTGAGGAGCAGTACTTTAGTACTGCATCTTGAATGCCAAAAAAACCCTATAAAATATGTATGGTTGTACCGTCATATATGTATCTCAAAATCTAACATTTGTTGGGCACTATCAGTATAAATGCTACACTGAATACTAATATTTTTTGTAGGTGTGTCAAAAGCGATCCTAAACTCAGTGATATTTTGTCACCAAGAAGATTCCAGCTGGCCTCTCGATGAGGGTAAAAAGGTAAAGGAGCGTTTTGATGAAATATTTGATGCAGACAAGTACAGTGACTGTTTTGATCGCTTGAGAAAGATAAGAAAGGATTATACTGTCACTTTAAAACTGCTAGGTATGGAAATTTGTAATACTCATGTTGAATTTAGTAACGATTTTTTTTATAGCTTTTATTAGCCATCATTTTTTCTTTGTATTTAAATGTCTCAGTTGAATTCAATTGTTCGTTGTTGGCGTGTCCTGTGACACGGCCTCTTTCAGCTTCTTCCATTCTTTTCTTATTTTCGCTATTCTATGCCATAATGGACCTTCAGTTTTTTTCTTTTATCTTTAATTTTGTTTTTTATTCCTAATCTTAACCTAACCTAATCCTAACAAGGCAATCAAAGGGTGGTGTAGGCCTTTGACTGCTGCAAGGGAGCTTCTGGTGACAAATCTATACGAGTCCACTGGTTTACATAGACGATTGAGTGGCGGACGACGCCCGAAGACGCCTACACAGTCCGCAAAATAAATATCACAACAGCCGTACTATGACTGTCCACTTGAACTATTTTACACATTGTTCATATCATGAGCATTTATAACACCAAACAACACCAATTTCATATTATAATGCCCACTAAAATCTATTTGTAAAATAATTTAAGCAAACCCCAACCGAACCACTTGACTTCCCGCCAAAAACTCTCCGTCGATTTAAGATTGTAAAATATGAGCTGTCAGTACAATAACTTTTGTAAAATTTTCTTGATAACAGAACAAGAAGTATCTATTCTATCTGAGAAAAAAGATGATTTGGACAAAAAGAAATTGGAAGTTGTTAACGGCGAATCTGAGATTTCTGAAGTGGAACTCAAACTTGCTGAACTAACAACAGAGCTGAAAACCATCACCGATAAAATAAAGACCATTTCACAGTTGGAAAGAAACATCCTGACTTTCGAAACTGAAAAGGAAAAAATAAAAACTAAGTAAGTAAACTCAGTTAACAGAATACTACAGAAATAGAAAAAAAATCTTCAAACAGGTATATGTAGAAAACACTATCTTTATTTCTATATAGTAGACCATGATGATAGTAAAAAAGAAATATTTTATAACCAAAAAATCATGGGCTTACTTATTATATGTATTTATTTGATTTCGGTTTTTTTTCAGGATGGAGCATTGTCAAACTCAAGAAGAAGAATTGAAAACTAGTATTAAAACCATGTGGGAAGGGACCACGCCTGAGCTGGAGGATGCTATAAGTCAGTTTAAATTATTATTAGCAGTTTAGTCAAATGTTAATATCAACAGAACATAGAAGTTAATAATAAAACCATTACATTTCAGAAAACTATGAAACAACAGCGAAAGAAAAGAAGAAAGAATTAGATGCTTCATACAAGAAAAACACCACTTTCAATAAGGAAGAGGAAAAGATTGCCAATGAAAAGCATTCAAATGAGATAAAATTGAATAAACTGGTTCTCCTTGAAACCCAGAACCAAGAGAAAATTGACAAGAAAAAGGAGTTAATAGTGGAAGTGGCCAAAGTAGCAGAAATCGAAGATATCACCGAAGTTAAAACAGATGAGGAAGCAGAACAAGGCATGGAGAAAATTTCTGGTAAAATTAAGGATCTCAAAGCTGATCTCAATGAGCAAAAGTCTGCCGCCGATGCGGAAGAGAAGAGAATGCAAGAAGCTATTGATGCGTGCAGAGTTTCGCACTCGCGCCATCAGGAAAAAATAAGTAGCAAAAAAACTGAAATAAATAAGAATAAGCGAGAAATTACCAAGTTGGACAAGTCCATCAATGATGCGAATGAGTCGAAAGTTAAATTGGAAGCTATGGAGAAGAAATGTGCAGATGCTGAGGAAGAATTCAAGAAAGCTCAGAGTGAACTAAACCCGGAGGAGTGCCAGCAGGAGATCAATGATGATGAGAAAGCTGTGGAGACTCATGAGAATGAGCTTGTGGAACTTGATGAAAAGGTAAATTGAGATAATGTCAGGTAAAACTGAATCTGGTGTGTTTGTAAGAAAAAACTAATGTATTATTGATAACTTTTAGATAGTGAAACTGCAAAAGCAAAGTGACAAAATAAAAGAGCGAGACTTGATTGAAAACACGCTGAAGGAAAAAGAGAAGCAATTCGCCGTGCTCAAGAACAAGCATAAGTCATCGCTGACCGAGCTGTTGGGAAGCATGCCGGAGTCTAACTTTGCACTGTCCGTGAACAAGATCGAGTGCGACGTGCGCAATGAGGTCGAGGGTATGAAACAGAAGTTGAAGGAAAAGCAGTTGGAGGTAGGTCGAAAAACAACATTTTGGTTACTTTGTTATTTTCTTCTGCGGAGAACATGAATGAAAACACTTTTCATTCATGTTTAAATTTTTCGTTCCATTTTTTATCAGATAATGATTTATTTAAACTAGAGGGGAGATTTTTTCCTCACAATGGAAAAAAAAATAAAAAAAAGATTTATATTTACATTATAACAATTTCTATATTATATTTGATTTGTCTATGTTTATGATCGAGCAAAGTCCAGATGACCAGTTTTCTTGATGGTAGGTAAGTGGCACTGGGACTATACAATGATTTCAACTCAGGATAAGCCCGTGGGAACATTTTGAATAAAATTTCTTCATACAATACAACGTCGCGCCCAGAGCGACCACATTGTCACTCCGGGCGCAACCCCGTTGCTCATGAACGCACATTACCGCCAATCGGTTGTAAAATTATCACGTTTAAATTCCTTAATATTTTAATTATAACAAACAGTTACGTAACTTACCGGTATATCAAAGTTACAAATTATTACTGAGTAGAAATGAACGCAAATAAGTCACTTATGATGAGTTATGATTTGATTATTTATTTCACTAGTTCGCTTAATTTTCACAGTGTAATGTGATTAGCCCATTATTTATTTTATTCAAATAGTTTTTTTTTTATGTGTATGTGTAACTTCTCTCGTTAACTATGTTGTAACTTACTTTTTTAGTTAACTATGTTCACTCTTGTATATCACACTCTTGGTAATGGTTAGTTTATATATTTCTTAAAATTATTTAATTTTTCAGCAAAAAAGTCTGGAAACAGAACGTAAACATGTGAGGGAGTCACTCAACGAAAAGCGCACTGACCTGACCAAAGCTGAAGATAAAATTTACCAGGCGTGCGGTACGCAGTCCTACGAGACCACACTCGCCAAGATTACATCTACCGTGGAAACATTGCAGGTTTGATTTGACAAATATACCTATGTTATTTTAGGAGGGTTAATGTGTACACAAATACGAAACTAAGACTAAATCTAATGATTTCTCAATAACTGCGTTTATACGTGGAAAGGATTTTCAGATTCCCTAAACAGTATAAAATTTGCTAATTTTTTATTCTTTTTGTGTTCAATGTAAAATTACAACTTACAGATTTGACAATATGTGTTCTTTATTTTAGGATGAACAAAATGTACTACAATCTTCCATGTTCATCTTCGCCAAATATAAATCTCAACTAAAGGACAATAACTGCTGTCCACTGTGCAGTCGTGGTTTCGACAATGAATCAGAGGTACATACTTCTTTTATTCTCTATTATCCCAGATTTGAAAAATGTTGAAGTTGCCAATATGCTGGGGTGGACCGTGTACTTGTGGGGCACTGGCGCACTGAGCTAGTTAACTAATTGCCATTTAAGCAAAGTCAAATAACGTTATTAGGCCGCTTGAAAGATCTGACACCAGTTTTGATCACACGAAAAAAAGAAATTTGGCTTGTAAGTCATTAATGCAAAAGAATCTCCAACATGTAATGTTTTGATCTTGAGGTCGTAAATGTGAGGATTTAATAAATTCAATGTTAAGATTTTTAAATTAACATTTATGTCCACTGTCTATGTCTATATCACAGGGCCCTAGGCTGCAGCCCCAACAAGCCCTTATATAGATCCGCTCTTACCAATATTTTTATTTATATACAGTTTTTATTTCCTTAGGTTGTATTTTTTAGAATTAGATATTCGAAATTCCTGTTTAGATTTGTCCTGCTTTTTTATATTTTCTGACTGTTACTTTTAGGTAACAGATTTGATATCTCAACTAACCACGCAAGTGATGAACGTACCATCAAAGCTAGAGAAAGTATCGGAAGAGCTGCAAAGAAATTCGGCTAAGAAAGACGAATTGCTCAGCCTGAAGTCTGTCAATGAGAAGATCACTACATTGAAGGATAAGGAGATACCGAATCTCGAAAGTCGGTTAAAGGATCTTGAAGCAGTAAGTTTCCAAATGTTAAAGTCAAGGCTGTTTGATAAGTACCCGTTTATGGAAAAAAATAACATTTTTTTTGTATATATGCATTTATTTTTCTACGTAGTCACATTTTAACTCTATACATTTGTTCCACCTATACTCAAGCTTCAATAAACCATCCAAAAAGTATGATTTTGGAAAGTCATTAAAATAGGCCTCTGTGGCGGCAATGACTTCGTCATTTGATCCAAATCGCTTGCCACCGAGCCATTATTTTAGGTTGGGAAACAAAAAGAAATCGCATGGGGCCAAATCTGGAGAATACGGGGGGTGAGACAATAGTTCGTAGCGTAACTGTGCTAATTTAGCCGTCACAACTCTGGACGAATGAGCCGGGGCATTGTCGTGATGAAACAGTACTTTTTCTTTTTTAAATGGGGTCGTTTGTCCTTCAACACGGCGTCAAATTCATCCAATAAATTGGCATAGTACTGCCCTGTTATTGTTTTTCCCTTTTCTAAATAGTCAATATGTATAATACCCTGCGAATCCCAAAAAACGGTCGCCATAACCTTTCCAGCCGATGGGACGGTTTTTGCTTTCTTTGGAGCAGGTTCACCCGGTAAAATCCACTGCTTCGACTGCTCTTTCATTTCCGGGGTGTAGTGGTAGACCCACGTTTCGTCCACGGTCACGAAACGACGCAGAAACTCCTTCGGGTTACGTTTGAACACGGCCAAACACTGCTCCGAAGTAGTCAGTCGGTTCCGTTTTTGCTCCTCCGTGAGTAAACGCGGCACCCACCTCGCCGATACTTTCTTCATACCCAATTTTTCTTCTAATATGTGTTGTACCCTCTCGATTGAAACATTTACAGCATCAACCATTTCTTGAAGTTGTAATTCGGCGGTCGGCTAAAACGATATTTTCAATTTTCTTAACCATATCGTCTGTAGTCACCTCAACTGGCCGGCCTGGGCGATCCTCATCAAAGACGGTTGTTCTCCCCCGCTTAAACTCGTTATACCAATATTTGACGGTTGTCATAGAAGGAGCACATTCATGGTAAACCGCTTGCATTCTTACTTTTATTTCATCACATGTTTTTCCTTCCAAAAATAAGAATCTAATTACAGAACGATACTGTTCTTTCTCCATTTTAACAATTTTAAGTTCACGCCTTCACTGAATCGTTGTCAAATGAGAAAAAAAACAAAAGAATGCCATTTTTTTTTAATTTTCCCGCCTCTGAAAAATGGCTGAAAATGGTGGTATACTTATTTGCGGCCAGTGATATTAATATATTTAGAAAACGGGTACATATCAAACAACCCTCGTATATATAGTTTATGGTAAAAGGAGGCATTAGACCTTTTCAATTTAACCATGTCACTTAAAAAATGTAGTCTTAAAAATATTGTTAGTTGATTAATTTGTTGACCTCCATTGACCGCGCCAGCATATCTAAGATGCATGTAGCCGGTAGTATTTTTAACCGACTTCAAAAAAGGAGGAGGTTATCAATTCGACAATTTTTTTTTATGTATGTTTGTTACGCGATATCTTCGCCAATTGTGAACCGATTTTGATGATTCGTTTTTTATTTGAAAGCCTTTACTACCAAGTTGGTCCCATTTTTATTTGGTGAAGATATGATAAAGAACTTTAGAGATATGAAAGAAACTCCTTAAAAAAAATAGAAGTCGATTGTTTTTTTTTTGTTAAAAATTTAATTATCATACACCTAGTACTGACTTGAGCCATATCTTACAGTTGCTAAATATGTTATACAATAGTACCATTACACAAAGGTTGTTTGTGAAAATTTGTGACAAAGTTAATCGAAATAGGTATGCAAGATTAGACACAGTTTTTGAATAAGATAGATAAAATCTTTATTCACTTATAAATCGCATATTATTATGTGGTACATAAATGGACACAATGATTAAAAATTAGATTCACTAAACAACTGAGTTTAATTTTAAAATTAAATGTATTTATTTCAGAAAATAACAATGCTGTCTGAGTCAGCAGATGAGTTGTCAATGACAGTCATCGAGCCAGAGCAGAAGATGCAAACCGCCAAGCAGATCCAAGGCGACATGCCAATGCTCGACCGCTACACCAAGGAAATCAAAACAACAACAGAGAAAGTAAGAGACTAAATTATAATATGTAATACTTCTTAAACTTTCTTTCGTGTTATTTTCTTGTGGTAACTTTTTTATATTTTTCAGTATGAGAAAATAAAAGCACAGTGCGCGGAATTGGAGTCCGACATGAGTTTAGACGAGGCCAATGCCAAGAGAACAGATCTGAGACAGAAAATCAGCACTTTACGTACTCGCGTAAAGACCAATCAAAAGAAACTGAATACTTACAACAAGAAGATTCAGTCTATGGCAGACAAGAAGAACAAGCTGAAGGAGCAACTACTGAACCTGCAGAAAAAGGTAAGAAACTCAGAATAGCACTTGTTTTCTTCAGTCAGTTCAAAAGTCGAGATACGATTGTTTCCGGTATTTGCGCGGATTTGAGGCCTATAATATAATGTTTAGTTACCATCTTCATATCAGTAGCAGATCTAGCCTTTTTTAAGACAAGGCAAAACCTGGATATGCCGCCCTTGCATGTTCATCGTGTAAACAGAAATTGCTTGACTTGCCGCCATCCCTCTACCAGAATATGTCGCCCCTTTAATGTTTTTTAGTTTTCCGCCCCCTGAAGCGGAAGACATGCAAATAGGCATGCTTGATTTTATCATCATCTTAAGCTCTTTTTTAGACTCCACTGCAGGAGCCTAGAACAACCCTCTCTGTACTACCAAGGCCATATATTAGCCAGAGCAATTAGATGATTTGGCCTACACTCTCCACGGTTGCCAGACGGGTTGGAGAGGTGTCACTGATGTTTATAAGCTTTGTTTAGCTTGTGTTTCTTAAGTCGCCTTCTACGACATCCACGGGAAGACTTGGAGTGGTCCTATTCTACTCTGCTGGGAACCACACGGCTAATGAGGCAGTTGGTTTGCTTGATTTTACCGCCCCCTAATCTTGTCGCCCGGGGCACAGGCCCCAACCCAACTTGCCCTCTAGATCCAGGGCTGATTAATATGATTGTGCCTGTAAATTTTGTAAATTCTGTTTCGTTTATCCAGGTACAAGAAATAGTTAATTTGCAAGAGAAGAGAAAGCAACTGGAAACCGATGAGGAGAAATTGAATGATGAATTGAAAGAGTTGGAAGATGGCACCAAGCCGCTGAAGGAGGAACTTGAAGGAAAGGAGAATGCTAAGGCAGAAGTAGTAAAAAAGAATAGGTTCGTATTACTTTCCAAACATGTATGTATAGCTGGTCAGTCCTATAGTTTATATATATGTTAACTCCACAGAAACATGGCCGTAGTCATTGTTCTTCTCTTTGTGTGTCAGAATCAAAATATTATTTGCCAGATAGATAAATAAAATAAAAAACTCCGACTTTTAAGCGTTCACGTCCAATAACTTTTTAATGGCTAAGCCGATTTGAATTAAAATACCGATCTCTTAATCTACAAATTTAACTCATTCAGTTGATACCCCACTCAGGCATATTTGCATACTTTGGTTTGCTCACCCCCACTTTCACCAATTCACTTTCAAACATAGCAAAGAACCATCTCAATAGACAAGGCTTTCGATTTAAAAACAACTGCATCGATATCGGTCTATTCGTTTAGCTATGATGCCACAGACAGACAGGTACACAGAAACGTCAAACTTATAACACCCCTTTTTTTTGGTCGGGGGTATATAAAAATGAAGTATTTTTCTTTTTTAAAGGGCTACTGTAGAAACTAAGAATAGCTACATTGTAAAAGTGGTAACCGCTTTCGACAAAGTGAAGGCGATCGAGGCGGAAATCAAACAACACATCGAGAGGAACATCCAGCGGGAGATGGATAAGATCAAGGAGGCCAACGACAAGCTCATGGAGAAGCAGAAGCAGATTATGATAGACAGAGACGCGCTTACGAAGAGGATAGACACATTGAAGGACGAGTTAGCTAAGCAAGAAGTAAGTTATGGCAGGCCTGAGTCACTCCCAGTTTAGGTATCGAAAATATTATGACTAATAGCGCAGCGACCACTCGGAGTGGTAAATTCAGTTATACGAATCATTTGTCCAGAGTAATAAGAATGAAAATGGCCTGCAATTGATTGAGGTATCTAAACGAAAAGACGTGATCTAAATTAAACTATATCGCTAACCACATTGAGTAGATATTTCTTAGAATTTCTCTGCTGAGTGAGACTTCTGTACGTGAGTATAGTAATTATTCTGTGGTTATGGTATTGCTAATTGATTTTATTCTTGCATCAATTGTCAAATTGTTTTATAATAAACTAAACTTGATCTAAATTTTTACAATATAAAAATTATTTCGCCAAAGAATTTACATACATTGTTACTTTGTACAAAAACATCGGAATAACATCCACTTCATTTGCTAATAGGAGTCTTTACATTTTGCCGTCTTTGCCTTTAACCAGCCGCCCCATTTTAGCCGCCGCCCCCCTTTTCTATGATGCCCGGGGCCATGGTGACACCCCCCCCCCCCCCCCCGCTCAGTTCTAGCTCGCTAAGTGGTACTTGTTTTTTTTAGATCTACAAAGATGATTTAGACAAGAATCTCAAGTTACGTAAAGCTCTAGAGGAGATAGAGAAATTGAAGCTAGCTGAAGAGAAAAACAACGAGAACATGAGCGGACTGAACCGAGAGATGCTCTCCGAGAAGGAGCCGTTGATATCACAGCAGACCAAGATCTTCCGGGAGAAGGCCCAGACCGAAGGGAAACTAAGCCAACTCAATGTATGTGTCGTTACTTTATATATTTTTAACATTTCAGTATTTAATTTCAACATCTTTATTGTTTGGAATGTTAACCATTGCATTAAATGAAACATGTTCTACATACTTTCGATGGATATATAGGGATTTTGAACTTCGTAAATTTTATCTAAATTTTTAAGCAAAAATGGGCAATAGAAATGCACGTTCTGTATATCTAAGAAGTAATAAGTTTCTTGAGATACAGGTTGATTTTGAACCTCGTAGCTATATTCAAGGAAAGTACTGTTTATGCGGAAAAAAAATACATATTCGGTCATATGTATCTTGATTTATAATAAAAACTAAAGATATCAGCCGACAAACGCATACTAAGCTCGGCAGTTTCAATCTCTTGGGTGCTTTTGGATGTCTTCATTCGAATGTAGTCGACATTCGTAACCTTTTTTAACTTTAACTACCAAATAGAGTCAATCATCATTACCCTCCAAACTGTAGGTGTCTTCACATACATACTGCATAGACCCTGCTTGCTGTTACAGATAACATTAAAACAAAATAGAAACGAACTGAAGAAAGCTGAAGCTAAGAACATTGAGAAACAGTACAGGGAGAAATTCTACGAGCTACATGTGACAAGAGCCATAGACAAGGATATCAGAGATTACGCTGTGGCTTTGGAGAAGAGTCTCATGGAGTTCCACAGAGAAAAGATGGAGAACATCAATCTTATTATAAGGTATAGTGTCGCCCGTTGAATCTTAGAAAGCTCTGGTTACATCTGAAAAGAATGTAGTCAGGCTAACGTAAGTTAAAAATAAATGGGGCACACTGACGTTTGCTGTACACAACTAGAACACTGCCTTTTGACTGCCTCCATGGTCCAGTGGTCAAGGCGCCTGCCTTGTGATCCGGAGGTCATGGGTTCAAATCCCACAGGGAAGCATACTTTGTGAAAAGTTGTTTTCAGTCTGGTTAGGATATTGCAGGCTTCAATCAACTGATTATCCGAAAAAGAAAGATGATTTCGTGCTTCGGAAGGCACGTAAAGCTGTTAGTCCCGAACGCCATCTAGCGTTTGTACCTATCCTAGGATTGGTTCTGGTCTACCCTATGGGTTACGGAGGTCAGACAGCAGTCGCTCTGTGTAAAAACCAGTAACCTTGTCAAATCACCTAGGTAAGGTAACGGACCCGGGCTCTGAAGCTTTACCGCTGAGGATGCAAACGGGAATACGCTCGGATGATGATGATGAACTAGAACAGTCTAAATTATAGCTGTGTATATACAGACAGCTATAATTTTTCAAGATGGTATAGATTGGATCATTATGTCAAACTTTTAAAAGGTAGGTACCCTCTTTTTGCATCAAGGTCCCGGTCGGACATTCTAAAAATATTACGTTCGTGACAGCATTAAGAATATACTGTTACTATTTTATGGAATATATATGTCAGATTAGTCTTAAGCCGGCGCGCCAGACATAGCTTCAAAGATTGGCACACTTCTTTGAAGACTGCAAAGCTTTGAAAATATATTTGAACACATATTGACGCAACCTGCCAGACATGGTTCGCAAAGACTTTTCTCCACAGCACGCAGGTAGACAGCAAACAAGATGCACAGTGTGTCTATATTATTTATATGCATGTAATTATTTTTTACGTATGCGACAAAATTTAAGGAAACGTCCGAGAAGAAGGCGCGGGTGTGGGAAATGTATCGTAATAGAACAAAGTATATATGTATATTTGATGATTTTCATAATTATTTCAATACATTCAAAACCGTTCCGTTGCGCTCAACAACGCTCGTGCAACTAAACTGCTCGAGTGTGGCAGACTACGCAAACATTTGAACATATTCGACTTTGAACGCTTTGATGTGCGCTAAAAGTCTCGTGCCACGCATGGCAATCAAACAAGGAAAGCTATGTCTGGCGCCGGCATTATATTTATTATCAATATTTATTAATTTAATTTGCAGGGAAATGTGGAGGAAGATATATCGCGGCAACGATATAGATTATATCGAAATCAAGACTGAAGGCAGCATGAATAATGAGTCGGATCGTCGCAAATACGACTACAGGTAAACTTTCAATTGATATCCAAAATTCACTACTTTGTTGACCCGATTGCCCTTGAAAGAGAAATAGGATTATTTTTATTACATTTCTTCAAGTTACTTAAGTTTTTTTTGACCAAGCGTTTTCGATGCGCGATTCTTTGCATTTCTCAACCGATTCTCGTGAAATATATAACAAGGTTCTATAATTAAATGGATTTTTTTTTTTGTCAATTAAGTTAAACTAAAGGGCCTAAACCGAGCGAAGCCAATGTTGCAACGTAAAAAATACTCGTATTAGACAAACTCTCGAAGTTTACAGCTCACAGAGCCAGTATATTTGTTCCATATCGATTTCCAGAGTGGTGCAATGTAAGAACGGGCAGGAGATCGACATGCGCGGGCGATGCAGCGCTGGCCAGAAGGTGCTCGCGTGTCTTATAATAAGACTCGCGCTTGCAGAGACATTTAGTTCTAGGTAACTATACTTTATCGTTAACTAGCGCAAGGTGTATATTATACGGTACTACATAAAGCATTTGAAGAAATGCTGTAAGGGTAGTGAATCGCATCAAAATTGTCCCAGTAGGGATTTTTTCTTAATTAATGGCATGAAGATGCCAGACCAACTAATGATGCTGTAAAAATTCAAATCCATTGGTTTTTCTTTCAGTATAAATAATTTATTTTTCAGTGAAAGTTATTTTTATCATGTAACCCGATTGCGCCAGGAGGGTCATATTTATCGAGTGTTTGTATGTATGTATATTTCTTTGGCACGCTCTACAGCCTAAAAGGCTTGATGGATTTTAGCTTTAGTGGTGTCGTTAGATTTGTCCTAACTCTGAGAGTGACAATGAGTATATCAGAAATTGAAATAATCCAGAATTGAGAATTTTCGCGCCAAATTGTCTGATTTTTTTATTCGAAACCTATCGAGTGGAGTATCAAATTAAAGGATTTTATACAAGGATTAATAAAATATACAGGGTTATTTTTAATTAACCGGCAACCTTTTTGGAGCAAGTTCAGGCCGTGATACTGAACCACTTTCCATAAAAACAATTATCGAAAAACGAAAACAAAATTTCGTCCTCCCATACAAAATCCATTTGGTTGAGCGCCGATTTGTATGGAAAGTCGAAATTTTTTGTTTTTATGGAAAGTGGTTCAGTATCACGGACTGACCTTGCTCCTAAACGGTTGCCGGTTAATTAAAAATAACCCTGTATACAACTTATACAGGGTGACTTTTTATCCACCAGCCAAATTTTTGGAGCAAGTTCAGTCCATGATACTGAACTACTTTCTATAAAAAAATGTAGGTATTGAAAATAGATAAAAAATTTTCGTCTTCCCATACAAAATCAGTTGAGCGATAATCTGTATGGGAAGGCAATTTTTTTTATCGTTTTTCGTTAATTGTTTTTATGGAAAGTAGTTCAGTATCATGGATTGAACTTGCTCCAAAACTTTGGCTGGTGGTTAAAAAGTCAGCTTGTATGTATGTATGTTGGCAGTCGGGTTTTTGTTTTTTTCAATAATTACTTGTTATTTTAGATTTGGAATCTTAGCATTGGATGAACCCACTACAAATCTAGACCAAGAGAACATCAGGAGTCTTTGCTCAGCCCTCGGCGAAATAGTCCAGGAGCGCATGACCCAGAGAAACTTCATGTTCATCATCATCACCCACGACCGTGAGTTTATCGAGTCCCTGGGCAACATTGATAAAGTCACTCACTTCTATGAAGTCTCCAGAAATGATGAAGGCAGGTCTCGGATCAAGCGGATCAGGTTTTCGTAAAATATTAAGTAATTTTTTTATTATTTTATGCAACCGTTCAGCCATTCCTTATTTTCCACTTGATTGATAAAGTGAAATAGCTGTTAAGAAGGCGGTGCTTTACAACTGTGTAATCACTACATTCTTTCGTTTTAAGAGAAAATATAATTCTTTTTTACCTACATACTTACTTTTTTCTTTTATTTTACTTTAGTCATCCAAATATACAAGTAGGTACTTAATAATCTATATAAATAAAAATGAATTGTTGTTCGTTAGTCTGCTTAAAACTCGAGAACGGCTGAACCGATTTGGCTAATTTTGGTCTTGAAATATTCATGAAAGTCCAGGGAAGGTTTAAACGGTGAGAAATTATGGAAAAGGGAACGGGAAAGGGCGAAACGAAGTTCGCCGCGGTCAGCTAGTATTTAATAAACATTGACATAATAAATAAAAAAATCTGAAACTGAAAACTGAAAAACTATTTTCTGGTCCTCACTCAAGCGTGCAAATCGTAAATTTTGTGCCTCTTCTATACGTTGAAATCGTGCATCTTGTTTTTCATCTATGCGTTGCAACATCCGCATTAAGGTGTTCAAATCCATTGATGTCTCTAATGCACGCGGCACTCTTTGGGGGGCATTATCTCGACCTGGATGCTTCTGTACAATTTTGCCAAATAACCACCTAGTTGGAGGTAAATCATCCTCTTTAATCAGAACAATACTACCAATTTCCGGTTCAGGAATTTTATTTACCCATTTATATCTTTGCATGCAGTGAGTCAAAATATATTCATTTGACCAACGTCGCCACGTTCGGTGGGCGTGGCCTGAGGGTCGGTGGGAGGAGCTTGGCATCCGGTGGGCGGGGCTTGCGGTCCGGTGGGAGGGGCTTGATATTCTGTGGGCGTGGCCTGAGGTCCGGTGGACGTGGCTTGACGTCCGGTGGTCGTCAAGGCCTGATGATCGGTGGGCGTGGCCTCAGGGTCAGTGGGCGTGGCCTGAGCCACGCCCCCTTGAGCCTCCATGGCACGCTGGGCCCTGGTCCTGACACCTTCCCTGGTGGTATCCTCTTCTTCCCTCGGGAAAACTGGCATCTCCAAATCCACTTCCGACACCAAATGTTACGAAACTGGGGTTCGAATTTGAAGAGAAACGCCAAACTTCGTATGAGGGATTTATTCACTACGGAACCCTAAGATGACACGTGAAGATGGTCTTCCAAACGTCCAAGGTCCAAGTCGCGTAGCAGCTGAGGTCCAGGTATCTCGCCAAGGTAGTCCCAGGTACTTGTCGCACTAAGGTAGGTTTCCTTCGCTTCGAAGTGATCGCTTTGATAGCTCGTATTGAACTGCTGTGGCGCACCCACCGTTCCCTATTTATATGTGCCATCGAATAGGTCCACATTAATCTCGAATATTCTACATAGTCGACGAACGTGTTTCGAAGCATCCAGGCGCCGGGTATGTGTGTGAGTGTAACATGGTCAAGCAATTCTAGACTTTATGACACAGGTCATATGGGCCAATTTGGCTTGCACCATTCTATCGTAGTAGTTCGCGAATATTGTTCGGGAAGATTCTTTCTCGTTCGCGACAATATTAACGGTAAAAGGTATTGTTAACACTGTATTTCTTTTCTATATTGATAAGAGTGTCTAGTAGGCTACTAGAGCTATTTATATAATATTTTTTACAAGTATTGAAAAAAAGTATCGTTACTTATATCGTTAATTGATAACTTTATAAACTGTATTATCGATACCCCTTATAACGATACCACTAAAATAACGTTATCTTACGTTACTTTTAGTGTGAATTTGGTATCGTTAACAAGCCCTGGTGCAGATTTTTAATGAATTTTAGGAGTTTTGTCTTTTTGAAGAAAATCAAAATACGTTTTGATATAGACATGTATTTATAAATTTATTCATATTTAACAAAATATCTTTACTAGCTAGTTTATTGCTACACCAGTTATACCACCCAATCGTTCACAAATAGCCAGTTGATCAATATATAAAATCTTACTCTCTTGCAACACAGTCAATGTTACTCCCAGCAACTCGGCTACGTGGGACGAAGGGAATGATTGCGAAAGGCACTTCATAATATAAGGAACTAAGTCCTCACTGAAGCAAACACAAAACAAGACGAAGTTTTGTCGCTCAATATCCGTAAAACTCTGCTGTTCTTTGTGATAAAACGCTACTAGTATCTGAACAGCTTTTTCGAGTGATTTCTTAAATCCATTATAGACTTCTTTTACAATATTCAGTGGTGCCGTGACCCTCAAAGAGTTGAGCACAGTCAGAAGTCCATTACAAAACTCTGCTAACGGATAATAATCGAGTAGATTTTCCGGCGGGCCGGAAGCCATGTTTTCGTTGACTGGTCTTGGTACATTTTTTATACTAGGCACTTTGTACGCGCGCATTTGCTTGTCTAACTGGTTGACAGCTCGTTCCAAGCCGCTGTTCAGTTGTTGTTGGATGTTGTTGCGGAAGAGAGGCGTGAGGACACATCTCATGTCGGCCCCGACGCGCCCGAACGAGAGACACAGGAACATGCATTGATTTAGGAGGGACTCGAAGCTTGACTCGTCTTCTTTTAGTAGATCTTGATTTAAAGTTTGAGCTAATATTTCAACCTGGAACAAAGAAAAAAAAAATCTGTGAGTATTTGATGCCTGGGCACAGGTATGACACTTCCTAGAGTCAGAGTAACATTATATACGTACTACTACTACAAACGAAACAATGTATCTGTACACATGTCAATGTGTGAATTTTATTGACACAGGGTCGCGCCGCTGAATTAATTTAATACTTACCTACTAACGAGTTCGACATATTTACGATACATCTTTCCATACCGGGAGATTTGCGAACACTATGACATAAAAAATATTCTGTTTTATATGTAATAACGTGAAATTATATTGTTTGTATTCGGTGGATAAACAATTATTATATGCGCATCTTCTCACCATGATGGTTACTATTGGTTGACAGTTCTCAAGATACGTCGCGAATTGCGTGCGGCTAGCAACTAACCCTGACTTAGAGCGCAATAACGGGGACACATAGAACGGGGGAGAGGTGCGGGGACGCCAAATTGCGGGAGACGCTGAGAGATTCCATTCTGTTTGTACTCGTGTATTCTGTGGCCTGGGTAAATTTTTGTCGGTACCTATCCAGTGTCAAAAGCTCTTTCCCTACTTCTTTTGAGATTCTTAATGTTAGGTACTGTAAATTTGATACATAAATGTTAGTTTGCTTATTGCGGTCATAAAATAGAGAAAGGACTGCTTTCAAAAATAAATTACTATCTTACCTTTTGCTTCAACCAGCAAGACAGTGCACTTGTTCCACTTAACTCGTCATCTTTTACTTTAGAATCTTGGGTATCCGACAGGAATATAGATTTGTGCTGAGTCAGCACATTGAACAGATGTATCCTGTGAAGTTCGACAATTTTCCTCAGTAATTTTTCTGAAGCTGTAAATAAAACACAAATTACAATATTAACTTCAAGTAAACAAGTCATAGACAGTAAGGGTCAATTCACACCGAGACGTAAAATAAATATAAAACTTGTTTACTAGACAAAAAGAGTGAGAGCTCGCTATGCAGCGCGGCAAAGCGGGCTGTCGCTGAAATCAGTATCTTTTTGCCTAGTACACAAGTTCTAATTTCTTTCAAAGTGCGCGCTACGTCGCGTCGCGTCTCGGTGGGAACTGACTCTAATGCTTGCTATAAGCCTATAGATAGAATAATGTAAGTAGCCAATAAAACTGCTTTTAGATTGTTCAAGCTGTCTTAAAGTATCTGACAAAGCTTAACAACTGTTAACGAATGATCTCGGGCCCAATAAGCTTGATGATCTCCGTGGTGTAGTGGCACAGAAGACAGTAAGAGTATTACATACAGAACGAAATCTCCTAAGGTACGCGCAATATGCGTCCCCGTCCCCGCACCTCTCCCCCGTCCTTGCCTTGTCTCAAGGCGAGAGCGGGCGAACACACACCCATTGACGTGTGCACGGCGGCACAAGAACGGGAGACGGGGAACGGGGACGCATATTGCGCACCGTAGGAGATTGCGTTCTTTATGTAATACCACAGGTAATACTATGACTGTCTTCTGTGGTAGTGGTTAACATGCCAGTACGCCACTCTAGTGCCGTGTGGTGGCAGAGTAGAATAGGACCACTTCAAGACTTCCCATGGATGTCGTAGAAGGCGACTTAGGAAACAAGCTAAAGCTTATAACATCAATGAGGCCTCTCCAACCCGTCTGGCCGGCGTGGAGAGTGTAGGCTAAATCCTTTCTGCTCTGGTAGTACAGAGAGGGTCGTGGTCATGCAGTGGAGACTAAAAAAGACCTGATGATGATGACGTCACTCCGGAGGTTCTGGGTTCGATCCCCAGCCAGGGCAAGATGGAAAATGGTCTCTCAAGATTCCTGAGTCTTGGGTGTTTATTGATATATGTATTTATTATAAAATATAGTACCGTTGAGTAAGTACTTAAACCATAACATAATACAAGTTTAAACTTACTTTGGCGCTAGCTCAATAATATTTATCTAATGATCTCGAGCCTAATGGCTTAAGACGATACACGGAGTTCAGTGCTGCTGTTTTTGCCAAAAGTGGCCGTTTTTCGCAAAAATTCAAACATTCTCATTTTAAACTGTAAACAGTGGTTCATAAAATAGTTTGTTATCTAAGTTTGGTAGCTTAAAATTTTAAATGATATCTCCGTTTCCTTACAAATCATTTATTTCAAGTGGGGGCAGCACTGGACTCCGTGTATCGTCTTAATATGCCTTCTGAATCACAAGAGCTTAAGATATTTTTGCTACTCATGGTTACTAACTAGCAGCAACATAACAAAATACATACATTCATTGTTCTTAGCATCCTCCAAAGCATTTTCAAACCAAGCATTCCTCGCCTTCAAGAAATGTAAATGCAATCCGTCAGACATTGCAGAGCTGGACTTGTATTGTAGCTGATCCTCATCGGTGGATTTGTACACTGTGTTCGCTCGGCGCAAGTATCCTAGAATCTGGAAAGTAATTTATTGATTAAGTTCATCAGTATTTAAGCATGACTATATACTTAGATATTGGAGTAAGTCCTAATAATGGTGTACTCCACTTAGTGGTCACAGATCATGACCACTCTAGGTTTTAAAAAATATCCAGCAGAATTTGTATGTTTTCTTTTTATGATAGTACCTGTAAACACTGCGGCAATGGTAAGTCATAGCGTAGTTGATTGAAGAGGTGATACAGGGTCTCAAACCAAAGGGTCATTATCTCCGAGGTTGTACTCTGCAAGTATATAAAAATTGTGATGCTAGTATTTGTAATAACAAACATTCAAAATCAAAAAATCATCAAAATCAAATATTTATTCAGTAATTCAATTCATTTACTTATTGCATTTCATAATGTACATCAGTTCTAACTACTTAAAGTCACTGTCTTAAAATACGAGTAGGTAGCACACTATGAACCCTGTCGGGTATCGCCCGCGGGTGAATCCTGTCGGGTGTCGCGGTTATTAGGCTTTTACAGGCACTTTTACACGTTAATAATTATAGTGTACATTACGTTTAAGGCCGTACCTGAATTTTCCGAGGTCCAGTGCTGCCCCCATTTAAAATAAATCATTTAAAAGAAAACGGAGACATCATTTAAAATTTTGCAACTATCAAGTCCTAGATAATCCTTCAAAGTACTTTATGAACTACTGTTTACAGTTTATAATGAGAACGTTAAGCTTTACTACGCACATTTGCCAAAATTGGCCGTTTTTCGCAAATGTGCGTAGTAAAGCTTAACGTTTTCACTTTGAGGCCGTACTTGAATTTTCCGGGGTCCAGTGCTGCCCCCATTTAAAATAAATCATTTCAAACAAAACGGAGACATTATTTAAAATTTTGCAACTACCAAGTCCTAGATAACCCTTTAAAGTATTTTATGAACTACTGTTTACAGTTTATAATGAGAACGTAAAGCTTTACTACGCACATTAGCCAAAAGTGGCCGTTTTTCGCAATTGTGCGTAGTAAAGCTTAACGTTCTCACTTTAAATTGTAAACAGTAGTTCATAGAATACTTTGAAGGGTTATCTAGGACTTGGTAGTTGCAAAATTTTAAATGATGTCTCCGTTTCCTTTGAAATGATTTATTTTAAATGGGGGCAGCACTGGACCCCGGAAAATTCAGGTACGGCCTTAAACTGTAAACAGTAGTTCATAAAATACTTTGAAGGGTTATATAGGACTTGATAGTTGCAAAATTTTAAACGATATCTCCGTTTTCTTTGAAATGATTTATTTTAAATGGGCAGCACTGGACCCCGGAAAATTTAGGTACGGCCTTAATGTTTATTTCGACTGTCGACTGTCTCCATGGTCCAGTGGTCAAGGCGTCTGCCTTGTGATCTGGAGGTCATAGGTTCAAATCCCACTGGGAAGCATACTTTGTGAAAAATTGTTTTCAGTCTGATTAGGATATTGCAGGCTTGAATCACCTGATTATCCGAAAAGAAAGATGATTCCGTGCTTCGGAAGGCAAGTAAAGCTGTTGGTCCCGAACGCCATCTAGCGTTTGTACCTATCCTAGGATTGGTTCTGGTCTACCCTCTGGGTTGCGGAGGTCAGACGGCAGTCGCTGTGTAAAAAACCAGTAACCTTGAAAAGCTACCGATACTAGCGTTTCGCAACGACCACTGCTGAGAAGAAACGCCGAAAGAAACTCATTTACACAGTATTCAGATTACAGATGTCAGTAGCTGTCAAGACATAAAAAAACTGAACGCAATATATCTTGCAGCTTGTTATAAGAAGTAGTTACTATTTTGCAACAAAGGTACCTACATTTTTTATTAAATGAGCAATTTTTTAAGCATTTTGCTTCACTTGTATGTTTGTAACGAAATCATCTAATGCGATTTTCACCCACTTGAAAACTTCAGATTTATTTGAAATTTTTCACACATATGAAGGGCTGGTGACCTTGACCGGGATCATTAGGAAAACTAAATTATAGTTTGTTTAACCAAGAATCTCATTAAAAAGCGTTGTCTAAAGTTTAAACTCAGGCTAAAACTATTTCCATTACAGTGTAAACTCTATGTAACGTCACTCGATTTAACGGCCAATACCTTATAACGTCGAAATTTCTTGGCTCTGGTTGGTTTGCTTTGTTTTCCATACAATGATACACTATGTAGCGTCGCACCCACTCTAAATAACGTCGAAAATACCCCTACGGCTAAGTCATCATTAAGCAATAAAGAGCACTTTCTTTGCAGATGCGGACCGTTTTTTGTTAAATTTTTTTGTTTGTTGCTTTATTGTCTACTTAGCATGTATTTACCACGACTGATCCCATCATACATACCAGAGATTCTAAGAAACGTTGATGGACTACAGCAATATGTTTTGTTATTAATATTAATGTTTGTTATTAATAGTAATATTAAAAGTTAAGAAGCTTCTTAACTTTATACTTTATTAGTAAAAACATATTATAATGCTAAAATTATATTGATTTTTTTTCTTCACTATATTACGACAACTCTCTATAAAAATCACGTCGTAAAATGTGCAGTCCCTTCAGTGAAACTCAGTAGTGTAAACTCTATATAACGTCACGTTACTTCTAATATAGCTAAAAGGTTGTACAAAGTTAAAAAATTAAAAATATATTATTGTTAAAAAAACACGTTTTAGTGGTAAACCAAACCAAAAAGTAAAAATAAATTTTAATGTAACAGTAAAGTGTCTTTGTAAAAAAAAGCGTGGGGTGCTTTAAAGGACATATTTTTTTTCACCCCATGCTTTTTAGGGTTCCGTAGCCAAATGGCAAAAAACGGAACCCTTATAGATTCGTCATGTCTGTCCGTCCGTATGTCACAGCCACTTTTTTCCGAAACTATAAGAACTATACTGTTGAAACTTGGTACGTAGATGTATTTTGTGAACCGCATTAAGATTTTCACACAAAAATAGAAAAAAAAAAAAAACAATATATTTTGGGGGTTCCTCATACTTAGAACTATGAGTGGGGTATCTATGGATAGGTCTTCAAAAATGATATTGAGGTTTCTCATATCATTTTTAGGGTTCCGTACCCAAAGGGTGCCAGCGGGACCCTATTACTGAGACTCCGCTGTCTGTCCGTCTGTCTCAGGGCTCTATCTCTTGAACCGTAATAGCTAGACACTTGAAATTTTTACCGATTATGTATTACTGTGGCCGCTATAACAACAAATACTAAAAATAAAAATATTGAACATTAAAGGGGGTCGTCATACAAAAAATGTGTTTTTTCAGCGGTTTTAACTAGATCTTTATGGCATTAGACGGACGAACTGACAGACACAGACGCGCGAGTGATCCTAAAGGGTCTGACGCAGAATGTGCACTTCGCAAAATGAGCACTCATCAAAAATTTTACATTTCGCAGAATGTGCATTTCTCAAAACGATCACTTCGCAAAATGAGCACTTCGCAAAATGTGCACCGTTCTATGATTTGACTAAATCTACTGTAAAACAAGTTTAGGCTCAAAACAGATTAGTTCTGTATGGGTACTGCGTATTTAAAATAAAATTAACACTTACAAGTAATAATTAATAAAAATCAACCAATTAAATATTCTTTTTTTATACTGGCAACATTTTGATATTAGACGTTTATGAGGGTCAGTATAAAAATAACTGACAAGCATACTGTGACGGTAAAAAAATATGTATTTTTTTGTAGTTTATGAAATATTTCACTTCATTATATAGTTTAAACATGTATAATTACCTGCTTCAATCTTCACAGTATTTTTTTGTAAAATAGGTGAAATTAGCATACTTACATACTTCTACTTCTAAATGTGATTGATATTTGTACTTAAAAGTTATATTGTTGATTCTTTTTTTATTATTTTTTTGTAAAAATATTCCAATATGTTTAACGTTTATGATCAACCTTATCAGGTCTTAAAACTTTTTTTAAAATAAATGATTACTTAAAAGTGTTATTTTTTTTTAAAATACGCAGTACCCATACAGAACTAATTTGTTTTGAGCCTAAACTTTTTTTTACAGTAGATTTAGTTAAATCATAGAACGGTGCACATTTTGCGAAGTGATCGTTTTGAGAAATGCATATTATGAGAAGTGCCCCTTGTGAGAAATGCAAATTCTGCGAAATGTAAAATTTTTGGTGAGTGCTCATTTTGCAAAGTGCACATTCTGCGTCAGATCCTAAAGGATCACTCGCGCGTCTGTGTCTGTCAGTTCGTCCGTCTGTCACAGCACTCACAGCCAATTCTCTGGACCAATCTACTGGACCAAATCAGGTGAAATTTGGTAGGATGGTGTATCCCTATGACTATGACCCAAACACAGATGTGCAAAGTAAATAAATATTTTTTTTTTTAAATAAGAGTCATTTTCTGGGGACAAATCAGGAAATTTAAAAAAAAGTTTTGCAAACCTTACTGTGTCATATCGAATGAAAGGGCTTATTATGAAGATCACAAATAAATTTTTTATTATTATTGTAAAATAAATAGTTTTGATTTTATTCATGAAAGAAGACGAACATTGACCATTCCCCCTCTGATTTCCGAATTTACTGAGCCTAAATTTTTGAAAAAAAACCGCAATATATTTTATTGCTTGTAGATTACAGGAAAACCTATAAGGATTCAATTAATTGTACGGAACCCTCTCCTCGCGAGTTCAACTCGCACTAGGCTGGTTTATTTTAAACTATTATTTATTTTTCGGACTGAACTAATTCATGAAATCATACCTGTACAATTGGTATTTCTGAATATCTTTTGGACAGATTTCTAATAAATGTGAATATATCCAATGCACTTTCATAGTCCTCGGCATTCAGAGCTTCTCGCATCAAGGATGGCAACTCCAGTAGCTCCAGCATTTTGTCTACTTGACTGCGCATCGAACTATAACGGCTAAAACAGAGAAACATGAGTAAATAACAACCTTTAATAGATAAAAAAAACTTGGTTGTTACTGATATTACTTATATTTTTAGATGATTGTTGGTGTCTTATATTACTTTTACGAGGGCCACACCGAAAAGATCGGGAATAGAAAAAAGTACAAAGATAATATAATAATGTTTACTTTTATTGTTTTTCGAAGTATTTTCCGTGACAGTCAATGCACTTTTGCATTCGATCAAACCAATTATTGAAACAGTAATTCCAGTCTGAAGTGGATACAGTCAGCTGATTTGTAAACTTCGACCGCCTCTTCTGGGCCGTGAAACCGTTGACCACGTAGCATATCTTTAATTCTTGGGAGTGTAAAATAATCATTGGGGCTCAGGTCAGGGCTATACGGAGGATGGTCCATCAACTCCACGTTTTCCAGATTTAAAAACGCGTTTGTTTTGCGTGCGGTATGTAAGCTCGCATTATCGTGATGAAGGATTATACGACGATTCGCATTAATTTTACGAAGTTCTCTTATGACTTCCGGCAAACAAACTGTTGTGTACCAATCAGCAGTAACCGTCCTTCGTTCTTGTAAAGGAATCGTAGCCACATGACCAGTTTTCGATACAAACGAAGCGACCATTTTTTTCGACACGCTGCGTGAGCGAATTACTTTTGTTGGCTTGACCTCACCCTCGAAGACCCAAACTGCCGATTGATGTTTTCTTTCGGGCTCATATGAATAAATCCACGATTCATCCCAGAGACAATATTGTAAACTGCATTTGAGCTCCCTCTATTAAACCGTTGCAGAGCAGACCGACACTTATTAACACCAGCCGACTTTTGTTCCTCGGTCAAATGGTGGGGCACCCAGCGTAAAATTAACTTCTTGACACCCAGTTCATCATGTAAAATGGTCTGAATAGCTGTCATACCAATGCTGAGAGAAACCCGAATCTGCTCGTATGTCACATGTCTATCTTCTTTTATTAATTGGCGTACAGCATCGATGTTATCTTGTGTTGGCCGACCAGTAGAAGGGACTGTGGTAAGAGAGGAACGTCTACGACGAAACTCGGAATACCAACGATATATAGTCCATTTACTAGGTGCTTCAAGTTCATAAATAGAAACAAGCTCGGCGAGACATTGTTCTTGAGATAAACCTCGACAAAAGTTATAAAAAATTATTGCACGAAAATGTTCCCACAAAGCTCCATTTTTCTCACCGAGTTGTCAAATTCAAATAGTCAATACTGTTTTCTTTTTTACTTTATTTAAAATTCAAAAATGGAATTGTGTTCAAAATAATACTACATTTCAAACACCAAAAAGGTTTTACTCTAATTTATTCCTAAGTATTCTATTCCCAATCTTTTCGGTGTGGCCCTCGTATTATTAGATGATTGTTGGTGCCCCATAGTTAGCAAAGGCCTCTTTTTTAAGTCTTCTAAAAATTTCTATCATCAACATCAACCGGTTGGTTGATGTTGAGTCCAACTAATTGCAGTCCTGTGCCAATATTTAGGCAGATTAAATAATCTGATTAGGTTTAAGATATTTTTATTCTCATAAAGAAATTTACATTTCAATTAAATGAGAACACACTCACTATAGTTATAAAACTGTTACATGTGCATGGTCCAAAAGTAAGCTAAGTATTACACGCAATTTATGGGTTTACAAGATTTGTACTTGCCTTTTTTCTTTGACGATGTTGCCAGCCATTTGTGAAAATTTCTCACATTCCTGTATAAACACAGGTGTAGTCTCCAAAAACTGATCCAATGACTGTTTCGACTTTCCCAAATCCTTCATAATGGTTCTGGAAATCTCAGCAGTTTCCACAAAAGTCTTGTAATTGGTGAATGCTAGTTCTTGGGTCTGCTCTGTGAGCTGTCTCATCTCCTCAGTCAGTCTTTCAGGCTCCTTTCTAACATGATCCCAATTTTGTGACCCTAGCTTTTTGATATAGTCAGAAATTTCCACAAAGTTCTCAGCGTTTTCTGCTTGAAAGCAACATTTGCATTTGTACAATTATATTTATATAACAATACATATATACGGCTTTAATTATAAAATAAATAAATAACATTTATTGAATAATTAATTTTACTGACACATTTTACTTTCTAATTAAAAAACCATGCATGCAACTATTTCTTTTAATAAATGGTAGGTAGGTATATTTTCTTTACTTTTCTTCTAGCATAAATTGCAAGTTACCTAGTGGCACAGAATACAGTAAGAGTAAACAGAACGGAATCTCCTAAGGCACGCGCAATATGCGTCCCCGTTCCCCGTCCCCGCACCTCTCACCCGTTTTCGCCTTGATGACGGGCGAGAGCGGGCAAACACACACTGCATGGCACAAGTTGGTCTACAAGAACCGGGGGAGCAGTGTTACCAACTAAGGGGTTTTCCCTCCAGATTTAGGGGGTGAAAAAACTACCAGAAAAAGTGGTTACTGCGCCTTCCATAAATGCAGTTAAAAATAGACTCGACAAGTGTGTGGGCTTCTCCCACTTGTATATACATAAATTTATAAGTTTTATTTATCTGTATTCATACTTTTTTATTTATACTTCTTTATTGAAAGCGATGGTCTTTACCAGTCGGCCACGGACTTTGTGTTGCGCGCGCATACTTTTAGTACTGAGTTTTGGTCGACTGTCAATGACCATCCTTCAAGGCTCTCATGTCTTGTCATTTGTGGTAACAGCATTTTTCACTGTTAAAAATTTAAATTAATTTAATATTTACTTTGTGTTCAGCTCTTTTGTCTTGACTATTCTACTTCTACATTTTTCTACCTTATTTTCCACTGATTTTATCGCTCGTGCACCTTCTGTTTTGCTTATTTCTTTTTACTCTTGTGTGTACATAAAAAACTATTTACATCTTCCATTTGTTTGTTTCTCCTACTTCCCTATACACACAATCTATCTGGGACGCTCTGCTCAGGAGCTCCCATACTTCGGGGCTACCCGTGCCCCCCATAAGTGGTTAAGGAGAAATAAAGTGTCGTTAATAAATATATAAACTGTAAAAAAGACTTTATGGACTCTCAGCACTGTGTGAAATAGATATATCAGCTCTGAGCTGCTCGTCTTTAATAAATAAAATAAATAAGTGAGATAGGATTTTTTAGGGGTCTGAAATTTTTAGGGGTATTTTCAGGGATTTTTTGACTCTAATATTTTTCATTTTTTTTAGCCATTTATGTTCCATAGTTGGGCAAAAGCTTCCCCTTTTTGTTTCCAATCACTTCTATCTTTAGCTAATAATATTTTTAAATTGATAATATTAATATTTATTTCTTGACCTAGCGACTTATAACGACATCTAGTATGTAATTCTACAACCACTCTGTGGTGACTGGCGGCAATACTGGCGCCACTGGCAGTCATATATTTTTTAGGGGGACAACTAAATAACTAGAGCGATTTTAGGGGTTTTTGACACAAATAGAGATAAATATTTTTAAGAGTTGGTAACACTGCGGGGGAGAGGTGCGGGGAACGGGGACGCATATTGCGCGTACCTTAGGAGATTCCGTTCTGTTTACTCTTAATATATTCTGTGCTAGTGGTAGGAAATCTATCACCTATATAGCTCTGCTATTGGACGGATTTTGATGCGCTTTACATTATCGTACACTCAGATTAAATATAGGTCCAGATACCATATACGCCATTCAAAAGTGACGCCAGTTAAAAGACACCAAAATTGGTGTCTTCGTTCTTAGCCCCGCCCACAACTTGTCATTACGCTATGGAAGTTCACGGCGTCACTACGTAACGACACGGTGATAATTTATTGTAAAAATAACTGTTTGTGCAGTGAAATCGTGCAAAAATTACACTAAAATAAAAGACCAGGAGACGGACATCACTTTTCATAAGTAAGTAAGCAAATTTTTGACTAATTCCTACGTATTATTCGTAAAATTATTACGTAAAAATATTGTCAACAAACCAACGCCATGACATCTAGTGTTGCCAGAGCGTGGAATATTTTTACCATCTTTTATTATTGAGTCGACAAATATTATGATTTGGAGAACAGTTTTTTGTATGTATGTTTACTTGTACGTTTTGTTATGTATGTTTGTGTGAGATATTAACGTTAACATTTTCATATTGCGCTAAGAAAAAAATATAATATATTGGTAAGTAGGTACGTATTGATGAAATTTTGAAGTGGCTGTATTAACTATGAGTTAGTTATTGAGGATAAAAATGTAGTCATTATAATGTTGTTATAACATTTATTTTTACCCGACTGCGCCAGAAGGAGGGTTATGTTTATCGAGCGTATGTATATGTATTTCTTTGGCACGCTCTACAGCCTAAACGGCTTGGAGGATTTTAGCTTGAGAGGTGTCATTAGATTTGTCTTAATTCTGAGAGTGACATTAGATATATTAAAAATTTTAAAAATACAATATGGCGGATTTTTGGTGCCAAATGGCATATATTTTTTCATTTCAAATATTTTTTCGTTAAAAACCAATCAAGTGGTTTATCAAAAGAAACGATTTTATATAAAGATTACAAATATATATAACTTATACGTTTTAATGTAATTTGTAATGAAAAGTACTAAAAACAACATACAGGCTGACCACCACCACTTTTAAACCACCAGCCAAATTTCTGGAGCAAGTTCAGTCCATAATACTAAACTACTTTCCATAAAAACCATTAACGAAAAACTAAAATAAAAATTCGCCTTTTCATACGAATCAGCGCTCAGTCAAACGGATTTTCTATGGGAGGACGAAAAATGTTCATTGATTTTTAATAACTTTTTTATAGAAAGTAGTTCAGTATCATGGACCGAACTTGCTCCAAAAATTTGGTTGGTGGTTTAAAAGTCAGCCTGTATAATCACGCTGAAGCTGTATTAAGCAATCGGGTTTTTTTTTAAAATAATTGTTTCCGTAAATTTCCAAAAACTGATCTAGTCATTGTACTGAAATAATAAGATGGAAAATGAATTCTGGTGGAAGTGGCAGCCTAGAGAAAGGACGTTTTCAGCTAACTTTCGTGTCCAGGGCACATACACAAAGAGTGGTCGTCGAACAATCGCTCAGGGGCTGTGCCTACAAAGGTATTTTATGGATTTTTTAGGACTCAAATAAATAATGTTGATTTGATACGTGTTTTTTTCTTTTACCTATTTTAATATAATTTTTGTTCACCTACATACACAATAAAGCTTAGGGGTCGTAGTTACTACGTCACACAAAATTTCTGGACATGTCACGCTTTTTCCGATCCTTATGACACGTACCGACACGTGACTTCCCATGACTCCCCCTCCCCCTATAACTGTAACGTAATATTTGAATGGCCCTGAATGAATTTAATTATAAATAAGTGTATAAAATTACGAGGTTTAATTTTATACACTTATTTATAATTTGTCAATATGAATAAAAACAACACATCAAAAAATCTCCCACATTCTGGGGTAATTTTCTTGCGCTGGGAACAATTTACTTCACACACACAAGAACAGTAATGATAGTAATACACGCGTAGTGGGCGGTGCTCACGCACACGTATATCACAAAATGGCTTCACTTTGAACGTTGCATTTTGTATGAACTCACTCAATAGATTAATTTAAGATCGTACAGAATATTTTTCGATAACAAAACTACGTAAAATAGAAAAATGCATTTGGGCTTAGCGAATCAGCAGTGCCGAGGATGCAACCGGGAACGATAAGGTGAGAAAAGACACATGGACCTAGTAAAATTTTATAAAATTCATATAAATAGGGCGAGCGGATCGTCGTAACTTCATAAGTTTATTAGAAAAATGTTTTACTAACCTGTAGAATTCTCAGGGAAAAGTAAACTACACAATTCTTTCAATTCCTGAGACATGTTTACTCAATCTTTTATAATATTGTGAGGAATAGAAGTTAAAAACCTAAAATCTGAACTGAGATATTGAGCTTTTGTTGACATCACAACACAACTGTCAAGTGTAAACTGACTTTTGACCGTTGACGTCAGAGATATGGGATATAATTTGACGTAAATATTTTTTGACAGTGAGTGTCAATGACGTCTACTTTTTTATGGTACAAGTGTGGTAAAACTAAACCTTGAGGCCAGAGATATGGTATATTTTATTGTTCTGAGCTTGAGGCTTACCAGCAGGTTTGTTTATGCTGACGTCACAAAAGTTCACAAAACCGTTCACTACTTTTTTGTATGGACTATTCGTATCATACCAGCAGGAATAACCATTCAAAAAACGTTTAGCTTTAAGGACGTCATGGTAATGGTAGGATTTACAGCAGGCTTCCTTTTAAATTGAAGCTCAACAGCCTTGCTTCTGAATGGTTTTATTAACGACATGGTAGACCTCCTTATCCAAGAAAGACTGTCTGAAATCACAAGAATCCATATGCCGTAAAAAAGGAAAACTACTCTATACTCTTCGACAATTTATCATTGTCTATGGTATACCCATTTTTGGTTGACTGAAAATGGAAGAATGAAGATAGCCATTTGTCCGATAACCAAATAATGTGTAATTCTCGTTAAATGTACCTATATCAGTGTTAAAATTAATATACGTTTACTTATTAAATGGTTCTTGGGTTAGTATTAACAATATTTTTGTAACGACTTTGGTTATATTATTGTTTTCATCTGAACTACGGCTAAGTTCTATGATTGCGTCATGTAAACGTATAGATATAACATGTAGCGTCAGATAAAGTAAAAATCATTACAATATTTGCATATTGATAGTGGTATTTAGACCATAAGAGTGAAAATCTAGGTTCAGTGAAAGTTCTTGTTTATCTAACCTGTTTCTTTTGACAGGGATAACCTAAGCTTTTTTTTACGTCCTGGCACCATTTTTGTTTTGCCTCTTCTATAATTTCGGACGATCATTTCCATCGTCTTTTTAATTCTCGCTATTCAGGTGTCCTTAGTGATAATTTATCAATGATTTTTATGTACTGTTTGTGTTAAGGTTATGTTGATGTTTTGATTGGGAAAAGGCACAATCTTTGACAGGATCACTGCAAAACACCTAGACAGTAGGTACCTTACCTAACAAAGGTAGGTAATCAATAACGAACTACATCCTCCGATGCAAATCTTCCGCCAAATCTGCTTAATTTTATACTGAATCTTACAAACCATTACCTAAATTGATTTGAATTAAGTTCTTTATTTATTATACACAGTGTATTATTCAGGCATTAGCAGGACTATGATGCTGTGTGATATAAAAATTGAAAATAAGGAGAGATTGCACTGATTTGTTGCAATCATGGTGAAAAAAAGGTTATTTTATGTAAAAATTACTTTGTTAAGTCTCACCTAAAAACCCCAGTTTATAAATTTAAAATAAAAAAATTGTGTTCAATATTTTTGTATCTTTGAATCTTAGCAATTGAATGAGATTGTGGAAATATCAATTTACATAATAAAATAAAAGAGGAACATAGTATTTGAAAGTTAATTGCTGAGTTTGTAAATTAATATAGCAACAGGGATAACCCCTGAAAGCTGCATGTATAATGCATATGAATGGGATATTCGAATGAGTTTTAAATGGATGCACAGAGCTACTATAAGAAAAACATGTTTTACCGAATATAGAATTCCTTGTACAGCAATTATACATATAAAACTATTATTTTAGGCATGGATGGAATCATAAAATAGGTAACAATGGAAGGGGATGGCGGGGACTTCAGCCTCCACTGGGAGGTTGATGATGTGAAGGTAATTCTTTCTTTAATTATTTACCTTTTTTGAAACAGTTTACTCAAACACTTCAAAGAAATTCTATTGTCATGTTTCTGTGTCACAGACATACTGAGAAGACTTAACGAACTAAACAAACTGTTCAAGCTAGTCTAGTGTAGTGACAAATAATAATATGATAGTTTTCTTCTTCGCCTAAGCGCATTCCCGGTTGCATCCTCAGCTGTGCTGCTTTGGAGCCCGGAGAGCGCTTTCCCGCTTTTTCTTCTCCAAATATAACATGCATGTCAATGGTCACCCAAGAATGCCAGACCTCGCAAAATAAAAAATAAATAGCAGGAACAGTTTAAATGATTTGGCTATAGTTTTATGACCAGCCGCCTGCCTGATGTCAACCCCCCTTGGAAATGTAATTTTAGCACGAGATGTTTGTGCTTACTCCTGTAGTCGCCTCTTACGACATCCACAGGAAGATGGAGTGGTCCTATTCTAACCCAGGAACCACACAGGTAATAATATGATAGTGTTATAGAGCAATAATTAAAGACACACAAACAAAGTGCAGTAAATAGAGACAGTAGAAACTTCAACCTAAAACTAGGTAACATCAACCTAAAATTACTAATTAGTCTAAAGTTTAGGCTAGATTGTAATAATGTATGTATGTGAGGAAACTGAAAAAATGCTGTCTGTTTCATAATTACATATGGGTTTATATGTCGGCTAGTGTTTTTTTATTTAGCAAAATATATTTTTTATTTCTCCATAAAACCATATTTGAGAGTAACGGTTATATATTTTTAGCAAGAAAGTGTGGTGAAATCAGAACAAGAAATACTTGAGAATATGGATGGTGCACAGTACACAACAATGGTTTGTATTGTCATAATATTTCCATCATTGCTATGAAGGCATCTTCCAGTGTAACGGTGAACAGTTTCAGAGATATAACGTCTCCCTGTCTTACACCTCTTTGCAGTGGAATAGCCCTCTTATATATATTCATATCTTATCAATAGAGAAATAAACTTTTATAAATATTCCTAAAATTAAGAAACAGTAAATAATCAGATAAAGTAAAATTCATTACATTATTTGCATATTGCTTTGCTCGTGGTATTTATAACTTAAAGGTGAAAATCTAGGTAAGGTGAAAGTCAAGAAACAGTAATTAAAACTTTGTTCTATTTGTAACTCTTTTATAAGAATGCATTCCAAGATGCATCCTTGGTTGCGCTGCTTTGGAGCTGGGGGTGCGCTTTCCAACTTTTTCTTTTCCATATCCTAATTTCTCAGGAAATACAAGACATTAATGAGGCCTTTCCAACATGGTCTTGCCAGCTTGGAGAGCGTAGGCTAAATCCTCTGGCTGCTCTGGCCAAGTGTCGCTCTGGTAGTATAGAGAGGGTTGTGATCCTACAGTGGAGACTAAAAAAGACCTGATGATGATGATCCAAATTGCATGTCAATGGTAACCCAAGGATGTCAAAATTGTGTGCAAAAGAAACAGCTTAAAACGGTTTGGCTAGAACTAAAGTTACTTTCCTTTATTTTTAGACATCTGAAGAAATGATAGAAAATACTGACCAAATGGCAGCAGAGAATCTGATGTTCTTATCACAGGATATGGTGGGCTATACAGAGATGGCTGAGATTGATCCAAATGTCGAATGTGTCACAGAGGAGGTCATCACAGATGACTGGGTCTTAGCTGGAGGGCAGGAAAGGTAACATTAGTTTTTTGTGATACATTGTCACCTCTTTTTATCGTTTAGTAAATCTGTTTTATATATTTGTCTGAATACTGGTGGTTTATTTTACTTCAATATAGTTACACTTGCTTACTACAGCTAATTATAGGTACCTTGTTTGTTTGTTTTTCGTGTATGTAAGTGGGCAAGACTGGTGTCAAATGACATAGCCAACGATTTAACATGCCTTCCGAAGCATGGAGGAACTCGAGGAAATTCATTGCCCATTTTGGTCACCCATCAAAGTGCGGACTACACCTGGGGTTGCTCTACTTGCGTAAGCGCTGGCAATGCATACTCCAAATGGGTCACCACATGTATACTATGAACACAAAACTGAATATTAGTTTTTGAGTGAATAAACTGTGGCTGCAGCATTAATGGAGTAATAGGTAACAGTCACTGGTCATGCCAGATGTACAAGACTAGGTAATTACAGGCGCAACTCGCACATCTTCTTAATATTAGTAACAATGTACCAGTCATGATTTTAGTAATCTCCCATTTCTTATAAGTAGTTGTAAAGTAATCCTTAATTTGTTGGTAATTCAGTTTCTCAAGGTCACATTTTATTGTTATGTTAATAACAGTCTTGTTTTTAGGGTGGAAGTTCCAATGGAGCATTTGGCAAATCCTGTGTCAAATACAGTTGAGGAGAATAACATGGATGATGTCCCCCTGCCAACTGATCAGGTACATACATTAAATTTAACAAGTATGTGAATAAAGGAATCCTTTCCAAAGTTGTCAACTTCTCTCAGAGAAATAAATATTTCTCAAAGTGTCGGAGTTTTTATGTGTACTATATGTGTTGATATAGGTTTTGAAAAGGTTTCCATATTTTAACACCAAGTTCTATAGTAAATCATTCATCAACATCATCTGTTACTGGTGTTCAATTGGGGACACAGAATGGAGAAGCTCATAATAGGCTGTTGGACAGCATTTAAAATAAACCTTAATAAAATATGAGGTCATCCTATCAGGTAAGAGCGTATAGAAACATATTTCATTTAATTATATCATAGGCTGGTTTCTGAGTCACGCGTTTAAACAGAGCCGTCCAGACGCGCGCGCTTGCAATTACACTAGACATAAGCCGTCGTTTCATAGTCACGCCGTTCAAACGCGCCGTTCGTAAAGCGCGCGCCGTTGGACAGCGCTGTCCGAACTCCTCTGCTGGCAGTTAGCGTTTCAAAGTGACGCCGGTCAGACGCGCTGTTGCGTACAGTCAAGTACAGTTAAAACAAGATATACGTTGAAAAAACTAATACCAGACTACGAGAAAATTCTTACTGAAGAGTTTAAATTTTGAAATTTACTTATTCAGACCTTTCATTTGATATCCCACTCGTTACAGAAGGAAAAAAAAAATTTGAAACGCGCCGGCGTCACTGAAACCAGCCTTAAATAATACCTGTCTTTTGCGAAATATACGAATAAAATTATAATATATTTAAATTTTTTTATCTATGACGTAAACGCCCTGTGAACCGCTTCGCCGATAACGTCACACGAAAGTAAACATGGTGTTTTGACGGACTTTTTTTTGTATGCGCATATTACCGGTGTGTGACGTCATATGACAAATAATCGCCGCCATGACAGAAATAACGTTTTTGGCGCTGTTGTGGGAATTTAAACTTTAACATTGATTTTGGAATTGCTTATTTTGTAATAAAGAATTAACTTAACGAGTTTTTAAACTTGTCAAATAGCGTATTATATCTGAGTCAACCATAATTGCATAGAAAATGGCAACCAAGGACTATTAGCTGATCATAGCATTTTTAGTCTGAACAGTCTGTCAAGATGAAGTTGAATCAAGAGAATTGCTTATTTTGTAATAAAAAAATTATTTAACGAGTTTTTAAAACTTGTCAAATAGCGTATTATATCTGAGTCAACCATAATTGCATAGAAAATGGCAACCAAGGACTATTAGCTGATCATAGAATTTTTAGTCTGAACAGTCTGTCAAGATGAAGTTGAATCAAGATTATGTAGAATTACCCTGGCTTTAGTCCAAAAATAGAAGAGCAGAAGAGTTTTGCACTTTGCACTGCAATTTTTCATACCGAAATTGCTCTTTTTAGGATGAGTACACTGCAATGCGACCTTGGCCATGCGACTTTTGCTCCCGGCGGTTCCGCAAGAAGGCTGCTCTGATGAACCACATGGTGGCGCATCAGAACGACCGGCCGCACGCATGCAACCTGTGCGGCGTGCGCTACGTGCGCAAGTGCGACCTCATGAACCACCTTAAGGTGCATGCCTACGTACCAGACTCGCACGACCCCGTCGACTACGGTGAGTGTTGATAACCCACATGGTGACAAACCAGATTGACCGGCCGCACGCGAGCAATCCGTGCGGCGTGCGCTACGTGCGCAAGTGCGACCTCATGAACCACCTTAAGGTGCATGCCTACGTACCAGACTCGCACGACCCCGTCGACTACGGTGAGCGTTGATGACCCACATGGTGACAAACCAGATTGACCGGCCGCACGCGAGCAATCTGTGCGGCGTGCGCTACGTGCGGAAGTGCGACCTCATGAACCACCTCAAGGTGCATGCCTTCGTACTGGACTCGCCTGAACCCAACGACTACGGTAAGTATTGTGTGACCCACAGTGTTGCTTTTCAAACTGCAAAAAAGAAATACGTAGTTGAGAAAGTAAGTGTCAAAGCACATTTTTACCCGCCTTCCGCAGCCCGGCCCAACACATCCTTGGCTGGCTTCTTTTTTTTAATTCGAAAAAAAAATGGTTTTAGTAAAGCCAATTTGCCAACATCAGGATTGTTTTTGTTGGAAAAATTAATTATTTCGGCCCAACACTTTCTTGGCTGTCGAGAAGAAACTTCCGTCGCGATTGATCTTCGAGCTCTAACTTGAACTAGTATCACACTAGACAGACAAAGTCATAATATAATACGTTTGTTACAGAATTGCTAGAAGAAGCCAGAGTTATTAAGCCAAAGAAAAAGAGAGGACGGCGGAAAAAAAACCCAGAGCCAGTTGAGGAGGTATGTGCAACTAGTATTTACTTTGTATTAATTTAAATTGCTGCATAACAATAAGTGGTATTGTATACGATATTAGATTCATTTATTAGGGTGATTGTAGCATTAATACAGTCTGGTAATTCAAAGCATTGAAGGCATAATAGTACTGGCGCAAAGCTGGACCACACTGTGATTAAGTTGTGCGAGTGATTTGTTACTTTGAATATATCTTAAGGGCCCAGTCCTTATTTTTGACTGCTTTTTCGGAGCTGATTGGAGCCAAACTATCTTAGTAACAATATGTTAAGATATGTTAAATTGAAGTTTATTTAAGTATTAAAAAAGTGAATAAGACAATTTATTGATTTTCATTGTAATAGTTTGCTTAATTCAAAATAACCTGAGACGTGTTTCGATTTTTCACGGTGTGCGACGTCCATGTTGTTTACACGGAATTAATTACAGAGAAATAAAAACAAAGGAAAATCCTAAAAAGTAAATGAGAAGATTTTAATAAAAAAAAAATTAATTCATTCAAAAGCTTAGTTAAAAAGGTTAAACTTTGAAGAAAATATAAGGGAATACGTCGTCGGATTTCTTGCGCATACGACTGAGTTAAATAATAAAAATACACATATATGAAGATTGATTCATGCTTAAACACGCACAATAAATAAATAAAAATAATTTGTCTTTTGTAAAAAGATAGAAAAATTTAAAGTTCTCCGAAATTCTCAAATAAATATGGGGATGAAAACGCTGATAAGGCAGACCGCTCGCTGCGCTTCTGAATTCGTCTAAATTCGTCTCTATGGTGCATGTACAATACAGCGCAACGCGTATGTGTATATAGAAAATATAGATTCGGATGTTCAATCAAAAATTCCGACGGTCAAGGACTGCAGTCATAACAAGATGGTGGGCCTAAGGTTTATGACAAGTTGCACATATCAACACACTTCACACAAGTTCGCACTTGGATGAGTGACCAAAAGTAGAAAAGAATTTTCTCGAGCTCCTCCGTGCTTCAGAAGGCACGTTAAGCCGTTGGTTTCGGCCGTCCTCATTGTATGGCAGTCGTCAAGCTATGTCAAATGCCTTTAGGTAGCTTAAAAATCTGACACCAGTGTTGGCCACACATGTCATGTTTTGTTACGTCACAGAATGGCACCTGGGAGAACATGACGTCAGCGCGCACGCAGCAGTGGTCGCGTCGTCGCTCGGGCGCCGTACGGACGGGCGCCCCGCCCCCCGCCTCTCCGCCGCCGCCTCCTGCCCCGCCTACTCCGCCCTCGCCTCCCTCGCCGCCCACTCCGCCGCCTCCTGCCGACCCCTCGCGCCCCTTCGTTTGTAGACACTGCGGCGTTGGATTTGCGAGGGAGAAAGCGCTGCAGTCACACTCGAGGGTAAGAATATCTCTTTTCATGTAATATTTAAGAGGAAACACTAAGGTCGAAAGCACAGAATTAATAACTACAGAAGTCGCGTTCTATCATAATTGCATGCAATGCGTTGTGTCCAAAAACATGGCGTACGTCCCGCACTTACCGCTCTTCACACCCTCATAATGTTGCTAGCTCAGGGGCGATATACAACTTTTTTGGGTAATCTCATAATTAGTTCACATAATAAAGGGAATATTTATTTCCGAAAATTAAACTAATAAACTAGCTTTTCGTCCGTTGCGCAGGCTGCAAGCAGCCCGCGGTTTTTCGTGCAGCCTAATGTTTAGGTAAAATATTAGATTTTAACTATTGATAGTATAATTACAAACATATTTTTTTATTCATAGGTACTGAACGAATGTTGTATAGTATATGTTCGCATAATCGTTTTACAAGTTGTGTTGATTATGCAAAAATATACTAACCTATTGTTTAGCTGCTAAAAACCTCCAATAAATTTGAATCGTACAATGGCTTGAAGCGTTCAAGGTTTAGGTAGATTTTCCTGCTTTTAAAAATTAAATACAATTGAAAATAAAAAATTTATGTATGTTTTATCACTGAAATGAGTTACAAAAACAAACTTGCTATTTATAAAACTTTAAAGTTGACCAGAAAAGCATTAGGGAAATCAAAAATAAATTTACCCCCTACTAGTGGCATCTGGCAGATTTTTTTGGAATATTTAGAGGAAAAAGGCTAATTAGTTGCAACATGTCTTACAATTACGAAGAATTAGAGTAACACAATGAACAATTTAAAAAAAATTAGTATGATTAAAATTAAGAATTATTGTAAAATACAAATGTGAAGGTACTAAAACTAAACATGTAATTTGAATTTAACTATGTACCCTTATGTTGAGTTAGCTTTTTATAATATTGTCGTTTAGATTTGGAACTAATTTGCTGTGACTTACGTTTAGAAATATAATGTAATCTTATATCTAAAAATTTTTCAATAACCGCTCTACTAAGATTATTTCTGTGCATATAACCATTTACATGGTTTTCATCAACTACAAATATATTGTGTGTTCCAATAAACTTCTTGAATATGGCAACGACGATTGTTAAACGTACCTTGTTTGAATTTATAATAAAATCCTCGGTTATCTTGAATCCAAAATTTGATTCCGGTTTCAAGTTCCGCAGGATTCTTTACCCTAGTATACAAAATTTCAGACCCCAACGAGTTCCCAGTGAGACGATATGAACGACATCAGTTTTTTTTACTAAAATCCAGACGCCATCTTGGATTACCAAAAAATGACAAATTTGGATTCTTCTCTCCACCAAGTGACTTTGGGGGCGCTTTTATCAAATTTGTAAGAGGGGGGGGACTATTTTTCTAAAATAAAAAAAAATATGGGCTCTGGTAATTGATCAGGTACACCTTTCATTTTGTCGATGGGGCCAAATCTCCAAGTGCTACCGTTTAGCCAGGCTGTACCCCTTCCACGTCAGATTTCTTCAAATCTTCAACTCGACTCCCCACCCCCTATACATCCCAATCCAATAAAAGTCGTTCCCACAGTCATCCGGGAACAGGTCAATGAGTGAGTCAAATTAGTCAGTAATAATTTAAGTTTAGCTTTATGTAAAAGTAGATATGAAAATAAAATAATAATATAAAAAACATAATACATGGACCCTGAAATCTTTTCAGTGACAGTTGTGTAAAAAAATATTATCCTAAAAAATATTATTGTAAAAAAGTACAATCCGGGAAAATATTTTGATTATACTGGCAACACTTACAAAATGGACTCGCCCTTTTGTATTTACATAAAATGAAAAAAATTGAATAATTAAATAAATTGATTATTGGATTAGGTACTTTCAGATGAAATGTAATCCCATGCTGCTTACTCTTCAGTCCAACTGCATTTTTGCACGTGGGGACAGCACAACACGGCATAATAAAATTAAAATTTCTACGGTTTCCACACGTTCACACGGTTGTCGACCATAGACTAACTGCTCGCGTCAAAGTAGATCAACACTATATAAGAGTGGTTTTTGGCTCGTCAGTTTTGGGCATGATGATGGATTCTGTAGTTATTAATTCTGTGGTCGAAAGAATTGAAAAAATTGGTATTTGTAAAATCGATTGCTGTCGCGCTGTGCCCGACTAACAATCGAGCGAGTGCGATAGAGACAACTGCAGCTTGGAATGAAAATACCCATGAGAAGTACATAAAATCAATGTTTCGTTTTGTAGTCCTCTGATTTCGAACCCGGAACCTTCGGTGTGGCAGTCTGGCGTGATGACCACTAGGCCACAGAGGTCGTCAAAATGATGTAATGATAATATGTTTTAGATTCACGGCGGCGACTCCCCCATCGAGTGCGGGGAGTGCGGCGAGCTGTGCTGGTCGCGCGAGGCTCTAGCGGCGCACGCGGCGCAGCGACACCCACACCAACCGCCGCGCTCGCGGCAGCCCGACCCTGCCTACGGGGACTCCGACTCAGGTACATTTCAGCAAGGCGCTGGCGTTGCAAGCATGGATAATATTAGTCCTAGTCCCAAAAAACATAATATTATAAGCTATTGTTTAGCTTATGATATTAAGTTTTTTGGGATTAAAAATTAAATTTTTAACAAAAAAACCAACTGACTTCAATTTTTTCAAAGAGTTTCTTTCATATCTCCAAAGTTCTTCATCATATCTTCACCAAATTAAAATGGGATCAACTTGGTAGTAAAGGCTTTCAAATAAAAAAAAAGTATCATCAAAATTGGTTCACAATTGCCGAAGATATCGCGTAACAAACATACATTTAAAAAAAAAAAAACATTCAGTCGAATTGATAACCTCCTCCTTTTTTGAAGTTGGTCATAAATATAAATTCATCATCAACACTTAAATTACATATTAACGAAGGAACGAAGTTCCTTCTCGCAGGTTGCAGGGTTGGGACTAATTCAACAAGTCGCGTTCTTTACTCGAAATGCTGATTGTCGTAATCGTTTATCCTGTTCCAGGGTAACAGGGGTAATTATTGATATACCATCCTATTGAGATGCTTTTTTTGTATGACAGATGACGATATGGAGTACCAGTTATCGCCGCTGGCTCACAGCGGCGGCTCCGAGCGGCCCGTGTACGAGACGGTGCGCGGCCCGGAGCTGTTCTGCCAGGACTGCGGCGTGGCCTTCCAGCGCGCTGACCTACTGCGGCGACACGTGGCCGCGGCTCACAGGTATGGAGAACTTAACCGTCACGAAATAAAGCGATAATTGCCTGCTGCACAAGTTAGTATGTACGTTGCTTTATATCTAGAATAAAATATCTGTTACACTAAAGTTGCGTTACACACAACTTCAAACCTGCACTTTAAAAAGCATGAACTACATAAAAATAAATGGGCGTACATGAAGGATTCCGTACCTCCGTACCTACAATGTTTTAATTTAGGTACCTTTAATTTTTAACTTTATCTTATTTTTAGTATTTCTTGTTATATTGACTTTAGTAATACACAATCGGTGAACATTTCATGTATCTGGTTATTGCCATTATAAAGATCGAGTTAAAAACACTGAAAAAAACTCGTTTCTTGTAAGACGACCCCCTTTAACTTTTAACTTTTTTTTATTTTTTGTATTTGTTGTTATAGCGGCCACAGTTATACATAATCAGTGAAAATTTCGAGTGTCTAGCTGTTACGGTTCAAGAGATACTTAGAGCCCTGTGACAGACGGACAGAAGAAAAATAATTTTTAGATATAATTTCTAAACATAACATTTTTTAAAATGGTATATTGATTTATTTTAAAATTTAAAAAAGGCGGCATCTTGTGAAGTATCCGAACAAACCTCCAAAAAATGGTTTTAAGAGGACGTTGTTTCATCCAGCGCAAGGCAATTTCATGCAGCAGCGAGTGAGAAGGCAATAACATTGTACGAAAAATAGGGTGCGGAAATTGCACAAAACTTGTTCCCGGTAATACGTGTTTTTCAGTAAGCCTTACAAGTTTGTGAAATAAATGTTTTTCATTTAGAATCTTGATTACATTTGCGAGGTTTATATCAAAACAAAATATTTTCTTTACTTTTACAATTTGAGTACTTTATGAACGGTCGAAGTTTAGGTAAAATTTGAGCAAAAAGCAGATTTTTGGAGGCTTTGAATACTGAACTTGTTTCTCCAAATTTTAATTTTTTATTTCAATAGAAACCTAGAAATAGCGCACAAAATACCTATTAGTTCGAAAGTTTTAAAGAAAGATCTGTTACAAAGCTATAATCACGTACGAGCGTTTGTATGAATAGTAAGACGGGAAGGGCGCTCTTAAGAATCCCCATACCCTAGACTTTCCCATACAAACGTAGTCTACGTTTTATTTTGAAACGACATGTCAGATATCGGTAAAAAATTGTAACTTTAAAGAAATTGCATATATCTAGGGTTGTAATTGGTTTTCACAGTAAAAATATAAACTTGAAAGAAAATATAAGGGTGTAAAACTTTTCCATACGGATGGTCAAAAATGATATAATACACAATATTTTCTTTCAAGTTCATGTTTTGACTTTGAAAACCAATTAGAACCCTAGATTTATGCAATTTCTTTAAAGTTACAAATTTTTACCGAAATCTGACATGTCGTTTCAAAATAAAACGTAGACTACGTTTGTATGAGAAACTCGAATTTTGTCAGGGCTGTGGAGACTCTTAACGCTTAGAATCACTTCAGGTCAAAGTTCTAGTGAACAGAAATACATGAAGTTTCGACAGTTCTTTTCGTATTCCGCCTTAAGCTGTTCTCGTCTCGTCTAAAAACACTATATGCAGTTGTTGAGTACGTCATGTTGTGATGCTACTATTTTTTTTATTTAGTTGTTTTCAAGGGGAGCAAACAGATATTATAAAGTAATTATTGTAATTGTTACAGCTACAAGCGTCACGACAGCACGAGCAGCACGTGGGGCGAGCACACGTGCGACGTGTGCGGCGAGACGTGCACGGACGCGCTTCAGCTGCTCGCGCACGCCGAGCTGCACGTCGAGCTGCCGAGGAGCACGCCCGCGCACAGGTCACTGCCATGTTACAGCTACAAACGTCACGACAGCACGAGCACACGTGCGACGTGTGCGGCGAGACGTGCTCGGACGCGCTGCAGCTGCAGGAAAAATACCGGGAACATTAAAACCATAGACCTCAGATTTTTGATGTGTCACATCTTTCCTCTTTCCTGCAATCTGTGGGAGTGATTTCTTGAAATACAACGGAAGTGTGTAACAGGACGCGCGATGGTGGAGTTGGCCATTACCAACCTGAGATGTTAGATGTCAGACGTCATATGAGACTACGCCGACTACTGTAAGGCTCGCTCGTTTTTTTACTGTGTAAAAATACTATTATAGGGCGACAAAAAATACGTTAACGGTCACCCTCACAAGAGCAAAGGAGATAGCCACAAAGTGACGTGTGGCAAGTCATGTAATACAAGAATCAGTCAGATTTTGTTTATATTCTGTCACACGAAAAATTGGATTTTTCGTGTGATGGAATATAAGCTGCTTTTATAACCAGCGTCATCATCTCTATACTTCTAAAACAACAATATTTTTGTTAGCACGACCAAACGGCCACGATGATAAACTATAAAAAAATCTGTTACAGGTTAAAAAAGATGTCTCGAGGCGGCAGGAATAGCACGTCGTCGAATAACTTACGGCAGTTCCCGTGTAAAGAATGCGGTAAGTTTTAATACTCTCTAGTTATCTTCTCCTAATCTGGAAACTATCAACCAACTAGGTTCTTAGCGAAATTTCTCTACTAAAATATTCATACGCCTTATATTTGGATTACAAGAGTTAATATTGAATATCCTACTACACACCTGATTACCATAACCATCAACCATGGAGTACAGAGGTAAGGTGGACCATTTTGTGTATCTGAATTAGTCCGCCAAATCACCGACTACAGTGGCGCTACGGTAGCCGGTGGAATTTAAAGAGTGCCAAAAAATACAAGACTTAATTTTCACTTTACGGCCACTCAGTCTACTTTTTTATAGTACACATTTTCCCCATGACGGTTGTATTATTTCAAACACTATTATTCTATTATACATTTATTATAAATGTTAGAAATAGATCACGAAAATAACACATACTCTTGCGACTCTAGCGCTATTCTGGAGTGATTTAAAATTATAATTTACTGCTTTTGCTAGACACTTGCGACTATTTACCCTTATGAGATGGTCCACCTTACCTCTACACTCCATGTTATCTAAATATACCTAGTCTTGCCATAAATATTGAAAAAAGAAAAAAAAAAATTTATTGCAAATAACATTTATTACTTTTACAATGCGTTAGTTTAATACAAAAATATAAAACAATTTAAAATATAAAAAGCTTATTCGACGTGGACTCCATTGGCTGCAATACAGTCCTTTAAACGTTGAGGCCAGTTATCATTAGAAGCACGCACTCTGCCAATCGTATGGATTGTTTTAGGGACTCCAAATTATCATGACGTTTAGAGCAAGCTGTACTCTCTATAACTGACCATAAATCATAATCCAGCGGATTAAGATCGGGACTAGACGACGGCCAGCCTTCAGCTCTGATGGAGTCTGAAGCGTTCGATTCCAACCAAGACTGCGTGGACCGAGCTTTGTGACCCGGTGCCGAGTCTTGCTGGAAGGACCATTCTTGGTTATTGAACATGGTGTTGTTAAGGGGCTTAACTACCCTCTCAAGAATAATATCTTGTTACACTTGTGCCGATGTTTTGATACCTTTTTACAGAAGTATGGCTCAGTCAGTCCTTCCTAGCTAACATCCCACCAAACCATCACTGAAGTCGGATAATGCCCACGTTGCACTCTGTCGACTAATTGGGAAGCTTTCTTAGAGCTTTGAGCATAAATACGGTCATTTTGTTTGTTAAAATGTTGCTAAATTAAAGCAATTGTAGTATATGTATTTATATATATATATATATATATATATGTATACTATATTAGAGCAATGGAACGCAGCATACTGGGACTACGTCTTATAGACAAGGTGCGAAACACAGAGCTGCGTTCTCAAACTCAAATTGCAGATGTAGGAGTAAAAATTGCCAGTCTGAAGTGGAACTGGGCTGGGCACGTTTGTCGAATGGTCCCAGGAAGATGGGCGAAGTTAGCTACGTTCTGGCTGCCGGATGGCCGTCGGAGCAGAGGCAGACCGAGGAAGAGATGGCGGGATGACCTCGATAGTTATGCCAATAATTGGCAAGAGATAGCAGAGAATAGAGACGAGTGGAAGAGGAAGGGGGAGGCCTTTGCTCAGCAGTGGGACATAACAGGCTAGGAAAAAAAAAATACTATATTAATTATACCTATATATGTAGATATATTGTATTATAAATATGTAGTTTTTATGTGTAAGTATATTATAGAATACCTATACGTGTAGTGTATTGATATATGCTAATTTAAAAGTAGCCTTATTTATGTAACTATTAATCTCATTTAATCGTTTTCTTTGCGCCCCGTTTCTTTTTCACGTGCCTACATTTCTCTCCATCCACTGGTTGTCTGGAAGAGATCGCTGTCAGCGATAAGACCGCCCATTGTACCTATGTATATATATTTACAATTTGTGTTTTGATAAATTTTTTTTATTTATTTTTTAGGTGCAATAAAGAGTTATTCATTCATTCATTCATTCATTCTAAATTGTAAAACCTTTCTCATCCGTAAACAAAATTTTCTGTGACCTTCCTTTGCGTACCGCTTCAGTAGTTGTTTCGATTTTACCACCCTATTCTTTTTTAAATTATCAGTTAAGAAATGACCAGTACGTCTCTTACAGGCTGCAAGTCCTAAGTCATCTTTTTAAATACGCGACATGGTTCTAGGTGCTATCTTCATCGCCGTGATAAAATCTTTTGCTTTCGGACAGGATTTTTTTGAATTCTTTCCATTACTGCTTTGACCACCTTTCTCGTACGAACACTACGTGGACGGCCAGATCTTTTTCTGTCACAAATAGAAGTCTCATTGCCCCTATTACACACCCCGGTACACAAACATTTGACTAATACCAAGCATATGGAGAGTTTTAAAAATTACATTTTGCTCCATACCTACTTTGTGTAATGCAATCACAGCGATTCGGTTCTCTATCACCCCACTCCATTTTAATATCGCAAAATATTGTACAACGTATTGGCGCCAAAATAAGAAAAGGCAATGAAAAATCATATATATAAATAACGGATTCCAAATTCAAATGTAATAATTTGTTTATTTTCAATTCTACCAGTGTTTATGGCCAGACTCAGTAAAATAAATTTGATATTTTTTCCAGGCAAAGTGTTCGGGTCACGAAGCTCGCAGCAGATCCACATCCGCATCCACACGGGAGAGAGGCCGTACGCGTGCCGGTTTTGCTGGAAGGCGTTCGCGGACGGCGGCACGCTGCGCAAGCACGAGCGGATACACACCGGTCAGTGCGCTTGCTAGACTCTTTCGTGACTGTAGAGGATCACTTTTCATTCAAAGTCAAAATCATTTAATTATGTCCTTTTTCTCCTTTGCTGTTGACGTCAGATCATTTACTTATAGCTAACTTTAGTGTTATTGATATTATTGTTCGAAAATGGGGTTCTGATTTGGAGAAAAAGGCCAAACTTATGCGGGTGTTTATTTACTATGAAACCCAAGGTTGATACGTAAACACGTGAACGTGGTCTTCCGGCTGTCCAAGGTCCAAGTGGCGTAGCAGCTGAGGGCCAGGTATCTCGCCAAGGTAGTCGCAGGTACTTCCACTTGTCGAACTTAGGTAGGTTTCCTTCGCTTCGATCGAAGTGATCGCTTTGGTAGCTCGTATGGACCTGGCGTGGCGCATACTCGGTTCCCTATTTATATGCGTCTGCAAAGACCGGAAACAGTTCTCTGATATTCCCTATACTTAAAGAATATGTTTCGATGACCGGAAACATAGAGTCCCATACATCCGTGCGTGTAAGTGAAGAAACGGGACATTAGACTTTATGACGTATGACATAAGGCGGAGTTTCATCTGATGTATTTTTCTGGACTCCTGCTCGCGAAACTTCTGTGTATATCTGGTGCGCGACAAAATTTTTTTTTTGTGTTCTTTATTTTTCATCATCAAAAGAGTAATATTAAGAATGCTGTCTCCAAAACATGGTAAGTCTCTGACTAAACTTGTGTAGTGAGTACACGCTTTGAAAGCGATCACGCATGGCAACCAACGTAGGACAGGAAGCAGGCTGAGATGGTGTTAACTTATGTCAAGTTATGTTGTTGATCATTGAATCATATGGACAACGTCATACGCACATCAAATCATGTTGCGGTGACATGATAATTAAAACTTAAAGTTTTAAACATATTGTTTAAAAAAATGCAAAACTATATATAGTAAAACGCTACTGATTTAAGAAGCACTTTTTTTCTGTTGATTGCATAGAAACGTCTGCACTCCTTAACTGACATAGGAGGGCAGATATTTAAAATAGAGGGTACTGTAGCTTAACGTTTAGAATGTTGTTCCCAGGTGAGAAGCCGTACGCGTGCGCGGTGTGCCCGCGCGCGTTCAACCAGCGCGTGGTGCTGCGCGAGCACGTGCGCTCGCACCACTCCGCGCCGGACCGCCGGGCCAACGGTACCTTACCTACTATATGGCCTTTTGATAAGGCTAATACCATGCACAAATAAATTGTTTGATCGTAAATATGGTGATAAGTTCCATATTACTGACCATCAGGCACAAGATAGCCCTTTAAATTATTTTCATCTCATCTATTCGAAATACGATGTTTTCATCCCAAATATTTAGGGCTAACATCACTGGTAATTTTCTAGACACTGAAAAGTAAAAAAGAAATTCCCTAGGTTAGGTAGAGGACCCCGGGCTCTGAAGCGTTACCACTAAGTATGCAACCGGGGATACGCTCGGGTGATGATGATCCCAGGATTCGCCTCTTATGAGTATAACCAATAATACCCTACGGAGGTGGTCTTTATTGTCATTGATTAATTGCCTTTTGGCACAGGTATGACACTTCCTAGAGTCAGAGTAACATATATACCTACTACTACTACAAACGAAACAATATCTCTACAACAGTACACACGTCAATGTGTGAAATTTATACTCGGGGTCGCACCGTAGAATTAATTTAATATTTACCTACTAACGAGTTCGACATATTTACGATTATATCCTTCCATACCGGGAGATTTGCGAACACTATGACGTAAAAAATATTCTGTTTTATATGTCATAATGTGAAATTATATTTTTGCTTTGCTTACCTGTTTTCATCACTCAGAAATCTATGAAATTTACGTTCTTTATTGTATTCGGTGGATAAACAATTATTATATGCGCATCTTCTCGCCATGATGGTTACTATTGGTTGACAGTTCTCAAGCACGTCGCGAATTGCGTGCGGCTAGCAACTAAACCTGTTTAAGAGCGCAATAAGGGGCACATAGAACGGGGGAGAGGTGCGGGAGACGCTGCGAGATTCCATTCTGTTTGTACTCTTATGTATTCTGTGCTTTTGTTCAGGCGGTCCGTCGTACTGCTGCGTGGTGTGCGAGCAGAGTCTGGCGTCCAGCGCCGAGCTGGTGCAGCACCTCATACAGCACTGCGACGTCAACACGGCGCTCAAGAGACAGCCGCAGGTGAGGAGAACAAAGGTTGTCATTCCAAACGTCTTGTTTCTCTTTGCACTTTGTTGCTACCGAAGCTTTTATTAAACCCCCTTCGTCTGTCTGTCCGGCCGTCCGTCGGACTGCATTACTATTACCGCTATAACATGCAACAAAAAAAATATTTGCTTTTGCCATGCTTTTGCTGTAAAATTGTAGATAAAATTTCTTTTCCACTACGCAGTGGACAAGAAATTTCCTGTATTTATATCGCCGTATTAACGTGCGTTTGTTAATTTCCCAGTCCGGGCCGCGGAAGTACAAGCGGCGACGGAAAATAAAGTCGGAGCGATGGGAGCGGTCCGCGTCTCGCTCGCCGTCGCGGTCGCCGCCGTCGCCGGCGATGGCGCGCTCGCCGTCGGCGTCGCCGGCCGCGTCCCCCCCGCGCGCCGCGTCCCCCCCGCCGCGCCGCCGCCGCCGGCCGCGCGCTCCGCCCCCGCCGCGCCCCCGCATGATACACACCGAGGAACCCAGGCCGCGCACCAAACAAGTACGCAGCGTAAGTACAGCTTTAGAGCGCGTCCACAGACACGCGGCGCGTGCGCGAAGAAATTAACGCACGAGATCAGGCCAAAATTGGACTTGCTCGGCGACAATAAGGTCGAGAATTATCTGACAACTAAGTTCGCCGCGTCGCGTATCCGTGGACGAGGCCTTACTATTCTCATTCTTCTGGTACGTATCGTCGCAAAACGTCCCTTTCGCAAAACGTCCCTTTCGCAAAACGTCCCTTTCTCAAAACGTCAATTTCGCAAAATGTCCCTTTCGCAAAACGTCCCTTTCGCAAAATGTCCCTTTCGCAAAACGTCCCTTTCGCAAAATGTCCCTTTCGCAAAGCGTCCCTTGCGCAAAACGTCCCTTGCGCAAAACGTCCCATGCGCAAAACGTCCCATGCGCAAAACGTCCCTTGCCCAAAACGTCCCTTGCGCAAAACGTCCCTTTCGCAAAACGTCCCTTTCGCAAAACGTCCCTTTCTCAAAACGTCAATTTCGCAAAATGTCCCTTTCGCAAAACGTCCCTTTCGCAAAATGTCCCTTTCGCAAAAACGTCCCTTTCGCAAAATGTCCCTTTCGCAAAAACGTCCCTTGCGCAAAGCGTCCCTTGCGCAAAACGTCCCTTGCGCAAAACGTCCCTTGCGCAAAACGTCCCATGCGCAAAACGTCCCATGCGCAAAACGTCCCTTGCCCAAAACGTCCCTTGCGCAAAACGTCCCTTTCGCAATGTCCCCTGGTGGCAAAAAAATATCCCTCGCAAAATTTTTATGTTTTGACGTGACAACTAATAACTCGATACTACGGGCTGCATGCACGAAAAATATGACGTCATTGTCCCGTTACGCTCATTGTCATGTTCCGCAAGCGAGAGCGCGGCACGAACGAGAGAGAAGCATGATCGGCTCGAGCGATCGGCTCAGTTCGGAATGTTTGACGTTGTCACGTCAAACTACCGTCCGTAAACCGACTTTACAGACAACCAATTTTTTTTATACAATGTAAAAGGGACATACCTGTAATAAATATAAACCATTGTCGAATCCACTTTGGATGTTTGTTACTCCATCACGCCTAAACAGCTTAAGGGATTTAGATGAAATTTTGCACACAGATAGTTTATCACCCAGATTAACACATAGGCTACTTGTTATCCCGAAAAAGTTACTGTTTAGGGATCGATATTAACGCAAGTAAGCCGCAAAAGCTAGTTTCATGATAAATGGTTCAGTAGTTACGGCGTGGAGGCGTAACAAACAAATAAACAACAAACACGCTTTATAGTAATTTAATAAAAATAATGAAATTTTGGAAAAGGGACATTTTGCTACCAGGAGACATTTTGCGAAAGGGACGTTTTGCGCAAGGGACATTTTGCGAAAGGGACATTTTGCGATTAGGGGACATTTTGCGTAAGGGACATTTTGCGACGATACCTTCTGGTATAGTCCTCTGATGAAGATCGTAAAAATTGATGGAGATCTCTTGAATGGATGACACATATCCCCATAGACCAAGAATTTTTGTGTATAAATAATTGTGTAAAAAGACCACTATAGACGCGTGCGACAAATAATACGAAAACTGTCACGCTCACAAGTGCAAAAGAGGAAGCGATCAAAGTGACAATGTGACAGGGTTTAGTACAAGACGTGTCAGGCCTTGTCGGCCCGGCTGCATTACCGATTGTTCATGTAATAAGTATAAATACAACCCTTTGATCTTAAAATCACACAAAAACATTTCATTTCTGTTCACATTTCTCATTACGTTATGTTTATCTTATACCTTTAGATATGCCTCTCCCAAGTCCATTAATATAAAGAGCCTGTACCTGTAAGAAGAAGACCAATAACTTGTAGACGAGCTAGAATAACTACTTATTTTATTGATCAGACCGGTTCAGATGATGACCTTCCATGTAAAATAAATTGAACTCGCCATTTTTCTCCATCAGATACGGTCTCGCCGACCGCCACGGCACCCGGCCGACGATCTGCGAGCCATCCGAACGCAGCCGCAGCTTCCGAGTCGCTCGCCCACTCCCGAGTCGAAAAGTGAACCAAAGATAGATCCCGCCCTGCAGTCGAAACACGAGCGGAGCCGGTCGCCGGCCACCAGCGACGTCGAGACTCCTTACAAATGTGAGATGTGCTCGCTGGAGTTCCCCGGCCGGGACGCGCTACTGCTGCACGTGCCCGTGCACATCTGACGGGCGCCGCGCGCCGCGCCGGCGGGACCCTCCGAGGAAGTGTCGTCCAAGCGGACGCGCCGCAGACCTAAGAGGCGGTAAGGTCAACGCGGAAACAAGATAGTTTACTAGCTCCCTACCACAGAATTAATAAGGGCATTTCATACAGAATGGAATCTCCTAAGGTCCCGCGCGATGCGCCGACCTGGCGATACCGTCCGTGGAAGTGTCTTAAGCTGACGCGCTGTAGACCTAAGAGACGTTAAGATCAACGCGGAAACAAGATAGTTTACTAGCTCCCTACCACAGAATTAATAAGGGCATTTCATACAGAATGGAATCTCCTAAGGTCCCGCGCGATGCGCCGACCTGGCGATACCGTCCGTGGAAGTGTCTTAAGCTGACGCGCTGTAGACCTAAGAGACGTTAAGATCAACGCGGAAACAAGATAGTTTACTAGCTCCCTACCACAGAATTAATAAGGGCATTTCATACAGAATGGAATCTCCTAAGGTACCGCGCGATGCGCCGACCTGGCGGTACCGTCCGTGGAAGTGTCTTAAGCTGACGCGCTGTAGACCTAAGAGACGTTAAGATCAACGCGGAAACAAGATAGTTTACTAGCTCCCTACCACAGAATTAATAAGGGCATTTCATACAGAATGGAATCTCCTAAGGTCCCGCGCGATGCGCCGACCTGGCGGTACCGTCCGTGGAAGTGTCTTAAGCTGACGCGCTGTAGACCTAAGAGACGTTAAGATCAACGCGGAAACAAGATAGTTTACTAGCTCCCTACCACAGAATTAATAAGGGCATTTCATACAGAATGGAATCTCCTAAGGTCCCGCGCGATGCGCCGACCTGGCGGTACCGTCCGTGGAAGTGTCTTAAGCTGACGCGCTGTAGACCTAAGAGACGTTAAGATCAACGCGGAAACAAGATAGTTTACTAGCTCCCCACCACAGAATGAATATGAGTATTTCATACAGAATTGAATCTCCTAAGTTCCCGCGCAATATGTGTCCCCGTTCCCCATCCCCGTTCTCGCCTTGTCGCGGGGCGAGAGCGGGCGAACACACGCATTGACGTGTGCACGGATGTATAGTTTCATTTGAAGTAGTGTAGGCATAAATGATACTCCGCTTCTATGAAGTGTCATACCTGTGTCCCCACAGTAACACTTACCTGATTGCGGAAAACCGTCATTGTGGGAAGTAAGATATCCGTTTAAAAAACTAAAACTCGACTACAGGAAAATTCTTACTAAAGAGTAAAGTTGTCCGTTTAAAAAACTAAAACCAGGGAAAATTCTTATTAAAAAGTATGAATTACTACTACATACTACGGTGGAGCAGACGCACATATCCACATACACACATAGACTGCTAAATTCATTACCCTTCCTTTTGACTTTTCCGTAGTCTGGTAAAAAAGTCAGAACAGAAAACAGAACCAGAACAGTTCTGTGTGGAGTTAGTGAAGCATGCTGTTTCACTCCTAGTGACTGCACTGAGTTGTCCATTGAAATGTTGCGTTTTGACAGCTCTTAGTGTTTTTAAACCATTATCCAATGTCACAAGTATTAACGAATCTGACGTCTCAGTGCTGTCATTAGTACAGCTAAAAGTGACAGTGGTGCTCAGTGGTGTGAATGTACCTTGAGGGTTGCAAAATGAACAAGATAGTGCGCAAAGTCCGTATCAAGGACTCGGATAAAGAAACTTGCGCCGAGGGCATAAAGCTAGTTGTGGCACTGGATGCCACATTTAAACTGTTTTAGAAAACCCTCTTTGTGAATTGAAAAATGTTAGATATAAGATTTTGACGACAGGGGGGTTACTCCATAAAAAAATACTGTCGTGAACGAGATAGAATCTTCCCGAACAATATTCGCGAACTACTACGATAGAATGGTGCAAGCTTAATTGCCCCATATGTCTTGTGTCATAAAGTCTAGAGTTGCTTGACCATGTTACACTCACACACATACCCGGCGCCTAGATGCTTCGAAACACGTTCGTCGACTATGTAGAATATTCGAGATTAATGTAGACCTTTTCGATGGCGCATATAAATAGCGAACCGTGGGTAAAGTTCAGTTCGATACGAGCTATCAAAGCGATCACTTCGAAGCGAAGGAAACCTACCTAAGTGCGACTAGTAGAAGTAACTGCCACGACTGCGGCGAGATACCTGGACCTCAGCTGCTACGTGACTTGGACCTTGGACATTTGGAAGACCATCTTTACGTGTCATCTTTGGGTTCCGTAGTAAATAAAAACCCTCATTCGAAGTTTTAGTCCAAGATCGCAGAGCGAGCAGACATAACTTATTTTCACACAGACGAAACCTCAGGTTCTCAGTCTCGCTCGTGTGCTTTGTAATACCTGCGTGGTTGTAAAGCTCGCCTTGTGACACTTGGGCAGGTACCAGGTGAGAAAGGTAACTAAAAATAAGAGTAACTTAAATTTGTATGGCTGATTTTTATATATATATATATATTGTAAAATGTTATTCTGAAGTAGTATGTGTAAGTGGCAGACACTTTTCATGGGCCAGAACTTTTGGCAGACGCTTTAAAGCTGCACAAAAAATAAATGAACTTATTTTTACATGTCTGCCTTTTAAATATGTTATTAAAGTAACTATCACAAAGTTATATTCTATCAGACAGACCAATTGGAGTGACCAAACATCCCGTAAACACAAAAATTATTCATCCGGGAGTATGCAATATGCATGCAAAACCTACATTAAGCTAGTGTGGGATAGATAAACTACGTAATAATATTATTAGTTTATCTATCCCACACTAGATGTCACTGAATGTAGGTTTAATCGCGGTCGTACTCAGGATTTTTCACGAAGCAAGTATTTTCGTACCAAAGAGATTTTTTAACATTGATAATGTTTGTGTAGAGTGAATTGAAATGGATTGTGAGTTTAAGAAGGGGAACCTTGTTATTATGGACGTCTCACTCGATCTGAAACGCATGCATATTGCTCTCGCGCTCTTACTCCCGGCTGAATATTTTTGTGTTTAGCGGATATTTGGTCACTCCAATTTGTCTGCCTGATAAAATATAACTTTGTGATAGTTTAATAACATATTTAAAAAGCAGACATGTAAAAATAAGTTCAGTTAATTTATTTTTTGTGCAGATTTAAAGCGTTTGCCAAAAGTTCTGGCCCATGAAAAGTGTCTGCCTCTTACACATACTACTTCAGAATAATATTTTACAATATAAGTAAGTAAGTAATACTTTATTGTACACCAAGAATAGAAAAAATATACAATAAGAATTAAAAATACATTGAAATGTACAATGGGCGGTCTTATCGCTAAAAGCGATTTCTTCCAGACAACCGATGGATGGAGAGAATATAAAAATACGTAAGCAATAGATGTATATATAAAAATCAGCCATACAAATGTAAGTTAAGTTACTCTTATTTTTAGTTACCTTTCTCACCTGGTACCTGCCCAGGTGTCACAAGGCGAGCTTCACAACCACGCAGGTATTACAAAGCACACGAGACGCTACTAAAAAAACCTGAGGTTTCGTCCGTGTGAAAATAAGTTATGTCTGCTCGCTCTGGGGTCTTGGACTATTTGGCGTTTTTCTCCAAATTCGAACCGCAGTTTCATAACAATACGATATTCGTCCGATAGTGACTTGCTATTTATATGCCAAAACCAAATTAGACTTCATAATCATATGTTCGTGATTCAGTGTCAAGCAACATAGAGCGTTCTATGTTGCTTGACACTGAAACACGGATACGCAGTTACGGTACGTCTTGCGTACCGCTTTTGGAGTAACCCTACATATGTGGATTGAGCAGAGTTAGCATGATTAGTTTCACTATTGATGTTGTTACTTCATACCCCGTCTTGAAACTGATAAAATTAATATGATTAGTTCCACTGTTGATGTTGTGGGTTCAAACCCCGACTTAATACTGATAAATTTAAGGTGGAGGTATAGGCAAATGACCTTGAAGTGGCGCCCTCACTTGAAATAAATTATTAACTCGTAAATATGGAGATAATTTCCGTATTGCTCTTCGTCATGCACTAGATAGCCCTTTAAATTATTTTATGAACCACCGTTGAAAGTATTTACATTAGTCCGTCTAGCTTTAAAACTTGCTTCCGCCAAAAGTGGCCACGGCAAGTTTTAAAGCTAGACGGATCACCAATAATAGTTTCAACGGTAGTTCATAAAATAATTTAAAGGGATAGCCCTTTAAATTATTTTATGAACTAGTGCATGACGAAGAGCAATATGGAAATTATTACCATATTTACGAGTTAACAATTTATTTCACACTTCAAGGCCATTTGCCTATATCTTCGCCTTAATATGATTAGTTCCACTGTTGATGTTGTGGGTTCAAACTCCGTCTGTAAACTGATAAAATTAATATTTGTTTGTCATTCGAAATATAACACGACTCTCCGACGTATAGATATAGATGAATCTCTATCGACCACGAACACTGTTCCCTTTAAATTTAATATGAACTGTAATTTAGAATAATTATGTACCTAATAGAAATAAAATTAATCAAGCTAAGTTATTAGCACTGATAAATGAATTATAGATATTGGGGTTACCCTTGATCAAACAGGATGCCTGCGTAAACTATATAATGTACATATGCATGTGTCTGCAAAACTGTGTGGTTTCAGCCTTATATGAGTATTGTATGTCCTTTGCATTTGTGATAGTTGAATGTTTTGTATAATGAAACGACTGTTGTTGTTTATCTCTTCTTGATTAGTTTTACAGTGAGGTTAGCTTACGACGTTGTCAATTTTGTAAATAAAACAATTCTTGTAGGTTTTCAAGATCCAATCGGATGATGTGGAGGCTAGGTGCAGTATTGAAAGTTTTAAAATCAGGTATATGTAATTGTAAATTTTCGTGCAAACATTTTGGAATAATTTCGGCTTGTGTTAGGGTTGCCTGTATCACTAAGACTAAGGCATCAAGAATGGTTATTTGATCGCATTGTATTTTTATGAATTGACTGATTTATCGGTTAGTATTCTATATGTTTATCGTTACATTAGATGTAAAGTTGTACATAGTATGTATTTAATGTCCTTTGTGAGTGTAGTTTTCTTTGTTAGTACAAATGCTGTTCTGGGGTTCTCTATCAGGTTCATTTTATGTGATTTTAATGCTAGTGCCATATTATGGCGAAGGTTTCCAATTCCGCCAACTGTTCGTATATTGTTTTATTAACACTAATTCACACGACGCATGTTTATAAGAGAAACACGGCGATACATGAATTTTGGTACTATTTAGTGGGCATTTTTTAAACTAGTATTATTTTATAGTGCAATACATTCCCCAAATTTTATAGAATACAATTTAATGTTCAGTAAAGTATGACATATATTGAAATTTTAGTAAAATAAATAGCTTGTAAACATATTGGTGTGCACATACGGGTCTCGTTATACCTGCACAACTTCTGCGCCGAAAAGATTTATTTCGTTCTTTGTCGCATTCATTACGATCATTGACAGAACAAAAAAGAAATACGATTAGGCCGAAAGTTCGGCAGGTCTGTAGAGACCCTAATTTTGCATTATGATATATTTGGTTGAGTGCTGACATAGTTTCAAATTACAGAAAAAGATAATAAAGGACTCGAGAATATCATTTTGTAAATATTTGGGCCTGCATAATGCAAATAAAACAGATGTTATGTATCGATTTGATAAATTAGACCAGTCAATATCGACGCACAAATATCGTTAACGGACACGTTGAAGAACAGACATGTTTCAATAAATGTCGTAGTTACATTAATGTATTAAAAATAATGAATCTAGTGAGGTATGAGGTATATATACCTCAAATATTCATCTAGCTAGAAAAAGGGGTTATATTGTTATAGTTAACAAATTTTGTTTGTATTATATTTTCGGCGATATCTTTCTTGGGGAATGGATTGGCTCATCTGGTCCAAAAATTAACTCACTGGAATTAAAATTATTTTTATGAAAAAACTAATCGTGCGTTTGCGAATGTATGTCGTATATTGACTGGCCTAAATCTACAACTTAGAACTTAAAAAATCCTAAGCAATGTGAACGTTTTTATAACTACTAAGTTTCTGTACAATGTTTTGCATGTTGGGAAAAATTGTCTTATATTTTAAATGTCTAAATATGTGACTACATGTCATTGGTATTGTTTCTCCCTGTGGAGTTTATAACTTTACATTTTCTATTCTAGTTTTTTTATGTAATACTATCATCTTGTTCATAGTGTTAAGGGCTTCCAGGTTTAAAAATCGCTTTTTAGTAATATTGTTTTGTCACTCGTTCACATTGTATGGTTAACTGTACACATCACTGACTGTATTAAATATTGTATCGAATTAATAAAGCAGTCCCAATTTAATTGAATACCTTTTGTTTTTGTTACTTCTCTGAGCTGGCTTACTTTGTGCATAACTGCTGGTCCAGTCTTACGAAAAATTCACAAAATCTTACTCTTCCCCGTAAGTTTTATTTTGTTATTTTTTGCTTATTTATCACAGAAACATTTAAATAAACCGAGAAGCGCGAGTCGGGCTCGTACATGAAGGGCTCCATATCTCCAAACAATGTCACAGAATACATAAGAGTCAAACAATGGTTTAAAACGCTAAAAAAACACGATTCTTGTATGACGACCCCTTAAATTTTAACTATCTTATTTTACTATCCTATATACGTGTTAACTTGGTTTCTCGAGCCTGGTACAGGTCTAACGCGCTCTGACGTGGCTGCGCTAGTAAAATTGAAACGTTATGTACATGTAACGTCTAACAAAATATACTGTAATTATTTTAAGGGTGGATTCAGTCCATGATACTGAACAACTTTTCCCAAGGAACATAGGTCGAAATATGAAAAATAATTTTTGGCTTTCCCTACAAACTCGGATCAGGTGATCGGTCAACTTGTATGCTTAGATCATTTATTACAGGATAAGTTACGCAGACAAATCTTCTTACAAAACTTTCTGCCGTTTTTGGTGCGGGGGAGGGTACTACTACATCTAAAAAACACACAGTCACAAAAATAATTTGTTTCGTTATAAACGCACACCTACGTAAAATTAACACACTAGTTTATTTTCTGCACACTAGCAAGACTCACACTAAAACAAATGTGTATGTACACGTAATAATACACCCTAGCTAGTGCAAAAGGACTGAACAGCAAAAAAAAAATATCGACATCGATATTTCGGAAAAAAAAATTTACGTTCGTTTTAACTCTGGAATGTTTTCATATAATTATGTCGGAAATTCGGGATAGAAGTTAATACGTCACGTGAGGCACCACGTGAGCAGTTTAAATAATAGAACTTGTTTAGTATCTATTTAGTTTTACAAGTTTTATTATTTATACTGCCCACGTGGCGCTTCACGAATACTATGAAACTTGTTAATTAGTTTAACAAGTTTTATTATTTAAACTGCCTACGTGGCGCTTCAAGCATACTACAATATAATACAAGTTTTTGAGTATTTAAACTTGTATTATAGGATACTAACTCGACAATATATATTTTATCATCTTCTTCATCATCTAAGCGCGTTCCCGGTTGAATTCGTAGCTGTGCTGCTTCTCCTCTGTTTCTTCTCCAAATATAATAAAGTTATATACCCAAGGATGCCAAAGAACTTGCGAAGTGAAGAAGAAATAGCCGAAACAGAAAACTAAAAAACTTGTATTATGGGATACTTACTCAACGATTGTATATTTTATAATAAATACATATATAGATGGGGTTATGTCGTTTAATCACGGAGTTCCTATGGCCACCTTCCAGCTCCATCATCAGACCCTGGATACCATCTAAAGACAAAAAACCCGTCAAGATGAATCATACGAGCCCAAACTCGATGGGCTTATGTCGTTTAATCACGGAGTTCCTATGGCCACCTTCCAGCTCCATCATCAGACCCTGGATACCATCTAAAGACAAAAAACCCGTCAAGATGAATCATACGAGCCCAAACTCGATGGGCTTATGTCGTTTAATCACGGAGTTCCAAAGGCCACCTTTCAGCTCTATCATCAGACCCTGGATACCATCTAAAGACAAAATACTCGTCAAGACAAATCATACGAGCCCAAACTGGATGGGGTTATGTCCTTAATCACGGAGTTCCTATGGCCACCTTGCAGCCCTATCATCAGACCCTGGATACCATCTAAAGACAAAATACTCGTCAAGATGAATATTACGAGCTCAAACTTGATGGGGTTATGTCGTTTAATCATGGAGTTCCTATGGCCACCTTCCAGCTCCATCATCAGATCAGATCCATGTTGTCATAATATTGCATTGTCACGCGACATACGTATGCGTGCAAAATTTCAGCTCAATCGGAAACCAGGAAGTGGGTCAAATTTAACTTGCAAGATTTGATTACAGACAGACAGACAACGGGACAGGTAAAACTAAATAAAAGCTTGTAAAATAATTAAAGTATTTTGATATTAAAATTATATCACAAATAAAACTATATCAAGGAAATGTAATTTTTATCGACATCGATAATAATGCGATGTCTCGTCACTCATGGCTGGATGGCAGGAAAGCAGTTGCAAACTTGACTCGATTATTTTTGCCGTAATCTAAACTGAAAGATATTATATCGATTTTTAAGTAATTACATTTAAATAGAAATCAATGTTAATAAAATAAAAAAATACTTACAAATGAAAGGTTATTCCATCTTTACTAAGATTAGAAGTATTTGACCTCTTTTTACATGCGTTAACTGCACAATTTGGCATTTTTAATCGAGCACTTGTAGACGTCCTTTCGATACTTTACCGATGCACATAATGATCATAATCGATTACGCAACTAGTTTTTATGAACGTATTAGAGCATGCGATCTTATACTTCGGCAGAGGGGAACGCGCAGGTAAGGCTTATCCTGTATTAAATGATCTAAGCTTGTATGGGAGATCAAAAATTATTTTTTTTATATTTCGACCTATGTTCCTTGGGGAAAGTTGTTCAGTATCATGGACTGAATCCACCCTTAAAATAGTTTAAGTATATTTTGTAAGACCCTGTATATCGGCCCGTTGCTTGAAGTGCAGTCACGTTCACTCCAAGGTGGACTTAGTTCCTACGCTCTTGCTGCGAAACGCTGGCTGGGTGGGCGCAGAATTGAACTGAACTGAAGATAAAAGCCCTCAATTGTACGGCAAATTCCCAATCGCAGTGATACCACAGAATAAATAATACTAACGTCACAGGCCGGAATCTCCTAAGGTACGCGCAATATGCGTCACCCAGGCGTCACCGTTCCCCGTCCCCGCACCTCTCCCCCGTTTTCGCCTCGATGACTCACGTTGGCCGTAAGAACCGGGGGAGAGGTGCGGGTGCGGGGAACGGGGACGCATATTGCGCGTACCTTAGGAGATTCCGTTCTGCTTACTCTTACTGTATTCTGTGCTAACGTACAGAAGTATCAGTCAACAAAGAAATTCAAAGAAATATCTACTCAATGTGGCTAGCGATATGGTTTAATTTAGCTCACGTCAGAACTCAGCACCTTTTCGTATAGATACCTAGACATCCATTGCAAGCCAATTTCATTCTTATTACTCTAGACAAACGATTCGTTTATCTGAATTTACCACCCGGAGGGGCCGCCTACGCGCATAGTAATAATGTAGGTACATTTTCGATACCTAAACGGGAAGTGACACAGGCCTGATGATACCGACCGCCATATGATCATAGATTAATATTGTATATACTGAAATAGATAAGATTGTAGCTTTCACATTAGATCAAAAACCTGGAGCTATCCGGTAGCATGCTTTTGCAACACCAAAGGAATAAAACGGTAAGAAAATTACTCTGTGAGCTGATCGCCATAGGCAACTCGCCATCATGACGTTCACCGTGAGTTGGGACTTGAACTCGCGATCTTGGTTCATACGACTATGATCTAAAGTCTAAACAACTGAGCTATTAAGTGATTAACAACGCATGTCGAATTTATCCATCATTTTAATATTCCTGTCAAATAAAAAAATGGTGTAAAAATATACTGTTGAACTCGCAACGTTGCTCTTATTTTAACCATGCTCTAATCAACTGTGCTATCACGTGTTCTACCTCGTGTGGCGAATTTCTCCACCATTTGATATTTCTATTCTATAACACGCGTTAGGAGTTAGATCAGCTGATTCGTGACTAGATGGAGTTTTATTTAATTTTTTATTAAAATTCTGCAATGTTCTAAGTTTCATAGGCATGCATATGATCGGCTCGCCCTCCTGACTCGACCATAGATTAATATTGTTGAAATAGATAAGAAACTATAGCTACATTAGATTAAACTAGTGGCGCCATCTGGTAGCAAGGTTTCGCAACACCAAAGGACTAAAAGCAGTGTCTGTGCCTGTGTCACTCCCCGTTTAGGTATCGAAAGTGTACCTTTATTATTACTATGCGCGCAGGCGGCCCCTCCTCGGGGTGGTAAATTCAGTTATACGAATCGTTTGTCCAGAGTCATAAGGATGAAATTGGCTTGCAATGGATGTCTAGGTATCTAAACAAGAAGGTGCTGAGTTCTGACGTGAGCTAAATTAAACCGTATCACTAACAACATTGAGTAGATATTTCTTTGAATTTCTTTGCTTATTGAGACTTCTGTACGGAGTATTAGTATCTATTCTGTGCTAAAAGATGAAATAAAATGGTGAAAAAATTACTCCGTTAGCTGGGACTTGAACTCGCGATCTCGGTCCAAATACGACAATGTTCTAAATAACTGAACTATTAAGTGATTAACCTCGCATGTCGAATTTATCCATCATTTAATATTCCTATGAAATAAAAAAAATTGTGTAAAACATATTCTGCGTGAGCGGGACTTGAACTTGCAACGTTGCTCTTATTTTAACATTCTCTAATCAACTGAGCTATCACGTGTTCTTTTGATTTGATTTCTCTTTTTTTATTAAAATTCTGCAATGTTCTAAGTTTCATAGGCATGGACTGACTCGCGCGCCGCCGGGGCGGGAAGGGTGCGCGGGGCGGTCATACGCAGGAATCGAAGAGCGACAGCGACGTCATTGACACTAATTTCGTTAGCCATGCAAATGTGGGGATTTTTCATATTGTTATCATAGTATAAAAAAAATATTATTTTTCTTGCTGTTTTGTGTTCTATTAGTGATCCTGATTACAATATAGCTCAGTGTTTCAAAATCAACCTGTAGGTATTAGCCAAACCAACGACAGCCGTAGAAGGCAAGGATGTAAAAATTTCCACAAAAGTAAGTGCCCTTTCCCACAAACTGCCATTCAATAAAATAGGGACACCTACAATTTTTTTTGGGTGATAATAATAAGACTGCCACATCATATAATAGTACCTACGCCTGTCATCACCTAAACTTTTCAGAGGACAGACATTTCAGAGAAATGAAGAATTTTACACAGGCGCGGGGGGCGCCGGGGCGCCGGGGGCTTAAATCTGGGATGCCCCTTACGCCATACAAACTAGGTCAAATCTGGGGAAACTCGGACGGGTGGCAGGACAACGTGGAAGGGACATACCCGTAATAAATCGAACCACGGTCTATACTAGATCACTATAGTGCAATGCTATACATAGTGTAACGAAATTAAAATAACAGACAAAGAACAAAAAAAAAATTGCCTTTTCCATACAAAAGTGTGCATTCGCCCGGACGATTTGTACGGAAATTCCAAAAATATTTTTTTGTTCTTTGGCAGTTATTTTAATTTTATTACACTATCTATAGTGATCTAGTATAGCCCGTGGTTTGATTTATTACGGGTATGTCCCTTCCACGTTGTATAATTTCTTTGATTTTATGTCGTAGCGGGCGTTAAAAAGCCAGTTTCTGGCCCGTAAGTACAGAAAAACCAGAGAAAAAAAAGTATATCCAGTAACATAAGGTACATTATTGCTCTTTGGTATCCCCCTCCCAGTGGAATATAAATTTTCGTTTTCTATCAAAAGGAGGATGGCTAAAACACCTGACTCTATACAGCCAAATCCAGACAATTTAAAAACTAATACCACTAATACGATGACATGGGGAAGTTTGACATTGACATTTTATCAGTCAGACCAACCAAGTCAAAGTCAACTGTCAACAGCTGTCGTCACGTCATCGTTCTGTTTTGGTTTCAAGATTTTGTAATTTTTTAAGTTCACTGCGTAGCTTTAAAAATTTAACATAATAAAAACACACGTGAATATATTGGTCTACAAGAATTTCATGTGACTGTTGAAATTTATTGTATGAAAGCTATATGGAAATTAGGTACATTGTCTGCAACAGTGACCACAAAATCTTGTTTCATAACACTTTAAATTATTTATATTACCCATTTATTTATCAAAACGGCGGGGAGAAGCAATATGCGTCGCGCCCGAGACGGGTATGCATACCAACCTGTTCCAAGGGTTGCAACAGAAGATGCACTCGAGAACGACAATGAGCGAATGGCTGAGGAACTCAGTGGCAAGATAAACACACTGAAGCATATGTCGATACAAATCGGCGATGAAGTGCGCTACCAGGGGAACATGCTGCGTGGACTCGACGACGATGTTGACAGGAGTTCTGGATTTCTCGGCAAAACTATGGGCCGAGTGCTAAGGCTTGGAAAGGGAAACCATAATTATTACATATTTTATCTATTTTTGTTCTCGATATTTGTGTTCTTTTTGCTTTACATTGTTTTGAAATTTAGGTGATCTGATACTGTTACTTGTAAATGTAAAATTATCTTCATTCCCTGTATTTATTCATATTATGGTGACCTGATTATAATGTAAATAAATCCTATTTCTGTTCTACATATATGTAATTGTTATTTGGTTTTAGTTTCTCATTTCCATTTCACAGAGTTATGTGCTAGATGCACATAAAATATATATATAATATATATAATAATAGGTAAAAAATTAAACATTAAAGTGAAATAGCAGCGTGGCAGCGATTATACCAGCATTATTATAGAGATTTTTCACTGGAGTACTGTTTTAGAGAGGGTGGTAATTTAGATATACAGTGTAAACTCTGTATAGCGTCACTAAAGGGACTGCACATGTTACGACGTTATAGAGTTGTCGTAATATGGAGTGAAGAAAAAAATCTATATAATTTTAGTATTATAATATGTTTTTACTAATAAAGTATAAAGTTTAGAAGCTGCAAACATTAATATTACTATTAATAACAATACATATTGCTGTAGTCCATCGACATAATAAAAAAGTATTTTTTCTATATCCATGGTAAAGTCTGTTATCTTCGTGATGTTTTTTGTTGCCTGCCAAAACAACCTAACAACAGTCAAACAGCCGATGTAAACATGTGCAACTAATCACAAAAAACAAAAGAACAAAATTCTCTGGTACGTATGATGGGGTCAGTCATGGTAAATCCATGCTCTTTATTGCTTAATGATGACATATTTTCGACGTTTTTGGAGTGGGTGCGACGCTACATAGAGTGAATCATTGTATGGAAAACAAAGCAAACCAACCAGAGCCAAGGAATTTCGACGTTTTAAGGAATTGGCCATCAAATTGAGTGACATTACATTACATTTATTTTTTAAATACACTTCATTCAATAAATAAATGGCATTTATTATCTAATAATACTTTAACACTGACTGGAAAAACCTCTTTATCTGTAGGAAAAACGCACCATATGTGTTTTAATTTCTGCGAAACACACATTGTGCATTTTTCAAGGTCTCCTGTATTTATACAATCATGGACTGCCCGAAAAAATATTCTATAAGGTTGCGAAAATTGCATCAAAATCATCTCAGTTAATCTGTACATACTTTAAAGAGAAAGAAGGACTTCAAATAAATAATAATTCAAGGGAATAAAATTCAGTGTTTTTAGAAAGTTTATTATGTGGAGATAAATTTATTCTTCTGAGTACAATTCTCTTAAAAAATTGCAGTTATCAACACCAAGTCTTTCTTTTGTTATTGATATACGAAGAAGGCATGGCATATCAAGAGAAACAGAACAACATCTGGCAGTATCTATCAACAGAGCCACTATTGCACATAATAGCTGCAAATTATTCTTACTACAATATCTACTTAAATCATCTAATATTATCAATGAGGGAACACTCTGCCATTCATGTAAAGTTGATATACTTTCCATCAACGATTCCAAAGTCCTTGCATATAGAAAGCTAATCATCTTCATATAATGTTTACTAATGAGAGTCAGGTCTTGAGACAGCTCAGGTAACTCATTAAGCTCTTCAGAGAGTATATAAAGCACTTTTCCTTGTTTTGAGAATGCTATTGCTTCCTCGAATAATTTCTTACGATTTGTAAATTCATCTTCGAAATAAAATTTTAAATTTTCTCGTCGTGTTTCCATTTTCCATATACCAGAAAACTTGATTTATCTCGTGTTTATTTGTTCGTTTTTGGCAACCACACGTTATTTTACTTAAACTAGCATTTTTGGATAAAGCACAAATTATATACTTAGTATTAGTAGCACAAGAATGAAGCGTAAATAAAATTTAATATAAAACAAAATTTAAAATCTGAATAAATGACATTGATATCATGAATTGACAGCTAATGTTGCCAGTTTCCTTCTGAATACTTTAATCCGACAACGGCGAATTTAAAAGAAGAGTTATGTTATGCCGCCGCCGCAACTAAATTTTTTTTTAAATCTCATACTAACTGTTGTGGATTAACCAACTTTGTATATGAGGGTGGTCAAATAATAAATCAGTTGTTGTCTAGCACTCGCGGCGCACTGTTTGGTCCCATACTACGCCAAACGCGAGCGTGGCAGATGATGTCATCAACCGATCGAGTACATTGGAAAGCGTTTTTAAAAGTGCGGCACGCACGACACGAAAGTCGCTCTCTTCGTCATTTTTGGTCCAATTTCAGGTTTTGATGTGACTGTAATTCTACATTTTTAACTAAAAACGTCGTTGATTCTCATTGAGAAGATCAGGTATGCCCTTCTGGTGACAACTTGGAAATCTAGAGCTGACGAGTGAAATTTGGCCTTTCACATGCCAAAATTTTCTAATGTTTTAGCGAAATTAGAAAAGCCTTCTTCCCTGAAGAAAACGGTTAGCGGTCAAGTGATTCTTCTGGAAACACTTGACAAAGTAAATTCAGGAAAACTCCAAAAGTGGCAGGACATGCGTACATAAGTAGCGACGTGCCTGTGTTTCAGAGTCATGCAAGATTGAGAGCTACGTAATTATAATAAAGTGTAATTTGGTTTACACCAAGATAAGACTGTTGTGTTATGTTATTTATAAAGTAATGGTCCTCATGGACGTTTCGGGTGTACCACATGAAGAAAATTCTTAGTTATATGAACACGTCGCAGAACCAAGTCGCTGCATATAATAGAAATATTGTCACAAATTGTTGGGAATTAAGTGGTTAGCTTTTGAGTTCATTCAAAAATGATTTTTAGAAATCTTAGAACTCGACTAAAAGTAACTACATTGCAAAGAAACGTCATCGAAGCAGCGATTCTCAGTAGATTCAGTTCAGGCACAGAATAAATAATACTAACGTACAGAAGTCTCACTCAGCAAAGAAATTCAAAGAAATATCTACTCAATGTGGCTAACGATATGGTTTAATTTAGCTCACGTCAGAACTTAGCACCTTTTCGTATAAATACCTAGACATCAATTGCAAGCCAATTTCATTCTTATTACTCTAGACAAACGATTCGTATGTTTAACTGAATTTACCACCCGAGGGGCCGCCTGCGCGCATAGTAATATAATGTAGGTACATTTTCGATACCTAAACGGGGAGTGACACAGGCCTTGTTCAGGTGAAACTGTGTTCATACAACAATATTATTAATACCACCACCACTGCGGAAGCTAGAAAATGGTCTTTTTTAATTTGTCCTGGGTCGTTTATCTATATTATGTGTTCATCATAAAACATAGTACCGTTGAGTTAGTATCCTTTATCACAAGTTTAACACATTACTGGACACACTACGTCTATAGACGTAGATCAATTGTTCTTTGATTTCTATTGTGTCTGGCTGAGTGTCCAGTAATGTGTAACTAACTTTGGGCTAGCTCAGTCTACTGATTTGTCCCTATAATTATGTAAAATTTATTTATTTATAGTTAAACTTATTAAACTTACGTTGTGTGGAATCCCTGCTATGATGTCTATGTCTCTCGTGTGGAATCTGTTCAGAGAAGATTTCTACGTTACCTTCAATATAGATGCAAAATCAAAGATCCTACTTACGAAAGTAGGTGTCAGAGATATCATTTTCTACCATTGCAAGTCAGAAGAAGTATAACTGATATGACATACCTATGTCGTCAAAATTTTAACCGGCGTTGTCGATTGTCCTGAACTTTTAAACAAAATTAATATTAAAATTCCAATTACGTCACTGAGGAATAACAAAATTTTTATGTTACCACCAGCTTGTACAAATTATAGACAAAATTAATTTTTTTATCGGGCATTAATATCATGCAATCAATTTTGTTCAGAAAATGAGTGCGTAGATATATTCAATGCAAAACCTTTTCACATCAGGCGTGTAATTGAACAAACGTTTTTTAATTCCCAACCCCCCTTCGTCATTTAATGTCATTGTAAGATTTTAAGTCTTAAGACAATTTATTTAGATTAGTTTCTTTTTATCAACCTTGGTTTTTTCAAAACACCATATTGTATAGTTTTGCCTTCATTTTCATTGAACTATTGTGTCCTTGAACTTAAAATAGTGTCATCCAATTGGTTTAAGTAGGTACTATACTTTTTCTGTAAGTGGAAACTTATTATTGGCTAAGTTTTGTAACTATTTGCTGTTATTTTTACATAGATAATGAAATAGCTGTAAGTTTTCTGAAATAAAATAAAATAAATAAATTAAAAGACAATATCTCTTAAGATACATTTATTTCACGAATATATCAAACTAAAATTACATTAAAATCGTCTTAGTTAACACTATTACTGAGAACACTACCTTTTCTATCAGATTTGTAGCATCCAAAAATTTATATTTACATAATAAATTTACCTTTCAGAGCCGATGCTGCAGTGGTTGTGATTCTATTTATGAAAGGATAAAGAGTGCTATTATGGTCATACGTATGGACAATAAGGCTCAATTTACATTGCCGCGGAACGGAATGGAAGCGAATTTTTGAACCGTAATTGTACATAGCCTTGTCCTGCGTGAGGACCCAAAGGTTGACTGGTAGAGAATGCTATTAGCATTAAGTCCGCCTTATGTACCATTTTGTTTTGGTAAAAAAAAGTTTTAAATAAATTAGGCGACCTCAGTGGCGTAATGGTTAACACGCTAGACTGCTAATACGGAGGTTCTGGGTTCGATCCCCAGCCAGGGCAAGTTGGAAAATGGCCTTTTTCGAATTGTCCTGGGTCTTGCGTGTTTATCTATATATGTATTTATCATAAAATATAGTATCGTTGAGTTAGTATCCCATAACACAAGTTTAAAAACTTACTTTGGGGCTAGCTTAATCAGTGTGATTTGTCCCTATATATTTATTATTTATTTATTTAATAAAATAGCATATTGAACTTAGTCAATTGTGTAAAATACAACCCGCAAAAGTTAGGCACCACCTGGTAAAACCATTCCTTGCAGGTGCCGAGTTAATTTCTGCGGGTTATATTTCTTTATAATTAGTTAAAATAATATTCAATGTACATTTTGATACAAAAAACAACCCGGACAAATCAACTTGGCACCTGCGAGGGATGTTTTTTCATCAGAGCGAGGTGCCTAGTTAACTTCTGCGGGTTGTACAAACTAAATACGAGCCAAAAAAGACTAGATAGCCTTTAAATTATTTTATTAACTGCGGTTGAAACTATTATTGGCGATCCGTCTAGCTGTAAAACCCGGAAGCTTAAAATTTTCACTATATTTACGAGTTACCTAACAATTTTTTTTAAATGAGGGCGCCACTTCTGCTTAGTATTCACCTTAACCCTTCTGTTCATTCCATTCCACGGAAATGTGAATTGAGCCTAAGTTGTGGCCCACCATTGGTGGGGCACTAGCCCTACTTTAAAAATCGAGTGTCAAACTCCGATCAACTTAAACAGCAATAAATAAAGTAACACAAACTATGAACATTAGTATTCAGAATCACGACCCGTTACGGCAGGGATGTTTTCTTCTCTTTCTTATGAAGCGTGAAGCCAAACGAACGTAATTTCTGCTGCTAAATTTATTTTGTATAGAAATCAGCTAGTTGACAATAAGTCAGATCAGACACTTTTTTCTAAATGTCAAAAGAAACATTTTATGAAATACAAAACCGTGACGTCATAGATATTAATTTTTGACCCAGTAATCTACATAATTGAAACTCATTTTCTGTCGCCGTGTCACAGAATTAAAATAGGCTTCGGGCACAAACAGGACTTTAGTACAACGAATGCAGCAGAAATGAGAGAAAAAAAAGAGTGAACAGGCATTTTTTGAGTCTGCGTGATACACCTTAGACCTCATCTTAGCTTCCCATCAGGCTAGATAGAGATCAAACGCACTCAAATTTCTAATAAAAAAAAAATAAAAAAATAAAAATGCTGCAACTCTTTTTCTGCAGCAGAAATTACGGTCGTTTGGCTTTGCCTTTACTGATAAGTGTGGCTCTTGTCAGTTTGGTTAGCGCCAAACTATCGGTCTGGACTACTCGCGTTTTAACCACGCTGTTCAAGGTAAATACAGAAACCATCACACTAATGAAAATTCCAAAAAATGGAGTATTTCTGTGTACCTAGTAATTTTTGTTACAGACTCGTAAGAAAAATCGGAATTTATAATATCAATTCATAATTTTAAATATTACTTATTTGATCCTGAATAGCATATTCGGTTAAAGTGGTTTTGAATTAAATTAGCATTTGATTTTAGATTGAGAATTCGCATTATAAATTCAAATATCCCGACTCTGGTCTGTACGTTTGAAAGCAATAGATTTTATGGGTGGAATTAAAAGGGGGGATTTTTTTAGTAGTCACTAGCAACTATGGCGCAAATTTTTTATGTAGTTCGAGGCTAAGTATACATGATACTATGGAGTGTTCACAAATTATATTATGCATTAACCCTATGTCTGATTCTAAAAATATTGCTATGAATGTATGTACAATGTTGAAAAGATACACAAAAATGTCTGTTCTTAAGGTATTTGGTGTTATTTATTGCAGATTGCGGAGAATTACAATAATATCTGGAGAAGTTAATGAATACAGAGCAAATAATTACTAAATATAAAGTAATGAACAATTTGCATATACATATTCGTTTTTTTTTTGGAAGTCTTTAATCCTTGCATGAACTCCTCTCTACCGAACGTGCTCAAAATCACCAATTGTAAAAGGGCAGAGACTTTTCACACACACACTATGATTATTATTTATCATAATACATTTACAAACCATTATACTTACAAGCATTTCCTTTTGGCACGCACTCGGCAAAATTTAACTCACACTGGTAAAGGTTAGCTGTGTTTTACTGGCTTTTTAAATAATATTTATTGTATTATTATTTTTAATAGCATTACAATGCTCGGGAAATTATCTAAATTGAAAATATGTGATGAAAAATGGATTTTTTCATCACATATTTTAAATTTTGATAATATTTATTGATATGCTTATTATAGCTTAAATAGACTATGCAGCCAAATAAATGAAATGCTTTCATAGTATTAATGAATTCATTAAGATATCCAGAAAAATTTAACGACTTACATCGATCTTAGCAAAACAATATTTAAAAAACAAACTATTTATTGAACCCTATTTCCTTTTCATAAAAATGTGTATCAAAGTTACATTATTTGATCAATTAAAATTACCGTGATAATGAAATGTACTTTCTATACAATGAATAAGTACCTAAATACGACAAACATTCCTATTTACATTACAACAATCCTTGACTCATCATGCACACTGTACGCAAAGCCAGACTTATACTTCGACCAATCATACGAATTTATAGACGAATAAAATTCAGAAGTATCACCACAGCAGTCTAAAGCTATAAATATACAACTCGAACAAATGCAATTTTGTTCTGTCTCGGTTTCTCCTTGAAAGTTCATAACTTATGGATACTTATGTTCGGGTTGTGGCCCTACTATGGGTTATATTTTTTTCCGAGAGAGGAACGTCGCTGGGTGCGTTAGTATTATTTACAAACTTAAATTAGTCCGCCGCTGCCGCGAGCGGCTAGACTACGCTGTAGTCAGTCATGTAACCTTCCTCAGTGGCGCACTGCCGCGTGTTCACTCCTGTGCTCTGCCGGCTTCCGTTATTGACTCGTACTGTTCTTTGTCCAGCTCTGTCATCGTGAGAGTGCCGTCAGGTAACATTAGTACTACCCGCCGTGTGCCGCCTGGAAACAAGTGATACATTAGTCGTAAAACCTCATTCAGCCCTTTGAAGATGACTGACAAAGGTCGCGTGTCGCGTTACCAAAACAAATATGGCGTCTCAACAGCTTAAACCGTGAATGTTAATTTTCGTTCACACCTCATGAAAACTCATAGTCATAATACCAGAGTGAAAGAGAAAGTGCAGCCCGGGCCAGCTATGGATGTAAAGTAAGTTTATAATTGAAAATATGTGATGAAAAAATCCACCACGAGTGGGATTTTTTCATCACATATTTTCAATTTGGATAAATTTCCGAGCATTGTAATGTTATTAAAAATAATAATTAAGTTTATACTCGTTTTTCAACACACTTACTCGTGAAGTGAATCTAATTTCATCGGTTTTATATATATAAAGCAGCTCATAAAACACGCGTGTTAAACGCAAATAGTTTATATTCTGAAACCGCACTATTTGCTAAAGAAAGCCATACTTTATTTTTGGTTATGCTACATTTTAATGCGGCAGAAGAAAAAGTACCTGGCGAGGGCAGGTCGGCCTGCAGCAGCTGCGCGATGACCTGCGTGGCGTCCTCGCCGGGCTCGCCCTCCACCTGCACGGCCACCTGCTGCAGCGCCGCGCCCTCGGCCGCGCCGCCCGGCAGCAGCTGCGCCAGCTGCGACGGGTCGATGGTCAGCACGTCCTGACAAGTTATACTAATCAGCTCAACTCCCACAGAAGTCTGAACACCTTGCAAATCATTTCTTTATATTTAAATTACGGACTAATGTATAAAAGAGATAAAGTTTTTTTTAAACTTTTTACCGGGAAGAGGGACAATGTTGATAAAAATTTAAATTGGACTCTATCATCTTCGAAATTAAATATTCACTTCTCTCTTTACCCAAAGGTTGACTCTGGAAGAGATTGCTATGCGATAAGTTCGCCTTTATATCATTTTTCTGTTTGTAATTGTAGTTCCTTTTGTTTTATTGTGCAACAAAGAGTATCAGTATTGTACTGTAAGCGCTCACCTGCCCCCCATCGTCCCTGGTGACGTACATGACGCCGTCGCCGTCGCCGTCCACGCCCCCCTCCACGCCCTCCACGCTCCCCTCCACCCCTTCCGCCGCCACCAGCAGCGTCTGTCCCGCCTCGTTCTCACCCGCAACCTACAAACACAATTGGGTAGTTTCGTGGGTCAAAATTAAATTATTTGGTACAGACGGCTAATCAGATACCCGTGCCACCGCGCGTGTCACGCACTACGTAAGTTGGCACAGGTATCTTACCTTTCCTCTATACTGTTAAGAGAATAATACAACACAAAATAATGACACTTGTCAGTGATCCCATCCACTTTGAACGTGATTTTAAATATAATAATGCAGAAAAACGGATATTAAGAGGCCTATTTGACTCTAAGAAACTATGACGTCACAGTCCGATATTTCATACAAATCTCATAGAAAATGTTTGTTTTGACGTTAAGAAAAAAGTATTTGATCTGACATGTTGGAAACTAGCGGAGTAGGCATGATGACTGGAAAAATATTTTTTGCCAGTCAGTTAGATTTTGTCGTAGCACTGGCGTAAATTTTTAGTGTCAACAATTTAGCCACGATGTTCTCCTTCGTGGTCAGTCCATCTCCAATTTAGTTGGTCTATCTTAGAAAGAGGAACGAGAGACGGAAAGAGAAACAGGGGAAGACAATATATAAGATGAGGACGAGCTAAAACCCTCTGCTGGCTCTAATTTAATTTAGTCATTAAAAAAAATTTAAAAATATTCATTAAAATTTTTTGCTTATCTAACACAGCATTAATCAATTGGATAAGATGAGATAACCAGAGATAGACAGTGGAAATGGTTGGAGGAGAGAAAAAAAACCAAGAAGCACACTGAACTCGGAGACATCCTTTAAGGGCCCAGTCCTTATTTTTAATTATTTTGACTGCTTTTTCGGAGCTGATTGGAGCCAAACTATCTTAGTAACAATATGTAAAGACATGTAAATTTAAGTTTATTGAAGTACTAAAAAAGTGAATTAGACAATTTATTGATTTTCATTGTAATAGTTTGTATAATTCCAAATAACCTGAGACATGTTTCGATTTTTTGCGGTGTGCGACGTTCATGTTATTGTTGTTTACACGGAATTTAAAATATGAAGTTGTGTTTAAATTACAGAAAAAAAAGACAAAGGAAAATCCTAAAAAGTGAATGAGAAATTTTAATTAAAAAAAAATTTTATTCATTCAAAAACTTAGTTAAAAAGGTTAAACTTTGAAGAAAATATAAGCGAATACGTCGTCAGATTTCTTGCGCATACGACTGAGTTAAAAAATACACATATATGAAGATTGATACACGTACAATAAATAAATAAAAATAATTTGTCTTTTGTAAAAAGATAGAAAAATTTAAAGTTCTCCGAAATTCTTAAATAAATATGGGGACGAAAACGCTGATAAGGCAGACCGCTCGCTGCGCTTCTGAATTCGTCTAAATTCGTCTCCATGGTGCATGTACAATACGGCGCAATGCGTATCTGTAGATAGAAAATATAGATTCGGGTGTTCAATAAAAAAATCCCACGGTCGAAGACTACAGTCTTAAGAAGCACCAATATAAAAGTGTTCTGGATAAAGGGCTTATACAATACAACATTTTGTTTGTATACAATACCTGACTAAACCTTTAAGCTAATTTAGTAATAGAATAAATTAATGTTTAGAATACCTGGTAAAGCACGCCATCTTCCCCTCGGATCATGATGGGCGGGTGTCCCGTGTGCAGCAAGCTGACCTCCTCGCCTTCCTCCCCGCTTTCTAATAGTTGTTTCACTGTAGCCGCTTCTACTTTTACTTCAGTCTGTAGTATAAAATATATATTTTTTTTGTATGACGATATGTATCTTTTTTCTTTATTTTTCTTTGAATGAATAATTGCAGTTAGTACATAAATTGACCATAACTAGAGTAGAAACGTTTTAAAATCAATAATCAATATTTAAAAAAGCGTGCGATTTTACATTGACAATATTCTATTTATAAAGTTTTTTTTTCTATAGTAAAAATGAAACAAAATTCGATATACATATTAGACATTTACATACAAACGTAGTCTATAGCATTAATTGTGAAATGACATGTCAGATTTCGGCAGTATTTTGTAATTTGAAAGAAGTTACATACGTCAAAATATGAACTTGAAAGAGAATATAAGGGTGTAGAAGTTTTCCATACTGATGATCATGATATTATGGTTCAGGAGTCTCATCGCAATAATGATTATGTATAATGAGTTACGGAGTACGGTTTGGAAATTTTTGGGGGAGGCCTATGCGTCTACAGGATGCGCTGACGCCAAAGAGTAATAAAAAAGAAGGTTTTATATGAATTTGTATCGAGTCAGTGTATATGTATAGGCTAATAACTTAAAACAAATAATCGAGTTACGGAGTTCTTTTTATTATACTTACGCCATCCTCGTCAGTCAGTACAGGCAGCGAGGGTTGGGCTGCGTCACCTTGCACCAACATTCCTGTTGTACCGCCAGGTGACATTTCCACCTGTCAAATAAAGTTTAGAAAAATAAGATTTTTCATAGTAGTTGAGACATCAAGATTAAATAGTTGTTTATAGAGGCCGCTCGATGCTGAACATTAAGGGATCGTTCCAGTATTGCGAAAGGGTAGTGACCAGTTTTGGCTCCCTTCTCCCTCTATGTAAGAAAACATAAGAATCGACCGACCCCCTCCCACCCTGTTTATACTCGTACTTAAGTAAGAATTTAAAGAAAATAATGAAATCAAGTTAGGTTTGCTTGAAAATTATTTTAAAGAACCTGTTTTAGTGACGTTTATTTTATTATACTTTAATATATGGTTTGATGCGATTTCCACTCAGCACTCGTGCGAATGCGCGCTTTTGCAAAATATAATCTTCACTTTGCTCGTTAACATTTATGCATTATATTAAATAATAAATTAATGCCTAAAAAAACATATAAAAATATCTTACGTATAATCCGTTCAATTGGTTGGAATGCCGTCGGCGTGTCGACAAAGCAGTATCAGATTTTTCAAAGACGCGGTCTTTGTGGCGCGCCGACGGCATTCTCGCCATTTCAACAAATTAACTATAAGAACGGTCAGGACTCCGTCCCACCCCCTTGTAAGAAAAAATAGAGTAGGTAATGGCATAGAGAAGGCAATAGTAAACCACTCCATTATTCCTGCCAAAAGAGTTATTGAGTGCGTCACTTTCCACACAATGACATGAGCTTGAGTCTTAAATGTTCCAGTCAATCAGATTGATCCCCCTCCAGAACAGCTTACGTAATAAATGAATGGAGCCTCAAGGCGGAAAAGCTCACCTTCATCAACATAGTGCCGGTAGCGGTGGAGGGCGGCGGGGTGGCGGGCGCGGGCGGCGGGGACGGCGTGGGCGGGGGGCTGGGCGTGGGCGGCGGCGTGGGCTCGCCCTCGGCGCGCGCCAGCCGCCGGCCCGACAGCGGGCACAGCGACAGCGGCCGCTCGGGGCTGGCCGGCGGGATGGGGCCCAGCTCCGCGGGGAACGGGTCTTCGATGCCGTCTGACGTGTCCGACGAAGCGTCCGACTGTCACAAAACATTTAATTATTTTTTTTATGTTATAGGGCGGCAAACGAACAAGCGGTTCACCTGATGGTAAGTGATCACCGCTGCCCATGGACAACTGCAACACCAGGAGTGTAACAAGAGCGTTACCGGCCTTTCAAAACGTACGATGGTTGATTGCCAACTATCTACCACCATATATATCACCACTATATATATATATATATATAGTGGTGTGGATGAAATTTTAATTTCAGGCGGGTGGTGTAGTGGTGAAATTTTGCAGCAGGTATTAGGTCGAACAATTCTTCAGAGCATTCCCCATGATAGATGCGATAAAAAATGCACAAAGATGCAACATTCCTACGGAGAGCCAGAGGATCGAGACGGCCGACGAGAGTTCCATCGTCGATTATACGAGTTGCGCGATTTTGAATACGGTCAAATGGAAGAAGTTGGTATTTAGGTGCCCCGGCCCAGAGATGGGAACAATATTCCATATGCGGCCTGACTTGTGCCTTATACAGCTGAAGGCGATGTGCCGATGTGAAATATCGCCTTGCTCTACCGAGGATACCTAGTTTTTTAGAAGCCAACTTAGCCTTGTCATTCAGATGACAGCGAAATTGAACGTCGCTTGAAATCTCGACTCTCAGAAATCCGATCTTCGGCTGAATATCGAGAGAAGCGCCCTGAAACGAGGAAGATACGACATACCATGGCCACTTACACACACGAATAAACAAAAAAAAAACTGACCGCATCGTATATCTAGGCCAGTTTTATGGTAGATGAGCTTGACTTTCAGCTGTATGCAAAGCAATTGTTCCAGGTACCAGGATAGCATAAGTTTGCAGGAGTTTACTTCTGCAGACTTAAGCTATCCTGGTACTTTTCCTTCATCCTTCTCGTTCACTTAGTTCTAAGAGTAAGCGAAAGAGACAATATCACTTTTCTCTTTCACTCTGTCTCTCCACCGATACATCAATAATAATAAAAAACAGTGCAGTAAAGGATTTCCATACATTTTTTCTGCTCTAGAGCAGCAAAGTTCCGCTTTGTGCTTGTGCTTTGTATATAAATATGTGATGCAGTTATTTGACGACCTCCATGGTGTGGTCAACACGTCCGTCAATCCGGAGGTTCTGGGTTCGATCCCCAGCCAGGGCAAGTTGGAAAATGGCCTTTTTCAAATTGTCCTGGGTCTTGGGTGTTTATCTATATACTTATGTATTTATTAAAAAATATAGTATCGTTGAGTTAGTACCCCATAAAGTCCAGTCAAATTAGCGAAACCTGGACATAATTCATAAACTCGTTATTTTTATTATTTTATCGGATATAAATATTAAGTATCAAATATTAATTAGATATACCAAGTAAAAAATCCGCGGTCGCAACCTTATTATATAAAAATCTTAGAGATTTTGTACACTACTTAACTTTTTCCTAAAAGCAAAATAGGTAACAAAATACCTTGTTAGTTTAATTTTGAGGTGCATTCAAATGCGATCACTTAATAACAAAATTAAACTGACACCAAATTTGCATGTACTTTTTTTATTACAGTTTTCATCTGATCTCAATATCTAGATAAGCCAAAGTGGTAACCATAATGGCTATATCTAAAGCTATAATGCGTCTTTTTAGACATTTAATACCAAAATTAAACATTTATTTTTAACGTTTTAATAATAATGTTTTTTTCAGTAGTTAAAAATAGAAACCGTGTAATTTTTGTTTAACTAGAGCTTTTCGTGTACTAAAATCATGTTTTCATCCAAATTAAACATCTTAATGCCACACTTAAAAAATTGAACATTAAATTGAAAATCCGTGAGAGCGGGATGCTTTCGGGGTGAGTGCGGTGCGGTGCGGGGAGGGAGAGCGGGGCGTGCGGCTACTCACTATACACGAGAATCACTCACGACAACACGGTCGGGAGTTAGGGCACAAACAAATAGCGACCGTAAGCTGCAAGAAATAACGTTCACATAAAACGTAAGTAAGAAAATATATCAAATAAATTATAATCGTGAATATTTTTTGTTTAATTTGTGTCTTATAGTACTAATACGAAGGCCACACCGAAAAGATCGGGAATAGAAAAAAGTACAAAGATAATATAATAATGTTTACTTTTATTGTTTTTCGAAGTATTCTCCGTGACAGTAAATGCACTTTTGCATTCGATCAAACCAATTATTGAAACAGTAATTCCAGTCTGAATTGGATACAGTCAAAACAGCTGATTTGTAAGCTTCGACCGCCTGTTCTGGGCCGTGAAACCGTTGACCACGTAGCATATGTTTAATTCTTGGGAATGTAAAATAATCATTGGGGCTCAGGTCAGGGCTATACGGAGGATGGTCCATCAACTCCACGTTATCCAGATTTAAAAACGCGCTTGTTTTGCGTGCGGTATGTGAGCTCGCATTATCGTGGTGAAGAATTATACGATTCGGATTAATTTTACGAAGTTCTCTTATGACTTCCAGCAAACAAACTGTTGTGTACCAATCAGCAGTAACCGTCCTTCGTTCTTGTAAAGGAATCGTAGCCACATGACCAGTTTTCGATACAAACGAAGCGACCATTTTTTTCGACACGCTGCGTGAGCGAATAACTTTTGTTGGCTTGACTTCACCCTCGAAGACCCAAACTGCCGATTGATGTTTTCTTTCGGGCTCATATGAATAAATCCACGATTCATCCCCAGAGACGATATTGTAAACTGCATTTGAGCTCCCTCTATTAAACCGTTGCAGAGCAGACCGACACCAATTAACACGAGCCGACTTTTGTTCTTCGGTCAAACGGTGGGGCACCCAGCGTGGAATATTAACTTCTTGACACCCAGTTTATCATGTAAAATGGTCTGAATGGCTGTCATACCAATGCTGAGTTTCAAACACCTAATTTATTCCTAAGTATTCTATTCCCGATCTTTTCGGTGTGGCCCTCGTAATATGTTGACGGCATAAATTAAACACTTTCAAAATAGTTATGTTTTTTAGTTTTTAAAAAAATACCAATATTTGTAAATGTAGAAATCTGCAAAGTGAATTTGTTTAATATTTAATAATTTATCAGCACACATAATATACTTTTCAGAATAAATTGTTGAAATACAGTTATCTATAATTTCTGGTAAGATAAGCCAGAAAATGTGTACCATACTGAATCTTCTTAATTAATGATAGTCCTGATTGATTGATTAGTTTTATTTTGATTTATCTAACTGGAATGCAAACGTTATATCACGTAAGTGGTACTTTTACAAAGTTATTTATTATGATGTACTTATAAAATCAAAATAAGTTCAAAATTTTGTTTCTTGGTTTTTTGACATTGACGCGGGGCCCTAAAATGTTTAATTCTTTTTATTTTAACTATAACTAACAATACTCTATATCATAAAAAAAAGAAAATTACGGTTATAGGATTATGTCCAGGTTAAGCTAATTTGATTGGTCTAATAAAACAAGTTTTAAACTTACTTTGGGGCTAGCTGATTGTCTTTATATATTTAGTTATGATAGAATTGCAGCGTAGTTGGAAGAAAAAATATTTTTTACATTTTATAGCCGTCAGTATCCTGGAGAGTTAAAAATTTTGATGTCATTGTATGGATATATTACAGGGTACAAAATATACTGAAACTATTTTAAAGGTGGATTCAGTCCGTAATACTGAACAACTTTCCCCAAGGAACATAATATATCGAAATATGAAAAAATATTTTTGGCCTCCCATATAAGTTGGCCTATCAGCTTATCCAAGTTTGTATAGAAATGCCAAAAAATATTCTTCATACTTCAACATAATAATATGCTCCTTGGGTAAAGTTCTTCACTATCACGGACTAAATTCACCATTAAAATTGATTAACTACTCATATTTTTTAAGACGTTTATCTATCATTTATTAATTATGATTAGTTGCTTTTTTTAACTTTTTATGGACCCGCAACACTTGTTCCGCGAAATATGTATTGATAATATTGATATGCGTGAATCTTCACTCTTGTCGGCAAACTGTATCCAGCCAAAGGGATCCCATAAGCGCAGAGGACTAAGGCATACAGAACGGAATCTCCTTAGGTACGCGCAATATGCGTACACGTTCCGTCCCCGCACCTTTCCCCTGTTCTTGTGCCGCCGTGCACACGTCAATGGGTGTGTGTTCGCCCGATCTCGCCCTGAGACAAGGCAAGGACGGGGGAGAGGTGCGGGGACGGGGAACGGAGACGCATATTGCGCGGGACCTTAGAAGATTCCGTTCTGTATGTAATACTCTTACTGTCTTCTGTGCCATAAGTATAACTAGCAGCACTTACCGCGGCGAAGTCAAAGGTGACGGGTATGTTGGGCTTCTCGCGGATGCGCACGATGTTGCCGGCGGCCGTGGAGATGGACGCCGAGTACCCGCGCCCGCGCCCGCGCACCCCCCCTCCGCGCCGCAGCAAACTGTCGCCCTGCACGCAAACAAACAAGTTACATCTTTTAAATTTAGTTTAGTTTAAGTTTTCTTTATTTATATTCTTTATACGTTTTATTCACACCCACATAAAGCTCTCCAATCGACCCAATGGTTTGACTGTAAGAGAACGCTTTTAGCATTAAGACCGCCGGTTGTACTTAATACATTTGTATATGTGTGTGTGTATACAATAAAGTATAAATAAATACATTCATGTGAATAATCAACTATGCATTAAATAATAATAATCTCATAGTGTAGTTGCCTCATAGATATAATATAAAAGTACAAGTACACATAGCGTAATGAAATGTTTCAGAGATTGCAGAATTAAAAAAAAAAAAAGTTTTGTATGACTGAGACTACGCGCTCCAAGCTTATTTAGAGGACGCCTTTGACCTATATAACAAAGACTTCAACTTTAACACCATATGAACATATGTAACGGCGATATTAGGATTTTATCTCAAGCATACAGTAAGCAGCAACTAACGACGTCTCAAAAGTAATTTCAAAAGCCAGAACCCAATCTGCGCTGGGACACATTCGTCTCTTAACTGTAACAATAAAATACCTGCTGCGATCCAGGACGGGTCAGCTTGTAGGAAATAATTTATTGAGTAAATAATTGTTATAATCGTTATAATGAACAAGAACATAAATAGTGATCCTTCTTAGGTGAAAAGCTAGCAGCCCTTATTTAATTTATGTTTCACTTTAAGCACAGGCCGGAAACTCCTAAGGTACGCGCAATATGCGTCACCCAGGCGTCCCCGTTCCCCGTCCCCGCACCTCTCCCCCGTTTTCGCCTCGATTTCTCACGTTGGCCGTCAAGAACCGGGGGAGAGGTGCGGGTGCGGGGAACGGGGACGTATATTGCGCGTACCTTAGAAGAGTCCCTTCTGTTTACTCTTACTGTATTCTGTGCTTTAAGGTCCACCTTCTAGGGGTGGCCTTTGGATCTTGCAACTTTTTTACACATTAGACAGAAAAAATACGCACCAAAAGATGTTTAGAGTTCGTGAGTTGTGTTATCTCAAATACGCGGAATTTATACCGAAGTATTGGTAATTACATATTTATTATTTCGTAACCAATACTATTAAAAAAATTGTAAATGGGTAGAATCAACTTTGGCCTAAGTGTATTTGACCGTTTGTAAATACAAAAAAATATTGTTGGTTCAGCTTGTATTTCCTAAGTCGCCCTCAACGACATACACAAGACTTGGAGTGGTCCCATTCTACTCTGTCGAAAACCGCACAGCTAATACGGATGCGGACAACAAATATATTTAGCTCATCAGATTATTAAAAAATATTGTATACGTATTTTTTCTTTTTTCTGATTAGCAAATAATTACAAAGATACAGCACCAATAAATTCCACATGACGTCACGATCAAGTATGATTTTCACTTGACGGTAAAATCAATCACCCCCCCCCCCCCCCCCACTCTAAAACGTCGACGCGCTGTATCTTTGTCAATTTCTTTTTAAAAGGTAGTCAGACGACCTGAAGGTCGGTGGAAAGCGCTAGATGCGGGCAGCTCTAGATCAGTCAATTTGGAAATCTTTGGGAGAGGCCTATGACCAGCAGTGGCTATTTTGGCACAGAAGACAGTAAGAGTATTACATACAGAACGGAATCTCCTAAGATCCCGCGCAATATGCGTCCCCGTTCCCCGTCCCCGCACCTCTCCCCCGTCCTTGCCTTGTCTCAGGGCGAGAGCGGGCGAACACACACCCATTGACGTGTGCACGGCGGCACAAGAACAGGGGAGAGGTGCGGGGACGGGGAAGGGGGACGCATATTGCGCGTACTAGACATAGGTAATCTCGACTCCGAGGAGTGTTTCGGCTCACTGAATCTTACTCCGCATCCGGTACCGACTCATCTTAATGATTCCTACTCCCTTATCGGCTCCAGCTCCGAGGTCCGCTAAGTTTCGCTATTGAATCTACAGAATACAGATATCCTTTCTTGTACCGGTTTCAATACAGAATAATATTGACTCCCGACTCCTCCCGAGACGCGGTGGAGTCGGAACGCGGCTCACGGCTCGCGACCCGACAGGCGCCGCCAGTTCCCGGCGGGACCAAGATCGGTGCGGACTCAATAACTCGCGGGAGCCGATAACTATAACCGGGATTCAGTACGGGTATCGGCTCCTGTTGATGAATCGGCTCATTTAAATATTCGAATCCGGAGTTACCCATGTCTAACGCGTACCTTTGGAGATTCCGTTCTGTATGTAATACACTTAATGTCTTCTGTGGTTATGTGGCTAAAATGATGAATGATGAAAAATAAGTTACCTGTGCCAGCTTCTTGTTGAGGATGGTGACGGGCGACCGGCCGTCGGAGCTGGCGCCGCCGGGCCGCTGTATGGTGCGCTGGATGATCTTCTGTCCCGACGGAGTGGTTATGGTGCGCTCGGTCACTTGCTGCCCGCCGGATCCGAATGTCTTCTTCACCTACAAACATTTTTTATATTAACTCACAATATTTTTTAAACCCTCCTTTTTTTGTTTGTAACATTCATCATATTTCTTTTATACATTTTTATTAAGAAAATTTGTGAAAACGCCTCACGTAATTAATGGATGGCCCCCTTTTCAAATAGGCTAATTCGATAAAAACTTACCTGCGTCACTGGTGTACGCACAGGCGACGATTTCTTCAGTTCTTCTACAGTCTTTTTCTGAAAATAGAGATAATTTAGGATATTTGACCTCTGATATTTTACAGTGATATCTATCATCTGTACACTCACTTTATAATAAAAACACGCGATTACCTGTTTTGCAGCTAATATCTGCTTCCGAATAACATCTTGGTCTATATTCAATCCTGGGCCCAGTTTCCCAGGAGAGTCAATCTTCATGATTCCAGAACTCTTCGACATTATGTACACACCTGTAAGAAATTATTTTTATTTTTATCTCCTATTTAAACAACAGGTGTTATTTATTAGGTCAATAAAAATGCAAATAAGCCAATCTAACTATTTTTCGACCGCAAATAAAACTTTTTACTTTTTGAAAATAATATGGTAATGTCGCAATTGGATTGTATACTCGACTGTTTGACAAGAAGACTAGCAGTTTGGCAATCTTGGTTGATGTAAACCAACTGAATGAAGTTCAGCGTTTTATTTAATAATTGAACCTTTAATTAACTATTTGTATTTATCGATGTCGCAGGTCGACGGTTAGAGTTTATATAAAACTGCGTAAAATTAAACGTTAAATTTTAGATGAAATCTGTCATTTGTGGCTGTCAGTGTCATAACAAAGTAGTCCAATCAAGGAGGTTATAGAAATAAAAAGAGCCAAGTGCGAGTCGGAGTCGCCCATGAAGGGTTCCGTAGCAGCAAGTAACATAATATAAAAGTTCTTGTAGTTCGTTGTAACTTTGATTGATGTTTTAATAATAGTGTATTTTTTTAAATTAAGTTATTTGCCGTTAATCTACTTACTAGATCTTGTTCAAACCAATTTTCGCTGGAAGTTTGCATGGTAATGTAGATCATATATTTTTTTTAGTTTTATCATTATCTTATTTTAGAAGTTACAGGGGGGGGGGGGGGGTAGACACATTTTACCACTATGAAAGTCACGTACACGCGCAAACTATTCAGTTTAGAAAACAAATGATATTAGAAACATCAATATTATTTTCGAATTTTGGGGAACCCCCAAAATTTATTGTTCTTTTTCTATTTTTGTTTGAAAATCTTAATACGGTTCACAGAATACATCTACTTACTAAGTTTCAACAGTATAGTTCTTATAGTTTCGGAAAAAAGTGGCTGTGATATACGGACGGACAGACAGACATGACGAATCCATAAGGGTTCCGTTTCTTGCCATTTGGCTATGAAACCCTAAAAAGTGGTAAGTAAACTACTTTTTTTAAATTATTTGTTTGATAATAGTTACAAACTAATTTTTATTATTTCATCATAACCAAATGCTTATTATACCTGCAGATAATTAAACGTGGCTAGCGGTTTGTTGAACGTAACACAATCCAGCTGAACTATGCTCAGCTGTTTTACAAAACCAAGCTGTATTGCCAAACTGTTAGTGGTTTTATACAATCCAACTGCGACAGTTACATTAGATTTGGAAGTGCTGGGGGCAAGGGCATGGATGAGAAATAGAGAATAAAACATGATTCAACACATCAATACCTACATTCTATGAAGTTAATTTTCGCGTTTGTTTGTCAGCTATACTACTTCTAAACTACTAGTGTCCATTATCGCTCATTTCTACGTGTTCACTATGTCTAAATATGTTAGGCACACTTAGTACTAAAAAGTTTTAGTAGTACATTCCAAACAAAGATAGCACTACAAGGACTTCTAAAAACATTGAAAGGCATGAAAAGCAGTAATGTCAGATGCTTTTGGTAGCTTGAAAAATGTATCACTAGTGTAAGCTACTACTAAACACACACGAAAAAGAAGATGGTTACCAGTAGAGAGATTGGGCATATGTTTGGGGTCCACTTTAATGACCCCCTTGATGTTGGGCATGCCCTTGCCGCCCAGTCCCAGCGACTTCACCAACTCAGGATCGAGGTTAGCCTTTGGTGAAGATTGCCCGTTCAGGACCTTCTTGTCTAAAGCTGTAACAATAGGATATTATTTTAAGGGTTTGCCGTCATTCAGGCTGCAGATTCATTGGAGATGTCCTAGGAAGACAAGTGCATGAGAGGTGGTAGATAACTAACTGCAACGCAAGCCGCGTTGCAGTTCAGATGCTACTGAGCAAGGACACTGTTCAGTTCAGACTAGCGCAGGGGCTTTTAGCAGTCTCTCGACACCTATTCGCCCAAACGTCCCATACTGATCCTTCAGAAGCTTTCCTAAGAAAAATATTTTTGATTGAACTACACTTACATTTGAGTTTGTGTGTAAATCACAAATATTAAAACACCAGCATTTGATGGGGTCTGCATCGCTATAGTTGTCGTGCTCCATGATCTTTTTTGGCAGCATGCTTGTTCTCGACTGCACACTTCCCTGTCACTTAGTCTTAAACTCACACTTATTCATTCTGCAGCTATCTACTCTAAATGGCGTCTGTAGTCGTCGTCTTCGCTGGACGCCTCCTTCTAGATCTTGTTGGCTCGTCATCGGCTCTACATCTCACTTTCCCTTCACCAGAGCTGTCACTCGTTCGTTTCGCAGCTACCTATCTAAATCGCTAGTGTCCGGACACCTACTTTTGATGGCGTCTGCGTCGCTGTAGTCGTCGTCCTCGCTGGACGCCTCCTTCTTGATCTTCTTGGCGGCGGGCTCGTCTTCGGCTCCGCACCATGCCTTCACTTGATCCAGGGCTCTGACTTTGCTTGTTCGCTGCAGTCGGCTGTAAAACATTGGTTATCTACTTGTTTTTATTTTATTTATTATATTATTCGGTATCTCTATAATTTCAGCCGAATGGCCTGATAATGCAAATTCAATTACTTGACTTTTGCATTTGAATTTTAATTGTGTGCAAAATTATCCAGACAAGTTGCCGATTTAGGTCTAGTAACTTGCCTATTTCCAATTTTAGATTGGAAAATAGTCTATAATTGCAAGTTCGTCGAATTATCAGACGAAAATGATCATCAAACGAAAGTTTGATGATGAAGAAAGAAAAAAGTGAGCCAACTTTTAGACATAAAAGCAAGGCACACGGCGTATTTTATACGTGCAGAGAACGCGAGTATAAAATACGCTTTAAACGAGATTCGAACGCAACCTTGCAATCTAAGCACACGACGCGATCACGACACGCGCGTCTACTGCGCAGATACGGCAGATACAGCGATACAGACGCGCTGTAGTCGCGCGTAGCTGAACAGTGACTAAAACTGAAAAATAAATGAAACTATAAAATAAACTTACCCAGAGGACGTCAGTGCTGGACTGTCAGTTTTCTTCACGACCTGCTTGACAACCTGTGGCAAAGGTGCATTGATTTGTTTCACCTGTACCTGTACAATACGATTCTAGTCAACATTATGTTGCATCAATTATTAAAAAAGCCAAATAAATGGAACAAAAAAAAAAACACTGCACCAAAACTACATTGATAGGACTAAGATGTAATTTTTATCAGGTACGATTTCAACCTACTAGACATGTGACAGCACTTAATCAACATTTGAACAACATCTAATTAACTATGCACGTTTGGAATGTATTTTTTTTACTATGAGTGCCTAACTATGCTGTCGGCACTTTTCATATCATATTTTCAATTTTGGTATTGTTCCGAGCTTAGTAATCCTAACTAATATCATAAATGCGAAAGTGAGTTTGTATATTTGTTTGTTATTTCTTCACGCTTTATCTACTGAACCAATCTTCTTGAAATTTTACATACACATAGGAGTCCTGAGAAGGACATAGGGTACCTTTTATCCCGGAAAAATGTACTGTTCCCGTAGGATTTGGAATACGCGAGCGAAGCCGTGGGTAAAAGCTAGTGTTGTATAAATCAATGAATGTTCCAGACCTGTACAGGATGTTGTTGTTGCTGTTGCTGCTGCTGCCGCAGCGCCTTGAGCTCCTTCTGTCGCGCGAGCTGCTTCTCAAACGCTTCCAACAAATGCTTGCACGTCTCCATGTTTTCTACTGGCTCCCATGTGTTCTGCTCACTGTCAAACATGGTCACATTTACAGACACTGTTCTAAAAAATTAAGCACCTATACTAGTAGACCCAGTCTGCCAAAATAGGTTTAAAAATGAACCAAAATTATGACAAATCACCCTGAGGCAGTATTCCATCAGATGCCTGTTGAAGTCGTCGTCCATTACATCTATCTAGGAAACAAGCTAACCTTAGGCACAGGCCGGAATCTCCTAAGGTACGCGCAATATGCGTCCCCATTCCCGGTCCCCGCACCTCTCCTCCGTTTTCGCCTCGATGACTCACGTTGGCTCACAAGAACCGGGGGAGAGGTGCGGGTGCGGGGAACGGGGACGCATATTGCGCGTACCTTAGGAGATTCCGTTCTGTTTACTCTTACTGTATTTTGTGCCTTAGGCCTGCAAAATCAAACCGCAGAGGTCGACAGGCGTATACAGCAGGCGTGGTCAGCTTTCGGAGCAAATAAGCAGATTCTCCGATCAAGGTACATCCTACAAAAGCTGAAAAGTAAAGTTTTTGACCAATGTGTCCTGCCAGTATTCACCTATGGAATGGAAACGACTACCTTGACAATGAAATCTAAAGAAAAACTCAGAGTTGCTCAGTAGGCAATGGAGAGTTTAGTAGAGTAGAGTAGTTAGACCTAACATTGCTCGATCGCATACGAAACAAGGTGATTCGAAGGAGGATCAAAGTCAGGGACGTTGTTGATACTATAAAAAGACAGAAATGGAAGTGGGCAGGACACAGCGAGAATGGACGCAGATCGATGGACCAGAAGGGTAATGGAGTGGCGACCATGGGCCAATAAGCGAGGTAGAGAACACCCAGCAATGCGTTGGGTAGATGATATTAAGATGCAGGTGGCAAGGGAGAGACACAAATGGAATGATATGGAGGAGGCCTATGTCCTAAAAAGGATAACATAGAGGCTGCTATGGATGGACTAGTAGACACTGTTCTAAGAACCTATCTTTCCAATGGAGTGGTTGCCTAAAGATGGTAACCGTCGCCCGTGCAGGCCTAAAAAGCGCTGGCGAGACGATCTCGACGCATTCCAAAAAGGATGTTCGAGATTAACACCGGGCAGGTAAAAGTGGAAGAAGATGGGAGAGACCTTTGCCTAACAATGGGACAAATAAGGTAATAAACAATACTAGAATTTGAAGTATATAAAATTGAATGCCAAAAAAAAATATTTATCAGAAAAACTTTGAATATACCAGGTCCTACCAAGATTGTGTAAGCTGAAGCTAACTGACCCTAAGAATTTTCCTTAACTTTTTTTTATTTGTTAGTTATGAGGTTGGTAAAAAGATGGCGTGATGACCATGACGCTTTCCATTGTGGGTGGTCAGCAAAGGCAATGGATAGAGAGCTGCGCAACATGTCCTGGGCCGCTAACTTTTAACATAGAAAGTGATGCGACAGCATCGCCGATTCCGCAACGTTCCGTCGGTCTCCCACGCTCTAGCAAATTACGGTTCTAACCGACAGGAAAGGATAGAATCCTAGGAAAATGCTGTTCCGTGCTAACAGATGTGTCCCTTAAGGCAACGTGGGTTCACAATTTGCAAAACTGTGCGTGTTTTTGAAAAATCACTGTTATTAAACTACTACAGTTTATTCCTCAAAAAATTTACATAAAAATCTTAAGAATTTTCTACAGACACCCACAATAGCCAAAACACGATTGAGCATTTTTGGCTCGATAGAAAAAAATCACAAACATACTTCTAAATTTGCCTTTATAATACGTATTACTATTTTATACAATCACCTTTTTATACGAAAATTATACCAAAAAATGTATTATCTAAATATCTATCCGTTTTGGCTACAGAAAAAATTATAAATACAATACAAAAAAAAAAAAAAAAAAACTGAAATATTCATCGAGAGCGAAGGAAGAGTCGGAGCCGTGCTCGACGATATTTCGCAGTGTTTTGTTTATTCTTTTTTTTGTGTTATATTTATAATTTTTTCTTCAGTTTTGCAAATTGTGAACCCACGTCACCTTAATGGCCACTAACATACATTGCGGATTTAGTTTGAAAAAATTACCATAAATAGGGCATTCATGCGAAAACTTTTCAATTTTTTTAAAATGGGGTTACACTCATTCATAAATAATAATATTAAACATTTGCTTAACCAATTTTAGTTCAAATATGTTTGTCCTTATCTCTCTTTTTAGTATTTGACATTGTAAAAACGAGATAACACATATTTTAGCTAAACTATATTTAGCAAACGGTTGATATTTTTTATGAATAAGAGGGAAATGTTTGTCAAATAAAACTTACTGCGGATAGCCCTCCCACTTGAGCAAGTACTCGTACTGCTTGCGGCGCGGGTTGAACCTCTTGGCGAGGATCTTCTCGACGACGTACTGGCCGGCCTCGGCGGGGTCGGCGCCCTCGCGCTCCGTGCGCCGCGCGATGCGCTCCTCGGGCGGCACGCGCTCCTGCGCGTTGCGCACAGACTCCTTGTCCATTAGATCCTGCTCAAAAATAAATATTTTAAAATGATAAGAGAATAAAACGTTACAAAATAATTTCACACACTTGTCATTGATAATATTCATTTTGAACGTGTTTTTAGATTTATTAATGCAAAAATAAAACTGAGCTGAGCATATTTTATTGTCATTAACAAAAAGTATCCTATTTGACTTGTTTGAAAATTAGTGGATTATACCGTCATTATTGTTCTATGTGGTTAATTTATATTGCTTGCATACTGGTCTCAAAGAAAAAATTGAGAATATACCGACTGCATATCTTTCCACGCAGATTCTAAAAACCGATTGAGGGAAGGGAAAAATGAATACAAAAGTAGCGATTATGATGTATTTGTGATTTTTTGCGATTACTAAATATATCGCACTATAAAACTACAAAAAACACCAACCTTAGCTTTAGCCGCTTGAGAAACTGATGTCCTGCTATACACTTTTTGGCCAGTTTTGTTGACAACATCATCGCTTTCTTCACCCGAGGGCTGATATTCAGAGTCCTCCTACAAAGTTAAATTAAAAAAGCGTCTTGTACACTTTCTTTTTGATGGTCTAGAGTCTAACAATCGTAAACACGCAGAGGTACTTAGACCAACGTCTTTTCAAATATAAAAAAAATATGCTGAGACTTATGAACGCAAATTTACACTCCATTGTATAGCAGACTTTTGTGAATAAAAATAAAATAAAGTTAAACACTTGGGTGATGTATGGACAATTTTAAGAAAAAAAAACCGGCCAAGTGCGAGTCGGACTCGCGCACCGAGGGTTCCGTACAAACCTGCAAGGTTTAGTATTTGGAATGAATTTCAATTTAATACCTCTACGCGTTTATGAGGAAATGGGTAGTAAGTTTAAAATTATTAAAAAAAAATATATTATGTGATGTAACTAAAAATTTATGGTTTTCGTAATTTTTCCTTTATCTATGCTATAAGACGTTGCTTCGTACCAAATTTCAAGATTCTGAGTTCACGGGAAGCACCCTGTAGGTTTTGATTCCCTTGCAAGTGTCGAAAATTTGCGGCATAAACGGCTGTATCTTTTGATTGCGTTGGCTTAGAAGTTTGATTTTTTCACAGCTTCAAGGGACAGTAGACCTGAGTAATTGATATAAATTTCAGCTTCATACCTCCACGCGTTCCTGAGAAAAAGGGTCTTGACAGACGGACGGACGGACGGACAGACGGACAACAAAGTGATCCTATAAGGGTTCCGTTTTTTCCTTTTGAGGTACGGAACCCTAAAAAAAACATTTAGAGCTTTCTGGTGAAATTCTCCAGGTGTTGGTGAAAACTGCAAGAAAATAGTTACAGAGTTTATCACTAATTGAGAGATGTTTATAATTAATTTTAATAAATTACCACTTTAGGTCCTTTCTTTGGTCTTCCTCGTTTCTTGTTTTCATGAGGAGTTTGCACCGGAACAAGCTGATCTTCAGTTTTGACCTCCATCTAAATGATTCAAAGAATAAAAGATAAAACAATATTACTCTGTTTAAATAGGACTAGATTGAGGACAACTTAAAAATAAATAACTTTGTAGGAAGTTTTTACAATTTTTTCACTCTCCTACCACTCGAACCAACTAAACCGATCATCTAGTTGTGCAGAATGGCCAAATCATTTGGCTGCTCTGGCCAAGTATGGCTCTGGTAGTACAGAGGGTCGTGCTCCTGCAGTGGAAACTATAAAAGACGGATGATCAATTAGACTGTACCTGATTTAGGTTTTGGGACCCTATTAGTAAGACTTCACTGTCGTTCTATCTATTTGTCACCAGACTATATCTCATGAACTGTGATAGCTAGACAGTTGAAATTTTCACAAATGATGTATTTTTGTTGTCCTCCGTGTGGTTCTGGGTTAGAACAGGACCACTCCATCTCTTCCTGTGGATGTCGTAAGGGGCGACTAAAGGACTAAGCACAAACATCTCGTCGGAGGGTTAACGTCGGGCGGCGGCCGGTTGTAAAACTAATCGCACAAATACATTCCCAGAGAGGGTTGACGTCAGGAAGGCGGCCTGTCGTAAAACTATAGCCAAATCATTTAAACTGTTCCATTTTTTTCATCTCCATTTTGCAAGGTCTTTGGCATCCTTGGGTGATCATTGACATGTATATTTGGAGAAGAAAAAGCAGAAAAGCGCACCCCGGGCTCCGAAGCAGCACAGATGAGGATGCAACCAGGAACTCGCTTAAACGAAGAAGAAGACCGTTTAAATAGGACCAGATTGACGACAATAAAAAAAAAAAAAACCAAAAAGACAAAAATGGCTCGAGGAAGAGTCTTTAAATAATGTATAGTATAGTAAAACTATTATTATACACCCCCCTAAAATCCCCCCTAATTAACTTTTTTTCTGATATTTTCTTATTTTTTGGTTATATTATTTACAAACTATAGAAACATTAACATTCAGTTAAAATATCATGGTTACTTTAGTTCTGGCGGTTAATGGGTTAAATTTTAAATTAAAAAAATACAATGTCTTGACTAGTAAACCCTACCTATTCTAAAATTGAAACTACACTGCATGTTAAAGGAAACAGATTAACACTTTGCCTGCTGAAAATGCACCGTATGTGTTTTCATTTTCGCAAAACACGCATGGTGCATTTTTCAGCAGACGAAGTGTTAATAGAAAACATAGTGAACTCACAACTTTAGCATGTGCAAACTTAGAGAGAGCCTGAACATCAGCACCAGCAGTTATCCATGCAGTACGCTGAGCCTCAGCCATGCGGCACCACTGCTGATACAGCTTCCAACTGTTGTCTGTGTTCACCACAGACCCATCTCGCGCTGAAGAGCATTTCCACAGCAGAAAAGCCCATACTTGAGCTTTACTCTCATTCTAAAAAAAAAAAAAATTACTAATAATAATAATAATAATAACCCCCCCGAGGGGCCACCTTGATGTGGTGGGGGGGCTTACGGGGAGGGCAGGACAAACTCTAATATAGGAGTATCTCTAAATATTACCTGACCAGCAAGGTACCTATCCTCCCTCAACTAACGGTCCCAAAACACAAAAAAAAAAAAAAAAAAACCCAATCCAAGGTGTGACCAACCGTGCCGAGGGATGCATGATCAAGGGGGGCTTGGTCGCGAACGGTGGATTCCCGATACCTGGCGACCTCGGGATGTAAGAATCGCCTTACCTCTGCAAGCGGGGCTCTGCAGAGTGTGGACTGTATTTTTCCCTAGCTTCTCGTGGGAACTTTATGGAAGAAGTAAACAAAAAATATTTTTTAAGGTCTCGCCCTCAAAGGTCTCGAGACCAGCGCAGCAATAATGCTGACAACAGAGAAGTAAGAAGTGAAAACGGTTCACTGTCTTCAGCCAGTAGTTTATTTCCATCCCCTGGCTCGTCAAGACATAGTTTCTCAGCCCCATCTAGCCCAATCCTCTTAACCCCAATCCCATTAGTACCTCAAGATTCAGCCGATTTACTAACTTTATCTTCACGACCATCATCTACAACTTCTTTAGTCATGTCGATAGATGTTGCGCAGGAGGCACAAGCCACCAATCCTGTGCCCACTACCGGCTCTACAAAAAGTGCGAGAAAGAAATGGACAGATGAAATGAATCGGTTCATCTGGCGCACATATTTAATAGCTACGAATTTAGAAACAAACAGTAAGACATACTTAGACGAACTACATACAAAATTTAATCAAAAATTTCCTGAAATGGATGCATCTAAGCAAAGAGTAGGCGATCAAAGGAGAGCTATACTTAGGGATAAATACCTATCAAAAGAAGAACTAGAAAAAATTAGAGAAGAAGTTACTGGGATTGGCACAAACACACAATTCAAAAAGCTGTAATACTTAATACATGTAGAATAGTCAGGAAGTTTTTATCAGCCTCTTAATTCGAATAAAGCCTCTTTGTGTTGGCTCAGGCCCCACAAATGCTCAATTACCAAGTCTGTAGAAGACTTGAGATAAATAAATACCAATATAATAATAATAATTCTTTATTTCGGTCAACTAGGAGCCATACATGATTTAGATGAACTAATAAAATAAACGTTACCTACATTCTGATGTTCACTAATCTTATTTTTTTAAAATATTAGAAGTAAAAAGAAATATTCATTTTGCCTGTAGACATTGATTATATGCTGCATTACCTACATTACATTACAACCAGTTTAGCACAAGCAGCTGTGACTTTTAGCTGTTATTATATTTTGTTTATGAATTTATTTTCTAACATACTTACACTATCCCTTACAGGTGACTTTCCAGTGCAGTTATCACTGTTCTTATGTTCTTTAAATTCTTCAATAAAATGGAAAGCTGAATGACATTGACCGCAGACTAAGACATCCATAGTGGCCATTTGTTCATGCGCCTCTGAAATATAGGTTTGGTTATTTAAATCCTTATTACATGTAATAGTATGTATGCAATAGTTTTTTCGTTTTTGAAATAGAAAAATGCAACAGTACATACCTTTCAGAGCAACTGGATTTTTGGCAAGTTCTTCTGGATTTCCTGCTGGTACCTCCTCCGTTGTTGAAGTCCCATCTTCCTCCATAGAAGTCATTGTAGTCTAACGTTGCAATAAGAATAAAAGTTAAATAACAATCATCGAAATTATACTGAAGCTATTCAAACCAAAAAGTATAACCTATTTGGCCGGCGTCTTCCCGCCAACATACGTTTCACAACGAAGCTTGCAGTAACCACATTATTCCTTCAGATGGTTATTATTTTATACACTGTTCACTGAGCAGGGAAGTTTCAGAAAAATATTTCACAGTAGAATGAAAACAAATTATATCATTTTATTATACATTCATTATACATACTGTCATTCCTAGTTTCAACCTACATAGCGTTGTTAACGAAAGCAGTGATAAATTTAGATTATGTGGACACAATCAAACAAAGCATGTTATTTATTTTAATTTATTACACATTTATTAAAACCGAATAAATAAAGACAATGACACTTACAAAAACAATATTTTTTTTCTAAAATTGATGAAACTTCTTCCGAACACAACTCAAAACAAGACAAATCGCTTCAAGAATCAGATTTTTTATGACATAAAAAAACGCGTCACCGACACTCCCATGCTGCCCCCTAGCGGACACCGACATGTCATGTTTTCTTTGATCAGTGTAGATTGTAGTGTCCAATAGCAGCACGGCTTCGCAGCAATTTCGACCAATTCGTGAATTTAATGGTAACGGCATAACGTAACGTACTTGCCGTTTTCGTTTTACCGATCATTTATGCCGACATCAAATTTTCACCGCTATATTACACCGACGTTACCGTATTTTATTTTCTAGGAAATAGAAATGTATAATTTTAATCAAAACTATGTTATTATCTCTGCCTATCCCTGTGGGAAACAGGCGTGGTAGTATGTACAATGTATGTACGTACATGTTATTATTGTACTGTAGTAGTAGTAGTATAGTAGCTCAACAATCTGCGTGAATGTCCATATAACTACCTATACTATACATCGTATTATGTGTATGGACGGCACTATGAGCGTTACATGTAACGCTCGTAGTGCCGTTTACACACAGAATTCGCGTTACATTACTCGTTAGATTACATTACACGTTACACCCGTCTGGACCCGGCTTAACCTCTCAGATGGTACCTCAGTCCATATAACTAAACAACTTTTTTGGTCAACAACTTTCACGAAACTAAAAAAAAATTATTTGAAATTTCATACAAACTGATTAGCTGATCTAGTCAATTTGTATGAAAATCCGATTTTTTTTATTGATTATGTGAAAGTTGTTGAACAAAAGTAGTTCAGTTTCATTTTGTACTCATAAGTATTCTGTGGTTTCATGGGCTGAGGTACCAGCTGAGAGATTTTGCGTTCTTTAATTAACACGATCCTATATTTATTAAAATAGATGGGGGGGCTGAGCTGTAGTCTTGGGGTCACAGGTGGCGGATAGTGAACGGCCACCAGATATAGTGGTTAGCTGCGAATATATTAAATAAGCAGTCCCCGACCAAACAGCGGCAGCGTTACAAGGACGTGGTGGGAAGTTCGGCGGGCCGGGCTTACCTACAAAATGCCACAGGAGTCTGATGACAGCGTTTGTGACATGGCGACCAAAGACCGCCATCAAATAGGTCTTCCCCTAGTGTTGAGCAGTGGCGACACTAGTACTGGCGGGGAGCCCATGGAAAATGATTCCGGAAGGGTCTGCGCTGGATATCAACCACGGTGTGGAAGACAAATGGAGAAACCACCACACTATCGTTCTCTTAAATTGAAGTATGGAAATGATAGAAAAAGTAATAACGTTCTTGACAACGGGCTTCCGCGATGTAACATGCCGTGGCGGTCCGAGTCCGGCAGGGGCAGACACAAGGCTAAACCGGTCGTCATCCTGCGAAATCCTTGCTAAATTAGTACGTGGAATGTTAATACGTTGCTAACAACTGGAAAGTTGGATAGAGTTATAGAAGAAATGGAAATATTAGGGATAGACATATTAGGATTGGGTGAAATTAGATGGGCAGGAAGCGGAGATTACTGGAAAGAAAACCACAGAATAATATACACGGGAGGAAGGCAAATGAAACAGCCATTATATTAAATAAGAAATGGAGAAATTTAGTCGAAATAACCATATATTACAGTGACAGAATTACAGCAATAAAAATAAAAAACAGAGCCTACAAATTTAGTAATTATACAAGTTTACATGCCTACTAGCACACATCCAGATGATGAAGTTAAAGATATATTTTTATATATATAGACACAATTTTAGATTCTGTAAATAAAAAGGATAACTTAGTGGTGATGGGTGATTTTAACGCAGTTGTAGGGGAAGGAAGTGTAGAAAATATGGTGGGGAAATTTGGGTTTGGGAAAAGAAATGAAAGGGGGGAAAAGGTTAATACAATTTTGTTAAGAGAATGACATGTTTGTGGCAAACACTTTTTTCAAACAACCTAAAGTCCTAAACAAAGGCTATATACCTGGAAGCTGCCAGGAGACATCGGAAGATATCAAATTGACTTCATATTAATATGGATAAAGTATAAGCACCAACTTATCTCTAGCAAAACATTTCCAGGTGCTGATATCAAAACAGATCATAATCTATTGACTAGTAAAATTAATTTTGCCATTCAGAAAATAAGAAGAATGAATAACTATAAACGATATAATTATATATAGTTACTCAATAATATGGATACAACTTTTAAAGAACACGGATTGAAAATAAATTACAAAAAAACTAAAATTATGATAACATCAAAATCAGAAAAATCAAAGAAGAAGAAAACATCTTAATCCAAACCGAAAACCTCTAACAGCACTCATATTCAAATTAACAATTACAATTTAGAACAAATACAATCATTTCAATATTTAGGAAGTTTAATAACACTTGATGGTCGTTCTACACGAGAACGAGTTGCAAGAATTGCAATGGCAAAACAAGCGTTCAAACAGAAAAAACATCTAACAGCAAAGATATCAAAATCATCACGAAAACTCCTAAAAATATATATCTGGACTATTGCGTTATATGGCTGCGAGGCATGGACTTTGACTCAAAAAGAAAAGAAACAAATAGAAGCATTTGAAATGTGTACTGGCGTAGGATGGAACGGATAAGAAACATACGGTTTTGAAAAGAGTAGGAGAGAAAAGGTGCATTCTGGATATAATAGAGAATAGATGAGGAAAGATGTTGGGTCATCTGCTACGTAATATGACGACTTCATAAAGATCATCATGGAAGGAAAGATAGAAGGGAAAAGAGGACCAGGAAGACCGAGGCATAGATACATGAAACAGATAAAGGAAAAGGTGAACGTTGTGTCGTACAGCGAAGTAAAACAACTGGCAGATGAGAGAGACAAATGGAAGAGAATTCAAACTCCACCGACCAACAAGAGCATAGCTCTTAAATATAGTTAAAAAAAATCGACTCCAAAAATAATTATAGCCCATTGATTAAAGTACCATAAATACCTAATTATAGGGGGAGACATTTGCCCAGAAGTGGAAAAATATATATTATTATATTATGCTGCAAATGCTGCAATCGATAGCGCGAAGTCCTTCCCTCAGGTCCTTCCTATCGAAACATAGTTTATTTAAAAATATGTACTTACATACCTACCAAAATGCTGAAATACTATCGATAGTATCGAAAATATGATAGTAGGTATTGCAGTGCAGCATTTCGATAGACTGTCGAATTTGTCGATAATATCTAAATACGTTACTAAAATAGTCAGTAAAAAATTCTAGGGCGTGCCCCCAAAGCGACAGTAAGGTCATAGATACACATCAACACGGCCCAAAGATACGCTTGGCGACTTGGAATGTGGGATCGATGACTGGACGCAGCGCAGAATTGAGCGAAGTATTACTCAGACGCAAGTTTATAATATTTGTGTGTACAGGAAACTTAGTGGAAGGGGCCCAAAGCCCGTAACATCGGCAACGGTTACAAACTCATCTACCACGGCACGACCAAACAAAATGGCGTAGGAATTGTGATCGATGCCGACTTGCAAGAGCGTATCGTAGAAGTCAAACGCACCAGCGACCGTATAATGGCAATTAAGTTTGCAATGGATCGTCAACCTTGTATCAACGTGGTGTTAGCTTATGCACCACAAGCAGGCTGTAGTAAAGTAGAGAAGAAGTCTTTCTGGGAAACTTTAGATGACCTTATGCAGTCCTACCCCCTAGATGAAATAAACTACATAGCGGGAGACTTCAACGGACATGTTGGGACCTCTTCACCATGTCACCAAAGAGTGCACGGAGGACAGGGCTACGGAAACCAAAACCCAGAAGGCATCAGCATCCTGGATTTTGCAATCACCCATGATATGGCTGTAATCAACACGTTCTTTGCTAAACCAGATAGACATAAAATCACCTACAAGAGTGGCAGTTCAAAAACTCAAATTGATTACATTCTTGCGGACCGCTCCAAATTTCATATTTTCAGAGACTGCAAAGTAATCCCTGGAAAGCCCCTTACAACGCAACATCGATTATTGGTTGCAGATTTCTTAACGCCACAACCTTTTAAAGTTCAAAAAAACATTACTCCAAAGATTCGTTGGCACAGATTGCCCTTAGTAGAGGGAGACCACTTGCTTAAAAACATTAAACACTATCTTACGGAAGAAGCACTGAAAGATAGTTGTCAGACAGCAGATGAAATGTGGAATAAATTCCATAATCACTGCATAGAGACGGCGTCTGAACTGTTAGGAGTCTCTAAAGGTCCGCTAAAGAACCACAAATCGGCGAAATGGTGGCAGTCAGATGTCAAAGAAAAAGTAGCAACAAAAAAGAACCTGTTTAAAACCTGGCAGCAAAGTGGGAGTGATGAAGACCGCGAAAACTATCGCACTGCAATAAAGGAGGCTAAGCGAGAGGTCGCGTGTGCCCTAGCACTTTGATGATGAACTGTACAGCAGACTTGATAAGGCCAACGATGACAGAGAACTGTTCAGAATAGCAAGGCAAAGGAATACTAACAGCAAGAATATGCGCACCATCAAGTACATTAAAAGTAGAGATGGTCGTCTTCTAACATCGAACACAGACATAAATACGAGATGGCGAGAGTACTACTCACAACTCCTCAATGAGACCTACCCTTGTGAAGAACCAACGTCGACATCAGCCGTTGAGGGACCCATCCAGGACATCAGTCCTGAAGAAGTAAAGAGGGCTATTATTAGGATGGCAAATAACAAAGCAACAGGACCAGATGAGATCCCTGCGGAGTTGTGGAAATGTCTAGGTGGAAACGGTGTGGTCTTCTTAACACGACTCTTCAATAGAATTCAGTGCGATGGCATACTTAATGAATAGGGAAAGACTTATCTAGTCCCGTTCTTTAAAAACAATGGTGACGTCAGGCTATGTGAAAACTATTGGGCAATTAAATTAATCTCCCATACATTTAAAATATGGGAAAGAGTCATAAACAGCAGACTTCTACAATTAACAGCCGTATCAGAAAACCAATGTGGCTTTGTTGCAGGAAAATCAACAACCGATGCACTGCATAGTTTAAGAATTCTGTTGGAGAAAAGGAGAAATATGGAGAAAGACGTATATTTGGCGTTTATAGACCTCGAAAAGTCTTTCGACCGGGTTCCTCGGCATTTGATCCGGCAATCCCTGAGATCACAAAATGTACTGGAATAATATATCAAACTTATAACAATGTTAATGTAATCGACATGTAATCGACATATATAACAATGTTACCACCGGATACGGATACGATGTGATACGGAGCCCAGCTGGAATAAGCGACGCATTTGAGGTAACAGTGGGTGTACACCAAGGATCGGCACTGAGCCCTCTACTCTTTAATCTCGTGATGGAATAGGTACCTCATAGCGTGTATACAGAGAGAACCGCCTTGGGATCAGATTTACTTTACGCAGATGATGTTGTCCTCATACGGGACAATCCCGCAGAATTTGAGGAATCGCTGGAGCACTGGAGATCTACCCTTGAATCTGCCGGACTAAAAATCAGCCGTGAGAAAACAGAGTACATGCAATGTTGTTCTTCTGCAGCCAATAAACAACATCATTGTGACAACATAGAAGGGAAGCAATTGAACGAAGTTAACCAATTTAAACACCTGGGTTCTGTTGTCTCAAACGACGGGACGATTGACGCTGATATAACCCACCGTGTTAACACCGGGTGGATGAAATAGCGAGAACTATCGACTGTGCTATGTGATAGCAGAATGCCGGTACGCGTCAAAGGAAGGGTGTATAAAACTGCGGTCCGCCCTGCTCTAATCTACGATGTCGAAAGCTGGCCCGTGAAAAAAATCCATACCTCCAAAATTCATACGACGGAAATGAAGATGTTAAGATGGGCAGGCGGTGTTACCCTGTCAGGCAGGGTAAGAAACGAACACATCGTGGAAGTTTTAAAATCAGACCTATCGAAGAGAAACTCTCCGAAACACGTCTCAGGTGGTATGGACACATCATGAGAAGGCCTGAAAATCACATGACCAGAAAAGTGTTAAACATAGATACCGGTCCAAGAAAGCCAGGACGACCCCTACAAACTTGGATGTCTGTCATCAACAAAGATACAAAGAAAGCCCAAATAAACGATACGACGACCCAAAACCGAACAGTTTGGCGAAGATTGACGAGGAGAGCCGACCCCAACTGAAATGGGACAAGGCGAGGCAAAGAGAGAGAGAGAGAGATACTAAAATAGTCTATCTCACAAACTATATAGGGATCTTAGGGATCACGTTTATTTATCTATCGACGCGTTATAATTAGTGTCTATACATAGCTTTGTTTAGGTAACTATCGACATATTTTCGATAGACTGGCAGGCTGCTGGTCCACCGAAGCGGAGCGATGCTGCGGAGCTGAGAAGCGAAGAAATATTAACCAATAGGATTGCACAAAATCACCGCTCCGCTTCAGTGGACAGGGAGTTTACGAACTAGTTTAAAATTCATACAACAAAACCGGGAGGTTCACCACGACTGTTCATCAAGAAATCGTTTTTCGGATTACTTTTCGTTTCTGTCTTAGTATGCTATACATGTACTGTACGTGTAAGTCTTTTGGCAGACACGTTTTCGAAATTCATTGTTTTGACAACGAAAAATTATAGGACCTCTCGCTCACTCAGTGACCTTCGAAGTTCTTTCGTTGATCCATGATTAGTCAGGTGGTCGAAATGACAGTAGTTGTAACGGATTTGCTTCGAAAATTCCTACGGCATGTCTGGAGGTGCCGTATTTCTTTCGTTGTCAAACTAAGTATTGGAAGTGTTAGGAATTGAAGCTTGTGAAACAATCTTGAACAAGTATACTTTGTTGTATAAACTTTGGGTTTTGAATAATTTTACATAGTTTCAGCAAAAATTCTGTCAATCAATGAAACACATTTCCTTCCAACAAATTGTGTAGGTACCTACTTAAATTGCAAATTGGAATCAACCGATTTATTAAACTTTGCACTGTTTATTTTAATAAATGTTATGAATAGTTTGCTAATATAAGCTAGTAGCTACTAATGTTTTCAATTAACAGTTGCTTTGTACTAAGGCCTGAAAACTGCGAGTAATTCTATCTATATAATCCAATAGCAGCCATAATTTATTTCAGTCCATATATTTATAGACATTAGTCAAGTTTCATATTCGTAGGCGAATATCAAGCAACCGTGGTTGAGAACTGGGTTGGTGACAAGTTGCATCAAATATTTTTTAAGGTTGTCCGCCTTTTGATGTCGGCTGACATCATCAACGTGAAGCTATGCTAGCTAAAACCCATGTTAGCCATGCACATATTTTGTATTTTGTTTGTCCATCCCTTGCTACATAATAAAGCAACGTGATTTTGTGCTCGGGTATACTTAGGACACCAGTAGTACGGAAAGCTCGATTTACCAATGACATCGAAAAAGGCAGACGAAAAAGTTATGGTAGGCCCCCGGGAAGCTGTGCGGGGAAGCGGACGTAAGTCGTACCGTACCGTACGTGTACGACTCGCTCCACTTCGGTGGACAGATAGGCTGCGTTTCCACTGAAGCGGAGCGTAGCGGAGCGTAGCGGAGAGGAGAGGAGAAGAGACGTACAAAGAGGTGAGTGTTTCCACTGAAGCGGAGCGGAGCGGAGTAGAGTGAAGCGAGGAAGGGTGGAGTGGAGCGGGATAGAACGGAGTAAAAACAAATCCGGTGCGTTACAGTCAATTTCTCAGACAGACCGCACGCCATGTTGTCTTTAAAAAAGAAGAGAGCAATTCCTTTATACCTTTGAAAGATGAAGATAACGAATCAGATAAAGTGGCATTAACTATTTCGACCTTATAGATTCAAAGAGAAAACATAGATTTTTGATTCGACAACATATAAAATACCATTCCGAGCATGGGGAATTTTCAACTTATTTTCGAATTCCCTCTACTTCGCACCGCACCGCCCCGCCCCGTCCCTGGCCGCGTTTCCACTGAAGCGGAGCGGAGCAGAGAGGAGCTTAGCGGCGCATGTATTGCGAGGGAGAAGAGCGGAGCGGAGTTGCGTACTTTATGGCTGCGTTTCTTAAATAAATGAAATGAAATGAAATTATGGCTGCGTTTCCACTAAAGCGGAGCATAGCAGAGAGGAGAGGAGAAGAGACGTAAAAAGAGGTGAGTGTTTCCACTGACGTAGAGCGGAGCGGAGTAGAGTGAAGCGAGGAAGGGTGGAGTGGAGCGAAACCGAGTGGAGCGGGGTAGAGCGGAGTAAAAACAAAACCGGTGCATATCAGCAGTCAATTTCTCAGACAGACCGCACGCCATGTTGTCTTTAAAAAAGAAGAGAGCAATTCTTTTATACCTTTGAAAGATGAAGATAACGAATCAGATGAAGTGGCATTGACTATTTCGACCTTATAGATTCAAAGAGCAAACATAAGATTCGCCGCCCCGTCCCGCACCACCTCGCTCCGCTGGGGTTGAGCGGAGGCATCCATTCAGTCCGCCGGAACCACGCAAGCTCTTAATTTTATATTACAATCCGCTCTGCTCCGCTCTGCTCCGCTCCACTGTTTCCATTGAAGCGGAGCGGAGATTTCGAGCATTGTGATTGGTCAATACATGCACCGCTAAGCTCCGCTCTGCTCCGCTCCGCGTCAGTGGGAACGCATGAACACCTAACACAAGGACACAAATACAGCATGGTATGTTTTTTATGAATGAACTAGGAATGTTAATTATATGAATAATTTAATTACCAGCTATATAGAGGTACCTAAACCTTTACCTTTTCATAGTATAGTAAAATGTTCGACTATCGATTTTGTATAACGATATAACGATATTATTGATTCTATCAACACTATTCTATCGATAGTATCGAGTCAATGATAGTGTTCGGGCCAAAGGTTCGGGCTTTAGTTCGGGTGACGCTGCGTTTAAACTAAAAATAAAGGTCAATAGTTTCGATAGGTCATATGACTACTAAGTATGACTACCGGTAGTATGACTGATTATCAACACCGAGTCGATATGTAGGTATATCCTATTCAAGAAAAACGTCTTTTTCGGCTGTTTAATAGTTCTGAAAAAAACGACCGTGGCTGGAATTTACCTGACTAACTCTGAAACTACTTGGCCGATTTTGATGCGGCTGTACATGTAGAGCATTCCTCCAGAAAGGTTGTAACCATACTTATTATGAAATGTAGTCAAGTTTACGTTTAAGTAAGGCTCTTAAGTATGACATTGACACGTGATTTACCAGTCAGCTGTGATCATTCAATCATAACAATTATGATATGAATGAATAGAAGGAAATGAATAGTGGCTCTACACGGCACGGCACACGGCACGTCCTAGCATTTCTGTTTGCACTAACGTTTTTAGGGTTCCGTATCCAAAGATTACAAACGTAAACCCTATTACTGAGACTCTGCTGTCAGTCTGTCTCTCTGTCACAGTCACAGCCTCACAGCACAGTAGGACTTGCTCTTAATATTATTTACAATATACTTCGTGCCGCTGCGCCGCCGGCTATTTAATATATCATTTTATAATTCGATCATTAATCGATTCTGGGTATCGATAAAAGAAATAAATATACATATACCATATGTTAACAGAAACACCGTCATGGCAACACTAATTCAATCTGACGCATCGTGGACGCTTTGTTCGCTCCGTAAAATTTATTTTTCTACATTTCGTTATAGTAGTATTATCATTCGAAAGTTGTATAAAAATAGTGATAATACAATACAATTAATTTTACAGTATTGATTTTACGTAATATTAAGTGATTGTTCAAGAATATGTCCGGTATTGCAAGTGCACGTTTAGCGGAGGAGAGAAAAGCTTGGCGCAAAGACCATCCTTTTGTAAGTGAATAAGTTATCAACGCGGCATCAATAACCGACAGAAGTTGGATAGACCTAAATATTGTGCATTTTTCAGGGTTTTGTGGCGAGGCCGATGAAGAATCCTGATGGCTCACTAAATCTTATGACCTGGGAATGCGCCATTCCTGGAAAGAAGGGGGTTAGATTGCTTCTAGAATACTAGTTTCATTATTAGATTATTAAGTTGCCTCTAAGCAAAATTGAATAATAATTAATTACTGACTGAACCACTGTATCTGTCAATGAAGTCAAATCTTTTATGTGATCAATGAGAAGGCTTTATCATAATATAGTGTAACATCGTCTACTTTCAGACTCCATGGGAGGGTGGCTTGTATAAATTACGTATGATTTTCAAAGACGATTATCCATCAAGTCCTCCCAAGTGCAAGTTTGAGCCACCCTTGTTCCACCCCAACGTGTATCCCTCTGGCACTGTCTGTCTGTCACTACTTGACGAGGAGAAGGACTGGCGCCCGGCCATTACAATAAAACAGATCCTGCTCGGCATACAAGACCTACTTAATGAACCCAACGTTAAAGATCCTGCACAAGCCGAGGCATACACAATTTACTGGTAATTAAGATTTTTATAAAGTGTCTCCCCCAGGTATTGTGAAAATTTCAGTTATTATCAAGACCTGTTGGGTATTTTAATTCCTGTAGCTGATAATGATGATGCATGTTATCTGGGTATCACTGCTTGGCAACCAAGTTTTTAATGATTATATATATATAAATCATGTGTTCAAAGCACAATATTTTAAAAACCAAGTTTTTAATGGTTCTGGTAAATTGGTAATGGAGTCTGACCTGCACTATAATATCCAGATTTTGATCTTACAATTACTTACATAGTTATTGTGTTTACCTAAACGTATTTTGTGTATATTGTCTTTAATAAACCATAACATTTTCTACCTGTGTAGGAAATTTTGAGGAAACATGCATGTGTGTGTGAAATGCCAAACTGAGTAATTGAGTATGTTTAATTGCACATAACAATTACATAATAATATTTAAGGATCTGTATCATCTGCAAATAGGACAACATCAATATATTGATAATAAGCCACTTTTAATTTTCTTCTTGTTACAGTCAAAATCGGCTAGAATATGACAAGAGAGTGCGAGCACAAGCCCGTGCCATGGCTGCTACTGAGTAAAAGAGGAATCAACCCTGAGGCCATGTCCAGCTGGCTATTCTGGGTGGCAGGAGTCAAGTCAGATTGTGTACTTTTAGAAATTGGCATGCTTATGAATGATACATTTGATTTTGTCAAATATTCATGCTATTGCTCACCACAGGTTGATGAATAGTGGCAAGCAAGATAAACAAAGAAATCAGTTTCAATTATTCCAGTAAAATTCATCATGCAAACTTTTGAAAGTACATAATTATGTTTGAAGTAATACCTAGTTGAATGTGATATATCAATGTAGTACTTTGTCTATTTATAGCAGCATGACTTGACTTCCATGCTGCTTAACTGTAATCTGGTGGGAAGCAGACTGTGTGTTTGTGGGTAATCTCAGCTGTAAATGAAATTAGTGTGTGCTGGCTGATACTGGCCCATCTCTCCTGCCACAGAGTGTAATGCCATCTTGGCTAAAGTTAGAATAGGACAGTTGCATAGTTTGCTGCTCTATAAAATGTAAGTTCTTGTTTAGGCAGGAAATTATGCAACAACATACTATAATTTAATAAAACCTAGCTATTATGCAACAACATACTATAATTTAATAAAACCTAGCTATTGCACTATCAGTGTTTCAGAAAAACAATTTGTTAAAAAGGCTTAAACATCGTAGAATATAACTATCTTGTAAGACGTCTCTATTTATTTATAAATGAACGCATTTGAGAATCAGTATTGGTTATTTGACAAAAATTTCAATAGTTTTAACTTTTAAGGTAGAGTACCGTCACTTTCTATCATATATATCATATATTATGACCTTTTTCAAACAAGTACTATGAGAATCTATTATTTTAACTATTTTTGTATCTTATGTTAGTCTTATCGAACAATAAATTTTCTAAAAGTAAGATTAATGTTTTTTGCCTTTATATAGGTACCTAACTATAAACCTTTATGCTCGATTAATCCTTTATGTAAGTATGTAATAATATACCTTGACAAGTCTACTTATGTATGTTAACATGGTTAAAGAAGTTCCTAATTTATGATTTTTTATGCAGCCACAAATTAGATAGTATATCCTGAGGCAGCTGCCTGCCTACCTAGGTGCTATGTATTATGTACCAAAGAGTTATGTACTACATACTGTTTATTTTATTTATTGATTTTCAAGAGGAGCGAACAGCTTTTACAATACAAAACAAAAATTTGAATAGAAATCGCCAATAAAAGGTTTCCGCGGATAGTACATTACAGAGTACATCTATGTATGAGAGTTTATTTATTCCGCCATAACTTCTAAACCTGATAAATTGTATTTGGGACTTACATTTTTTTTACTTGTTGCCGTATAAAATAAAAATAAAAAAAATATTTATTCAGACAAAAACGTCCATTTAGTGTTAGTATAGTACAGTTATGCATTGCATCAGTTGCATTTAGCGATGAGCGGTGGGTAAATAGCCAATCTGCCCATTTGGTAGGTAGATTGAATAATATGAGTAATTATTTCGCACTTATCGTCGGAAAGTGTGCGCAAATGATATAATATGCTTAAAATAGAAAAAAAAACGTGAAATGCGACATTAAAGTATAACAAAACATCACACTTATCATACATTGAAAGTAGGCTTCTTTGATTTATTTTTATTTTTTTACTGGGAGGTGTACAAAGACGTAATTATATGTTAAAATAAGTGAAATGACATTAAAAGCTTTGTAAACATATGAGAAACCTCATACATAATATAAAAAGAAGTATATTTGACTGCTCGTTTGAAGGCCAAAACTACTGATTTCAGGGTTGGTCCCAGAACAAAAGTTATTTGTATTGACAGGTTCTTCCATATCCCATCAATTTTTTAAAACATTTCCGACAATATAGCATTCCGGGAATTTACCCCAATCTACCCGTTGTAGGTATAGGAACATACGAATTGACACGTCTAAGTTTACATTTTTTGCTGGAAAATGTTAGGAGACCTAATTATATGTTAAACCAAACAAACAGACATCAAACGCAATATCAACATATGGAACATCTCATACATAACAAAGAGTGAATTATTTTTGACTGCTCATTTGAAGGCCAAAACTAATGATTTCGAGGTTCGTCCTGAAACAAAAGATATTCGTATTGACGAGTTCTTTGAACCCCATCATCTTGTTATAACATTTCCCACAAATAAGTATGCCGGGTATTTACCCCAATCTACCCGTTGTATACATGCGAATTGACACGCATATGTTTACATTTTTTGGTGGAAAATTTTTGTAGACCTAAATATATGTTAAACTAAGCAATCAGACACCAGACGCAATGTAAACACATAAGCTCCCTCATACATAATACGTGGGGCGCACTATAAGTTTCCGGAATGAATATGAAAAAATACTATTAAAGGTACAAAATTAATTTTATTGTTTTTCAAAATAATCTCCCTTGGCGTCTATGCACTTTTTCATTCGATGAAACCAGTTTTGAAAACTTTTGTGCCACTCCTCTGTGGTGACCTCTGAAACGTGTTTTTCATACTCCTCGACAGCCTCTTCTGGTGATGAAAATCGTTGACCGCGTAATTGGTTCTTAATTTTTGGGAACAGAAAAGAGTCACAAGGTGCCAGGTCGGGACTGTATGCAGGATGACTCATGAGTTCTAAATTTTTCGCCTTCAAAAAGTCGTTTGTCTGTCTGGCCGTGTGAGAACTAGCATTGTCGTGGTGCAGGATGATACCTACGGCGTTTACGGTTATTTTTACGGAGTTCGTCAATAACTTCCGGCAAACAAATGGTCGTGTACCAGTCACTATTCACTTTACGACGATTCTCTAAAGCAACAGTAGCCACGTGTCCAGTTTTATTAAAAAAAGAAGCAATCATCCGCTTAGATGCACTTTTCACGCGCGCCACTTTGGTTGGTTTCGGCTCATCTTGAAAGACCCATACGCTCGATTGCTGCTTTGTTTTGGGATCGTAGCAATAAATCCATGTTTCGTCACCTGTTACTATGTCCCACACCAAATTTGACGCACCTTCGTTGAATCTGGTAAGCATGGCACTGCACCAAGTGACGCGGTCCGTTTTTTGAGCCTCGGTCAAGTTGTGTGGGATCCACCGCGAGCACATCTTTCTCACACCCAAATGTTTGTGTAGGATTAATTGTATTTGACTCATGCCTATTTCTAAGGATGCGCGAATTTCATGGTAGGTCACATGCCTGTCTGTTTCAATCATACGGCGCACAGCATTGATGTTTTTGTTGGTCACAGCGGTGGACGGCCGACCATCGCGAGATTCGTCACTGAGATTGATACGACCACGCTTGAATTCTGCAAACCAGCTATAAACAGTTGTCTTGCATGGTGCTTCATTGCCAAAAGCTGTTTCAAGCCGAGCGATGCTCTGTTGAGCTGTCAAATTACACTTAAAATCGTAGAAAATCATACTACGAAAATTTTCCCGAGTTAAATCCATGTTGATGCAAACACACAATTTTTTAAATGGCGCCACAAGGTAAAAACAAAAGACAGTCAGATGAAACAAACTGCATTCTACAGCCAAAGAGTTCTATTTTCAAATGTTGCAATAAATTTTAAAATATTGTTTATGTAAGTGGCCAGTTCCGGAAACTTACAGTGCGCCCTATAATACAGAATTATTTTTGACTGCTCATTTGATGGCCAAAACTACTGATTTCGGGGTTCGTCCTAGAACAAACGATATTCGTATTGACGAATTCTTCGATCCCCCATCAACTTTTGATACATTCTCCACTAATTAGCATGCCGGGTATTTACCCCAGTCTACCCTTTGCATGGGAACCATCGAAATATAATTCTCTAGAAACTTAACGCTCCTACATTCACCGCTTCGATTCTGATTTCATTTACGCAAACAAACGAACAGTAATTACAACGAAACACTCGAACGCACACATAGACAAAGATGCATGCGATTGGTAGCGACAAGGTCACGCGTCGTCGTCGATCGGGTGGGGCAGTCAACGCAATGAGCGGTGAGATACAACGCGCGGATGTTACGTATTATGCAGTACGCTACGCTAAAATAAATAACCTTGTTTACGTGTTACTTTTTTTTTAAATAACTTATTTTCATGTCTTTATGGCTTTTACACTTCTACACCACTTCACGGCACACGGCATTTTTAATGAATCGATTAACGCAAAGACACAGCAATATTCTCAAAAGAAACTTCTTGCGACGCAACCGCACGACTCAAGTGTCACGGCGAACTGTCGCGCCGCGCTGTTCATATTTTTAGCCCCCCCCCGTCGCGGTACATATCGCGTGGAATGATTTTTCGGGATTACTTACGATTCTAGAGAATTATTGGTCGTAGATGGGAACATACGAATTGACACGTATATGTTCACGTTTTTTGCTGGAAAATGTTTGTTGACCTAATTATATGTTAAACTAAGCAAACAGGCATCAAACGCGATATCAACATATGGACACTCATACATAACAAAGAGAGAATTATTTTTGACTGCTCATTTAAAGGCAAAAAATACTGACTTCGTTCGAGGTTCGTCCCAAAACAAAAGATATTTTTATTGATTTTAAAGTACTTTCCGAAAAATGTCTAGTATCGAATTGTATGTTTAAACTAAGCAAACAGAGATCAAATGCGATGTCAACATATGAGCAACCTCATACATATAGAGAGAATTGTATTTGACTGCTCATTTGATGGCCAAAACTACCGATTTCGGTGTTCGTCCCAGAACAAAAGATATCAATTTTTTTGTTGCAAATGTGTTGTTAACCTAATTATGTTAAAATAAGCAAATAGACATCAAATGAGATTATATCTGTAAGTATATTTAATATGGATAATTTATCGATTTTAATCTTTGTCATTTATTGAGATATATTAATTTATTTATACATAAGATAACCTTTTCATACATTTCTACAGATAATTTGAGGACTTGCACTCATTTATTAACACCTCCACTAAATATTTCAATCTACCCACTAAACGGGTAGATACGGGTATTTACCCGGTGCATATCGGGTAAATACCCGAGCGTGGATAAATACCCGGGTATATGCCCATTTCTAGTTGCATTGCATTCTTGCATACGCGAGCCCGAGCCCATTTCCATCCTCCTCAGCTCGGCCGTGTGACTAGGGTTACCAGTGCACTTTTGCATTTAAAAATAAAAATTTGACTGTCTAAGAAACAAATGTCAATGTCGGTACGTAATAATAACTATCATTCAATAAAGTTCAATAAACATAACTTATTATCAGTGGTCGTTGAATCTTGTTTTGTTTTGTTTGATTTAAAAATACTACGGAATAAATTACGGATAAAATAAAATAGGTGACACAAATTTAAATAAGAGGAAAAGATTTGATTAAAAATGGCAGACGATGAGCAAGATCCCAAAGAATACCGATGGGAGACAGGTTATGAAAAGACATGGTGAGTACATACAGATATAATCCTACGTATATTTAATTATAACTGCTAAATATATTTTGTTATAATCAGGGAAGCGATCAAGGAGGACGAGTATGGTTTGGTGGAGGGATTGGTTGCGGAGTTTGCCCAAAAAGCGGCACGCAAAGCCGCAGCGCCTCGGCGCGGTCCGGTGCGCTTGGGCATGATGAGGCACCTCCTGGTAGCTGTAGATTGCTCGGATGCGATGAACTCTCAAGACTTGAAGCCGTCAAGATTTCTATGTACTCTGAAGGCAAGTTAAAACTTGATTCAGTCACTTAGGCGGTTATCCCACTGCACCGTGCACCGTCGCGGAGCGCGTTTTCTACATACTGACGCTCCTGCGCGGTGACGCGTTGTCAGTGGGCGGGAGTAGGCGTGTTTTCTATACAAACTGAGATACTTGCATACAATGTTAAAAATCTGCCGCGCCGGTGCAGTGGGATCACTGCCTTAAAGAAAATATGATTATTTGCAAATCTAATGCTCACTCTACACTCCCCGCAATCGTGATATTAGTGTAGAGGGGGCTAAACATAAGTATTGATTTTTATTCTTACAGTTATTGGAAAAGTTTGTTGAAGAGTTCTTTGATCAGAATCCATTAAGTCAGCTTGGTATAGTTGCAATGAAAAACAAGAGAGCTGAAAGAATCACAGACTTATCTGGAAATGTTAGAAAACACATCAAAGCTGTACAAGGGTATGTATAATACAGATTGATGGTGCGCCCCCTAGCTATATTGAAATCTTGGGATCAGAATCATTAATAGAACACAAAATTCAACTTTTTTGTATCCCTCATTGATAATAAATGGCTCCTTTTGACTTTAATATATGCTGTTGCTCACCCTGCTCGCCGGCCGCCGCCTGCCATGAGCCCTGTACCAGGTGATGACATTCAAATGATTTGGCAAATCAAATGACATTTAAATTCTTGGTATTAATTTGTCGGCTGATATATTTGGGTATTATCTCAAGTTTTTATTATAAAACATGATACCTATGACCGAATATGTATTTTTAATTTCTCTCAAAAAGTTCTTTCGAACCTCATAGCTATCTATGAGGTTCAAAATCATCCTGTATAAATAATTCTTCGAAATAACAACATATTAAATGCTTACTTTCAATTTACAAATATTACTTTAAATCAACGAATGTGTAATAGAGAAGTATGTCAAAAGTTTGTAGAAACACAATACTTTCTAGATAAATTACATATTTTATTTCAGCCTCACAAATATACCGCTAACAGGAGAGCCGTCCTTACAAAACACACTAGAGTTTGCTGGTCGTGTGTTGAAACCTCTTCCAGGGCATGCGTCCAGAGAACTGCTTGTCTTATTTGCCTCCCTCACTACCTGTGATCCAGGGGACATTACTACAACCATTCAGGTAAATATGTTGCAGAACTTAGAGCCACATATCCTAATCTATGTATTATTATGTATGCTCAATACCAAAATCTTTACAGATTAATTTATATCTCACTCCCTAAACAAATATATATATATATTGCTCAAAAAAAATTATAATAGAACAAGATATATAACTTTAGAGCAGGTAGTCTTCATTGTCTATTGGCAAATATTCATTTTAAGAAGAGATTCATTTATTCACAAAAAGTTCAGTGATTATTTCATACCTAACACATGTTTCAAAATCATACTTTATAACTTTTTGTTGACTGAAAGAGATCCCTCCATGGGATTAGTCCACTTTTGTACAAGTTTCTTTTTTTATTTGATTAGTATACATGTATGTATTTTGTACAATAAGGATATCAAACGAACATCTACTTTGGGGCTTCCAAAATTTTACCTATTTATTTAATATTAAAAAAAAAATGAATGCTAACTTAGTTATTTGGATCTCTCTAATATTTGTATTTTCAGAGTTTGAAGACAGATGGAATAAGATGTTCAGTCATTGGGTTAGCAGCTGAAGTAAGGATATGTAAAAAGTTGTGTCAAGATACTGGTGGAGAGTATGGGGTGAGTGTAATTTAAATTTAGACTATTTAATGTAGAGCATACTATACTCCGCCAACAAGCAAACAACCAAGCTCATAAATAATAATCTATACTTCTATACTAATATTATAAAGAGGAAAGATTTGATTGTTTGTTTGCATTGAATAGGCTCCGAAACTACTGAACCGATTTGAAAAAATATTTCACCGTTGGAAAGCTACACTATCCCCGAGTAACATAGGCTATGTGTGTACCACGGGCGAAGCCCGGGTGGACTGCTAGTAACTAATATTTTAGAAAACAGGAAGTTCCTGAATTTGATGTACAGTATTGTTTACATGTGTTTTTACAAGGAGGGTTATGTTTTGGAGTGTATGTATAAATAATAATAATAATGGGTCAACACTTGGCTAAAAGCCCGTGTTGACTCTAAAATTACCAGGCATCACCTGAGAATTCCAAATGGAAAACCGCTACAACAATAATAATAAAATTGTTTATTTGGTAATCATTTAGTTAACAATGTATATTTCTATGGCATGCTCTACAGCCTAAACGGTTTAATGGATTTAAGTTTGAGAGGTGTCGTTAGATTCGTCTTAATTCTGAGAGTGACACTGGGTATGTAATAAACCAGCCAAGTGCGAGTTAAACTCGCGTGGAGATGGTTCCGTACAATTAATTGAATTCTTATAGGTTTTCCTGTAATCTACAAGTAATGAACTATATTTTGTACTTTTTTCAAAATTTTAGGCTCATTAGTTTCGGATTGAGATCCTCATAACGACCTCTTTCATTTGATATATGATATGACACAGTAAGATTTGCAAAACGTTTTTTTTAATTTCCTAATTTGTCCCCCGAAAATAACAATTATTTAAAAAAAAAAAAATATTTACTTTGCACATATGTGTTTGGGTCATAGGATTACAACATTCTACCAAATTTCACCTGATTCGGTCCAGTACATTTGGAGCAAATTGGCTGTGATAGACGGACGGACAGACAGACGAAAGAGTGATCCTATAAGGGTTCAGTTTTTTAAATATTTTGTACGGAACCCTAAAAAGTAAACAAAATGGCGAATTCTTTAGCCAATTTTTTTCTAATAATTCTTTTTAATTCAAAATAAAGGATTCTACGAGTATATGTATAATAATTACAAAAATATATATACAACTACGAATAATAATCCCTAGAAACTAATCCCGAAAAATCATTCCACGCCATATGTACTGCGGCGGGCGGGGCTTAAAATATGAACGGCGTGGTGCGACAGTTCGCCATGACACTCGAGTCATGCGGTTGCGTTGCAAAAAGTTTCCTTTGAGAATATTGCTGCGTTTTTGCGATAATCGATTCATTAAAAATGCCGTCATGTGCCGTGAAGTGGTGTAGAAGCCATACAGACATGAAAAACACAGGACTCGCCTTTCATATGTAGATGACGCGTGCGTGACCTTGTCGCGACCAATGGCATGCATCTTTGTCTATGTGTGTGTTTGAGTGTTTCGTTGTAATTACTGTTAGTTGGTTTGCGTAAATGCAATCAGAATCGAAGTGGTGAATGTAGGAGCGTTAGATTTCTAGAAATTATATTTCGATGATATACAACAAGGATGACATTGTATCATGCAGTTAGGTTTTCTTTTTTTTAAAATAATTACTTTTTAATTTTAAGATATCTAAACTATAGTGCCACCAAATATATGCCAGTATTGATATTAAATATAAGGCTTTTTTTCTAATTTAATAACTTAATGCTCTCGTCCATGGATTATGCGACTGCTACGGACGATTCTTGCTGTTATGTTTATCATGTTAATGCAAGCACAGCAGGATGAAACAGCTAATAGTGTATATATTTTAAATGTGATAAGTAACCCCTTTCATTTGATACCCTACAATGGTATGATTCGATTTATTTTGTTCATTACTTTACGGCCTATAGAGGAAGCCAATGTACTGTGACGTCATGTAGCCAGCGGACAGCCAAGACGTTTCCAACGATACCCCATTTGTCAACTAACTGATAAATACATACATAGCGGCGAAAAACATAACACTCCTTTTGGGATTTGCTGTAGTCGAGTAAAAATAAAGTTTTATATATATCTAATCTCATCTCGTAAAATTGAAATTATAAACTTTAGAACGATTTAATATTTACTTACGTACTTACGTAGGTTACGAAGTTTAACCCTTACGATACAGGTCAATTTTCGTTACGGCTCTGGATACACATAATTTGAGCCTCATAAAAATGGTGACACCGTTTATGCATAATCATGTAATTGACAGTGATCTCCTTGGGGATCAATTTATTTTAATTAATGAAACGCTATAGACGCTGTTCACACTTTTTTATGGCGTTAAAAACAAGTCTTGATTGCCGTATGATGTTTATCTCTCTCTATCTTATCTCAGCGTGTTCCCAGTTGCATCCACAGTTGTAATGCTGTGAAGCCCGGGGTCCGCTTTCCGGCTTTTCCTTCTCCACTTAGCACGGTCTTGAGCATCCTTCATTGTAAGACCATTGGCACGCATATCATCCCTGACGACGTCAAGCCAGCATTTCTTGGGTCTACCACGTCTGCCGGCCCCCGGCGGAGGCGGCATGGCTATAAATTTGTTTCCCACGTAACTTGCCGGTTTCCGCAAGACATGACCATACCAGCGTAGGCGACCTTCTTGCAGTTTGTCTGCTATGTCACAGACATGAAGGCTGCCGCGGATGCGGGTGTTTCTCACGCGATCTCTCCATGATACTCCGCATATCCAGCGCAACATTTGCATCTCCGTGACACGCAGTTCCTGCTTGTGTCGCTCAAGCAATGGCCACGCTTCACCGCCATATAATAAGACAGGTCTAATGATGGATTTGTAGACCCGTCCCTTTAACCTAACCGTAATTTTGGGGTCACAAATGACACCAGTCACCTCCCGCCACTTTGCCCATGCGGCAGATATACGGGCTTTGACGTCGGCATCTATGTCTCCAGACGCGTGAAGTACAGATCCCAAGTATTTGAACTGGTCCGTACGCTTGACCAAGTTTTCGCCTATGCGTACGGGTGCGGACGGATCTGTAGAGTTGCAGGCCATGTATTCATTGATTGCTGTATAATGTCTCAAAAGGATTCGTATCCAGCGCCGTAAAAAAAGAATTAATTATCTGTGTCCTTATTATTTATTATAACGCCTCATTCATATGTTTTCAAGTAATAAATATTTTGTCTTCTCTTTGCACCCTTTTTTTTTGTTTGTAAAAATGACTGATAGTAATGTATATAAAGAAAATAGGTCTCCGCCCGAGATTTTAGATACGCCGATGGAAATCTACAATCAAAGTCGAGAAAACTATATGATAACACAGAATAAATAATACTAACGTACAGAAGTCTCACTCAGCAAAGAAATTCAAAGAAATATCTACTCAATGTGGCTAGCGATATGGTTTAATTTAGCACACGTCAGAACTCATCACTATTACATATAGGCCAATTTCATTCTTATTACTCTGGACAAACGATTTGTATAACTGAATTTACCACCCGTAGGGGCCGCCTGCGGCGCATAGTAATAATGTAGGTACATTTTCGATACCTAAACGGGGAGTGACACATGCCTGATGATACCTAAATGCTAAAGCATGGCTATAAGGACTTTTCATAAAAAATGCCTATTTTCAGGAATTGGCTGGGAAGTTCAAGTGTTCCTCATTATGGTCTAAATACTGAATGTTAAAGAGTGCATTAAGTGTATATACATACATCGTGTTAATTAAAGAACGCAAAACCTCTCAGATGGTACCTCAGTCCATGTAACTGAACAACTTTCACAAAAAACTAAAAAAAAAAATTTAATTTTCATAACTGATCGAGTCAATTTGTATAAAAACCCGTTTTTTTTTGGATTTTGTAAAAGTTGTTGAACAGTAGTTGTTCACTTTCATGGGCTGAGGTACCATCTGAGAGGTTTTGCGTTCTTTAATTAACACGATGTATAACGAAGTCGATGTGTCCAAATATTCAAAATAATTATTATAAGCAAAAAACGACTTCTTTCTCTTTCAACTTTGATCTCTTATTTAATAGCTTGAATTCTAGTTTATTTTTTATTTATTTTATTTTATTTTATTTTATTTCGGAAAACTTACAGCTATTTCATTATTTATGTAAACATAACAGCAAATAGTTACAAAACTTAGCCAATAATAAGTTTCCACTTATAGAAAAAGTATAGTACTTAAACCAATTGGATGACACTATTTTAAGTTCAAGGACATAATATTATGAGATAAGATAAAGTAGTGTATGACACTGCACATAACTTGGTATTATCACACTCGTGTGATACTCTTAAAAACCCCGCCTGCGGCACAGCCTGCGGCTTGGTTTTTAAACACACGCTCGTATATAATACCCCTCATTATGTGACAGTGTCGTAAACTACTATTTTGTTTCTAAAGGTTGTGTTAGACGACGTGCATTACCGCTCGTTGCTCCTAGACTACACGTCGCCGCCGCCGCGAGCGCGCGCCTTAGATGCGGGTCTCGTCAAGATGGGGTTCCCGCATTGCGCACCCCCTACCACGCAGACAGACCCCAGCAACAACACGGACCCACCTATTACTGTTTGCATGTGGTTCGTGTTCCTCAGTATAACAGCTTTTATTGTGAGACCTAATTACTTGTCATACTACAAATCATCATCGTTATCATTATTATGTTATCATGATTTGTCCCTATGTATATATATATATATATATATATATATATATATATATATATATATATATATATATGGTCTTTTTAGGGTTCCGTACCCGAAGGGTGCAAACGGGACCCTATTACTGAGACTCCGCTGTCTGTCCGTCTGTCACAGGGCTCTGTCTTGAACCGTAATAGCTAGACACCTGAAATTTTCACCGATTATGTATTACTGTGGCCGCTATAACAACAACAAATACTAAAAATGAAAAAAAGTTGAAAATTAAAGGGGGCCGTCATACAAAAAACTGTTTTTTCAGCGTTTTTAACTCGATCTGTCACAGGGCTCTATTTCTTGAACCGTAATAGCTAGACACCTGAAATTTTCACCGATAATGTATTATCTATGATCACTATAACAACAAATACTAAAAATAAGATAAGTTATTAATTAAAGCGGGTCGTCATACAAGAAACGTGTTTCTTCAGCGTTTTAAAATATTGTACATTGGTACGGAACCCTTCATGTACGAGTCCGACTTGCACTTGCCCATTTATTTAGACTCCAGTCAGTCAGTTTAGTGAAGTGCAGTGGTACAGTATACTTCCAGAGCCGACTTGGAGAGGTCTCATTGATGCTTTGTTTAGCTTGTGTTTCTGAAGTCGCTTTCTACGACATCTACGGGAAGAGAGTGGTCTTACTCTACTCTGCTAGGAACCACACGGCAAGCACTATAAATTGAATAAGCCCAACAAGTTTGGGCAACTTGTTCCACGTTTTATTATAATGTAATTTTTTTTAAAATAACAAAAAAAATAGAGTTACTGTGTAACATCATTATATTGCACTGTCATTGTCATTTACATCAGTATGCTTTTCAGCTTAATCGGTTGAGAATAATTCCTTTAAAATAATTTGCATGATTTGACCTGAATATAAATACAAACATGCAAGTTAAGGCCACACATGAATTTTCCGGGGTCCAGTGCTGCCCCCATTTGAAATAAATCATTTCAAAGGAAACGGAGATATCCTTTCAAATTTTGTCTTTGTGAAGCCCTACATAACCCTTCAAACTATTTTATGATCGACTGTTTACAGTTTAAAGTAAGGACGTTAAGCTTTTCTACGCATTTTTGCCAAAACTGGCCGTTTTCCGCAAAAATGCGTAGAAAAGCTTAACGTTAAACTGTAAACAGTAGTTATCTAGGGCTTCACAAAGACAAAATGTTAAATGATATCTCCGTTTCCTTTAAAATGATTTATTTCAAATGGAGGCAGCACTGGACCCTGAAAAATTCATGTAGCCCCTTAAATAAAAAGCTTGTAAAAAGAAGTAAAAAGTAAGCACCTACCTAAATATATATTTTTTTCAGTCACTTGGAAGAAGGCGAGGGAGTGGGCGGCGAGGGTCACCTATGTCCGCAATGCCGCAGCAAGTACTGCTCGCTGCCCGCCCAGTGCCGCACTTGTGGACTTACGCTCGCCTCCGCACCGCATCTCGCAAGGTAGTCTGTTTTTTTTTAAATTAACCTGTACTGTTCTAATTCTGGTCAAAGGATCCCATCTCCCTTCTTGAAAAATGCCTTCTTCTTCGTCTAAGCGCGTTCCCGGTTGCATCCTCGGCTATACAGCTTCGGAGCCCGGGGTGCGCTTTCCCACATTTTCTTCTCCAAATATAACATGCATGTCAAAGGTCGCCGTGTGGTTCCCGGCAGAGTAGAAAAGGACCACTCCAAGTCTTACCGTGGATGTCGTAGAAGGGGACTTAAGAAAAAGAAGCTAAACAAAGCTTATAAACATCAGTGAGACCTCTCCGACCCGTCTGGCCAGCGTGGTGAGTGTAGGTCAAATCCTCTGTCTGTTCTGGCTAATATATGGCTCTGGCAGTACAGAGGGTCGTGCTCCTGCAGTGGAGACTAAAAAAGACCTGATAATGATGCCAATTGGGAATGTATTTGTACGAAAAGTTTTACAACCGGTCGCCGCCCGACGTTGACCCTCCTGATGTTTGTGCTTAGTCCTTTAGTCGCCTCTTACAACATCCACAGGAAGAGATGGAGTGGTCCTATTCTAACCCGGAACCACACTTCTTGACAAACGCCTTCTGTGATTAAAACGCTTAAAAGTGTCGCCATTATTACGTAATCATCGTTTGGTGTAGACGGTGACGTCCTTATTTACCCGACAACGCCAGAAGAAGAGTTATACTTTTCGAGTGGTATGTGGTATGTATCATATTTTTGTGGCACGCTCTGCAGTCTAAACAGCTTGCTGGATTTAAGCTTGAGTAGTATCGTTAGATTTATCTTAATAAGATCAAACGCACTCAAATTTCAAAAAAAAAAGTAAATGGCGGATTTTTGGCGCCAACGTATAATAAATAAAAATAAAATAAAATTCTTTTATTTCAAGCTACAGTGGCCCATATCTTATTTTAAGTTACGTCTGTCTCCTCGCACTATACTTGTTCATTGATACTAGTGTATTCAACATGTAGTTCATTAAACATCCTACGAGTATACACTTCGGCATCCATTCTTCCCTCTATCACTTAGATTCCATTGGTGCTCCCACGCATTCTTCGCACCAACGAAGCAGACATTTTGCGCATGATGGCATACAAATCATCTATGCTCGCATCCGCAAACATGCCTGATGCACTACAATTTCGTGGGAGCCCCAACAGAGCCCTGAATGTGTATTGAATCCTCAGAGCACTGTAGGCTTTGGCAGTGTAGTTGGTCCATAGTGCACACGTGTAAAAGTATGTGTTTTCAAATTATTTTTATACAAAACCGATCGAGTAAGGAATCAAAATAAAGGATTTTATATAAGGATTACAAAAATACATACAACATGTATTTTTTAATGTATTTCGGAATAAGAAATGCTAAAAAACAAAATATTTGTCTCGCTCATCCGACCGTGTTTCTGGTCGCATCCTTTACGCTGTTGTATAATGCAGTCGGGTTTCTTGTTAATTTTTTTTCATAATTATTTGTAGGTAACCTTAACTTTATACTGAAAAAGAGTGTTGACTCGATGATCACCTTTGGTGATTGACATTGAAACGCAGCGTGTGTAATGAAACGCATTGATAAATCGGACTTTATGTCAAATCAAAAGAAGTAGATTCAACAGTATTATATGTCAATTACCAGCATCTACTTTTGATTCAACTCCTATAGTTCTATTTTTGCGCAGGTCTTATCACCACTTATTTCCCGTGGAACCCTACCAAGAGGTGCCAAATGAAGGCCAAGCTCAATATTGCTTTGGCTGCCTAAGGTCCTTCACAGACGTCGACAAACAGGTAGGTAACAGCAAAATTATCCGATTATAAATTTATTTAAATGTACGAAATAAAATATTAAAGTAAATAAAACATTTCAAATCAATGATAAAAGGGGGTAGAGCCTTAATATACATACTTATATTCAAACGATATCGCCTCCCTAAAAATTATTAATATTCCTTATCTCGTACTTTGCCGCCCTCAATAACAAGAAATGCCGCCTCAATGGTAGGTAGGGTGCAAAAAGAAATACTTGTTTTTGCCGCCCGTCTAAAAGTGCTCTTGCCCTTCCTAGATCCGGGATTGAACATAAAAGCACCGCGAACTTGTATATTTGTGGGCGTCCAAACAAAAAGGGTCCTGTTATGGGGTATTAAGTTATGATTAGAATAAGGACTAAAAAAAATTATATTGTTGGGAGGGCTCGGGCTTCATATGCAAGGCAATTTTTTTACCCAACTTACAAAAGTACGTATACAGCTACAAAAGTGCGTATATCTCTGAAACTAAAACCTATTTACGTAGACGCCCACATTTGCTTTTTGTGATCTTAGAGTCAATTCAGACTAGGTGGAAAAATTGTTGGAGCATCCTCGGGACTGTTCGGGCATGTGCGAGTGCGAGACTGTTCGAGCATCCGCGAGCTATTTACGCCAAATGTGAATGGCGGGCAAGAACACGCTCGAACATACGCGAGCACATTCCCGTCTAGTCTGAATTGACCTTTACAGTAAAATCGTGAAAACCTGTGAAGTCTCCAATCGGAAAATAAACTTTAATATGTGTGGTAATTTTGTCTGCAGATCTTCCGGTGTCCTCGCTGCACGGAGTACTACTGCTGGGAGTGCGAGGCGGTGGTGGGGGGCTCGCTGCACGTGTGTCCCGCCTGCGCAGCCCGCCCCGCGCTCTACCAGCGCCTGCCAGACACGCACTGACAGTAGCTATCACCTATTTCTTGAGGAGGTGAATAGCCCAGCGGGCGTACCTGGTAAAGCCTTAAGTTGACTTCTCAGTCTTGCCATGTATTTTAAAGAATAACATTCGCCATGTTCTATATGAAAAGGATGGATATTCTCTACTCAGTTCGATGTCATATTACCCAACAATTAGATATTGTTGGAAATCGTCAAGCCGATTTTACACGTACTATGACTTTCGTAAGTGTGAAGTGTCCTCGACAGTATTCAAGAAATGTAAATTACCACGTCCATATTAAAATCACGTAATAAACGTAACGAATTTAATTTACCACCTGTCCATCTCATTAAACAAATAAAACATCTGGCAACACATTTAAATTATTTATTATTATATCACAATTGTAAATTTCTACTACGGTGAATAGAAAAATAACATACGCTAAGTACATTGTCGAAGCACCTAATTTGTTAATATGTACGTACACGGCCACTACACAGATCACAGATAAAAATCTCGTATTAAACATTGGTAACGGCACTGGCTTATGACGTCATCCATATTTTAGAATTCTACTCATATTTCTGCAGCGGATGTCATTATAGATAAGCCGTCGATAGTTTATATCGCCATGAAAAAGGCATCATATGATCACACCATTGGCGTAGGGGTCAGGTGACACTTGACAGTCCTATTTGCATCCCATCTCCCCGTCGCCAGAAATAAGTGGACAGTAGACATATACAGATCTGTGGTCGGCATATCCGTCTCCCAAAAAAGTGTACGAGTACATCCGGTACTACTGCGGTGACACCCGGGGCGTATATTGTACGTAATAATAATAGGCAAGGTGATATACCGGCCGTCGCGCAGTGTAAACTTAGTCGACGGCTTATCTGAGCCTTGCTATATTTTTTTAGCACTATCACGTCTTTATCCCAAGTCGGACAGACAAAGCATCTAGACCTAAAGGCCACTTTTAGCGTGATGGTGGGCGAAAAGGTGAAAAAAGTAATCAAAACAGTGATGGGTTGCAAGCCGCATCGCCTATTCACATAATTCGTATAGAATAATAAAATAATTTTGCGGATCTAACTACCTCTTGTATGTAATCTGTTAAGAGAAGTCTAACATACGGATAATGTTACAAGCCTTCATACTAAATATAAGTACTATATCTTATTACTATATTTGCTTACACGGTATAAATACGCCTTATTAAAAATATATATATCGGCGTTTTCTTTTTCAATGTGAACACTAAATACCATTCAATAAAATATTATATTATAAAAGTCCACTAATTTCTTAGTTATATTTTAGTAAGCTGTAAAAATCACAGCAATACCATTTTTCATATTACAGCTGTCCTTTATATTTTCATTGTGATAAAATAATTTAACTATTTATTTGTCTTGGTTCATATGTACCTATCTAAAGTAAACAATACAAAATGCATATTCAAAATGCTTCAGACACTTCTATAGGAACACTCCAGTACACTGCAATAACAATATTTGAAAAATTAAATAAGTACAATCGTAAATAATTTTAAAATTTTAGCGTCTCCTCACGTCACTTTCGCACATTGACGCCGCCGCAGTAAGAGCGTCGGAACGCATCAGCACCGGCCATGCTGAAAAGTTCCGTCGCTTTCTCTCGCTCTTGCAAATGACGCTTCTGAGCGACAGAAAAGGATAGCAGCATAGGAAAGTGCTGTTCCGTGCTGACAGATGTGGCCCAAACCTTAATCACTAATTTAAAAAGACTAATAATTGTGTTTAAAAAAAAAGATAAGTGCCGTCTCATACTACCTTGTGCTAACATGTCTGATCTATCATTATTTCCAATGAATACCTTGAAACTCATCACACGCGCTGCTGATTCTCGGTGGTGTCTTTATTGCGAGTCACCCACAGGACATTCGGCTTCTGGTAATACTGTTCAATTTGAATTAAGGATTTGCCTTTCGTTTCTGGCAACATTAAAAAAAGTATAATAGTAGCTAAGGTAGACGAGGCACCGAAAAGGCCGAAGACTCCGTCCATGCCGATGGCATTTTTCATGAGGGGGTATAGTTTAGTGAAGCCAAAGAGGACGGCGTTGAAAAGGCAGAAGATGTAGCCACCGCAAAGACCGCGGACTCTCGTAGGAAGGAGTTCGCCTATCATAAGTCCTGGCAGGAGGAAGAAGCCGAGGGTGTTGAAGGCGACGTATCCGAGGATGAGTGTAGGCGGCAGTAATCCGTCGCCGGGGCCTTGGGAGAGTATTATGGCAAGGGCCAGAGTGCATATCGCGGTCCCGACTCCCGACACCATGATGAGCGCTCTCCGCGTTATTTTCAGGAGCAAGATGCACGCGATCACGGTGACGCACAGCCGCACCAGGGCGCTGGCGTTAGCGGCCATCTGTAATACAATTGGGTATTACGGTGGGTCAAAATGAATTATTTGGTGCTAGAATAAAACGTCACAAAATATTGCCAATTGTCACCATCACATACACTTTGAACGTGATTTTAGATTTAGTAATGCAGAAAAACGGATATTAAGAGCGCTATTTGACTCCAAGGAATTATGACGTCATAAATCGGAGCCCGGGGTGCGCTTTCCCGATTTTTCTTTTTCAAACATAATATGCATATCAATGGTCACCCGAGGATGCCAAATATCTAGCGAATTGGAGAAGAAATAGCCGGAACAATTTAAACGATATATGGCTATATTATAGTTTTACGACCGGCCGCCTGCCTGACGTCAACCCTCCTTGGGAATGCCATTGTAGCACGAGCTTTAAGTGCTATTTTTCCTTTAGTCGCCTCTTACGACATCCACAGGAAGAGATGGCGTGGTCCTTTTCTGACCCGGAACCACAAGGGTGTGATTTCTACACTTACATGGGGCTGCAAAGATCCTCCCGAGTTTTTCACGATGTCCACAGCGTAGAATATGACGACGTAGCTGCCTGACAAGATCTGCAGCATGTTGAACGCGTTGATGAGCAGCAGCGGCTTTAATACGTTCGGCTTGAGGACGGTCGCGAAGAATCTCACTGTCTCTTCTCCTCTTGCTTTCTCTTTCTCGCGCGCTGATATGAGCTCGTGGAGCTCACGTTGGGCCTGTAAATAAAAAAAGTTCTAGGTAGTTCAGCATTTTATAAGTAATATTAAGAAAGGGCAACGGCTTGGCTGTTTTCGGCTGCCAAAGTTCATTGCGTCTCAATACGGTATTTCACTCAATTGTTTTTATTAATAAATTATAATTTATACTTATCAAAAACAAAAAAAATATATTTTAATCCACTCATAAATAATTGTGTTATAAGCTTTTCAAATCTGATGGAAAGGGAGAAAAGAAAAAACATAGAATGTACCAGCTGATTCGCTTCCCGCGCAAATCGTAAAAACCGATCGAGGGATTGAGCAAGAATCTGAATCATATCAATAGGCGATGCGGTTAGCAATCCATCACTATTATGATTTCTTTTTTCTTACTTCATGCCCACGATCACGTTAAAAGTGGCCTGGGCCTTGCCGCCCTAGGCTCTGTCTGCCCCGTTAGGGAAAAAGGCGTGATAGTGTATCTGTTATAAAATTATGATAAGTGATAAACTACACCACATGTATGTAATGTAAAAAAAAATAAGTATCAGAAAAAAATTTCTCCCATTATGTTGGGGGGAGAAAAAAAACTACAGCACATGCATGCAAATAGACTAACTGTATTAAAACGATCATTGGCGTGATCTATCATGCACGTGTCACTGGTAATTCTAGCCGTACGCAAATTAATTGTTGTTAAGCCATTAGATGATCATCTTAACGACTTTTAAATTATGCTTGTTTGTTATTTCAGTCAATCGAATTGTGTTTGTATAAACACGCGATCGCGAAATGACACGTGACGCAGTGGCTATTATTAGGTATCTTGTGTAGTCTGTGGTAGCAATGTAGAGCTGGTAAAGGATGGACCGTAAAGAAGTGGTCGTTTTTGTGTGGGCCGCAACGGATCGGGCCGAAAAGCTAAAATCCGCCACGATTCACTATTTATCGAGCGGTGTCCACTGTGGCTATCACCAGGGCTGGATTAGTCATGTCGGCCCCTACGCAACATGGCTGGAGACCCCTAGACACGATTAACCTTGTTTGTATGGCTCAACAACGGCCCCTAGCGCTTGATCAAGGTAGACGTAATTGTGCTTCTGTGATGGCGAGCAGGGATGCACGCAAGCAAACAAGAGTGGTTAGTAAAGGTGAATTTGCGCTCTCTAAAAATAGGTACATATTAAGTTTTATCAAAATCGTTAAAGCTGTTTTCGATCCTCATTATATACGAGGGTAGTTTGATAAATCAGTGACTTTTTAATTAAATATGTTTTTTTTTGAAAAAAAAAGGTTTTATTCCGCATCTTAATCTCCTGTTTACTCGATACATCTAGTCCAGTTTTTAATTTTTTTTTATTTCTTGCAAATAATAAGTTTTCTCAATGCTCTCAAAATAGGCGTTTTTTTCAGTGATGACTTCTTCATTCTACCCACCCAAATCTCTATATACCCAGCCATTTCTTCAGGTTTGGAAACAGGAAATAGTCACAGGGGGCTCATTCTGAATCCCAATATGCTGGATGGAACACTTGTTCGGATTACAGCTGAACATCGCCAAACAATCCTTTGAAGTGGTCACCCGGTTACGCTTAAGGTCAAATGTAAGCAATCGCGGCACCCATAGCGCGGGAAGCTTTTTCATATCCAAATATTCACGTAAAATATGTTTCTGCTCCATTGAGGTGCCTACAGCCAGAGATCTACAGCCTCAGTTACCTCACGCACTTTCACTCTTCGATCGTCCAATATCATTCCATGAATTTTATCGATAATTTCTGGCTTGAATACCACTTTTAGGCGACCTGGACGTTCGGTGTGACTTGTGCTGATACGAGCACAATGGAACTCAGAGAACCACTTGTTAACCATTGAAATTGATGATGCAGAGTCCCCATAGTTTTTATCAAGCCTTTGCTTGCTTTCGATAATGGTTTTTTTACGCAAAAAATTATGCTTAATCAACACACGAAGTTCACTTTTTTCCATTTTTGTTAAAATTCAAGAGGTTGTCTGCTTTAAAGGGTTGTCAAAAACAAACTAAATGACACAGCTTGCTCAAAACTTTACAGTAGCCTATTATATTAAAAGATGGCAATTGAGGGTAGCAGTGATGAATTTGAAGTTACTGCACAGGAAATTCAAAAAGTCACTGATTTATCAAACTGCCCTCGTATACTCTTATCTCTATATACGATCGTATATCTCTATATACGAGGGCAGTTTGATGAATCAGTGTAGATAAGGTACATTAGGTACATACCTATTATTGACCGAGCGAGTGGAGCGAGCGAGATTTCTAAATCGAGTTGGGGGCGAAAACACATTGTTTGTATGTATGTATGTTTGTCCCGCGATAACTGCCGAACCGATGATGGTGCGATTTTAATGAAATTTGGTAGGCATGTAGGGAAATATCAATAGAATTTTCAAGTTCGTTGGGCGTCAAATTCGGTTTATTACTTTTAGAAATATTAAAAAAATAGTAAAAAAATCGCGAGGTCTAAGTTCGCGGCGAACTACTATTTGACGAAAATCATTTCAAATGAAACGGAGATATCATTTAAAATTTTGTTTCTACCAAGCTCTACATCAAACAACCCTTCAAACTATTTTATGAACTACTGTTTGCAGTTTAAAGTGAGAACGAAAAAGAAAGTGAGAATGCTTTTCTTCGCACATTTGCCAAAAGTAGCCGTTTTTCGCAAATGTGCGAAGAAAAGCTTCACGTTCACGTTTGTTATATCTACTGGTATTTATTCTGTGGTTATATCTAGGCTATTAGAACATATATCGAAAGCAAATTCATTTCGAATGTTAATATAAGTACTTATGGTCGCCGCTGTACAATAAGTATTTAATTTGTTGGTCACGCTGTTCGTTCGAGAAGCCACTCATGAATGGTAAGTGGATGCTTGTTGAGCTCATCAACAGATCGTTTGAGATATTGCCGGAATCATGGCCGGCCGTTCAGTTTCAGGTTCCCGTCCGTCAAAAACAACACGCGATAATGTACGGTGGAACTTTCTGGACATTTGTAACTTGTGGTCCAAGTTATAAACTTTATTTTCAAAATAAACGATTTTTTTTTTCATAACCACTATCGGCTTGTATTCATTGTATTAACCAGATATGACTTTTTGGAACACTACGTGGTGTCAGCAACGTCGAGCATTTGCATTAAATATTAACTTAGAAATCCTGTCTAGTACATCTGAGACGTATTGGAGTAGCATAGACGCATGATTATAGTTAGAAAATGCTAATTCAGTTCGTCTTAACCGGCGGAGACGTACTGAAGTAGCATTTCTATATATGCCTCCGGGTGAGGTAGAAACATGTCGGCCAGTAGCTGACTTTTGACGTGAGTTGATACATCGCCCGACAGTACGTCCTGCTGTACGTGCTGCTGTCCTACTTACAGTGTCAGAATTGCCCCTTAGACACGACATTGCAGACATGGCCTCGTGGAACCTCCCCCGGCGCGCTAGCCACGTGGGGCTCTCCGGTGAGAAGCACAGCGCGACGAACGCCAAGATTGGCAGCACTATGCAGAGGTACGCCACCGACCGCCAGGGCAGCGCGCCGCCCAGGGCATACACGTAGAGGACTCCCAGGGAATACGCCACGAAGGGAGTCCCTATAAGGAGCCCGCGAAGTCTTGGCTCTGAGATCTCTCCCAAGTACACCTGTTAACAAAGGTACAAAATTTTCAATTGCTATATATTAAAGCAGGCTAATGGCAAAAATCATAAGGGAGCTTTTTTTTATACTACTACCTAATAGTACCTACCTCGCATATTAAGAGACTTTGGACACGGTATACCCGAGTGGGTATGGAGGCCCAGATTAGTGTTCAAATTTATAGAATTGCCGAAGACTAAGATAAGATTCTAGATATTTTAAATTGGTACACTTTTACTCGTACATCAAACAAGAGACACAAGACAGCTGCAAGATTTTATTAATACTCTGCAATGGGCCTATGGAAAAAGAACAGCGAAGACCAGGCTTCACATACACGAATCCTGCCATTAGCTTTCGAAGCATCACAGCTAATAGGTGCAATAAATTACTAAAAATTAACAAATAATGATCATGACAAATATAGAGCCATGGAACCTAAATTTGCACGCTATCGGTCGCACCGCACCGCACCACATCGGATGCATGACGTACCTATTTGCCCCTTCGCGCCGCATTTACGGGAAAGTGCGGCGCGGCCATTACATATACATTCATGTCCCTGCACGTGCCCACTGTAAACGATAGTAGACACTAAGGGTCAGTTCACACCGAGACGCGACGCGACGTAGCGCGCACGTGAAAGAAATAAAGAACTTGTTTACTACACAAAAAAGAGTGAGAGCCCGCTGCGCCTCCCTATGCATCGCTACGCAGCGCGACAAAGCGGGCTGAAATTAATGTATTTTTGCTTAGTAAACAAGTTCTATATTTCTTCCAAAGTGCGCGCTACGTCGCGTCGCGTCGCGTCTCGTTGTGAACTGACCCTTAGGCTTAATTTACATTGCCACGGAATGGAAGCCAATTATTAGTACTCCACAAAGCATTTTGAACCCTATGTCAATCATCATCACCATCTGAGCTTATTGCCGGTTGCATCTTCAGCGTTTATGCTTCAGAGCCCGGGGTCCGGTACCTAAACCTAGGTGATTTGACGAGGTTACTGGTTTTTACACAGAGTGACTGCCGTTTGATCTTCGCCACCCAAAGGGTAGACCAGAACCAATCCTAGGATAGGTGTAAACAAACGCTAGATGGCGTTCGGGACTCTTAGCTTTACGTGCCGTCCGAAGCACGGAATCATCTTTCTTTTTGGATAATCAGGATAATCAAGCCTGCAATATCCTAACCAGACTGGAAACAACTTTACACAAAGTATGCTTACCAGTGGGATTTGAACCCACGACCTCCGGATCACAAGCCGAACGCCTTGACTACTGGATCACGGAGGCAGTCCGTTTGAACCATATGGTAATGTGGTGTATGTGTACTAATATTCTCCTACATCACGCTACTATTAGATACATATATATACTACCGTGCCTACATGATAGAAGTTATTACTCATTAGCCTATGTGAATTTCTTAATATTCGCCTCAATTCCTCGGCATTGTAAATTGAGCATTGTATCACGAAATCACGATATTTGACCATATGTCAGAAATGAAATAAATCCCTGTTACGGATTGTATATCGCTGTAATCACTAGACAAACATGCGACGATTTCGTATCGTACATTAACGATTTCGTCCATGACATTAACCGATGATGATATCGCGCATTGTCATATGTTTGTTGTTATTGGGATCATTTGAAGTTCAGTGTGTTATTGACTTGTCATATAGGTATGTCAGCCAGAAAATGAAGAGTAACGAATTTTTTTTAAATATTTGTCTGCATTTGCAGTAAAGGTTACAAATCATGCGACACTGAACTTGTTTTGGTTACGTACTTCTTTTTCTTCTTGTTTGAGAGCTTAGTGGCTCTTAGCGGTAGAGTATGCGCCAAACTTCTCGTCTCTCTGCCTTAGGTACTGTTTAGTGTTTGATACTTATTTTAATTTAATGAAATATTTCAAAATTATATAATATATGCTATAGCTAAGTAGGTGGGGTATATCATCAATATCAAAATCACATCAATTCGTATCTTTGTTTTGACGTGAAGGACAGACAAACAAATACACATTTACATATTTAGGTATTATGTATAGATATTTCATGGAATATGCATACGATAGTCACCAGACGCGCAATGTTGTGGCCCCCGAAGTTATCGCCCCAAAGGTCGAGTAGATCGGATCGAATAGGTACCTACATCGAATATCATTTGTACGATATCATGATACAAGTTTCGTCATAATTTTGTTAGAGGTTCCTATTCCTTTTGGTGTTGTCTTGAACTTTGGTATTACGGTATTCTATACCTACTTACTATCATTTAAAATTTAAATGAACGAAACATGGTGATTGACGCAATTTTTTGTGCTTCTATTTTCTAGTAGATTTGTTATTACCCTTTAAATTATTAAGTAAGTAATTTATTTAAAAAATGAGAGGCAGAAGAGGAAGTCCGTCGCCGCCCTATGGTATCCATGATCAACCACGAGTTGTGCATATTATATAATATACCTGTGACGGTGCCGCCATAAGCCGACAGCGAAGCCACAAAATATTCTGCCCAACATCAGCATGATCCAGCTTATTATCAGAGGCAGGGTGCAGGCTTACTGCGTCCGTCGCCGCCCTATGGCCTCCATGATCAACCCTGAGTAGTGTACACTACCTGTGACGGTGCCGCCATTATGCCGACGGCGAAGCCACAGAATATTCTGCCCAACAACAGCAGCGCGTGATGCGAGGCGGTTCCAATGATGATCCAGCCTATTATCAGAGGCAGGATGCAGGTTTGCAGCGTCCGCCGCCGCCCTATGGCCTCCATGATCGGCCCTGATAGCATGGAGCCCAGCGGTGTGGCTGCTGAGTGAATACTGGCTGTCGACAAAAACGGAAAAATAAAATCCATTTTTACGTCGTAAGTACTACTAGAAAATACGTTAATATTTACATTATGAGTAAAAATATGAACATACAGGCGGACTTATTTGTACCTATGCATTTTTATTCCAACTTATAGAAAACATCTTTTTCAAATTATACAGACCGAGGGGGGGGGGGGGGGCGCATCATGTTTTTGCAATCTCAATGCTTAGGGGTTTAAAAACGATATTCCTCCCTTAGGGGTATACCCGAAAAGTAATATCATCCTCTCATTACTTATACTACCTACCCCTATTTTATTTTTTATTTTACCACTTTTTAGCATACGTAAATATAATACATACATATATACAGGTGACTTTTTATCCACCTGCTAAATTTTTGGAGCAAGTTCAGTCCATGATACCAAAGATAATATAATTATTAACGTAAATGATACTGAACTACTTTCTATAAAAAAGTTATTAAAAATCGATGAAAATTTTTCGTCCCCTCATACAAATCAGCGCTCAGCCAAACGAATTTTGTATGGGAGGGCGAAAATTGTTTATCGATTTTTAATAACTTTTTTATAGATAATAGTTCAGTATCATGGACTGAACTTGCTCAAAAAAAGCAGGTCGATAAAAAGTCAGCCTTTAATATACCCATGCTTTCTAGTACAAACAGTCTCTGAGGTCTCTGACCTAAGCCGCGGATGGACAGATGGACAGACCCGACATTCCAAAACTATAAGAGTTCCGACTAGGGACTCGGTCACTTTAAAAAAGACACATTGTCAATTTGCCAATTTGATTTTCGGGTTCTAGTTGTACCTATGACATAAGGTACGAGTTAAATAGAGCTTACATGAAAACTGTTAATGACGAGTTAACCTACATCCGGAATGACACGTAAAAGCCACTTATCATATTAACATCGGATGCTTTTCTTAGTAAAACTTAATTGATTGCCGCTCCTTGCTGCCACTTTGTTTACTTGAGCCAACGGAAAAATACTATAGGAACGTACTCGTACTAAGGAGTTCATTAATTTATACGCCTTATTTTTTTTTGCGTCGCTTTATTTTTCTTCTAGATATAAAAAAATGTTAAACAAAAAAAGGGTTATAATAACATTCGTAAAACAAAGAGCCTGCTTGCAGTTTTAGTATAAACATACTGTAAGTAAGTATTATTAGGTCCTTACATATGAAATTGCCGATTTTCAATACTGGCAACTTCAAAATCAAATATCTTGCGTTTCATTAGGAATTCCAAATTCAAATTTATTTCGAAATAAAGCCAGAAAAATATTGTTTTAAAATTCGTATTTCATTTGTTTTAACATCATTTGTTTGAGTTTCAACATTGCTATAACAACAACTATGGACAAATTGAAAATTCGCGGTATTTACGAATACGAGTTCCACCGTGGCACCAGTGCTGCAGAAACGACTCGAAGAATTAACGACGTGTATGGACCAGGCACCGCTAACGAACGAACGGTGCGTTTTTGGTTTCAACGTTTGCGTTCTGGAAATTTCGATTTACACAATGAGCCTCGTGGACGACCTGATACTCAAGTGAATAACGAAGAATTGAAGGCGATAGTGGAAGCGGATCCATCTCAAACCACTTCTGAATTAGCAGCAGCATTCGGCGTAAGTGACAAAGCGATACTTATCCACTTGCGCCAAATCGGAAAAATTAAAAAAAACGAAAAGTGGGTACCGCACGAATTGACTGAAGCAAACCAACAAACACACGTTGCTTGCTGCGTTTCTTTGCCTCATCGCCACAATAGTGAGGGGATTTTGAACCGTATCGTGACTTGTGATGAGAAATGGATCCTGTACGACAATCGGAAGCGATCATCACAATGGCTTGACCCTGGAGAACCGGCAAAACCTTGCCCTAAGCGAAAACTGACCAAAAAGAAGATTCTGGTTAGTGTTTGGTGGACCAGTGCTGGTGTTATCCACTACAGCTTCTTGAGATCAGGCCAGACGATTACTGAAGACTTGTATTGCCAACAATTGCAAACAATGATGGAAAAGCTCGCCATTAAACAACCGAGACTGATGGATTGCTCTAGCCCACTGCTCCTTCAGGATAACGCTAGACCACACACTGCACATCAAACGATCGCCAAGTTAGAGGAGCTGCGACTGGAACCTCTGCGTCACCCACCATACTCTCCAGATCTTGCCCCAACCGATTACCACTTTTTTCAAAATTTGGATAACTTTTTACAAGGAAAAAATTTCAAATCTGATGAGGAAGTCAAAACCGCCTTCAAACAGTTCATAGACTCTCGCTCCCAGGATTTTTTTTTCCAAAGGTATCAATGATCTGCCTATAAAATGGCGGAAGTGTATCGATAACAACGGCGCATACTTCGATTGATTAAATAATAATTTAATTAAAAAAAACTTGTTTCACTTTTTTGATACTGAACGGCAATTTCATATGTAAGGACCTAATACTTAACAACTTTCCCTATAGAACACGTCGTGAAACAAGAAAGCTGACTTACTATATCCAAAAATTTGTGCACTGGAAACAATGTTTCTAAACAAACTATATAGGTAAGAGAATAATAATTTTTTTAAACATTTCGTAAAAAATTACAGGAATTTACTTGAGAATTGTGGTATAGTCTATCTACGATCTATATCTACGATCATACTCGTACGAAGTTACCTGCTACAAGAAATAAAATTAAAATTTTTATTTAAGTAACCCTCGACACACTGTAGCTAAGAACAATCTCGACCACGTCAGCTTTCATTCATTTAGGAGCAACGATACCAAAGACAGACACATACACGTCAAACTTATAACACCCCTCTTTTTGAGTCGGGGATCGTGGTTCGACAATTTTTCTAAGTACGCCGGTACGCCGCACACGCTGTGCTAGTGCTACGATGCTACGAATGTTTTATATAATAAATGTCCTACGCATACAGTGCTACAAAAACACAAACTCTGTAGTTTCCCACCCTGTGGTGGGTGGTCGGGCTGCCAGTAGTCGGAAGGAAGTGTGCTTCTTGGTGATGAAATGATGAAGATGATCGAATGTATTTGACTCGTTTATTTTATGTAAAAGACTGTTACAAATGTGTATGCACAGTGGTTGTTCGATAGCGAGTGAGGGACCGCGCAGCTCCGCTGGCGACGACCGGTGCACGTCCGTGTGCGTGTGCCGCTGTCGATGTGGTGCGTCGACATGCCGCCCCTCATTGAAGCCTTGCTTCAATCCTGGTCTAGTTTCGGAAGGGGACAAATTTTTGCGAAGGAACGTCTAATTGTTCCTGACGACGTTTTAATATCAGCAACTCGGGTCACTCCATCGGTCCCAGGATATATTGTTACAACTCGCCCCAGGTGCCACTTCATTGGAGGCAGGTGGTCATCTTTGATGAGGACAAGATCTCCGATGCAGAGGGATCCTTGAGATTGCTTCCATTTTGTGCGAGTTTGAAGCTCGGAGACATATTCACGATGCCATCTGGACCAAAATTGCTGTCGAAGTTTTTCTATTCTCTGGTGTCGATCAAGGCGATGGGAAGGAATTTCGGCTAAATCTGGCTCTGGTAATGACGTTATTTGCTTGCCAATTAGGAAATGGCCTGGAGTAAGGGGCAATAGATCTTGAGGATTTGAGGATTTTGGGCTAAGAGGACGTGAGTTAAGAATCGCCTCAATTTGTGTCAGAGCTGTGTACAACTGTTCAAATGTTAAATTTGAATTACCAATTGCACGTTTTAAATGGTTTTTTGTGGATTTTACGCCAACCTCATGCATCCCCCCAAAATGGGGTGATCTTGGTGGAAGAAAACTAAATTTAATAGATTGTTGTGCAAAAATATTTACAATTTTATCTTCATCTGAAGTTATCATTTGTTTTAACTCGTTATTAGCTCCGACAAAATTAGAACCATTATCGGAGTAAATGTATGACGGTTTGCCCCTACGGGCTATAAACCTTTTCAAAGCTAAAATGAATTTTGTAGTAGACATGTCATGTCATTTTGTATAGCTTTAGTGGTAAAGCACACAAAAACGCAAATATAGGATTTAAGCAGTCGACATCCTCGCCCTTCTTTGTTAGCGACCATGACAGGACCTGCGTAATCAACTGCTGTGTATTGAAATGCGTAACCAGCACAAAACCTTTCTTTGGGCAAGTTTCCCATTATAGGTGCTATTATATTTGCCCGATAACGACTACAGGTGCTGCAGTTTCGATACACAAACCTAGCCAAATCACGTCCGCCGATCGTCCAATAAATTTGGCGTGTGGAGTATAGTAACTGTTGAGGTCCCGTATGCAATAAAATAACAAAAAGAAATATTCTATCCACCATTTCCCAAATGTTTGACCCATTGGGATTGGTCACCCCTGCCATATTAGAAGCAAAAATAACCTTACAAAAATTATGGTTATGCAAGCTCTCGTGGGACGACGACGTCCCCGAGGCTACACGAAATTCTTGGTCTGTGAGAGTGTCCAATTCCCAAAACTTTGTCAATTGGTTGGTGAGTACTTGAGAATCAGAAAAATTGCAGTATGATGAATTGCAGTGTGAATTTGATTGTATCGACCCAGCAATAAACCAACCCAATTTGGATTTTTGTAAAATAATGTTTTGAGATTTTAGTTGTATCTGTTCTGGTTCAATTAATTCCCACAACACTCCGTTGCCCACCAAAATATCTATATTTGATGGTATATAAAATTTAGGATCGGCCAGAGAAAAAGATTTCGGAATTTTAATAACCTCTTTATCAATAGGAGAATTTGGCCAAGGATTAGTGATATCTGAGATAATGATACATGTTATTGTTTTACTGTAAGTCGAATGAAGTGATTGAATCGTAATATCGCAACATTCCTTTGCTACTGACACATTTTTATTCAAACCATTAATAGTCGTAGTTATATTTTTAGTAGGCAACTGAAGTTGTTTACATAAACGTTCCGTAATAAAGTTCGAAGTGCTGCCCGAGTCTAACATGACGCGCACACGGCGGCGATCACTTGTCGTGGTCGCGCAGGCGGAGCGCACACCTACGCACGCCGTTGATAACAGTCCTTGGGCGGACACGACGGCACAAGATAATGCAACTTCGCTATGCGAATCTAATGTATCGCGGCCGCTACTCGGCAACTCCGGGCAAATTAAACTATTATGTTTTTTATTACAATTCTTGCAAGCTCTTAGTTGACATTTTTTAGTGGCATGTCCAGCCTTTAAACAATTCAAACACAAGTTTAATGAACTAGCTTTAGCTTCTCGATCTTTATTATTTAATTTTAAAAATGTTTCGCAATAATAAATAAAATGATCCGCTGATTGACAAATGGGACACTTTTTACTTTTAATTTGATTTGTCGCTAACAAACTGTGGGTATTATTCAATTGTTTAGGTATTGTTCTATTTTTGTTACTATGTTCCAATATTTCTAATAATTCTGATCTATTTCTTGTAAACTTAATTAAGTCTTCAAATGATAAATGTTGATTTTCGTGTAATGCCTTAAATTTTTCCCATTCAGTAAGGGTCTGCGAATCGAATTTATTAGATAACATGTAAATCAATAAAGTGTCCCATTTATCAGTGGGTTCACCTAAAGTGGTTAAGGATCTTAAATTCTTAACAAAATTGTCAACTAAGCGCTTTAAATTATATGAAGTTTCTTTTTGGATAGAATAAACGGTAAATAACGCTTTCACATGATTCGCGATAAGCATTTTTTTATTATCATAGTGATCACAAATCAACTTCCAAGCCATTTCGTAATTGCTTGAAGAAAATTCAATTGATTTTATAACCAACGATGCGCTGCCTTCCAATGACGAACGCAAATAATGAAACTTATTAATCGGACTTAAGTCATGGTTTTCGTGAATTAAAGATAGGTATGTGTCTCGAAACTCCAGCCAAGAACAATAGGCGCCGTCGAATTTACTAAGCTGTATGATAGGTAGCCTAACACTGGCCCCGTGGGCCTTGTGATAAGAATGCTCGGAATCGCAGCTACGATTATGTGATTGCTCCGCCACTATTCCCAACTTCGACTTAGCGAGCGCTACGGCTTTATAGTACAAACTCTCAAACAGGTCGCGTTCTTTACTCTGCTCCGTGATGTTCGCAGTGATATCTTCTATTTCCTGTTGAATCTCATTGTAACTATCAAATAATGGTTCCAACTTTGAAATACGAACTTCAATTTCTAACTTCAGTTCGTTGCTTAAGTGGGCTGGTAGACTATTAATATAATTGTAAAACGATGTTAAACGGCCCTTTAAGCTGCCTCGCTTTTTAACTAAAGCTTGTTCATCGGCCATAATTCCAGAAAGTATCAATTAAAGGGAAGACAATTACAACGAGTATCAATGTTAAAAGAGCGCACCGTAATTTAGTGCGCGTCCCTTATAACTTGAGTTGGTGCACAACACGGCTTTACGTTTAATGTATGAATACCCGTTTGTTAATCAAAAATAAATATGTGTAAAATATTTTTGCACTTTTTTGGTTCAAATGGATAGAAGAGTGGATGATTTAATTGTAAATAGATATACAATAATTTAAAGGTTGTTGTCAGTAGGTATACAACAAATGTAACTATGATGTTTAATGTTGATAGGATATTATCATAAGTATTCCAATATCGGACTTGGCCGACGGGTAATAGGTAACCCGGACCTAAAGCAATAGGTAGCTATAGGAATATTGTAAATACTGTAACTATGAAAATAATCTACACAGTACTGATACAAATGACGCGGCACAGAGTTAAATTAGAAGAAAGAAAAAGGAAATTGGCCTTATCTATTTAGTCTGTTCACCAGTTCGCCACTTGCCTGTTCACAATGTATGTTGATTGATGATATGTATGATGGTCGATGATGACTGTGCACAATCCTTTGTCCGATCCAATGTTGTCCCTGCTGGTTGCTTCGTGGATCCGGCTCGAAGGACCAATGGTCGGGCTGCCAGTAGTCGGAAGGAAGTGTGCTTCTTGGTGATGAAATGATGAAGATGATCGAATGTATTTGACTCGTTTATTTTATGTAAAAGACTGTTACAAATGTGTATGCACAGTGGTTGTTCGATAGCGAGTGAGGGACCGCGCAGCTCCGCTGGCGACGACCGGTGCACGTCCGTGTGCGTGTGCCGCTGTCGATGTGGTGCGTCGACAGTGGGCAAAGAAGTTTATTTTAAAAAATGTATTCTATGAAATATAAAAATTATGAAGTATTTTTTTAAATGTATTCAATGGAAAAACATGTCAGCGTTTCCTCCATTTCCTGCGTTATTTCAGAAGCTGTGTCTCAGATTTGGCCTGTTAGCATAGACACGTCCCTTTAGATAGTCCCTACAAACCCATGCTACTTATTCAGAAAACGAGTTATTGTCAGGCGCGAAGGTTCTGCCAAAAATTGGCCGAATTTTCTTAGAGTTTCCGCAATACATGACTAGGCTGAGTCGAATATTTTTATGATTAAAAAGTCAGTAAAACGGTTCATAAAAATTTTGCCGTGTCCATACAAAATAATTTTCATGAAACAACTGTCATATTTGCCGCCAAAACAAAATAGCGTTCAAAAAAACTTGTATACCTCCAAATTTCCTATCCTGTACGTCTTTATTTCCTTCTCTGTCCTTTCGTCAGATACTAAAGAAAGATGACACAGTGACATAGTTTATAGCACGTTATTTATCATGGACTGAACCTGCTCCAAAAATTTGGCTGGTGGTTATAAAGTCAGCCTGTATCTATACTAATATTATAAAGCGGGAGAGTTTGTTTGTTTGTTTGTTTAAACGCGCTAATCTCAGGAACTAATGGTCCGATTTGAAAAATTCTTTTTTTGTTGGGTAGTCCATTTATAGAGGAAGGCTTTAGGCTATATAACATTACGTTCCGACAACCACGCGAACAACGGGCACAGCTAGTATCATTATATAGATACAATACAATACAAATTATCTTTATTGCACCATAATAATTCATATTATAAAAATAACAAACACAAAGAAAATATTGGTACAAAGGCGGACTTATCGCTAGACGCGATCTCTTCCAGTCAACCTTTGGGCAGAGGAAAAATTTATAGTACGGAACAAGGTGGGCGCAGGTAGATATCGAGAATTCCCAGGTAAACAATAAAACCAAGCAAACAATCTGAAGTCTAGAACTAATAACGGAAGCGGAAATGAAGCGTTACCTATAAGTCTGTATTTTTTATAATTTATATATATCATATATTATCTTGCGGACATGCTTGTAAAATAAATATAGGTACTGCATGGCCTTCGTTCATTGTTGTAATGATCGTGCCGTATGTTATTACTGGTAACGTCTATTTTTTTCTGATTGACAAATAATGACGAAGATACAGCGCATTTAAATTTTGCATGACGTCACGATCTAGTTTGTAAATCTTACCAATTTTCAAGTTTATGATGGTTTGTATCTCTTTTCATACCTAATTAATAAAAAAAGAAACAGGGAATACCTTGCCAATAGTACAAATATTAAAAAAAACCATTGCTCTTCTGGCAGTATCCGGCTATAGGAATCAGGGCACTGCGCTTGTATGGAAATACGGCCCATCGATTTCCTCATAAGTAGGAATAAAGCAGCTTTAGTATCTACATTGAAATAATCTGACTTGTTTTTTTGCAATGAATTTATTAGGTATCCTACCTAAGGCTCAGGTATGTACTATATTTGTTAATGATAAACATCAATGAGACAAAGAAATGACACATATTATCAGACAAACGGAGTTGAATTAGCCATTTATGAAAGATAAAACTATAGTAGCTGTTTAGGAAGGGGCAAAATCTTGTATTTATCAGCCATTGCCATTTCCCTACTTCATAAAGTCTCAATGGCACGTTCTGTCTTTGAATACATAAGTATCTAACTATATGAACCTAAGTATTTGAAATAGCTATAACTACGTATTATATTTATTATTTTTTCTGTAGCCAAAACGGATATTTAGATAAACCATTTTTTGGTATAATTTTCATATAAAAAGGTGATTGTATAAAATAGTAATACGTATTATAAAGGCAAATTTAGAGGTATGTTTGTGATTTTGTCTATCGAGCCAAAAATGCACAATCGTGTTTTGGCTATTGTGGGTATCTGTAGAAAATCCTTAAAATTTTTATGTAAATTTTTTTAAGGAATAAATTGTGGTATTTTAGTAACAGTGATTTTTAAAAAACGCGCACAGTTTTGCAAATTATCGAAAAAAAAAAAACCCACGTCGCCTTAAAAACTGTTTTTTTTTGTTAGGATATAAAAAAAATATTTGCCTTAAAGAGGCACATGCAATGATGCCTTGTTCGTATTAAGTTAGTATATCATAACACAAGTTTAATTTAATTTGGGGATACCTCAATCTGCTCAAAAACATTTATTTACTTACTTTCGGTTATCACAGAAGGGTCGTTGAATAACTATATAAAATACCTATTAAAAGAACAGAACATCAACGATTCGTAGTCCCCTGATATCTTCTCCATAACTTAACCAATATAAGTACTTTTTTCATTACGAATTAACAAACTTGACTATGTTTGAATTTTTTTATATAATCTAGTCTTTGTTTGCTGGATGTTTTGCTGGATGAACACAGTTTTAATAATTAATTTATGAAAAAAAAGAAAACATAGGGACATGTTAATAGTGGCTATAGATATTCAGGAAAAAAAATATAACTCTACCGGCATTATCCAGGGAGGAAACAGGAGACTACGTTTGTATAGAAAAATAAAAATCAGTCAAACTTACCGATCCATGAGCCCATTTCCTCATCAATCTTCATGGTGCTGTTCTCTACGCTGAGCTGCGGCAATGCCACGGCTGAGAAACCGATGGGGTGCCCGGCGCCCGCCGCCAGGATTAAAACGGCGCTTGTGATTAAAGCCTAAAACAATTAAATATCCGTTCAGTAGACGAAACGTTGGTAAGTACTGAAACCATTTTTATAAAAAGCGTAAAACACTTTCAGTCCATGATACGAACCTATTTCTTCAAGTCGGGTTCCCAATTTGAAGAATTAGATTTTTTTAATGCATAGTTAGTACTCGGTATGTACTTGATTGTACCAACTTGTTTTTCGGGTATTGAAAGATACAGGGAGTTTCAAAATACTTAGAACCGACTTGGGAAGTTATATTTTTTTTATTGTAAGTATACGTTTCTTCTCCGTAACTACTTGTTTGTACTTTAAATGTGTATCTGTTGAGTGTAAAGAGCAAACATTTTTTTTTCTAAAATAAAGATTAGTGTATGTTTGCTGATTGTAAAATCCTTCACCTACTGTGTAGGTACATCCGATTCGCTATATCTTATAATCTGATCTGACACCATCATGCAATGCTCGTTAAATATTTTTCTACTTAGGTTATATAACATAGAATAAGAAATCAGTACCTAAGTAGATGTTCATTGTTTGTATGACAGATGTAGATAGGTACAGTATCACTGTATCTAAGCGGAAAGGCTCGTAGTCGTAGGTAGTTATTTACAGTGTTTTGGTATATAGTTCCCACTTTTAAATGTCAAAAATCACGCGAAAATAGCTTAGCAAGACAGTAGAAGCACTTTCACAACAACATCAATTAATTATTTCAAATTCTTACCATTTTAACATATATTCTGTCGAACTACAAAGATTTGTGAAGACTTACAACCTATCAAAGGTAATAACGTACCTTTTTAAAATAAAAAAAAGATCAGCATTAGTATTTTCATATCGTCTTCAAAAAGGCGTAAAAGATTTTCAACGGGGCGGGAACGCGCAGGCCCTCGTACCAGGGGTTCAGATTCACGGGAACCACTTACCATCAGGTGGGCCTTATATCGGTTTGCTTAGTAAGTATATATAAAAATCCAAAGTATCTGCATCAGTTGGTTACAAGGAAGGCAAAGTTTCCCTAGGTTAAAATTGTGAAATTCAACAAGATTCCCGTTTAGATTTCTATTTGTGAACGATTTGCGCGGTGGAAAACCATCAACACTGTCCCGTGTGCCGAGAACGTGCAATTTCTCGTGCCAGTGCTAGCTATAAGTACTTAGATAGTCCAGCACATGTCGTGCTATTCTTAATTGGGATCAAGTGTAGTGTATCACCATGTCTCTACTGATTTATAATATTTTAGTTGCCATCAAATTGATTAATTTAAAGTTTTAAAATGAATTACTCAAACTTCTTGCTGAAAGTGTAGAGAAGCGCGAAGATAGAAGCACTACTTAAACAAGTAGATGATTTTGTGTACCATGATATGTAAAAAGTCAAGTCAGTTTTAAAATTTCTTATTTTAGCTATTGTGTAAGCATTTGCGTAATGATATTATTGGCTATTTTGTTCTGATAATAAAATAAGCTGAATGATATCAGGCAAATGGTAGTCGTAAACATTTTCCTACGAGCGTACCTACGAGTATATGACTTCTAAGGAATGTACCTTGTTATGTTGATCATCAAACGTAAACAAATAAAGATGATTTTTCATTGAGCCGAGCCTGTCAACGACAAGAACAGTGTCTGAAACATTATCACACTATTTGTAAACAGGCGAGAATTAATGCTGGGTGGGTCAGTCAGTCCAGTCATAACAAGATCATGTGGCAGTGGCACGCGACCATCCAATTGTATATTCAGAATAATTCCGATTCACGATAAAGGATTAGTACCTCTACCTGGTCTATCAACACATATTTATAAGGTAGTGACTATACATCTTTACAGTTAGGTTAGAAATTAGTCGAAATTTTAAATGGACATCGAACAAACTTACAAAGTGAAGTTCGATCGAAATTATGTGAGAAGCTTCGTTTGAAGCGATGTACGTTAAACATGATGTAGAGACTAGGGAGACATGGGCAATGTAATTAAATATAGATATGTTAAACTATCTGATCTGATTGTTGGTAGAAATACATATTTTCCTAATGTATTCTAAAGTTACAAGTTCGGAGCCGACTGCTGACAGCAGCAGCAGACGACGTGTCGCGGTGACACTACTGGTGTCTATGTATTTCTATTAAGAGGCTTATACCAGCTATGTTTCAGTAATATTTTTTCATTATAGTAAGGGAGAGCGAGACGTCCGTATAGCATGAGGCCTCGGCCGGTACAATAGACATTACGGGCGAATCCGGGCGATGCGCGCGTGTGTGTGGACGTATTATGCTCGAAATAATATTTTAGCTATTTTCTTACAAAATATACACGTTATTGAAACAAGAGAATATTACTTCGTTAGTATGTATCTTGATACATAGAATCCTACAAAAAATCCAAAGTGTTCCCATACATTTCTTACAGTACTACTAGTTGAAAAAAAAATTAAGAGATATATTCGTGATTCTTTTCTATCGAGTCAAATTAATAGCATCATGTTTTGAGAACAGTACTTCGGTAGCATATATCCTGAAGAATATCATATATATTTTTTTTTTCAATGAAGTGTAACATAGTTTTACGTAAAATAAAACTCTCGTTTAGGTCATCTAAGCCCCTGAAATAGCTTTCGCAGCTAGCGACACGTCGCTCGACTGCAGACGACGTGTCGTCCGGCCGCAGATAGTAGTACCTGCGGTAGTACTACCAGGCCCGTGTTACATCCCGTTTAGATATCGAAAATGTACCTACATTATTACTTTGCGCGCAGGCGGCCCCTCCGGGTGGTAAATTCAGTTATACGAATCGTTTGTCCAGAGTAATAAGAATAAAATTGACTTGCAATGGATGTCTAGGTATCTATTCGAAAAGGTGCTTAGTTCTGACGTGAGCTAAATTAAACCATATCGCTAGCCACATTGAGTAGATATTTCTTTGAATTTCTTTGCTGTGTAAGACTTCTGTACGTTAGTATTATTTATTCTGTGGTACCACCGACTCAGCAGCAGACGACGCGTCGCGGTGACACTAGTTTCTATGTAGGTATTTCTATGAAATAACTTTCGCAGCTGTCGACGTCGAGAGTTTCACTAAAACCTCGTTAAAATTTTGGAGGCTTGGTTACAGTTATACGGACTGAATTTCAAATTATCACTGCGATGCAAAGCAAAATAATAAAAACGTACTTGGCTTTTCAAAAAATAACAGCATAAGATGTCGCGGTTCGCGTCGCGTCTTAGCCTTGTGCAAATAATAAGGAAGGCAAAGTCCATTCTTTACTCTCAATTTTTTAAAGCAGCCATTTTTTGTTTGTTAGTAATTTGTGACGATGAAACGGATCTGACATGACATGTTTTTCGTGATGTAGGTTCTACTTACAGTTTACTATGGGATATTAAGTGTTTTTGTGAGCTCTATTTTTTTAATCACAATTTTTGAAAGAAGTACATGTTAATCCGCTAGTTTCCAACAAGTCAAATCAGATACTTTTTTCGTAACATCAAAACAAACATTTTCTATGAAATTTGTATAAAATACCGGACTGTGACGTCATAGTTATCAATTATTCTGCATTAACCTCTCGTCTGTCTAAAATCACGTTCAAAATGGATGTATGTAAACGATGACAAGTGACATTATTTTGGGACTTTTATTTTCATAACATTACAAATTTATTATTTTTAACCCAGTTCACATCCCTTGGTCTAAAGGCCTCTCCCAAGATAGGGAGGATAATACTCACCACGCTGAGCAGATTGTTGATCGCAGAAGATGATATAAAGTCTTTGCCCAGAGGGTAAGTAGGTACTGCTGCCCGTTCTCTGTTACTCATATACTTCCCTTAGTCGCCATGACAACCGTGGGAGATAAAAAGGGTCATCTCATCACTGATGACAAATTGTTTTCTATTTTTCCGTCACCACACGGCCACTTATTTTTAATGACTATTTTTCTTTTTTGTCACAAACAAAGCAAGTAGTAATGGCGACTAAATTAAAGCCATAAGGCCTTTTCTTTCAGGAACCAACAGCAATGTGGAGTACGGTGTAGAGGTAGTGCAAGAAATAGAACGGAAATGCAGAAAAATGTATGAAAAAAAGAAATTTAAGAAAAGTTTTATTATGTAGACAAGTTGCAATAAACAACTAAATACCTAACTGTTAGGTCAGGTGTTTCAGTATTTTTTATATGCTATAGATACTGAGGAGGTACTACTAACTAATATGTACAAGAGATATAGGGATGTGGACTGTATCCGTAAAATTGTATTTTATTTACTCCGTCCGTTGTTACATTATTGAAAAATATGGATTATTCAGTTTATCAAAGTAGCGTTTACTACAGCGCGTCGAAGTTTCGGAGTGGGGGTGATTGACGTCACCGTCAAGTGTAAATCGTACTTGATCGTGACGTCATGCAGAATTTCAATGCGCTGTATAATTATCAAAACAAGGAAAAATACGTATACTTACAATATTTTTGATTAATCTGAGATCGGATATTCCAGTGCATATTTACCTAAAGTTGAGATGTTGGCTATTATGGAAAGCGCTTTTCCGGGAAATTCAAATTTGTCAGAGAGAGACATAGTAATCCCAATTTGTCACAAATGACAGTTGCCTTGTTACAACTTAATATGGTTACCCAGAATGTGGGAATTTTATTCTCAATAAAAATATCATAAGAAGGCGCTTTCATATTTTGTTAGCCAAAAATTACTTTAAGTAAATTAAATATGCACTGGAATATCCGATCTCTGCGATGAGCTAAAAATATAATATTTTTTTTCATCCACATCCTTATTGTTCCTGAAACGGCGGCCATGTCAGCTCTAGGCTCTAGGTGCTGTGATAGCTTGGTGCACAGCGTCGATTGATTGTGCTGATAGCTTGGTTACCTACGCTATGAATATGCTATGCTATGTCAGTTACAATCAAAACAATACACAATTTATTTTAAATAATGAGACTGTTCTGTCATGCATGATGTACTACTATCTCAGAATTACCTATATTACTAAATAAATATTTTTTTATGCAATGAATATTTGGTATCGAACATTCTGTGCACTTCACATGCACATAGGTCATTCTAATTTATGCGCCAAAGAACTCATTTTACAGATTTGACTTGTATTATTTTAACCATATACTTACCTACGAAGTAGGTATATGGCTCAAGAGAGGGAGACATGGAAACTACTCCACCGACAAGAACGTAGTTCTTAAATTATAGATAGATAAGTATATAGATTGTAGGTAGGTTCTTCTTTATTTGTTTGTAACGGTATCGCTTTAATAATAATTTGTTTTTTTTTTTATATAGATATACAGGCTTTTTTTTATCCACCTGCTATTTTTCAGAGCAAGTTCATTCAATGATACTGAACAACTTTCTATAAAAAAAGTTATTAAAAATCAATAAAAAATTTTTGACCTCCCATACGAATCAACGCTCAGCCAAACGGATTTTGTATGGGAGGACGAAAAATTTTTATCGATTTTTAATAACTTTTTTTAAAGAAAGTAGTTCTGTATCATGGACTGAACTTGCTCCGAAATTTAACAGGTGGATAAAAAGTCAGCCTGTATAAAATAATTCTTATAGGGTTTTACAGATGGGTGGAATAATTCTTGAGCAGCATGAGCATGCCCGTGATATGCAAAGCCCAGTTGCCCATTCGTAATTTTGAAAAACATGCCCAGAAAAGAAAAGTTGAAATTTAAATACTACGAATATCACTTGTACAAAGTCAAAATTCGTTGCATGTACAAAGTTACTAAAAAATGAATTATAATTAAAAAAAAAACAAAAAAACACGCTTTAGTGGTAAACCGAACTAAAAAGTAAAAAAATATATTTAAATATAAAGTAAACAGTACCGTGATTAACTCGTTAATTTATTAATATCACGGACTGAGCATAAATACAGTCGTGTCGTGATGACACTGCAATGCACGATTACTAGATGGGTACCTATTGATTCTTAAAAGTTACCATGACGCGTTGGGAACACACTTCATTTACATTTATTAGGTAATTATAGGTATCTGCTAAATAAATAAGACAGGGACCGTGTTCCTGTCAAATCATCTATTGTTGATTATGTCAAATCAAGTTGGATAATTAGGCTGATAAGGCTGATTTACATGGCACTGGTACTGGATCGCGTCGTTTAAACGCATCCAGTAGTCATTTCTACTTTTTTGCGGTGACTACACGTTTGCATCCTTAAAAATTTTGTGTTTCTTTGTGCGTTATTACCAGACGAGCTGACAGATATAATTGAAGAAGAATTGATGAAGGAGAAGCGAATTTAGGTAAGAAAATGGATAAAAGATCTATTTTGCTTATGAACCAGCTAAGGTCAGAAGACACCAAGGAGTACAAATCAACGGTTACGGTTGATTATTTATATTGAAAACTAATTATAAAATTGCTAGTCAGTCAAAATAAACAAGTAAATTATTTTGGCAAATAACAACTGACTATACCCTTCCTACCCAAATTACTTACCTACTAGACACCTTGGTAATCTTGGCGAAGTAACAAAGATGTTGTAATTTGTGGTTTTGGTTGGTAACTAGGTACCTACGTGTTATATTATAAGTAACAAGTTGCATGCTTATCTTAGTTATGTTGCTTCTACTTAGGTATATGTGAGTCACAAGTGGGCCCCTTTTGGTGATACGCTAAATACCTACAACGTGGAAGGGACATACCCACGACATACCCGTAATAAATCGAACCACGGTCTATACTAGATCATTATAGTACAGGGGTTCCCAACCTTTTTTTGTCTATTGCCCACTTTAAGAATAAATTATTTTTTAACGCCCCCCTTTTTAAACATACTTAAAAACCGCTAAGTACTTATAACTGATTATTGAAACGCAACTTTATAGTATTCGGACAGTTTGTGGGATTTTCAATAAATCCGAATTTAATATATTCCGCAGAGTATTGCCGTCTCTTCTTTTTTACTTCCGACATTGTTTTGTTTTGAGAAATACGTAAGTGTTGAAATCAAGTACTGCTTATCTATTATGCGCGAAACCGCAAATGAAAATAAAATAAATTTACGTCGTTTATATAGGATTGCATAAGCAGCACGCACCAACAGGAATAAGACAAACGTGCATAAACTCGTTTATCTCATTCGACGCCCAATCGTACTCGACAAGCAAGAACAAGTATTATAGAACCAGCCGATTGATACAGGAATGTACAAATCGGATTATTTAACAAAAACTTGTTAAAACATGATTGCCCGCGGTCTATTATATCGAACCGAGTTTGAACTATATCTTAATTAATATTAGTTGATATTCACAAGATGTAGTCGAGAGCTCAGTCGGTGTCTAAGAGTCTTCCTAGCTAGGTAGATGAAATTATAATATAAATCGACACCAAAGCCCTACACAACGCCCCATTTTTTTTTCTGGGTCTCTTACCGCCCCCATTTAGGCCTGCAGCGCCCACAAGGGGGCGTTATCGCCCACGTTGGGAAAGACTTATAGTATAATGAAATTAATACAACAGCCAAAGAACAAAAAAAAGAATATTGGCATTTATTTCCATATAAAAGTGTGCAGCTGCCCGGACGATTTGTATGGGAATATCGCATTTGGGTTTTGACTGTTATTTTATTTTCATTATACTTTAATGATCTAGTATAGCCCGTAGTTCGATTTATTACGGGTATGTCCCTTCGACGTTGTATATTAGTACTAAACGGTCAAAACGATGCGACGATCATCCATTTATTTGTGACATATAATAATATAATACTTATAATAATCTGGGGAATTTTTTTTATACTTTATAATATAATGTTTTACTTTTATTTAGTTAGGTATAATGTTAGTCTATAGTTTCTATTTATTTAATTTGCATTTTAGGTTTTAGTTTAATTTATTTATATAATATTATTGTACTACCAGAACCATATATTAGCCAGAGCAGCCAGAGGATTTGGCCTACACTCTCCACGCTGGCCAGACGGGTCGTGCTCCTGCAGTGGAGACTAAAAAAGATCTGATGATGATAATGATGATGAATATTATTGTAATATTTGTTATTATAATACATAGAAAAAACCTATTCTTAGGTACTAAGGACGGCGTGTGCCTACTTAGTCAGAATAGGTCGTTTTTTTAGTCTAAGAGTAGGTACCTACATATTTTGTATTGTATCCATTTGTTCTCGTAGAACGTGTAGAAACATAATAATAGCATGGCATGAGTTGATGACTAGCTATAGTACCTGCTTACAAATGACTATAGACGGGCTCTTGCAAAACGTAGCAATTACTTTGAGAACACAAGTGTCATGTTTTCTCAATTACTGCGATGAAGCAAGCACGCAGTAGTGTTGTTATACCATACCCACATATTCTTGTTCATAAGAACGTTTATCCAACATTTTCTTAGAACATTCCCCTGTTTTGTACGAGCTATTGTTTTGTACACGACACTATTCTGTATGTACTGTGTGTGACTATAGTACAAAAGAGTATTGTGTTTAGGTCTTAGGTACCTACTGAAAATTTACCGAAGAAATGTGTAGAGCTTAACTTGATAATACCGGTCCAAGAAAATACCCGAATAAGTACCTAGCTACTCTTATGAGTTAGCTTACAAAGTTACCTAATACCTACATTGTTTTTAAACTGAATTCAAACCTACAAGCCTTTCTTATTTATTTGTATTATATTATAAACTAGCAGTCCACTCCGACTTCGCCCGTGGTACACACATAGCCTATGTCACTCGGGGATAGTGTAGCTTTCCAACGGCGAAAGATTTTTTTAATCGGTCCAGTAGTTTCGGAGCCTATTCCATGCAAACAAACAAACAAACAATCAAATCTTTCCTCTTTATAATATTAGTATAGACATAGATTACCTATCTATGCACTAGCTACATACCTACTTGATCGAATATAGATTTTTGTAAGAGTTGTGCTTGTGTAATATCAATTAGTTATATTTTTACACGCCTTTTATTAGCTTCACTTGTATGTATGTTTGTAACGGAATCTTTGAATGCGATTTTCACCGACTTAAAACGTCAGATTAATTTGAAAATTTGCACACATATCCAGGGCCGGTGGCAATATAATAGTTTGTCCCATTATCTTGGCCAGGATCATTAGGAGAAAAAAAAATAATTTATTATTGTTTATGGTAAGCCATGCGTAAGCATTTTAATTAAAAAAAGATTCATTTTCTATCCAACTCTTAATGGATCTCATTGCCAGGCAAATACTGTGAATTTCTCGACCACAATTAGCTGAATAATTACAACAAAGTTAGTGAAAATAGACGATATACTTAGACAATTTACTTCGCTGGCATTCCTGTATTGGTAGCTGTACCTTTATACCCATATTCACATCAAAAAACTGTCATACCTGGTTTAAGACTCCTCGCACTGATGAATACGTTTCTCCTTTGACGTAAGGCGGGAGGGTGGCAGTGGAGCTGATGCTGCGGAGGAAGCTCTGCAGGGCTTCGTACTCATCTTCCTTGGCGGCTTCTTTGGCGGCGTCCTTGCTGCTTTTGATCTCGGGCTTCTTACCCTCGTTGAGCATCGCCTCGTGCGCGCCATCGCTGTCAAGCGAAATATCATATTCATTGAGGGCATGTATTGAAATTGATATCTGTATATTCCCCTTTTCGAACAAAATATTTTAAAGTTTCACCAAAAATACTTAAATAATTGCACACTAAATAAATCAAATTTAGTATACCTACCTACTGTAGAACTGTTTTACTGAATGAATAACTGTTATCAAAATATATATGGGTAGCATTTAAACGCAAATCAAAATTACTGATTGCACAGCAAAATACTCAACTGAAAATATTACTAAACAAACTGCAATTTATATTTGTGGCGTAGCAAAATGGATACTTTCCTAGGTTTGCCCTAACCTAGTAAATTTGATGTGCAGTCAGTATTTATGATCATAATCATAATTCTTTGTTTGCATAAATGTTGGTAATGTAGGTTCGATTAATTATATATATCTTTGTCGATTTAGTTTTTAAAATTTTTCAAAATGTCGGATATACAGTGGGTTTAAAACTTAAAGAATATTATATTTCAGCCATTTCGAAAAATTTACAAATAAGTATGTCATTAAACTTTTTTGTTAGTTACCCTTATTACCTAAGACGCAACTTTTTTGTCTGAACACATTTTTTATCCGATAAATTTCAACGGGTTGGGAGTGAGTCGCGAGAATTACAGCTTACAGAGCCACTAGTTTTACTTCATTCTAGGTTATGTGAAACTCCAGTTTATTTCACTAAGTACCTACCGCGTTCTTGGCTTAGGTTCAAGTTTTATCTTAGTAAGTATTAAGTATCGCAATTCCTACCCACCAATCAAATTTAGTCTATTTACCTACACTTTGGTAGAAACAATTACCTACTTTGTGCTTTCGTGTTAGATACTTATTTATTATTGTTTATTTTAATTACTTAGTAACAATTTAATGTAATATTTATTTTATTTTATCGGTTATAGATATAATGTTATGCAATTAAAAATTATAACAAATTCTTCAATATTATATACATATAAGGCCTATAAGATATACCTACCAAATTTAGAATGCTTAAATGTAAAAAAATACATTCAAGTTGAAAATGTTTAGGTAAGAATATAAGCTAAATAGAATTCAATTAGATACATAACCTTTAATTTAATTATCTTGCACTCAGATTAAATTGCAATTGAACTTGCCCATCCATGCAACTGGCAAGTACTTAAATATCTGAGACCAAATAAAGAATTGAATTCAATATTTATCCGAGTTTCAATCCGTATAGGTATATAGCATTGGTAAAGTAGATCAATAGTCTAATGATTTCTATTGACCTCCAATCCTGTAGTGCATGACTGAATAAAAAATATATCTTAGCTATTATATTGAGCGTGTTCATGCAAACTAGGTATATTGAGGTTCACAAACCTCTTTTTGAATGATCGGTGTTTTGTAAGAGAAGATACTTGGTCTCTAAACGGCTTTAGAAGTTGATAAGGGATTTTATAGTGAATTACAAAGCTGATGCAGTGCACGTACTCGTAAATGTACGGTTAAGGTACTATACTTTGTATTCAAAAGGTACTTAGTATAATAGAATTTCGTGTTGGTTTGGTAGGTATATTGTATTGACGTACATGATTCTATGTATTTTTGCACTTGAACTAGAAATACTAAAAACGTCTATCTGACCGTGAACGCGAGAGAGCAACGGTCGCCAGTTCTTTAAATAAACAATTCACACTATGTGAGCCAAAACTTCGTCAATTACGTATTTTATGTGTTTTCTACTGAACAAACAGATATGATTATGTATCAAATACTATCTCGCATAATGTGTATATACTTTTCGCAATTTGATTTCGATTTAATCAAACCTAAAACTTGCTACGGATAAATTAAATCACCGAACATATATGTTCGGTGATTAAATTAATCATTTACATTAATAATGTACAAAAATGTTAAATTAATTAATAATGTACAAGTTAATTTAATAATGTTAAATTAATAATGTACAAGTCGTATTTTGTCATATATATATGACAAAATACGACTTGTACATCTGATTAAACATACTAAGTTATTTAGTAATAGAAAGGCTAGCCGGTATTAATCCATATGGCACGTAGACATTGTAACTAGATAATTTTTATCATAATGTTTATAGGCACCTACATTATACCTTTATGATTTTTATACATACAAAAGAGCTGGTATGTATCTTACTTATAAGTTTATTAAATATTAGTAAAGTACTTGTACAATTATTTGTTATGCACATTGTATTTTGTTAGTACTTACTGTAGATTCGGAATTTTATCCATGACATTTACGGCCGAGTGGACGTGATGCGGCTAAAATTATTAAGATGATGGCCAAATAAAGGGAATTGTCTCCTCACGACAGTGGATAGGTATTTATATACAGACCCAGTATAGGTAGCTATAGCTCTTCCCAAGGAGGGCTGACCTTATTGTGCTCCCACACTGCTGATGAAAAAATGATTACAAATTCGTAAACGTTTATTATAATTCAAATATAATATATTAATGTTGTATACGTAATAACGTACTTATAATAATAAGTATTATTATTTATGATAATAAAATATAATGAATATTGGCGGGAGCGCCATATTTTTTTTAAATTTTATTTATTCTCCAAACTTATTCTATTTTTACATTACATCAACTTCTCCAAAGGGCCTCTACGTGTTGGATCTGTTGATTCACACGCAAGCCTCTCAAAGGACCGGGGTGAAAAGACCCGTGAAACCAAAGGAGATATTAATATTAATAACAGTATTTTATTTTTATGTTATTATAAATTTTTATTTTGTTGGAATATGTTTGTAAACTTACAGTAGTGTGCATGGGAGCACACCGGTAGCCGGTCGTGAAATTACAACTAAATCGTTTTAATGATTTTGATTTTCTATTAGCACGGTCTTTGGAAGCCTTGTTTGTGTGATCACCGCCTACAATACATCATAGCTTTGGAGATGATAAAGGCGATAAGCGAAACTCGGGCTGCAAATCAGCACACATGGCTTTAAACATAAGACGAGAATTTAATTTCTTTGACAATTTTTAGGGTTCCGTAACCAAATGGCAAAAAACAGAACCCTTATGGATTCGTCATGTCTGTCTGTCTGTCCGTCCGTATGTCACAGCCAAAGCCAAGCTTTTTTCCGAAACTATAAAAACTATACTGTTGAAACTTGGTAAGTAGATGTATTCTGTGATTTTCACACAAAAAATAGAAAACAAAACAATAAATTTGGGGGTTCCCCATACTTAGAACTGAAACTCGAAAATGTTTTCTTCATCAAATACGTGTGGGGTATTTTTTTTTAATTATGTATCTATGGATAGGTCTTCAAAAATGATATTGAGGTTTATAATATATTTTTTTTCTAAACTGAATAGTTTGCGCGAGAGACACTGTCCAACCCCCCCCCTGTAACTTCTAAAATAAGAGAATGATAAAACTAAAAAAATATATGATGTACATCTTTCATCGAAAATTGGTTTTAACGAGATCTAGTAAGTAGTTTTTTTTAATACGTCATAAATCGTAAAATGTTACTTGCTGCTATGTATAGGAACCCTTCATGGGCGAGTCCGACTCGCACTTTGCCGCTTTTTTATTTGTAAGAAGTTTAGACAACCATAGAATAAGTATATAATAGTACAAGACTAAAATGACATTACACTTAAAAACTTTCCTTTTACTTTAAAGTATATGGCGAAAAAATGGCCCTTAAAATATGGGCCCAGTCCTTATTTTAAGTGATTTTGACTGCTTTTTCAGAGCTGATTGGAGCCAAACTATCTTAGTAACAATATGTTAAGATATGTTAAATTGATGTTTATTTAAGTATTAAAAAAGTGAATGTGACAATTTATTGATTTTCATTGTAATAGTTTGTTTAATTCCAAATAATCTGAGACGTATTTCAATTTTTTGCGGTGCGCGACGTTCATGTCTTTGTTGTTTACACGGAATTTAAAACATGAAGTTGTGTATAAATTACAGAGAAATAAAGACAAAGGAAAATCCTAAAAAGTGAATGAAAATGATTTTAGTATTTTTTTTAATTCATTCAAAAACTTAGTTAAAAAGGTTAAACTTTGAAGAAAATATAAGCGAATACGTCGTCGGATTTCTTGCGCATACGACTGAGTTAAAAAATAAAAAATACACATATATGAAGATTGATTCATGCTTAAACACGTACAATAAATAAATAAAAATAATTTGTCTTTTGCAAAAAGATAGAAAAATTTAAAGTTCTCCGAAATTCTCAAATAAATATGGGTCGAAAACGCTGATAAGGCAGACCGCTCGCTGCGCTTCTAAATTCGTCTCTAGAGCGCATGTACAATACAGCGCAATGCGTATGTGTAGATAGAAAATATAGATTCGGGTGTTCAATAAAAAATTCCCACGGTCGAAGACTGCAGTCTTAACATATTGTTACTAAGTTAGTTTGGCTCCAATCAGCTCCGAAAAAGAAGTCAAAATCACTAAAAATAAGGACTGGGCCCTTAATTTTGCCATTTTTTAGCTAAAAATGACTCAACCTGTGGATTCAACTATCATCATCATCAGGTCTTTTTAGTCTCCACTGCAGGAGCACGACCCTCTCTCTACTACCAGAGACATATATTAGCCACAGCAGTCAGAGGATTTGGCCTTCACTCATTGGATTCAACTATACATACGAGTATATGCTACGAGCGGTGTACGTACAACTCGTAGCGGTCGTAGAAAGCGCTACGGCGCTTATCTCGTAGCAAGTTCGTAGTCTTCTATTCCATTTGGTTAGGTATTTAAATAAATGTAAACAATCTTGACATGTCTTTTTATTAAAATATACACTTTAAAATTAATCACTTTATAATTCCTTTGCAAATTACAAATTAATTTTTTTATAAATGATAAGTTACATGAATAATTTGTAATGTGTAAAGATATTAATTTGTAAAGTGTAAGATCAAGATTTTTTACATTTATTCAAAACCTAACCAAATGGAGCATAGTTCTAGTTTATTGCCACACGATATACGAGCGAATTTTTTGAATATTGCAGTTTCACGAACTATAAATGTTAAACAACGAAATCGTTAAGTATTTTATATCGCGTAAAATCTTCCAATAGCGTTCATTCCATTTCATTCCGTGCTTTGCATTTATTTACACGTATGTAATAAAGTAAGAATTATACAAAGTGTGTTTTTGATTTTTAAATATGTTTCATTGAAATATAGACCCGGTATCTACACAGTGTAGATAGTATAAAATGTCTGTATGCTTTATCCTGTCGTGTTTATTATATATTATCCACCTGCTAAATCTTTTGAGCAAGTTCAGTCCATGATACTGAACTACTTTCTATAAAAAAGTTAAAACTTTCTATAAAAATCTGCGCTCAGCCAAACGGATTTTGTATGCAAGGAAAAAAATTGATATTGAGTTTTAATACCTTTTATAAAGAAAGTAGTTCAGTATCATCATGGAGTATTTAGAGCATCATGGACTGAACTTGCTCGAAAAAATTAGCAGGTGGATAAAAAGTCACCTGTATATTTGAGTTTCTTGGAAACAGGCTGAAACAGTGACTCTATGGTTTCACGGACCTGTTTTCGTTGTGAAAACAATAAATCTGATAAACGAGGAGATTACTTTATCAAAGGGATTCACTGTGGCAATAATGAATAGTGACTCATATATTAAAGGTCTACAGCAGCGGACAGAGTACCTGATTATGCACGACCTCTACGTGCAACGATAATCATGTTTGATTGAATTAATTATCAATTACAATCGATTTTAATAAAGAGGTAGATAAGTACACAAATCATGTCAATGTATTGGCACAGAATAGGTACTAGCACAGAATAGGTACAGACGGTTAATTAGATACCTGTGCCACCGCGCGCGTCACGCACTAGGTGAGGTGGCACAGGTATTTTAACTTTCCTCTGTACTAGTACTCACGTACAGAAGTCTTACTCAGCAAAGAAATTCAAAGAAATATCTACTCAATGTGGTTAGCGATATGGTTTGATTTAGCTCACGTCAGAACTCAGCATCTTTTCGTTTAGATACCTAGACGTAGACATCCATTGCAGGCCAATTTTATTCTTATTACTCTGGCTGAACAAACGATTCGTATACTTAACTGAATTTCCGCGCGCTTAGTAATAATGTACCTAGGTATATTTTCGACACCTAAACGGGGAGTGACACAGGCCTGGTGTTGGTCACGGTATATAATTGTTATATACTGTGTATTGGTGGTCGTTGTACAGTGTAGATGATTTATTATTGGATTTGCCAATAAAAACAACTCGTTTCTTTGCTAAGTCAGGAGGCCTGTGTCACTCCCCGTTTAGGTATCGAAAATATACCTACATTATTACTAAGAGCGCAGCGATTCAGTGATACGAATCGTTTGTCCAGAGTAATTAGAATGAAATAGGCCTGCAATGGATGTCTAGGTATCTAAAAGAAAAGGCGCTGAGTTCTGACGTGAGTTAAATTAAACCATATCGATAACCACATCGGATCACACCACGTCTGATCAAGGAGACGCTAGCGACATTTAGTTTATAGTTTGTTAAATTGTTTGTTACGAATACGTCAAGCTGAAAGCTCGGTTAAGGTTGTCACGGGTGAGTGGCAACACTTTTTGAGAAAGGGGAACACTGTTTGCAACACGGTTATTCGATTTGAATTTTGACGCAGTCTTGTTCGAACCGCCGTGCCGTACACAACTCGTTTGGAATTTCATTAGCAACATGCAAGAAGAAAGATGTTTGCTGCGATACGCAGTAGCTGTTTTGGTGTAGCAATCTGCGTGAACGGGGCGTTGAAAACGTCGACTTAGCAACAGTGAAAATGGGATTGTTGGAGCGTCGTCGTGCGAACTGCTTATTGTGTCCAGGACCCAGGACATTACTGGTTTGATTGTAGTTATTGTAATGAATTGGACTTGTATACCGATTTATTGCAATGACATTCTATTTCAGCTGTACGGTAAGCCCTGTTGGACACAGAATGCCTGTGTGGGCTAGAGGATTAATTGTTGGGATGTGGTTACCCAAGGAAGTAATCCATAGGATTAGTGCGAGGAGGGGCACTGCCTTACCGTCATTTTTTTAATAAGGTCAATGTAAAGTCTCTCTTGCGGCTACATCGATAAAGTAACGTGAGAGTAATTAAGTTTGCATCCTGACATCAGCCGGTTTTCGTACTGTAAGTAGGTAGCTTAGTGTTACTCATGTCATCCGTTAGTCAAAGGCCATATCCCGCTCAGCCTTTCCGGCGCGTTTCATATCCCTTTGCGACATAACAGTTGGTATTTTAATTATTGTCAATATACCCTCTCGCCGACATATATTTCTTTGAATTTGGGATGTTGTATTGAAATCCGAAATAACTATCTATATAGGCTTATGGTATTTTTATCCGACTGCGGCACAGTCCAAAAGGAGGGTTATGTGTTTGACCTGTATGTATCTACCTATGTCCTAACTCTATGTTCCCTCGTAACTACTAAACGGCAAAACCGATTTTAATAAATTATACGTAGTTAGATTTATTATAACCACTAGTGTCATAGGCTATATTAAAGTTATTGGAAATCAAAATGGCGGATTTTTGGCGCCAAATTGCGCGGCATGCAAAATCTTTTCTTCGCAAATCCTATCGAGTGGGGTATCAAATTAAAGGATTTTATTTAAGGATTACAGAAATATATACAGCTTGTATGTTTAAATGAAATTTGGAAAGAGAAATGCTAAAAAACAACATATGATATGTACTCGTATATCCGACTCTATCTTCTTCATCCAAGCGCGTTCCCGGTTGCATACTCAGCTGTGCTGCTTCGAAGCCGGGGTGCGTTTTCTTGCTTTCTCTTCTCCAAATATTACATGCATGCATGTTAATGGATACCCAAGGATGCCAAAGACCTTGTGTTGGAGAAGAAATAGCCGGAAGAGTTTAAAGATTTGGCTATAGTTTTACGACTGGCCGCCTGCCTGACATCAACCTTCTTTGGGAATATGTATGTCCGACTCTATATTCTCTCGTAATTACTAAACGGCTAAACCAATTTTAATAAATTATACGTGGATAGCACTAGAGTGTCATAGGCTATTTTAAAATTGTTGAAAATCAAAATGGCGGATTCTTGGCGCCAAATTGCAAGACTACGTCACGAAAGTCACTTGTTCTTATCAGAGGACTTTCTCACTTAGTTAATGAATCTACTAGTACTTCGCCGCGAACTTAGACCTCGCAATTATATGCTTTAGCTATGTTTCGTTTGCTACATAATCGCGGACATTTTTCTTAATATTTCAAAAACTACAGAACCGATTTTAATGCCCAATGACCTTAAACATTCTATTAATATTTCCTACATGCCTACCAAATTTCATCAAAATTGGACCATCGGTTCGGCAGTTATCGTGGTACAAAATACATACATACATACACCCAACTCGATTTAGTTAGAGACCTCGCTCAGTCAAAAATAAAATACTAACTAAACTAAACTATTTCGTATATAGTGTGATTCATCTGTTTAATTTTATATTAAATCATTAGTTCATAACTGGTTCGTTAAGCTAAAAAATGCATTTTGCTCGGCTAATCACACGTAACGGCAATACTCTCTACTGATGACGTGTTCTTGGGCCAATTACGTGATCCAGCTGTCACGGGAAGAGAATACCTTGTTATTATACCATGTCTCCTAACACAGTAGAAATTAACACATGTTATACATATAAGGGATAAGTCCGCCATTGTACACATTATATGGTCTACTAATGTTTCTATGGCTGTAACTATTAATGCAAAATAACACCACATACCTATATAGTAATACGTACGTCAACACTCGCATATCGGTCTCGTGATGCGTTATCGCGAGACCTCAGAGCTAAAGTTCTTAAACCCACCTCTGTACTTTTCTAATGCGGATCCGGCGTGAACAATAAAGAGCGTATCCGAACAATATTACCACCATTTTTGTAAAACACACTAACAAATACTAACAATATACAAGAAACAACTAAAACTTGAATATTTAATGTAGCGTCCTGTTCCTTGAGACACTCTGCGCTAATGGCGCTCAGTACTTGACATTGTTATCACCCTTAACCCTTACCCTGTCTGAATCAATGTTAGTGCAGCTATTATGCAATGAATCAATTATCTCTGTTTGTTTATGGATATTCGATGACGTCGGCAGAGAAATGGTAAAAAAACCTGCACGTTAATTGACTGTTTTTGTGTGAGATGGGAAAAGCAGTAAATAAGAGTATCAATTTTTATAGTGTTAGTGTTACTGTAGTATTGATTTTAATGTTTTGTAAGTAATTACCTACAGTAGAGTAAGTACATAAGTAATACTTAAAAACACAAGTATTTTTTGCTTAAATGTAGGTACCTACGTAATCCCCAATCACAATCCACAAATGTAATGATATTGAACAACTGATTTATTTGTACGTACCGTACCCTTAGACCGAACCCTTTCAACGCGAGACATTATACCAGTTATGTGCTTCCAGCGCGAGGCATAGTGAATACCTACCTATCTATAGTTTTTGGTCGGATATACAAAGTGGAAAGGATATACCCGTAATAAATGAAACCACGATTTATACTAGATCATTATAAGTAGTATAATGAAATTAAAATAACAACCAAAGAAGAAAAAAAATTCAGGATTTCCATACAAAAGTGTGCAGCCGCCCGGGCGATTTGTATGGGAATGTCGATTTTTTTTTTGTTTTTTGACCTTTATTATACTTTCGTGATCAAGTATAGCCCGTGGTTCGATTTATTACGGGTATGTCCCGCTTCCACGTTGTATACAACGCTCGCAAAATTGGCACGAAAATGTTTGTCAGATTATTTATTTATTTATTTATTTAATCTTTATTGTCCATCAAATACAAATTGTACAGAACAATAGGCAATAAACAATTAATCCGACGTTCACGGTCAAATGGATAAATACTGTATTGTACACCAAAAAATACATTAAAAAAAAGTCAGACTACGGATCCATGAGATTTTGTAGGTACCTACCTACTTATTTTATTATCAGTTGCCGGATTTTTGTTTGAATTGAACCAATCGTATGGGTTTAATCTATAGATATAGGTATCTCCTGTGTAATCCTTCCCTCTTACTCATAAATGTAATACGTAGGTACCTATATAAGTTTGTATTTTTATTATATTGACAATGTTTTCTACTCTTACTTACATATTATATATATATATTACTTACTTTTGTACAATAAAGGGTATTGTATGTAAAAATAAACGTAAATAAACATAATTTAATGTGTGTCAAAATAAATGTGTCTAAAAACAATTCCGCATTGTTTCTTCCATGCCTGTTCGGTCTTCAATTGTTCGCAAGTCGGACACAAAGGTGGCATAAACAAGCCGTATCTACCTAGCTAGTGGCTTGGAAACGATACAATAGATTTTAATTTTGCATTTATAACGGATTTCTGAACAATTGATATTTAACGGTAACTTCTTTCAAATAGCTTGATGGACATTTGCCATTATTTTACATCGACATTTTTTGTGAATAATAAGTATGAGACAGTATGAGTCTGCTTGTCATTGACACGGATTCTAACTTTTATGACCACCTTGAACTTTTTGTTTTAGTATCAAGTTTCTGTTTGGGCTAAAATTATCTCTGCCATCTGCTCTGGTACTAAGAATAAAGAATTTTAGTCAATTTTATAATTTATTTGTTTTTTCAACTTCATCTTATTTTTTTAATTTTCATTTAACTATAAAATTAAACAATTTATTTAACTAAAACTAAACTAAAACCGAAATTAAAACCTAAATTAAAAAATAAAACTGTGTTTAGTCAATTAGTTAAGTACCTAGTTGGATAAATAATGAAGAAGGTAAGAGCCAACTGACTGCTCTTACTTACTTTTTTTTCAGGTAAAAAAAATGAAACAGCTGGCATTATGGCCATTGCAAAATAACTAGTCTTTATTTATGTAACAGAGTTCATACTTGGAAGTATACAGGCACGATAGTAAATGTGATCATGTAAGATCAGGGAATCTATTCTGCGATTTGCTCAATGTTGTATTTTTAAAGTTTTATTGAAAGTATTGAAACTTACAAAAAGAAAAAACCATTAAACGGAATTGATGGTAAAAAAAAACTGCTAGAGCTAGTTGATGGGCGATTAAACTCTGGACAAACATTCAATTAACCAAACAAGCGATAAGCTTTTGTAAACGCGGCAAAAATCGGTTTTCTGGCTGCAACCAGTTACATAGAATCAGCGATTTGTGTACCTACTCCGCTATTGCTGATAAACCGGATTGAATTTATGGCAAGTCATTGCGATTCACGAGACTGCGGTAGTGACACTGGTGACATGATGTAACCTTGTGACTTTGAACCACATGCCAATAATTTTAAATAGGTAGGTACAGAGATATGGGTTGGTTTTTATTGTTCCGAGGTTAGGTACTTTGTAAGTATGTTATTTATTAGCACAGAGTAATAATATCTTCGTGTATTAGTGACATTGGTCAAATTCAATCAAAGAATCAATCTTCAATCGTGTAATTTCGTTTTAGTTTTGAATTAAGCTGTCATCAAGAGAAGAATCATCAAAATCGGTTATTCGTAAAAAAACGAGTCTCTGACCACTATGAAACAGAAATAAATAGTCTTTGCCTACCCCTGTGGGAAACAGGCGTGATAGTATTTATGTATAATATATGTATGTAACAGAAAAGCGAGTGATCTCGTCTTGTAAGCAAAATTGCAGAACTACGTACATAACACTTGTGTTTTATAAATTAGCGTTTTGATAAACATAAGACCAGAGGAGTTTTATATCACAGTCTGAGATGTACCTATAGGTAGGTTCTTTGGGATTTGTATGAAAATGTGTGACCGTGACGTCATAGTTTTTTGGAGTCAAATAGCGCTCTTGATATCAATTTTTCTGCATTATATAAAATTATGTTGAAAATGGATATGATCATGTCAATGACACTCTTCTGTGACGTTTTTTCTCTTAACAGTACCAAATAATTTATTTTTAACCCAGTCATCTACCCAATTCTCTCTGTTTTTGCGTTTGTTAACGTGTGCTCAATGGTTTTATACGATGTTTTTATAACTTTAGAGCAAGAATCATTGAACGAGCGAGCGAATTTTTCTGAGTCTACCATAGACAACCTGTCTCAAATTGTATGTACCTATGTTTGTTCATGCAAGTCGTATGTATTGTAACAACTCGAGTCGTATTAGGTATCTTTATGTGAAACTATCATCATGGTAATGGTAGGCAAGTATAGAAAGTAAATAGTCCAAACATGCGCTAAATCAGTAGAAGGGTTGCCTAGTCTGTATAAGAACGATCGCAAGTTCGACATAATCACCATCATCATCAGGTCTTTTTCAGTCTCCACTGCAGCAACACGACCCTCTGTACTACAGAGCCGTATTTTAGCCAGAGCAGTCAGAGGATTTGGCGTACACTCCCCACACTGGCCAGACGGGCTGGAGAGGTCTCATTGATGTTTACAAGCTTTGTTTATCTTGTGTTACCTAAGTCGCCTTCTACGACATCCACGGGAACTCTTGGAGTGGTCCTTTCTATCTATGCCGGGAACCACACGGCCACGAAGTTCGATAAACAAGCAATAAATGTCGTCTAAATACTATTTTTATTTAGGCTTTTATTTTGAACAGACTTTAATACTTTTGGTAGACACATACCTGGGTACTTTTGTTACTAATATTATGGAAAAAAGCACGTAACGTATGGTTCGTAACATATGGTAATACTTAGCAATATGTAAATTTTTTTATTTTATTATAAATTCAAGTATTCCAGCGTCACACACAACCACTGGATAGGTATTATTTATTGTACTTCGTGTTCCAACTAGACATTATTATGTAGATACGTAAAATAAATTTAAAAAAAAATCTGATAAGTTTTTTTCTACATTTTAGTAATATGATATGACAGACGACATTATTGTACTTTATAAATCTTTAAATTCTTTGTATGGTAGAGCACTGCGAAATATTCAAATTCACAATATTTACATCAAAAATATTTACATAAAACCAGATAACTGGACATGCGTAAGGGATTCTAACCTTGGGGATCAAATAAAAACTAAATCGTGGCATCCCACCGGGCCGTCACGCTTAGTACAAAAAGTACTTAATATAGGTATGCTCATTTTCAAATAATATCCTGTAGTTAAGTATACCTGTATGTTATACATACAGGTATTTATATTCCGAGACAAGTTCTTAGATACATTTTGGACAGAAGCTACAAGTGTTAGTTACTTATTCTAACCTTAATTTCTGTTTCCGCATAAAATAAAAATACTCGTACATAAGTAACTAGTCACAGAGTGGTGTATTAGGGCCTCAATAATCTACGTGTTATTAATTCGTATGCTTTACGTTTGTGTAAATCTTACCTTGCTTTTTTATCCTTCATGATGAATTAAAAACTAAATAAATCTAACAGCGAGTTCTAGAATACCAAATGTTAAAAACTTTCACTCATAAAATTACGAAACTTAAAAACTAGAAACTGAGACGTTCAGTGTTTGTGTACGGACTTTCTCAATGGGCCCGGTTTACTTCACTGTATGTCGGGAAAACATTGTGAATGAACTTAATCGATCGATAATGGTAGGATAGCTATATGCTCTACCGCGGCGACTGTTTGGTTGCGGAGCTGCGAGCGACTGCCAGCCCATAGTTTGGCTTGGTTGGCATGGCGCTAGGAACGGCTGTGACGCCACGGCCGGCAATCAATCGGCATGATGGGCCTTGAACTGCCAACAGACGTGTGGATAAGGTGAATGCAATGTGACGCCGAATAGCAGAAAAACACATACTGACCGTTGTTACTGATAAAAGCAGTAGATTCAATCTATGCAGTAGATAAGGATGTACCTTCCTAGATATGAGAGAAGCCTTTGTTGGTACTTATAGTTGGAATTGGAACCGTTAATATTTTTTATGCCACAAAAAAGATTAAAAATGTTTATCGAAATGTACAAAACACAACCTGCATATTTAGACTTTTTGAAGTGTAAAAGCTTTAGTTCTATGTGTTAGGGGAAAGATACAAGCACTACGTCATACAGCTATGCTACTATTACTGCCCTAAATAAATCTCTAGTTAGTCCTGGTACGTTTTTCTTAATGTTATAGGGCGGCAAACGAACAAGCGGGTCACCTGATGGTAAGTGATTACCACTCTGCCCATAACGTGAGCAGTCTTATAATGAGCAAGTTTATTTCTTCGTAGAAATTTAGGAATTAAGTGGATATATTTACTGGTATATAGCTAGCCCTAGACTGGACAGACCATCTTAGCCTATGTAATAGACGAAAATACATAATGTTTTCGTGAATATTTAATTTGATACCAGAAATTAAATTTATAATAGTAACTTATGTAGAGTTGGCATTGATGAGATTTCCAGTTAAGGCCCCGTCAGTTCAGAGCCAAGAACACTGTTAGTTGTATTGAAAAATCACTGTCAAATTACTACAGATTATTCTTTAAAAATTTTATATAAGATTCTTGAGGCTTTTCTACAGACACCCACAATATCCAAAACACGATTGAGCATTTTTAAACAAAAAAAAATAAAAAAATTTTGTCGAACACGGGTTCGGGACTTCGTTGGCTCTCGACAAATATTTCAGTGTTTTTTTTATTTTTGTATTATATTTTTTTGTAGCGAAATCGACTAGATATTAGATAATACATTTTTTGGTATAAATTCCATTTAAAAAGGTGATTGTATAAAATAGTAATATGTCTTATAACGGTAAATTTAGGCAAATTAAGAGGTATGTTTGTGATTTTTTCTATCGAGCCAAAAATGCTCAATCGTGTATTAGATATTGTGGGTGTCTGTAGAAAATCCCTAAGATTCTTATGTATTTTTTTTTAACTGTAGTAGTTTAATTACAGTGATTTTTCAAAAACACGCACAGTATTGCAGGCTCAGAACCCATCTCGCCTTAACCATACGATCAGTGACCACTGCATACACAATTTAAGTATTTGCATTTTGCATTCCATAGAGCATTTTCCTTTGGTTCGAAAAAGATTATGACTTCACATAAATCTGAGGAATTTGTAAATGGGTTATGAGGGGGAGGATATCGATGGAATTTGTAATTTATATTTACGACCTATATTAATCAATACGCTACGGAGGTCATAAATAAATTACAAATTCCACACGCTAGTCTGTCATTCGGAGGTTCTGGGGCAACCTGAAAAATGGCCTTTTTAAAATTCTTGGATATTCATCAATGCATGTATTTATTATCAAGATAGTATTTCATAACATAAGTTTAAACTTACTTTAGGGCTAGCTCAATCAGTGTGATTTGTCACTATCTATTTATTTAATTTTAGTACCTCGGTCATCGGTGAGATGCGATGCAAGCATCTGTGATATCGATGTACCTACTATAACGAGCCAAGGGATGAAACCGACACAAGAAATAGCAAGCAATTACCGATTACCCAAAACCAAAGACAGGGGTATATGGCGAGGTATAAATAAAACCTACATATTTTCGATCTAATTGTACTACTACTAACGGTTCATTTCGTACAAGGCGGACTCATCTCTACATCAGGGCTCATCAAATTCAAATGCAACATTTATTTCTAAATAAGTTTTAGTTATGAGTACCTAACCTACTTAACTAATTGTGATTTATTTGCAACAACTATCAATGAATGGGAATCGGAAAGTTAGTCCTCTTTTTAATGTTTTTACGTTTAGGCGATTGTTAAGACGTTTATTGATTTAACGTAAAAATATTGACTTACTTAACCTCCATAAGTAAAACTTGCACATGTAAAGAAAGTATTTATTTTAGAATAAGTATTATGATAGCGGTAATACGAGTATGTAGGAAGTTTTCGAGATAATCGTGAATGTTTGATACCTATTTTATGTTCTGAGATACGGGTCCCATATGGAACGTACTGTTTGGGTTCTCTTTTGGACCCATCAATCCGAATTGTATGATTACGAGACCGAGTCGCTGATCGATCTTTATAGGCTTATAACGATGCACGCCGATGAAATAAGCAAATATTTATTATTTGCTGATTTGTCCCGGGGCGTCGCGTCGCACGTCATATTAATGACAAGAGTTGTAAACATACTTAACCGAGGAATATCTTACTGGTACCACCGCAATTCTTCCCGTTCTTCTGGATATCGTAGAAGGCGACTTAGGAAACACAAGCTAAACAAAGCTTATTAACATCAATGAGACCTGTCCAACCCGTCTGGCCAGCGTGGAGAGTGTAGGCCAAATCCTCTGACTGCTCTGGCTAATATATGGCTCTGGTAGTACAGAGAGGGTCGTGCTCCTGCAAGAATTCTGTTCCTCTTGAGAGAGTTGTCGCAATAGGTCCCTTAAATGTTTAAAAACATCTGATCGTGGCGTGGTCCTGCTGATTTAAAAATAATCTTACTTCGTACTTTTACCTATTATGACGCCGATGTTGCGTCATATGAATAAGTAGGTAGGTACTAAACATGTTTATACATTTGCTAATAATAAAGAAGCTGATGAGTAAGAAATAATAATAATATTACAAATGTGATCGTACCTTATAAAGACTGCCTCCGTGAGCCAGTGGTCAAGGCCTTGTGATCCGGAGGTCGTGGGTTCAAATCCCACTGGGAAGCATACTTTATGAAAAGTTATTTTCAGTCTGATTAGGATATTGCAGACTTGAATCACCTGATTATCCGAAAAGAAACATGATACCGTACTTCGGAAGGCACCTAAAGCTGTGGGTCCCGGACGCTATCTAGCGTTTGTTTAAACCTATCCTAGGATTTGCTCTGGTACCCTTTGGGTTGCGGTGGTTAGGCGGCAGTCGCTCTGTGTAAAAATCAGTAACCTCGTCAAATCACCTAGGTTAGGTAGTGGAACCCACGCAGATTGTAAAAGTCGATCGAGGGAATGGGCGAGAATCTGAATCATGTAATAGGCGATGCGGCTAGCAATCCATCACTATTTTGGTCCCCTTTTTCTTTCTTAATGCCCACCACCACGCTTAACTTGCCCTTGGGTCTTGCGGTCCTGGGCTCTGTCTGCCCCGCATATAATATATATATATATATATAGTTACATATATATATATATATATATATATGTAACTATATAATTTTCTCAGGTTTTCCTCAAGAACAGTAATATACCTCCGCATTATCCAAAATCTGGCAAAAGTTGCAAGGCGTATGAGGATAAATGGCATAAAATAATAGTCATGGAATGTACGAGTAGGTAAGACTTATAGCTAGTTTACCTTGCGTGATTTTATAACATGGGAGTGAAATGATAACATGAAGAGCAGTTTTCCGAGAGGTTTACATGTCTACATATACCTACTTAATAAAATCGTCGAACTCATCATTATGTAGTTGAATATAACTACATAATGACGACATTTAGGAGTGAAAACGTAAACATGCGTTTTTACTGCTCTCTCTATATTTAAGGGGCCAGGGACCGGTCCTTATTTTTAGTGATTTTCTTTTTGGAGCTAATTGGAGCTAAACTAAATTAGTAACAATATGTCAAGATATGTTAAATTTAAGTATATTTAATATTAAAAAAGTGGCCGAGACAATTTATTGATTTTCATTGTAATAGTTTGTTTATTTTTAAATAACCTGAGACGTGTTTCAATTTTTTGCGGTGCGCGACGTTCATGTCTTTGTTGTTTACACGGAATTTAAAACATGAAGTTGTGTATAAACTACAGAAAAATAAAAACAAAGGAAAATCCTAATAAGTGGCCGAGGAGTTTTTAGTACTTTTTAATTTAATTTAAAGAAAAACTTAGTTAAAAAGGTTAAACTTTGAAGAAAATATAAGCGAATATGTCGTCGGATTTCTGGCGCATACGACTGAGTTAAAAATTACACATATATGAAGATTGATACGAGTACAATAAATAAAAACAAAAAAAAATTGTATTTTGTAAAAAGATTAAAAAATTTAAAGTTTTCCGAAATTTTCAAATAAATATGGGAACGCAGACGCTGATAAGGAAGACCGCGCGCTGCGCTTCTGAATTCGTCTCCAGGGTGCATGTACAATACAGCGCAATGCGTATGTGTAGATAGAAAATATAGATTCGGGTGTTCAATCCAAAATTCCCACGGTCGAAGACCGCAGTCTTAATATTTGAACGAGCGAGCGAAGTTCTCCGAGCCTATTTGAACAATCCAACGTTTGAATGTATGTTTGTTGGACAATAACTTGAGTAGTTTTGAACAGAGCTTCATGAAATTTGCCTAGCGTGTAGATGTAGCTAATAGAAATTTGAGTTCGACCATGAGCCATATTGATCAAGGGGTTGCCGAGTTATGGGGTTCGCGAGTTCACAGTTCGAGGCGAACCACAGTTGTAGTTAATAATCTTATTATTACTATATCATTCATAATAGATTAATGTATGAATTACCTTAGAGTTACTCGCCAAATATTCACTCAACTCCTCTCACCATTTTGACATTGTCACAACACCACATTCGACGGAACGACTCACATATACTTAATAGGTAAGTAAGTACCTACCTTAAGCTGCGCTAGCTATTGTTTCTGTAAATTATAAGTAATTCTAATCTTCCATGCTGGTTTGGGAGAAAAGAAAAAACTTAGAATGTACCAGCTGCTTCTCTTCTGGCACAGATCGTAAAAGTAGTAAGTATTATTATTTTTTAATTCAAAACGGAATAGATTCAAGAATGTTTTAGTGCGTAGCCTACCATGTCGTTCTCCTGGCATAAAAAGTCATCATCATCCGAGCGTATTCCCGGTTGCATCCTCAGCGGCAACGCTTTGGAGCCCGGGGTCCGCTACCTACCCTAGGTGATTTGACGAGGTTACTGGTTTTTAGGGTTCCGTAGCCAAATGGCAAAAAACGGAACCCTTATGTATTCGTCATGTCTGTCTGTCTGTCAGTCCGTATGTCACAGCCACTTTTTTCCGAAACTATATAAAAACTATACTGTTGAAACTTGGTAAGTAGATGTATTCTGTGAACCGCATTAAGATTTTCACACAAAAATAGAAAAAAAACAATAAATTTTGGAGGTTCCCCATACTTAGAACTGAAACTCAAATTTTTTTTTTCATCAAACTCATGCGTGTGTGTCATGTTATCTATGGATAGGTCTTTGAAATTGATAGTGAGGTTTCTCATATAATTTTTTTCTAAACTGAATAGTTTGCGCGAGAGACACTTTCAAAGTGGTAAAATGTGTGTCGGGCCCCCTGTATCTTCTAAAATAAGAGCTGTGTACATTACCATGCAAACTTCCACCAAAAATTGGTTAGAACAAGATCTAGTAAGTAGTTTTATTTAATACGTCATAAATCGTAAACCGCAATTTACCTTTAGAACTTTTATATTATATTAATTACTGCTACGGAACCCTACATGGACGAGTCCGACTTGCACTTGGCCGCTTTTTATACAGAGACTGTCTGCCGGAGAAAGACCTGTCGTCTGACCTCCGCAACCCAAAGGGTAGACCAGAAACAATTCTAAGATAGATTTAAACGAACGCTAGATGGCGTTCCGACCGTGTGGTTCCGGGTTAGAATACCACCACTCCATCTCTTCCTGTGGATGTCGTAAGAGGCGCCTTAAGGATTAGCCACAAACATCTTGTGCTAACGACACAAAGAGGGTTGACGTCAGGCAGGCGGCCGGTCGTAAAACTATAGCCAAATCTTTAAACTCTTCCGGCTATTTCTTCTCCAACACAAGGTCTTCGGCATCCTTGGGTGACCATTGACATGCATGTAATATTTGGAGAAGAGAAAGCGGGAAAGTGCAGCCCGGGCTCCGAAGCAGCACAGCTGAGGATGCAACCGGGAACGCGCTTGGATGAAGAAGAAGATGGCGTTCGGAACCCACAGCTTTGCGTGCTTTCCGAAACACGTAACCATTGGACCTTTCTTTACGGATAATCAGGTGATTTAAGCCTGCAATATCCTAGCCAGACTGCAAACAACTTTTCACAAAGTATGCTTCCTAGTGGGATTTGAACCCACGACCTCTGGATCACAAGGCAAATGTCTTGACCACTGGCACAGCCACTGGACCACGGAGGCAGTCAAATCTAAAACGTGTTGAGTGAGTATCAAATTCAAAATAGTCTCAATAATTACGTTAGTATGTCAAATATGATTGTACCTACTTAGATACCTGCACCAATTTAGGTAGGTGAAACGTGGTACCCATGTATTTACCATTGTCATGTTTATTTATACCTAGTAGGTAACGACGATTAACGATTTGTCATTATGTTCTATAAACAACCACTGGGCTTTATGGAGACTTTCATGGTAGCATTACTCAGGTACTGTCAAGTTTAATACCTCCATGTGGAGTGAGTCACCACCTTGACAGTGACGGTGTGTGGATCAAATGTGGTCAAATTTATAGTCAGGGCACGTAATATTTTATTCATCGAATCCAATACGATAGGCCGTGTGGTTCTCCCTTCTCCAAGTCTTCCAGTGGCTGTCGTAGAAGGCGACTTAGAGAACACAAGCTAAACAAAGCTTATAAACATCAGTGAGACCTCTTCAACCCGTCTGGCCAGCGTGGAGAGTATAGGCCTAGGTAATCCTCTGTCTGCTCTGGCAAATATTTGGCTCTGGTAGTACAGACAGGATTGTGCTTCTGCAGTGGAGACTAAAAAAGACCTGATGATGATGATGAATACGATTTCAATAATTAATAGGATTAGTACATTGTACTGTTCTTATTTTTCGTATATGTTAGTGGTCAAGACGTATAGGTCCTATGTACTTAAATTATTGCAATATGTTAAAGTACCTACTAGGTATCTGCGGCATGGAGGAAGTCATGATAAGGTGCCACATACATCGCGTTAATGAAAGAACGCAAAACCTCTCAGATGGCACCTCAGCCCATGTAACTGAACCACTTTTGTTCAACAACTTTTATTAAACAAAAAAAAAAATATTTGAATTTTCATACAAACTTATCAGCTGATCGAGTCAATTTGAATGAAAATCAATTTTTTTTTTGGATTTCGTGAAAGTTGTTGAACAAAAGTTGTTCAGTTACATGGGCTGAGGTACCATCTGAGAGGTTTTGCGTTCTTTCATTAACACGATGTATAGGCAAATTCGACCAGGGTTTACCAGCACTCCACTAGGTGCTTGTAGGTACTAATCAGTGCCGGTTTTAGCTCTACCAGCGCCCGGGCGAGATTTCCCCTCCCCCCCAAACTGCAATTGGATATATAATAATATAATAATCTTATAGGATTATAGGATATTTATTATTACCTGTGATACCTTGCCCAAAAACGCCCCCTGTCGCCCCTTTGTATCTGGCGCCCTGGGCGGTTACCCAACCGCGCCCTACCCTAACGCCGCTACTGGTACTAGTGCACTTATTTAGAAAAAATATGGGTGAGTGAAGTGAAGCATCACGAAGTCTCTGTCATAAGCTGCGCTGTGTATAACATACTCATAAAATAAGGATCCCGGCGTCTAAATCGGTCTGTCTGTACTCGATAAACTCTGGTATTACTAGGCCGAAGTTAGATGTTTGTGTGTTGAGATTACTTTCACGATAAAAATAATAAGGCTTCATTTCTGTTAGGGAAGCAATCAATATGTATGTACTTAACATCACAGTAAATACATACTTAAGGTACGTAGGCAAATTATAAAAGATAGGTACCTGTTTATACATTTTTCACACCTTACCAATAAGTAACCTAGATGACCTTTTAAAGACGAAGTTAACACTGGTAGCGGTTCAGCCTATGAATGTGAGCGGTGGAGTGATAATTGGATCCGACCGTATGACCCGTTACAATTCCTAAAACACCACCGTTCGGTAAACAAATGCACCTAATGTGTGTCACCGGGTGATGCTGCCTGTATAAAACAAGAGGTTCGCAACTCGGACGATTAAACCAGGATTAGCCATCGCCGACATCACTACATCTAAAGCCCTTAAAATGGAGATCAATACATATTTATTTTCTCTGTTCTTATATCTCTTATTCGCCGTTCATATTCAGACAAAGCCAGTCTCAGAAACCGACAATACAAACTCATTGGATAGAAAGGAAGACGGGGATGAGATGATGGAAACGGCAGAATCACAGAACCCGTTTCTGCCAAGGTTTGCTATGAAGAGGCTGAAGGAGCGACGGGAGAAGGCGCGGGCGCAGCGCAGGAACTACCAGGCGCAAAGACGAGTCTACACAGACTCCATGCCGCCGCAGCCGACTAGGGTCTTGTGCACGCATAAACCGTATAGACTAATCTATCCTGTAAGTATGCTAGTTTAGTTTTAATTTTCTGATAATAGTAGAAAGTTAGTCTTGCATTGGCTCTATTATATTTATAATAAGTAAGTAAATATCTTTATCTTAGCTTACCATCAGGCTAGATAGAGGTCAAACGCACTCAAATGTCTATAATAAAATAAAAAAAATATATAAAGAAAATGAGAATAACTTATTATTTCTATATAAAAAAAAAGTTTATTTCTAACTGACTGTAAAGATAAATACATAGGGCGCACTGTAAGTTTCCAGAACTGGCCACTTACATAAACAATATTTAAAAATTTATTGCAACATTTGAAAATAGAACTCTTTGGCTGTAGAATGCAGTTTGTTTCCTCTGACTGTCTTTTGTTTTTACCTTGTGGCGCCATTTAAAAAATGGTGTGTCTGCATCAACATGGATTTAACTCGGGAAAATTTTCGTAGTATGATTTTCTACGATTTTAAGTGTAATTTGACAGCTCAACAGAGCATCGCTCGGCTTGAAACAGCTTTTGGCAATGAAGCACCATGCAAGACAACTGTTTATAGCTGGTTTGCAGAATTCAAGCGTGGTCGTATCAATCTCAGTGACGAATCTCGCGATGGTCGGCCGTCCACCGCTGTGACCAACAAAAACATCAATGCTGTGTGCCGTATGATTGAAACAGACAGGCATGTGACCTACCATGAAATTCGCGCATCCTTAGAAATAGGCATGAGTCAAATACAATTAATCCTACACAAACATTTGGGTGTGAGAAAGCTATGCTCGCGGTGGATCCCACACAACTTCACCGAGGGTCAAAAAACGGACCGCGTCACTTGGTGCAGTGCCATGCTTACCAGATTCAACGAAGGTGCGTCAAATTTGGTGTGGGACATAGTAACAGGTGACGAAACATGGATTTATTGCTACGATCCCAAAACAAAGCAGCAATCGAGCGTATGGGTCTTTCAAGATGAGCCGAAACCAACCAAAGTGGCGCGCGTGAAAAGTGCATCTAAGCGGATGATTGCTTCTTTTTTTAATAAAACTGGACACATGGCTACTGTTGCTTTAGAGAATTGCGTACAGTGAATAGTGACTGGTACACGACCATTTGTTTGCCGGAAGTTATTGACGAACTCCGTAAAAATAACCGTAAACGCCGTATCATCCTGCACCACGACAATGCTAGTTCTCACACGGCCAGACAGACAAACGACTTTTTGAAGGCGAAAAATGTAGAACTCATGAGTCATCCTGCATACAGTCCCGACCTGGCTCCTTGTGACTTTTTTCTGTTCCCAAAAATTAAGAACCAATTACGCGGTCAACGATTTTCATCACCAGAAGAGGCTGTCGAGGAATATGAAAAACACGTTTCAGAGGTCACCACAGAGGAGTGGCACAAAAGTTTTCAAAACTGGTTTCATCGAATGAAAAAGTGCATAGACGCCAAGGGAGATTATTTTAAAAAACAATAATTTAATTTTGTACCTTTAATAGTATTTTTTCATATTCATTCCGGAAACTTATAGTGCGCCCCACGTAAAGAGATAATATTACTCATTAATGGGTAAACACAAAAAAACTTTAAACATAAGGCAGCAACAATAGCTTTCTCGCACATGTATAAATATTTACTCAACTGATTCCAGTGTTCATAACGGCCACCATTCTTTGACCTAGTTATTGATAATATAAGTAGAAAATTAAAATAACTTATTATTTCTATATAAAAAAAAAAAGTTTATTTCTGACTGTAACTGACTGTAAAGATAAATAAAGAGATAATATTACTCATTTATGGGTAAACACAAAAAAACTTTTAAGATAACAAACGGCAGCAACAATAGCTTTCTCGCACATGTATAAATATTTACTCAACTGATTCCAGTGTTCATAACGGCCACCATTCTTTGACCTTGTTATTGGTAATATAAGTATACGGTACGAAACCCATTCGACAGTTCTATTTCTGCTGAGTATAATAATACATTCATCGATTTTCAGTAATCGGCGGCAATGAATAAGCGAGTGATACTGCTGGTGACGTTGGGGCTCGCGAGTGTGCTGGCTGATCCTATTTCAAAACAAAAAGTTTCGGCCGATTACAACCCGCCTTTGTCACAAACCGAGAAAGCAAAACATACCGACAAACCATTGTTAAACAGAAGTGATTCAGAACAAAAGAACGACATCGCAAATACAAACGATGAAACAGCCACCGCTAGTGAAGATACAGGGAATATAGACACGAAGGTGCAGATTTACATTGAAGAGACGATCGATCCTGTCGGGGAACTCGGGGAGCAATTTCCGCAGATACAAAACGAGATGAGTATCGATGATGGAGCGTTTACAGTTTTGGATCGGGAAGAGTTAAACCGCGACGAGTTGACAGAAAGTAACCCTGACGAGATAATGCAGACAGCTGCCGGATTCATTCCTGTTCCTATAATAAGGCGAAGACAGAAGCAGAAGGCGCGGCGCCGGTTCGCCACACGTAGGCAGTTCAAACGACACCCGTACCCGTATACCGGGTGGCGTTATTTCCACCCTTATTCTTATTACTCATTTTATCGTCCGAGCTCTCTAAGACATTATTACTAAGCTACATGAAGTGTCTCGTCACATTATTATCTGCTAATAGTTAGCAGATTAGCATTGGCTAATAATCGGATGCTAATGTGACGGGTGATTCTGATTACGCACAACGTTACGTTACGAGTAGTGTACAGACGTTAGCGCAATGCGTGCGTCACTACCTTTGTATTTTTATAATAATAATGTATCATGTGTGTGTTTGTGTGAAAGTATAAAAAATGTTCAACGCGTATTACGCTCTGTTGCGGCGAGACAGTTAGACTTCAGAATACAGATAACATATCCCCCTTGTAATTTATTATTTTGTAAATAAAAAAGTGTGAAATGCCTTCAACACATTTATTTCTAAAAAATCTTTGCATCTATAAGCATAAATCCCTTACCATTTAATTCATAATATCATATATTATATAACCAATTAATTATATTTACATTGAAAAATTATTTTGTTCGCTATCGCTATACTTTTTCTTAAATATAGGACAAAATGTTGTACACTAAATTGTATGTCTTAGTCAGTGTTTACACTAGACGTATAGGCTCACTACATGAAAAAAACGCTATGCGCATTGCCACCAAAACCTGAAAATGTATGAAAAAGTTGTAAACTGCAGTGCGCTCAGTCACAGTCGGTAGCCGACTACGTCCTTTCCGCACTATACGTCTGGTGTGAACATTCCCTTAAACTCATGATGGCAGTTGTGATAGTGTTTAATTAATTCGATATTAATGATATTTTTTCACGTTCTTTCCTTTTTCCATATTTTGAAGTATATATAAATGTATGACACAATATTTTATAATATGATTACTTACTGGGTAGTATACACAAGTCGATCACCTGTAAGTTCATGTCGTCATTAAAACATTATAACACATAATTTAAATAACACCTACTGAGAAAAAGATGATTATTGTACATCTTGTATATAAATATCTATTTTATAAATAACACACGCAAAGTTTCAAGTGTCAATTTCAAATGGTATTTTCCTGCTTGTAAGGCTGTCTGCTCACTGCTACTCAATCCAGTATTCCAAACATGAAATTTCGCACCTGAGATCGTCTATATTCAAATTATATTTCTATTGATTACTGATAAATTCGTCATTTTATAAGAAAACAGATTATACATTCAAAAATAAAAAAATAAGTGAAAATATTCCCAATTTATAATTGACAATAATATCCGACCTCTGGTGCGTTCGGTTTACGCTGTATGTAGGTTTTGCGAGTGTAGCAAAAACTTCCACTCATTTACCAGGACCCACGAGAGCTTCATCCATTAGCTCATCGTCCGTGATCCCTGGGGAGTTGGAGTGCGGGGAGGGGGCTACCACCAGCGGCGAGGGAGCAGGGCTTTTGGTCATCTGCAGCCCCAGAGCCGGCGACGGCGGGTACATGGAGCGCACCGCCACCATCCCCGACACCTTGCTGCCAGACGATGACGAAAAGTCCAGCAACATTTCCGCGGCTTCCTGCGGAGTGGTGGCCCCGCTGCGCGCCACGGAGCCGCTCGCCGGCGGCTTCATGCACGAATCGGCCCCTTTCCTATCTTCCGAACTACCTTTCGGTGCCGGAAACCCCTTCACCATATCAGTTTTAAAGTCTAGAGGCATCAAAGGATATGAACCTGGGTAGTCTTTCGCATCTTCTTTACCGCGCTGGGGACTCTCCCCTTTCAAACTGTCTGCCATAGCTTTTGAGTATTCTATAGGCCTATCAGATTGGTCCCCTTTGCTGGGTGTGACAGTTTTCGGGCTTATTCCGCCCATGTTCAACAATGGCTTTGGCACGTTTAAAGGGTACGCTGACTTTTGCAAGTCAGCGTTTCTGGCGTTTGGGTTATCGAAGTGGGAAAAAGGGTATTTATTTTGGTCCATAGTGCGCGAGAAATCATTTAACATAGACCGGCTGTCATATTGCGACACGGGGCTGTTTTTGTCAGGAGTGCTTTGGTTCTTTAATTTTGGGATTTGAAATTTGCTAGTATCGAGCGGCTTCATCAAACCCTCCATGAGGAAGTTAGCTTCTTTAGCCACAGCTTTCAGCCTGTCGGCGTCCACTTCGTCTCGCGAACTACTGGGACTCGAATGCCGTTCAGACTTCGAGGAGAATATATTCGAAGATTTTTCAGAGTTGCTCATAAGTTTGGTTCTCGCCTTTTCTCTTTCTCGGTCTCTTATTATTTTGGTAAGGTCAGTGCTGCTGCTTTTTGGTGATCCAGTGCTGGACTTCGATGCAGATTTTGATAAATTGATCCCGGCGTTACTCGACGACGATTTTGAATAAGGCACTTTCGGCAGGCTGCTACTGCTGCCGGATTCTGAAGGGCTCGTGTTAGCCTTGGGCGGCGTCGAACCCGACGTTACACTACCAGATTTTGAAGACTGCATGACTTGAGTTTTCTTGGAGGCCGGTCCGCTGATAACGCCCGGCTTCAGGCCGGTGTGCGTTTTAGGAGAGCCCTGGCTCGGTGGGGTGAGTTGGGGAGATGATTGTTTACTGGAACTCGAACTACTGTAATTCAGTTTTGAACTACTACTGGAAGATTCTTTGGTCCTAGTTTTGTTAATTGTTATCTTCATACCGTCTGAACTAGGTTTTACCATATATTCCTGATTTTTACTCTCCACTTTGAGACTGCCTCCAGGTGTACTGTTTTTTGGATCAGAAAATTTATTGGAATTACTTGATGAGCTGCTGGACTTGGCGCTACTGGATTCGGAGTCCGCGCCGCAGTGTTGAGCAGATTTAAGTTTATCTATCACAGCGCTGAGCGAGCCCTTGCGGTTGCGAGCCTGACTAGGGGCATTCGACTTACTCACTTCAACGTTAGGTGGGGATATCAATGGTTCGGTGACCGGACTATCACAGGTGACGGGGGTTATTTCTAACTGTTTTAGTTTCACTGGAGTTTTAAGTTTTGGACTACTCCTACCGGAACTAGAAAAAGATAAACTGGAATGTTTCTTTTCTTTATCCCTAGATGTCATGGAACTACTACTGTAGCTGTCTTTTGATAGCTTTTTTGTCAGATCGTAGCCAGTCGTGCCAGATTTGGACGAGGGCGAGCCGCTGGTTGCCGATTTTAAAGTCGACATGCTGGGTTTCCCTGATCCGGAAGAACTATGCTTAGGAGAAGAAATGCTGTGGTTTTTTGGACTGGAGTAACCTGGCAAGTGTTTCGGGCTGTTCTGGACCGGCGAGTGGCGCGGGCTGCCGTGGTGGCCGGCGGGGCCAGGTGGCTTCCCCATGGCCTTGGCCGCGCTGGGGCTCGGCGACTTCGTTATAGACACGGCCCGCCCGTGAGTCGGGCTGGGACTAAATTTTCGTAGAAGCGAGTTTGGGGAAGTGGGTCGCATGGGGGAGCCATCGGTAGGTTTGATACTAACGGAGACGGGTTTGGTCAAGGGGTCTTGTTTAGGCGGCACTTTCTCTGGAGGTCCCATGGAGTCGTCCCGCCGCCTTTTCTTTTTCTTCTCCTTGCTGCGTTCCTCCCCGGATTTGGACTTCTTTTCGGACCTGTTGCGGTCATCGAGAGATTTGAGCTGTGATGTGGTGATGGGAGTGATGGTGATGGAGCTGGGGAGCGCGGCGGGGGCGGACGCGGCGATGGGGATGATTTCGATGCCGGGCCGGCGGTCCAGGCACAGCATGGACGAGATGGAGCCCGGGTTGGAGCTCGCGCTGTTCGAACTGGAGCCGATGGGCGTGATGCTGACGGAAGAAGGCATGTAAGATTTACCTTCGGTTAGATCTAACAGGAGGGAGGACGTACTCCTGCGCACTTCGGAGTCCTTGCTTTTAAGTTTCTGTCTTTTGTGATCAGACTTCTGAAAAGAATTCCTGAAACAAATGAGACGATTCAAATTAGAAAACCAGTATATACGTACTAATTGTGATTTATACCGACTTCAAAAAAAAGGAGGAGGTTATCAATTCGTCGGAATCTTTTTTGAAGTGAAACTTCTTTAGGCGCGTTGGGCACTTTTTGAGATAGGATAAAACCTCGAAAAACCATTGTTATCGTAATCTACACCACCTTATTCAGTTTTCACTTTTGTCGACACTCCCGGATTGCCACTGTTTTTTTAATGTATTTTCCCCGATTACTCCAAGACGTCTGGACCGATTTGGAAAATCCTTTTTTTGTTTGTTTGTTTTATATCTTATTGTACAAGAAATAGTTACAGTTAAATAGTTAAGTAATAATAGACCAAAATATTTTGTACAATGGTGGACTTATCCCATAGTGGGATCTCTTCCAGTCAACCAAGTATCAGCGAAAGAATACAATCAATGGACATAACGGGCAAAAGTCAACGTACAATCGCAATAAAATACATTTAAAGTTTTAAATCTAAAATAAATTGTTGTAATAATTGTTAATTGTTGTTATTGTTCTATAGAAATTATATTAAAATAAATTGTGTAGTTTGTTTTTAAACGAAAACGACACGAACGAACATAACTAGAAAAAATATGCCTTCTAAGTATACAATTATTGAATATTTAGCTTTTCTGGCATAGAAGTAGGTTATTCTGTTTTGAAAAAAATATCATATACTTACACTGGTATTTACACGAAAAACAAACAGTCTAGAATAGGATTTTATGAAATAAACACCAAATACAAACCTCATCATGTCTTCTACGTCGCCATCATTAGAGTTATCCATATCAGAGGACGTCCTATTGTCTTGAACGCCGATGGCGTCCGTCGCGTCCATCCCAGACAATTCCAAGTCCGACGCGAACTCGTTCTGAGACACGGACGACTCGCGCCCCTCCACATCCTCGTACGTCGAGTTACTGTTCATCGTGTTGTCGTCCTCGTTCACGTATGTGTCAGAATTGTCGCTTTCGCTGTCCGTGTCGGCCATGTCGCTGAGACCCGGCTTCCCTTTCTTCTGCACCGACCAGATGTCGGTGTCCGATTTACGCTTCTTTGACTTCCGTTCTTCCGATGTTTGAGGTTTTGTGTCACCCGATGTCGAGTCTTGGCACATCATATTCAGATTATGTTGTTGTTCAGACAGATAGGCGCCTGAAAACAACAAAGTAATTATATAATTATTTCGAAGTATTCTGTTCATGCAGGCCGCTTCCGATCGGTCGTTTTGGAAATCCTTGGGGGAGGCCTATGTCCAGCTGTGGACTTCCTGTGGCTAATATAATGATGATGATTCTGTTCAAATAGTTCAAATAAGCAGCGAGTCAGTGAGAGATCGTTTTTTAGTGAGTGTTCATGTGTAACGCCTGATTTGTCTGCTTTTTTAGATTTAATTCACAGCAGCTTCCCACAAACCACCAAAGTTGGGCACATGTGAGGGGATAAAATGCCATGTGTGTTTGTTTATTACTGAGGTTTTAAGCTATTATTTTTAGTGTGCCTGGTCACGACGACAGTGACCTAGACTACACCATCTACTGAGATCACCAACCCACCAGCCCAGCGTGGTGATTATGGTCTCCCTTTTAGTAGGGGAGCCCAAGAGGAGGTCTTGGGATTTACTCGAGCGCGTCAAATAAACATTCAGCCATGTCGTGGCATGGCAGGGTAACAGAACATTTTTTTTTATTTGTCTCGACTTTGGTCTAATAAAAGCTTTTAGAAAAAAATCTTTTCTTCATCTGACTGAGCTCCCCTACTTTTTAGACTAACAGGTGACTGTTACAGGCTGTTAGGGCCGACATACATGGACTGCTTAAAGCAGTCAGGATGAACTGCTTCAAGCTACGACTGCATAGTGAGCTACAGTCTTCTACATACACACATACACGAAACCGCTCCAGCAGTTGCAACTGCTTCGGGCGGTCGTGCGGCAGTTATCATGGCATGCTTCAAGTTGATGACTATGTATGACTGCAAGAGCGGTCCGTGTATGTTGATCAATGGCTAACTGCTCGAGCAGTCCGTGTATATCAGCCCTTAAAGAAAGGTACAAATGGTGTAACAACCCCTTCTCACAGAGAGCAGGCGGCCGGTCCTAAAACGAAAGCCAAATTGTTTAAAACCGTTCCGGTCATTTCCTCTCCACTGCGCAAGGTCTTTGGCATTCTTAGGTGACAATTGACAGCATATTGTATTTGGAGAAGAATAAACCGGCCAAGTGCGAGTTAAACTCGCGTGGAGAGGGTTCCGTACAATTGATTGAATTCTAATAGGTTTTCCTGTAATCTACAAGCAATTAACTATATTTTGTATTTTTTTCATAATTTTAGGCTCAGTAGTTTCAGAGATCAGGAGGGGGGGGGGGGGGGGGGAATGGTCAATTTTCGTCTTCTTTCATGAATAAAATAAAAACTATTCATTTTACAATAATAACAAAAATATATTTGAGATCCTCATAACGAGCCCTTTCATTTAATATATTAGGTTGGGGAAAAAGTATTTTGAGTAAAAAAAAGTATGTATGAACTTGTAATAAAACCACTTTGGCTATACTATTTGTACCTGCCTGGTTTTGGTATCATTTAAAAGTTTAAATTTTAAAGAAGATAATTCCAAATTCAAACCGTCAAGATGAGTGAATCTAATGAAGAAATTAGATACATTTTAAAATTTTACTACCAAAAAGGTAAAAATGCAACGCAAGCCGCGAAAAAAAATTGCGATGTTTATGGACCTAGTGCAGTGTCTGTGAGAGTAGCACAAATTTGGTTTAAGCGTTTTCAATCCGGAAATTTTGATGTCAAAGATGCACGTCGCTCTGGTCGCCCTGTTACGAATAAAATGGATGCTATTTTTGAAAAAGTAAAGCAAGATCGGCATATCAGTAGTTACGACGTAGCTGAAGAACTGGGAATTGACCACAAAACAGTTTTGGCGCATTTGAAAAAAATGGGTACACAAAAAAGCTCGATATTTGGGTACCTCACGAGCTCTCTGAAAGAAACCTAATGAATCGTGTACTATTTTGTGATTCTTTATTACGACGTAATGAGACCGAACCATTTTTGAAGAAATTGATAACTGGTGATGAGAAGTGGATCACGTACGACAAGAACGTGCGAAAAAGGTCATGGTCAAAGGCCGGTCAGGCACACAGACTGTGGCGAAACCCGGGTTAACTCGCAACAAGGTGATGCTGTGTGTGTGGTGGGATTGGAAGGGCATTATTCATTATGAGCTGTTACCACCAGGCAGGACCATCGATTCAGAACTCTACTGCGAACAACTGATAAGATTAAAGCAAGAAGTTGAGAGAAAGCGGCCGGAATTAATCAACAGAAGGGGTGTGGTTTTTCATGATAAGCTAGACCTCACACATCTTTAACCACTCAGCAAAAATTAAGAGAGTTTGGCTGGGAGGTGTTAATGCATCCGCTGTATAGTCCTGACCTGGCACCTTCAGATTTCCACCTGTTTCGGTCTCTTCAGAATTCTTTAGGCAGTGTCAGGTTAACATCACCAGAGGACTGCCAAAACTACTTGACGCAGTTTTTTGATCAGAAGCCCCAAAATTTCTATAGCAATGGGATCATGTCCCTACCTATAAGATGGCAAAAAGTTATCGAACAAAATGGTACCTACATACTTTAGTTAAATGTTAATAAACTATATTAAAAAATGTTTTGAATTTTCATATAAAATGCGAAAAGACTTTTTCCCCAACATATTATGACACAGTAAGGTTTGCAATTTTTTTTTTTTATTTCCTAATTTGTCCCCCGAAAATGAGCCTTATTTAAAAAAAATATTTATTTACTTTGCATATATGTGTTTGGGTTATAGGATTACAACATTCTACCAAATTTCACTTGATTCGGTCCAGCAGATTCGGAGCAAAATGGCTGTGACAGACGGACGGACAAACAGACGCACGAGTGATTCTATAAGGGTTCCGTTTTTCATTTTTTGTACGGAACCCTAAAAAGCGGGAAGCGGCCCCGGGCTCCGAAGTGGCACAGCTGAGGATGCAACCGGGAAGGCGCTAGAAGAAGAAATAGTGTGACAACAACTGACCGCCGTGGTGCGGGTGGCTGACGTTGGAGGGGTAGAGCGCGCGGCCGGTCGCGGGCCCGGCGCCGGGCTCGCCCTTGAGCTCCGCGCCCGGCTCCGCGCCCCCCAGGCCGCAGCTAAAATTCGAATCCAGCGCCGAGTAGCTGCCGTTCATCTGCTTCGTTGCTGCTTCGCGTTCCCATATCTTCACGAGTGATCTGCAAATCATTGAACATTGTTTACTCTATTAAGTAAGTGGAAACCGACTGAAAGTGAATATGCGACAACGGAACCGCACACTATCTTTCAATACTTTGTTATACACACAGACCTAGATTTTTGTGGTTAAAAAAAATTTACGGTAGTAAGTAAACCTTTATTTGTTTTTTATTTACCTGTGAAAATGAATTCGAACTCATAGTGATACCTGATGGAAGAACGTTGACTCGCGGTTCGGCAGGGTCGCCCAGCTCCATCTAAACGTGATATTGATGTATTTACCTCAATGTGATGGGTATGGAGTGGCTCTTCTGTAACACCCTGGTGATGTACTCGTCCACGTGTTCCCTCGGCGGCGAATTGAGCGTGTGCACGGTGGCGCGCGGCGCGGCGGGGTCGCCCAGCTCCAGCTCCACGGTGGCCATGCTCTCGTCCAGCGGGTGCTCCAGCGAGATGGAGATGTGCTGCCACGACAGCGCGCTCACTTCGAACATTAGCACGCTTTCTAGGTCGAACACTGAAAATAAACGGGCAAGTGCGAGTCGGACTCGTACATGAAGGGTTCCGTACCACCGTACAATGTTTTAAAACGCTGAAGAAACACTTTTCTTGTATGACCACCCCCTTTAATTTTTAACTTTATTTTATTTTTAGTTTTTTTTGTTATTGTGGTCATAGTAATACATAATTAGTGAAAATATCAAGTATCTAGTTAATGCCATTATGAAGATCAAGTTAAAAACGCTGAAAAAAACACGTTTCTTGTATGACGACCTTCTTTAATTTTTAACTATTTTTTATTTTTAGTATTTGTTGTTATATCCGCCACAATAATACATAATCGGTGAAAATTTCAAGTGTCTAGCTATTATGGTTCAAGAGATAGAGCCCTGTGACTGACGGACAGACGGACAGACAGCGGAGTCTCAGTAATAGGGTTCCGTTTGCACCCTTCGGGTACGGAACCCTAAAAATGAGCGAACCTTACAGTAGTCGCAAATGATGTGTGATCTGACATCTCAAAATAGCGCGTGCTTCTCCGTTTATTCTTTACCAGTAAGATTGGCAAAATAAGCAACTTTTTGGTTACCGGAAGGCCGATGGGGTACAGGTAGACCCTTCGATCATATATTCTATAGATGCACAGTTGCCGCAAAAAATGGCACCGGAAAAACAAGGCATCAAACAGTATTATGCCCTGTTTCGCTGTCATTCGCTCGGTGGCCGCGCGCGTGACGTTACGTCAAAGATGACCAATCTCACCAGAAGGTAATATGTAACGAACATAATACGGATTTATTTCCACGCTTATCTCAGTTACTTAAGGTTTAAATTAGATTAAACTGTTTTCGCAATACTTGAAATGGTATTCATCTACCTATGTACGTATTGACACGGCAACAATATTTTGTTTGATTTTGCAAGGAACTGTGCATCTACAGAATATATGATCGAAGGGTAGACCCAAGTTTTTATATGGATGAAGAAAAGCTTCAGCGGACAGAGATTAGTATAGAGAAAAAAAATCTGTCTCACCTTGCTTATGCTGCGCGCGCACACAGCTGGCCAGCAGCGCGTTGAAGAGCGCCTGCTGCCGCAGGCACGCCAGCAGCGGCGGCACGTGCGACGGGTGCGTGAAGGGCACGCTGCTCACCACGCAGCCCTCCAGCCCGCGCGTCTCGCACAGGAAGTAGCACTGCGCCTGGTCGGGCAGGCTCTGGTGGGAGGGGAAGTTATGGTTAGTACCCGTTGTGGCCATAAGTAAGAGAGACACGTCGTAGGGGTTTTGAAAATTAATTATATTGTAACCAAACGCAATACTATGCGGCGCAGCGCTACAAGTGTTTATATAGACTATTGATTTCTAGGCAATGTGATCACAAAGGGATTATCCGAACGCATCGACTTGCGCGGTTCGCGCTCGACCATTAGGAGCGCGGCCCCGTGCCTTAGGTCGCCATGTTTTCTTTCTCTTTTCGCGAGGTCTGGTTTGCGCGTCACGCGTTTTATTAAACTTTACGAAACTTTTGTGTTCTGACTGTAAAAATAATTACCTACACAGTGTTCAAACTGTGTCTATCGAATAAACTTTATTTGTAACTTGAAGTTCCTGTTTTTATCAAACCTAGTTAGGACTGCATTACATTTGGTGTCAGAACTGAAATATGAGGCAGGTACAAGAAACCAAAAATCTAGAGAAGCCAATGAACACATTCTTATTTTGCCACCGGTCATCCAAAATGAAATTTGACATTCCAATAGTGCTAACTTCATCTTTTGTACTATTATGGTCAATAAAGATTTTAATAAATAAATATGTATTTAGAAAAACGTCAATCGAAACCATGGGAAATCTCTTAAGCTAAGAGAAATGTAATATTATGGAAAGTTAATTTTATACATAACGCAAATTAAATATGGTGGGTGCATTCTTAATTTTGTGTTTTCTTTAAGCTAAATATACAGATGAATTCACAAACACAAAGAGACAAAAAGAAAAACAAAACATAAAGCGATGCAAATGTGTTATAATGTAAGTAGTTAAATAGTGTAGATTTGTACTTACAACAAATAATCCTTTGCTGAGATTGAGCTCTACATTTTTGCCGGGTGTGAGCTTGTTGTAAGCTTGCTGGGCAACCAAACCCAGCATAGGTTTGGCGTTTGCCCAGTCACCCGCAACTTCCACCTAAAAATAAGTAGAATAAAAACATTTTTGGGTTGACATTCAAGGAGTTCAAATTTTTTTATGTTTACCAAAGATCAGACGATTGGAGAACATAAAGCAATACCTACTTAAAAGTCAGAGGCTGGAAAGATAAGGCTAAAGCAGATTACAATAATAAGATTAGGTCGGAAAGATATGGTTAGCCGAAGTAGATGATTATAGCCATTTTGGTAGCAGCCAAATCTATAGGCCCATTTTTATTTTATTTAATTTGTGTACGTACATAGTCAGTTTTGTACATAACCTAAAAACTAAAAGATGTATATCGGGCATACCTCAGTTGTGGCGTGTATAAGCTTCGCGAGGCCGGCGCAGAGCGGCGTCGGCTGCGAAAGCTTGAGAGTGAAGCAGGCTGGCAACATCGCGCTGTTCTGAGGGACCAGCAGCTGTGCATATACAGGGCCATTCCTACAAACATTTTCATGGAATCATGATATGACGTCAGGGTAATTTTCGTAAAAGTATTTTAACTGAAAGACTTCACAGGATTAAAAATCTTTAATCCTTTAAAGTCTTTCAGTTGTTTCTAGACATGGGTAACTCCGGATTCGAATATTTAAAAGAGCCGATTCATCAACAGGAGCCGATACCCGTACTGAATCCCAGTAATCGTTATCGGCTCCTGCGAGTAATTGAGTCCACACCGATCTTGGTCCCGCCGAGAACCGGTGGCGCCTGTCGGGTCGCGAGCCGCGAGCGTTTCGGCTCCACCGCGTCTCGGGAGTAATCGAGAGTCGAGTCAATATTATTCTGTATTGAAACCGGTACCAGAAAGGACATCTGTATTCTGTAGATTCAATAGCGAAACTTAGCGGACCTCGGAGCTGGAGCCAATAAGGGAGTAGGAATCATTAAGATGAGTCGGTACCGGATGCGGAGTAAGATTTAGTGAGCCGAAACATTCCTCAGAGTCGAGATTACCCATGTATAGTTGTTTCAAATTCAAGTCAGTATAATCATACTGACTTGGATTTGAATTTTGAATCATAGGTTATAACTACGACTTATATTTCCTTTTTTTGTGATTGTTTTTTTTTTATAACTGTCCTTTTTTTATGATATAGTAGTAAATAACAAGTAGGACTGTCAACACTTAGCGGAACACATAACCAAACTCAAAAAATTAAAGGAATTTCTCATTATGTATATGTAAACTGTAAGTGTCCCATAAACGGTTAATGGGACTGGGACTGCCTGATAAGTTTCCTTACCCTTTTCCTGGCCTCTGTCCCCCTGATATGATCGGTGACAGTTGCAGTTTATTAGCGGTAGAACCCTCTAAGAGTACTGTTGCCGAGTGACCAATAGGTGTGTGAGATGGAGCAACCAGTGACGCTAGACCACTGGACACAGTTGGCTTGCCAACACTCAGTAGCTCCGTGGAGAGTGGTTGAAGGCCTTTTTCTTTGTCTAGTAGCTCATATGGTGACACAAAGTATGTCAGACGCATAGCATGACCTGAAAATAGTTTTTTAGTAATAAAGGATCAATTATACAGTAAATTTGTGTATAGCATGGTTTAAAAAAATCTGTGAAATAAATTGTAAAAGTATCAAAAGAGCATACATGCATGTTGCCTTTATTAATTTCTTAAATAAAATCAAAGAATCATATTTCAATTCTGCCAAAATTTATTCTATTTTTAGGTTGAGAATTTTTAAAAATCATAACTACTTCATTCCAATGCAAGTATTAAGCAAATATACGTACCTCCTCTACGTTTTTGTAGAAATCCTATAGGACTCTTGTGAACTTGAGCCCACGGGTCCTTTATGAAATTTTGCAATTGCCGCATGGTACAGAGATCTTCTTCTAAGCTCTGGAGCGCACTAAATGCTTTGCATTTCACCTGAAAAGTTAACACACACATGACATGATTTATATATAATGAGACTTAGCACAAACCTTTTTTTTTCAAATAAGAGTGTCATCTTATGTGGTTGCAGACTGACCATGACTGGTTGTGCTAAGTCCCATTATATATATGAATCAAATATCATTTATGTTGTATTTTAAGTGTGAAATTGTCAAGTTTAAAGAAATACCTTGCATAATGTTTTTATACTTACTTTTTTGTCAGCATTTAATTGGTATACTGCAGTTAGACCTTCCAACTGTGCTGTGAAGTCTGCAAAGTCTCCACGAGATATACAAGATACCAACTCTTCACAGCTTTGTTGTTCAATCTGAAATGATAATTTATATTTATAGAAAACTCACCATTATTTGTTGTTTCTTTTGTTATTTATAGGTACTGAATGTACACTGCTTTGGAACTGTTTATTATTGCAAAAAAAAACCAGTTCTATTAGTAAATTATTTGTTTTCGAGCATAATTATGATTAATGTTGTATATGCTCCAAAACAAATATCCTAGATCCTATTAGCAATAATAACCAACTGCAAAGCAGTGTACATCCAGTATATGGTCACTGGACTATGGCTTTCTCAAAAACTATAGAGATTAAATAATAGAATCATGGACATAAATGTATAATGCAATCCAAGCACTGAAACAGTGAACATGTGAATTAAAATAGCGACACAATGCAAAATAATGTATTAAAAATTACAAAATTAAGTATTACCCTTCCTTCATGATGTATTTTTACATCCTTCACAGTTCCTAATGACTCCACCAGTATCTCCAAATAGAACATATCTGATGATATGAAGAGATTAACGCCAGTAGTGCCAACAACAAATTTGAGTCTAAAATGATAACATAAATTAACATTCTATCTGCGATAGGCATTTTTTTTTATTAAAATATAATTCCAAAACATACCCAAGTTGTCGAGATAGGCATTCAAGCCTCTCAATAAGGCTCTGTAGAGAGCTAACTTTGATACAGTGCTGTAGGCTGTCCAAACATTTTTGTAGTACCATTCGGTCTGCACTATCTACTGCCCACCTTTTATCCTAAAATTATACAAGCATTCTCAAGTATTTTCTAGTAAGTTAAACAAACTTAACAAACTTTATAATAAGTAAATACATACCAGCAAAGCCATTCTGACTGCTTTAGAAGTTTCAGTCAAATTTTTTAACTGAGATGTTTTGGACCTCAGCTTCTCCATAAGTATCTCCTTTTGGAGCTCCTTTGATTTGTCTAGCAAACCGTTTGTCGGAGCCATGACTAGAGCTTTATTGTCCGTCATTTTTACAAATACTAATTCCGCTAAAGAAACAACACAAATAGTGATAACATTGGCATTTATGTAGTACGGAACATCTGATAGGTTTTGTTTTGATCCTTATTATTAATATAGCACATTGACACTTTTTAAATGAGTATCCTCGAGGTACTTAGTACTTTATATTAACGTTCTTCATTTATATAATTTATTATTTAACAAAAACAGTTTTTATTTTATGATAAAAATAATCTCTTTCTTTCGTTCACACTCACAGCACAAACTGTCATTTTCACGCGATGCCATTTGCGATTAGCCAAATAAATTAAAAAGGTGGTTTATAATCTTCATTGTTGCTTGCATAGCTGTCATATTAGTACCAGCCTGAAAGAGAGATAAAAATGTCAAATTAAAACGTGTTAACATTACAAATTGGTAGTATTATACTAATGCCAACAGCTTTACGTTCAGAAATCGTAATTTGCACAGAGTATTAAGATTAATCGAATAGTGTTGTTATTTTATCGAATCTCAAATGAAATAATTCGATTGACACGAGAATCATGAAATGTACGAGAATCAGGAAACAGAGTAGAAATAGAAAGCAAAATATAGTGCAAAGAGATTACACTAGTATTCTCTTTGCACTAGTATTAGGTATCTAAATCCTAGGTATGAAGTATAAAATGTAACAAGCGCTCGAGAAGGGAATAGCGATACTTTGTGTTTCTGTCTGTCTGAAACTAATCTCAAGAACGTCTGCTTGCTTTTGTTGGCACAAGTACTTATAGCTTGGTTCAGAGTTGTACCCACCGCCGTCGGGTTCCCACCTTGTCGCGATGGGGGGCTCAGTACCTGCGGACTGGGCATCCGCGGAGATGCTAAGAGGAATCCAATTCCCGGGTTGAGGCTAAGGCCTCCACGGGCCATTGGAGGCCATTCTTGGTGGGAATAGCCTGCCTGTGAGGGAAGGCCCAGGGGGTGAACTCCGTACTCTCACAGTCGTGGTAGGGGTCGCGGGATAAGAGGAGTGTCGGTGTGTCTTTGCCGCTCGCCCTATCTTATGCGATCAAGCGCGGCCGTGGCTCTTGGCACGGTATCGGTGGGGCCGCAGGGGAAGAGGAGTCTCGGTAACGTGTTACGTTGCCGCTCTCCCTATCCCCTGCGGCCGGCTGGGTGGACCTCGGTCGCCTTCAGGCGGATTGAGGCAGGGCCTGCTTTCGCAGGCCCCAAATTATGAGGGCTGATTGGACGGTAAAAACGGATTTCATCATCCAACGGACAGCCCTCCTGAGTGGAAGGCAGGCGCGTGTCGTGTCAGCGCGCTTGTCCTTGTCGGGCCGAGAGGCCAAGGCGATGGCTGCTTCGGCACTTTGATTCAGCAGAGGGAGCCGTGAGGCCGTAGGCGAGCCGGGGCCGCTGAGGTAGCGGCCGGCCTGTGGCGCATGTAGCATGTGGCTGTGGAGCATGTAGAAGCACACGGCCCCGGCCTAAAGCGGCTGAGAGTGACACCGCGGAGTTTTTAGTGGTAGCACCACATAACCGGTACCTTACCGGTAACCGGTGGTTACGAGATCGGTAAGGTATCCGAAGGGAATTTCTCCGCGTAACAAAAAAAAGTAAAGCTTGGTTCAGAGTTGTACCTTGTAGCACTTGAAGCCGAAAACAAGGATAGAAGGAGAGGCACTATCTGTGGACTTAGGCCATAAGTATCTACCAGCGGCGGCCTTAACCATTGCATGGCCCTTGTCCTCTGTGCAAAGTGTTTCACGATCTCTATTGGTAACCACGCTAGTCAGTCACTAGGAGTTTCTGGGTTACATTTAGAAAGTTTTAATTATAGAAAGTTTATAAAAAGTTTGTTAATTAATTATAAAAAAATATTTTTTGTTATGTTTTTACGAAGATTAAAATAAAATGTTTTAAATAATACAATTTGCTCGGGTTGTTCCGCCGCACCCCTGCATGAGCGAGGCCCTGGGCGACTGCCCTTCTCTTCTCCACTACCTAGACTGCCGCTTGCATCCTATCGTTTTGTCTTGATAGCATGTGATTTATTTATCAGCCAGTTAGAGCAGAAGTAGGTAGGTACCTACTTGGATTATAAACTAATTCATCATAATAACTAAGTATTGCTGCGGTGTGGTGCAAACCGTGCATAGAGCATTACTCACCTAATCCTCGGTGCAATAGTGATTGATCGAGTACACTGCGCAGCTATTTGGAAAACTTTTGAAGTAGGTATAAGGAAATATAATAAACAGGTCAAGTGCGAGTTACACTCGCATGAAGAGGGTTTCGTACTTTTCGTGGGTTTACCTGTAATCTATAAGTAAAGAACTATACGATTTCAAAAGCCAGGTCAATTTTTAATAACTTCAAAATACTGATTTGAAAAATTATAAAAAATATTTTTTAATTTCTCATAAAGAGCTTTTTTATTTGATATAAATGTAACACAATATACTTAGCTCACAATTTTTTTTTAATATCTTATATAAATTCATTAATTATTTAAATTCATTTACATGACTTACATATGTGTACCATTTTTAAACTCAATAGTTTCGTAGCAAATTGGCTTTGATAGACGGACGGACGTCTTTCCAAAACCCTGGGTTTCGTTTTTACCTTTTGAGGTACGAAACCTTAAAAACCAGGATAAAGAAAAATGTTTAATACTTTCCTAATAAATAACAATAAGCGAAAAGTGTCTTAGTTAGAGTTTAGTGCCTAAGTTGGAGAGGACTAAGTAGGCATACTTACTTAGAAATACGAATACAGAAGTGATGCTCGCTCCTCATATTTACCTAGGCTTATATTATCTTTGCCTAGGCAGTAGGCACCTTATGTCCTAGGTTAATAAATTTATATTATCACGGTAATTCATTCAGTAGAGCCGATGCAGAGTCAAGAGCAGTAGTAAATTAGCTAAGTCTAAGACTATTAACAGATTATTCAAGCTAAGGGCTTTAATCTGAGCTAAGGGCATTAAATCCAATCAACTCTCTTTTTGGGGCAATCGCGTAATAATAAAGTAATTTTGCGAGCGAAGGTGGCTAAAACCACAAGTTGTACAAAATTAAAGAGCCCCAGGGAAAGACGTTTGGTATACATGAGTGACGGTTCGCATTATTCTCGAATCCGCCTCACGTCGTCGCCCAAACTAAAGGGATCGAACGGCGGGATAACTGAGTCAAAACGCTAACGAATACAATTAAGGATGCTTTTTACTCCTTAAAATGTGTTGTCTACGTGCCTACACACGTTAGGGGTCGTCCATTAAGCAACTTTTTAACCACCCCGTGCACTTGGTGAAAGGTAGGTATGTGGTAAAGTTTTATGACGGGTATTTTTTGGCACCTACATCTTAATAATTTTCAGGTCAGGTATAATCTAAGATAAGAAGTCTCGCGTTCAACGAAAAAATAAATGGCTACACGTGATATCTCACCACATCCCACCTTCCCCTAGTCACGTACTCTTACCTACTGTCTTCTGTGCCCTAGTGATATTTGGGGATTTTTCTCTTCTCCCTTTCAAGCATCACATTATTAAGGCGGTTATCCCACTGCACCACGCACATACTGACGCACCCGCGCGGTGACGCGTTTTCAGTGGGTGGGAGTAGGCGTGTTTTCTATACAAACGAGCTATTTGCATACAATGTTAAAAATCTGCCGCGCCACGCTCCGCGACGGTGCGCGGTACAGTGGGATCACCGCCTTAATGGACGATCCCTTACTGTAGAATACGGTCGTATTAATTTTGACGGTACTTTTGCGGTCACGTCCTTATGTAAGTAAGTACCTATAGGGGGGGGGGGACTTTAACGCAAAACTGGGCAAGGGACGCGATGGAGAGATCAGGGTGGGGCAATTTGGATATGGTAAGCGCAATGACAGGGGGCACAGGTTGGCTGATTTTCTGGAGGAAGAGGGACTCTTTGCGATGAACTCTTTCTTCAAGAAGCCGCCACAGAGGAAGTGGACCTGGATGGGTCCTAGTAAGAATAACCAGCCCCCATTCAAGAACGAGATAGACTTCTTCCTTCTTCTTCTTCTCTGTGATCAATATGATTAAAACCGGCAGCGATCACCGAATTGTAAGAGGCATCTTGAATATCGACCTCCGACTTGAAAGGTCAAGGCTTATGAAGTCTACGCTCCGACCATCGCTGAGCCAGATCCAAAAACCCCGAAAGCTTTCAAGTTGAACTCTCCAATCGCTTTGAACTTCTCCAGGATTGCGTTTCAGTGGACGAGATAAGCAACGGGTTTATAGAAACTGTCTAAGCAGTGGGATCTAAGTTCTTTAAGTCCCGCCCTAAAAGAAAGCCTCAAAAAATCTCTGCTCAGACCCTAGATCTTATGACACAGCGACGATCCATGCCGCTGCAAACCTCCGAAGTCATATCGAAAGCTCAACCGACAAATTCAAAAGTCCTTGCGACACGACATTCGCTCCTTTAATACTAAATGTATTAAGGAGACGATAGAACAAAACAAAGGTTCCAAAGTGTTTGCAAGGGCTATGTCTACTAGGCAGAGCCGATTGACTAAGCTGAAGATGGGGGGCGGAAACGTTGTGTCGACGCGGGAGGGGGTTCTGGGAGTGATCGATAGGTTCTATGGGCAGTTATATACATCCGTTGCAAAACCTAACATAAATGCGGCAAAAGATCCAAGAGCCAAGTTAACCCGACACTATACCGAAGATATCCCGGACATCAGCCTGTACGAGATTAGGATGGCTCTCAAAAAGCTTAAAAACAACAAGGCGCCGGGCGAGGACGGAATTACAGCAGAGCTTTTGAAAGCGAGCGGAACGCCGGTACTGAAAGTCCTTCAAAGGCTCTTTAATTCCGTTCTACTCGAGGGAGTGACACCAGAGGCGTGGAACAGGGGTGTGGTGGTTCTGTTCTTCAAAAAGGGTGACAACACTCTCTTGAAGAACTATAGGCCCATCACACTTCTGAGTCATGTGTATAAGTTGTTTTTGAGAGTCATCACGAGACAAGAATTTTTTTCAAGAAGAGCTGCGTTGCACTTTACTGGTTTATTTGTCTGTGGGCAAGTAGGTACTGTTTCATAATTTCATATTAGTATAACTAGACGAAAAAACATTTTCTAACATCTTCCAAAATAATTAAATTTAAATTAAAAAAGTTTTTCTTTCAAAGAGCTATGTATTATGTAAGATTCAGGTCGCTTCTAATCGGTCACTTTAAAAATCCTCTATGTCCAGCAGTGGACTTCCTGTGGCTGATGGTAAAAGAAAGATGGTTTCTCATTAGTTTAATTAAGGATTAGAACTAGTTTAGTGTGGTACCGACCAAGTTAGTTAGTTATGTGTAGGCATGTAACGAATAAATGAATTGTCAGTAGCTCTACTGGGAATACCGCAGCATTGGGTGGAAGAGGTGATAACCTAAGACAGCAGACATACAGTTAGGAATGATAATTATATAATTGAATGGCTACGGACCCTCGCTAGTCGGGTATCGATTAAATGCTTTTAGTTTGAGTGCACTCAACACTCGACACAATCCATCAATTGACATCGAAATGGAATTTTCGTCCGATCTAATTTCATTAATACATTTTTTTCGTAACGGTTTGTTACGACATTCCCTTCGTTTTTTCTTCGAGGTAGAAACGATTTTCATGTCCATTTTTGTTACTTTCAGATTTCTCTAGGCTAAGTATTCATGTAGGTAAATGTTTTTTGCAAAAAAGTTGACAGTTGAAATACAGAGCCGACCCCAAATAGGAAAAGGCGAGAAAAGAAGTAGTTTAATGCAAAAAAAAAAACAACCAAATACACATTGTAATACAAAAACATTACTTTCGTAATTTAATGTAGGTAGGTTTCTCTGTCAAGAAAGTACCGGGAAAAGATTAATAATACACAAAAGGTTAATTATTCATCCAAATTTATTTTATCACCTTTAAACCAAGTATGTTACTTCAGAAGCGATACATTTACGCCAACGAATAATCCAATCATCAAAACATTTCTTAAACGCTTTTTCCGGAATTGAGTACAGTTCTCGCCGCGAATTCTCTTTTATGTCTTTTACCGAATGGAAACGAGTGCCACGTAGAGGTAATTTGAGTTTAGGAAAAAGAATAAAGTCGCATGGAGCCATATCTGGTGAATAAGGGGGTTGCTCGATGATATTTGTGGAGTTTTTAGTCAGAAATTCGTTGTCGAAATGCTTGTGTGTGTCTGCAATCCAAGACCTTTCTTTCCACAAATCTGGCCTTTTTCGTCGAATTTGCTGTCTTAAACACCGCATAACGTTCAAATAATATTCTTTATTTATAGTTTGACCTTCCGGCAAGAACTCTGAGTGCACAACACCGCAATATTCAAAGAAAACAGTCAATATGATTTTGACTTTTGATCTACTTTGGCGTGGTTTTTTCGGTTTCAGTTCAGTTGGAAGGCGCCACTCGAATCTGAAGCTTGTTGACTAGTTTGCATGTCACAATGCGTTTCATGAATGTTGGTTCGGAATTGACTCGTTCTAGCATGTCCTCAACGACTCTTATGCGATTGAGTTTTTGGAGAAAATTCAGGTCTTTTGGGACTAGCCTAGCGGCAACATGTTTCATACCCAAGTGATTATTTAAAATGGTAGGGATCGATTCGTTAGATACAGAAAGTTCAACGGCTATCTCTCTCAAAGTTGAACGAGGATTTTCAGTCACTATTTCCTTCACTTTTGCGATATTGCAGACGTTGATGGCCTACGAGAGCGAGGCAAATCTTCTATCACATCTCGACCGCTTTTGAACGATTTGTACCACTCATAAGCACAGTTTTTGATATATTCGATTCACCGTAAGCCTTCTGTAACATTTTCAGTGACTCCGAACACGAAATTCCATTGGCGATGCAAAATTTAAGACAAACTTTTTGTTCGATGTTTTTGTCCATTATGAAAATCGCAATATACACTAGATATGATACAACTAAAAACGGCACTGTACTCGTATTAAATATAAATAACAGATGCAACTCGAACTCCGCGCCTTAATGGAAAAAGTAGTGTCAATCCAACAACAATAGGACACTTGCAATTTTTATCGCTTATGTTACTATAGCCGCTGTAACAACAAATACTAAAAATAAGATAAAGTTAAAAATTAAAGGGGACCGTCATATAAGAAACGTGTTTTTTTCATCGTTTTAAAGCATTGTACGGAGGAACGGAACCCTTAATGTACGAGTCCGACTCGGACTTGACCGGTTTTATGATATTTGTAACAAGTTGCTACGAAAGCCTACGATACCTATAGCCGGTGATACGGCAGGAGAACGGATTCTACGAAGAATCCGTAGCAAATTCCCATTACCATAATATAATGAGCATCAACCTCATATGATTGTAGCTACTTCGAGGGTCCCGTAGACCCTGGTAACAGATTTTTTAACGACCTCTTTCAATCCGAAATCTTAGAATCAAACTAGAAAACCACCTAATGTAAAACATATCCATGATTGCAGAGGTATAATATGATCGTAGAGCAACGTGCAACCTTCTTCTTCTCATTCACCTTACAGTTAAATTTTCCTCCAGAAAGACACCTTACGATTCATGAATTGTAGCAACGTGCTACGACAATTTAATACACCTTATGATTCGACATCATAAATTTTAATTCGAACTACAAAACACTGCATGTGTTTGACATTTGTAGATGATCGTTGCAATTGCTACGAAAGAATAACCCAAGAGTTCCGCTTTATAAAGGCTGAAAGTTTTTCTATGTTTATTAGCCCCAATACAGGTAAGAGCAATTAGTAAAGGTGTACAAAATTGGGTAACTTCCAAATGATGTTTCCTCAGCAGCCAGACAGCAGCCAAACAGACTACGGCAGACTTTTAATGGGTCTGGCAAGATGAAGCTGAACTATCGAAACTGTCATAATAACATATATGAAATTCAGCTTTTCAAAAATGGTATGTATACTTCCGTCATAATGACTACTAACTAGATCACTAAAGTATAATCAAATTAAAACAACAGTCAAGAAACTAAAAAAAAAAATCGACATTTTCATACAAATCTACCGGGCGGCTGCACACTTTTGTATGGAAATGCCGATTTTTTTTTTGTTTTTCGGCTGTAATTTAAATTTTATTATATATATAACTAAGCTTTATATTACGAGAATGACGGCATTGGGTTTCAAATTTGTACACATTTTCTACCGGATATCTACCAAAGCCAGCACCACCCAACTTTTATTGAGGAATTGTTCTTACCTGTATTGGGGCCTTACATAGCGAAACTTTCAGCCTTTATAAAATGACGGAGGTCTGCCCCTTTTGAGCTCTTGCTCTACTACGACATTTTATTTCAGACTGTGTCGTGAATGTCGTGATGTGTCGGTTCCGAACGTTTCGTTATAGGGATTCAAATTGCTAAGGAAAAGGCATGCATAAGTACTTAATTTAATTTATTTTTACTGGTCTCCTTAGTTCATGCGCTATATTACTTTTACCACCTAGATAAATTATCATCATCATCAACAGCTTGTACCCACTGTTGGGAATAAGCCTCCTTTCGCCTGCGCCATATTGCTTTGTCATTGGACATCGCAATCCAGTTCTTCCCAGCAACTTGAGTGATGTCATCAAGCCACCTAGCTGCCGGACGTTCTTCACACGTTTCCCATTTCTGGGATACTATTCAATGACGGCCTTACTTCACCTACCATCATAACATAACTAGAGATCGGATATTCGGATGCATTTTACTTAAAGTTGAGATGTTGGCTATTATGGAAAGCGCTCTTTTATAGAAAAAATCCCGCGATCCCGGGCAATTCACATTTAAGTGTATACTCCGTGAGACATAATAATCCTAATTTGACACAAAAGTCGGTTGCCCTGTTACAACGTAATATGGCTGTCCGAATCCCTGGATTTTAATAAAAATATCTTATAAAGCCGCTTCCATATTTTGTTAAACAAAAATTAACTTTAGGTAAATATATAACCAATTATATATTGCTTGCTTAGCTAACTAAGCGTAGGTCCATTATAAATAACATTGTACCTCTAGATACTAATATCTACAATGTTTTCGACGTGCGTATACTTGGTACGTGACCCCTTTGACTATACATAAATTAACACGCCCATGTAGCGGCTTTTTCGCTCAATGTAATTAAATTGCTTGGTTTTATGCTTTGGGTATCTACATTGTTGTATCAAAAAATATATATCAATCACCAAACTGTAATAGAAAGTAGGTTGATTGATTGATTATTTTAGTGTATTATTTGTAGGTATTTTAGCTGTAGAGGCATTAAAATATTAGATACTTCTATTGTTTTCACTTTAGTTACTTTAAAAAATGAACAAGCTTACAAAGTAAGTAAGTAAAGCTCAGTAAAGTAAAGAAATTTGATTTTCCGCCATCAAAATTTGAATATTAAATTATAGTCATTTTATGTAGTCATATTGCAAAACATTTTTTAATCTTTAAATATGTGTAAATGTGAAATTTAAATTTTAACGAAACTGTTTTTGAAGGCTGTACCTAAATTTTCCAGGGTCCAGTGCTATTTAAGATAAATCATTTCAAAGAAAACGGAGACATCATTAAAAATTTTGCTACTACCAAGTCCTAAATAACCCTTCAAACTATTTGTAAACTACTGTTTACAGTTTATAATGAGTTAACGTTCTCATCTCATCATCAGCTTTACTACGCACATTAGCTAAAAGTGGCCGTTTTTCGCAAATGTGCGTAGTAAAGCTTAACGTTCTCACTTTAAACTGTAAACAGTAGTTCATAAAATACTTTGAAGGGTTATCTAGTACTTGGTAGTAGCAAAATTTTAAATGATGTCTCCGTTTTCTTTAAAATGATTTATTTTAAATGGGGGCAGCACTGGACCCCGGAAAATTCAGGAACGGCCTGAATAAGAATGAAACTGTCTTGGAAACTTAGAATATGCTTGTATATTTTTGCCCTAAGTATAATCCTGTCTTTTGGGAATTACGAGTTTATGATGCATAACACAATCTAAGTACCTATTCCGTAAGAGATAAAGTCGTGCGATAATGCGCCTGTAAACTTACGCAAAAACAAGTAAGTAATTATTAAAAGATATTTCTAAAACAAGCTTTTATTTAAAACAATGAACTAAAAAGTTTAAAGTGCTACGCAATACAAATCCATTTAGCCCGAACTCGGTGGGGTTATGTTATTTCATCTCAGATGCCATGGGCACCTTCCGGCTTCATTATATCAGGGCATTGTCATTGTCACCCAACTAACATAAATAAATAAATATATAAGGACAAATCACACTTATTAAGCTAGCCCCAAAGTAAGATTTAAACTTGTGTTATGGGATACTAACTCAACGATACTATATTTTATGATAAATACATATATAGATAAACACCCAAGACCCAGGACAATTTGAAAAAGACCATTTTCCAACTTGCCCTGGCTGGGAATCGAACCCAGAACCTCCGGAATAGCGGTCTAGCGTGTTAACCATTACGCCACGGAGGTCGTCAAGTATGTGAAGTTTGAACTCAATCGAATAGGTACCTAGTAGAAAGTAGGTGTTATTTAGCTTGCAAGATTTGATTACAGACACACACAACGGGACAGGTAAAACCATGGTAAAACGAAATAAAAGCTTGTGCTACAGTAAAAATATAAAGACATACTTAGTCAAAACGTGCATACATACCTATTCGTTTGTTTTTCACGTCAATAGATATGAAATAATATTCCTATTTTTCATATTATTCTCATTGCTTTCATAAACGGCCCTTGAAAAAACAATGAACTTACGATTTTCCCTTAGCCAGCTCTCGTTTCAACATACCTTTGCTCTTGGGATCAGAATTTATTAGTAAACAATGGCTTCATGCCACAGGAGATATGGAATAGCTTTGGTATTTCTACTGTAGGAATTGTTATTGCTCAGTAGATATGTTTCATGTTATTAATTCGTCCAAATACCTAGGTTCGTTTTAGTTTTCGTTAAAATCCACACTCGTGTTTAATACCCCTCATTATGTGACAGTGTCATAAACTACTATTTTATTATTTATTGCGTACACTTGTCATTATAAGTTGATATAATTTGTGAATGAAAATACATTTACGCGGCCAAAACGTAAAAGGAAAAGGAAGCAACGTGCGTGCCGAACTCATAAAAAAGACATCAATCAATTTGTTTGGTTATTTTATTTAGTTGCGAGATGGGTTCATACGAGTGCGTATTTGCTTCATATATAGGTACATATATATGTTTCCTTTTTCTGATATTTACCGCTGATACTTTTGCTATTTTTTCGTGAAAAAAAGGTTAAAATGTGCCAGCTGCTTTTCTTCCCGCGCAGATCGTAAAAACCGATCGAGGGTATGGTTTAAAATTTGGAAATTTCGAGGGATCATGCCAATAGACAATTTGGCTTGCTTTAAAGCAACCCGACACTATTTTGATTTTCTTTTCTACCTACCATCTACTTTCACGTTAAAAAATGGCTTTTAGGTCTTAGGCGGTTATCCCACTGCACCGCGCACTGTCGCGGTGCGCGGTTTCTACATACTGACGCTTCCGCGCGGTGACGCGTTTTCAGTGGATGTGGGAGTAGGCGTGTTTTCTATACAAACTGAGCTACTTGCATACAATGTTAAAAATCTGCCACGCCGCGCTCCGCAATGGTGCGCGGTGCAGTGGGATCACCGCCTTATGGCCCTAAGCTCTAGATGTAATTATTATGCATGTATGAATGATATGTACCGATCTTCGTGGTTCACAAATGCAAAAAATTAAGGTTCCTACTGAGACCTGATGATAAACGTTTTCATCGCCTATAGACCTCCAAGCTACGATGCGCTGCCGGAAAGGTTTTATGTCAGGGTACCTAATATACCTAGTGTTATGTATCTTTATTCTTAAATTTCACCAATTATCACTTTTAATCATTTGCTTACTTAGGTTTGCGATACGCATTGAGATAGTATGTACGATATACATCGTGTTAATGAAAGAACGCAAAACCTCTCAGATGGTATATAGCCCATGTAACCGAACAACTTTTGTTCAACTTTTACGAAATCCAAAAAAAAATTCGGATATTATCTCGATCAGCTGTTCAGTTTGTATGAAAATTCATATTCTTTTTTTTTTAGTTTCGTGGAAGTTGTATGTCAATGATTACAACTTTTATAAGTAAACCAAATTTAAAGTAACTTTATTTACAAAAATTTTATATTTCAGTTAGTATTCGACATATCACATCAAAGTTTGTCGTGAGCGTATTGTTGTGAACTTTGTCAAAGTTGGTGATGGCTGAATACCGAGGATTAGGAGCCTAAATCCAATTTGGACTTTCTATTCATGATTGATAGCTGAGATCAGTCTCCCAACAAGTTTTGGTATAAGCATTGCATATTAATCGTGTGATTTTAACAGCACTGTTTTGCTGGTGTTGTTTAGACGTCGCCATAATGACGTAAGCGTTCTAAAGAGCACGTACACGACGTTTTAAAACGCTGTTACGTTATGCTCCTAACTAGAGCCCGTACCTTACGTGCCTGTACGTGCCTTCTTATTTCCCAACAGGAAACAGCTGCTAATTTTTGAAGTGAAAACTTCTTTAGCGGCGTTGTGCACTTTTTTGTAATGGGTAAAAAATGTTAAACTCGCGTTTTGACTCTTATGTATTCGGTGCTCGCGTCAGGACACGTGTCCTGATCGAAAATTCGTAAGACGGAATGACAGCCGGCGCGGCGTAGGAGAGGAAGTATTTATACTATTATTTCGACGAAGCTGTCAGCCGGCTCGTTGGTCTAGGGGTAGGAGGTCCCGGGTTCAAATCCCCGACGAGCCCAAACCTTTTTGAAGTGAAAACTTCTTTAGCGGCATTGTGCACTTTTTGTCATGTTTGTGAACGATAGCGCAATAAATAAATATTGTATTCTACCACATAAATGATAGTACTTTTATACTGATAATTAAAGCAATTCGTGCAAAATTATTCCCTTACCATTCCAAAATATCAAAAATGCACAACGTTAATATTCAAGTTTTCACTTCTGCCGGCACTCCCGGAGTGCAACCCGATATTTTTTTTAATAAGTAATTATGGACAAATCATACTGATTCTGCTATCTCCAAATTAAGTTTAAACTTGTAGGTATTATGGCATACAAACTCAACGATACTTTAATTATAATATATAATATAATAAATATATACATACGAGTATAAAGATAAACCAAAACCCAAGATCCAGTACAACTTGAAAAAGGCCATTTTCCAATTTGCCTAGCTGGGAATCGGACCCCGGAGGGCGTCGAATATATCTAGCATTATTCTGGTCGCGAAACCGATAGCCCGATAGAGAGGAGATTAGGAAGTTGATTTCCATCATCGGAAGAAAGAAACGAAATGCACTTTTTGGAACAGGATACTTTTTTTTTAAGTTTTTGGGTATATGCTTGGGTGAACTGTGGGTGGGTAAGTATATAGGTAGATTCAGCCTACGATATCGGCAGTATACCCTAACCTACACACATTTCAAAAAGTACTAAGTACTTGTACTTACTTCACTCACCGTTTTTATTTAACTTATTGGTTTTAATTTTTCTTTCATGACAAGAAAACAGCTAGGTACGAACCACAGAGTTGAAAAAATCTACCGCCTCGCTGTTATTGCTTTTTTCCATTGGATTATTACTGTACATGCTTCGGTGCTTTTTTCCGTTTTAAAGCACCTCGTAGGTGGGTTAAAACATTCAATAAAATGCTAATTGCGCTGAGAAATGCGAGCCAGGCATGACAGTTTAATTTGAGTATAACTGGTTTTCCTATAAATGTTTTAAATTTGCACAGGCAAATATTTTAGTCGAATTATTTAAAACGAACTTGATTCTCTGGCCACTGTATTATCAATTTATCTATCACACGTTCTTTGGGAAGTATCCGAAACGATAATAACTTGTGTATAGTTTAAAATGTCACAATGTTTAAATGTCCAACGTATCTAAGTATATATTTCCGAGCTTATTTTATTTGCGGTTTGAGAAATAAATGTGAAAAAGTAACTACAATTCTTACAGTCTGCGAGTTAAATATGTTTAAGGTCTAAAGTGTTTTCAACCAAGCTATTATAGAAGGTTTAACTCTGATTACTTAGGTACAAACAAAATTTACAAATGTAAAAATTAATCATAGAACAAAAGAGCTTTTCTGCTTTCGATAAATCTAGGCAACATTACTCTTTTCATATCTGATCAAAAATCGAGACGTTTGAGACCTAATTTGAGCCGTTTTAAAATTACTTAACTGAAAAAGGAAAACTTCAACGTACTAGTATCCTATTCTGTGCTTCAACGTAGATTTTACTCGTTTATTGATTACTAGCTGTGCCCGCGACTTTGTTCGCGTGGTTGTCGGAATGTTATATAGCCTAAAGCTTTCCTCTATAAATGGAATACCCAACAAAAAAAGAATTTTTCAAATCGGACCATTAGTTCCTGAGATTAGTGCGTTTAAACAAACAAACAAACAAACTCTTCCGCTTTATAATATTAGAATAGATATTCAGCTAAATGGGGCAACCAAACGTACTTACTCGTATGTAGGTGGATTTTTCTACATTTTACAAAAAATACCTATAGCCTTTTTAAATATGCCTACAATTTTACATATTCATTTCTATAAAATAAAATTTGAAATTTATTTGTTTTCAGTCGCATTGTATTCTATTTCCTTTTTAACAAACGCGACCTTTGTACTAGCTAATCGGATAATCCCTCGCGGCTCGCGGTCAGACTTGCGAAAAAAATACACGTGCCTGCCCATCTACCTATTTGTTTTATAATCAAATGTACCTGTTTTATTAGGGAGAAAGAGAGAGGCAACTTATTTTTTGAAATAGCGAAATTCAAATTCAATTCTTTTTTAAATTCAAAATATCTTTATTATCATAGGATATTTATAATATCTCTTAATAATAGTCACTTTTTTGCACAAATGTTGACGTCAAATCGTTACTTAAAGCTAAGTTTACGCCGCTTCCTAGGCGCAAGTGCAGAAGAAGCGGCAACAAACTGCACTGCACGTTTTCTCCAAAGACGTCCACTAACAAACTTAAAACTTAAACTTAGTCATATGGATGGACTGAGATTACATTCTATGTTATGTCATAATTAAATTAAATTAATAAGAATTACTAAATTTAAAATAATTTCAATTTGTTAATTTAGTATGTACCTAAATTATGACATGTCTAAGTATAAAAACCCATTTAAGAGAAACCCGAGCCAAGCTCAAGCCAGACTTTTTTGTCTTTAAGATAGTCATCGGTCCTATGATAAGCCTTCTCACAAAGTACTTGCGATATAAGCGATGTTTTTCAAATGCCATGCTATGCTTTGTATGATCAACTGAAATTTTAAAAATATGAATTAGACATCTAAACTCTACGCTATGGCTTATAACGACTTATATCCTATTCATCTTAGCTTGTTCCCGGTTGCATCCTTAGTTGCGCTGTTTCGGAGCACGGGGAGTGCTCTCCTGCTTTTTCTTCTAATAAAATATGCTTTAATGTCAATGGTCACCTAAGGATATCGAAGACCATGCGAAATAGCCGGAACAGTTTAAACGATTTGGCTATAGTTTTATGCCGCCTGCTAGACGTCAACCCTCTTTTGGGATTGCATTTGTGCGAAAATTTTTACAACCGGTCACCGCTCTGCATCAACTCTCCTTGGGAATGCAGTTGTAGCACGAGATGTTTCTGCTTATTCCTTTAGCAACCCCCCGTGGGGTATATAGTGCAAGAACTTGACAAGAACAACAAGAATGAAGACGAGGAATTAAGGGCAGATGTGATAAGTGTGTCATACATGTCTCGGAACTCGACGCTGCAGTCATTATGCACAATGACTAGCGTTTTCATCGTTTTGTTGAACGTATCGTAGATCAACGTGGATATACATAAAGAGGTTTTCAGTGCGCGAATATTATAGGAGCAAGTTTAACCTAATTTTTAATACTGAATAGATGGAAAAATATTCGACTTTCGATACGAACGAGAGTAAACGTAGTACACACACGTTCTTAGTTACCTTTACATCATTTAATATATTGTTTTATTTTTTTGTGTGTTTGACTTTCTGTATAAGTTCATATGTTTTGTAAATAATTAAAATACAGGAAGCCAAACATGTTCTCTATTTAGTATTAAAAAAAGCGGCCGAGTCGGACTCGCATATGAAGGGTTCCGTAGCAGCAAGTAACATAATTGTATAAAAGTTCTTGTAGTTCGTTTATATTTGACTTGATTGAATGAAAGGTAAATAGCGGTTTAAGATTTGTGACGTATTAAAAAAAAAACTACTTACTAGATCTCGTTCAAACCAATTTTCGGTGGAAGTTTGCATGGTAATGTACATCATATATTTTTTTTAGTTTTATCCAAGTTTTATCATTCTCTTATTTTAGAAGTTACAGGCGGACACACATTTTACCACTTTGGAAGTGTCTCTAGCGCAAACTATTCAGTTTAGAAAAAAATGATATTAGAAACCTTAATATTATTTATAAAGACCTATCCATAGATACCGCACACGTATGGGTTTGATGAAAAAAAAAAATTGAGTTCCAGTTCTAAACAAGTATGGGGAACCTCCAAAATTTATTGTTTTTTTTTTTCTATTTTTGTGTGAAAATCTTAATGCGGTTCACAAAATACATCTACTTACCAAGTTTCATCAGTATAGTTTCGGAAAAAAGTGGCTGTGACATACGGACGGACAGACAGACAGACAGACATGACGAATCCATAAGGGTTCCGTTTTTTGCCATTTGGCTACGGAACCCTAAAAACAAACCGCGTGACGTATTTCGCCGCATCTCAAATAAGCCTCTGTATCAATTTCCAGCGAAATCGACGGATTCAGGACATAATCTCGGGTCAACTGTACACCGGCGAATCCTCGAACTTCGCAATGTTTGCGAGCGAAATGGAAATCTGGCATTGGTTTTGGTATTCATCCGTACGTATATGTAAATCAGACAATGTTGTTCAAAAATGCGATTTTTTGTTAATTTCGCTTAAATATGTATAGGATGCATTATAATAATATTAACTACATATATCTACCAGTTGTAGTTGAGTATCTTCGGAAACCATGTGGATAATTACATCACATAAAGCTTTTGTTTTTTTAGTTTGCCCCGAACTGTGAACTCGCGAACCCCATAACTCAGTAACCCCTTGATAGATTTGGCTCATTTTCAAACGTAAAAATTCTATTAGCTACATCTACACGCCTACCACATTTCATGAGGCTCTGATCAAAACTAATCGAGTTATCGTCGAACATACCTACATACACACGCCAGCTTGTTCAAGTAGACTCGGAGAACTTCGCTCGCTGCGGTCGCTCCTTTAACAATACAATTCGTGCATATACAACGCTATAATAATCTCATTAGAAATTTTCCAAGGCGCTGGAGTTGCCATAAAAAGAACTTAAAATTAAATAAACTAATAGAATGCAAGAGTGATTCGCAATGACATCTTTACAATGTATGTATAACTACTTGATATGTAAATAGCTATCCCCATAGTTTATAAAAATGAAAATGTTTCATCTGAGTACCTATGTTGAGTCGGCACACATAACACCTATTTTAATAACACCTATCATAACACCAGAAAAATTATGGAATACGAAAAAGTATCTTTATAGAACCGAATTATATAAATACGCTTAGCTGAACCTGAGCATTTGTATGTATGGGATTTTCTAAGGGAGGATATTTTTTCGTTTATTATTTTACGCTTCCATAAGTCTACCGCTAAGTATTTGTATAACATTTTTATTTATTACAATGTTAGCTATATTTATTTATTTAATTTTTATTGAGCCAAAAGCTACAATAGGTAGACTTAATGCTAAAGCATTCTCTCCCTGTCAACCTTTAGGAGAAGTGAAACAGATAGAATAGTTGGCGTCTAAAAAATAGATAGAAACAATCCAGAAATAATAAGTACTTTTAAATGATCATACATAAATATCGTATAAAATAAATACTATATTTATACATACAACATATTATATACATACATATACATACATATATACAAATATATATTTGAAGATCAGAAAGAAACGATGAATTCTCCTAATAGTTAAAAGATTCAAAAAGTAAATCATGCACTTTTTTCTTGTATAAATGTCTACTAGATATTTGTCTGATGTCCTCGGGAAATGCATTCCAAAGCCGTATAGCTTGAGAAGTAAAGGAATTGGACATGAAGCTAGATAGATAAAATGGGAATTTGAAGCTTGAGCGTGTTACTGGAGCGAAGTTGCCGATCATGCATGTCCGCAAGATATTGAAACTTACATTTCAAGTATTGCTATAATCAAACTTGGATATACAATGGTTACCAATACCCATCATCAGGTTTAGTTAATTGTAGTAGTTAGCCCCCTAATTCGTATGTGGAGTAAAAAAATATTTATAGCTCATCATAGCAGGTAGATTATTAAAAAATATTGTATAATTATTTTTTTTTCTAATTGGCAAGTAAATACAAAGATACAGCGCATTTAAATTCCACATGATGTCACGATCAAGTACGATTTTAGCTGACGGTGCCGTCAATCACCCCCACTCCGAAACTGCGACGCGCTAAATATTTCTTATAAATTTTCCTTTTTTGAATAAACCGAAAAATATGGGTCCATTACTTTTGGATAATCTAAATAAAATACAATTTTTTGGACCCAGTCCACATCCCCATTGCTTACGGAAGAACAAGTAACAACAGCATTTTTTTCAAATCCTTGGTTACATAAGTACCTACATCAAGACGAATATTTAACAATTTCCTCTCATAGTTTAATCACTTCAAAAACAGCAATTTGCTGGAGTTTTGATTTGTTTGCAGATACGCAACACAATTATACAACCGGTCGAATTTTAATTAGTCGAGTAACGGGCTAAGGCCTTCGTCACCACACCTACGTTTATGGACGGAAAGCAACTCAACTCATTTGATTAGGCCTCCTCGGTCACTTAGGTAAAAAAAGTATGTTTTACTCATAAACACATAAGTATCTAATCACGTCTTTTGAGAAACGATTTTCTTTTATTTTTTCTACAGGTGGTGCAAAAATGATAGTATGACTACGAGGACATGTACATATATCCTCGTAGTCATACTGGTATGACAAACTAGTATGACCACGATGAAACAGCACGGCTAAACTAGACCACGTTCTGATTTACGTACGGTCGGCACTTAGGCGGAAAAAGGAGTCAATACAACGTGGAAGGGACATACTCGTACCTGTAATAAATCGAACCACGGGCTATACTAGATCACTAAAGTATAATGAAATTAAAATAACAGTCAAAAAACAAAAACAAAATAGACATTCCCATACAAATCGCCCGAGCGGCTGCACACTTGTGTATGGAAATGCCAATTTTTTTAATTGTTTTTTGGCTGTTATTTTAATTTCATTAACTATACTGCAATGATTTAGTATAGACCGTGTTTCGATTTATTACGGGTATGTCCCTTCCACGTTGTATAATATCAGCATCGCCTATTGAGTTTTAGTCCAATTGATTTTATCTCTGCCTTGAGATTGACACGATTTTCTCGGGAAGAGTAGCAGCTGGCATATTCTGTTTTTCTTTTCTCCCGGACTCTGCAGAGAAGAGACTTTACTCATACTTTATTATAGCTTATTTGCCACGGGGATTAGCGAAGTGGGCGGAAAATCGATGGATGTAGGGCATAAAAGCACATAATAAATAATACTAACGTAAGTAACTCTACTAAAATATGATGATGATGACTCTTACTTAGAAAGAGTATCAGTATAGTTTATCAGAATGTCTTATATTTCTATATAATACGTGGAAGATATAAAATAAATATGTGTCACTCAGATTACATATTTGTGCCGTTACGTTTGGTGTGGCAACGTTTGGAGCGCGAGGGCCTTCTTCAAACATACTCCGCGCCTGATCACCGCCACTGGTGACAAGAGGGCTGGCTGTTTCTTTCCTTAAAAAATTAGCATAGCTATTCAGAGAGGAAACCGCAGCTAGCGTTCTAGGCACTATGCCTCACGGTCAAAATCTTTTAGATTGTACTTATTTATTTAATTTTTCCAACTAAACATGTTTTATGCATCGTATAAAATAAATTTACGGTTGGGTAATCCTGGAAAGACGAGGCGAAGAAGATATATTACCACATCTTTGTCCCTAACGGGGCAGACAGAGCCCAGGGCTATAAGACCCAAAGGCAACTTTTAGCGTGATGGTAGGCGTAATATATTATCCCACCAAAAACATTTTCATGTAAAAGACGAGTCTACATAGCTTACTCTGTGAAAAAGTTATCAGATCTCGTATAAAGCCAAGCCCTAAAGACTACACGCTCTAAACCGTTAAGCTCTACACTACACCTTAATCAAAATCTATGAAAAAGTGGTCAGATCTCATGTAGAGCCAAGATTCTTGATCTATGCGCCCTTACTTTACCAAGCCTAACTTCACATACTCTACATTTTATTCAAAACGTGATGCTTGGCCGTTTTGCTACCATTACGAAGATTTCATAGGCATTCGTTCATCGTGTGTGATGCTTGGCCGTTTTATTTCAAAACGACGAAACCTTTCGAGAAAAGGTAGGTAGTGCCCTTGCGCTTCGCTAAGCCGTCTTGGCGGGGGCACTCCCGTGCCCCCAGATTACGAAGAAGGCGAAGAACGTATTAATTTTAACAAAGTTTCATCAATACCGCTTTAAATAAGTACTTACTTACTTACAAAAGCTATCAAAGTAGTTCTTGGAGCACCTTTCAAAATACAAATTCATAATTTATTTAAGTTGTTTTCCTAACATGTTTTCCCGTTTGATGGCGACGTCATTTACTTTATTTATAATTTGATTAATTTATAGGTCAAAGCAATTGGAAAGTCTTGACATGATATTTACACATTGCTGCGGGCTGGGGTATTAAATAAATAGGTACTTTCAATTGAAATACTTTGTATTTATTAACTCTTTTGTAAGTACCAGTACAGATACATGATTTATGTACGTTTATATAAACGGGACTCAGCACGAACTATTTTTGTTGTCGTTGCGTCTGACGTTTCGAATAAGAGAATCTTTCGTGGTCGCAGACTGACCAGAAAGATCTAAGTCCAACCGCGATAGTTTAAAAACAAATAGTATACCTAATATAAAATAGATGATTACATTTATTATACCGAATTCCCGTGTGGTTCCCGGCAGAGTAGAATAGGACCTCCTCAAGTCTACCAGTGGATGTCGTAGAAGCGACTTGTGAAATTCAAGTTAAACAAAGCTTATAAACATCAGTGAGACCTCTCCAACCCGTCTGGTCAGCGTGGAGAGTGTAGGCCAAATCCTCTGACTGCTTTCGCTAATATATGGCTCTGGTACTATAAATAGGGTCGTACTTCTGCAGTGGAGACTTAAAAAGAGCTGATGACGATGCAGATGATGTATAAATCGGTCCCTATAGTAAAAGTGACGCTAAATTTGAATTTTTATGATACTCGTGCAATCTTTTTCAATGCTTTATAAGTTGATTAAATTTCAGAATGAAATGTGGGTGACATGTGAGTTTAGACAAATGTGCTTGGGAATAGAATCCACGATCAGTGATCTGATCAATCACTGAGGGACCAAGCCTGAAACAGGTACAGACCTACAGTAAAACGGTGTATAACTTTTTACTTCTCCACCGTAGTGATCCTTGATATATAATTAATATTGGCCTTGGTTCCTCGAGACTATTCAAATAGCAACCTCAACCTTCGCAACAAAGGTAGATAAATAAGCAAGGGATTGAGTTAAAGAATTCATATCCGCTGCCAGAAAGCTGTTTACTCGTAAAAGTGAAAAAATATGACTGTTATTTGTGTTGCTAAATTGGCCAGGGCCTGCCCGCGGCTAGTCGTTAACTCTCAAGATTTTGTCCACACTTTCGCTTATATGACCTCTTTAAACCAAAGAATGAAACATTCATTTCAAACAAGAAGGTAAATAAAAGAAAATCTAAGAACATTTATAGTCTTTTATTTAATACATCTTTAATAAAAATAATTTAAATAATGCCATGCATCTTAAATCACAAAACATGAGAGAAATAACTTACAGGTACATTTTAACCATCTTAATTGTCCATTAGGAATACGATATAACATTCAGATATAATCTAAATCTCTCCCTCCTTAAGTATTATTTAATATCTAATATTAAGAGTGTTTCAAATTTACATTATTTGGTATAACATATTAGATACTATTAGATCGAGTTGTTCTAATGAGAGGCAGACTCAATGTAGAGACCGCGTTAAGGGTCACAAGTGTCAATAATTTTTAGTATAATGAGTACAATGACGTATACTTAAGTAACGTAGTTGGACGTAATATATGACAAGAGAAACATATAAGAAAGGTATTACATGTTAGGTTATAAGGGTGTTTGAAGACAGAAGACATGATGCGTGTGCTCAGCGAAGAGGGCGGAAGCTGTCTTGCGATCGCTTGGAGCCGATGGGGAAGTGTGAGAGATCGATCTCGTCCATGGGGTAGTCGGGTCGGTACCGCTTCTTGTCAAAACTTGAGCTGGAAGTTAGAAAATGTGATAAATGTTTTATTTACCTTTACCTTCAGGGGAATGATAATAAAAGTTATAATGACGTTGATTGTTTTGAGGTAAAAACTTTTTAGACTTTACAGAAAAAACGTTAAGTAGGTACTTATACATAATTATTGTATCAAATACAACCTAATATTTTAAGGAGTAATATCATATAAAAGTTACTGGCATCATAAAGTTTCAGCATAATCATCCAAAATTTGTTGGCGAATATTGTTTGTGTTTAGTATAGCACTGGAAACTTACTTTAGAATGTATTGCAAACTAGGTTGGTACTTATATTCGTTCTAAGCGTTTATCATATAATATAGACGTGACTTAAGTTTCAAATTCTTAATAACTTACTGTACCTACAGCCATTACATGTTTACTGTTTCTTTCTTTAAACATATAATTTACGTCTCGTACTCTTTAAGTTTTAGAACTTAGATGTACAATGTACATACATTACACATACTGACCTGATCGATGTCTAATGATAGAAAATAAACTCGTAAGTACCTAGTTATATCCTACAATTGTCATATACCTAGGTATCAGTTACCTGGATCAAAATCTTTCTGAAGGCCAGAGAAATCGTTTGCCATGAAGTCCAAAACCAATTTGCTACAACTTTCCTTATTTTTTCTGTCTAGATTGTACATGTCCCCACAACAGAGCACAACACGGAGCTTCTGTTGAAATAGAGCGGGGTCGGGTGCAAACAAATATTATCCCGCAATTGAATTTTAACTGTAGAAACTTTTAAATTTTACCAACCAAATTATATAAACTACCAAACTATATGCCCGAGCTAATCTTTAATTTCTCTGAAAGTATCTAAAAAAAAAACCCTATTATACTTAGCTATGAGAAAATGATAAGTTTAGTGAAAAGAAACAGCAATTTTAATAATAAAAGCTCGAATTGAGTGGTGTGATTTCAATAATAACTATTTTTCTTCAATAGATATCGAAATAGGTGTAATGCAATGACACCAACTTCAGGAGATTGCTCTAGCATGGCTTAGGCAACGACAACCTCATGAGCGCAACCAGGGTTTTCATGACTCATTGCAACTCTTAGGGCGCGTTCAGACGACACGCGCGCACGAGCGCTGATCGTGTAGAGCCAGTTTTCAATAAGAGTCCGCGTCGCGATCGCATCGCGAACGCGCAGGGAGGAAACATTGAAATTAAATGCTTATCTATTGTAATATAAAGTTTAAAATATCTCGATATAAAACAGGCGACGCGGGCTCTGCTCGTGCGCTGTGCGATCGCGACGCGTGCGCGACGCTGGTACTACGCAACCGCTGAGCGAGCGCGCGTATTTTATATCGCGATATTTTAAACTTTATATTACAATAGATAAGCATTTAATTTCAATGTTTCTAAAGTGTGAGCGATGCTTACGCGATGTGCGCGCTGAGTCGCGCCGAAAAAATTCGCGCTCGTGTGAACACAGCCTTACTCTTAACAATTTTTGAACAGTGAAAATATAAGCGAGATATAAACTGTAGCCCAAGAGTAAACTAAAAGTTTCTCTATGTATAGCCCCAATGTAAGAACAATTCCCGAATATGAAAATGATCGTGGTGGCTTTGGTAGATATCAGGTACTTAGTAAAGGTGTATAAAATTGGACTTCAAATCCGTCATAGTATAAAGTTTAGTTTTATTTATATTTTATTTGTATTATAAATTGCGTCGCGCATTGACATATACTCTTTGCAGTTTCAATCCTCTAGCAAATTTCATATTCGGGGATTGTTCTCTTGTATTGAGGAAAGAAACTTTCAGCCTTTATAAAATAACGGGCTTTGCTCTATAGACAGGCTTCGTTGTGGCCTTCCACTATAGATACATATAACGTTTTTATTCCTAACAGGGTAGACAGTGCCCAGGGCCGTATGACCCAAAGGCCAAGTTTACCGTGATGGGCGTGGAGATGGAAAAAGGGAATGAAAATAGTGATGGGTTGCTAGCCGCATCCTTTTGAACATTCTCCTTCCACTAGTATAGGTAAAAATGATACGATTACATCAAATCTATTAGTTACCGACGTATAACGTCTTACACTGGCGAATCACTGTCAACGAGGTTAGGTCCGTACAGGTGGTAGAAGCGCTTGATGGCGTACGGGAACGGCATGGACGTTTGGTCGATCTCGTCGAAATTCCTCTTTTTCACGAAGTTGTCCAGGCCAGAGCTGTTGGAGAAATATTTTTTATGACTAAACTACTAAAAAGTAGCGAAAACGCCTGGAAGAGCTTCTGGTCCATGAAAGCGCTAATAAAGGGCAACCTTCCTCTATGCCGGAAGCGCAAACTCCTCCATATGTGTATTCTGTCCACTATAACCTATGGCGCACAGACCTGGTCTCTGGAAAAGTCCAGACTCAAGGTCTAATAGCATGCGATGGGACGCAGCATTATAGAAGTACGTAGAGTGGAAAGAATTGTGATTTGCATAGTTAAGACTGGGGGACTGTCTATGTCGGCGTCAAGACGGCTAGACTTAAGTGAGATTGGGCGGGGTATGTCTGCCACATGTAGCCAGAGAGATGGGCCCGGATGACTACCTTGTGATGCCAGAAGGGCGCTGGCGTAGAGGTAGACCACGCAGGAGGTGGCGAGACGACATCGATAACTTAAAAAAGGAATGGCAACAAGCTGCTTTAGAAAAGGAAAAGGAAGGGGAGGCCTTTGCCCAGCAGTGGGACACATAATTAAGCTAAAAAAATTTATGAAAAACTTTCACAAAACGTCTTTATCGCTGTGTTTATCTCTTTGAAAAATAGAACTAAAATTGGACGATTCAAAATCTAAAAGTTAAATTTTGTTACAATTTGGATGGTGATCTGCATATTTTTATTATTACATAAGTATATATTTGCATATACGATGACCTACGAGTACGGAGAATGTAAAGTCACTATTATTATTCTATATTTGCCCTCTCGGAAACTGTGAGAATAATTTTATCATTGTTATATTAATGGGTATAATAGACATAAAAGAGATTTCATGGAAGCCAATGGTACCTGTGACGGGCTCACGTCATTGAATATGCATAAAGTTGTACCAAGGGATTACAGTGGTTCAATTTGGTCGGTCAGAACAAACTATTAACCAACTATTCAAACTTGTTTTACAGTTTGAAAATCTCCCGAAAGACTGACTTGGTTCTTGTCAAATAAATATAAATTATATGATTAATTCTCGGGGAAATCATCATCATCATATCAGCCACAGGAAGTCCACAGCTGGACATAAGCTTCCCCAGGATTTCTAAAACGACCGATAGTAAGTAGCCATTCACACGGAATAGTATACCAACGTTTCAAATTAAATATAATTATGACTAGTCATGATTTGTAGAAATACTTTGACCTAGAATAAACACTCGATTTACTGGTTTTTTCCCGACTGCGCCAAAATAGAGGCTTGTGTCTTTTGAGTGTAGGTATATGTACGCACGCTCTACAGCCTAAACGACTTGATGGATTTAAGTTTGAGAGGTGTCGTTAGATTCGTTTTAATTCTGAGAGTGACACTGGGTAAAAATAAAAATGGCGGATTTTTGGCGCCAAAACATTTCCGAAATTATTCGAAATGGCGGACATATGGGGGTTGAAAACTTTAAAAAAATCATATTTCAGCCAATTCAAATTTTTTTCAAAAATTGCATCTTTTTTTTGGACAACTTTTAATCCCATAAACTTAAACGTGACTTGCGAGATCTATACAGTTCACAGAGCCACTAGCCACAGAGAGTATTTTAACTGTCACTGGATTATTTTGAGTTTGGCAATAGGGTTGTTTCGTAGCTGTCAGACAGGTTCACGGTTATACCAGACTTAACCATCACAACTGCATTGTGACTGTAGCCATAGCACTTACAACCTTAAATAAATGTTAAGTCCCAAAGGTCATCATCTAAAGACCAAGTTTACTCGAAAGTAAGAGTTACGAAAGAAACACTCAAACAAATTCAATTAAGCCGACGGCCCAGCAGTGAATTTCAATTCCGACCAACATATGAGTAGGTAATAATTTATTAACAGCAAAACTTTTTCTCTCTAGTGGATATCTGTTACATTGGTAGTATAGGTAAATTCATATTTCAGTATCCAAAAGTATTCAAACAAAAATTAGAAATTAAAAAGTTCGAAACAGTATACCTAGATATTCAATTTGGAGTGAAAAACATTATTGCGTATCCAATAACGGAAAAAAAAGAATTGTATAATCCATGTTTGCAGTGGATGAAGGTAAAAATGTCAGTAAAACACGTCTTTTTTATATAACTACGATATGATTCTGTCAAGGGGGAACGTGTTAGATTTACAAACATACAAGGCAAAGAATTTTGGCATCACGTAGCTTTTAAGTGACAAGAGTGATTTGAGGTATTCGATATAAGTATTTTTTTATGATTGCAAATAGATGAGGTATTTAGTTAATTTTAGTGTTGTTTATTTTCTTAGTTTACCTGTTATTGTTATAAATCTATACTAATATTATAAAGCGGAAGAGTTTGTTTGTTTGTTTGTTTGTTTGTTTAAACGCGCTAATCTCAGGAACTAATGGTCCGATTTGAAAAATTCTTTTTTTGTTGGGTAGTCCATTTATAGAGGAAGGCTTTAGGCTATATAACATTACGTTCCGACAACCACGCGAACGAAGTCGCGGGCACAGCTAGTGTTAGATAAAAAAAAAATGAGGATAAGTTTTATTGTTAACTAGCGGCCCGCTCCGGCTTCGCACGGTATTTAAGCTCCGTAAGAACCATCCTCGTACTTCAAGGAATATTCTAAACAAAGAATTAGCGAAATCGGTTCTGCTGCTCTCGAGATTTGTGCTTAGCAACACATTTAGCGATTCATTTTTATATTATAGATTATTAACTGCTAAAGTTTTCAAAATTAGTATTAAAAATGTCTGCTGCACTTATATATATACGAGTATAACGCTGAGTGTGCCTTCATATATGTATGTAAAGGGTACAGTCCGCGGGTAAAAAATTAATCACATGTTAAACTTTTTTGAGATTACTAGTAGGTATGTACCAAACGCGGAATGAATTCTATTTGAGGGAGACTTATCTTCTTTATCTTATCGCGTTCCCAGTTGCATCCTCAGTTGCATCCGCTTTTTCACCTCTAAATATAATATGCATTTCAATGGTCACCTGAGGATGCAAAAGACCTTGCGAAGTAGAAAAGAAATAGCCGAAGCAGTTTAAATGATTTGGCTATACTTTTACGACCGGCCGTCTGCCTGACTTCAACCCTCTTTGGGAATGCATTTTTTACGACATCCGCAGGAAGACTGATGGAGTGGTCCTATTCTAGGCCGGATACCACAACATGGCGCAAGGTGGGAGACCATGTATAATAAATTTGGCTGCATGATGGTTAAAAAGTCAACCTGTAATATATTACTATCATCAAACGATTTGAAAGTGCACTTACCGGTCTATCTCATCAAAATTGCGCTTCGGCAGGCCATCGCCGTAATATCCGGGGTACTGGGCCGACGCGAGCCACGGCTCCCGTTTGACACCGCCGCCGTAGGGGCTACAAACACTCGGGATTAATCGCTACATCGACACCTGTTTGCTTGGATTGATTACTTGTTTTTACTGAACTTCACTGTTGCACTCTGTTTGTTTTCACGACAAATGTTTGAAAATCTACCACTGACATCTACCACTGTCTTTCGAATGCTTTCATAAAGTATTTACAAAACATTGATCCTACTGCTCTCTTCATCGCACCACCATATATTTTTGCCAAAATTCCTGTCACTCGAAGATAGCCTGTAAGAAATTGCCTTGGCGATAAGGCCGCCTATTGTATACCTATACTGTACATATTTTTAAATATTATTTATATGTGTTTATGGTGCAATAAAGTGTTAACTTACTTACTATCCCTTGAAATATTAATTAAATTTTCAGTAAATAAAGTTTTACACAGGGAACTATTGTTTTTCTCCTTCTTCTTTACCTTATCCTACTTTACATCATCTCATCATCATCGTCGACATCATCATAGGATTCTACGTAAACATTAAATTCAAAATTGGTACAGTACTTATTGAAATTTTGGATTGATATTATAATTCTTAGAACTCATTGAAATCACTACGTCTCGTCATGCTAAATTCAAATTCCCGATACAGAATGTTTGTAGGCTTATGAGATGACACCAATCTGCGTATAATCAAGATGATCGAACGTAACGACGCTTTTATAATTATGTCGTAACAAGTCTGAGAAATTCGCGGAGCTGTTTACTTGCGAACAAGTAATTTCCATGAAAAGGGTTGTTACAAAGGACACGGTTAAGTTACAGTTAGTAAGACTGTTTCTGAAGGGATACCATTATTATTTAATAATTGTATCCGGTTTGACATGATGGAACTTTGGAGGCTATTGGTCATTCAAGCTAGTATGCCTGTAAGATTAAATCATTATATGACAAGTCTACATTTGTTATGTCGTTCTTTTAATTACATGATTACTATATCTATAGTAGGTACCTTTTATATCTTATAATTTTAATAAATATTACTATAATAAGTTTTAAAATTCTATGCCGTATCAGGGCCCATGTCAGTATTATTTCATTTAGTGCAATTGTCATCTTTACACAAATGTATGTACATGTGTATTGATAATAAAAAAAAGAAATATAGAATATTAGCGGTTGTTTCTCTTGAGCAACATTGCGCTGAGCTGTAGCCTATTTGTGCGACTGTGGCACACTTACTTACTATCACAGAATAAGTACTAGTACTCACGTATTACTATTTAAGTAGGTAGATCATGTAATAATTGTTTTAACTGTTAACTAATAATTGTTTCAACTTTAAGTATTTATGTGTCTTTTGTATGTAGTAATACATACAAAAGATACATAAATACTTAAAGTTGAAACAATTATTAGTTAACAGTTGAAAAGTAAATATACTTTTTATTTATCTTTCTAAAAATAAGTGGATATGTCTTTCTACAAACCTGTTATAGTCGTATCGTCTGGACATGAGATATGGCACGAAGCCATAATGCCGCGACTCCCGGACCTCCCTCACCAGGTTACCGCCGCCCAGCGGATCCAAATTCCGAGGCTTGTGACCTTTGACATTATGGAACACAAACAATTTACACATAAAAGTTTCTTAAACTGCAGTGTAATTTAATAATTAATATCTTACCTTCCTGGGATATTGGCAAAGAGGATTGAAGGATTAGGACATAAAAAGTTCAAACTGTTGCCATTATTTATTTCAAATATTTAACACCGAGGATAAACAACGACAAAATTCAACTAATCAAAAAGTTAACTGTATGTATCACATTTTTTACGTTGTACAATTCACGGAATTATGATTAATTTTATAATTGTTGATAAAGAATGTAATTATGTTACTGTTTAAACAATGTTGGCGCCTCCTATGGAGTCCAACTCACGCACCAGGTTGCCGCCGCCGAGAGAGTCTAAGTTGCGGACTAAGTTTCCGCCACCAAGTGAGTCCAGGTTCCTTTTAACTAGGTTGGGACCTCCAAGTTGATCAAGGTTTTTCTTCACCATATTGGCACCTCCAATAGAGTCCAAGTTCCTGACAAGGTTGCCACCACCGAGAGAGTCCAGGTTTCTGACTAGATTACCCCCTCCGAGCGAATCAAGATTTCTCACAAGGTTTCCTCCGCCAAGAGAGTCGAGGTTCCTAACCAAATTGCCTCCACCTAAAGAGTCGAGGTTCCGTACAAGATTTCCTCCGCCAAGAGAGTCCAGGTTACGTACAAGGTTACCACCTCCAAGTGAATCGAGGAACTGTGAGTATCTTCTTTCTCCTTCTAATTCTCGACCGAGCAAACTAGATCCACCTACTCCGTTTAAGTTGCGGCCAGTCAGTCCTGATCCACCAATTCCATGTAGATTTCTACCTAGCAGGGTTGTGCCTCCAAGTCCCAAGTTTCTCCCGGCTAACGTCGTTCCTCCGATTCCGTTGAGGTTTCTCCCCAAAATTGAACTGCCTCCGATGCCGTTTAAGTTTCTTCCGAGTAGGGAGCTTCCACCTACCCCATTTAAGTTACGATCGGCAGCTTCGTATTGGGATAGGAATCGTAGAAAATCGGTTAGCTCTTCTTTGCGGTTGTAGTCTGCAAAAATTCAGTACTGTTTTGGTTACTTGCCTTATAATTAGTATTAGGTATATTATTATAAAATAAGGACAGTAAATCGACTAGTAGTACTCACCGCAAGTGCGAATAGAACAGTTGTACAGTGCACATGAAGCTTGTGATTTATCGATGTGCAGAGAAATTCTGAGGACAGTGCAAAATCCGCCACCAAGAGGAAAAGTGTTTGTGGGAATAATTATCTTTCAAACTAAGTGCAATGTGAAAAATGTACATATATCCAAGTGCAATGGATAATCGGAGGTGTAACCCGGTTGGAGAGTGAAACACGAAAGGTTATAGTGACGATTGTCAGGGTTTGCATTAGGTGTACAATAGGTAGGCAAGTATATATATATATATATATATATAAAGGATCATATATCATAGTTCATGGTGTCGTGAAAATTCGTCTTGCATAACATGGTACGAAAAGTTTGACTTTGCATCTTGTTCTAATTATAACTATTTGAATACTAAAACTTGAATGTTTAGTAAAAAGTTGTGAATCCAGCTTTTCGCAATAATTATGTCATACGACTATTAAAATCACCAGATTTAAGGCCCGCCACACCTGCGCAACATTTTAACTAGTTTTTTTTAAATTCTTTTCCTTATATCCTATAGCTACTACCTACACTCGTACGTAGGAGCTATGGGATGGGATAAAAAGAAAAGCCTATTGATAAAAACAAAAAAGAAAGTGGTTTTCGCCAAACATTAGGCAAGTGTAGCAAGGCCCCTTAACTTAGCTTACAGGGTTGTAAGGGATACAAACATTTTATGTGCGCTGAAACACAAATAGGTATTTGTTATTGGGTACACGAATCAAAAGTGTTGATGAGTGAAATCAGTGCAAATATTTTACACAAAGGTACGGTGTAAGAGCAATTTCCTAATTTCTCTCTTATCCTACCTACTTCTCGTATAGGTGTTCTAACGCAGTTATTTTCTTTTATATACACATACATATAGATAGGTAGTTTCGACGGGGCTTGTTTCATTCTAAGATGAAATTATAATATTGCTCGTAACACGAAAACAAAGTGTGAATAGTGACTTAGGTACATATAGGATATTGGACAGATGGACGTGTGAACAATTTGTAGAAATTATGTTATTAACATAATAAAGAAATGAAGAAATGAAAATTACCGTCGTAACGATCTCCGGCGCTATGCTCACTGCCGCTCACTTCCGATTCCTGGGGAAGAACGTGTTATTATTAATTAGGTAATACTTTCATAGTTATATGTACTATATATTGTCTTTTATAAGTAAGAACATATCAACCTTAGTATTGATGATCTAAAGAACTTTTTAATGAATTCATAAAGTCATTATTATTTGACTTTGACATATTATTAAAAGCTGACTTTAGTGCTTGCTTTAGTCCTATCTGTGTGCCACATTTCCCTGACACGTGTCGATAATTAGTAAGTACCAAAGGGGGCTCAAATAAATATACAGGGTGACTTTTTAAACGCCAGCCAAATATTTTGGAGCAAGTTCAGTCCATGATACTGAACAATTTTCTATAGAAAAAGTTATTAAAAATCGATAAAAAAAATTCGTCTTTCCATACAAAATCCGTTTAGCTGAGCGCTGATTTGTATGGGAAGGCTAATTTTTTAAGTTTTTCGTTAATTGTTTTTATGTAAAGTAGTTCAGTATCATGGACTGGCCTTGCTCCAAAAATTTTGGCTGGTGGTTAAAATGTCAGCCTGTATATACCTGATACGTACCTATGTAAAAAATAAATAGATAAAGACAAATTACAAGATAGAGCTAGCCCCAATGTAAGTTTTTTTAAACTTGTGTTATGGGATACTAACTCAACGAAACTATATTTTATGATAAATAAATATATACATATATAAACACCCAAGACTCAGGACAAATGTGAAAAAGGACATTATATTCAATCATTTATAAATAACACCGTTGTTATCCAAAGTAGCGTACTACTTACAGTTCGATCGAACCCAAAGTAACTATTAAAATCTATCTCCATAAGAAACTCATACGAAATACTCCATCAACATGATATAAAAAAAAATATATATAGGGACAAATCATACTGATTGAGTAGCCCCAAAGTAAGTTTAAACTTGTGTTATGGGATACTAACTCAACGATACTATATTTTATAATGTAAATACATATATAAATTATTGATAAACACCCAAGACCCAGGACAATTTGAAAAAGGGCCATTTTCAACTTGCCCTGGCTGGGGATCGAACCCGGAACCTCCGGATTGACGGACTATATAGCGTGTTGACCATTACGCCACAGAGGTCGTCAAATACAAGGTAATGAGATTCAAGGGCATCGCTAATACTTTCGTCCACTGTCTCTGTCACTACCATTTTATGCAAGTATCCTTGACATCTTTGAATGATTAAATGTCTGATTGGTAGCTTAAGTTATCATCATGTTTTCGCTCGAGACGCGATACAAAGCTCTTGGATAAAATTGTCCGCAAGTTAATTAATATTCTGTTCCCAATGTAATTTTCTTCAAATACGAAAGGAACAAGTTAAACGATGGCCTGTTCATGGCAACTTTGAAATGCTAAAGAAATTAATGAAACATCAATTTTGATTTTGTATTCAAACAGGTTATGAGACGAAGAATTTGAATAGAGTCAAATGTTATTGGAGTTAGAATGAGTATTGAATTCTAAAGTATCGGTTTTTCGGTACTGAAATACGGTTTCAAATTAATTATACATTTTGTACCATTTGGCCCTTTCTTTATTTTTTTCTATAAATTTTTTTTCCTAAATTAATGTAAATATGTGATGAAAAATTTCGCCACGACTGAGTTTGAATTCACGCCCCTCACATTTGTACTTTGAGTGCACTTTCAGTTGTGTTACGGTGACTTCGAATCACCCTGACGAATTTCCTCATCGCATATTACTAACGCATTTAAAGCATGCGTATTTCTTTCATCACATATTTTTTATTCAGATATAGTTCCGATCATTGTAATGCTGTATAAATAAATAATTATTTTTCGTGTTTAATTAATCACTAAGTTTGATCCTACACATTTATTTATATTGGAAGCGCTACTCTGCTGCATCCCTGATAGGTTATGGAAGCCCATAATTTATTAATTTTGATTAATGTTATTATTTTGTATGTTTATCACGAATGAAGTAATGTATATCCATCTATGTTATTTCGTCAACATTGGAACCAAATTACGTAGGTAGGTATACGTAGGTTAATATTTGATCTATTAAATAAATATCCACATTTTGAATACGTAGGTAGGAACAAATAAGTTACGCCGAGGGAATACATCGAGGCTTCATAGATAAAAGCTTGATTTCCCGACGTTACTAAAATAATATGATTTGTTTGAGGATCCAACATGGATTAAATTATGCCTCTTTAAAGATTTAAGAAAATACACGATATTTTATTTGCCCTTCATGTATTCCAGTCTACTTTATTTTTATAATAAATATTCGTCAGACAAATGAGCAAGGAAGCGCTGGACAGATGCAATCGAAAAAAACCTATAGAAAATTGGAAGGGATAAAGAAGAAGCAGGCCAGAAATAAACCAAAATGGCCGCAAAGTTATAGAGGCCAAGGCGGGTTGTACTACTGTTGACTAAAGTGAAAGTACCTAAATAGAAATGATCAAAATTAAATAACGTTTGCATCAGGAATGTGGATTGCAAAATAATGCTATCTGTCCTACAGATCGGTGCGCTCCGCTGTCATAAATATGATGGGTCATACCTGATGAGGATCAGCATTACAGCAGACAAGCAATGCGGCGACGGTCACCGCCAGCACTCCGCCGGCTCCTCGCATCATGGTGCTTTTCTTTCCTAAAAAATATACTAAATAAATATGACTATTGTTGATACAACAATGACTATGATGACAACAACTTGTAACACTGTATTTTGGCAAATAAATGATTATTGATTACTGTTGATAGTTCCCCGCAGCTTATGTTTAGTGGTCTAAGAAAAGTTTTCCAGAAAATTATAATCCATTCAGAATGTTCCAATTAAATAATTTCTGTTTTTCCTAAAGGTTGACTGGTAGAGAATGCATTAGCGTTAAGTTCACCTTTTGTACCATTTGGTCAATAAAGATTCTAATAAATAATAAATAATAATGTTAATATATACAAACTAATCACATATTTATCCCTTATGTGGAAGATTGAAGAAATGGCCATAGGATCCTTAAATATATTGAAAAGTGGAGAGTACCTACTTACTTCTTACTTTGCAAAATGAGTATAAGTAAGCAGTAATTGAGTATAATATTGATGAAACTCCTCACAATCATAAACCCCATTTACCCATTTAGCAGTGCATTACGCTGCTCTCTAAATGCAAATAACTCGTGGGGCTGAATATAGACTACAAGTGGACAACGCGTGTTGGTATATTTCGATGGTCTAATGCAATACAAAAATGTTTGAAAAAAAATACATGTAACAAAAGATACTGAAACAAATGAGAATGAAAAATGTTAAAAGAAATACTCTTTCAGGCAGGCATTAAAAGTAACAGAAATTATAGGTGCATAGATTTTTTTCTAAGTAATGAAAACAAGTACAGATCTTGGAGATTTACTGAAAAAGCTTTGGCTAAATTATATTTTACTTTTTGCAACTTCAGGTAACTATTTATCTATAAGACAAAAGTCACACTTACACAATCATGATAAAATTTTTTTTTGTTCTACCCAGAATTAGAGCGCACCTTATTGGCTTTTAATAACTAGTTAGAACGTGTAGATAGAAATAAAGTTCTTAGGAGAACTGCATGGTATATTAAGCATACTTAGTAATACATATGTATTTACAAAATGTTATTTTAGAGTAGGTGTTTTCCTGGGTGCAAAGTAACAAGTCCGTTTGAGTAAATATAGTTTATTTGAAGATAACATTACCTAAGGGTACGAACGCTCTTGTTGGTAATTATCATCCTTCATCGGAGTTCCTTTTGAAGTCAAATCAACATTATTTACATCTACTTAGAACCTTCCTCATGCGAAGCTTTAAGATAATACAGGATGTTATACTTGTCTTGTGAGAAATACTGTAGGTATTCTTAGATTTTTGAATTAAACTATTTATAGAATTATTTATTTTCATTTATACTCACCCTAAAATCTAAACCTATAAGCACCTTGACGTCAACATTTGTGCAAAACAAAACAAAGTGACTATTATTAAGAGATATTATATATATCCTATGATAATAAATGTGTGTAGTTATGTGTAGAAATGTGTAAGTTTATGCTAAATTTTTAAGTCTAACTTTACTACAGTTTCTTTTTTTCTCTTTTCCCTTCTTGTTTAGTTACACCACCGTCATTGTCTTTCTCATAGTCCTCTCCATCCACTGGTTGTCTGGAAGAGTTCGCTTTAAGCGATAAGACCGCCCATTGTACTAGTGTTATTTTAAGTTATTGGTTTATATTGTTTTTTCTTTTGGTGTACAATAAAGAGTTTTCTATTCTATTCTATTCTATTCTATAATAAAGATATTTTGAATTGAATTGAATTGAAATTGACCTACCTAATTAATCGCAGTGTGACAATGTGATTTATAATTGGTATATATAATATGGTATATAATTGGCAAAAAGTAAAATCTTATTTAACCAAAGCGTCTTTCAGAAAGTCTCCAAGTTTTCATTACCTACTTAGGAAAAAAATCTATGCACCTACAATTTCTGTTATTTTTAAAAGAGGACTTATAGTGCCTACCTTAAATAATTGTAATGTGACAATATGATTTTTAATCATAAGTTGTAAATAGTTAATCTAATTTATCACCCGTGTGGTTCCAGGTTAGAATAGGACCACTCCATCTCTTTCAGTGGATGTCGTGAGAGGCGACTAAAGGAAAAATAGCACTTAAAGCTCGTGCTACAATAGCAATTCCCAAGGAGGGTTGACGTCAGGCAGGTGGCCGGTCGTAAAACTATAGCCAAATCGTTTAAATTGTTCCGGCTATTTCATCTCCAATTCGCTAGATTTTTAGCATCCTTAGGACTGACCATTGATAAGCATATTATATTTGAAAAAGAAAAAGCGGGAAAGCGCACCCCGGGCTCCGAAGCAGCATAGCTGAGGATGCAACCGGGAATGCGTTCAGATGAAAAAGAAGTTAAATCTAATTTATCCAAAGCTTTTTCAGAAAATTTCCAATTGTTGTTTGAAAAAATCTATGCACCTACAATTTCTGTTAATTTTGCCTATTTGAAAGAGTACTTCTTACATTTTTCATTCTCATTTGTTTTAGCGAGGTGGGTGGAAAAAAGAATGAAATCATAAAGGAACTTCAGTATCCATCTAAGGATGTTTAATACAGTGATATTGCATAGTGAGTGAATGCAATATACATGCGATGTCAGACTCGTAAATAACGCAATAGTCGTAGCCCTGATTCTTCAATATTGGTATATAAAATGTTCATCGTAAAATGTCACATAAATGCGTGAATGAAATTCACATACTTAATACTGGAGTTTCCTTTTTTGTCTCATGTAAAAGATTATTAGAGTGATAAAATCATACTCTTCTGGTCGTATTAAGATTATTTGATGATATGACAAACAACGTGGCAAACATTAATTACGAATGCCTCATTTATTTGCATGTAGTTCCTAATAAAATAAATAGTTGAAATGCAAATAATGAGTTAAAAAACTGTGTATTTATTACGGGTACGTGGTTAATAACATTGCTGCTTGTATTTTAATATTGAATTACTAGGTATACGCTTTAACCTACTGTACGTACCTTGGGGAGAGCAAAAGTAAAGAGTTTAAAAAAATATTTCCAAAGTGTTTACTAGCGTTACTTTATTTAAATATTTTTCTATGTAGTACAAATAATATGACAAGTGCGCGGCTACTAAATACAAGAAGATAAATAATTTAATATTCTTGCAAATAAATAAAATTAAAATGGGACAGTTTGTTTTGTATGTCTGGTCAAAGACAAGGCTACGTGCAAGCAATCTGGGGATGATTGCTCATAATTTTCATGCTAAATATAGCACAATATTTTCAATCATGAATCGCATTATATTGGGTACATTTCGCCTATTTTATTTCGAGACAAACGCATGTCGAAAAGGAATTTCGACATTCCTAGCAAATTATCTGGTGTTTTTGTTTATTTGTTTTGCATGCATGTAAGTGGCCAACACTGGTTTAAGATTTATCAAGATGCTAGTTTTTACCAATTAGTAAAGACATTCCTATTCTATATCATGAGTTAGAAATTGGATGCGAATAAAATTTGTTAGTTTTTCTGTCACAAACTGGAAATAAATAGGTATAGAAAGTCTATACAATTTTATCAATTTATTTATAACCTTTATGCCAAAATTTGCGATTTTTCGTATAAATAGTGTACAGATATGCATAATTGCATATACTTTGTTACAGCATACTGGGAAATTCTACATTTTTACAACTTTATGAGAATTCAACTTTCTGGTCCTAAATATATATAGGTACCTAGAATAATGTTAATATGAGAGTAGAGTATGTTAAGGATAGATAACACTGATTCTACTGACAGTCAACATGTTAAAAATATTTTATCTTATTCCATATAATATATTCTAAGACCCTTAACTTATGGTTTATTTAGTTGCAGACTTGAAAATATACTTTTAATACATATCTACTTAAATTTCGACGTTTCAAATTAGTTGACTACTTTATTCAATAAATAAAATAAATAGATTGGGTGTTGTGTTTTGAGATACTTACTCAACGATACTATATATTTTATAATAAGTACATATATAGATAAACACCCTAAACCCAGGACCATTTGAAAAAGGCCATTTTCCAACTTGCTCTGGCTGGGGATCGAACCCAGAACCTACGAGTCACGGACTAGCGTGTTAACCAATAGGTACGCCACGGAGGTCGCCAATTCAATAGAAACTTTGATCATCGATCTAGTATTGTATAGTAGTAAGTAGTAAATAATAAGTTTAATGTTACTTAAAATTTACTTGTTATACACTTTAGTAACTTAATTATGCACAGTCCACAGCCACAGTTTTACCAATTCATTTAATAAACAGTTACAACGCTTTTAGAGTTAAGTCCATAATTGTTTATTGTAGGACAATAAAGTTTTTAATAATAAATAGTTATACGAGTATATTTTTATATTGTTTTATTTTTTGTGTAAATCGTTTTTCATAACATGAATAAGAAAACAAATTAAGTTTTCCAATTAAATATTACTAAACGACCTAGGAAACGTTTAGAACGATATTTAGATTCTGTTTTATTGTATTACATTTTTATGAATGATAAATAAGAAGTATTTTTATATTGAAATTGAAATGCGGAAAAAGTCACACTGAAAATCCATTATATTTATCTCAGAAGAATTGTGAATATTGCGTTTTGTTGTTTTAAATAATGGACTCCTTAAATAGATTCAAATAAATCGAGGTGAAATATTTTGTTTCGAATAAAACATGGAAAAAATATTTAAATAAGTACTTAAACCAAGTTGAACTTTGTGTAGTTGTATTGTATTACAAGTTAAAAACATTGATTGCATATTTTAGAACTATTTTTAAAATATATACTTTTATAATTTTTCACATATGTATGTTATTTGAGTAAAACTAAAAAAATTGATAACAAATTAAAATGTGCGTGTAAATTGTAAGACTTCTTGCGAAATCTATAACTTTACTTATATTTTTATTAAAATAAAAAAAATAATATATTGTACCAACCTGTTGGAGCACTAACGTTGGGTTGAACCGGTTGTGAGGCGGTGGTTGTGGTTGTGCCGTCGAGGCCTCCGCGTCAGCTTTTATATGCGAGGCTGGGCGGGCGGCTACCGGTGGGCGGCGCCCTTGTTAGCACCATGCACAGTGCCTGCATGATTGCACTCCACGGCGGAATCCGACATTTTTATGAATAATAAGCTTATTTTATAACAGGCATTGTCTTTGAGACAACATTTTGTAAAATGAAAGTTTTGCTACTCTTATCATAGTGTAGAAAGAAGTTTGTAAGCTATATACTGTAGGTACTCTATTTTCTTACTTTTTTTTTGTTTCTTTGTATTTTGTGAACATACATTTTGTAAATAAATAAATTAGGTACTTATTATTACTTACTAGTACTAGTAGGCTATTCCTTATTATTGACTCGTTCAATGGCATATACGCATATTGCTTTTTATTATTCAACAATATTAAATCTTGATTTATGTATACGAGTATTAGCGGAACTTAGAACGAACCTTTTTTAAATATTATATTTTAAGATACTTATTCAAGTTGTATATATTTTTATTTATAGTTTTTTAAGTACTAGTTTTAAATTTTACTTAGATTAATTTACTTTTATTCAACTAGTTATTATTTTAATTCATAGTTTTTCATAAATAAAGACCGTTTTTTATATATTTACAAACAATGTGTTCAAAACGCGAAAGTTTAAAATCTATAATCTGTATTATATAATCATATATGTATTATATAAAACTTTACTAAAAATAAATACAATTTTAAATCCGATGTAAAATACCCAATACCTAGTTGATAATTCTACTAGCTATGAAGAAGCGCGTATACCCGGCAGTGCTTGTAAGAGCTTACATAGACGTAATTAAATCTATTAACATTGCGAAAGCCTCTCTTTCCTTCAGACCTAGATATTTATAGATCTAAATCTACGCTTCATATACGAAGCACGAATAGCTTGCAAAGTAGGTTAAATTTTATTTTATTTTTATAATTAATATTTGTATAGATATCGTAAAAGGGGAAAAGTGTTCGACTACTAGTTGGATTTGGCTGGAGTTTATGATAAATAACAATAAAGTAAGGTGGAACATTATCGATTTTCATATCAAATTTTATAAAGATGCAAGGTAGGTCAGCTTTTCTAAATCTTTGGTATGTACGAACTTAATTTTCAGATAGGTATTAACATTCTGCACAAAATGGTCGAAAAGGTTCTGTCGTATCGTATTATTTGACGTAGTTACGTTATTTACTTGTGTATAAACTTTGTGAATACAAGTAGGTAAGTATTGTTAGTTTATTCATAAACTAAATTCCGTATGTGAGTCTGTTTTATGAGCTTATACTCCGAAACTTCATCTTCATCTTAGCGCATTCCTAGTTGCATTCTCAGCTATGCTGCTTCGTAGCCCGGGGTGCGCTTTCCTCCTTTTTTTCACATAATATTATATGCATGTCAATGGTCACCCAAGAATGCCAAAGAACTTGCGAAGTTCAGAAATAGCCGAGACAGTTTAAATGATTTGACTTTAGTTTTACGACCGGCCACCTGCCTGACGTCAACCCTTGTTGGGAATGCATTTGTGCAAAAAGTTTTACAACCGGTCGCCATCCGACGTTAACCTCCTTTGAAATGCAGTTGTAGCACGAGATATTTGTGCTTATTCCCTTAGTCGCCTCTTACGACATCCACAGGAAGAGATCCAATTATGATGTGGGTTTTACTAACATATAAGGTAAAAGTCCGTGTAATTTTAGTCTCCAAATAATTGAAACAATTGTATGCTAGTAGGTTTAGGCGACTAAAAATTTGTAAAATAGTAAGGTAGTTTTTTTTGCGGATTGAAAAAGGGTTAATAGGATACCGAGCGAAGTGCACATGTACCTACGGGCAGCAGTATAAAACCAAAATGGGTCACTTATTACTTTAGACAAGCTTGTGTTCGTGAGTATAAATCTCACAAAACATTTGTTACACAGATACCTTGGGTCTAAACAAAAGTGTGTATGTCATGTTTAGCATGATGATGAGTTTTATAGGTAGGAAAAAAAGGTACAGGCGGTTTTGCTATCCGCTCGTCAGCGTAACTGCACTTCTTACAATCTTCGCCGTAAACCGGCAGAATTCAATGTAGGCGATATTGTTTGGAGACGAACATTCTATTTGAGCGACAAAGGTAAATATTTTTGTAAAAAACTAGCTCCTAAATTTATGAAATGCAAAATTGTGTCAAAAAAATCACCTTTAGTTTACAAACTTGCTGATATGTCGGGTAAACCGCTGGGTGAATGGCATATTAAAGATATAAAACAAATAAACTATAAACAATAATTGTATAAACTTATAACTTTGTAAACAACACTAAGTCGTTTCTACACCCTATATAGGTAGCTTCACTATCCTAAACTCGTATTTTCTTTCCTACTTAGTTTATTTAGCTCCTTCTTTTCTAAATTTCAGGTCGGGTGGTCTACGGCCGCGTTCCCCGTTGCTCCTGCCGGGTGCTCTGGCAGCCTCAACCAGCGCAGCTCGCAGCCGAATTTTCCGCCAGGAAAAATTCTGGTCTATCGAGGGGGGTGTGTGACATCGGCTCCAGCACTCCTCCGCCCCTCTTAGGCGCAGCGGGGGGGCGCCCATATATAAGGCGGGGCGGCCGGCGCTCGTCCTCTTCTTCTTCGGCAGCATCTGAAGCTAAGTAGTTCTTCTACCTAGAAGGGCTACTCAACTGATCTAGTGCCTATAACTACCTAATCTGTACCTAGTGTTCTTGTGAATCTTTGTAACTAATGTATGTAATAGTTGTTCATTATACCTATCTCATTTGCCGATATCTGGTCTTTCTTTTATCTCATCTATCTTCCTAGATCCTAAATCTAGGCTTTACTAACCGAAACGGTACAAAACCTTTTTTATTACTCGACTGCGCCAGGAGGAGGGGTGTTTTTCGAGTGTAGGTATGTATGTAAATTTCTTTGGCACGCTCTACAGCCTAAACGGCTTGATGGATTTTAAGCTTAAGAGGTGTCGTTAGATTTATCTTAACTCTGAGAGTGACACTGGGTATATAAAAAATTTAATTAATACAAAATGGCGGATTTTCGCCCCATATTATGTGTCTTCAAAAATTTATTTTATTCAAAACCTATCTAGTGGGCTATCAAATTAAAGATTTTATATAAGCATTCCAAAAATATATACAAGCTATATGTTGGCAGTCGGGTTTTTTGTTTTTTTAATAATTACTTGTTATATTCAGTCAGTGATGAACAAATAGTAGCGTAACAATGGACGAATACCTTAGGTTTTCTAGTTTCCTTGTTCAAATTTAAAGATCTGCGTAAAAATAAACAGCATTACAATGCTCGGAACAATATCTATATTTTTAATTTAGAAATGCAGTATTTTCTACATTTTTACTATAGGTACTTAGTCAATAATTCTGGAAAAACTACTACATGACTTGCCTCTAAGTATAATATACATACATACTATCATCCTGTTTCCTACAGGAGTAGGCAAAGAGTATGTACTTCCACTTGCTACGATCCTGACAGACCTCTTTCGCTTAATCTACACCCATCAATCTTTTCATACATGTATAACATAGGAACTCAATAAAAAGATACAAAATATTTACATGCCCAGTCCTCTGAAATAAATAGGATTCTAAATTAAATGTAATTTCTTAGGGATAGTTTATTATAAGGTAGATGAATGTTCGTGACGTCTGAATGATGAAGGAAAAATAGTTTTGTACCTTTCTTATTTCCTTACAAAATCTTTGTATGACATGTTGTAATTGAAGAATATTCATCGTAAGATATATATACATACATAGCTGGAATACCAGTATGTTTTTGAAAAATGTTATCAAAACTGTAAGGTACGATGTAAGCTCTATTTTGCCTGTTTCTCTGGTCTGATAAGTATAAAGATGAGGGACACTTATGAAGTTATGATAAAATTCATTCATTACAAAAACAATGTATGACGATTAAAGAGTCAAAGACTCAGGGTGAAGGTATTAAATTATTCCATGACAAACATTATCAGGGAAGAGGTATCTCGCAAAGGCACGCAGCCAACAATCGCAGGGATTTAGGAGATTATTCCGATCAAAAATAAATATTTAAATCTTTTAGTAATGAGATCCTATTGACATAGAAGTCAAACAAGGAAAGGAGCTCAGGAAAAGAGTAAGCAAATCCAAAGAGCAAAAAAGGTACGTTATATATATAGAGATAATCTGGTTAAAACCCATCTTCTGTCTCTTTCCCTCTTATAAGCATTTACTGATGATTTTAGCATTGATGCTTCGCTTCGAGCTATGACTTCGTCAAACGTCAAAAGTTAAAATGTAGCCTGTTTTCTGCTTTATACGGCAAAATTTAAATACATACATACATACATACTATCACGCCTGTTTCCCACAGGGGTAGGCAGAGACTATGGACCTCCACTATATTTGTCAAAAACTATTTCCTTTTGTAAACCACAAAAGGAAATAGTTCTAGACAAATAGTGAGATCTATAAAACATATTTTTGATATTATTTCCAAATGACATGTAAAAGCTTGTCTACTTGAAGAATAGATTCATGACATAACTTTGTTTACAGTGATGCCACGTTTAGCGTTAAAATGATTCAGATTCTCGCCCATTTCCTCGATCGGCTTTTACAATCTGCGCGGGAAGAGAAGCAGCTGGTACATTCTACTTTTTCCTTTTCTCCCAGACCAGCATGGCATTTTTTATAAAGTTTTTGATTATTTTTATAGCAATATTTTTTTATTTACATAAAGAGTTTATATCTACTGAGTAATTTTAGTGATTATATTCAAACTGACATTTGGCCCGCCGTGGGACGATAGAGGTTAGGTAAAACATAAATAAAACTGGATTCAATAACGAAACAAACAATGAACTTGCTTTATGCAATATAAAACCATTCATCAATGCACAATTTGTGCAGCTTCTACTGCAAGCCGTCGCGCGCTGCATTTTTTTCTGATTGTGTCACGTTTTAAAATAAAATGTTTCTGCGATTGTCAATGACAGCATTTGTTTACGAGTATTTACCTCGAAGTATTAGCACGCAACAACGGTTCTAAGGCCCGTATTAATAAATCGCACTCAACTTTGAGTTCGGTCTTAAGTGCGAGCTTGAGTTGCCGTGCTAATTAATAAACCTTACTTGAGTTAACGCTTGAGTTCCGTGTATCACCTGAGTGAGCGACGTATTAATAAACAAGTATCAGAACTTAAGCGCGCACTCAAGATGCTACTCAAACACGTTTTTCCTGAGTGTAGTCGGACCATGACTTAAGTGCGCGATTAGATGAATTTTGTATTGAAGTTTTTGGCTTAGTAATTAATTTTGAAAATATTATCAACAAAAATAATCACCATTGTGGAGTATTATGAAAGTATGTATGTACTTACGCACTTTGATGGATGCGCATGTTAAACAAACCCGGGCGTTGGATGGACATGGATGGGTGACCATAAGTAGCATAAAATGTCTCAAGATCCTCCGTGTTTCGAAAGGTACTTTAACCCCGTACCTATGCATTACTAACGATTTCTAATGTCAAGCAACTCTGGGCGTGGTCCGCATTTGGATGGGTGACCAGAAGTAGCATAAAATGTCGCGAGCTCCTCCGTGTTTTGGAAGGCACGTTAAGTCGTAATAACGCTTTCACGTGTTAAGCAACCCTGGGCGTGGTCCGTACTTGGATGGGCCACCATAAGTAGCTTGAAATGTTGCGAGCTCTTACTAACGCTTTCACGTGTTAAGCAACCCTGGGCGTGGTCAGCACTTGGATGGGTGACCAAAAGTACCATATAACGTCTCGAGTCCTCCGTGCTTCGGAAAGCACGTTAAGCCATACCTATGTGTAACTAACGCTCTCGCATGTTAAGCAACCTTGGATGTGGTCCACACTTGGATGGGTGACCACAAGTACCAAAAAATATCTCGAGCCTTCCGTGCTTCGGAAGGCACATTAAGCCATACCTATGTGTAACTAGCGCTCTCGCATGTTAAGCAACCTTGGGCGTGATCCGCACTCGGATGGGTGACCACAAGTACCAAAAAATATCTCGAGCCCTCCGTGCTTCGGAAGGCACGTTAAGACATACCTTTGTATTACTACCGCTCTCGCATGTTAAGCAACCTTAGGCGTGGTCCACACTTGGATGGGTGAACACAAATACCAAAAAATATCTTAAGCCCTCCGTGCTTTGGAAGGCACGTTAAGCCGTCTGATACCTTTGAAAATCTGATACCACAGTGTTGGTCACACAAAAAAAACAAAAATCTGAGATCGCGCTCTCAAGATCGATCTTGAGTGATACTCTGTTGATATACGTTTATTAATTAGCGACCATCTTAAGTGCGTGATCACAACTTGAGTGAAACTCAGCTGAGATCGCACTTGAGTGCAGTCTTGAGCTCGATTTATTAATACGGGCCTAAGATTTCAATTTTATTTAGTAGCATGAAATTAGTCATTTATCATCATCATTGGCAGCCTTCTATACCCCACTGTTGGGTATAGGCCTCTCTGAGTGCATGCCAACTACCTCGGTCCCGCGCCTTACGAAACCAGTTTCGACCCGTGACTTGTAATGTCATCGACCCAACTAGCTCTCGGGCGACCCACACTACATTTACCATCTAGGGGCCACCAATCAGTCAGAACTCTACTCTACAGATCATTACCTGTCTTGCCAGGTGTCCTGCCCAACTCCACTTGAGATCCTTAACACATTTTCCGGCATCCTTAACATTCGTTCTTTGTCGGATCACAATATTAGGGATTCGGTCATGAAGTTTGATGCCGAGCATAGCTCGCTAAAAAAGCCGAATTTTTTTTTGCATTTTGAAGGGAAACTAGAGATAAGCCGTGTGGTTCTCAGCAGAGTAGAATAGGACCACTCCAAGTCTTCCTGTGGATGTCATAGAAGGCCAGTAGCGGCGTTAGGGTAGGGTGCGGTTGGGCGACCGCCCAGAGCGCCAGATACAAAGGGGCGACAGAGGGCGTTTTTGGGGTAGGGGGGGGGGGGTCACAGGTAATAATAAATATTAGGTTGGGGAAAAAGTCTTTTCGCATATAGTATGTATGAACTTTTTTTGAAAAAGTGGAGCAAGATCGGCATATCAGTAGTTACGACGTAGCTGAAGAACTGGGAATTGACCACAAAACAGTTTTGGCGCATTTGAAAAAAAATGGGTACACGAAATAGCTCGATATTTGGGTACCTCACGAGCTCTCTAAAAGAAACCTAATGAATCGTGTACTTATTTGTGATTCTTTATTACGACCGACATAATGAGACCGAACCATTTTTGAAGAAATTGATAACTGGTGATGAAAAGTGGATCACGTACGACAAGAACGTGCGAAAAAGGTCATGGTCAAAGGCCGGTCAGGCTTCACAGACTGTGGCGAAACCCGGGTTAACCCGCAACAAGGTGATGCTGTGTGTGTGGTGGGATTGGAAGGGCATTATTCATTACGAGCTGTTACCACCAGGCAGGACCATCGATTCAAAACTCTACTGCGAACAACTGATAAGATTAAAGCAAGAAGTTGAGAGAAAGTGGCCGGAATTAATCAACAGAAGGGGTGTGGTTTTTCATCATGATAACGCTAGACCTCACACATCTTTAACCACTCAGCAAAAATTAAGGGAGTTTGGCTGGGAGGTGTTAATGCATCCACCGTATAGTCCTGACCTGGCACCTTCAGATTCCACCTGTTTTGGTCTCTTCAGAATTCTTTAGGCAGTGTCAGGTTAACATCACGAGAGGACTGCCAAAACTGCTTGATGCAGTTTTTTGATCAGAAGCCCCAAAATTTCTATAGCAATGGGATCATGTCCCTACCTATAAGATGGCAAAAGGTTATCGAACAAAAGATTGAAGTCTAAGTCAGAGTCTGAATTGCAGTTTGGGGGGAAGGGGGGGGGGAATCTCACCCAGGGCGCTGGTTGAGCTAAAACCGGCACTGTAGAAGGCGACTAAGGAAACACATGCTAAACAAAGCTTATAAATATCAATGACCTCTCCAACCCGTCTGGCCAGCGTGGAGAGTGTAGGCCAAATCCTCTGACTGCTCTGGCTCTGGCTGGCTCTGGCAGTACAAAGGGTCGTGCTCTTGCAGTGGAGACTAAAAAAGACCTGATCATGATGATCATGATGATGGCTCGCTCCATGACTCTTTGTGCAACTCTGACTAGGTACACCACCTCCTGGGTCAGCGTGCATGTTTCGGCACCATAAGTCATAGTAGGTATGAAATTAGTGGATATTAATCTATTAGAAACTTTCGGGAAGTCTAGTTGTTGTTATAGTTGCCGCGCTATGTAGCGGATTAAAATCAAAGTCAAATAAATATGTGCGAAGTACCATCAGCATATTTATTATTTATTTATTTATTATTACAACACACTTTTACATTGTCTTTACTATATTATAACTTTACTATAAAATTATTCTCTACGTACCTGTAGACATTTTATGTAGTGCATTGTTCTACGAATTTAAACACAGATTTTGCATTGTTAATTGTTTCTGAACAATGTAACATCTGCACCTCGAATCAGGAAAGTTAAATTGAATGCAAAAGTACATTAGGAGCTAAGAAGCATAATATGTTTTATACAAATTGTAGCAGTCATTGTAGCATTTTTTTATAGTTTCTTTACGATTTTGAATTCTAACGATTCCTTACGATTTACGGTAAAAAACATTCACATTTATAAATAAGGCACACGGCACACCTTGCTCGTAGCATAACATCGTACTTAACAATATGTTACGGCTATGATATGACTGTGTGCTACGAACGAATGGTTACTTTAAGACCCGCCAGTGGGACAGGCGTAGGTTCTGCCCCACTGTTTATGTGTAGCGGTAGACTAGACTGCCTCCGTGGTCCAGTGGTCAAGGCGTTTGCTTTGTAATCCGGAGGTCGTGGGTTCAAATCCCACTGGGAAGCACACTTTGTGAAAAGTTGTTTCCAGTCTGGTTAGGATATAGCAGGCTTGAATCACCTAATTATCTAAAAAGAAAGATAACTCCGTGCTTCGGAAGGCACAGCTGTGGGTTCCGAACGCCATTTAGCGTTTGTATAAACGGAGGTCAGACGGCAGTCACTCTGCGTAAAAACTAGTAACCTCGTCAAATAGCTTTAGTCCCATCTCGTAGCAGATCTGGCTTTCACCTAGGTTAGGTAGTGAACCCACGGCTTTAAAGCATTACCGCTGAGGATGCAATTGGGAATATGCTCGGATGATGATGATATGAATGGGTAGCGGTAGTGATCCAACACAAAGAGATGTGTGTGCTACGATTATTTGCTACAATACAACCTACGACTGTGTGCTACGAAAAGATGCTACAAATACGTTCTACGAAGAAATGTTATGGATAGGCGTTGCAAGTGCTACAACTACGCGCTATAATTTTTTAAAATGTGTTTCGAACTTCCTCCTGAAATTCAGTAAAAAAAGGAAATGATTGAAATAGATAGGGAGCGGAAATTGTTTCTTTAAATGTAAGCATTTCGGATTTCGTTGCAATGTGTTCAAACATATTCGACGCATATTGAGTTTCCGACTGAGGATGCGTTTATTTGTGCTTCATCTAGGTATTTCAGTATTTGGTCCGGAGACAGTGATTGATATATTCATCACTCACCTGGATCATATATAGTTTGAAGTATGATTTTCTATCAATTTAAATTATTCACTCGTTTTGCTTCTTCAAACGAAGTTAATGAAAAAGTGTACCTAATGACTATTGCTTCGAAATATTTCACGTCTCTCTTATGGTGCCAGCTGACATTAATACTTAAAATACTACTTCTCTAGGTTTTACGTTGTTGCGTTAATAACCGGTTTTTTAAATATTGCAATGACGATGTTTTATCCTATTTTACAATGATATCGCACCATGCAAAAGCACGGTGATCTAACGGTTGTTAATTTTTAGGGTTCCGTACAAAAAATTAAAATACGGAACCCTTATAGGATCACTCGTGCGTCTGTCTCTGTCCGTCTGTCACAGCCAATTTGCTCCGAATCTACTAGACCGAATCAGGTGAAATTTGGTAGAATGTTGTAATCCTATGACCCAAACACATATGTGCAAAGTAAATAATTTTTTTTTAAAATAAGGTCCTCCGAAAATGACTTTCGGAGGACAAATTAGGAAATTAAAAAAAAAAAGTTTTGCAAACCTTACTGTGTTATATATCAAATGAAAAGGCTCGTTATGAGGATCTCAAATATATTTTGTTATTATTGTAAAATGAATAGTTTTGATTTTATTCATAAAAGAAGACGAAAATTTACCCCCCCCCCTGATCTCCGAAACTATTGATCCTAAAATTTTGAAAAAAATACAAAATATAGTTCATTGCTTGTAGATTACAGGAAAACCTATAAGAATTCAATCAATTGTACGGAACACTCTCCACGCGAGTTTAACTCGCACTTGGCCGGTTTATTTGAACTAAAAACTTCTTTAGGCGCGTTAGGAATTTTTTTAAATGGGAAAAATCTATTGATCTGGCGACACCGTTACTGTAACCGACACCACCTTGTTAAAGTTTTCACTTCTGTCAGCACTCCCGGACTGACAACTGTTTTTTTTTTCCACTTCTACCTTTTTTTATAACTTTTGTTTACTTCTACCAAAAAAAGTACTAGGTAAAGTAGAAATCACGCACATACATTCTTAGAAGATGAAAAGCAAAAGTAGTAGATATCTATGTTTTATCCAGCATATTATGAAAATTTACATCAATGATCAGTGAAAAAGGACTATTGCATCCAATTTGCATTGTATTCATGAAAGGCTTCCACCGTCCTCGCACACATTCCACTGTACCAATTACACGCTAGCCTCTGCTTGATGAGAACAAGCATCAAAAGGTCAAAACGTAGGTTTTGTGTTTTCAATATTGAGCTAGCGTTGTTGAGATTTTGGAACTTGGAACAAATGGGGAGAGTGTTTAATTAGGTACAGTACCTACTCTTACTACCGTATTCATAAAAAATCTGCTCTTCCTTAACTTACTTACCTATATCTATGTAAAATGCTATTAGTTCCTGAATTTTAAATTTTTTTATTTTGAATGAAAAAATAAAATTTAGATTTGCTTTTTTAACTAAATTGCAAAGAGTTTATTACTGAAGGTGTTTCCTGATGGGTTTCATCATCATTATTATCAAGCCCCTTCAAAATATTGTATAAGCTGACTAAATTAGGAGACTAATTTTATTTTCTAAATTATATTCAATTCAATTCAAAATATCTTTATTATCATAGGATATTTATAATATCTCTTAATAATAGTCACTTTGTTTTGTTTTGCACAAATGTTGACGTCAAATCGTTACTTACAACTAAGTTTACGCCGCTTTCTAGGCGCAAGTGCAGAAGAAGCGGCAACAAACTGCACTGCACATTTTCTCCAAAGACGTCAACTAACAAACTAAAAACTTAAAATTAGTTATATGGATGGACTGAGATTACATTGTTTGTTATGTCATAATTAAATTGAAGAATTACGAAATTTAAATAATGTCAATTTGTAAATTTAGTATGTACCAATGTATTATACAATTATGACATGTCTTAGTATACAAAACTTTACAACATAGTACTAAACCATATCATAGGTAAAAGTTAGGGTAAGGCGAGTGGCAAAATTTAATTATGATCTGCGGAGCTAAAGGTACGTGAGTTTTAGTGCGATAATCTAACTCGCGGACAGCCTCGTAAACCAGGTTACTACCAATAGCACCTATTGCTTGACAATGTTTACCTAATGCGGGCTTGCTCGCGAATTTATGCTGATATTTTATGTTGGGGCTTTCTACAAGCTTTCTATAATTATTTTACAGATAATACGAAACTCAAGAACGGGTTGGCCACTTGGTTTTGAATATACTCATATTGTCTATACAAAAATACGACTACTTAGTAGTTATTTATAGCTCCTTTTTAATTACAAATCTAAATATCATCATCATCAGGTCTTTTTTAGTCTCCACTGCAGGAGCACGATCCTCTCTGTACTAGCTACTAGAGCCATATTAGCCAGATCAGTTAGAGGATTTGATCTACACTCTCCACGCTGGCCAGACGGGTTGGAGAGGTCTAAAATCACTGATATTTATAGGCTTTATTTCGCTTGTGTTTCCTAAGTCGCCTTCTACTACATCCACGGGAAGACTTGGAATGGTCCTATTCTACTCTGCCGGGAACTACACGGCTAAAATCTTAATATATAGGTACTCGTAAAATAATATTATATTTTATGTAAATTGACATAAAACTCTCCTGTGAAGATCTTCTGTCTATCTGTAATCTTCTGAATAAACATTTTTATTTTTTATTTTTGATGAAAATAGATAGAAATGAGGAATTTAATTTTTCGTATTTCAATTTAACGTTATTAGGAAAAGTGATTGTTCAATAAAATAGTATATTTGTATTCTGTATGTTCTAGGTATTTTATTCAGAGACTAATTAGCGCGTACAACTAAAAAGTTTACAAAAGTATATGTGTGTTGATGAGAATAATTCTACAAAAATAAAAGTTTGAGAAAAAAGCCTTAGGCTAGGTGTGTAAGAAACAAGGAAAGTACCTGCACAAATATAAAATTGCGCGCCCTTATTTTCTAAAAAACAAAGAAAACTCAAATACGTAGTCGGCGGCGGCGAATGCAAGATTGCCTATATATTTTTTTAAAGTAGTGGTAAGTATTACCCATCTTTTAAACAAAACTGACATTTCTTCGGATAGTTTACCTATTTTAGAGAAAAATAGTGGAGGAATCATGGAGGTATTCCTAGGTCGTATCTACCACTGTTATTGTAGAAGCAATTTCAAAGCAGTACACGATTTCAACTGTCTTGCGGTATTTATTTATGTGGTTTTCCTAGTGTTCAAATAATTCTCAGCTCTACATAAATCTTTGTGCACCTGAAAACATAGTCGTATCTTAGATATACATTTATTTACGTTCAGTGACAATACTTGTTTCTTTCACATTTGGCAAACGAATACCGACGTAGAGTTGATATTACCCGTCGCTATTTTTTCCACGCCACCCAGTAATCTGTCACGTAGAAAATTAAGTATACCATTTTGTGTTGGTATAATTTTCATCTCGCGGCCAGCAGCGGTTATTTTGACGACATTTGCAAGTCTTTGACCGTTCACGTATGCGGAGCACGATCATTTCATCTTTATTAACTAAGATGAGTATTTTTCTTTAATATTTACACCGCAGTCCGCCCTGCCCTTAATCGCCGTGTCTGATGAGCTACACTAATGATTTGACGTCTCCTCGAATTTGGAGAACTTACATTATGTTGTTACACATACGAGTATAAATCAGTCCTGGAAGCCCATGTAAATCGGTTCAGACTTGGTTTCTTGTCGCGTTTATACAAATTGGGTAGTTTCCTGGGTCAAAAATAAATTATTTGGTACAGTTAAGAGAATAAAATGTCACAAATTAATGTCACTTGTCATTGATCACATCCATTTTGACGTGATATTAGATTTATTATTGCAGAAAAACGGATATTAAGGGCGCCATTTGACTCCAAAAAACTATGACGTCACAGTCCGATATTTCCTACCAATCTCATAGAAAATGTTTGTTTTGACGTTTAGAAAAAAGTGTATGATTTGACTTGTAGGAAACTAGCGGACTATGAGATAATAATATCTATTTAATATTGTCCTCGCTAACAAAAGAAAAAAAAATATCTTGCTTTGTCTGAAGAATCGTGAAGCAAGTAAAAATTATTATCTAAGTATTGTTGATATTCGATACGAAATCGTTCACATAAATTATCATGTGTTGCCTTTTAACACTTTGGCTGCGGAAAAACGCTCTGTGTGTGTTTCGCGAAAATGAAAACACATACGGTGCGTTTTTCCGCAGAAGGGATCTCCAGTTTACACACATTTCCGAGATCAACATAGCACAGGAGGAGCAAGTGGTGAGAAAATACTTACACAGAGAATACTGTCAGTATTTTTTTAACCCCTGCCCAAAAGAAAAGTGATATATAAGTTTGACGTCTCTATGTCTGTCTCTGGGTTTGTTACTCCTTAAGGCTGTACCTAAATTTTTCGGGGTCCATTTAAAATAAATTATTTCAAAGAAAACGGAGACATCATTAAATATTGCTACTACCCAGCCCTTTCAAAGTATTTTATGAACTACTGTTTACAGTTTAAAGTGAAAACGTTAAGCTTTACTTTACGCACATTTGCGAAAAACGGCCACTTTTGGCAAATGTGCGTAGTAAAGCTTAACGTTCTCATTATAAACTGTAAACAGTAGTTCACAAAATAGTTTAAAGGATTATCTAGGACTTGGTAGTAGCAAAAATTTTAATGATGTCTCCGTTTTCTTCAAAATTAATTATTTTAATAGGGGGCAGCACTGGACCCCGGAAAATTCAGGTAGGGCCTTTAAGAATAGACCGATTTTGATGTGGCTTTTTTATCGAAAGCCTTGACTCTCGAGATAGTTCTTACCTATATTTAATGAAAATCGGTTCAGCTGTTCAAAAGTTATTGGGGTGAACGCATGAAAGTCGAGGTTTTTTTAATTTGTTTGGCAAATAAACTTGTAACCAAATATCTTTTGACGTATACAGAAAAGGCTTAAAGAACTTTATTCCTTGTTTCATATAATATTATATATTAATCTGCTCATAGCAGATACTTAGCTCCGATATGCCAACCATGGATAAGTCAATCGAGAAGTCTTTGTCGCCTATTTGACTAATTTTAATAACAGTAATTAGACTCATCTGAACCGAAGTGAAATATCAAATTAAAATGAATTAATTTCCTCGAAACTCAACATACCTATTTTATTATTTAATATCCTTCACTTTACGTATTCTGGAAGTATAGTATAGGTATATATACCTTGTGGACCTTGACGACCTCCGTGGCATAGTGATCATCACGCCAGGATGTCACACCAGAGGTCCCGGGTTCTGTCCCCGGTCAGATGATCAGGTCAAGATGGAAAATGATCTTATTCAGATTGGCCTGGATCTTGTATGTTTATCTATACTTACATGTATATAGTATCGTTATACCACAAGCCTCGAACTTAGTTATAGGCTAGCTCAAGGTTAGGTAGGTTCTTTTACGGCAACCCGACGATTTGAGTGTCGGGTCGCCGTTTCTGACACTCGCCCTAGATCATCGTCTGAATCGATTGAAACCTGGTCTGTCTTTTCCGACTATATTACGTGAGTAAACCATTTTAGATTAATTAATTATGGAGTCATCTCACGCTAGTTTCAATAAATGTGTTGCAAAAATTAATGCGAATATATAATTTTAAAAATGTCATCCAATTAAATAAATTACAGTGTAGTCTTTGTATCGCATCGTTAGGATATTGATAAAGATTTATTATTTTAATAACAGTATCTCATTTTTTGTCGCCTTTTTGACCCAATTAAGTTTTATTGGTAAAAGGAGACTGTGTAGATATTTATAACTTCATATACATCGCATCTTTCTTATTTCTTCTTTGCTGGTCTGGGAGAAAAGAAAACACATAGAATGTACCAGTTGCTTCTCTTCCCGTGCAGATCGTAAAAGCCGATCAAGGGAATGGGCGAGAATCTGAATCATATGAATAGGCGATGCGGTTAGCAACCCATCACTATTATGATTTCCCTTTTCCACCTTCATGCCCACCATTACGCTAAAAGTGGCCTGGGCTTTACCGCCCTTGGCTCTGTCTACCCCGTTAGGGATAAAGACGTGATAGTGTATCTGTATCTGTATACATCGCATCGTTGGAGCAAGAACGTTTAAATAAATATTCATACGCATACATGAAGGGTTCCGTACCCCTAATGTTTCAAAACACTGAAAAAAACGACCACCCCCTTTAATTTTAAATTTATATTATTTTTAGTATTTGATGTTATAGCGGCTACAGTAATAAATAATCTGTTAAAAAATTTAAGTGTGTAGCTATTATGGTTCAAGATATAATGCCCTGTGATGTGACAGACGGCCGAACAGGCGGACAGACAGCGGAGTATCAATAATAGATCCCGTTTGCACCCTTTGGGTACGGAACCCTAAAAACTGATTTTTTGAATGCAACCACAAAGCAACCCATGGAACACTGAACAACTTTTCTGTAGAAAACAAAAACACTTATCTTATGAGTCATCATCATCTGAGCGTATTCCCAGTTGCATCGTCAGCGGTAACGCTTCAGAGCCTGGGGTCCGCTACCTTACCTAGGTGATTTGACGAGGTTACACAGAGCGACTGCCGTCTGACCTCCGCAACTCAAAGAGTAGACCAGAACCAATCCTAGGGATAGGCACAAACGCTAGATGGCGTTCGGGACCAACAGCTTTACGTATCTTATGAGTATTGTACAATATTTTAAGGATAATGTTATCAGTATGGTGGACTGAAATTGCTGTAAAAATATGCACACTGTAAAAAAGATTATATGAATAGTGGTTGTGTAAGAACTGTAGAACTCGCGAGCTCGTAATAACCGACATTTTCTCCTTTATGTAAGCCAGGGGTGCTTAGCAAAGCTATTTCAGTTAAATTTGTCCACATATCTTTTCCCCTCTCCACTCCCCTTTTGGATTTTTTTGCAACACCTTGTGTAGAAGTTAGTGTCCTCTCTCTGATTGAAATCCGTTAATAGATAACGTTACAGCAAAATTCCCCATATTTCTTCCCCAATCAAATTCGCGTTCGACCAAAAAAAAAACAAAATCGAAATCGGTTGAAAAATGCGACCTGAATCTCGAAACTGAGACGCTTCGCTCGCTCGGTTAGTTAGCACATTGAATTTTGTAATTACTTTTGATCTAAATAACACAAAACAAACTAAAGCTAGTAGACATACTTATTTCCTCTCCTAGGTAAATCTAAGGATCTCAATTTAAACGTCAATTCGACCATGAAAATAGTAGACTGTTTGCTCTTTGATATTGGCGTACAGGTATAGGATTACCATTACCAATGAGAGGCTAACTCCGGTATGTTTGTTTATTTGAACATATTTATTCTTTTTGTAGCCACTACAGCATACGTCGCGCTGAAAATTCATCACCATATTTGGTCATCAACTTGCATCGCACGCGCTATTCGTCGACAACTCCAAATTAGGAAACTTATCGGGACACGGGAGCAGTGTCGCACCGCGCCAGCCAATCAAAACACAGGAACGAGAACATTACCTTATTTGGCTATCTGTTTGTCCCTAACCACTGTATATAAACCCGAATTTTGTAAATAAATTATTCATTCGACTATCGACTCAGGAGCATAGAACACGCATTATTATTTACCTCCAGCTAGGTACACGTACCCTACTACACACACCATCGTTAGCATCCATAAGCTACAGTGGTGACCCCGACGTGATACAGTGGTGACCCCGACGTGATACAGTGGTGACCGCCGACGACTCCGCGTGTCACGCGACACGTGGACCTCCAGCTCCAGCGTCAACCGACGCGACGTCCTAAGCAAGTGATGTAGAAGCACTCACCGAGCCCACATCCTCCGCACCCACGTCCAGCTGCCACCGGAAGAAAATTCTGCCCAGCTGCGCGCCGTGCACCAGGAACTCCAGCTCATCTCTACGCAACCAGCGTTACTTTTATCGTGCACTTCATTTCACTGGCACTGTATGTACCAAGCACTACGATGTCCACGACCGTTCAAGAATATCAAGAGCTCGTCCAGAGTCTTCGAAAACTATCACAAGAAATCGCGCACCTCAAGAAAGTCAGATCCGCCACTTTGTCAAACACCGGGTACAGCCATCAACATCGTCAGTCGAGTCATCACCGTCCGGCACATTTTCATCACCGCTCACGAATCCCACTACCGCGTCCCACGTCACCTGCCCGTTCTACGACGACCTGCCACAAGGAAGCTAGAACTCTCGCATCGACAGACAACAGCGACGCCGCCGGAACATACCGCCTATTCGTCACTGATAAGAAGACAGGCTTATCATTCCTCGTCGACACCGGTGCAAATATTTCCGTCCTACCACGCAGAGCAGGCCAGCAATCGACGCCTCTACCTTTCAAGCTGTACGCCGCGAACAACACTACGATAAATACCTACGGAGAAAAAACGCTCGAACTCGACCTCAGCCTACGCCGTCCATACAAATGGAAATTCATAGTCGCCGACGTCTCGAAGCCTATCATCGGAGCCGACTTCCTCAAACACCACCAGCTCGTTGTAGACCTTACAAATCGAAGACTTGTTGATGGAATCACGAATCTCCAAATTCACGCTCCAGTCTGCGCCTCAAGCACTCCGACTATACGAAGTATCGACGTTCAACAGTCATACCACGACATACTAGCTGAATTTCCCGGCAGCACTCGCCTAACACCGACAAAAGTTAACCCGAAAACAGCTGTTGAACACTACATCGAAACTCAAGGCCCACCAGTCTTCTGCCGCGCTCGCCCTATCCCGCCTCATCGCTATGAACAAGTACGAAAACTATTCGAAGATATGATGCAACAAGGAATATGCCGCCCAAGCAAAAGCCCTTGGTCATTACCACTCCACATCGTACCTATGCCAGCAGCGAGCCGCCAGCATCGCACACACCGCCCGCGCGATCCAGTTTACGCATCCCGGCCGCGCCTGATACAGCGCTACTTCCCGCCACAAGACAAACTCGCTCCGGAAGGAACATCAAGTTACCGGTACGCTTTCGCTAAGGAGGGAGTCCTGTAGCCACTACAGCATACGTCGCGCTGAAAATTCATCACCATATTTGGTCATCAACTTGCATCGCACGCGCTATTCGTCGACAACTCCAAATTAGGAAACTTATCGGGACACGGGAGCAGTGTCGCACCGCGCCAGCCAATCAAAACACAGGAACGAGAACATTACCTTATTTGGCTATCTGTTTGTCCCTAACCACTGTATATAAACCCGAATTTTGTAATTAAATTATTCATTCGACTATCGACTCAGGAGCATAGAACACGCATTATTATTTACCTCCAGCTAGGTACACGTACCCTACTACACACACCATCGTTAGCATCCATAAGCTACATTTTAAATAAATAAACATACTTGATATCGCGTAATATTTAGGCGAAAATGACCTTAAAATCTTAAACTTTCCTTTTGATACTTCCAAAGCCAAACTCAAAATTTTATATCCAATATAAGATAAATAATATATCAATTATTCAAGGTCTTACTTTTAAATTTGTTGTAAATTCAAAAAAAATAAAATATAATAAGTAAAAATTTAATTCCCCCTGCACCATTCCACCATCGGACAACACGACGTGGACAGGGATTCCACCCATTTGTGTTTGATATTCCTCCTGATCGTACCTCTCGATTCGCCTCCTTCATGTGCGAACCGCTAATTTTCTCCCTGCGTCGATGTTTCCCCATCCATATGATTTAGGGATTTTCAAGGCATTTGAATAGGCATTTTTTGAGTCTGCGTGTTACACCTTAGACCTCATCTTAGCTTCCCATCAGGCTATTTAGAGGTCAAACGCACTCAAATCTCTATTAAAAAAAAGTGGTTTCATATTGTCATGTATATTATGTGGGTACCTACATACATATCTGTCGTTGATTTTGACGGCTGGCTGCGACCAGTCGAATATACGTTGTTCAAAGCACCGGTTGTTTACTTTGACATCTCCCCGCCGTTAGAATAAAATTATTATTAGTGCAAAAGCTACATAATACTAGCGTTTCGAAACGACCACTGCTGGAAAGAAACGCCGAAAGACACCCAGTTCAGTATAGGCCACTACCCAGCCTGGTAGGCTTTATTGCAATACCTTCAGTAAATCTTTAGGTATACAGTAGTATCATAGTATATACAGTTACCTCATCTATGTAGTGAATTTCATCTTACCAGAAGGTCTAATGGGAATACCGTATTAGGCTTAGCTGGTGCCTGATATATAGCAGTAGTGGTGTAATATCAAAGTAATATGATATTAAAGTTTTCATTAGAAGACAGGATATAAGGTAATACACTTAACCGTGGTTGGCTTAAATTTCGTAAGAACGATATAAGTACCTATTTGAAGAAATATTAATAGAAATATATTTTTAAACAAATTACTGCCTCTGCGGTCGTGCTTTCAAATCTCTTTGTGAAAGCATACTTTGTGAAAAGTTGTTTCCAGTCTGGTAGGATATTGTAGGCTTAAATCACCTAATTATCCGAAACAAAGATGATTCCGTGTTTCGGAAGGCACGTAAAGCTGTGGGTCCCGAACACCATCTAGCGTTTGTTTAAACCTATCCTAGGATTGGATCTGGATATAACTAAATTATTTTTTTCAATATCCTGGCAGTAGAAAAAATGAGTCTTAAATGTGGGTATGTTTGAAGATAGAGTATATACTGGCTCATCAAAAGCCATTCCCTCTTCCCTAGAAGAGACATAACTTGTATTCCTCTGAAACGAATCTCGCCATATCTGCGCAGTATCATAATAACCGGTCGATAAAATTAAGGTCAATAAAAATCCATCGAGTCGTAGTGCATGCGTTTTGTTTTCAGGCAATTCCATTATCTAGAGTGCTCTCGAGTGTTAATAAGCCACTTGATGTGGATTGCGGTGGATACACACTTGCCCACCATTCGGAGATACGCTACCGAATGATGTCACACCAACTTGCGTCAATGATAGACAGACAGTTCGAGATTCGCATTGATTTTCGTTATGATAAATGTGAAAAACCGGTCAAGTACGTACCTCCGTATAATGTTTTAAAACGCTGAAAAAAACACGTTTCTTGTATGGCGATCCTCTTTAATTTTTAACTTATTTCTTGTTATAGCGGCCACAGTAATTTATAATCGATGAAAGTGTCTAGCTATTACGGTTCAAGAGATAGAGCTCTGTGACAAACAGACGGACGGACAGACGGACAGACAGCGGAGTCTCAGTAATGGACCCTATTATTGAGACCAGTGGGGTCTCAATAATAGGTCTAGTCTATATAGTAATAGTCTGTCCGTTGGCACACTTTGGTATGGAACCCTAAAAATGAATGTCTAAATAGAATAGAACAAAAATATGTTTGAAGATACATACATATATTTACTATAATAAAATGAAGCTAATGCCTTCTTATGGTATTATAATATTATAATAGTTTTAATTTCTATGTACCTACCTAAAATCTTAAACTTTTAAATACCTATTTAACTTTGTAAGTATATCTATCTTGCTTGACTAAACAAAATCTGGTCCGATCCAAACGAATCGTTTTTTTTTCATAATCAGATCAATATTCTTATTAAAATAATTTGATCATCAAGACTAAAACAGCGAGATTATATTTAAAATCGGTTTTTTGAACCCATTCCAATTTTACTAAATATTTTCTTAAAAGGATCAGTCTTGGTGAGTATAGAAGTGTACACTATGTGATTGATCTGGGATTAATATCTCCGCCTCAGTGCCTCGAGCTTTGAACGGGTTTTATTACTGATTCAATAGGAATTGCTGAGTAGGGATCTTTAAATATTATATTAAAATTAACTCTATTACTATTATATACATAGAATTCTACAAAGATTACTTCAAAATCATCTTACCCTTTGGCTTTAGAATCTGTACGAGTACTAATTGTGAATAACTAAATGCTTATAAAAACAGCAAACTTACATTATTTTCCAAATAATTGTTGAACTATTTTACTATCTGTGTCAAGTAAACCTGCGCATCTGTAATAGCTGCCGATGTAATATTAGGCGTACTAATAAATAGCTAGATATTCAGTCTTTTACTTATTCCTCAAATAATATGCAAGTTCTCACAGGTTATGGGCCCAGATAGTTTAAGCAACCCATAAGCTCTCAGTAAATTGGACTCATCCAACTAGCTTTATCGTAGATGGACAATGACCAATACAAAAATAAAAAAAACATTTCGTTATGTTTTTGATCTGCCTCAAATAGAATGTTTAAATTCAGAACTAATTTTACTAGCTAGTGTGCCCTAATATTGCCCGTGTGGTTCCCGGCAGATTAGAATAGGGCCACAGGAAGACTTGGGTCTTCCTGTGGATGTCGTAGAAGGCGACGACGTCAATGAGATCTCTCCAGCCCATCTGGCCAAATTTCCTGACTGCTTTGGCTAATATATAGCTCCGGTAGTACAGAGAGGGTCGTGCTCCTGCAATGGAAATCTCGATTAATATAGACCTGATGATGATGATGATGATTAGGCTAAAAAGCATAAAAATGCCAAAATGCATCACACACGTGCACATTTTCTGTTTATCACATTACCACATTATCACCCTACCTATTTAAATCCCTATTTCGGAGACATCAACCAACATACCTACATCCGTGTACTTACTCAACTCTGTCTTGGGAGAAGTAAAGTGATGCGTCTCTGTTGAAAGATCCCGAGAGCGTTAAAAATGAATTTGGGTGACCCACATTTCAAGGCATTTCCTTTGTTGTTTTTATAGGAAATGAATCCAATTTAATACCCACTTATGGCTAGAGCGTTGAAATATGGGAAATTATTTTAATTTATTGCAAAGGTTAAACAAACTATCTATATTTTTCAATATTACAATATAAAAATTTATGTATACAATAAAATAAGTACGTTAATTACTTGAAAGCTTATTTACTTCACTTATCGTGTAAGTGCAAAATCGACATTTTAACTGCTACGTTTGATCAAATGCCTAGTAACCATTTACTATCTGGATCATTTGATAGTTTGCCTACTGCAGTATGCAACGTGCAAGGGACATACCTAACCTAACCTAACCTAACCAAGCGCTATACTAGATCACTAAAGTATAATCAAATTAAAATAACAGAAATTAAAATAACAGTCAAAAAAACAAAAAAACGACATTCCCATACATATCGCTCGGGCGGGTGCACACTTTTGTTTGGAAATACCAATATTTTTTTGTTTTTAGGCTGTTATTTTAATATCATCATACTAGAGGTATACTGATCTAGTATAGACCGCTGTTCGGTTTATTACGGGTATGTCCCTTCCACGTTGTATAAAGGTATATTACATGATATATAATATATCAAATTATATTGAAAAAAAAAATTCTTTTTATATAAACCCTTACCCCGAAAGGGTAATAAAATTCTAGAACCCTCGAGATCTGCATGTCACCAAAGTTTCAGATAAAGGCGCTAGATTCGTTGGAAATTGAAAAAGTTGATTAATGAATCCCATCGGCTGTCGGCAGCAATGATTGCGGCGGACAGCGGCGTGACGACTGGAGCCCGCACTTTTATTTAATTCCCACTGCTTGATAAACAAGGCAGTTATAAACGACCCATCATTGATAAATACTTATACTATGTTACTTATATTTTGTTGTGGTAGAGCCACGCTACCGGCAAAACTTAGTTTTGCTAGTAGCATGAATGGGCCGCCTCGTCCGGGGTAGTACCAAACTCTCACAGAAAATCGACGTCTGAGTAGTAGCTTCACCGCTTCTATGCTTCGTTCGGTGAGTGAGAGAGCCGGAGCCGTTTAGGTGTTATTACCGGTTAAAACGATACATAAAATACTCTTTCTTAAATTAAGCGGTTACCGAAAATATTTTGGTTAATTTTAAACAGTTTCTTTGTTTAACCGGTTAACCAACTAAATAAATTTTAACTTTATTATGAAAAATATTAACCGGTAAATTAAAACCGGTTCCGAGCCCTGATCGGGCCCAGAATCGATCCCTCTGGGACGCCTCTAGTAACAGAAGATGGGGACGATGACAAGGTAAAGCCATTGGGATCCTAAAGTATAACCTTTGTGTGCGAAAGCTAAGATAATCTAAAAACCATTATACTGTAATTGGATCAAAACCATAAACAATGTACAGTCAATAGCAGTCTAAGTTGCCCGTTGCAAGGTTGAATTTGCAATGAATTTGTAGCTTGAAAATATGCTGCAATACCGCAATACTAAATGAAACGAACGATTCTAGAATATAATTTTAATCTTTTTCTAGCTATTACACGGACAGCACTAGCTATCACTATTACTGATTAAGAAATATGTGTCTAACTATGTTTTACTTGTCATATTTAAATAAATAAAAGCTGCTGTTACAACGTCTACTTTACTTACAAAATGGACTTAAGTGTAACTTTTATATTTTACTATAACGAAAATTAAGTATAAGTAATTACTTATAAATTGTACTTTAAGTTCCTTGAGGATCCCTCGGAAGCGAAATCTTGAATTGTAGTAGAACAATCAGGTAGATGGCTATCATACTTATTGACTGAAAAAAATACAAATTTTTCAAATAATACTTAACACTATTGGTTCTGTGAGCTGTTAACCTCGCAAGTCACCCACGTTGAAGATTATCGGATGAAAAAGTAGTTCATACAAAGAAGTTGCGTCTTCATAAGGATAAGAAAAAAGTATATTTGAATTATTTTCGAAATGGCTGAAATATGATTTTCTTGGAGTCCTTTTCTTGGATTTTCTTGGTGGAGGAAACCAAACTCTGCCATTTTGATAAATTTCCAAAAACTTAATTAATAAAAAAAATTCTATATAATTATCGAACCTGCTTATTAAATTTTACGAGAAACGATGCGACCAGTAGGCGAGAACAAACCGACAACGGCCAAATTGACGGACAAAAGCATTTTTGGCCTTAAAACTGAGACGCTTCGCTTGCTCGGTAGAGCTTTCAAAGTGACTTGCTGCGAAGGTGTACATTACGATCCATTCACGCAGAGATTATATTAGCCAGAGCAGTCAGAGAATTTGGCCTACACTCTCCACGCTGACCAGACGGGTTGGAGAGGTCTCATTGATGTTTATAAGCTTTGTATAGTTTGTGTTTCTAAATCGTTTCTAACGACATCCACGGGAAGACTTGGAGTGGTCCTATTCTACTCTGCCGGGAACCACACCGCTAACGGTTACAATTTCACAAAAATATTAACTCATAGTAGGGTAGGTTAGGTACTTTCCTGGTACAAATACTCTTTATTAGGGCTTTTGTTCATAATAAAATAAAAAGATTTTCATATGATATGCGAGACCATTCAAAAGTATGTAGATAACTATAGCAAAAAAAAAACATTAAATTTGTTTTGTCTTTTTTGAGAAAATAACAAAACCTGTGCGTAGATACAATATGAACGAAATGGGTCTAGTCTATGATTGTACCTACCGATGTCAGTAGTTCTCTGTTGACATGAGCGTATCCTTTCAGACTGACGACCGCTGGATTCATTTCGATCGCCTGGATAAAGTGGTCAATCTATAACAAGCAAACAGTAATTAGATGGGCAAATTCAAAGAGCAACACGCGCTTTTCAAATTCTTGGGCCGCGGGCGGTGGTCCCATTAATCAACAAACTTTTTAACAAAACCAATATACCATATACCAATTTCTTTTCAATTTTTATTTGTCAAGATTTTATTCTGTTTTCTATATCTATATCTATCTTCTATAGCTATATCAACGAACCCTGACATTTGTCATTGCATAGATAAAATAACTTGATGTAATTTGCGGATTTTTAGAGTTTTAGTCCGACTCGCACTTTAAAATGTTGGTAAGTATTGCTGCTGAATATAAATTAAGTTTAACTCGGGCTTACCTCTTTTTGAGTTGGTCGGTCTACAGTTAACACATCGATAGAGAGCAAAGTATCTTGAACTCCAGCGGCTACCTGTAATAATGTGAAAAATTGCCCTAAACGTGACGGTTGTGGCGTAGCGTGGGCTTTCGCCGCCCGGGGCCGACCGAAAATTTGCCGCCCACACCATTTGGCGCCAGTTTTTCTCCCCCCCTCGACGCTACTGCCCCTATTCTATTTTTAAATATATGGCGGCGTGAATTTTATACGTATATATGTAGGTACTTATTTAATTTTCAAAAAATGAAATCTGGTTACTTACCCATGGAAAATTATTTATTAACACTTTACGTGTTCCTTGAATTATTCTTATAGTATTTAAAACACACCAAGGCATTTTTTAATTATGTTTACCATGTTCTTGTATGGTTTTCGCTTATAAACTGTCAAAAGTAGGTACTACCTAGGCGTGTAAGCTCGCAAGCGACTAAGTGAAGTTTATGGAGATAGCTACAATTGAACGGGACAAAACAGTGACATGTGGTGTCTTCTCTAGTTTTACATAATGAGTTTTGACTATTTCAAAAGTTCGGGTCTCCTTAACGAAGACGTCGAGGAATGTGTTATTGTAAGCAATAGTTATACAAAATATGCGCTTGGTTCCGGGTCCCCCGTGTGGTTCCGGGTTAGGATAGGACCACTCCATCTCTTCCTCTGCATGTCGTAAGAGGCGACTAAAGGTCTTAAGCACAAACATCTCGTACTACAATTGCATTCCCAAGGAGGGTTAACGTCGGGCGGCAGCCGGTCGTAAAATATTTCGTACAAATACGTTCCCGAAGAGGGTTAACGTAGGGCAGGCGGCCGGTCGTAAAATTATAGCCAAATCATTTTAACTGTTACGGCATTTTCTTCTTCACTTGGCAAGGTCTTACGCATCCTTGGGTGACCATTGACGCATGCATGTTATATTTTAAGAAGAAAAAGCGGGAAAGCGCACCCCAGGCTCCGAAGCAGCATAGCTGAGGATGCAACCGGGAACGCGCTTAGATGAAGAAGAGTTATACAAAACACATACACACTAATAACATCCTTATCCTTTACGGGGCAGCCATAAGACCTAAAGGCCACGATATCTGCCCGGAAAGAATAAAGTTTATAAAATGTTACAAAAACAATCATATTCAAAGTTATTAAAATACCTCCAGCGTTGATTTATGCGAACAATCAACGAAAATAAACAACAGTGTTGAACAGTAAGCTGCGTCGACGAATAACCCAATTTCCTTGAAACTGAAGGCAAAACCGTGGTCCACAATTTCTGATAGGGCTCCGTAGACGGCAATTGTTATGTTGGAGAACCTAAAAATGCAAAACAATAAGACTTTCTACGAAATAACTACATACCTTCTTTAATCTACTACTTCAATATGTATACAGGCTGACTTTATAACAACCACCAAAAATTTGGAGCCGCCAAATTTTTGGAGCAAGTTCAGTCCATGATACTGAACTAATTTCCATAAATACAATTAACGAAAAATAAAAATTAGTCTTCCCATACAAATAAGCGCTCAGCCAAACGGATTTTGCATGGGAGGACGAAAATTTTTTATCAAGTTTTAATAACTTTTTTTATAAAACGTAGTTCAGTATCATGGACTGAACTTGCTCCAAAAATTTGGCTGGAGTTTAAAAAGTCAGTATAGTAAGTACCTTTTAAGTTAGAGTAACTAAAATGTTTTTGTTGAGAAAATTAATAAAACATCTTATTTATTTATATTTATTTAATCTTCAAAACTTTATAAGTACTAAAAAAGAAACCAAATCTTTACTTTTTGATAAAATATTTATACAGGTCTCATACATAACATTTAAAACAAAAATAAAAAAAAACCACTCACATGAATAGACAGTAAGTAGAATATGTTCTTGCGTAGGCATTCCCTAGGGACTGTAGTAACTCTGACAGGTTTAACCAAAGGTAACGGTAGCGAGATATTAAATTTGCAGAGCATTCCTTCCTCACATCCTGATATAGATAACAAATAAAAAAAATATTTATTATATGTTTGAACTCTATAGTTTGGTAGTATAATATAACTACATACACATTATTATTACAAAAATCATCATTTTTCTCTTTCACACATTTAGAAAAAACAAAGCATGAAGCACACAAACATAAAAAACAGCGAACTTTTTGCTGCAACTTCGTAGCAACTCCACTACAAAATCTTCTACATCTACGTAGCAAGAAGCTACAAAGGTCTACGACAAAATCGTAGCCACTCGCTACCAAGTTCTGCGACACGTGTACTACGACATCTTCGTAGCTACCTGCTACAAGGCCTACGGCATATTCGTAGCTACTTTATACAAATATCTTAAATAGTTGACAACTAATCTATTCTGAGGGATCGTTCAAGTTTTACGTAAGCAGAATTTGAGTCATTTTTAACCCTCCGTCCCCGTCCTTTGTCTGCAAATGTAAGCAAATCTCTTATCCTTCCCATGCTTACGTAAGCATTTTATTTATTATTATCTTATATATAAAATTCTCGTGTCACAATGTTCGTTCCCGTACTCCTCCGAAACGGCTTGACCGATTCTCATGAAATTTTGTGAGCATATTGAGTAGGTCTGAGAATCGGCCAACATCTATTTTTCATACCTACCCCTAATCTACGCGGGCGAAGCCGCGGGCAAAAGCTAGTTTTTTTATAAATTATACTTAAGTTTTCCATTGTTTTGACGAACAAGTGTATAGTTCGTAGCTATAATGTTACTGCCTGTTTAATTTCAATCAAATCATAAATACAAAGATTTGACAAGAAATATGAAAAGTAACTAAAAAAGATTGCTTACGTAATGTAAGTTCAGCCTCCGCCCTTCCTTTGGTGCATACGTAATACTTGAACGGTCCCTTACGAGAACTTTTAATAAGTATAATATGTTTCACGGCTTGGCAGCATATTTTTCTTGTAACTTATCTCAAAGAATTCAGCCTAAATACGAGTAAATAAATAAATATAAATTTATACGGACAAATCACACAGATTGAGCTAGCCCCAAAGTAAGTTCGAAACTTGTGTTACGGGATACTAACTCAACGATACTTTATTTTTATCTCTCTCTCTCTGTACTACCAGAGCCATACTTGGCCAGAGCAGTCAGAGGATTTGGCCTACACTCTCTACGCTGGCCAGACGGGTTGGAGAGGTCTCACTAATGTTTATAAGCTTTGCTTAGCTTGTATTTCCTAAGTCGCCTTCTACGACATCCACGGGAAGACTTGGAGTTGTCCTATTCTACTCTGCCGGGAACCGCACGGCTAAAAGTCCCTATACATTTATTTATTACTAGCAGTCCACCCCGGCTTCGCCCGTGGTACACACATAGCCTATGTCACTCGGGAATAGTGTAGCTTTCCAACGGTGAAAGAATTTTTTAAATCGGCCCAGTACTTTTTAAGCCTATTCATTACAAACATACAAAAATAGGTACAAATCTTTCCTCTTTATAATATTAGTGTAGATTTATTTATAGATAAACATCCAAAACCCAGGTCAATCTGAAAAAGATCATTTTCCATCTTGAGCTGACCGGGGATTTGGGTGTGATAGGCTGGCACTTAGCCACAGAGGTCGTCAAATAAAAAAAATCGTGGTTAAATGTGCCTTAGTAATTATATAAGCTCCAGTGATAATAATCTCCATAGGTATTGCAATATCCCTCGTTCTCTCACCCGGCGAAAGCATTCCGATAACCCTTGCGATGCAATCTTGATCCCTTTACAGTTGATATACCAGAGGGCGCAGTTCATATTGATCATGGTGATGATGTGGTAGTAGGCCGTGGTGTGAATCAACAAGAACCCGTCCAGCAAAGCGCAGAGGCTCAGCAGGAAGCACACCGCCAGCAGCAAGCAGCCGATGCTGATGATGACGATGCTAGTTTTCAGACCGGGGAACTGGAGATTTTCTGCGGTAACCCTGTAATATCTAACCTGCAATAATAGTCAAGATTTTAAACTTTATTTACATTTTCATTCATTATCATCATCAGGTCTTCTTTAGTCTACTGCAGTAGCACGATCCTCTCTGTACTACCAGAGCCTTACGAAGTTAGCCCGAGTAGCCAGAGGATTTGGCCTACACTTGATATATCTCCACGCTGGAAAGACGGGTTGGTGAGGTCTCATTGATAAGATTTGTTTAGCTTGTGTTTCGTAGTCACCTTCTACGACATCCACGGGAAGATTGGAGTTGTTCAATTCTACTTAAATGTATTTTTAGCTCACAATAAAAATGGCGAAGTTCAGTCTTCTAGATGTCTTTGATGATTTATTTTCTTCTCTTATTTAGTTCTCTATTTAGTACTTAAAGCCTAGTTTTTTTTTTCAGTTAGAGAGACTGTGCTAGACAGTCTCTCTGTCTGAAATAAATAATATGTTTTCTTAGTTTTAAAAAAGCCCAAGTATTTGTCTATTTGTTTGCTTATGAAGCCTATGTAAATGTTTAAAATAAATATTTTTTTACTTGTAACAATCCTTGCCCACGATCATATACTCACTTGAAACTTCCCCCAGTTGGTCTTATAAATCGCAACTTGATGAGCCACTCCCCACCCCACAAACGGGATCCAGAAATGGGGCACGAGAAAGACGACAAACAAGATGGCGTAAATATAGTCGTCGAACTTCCGGATGGAGCGCAGGATCATGATCCGCTCGTACCCCACGATAAGAACCACTACCGTGGCTGCTATGTAGAAGCAGATGGCATAAGCGGTGGCAGAGGATCGCCAGCTGAATGTAATCGTTCCTGTGTTAACGTCAAAATTAAATAATGATGATTTTATTCTGTAAAGCTTCTAATTTACTGTTGGAAGTTTATTTTATTTTTTTATTTATTTATATATTTATCAGTAGGTACACTTAACAGATTATCTACGAGTATCTATATTTAAGAGTTATACTCTTGTTGGTGGAGTATGTATTCTCTTCCATTTGTCTCTCTTATCTGCCAGCAGTTATACTTCGCTGCACGACACGACGTTGACCTTCTTTATCTGTTTCATGTAGGAAGCTATGCCTCGTTCTCCCTGGTCCTCTTTTCCCTTCTATCAATCACTTAACAAATTACAAACACAAAAAAAAACAAATTATGTAATAATACAAATATAAGAGCCGATCTAAATAGTATGCAATCCTAAAAGCTATTAGAAACTAGGGTACACTGTAATTAAGAATTAAAAGTGTAGATAATTGAAACAAAACAAACATAAAGGGAAGATTTACAAAACTGCTTATGACCATTAATTGTGACGTTCCACGGGTAAAGGTACCTTATGGACGGTGGCACTTACGACATTGTGTTTATTCAAGCTAAGGTAATTGTACGAATTGTTTTTCTAAACATCCTAAGCGCCAACGTCCATAAGGTACCTTTACCCGTGGAACGTCACAATTAAGTACTAAGGTGCATTAGTATTTGCCGCAGAAAATTATTTTGAGTAGAATGGACAGTTCTTTTCTACTCAAAATAAGTGTCTGACGTCAGAAATTACGTCAGATAACAATGAACATGCATGAAGTCGCATAAAAATCGATCGTAAACCGATTATGTTCAATAAATTACAGTTTTTACGCCCTAGGTGTATAAAATAATTTATAGAAACAATAATACGACTATATAAACGTGCTTATAGGAATATGTAGAAAAGACATTTATTTCCATACCATATATTAGTATGATAATTCTATTCATATTCCAGTACGAATTAGTACCTAGATTTGTCAAAATTACAAAACAAATTACGTTTGTCGTATGACAGTATGGTATGACTAACTAATAAAATCATTACCTACACAGATCTAAATTAGTAAATAATATAAATAAATAGACAGGTAAGTTTTAACAAATTACACAGATATTATTGAGCTAGCTCCAAAGTAAGTTTTTTTAGACTGTGTTATGCGAAAAACGATACTACATTTTGGTGTTTACTTATCAAACACTCGGGTGTTTATCTTATACGATAAACACCCAAGACCCAGGACAATTTGAAAAAGTCCATTTTCCAACTTGCCCTGGCTGGGGATCAAACCCAGTACCTCCGCGTCCGTCAAATCTAAAGGTAACAACGAACACACGAAGCAAACCTAATAGTAACATAGGTATCAACTTACCAGGCCTGGATCTAGTGATAGGCATGACGGCAAGAGCTCTAAACAGCACTAACAGCAGCTTATGGTCCCTGTAGAACTGGTCGTGTATCTCACACGTGTCCCCATCTTGAGACGACAAGAGATCACGTTGCTCTTGTTCCTGACAAACAATGCCGGATGTAGACATTTTTTATGAGGGGCAAAATATAAATATGGCTCTCCAGTTATTTCTGGTGAGGGGGGAGGTGCAAATTGGAGTGTAGGTAAATATAGGTACTTCTTCTGACGAGGGGCAAAAAACTCGAAATCGCCGTCCCATTTAGAAGATAACAGGGGGAAGGGAGATGGGGGGTGTGTAAATAGGGGTATTTTAAGTTTGCCTCCTAGTCATCGCCTAGGTTTTCATTGAATTTATGCTCTGTAATGTTATGGAGAGCAATAAATGTTTGAATTGAATTGAATTTCTAAAATAAAAGATCTGGGTACACCTAAATAAAGGAAATCCCAAATCCATTGTCCAAAACCGTTCTTTTTTAGACGCTGTTTAAATCCTTTAAGGTTACCCATATCCATTAACTCTTCTTTAGTTGTGAATAGTGATACAATCTTCTGCGATCATCGCCCCGTCTGCCCAAAGTGGTGATTAGGTATGGGCAAATCATCTTTTTACAAAGTTTTATTCAGTTTCACCTTTCCCGTTCTGTGTCTGTAATCAAATCATGCAAGCTAAATTTTGGCCCAATCTTGCAAGCCCCCTTTCCATTATTGGATTGAGCTGAGTTGGGTGACAATGCATTATTATGGTGACAAATGACTTGATTTCATGATGAAGTCGGAAGGTGGCCATCTGTGATTAAACAGCATATCCCCACCAAGATTGGGCTCGATAGAGTTGTCTTGAGAAGCACTTTACTCCTAGTAATATCTAGGGTCTGATGATAAAGTTGGAAGGTGTCCACGACATCTCTGTTATAAAACAACATAACTCCACCGAGTTTGGGCTTGACAGAATTGTCGAGAGGAGTACTACTGTACTCCTAGATGATATTCAGACCTGATGATGAAGCTGGAAGGTGGCCACGGCATCTCCGTGATAAAACAACATACACCATCGAGTCTGAGCTTGATTGACTCGCCTTGAGGAGCACTTTACTCCTAGATGATATCTAGGACCTGATGAGGAAACTCGAAGGTGAGGAGGAGGGAAGATATCTAACAGCACTGAGTTTGGACTCGATTAGTTCCTTTCGAAGAATTAGACTGTTCTAAATTAATATCTAAGAAACCCTGCAAATGCTCTAACCGAAATGAATCGAAAAAGAAATCAGAAAAAATATACCTACTTAAATCTGCAATATTTAAAATTTTAACAAATCAAGATTATTAACTTCTGTACGATTATTTCGAGTAAGTACCCATGAATTATACCCGTTAAATATTTTTAAACAACACACCTACACTAAAATACTAACTAAAAGGTAAAAATAAATCAAAACTAAAAAAAAGTTTTTAAAAACAAGATTTTATCTAAAACAATGTTTTCTTTTTAGTTTTAATTTATTATTGAGAGAAGTCTTAATTTAGACCATTTTAATTCTTAATATAATCTAAAGATATAATAATACCCTACTTACTCTCTTTTATAATCGAAAAACGTGAATCCTGTACGAATAATGCTTATAAGGAGTATTTCTGGTTGCTGAGTCAGCAAGAACCCATACCTAGATATGAGAAAGCTCAAAAAATGAACTAAAGGTTAACTTACGTAATCTCGCTGCGTCTTCTCATAAATCTGTGTATTATTCTTAACATTTTTCATATCATTTTGGAACATAGTGTTGTTTATGCCCTCGTCGAACATATGATCCGATATCGGCATCATCTTGATGCACTCGAGGCAAGCGTCGTCAACGAAATGCGACTTGGATTAATGGTTGCTCTTTAAATATGCGTGACGTTATCGTACAGGTATGTACACAAGAAGTGTAAATTTAATTAAATTTTAACGCTAACGACGAAGTCGCTTTTCGCATTTCAATGTCACGAGGTAGGCTCCCCCTTTGCTGCCCTCGGTAGATAATTCATATTGCGGACTATTTCAAGAAGGTTGAAAGCATTGCTGATCTGCGCGCTTTGGAAATTGATGATGCTTGTAAAAAAGACAGATGACAAATTGTTAAGATAAGATAAAACTTCCCTATTGCACCAACTGAGTATAACAATAATTAAAAGTAAATTTAATAGGGTAGTATTTAAACGCAAATCAAAATTACTGATTGCACAGCAAAATACTCAACTGAAAATATTACTAAACAAACTGCAATTTATATTTGTGGCGCAGTAAAATGGATAGAACTTTCCTAGCACTCGCCGGCCGCTGCCGCGGCACGCTCGCTTCGCTCGCTCGGCTCGTGCGTGTGTTGGTCGCAGTTCTAACATAACCTAACCTATAGGTTTGCCCTAACCTAATAAATTTGATGTGCAGTCAGTATTTATTTGCTGTGCAATCAGTACTTATGATAAGATTGTTGATTTATTTGATGTAAAAAAGTATATAAATGATGAGATTAAATTGATGGGTGATTATTTATTAGATGTGCAATTAATAATATCCCAATTTAATATAAAGTAGGTATAAAGGCGGGCTCATCACTAAAGCGATTTCATCCATCCAGCCAACCTTTGGGTAAATGTAGACTATTAAAAGATGTGGGGGAGTTTGAGTACTAAACAAGTCAAAGTGTAAAAGAATATATACTTATAATTAAATAAAATAGTACATAGTTTTAAATACAAAAGAACCATAATTAAGTAATATACCTAAACATACATAAAAGTAAATCTAAAATCTAAATAGCCAATTGTTATACCTAAACTAACCTTTGTACATTAATTTACGAGTACTGAAACTTCATGATCATTGGAAAAAAATATTTAGACTCAACAGATTTAGGCCTTTAGGTATCGGTACAATCTTCCATGCTGTCTGGGCGAAAATAATAAATTTAGAATGTACCAGCTGTTTATCTTCCCGCGCAGATCGTAAAAGCTGATCGAGTGAATGGACGAAAATGCGAATCATGTTAAATAGGCCATGCGGCTAGCAATATATCACTATTTCGATACCTTTTCACGCTAAAAGTGGCCTTTGGGTTGTGCGGTCCTGGGCTCTGTCTGCTCAGAGCCGCAAGACCCAAATGGCTCTGTCTGCCCCATTAGGGATAAAGACGTGATAGGTGTATGTATGTTTAGGTATCGCTTTGCAACATGGACATGCATACTATTCTTGTGGCTCGAACAGCCCTATCTGTAAGAGCTGTGGTAGAGATATATATGTAGCTGGGATAGGTTTGGCAGGCGTGGTTCCGGGTCCCCCGTGTGGTTCCGGGTCAAAATAGGACTAAGAACTCTCTCTCCTGTGGATGTCGTAAGAGGCGACTAAAGGACTAAGCCCAAACAACTCGTGCTACAATTGCATTCCCAAGGAGGGTCCGGTCGTAAAATTACAGCCGAATCATTTTAACTGTTCCGGCAATTTCTTCTCCACTTCGCAAGGTCTTTGGCGTAATATCCTTGGATGACCATTGACGTGTATGTTATATTTAGAGATGAAAATGCGGGAAAGCGTACCCCGGGCTCCGAATCATCCGAATCGCTTTGATCACAGATTAATAAATAGTTACTTAGATAAAGAAGGTTTAGTAGGCGTTTGTTAATTTTTATAAATACAAGGGTGTATGTACTGGGTGGCGCAAAAGTAAAGACCTAATTTGGTTCAGCTATAACATTTTTTCTAAATTAGAAAACTAGATTTAGGTTTTTTTAAATGTATATTTGTGCCATTAAATTTCGTACCATTAGGATTTAAAGATGATGTCTTTTAAATGGTGACCTCCAGAGTTGATACACATTTGAGCCCTATTTATGACATTTTGCATAACTTGCCGTAACACTTCCTGCGATATGTTCGTTATTTCTTGACGAATGTTTTCTTTTAGAGCTGCGAGAGTCTGTGGCTTGTTCACATACACCCGAGATTTCAAAAAACCCCAAAGAAAGAAGTCTGGACTGGTCAGATCGGGTGATCTTGCAGGCCAAGGCAAATCGCCAAAACGAGAGATAACTCGGCCTGGAAAAGCGTCCCTCACTAAGTCCATAGTGTCGCGCGCTGTGTGTGCCGTAGCGCCGTCTTGTTGAAACCAGATGTGCTCCAGCCCCAATTCGTCCAAACTGGGTATCAAAAACTCTCGTAACATGGTTCTGTAGCGTTCTCCAGTGACAGTTATCGCATTGCCTCCAGCGTCTTCGAAAAAATAGGGTCCGATCACTCTGTCAACACAGATGCCACACCATACAGTAACTTTTAGTGGGTGTAGAGGTGTTTCTTGAATAATGCGCGGATTATCAGTGCCCCAGAACCGAGTATTCTGCTTATTGACATGCCCTGAGAGATGGAAATGCGCTTCGTCACTCATAACCAATTTTGAAGGAAAATCATCCTCTTCAAGGTTGAGGTTTATGACGCGCTGGCAGTAATCTAGACGAGCTCGGTGGTCAGCAGGCAGCAGCTGATGAGTCATTTGAGTTTTATACGGGAACATCTTTAAGTCTTTCACCAAAATACGCTGCAGGGTCCGTCTGGAAATGCCCAATTGCGTGGCACGTCGCCTCGTTGATGTTTCTGGACACTCTTCCACATCTTCGCGCACAGCATCGATATTTTCAGCTGAACGGCCTGTTCTTGGTCTCCCAGACTTAGGTCTATCCAATGTTGAGCCAGTTGCTTCAAGGCGTGTGGCAAAGCGTCGAATTGTGCGACCAATCGGTGCCGGACGGTGGTGAAATCGTCGACGAAATTCACGTTGTGTTCTTATCACTGATGAATTATTCCGTAAGAACATTGACACAATTATTCCACGTTCTTGGGGAGTAAAACGGTCCATGTTTATTTTCAGTGTATTTTACATTTGTTCACTACACAATTTTCAACAACAGAATGACAGAAAATGTCATATAAAAAAAATAAAAGTATTTTCTTTAGTGCCAGTACTTTTGCGCCACCCAGTATAACGTCTAACAAAACATGCTGAAACTTTTTCAAGGGTAGATTCAGTCCGTGATACCACAGAATAAGTACAACGTACAGAAGTCTCACTCAGCAAAGAAATTCAAAGAAATATCTACTCAATATGGCTATAGCGATATGGTTTAATTTAGCTCACGTCAGAACTCAGCACCTTTTCGCTTAGATACCTAGACATCCATTGCAAGCCAATTTCATTCTTATTACTCTGGACAAACGATTCGTATAACTGAATTTATCACCCGGAGGGGCCGGCTGCGCGCATATTAATAATGTAGGTACATTTTCGATACCTAAACGGGGAGTGACACGGGCCTGGTGATACGGAACAACTTTCCCCAAGGAATAGATATCGAAATAAAAAAAAAATTTTGCTTTCCATAGAAACTTGGATCAGCTGATCGGTCAACTTGTATGGGAGGCCAAAAAATACTCTTCATATTTCGATACGTGTTCCTTGGGGAAAGTTGTTCAACCTTTTTTTTTTTTTTTTTATTAGGAATTTGAGTGCGTTTGATCTCTATCTAGCCTGATGGGAAGCTAAGATGAGGTCTAAGGTGTATCACGCAGACTCAAAAAATGCCTGTTCACTCTTGCCTTGAAAATCCCTAAATTATATGTATGGGGAAACATCGACGCAGGGAGGGAATTCCACACCTTAGCGGTTCGCACAATGAAGGAGGAGGCGAATCGAGAGGTACGATGAGGAGGAATTTCGACCACAAATGGGTGGAATCCCTGTCCACGTCGTGTTGTCCGATGGTGGAATGGTGCAGGGGGAATTAAATTATGTAATTCCTGCGCACACTCCCCGAAGTGCAACCTGTAGAAGACACACAGACTTGCTACCAGTCGGCGATGTTCGAGGCTGTGGAGCCGTCCTGCCGTAAGCAACTCATCACCAACGAGTCTTCTGGCACGTCTGTCGATAGCTTCCAGGGCTTCGAGCTGATAGCGGGCAGATCCATCCCATAGGTGGGAGCAATACTCCATACATGAGCGGACTTGAGCTGTGTAAAGGCTCAACAGTTGGTCAGGGGTAAAATATCGATGGACCTTGGAGAGGATGCCCAGTTTTTTAGAAGCCGTCTTAGCCCTGGACTCAATATAGCTACCGAAGTTAAGATTTGATGAGAGATCGATACCGAGAAGTTCGAGATGACGGGTGATAGGAACAGGCACACCCCGGAAAGTGGGAGCCAAGTTGAAAGGGCTCTTTTTAGCAGAGAAGAGACACGCCTGTGTCTTAGAGGCATTGAATCTCACAAGGTTGGCATCACCCCAATCGGAGACAGCTTGCAGAGTAAGATTGGTATGGAGCACCATTGCCTCTCTTAGTTCGTCTATTTCCGGTTTTTTTGCCCTTGCACTAGAAAAATATCTTTCCGTAACGGTGCTATCGTCTGCATACCCAAAAATACCGGGCTTTAGCAGATCGTTAATGTGAAGCAGAAATAGCGTTGCGGAAAGAACAGATCCCTGAGGTACTCCAACATGATGGACTGAATGCAGTCTTAAAATAGTTTCAGTACTTATATTTTGTTACTCTTTCGAGATAGCTGACAAAATGGAAGTGCTAACATTGTGAAAAGGCAGACGGATTGAAAATTGAACATTTAACGCAAAAAAAAAAACAGATATTTCAGGACTGGGCCCCTGTATATCTGTTTAAAATTTTTGTATGTATAACTTTTTAGGCATTTCATTATAAACATCAGTGGTTATAGAAATGTCGTGTAAATTTTCTGTTGTAGTAGTGTGTACCTAATATGAAAGTAAAAAAAAATAATAAGATATACTAGATCTATGTGGCAACAATAGATTCTTTTATCATATTTGGATCAGGGAAACCCATATATTAAACCATATATTGTACCCACTCTCTACCATGTGTTGTAAATGATTCTTTCAAACCAAGGTTGACTGGAAGAGATCCTTATCTGGGATAAGTCCGCCTTTGTACCTATTGAAGTCTTGATGTTACGTGTAATTTAGTATTTGTTCTTTGTGTACAATCAACATTCAAAGTAATTAAAGGCGGATTTTTAATCAATTTTATTTACATTTGGTATTTATACCATATAACAAATTTATCCTATCATATAATACAAAAATATCACAGCTATTTTCACATTATATGCATAGACATAGGTGACATTTTGATTACAAACCTGTTGGAAGAGCTGTACAATATTATATTTAACACGTAAAACAGGTACTTATACTTACTAATTAATTACTAACAATTTAGAAACATTATATTTTGCGGAATGATAGCCAAAAATATATTTCTCAGATTATTTAATTAAATGGACGGGTTTTACTATACCACAGACAAAACTAATTTATATTTTATAAATGAGATGAAATTAATAAAAAGTAAAACAATAGGCATGACGACTGGTAAAAAATTTTTGGCCCATCGGTTAGATTATTAAAAAATATTGTACACGTATTTTTTCTTTTCTCTGAGAAACAAAAATTTACAAAGATACAGCGCATTTAAATTTCCCATGACTTTACGGTCGGTACGATGTTTACACAGCGGTGACGTCACAAGCCCCCACTCTGGAACTTACGATGCTTTGTATCTTTGTGAATTTTTACTTTTTTGACAAAGTAAAAAATATGGGTCAATTATTTTTGGATAATCTACAAGACAGACTAATTAGAATAATACTTTTCAGACCCTGTCGTCACCCCTATTACATTATCTACAAATAACAAAAGGTTTACCTGCATAATGAAAAGGCAAAGCCGAATGATATATTGCAAAACACATATTGTTACGAAACTGGGGTTCGAATTTGGAGAAAACCGCCATACTTCGTATAAGGGTTTTTATTCACTACGGAACCTAAATATGACACGTGAAGATAGTCTTCCAAATGTCCAAGGTCCAATTCGCGTAGCAGCTGAGGTCCAGGTATCTCGCCAAAGTTGTCGCAGGTACTTCCACTTGTCCACTTAGGTAGGTTTCCTTCGCTTCGAAGTGTTCGCTTTGATAGCTCCTATCGAACTGATCTAATGCAATCTCAATTCTCCTTTTAAGTATATGTCTGTAAGGATATCTGGAAAATTCTCCATAGTTGACGAATGTGTTTCGATCGGGAGATCGAGGCGCCGAATTCGTATGTTTAGTGTAACGGAGTCAAACAACTCTAGACTTCATGACATGAGACATTATGACCTAATTTCGCTTGCACCATTCGATAGTATTTCTCTAGGCTCGCGAACATTGTTCGGGAAGGTTCTATCTCGTTCGCGACAATATTATACTAGTGTGTTTTAAGGCCGTACTTGAATTTTCCGGGGTCCAGTGCTGCCCCCATTTAAAATAAATCATTTTAAAGAAAACGGAGACATTATTAAAAATTTTGCAACTACCAAGTCCTAGATAACCCTTTAAAGTATTTTATGAACTACTGTTTACAGTTTATAATGAGAACGTTAAGCTTTACTACGCACATTAGCCAAAAGTGGCCGTTTTTCGCAATTGTGCGTAGTAAAGCTTAACGTTCTCACTTTAAATTGTAAACAGTAGTTCATAGAATACTTTTAAGGGTTATCTAGGACTTGGTAGTTGCAAAATTTTAAATGATGTCTCCGTTTTCTTTGAAATTATTTATTTTAAATGGGGGCAGCACTGGACCCCGGAAAATTCAGGTACGGCCTTAATGAATTGTGCTAGATGAAAATGCAGAATCACGTGTTACTTACTCTACAATTTATATTAATTCTGTGCTTATGTGTTTAAAAAAATGCCTAGGCTTGTAAAAACATACAAATAGTGTTTCACCGAAGCTTCACCTTTAACAATTGGCCGAAGCCGGATGTGCGAGAGAAGATATCTCCTGACGCCGCCGCCGCATTCTGCTAATTCACGTTGTCTCAGGAGATTGGGTCAGCCCCGGAGGGGTTAAGGGGAGTGGGGGCACCACCGGGGCAGCTACCCGGGGCGGCAGTTTTAGGGAGCGCCAAATTCATAATATTTGCACCCCTCCTCCTTACGCGGGGGTGGCGTGGTCCACAATGGGGGCCACGTGGGCGGCAGCTGGTTAGAGGCGGCAAACTTGAAGACTCCTATTTGCACCCACGTATAAAAAATTGGGTCGGGTCGTTGTTATCGTGTCACAAGCGAATGTAAAGAAAAATCAACCGGTCAAGTGCGAGTTAAACGTGAAAAAGGTTCCGTACTTCTCATAGGTTTTCCTGTAATCTAGGTGTAAAGATTCAGTATTTTTTGGCTCAGTGATTTCGGAGATAAAGGGACAGTCAATTATTGCCTATTATTTCTTGAATCATCATCATCATCATCATTTTCCTCGCCTTCTCTTTATTAGGGGTCAGCTGTGTATGTCAACTCTCTCCATCGTTTTGTATAACTTTTTTTAATAAAATGTTTTTTTCAGTAGCCTATTCTCTTGAATAACTTCAAAAATACTGATATTTTTTTTTTAATTGTCACATAAATGTCACAAACATTTTTTTTTAAATGTCTTATGTAGGTAATTGTTGTTGTTTAGTGTTTAGTTTCATAGTGGCCCCTATTTTTGAAATTTATTAATTTACGTTATATGTCCGTCTTCGGGTCTCTGACTTATTTATGTGAGAGAAATACTAACGAAAGGACTTGGTCTCTTGGTCCACCTCCGTTTAAACATTGTTCAGCACAGCTCTCAAGTTCAATCCATTAAACTATACAAATTGTCTAAGGAGTTAAAATTGTTAATTTACAAAAGTAATTTCAAGGAAAACCTAAAATCATTTTTACTATAGAAGTGTTTCTATAGTTCAAAGAGTTTCTGAAATGACATAAACGAAGTGTTATCTTGCATTAGGTTATTGTAAGAATATATTATACTATATATATTATGTCCATTAAGTCTGTAATATCCCTTTGATTATATGAATTTGTGTTATTAGTAATTAATAAGTATTAGGCTAAGCATAGACATTTCAACCAACACAATCATTTTTGTTATGAAATAAATAAATGAAATGAAATGTGTACTCAATTTAAACTCAGTTGGTCCAGTAGTTTCGTAGCAAATTGGCTGTGACAGACGGACGGACGGTGAGTGATCCTCTAAGGTTCCGTTTTTACCTTTTGAGGTACGGAACCCTAATAAATGAAAATAGACCATTTTTGTAGAATCCACTAGATGACAAAGTCAAATGATTATTAAATTAATGCATACAGGAATGAACGCGAAACGTACCTTTTTTTTAAATTTATTTTTAACGAAACGTCAGCAAAATAAATAAAAAAAGGTACGTTTCGCGTTAATTCCCGTATGCATTAAATTAATAATATTGCAACGCGATAGTTTAAAAGTATTTAAAGTCAAATAAGACTATTTTTCTAAACGTCAAAACTCATTTTCTATGAGATTTGTATGAAAATCAGAACCGTGACGTCATAATTTTTCGAGTCATCTATAATCATGATGGAAATGATCAATGACAAGTGACACTATTTTGTGGCGTTTTATTCTCTTGATTTATTTTTGACCCAGTCATCTACCCAATTCATGTACTTGTTGTTATTGACCCAGTTTTGGGTTGAATCGGCTTCAACTTATCAACCTTACCATAAATGTGTAATGATATTATCGGCTAAGAGCAGTAGCGAAACTAAGGCTGGTTTTACAGTGACGCTAACCGTCCGGGCGGAAAAAAAAATCTGCTGTTCATTATGTAACGATCCGTGGCCCGACACGCGTACCAACCGCGCTAGCGAACGCGTCGCTATAAAACCACACTAATAACAGCGAAAGATTTTTTTGTAAGGTTAAAAAGTTTAAAGTATTAACATTATGACTTGAGGCGGGCCAGCTGAGCCATCAGCTCTTTGTCCTCGTCCGTGGTAGAAGCGCCGAGCTTGGCGCGGGACACTGAAGGAGCGTCGGCCATCTGCAACAATTGACAAGTCAAGTAAATATATGAAAGTGTTATAGATGCCTTTAAACGAAAATAAAGATCATTTTAAGAAGTCAATTTGAATAAAAAAATTCTATGACTAATCAGGATTTTTTTATATAATTTTAAACATTACACCGGAAGTGACGACACACAGCAATCGAAGTGAACAATTTTTCTATGCGTGTACAAAAAAAAAGTCATCTCTAAACTGTCAATGTCACGAGAGATTACAATGTCAGTTTGATTTGCGGGAGACTATTTTTGAATTATATCATGTTGATTTTTTGAATCATTTATATATTTTTTCTAAGTTTTGTTCGTGAAAGAATATTATTTTTCGCTGACGGGGCGGTTTCAAAAATGCAGTTTATAGTATTTCGTGACGTAGCTCTCGACCACAAAGTCGGTCCTAGTTCGAGACTAAGTGCTGACGCATTGGCCTGACCTTACCACGAAGTGCCAGTAGTGTGTACCGCATTTAGATATTTGAAAAGTAATTTAAGAAAAAATCTAATAAAAACAAGAAAATGTATGCAAACGATAAATAAAATAAAAAAATGGTTGCCTGTAAAGTCGGTTTTACGGGCGAAGATTTTACGTGACAACGGCGGCAGACCGATCATAGTTGAGTGGGAGAGAGACGCAAGGCATTCGGCGGGCCTCTCTCTCGTTCGGTGACTCATCGTAACGTTACCGAGCGTTACACTTTTTCATAAGTGACTCCCAGCCGCAACCTAATTTAAGACGTTGTCACGTCAAAAAAGATAAATTGTTTTCAATTTCGTTATTTTAGCATGTATGTTACCTACTACTTCCCTACTTAGCGGTGGCGCATTTTTTTATGTTTTGCCCCGGGCTACATTAGAATAACTACATTTCTACTCATAGCCGCCAGCACATTTGCTCCCGTCGCTTGCGTTATTGCGCGCGCAATAACGTAAATCGCGGCCCGCCTGGAATTGCGCCGCAAGACGCAGCAGCGACTTGATCGTGGCATAGCACGCTGTCAACGAAACTCAAAATTACATTTTGTATTTCGCTGACTTCAGCGTTCAAAAATTGATTTCTAGCAAACTGTAGATGACAGTGACAGAACCGTAGTGAGTGACAGTAGAGTACTGGCGGCGGAAATAACCAACATTACAAAAATCTTTATCGTCATATCCTCAAATATGCTTGACCTTGTTTGAAATGAAGGTCATTGGGATTTTTGCATATATCTTAACAAGTAAGCCCTCATTTTAAAATCTGATTAGAGAAAGCTCCTCCTATTTCTCGATATATTCTGCAAATCAGCCTGATTTAAAAATTACTTGACTTGTCTTTTTTAGTCTCCACTACAGGAGCCTCTCTGTGACAAACCTCTCTGTGCTACCAGAGCATGGTACCAGGTATGAAGGGACATACACGTAATAAATCGAACCACGGTCTATACTAGATCATTTTAGTATAATGAAATTAAAGCTAAAAACCAAAAACAAATTCGGCACTCGATTTTTTTTGGGTTTTTTTTGGAATTTTTTATGGGAATGTCGATTTCTTTTGGGTTTTAACTGTTATTTTATTTTAATTATACTATAGTGATCTAGTTTAGCCCATGGTTCGATTTATTACGGGTATATCCCTTCCATGTTGTATATGCCACAGCAGCCAGAGGATTTGGCCTACACTCTCCACGCTGGCCAGACGGGTTGGAGAGGTCTTATTGATGTTTATAAGCTTTGTTCAGCTTGTGTTTCCTAAGTCGCCTTCTACGACATCGCGGGAAGACCTGCGCGGGAAGAGAAGCAGCCCAGCATAGAATTAACATTGTCTTCAATTTTCTGTTACGAATAAGCATACTCTTTTATATGAACAACTTCTGCTATGAGGACAAATTCTTTATAACGACAATTTTTTTTAAAATTTAAAACATGATGAAGTCATATCAAGTAAGAAACTTTTTAAACACGAAAAAACAGTCACATCTTTATTCCTAATGGGTAATAGGGAAGGGTTATGAACTTATAACATTTCCCTATTAAACCCAAAGACTCAAACTTTCCTTAATTGGCTTTATCTATCTGTATGGTAAAAGAAGCATCTGGTACATTCTATTTTTTTTTCTTTTCTCCCATACCAGCATAGAAGAATTTATTCCAAAAGAGTCGGCCGGTCGTACATCTATAGCCATCTTTTTCTTCTCGATTTTAAATGATCTTCGGCATCCTTGGGTGACTAACTGACATGCGTATTATGATTTACATTACTAATGTCCGAATCATAATAATGTCCAAAAGTATATTTGAAGAAGAAAAAGCTAGAAAGCGCATCCTGGACTTTAAAGCACCACAGTTGAGGATGCAACCGGGATAGCGCTAAGATGGAGAAGAAGTATTGAAGAATTTATTATTAGCTTAGAATAGAATAGAAAATCTTTATTACCAATTTGTAAAACGTACATCTTCTGTATTTGTAAAATGTAAATTTTCTGCTTGTTTCGAATGTTTCAAAATGCTGGTGAAGTTAATAGGACTCACCTTCCCGCTGATTTCTATGCCGATCTCATCCAGCACCTGGTTCACCACTCCCTCAGTTTCTTCTTCATCGCCTGATTCACCCATAATATCATCCAATGTTTCTGAAACTGTACAAGAAAATAAGTTAGATTATAAAAACAGATTAGCATTTGTTAATTTGCAAATTTTTAAGTAAAACTTGTTTTATGAGAAATGAACCGGGAATGAAACATTTTAACCATACTTGCAAATTACAAATACTAAATAAATAAGGATCAGTTCACACCGAGACGCGACGCGACGCGATGTAGCGCGCATTTAGGAAGAAATATAGAACTTGTTTACTAGTCTAAAAGGTACTAATTTCAGCGACAGCCCGCTACTAATTTCAGCAACAGCCCGCGTTGTCGCGCTGCGTAGCGCTGCATAGGATGGCGCAGCGGGCTCTCAATATTTTTGTCTCGTAAACAAGTTTCATATTTCTTTCACGTGCGCGCTACATCGCGTCGCGTCGCGTCTCGGTGTGAACTGACCCTGACAAATCACATTGAATGAGCTAGCCTCAAAGTAAGTTCGAGGATTGTGTTATGGGATAATAACTCAGTGATACTATATTTTATAACAAATACATATACATACAGAAAAACATCCAAGACCCAAGCACAGGCCGGAATCTCCTAAAGTACGCGCAATATGCGTCCCCGTTCCCCGTCCCCACACCTCTCCTCCGTTTTCACCTCGATGACTCACGTTGGCTCACAAGAACCGGGAGAGAGGTGCGGGTGCGGGGAACGGGGACGCATATTGAGCGTACCTTAGGAGATTCCGTTCTGTTTACTCTTACTGTATTCTGTGACCCAGGTCAATCTGAAAAACATCTTTTTTCATCTTGACCTTAACCGGAGATCGAAGCCGGGACCTCTGGTCTGACAGACTGGCATAATGACCACTAGGCCACAGAGGACATCAACATCCTTAAAATACTTACTCATTTCATCTGTCATATCCATCTTAGCATTGGCCTGCTTGAATGCCTCCATGTCCTTGGCTATTTGGTGCGGGTTCATCACCCGGTTCATGTTGCCCATGGTCTTGGTTGTGGTGCCCATAGCGTTTGCAATGGCTATGTTTGCACCCATTGCTTTGTTCTGTATCTGTACGCTGGATATCTGCAAAATATTTTAAGCAATTTAATTTGGTGGTCACTTACAGTGCCACTGGTATGACACTTCATAGATTCAGAATAACATTTATACCCACTACTACTACAAACGAAACTATTTATCTGTACACACGTCGATGTGAGTTTTATCCTTAGGGTCGCACCGCAAATTTAATTTAATACTTACCTACTAACGAGTCCGACATATTTACGATTATATCTTCCCATAGCGGCAGATTTGCGAACACTATGACGTAAAAAATATTCTGTTTTATATGTATTAAATGTTACAGAAACGGAAACAGGTACATAATATCAATTCACAAATATTTTTTATTATGTTTATTGTCCATATCCATTTCACCATTAGTTTAATTTACTGATTATTACTGAGTCATTTATAACGTAACGCACTAAATACACTCTTGTAATATAGTATTGTACTTGCATATTCGGCGCAAAACTATACGGTAATTATATGAATAAATTCAATAAAAATATACAAATGTTTATCACGCTTCCACGCACGGCTTGTCAAGTTGTCATTGTCAACGATGGCATTATAGCACTATAACCCGCGGAAATCTACTTGGCATCTGCGTGTATGTGATTCTCTGTGAGCGAGGTGCCTAGGTAACTTTTCCGGATTATACTGCTGCCGATTGATAATACCGCTCTCGCTCTTGTGTATTCTCCCGCCAATGCGAGAGAGCGAGAATAAACAAATAAATATATAGGGACAAATCACAGTGATGAAGCTAGCCCCAAAGTAAATTTTAAACTTGTGTTATGGGATACTAACTCAACGTTACTATATTTTATGATAAATACATATATAGATAAACACCCAAGACCCAGGACAATTTGAAAAAGGCCATTTTCCAACTTTCCCTGGCTGGGGATTGAACCGTCCGGATTAGCGATCTAGCGTGTTAACCATTGCGCCACGGAGGTCGTCAATATATCAAGATATCAAGGGTATATATATCAAGATGGTTGCTGGGTAATAACGTGAAATTATATTGTTGCTTTGCTTACCTGTTTTCATCATTTGGAAATCTATGAAATATGTGGTCTTTGTTGTAATCGGTGGATAAACAATTATTATATGCGCATCTTCTCACCATGATGGTTACTATTGGTTGACAGTTCTCAAGACAATACACGTCGCGAATTGCGTGTAACTAAACCCTGGTTTAGAGCTCAAAAAGGCTCACAAAATGCGGGGGAAAGGTGCGGGGACGCCAATTGGCGGGAGACGCTGTGAGATTCCATTTTGTTTGAACTCTTATGTATTCTGTGACAGTGCTGGACCTAGACTTTTTTTAGAAGGGGCAATATCTTAATATGGTGCCCCAGTTATCTTTGGCGACGGGTGAGGGGGGAGTCTAGACATAAGGGGGTCTTTAAGTTTGCCTCCTTAAATATTCCATGATTTTGGTGCCCCAGTTTGCCCCATGTTGATCCGGGCCTGAACTAAGGGACTGAGCACAAACATCTCATGCAATGCAACAGAGTTCCCAAGGAGCTTCAAAGCATAACTTCAAAGGATGCAACAGGGAAAGTGCTGTTTAAAGAAGAAGAATTGTCAATGCCATTGATGAATTGATTTTAAAAACTTACCTTACTGTTAGCTGCATATATCCTATTTTTCTGTTTGCGTAGTTGGACTAATTGCTTAGCTAATATTTTGCAGCCCTCATTGTTTCCTTCCTTTGCCATCTTCTTTATATCCATTTCCTGAAATCCAACAGCAAATTCTTTCACGTTTTTACAGCCAGATAACCATGTCACACAACAAACAAACAAAGAAACAAACAAAAAATTTTTTTTTATTTTTCTCCACAATCTACATACTTATAAAACGATAAAGACAAAGATGGCACAAATTATTGTGAGAGACTAGTGTATCTAAACTAAGCAGAGCCTGTATCTCAGTACACCAGCCTCTCCCCCCCAGGAGCCAAGCAGCCCAACAGTGTAATTGTAAGTCAACAATGTAAGTCAGTTCTTCATTTGCATTAAAATTGGGCATATTTATCCTAAATTTTAAAGTAATTGTTACGGGGATATTACCGATGGACAGTCAGACTAAGCAATATCGTAAGGGTTTTTTCATCATTTTGGTCTAGAACTCTCAAATACATACATACCAACTTCTTTTCTTCTCTTTCCAAGGCTGCTTTATCCCTGTCCAAATCTCGACCTGCTTTGCGCAAATCCCTATCATTTTGTCTTTGTTGTTCTGAAATCATAAAACAATTAAGTACTGTTTTCAAAATATTATTTTCAACATTTAAAATACTATGTATGCTATACTATATGTTTCTAAATTCTATTTTTTTATGTTTACAGTGAGTGACACACTAGTTGATGAAGAAAAATTTACTCTTAGCAGTGTTATGATTAAATATTTTATTATCCTTAAGAGTCACAAGATGGATGGTTTAAGCATTTGTAAGAATGACTGTAAGTTGTAATTAATATTATAGCATCCATGCTATCAGAATGAATTAACTTTATGATAGATTTGCATAACAAATTTACACTAGAATCTAACTCTTGCATCAGATTAGTGGTAGGATCTGTTCAATTTAGAGAAAATTACAAACTTACCTTTTACAGTAGGTTCTTTTCTAAAGAAATTCATGATGTTAGAATAATTTCACTATTAGCAAATTACACTCTTGAAATATAAAATATGAATATTTATATGTTAATTTACACTTTGGGTACCTAATGTTAAACAATAATTTGTTTTAATTTAATAACAGTGACTCATTCTTCTGTTGATTTACAATTTGTCAGCATTTTGCGTATTCACACTTTCTGACATTGACATTACCTCTTGACAGTAGTTGACAGTGACGTTATTTAATTACTTTTCAACCTTCAGTTTTTTTTTTGATGTGAGGACAAATTTTATTAAGAAAAAATAAATAAATACAATTGAGATTAAACTACAAACTAAACTTAAAAATAAAACCTTATCTAAATTATTGATTTAAAAATCTGAAAGATTATGACCGTGCGGCATGGTGCCAAGAACGCTGGCTGCGTTTCCTCTCTGGATAGCTATGCTAATCCGTTGAGAAAAGAAGCAGCCAGCTCTCTCGTCACTTCACCTACAGTTACCTATATCAAAGTTATTAGGCAACTTCACAATTTTTTTTTATAGAGAAAATTTTAAGCAATCGTGTTTTCGAAACATATATGTACCTATAGAGTTAGTCCTGAACTTTGCTGTGTTTTTATTTCAAAGTGAGTACATATTTCGTTAATATTGATAATATTTAAGATCGCTCTAATTACTATCAGGGTCATACAAGTTATTAGGCAACTTCACAATTTTTTTTTATAGAGAAAATTTTAAGCAATCGTGTTTTCGAAACATATATGTACCTATAGAGTTAGTCCTGAACTTTGCTGTGTTTTTATTTCAAAGTGAGTACATATTTCGTTAATATTGATAATATTTAAGATCGCTCTAATTACTATCAGGGTCATACGGGCTCTTAAGACGATACATGGAGTCCAGTGCTTTAGTTTGCATTTTTGCGAAAAACGGCCACTTTTGGTAAAAATGCAAACAAGAGCTTAACGTAGGTACTCACTTTACACTAAACAATGGTTCATAAAATAGTTTGAAAGGTTATCTAGGTTTTACTAGCTTAAAATTTTAAATGATATCTCCGTTTCTTTACTAATAATTTATTTCGAATGGGGGCAGCACTGGACTCCATGTATCGTCCCACTGCTGAAAAATGCAACGTGTGTGTTTTTCCAAAGAGGAAAACACATACGGTGCGTTTTCAGCAGTAGAAGTGTTAAGGTGAAGTGGTAGCATAAGTGGCGCCCTCATTTGAAATAAATTGTTTATAACTAAATATGGTGATATTTCAAAATTGTATTTGTATCAATGTCTAAAAAGACCTTTAAACTATTTATGAATAACCTTTGAAAGTAATATTGGTCGTCCGTCTAGACGGACTATTAGTAATAATTTCAAAGGTTATTCATGAAATAGTTTGAAGGTCTTTTTAGACATTGATACAAATCAAATTTTGAAATATCACCATATTTAGTTTTAAACAATTTATTTCAAATGAGGGTGCCACTTATGCTACCACTTCACCTTAACGCAAACTTCCCACACTCCATCTTTTTGGAATTTCTTTTTGCACCCCTTGTGTATAATGAAGTCCTTAGTGTGCTTCTCAAATTTGATTGAAACCCGTCACTAAGTAAATAACGCTACAGCAAATTAAGTTACCCCCTTTCCCCCCTTTTTCATCCCCAATCACAAATCGCGATCGACTAAAAATTTTAAATAAATAATTAAACTGGTAAGCCAATTTTCGTCAAAATCGGTTGAAAAGGCGACCTGAAGGCGAGAACAAACAGACGGACAAAAGCATTTTTTGGCCAATTTCAAAACTAAAATAAAGAAGTATGCAGGTATGTACTAGGTAGGTACCTAGGTAATCTTCTTCAATAATCAATGCAGTTAGTATAGGTATTATTATGTACTTTTAGTAATTACTTATTTTATCTTTGCTTTTACCAGACTAGAAAATGTGCCAACCTAGTTGTCTTTCTTTTGTGTTCTATAAGAAAATAAAACGTTTCTGGCTACGTTTTATTGATGTTGGTGTGGAAGTTAGGTCCTCTTAAGAGTCCCCTTACCCGAGACAGAATCAGACTGTTACAAACGTAGTCTTCGTTTTATTTTGAAACTTCAGCAATTTTTTGTAATTTCAAAGAAATCGCATATATCTAGGCATATGGTTTTCACAGTTAAAATATGAACTTTAAAGAGAATATACCTAGTGTATTATATAATTTTGGACCATCAGTACTTATGGAAAACTTTTAATTTTTCATATTTTAACAGTGAAAACCAATTAGGTACATAAATGCCTAGATATATGCGATTTCTTTGAAATTACAAAATTTTGCCAAAATCGGACATGTTATTTCAAAATAAAACGTTTGTATGGGAAAGTCTAGGGTAAGGGAGATTCTTAAATCCACCACAAATCAGAGCCACAACTAGCTAACTACCTACCTAACTTAGGATGAATCATACAAAGAAGAACGAATCGAGAATCTCTCGGTCAGTCGAACTCGTAGCGTACAAGGATTTACGGTACAGAAGTGGTTGTAGTACGTATAGCTAGGTGAGTACCTAGTCAGATTGTACAAGTAGCTCACGGGGCCCATCGTCCACTCCCCTACGTAAATATGAAAGTTATTTTCTATTTAGAAGCAAATAATACAAACGTGTAGATAAATGAAACATTTTATTTCGAGAGCAAAATCGAAATGTTTCTTTTCAAGCCACTTCATTTTTATTAAAATTGTAATTAAGTTCACAAAACTAAATAGTAAAAATAAATCCGTATAATTAAGCACAAAAATGAGAAGTTGACATGAGAAACAACAATTCATTCAAGTAATATTAAGGACATAAACATAAGTAGGTAGACATATAGTAAGGTACAATTTCTTTGTAAATTATTACAATATTATTATGACCAAGCAAAAGGCTAGACATACAGTCATAGACCTAAATACCTACAGACACGATACTGGTACAGATGAGAACAATCATTATATTCATTATAGACAAATATTTACGAAAAATACACAGAAGCACATAGATCCAATAAATATTATAATTAAATTAGATATGAGTAGTAAATACTTAGTCAAATTACAAATATTTTAAATTAAGCAAATTTAATCGGTTGATGCATCTTCAAGGTCTGAGACCAATACAGCTTTAATTCTAAAGCCTACTTTTCACTTCAGGAAATACTTCAGTATAGCAAAATATTGCTATATAAAATTATTCTAATTGAATTGATCTAAAAAAATTAAAAACGTCAAAAAGTACCTACTTGAAATTTCAAATATAACGGCTATAACAATTCCTACTAATACCTACAAACCAGAAATAGGTACCTATTCAACTACCTATTATGGATAGAGCACGGACAGAGCATAGTTACTAAGAAATCAGAAATCTTCATTAATTTAATCTATTCAGAAGAATGAGTAGGTAGGTATGTGGTACCAACCTCCCATATTTCTCAATAGAACTGTTGGCCTTTATAAAGTACTCGGCTAGATGCACAAATCATTGGCATGTCAGTACAATTAAATAAATATGTATATGAAAAATGTATCAAAAAATATAAAACAGCACCTTTTGATTACTATTAACTTATTGTCAAGTAGTGCAAAATACAAGTAATTAAAAACTACATTGATATAGGTTTCCTACTTAGGTATAAAATGTAGTGGATATGGAGGTACTATCCAGGTACTGTATATAACCGAGTAAGTACTTATTATTTAGAGGCAGCACGTTTACCATGACCATCTTGGTTGGAATTTAGTAAAAGCCCAGGTGTCTGGGAGGCCGATGTGTTTTCTGTTCTTGTAATCACTAGTGGACCATTGGAACGGTTTCACGGCGTTTCTGTTGAGGATCTCCAGATTTTCCTGTTCGGCTTCTTCTAGCTTCTGTAGCACTAGGTCCCTGATCTGCAGGCCGTTGATGTCTGGCTTGTTGTCGAACTGGTGTGTGTATATTGGCGCTATGTTTCCCTTGTTTATTTTTGTGGCATTGCTTGGCGCGATCTCTGAAAACGGCGGTCCAGCTACTGCGGCGAATTCAATGGATGTTTGATTGACTGCACCTGCGAATAAAAATACAATACTTATTGAACTTTAGTAGAAAAGTAGGTGTATTTTTAATAAAAGCATAAAACGGCCTGCCTACTTCTGTTATATTCTAGATATTTTTCAAAATACCTTTTTGCTATTGAAGCATGCTGCCCCTCAAATTTGAGAATCACGCAGACAATCATGATATTTAAAAAATAAGAAATGACATATTTATTTTTAGACTTATTTCTTGAGGCTTAAATAGATAGATAAAGCTAGGTACTTTTATTAACTCACCGCTAACGACTTTTGTGTCAATAATCCCATAAGCTGTCTTGTTGTGTCGGACGATATCTCCGCGGACGCCCAGCACGAACCAGTACCCGTCTTCTTCTACCAGGCACTGTAATCCGGAACAGTTGGAGGTTTCGTTGCTGGCTCGGTTCATTGCTGTGACGTTGTTCTGTCGCATTAGCTGTATGATGCTGTCTAGGGACGTGGCGTTCTTGTAGCCTCGCTTGAACATGATGGCTCTGGGAGAGTCGGCTTCGGAGAATATGCTTCCATATTTCTCTTCCATTTTGGTGACATGCGTTGCGACTGCAACATCCTGCAATGAGGTTAAATGTTAGTTAATATTCATATTCAAGTAAATAGTCGATTATTACGTCAAAGGACAACTCATTTTGGTTCGGATTTTGGTTTGGTGGTCATTAGGTATAGGTACTCATTATGTAAGTTTTGCAGCTAAATGGTGCAAAAGAACCCTTATGGCGCCGTTCTTTTCCTCTATCGTGTCTGTCACACTATCTCAGCATATAGGAACTAATCATCATTTCAGCCGCATAACATCCACTGCTGGACCAAGGATACCAAACTAAGGATTTCCCAAGGATTTCCAAAATGACCGACCAAAAGCGGCCTGCATCCAGCGCTTTCTAGCGACCTTAGTCAGGTCGTCGACCACCTTGTGAGTGGTTGTCCTACGCTTCGCTTGCCAGTACGTAGTCGTCATTAGAGAACCTTTTTGTCCCATCGGCCATCGGTTCGCCGAAATTTGGACTAATGATATTTCTTTCTGTTTATACTAGTAGTTCGCCGCGAAGCCCGCGAAATTAGACCTCGCGATTAATATTTCAAAAACTACTGAACCGATTTTGATGCCCAATAAACTTGAAAATTCTATTGATATTTCCTACATGCCTACCAAATTTCATCAAAATCAGACCATTGGTTCGTCAGTTATCGCGGTATAAACATACATACATACAACCAATGTATTTTCGCCCCCAACTCGATTTAGAGACCTCGCTCGCTTCGCTGGCTCAGTCAATTAAGAAGTAGCAGCAAATAATGCACAGATACTAAATCGTGAGGTATTTTTCATCAAATAGAGGATATATATTTATGTCAAGTTATGGTTGACATGCAATTCAATTCAATTCAATTCAAAATATCTTTATTATCATAGGATATTTATAATATCTCTTAATAATAGTCACTTTGTTTTGTTTTGCACAAATGTTGACGTCAAATCGTTACTTAAAGCTAAGTTTACGCCGCTTCCTAGGCGCAAGTGCAGAAGAAGCGGCAACAAACTGCACTGCACGTTTTCTCCAAAGACGTCAACTAACAAACTAAAAACTTAAAATTAGTTATATAGATGGACAGAGATTACATTGTTTATTATGTCATAATTAAATTGAATTATAAGAATTACGAAATTTAAAATAATGTCAATTTATAAATTTAGTATGTACCAATGTACCTAAATTATGACATGTCTAAGTATACAAACCTTTAAGAGGGACCCGCGCCAAGCTCAAGCCAGACCTTTTTGTCTTTAAGATAGTCATCGGTCCTATAATAAGCCTTCTCACAAAGTACTTTCTTTACATAAGCTTTGAATTTTCTGTCTGGCATATCAAGGACCGATTCTGACAATTTATTATAAAAAAGTATACACTTCCCCATAAAAGACTTACTGACTGTATTCAGCCTGTAATACGGGCTAACTAAGTCATTCTTATTACGTAAATTTCTATCTGTAAAATCACTTACTTTATTGAACATGGAAATATTTTTCCTTACATACATTATATTTTCAAATATGAATTGTGATGCAAAAGTAAGTATACCTATTTCCTTGAATAATTTCCTCAGTGAGTCTCTCGATCCTAAACCGTAAATAGCACGAATTGCTCTTTTTTGTAAAAGAAAAATAGTCTGAATGTCCGCTGCACTCCCCCATAGAAGTATCCCGTAAGACATTAGACTGTGAAAGTAACTAAAGTACCAAGTGTACTCTAGTTACTTTCACAGTCTAATGCCTGGGTCTAGCAGTTGCTACATCTGTCAATTGTCTTATTCTCCTAACAGCGTAAGCCGCAGAGCTAAGCCTATTAGAAAGTTTAGTTATATGAGCGCCCCATTGAAGTTTCGAATCAATTGTGATTCCTAAAAAGGTAGTACTTTCAACCAGATCGAGTTTCTGACCATTAATTAGTATGTCAACACAGGCTTGATTCACATTAGGAAGAGAGAATCGAATGCATTGGGTCTTGTTCGCATTTAACATGAGGTTATTGGCCGAAAACCAATCAGAAATTAAAGATAAGGTGCTGTTCACCGCGCTAGCATCACTGTTATGTCGATCTATTTTAAATATTAGCGAGGTGTCATCAGCAAACAGCACCATGTCAGCCTCTTTCTCAACCATGTAAGGCAAGTCATTGACATAAACTAAGAAAAGGAACGGTCCTAGAATTGAACCTTGGGGTACGCCCATTTTCACATTAGACCCGTGTGATTTTACGCCGTTTATATCAACAGTTTGAAGCCTATTAGTTAAGTAAGATTCTATTAATTTAATTGACTTATCATCAAAACCGTATTGACGAAATTTGAGCAAAAGTGTTGGATGATCAACGCAATCAAATGCTTTAGAAAGATCGCAAAATGATCCAATTGCATCATTTCTGTTTTCCCACGCGTCGTAGATATTAGTAATAAGTGCTACTCCTGCATCGGTGGTCGATTTTCCAGCAGTAAAGCCGTATTGTTGGCTATGGAAAAGATTATTGGTCTTAAAGTGAAGTAGCATTTGATTGAGCATTATCTTTTCGAACACCTTACTCAAAACTGGCAGAATAGAGATAGGTCTGTAGTTGCCAGGGTCTGTTTTTTCTCCTTTTTTGAATAAGGGGATTAGTTTACTACATTTCATTAAGTTAGGGAATATGCCTTCATCAATACATTCGTTAAATATAAAAGCTAAATCGGCAGCAATTATGTGTATAATATGACTTACTACGGCTACTGACATGCCCCAGTGATCTTCTGATTTTTTTAAATTTAACTGTTTAAAAGCATCTATTATATCGCTAGGGCTAACATGCTTAAAATTAAATTTAGAATCACAAGGGCTAACATTACTCTTAAGCAAAGCCTCAGCACGCTGGGCGCTAGAACTCACATTAGAAGTGAGTTCCAAAGGAATGTTAGTAAAATAATCATCAAATATATTTACTATTTCTTCAGTTTTTGAAGTATTTTTACCATTACATTTGATTCGGCAAATATTTTCTTTGGTTTTATTTTTACCTGTTTCCTTATTTATGACACTCCATGTTTCTTTAATTTTATTAGGAGCATTATTTATTTTTTTGCTAATACTATTCGACTTGGCTCGTCTACAAACTTTTTTAAATATTTTAGAATAATTTCTAACATATTCTATAAAAGAAGGATTAAAGTTATATTGTTTTTGGGCATATAGATCATATAACCTGTTTCTACTTATGTAGATGCCGGTAGTAGCCCATTCACTAAACTGTGATTTACTATGAACTACTACTCTTTTTTGTTTTAATGTTTTAGAATACTCAGAGGAAACAGTACTAAATAGTTTATTATAATGGTCGTCAGGATTATTTCCTGTATATACCACTGATAATAATTTGTTATCTAAATTATTTTTAAGTTTTTTTATGTTTTTAGAAGTAATCGGTCTACACAAGATCTTATCTTTTCTCAAATTACTGGTGGACTCTTTGACAAAAGCTACATATACACCAGAATGATCTGAAGGCAATTTATTAATAACAGATTTATCACAATATTGAATATTACTAAAAAAATTATCAAGACATGTGCCAGATGTAGCTGTAATTCTGGTTGGCTCAAAAAATAAGTTTTCTAATCCATAACACTTAAAAAGATTTAGGAATTGTGTGCTCTTTGGATTATGTACTAAAATATCAACATTAAAATCACCGCAAATAATTAAATTCTTTTTACTAGTTGAACAGGACTTAAGAACCTGGTCCATTGCTTTTAAAAAACTTTTGAAATTACTATCTGGTGGACTGTATACACAAACAATTATATGATGATCAAGCTCGGCACAGGCCACCTCACAAGAGCGCTCAACAGAATGTCTGACAATATCCTTCCGCTCTTTGCTACGGAAAGAATCTTTTATAAAAATTAAAGGACCCCCTCGTTGAGCAGACTTTCTGTTAAAGCAGCTAACAATAATATAGTTGTTTAGGCTGAACATCATCTGACTCTCATGCAGCCAATGTTCAGTCAAACATAAAATGTCCACATCCATTTCTTTTAAAACTAATTCTACTTATAATTCTTTGCTGGAAAGACCTTCTAAATTTTGATGAAGTATTCTTAATTCATGAGGCCTTCCCGTTGTCCGAATGGTCAGTTTAAATCTGTCGTCAAGTCTACAGAATTACCGTTACATAAACTTGGTAAGTCTGTAGGTGTCTTAAAACTAGAATCTTGTTTACAATGTAAACTCGTCCAAAAATTAATATTATTTGCTATCAATGTAGCAATCTTATGTCTAAAATATTTTGAAAGATAAATATTATCTTTTGTCACATGACATTCACTTATAAAATTGTTAGTGTCAAAAAACACTAATTTATCACTATAACGACATGTCATATTATGTATCAAAGTATTGAGATAGTGAATGATTTTGTTAGTTTTTGGAGACTGGCAATGTAGATATGGGAACGCACATAATATTATTTTGCTTACTTCTAGTTCAGATAAATAATCCATACAGCTGATTATCTCTTTCTTTCCTACTTTGTTACTATTGCCTATTAATAATACAACAGTAGATTTACAATTCAGTTTGGTTGATTTAATTTTATCTAAAATTTGAGTATAGGTTGCGTCCGGGAAGCAGTAATTTATACAAGTTTTATCTAGAATTTTGTTTAACATGCAACCCATATTGCGACCTATACTGTCAGAAAATACTATTGTATTACATGGAGGGTCAATAAAGTCAACACAATCAGACACATTACTACACAAACTACCGTCACAAGGAGAGAGCTCTGGTGTGGAGACACTGATGGTGGGCTGGGTGAATTGCCCGCAGGTACATTGCTTAGTTAATAAATCAAGAGTTTCTTGATTGTACCTGCTGTCGTTAATCAATTTCTCCACAGTCAGCATGTGTTCGGTATTTTGTTTTTGTTGGAGGTCATACTTAGAGAATAATTTGGAATAGTCCTCCTGCAACTTAATAATATGAGATTCAAGTCTAATCCTGTTGTCCTCATATGACTCCTGACTTTCCGCCAATTGTTTATTACATAACTCTAACTCTGACTGCAATTTACAATTTAATGAACTAGATTTTAATAAACATGATTTCCTGAGATTAATTTTTAATTTATTATTAGTTTTCTTAATTTTTTTGGATAGTTTTACATATTTTTTAACTTGGTTATGACTAATCATTGATTTTGAGATATCTAAATCAATACTACTCGATGATGTCTCACTAGTGAGATCAATAACTGGAGAATTAGTTGAGGGACACATAGCGACACTATCAATGAGCTGGTCATATAGGCTGGACACCTCTGCTGACTGACGCATCTGGGCATCTTGCTCATAGCTATTAATTTGTCTGTATGCCTCGCCCAACTCCTTTTCTAATTCAGTGGTACGTCTGAGGGTCTGCTCATACGTATCACCACATTGGCGGAAAGAATCTATTTCTAACTTTGATTGGTTCAGCTGCTCACTCAAATCATCACATAACTGAAGACTCTCAGAGAGTTTTTGTTCAAGTCTAATGTTGTTATTTCGCATCAATACATATTCGCGTTCATTATCTTCCCTTTCCAGTAATAATTTCTCGTTGTCTTCTTTTTCTGCCTTGAGCTCGAGTAAGACTTGCTTCAGCTGGATTTCCAGTTGTCGGGCAGTCTCAGCACGGGTAGAGGAGGACATATTTTACAAAAAGGGACAGATGTAATGTCTAGAGAAGATAATAAAGGCTAGAATTGCACGATAAAGCTAGCAAAACCGATCACCTAACTAAAAAATAACAATAACATAACCTAATCTACTTTGTCAATTTACATCAAAATTAGATGTGTTTATGTACGATAATTTTCGCAAATATGAAAAATTGTGCACAAAGGACGCTGTGTTTTAGTGAAATATATAAACGGGATTAAATATTGTACCGTTCTTACCTTGTAAAAGTTGTAAAAAGCCGGTAACAATTTATACCCACTGAACGTCAACTTGGAACACCATTATTTCACAAAATACACTAAATTTACACAAACAAATTATGAATTATGCAAGCACCTATCTCATTTTATGATTTAATAATATTATTTAATGAATTAAACTATAAAAATATTTAAATTTACAATATTAGATACGGAGCAATAAAATTGACATATAAGCTCCTGGGTTGCCAGCCGCCAAAAAAAAATCTCAATCAGATCTATGCGTCAAAGTAGAGCCAGCCGGTACCGGAACCACCAGGTACAGCAGGCCCTTGCCGTGGCTGTGGTTGTTATACATTAATAGACTTACTTTGAAGAAGGGAAGTCCGTACGTGGCCCAGTACTGTTGCTCCAGCAGTACGTCGGATATGTCTGCGGCGTGCGTGCGACCCGGGATTTGCTCTACCAGGTACAGCAGGCCCTTGCCGTGGCTGTGGTTGTGGTATGCCACGAAATGCTTTACACCACTGCAAAGATTCATGTTAAAATTTTATTCTCTATGTAGGCAGGTGTAGGCAACTAATACGTTTTTTTATATATAAAAAGGTAGATAAACATCCAAGGCCCAAGCCAATCTGAAGAAGATCATCAGACCTGACCGGGGATCGAACCCTGGACCCCTGGTGTGACAGCGTGGCATGATAACCACTAGGCCACAGAGGTCGTCGAGGATGCAACCGGGAATGCGCTAAGATGAAGAAGAAGAGACACGAAGTACTTACTGTTGTGAGATCTCCTGCAGAAAGTCATATCGGAAGTGCTTGTGTTCGGGCGTGACGTTGTGCAGCCGGTCGAGCTGGTTGTAGTCGGCCACCAGCCACTGCTTGCTGGCGGTGCCCGAGTTACTGCTGGCCAGCACTCGGCCCCAGCTGCTGGCGTTAGTCGCAAGGTGGTTGGCGGCGTATATGCGAGGCCCTGCTGGCACCTGCAAGTTAATTTATTGAGTCTTCTTTCTTTTGCCGTGCCTTGTTCCGTTATTTGATATAGCAGTCGTTAAGCTATGTCAGATGCCTTTAAGCAGCTTGAATAATCTGACACCAGTGTTGGACACTTACACACACGAAAAACTAATCACAACTGATTATGGTAGCTATCACTCTTACACATTATACAACGTGGAAGGGGCTAACCCGTAATAAATCGAACCACGGGCTATACTAGATTACTTAAGTATAATGAAATTAAAATAACAGTCAAAAGAACAAAAAAAATTTTGACATTCCCATACAAATCGCCCGGGCGCGGCTGCACACTTTTGTATGGAAAGGCCAAATTTTTTTTTTGTTATTTGGCTGATATTTTATTTTATTTCATTATACTATAATGGTCTAGTAAAGACCGTGGTTTGATTTATTACGGGTGTGTCTCTTTCACGTTGTATAGTCTCTTGTGATTGAAACTTTTGATCTTCTCTCATTTTCAGGGATAAAAATACTTCTTACTACTACTTAAAGTATAATATCCTTCATCAACTAGGTAGTTGTCAGTCATCCCTATCAAGTAGTTCACTGCACCAATCAAGATCTTTGAACTACACCAATAATGTGTTGTATACAAGACCAAGACAAAGATAACTAACAATACCTACCTACCTAAATCTTACAAAACGATGTTAATGATTTTTTTATTAATTTTATCGAATTTATCATTTTAAATTTCTATTTACAGTAGCGAATTATATATGCTAGCTTTAATGTATATGCTTATTTCCGAATCTTATACTGTAGCTCTAGGTGAGTACTAGTATTTATTCTGTGCTCTAGCTGCCCCACTCATGTGGGGTGGCAACACTGTAAGCGTACCTTTTTATATAAATAAACTAGCAGTCCACCCCGGCTTCGCCCGTGGTACACACATAGCCTATGTCACTCGGGAATAGTGTAGCTTTCCAACGGTAAAAGAATTTTTTAAATCGGCCCAGTACTTTTTGAGCCTATTCATTAAAAACATACAAACATACAAAAATAGGTACAAATCTTTCCTCTTTATAATATTAGTATAGATAAATAAGTATAAAACTTACTTGTTCAGTGATGTTGACCTCTTTCCAAAGCTTATCGTTGAAGTTTCTCAATGGTGTACCAGAAACAGCTAGTCTATGGTTCTCTCCGCGTATCAGATAGAACTCGTCTTGACTGGTGACCGAGCCAGGGAATCCTGAGAAGTCCACTGTCTGGCCCGGAATAACGGTATTATCCTTCGATGTTAAGTGGTAGTTCAGTTTGTATCTCTTCAGGATTCGCGTCATAGATGAGTAACTGCAATGAATTTATTTTTATAACCAGATATAAAAATATACTCTTAACTTATGATATCATAGTTTCAAAATAGATCGTGACAGCGATAATACCGAAATACTTCTTAAGAATTTATTTATAATAGGGTTTCCGGAATTATTTGCTTTTGATGGGTAATAAATAATGTTTATAAATATCGAGCATCTCTCTAGCAAGTCAATACTATTCAATTTTAAGGAATCCTAACTTCTTCTTATCGAGTCGAAATGGTTTCACTATAGCTTCAATTTAAATCCTAACTAGGAAATCGGAAGATGTAATTACAGTTAGGACTGATTGGATTCGATTAAGGATAAAAAAGACTTTTCGACCGTTCTACTTCCTTGTAATCTGTGAATTCATTCCAAATAGATCACTAGCAACATGTTAAGGGCCCAGTTCTTATTTTTAGTGATTATTTTTTATTATCAGGAATAACCTTATAATAAAAGCAATATAGATAGCTTTTGTATGCGTCGCCGTCGGTCACGCGCCTTGATTTAGGATGCAATTGAGTATAATGTGATCACTTAGCTCACAATTTAGGAACCTACCTGTTCTTAGTTAGAGTTATTACTCTATCTAATTTGTAGGAACAAATTAGATAGAGTAATAACCGCCTTACCGAGATCTTTGAATGACGAACGGTAAGAGAATGGAAATACACAACGGAATTCCAAACGATGCCCTAGACGAGTCTCGTGGATATTTTTTTAGCCTATAGCGAGTGTCCCAATGCTGGGTATAGCCTTCTCTCTTACATTTTTAAAACACAGCGAGTAATGTCTCAATATTTCTATCTTTTTTTTTCAAAAAGCTAAATGATATCATGCTAGTTTTGTTCCTCACCTTCCAGCCTGATTTTGAGCCAAGTACATCTTGGTTATGGTTCCATTTTCCGAAGTTTCGTTGGCTATTCTCACAAAAGCAGTAGACAAATCAGGCATGTTGTTTAAGGTAGAGTTATCGAGTGAGATGTCCAGGATGCGTTGGATTTCGGTAACTTCACCAACTGAGTTCAACCAGTAGAGATCAGATACATCGGTTTCGTATTCCGTCATGCTTCGTTCTACTCCATGTTTCCAGCCAGTGAAGATGCCATTGATTTGAGTATAGTACAAGGAGATCTGAAAAATTTGTATATTTTGTTTTTTTTTTTTCAAACGATATCAATCTTATCTTGTAACTATGTAAATACATATATTTACATAGATAGGATCCACTTATATTTTTTAAATCATAAATAGAGGGGTAATCCATCTCTGCCTACTGCTTTATTATTATTTATTTAATTGCTTATTTACTCTTTAGATTTTTTTATTTCAACCTTTTGTATATAAAAAAAAGAAAGGTAAGTATTAAAGAAATATAATTTTTGTGGTACCTATATCTTCTAAATAACCTGTATACTCATACGTGTTGTAGACTGGTTTTCAATTTCAACGTCTGTAGGTATAATCAATAGGCGCCATGAAAAATGAGCCTAAGTATCTGGTTCACTATTAAATATTTTATAGGAACAATATTATATTTTATTCAATAGGTATTTCATATTTCATGATCCGATCTACTTCGTTCTATCGAGTGTGATTACATGTCATAACACTGGTATCAGATTTTCGCGCTGCCGTATTATAGTATCTGTGGCGCGTGGTATCTGACGGAACTCAATGACTGTCATCTAGTGACGACAGACATTATATGTACCTATTTTCGTCCATGGTACCTACCTATACCTAACAGATAAACATCAAATTAAGAGCCCGTATGACCGCGATAGTACTTAGAGCGATCCTAAATATTATCAATATTAACGAAATATTCACTTTTAAATAAAAACACAGCAAACTTCGAAAACAAGATTGCTTATAATTTTCTCGATAGAAAAAAATTGCGAAGTTGCCTCCAAATCACCTCAGAATTATAATTAAACAGAAAGTATTAATTAAGAAATTCATTAAGAAATTAAGAAATACAATAAATTAGCCCTTGTAACTTTGAATTATAATTGCATTAAACATAAAGCAGTCATTATATGTCTTACTTTTTAAATAACCACTAAATATTCTTTGTAAAACGAAAAAACCTCAAAAACCAGAAACACGTAAACCAGCCTCATTGATCCGCCGCGATTCCCTACGCCCCGCATGGCTCGCTGTCTCGCTTCGGCTAGAGTAAATTTGTGTGCGTGGAAGCGGGAGCAAAATTTAGATTATCAACAGCAGGCGCCCTCTTAAGTAGCTCGTATATTTTTTGTAGATTATGATTATAAATTCTGAATAATAAATCTATAATAATACATACATTCATACTATCACGCCTTTATCCCTAATGGGGCAGACAGAGCATTGGTCTTGCGGCTCTAAGCAGACAAAGCCCCAGGGTCCCAAGACTCAAAGGCCACTTTTAGCGTTATGGCGGGCAAGAAGGTGGAAAAAGGAATCACAACAGTAATGGGTTGCTAGCCGCATGGCCTATTAGCATTCCCTTTTTTCTTTTCTCCCTGACCAGCATGTAAGGTACATATATATATATATATATAAAGTCTAAAAAAATATACTGAAACTATTTTAAGGGTGGATTCAGTCCATGATATTGAACAACTTTCCCCAAGGAACATACATACTCGTATATCGAAATATGAAAAATATTTTTTTATACAGACTCGGATCCGTTTATCGGTCAACTTGTATGATGACTTGAGGCCAAAAATTATTTTTCATATTTCTATATATGTTCTTTGGGGAAAGTTATTAAGTATCATGGACTGAATCCACCTTATATTTTGTTAGACCTATATAATATCGCCTTTTGTATGCTAACATTTATATCTATCATTTGTAACTCATTGTTAAATTGTGTGCAATAAAGAATAAAATAAATATATAAATATATAATAATAAATTTGCAAAATCTCACCTGGTGCCATAAGGGGTCATTATTATTATGGTCTTCAGCGTAGCTCTTCCACTTGTCCACCGACTTGTCCAAGGTATCCTTCAGCTTATTGCACTGCTTCTCAAACTCAGTGCCGTCGCACTTGGCCCTGATGGTGTTCTCCAGGTGCCGGTGAATGAGGGACCACGTCAAGGCCCCTTCAACAATACCGGCGGCGTACGCTTGGATCTCGTCGGGGTATGCTCCGTCGGTTTCCACTTCTAAAAGCGACCATCTGCGAGATTAAGTGTTAAATTAGGTACTTACATACTTAATAAAACCCTTGATTTATATTTCCTTGTTATAAATCCTCTTGCTGCTCTGGCCCAGTATGGCTCTGGTAGTACAGAGAGGGTCGTGCTCCTGCAGTGGAGACTTAAAAGAGACTTAATGATGATGATGATTTCCTCGTGCACACGGTTATGCATTATCCGACCGTATTGCCGGTTGCATCTTCAGCGGTAACGCTTCAGACAAAGCCCGGGGTCTGTTCCCTTACCTAGGTGATTTGACGAGGCTACTAGTTTTGACACGGAGCGACTGCCGTCTGACCTCCGCAACCCGAAGGGTAGACTAGAACCAAACCTAGGATTGGTTTAAACAATCGCTAGATGGCGTTCGGCACCCACAGCTTTACGTGTTCTACGTGCCTCGTGCACACGGTTATGTTAGAAGGAATTTAGATAATTATCTAAATTCCTTATATTATATACACCACATTGGCGTTTGAGACTCCGGGCTAGGGAGGACTACTTTCACAATGACAGTTTTTACTATCGCCGGTCAAAGAGCCCGTCAGATTCTATTTTATAATAAAAGACCTTTGTATCACAGAGTAATAATATACTACGTTGTTCATTAGAGAAGCAATAAATGATTGAATATTTAGTATTTCTTTTGCTAGATTTTTGTCTTATATAATATATTCTAATAAAAGTTTATATTTTAATTAGAATTTGAAAAAAAAACAGATTCACCTTAAAAAGACATCAACGCGTCTTTTTTAATCATTAGGAAAAATCTACGCGTTTATGTCTTTTAAGCCAAGAAATATCCACAGTAGATTTTTGTGTATTTTACTCACCCGTTTGTATCAGTATCCATTCTAAAATATGCTCTAGCGGCTCCTCTTGGAACATTGGCTAGCTCGTTGCTCTGGCCCCAAAACTCGATGCTGTACCCAGTTTTCTCTTTATAAAACACAGTTGCTGCATAGTTTCCATCCTCCTGGCTTCTGCAATCGTAAGGTTAAAGTGCTTAGTGCTGTTATTGCAAATATTCCACTATCTCAAAGCAAATATGAGTATTTTGGAGGCACGCCAACAAATAAAGTGTAAATCCCTAAAATGTTAACCACGTCATTGAAGCAAATACGATAAGTACAGTATAAGAAGAATGATAACTTTATAGTATTTTGTGCCTGTTTCAAGTCTTGTTTTTATAGGTTAAAAAACACGTTATTTTGATAATGTGTTTTGTGATATACAAATACATGTAGATATACTATCATATTACGCGACCGATTTCTATGCCTAAAAGCTTTATGTGCTTACATAATAAAATTACAATAATAAAAAACCTTCTCACCTTTCCATTTGTCCAAAAAATAGAGCCAGAATAGCCAGAATGCCAAGCAAGCCTAGGATGTAAGAGCTGATCTTGGTTTGCATCCAAGACGCACCAACCACTTTCAGAATTTTGCTCATTTTTCCTGATTATGCAGTTAATATATATAATGATAAACTATAAGATAAAGAAAATGTTGAGAAATTTAATAATAATGAAGTGACAGAGTGAGTAGATTATTTTTTCTAGAGGGGGGGCAAGCATCAAAGATGCAAAGCCGCGCGTTCACGGTTCCACGGTGAAGTCTCCGGCGGCGGCGGAGACCGGCATTGGAATCGGCTGTAGCGATTTACTTTTGGTGTCTTTCACACCTTTTGTGCTTTATTACTTGTCTTTAAACCCTGAAACAAAGAAAGAAATATTGAAGGAAATATTCGGTTGTTCCAAAATTATCATCATCATCAGGTCTTTTTTAGTCTCCACTGCAGGAGCATGACCCTGTCTGTACAAGAGTCGAACTTAGCCAGAGCAGTCAGAGGCTTTGGCCTACACCACAGAATACATAAGAGTACAAACATAATGGAATCTCACAGCGTCTCCCGCAAATTGGCGTCCCCGCACCTCTTCCCCATACTATGTGCGCCTTTTTCGGTCTAAACCAGGGTTTAGTTACTAGCCGCACGCAATTCGCGACGTATCTTGTCTTGAGAACTGTTAACCAATAGTTACCATCATGGTGAAAAGATGCGCATATAATAATTGTTTATCCACCGAACACATGCCTACGCTCTCCACGCTGGCCAGATGGTTGGAGAGATCTTATTGATTTTTAAAATCTTTGTTTAGCTTGTAATGGTTGGAGAGATCTTATTGATGTTTAAAAGCTTTGTTTAGCTTGTATTTCCTAAGTCACCTTCTACGACATCCACAGGAAGACTTGGGGTGGTCCTATTCTACTCTGCCGGAACCGCACAGCAAATTTATTATATTCTATGATATATATCAATAAAAGGATTATCACTACACTTAGTCGTAGGATATGTATATAAGAATTAAAAATTATTCACAAAGAGCACCTTATATTCGCAGGTGCTCTTCGTGGACCTAAATTTATTTTTACATTTTTGTCCACGAAGCGCACCTATGATTTAGCAGCTAGTGCTGGGATTAATATTTTTTACATTTTATTACGAATAAAAGATATTGATACAAAATCATCTAGAACGTTTATTAATTACGCCAAATGCGTATTTTGTACGAGTACATACAAAATCTGTCTAGCTGGATGATGCGACATTAGAAAATAAAATAAGAACAAAATCATTAGTAAAATTATATTAAGTATATATATAATGTCGCATCGTCTATGATAGACAAATTTCATATGTACTTACAAAATACGCATAAGGCGTAATTAATAAACGTTCTAGTGATTTTGTATCGATATCTTTTATTCATAATAAAAAGTAAAAAAAATAAATCCCAGCACTCGCTGCTAAATCATAGGAGCACTTCGTGGAAAAAAAATTAAAAATAAATCTAAGTCCACGAAGAGCACCTGCGAATATAAGGTGCTCTTCGTGGAATAGGCCAGGTGCTATTCAGACGGGTGCCCTAAGTAGCATACCTCGACACGTCGACCTATACGTAATTTATTGACGCAAACGCACGACATGACAAACTGCATGCAATCAAATTACAATATTTCCGATATAAATAGTAAACAAGGAATATTACCGAAAATGTGTGCCCTCACATATGTATATACGTAATTTTAAAATTCACAAATAATATTCACTGGACACAATATTACATTATCTGATGCACTGGACATTGTGGTAGGAATACAATACATAGAAACATTTAAATTGAATTATAATAAGGCACTTATGACAATGTTGTAACTAACAATGTTTCGTTCGAGTGTTCTCTAGAATACTAGAAAGCGACCAGCAGTAGTCGGGTTTCTCTTTATCATAATATCAATAAAAGATACTCCAGTGTATACGAATGAGCTCTCGTGTTATCATTGACTTGTAAGCAATCACCTAACGTGGAATAGATAGCAAATAAAGTTATATTGGGTAATAAATTACAGTCGTTCATGTTTCTCTCCCATAATCGTAAAAGCTTTTTGCCTCAAAATATGAAAGCTCAATGAACTCATGCGTTAATTCATAGGTACCCATAAATCATCGAGTAAATATACCTATATGCTTTAATAACAAAATGGCGAAGATATCTCGTAACAACATAACAAATACATACTTCCCCTTTTTTGGAAGTCGTTTAAAAAATTAAAGTGTTTCGGTTTATTTCTATGTGATTCACGTCCGGAAGAAGCAAAAAAGTATTTTTTTACATCCAGATTACTCCAGACATCAGAAATGATATATACAGGTTAAAAAAAACTATTCCAGAAGTATTGGAAGATTCCGAGGAAGACTCCAATTCGTACGACCAATTTTAAATAAATTTAATTTTATTATCATGTTGTTATTATTTTATACAACTAGCATAGGCAGACAAACAAGCATACGGTCCAGCTTATGGTAGTATTTTCCGTAGCCCATAGCCTACGCAGGCCTGCAACAACGCTTCAAATAGACAAATTAAGTCCACATTCCAAAAAACTAAGTAATTCTACAAATTAATATTACCTGAGTGCCAAATATAAGCTAAAGTAAACATCACGCATTTACGTCACGTAGTAACACCATCTATACTAGTTATACACGACTTGTCACGTAATTGTGAGTAAAATATTCCAAACTCTTATTTCCATACTATACATACGGCCTTATCTGTATATTGTCGAGTAAAACGTTCTCGGACTACAAACTGTAATAGATTAGTTGCCTAGGCCGATTAGGATATCCTATACATGCAACAATGGAGTAAACCTCACTGAAACCATATACTAACTACCTACACTACACGTGGATCCGTTGGTACATACTAATAATAACATTTTCCGATTAATTCCTGTGAATAAAGGTAATATCGAGCCCAAACGCGATACAAGCTATAATTTAGACACGCTTTCTGCTAACATAAACAATTTTACGATACACTGATGCAAATAGTTACAGTCCGTTACAAATAATTGCGAAAGATGATTATTCTCGATCACATAGTTGGAAATCATAAAAAACCGGTCAAGTGCAAGTCGGACTCGTACATGAAAGGTTCCGTACCTCCGTAAAATGTCTGTAAGTTTTTACTTTATCTTATTTGTAGCGTTTGTTGTTATAGCGGCTACAGTAATACATAATCGGTGAAAATTTCAAGTGCCTAGCTATTACGGTACAAGAGATAGAGCCCTGTGACAGCTGGACGGACAGACAACGGAGTCCAGTAATAGGGCCCGTTTGCATTTATGGATAATCTAACAGACGCAGTAAATAAAATACAATTTTTCGGAACCAATCCGCATACCTATTTGGACTCCGGAGTGCGCTAACATAGAGGATGATGTATATGTTGATATGTACATACATTATTGTACATATTCTACTTATGGTTCTGTCAAAGTTTATAGAGAAAGTCAAAACATTTAAGTACCAGAAGCGCTAACAATGGACAATGATGCAGATGTGATTGTTTGATTGTACGACTTCATACCTGCGTGTTTCTTGCTATGACACATAGAAATTAATTGAAAATAAGAAAATGTATTTATACTTATCTACTAAAATAATTACCTATTCATCCTTCAAGTTTTAGGGTTGCTAAACACTTACTTGGGCCGGCATTGTCGGTTCGGCAGTATTTGCCGAACAAAAAAGCCAAATCAATTATATCCCCTTTTTCCCCGAACATTCATCTGCATCTCAGATCTGCATATTTGATTTTCCACCCAGCTGTGCCGTTTAACACTTCGCCTGCTGAAAAATGCACCGTGTGTGTTTTGTTTTAAATGAAAACACATACGGTGCGTTTTCAGCAGGCGAAGGCCCGCCAGTTCAGAGCCAACAAAACAGTGAGTGTGTTTTAAAAAATCACTGTAATTAAACTTCTACAGTTTATTCCTCAAAAATTTTACACAAGTATCTTAAGGCTTTTTTAAAGGCACCCACAATATCTAAAACACATTTTTGGCTCGATAGAAAAAATCACAAACATACCTCTAAATTTGCCTAAATTTGCCTTTATAATACAATACATATTACTATTTTATACAATCACCTTTTTATATGATAATTTTACAAAAAAATGTATTATCTAAATATCTATTCGTTTTGGCTACAAAAAAAATTATAAAAATAATAAAAAAAACAGTGAAATATTCGTCGAGTGCGAAGAAAGGCCCGGAGCCGTGCTCGACAATATTTCGCAGTGTTTTATTTATTTACTTTTTGTATTATATTAAAAAAAAAAATTATTAAAAAATGCTTATACGTGTTTTGGCTAGTAGTTTTAGAAAATCCTTAAGATTTTTATGTAATTTTTTTGAGGAATAAACTGTAGTAGTGTAATTACAGTGATTTTTTAAAAACACGCACAGTATTGCAAATTGTGAACCCATCTCGCCTTAATGCCGAGACGAACATGTGTGTAGCAATTCTCACATTATTTATATGTCTATTCTTCAAGCACGGCTCCCAGGAGTACTTTATTCATAATAAAAAAATTAAATCCCAGCACTCGCTGCTAAATCATAGAAGCACTTCGTGGAAAAATTTTAAAAATAAATCTAAGTCCACGAAGAGCACCTGCGAATATAAGGTGCTCTTCGTGGAAAAGGCCAGGTGCTATTCGGACGGGTGCCCTAAGTGGCATACCTCGACTCGTCGACCTATACGTAATTTATTGACGCAAACGCACGACATGACAAACTGCATGCAATCAAATTACAATATTTCCGATATAAATAGTAAACAAGGAATATTACCGAAAATGTGTGCCCTCACATATGTATATACGTAATTTTAAAATTCACAAATAATTAAACTTCTACAGTTTATTCCTCAAAAATTTTACACAAGTATCTTAAGGCTTTTTTAAAGGCACCCACAATATCTAATATACATTTTTGGCTCGATAGAAAAAATCACAAACATACCTCTAAATTTGCCTAAATTTGCCTTTATAATACAATACATATTACTATTTTATACAATCACCTTTTTATATGATAATTTTCCAAAAAAATGTATTATCTAAATATCTATTCGTTTTGGCTACAAAAAAAATTATAAAAATAATTAAAAAAACAGTGAAATATTCGTCGAGTGCGAAGAAAGGCCAGGAGCCGTGCTCGACAATATTTCGCAGTGTTTTATTTATTTACTTTTTGTATTATATTAAAAAAAAAAAATTAAAAAATGCTTATACGTGTTTTGGCTAGTAGTTTTAGAAAATCCTTAAGATTTTTATGTAATTTTTTTGAGAAATAAACTGTAGTAGTTTAATTACAGTGATTTTTTAAAAACACGCACAGTATTGCAAATTGTGAACCCATCTCGCCTTAATGCCGAGACGAACATGTGTGTAGCAATTCTCACATTATTTATATATCTATTCTTCAAGCACGGCTCCCAGGAGTCCGTGAGGGGCAGACCTCCGTTATTTTATAAAGGCTGAACGTTTCTGGGTAAATTTTTAAAAGCATACTTTTTTAGGCGTCTATGGCCTTTATAAAGAAAATATCATTTAAAACAGACTAAAAACATGTGTTCTTGAAAATATACCTCGTAGCTTAACCGTATATAAAAGCGAGATAAGAAATAATTATAAAACTTACAAAAAATACCACGTTGAATATCCGACTTGTATGAGCGGCCTACCCCTGGGAGGCTTGTCCCACTTCAAATTGCGCTCACAAAACTACTTACTATTTATTACGCGAGATTTTAACGTATATTTTATCATAATATCTCATTTTAAAGATATTTACTCCATTTTACATTTTAGAGCACAAAAACTTTACTTACTATTAAATAAAAAAACTTAGAAGCTAATATGTTTTTGTCCCGCGTAAAACTGCGCTTCCGATGCTTGCAGTTGACTAATTGTTTCTTATTGGTCAAGCGATGTAAGGAAAAAATTTTGCATAGGACCATCTGAGCGTTAGTTGAGTCCCAATTTATGTGTAGAAAGGACGGCGCATATGCAAGTTTTAACATGTTCATACTAAAATACTAGTATATATAATTATGTGACTTAGTTTGGGGCTAGAAAACGTTGTATGTAGTGGTGTCTGTCTAAGCACATTTTGTACTGCAGTCACACTGCATCAGTTTTCATAGTATTAACTTTGTTCAAGGTTGCATCAGTCTTCATAGTATTAACTTTGTTCATGGTATAGGTAAAATGAAAAATAGGGAAGGCACGTCAAAGTAGAGAAGAACGGCTGTAGAAAAAAAAGGATTTCGGAACAGAAAATAAAGGCAAAATTAAAAAATAATCCTGAAAACTGAGAAAAGAAGACAGGGATAGATACCGCAAAATCAAAGCAGAGAAAAAGATTCTCCCTATAGTTCAATGCCTTCTCAAAAAAGAACTGCCTCCGTAGTCCAGTGGCCAAGTGGTCCAAATTTGCCTTGTGATCCGGAGGTCGTGGGTTCCAATCCCAGTGGGAAACATACTTTGTGATAAGTTGTCTCCAGTCTGGTTAGGATATTGCAGGCTTGAATCACTTGATTATCTAAACCGAAAGATGATTCCGTGTTTCGGAAGGCACGTAAAGCTCCCATAGCTTTACGTGCCTTCCGAAACACGGAATCGGAATCCCAAACGCCATCTTGCGTTTGTTTAAACCTATTGGTTCTGGTCTACCTTTTGGGTTGCGGAGGTCAGACGGCAGTCGCTCTGTGTAAAAACCAACAACCTCGTCACATCACCTACGTTAGGCAGCGGACCTCAGGCTCTGAAGCATTACCGCTGAGGATGCAACCGGGAATACGCTCGGATGATGATGACTGTGTTGCATTTTATTGTGTTTATTGTAGTATGTAGTAAAATATACTATCTATATATAACTGTTGTTACCGAATAAGGCTACATACGTTAAACGGGTATAGAAATAAATAATATTATTTATATATAATAATGTTTTTGGTACCAAAAGGTTGATTAATAAAAATAAAAAAACATGTAAGTACATAATACCGCATTTTTAATTTGAATATGTATGAAAATTTGCTAAGTTAATTCATTAAGGGTCATTTCAGTGGCTTTTATCATCATAACGGTGGCGCAAATTAAAAAAATAAAAAAATCTCTGAAAGTACTTTGTTTTAAAGGGCGCCTCACAATTATTAGATTTACAGCATCTTAATCTATAATCTAGCGCATTTGGTTTGGGTGTAATGTGAGAAAAAATTTCGCCACCGCAATGACGGAAAAAAAGCCGTTTTGAAAATTTACCCTTCTCTATGTGTAGCCCCAATGCAGTCAAGAACAATCCTCGATTATAAAAGTTGAGTCGTGGTGACCTTGGTAGATGTCAGATAGTAGTAGCACAGAATACCTAAGAGTCAAACAGAATGGTATCTCACAGCGTCTCCCGCAAATTGGCGTCCCCGCACCTCTCCCCCGCACTTTGTGAGCTTTGACGGCTCCAAACCAGGGTTTAATTACTAGCCGCACACAATACGCGACGTGTGTTGTCTTGAGAACTGTCAACCAATAGTAACCATCATGGTGAGAAGGTGCGCGTATAATAATTGTTTATCCACCCAATACTCTTAAGAACGTATATTTCATACATTTCCAAATGATGAAAAAAGGTAAGCAAAGCAACAACATAATTTCACGTTATTACCCAGCAACCATCTTGATATATATACCCTTCTCGCTCTCTCGCATTGGCGGGAGATACACAAGAGCGAGATTGTAACATTACCGGATTGCTAATAAGCAATCCGGTAATGTTACATAGGCTCCTCGCTCACAGGTAATCACATACACGCAGATGCCAACTGGATTTCCGCGGGTTATAGTGCTAAATGCCATTGTTGACAATGACATGCTGTGTGTAAGCGTGAATCGTTATAAACATTTGTTTATTTTTATTGAATTTATTCATATAATTACCGTATAGTTTTGCGCCGAATATGCAAATTACTATATTACAATAGTGAATCAGTGAAATTAGTGCGTTACAATATAAATGACTCAATAATAATCAGTAAAGTGAATTATAGGTGAAATGGACAATGGACATAATGAAAAATATTTGTGAAGTGATATTACGTAGCTGTTTCCGACTTTTCTGTAACATTTAATACATATAAAACAGAATATTTTTTTCGTCATAGTGTTCGCAAATCTTCCGGTATGGAAAAATATAATCGTAAATATGTCGAACTCGTTAGTAGGTAAGTATTAAAATAATTCTGCGGTGCGACCCTAAGTATAAAACTCACACATCGACGTGTGTACAGATAAATTGTTTCGTTTGTAGTAATAGTAGGTATATATGTTACTCTGAATCAATGGAGAGTCATACCAGTGGTAGTAGTAGGTGTACAAAACTGGACCCAAATATCGTCATAATATAAAGCTACGAGTAGTAAATTCGATTTATAAATCGTCGCCGCCGTCGTCTTGCTCAAAGAGCTATATGTAATGTACCTTCCTGTTCTGAGGTACCTTCCCCAAAATATCTTTGGTCGTGCTTGTCATCAGACAGTGACAGTTCACTTCATTGAGTTTTTGATGAAAGATGTACATTGCGCTTTTGTAACTACTGCTTATTTTTATCCGACTGCTGAAGGACCGGGGTTGCCTGGAAGAAATTGCTTAGCGGTAAGGCCACTTATTGCGCATTTCCTAGTTTTTAAGATAATTATGTCCTGTTTTTTACTTTTGTGCAATAAAGGGTATTGTATTGTATTGTATTGAAGGACTAATGTTTTTTTGCTATTACTATTGACACAAAACGAAACGGGGCCCGTGGCATTTTGCCGACTTGCCACCCTGTAGTTACTCCACTAGTAAAAGCCTAGCATCGGAATCTGATGGTCAGCTAACTAAATCTAATTCTAAACCATACAAGATTTTCGATGTGGTTTTCCCCATCACGCAAAGTATTTTATTTAATTAATAATTTTATCCGCAAAGTGTATAAATAAGTACGAGTACATAGGTATAACATAACACATTCGTTTGCGAATTTGATAAATAAATATAACATTTTAAGAATTCAACTTAGTTGTCCAGAATGAATAATTTTAATTTAAACATAATACTCGTAGTACTTTCAACTTAAAATATGTTAAGTACATATGTACTCGTAGGTACACTATACTATTAAAGTAATGAGAGAGACCGGCTCTTTACTTATTTTTTTTTAAATTTTACTAGCATAAATCTAAAATAATATACTTAAGCGGAAAAATTGTATTTGAAAAGACTCTAAAAATAAAGATTTTTATTGATTTTACGAAAAATAAAGATTTTTATTTAGGGTTTACGGGAAATTTCAAGATAAAGGTCGGACACAGAATGTACTTAAGAGCTTCACTTTGGTACTCATGACTTTACTGGTATTCAATAATACTGTTATACTTTAACACCTATTTGTTTATACACATAAAGTCAATGTGACGCAGGCATTCATGTACCTACATGGGTAGGTAGTATACTTACGCACGTTTGACAAAGCTTCTTCGTAAGTAAAAATTGGTACGGGGAATTCCCGGCCTAAAAGTTTGCGGCTTCAAAAATAAATGCTCCAAAGCAAAGAAGCTTTTAATTATTAACCGAGCGAGCGCGAAGCGTCACCATCTCAGCTTGGACAAAAATGCTTTCGTATGTCTGTCCGGCTGTCTGTCCGAATGTTCTTCTATAGGTCTCATTTCTCAACCAAATCTCTTAAAATTTTGTGAGCAGGTTTGATTATTGTATAAATTTTTTGTCGATTCAATATTTGGAAATTTAAAAAGATGTCGAAGCCATTAGCGTTTTTAGATGCGCGGTGAACATTTGACTATTCAGTATTACGTTATACTATGTGAGTTCTGGTACTTATTCTGTGGTTATACCAACTATTATGTATTCTATGGTAATACAAAGACAGATTCGCGAGGTCTACAGCTCACAGAGCTAGTTACAAAAAATGTGGATCCAAATTTTTATAACTTTAGACTATTAAATTTATCACAGAATGAATAATCGCTTTTGAAGTACACGTGTCAAGTTCGCGATATCTTCCGAACAAGATATATCTTGTAACGCGAGCTTTAAGGAACTGTTGCTCGCGCCATGGCAACTAGCCTGCGGCTCCAATTCCCACTTCCTATAACACTACTGAAGATAAGTAATCAGAACATCTTGCTGATCGTAGCGAACTGATGATAAAGCTTTACTCTGCGATCAGCTTAATTCGACACGGGAATGTAAATCGCTGCATCAGTGTTACCAACTTAGGGGTTTTCCCCCCAGATTTAGGGGGTAAATAAGTGAGATGGGATTTTTTTAGGGGTCTGAAATTTTTAGGGGTATTTTCAGGGATTTGTTGACTTCTAATATTTTGGTTTTATTTAGCCATTTATGTCCCATAGTTGGGCAAAAGCCTCCCCTTTTTGTTTCCAATCACTTCTATCTTTAGCTAATAATATTTTAAAATTGATAATATTAATTTCTTGACGTAGCGACTTATAACGACATCTAGTAGGTAATTCTACAACCACTCTTTGGTGACTGGCGGCAATACTGGCGCCAGTGACGGTCATATATTTTTTAGGGGGAAAACTAAATAATTAAGGCGATTTTAGGGGTTTTTGACACAAACTTAGGGATAAATATTTTTGAGAGTTGGTAACACTGCGCTGCACTGAAACATGCACTTACCAGAATCCAGTTTATAATTATGCATAAGTTCACTACAAACTAAAACCTTACATAAAAATAAAGTATTAGGTATCTAACATAAACTAAGAGCAATATATTTCCTAAAAAAATTTTTTTTCTACAAATCGAAACGAACCATCACCTTATCGTACCGGAGTTATTCTGAACTACTGAAGCTGCAGAATACACTCTACATATTTCTGTAAATGTTAGAAATGAAATTGTAAAACTACGTCCGATTCCGTAAACACACCGGGAGTAGATCAATACTGTCTGAAGCCAGAATATACATTTGGTTTTATGGGTTTATGATCATGCTCTCGTGCGTTGAAACATTTTAACAACATGTATAATAATATTTCTGATATGTTTACTTGTTGATTTAGAAAGATGCGCGCGTTCAGTCTCAGTTTTTATTTAAAACTTCAAAATATAAGTTAGTTAATACTAAGGTTTATGTAATTCTAGTACACTTGTAAAAAATATTGAATAAAATGTTAAAATCACTGACGACCATTGACATATACATATTATTATGTTACCGGAAATGTAAGAAATCAAGGAATTGTATACAAATCCTAGGAAATGTTTACAATTCCGATGCTATTTAGGAAATGTATAAAATATTGTTTAAAAAACTTTTTAATGCATAGATATCCTAGGAAATGTGTACATTTCCTCGGAATTGTATATAATTCCAATATCGTATTAGGAAATTTATAAAATAAATGCTTTCTGTAATAAATTTCCCAGACAACTATACCATTTTATTGCTATAGGTTTGCCCTAACCTAGTAAAATGGATAGAACTTTTCTAGCGCTCGCCGGCCGCTGCCGCGGCACGCTCGCTTTGCTCGCTCGGCTCGTGCGTGTGTTGGTCGCAGTTCTAACCTAACCTAACCTATAGGTTTGTGCTAACCTAGTAAAATGAATAGAACATTCCTAGCACTCGCCGGCCGCTACCGCTGTCCCCACGTACGCGCACTGACAGTTTACGCGGCAGTCTTACATTTCCGATTGCTATTTAGGAAATACATGGATTTCCTAGGTAATGTGTATAATATAATTTATTTCACACATTTCCGTGCGATTTTAGGAATTACATGCATTTGCTAGGAATTGTATACAATGACGGATTACATACATTTCCGTTAACATATATATTATTATATATATTATATATACATATTGTTGAAATCATTGCTGACGACTTTCTGAGCAAAACAAACATAATGATTATGGATAAACTAAATATGAGACCTTACATTATGAGACAAATTGGAGAACCGGCGAAAATTAGCTGTGAAAGACGGACAGACAGACAATAAGTGAGTAATCCTAGGGTTCCGTTTTTATCTTTTGAGGTACGGAACACTAAAATTTTAAACATTTTCGGCGGCACGAAAATTGCGTATGTAATTTCACCTGTTAAAATAAATGATAAAGTTTGCAAGTTATTCTTAATACCAGATAGGCAGTGTCATTTTATTTGCTGACATTGCCTGTAGGTATACCTATATGTTGCAATTTGGTTATATAGCATAAATTAAACGTTCAAAATCATAAATTGAGATTGAATTTAAAAGATTGAAAATAAGATATAAAGAGACCGATAGACCTGTTACTCCATTTATTTTTATGTGTGTGTAAGAAAACAACAATTACATAGGTACATATATTGTAAAACCTAATCATTACATTTTTGTTACACGCGTGTAGAGTAGGTACTCTACAACGTGTAACAAAAAGGGAGTATCAACCCGAAAGGGAGCAAACGTACTAACCAATATGAACAACTTTTACTATGAGACCATCGCTGAAATCGAAAAAAAATCTGCAGTTCCATACAAAATTAAATACCTGCCGTGGGTACCAAAAATATGGAGCTGCAGATATTTTCGCGATTTCAGGGATGGTCCCATAGTAAAAGTTGTTCACATTGGTTAGTACGGTTAACTCCCTTTCGGGTTGATACCCCCCAAGTAGAATTGAGTCTAGGTAAATGTATGGGAGGGTGAAATGACTTCTTTTCTAAAACACAATCCAATTAATATTACTTCCTGAAAATACCGTGTCCCGGTAACTAATATTGACGCTATCGGTGAGATAAAAGAAATAAATAAAATATATCTTATTTAATTTAAAATTAACATTTATTGCCATTGTAACACATACACGCCACGATACTAGTCGAGATACGTTGCTACTGTAAGCATTTATTTGCTAATTTGCGATGGAATGATAACCAAGGCTTCACTGGCTTAACATAAAATCCAACACGATCTAGATAATAGAATCTGTTTTCTTTGTACCTACAGGATGTTATTTATAATCAAATTATTATCACTGATTATTATATAACTAAAATACATTACAATATTTTATGAGGAAAATTAACTAATTACATAAATAATTCAATCTCTAAATTGAAAATATGTGATGAAAAAAAATCCGCCACGAGTGGGATTCGAACCCACTACCCTCACGTTAACGCCGTGAGTGCACTACCAATTGTGCTATCGTGACTTCGAATCACTTTGGATAAATTTCCGAGCATTGTATAATGCTATTGAAAGAAAAAATTGAAACCAAGCCTTCTTCACTTTAATCAGCTTTCAATTCATCATACCACACTTCTGAATAGTGGGTAGTAATGAAGATTTACGCATGCTTCAAATGTGTGTACTATGTGATGAGGAAACTCGTCAGGGTGACTCGAAGTCACGCACGGTAGCACAATTGGTAGTGCACTCACGGCGTTAACGTGAGGGTCGTGGGTTCGAATCCCACTCGTGGCGGATTTTTTCATCACATATTTTCAATTTGGATAAATTTACGAGCATTGTAATGCTATTAAAAAAAAACAATCTATATTTATTTATTTATACTTTATTGTACACATATAGAAATGTAACAAGTATAAAAGGCGAACTTAATTCGAAAAGTATTATCTAACAGTCAAACCGATTCAGTCGATTGGAAATCTATCTATAATATTTACACCTAGAGCAAATATTCATCTCTTAGTGAAGATTATATGTTTGTGCCGTTTGGTGTAAAAACTTTGTACCATTGGGGCCTGGCGCGAGGAGATTTTTTCCCCGCGACTGATAGCCGCCGCTGGTGACAAGAAGGCTGGCTGCTTTTTCGCTCAAAGAAGCATTTCTATCCAGCAAGGGAACGCAGACAGTGTTCTTGTAACCATGTCGAATGGGCAAGATGATAATTTTTGAAGTGAAAACTTCTTTAGCGGCGTTGTGCACTTTTTTTGTAATGGGTAAAAAATGTTAAACTCGCGTCAGGACACGTGTCCTGATCGAAAATTCGTAAGACGGATGGAGAGTAGACAGCCAGCGCGGCGTAACAGAGGAAGTATCCCCCTCTCTTTCTACGGCGCGGCGAAAATGTATGCCTGCGCCTGCTGTTTCGTTTAGCTGAGAGATAAACTTTTTAATGTAATATAAATTGTCATGTTTGTGTACGATAGCGAAATAAATAAATATTGTATTCTACCACATAAATGATAGTACTTTTATACTGATAATTAAAGCAATCGTGCAAAATTATTCCCTAACCATTCCAAAATATAAAAAATGCACAACGTTAATATTCAAGTTTTCACTTCTGCCAGCACTCCCGGAGTGCAACCCGTCGTTTGTTTTAATTAGTTTAATTAGGTTTATTTTAGTTTATTTAAGTTTTTGATTTATAATATTCAGATATATAGGGTTCTTTGTTTAATAATTAGCGTATGTTTAATAAATAATTAGAGTTCATTTATTTCTTAATTACCTAGTAAGATCTTGGAAATATTTTAGGAACAATGGTTGTAGAGATACTTAAGTGAATGAGGAGAAAGAAGAATCATAAACTCTTATTAAAAAGGGTACATTCATTGTACCGTATCTGGCAGGTAGGTAACATAAGCTACCTACCTGCCAGATACGGTACAATAAAGGCAACAATAGCACAACATAATAGAACACAAAAAACTGTAACAGAAGCAGGTAACTCCAACATTCTTTTATAAATAATCACTCAATCATCGTGGCGGAAAATATCTAATAATATGTATGTTTATAAATTGTATAAATATTTTACATTTCATGTAATCCTAAAGTAAATGTCCTCAATTAAAAAAATATATATATTATTAAATAAATTAAAGCTGGGCACTTTTGAGCCCGGTACACTCCGAGGCGGGCTCTTGATTAACCTTATTTTTTCTGTTCTGTTTTCTGTTTCATTTCAATTTTTTTCTTTTTTTTTAGCTTGTATGGTATACCTAATTTTTTATTTTATTTTATTATATTTAGGTTTTTAGCTTCAGTATCTATATTATTACTAGCTTTTGCACACGGCTTCCCCCGCGTAGACTACACAAATTAGATATAGACGCGTTATTATTTTCTACTTACTACTAAAATACATTAAAAATGTCATGTGTCTCACTTTAAAACTGCCAACACCTATTTCACCCCCCCCCCCCTCCCCCCTTAGGGATGGAATTTCCAAAAATCCTTTCTTAGCGGACGTCTCCTAGTCACAATGTACCTTCCTGCAAAATTTTATCTTCATTGGCTTAGAAGCTTCCGAGATTTCGTAATGAGTGAGTGATTTTCACTTTTATATATATAGATTTATAGATTGATTCAATAGTTTTCAAATAATTAAAGCTCCACCCACATATAAAAGCCCTAAGAAGCCGCAAAGATCTATTATATATTTAATTACATATCACGAATAAATCATTCACTAAATAAGAAAATAGTATCTGACTGCACAAAGCTTAAAAAAGCGGCCAGGTGCGAGTCGGACTCGCCCCATTAAGGGTTTCGTAGCAGCAAGTAACATAATATAAAAGTAAATTGCGGTTTACAATTTATGACGTGTTAAAAAAAACTACACGACCAGATTAATACGCTGCGCATTATTTTAGAGCAGGCATCAGAATTTCAAAGGGAAATATACTTTCTGTTTGTAGACTTCGAAAAAGCCAAATAGGCGTGCCAGACAAGTTTATTCAGCTAATTAAGGCTGCATACAAGGATTACTCGTGTAGAGTTCGCTGCGATGGTCTATTATCTGAAGAAATAGCGGTGCATTCAGGGGTGAGACAGGGTTGTCTGATATGGACGTCGCATCGCGGATAAACAAGGCAAAATGTGCTTCTGCAGGCCTTCGTCCCGTATGGCGATCCAAACACCTCTCCAAAAGAGTGAAATTAAAAATGTTCAATACCAATGTGAAATCGGTGCTGCTATATGGGTATGAGACTTGGAAGGTGCTGAAAGACCTAACTCATCAACTCCAGGTCTTCGTAAACCGTTGCCTACGCTATATAATGGGTATTTTTGGCCGGACACAGTTATCTCGAACGAGGACTTGTGGAATCTATTCAGGGAAGATCCAATTGACGTTCAAATCCGTAGACGCAAGTGGAGCTGGATCGGTCATACGTTGCGTCGGCCTCATGATCATATTCCCCGTAGAGCCCTTGATTGGAATTGAGCAGATTGAATTTGAAAGGAGCAGGCGTAAGCGTGGTCGCCCTAAACAAACTTGGCGCCGCACCGTTAACTCAGAAGCTAAGCAGCTTGGATTGTCCTGGAGTGAGATTAAGAACGCAGCGGTTGACAGATCGGATTGGCGACGCGTTGTATCTGCCCTTCGCCCCGACAGGGGGACATAGGAAGCGAAGAAGAAGAAAAAAAACTACTTACTAGATCTCGTTCAAACCAATTTTCGGTAGAAGTTTGAATGGTAATGTACATCATATATTTTTTTTAGTTTTATCATTCTCTTATTTTAGAAGTGACTGGCCCACACACATATCTATTTAGTTTAGAAAAAAAAATGATGTTAGAAACCTCAATATCATTTTCGAAGACCTATACATAGATATGGTATGGGTTTGATGAAAAAACTTTTTTGAGTTTCAGTTCTAAGTATGGGGAACCCCCAAAATTTATTGATTTTTTTCCTATTTTTGTGTAAAAATCTTAATGCGGTTCACAGAATACATATACTTACCAAGTTTCAATAGTATAATTCTTATAGTTTCGGAAAAAAGTGGCTGTGATATACGGACGGACAGACAGACAGACATGACGAATCCATAAGGGTTCCGTTTTTTGCCATTTGGCTACGGAACCCTAAAAATTATAGGCATGTTTTAGGCTTTGAAACATACACACATCACATGTATACTATAGTATACCCTATCGTGACCTCATTCGACCCCAAGAGCAAGGGAATGAACGCACGACCGGAAATTCCTGTCTGCTCATAAATCCTTCTGCGGACCATCTGACTTGGAAGACAATGCTGTTTTTTGCTATGCGTGCTGTTATTCGTACGTAATCGATTTGAATCGATCGTATCGCTGTGAATCGACGAGAAAACGATTCCGAGAGATCTAATGCTTGGACATAATTGCTATACTTACTTGTGGTTTTCACAATGCCGGTAAGGGACACTACTTTAAAAAGCACGATTTATCCTCATTATTCCATAGATTCTTATAAGATATTATAAAAATAAATTGAGCTTTTTGCTCCTGAAATTGTATGGAGGTATTATGTCATTGTGGAAGAAAAAATATCTTATTTAGGAAATGGGCCAAGGTGTTATTAACTGTCGAAATTCAGAATGAAACTCAACAAAACTATCCTCTGGCCTTTAGAAAAACTGAAGACTAGGTAGCTACTAAATCTGATTACTGAATTAAATTTGATATTAATCAACAAAATATTGAACAGCAAGGTAGAAATATGTACCTAATTGAGATCAAATATTAGGCAACTTGTTTTCTTTATATATTCATTTAACTAAGTACTCACAGAGAACCTATATACGAGTAGCTACTAGAAACATGATGAGTTCATTTGCTAAGTTCTAAAAATAATATACTAGAGCAGTTTAAAATCGCAAAATGAAAAAAGATAGGGTGAATGTCCTCAAAGTGCACAATATGGTGCAATGAATGCTCCATACATGCGATGCGATGGGTCCGCGAGGTCATCGACACTGTCAGCATGGCAATCATATGGAATTCTGAGGGAGCCATGTTGACTGGTACATCAAAGTCACATGGCCCTAGATCCTGATCCCTACAGTTTGTAGGTCGTAGGAAGCCATAACACCACAGCAAAGGTTTTGAATGAGTAAATAATAATAAAACAATTAAAATTAAATACTTTTATAGTAATTATTTATTGCGAAAAAATATGACATGTAGAACAGCAGATTGTTTTCTGTATGTGCTCGTGCCATCATCTGCGCCGAGTATTGCGAAATATGTCCTATTTAGGTCAAGTCATCAAAAATAAATCGAAATACGAAAAAATACGTTTCATAGAAACCCAGGTCAGTAGCTCGGCTAGCTTGTAGAAGAGCAATTTTTACTGATATTTCGCTATATATTTCATTGGTAGGATGTTAAGTGTAATGGACTGACTTTGTTAATTTTAACAATTTTTTTGTCTATGAAGTAATCAACGTTTCTCTAGAACTTCACGGAATTAGAATTTTACACGTGTTTTAGTGTGGAAAATTAAAAACGGTTTTTTGTAAAGAAGGACCTATATGGTGTGAAGTCCGATCTATCGGTTTGGAAGTAAAGGTACCAAAAATCATCATCCGAGCGTATTTACGGTTGCATCCTCGGCGGTAACGCTCAAGCCCGGGTCCGCTACCTAACCTAGGTGATTTGACGAGGTTACTGGTTTTTACACAGAGCGACTATCGTCTGACCTCTGCAACCCAAAGGTTAGGCCAGAACCAATCCTAGGATAGGTTGAAACAAACGCCAGATGGCGTTCGGGATCGGGAATTCGGGACCTATAGTTTTGCGCGCCTTCTTTCTTTTCGGATAGTCAGGTGATTCAAGCCTGCAATATCCTAACCAGACTAGAAACAACTTTATACAAAATGCTTCCCAGTGCGATTTGAACCCACAACCTCCGGATCACAAGGCAAACGCCTTGATTACTGCACCACGGAGGCAGTCCTAAGTAAAGGTACCAAATTATATGATGCTAAATCTACAGATAAGTACTTTTTCAATGCAATCGGAAGTAGACATATCTCTGTTTAAATCTAGCATTTATTTCAATGACAGTAGGAAATACTTTACCTACTTCCGTGGTTTTTTTGGCGGGAAGTCAAGGGGTTCGGTTGGGGTTTGCTTTAAATTATTTTTCAAATTGATTTTAGTGGACTTTATAATATGAAATTGGTGTTGTTTGGTGTTATAAATGCTCATGCTCATGAACAATGTGTAAAATAGTTGAAGTGGACAGTCATAGTACGGCTGTAGTGATATTTGTTTTGCGGACTGTGTGGGCGTCTTCGGGCGTCGTCCGCCACTCAGTCCTCTATGAAAACCAGTGGACTCGTACAGATTTGTCGCCAGAAGCTCCCTTGAAGCAGTCAAAGGCCTACGCCACCCTTTGATTCTAACTTGTTAGGATTAGGTTAGGATAAGGAATAAAGAACAAAATTAAAGATAGGCTGTAAAGGACTTGTTTCCAGAGCCGTAAAATTATTTAATTAAAACCTACTTCCGTTTATAATATGATTATTTATTTAGCAAAAAAACATAAAGTTTTGAGTGAATGTTTCTTTACACAGATATGATAAATACAGACTCATGCATTCGCGCGTCGCACCACTCTCCCCTGTCCGCATCTATCAGTGCGATATCGTCAGCTTACATAAGCAAACACAGGGGTTGCTCAACCCCCGTAGCTGCTCATGTGTATCTCTGATACTGTCAGACACATCGTCTAATATTACACTGAACAGGTAGAGACAGAGTACCGAGCCTTGGTGGACCCCGACTTTAACGGGGAAGGGTTTTTGGTGACAACCAACAGCAGTAACTAATCGCGGTACATGTCGCGGATTATGTCAATATAGATATCTGGCACGCCTTTGGACCTTAGTGCTCACCAGATCTTATCTCGGGGAATACACTCAAAAGACCTTCTTAGAAACAGGAAATAGAGTGGTGTTATAGTAACTGTAATGACGACTATTTATTTAGCAAAAAACCTTAAAGTTTTGCGTGAATTCTCTCTCATCTTTTTACACAAGAGATAAAAATGATTGAGGCTGTACTTCACTATTCCATAGAATTTGTAGTTCTAGCTACTGAGTATTTTTTTATGATATTCTTAGAAAAGATATGAGGTTTATACCAGTTCTCCTTAGCTCTATTCTAGGGTCTATTAAATCTACGTATGGGTCTACGAAACACTACGGGCCTGAATTTGGCAAATATTAGGTAATATTAACATTTTCCGTTCCAAAATAGTGATAAGTTTACGGTTCCATCAGTTCTAATGATTGTTGATTTTTTCATACTACAATACAGATGTGGACTTAAATTTTTTTTGGGCCCATTTGGCCCAGGTATATTATATAAAAATATTGTATATTTACGATTCTTTTTTATTTTTAGGGTTCCGTACAAAAAATGAAAAAACGGAACCCTTATAGGATCACTCGTGCGTCTGTCTGTCCGTCCCTCTGCCTCTGTCACAGCCAATTTGCTCCGAATCTATTGGACCGAATCGGGTGAAATTTAGTAAGATGGTGTAATCCTGTGACCCAAACGCAAATGTGCAAAGTAAATAAATAATTTTCTAAAATAAGGGTCATTTTCGGGGGATAAATTAGGAAATTAAAAAAAAGTTTTGCAAACCTCACTGTGTTATATATAAAATGAAAGGGCTCGTTATGAGGATCTCAAATATATTTTTGTTATAATTATAAAATAAATAGTTTTGATTTTATTCATGAAAGAAGACGAAAATTGACCATTCCCCCCCCCCTGATTTCCGAAACTACTGAGCTTAAAATTTTGAAAAAAATACGAAATATAGTTCATTGCTTGTAGATTACAGGAAAACCTATAAGGATTCAATCAATTGTACGGAACCCTCTCCACGCAAGTTTAACTCGCACTTGGCTGGTTTGATTAGCAATCAATGAAGAAAATACAGTGCATTTAAATTTCGCATAACGTCACGATCTAGTAAGATTTTAGCTAGACATTTTGATAAACCGAAAAATAAGGGTCCATTATTTTTGGATAATCAAGTAATAAAATAATATTTTATTTAGTCTGTTAGGACAATAATAGACAATAGTACAATAGAAGCCATTCTACAACCCTATTATATCTAATTGATCTAATTTTGAATAAATAAATAAAAAAAATAAAAAAAAAATTGGATACTTATCACAAAGTACAAAAAGTTGTAGTTTCTATATAAAAAAAATTACATTAGGTAAAACGTAAGTATATTACGTACTCACAGCGTCAGTGGTGTGACCACAAACACGAAATGTCGGCGTTCTCAACCCATCGGGATAGACTTCCACGGCGTTCGGCGACGGTCGACCTCTGATCTAGACCGCGACTGATCTGCAACAACATGCACACCCTGTGTTAGGTAGGACGGACAGATAAATGTAATTGTAAAGATTGGGTACAATACATGATGACACCGCACTACATGCCTCTGCTCCAGAAGCGGTTTATCCTTAAGGCAAACTAGGCACGTGCCTAGGGGCACGCGGAAATTTTTTAAGGTAATTTTTTATAATGGTTCATAATGCGGCGGCAAAACATTTTGCCCCTCAAAAATAAAGTGGTAGGGGGGCAGCAATATATAATTATCCTACTGGCGGCAAATGTGTTAATCCGCCACTGCTCTGCTCATTTAAACCCGCTACGGTACAAAAACGTCAAGTAAGTTCTTCGAATACCAATAAAGAACTAGTACTACAGAAGCAGGGGTCATGTCGTATCAAGCACTAAAGAATAAGGCAGAGAACTGAGAAGTTTGGCGAATACTCCACCGACAAGAGCCACTAATCTTCTAAAGAAGAAGAAGACTACAAAGATGTGAGAGATTCTGGCGAGGTGCTCAAATAAAATCTGCTTTACTTCATGCCCCCGCATGAAGTAGAGCAAGTTTCATTATTTTCTGGCTGAGACTGGAGGGCCCTTGGTTTTGCACTTTTCTGAAAATTCATCACTAGCGTTGACGGGTTTTGGATTTTTCTATTGCGGTGCAAAATAACTGATGCATTTTTTCTCACAATACATTTTTACAATTATTTGATTAATAAAATAATTAGGTAAGTAATAATTCGAATAATCCGATTAATATCTAATACATATATATTAGGATACAGGATTCCTTTAGATACATTATACCCATCTAGTAGAAAATTTGTATTATTTGGTAATAAATTACGACTAAATAAATTGTTGGCAATTTGACAACGGCATTCGAACAAATCTCAAGAAATGACTTCCGTCTTCAAGTTATTCATAGTTCTTTGTATATTTTGTAGCTAATATGGCTAGTAGATATGTGGCTTTGTCGTGTGTTAGAAGAGGCTATATAACAAATAGAGGTTAATTCATTAAATTACAATTCTTTCTACGCAATTTTTAAAGTATTGTTTATATAGTCTGTCCCTATCATGTCCTATTCATGAAAGTTAGATATATAGTGATTATGCTACCAATTTAAAGAGTGCAAATCATTTTATTGACAGAACAGGAAAAACAAAACGTTACTCTTTAAATCAGTAGTGTTATACTATACCTAACTGATTTAATGAGTATTTACGGATTTTTATAAATACAGCGGTATAATAACTCCGCCTTTATGCGAATTTATTTAACCATTCCGAAAGAGTGAAAGCTGTAACGCATTAGTTCGTACATTTTATATATACATATACATAATTATGACGTACAATTACAGAGCAACAGATGAGTGCTCTTGTACTGAAACCAATTAACAGGAATTAAAAAGCGACGGCGGCGGGCGTCGGCAACTTGACGCTAAATGTTAGTCGTCAAGACGCCATTTGGTCGTCATTGTGTATTTAACGTCCGTAATGAGAGAAGACCGCCAAGGTGGCTCTGTTTCGATAAAGATAACACTAATTTTAGACTTGAGATTAGATGCGTCTACTTTTTTTCTTCAGCAGAAGATATTACTTTTGTACCCGCTGGGAAAATCAAATATTTTTATCCTGGAGTCCTTTGTAAGATTTCCCGTGCTTACGTAAAATCTTTTATAGAAACTGTATACCTACTTACATACTTCTATTACTATTCTACTTTTAAAATAAAAACGTAGATATAGTGACTCTACAATTTTTCAACAATTAACTTGTATAGACAGTGCCAAAATTAACAACCCAGTTGAACAGAATTGTTTGTGAGACAAGGCGATTTTTGTTCAATTGGGCTTCAATTTAACCTCAAAATCATTGGTTTTTATTTAATTTCCATTAAACAATTACACATTTAAAAATTGACAACAACAAGAAGTAAAGACACTTGAGTAAGTATTATACTTAACCATAAGTTATTTAATACCTAGTTCAATATTTACATATATAAAATAAAGAATAACAAAAACAAAGCTTTGTACGTTTGTAAAAAAATCTATAAATAATAAGTAACTAGTCAAATTAGACTATTTAAACTTTCTATTTTATAATGGACAAAAAATGTCCACTATAATTACGTATTCTGATGGACTGCCTGTATTTAATAGGACAGGGAAGGGTAAAGCTAAGTTATTTTGTTTTACCCATACCTGTATAAGAAGCAAAATATCCAAATATCAAAACTTCAAATTCATCAAGAATCTGGACATAACATAAGTAAAACTTAGTTTTTGTTTAAATAAGAGTATCTAAATTAAATTAACTAAAAGTCACGTTTGGGCAGTGCGAAATGCGTGACAATCAGCTGTGACATGATTAATTGGACTTGTATCGATGACGACACTCTAGAATTGATGTTGTGACAATTTTAGTCGCCTTGATAACCACGGGGTCACGCCTGGGCTACCGTCGTGCGGCACTGTAGTGAGTGTAGTGTGTTGTCAAACCAAAATAAACTCGTATACGTAATTTACCGAGCAAGCGAAGTGTCTCAATTTCGAGATAGGTCAAAAAGCTTTTGTCCGTCTTTCTGTTCTTGCCTACAGCTCGCATTTTTTAAACGATTTTGACAGGACCAGGCCTGTGTCACTCCCCGTTTAGGTATCGAAAATGTACCTACATTATTACCATGCGCGCAGGCGGCCCCTCCGGGTGGTAAATTCAATTATACAAATCGTTTGTCCAGGGTAATAAGAATGAAATTGACTTGCAATGGATGTCTAGGTATCTATACGAAAGGGTCCAGAGTTCTGACGTGAGCTAAATTAAAACATATCGATAGCCACATTGAGTAGATATTTCTTTGAATTTCTTTGCTGAGTGAGACTTCTGTACGTTAGTATTATTTATTCTGTGACAGGACAAAGGGAAATTTGCTGTAGCGCTACATATGGACAGATTTCACTGAAATGGCTTTGCTAACGGGGAAAGGAGAAAGTATCGGTTACGTAGTAACTACTTATTAATCTGTGGTGTCGGTTATTGCATGGTCATAAGAGCCCGCGAGTTTATTTATACTAATTAAAATCTAGCTGCTCATCCTTATCCAACCAATTATGACTATAATATAAGAAAGATTATTATGTTTATTGAATATTGAAGCGCACAAGCGTACGAGAAAGAAAGTCTCTATTGTTTAAAACGAAACAGCTAGATTATTTAAAACGTAGCTGATTTACATCAAAGACAACTCTAGGCGAAAGTGAAATAGGTAGTAACTACCAACTACGCTTACTTTTTATAGGTCAAAAGACTGTTGTAGGTACATATTTTTAACTAATATCATAACTATTGCAACTGCAACAACAACAGCTAGAACTCTTTGGTAGAATATTTTGAATAATAAAAATAACAAAAGACGCAGTCGCTTTAGTGAGCGTCGATGACATAATTACCTACGCGTATATTTTACGCATTTGAACAACGCAAACTTTCCAAGCCAATTTACTAACGTCATGAATGTCATGTGATGAAGACGCAATCGTAAATAAAAATAACATAACAACTCCTCATGAAGTTGATCGTATGCGGTAGCCAGATTTATGAGCCGTACGATCCACGGTTTCTTATTTAGCAATACGACCGAAATGCTAACAATTTCACCAAATTATATTTCTACCTATTTGGCGCGAACTTATATTGACCAGGCTGTTCTAATCATCTCTTCTTTTTGCGTCGTTTCTCACTTGTTGAGGGTCGTGACCTTTGTTTCGCATGTATATGACCAAATAAGGTGTTCAATTCATGGTGATATTTAGTGCCTATGAAAGGACGCTACTAACAGTGTTTCTTCATTGAATTGCAATGCGTATAATACAGATAGACTGAAAAACCAGCCTAGGTACTCTTTTGTAAAAATGGTTGCAAAGCGTATAATATAGATATGCTGAAAAATCAGCCTAGGTACTCTTTTGTAAAAATGGTTGCAATGCGTATAATATACATAGACTGAAAAACCAGCCTAGTTACTTTATTGTAAAAATTGTTGCAATTCGTATAATACAGATAGACTGAAAAACCAGCCTAGGTACTCTTTTGTAAAAATGGTTGCTTTGCGTATAATATGGATAGACTGAAAAACCAGCCTAGGTACTCTATTGTAAAAATGGTTGCATTTCGTATAATATACTTATAAATAGACTGAAAAACCAGCCTAGGTACTCTTTTGTAAAAATGGTTGCAATGCGTATAATACAGATAGACTGAAAAACCAGCCTAGGTACTCTTATGAAAAATTGGTTGAAATGCGTATAATATAGATAGACTGAAAAACCAGCCTAGGTACTCTTTTGTAAAAATGGTTGCAATGCGTATAATAAAGATAGGGTGAATAATCAACCTAGCTACTTTCTTGTAAAAATGTTTCAAATAAAGTTAAACCTGACTGTAAAGGCATTGTTATTGTTTATGAAAGCGCTAAGGAAAAAAAACGTTCCCAATAGCACAACTCTACAAATATGATTTGTAGAGTTGTGCATTCTTCCGAAACCAAAAGAGTGAGTTTAAAAAACGGAAAAAACTTATGTGATGTTTTTTCCTCAGTACAGTGTTATCGGTAAACTAGCATGCACGTGTTACGATTATTGCTGCCAATGGTTCAGTCACATTTGTGAACAGTGCAACAATACAGCATTGATTGAGGAAAATTTCGCATGGAAAATCTCAGAGATGATGATGGCTCATATTGAGAAACTTATTGGACCGGTGGGAGTACGATTGCTAACGCTTTCGCAAGTTAAGCAACGAGTTTTATTTTAAAAGATAGATTGCATTTTAAAGAGAAACTTTATTTTGGAGATATTCTAGACTTTGTCAGAGCTATTAATGGAACTCCAGATTTTGTAAATCTAGTAAAATCAAAAGTTTTTTTTTTTACTACGATCTTGTCTAACCCTGGTTAATCAAATATTTTGACAGAATGAAGCTTCATTATGAACCATCAATCAATGTCAATCATTACCTAATTATGACCACAACAATCATGAGAAATCTAATAATAATAAAACGAAATGTGGAATACTGATAAGCCGATTAACGACGCTGTATAATTATCTCGCTCTACAGTACCGTGTAATGGCTTAATGATTGCGATTTACTTAAACAGTAGAATAAAATATGACTTAGATAATGTCCCTAAATAACTACCTATTGGAACTACGATGCTACAGGAAGAAATAACAAAAGCAATACACTATAAAATAAATGAAAGTGCAGAGATTCACTTTTGAACTTTTGGCTGAGAAGTTACTTTACAATAATTTATTGTACACAATTTAACAAATCGTTGTACTTAGGTAGATTTGGGCAGAGTATACCAACTGTTGTCCGATGAGGTGTAATACCTAAATCTTTCATATTTTATAGTTAGCAAAGGCTATCTATTCACATATTACAGATAACATAATATTATTAATTTAATAGAGACGGTTTATATGTTGTAATATAATACAACGTGTTAATGAACCAACGCAAAACCTCTCAGATGGTACCTCGCCCATGAAAATGCCAAAAATAAAATTCGGATTTTCATACAAGTTGACTCGATCTATTGGGCTGAGAGTGGAGCAAGTAAAAGAGTTTGTATACTTGGGATGTATGTTTACAAAAGATGGCAAGAACGAGGGTAATATGGAAAGAAGAGTGAGTGCGGGTAACCAAGTGAATGAAGCGTTGCATTCCTTTAAGCAGGAAGGTATCAGATAAGGCACGTCTTGCCATTCATAAAGGAGTACTAATACTTACTTTAATGTACGGTAGTGAGAGTTGGGTATGACAGAAAAAGCATGAAAGTAGAATAAATGCAGTTCCAGTGTGGAGTGAAAGAGGACGTAGTGACAAAAATAGAGAAAGGGATATATTAATTATCTAAGTTGTACCATGGCGTTACAAAATTTGAAGTAAATCAACTTTAAATATTGTATTTTGGAAAATCCTAAAAACTTACTCTATTATTGTAATCTGTACATAACATGTGTAATCCCCATGGAGATAATATGTACTTATAAGTCAATGGTAATCCCTAAAATGCCAAATTAATTTTATTATGAAGTTGGAACTTGGGAAGTGACTTCACTCTACGACTAAGACCAAGTGATTGATATTTAAATCGGTACCCTGTTATATGAATCGTATATGAAAAAATCAGTTGTTTTAAAATGGTTTTAAATTATGGTCATAGAATGGGTGAAGTATGGATGTACTTTACCTACAATATTGTGGGTATTTACCACCAACGCAATCACGTTTGAATCTATTTGGGAATCTCTTAATCATACCTAATTCAGACATAAATTTCCACATAGATACGTATTTATACTTACTAGGTTTAGGTTTAAATAAAATATAACAGTTTTACGTCTAGGCAGCAGTTATGACAACTCTACAATAAACGGAGTTTTGTCTCTAAAACAAAAAGAATAGAGCTGATTTTGAAATTTGAAGATGCCAACAGTGGTAATTTTCCATTAACTTTTAAATAGGTACTAGGAAAGGTAATTGTAATGTCCGAAATAGTATTGCAAACAAATTGTCATAGGATTTTCCGCAAGTCGTCGTCGGAGCCGACTGTCCAATCTTATCATATAGCAACAGGATCGTAGATAACGCGACCAGTAACCGTGTTAATAATTCATGGGTTTATTAACTCGAATCGGGTAATTAGCAAATTAACATGAAACACGAGGGCAAGTAAATATTCAAGGTAGGCGGCAGTTCGAGGTAACCACTTCCTTTTGTTTAATTCTTATGCGATATTATAAATGGTTCGTTTACAATATTTATTAAGCTTTATTAAGTGAATTAGTAACTAAAGTAACATTGTTAAAAATTTTGTGTAAATGTATAGAATCATGTTAAACAACTATATGCCAAATGGAATATGAGAACATATCAAAAAATTAAATGCTTAAAATATTATATTAGTATCACTTTAAGTTTATATTGAATGAATTGCCATGGGGCCCTCTCGGCGTGGTCTATATTTAACGACCACGTGGTCTGTCTACCGTGGGGACGAGAGGACAATGTTCCACCATGTTCACAGCGATTGGGGTCAAATGCCGATGTCTAGACGCCACTCTGCCGCACCAATGTTGCATTGTTTCCTTCCCCATCCAAAAATAATGTATTTATAATCAAACTCAGCCTAACCAATGTTGTGAGTTTTAAGATGTATCAATGAATATTTATTAAAACGTGAATCTTTTATCGTTTTATGTAAGTGTTCATGTTGCTCAGGTACGTAGAGCGTCATAAAGGTCGTGTCTCAGACTCAGACCCAAAGAGAAAGCGACTTAAAGGATGCCATTACATTATGGAAATATTATAAAATGTACCTACTTTACAAGGTGCAAATCTCCGCGAAATTTTCATTTAAGGAAGGAAATCTTCCAATGTCAAAAAATAATTGTGCAATATTGCTGTACGATGACTAAAAGGAAATACTGTGAAAATGAGAACATAAATCACTGTGAAAATAATTGCTCTACTTACGTTTTCATCGATTTTCCTCTCGAAATTCAGAAATTAGCCTTTGGTTTGGCAGCACAAAGGGGACTACATTTGAATAGGCACTGTTAAGGGCTTTCGTGGCGAACTACAATGAGCCCTGTAGTGACACGACCGCTCTCAGTTACATCGAATTGACAAGTGGTCTGGTCGGCCGTCAGTAGGCTGGCCTGACCGCCCGCGGCTGCTAGCTGCTACGATACGCCTCTAGCGCAGCGCAGGCGGCGCTTACCGCGTTTAGCCCACTTCAATAGACGAGTATATCATTATCTTGCACTTAGTTTAATTTGCTTGTGTAGGTAGGTACTTGGTCTCTATTTGTATAGAAGTTGATACATTATTAATATTTTTTAGCACATACTACAATTTTTTTTTGTAATATGCATTTTTCTATTTTACATAATCTTTCTATTTTTCTATTCTATTTTACAAATTCAAAATTCATCGTCCTTCCTTAGAACATAGTCAACTTCAACATTAGAATTGATCTATGTGATTTATTAATATTAGGTCACTTTGTACCTATGACACCCTCTCTCTATCTCTGTTTCATAATTAAAAAAATAAATGTATTATAAAAATATGGTTTCTGGTGCCATCTGTAGAAAATCATCAAAACCTTTTGCTGCGAGGTTTTTACTTTGAGACGTGAAAAACACAGTTGCTGGTTGCTGCTTACCTACTTGTTTGTTACGAAGTTGTACCTAACGACTTCGAGAGATGGAGTTGTGATAGTAATATCTATATTGATGGCTTGGGCATGTAGAAGATATCTTATAATAAATTATTTATCAAACGAGTCACAAAATTATTGCGTTCTAAATCGGCGCTTCCTCGTATTATATTTTATCTACATAATGTGGGCTTGTTGGTTTTCGCCGTGGGGCTTCCGGCCTAGAATAGGACCACTCCATCTATTCCTGTGGATCTTGTAAGAGGCGACTAAAGGAATAAGCACAAACATCTCGTGCTACTTCTGCATTCCCAAGAAGGGTTGACGACAGGCGGCTGCTGACGTAAAACTTTTTACACAAATGCATTCCCAAAGAGAGTTGACGTCAGGCAGACGGCCGGTCGTAAAACTATAGCCAAATAATTTAAACTTCTTCGGCTATTTCTTCTCTTCTTGGCAATGTTTTTGGCATCCTTTGGTGACCATTGACATGCGTATTATAAGTAAGTATTTTGAGAAGAAAAAGCGGAAAAGCATACCCCGAGCTACGAAGCCGCTCAGCTGACCCGCTGGGAACGCGGTCCACGCGCTAAGATGAATTAGAATGTGGGCTTACTTTTTTATTTTTAGCTTGGGATTACAACAGCCCTAAAATCTATTATTATCAGTCACAGAAACATTTGATACATACAAGATTTTCGTTAATTTCTACCTACCTAATGATATTTATTTTTACCGTATGGCAGGGAGAGGCAGGGAGAGCAATGCCCAGCAGTGGGATGTAAGGTAAAGTTTATAGGTTGAAGTAAGTATTGTACGTTTTAGAAATCATCTGTTTCCTTTTATTTTTCTTAGATATAATTTCGAAATCAATGAAATTTATTGGCCTTGGTAATATTGACGTAAATAAAACGATTTAAAATGACTTCCTTATTCAAATTGTCCTTGATAAGGGAGAAGTACTACAATATACTGTACGTACATATTCCTTTGCAGCTATTCATCTACATTGATTATGTTACATACATAAGTTTACCTATTGTACTGCCTACTTTCTGAAATTATTTACCTGTTTCTCCATTTTTTTAGGTGAAAACTTCTTAAGGCTCGTTGGGCATTTTTTGAGATGGGAAAAAAAACTATTAAACCCGCGACATTGATACCGACACCACCTTGTTCAAGTTCTCACTTCTGTTATTACTCCCGGAGTGCCACTGTTTTTTTATTCGCCTATATTGGTGTCTCACTGCTGGGCAAAGTTCTCCCTTCCTCCGTCCACTCGTCCCTACTCAAAGCTATAATATAATAGACACTTTTTGTTTATTTATTTATTAAAATTCCATCAGTATCCTGAAAATCCACTTGGCACGAGGACAAACGCGCAAACATAACTTGCCACATTATTATTTCAAGTGGACGTCATAAATTAAATGTCTATTTAGCAATGCACGTATTGTTGTCCCCCGGAAATACCAAAAAAATATATTTGGGTGGTACGTAAGGTACTTAATCTGAGTTGTAGCCTTTGGTATAGCAGGCCTGTGTCACTCCCCGTTTAGGTATCGAAAATATACCTAAATTATTACTATAAGCGCAGGCGGCCCCTCCGGCACAGAATACATAAGAGTCAAACAGAATGGTATCTCACAGCGTCTCCCGCAAATTGGCATCCCCGCACCTCTCCCCCGCACTTTGTGAGCTTTGACGGCTCCAAACCAGGGTTTAATTACTAGCCGCACGCAATACGCGACGTGTGTTGTCTTGAGAACTGTCAACCAATAGTAACCATCATGGTGAGAAGGTGCGCGTATAATAATTGTTTATCCACCCAATACTCTAAAGAACGTATATTTCATACATTTCCAAATGATGAAAACAGGTAAGCAAAGCAACAATATAATTTCACGTTATTACCCAGCAACCATCTTAATATATATACGCTTCTCGCTCTCTCGCATTGGCGGGAGATACACAAGAGCGAGATTGTAACATTACCGGATTGCTAATAAGCAAACCGGTAATGTTACATAGGCTCCTCGCTCACAGGTAATCACATACACGCAGATGCCAACTAAATTTCTGCGGGTTATAGTGCTAAATGCCATTGTTGACAATGACAACTTGACATGCTGAGTGTATGCGTGATAAACATTTGTTTATTTTTATTGAATTTATTCGTATAATTACCGTATAGTTTTGCGCCGAATATGCAAATTACTATATTACAATAGTGAATTAGTGAAATTAGTGCGTCACAATATAAATGACTCAATAATAATCAGTAAAGTGAACTATAGGTGAAATGGACAATGGACATAATGAAAAATATTTGTGAAGTGATATTACGTAGCTGTTTCCGGCTTTTCTGTAACATTTAATACATATAAAACAGAATATTTTTTATGTCATAGTGTTCGCAAATCTTCCGGTATGGAAAAATACAATCGTAAATATGTCGAACTCGTTAGTAGGTAAGTATTAAAATAATTCTGCGGAGCGACCCTAAGTATAAAACTCACACATCGACGTGTGTACAGATAAATTGTTTCGTTTGTAGTAGTAGTAGGTATATATGTTACTCTGAATCAATGGAGAGTCATACCAGTGACGAGGCCTAAGTCGCCTTCTACGACATCCATGGATAGACTTGGAGTGGTCCTATTCTACTTTGCCGGGAACCACGCGGCAAAAAAATTACACGCCACTTATTAAAGACATTCAAACTGCTACGAACCTCTACGAACTGTGCTACGATTTGCTTTTTCCTTTAGTGCAGTAAGTACTCGTAAGTATAGGTATATTATGCAATATGCACGTATTTTACGAGTATGTACGTACGAGCACAGTTTAGATATAAATTACTTTGTACACATTTGTCCTGTTTGTAGGGTTGTTTGTTCTTTAACTACTTACTTCATGTCGTATGTTGAATATAAAGCCCTGAAACTCCCAGAGTACCTGCATAATAAGTATACTTAGCTAAACTGATACTCGTATCTTTCATCAAAATATTAAAATGACTCGGCATCGACTAAAATTGGCATCGCAACAATGTTGAATAGTATATCTATTTTCATTTATCACATCTGTGTCCTATATTGCAAGGTTTATCAACATAATAAAATCACTAAACGCAACCAATGTCACTGCATGGTTATCTATCTAGCTTTTTCAGCTTGATAACGATCATTACGTAACCATGTCGTCACCACACCACTGTACGTGTGCCGCGCACGGAACCCGGCCAAGTTCAGGGGCCGCCGTCACTCACAGGGCTGCCTTCAGCCCTTTTCCTAATAAACGTTCAAATACACTGTGCGATTTTGTGTGTGTGTGTGTAATTAGCCGACACTGCCTTCGGCCCTTTTCCCGATAAACGTTAAAAGAAATTATGTGATTTTTTTCGTGTGTGTAATTGGCCAACACCGATGTTAGAGTTTTCAAGCTGCCGAAAGGCATCTGACATAGCTTGACGACGCACACGCAATGATGGCATGTCGGGACCAACGGTTTTACCTGCCTTCCGAAGCACAGAGAAGCTCGTGTTTGTGTGCCACTTGTGGTCACCACGCATCCAAGTGCGGGCCACGCCCAGATGTTTAACTTGCAAACGTGCTAGCAATGCCACCGCTGATTTTTTTAAATTCCATTCCATTTCTTCTTCATCTAAGCGCATTCCCGGTTGCATCCTCAGCTGTGCTGCTTCGGAGCCCGGGATGCGCTTTCCAGCTTTTTCTTCTCCAAATATAATATGCATGTCAATGGTCACCCAAGGATGCCAAAGACCTTGTAAAATGGAGAAGAAATAGCCGGAACACTTTCAATGATTTGGCTATAGTTTTACAACCGGCCGCCTGCCTGACGTCAACCCTCTTTGGGAATGTATTTGTGCGAAAGGTTTTACAACCGGCCGCCGCCAGACGTTAACCCTCCTTAGTCCTTTAGTCGCCTCTTACGACATCTACAGGAAGAGATGGAGTGGTCCTATTCTAACCCGGAACCACACGGGTGATAATTTCATTCCATTTATAGAGCTGAAATTATTGTGCCCTCAGATTAAATATAGGTCCAGATACCATATACGCCACCCAAAAGTGACGCCAGTTAAAAGACACCAAAATTGGTATCTTCGTTCTTAGCCCCGCCCACAGCTTGTAATTACGCTATCGAAGTTCACGGCGTCACTACGTAACGACACGGTGATAATTTATTGTAAAAATGACTGTTTGTGCAGTGAAATCGTGCAAAAATTACACTAAAATAAAAGACCAGGAGACGGACATCAGTTTTCATAAGTAAGTAAGCAAATTTGCGACTAATTCCTACGTATTATTCGTAAAAATATTGTCAACAAACCAACGCCATGACATTTAGTATTGCCAGAGCGTGGAATATTTTTACCATCTCTTATTATTGAGTAGACAAATCGTATGATTTGGAGAACAGTTTTTTGTCTGTATGTTTACTTGGCAGGTTGCTGGGAGAAACTAGATTGCGATGGCCAGTGATAGAGCAGGGTGGCGCAGACAAAAGGAGGCTTATGCCCAGCAGTGGGTACTTGAAGGCTGTTGATGATGATGATGAGGTTTACTTGTACGTTTTGCTACGTATGTTTGTGTGAGATATTAACGTTAACATTTTCATATTGCGCTAAGAAAAAATTATAATATATTGGTAAGTAGGTATGTATTGATGAAATTTTGAAGTGGCCGTATTAAGTATGAGTTAGTTATTAAGGATAAAAAGTTAGTCGTTATAATGTTATTTACAAATAACATTTATTTTTACCCGACTGCGCCAGAAGGAGGGTTATGTTTATCGAGTGTATGTATATGTATTTCTTTGGCACGCTCTACAGCCTAAACGGCTTGGAGGATTTTAGCTTGAGAGGTGTCATTAGATTTATCTTAATTCTGAGAGTAACATTAGGTATATAAAAAAATTTAAAAATACAAAATGGCGGATTTTTGGCTCCAAATGACATATATTTTTTTCATTTTAAATATTATTTCGTTGAAAACTAATCAAGTGGTTTATCAAAAGAAACGATTTTATATAAGGATTACAAATATAATATAACATATACGTTTTACTGTAATTCGTAATGAAAAGTACTAAAAACAACATACAGGCTGACTTTTAAACCACCAGCCAAATTTCTGGAGCAAGTTCAGTCCATGATACTAAACTACTTTCCATAAAAACAATTAACGAAAAACTAAAATAAAAATTCGCCTTTTCATACAAATCAGCGCTCAGTCAAACGGATTTTCTATGGGAAAACCAGAAATTTTTTCATCGATTTTTAATAACTTTTTTTATAGAAAGTAAATTAAAAATAATTACTTGTTTCCGTAAATTTCCTACTGATCCAGTCATTGGGCTGAAATAATAAGACGGAAAATGAATTCTGGTGGAAGTGGCAGCCTAAAGAAAGGACGTTTTCAGCTAACTTTCGTGTCCAGGACACATACACAACAAAGAGTGATCGTCGAACAATCGCTCAGGGGCTGTGTCTACAAAGATATTTTATGGATTTTTAAGGACTCAAATAAATAATGTTGATTTGATACGTGTTTTTTTTCTTTTACCTATTTTAATATAATTTTTGTTCACCTACATACACAATAAAGCTTAGGGGTCGTCCACATACTACGTCACGCAAAATTTCTGGACATGTCACGCTTTTTCCGATCCCTATGACACGTACCAACACGTTTGGCATGACTCCCCCTCCCCCTATCACTGTAACGTAATATGTGAATGGCCCTTACGAGGTTTTATTTTATACACTTATTTATAATTTGTCAATATGAATAAGAACAACACGTAAAAAAATCTCCCACATTCTGGGGTAATTTTGTTGCGCTGGGAACAATTTACTTCACACACACAAGAACAGTAATGATAGTAATACACGCGTAGTGGGCAGTGCTCACGCATACGCATATCACAAAATGGCTTCAATTTGAACGTTGCATTTTGTTTGAAACGCTCAATCTAGATTAATCTAAGATTGTGCCATATCAGAATAAATATAATTTAAAAAAAATATTGTCTTTAAAACAAATATTTTTTACAAAATTACTTAGTTACTGATTTATTTTTATTGCCCTTCCATTTTGGTCTGGGTGAAAAACAAACTGTGAATATACCAGCTGCTTTTCTTTTTGCACACACAGCCGATCGAAGAAATGAACAAAATCACAAGATTAAGTTTTTTAATTACCCTGTCAAGACCCGGAATCCCAGACACAATAGATAAACAATTACCTGTGTCACGACATTTGTGACATCGGGTTTCGATAGGGTATGTTAAAAGGCGATGTGGCACTCATCACTATATACAATATGTAAAGAAAAGCCTGTCCGATCGGAAAAGAGCATATAAGTAACTAAATAAAAAGTTCAAAAACAATAAGAAACCGGAAATAGTAATAAAAATTAAAAAGTTATCTAATTTGTAAATCATCAGAAATTTCCCCAAAATTTTGCAAATACAAAGGAAGTGACAACACCGTCTCAGTGGCGGCATGTCTAGACACTGTCGGCTCCTTTATCTTAGATCTTCTAGATCTTTGACGTCCACTTCACTAGTATTATCATAACTCTTACAACCGTTAAAGTTATTATTAATAAATAAAAGCAATCTTCTTGTTTTTAGGAATTCTTCAGAAAATTTGAAAATATTAGAAATTGAATGGCAAGCAATGAGACAGCCCTGGCCGACCATAACATACGCGGCTCGGCTGACGGCTCCCATCGCGACCTGCCTCAAAACGCAATGCCTCAACGCACATTGCTAGGTAATGGCCTACGCATGTACACAACACACGTAAAGATTCACGTGAAATTGTCTATTTAGTTGTTGTAATTTTTTCAAAATAGCGGAGATATGGGGGTTTAAAACTTTAAAAAAAGTATATATCAACCATTTTCAAAAATTTCAATAATGTCATGATACTTTTTTGTTACCCTTATTAAGGCGAGATGGGTTTACAATTTGCAATACTGTGGGTGTTTTAGAAAAATCACTGTAATTAAACTACTACGTGCTACTACAGTTTATACCTCAAAAAAATTACATAAGAATCTTAAGGATTTCCTACAGACACCCACAATATCCAAAACACGATTGAGCAGTTTTGGCTCGATAGAAAAAAAATCACAAATTTTATTAAAGTTGAAAATGTATTATCTAAATATCTAGTCGACTTCGCTACATCAAAAAATATAAATATAATACAAAAAAAATTATAAATAAAACAGCGAAATATTTGTCGTTTTTTTTTGTAGTGAAATCGACTAGATATTTAGATAATACAATTTTTGTATAATATTCATATAAAAAGGTAAGGCAAATTTAGAGTTATGACTCTGATGATAATACATTTTCAACTTAACTTAAAACTTAACGCCAAGAAGGCGGCCGATTGAAAAGCTTTCTTACTCTCTCATTCATACTGGATTTACCATTAATTCTGTCCCTTTCTTTCGCAATAGCAAATCGTGAGTTATAGAAATATAACTTCACTATTTGCGTTTCTAACACACGCGTGTTTTATAGGCTGCTTTATATATCTAAAACCGGTGAAATTAGATCGATTTTATGAGCAAGGGTGTTGAAAAATTTATTTATTTTATTTATTAAATATTTATTATTTGTATTAATTTATTTATTAATGTACTTATTCTGTGGTGATCTGATGATGATGATGATGAAGCCTATATTTTTAAAACTAATGCAATTTTTATCTCTCGTCTTACACAATTTCGCATCTAAGCACTTGACGGCTTGACAACAGCACAGCGGTTTTAACGTTATGGCGACGTAAGTAGTATATAATCCCCGTCGCTAGATATATATTGTGGTATTTGTAAATAAATTCCGAAGCGGCCCTCCACATTGTAGTGCTAATGTTTCCTGTTAATCAGTGAGAGTATTTCTGGCATCGCACAACGCTCACTATAAAATCTCTGGGAGACATATACTAACGTTCGTACTTAGAAGTATGTTAAATATCCAGAAATTTATTCTTCCATGGATGTTACAGCCACAGTCCAAACACATCACCATTTGAGCTGCAAAACGTCCACTGCTGGACATAGATCCCTCCCAAGGATTTCCGAAATTACCGATCTAGAGCGGTCTGCATCCAGCGCTTTCCAGTGACCTACGCTACGCTACACTACGCAACGCTTGCCAGTTCGTGGTCGCCGTTCGAGAACCCTCTTACCCCATCGGCTATCGGTTCGTCGCGCTATGTGTCCCGGAAACACAAATATAGATAATAGTCATCACCATCCTAGCGTATTCCCCACAGAAAAGCAAAACAGGTATACCCGGTTGCATCCTCAGCGGTAACGCTTCCGAGCCCGGGGTCCGCTACCTAACCTAGGTGATTTGACGAGGTTACTGGTTTTTACACAGATCGACTGATGTCTGACCTCCGCAACCCAAAGGGTAGACCAGAACCAATACTAGGATAGGTAGGTTTTAAACGAACGCTAGATGGCGTTCGGGACCCAAAGCTTTACGTGCCTTCCGAAGCACGGAATCATCTTTCTTTTCGAATAATCAATATATCCTTTATCCAAACTAGAAACAACTTTTTAAAAAGTATGCCCAGAATTATTTATATATTATTATTTTTATTCTAGGCGCATCCAGACTGCTAATAAGCCACATTAGAGGCAATCATGCCTCCTGCCACTTGATTACACATAGCAGACAGTACTGGGACTGAAGTCGCTGAGAGGCAGCTACTGTCATTTGACATAAAAAAACAACCAATGCGAAAACAACAAACAGGTTGCTATAGAATTCTAATTAGCCAAGGACGAAGGAGCAATAAAAATAATTCTGTATATTTGAGTAGGTACTTATTATCATTGCTTCGACTTACGCATGCCACAGTTCTAATTTCAGAGAGTTATTTTCAGTGGGCATGTTTTGTTTGAGTATCACGAAATTGGTCCAATTTGCTCGTTATTGTGCGCTGAAGGCACGCTCCTTCACTTACACCTACGTTATATATTTTATTAGTTTTATTTTTTTATTGAGGTTGACAAATTGCTAGCATTGTTTCAGTAAGTACCTATACGTATTTAAGTAGGTATTTTGTACATTTAGATATGGCATTGCTATGTATCACTCGTAGTTAATCATAGCATATTACTAAGACTGTTAATAGAAATATTTATACATACTTACGGAATTCATTTCCTTCTTTAAATGTAAACTAGGTTAATTTTTATGTAACAATCTATTGTTTATAAAGTTATGATATTATTATCATCAGCCGAGCGTATTCCCGGTTGCATATCTTCAGCGGTAACGCTTCATAGCCATAGTCCGCTACCGAACCTAGGTGATTTAACGAGGTTAATGGTTTTTACACAGTGCGACTGCGCCGTCTGACCTCCGCAACCCGAAGGATAGACCAGAACTAATCTTAGAATAGGTTTAAACAAATGCTAGATGGCGTTCGGGACCCACAGCTTCACGTGCCTTCCGAAGCAGGTAATCATCTTTCTTTTCGGATCAGGTGATTCAAGCTTCCCGTGTGGTTTCGGGTCAGAATAAGAACACTCCATCTCTTCCTGTGGATGTCGTAAGAGGCGACTAAAGGACTTAAGCACAAGAATCTCGTGCTACAATTGCATTCCCAAGGAGGGTTAACGTCGGGCGGCGGCCGGTTGTACAACTTTTCGCACAAATACATTCCCAAAGAGGGTTGACGTCAGGCAGGCGGTCGGTCGTAAAATTACAGCCGAATAATTTCAACTGTTCCGGCAATTTCTTCATTTCGCAAGGTCTTTGGCATCCTTGGGTGACCTTTGACGTGCATGTTATATTTGGAGGAGAAAAAACGGGAAACCGCACCCCGGGCTCCGAAGCAGCACAGCTGAGGATGCAACCGGGAACGCGCTTAGATGAAGAAGAATCAGGTGATTCAAGACTGCAATATTCTAACCATCTCCAAAGTTGGCGAAGATATCGCGTATCAAACATACATAAAAACCCGAATTGATAACCTCCTCCTTTTTTGGAGTAGGTTAAAAATGTGTAGCAGGACATGATGGAGAGGGGGGTTAGTTTAGTACAGATATTGTAAATGATAGATAACGATGGAGATAATACAGAGCCGATCCCAAATAGGGAGAAGGCGAGGAAGATGATGATGAAGGGGATATACTCGTATTTATAAATATATTTTAATTTCAACTGCGCCACCTTTTATCTTACTCATATACTTCGCACTCCTTCTCTTTATGGTTGCCTGTAAGAGATTGCTTCGGCGATAAGGCCGCGTAAACTTTCTAATTTTAAATGTTATTTGGTGCAACAAAGATTTTTAAGGGGATAGTTTACATTTTTTAAATAAAGTTGAATAAATCAAACTGATTGATGCGACGTAATTGGATTCAGTCGGCTCTTTATTCCAGTAATACTTACTCGACCGTAAATTGCTTTATGGTCCGAGAGCTGGTACGAATTTTTGGGTAGGTATTTAAAGCAAGTTGAAAACTTGTCACATACCTCTCCTATTATACCCCAACACGGAACTGCAGACCTGGCTGGTGAGTAGCGGGGCTAAAGCAACCTATAAATTTTTAAAAGTTTTTTTTTTTCTAAAACGGTATTTGAGGCAATATGCATTTTTTATATGTTGTAGTTTAATGTTTAAAGAATAGAAAAATTAATAAGCCAGACGATTTAGTCGGAGCTTGGATATTGGCAGGCGCGTGCAAAATAATTTTTCAAGAAAATATAAAAAAGGTATTTGAGGCAACTTGAAATTGGCCAGTACTGAGGAATAGGTATCTAATTATCCTTTATGTTGAAAAATAAATAGAACATTAAAATGTACAAGTCGATGTATTTCCAGAAGTTTGTAATTATACATCCCCCATTTAAGTAGATTGCTTGATTATGTGCACAGTGCAGACTTAGTCGCGGTTACGGCTTTGGAGTTTGTACTGATCACGGACAAGGGCTGAAACAAAGATTTCAAAAATTAGCAAATTTGCTTAAACTTACTTCAATATACTAATAACTACTACTTCCAAAATTTTATATTTTCATCTGAAAAAAAATTATTTCTATCTATAATTTAAGAACTACGTTCTTGTCGGTGGAGTAGTTTAATTAATCAAAAACATAATAGATAATAATCAAAAAAAACATATTAGAAGGAAAAAATAGAAGCAAGAAGAGCATTTATAGATCAAGTAGGAGAAAGTTGACGTATAGGGAGGTCAAAAGGATGGCACAAGAGAGGGAAAATTATTTATAGTAAATAAAATTTGCATTCCAACTAAATAAAACAGTATAGGTACCAATGAATTAGAACACAAAATATTGCTTTTTCAACAAAGCAATATTTTGTGTTCTAAATAGTTAAATAGTAATACAAATTTCACGGATGTCGTCAGAAAACTCAAAAATATTTTACTAATATTGATACTGATACACCATCACGCCTTTTATTTATCTGGGGCATTTGGGTCTTGCGGCTTTAAGCAGGAAAAGAGAATCAAAATAGTGATGGGATGCTAGCCATTCCCTCGACCGGCTTTTACGATCTGCTCGGGAAGAGAAACAGCTGGTACATTCTAAGTTTTTTCTTATCTTCCAGAAAATATCAATATTTGAGCAAATACCTATCCCAACCAAATTAATTTAGATTCAGCCTATAAAAAATAACATACTTGCCAATTTGAATCTTTGAGTCTTTGTATGTAGATTAGATATACCTACATATATGTATATACATGTTACCGTTAGAATCTGACGCCAGTGTTGGCCACTTACATACACAAAAAGCAAGTAACCGTTAGAATACGGATTACGTTAATATGCGCATTAACTAGGTAAACTGCAAATACCGAGTACGATCCGTTAAAGTGTGAAATGTAGCAGATATCTCCACTTTACCTAGTTAATCTGTATTCGGATGCTACATCGTTAAATCGCGGAAGACAGAGAGCGAAACCCGATTGTTTTCACCTCAGTCTTTTTGGCTTTGCGTGACGTCTCCCAACACTGCTTTGCCTGGATATAGACAACAACATTAATTGGAAAACACACATACAAAAGATTAAGTCCAAATTGTCAAGTTTTACGTATGCACTTCGCGAGGTCAAAATAACAACTGACTTAGACACAGCGATTACGACATATTATGCATACGCCTATGCCTGGCTTAATTACGGTATTATCCTTTGGGGAAACAGTCCAGACGCGCATCTTCTACTCACTATTCAAAAGAAATTAATTCAAATACTATCAAATATCCGACAATATGAGAGTTGTGTACCATATTTTCAGAAATAGAATATACTCACAATACCTAGTATGTACATATCTGAAATCTGTAAATTTGTTCGAAAGTATCCAGAATTTTACACAAAACGAGGTGACCTAAAAACTAGATACCCAAAACGTCATGCTAACAGATTACAAAAGCCGAAAGCCCGCCTGGAACTAAATACTTTAATCATGTCTATAAACATTTACATTGCCCAAAAAACTAACAGAAGAAAAAAACGACAAAATATTCTTCAAAAAATTAAAACAATTTCTTAAAAACAAAGCCTATTTCGATATAAAAGAATTCCTAAAAGATAAACTACAAGTAAATATAACCTGCGTAATAAAAATATATAACCAGTTTATTTTATAATAATTTAATTATAAAATAATATTTAATAGATCTTATTGAAATAAAATCAGTTAAATATTAATAAAATAAAATGAACCATGTAAATAAATTAAGTAATAAAATATAATAATATATGTAATAATTTATTCTGAATGTTTTAAATAAATAAATGATTGTATTCCAAAATTAAAACAAATTTAGAACATATGTGTGAATATGAAACTGGAAATAATTAGTGTAAGTTAAAAAAGTAAATCATAATTCAATGCGTACTAAATGCATAACTTCAAATTTTGATATCTATGAATCGAATTTCCAAAAATGTTTAATATACCAAATATAAAGGTACTAATAACTAATTTAAATTAGTCGATCTAAATTAGTAGTAATTTAGACTCACTTCTCTTCTCTAACCAAATGTCTGTGCCCGGCAGGGTCCATAAATGAATCTTAAATTGTATTGTTGTTATCTTATGTACTTTATGGTTTGCAATAAAGTATTGAGTATACGTTTAGTGTTGAAGTATTAGCAATAATTATAAGTATGAAGCCCGGGTGGCGAAATGGCTAGCATACGAAATAAAGCAAAAGGATTACTGGTTCGAATCTGTTGATTGTGAAATTGAGTTTTATGTTTGTTTTTCTTTCTTATTTCTTGATGACTGTGTACATGCGAGTGCGAATGTGCTACATTTGCAGCTTGAATTGTTGGCAGAATAATTACGCAAATGTCTCTCTATCTCGGTTACATACAGTAAGTACTCTGTTTATTAACATTACCGTATGCTTGGCCGTTAGTCTGCAGATTACCTAGGAAGTCGGCAGATTATCTAGTTAATATACCTAAGAACTGAAACATTTTTCCCACTTTAACGGACTTAACCAGATAATCTGCAGATTAACAAGTTAATCTGCACTCTAACTGATTTACGCACATTAACTGTAACATACCTACTTATATAATATACGAATCTAACGAAGTCATTCAGTTCAAGGTATGCTCCCTCTGCGGGATTTTACAACTGTGAATTACAATTACATATTTGCTCAAAATGCTCAAATGAATACGGAAATGTTAGATTTTATGAGTTTTCTACCTACACCGTTTATTTGGGAGATTAGTTTCTCTGTAAGTATGAGGAAGGGTATTTATTATGTTATTCATACTTTGGTCGGTACAATGCGGATGGGAACTAAAATACTATTTTTGGCTCATCTGGTAGATTATTATTACTGACGACGACCTCCGTGGCGTATACACGCTAGGTTCGACCCATTCGACCCCAATCAGGGCAAGTTAGAAAATGGCCTTTTCAACACACTTGCTCATAAAGTGGCTCTATGGTCACCGCAATTAGGCACAGAATGACACCATAATCAAACTGTGACTTTTTCATTGCTATAACTCACTAGTGATTTTTTTTTAAATTTTATTGGTTGAGTTGCTTTGTTCTTAAAAAAGTTTTTATTCAAAAAAAAGATCGTGTTCAATAGAACAAGTAAATTAATGTTCCTATTGCTTGCTCATTTCATGTAACTTCTTATTTAAATAGATAATTTTAACTCGTACGTGTTTAATAAATAAAACTTTCACTCAAATATAACTTTTGTTTACTTTGTAATAAAAGAAAACTTTAAATTCCCCATTTTGTAAGTGGCAGAATAGGCGCAAATCCTATGCGCAGAAAATAAAAACAAAACTTCATCCCTTTAGTCTGTGGCCGATCGCAATGCGCGCGCATAGGAAAACTGATTAATTTTTCCCGCCATAGCGAAACATTTTTCACAACTCGTTTTCACTGTTGAAATTATAGTTATTTATTAATTAAAATGTCTACAAGTACTAGTTACGAAGAAAATAATTTATGTTGTACACCGCCCGATATGTGTAGCCCTTAACGTTATAGAAAGTTTACTACCTGAAAACTCCAAGGAAAAATATCTATTAGCGTACCAAAATTTTATAAAATGGCAAAACAGCAAGAATACGCAGTATTTTTCAGAAAATGTGTTCATGGCGTACTTTAAAGAATTATCTTCTAAGTACAAACCTAGCTCTTTGTGGTGTTTATAATATACTCAATGTTAAAAAGTACAGTCCCAACAAATAATGGAGTGGACTTAAAAACATACTCTAATTTGTCAGCTTATCTAAAGAGACTATCCGATGGATATAGAAGCAAGAAATCAAAGGTATTATCGTCTGACGATATTGAAAAATTTATATAAGATGCTCCAGATAACCAATATCTGCTAAGGTTAGTTAAATTCATTTTAAATGGAGGACCCTGAAAGGCCGGTAACGCTATTGTTACAACCCTGGTGTTGCAGTTGTCCATGGGCAGCGGTGATCACTTACCATCAGGTGAACCCCGCTTGTTCGTTTGCCTTCCTAAAAAATTAAAATCTTGATAATTTTCGGTTCGCTAATATTTTTAGTCTTTTTTCCTCCTCTGTTCTTAACAGACCTGATTCTTGTCAAACGATCAAAATCGAAGGGCTCCAAGATGACATCAGTAAGTCTGTGGGACGTAAGAGCAACCTACAGCCAGTTCTCTAGACCCAAGGTCGACCACTACCCTGGGTAAAGTCAATCCCTGTGACTTATGAATGGTGACTGCCCATGCTAATATAAGAGGAAACTGGGTCCTAGAACATGTGCTCTCTTTAGAACGCCAAGTTCGCGTGATAGTGGCAATAGGCACTGATCCCATTATGGTTGGGCCAGTGTAGTTGTCAAATCTGACCATAACTACCAAAGGGCGATCAGTAGGTGGTGAATGATTAGGTGTATACACCAAATCAGTAACAGTTCCAACAGAACCATTTACAAAGCCTTTTTTAACCCACAAATTAGTTTTTAACATGACCCTGGTGCCAACGCAGAAATACAGAGTTATCTCTAAACCTTGTGCTTGTTACTCAGCACATGACTGTGAGCCTCTTTGTTATTATGGTCAGACGACATCTTAGCCGTGGGCATGTAAAGGTCCTTTAGTTTATCAAAATTATATAAACTAACAATTTTGTTTTCTGGATACAACCTCATTGCATCAGAAAAAAGCCGTTGCTCACATAACTTGTCACATAACCTACTTTTTTCATGCGTCATTAATTTTTCCCAATCACTTTTGGTTGAGTTACCGATGCTCAAACGAGCCAGAATTCTCTGAAATGTACCTGATCTGATTTTCCTTGGCGATAAGATGTTGACAAAATGACTCAGGACGTCATCTCTTTGTAAAATAACTGTCTCTGATCAGCCAGCATACCGGAAAATTCTGTTCCATAAACCGGGCGATCAAGCACTTGTGGCAGTTGTTTTATGTCACCCAATAAAAACAAAGATAAATTTCCAAAAGGCAAATAGCTGGGCTTAGCTTCCCTGCACCTCAAATCATTTTTTTTAACATTGAGCAGCCAACCATACTCATTTCGTCAATTATTATGAAATGACAATGTTGCATATTCTCCTGAAACTGATAAACGTTTTCCTCTCCCATTTTTCTAAATAGTTTTTTAATTCCTAGATGCAAGGCTTAGTGAATTGTGCTGCCGCCAACATTTACAGCAGCAGCCCCTGTAGGGGCCATCAAGCGAAAGCTGTTAGGCCCTAGCTTTCTGTTAAATTTAGCACACATTGCTTTAATGACAGTACTTTTACCACTACCAGCTTCCCCTTGAACGATTATCATGCGCGGTTTACTAAAATTTGATTTAATGCACGAAATTCGTTCAGATAAAAACGATAGTACCGTCATTTTCTTATTAGAAAATTTTACTTTTGGACCTTCCCAAATTTTATTCTCAGTAATCACAATAACAATCACATGTATATTCATGGGGTCGTAAATTTTTCAAATGCTTCTCCCCAAGAATAGTTTCTATCCATTTCTCTCATTCCTATTTTTACTTCAAGTTCTGATGATTCACCATTAAGACCCATACCAGCAGCCACCATCCACTCATCCACAATATTGAAAACCTCATCAACTTCCTCAATATTTATGAAGATAAGTGTATATGAAGGTAAGTGAGTATGAACTCTTCTTCGACTCGAGGCAGAATCAACAGCTCATCTGGCTTCTCCACCAGATTTTAATATAAGATCTCCCATGTACTTTGATTAATCAACGTCTCCTCTGACCTCCATGGCACAGGTCTTGAGGAGTTAATATTTACTTATCTACTTTGGTCTCACAATAAAAGATTGACAAAAGAAAGTTATTGTTTTTAGTTATGAAAATGAATTCTCATATTTGGTAGTGGTAATTTTGGTAAAGTAGACTTTAAGCACCCAAACGAATGTTTCCTGTAGTTACAAAATTCCCAAGAAAACAAAAAGGTATACTTCAAATTAAACTTTAAAATACCGGTCGTAAAATAAAAATAAATACATTGAACTAAAAAGTGAACACCTTCCGGTGGTATTCGAACTCTAGACGCTCAAGTCGTTCTGATCTCTCTATAAACAAACTGGACTATTCATCTTTTGACAACGCTGGTGAAAATATCCGTCTATTGTATGTCATAAATCATAATAGAAAATAAAATTCCTTTGTTATTTTATTGTCACTACAAACACAAAATGGTCGTAAGAGCCATAAACCCCAAAGGCGCTTAGGCTCTTCATGCCAACTCCACCTTTTTAAAAAAATTCCAAATAATGGCTCGACTGTCGATTTTCATGTTTTTCGAACCTGCTCCCAAAATTTCACGGGAATCGGTTGAGAAATGCGACCTCTAGAGGAGAACACACAGACATACCAAAGCATTTTTGGCCAAGCTGAAACGGGGACCTCACTCGCTTCGCACGCTCGGTCAATTACCAGAATGGTAAATGTACCTGTCAGCCTATAGGTATAAACTTTGGTTCTATGCCTAAAGAAATCGCTAAGTTTTTAGGTTTAGCAGATGCTGAGAGCTACACTGGACATAGTTTCAGAAGAACTTCAGCTACATTGCTGGCTAATTCAGGAGCTGATGGTGGGTGGCGATCTAGCAATGTAGCAGAATCATACGTAGAAGATTCCATACAAAACAAGAAGGAAATTTGTGCAAAAATCACAAAAAGAATTAAACTTGATTCTGAGGCGCTTCCTACTGACGAAACACCAAGTACATCCAATGATTGGATTTCACCTACCTACACGAATAATGAGCCATTTCAAATTACAATAGATCATGAAAGTATTTCAATAAATAATCTATCTGATGAGACCGCTATGCCATCAAAAACAGTTAATTATAATTTTACTAACTGCACATTTACTAATTGTTTCTCTAAATAAACTTTTTATCTACTAAATAAAATTAGTTTTTATTGTTATTTTATACACAAGTGTGTTGAAAAACGTCGTATAATACACGTGTGTATTGATGATTACCGTCCTTGGCTCTCTTAAGACCCTTGCCTACGGCTCGGGTCTCAATGGCGCCTCGGCGGTAATCACCAATGTTACACACTAGTACCATAATGTACTATTTTTAAATTGGCCTGGGTCTTGGTTGTTTATCTACCTCTATATATGCACATATCATAAAATATAGTATCGTTGAGTTAGTATCCCATAAACAAGTTTAAAACTTACTTTGGGGCTAGCTCAATCTGTGTGATTTGACCCTATTTATTTATTTATTAAAAATCTTCTCGTGTCACAATGTTCGTTCCCGTACTCCTCCGAAACGGCTTGACCGATTCTCATGAAATTTTGTGAGCATATTGAGTAGGTCTGAGAATCGGCCAACATCTATTTTTCATACCCGTAATCAACGCAGGCGAAGCCGCGGGCAAAAGCTAGTATTGTATATATATTTTTTCTTTCCTCTGAAGAAATAATGACGAAAAAGCGCATATAAGTTACACATTACGTCACGATCTAGTACATAAGATTATTCACGGTTTTTAAAAAAACTGCAAATGTAGTTCTTCTTATTTTATAAATACATAATATTAAATGGCACGGTTGTACGAGTAGTTTCCCCCACAAATTAAATACCCAGTGTAGGTAACGTTCATTTGTTTTCTATGACTATGATTTGATTTTATTAAATTAATTATTTATTTTATTAATTTAATTTTGTGTAAATGATAATGTAACGTCTAACAAAATATACTGAAACTGTATTAAGAGTGAATTCTGTCCATGATTCTGAACCATTTTCCCAAGGAACATATCAAAATACGAAAAATAATTTTGGCCTCCCATAAAGTTGAAAAATCATGTGATCCGAGTTTGTATAGAAAGCCAAAAAATATTTTTTCTATTTCCATATATTTTCCTTGGGAAAGGTTGTTTAGTATCATGGTCTGAATCCACCCTTAAGGTGACGTGGGTTCACAATTTGCAAAACTGTGCGTGTTTTTGTAAAATCACTGTTATTAAAATACTATAGTTTATTCCTCAAAAAATTTACATAAAAATCTTAAGGATTTTCTACAGACACCCACCCACAATAGCCAAAACACGATTGAGCATTTTTGGCTTGATAGAAAAAAACCGGCCAAGTGCGAGTCGGACTCGCGCACCGAGGGTTCCGTACAAACCTGCAAGGTTTAGTATTTGGTATGAATTTCAATTTAATACCTCTACGCGTTTATGAGGAAATGGGTAGTAAGTTTAAAATTATTAAAAAAAAATATATTATGTGATGTAACTAAAAATTTATGGTTTTCGTAATTTTTCCTTTATCTATGCTATAAGACGTTGCTTCGTACCAAATTTCAAGATTCTGAGTTCACGGGAAGCACCCTGTAGGTTTTGATTCCCTTGCAAGTGTCGAAAATTTGCGGCATAAACGGCTGTATCTTTTGATTGCGTTGGCTTAGAAGTTTGATTTTTTCACAGCTTCAAGGGACAGTAGACCTGAGTAATTGATATAAATTTCAGCTTCATACCTCCACGCGTTCCTGAGAAAAAGGGTCTTGACAGACGGACGGACGGACGGACAGACGGACAACAAAGTGATCCTATAAGGGTTCCGTTTTTTCCTTTTGAGGTACGGAACCCTAAAAATCACAAACATACCTCTAAATTTGCCTAAATTTGCCTTTATAATACGTATTACTATTTTATACAATCACCTTTTTATATGAAAATTATACCAAAAAATGTATTATCTAAATATCTATCTGTTTTGTCTACAGAAAAAATAATAAATAAAAAACAAAAAAAATAATAAATAAAACACTGCGAAATATCTTCGAGCACGGCTCCGACTCTTCCTTCGCTCTCTACGAATATTTCACTGTGTTTTATTTATTATTTTTTCTGTAGCCAAAGCGAATAGATATTTAGATAATACATTTTTTGGTATAATTTTCATATAAAAAGGTGATTGTAATAAAATAGTAATATGTATTATAAAGGCAAATTTAGGCAAGTTTAGAGGTATGTTTGTGATTTTTTTCTATCGAGCCAAAAATGCACAATCGTGTTTTGGCTATTGTGGATGTCTGTAGAAAATCCTTAAGATTTTTATGTAAATATTTTGAGGAATAAACTGTAGTAGTTTAATAACAGTGATTTTTCAAAAACACGCATAGTATTGCAAATTGTGAACCCACGTCGCCTTAAATAGTTTGAGTGTATTTTGTTAGACCCTGTATATAGGTACATTAAACATTGTATCCACACCCGGTGTCATCACCGTATGCCTTATATAAAGACCTACTTACCTATTTTCTGTGCCTATTTTTTGCCAAACATGATCTGTGACGCTCCTAGAGGTAGAATACCCTGTGTTACTTCCTCGTAGCAGCTACACGCATCACCCGAATCCGTCCGAATCCGAGTTACAAGAACACATATAAGCTTTGTTTAGCTTGTGTTTCCTAAGTCGCTTCGCTAAGGCTATATCAGTATATTTTTTTAAGGTGAAGATATTGGCAAATGGCCTTGAAGTGGCGCCCTCATATGAAATAAATTGTTAACTCGTAAATATGGAGATAATTTCCATATTGCTCTTCGTCATGCACTAGATAGCCCTTTAAATTATTTTATGAACTGCCGTTAAAACTATTATTGGTGATCCGTCTAGCTTTAAAACTTGCCGTGGCCACTTTTGGCGGAGGCAAGTTTTAAAGCTAGACGGACTAATGTAAATACTTTCAACGGCAGTTCATAAAATAATTTAAAGGGCTATCTAGTGCATGACGAAAAGCAATATGGAAATTACCACCATAGTTACGAGTTAACAATTTATTTCACACTTCAAGGCCATTTGCCTATATCCTCACCTTAAACGTCATATACCTGTATGTGTGGGGCAGTACTTGATGGTGTGTGCCCAGTCGCCCGACGCTCCACATAGCGGACACCTGTACACGCGCAACACAGGGCAACGCACTCGGCCGCGGCTGTCCTTCAGAGAGTGCGTGGAATACCAAGACAGAGGTTCTCTGTTGTTCTTGCAAAAGGCGCATTCCTAGAAAAGTTTTTTTTTATGTGAAAACTTCATAAGGCGCGTTAGGCATTTTTATGAAATGGGAAAAAAACATTGAACTCGCGACACTGTTACCGTAACCGACACCACCTTGTTAAAGTTTTCACTTCTTGTGCCACTGTTTTTTTTTCAGATTTTATTGATACGATAATTAGTTAAAATTATACAGGCTGTATATGATAGAAAACTTCGGTCCCACACATTGACATAATATATCACATATATCTCAATGGTCCCACATGTATACCTTGTCCGGCATTGCTCCGCCAAGTGTCAGACGTGATGCGGCAAGTGCGGTGGAAAAATCTAAGCAGGTAAACCGTAAAAGGCACCTACTCTACGGACAGACTCCGGCACCGCCACGTTTCAAGAGTCGTAAAAGCTTCCTCAGGCAGCCAAGCATACAGCAATATAAGCTCCTAATGCAAGAGTTGTGAGGTGGATAAACAAGTATCCACCTTACGAGTTAAACCTCCCACCTGCTGAAAAACTCCCACCGGGTAGAGACCTCCCCTGGTCAGTCTGGAAGTCTCTCAATAGACTCCGGGTTGGTGTTGGGAGGTGTCGGGAAAACCGAGTTAGGTGGCATTACGCTGATAATGAACTTTGCGACTGCCGTGCCATTCAGTCGATGGACCACCTTCTGTCATGTCCGAGCTGCCCTACGTTATGTAGGTACCATCGAGCTAACGATAGAGGGATCGCCGTGGCCACATACTGGTCAAAGGTTATTTGAAATTGAAGCTACAGTGTAACCATTTCGACTCGATAAGAAGAAGAAGATAACAGAATATAATTAAAACTTAATTAAACAGCAATAAATTAAATCTAAAACTAATACTAAAAACAACTTATATTAATTTTTATAAAAAAGGAATATTGATTTTCTGTTGTAGGTGTAAACAGGTAGGTAAAATAAGACTTTATTATTTGGAAATATGGTTTTCCTGCTTTAGGAAAATACTCTAAAAATACATACTTAATGATCAAAAGCTTGATTAACTTTATAAATAATATTCAAAATACTTTTTTTAAAATACTTTTTTACTCAGCGAATTACTTAGTGGAATTTTCTTTTATTTGAATTGAAAATGATGGCAATGGTTTCTGGCAGCTGGCCAAATAAATGGTTTTTGCCAAATGTTTACTTAATTTTTAAAGGTTTAGATAAAGGGATGTCAGGCAATGTTAGATAAATGGAGATATCCACTAGTTCCGTTTTAATGTACTTTAGCCGTGTAGTTCCCGGCAGAGAAGAGTAGTACCACTCCAAGTCTTCCCGTGGATGTCGTAGAAAGCAACTTAGGACACAAGCTAAACAAAGCTTATAAACATCAATAAGATCTTTCCAACCCGTCTAGCCAGCGTGGAGAGTTTAGGTCAAATCCTCTCGCTGCTCTGGCTAATATATAGCTCTGGTAATATAGAGAGAAACTAAAAAAGAGCTGATGATACATACTTTGCAAAAAAATATTGTGTAACTAAGTGCAAACTTTAGCTATTTTTAAGAAATAGGTACGAATAACATACTAATGATATTCGTACCTATATAATAATAATGGTAGGTATATGACTTGGGTATCAGTAAAAATATGAACTTTGTTCTTGTCAGTGGAGTAGGTATTCTTTTTTGTGAAAGCGGGTAAATACCAATTGTTTCTGAATGCTGTACCGCTGCTGACGGAGGGTTTCCGTGAACTTCATGAGCAGGTCGAACTGCGTGGGAGTCAGCGATAGCAGTGCCGCTTCTTGCTTCAGCATCATACTCTCGAAGCTTACTTGAGTAACACCTGAAAATAATGAAAATCATCTATACCATGTCAGTCTCCAAAACTGTAAAAAGTTTTTCTCTTATATAGAACACCTTCGTTTGCAAACAGACATTCAGCAACATTAATACTGTGGTAAGTAATTGCTACAGATTATTGCATGTTATTCATCATTAGCGGCAGCAAGTGCGAATTTACCTTAAATCAAAGGTAAAGGTCGACAACTAAGCTACGACTTCGCCATATTGCGAGAAATTCTGGTAATAGGGTATATTCATGTCCTTTTTTAATTTTTTTAAATGATTCTATAAGTTATTATATAAACGGAAAAAAATATATTCATGTCCTTTTTTTATTTTTTTAAATGATTCTATAAGTGATTATATAAACGGAAAAAAATATCACACTCACAGAATATTATAAAATAAGCTTAAAAAAATAATTAAAACTACTATCATTTTCGGACGACATAAGCGCGGTGCCATTTTGCGCTTTTATTCTGTGACGTCACCGCACACTGTCGATGTCAGTGTCAATGGAAAAGAAAATCAAAAAATAATAGAACCATATTTTACGAGGGCTGTTTGATTTTTCTAAATATATTAATATCACTGGCTGCAAATAAGTATACCACCTTTTTAAGCCATTTTTCAGAGGCGGGAAAATTTAAAAAAAATGGCATTCTTTTGTTTTTTTTCTCATTTGATAACGATTCAGTGAAGGCGTGAACTTAAAATTGTTAAAATGGAGAAAGAACAGTATCGGTCTGTAATTAGATTCTTATTTTTGGAAGGAAAAACATGTGATGAAATAAAAGTAAGAATGCAAGCGGTTTACCATGAATGTGCTCCTTCTATGACAACCGTCAGATATTGGTATAACGAGTTGTTTAAGCGGGGGAGAACAACCGTCTTTGATGAGGATCGCCCAGGCCGGCCAGTTGAGGTGACTACAGACGATATGGTTAAGAAAATTGAAAATATCGTTTTAGCCGACCGCCGAAATAAATTATAATTACTTGCGAAGTACGTAGTCATCATAAACACATCAATTTTAGGCAGATTATCTGACTGTATCTGCCACAACAAAACCGCTTTCAATCATTGTAGCAAGTCTTTTTTCACCAGGAGTCAGACTTTCAGCAAATAATTCTCAAAGAACATTGCCATCCAACGTGGCAATGCTGCCAGCCTTTTGGGCACTCTCCCGCAAGGGCAGAATTTGCGGGATATTTTTTATTTATAATAGTTTATACTTATAAGTAATTTATTTTTAGTATTTAAGTTGTATTAAGTTTTTTTTTTAGTTACTTAGTTTTAGTTTAGTTATTATCTATTATTAGTGTTGTACATGTATTTATATTTATCAGTAATAAAAATTTCCTTAAAACATTGACTTAAAAAAAAAAAAAGAACAATAATAATTTAGCAAAACAATGAAAATAATCTCCAACAATCATACAAATTACAAACAACTTATTGACAGTGACATATTCTCCTTCTTTCTAATTTGTGGTTGTACAGACTATTTAAAAATGGTTGCCTGTAAAGTCGGTTTTACGGGCGAAGATTTTACGTGACAACGGCGGCAGACCGATCATAGTTGAGTGGGAGAGAGACGCAAGGCATTCGGCGGGCCTCTCTCTCGTTCGGTGACTCATCGTAACGTTACCGAGCGTTACACTTTTTCATAAGTGACTCCCAGCCGCAACCTAATTTAAGACGTTGTCACGTCAAAAATTAAGTTTGACAGTGTTTAGTGTCGTCACGTTTCGTTCCGCCAATAGCGTTGCGTTTCGGAAATTTGCGAGGGAATTTGAAAATGTCAACTTTTAAATCATTAATTTCTCAATGGAAACATATTAAATTGAAAAAATATATATGTGGGTATTTTTCTTTAGCAATAAAGTTTACACATAATTTTTTTTGTTCGTTTCTGAATCACATGCATATTGTCTATTTCTTGCAATATAGTAACTACTTATACTAGTACTTACCTCTAAAAACACAGAATAATCAGAATAATTGGTGGCACTGTTTCAGGTTATTTATAGTATATAAACCCCGTTATATTTATACAATGTGTAATTGACATATGCGTAACAAATCGAACTACTATAGTTTATTGAAATAAAAATGAAAATAAAAAAGTCATTTCTATACAACCGTGTGCAGCTGCCCGGGCAATATGTATGGGAATGATTTTTCTTTTTATTGTTATTCTATATTTTATAATAAATACCTACATGTACCTTAGTAAAGATAAATACCCAGGATAGTTTGAAAAAGGCCATTTTCCAACTTTCACTGGCTGGGAATAGAACCCGTTCTGGATTTGATCTCCGGATTGGCGAACTAGCTGTTGACTATGAGGTACACCATGACGATTAAATACAAATAAAGGAAATATTTTTATGTTGTAAATAAATTATATCTTTTTCTATAAATAAAAGAATAACGCAAAAATCATTTTGTGTTGATTTAGAACGCAGGATGCGTTACAATCATCATACAAAATGATGTTTGTGTCCAGGTTAGCGATAAAAAATTGTGCAAGAGGAAAATAATTCTAATACTAAACCTCTCTTCTCTTCAAAATTTTTGATAGAACATGAGTAATGCCATCAGTTGTTGCCTGGTACGTTAGCCGGCCTACTTCTATCACAAGTACAATAGTCGTAATCATAATCAGGAACTAACCATTCATATCAGAAGTTCTGCAGCTATGGCTGGCGACATCCTTGGGAGTCCTCGCGTCCACAGTAAGCTGCGCTTCTATAATGGCTGGGTCCAGCTTCACTACTCGAAGGGCCTCGGAATCTGACAATTATTCAATTTGTAAAAATTAGAATATTTTATTAAGTATATTCAGGTTTCTCAACTACCTTTAGTTACCTACATTTGTCGCAATAATTCTGGCGCAAATCCCCATTGTGTTTTTCACAAAAAAACTACTTTTAGGAAAAACATCTCATTTACACATGCGTAACTTTGTATGTGAATCTTTGCTTATACATAAGGTTGAATTTTAGTGACTACAATAAACTAATGAATATTACTGTCCTGCCAAATAGTTTCACTTTGTAAAAATGTTGGTTATGCTAATGAAGCAATACACTAACATACCTAAGAAGGTACGGTACATTATTGCTCTTTGACCTAACACATTCTAGCGCGTGCTACACCGCCCCGTGCGAAACCTTCAGCATAGGCATACGGCCTATTTGATGGTTAATGGTTCGATGCGTATAACACACACACACACACACACACACAAGGAAGTTTCTTATGGCTCCTCAACATGCTGGGCCATCATTGCGCCAATTTACTGTAATACATTGCTGTTTAAAGCTATTACTAAATACGAGCCCTTGTGACATTATAGTGAATACCACTTCAAAAGGTTGCACGGTAGCCGGTACCCAATCAATTATACAACGTGTAACAAAAAAGGGGTATCAACCCGAAAGGTAGTTAACATACTAATCAATGTGAACAACTTTTACGAAAGGACCATCTCTGATCTCGCAAAAAAAAAATTAGCGACTCCATACATTTTGGTACGGTAGGTATTTAATTTTTTATGGAGCTGCAGAATTTTTTTTTGCGATTTTTGGGATGGTCCCATAGTAAAAGTTGTTCACATTGATTAGTCCGTACGTTTACTCCCCTTCGGGTGATACCCTCTTTTCGTTACCCGTTGTAAAATAGGGATAAATGATACCTATATACTTTTAATTTTGATACAAAAATAAAATGTATGTAATAAACATACCTAAGGCCAATTTAAGCACGCAAACTTACTTGTATTTCGTTCCAAATCATTCGTAGCTTCAAATATCAAATCTGAATTTTTACTGAAGATATCCTAAAACATGAAAATAAATACAAATTATTCTAAAATTCTGTTCATACTTCTGATTAAATTCCTCAAGAAAGTACTAAAAATTAAACCTCCTTTAATATAATAAGCTTATCCCGCTTTTATATGGGAAGAAGATAACTGTTTTCGTATACGAGTATAACCTACCATATTTTACAAACAGTAGATTTTTATGTTTCATCCTATTACTTATTTGCTTTAAAAATTTAAATGTAAATGTACAAAAAATACACATTTATTTACATACACCGCCTACTGTGTTCTTACTAACCTATATTCACCGCTGAACAATAGATATGAGTGAACAAATAAAGAAGAGAACGACTTACATTTGAAGGATGTGGAACCAATTCTGTTAATATTCCATCGGCCAAGTGAGGAGCGGGGCAAATTCTTGATATATCCATGATTAATACAACGAGCCTAGGTACAATACAAAAATTAAAAAAGGCAATGGACAATCAACAGCTTCGACAACTTGATGATTTTACCTATATTAAACATATTATATCTGTCGAAAATATCTTAAAATTACCCTCACTCAACAGAAATTTTAATTTAAATACCCTATACCGAGTCATCGAAAGAAACACTAAGTTAAACACACAGATATATATATAATAAAATTACTTCACTAATAACGTAAAACTTTGAAACATGTCCTTTGTTTGCAGCAACTTTATAACACCGATTTACATATTGTACACTTATCAAGAAAGGAGCTACATACTAAGCTATACACACTACGAAGTCTTAATAAACCGAGCCATAAAGTAAAATCATTAGGTACCTACCTGCATTAAATTTAAATTATGGCATTGCCACAGTAACGCCATGTAGGTGCCACTAGTTAGACTAGAACATGTAGTAATAAATAAATAAACACATATAAATATATACGGTCAAATCACACAGATTGAGCTAGCCCCAAAGTAAGTTCGAGACTATACCAACTCAACGATACTATATTTTACATGTACATATATAGTACATGTAAAATAGTACATGTAAAATAGTACATATAAAATATATATAATATTATAATGAGGAGCTCGGTGGCCCGGTGGGAGTACGCATTGCTAGCGTTTTCACAAGTTAAGCAATCCCGGGCGTGGTCCGTACTTGGATGGGTGACCACAAGTGGTACAAAAAATTCTCGAGCTCCTCCGTGCTTCGGAAGGCATGTAAAAGCCGTTGGTCCCGGCTGTCATTGTATGGCAGTCGTCAAGCTATGTCAGATGCCTTTAAGCAGCTTGAAAAATCTGACACAAACAAACAAACAAGCACATACTCGTATATAAATATACATCCAAGACCCAGGTCAATCTGAAAAAGTACATTTTCCGTCTTGACCTGACCGGGGATCGATAACTAGTGAATCAACGTCACTGTATTAAGAGTAGGGTTCATGATCTCTCGACCTTTTCAATTTCTCGGGTCTCGAGAATTCTCGAGGCTAATTTCTCGAGGCTTCTCGGGTTGTCGAGAAATTTACATTTGCGTACGTTTTCTCATATTATTTGGTTCCAATAACGTCAACAATTTCAGTGGTTTTCCTCTCAAATAAAAGTATCAAATTAATAAAAAACTTTTATTGTTTATATTGAAAAACATTAATCTTATGAATAAGCTAATTAACTTACAAAAAACCCAGAAATAATATTAATCAGACTCATAATTATAGTTGACAGCACCATTTGCAGATTCCTTATTTTTTTTGAAATATTTCCATACTTTTGATGCTTCCATCTTTACTGTTATACTGACGTTCGGTAAAATCTAGAACAAACGCAATCTAAATTAATAATAAGCCCTTGGAGTAATATGTGATACACACACAACACAACTGGCAATATTCGTCTCACAAATTTAAAATGACACATTAATTAATTTCAAATTACTTACGTAAGAAAAACATATCAGAATAATTAAAAACTAAGCTTGTGTGTGTTGTTTTACAAAAATAGGAAATATAATTAGACTAAGTAGTATAATTAATGTATCGTTAGTTATTTTATGTATTAAAGTTTGACTAAAAAATAATAGAAAAGAACAGGTAGGTACTCGTACCTAGTAAAATTTAAGATCATATTTAGATTATATTATTGATAAAAATAATATGAATAATAAACCCATGAATGTCAATAAAAGTGTAAAGACTTATCTGTTTGATTTCAATTTATCACGTAATCTGTGAAACACTCACTACGTAAAGTATATTTGGCTAGAGTCGAAACACGAAGGAACGTGTAAAAACGACGCCGCAGAGCGCTTACAGCGAGATCAAAGGGTGCCGCTGCGCTTTGGCCCATGTCGCCAGGCAACATAACAAACGGCGATTTAATTTCTATATAGGTACATGATTTCTCGTGTTCTTGACTTTTCTCGAGCTTGATTTCCCGGGAACAATGCCCAACGATTTCCCGGGAATTCTCGGCTCGAGAATTCCCAGGAATGAACCCTAATTAAGAGTCCCCTTACCCTAGACTTTTCCATACAAACGTAGTCTAGCTTTTATTTTGAAATGATTTCGGCAGTATTTTGTTATTTCAAAGAAATTGCATATATCTAGGCATATAACTAGTTTTGACGGTCAAAATATGAACTTAAAAGAAAATATAAGGGTTTAGAATTATTAGTACCTATATAAGACAGATGATTTCTATTAAGTCTGGTAACTGGACTGTGAATGTGATAAAACGTCCAAAAAAGTCAGGCTATTAGGTACAGAAATAAATATAATATTAGGTCCTTACATATGAAATTGCCGTTCAGTATCAAAAAAGTGAAACAAGTTTTTTTTAATGAAATTATTATTTAATCAATCGAAGTATGCGCCGTTGTTATCGATACACTTCCGCCATTTTATAGGCAGATCATTGATACCTTTGGAAAAAAAATCCTGGGAGCGAGAGTCTATGAACTGTTTGAAGGCGGTTTTGACTGCCACATCAGATTTGAAATTTTTTCCTTGTAAAAAGTTATCCAAATTTTGAAAAAAGTGGTAATCGGTTGGGGAAAGATCTGGAGAGTATGGTGGGTGACGCAGAGGTTCCAGTCGCAGTTCCTCTAACTTGGCGATCGTTTAATGTGCAGTGTGTGGTCTAGCGTTATCCTGAAGGAGCAGTGGGCTAGAGCAATTCATCAGTCTCGGTTGTTTAATGGCGAGCTTTTCCATCATTGTTTGCAATTGTTGGTAATACAAGTCTGCAGTAATCGTCTGGCCTGATCTCAAGAAGCTGTAGTGGATAACACCAGCACTGGTCCACCAAACACTAACCAGAATCTTCCTTTTGGTTAGTTTTCGCTTAGGGCAAGGTTTTGCCGGTTCTCCGGTCAAGCCATTGTGATGATCGCTTCCGATTGTCGTACAGGATCCATTTCTCATCACAAGTCACGATACGGTTCAAAATCCCCTCATTATTGTGGCGATTAAGCAAAGAAACGCAGCAAGCAACGCGTGTTTGTTGGTTTGCTTCAGTCAATTCGTGCGAAATTCGAATTTTTTAATTTTTCCGATTTGGCGCAAGTGTATAAGTATCGTTTTGTCACTTACGCCGAAGGCTGCTGCTAATTCAGAAGTGGTTTGAGATGGATCCGCTTCCACTATCGCCTTCAATTCTTCGTTATTCACTTGAGTATCAGGTCGTCCACGAGGCTCATTGTGTAAATCGAAATTTCCAGAACGGAAACGTTGAAACTAAAAACGCACCGTTCGTTCGTTAGCGGTGCCAGGTCCATACACGTCGTTAATTTTTCGAGTCGTTTCTGCAGCACTGGTGCCACGGTGGAACTCGTATTCGTAAATACCGCGAATTTTCAATTTGTCCATAGTTGTTGTTATAGCAATGTTGAAACTCAAACAAATGATGTTAAAACAAATGAAATACGAATTTTAAAACAATATTTTTCTGGCTTTATTTCGAAATAAATTTGAATTTGGAATTCCTAATAAAATGCAAGATATTTGATTTTAAAGTTGCCAGTATTGAAAATCGGCAATTTCATATGTAAGGACCTAATATTATACTTGAAAACATGCTTATAAATTTTGTTCTGCCACACCAAATACTTGTCAAATTCGATACACCTATTGATAAAATACCTATAGGTGTGTATATGTACGAAGAAGCACCTACCTAATTGGGTATACAAACCCGTCTGTCTGGTTTTTATAAGAAGGTATATTAGGTACATTTTTAAAAATACCTTAACTATGAATACATCGCAAAACTCTTCATAGGCAAGAAGTTATCGAATTGAATTATGTTATTAAATGTGTATAAGTTAGTTTCTTTCATGCTGGTGTGGGAGAATAGAAAAATCTTAAAATGTACCCGCTGCTTTTCTTCCCGATCAAATCGAAGGAATGAGAGAAAAAAGAAATCATGTTAGGTAACACTGGTTTACAAAGTTTTTGCTGTTCGCATACTTGCAGCGATTTTTATAAAGAATTCAGTACAAAAAACACATATCTGGTTTTAAAAAAAATAATACGTCTAAGTTTTAGAATATCTCATGTCAAAAATTAAATTTTCGTAAATTTTGCCAATTTAAAAATTTTACTATAAATACAATTACTTTTTTTGGAACTTTTTAATTCAAGTTTATTATAGTGCAAGCTTTCCATTGTACATTCATTTAGATCACAGCTCAAGTCTTTTACGAATTTGAGGTATTCGCGTTTTTGTATAGGCCGGTAGGTATATTGCCATACAATGCGTACGGTGCTCAAAGTATGAGAAATGTTATGGCAACTTGAATTTCATATATCGTGTACATAAGAATGATAGAAGGCATGATACATCAAATTTTATTTTGATTAAGAAGAGTAATTTTTTATTTTACAATATTAAGTAAATTGTATGCATAGTAGTTTATTTTCTAAAAAACAAAACAAAAAGGTTAAATTAATATAAACATATATATATATATATATATATACTACATACATACTAACGCGTCTTTATCCCTAATGGGGCAGACAGAACATTTTAGGTTTTGTGCCTCTAAGCACAACAGAGTCTAGGACTGGAAGACTCAAAGGCCATTTTTAGGGAGAGAAGATGCAAAAAGGAATCAAAATAGTGATGGGTTGCTTGCCGCATCACCTATTCACAGGTTTACAAAAATTTTAATTATTTGTGCTCAGCATATTAAACTTGTTGTTTCTTTCAGATTTTTGTATGCTAAATTCGGATCTGGTTGTGATTTTTGTCTAGGACGTCAGAATTGTAAGTATTGTTATAACAAATTTATTATATATATATATATATATATCTGTAACTTATACATACATATATATATATATAAATTATATATATATATATATATGTATGTATAAGTTACATATATCTGTAATTACAATATCTGTAACTTATACATACATATATATATATAAATTATATATATATATGTATGTATAAGTTACAGATACATATAAGAACTTATCTTCAAATTATTTCCACATGCCATATGAATAAATTAAAAGATTTTTTGAGATATATAGACTGGATTTCCCAAAAAAAATTAAATTTAAACTAGTGAACATGTATACAACGCAGTCGCAAATTCATTTTGTATGTATTTTGAGAGAAGATTAGGAAATTAAAAAACCTCAAGGCTTGAAATACCAGTATGGGAACCGGTATCACTGACCTTGGTGAGATACTGGTACCAGACATGGTACCTCTACTACCCTATGGTACCCCGGTATACCGGTACCAATGTCGGTACTAATCAAATATTTGCGTCAGAGTGAGAAAACAGATTTAGTAAAAAGGTTAAGGAAAAAAACTTCATCAGTCATAACATAAATAAAACTCGGATGACGTCGACTCGTGTCGTATTGAGCACTACGTGTAAATAGAAGTGCCTGTACTTTACCGGTAAAGACGCAATACCGGTACTCATCTGGAACAGGTACCCAGGTACCGAAACGAAAAGAATCTCTAAATACCGGTACCTAACAGGTATTTTTGGCACCGGTTCCAAGCCCTGAAAAACCTTCGATTCCATAAAAAGTATGTACTATAAAGACGAGTACATTATGATAATACGGAAGTCATAGGAGTAGCAAGCCTTGAGTGACACAAATATCACATTTAAATCAAGTTGGTACAAACAAATGAATATTAAATGATAAAGATTTCATTTCATTCACTCAAACCAAAATGTTAAAAAATTTTATGCTATCAGTTTTAATTAGAATAATTAACTTTTAATTAATTAGTTTGAGTTAATTTTAGTGTCATTTGTTGTTTTAGTCCACATTGTCTCATTTCCTCTCGCGGGTCTACTGGAAGAAATTTCTATAGAAATAAGTAGCACCTAAGTACTATGTTTTCCTTATTTTTTTTATGTGTATGTTTATAATATAAATAAATAAAATTGAAATATGTTTCTCAATCTAATAAATACATACTTTTCCTCTACAAATAATAATATATTTCAATGCTTTTCCTTCACAAAAAACTCATATCACTAGGTGTCCAATGATTATGTGATTTTGTTTATTAATCACATGTTGGTAGTAGCACAGGGTTACAAACTCTTTGGATTTGTATATAGTTATTTTCCTTTTTTACAAATATATTTTGTTTTTGACGTGACAACGTCTTATAAATTGGTTAGCCGGGTGACACTTCAAGAAACTGCGTTACGCTCCGCTCACGTTATGCGCTCACAATGAGAGCGAGTGAGAGGCACGCGTGCCTTTCACTTTTTATGTCTGTCTCTCTCGCTCTTAGGCGGGCTAACCATGCCCGAGTGGAAGTCAAGTTTGGAGTGAAGTGGAGTGAAGTCGTTGTCACGTAAAACTTTCGCCCGTATACCGACTTTACAGGCAACCAATTTTTTATATTGACTTTGTCAGTTTTGGTTGTACATATTGTTGGAGAAGGAATACAAGGCTCATACCTCTGGCTCATACAAAGTGGTTTCTTTTCATTTCTCATCATAATCTCGCCTCATTTAGTAGTTTTCCATTAATATACAGTCCATCCGCCACACACAGAATAGGATACTAGTTGGTAGTAGAAGTTACATGGATGATCCCAATGACTAGGTATTTAGATCCGTATAGTTTATTTTATGATTCTTTTTCTGCCCAAATATCTGTTTGGGAGCGATACAGACTTCATTTGACTACCGATTTTGCAGAATACATACAGAAACAACAGCTACAGAATAATAAAAATACGACGACGAAAGAAATAAGATGTTTATGTGTATTTCAAATGAAAGATTTGTAGATACGTACAGGATAGGTATAGGAGCTTTTTACAGCACTTATAATAAGTTTCAAATGAAAAATATGACAAAAACAAAGGCCAGTTATTAGGTATTTATTTTAAATATTTGGTCAGCTACAAAAATAAGCAAAAAAAAATATGTTATCAGCATAATATGGTTTTGTATGCCTTAAAAAAAACCGACAGCAACATAGCAATTAAATTAAGGATTATCCGAAAATAAGTAGAGATTTGATTAGCTTTATAATCTATAGATGTACAAAATAAATAGTCGTAACGCAAAATTATTATTTGTTAGATTATACAATCGGTCAGTATAAAAATAATATTTATAAGCTATAATCTCTAAAGATCTGCATTTAAAAACTATTATTATCAGCTAACATTTTTTTACACAGGTAATAAGAATAAATTATAAAAAGAAAATATTTCTTTTTAGAAGGTTATCCTTCTGTGACTAATTCGTGAAAAAAAAGAGCGAGCAAGCGAAGTGAGCAAGCGTTAAACAAGTGACAAAAGCGATCAACTTGGCGTCCCCGAATTAGTCACAAAAGGTAGGTTATGCATTTATAATTTTTGTAGCATATTTAATTACGGTTCGCTATGGTAGGCAGTTCGTAGCATCGCAGCTGTGCAGTGCACGTAGCAGTAACTAGTTATAACGAATTCCTGTCCAATATTTTGTTAAGGATCGCTACGGCAGAATGTAGTTCGTAGCGTGAGTTCTTAGCATCGTAGCGTAGCAGTTACTATCAGAATCCCGGACTCCACTCGAACTGTTGCTTCAAAGCTACGACTTTTGGTCGTATATTCAGTAGCGGATTGCTACGACTGAAAGTAATTCGTAGCATCGTAGCTATACTCGTAGCACTTACTATCAGAATCCGGGACTATACTAATTGGAGTGCTGCTACAATCAAAGCTACGACTTTTTGTCGAATATTCGGCGCGGGACCTATGACTGAAAGTAATTCGTAGCATCGTTGCTGTGCTCGTAGCAGTGACTACCAGAGTATGGGACTTCAATTATTCGGTCTGCTGCTACTATAGCTACAAAAATCAAAGCTACGAATTACTGTCCCATATTTTGTTGACGATCGCTACGGCAGAAAGTAGTTGGTAGTGTGAGTTCGTAGCATCGTAGCAGTGACTATTAGAGTCAGGGACTCCACTTCATTGGGCTGCTGCTGCCATGGCTGCTACAATCAAAGCTACAATTTTCTGTCCAATACTTTGTTGAGGATCGCTACGGCAGAAAGTACTTGGTAGGATCGCAGCTGTGCTCGTACCAGGTTACTTTAAAAATTCTGGAGTGTACTCGGACTGCTACTAAAATGAGAGCTACGTCTACTACGTATTATCTGTCATTTTAGGCGAGTGTTGCTGCGACAGAACGTAGTTGGTAGCTTTGCAGCTGAGCTCGTACCAGGTTTACTACAAAAATTCTAAACCGCACTCGAACAGCTGCTAAAATTAAAGTTACGAATGTCCGGACTGCTGCTAAAAAGAAAAGCTGCCACTTTCTGTTTTTTATTTAGCTGTGAGTTCCTCTGAAAAAAGTCTTTTCAAAAGCACGGCAGGTAAGTACATGAGTCAATGTCTATACCTAGACCAATATAAAGCTCATAATTTTGTTGGAGTAAAAGCAACATCCTTACCTATTGAATAGAAACTTGTCAAGAGCTTTTATGTTATCGAGTTTCAATAGTGAAGCCATACTTTTTCCAATGATACCAATTTTATGTAAACCATAATACAATTTAGTATACACGTGTGGCCACTGTGCGTAGCCTTAGGTATCTATACGTATAACATCAGTATGGTACTTGTACTATTGTGTGTTCTGCTTGTACGAGTATGGTTTGATTTGTTCTGTAGGCATATTGCTATTGTTGCCGACACTTGGATGGGTGACCACAAGTGACAATATTTTTTTCGAAATACTATCATCATTGGCAGTCGCTAAGCTGTCACACAAATAGCCTGCAGTCAGCTTGAAAACTCGGTCCACTCACATTCTTACTCACATACACGATAAAGCGGGTTCCTACGCCATTCAGAAACATTATTTAATTATGGAATTATATTTACCAGATGACGTTTAGATTAGCTATATCCATGTGACAAAGCTTCAAACAGCTTGGAAAATCGGTCCACTCACACACACGATAAAAAAAAATGTCATTTATTTCGGACAACTAAGATCCATATTGTGAAAAAAACTTAAAACATGTCATTACTGATAAGAAAACAATAAATTGAATTAGATTAGACACACACAATATTAAATAATTTAAATAATAATAATAACATCAACATAATCCAATAAATATACGAAACACAATCAGTAGCCCTAATATCATTTAGTACCTTCTCTGCGGCATAGCTACTGTAATATGTCTATCACAGCAATGCCGCAGGTAAGGACAGTCCAATCTTGCGCTAATCATGCGCAGGGTGACGTTGGAGCTGGCCCGTCTGCGCTCCGCTTGCGCATAGTTGTGTTAAAGCAGTCGGTGTGCGCCCACGCGAACATACCCGAAGCGCTACAGAAACGGGGCAGCCCCACTCACTCTGAATTCGTTATTGTACAGGATACGGAGGTCACTGTAACTTCGCTTAGTGTAGTTTGCCCACAGGCTGCAGGTGTATAGCGATGTACAGTATGCTCTGAACAGCGTCACTTTTACTTCCCGTGAGCATCGCGCGAACCTGCGGGCTATCATATTAGCTCTTATCGACGATTAAGCTATGTCACATGCCTTCAGACGGCTTGGCAAATCGGTCCACTCACACTTTTACTCAACCACATGATTAAGCTATGTCACAGGCCTTCAGACAGCTTGGAAAATCGGTCTACTCACACTTTTACTCAACCACATGATTGAGCTATGTCACATGCCTTCAGGCAGCTTGGAAAATCGTTCCACTCACACTTTTACTCAACCACATGATTAAGCTATGTCACATGCCTTCAGACAGCTTGGAAAATCGGTCCACTCACACTATTAAGCTATGTCACATGCCCTCAGACAGCTTGGAAAATCGTTCCACTCACACTTTTACTCACACACATGATTAAGCTATGTCACAGGCCTTGAGACAGCTTGGAAAATCGGGCTACTCACACTTTTACTCAACCACATGATTGAGCTATGTCACATGCCTTCAGGCAGCTTGGAAAATCGGGCTACTCACACTTTTACTCAACCACATGATTGAGCTATGTCACATGCCTTCAGGCAGCTTGGAAAATCGGTCCACTCACACTCTTACTAAAACACACTATTAAACTATGTCACATGCTCTCAGACAGCTTGGAAAATCGTTCCACTCACACTTTTACTCACACACATGATTAAGCTATGTCACATGCCCTCAGACAGCTTGGAAAATCGGGCTACTCACACTTTTACTCAACCACATGATTGAGCTATGTCACATGCCTTCAGGCAGCTTGGAAAATCGGTCCACTCACACTCTTACTCACACACACTATTAAGCTATGTCACATGCCCTCAGACAGCTTGGAAAATCGTTCCACTCACACTTTTACTCACACACATGATTAAGCTATGTCACATGCCCTCAGACAGCTTGGAAAATCGTTCCACTCACACACATGATTAAGCTATCTCACATGCCCTCAGACAGCTTGGAAAATCGTTCCACTCACACTTTTACTTACACACATGATTAAGCTATGTCACATGCCCTCAGACAGCTTGGAAAATCGTTCCACTCACACTTTTACTCACACACATGATTAAGCTATGTCACATGCCCTCAGACAGCTTGGAAAATCGTTCCACTCACACTTTTACTCACACACATGATTAAGCTATGTCACATGCCTTCAGACAGCTTGGAAAATCGTTCCACTCACACTTTTACTCACACACATGATTAAGCTATGTCACATGCCCTCAGACAGCTTGGAAAATCGTTCCACTTACACACATGATTAAGCTATGTCACATGCCCTCAGACAGCTTGGGAAATCGGTCCACTCACACTTTTACTCACACACATGATTAAGCTATGTCACATGCCCTTAGACAGCTTGGAAAATCGTTCCACTCACACTTTTACTCACACACATGATTAAGCTATGTCACATGCCCTCAGACAGCTTGGAAAATCGGTCCACTCACACTTTTACTCACACACATGATTAAGCTGTCACAGGCCTTCAGACAGCTTGGAAAATCGGTCCACTCACACTCTAACTCACACACACGATTAAGCTAAGTATGTCACACGCCTTTAGACAGGTTGGAAAATCACACACACGAAAAGCAAACCAACTATATTTTGTGCGAGAATAAATAAATTAAATATCTAAGTACTTATTTATTTTGATGAAGTCATCGTTAATAATTTTTATGTAGGTTATTTTTCGGGGATATTCCCGTAAATACCGCACCGATTTTAAGATCTTTTACCTGTACCACTATCCTCTGATGGTTATGACGTGCTAGAAAACTATAATTATGAAAAAAATAAAAAATGGATGCAATGGAGGATATTCTTACGAGTACTACGTCTTCGTGATAAAAAATACATAAATTGGCATAACGAAGTACGTAACATACTGATAAGCATTTTATAACCAGCGTGTGTTTTTGCGTAAAAAATACTTCCTCTTTTTAGTAGTCTGTAGGTAGGTACAGGTACAAGTAGGTAACAAATATTTTTGTATCTTTTTTTTTTTTTTTTATTAGAAATTTGAGTGCGTTTGATCTCTATCTAGCCTGATGGGAAGCTAAGATGAGGTCTAAGGTGTATCACGCAGACTCAAAAAATGCCTGTTCACTCTTGCCTTGAAAATATATAATAACAAGTGACCGGAAGAAGGGAAGGCCTTTCCCCAGCAGTGGGACACCATTGCTAAAAAAAAGAATAATAACAATTAACTCTATTTAAAAATTGTAATAACTATTGATTATTATTTGAATAATTATAATACTCAATACATTTTGAGAAATGTACGTAGGTAGTAATGTAATGTTAAAATATGTACATAGGTAGGTAGGTACTTGAAAGATTATATTTTGGTAACTTACTTACATAGGTACTTTAATTTGTGCACGTAAAAATAAAATGGAATATCGTTACTTATGTACCTACCTTTATGGACAGTTGAAGTAATTTTTTTTAAACGGCTATATTTGTTATTAATTTATTTTGTTACTAAGAGTAAAGAGCCTGACAGTTTAATCAATATTGTTTCCAACTACAATACCCTTTATTGCACCAAAAAATAAATACAGGACATATAGGAAATGCGCAAAAGACGCCTTATCGATAAGCAAACAAGGAACTGCAATACTTTTTCATAGAGATTCCTTACTATTTTCACCTGATCAAACCCTGTACTTAATCCGTTCAGAATAGTGAACACTCCGTCGCAGAATGTAAGTATTATCAGATAGGTACCTATACTATACCCGAGTATTTGAATACCTATATTAATTCTAAAGAATTGATTTCAGATGTTACGTTACATCGACGTAAGTCGTAAAGTGTGGTACTATCGTCATCACAATAGGTCGTAGAGTGATATTTTTCATTTCAATCCACTACGCACGGGCTGGCATATGTAGTATGTTTGTCGCAAAGGTTTGTCGTCAAGGCCACTCTCAATGAAAAACGATAAGACTCAAACAGTATTATTTTGCACACTCTAGAGGTAAATAATAGCAAGTTATTTGTATTATGTATGAATATTTGAATAGTATGACGTTGGCCATGAGATTTTAGAACAGCTGACATTTTGTGCTCGATGAGAAGTAGTGAAGTCAGTGCCGTACCTACATAAGATATAAAAGTCGTAAAATTTTGGAATCCAGGGTCAAACGATGAATTTTTATAAAAACGTTTCAAATGTGTATTCAACAGTAAATAGAAGATTGTTGTAGAAGATTGAAAATAGTGCGCTCTCAATATTTTATTATTAAAATAATAAATCTATCTTCTATCTATCTATCTAAATATATATAACTTAAAGGTGACTGACTGACTGACATAGTGATCTATCAACGCACAGCCCAAACCACTGGACGGATCGGGCTGAAATTTGGCATGCAGGTAGATGTTATGACGTAGGCATCCGCTAAGAAAGGACGCGAGCGAAGCCGCGGGCAAAAGCTAGTGTACATATACAAGGTGACTTTTTAAACACTGTCCAAATTTTTGGAGCAAGTTACTGGCTAACTTATTCACTGACTAATCGATTCGATCAACGCACAGCTGAAACCACTGGGTCTAGAAACATGAAATTGTGCACAAAGATACCTTTATTGAAGTGTGCACTAATAAATTACTTTTGGAAATTCAGCCCTAAACCTAAAGGGTTAAAAGTTTGTATGAAACTTGGTCAATTTTGAAGTTAGAAATAGACAGGGTGCTGAGTAGAGTTGAGTATGCATAATACTAGTGGTTCTGTGAGAACCATGCCATACCCGACACATTCCCCTTCCCCTGACTTAGCAAAGCCATTTCAGTGAAATCCATCCATATATAAAGGTACCTACAGCAAACTTCTCCCCCTTTCTCCCCCTTTTGGATATTTTTTGCAACATCTTATGTAGAATGAAGTGTGCCTCAGATTGAATTTCCTCAATACGCTTCTACACCCAGCGGTTTTGGTAGTATATACTCGTACATAGATTTAAAAATATTGAAAGCGCACAATATTTTTTAACGTTCTTTTATTTATGGTTAAAAACACATTTCAAAAGTTTTTATAAAGATTCTTTGACTGGCCCTAGATTCCGCGATGTTACGATTTTTATGTCAACACTCCACTACTTATTTCTCTGGCAATACTAAAGTACTAAACTTTTTACCCACTTTACTTCTACGCTGACGATTTTTTTACTTCTGACCGCTGCAATGGTTTATCTTCGACTGAGTTGTCTGTCTGACAAGGCACGCGTGTAGAATCAGTTTGAATGATTTTATCCCGGGACCCATAGTTTATTTTCTATATTTGACAGAGATCGATCATAATGCTCTAACGGCATCGAAGAGAGCTTCCACCCATATCAGCCCCATAAGAAAAGTTTCTCATTTCCTACATGCCATTGATTGATAGGCAATATATGGAACTATGGAAATATTCATCTATCTATCTTCCATCCAGCTTTATATACAGGGTCTAACGAAATATACTGAAACTATTTTAAGGGTGAATTCAGCCCATGATACTGAACAACTTTTCCCAAGGGACATATCGAAATATGAAAAATAATTTTGGCCTCTCATACAAGTTCACCGATCAAAGCAAAAAAATAATTTTCATATTTCGATATGTGGTCCTTGGGGAAAGTTGTTCAGTATCATGGACTGAATTCACCCTTAAAATAGTTTCAGTATATTTTGTTAGACGTTATATATAAGCGAAAATCACTCACTCATCACGAAATCTCGAAAACTACTTAAAAACTTAGCCAATGAAGATTAAATTTGGCATTAAAATAGATTGTGAAAAGGAGACGTCCGCTAAGAAAGGGTTTTTGAAAATTACATCCCTATAGGTTGAAATAGGGGTTGCAAGTTTGTATCTAATTTGTGTAGTCTACGCAGGCGAAGCCGCGGGCAAAAGCTAGTATCTATAGTATAGACAGGATAGGAAACAAACATCTACCTCTCGTAAAAATGCGCGATCATAATACGAGTAGCATCAAGTCCATAGTTGTTTTTTTTTTTAGTTATAAATTGTTATGTTTTTTATGCTATATTAATTAGTAATTAATTAAGATTAATATCATTCACTTCTAGTTCTTACGAGATTTCGTAGACTTTTTATTTTATGTCATAAACTTCTCTGAAAATCAGCGTTTTGGCCTCACAAAGCCATGACATAAAGCTGAGAGGAACCTTTTTGTAGCATATTTTGCTTAAATATTTTGTTTCAATTTTATACCTAGGTACCTATTTATTTTCTTTGCTCCAAAAAATTTTTCTATTTCTATCTTCTACATCCATAATCTTACTGAACTTACTACTACAATAATGGATATACTTACTGTTCTTTGAAGAACTTTAGTAATAAACAAATTATACGTATTAACATATAATTCCACATTAGTGGATTTGCTGACTGACACTATAGCCAATCTCATTTTGTTAACCAAAAAAGCATTAAAAATACAAAAAACACCACTGTGCTAGCAAACTCTTTAGCCGATACATTAAACGATTTTTAAAATAACATGAACATGATAGAACAAGCTACACGGCTCGGCGGTAAAACATTGACAGCACATTTGTTTGAACAGAAAGTTTGTTTTTGCGACGCGCTTGTGGCTTTATAAAAACCGGAAAGAATCACACCACATATAAGAGACTTCAATAATATTCCGTGAGCTATAAAAACATGAAAAACAGTTCTATCATTTTTCCATTTCCACAGTTCATTTCTGCATTCTAATGTAGGAACGACCGTGGCCGACCGCGCCATGCACATGTTTTAAACATTTTTTCGTTGCATTGTAAATTTGTGATATTACCACCTACTACTACCTACCTGCTATCTACTATTATTTGGTGACATTGTTTTTGATGTGTTATTCTTATATCTTCGTGAATCTACTTATAGAATATTTAATTTATTATAATATATAATTTAATTTATAGAATATTTGTTTACTTATTTATCTACAAATAAGTATTCACATAAGTACCTACTTACCCGTGCAAAAGTGAGGATGTAAGTATGTATTTGCAATGTTTTTATTTAGAGAATATTTTTACTAATTTTCAAATGTTATGTTTTTAGGAAGGTAGCTCAGAAAAGCTAAGGGATCACAGACCTACCACAAGGGAGGCACTTGGTGAGTTGTGGATAGGTGTATGGATATCTGACTGTTATAAGTTCACCCACGAATATTATCTTATATGTTTTATCATTTAATACTTATAAAATTAAGTTAATTTTAAATTACATTTTTTAGCTATCAGTTCAGCTATCGTGCCTAACCTATCTAACCAGTCAATTGAGTAAAACCTGTCCCCTGGCGCATGTAAACGCGTTATAATGTGAGAAGTGTATCAGTGTTAATAGACAAAGTTAAAGGCTCAAAGGACTCACACCATCCATCCCTCGAGAAAATAGGCGTACCTACTTCAAGTCCTCAAGAGACAAGAGAATTAGGAACATCTTAACATCCTTTGGGCACCTAAAAAAGGAGGAGGTTATCAATTCGACTGCATGTTTTTTTTATGTATGTTTGTTACGAGATATCTTCGCCAATTCTAAACCGATTTTGATGATTCTTTTTTTATTTGAAAGCCTTCACTACCAAGTTGGTCCCATTTTAATTTGGTGAAAATATTATAAAGAACTTTGGAGATATGGAAGAAACTCCTAAAAAAAATTGAAGTCGGTTGTTTTTTTTGTTAAAAATTTAATTATTATTTATAAGTACCTACATGCTCTAAAAACTGATGTAGAAATGCGTTAGAATGAAAAGCGAATAAGCGAAATAACAGGAATCAGAAATAATAGGTCGCTTAATTCACCAAGTTTTTTCCTCGAAAAAAAAAACAACGTGTCATTAGGCAGAGAACAAAACAAGTCATTGTTTTGTCGATAGTTTTTACATTTGGTGTTAATTTTGTCGAAAAGCGAGTGGAAAAAAAGCGGAGAAAAAACTTGGAGAATGACCGAGGTCTCTCTTACTGGATAGATTGAGTTAGAACTCAATCAACCTCCGCTCTTCTAGCCTAATCCAAACAGGTTACGAGATTAGGTCAGGGTAGGAGTAGGGTCCCCCCCGCCCGGGTTCTCATCTTGTCGCGATGGGGGGCTCGGTACCTGCGGACTGGGCATATGCGGGGAAGCTAAGAGGCCACTCCTGGCGGGAATGGCCTGGATGTGAGGGAAGTGGGTGACGACGACCTCCCTACCATCACAGCCGTGGTAGGGTTCGCGGGGGAGGAGGAGTGTCGGTTGCCGAGTTGCCGCTCTCCCTATCCTCCGCGACCAAGCGCGGCCGTGGCGCGTCGGTGGGGCCGCCGGGGAAGAGGAGTGTCGGTGTTACGTTGCCGCTCTCCCTATCCCCTGCAGCCGGTTGGGTGCAGGGACTGAAAGCGGTTACTGTATAACGTTACGGTACCGGTATAAAATAAGTGTACATTAATAAAATAAAGGTAGGGCCATACTGTTATTTAACCTTTATCCGATATCGGTACCGAAAAACAAAGCGTCGACCGCTGCGGAGCGTGGGGCGAGGGGTGTGGGTGCGATCCAGTGTAAGTAAGACACGAGCGCGTGCGTCGGCGAACCTGATAGAACCTGTTTTCGTCGCGTGTCGCCAGTTCTTCTCTTCTATCCACCTCTTTCACTTTCTTTCTTTCTCTTTCTTTCTCTTTCTTTTCTTTCTACCTTTATGCCTTTATTTATTAACGTTCAAGTACTGGTACCGAAATATACCTTTTTCTATCTGTACACAAAAACTTAGGGTACTGAAATAAATTTGTGTATCGAAATAAAGCGGTAATCGCTATTTTTCGATATGACGTCATACCGCAATTGAAAGATATCGTATTTTTTGGGTTATTTAGTCCCTGGTTGGGTGAGCCTCGGTCGCCGTGGTATGGACTGGGGCAGGGCTTGCTCTTGCAGGCCCCAAATTATGAGGGATGGTTGGACGGTGGAAACGGGATTCCATCGTCCAACGGACAGCCCTCCGGAGTGGGAGGCGCGTGTCGTGTCACCGCGCCTGTCCTTGTCGTGCCGAGAGGCCAAGCCGATGGCTGCTCCAGCCCCTCTGACTAAAGCAGAGGGTTCCGTTAGCGAGCCGAGGCCGGCCGCGTCGGGGCTGTGAAGCATTAAAGCGTTACACAGGGCAGGTTATCTTGACCATATTATGTATTCTCTTACGAGTATTACAGAAGGCTAATGAAGGCACTTCCTCTTCCTTGCCTCCACATTACCACAGGCCGGAATCTCCTAAGGTACGTGCAATATGCGTCCCCGTTCCCCTTCCCCGCACCTCTCCCCCGTTTTCGCCTCGATGACTCACGTTGGCCGTCAAGAACCGGGGGAGAGGTGCGGGTGCGGGGAACGGGGACGCATATTGCGCGTACCTTAGGAGATTCATTTCTGTTTACTCTTACTGTATTCTGTGACATTACGAAGTGTGCCTGTTTGTAAGAAGTACCCGCACCACTTACCTACTTACATGACACGATGTTGAAAATAAATGGCCAAGTGCTTGTCCTGGCCGCGCTCTCAGAGTAGAGTTCCAAAGTTACTCTTTGCAACATAGGGACTTTATTTTCAGTAATTTGACATGTTTACTATACTCACTGAATCAAAACGTTGTCTTTGCAATCTCTCAATGTTTTAAAAGACCTATCCAACGATAGCCTCACAATGGGAAACACGCAAAATAAAATATCATCATCATTATACTATAGTTAGATCGTGACATCATGCAAATTAAAATGCACTGTATCTTCGTCATTAAAATATTTGCTAATTAAATAAAAGTATTTTTAATAAATAAAATATATTTTTTTATCTTTATTTTAGTTTTTAAGAAATTTTATATGTATCTAGGTATAATAAGATCATTTTTTTTTTAAATATTTTTTAATCGCATCTTACAAAGATAACCTGGAAAAAATTGCATAGAAGATGATATATCATTGCAAATTTGCCATTTCCCATTTCCATAACGATGTCTTGAACCGCAGCCTACACCGCTCTTCGAAAAATGCATCATGAGGAGAAGACTATCGGCAGCAATACACATTCTATATCCCTTCCTTATTATATATTACACACCAAGTATAGATTATCTATTACCTCATGTTTACTTGTTGCTAGTATACGGTAGACTCTAATTTCCCTCGACTTTCCCATTTCCCAGACTGCAATGTCCCACACACTCCATATCCTATATACGTGCTCACCTGGTTTCTCGAGCCTCGTACAGGTTTAACGAGGTCTGACGTGGCTGCGCTAGTTGGGACGTGGCAATTCTGGGTGGGTGGGCACAGAACTATACTTAACTGAACTTACGTTAGTAATTATATTATCTTTGACTGAACATAGGTAGATTCTAACTGATGAGCCAATTTTTTTTAATCGACATCCGTACTGTTTTCTTATAAAATTCGTAATTTTTTGGGTGACTTACGTAACTAATAAATTTAAAAAGCCAGAGTTTTTCTTTTGAAGTTTAGTACATTTACTTACTATTACTATCACAATTTTTTTAAGATTTTTCTGAGCTAATAGAATATACTGAAATTATTTTTAGGGTGATTTCAGTTCATGATACTGAACAACTTTCCCCAAGGAACATAAATAAATAAAAAAATTTTTTGCTTTCCAAACAACACAGAATCCATACAAACACGTGCTTACATTTTAGATTTTAGTGAGCCTTCATCGAAATGAAAGATCCCTATAATAACGGTTATCTCTTCGATGCCTTGAGTCGAACACAAGTCTCAATGTGGGCTGTTAAGCTCTTTTTATTTACCTACTACTTGTAAGTATAAGCACTATATTTTTCATAGAACTTGTCTATTCAAAACAAACGTTTATCAAGCAGATTGCGTGGTCACGTTGCTCACCACGCAAGCGCAGGTCTAACGCACATAAACCGATTGTACCTACATCTATCAACAATGTAATATGGTTCATCACACTATACTATACTTACATAATGTATTTATAGGACGTTCTTCTGAGTTCGCCACGTAGTAGTAGAACCTGAAAATGGCGGTTACGCAGCATCTAACCAAGTATTGTACAAACAGTTGGTATTTTGTAAGAGTAGCTACTTTTTCAAGTAGGAGCTTGATGTTAATGGTATCGTATCGTATGCTGCGCTAAGATCCACAAATACCACTCCTGTAATCAAACACCGTTTAACTAGTCTTCGATGTGCTGAGTAAGATTGTCCCAATCTTATACAGGGTCTTACAAAATATACTGAAACTATTTTAAGCGTGGATTCAGTCCATCGTACTGAACTACTTTCCCCTAGGAACATATATCGAAATGTGAAAAATAATTTTTGTCATTCCATATAAGTTGACCGATCAGCTGATCCGAGTTTTTATGGAAAGCCAAAAAATATTTTTCATATTTCGATATACCTACAGGCTGACTTTTTATCCACCATCCAAATTTATGGAGCAAGTTCAGTCCATGATACAGAACTACTTTCCATAAAAACAATCAACTTAAAACTAAAATAAAAATTCACCTTCCCATACAAATCAGCGCTCAGCCAAACGGATTTTGTATGGGAGGACGAAAAAATGTTATCGATTTTTACTCACTTTTTTATAGAAAGTAGTTCAATATCATGGACTAAACTTGCTCCAAAAATTTGGCTGGTGTTTAAAAAGTCATCCTGTATATTCCTTGGGGAAAGATGTTCAGTATCATGGACTGAATTCACCTTTAAAATAGTTTCACTATATTTTGTTAGACGTTATATTAGTTCAACTTTTTAGTTTTTGAAACGAAGTTTCTTCTCGCAGGTCGCGGGGTCGGGACTAATTCCACAAGTCGCGTGCTTACACAAAATACCTACTGATTGAAATAATTGTTTCATCTGTTCTAGGGTAACAGGGGTAATGATTTATACAAAGTGGAAGGGGCATACCCGTAATAAATCGAACCACGGTCTATACTAGATCATTATAGTTTAATGAAATAAAAATAACAGCCAAATAACAAAAAAAAAATTTTAGCCTTTTCATACACTTGTATGAAAAGGCTAAAATTTTTTGTGCAGCCGCCCGGGCAATTTGTATGGGAATGTCGAAATTTTTATGTTCTTTCGACTGTTATTTTAATTTCGTTATACTTTAGTGATCTAGTATAGCCCGTGGTTCGATTTATTACGGGTATGTCCCTTCCACGTTGTATACCATTGTATAGAGGGTATTTTCAAACCAACCACAAAAATCCGAAAAGTTGAAGATCACCAGATCTTGATCTGGAAGGGGTAATAAAGGGCCTGCAGAAACGGTGAGGGATAGGGGCGTGATTGAACTTTGTTTCCACCGAGTGTACCAAGACACCCATCCTATAGGTATATCGATATCATAACAATGATTTAAAAGTTACTGTTGGCTTTGTTGATACCTAATTACGAATAGATATAAATGGTACACTTAGTTTTATCTACCTAAGTATTTAGGTGGACAGTGAGTCTTATCTAATGGCATCAAGCAACTTACCTAGCCACTATCCACCAAGAAAATAACTTACTACATAATCTCCCATTGTACTCACCTAATGTAAGTTATTTTAAGGTGTCTGTATATTTTTTTGGTGTAGGTACAATAAAGAGTTTTTCTATTCTATTTTATATTCTATTCTCTCAGAAACAAAACAGTAAGTTTCACACAAACTTTTTTGATAAAAAAGGTGAGATATAATACAACGTGAAACCAATAAGAACAACTTTTACTATGGGACCATCCCTAAAATCGCGAAAAAAATTCTGCAGTTCCATACATTTTGGCACGTTGCGTCCGTCGTCGTTCGTTAGGCCGCGTATGCGTGTTAAAGGCCGTACCTGAATTTTCCGGGGTCCAGTGCTGCCCCCATTTAAAATAAATCATTTCAAAGAAAACGAAGACATTATTTAAAATTTGCTACTATCAAATCCTAGATAACACTTTAAGGCCGTACCTGAATTTTCCGGGGTCCAGTGCTGCCCCCATTTTAAATAAATCATTTGAAAGAAAACGGAGACATTATTTAAAATTTTGCTACTATCAAATTCTAGATATCCCTTCAAATTATTTTATGGACTACTGTCTAAAATGTGTCTAAGATGTACTGTTTAAGGTGAGAACGTTAAGCTTTACTACGCACATTTGCGAAAATCGGCCACTTTTGGCTTAATTTTTAATAGGGTGATAATTTCTATATTTCACTTTTGGCGGAAGTGGGTTTTACAGCTAGACGGCCTAATGTAATACTTTTAACGGTGGTTCATAAAATAATTTAAAGGGCTATCTAGTGTCTAACATTGAGAAATATGGTTTCCCCATATTTACAAGTTAAGGGCGAGGGCGTCACTTCGGCCGTACCTTAACCTTACCTACGTACTGCCTGCCGGGTGGATCGCGAAGCGAACCCACTAAAAACCACACGGTGTCACCACCACACCACAACCGCTTCCAGCTGGGGCCGTGGGCTTTATCGAAATAATAAAAGCTACCTAGTTATATACTCGTATATGTATGTATATGCATCTCTACCGAGTTACCCAACACTACGCCATGTTAATGTATGGAGGCGTGGCGTGATATGCCATATTATAACAACATTTTTAAAGCTAACAATTTGACATATCCTTAGGGAAAGTTGTTTAAAATCGTGAAATAAATCTACCCTTAAAAAATTGTTTCTGTACCTATATTTTGTTAGACGTAATAATTATAATTTGACGCTCTTAGAGGTAACACGTTCATTCTGGCATTTATTTTCTCCTAAAATTTTACAATTTATCACAAAAAAATCCCTAATACTATAATAACACTTACTTGTCAAAAAGAGCTTAAATTTTTTCTTAAACAAAGTTAAATTTAAATCTTTATATTCTTTTGGTATATTATTATATATCTTCGGTGCCATACATACTACACTGTCATGCAATAAAGCAGTTTTAGATGAATGCAGACACAAGTTATCACAATATATCTTACGTCGGATTCTTATTACTACATCGGATAAACTAGGAAACAAATGAGAATTAGTTTTCACAAATATTGCTACTTCCAGTATATATAGTGACGGGAGTGTTAGAATATTATGTTTTTTAAATAGTGGCACACAACTATCTGTACTTTGTAGTCCAAACATTGCTCGAATACAGCGCTTTTGCATTTTGAATCCTAAATCTTTATTGGTAGAATTTTCCCAAAAAATTATACCGTATCTAAGTACTGATTCAACTAGACCAAGCCTGTATAATACACCTATTTTTAAACGACTTCAAAAAAGGAGGAGCTTCTCAATTCGAATGGATATATGTTTTTTTATGTATGTTTCTCAATAACTCCTCCGTTTTGTAACCGATTTAGAAAAATATTATTTTATTTGAAATTTTCATTATGTGAATTGGTCTTAGGCGTCGTGCGACGCGGGCCGCCGCGCGCACACTTTTAGATTTAAACGCCGAAATTATTTTTAGTTGATTTTCTGTTATTTGAATTTTATCATACTTTAGTGATCTAATGTAGCCTGTAGTTCGATTTATTACGGGTATGTCCCTTCCACGTTGCAAATTGATTTTGATGGTTTTGTCAATAAATCAACCGTTTGCATTCAAAGTGAGTTTTGGTGAAGTGAAACGATTAAGAAGACCAGGAACTGAAGTCACCTTTTCTTGTTTAAAAATATATTACCATGTTAATCTAGGATATTAAAACACCATGTTAACCTAAGATATTAAAATAATATAATCACAGACATCGTTGATCATATTAAATCGATAAGTAGAATTACAAATTGAAAGTTGTCAGAACGAGGTCACGATCCCCCAGGTAACTGAGCTCACGTGCCCGAGATGGCACCGAGACCTTCGACCTTCGACATTCCTCAAATTATACTGTTCAATATTCCTTCTCTATCGATAAATAAAGTGGCAAGACGAGACGAGCCATAGCTAGACGAGCCAAAGGGGGGGCTTGCGCAATGCATTGCGCCATATCCGATAAAGCACCCTGCGTCCGTTGCCTGGCAACCATCCGGACCACACCAGCTACCCGGCTGCAGCTCTCCATCCCTCTTCCCTAACGACTCAACTCCCTTTACACCCATGAACCATTCTATATTTTATCACTTTGCAATACATGTTAAATTCGCAGCACCCGTATTCATATTTACGTTATCATTGGTATTGAATAGAAATTTATTCTTGGAATTACGGCTCTCATACGCCAAAATCAATGCTCTGTCGTAGCAATAAGGTTCCATTTATCGCAATGGTGTTTGCTTGAAATTATCACGGTCACGAATGCATTGTAAAAACAAGCTGTTATGTATATATATGATTAGGGACCTACTCAGAGAAATCAAATTATAGTGCATAAAGCAGTGCCAAACAGACACCTATGAATCATAATTTATATGGCTATATAATTTTATTTCTTTACAATTTAACAGACGAAATATACAAGGGGTATTCAATAAATAGTGATAATGCGATACATTCTCCTTGAAAGAATAAAATAAATAGGCAGCCAGCTGTCAGCCAGACATTAGATATAATGATAATAAATAAACGGGCAAGTGCGAGTCGGACTCGTACATGAAGGGTTCCGTACCTCCGTACAATGTTTTAAAACGCTAAAAATCACGTTTTTTGTATGACGACCCCCTTTAATTTTTAACTTTTTTTTATTTTTAGTATTTGTTGTTATAGCGGCGGTATAAATTTTACTACGGAGCTGGTAAATCAAAACTTGAGAGCAACATTAGGGGTTCAGGCTCCTCCATATTCTACAGTTGCGCGTTGTTGTGCTGAGTTACAGCGAAGGAGAACTTCCACTAACTAACCCACGCATGGGACGCACATCGGTTGTGTTGTGTTGTGGGCCACAACACAACACAACAAGTGTCGGCCACAACGTGTGGCTAAACTGAACAAATGATTTAAAAAGTATTTCTTGGTGGATCATCGTGTAACTGTTCGTTTTATAGCAGAAGAAATGAAGATTTTTATAGGATATGTCCATAATATACACGACCATTCGGGTATGAAAAAAGTGTCAGCGCGCTGGGTGCCCAGAATGCTTTCTAACGCACAGAAACAAACGAGACTGTAGCTTATGAATGCTAACGATGGTGTGTGTAGTAGGGTACGTGTACCTAGCTGGAGGTAAATAATAATGCGTGTTCTATGCTCCTGAGTCGATAGTCGAATGAATAATTTATTTACAGAATTCGGGTTTATATACAGTGGTTAGGGACAAACAGATAGCCAAATAAGGTAATGTTCTCGTTCCTGTGTTTTGATTGGCTGGCGCGGTGCGACACTGCTCCCGTGTCCCGATATGTTTCCTAATTTGGAGTTGTAGACGAATAGCGCGTGCGATGTAAGTTGATGACCAAATATGGTGATGAATTTTCAGCGCGACGTATTCTGTAGTGGCTACAGTACTCCCTCCTTAGCGAAAGCGTACCGGTAACTTGATGTTCCTTCCGGAGCGAGTTTGTCTTGTGGCGGGAAGAAGCGCTGTATCAGGCGCGGCCGGGATGCGTAAACTGGATCGCGCGGGCGGTGTGTGCGATGCGGGCGGCTCGCTGCTGGCACGCGGCGGCGGGTCATTGACGTTATTTAACGCGCGGGCGATTGCGGTTGGAAAGGGATTGCAGTGCTGTGTGATGATGATTTGTGATGACGAATCCGGGAGTAAAGTGTCTTGATGTGAACTATCTTGAAAATCTTCTATAATGTAGGCGGGCTTCAGTCGGTCGATCGAAATAGTAGATTGTCGGTTCGGTAATTGAAGTTTGAATAGCTTGTCGGTTCGTGAAAGTATTTTGTATGGGCCTTCATATGGAGTTTGGAGTGGTTTTCGAACTGCATCAGTCCTGATGAAGGCGTGACTACATGTTTTCAAATCCTTGTGAACGAAAATACGCCTGCTGTTTCGATGTGACGTCGTTGCGTTTCGTGGCTTGTTGTCGTCTATTATTTTTCGTAGTTTTTCGACGAAGTTGTAGTCCAGGGTGTTTTCTGGTGATGGCGAGGTGATGAAGAAGTCTCCAGGAAGTCGTAGGTTGCAGCCATAGGTCAGTTGCGCGGGCGTAACTCCATTTTCGCGTAGGGCGGTTCTAAGTCCCAGTAGTACTGTTCCGAGTTCGTTGACCCAATTGGTACTTGCGCTGGTGAGCTTGGCACGGAGTGTAGCTTTCAGACAACGGTGGAAACGTTCCAGGATCCCGTTCGATTGAGCATGATAGGACGAAGTTCGATTCCGTTGACAGCCCATGAGGTTCATAAGTTTGGTGAAAAGTTCACTTTCGAACTGGCGGCCTTGATCGGTAGTTACGGTGATTGGACATCCAAATCTTGTGATCCAGTGGTCGTACACTGCTTTTGCGACGTTTTCGGCTGTTATATGGTCTGTTGGTACACATTCTATCCATTTCGTAGTTCGGTCGATCATGGTGATGAGATAGCGATGTCCTTGAGCGGTGGTTTCGAGAGGTCCGACTATGTCGACGTGCAAATGCTCGAATCTGTCCGTAGGCGGGAATTCGGCTAGTTTGCTTTGAGTATGTCGATGTACGAGTATCTTGCTTTTCTGGCAGGGAATACAAGTTTTCGCCCATAATCCAATGTCCGTGTTCATTGACGGCCAAAAGTACTTCTGTGCTATTATTTTTCTCGTACTGCGAATTCCGGGATGGCTTACGTTGTGAATTGCGTCGAAGACTTTTCGGCGAAAGTTCGCTGGTACATAAGGGCGAATTTGCGATGTCGACGTTTCGCAGTAGGTAGCGATGTTTGTACCGGGAATCGTGAGTTTCTTGATCGCGAGATTTGGCTGTTGTAGTAATGATGGAATAGTGCTATCTTGATCTTGTGCGCGTGACAGTTCTTCAAAGTTGATGGTAGACGGATAGGTAATTGTTTCAATTCGGCTAAGTGCGTCGGCAACGGTATTTTCTTCTCCATGGATGTGTCGTATGTCTGAAGTGAATTCGCTAATGAAGGCTAATTGTCGCGTTCGCCGTGGTGTCTCGGTCGCGGATTGTACCTTGCTCATTGCGTATGTCAGTGGCTTGTGATCAGTGAAAATAATAAGTTGTCGTCCTTCGAATGTTTTTCGAAAATGTTTCATAGACATGTAGATTGCGAGTAGTTCTCGGTCGTGCGTCGAATATTTCTTCTGTGCGTCGCTGAATTTTTTCGAAAAGTAGCCAAGTGGTTGCCATGTGTTGTTTATGTATTGTTGAAGTACTGCGCCGGCGGCGGTGTCCGACGCGTCGGTGAAAATAGCGAGAGTGGCTTCGTGCGATGGGTGGGCGAGCAGAGCAGCGTTGGTGATGCTTGCTTTGCATGCCTCGAATGCTTTCGTAGCTTCGTCGTTCCAAGTGATTGGTGTTTTGTCACGTTTCTTGGAATTGTGTAGAAATTAATTAAGCGGTGCTTGTATGACGGCGGCGTTCGGTATGTGCTCACGGTAGAAGTTGACCATACCGAGAAATCTTTTAAGTTCTTCTATTGTTTTTGGACGTGGATATTCTGTGATGACCTTGACCTTTTCTTCGGGTGGTTTGATGCCGTTTTGTGAAACTGTGTAGCCAAGGAATTTAACTTCTGTTTTGCCGAGGTTGCATTTGGCGGGATTTATGGTGAGGCCGTTTTCTTCAAGTCGTCGGAGAACTTGTCGTAGATGGTCGCGATGTTGAGTTTCTGACGAGGAAGCTACCAGTAGGTCGTCGAGGAATGGGAAGACGAAATCGAGTCCTCTGAGTACTTCGTGGATGTACCGTTGAAAAGTTTGACCGGCATTCTTCAAACCTGGAACCATTTTTGGGAATTCCCATAATCCCATCGGTGTTATTATCGCAGTTTTCTGAACATCTTCTTCACGAACTGATAGTTGGTGGTAGGCACGATTTAGGTCGATGGTAGAGAATATTTTCTTGCCGGAGAGTTGGTATGTGAAATCTTTAACACGTGGTACGGGATATCGGTCTGGTTTCGTGATGGCGTTTAGTCGTCGGTAGTCGCCACAGATACGGATGTCACCATTCTTCTTAGGTACGATGTGGAGTGGTGATGACCAAGGGCTTTTGCTTGGGCGGCATATTCCTTGTTGCATCATATCTTCGAATAGTTTTCGTACTTGTTCATAGCGATGAGGCGCGATCGGGCGAGCGCGGCAGAAGACTGGTGGGCCTTGAGTTTCGATGTAGTGTTCAACAGCTGTTTTCGGGTTAACTTTTGTCGGTGTTAGGCGAGTGATGCCGGGAAATTCAGCTAGTATGTCGTGGTATGACTGTTGAACGTCGATACTTCGTATAGTCGGAGTGCTTGAGGCGCAGACTGGAGCGTGAATTTGGAGATTCGTGATTCCATCAACAAGTCTTCGATTTGTAAGGTCTACGACGAGCTGGTGGTGTTTGAGGAAGTCGGCTCCGATGATAGGCTTCGAGACGTCGGCGACTATGAATTTCCATTTGTATGGACGGCGTAGGCTGAGGTCGAGTTCGAGCGTTTTTTCTCCGTAGGTATTTATCGTAGTGTTGTTCGCGGCGAACAGCTTGAAAGGTAGAGGCGTCGATAATTGGCCTTTTCTTCTCGGTATGACAGAGATGTTGGCTCCGGTATCGACAAGAAATGATAAGCCTGTCTTCTTATCAGTGACGAATAGGCGGTATGTTCCGGCGGCGTCGCTGGTGTCTGTCGATGCGAGAGTTCTAGCTTCCTTGTGGCAGGTCGTCGTAAAACGGGCAGGTGACGTGGGACGCGGTAGTGGGATTCGTGAGCGGTGATGAAAATGTGCCGGACGGTGATGACTCGACTGACGATGTTGATGGCTGTACCCGGTGTTTGACAAAGTGGCGGATCTGACTTTCTTGAGGTGCGCGATTTCTTGTGATAGTTTTCGAAGACTCTGGACGAGCTCTTGATAATCTTGAACGGTCGTGGACGTCGTAGTGCTTGGTACATACAGTGCCAGTGAAATGAAGTGCACGATAAAAGTATCGCTGGTTGCGTAGAGATGAGCTGGAGTTCCTGGTGCACGGCGCGCAGCCGGGCAGAATTTTCTTCTGGTGGCAGCTGGACGTGGGTGCGGAGGATGTGGGCTCGGTGAGTGTTTCTACATCACTTGCTTAGGACGTCGCGTTGGTTGACGCTGGAGCTGGTGGTCCACGTGTCGCGTGACACGCGGAGTCGTCGGCGGTCACCACTGTATCACGTCGGGGTCACCACTGTAGCTTATGAATGCTAACGATGGTGTGTGTAGTAGGGTACGTGTACCTAGCTGGAGGTAAATAATAATGCCTGTTCTATGCTCCTGAGTCGATAGTCGAATGAATAATTTATTTACAGAATTCGGGTTTATATACAGTGGTTAGGGACAAACAGATAGCCAAATAAGGTAATGTTCTCGTTCCTGTGTTTTGATTGGCTGGCGCGGTGCGACACTGCTCCCGTGTCCCGATATGTTTCCTAATTTGGAGTTGTAGACGAATAGCGCGTGCGATGTAAGTTGATGACCAAATATGGTGATGAATTTTCAGCGCGACGTATTCTGTAGTGGCTACAAGACTGAAAACACAAAGCTGTTTGGGTTTGTTATTACAACCACAGGTTACAACAAGATCCTGACAGATTTTTGGCTCGATTCATAACCATGGACGAAACGTGGCTTCACCATTATGACCCGGAAATGAAAAAACAGTCCATGACATGGAAGAAAACGTCATCTCCAACTTCGAAGAAATTTAAGGCGATTCCATCCGCCGGTAAAATCATGGGCTGTCTTTTCTGGGACAACCAAGGGTTGGTGATGATTGAAAACCTTAATCATGAAGCCACTATTAATAGTAATAATAATAATAATAATAAGTTTATTTATTTACTCTTCACAAGGTGACATATTGTACAGAGGGCACTACTATTACGGGCACTTTGTACCTAGCACGCAGGAGAAATAACAAAGTTGCGTGAGGAAATACGCAAGCAACAACGGCGTCACAGACGGCATGGCAAACTTGCTAAAATGTTTTGTTTCACCAAGATAACGCCCCCGCGTACAAGTCTAGAGTTGCGATGGCTGTCATTCAAGAAGCTGGTTTCGAATTGATGATATATCCTCCATATTCACCGGATCTAGCTCCTAATGATTTCTACCTATTTCTGCAGATTTTTTTTCTAAGATTATAATTCATTGAATAATCAAAACGTAGATTACTGAGTATGAAGAATTTTTAAAAATAGATTTTTGTTAAGTACACAGAAAATCAATACTCAGATTTATTATGAAGTATTTTAATTCATAGATGATGTTTTTTACAAATAATATTTACTTGTAAAATGTTTATAATATCATAATATCAAATCATATATTTTTATTTTCAACAGGTAGGTATGTTTAGTTAATATAATACTTATAAATAACCAAGAAAAACATTTTATCATGTGATAGTTTCTAAGCTCTTCTCTCGCTTTGCTCGCTGGGCTCGTGCGTGTGTTGGTCGCAGTTCTAACATAACCTTACCTATAGGTATGCCCTAAGTGGCCTAACCTAGTAAAATGGATAGAACTTTCCTAGCACTCGCTGGCCACTAGCGCGGCACGCTCGTTTCACTTGCTCGGCTCGTGCGTGTGTTGGTCGCAGTTCTAATATAACCAAACCTATGTTTAGTTTTGCCCTAATCTAGTAAAATGGATAGAACTTTCCTAGCACTCGCCGGTCGCTACCGCGGCACGCTCGGCTCGTGCGTGTGTTGGTCGTAGTTCTAACATAACCTAACCTATAGGTTTACCCTAGATTTCTAATCTATTGTGACTTATTATATCGTAAATAGTTTGATTGAACAATGTTTTTATTCAAATATACTTCAAAATTCTTTAAGAATTCAAATTAAAGAATTCTTAAAGAATTCAAATAAAATTCCAGGACAGAATATTCCGAACAAATAATATTCTTTAAAAAAATATTATACAGTTTGATTAGTTTTTTAAATTAAAATATGAGATTATAAAATTCATTGAACTGTGTTTCTATAAATTATGTTTCATTCAAGTAAATAGTCTTTAAAACAATAATATTAGAAATAAAAATATAAATATTCTATAAATCTGCGAATCGAAATTCTATGAAATTTCTGTCTGTGAAACAAGGGTTTCCCGTTTATTTTACCGATATCCGATATTCAATCTGAATCTCCTTATTTATACACCGTTAACTATGGACCATATATACCATCCCGTCCCCTCTGTAACGAACAACTTGGTAGATAGGTACCATTGGGGCATCAATTTATCCCACTACCTACATGAAAACAAACAAATAGTACTGTAACGATGTTGCATGCCACCTGCATGCTGCATCTCTTCCAACCTCATTTCTTTCTCATCCTGTCCACTTTTCATTCCTCATTTCATTTCATTCCATTTTCAAATAATTTCTCTCTCGGTCATCTCACATTCTACCTGATCTCTCGTACTGTTCCTACGTTCTATCTGATCTGATTAACCTTATTATAATATATATATATATATATATATAAATCATACATACAATTTTAAGTTAAATTACTCTTATTTTTAGTTACCTTTCTCACCTGGTACCTGCCCACGCGTCACATGGCGAGCTTCACAAGCACGCAGGTATTATCAAAGCACACGAGACGCTACTGAGAACCTGAGGTATCATTCGTGTGAAAATAAGTTATGTCTGATCGCTCTGGGATCTTGGTCTATATAACGTCTAACAAAATATACTGAAACTATTTTAAGGGTGGATTCAGTCCATGATACTGAACAACTTTCCCCAAGGAACATGTCGAAATATGAAAAAAAATTTTTTGATTTCCCTACACACTCGGATCAGCTGATCGGTAAACTTGTATGGGAGGTCAAAAATTATTTTTCAAATTTCGGTATATGTTTCTTGGGGAAAGTTGTTCAGTATCATGGACTGAATCCACCCTTAAAATAGTTTCAGTATATTTTGTTAGTCCCTGTATAGGATCTACCTCGTATGCGTTCCCCTGGTCTGGCAGAAAAATACCGAATTAGATAGTCTGACTATATAAGATATTTTGTTAGTAACATCATCTCTGTAACTGGCCGTCAAAGTGCAAAACTTATCCCCCTGTAGACTTTGAGTTATTAATTATAGGCCAAAAACATTTTACATACCTACCTACCTAAATAGCTCGTTACCCCAAACTCGAAAGAGCATAAAGACCTGAATGTTGTAGAAACTTTCCGTAATAATTATAACTAGGCAAGTAGGTATGTAACAATTAACATGCCTAGGTTGGTAGGTATAAAATGTTGCAGTTGAGGAGTAAGGGGAGGTGAGGAATGAAGGCGTCCGACGCGACACCGCGCCGACGTCGACGGCCTATTAACCGACACAGCCAGCAAGGTCGCTTGGGTCGACGACCGAGCAATGTCACCTTTGAAACTAATGACATGATAACACCACTCCCCTCCCCCCTCTTCCATCACAGCCCGGCTATATCGTTGCACACTGCCTGCATGCGCGTTCCGATTTCGTCTTATCAACTCAACAACTATGTAAGTAGGTAGGTAAGTACACGAAGTGAAGTAATACCTACCCGTGGTAATACCGCCGAACTAACGCAAACCTCTCAGATGGTAGGTAGGTAGGTACAACCTCAGCCCATAAAACTGAACAACTTTAGTTCTACAACTTTAACGAAACCCAAAAAAAAATTGAATTGTATTGTAATTTTCTCGATTTAATTTTCATACAAACTGATCAGCTGATCGAGTCAATTTGTATGAAAATCCGAATTTTATTTTTTTGCATTTTGGGAATATTGTTGTTTGTTCAAAAAAGTTGTTCGTTTTCATGGGCTGAGGTAGGTACCTACCATCTATAAGGTTTTGTTTTAGTTCATTAACACGTTGTATATGTATACTCTTGGGTAGGTACTTACCTGCCTACTAAATGCGAGTAGGTTGCAGCCATTGTATGTAGAATGCAACTGCATAAAACAATTTCATATAAGCAACATTACCTACATTGTTTTACAATGTTTTTTATGTTTACAACCTGTTTGTAGGAAACAAGACTGTTAGATTTCCAGACTCTGAAACACAGTGACGTAGGAACCTACCTACCTACAAAGGTTGACACGCTGCGCTGGTTGTAGGTACCTATTGCTATGATGATATGATATTGAGATATGATATATATTATAGCCTAGTGTCACAGAGTAGGTAAATACTAATACTAAATAACGGTCTAGTGTGCCTTGATTCGATTTGCAAATTCTTTTGAAATAGGACGTACAATGGAAATAAGTAGGTACCTATTTATTAATATGTGCTTAGGTAGGCACCTAAGTACCTACCTACCTACATTTAATAGCTGCTTTCAATACTAGTACCTAGTACCTTCCTAGTTGCCTATGCCCTATGCCTACTAGGTACCTACTTCTATTTAGGTTAATATGTACTAGGTAGGTACTTATGTCCAATACTAAAATCAGAAGCATTCTAATTCCAACACGTTATGACGTTAGTCTATACCTACCTAAACAAAATATTCACAGCGAGGCGCTTTTCATTCCATTCTGATGCTTATGTTAGGGTCGATTAAAGCCTAAATTCTTATTTCCTACATACGCTTACACACCTACCTATACATTGTGCATCACACCATTCACACCGTCACACCGGCAAGCCGGCGGAAGTCAAATGCTTTGGAGAGGGCACCTTCAAACTCTGCCGTTGACCGTGGTCAGGGTCGGATTGGCCATGACCTTGATGCGTGCTTTAATACCCGTCGTGCGCTGACAAGCCGCCATTCCAAATCTGCTTTATGTTATAATTATAAAACCTATAGGTTCTATTTCTCTCCCGTCTTATTGTGTACCTGCATTGATATAGGTACTTATCGTACGTGGGAAGTTTTCTATCCAACCAAAACATATTATGAAATTCCTGTCTTCTTTGATTTCTACATAATTTGTTGTGGAATATCGGTTCCCTTCACCAGAAACAATACAATACAATAGGACTCTTTATTGCACAAAAGTAAATAAAAAAGCGGCAAAGTGCGAGTCGGACTCGCCCGTTAAGGGTTCCGTAGCAGCAAGTAACAATATAAAAGTTCTAAAGGTAAATTGCGGTTTACGATTTATGACGTATTAAAAAACTAACTATCTATAATACCGAGACCGCTATAGTTTTAATTGAAAGTACATACTTTAAGGTATATACGAGTACCACATTTTTTTCAGAATTATTTTAGTAATATTTCAAGTTACGGTGGCACAACTTAAATTTTAACTTTGTATTAGATTATCTCAAGACTGGGGGGTTTGATCTACATAGTTTCAAAGCAGTTTTTGTTGCATTTTAAAAGACCTTTTCAACGATAGCCCACACCTTGGGGTTAGTCCAATTTAATTTTTTAAATTCACTTTTCGTTGTATGGGAGGGGGGGGGGATGAAAAAAAACCATTTTTTCATAATTTTAAAAACAAACTTTTGGAACTTTAATATCTATCTCTCCACCAATTTTCGTGACAATCGGTGCAGTAGCATGGCATAGCAGGAGTACGAGCCCGGACGGACATGACGAAACTATAAGGATTCCTTGTGGACTACGGAACCCTAAAAACAGGACATAATTATCTTAAAAACTAGGAAATGCGTAAAAGGCGGCCTTATCGCTAAGCAATTTCTTCCAGGCAATCTCGTTTATATAGAAATAAACGGGCAAGTGCGAGTCGGGCTCGTACCTGAAGGGTTCCGTACCACCGTACAATGTTTTAAAACGCTGAAGAAGCACGTTTCTTGTATGATGACCCCCTTTAATTACTAACTTTATCTTATTTCTAGTATTTGTTGTTATAGTGGTCATAGTAATTTATGATCGGCGAAAATTTGAGGTGTCAAGCTATTACGGTTCAAGAGATGAGCCTTGTGACAGATTCGAGTTAAAATAGCTAAAAAAAAACACGTTTTTAGGGTTCAAAAAATGAAAAAACGGAACCCCTATAGGATCACTCGTGCGTCTGTCTGTCCGTCCGTCTATCACAGCCAATTTGCTCCGAATCTACTGGACCGAATTAGGTGAAATTTGATAGAATGTTGTAATCCTATGACCCAAACACATGTGTGCAAAGTAAATAAATATTTTTTTAAAATAAGGGTCATTTTCGGGGGACAAATTAGGAAATAAAAAAAAAGTAGTAACCTAATTCGCTAACTGATCGATTAACGCACAAATGAAACCACTGTGTCTAGATTCTAGAAACATGAGTGTGCACTAAAAAAAACCGGGCCGGGCTCCGAAGTGTTAAGAAGTATAAGTACGTGAGTCTAGTAATATATAAGTCAATGAAGTGAGTACTAGTATTTGGATATTCTGTTGTATGAGCTAAAGATGCAACCGGTAATGCACTAAGATGGGAGTGAATTTATAAGGAACAAAAAACTAAAAATTACAAAATGTTTAAACAATATCTTTTTATTACATCAAGTAATAATTATGTAACATTCAATGTTTAGTTACATGAACAGTAGTTCCATAGTCCAAATTAATTACTCAATATTATAGGTATGTCAAATTAGGTATAATATCAAATCAATCAATAAGATCTACACTACAAAACGCGTAATCCCTTCGAGGAATTAACACTATATTAGACCGGTATCATTGATATAATAGCACAACGAACTATGTATATGTACAAAACGCTAAATTACAAAATAGTACCTAATTAAACACAGCGGGCGGCTAAAGAAGAAAATCTCATCAGAATTTAGCCATCCATATGATCAGAGACTTTCTTTGTCACCGCCCGAGATGTGTTTACAATTTTACGTCTTCCCCCAACCAGGAACTTTACAGCACGCGGGCGTGAAACGCCACTTCTTGGCCCCAGGAGGACGTAGATTTTTATCACAACCATAACATTCATGCACATCATGTCAGTGTTCTAATTCTAAATTGTTTAGTCGCAAACTGTCGAATCGATGAAGTAGGTACTCGTAGATATACACTACATAAAAATATTATTCAATAATACGTACGTACGTACGTATGTATGTAAGTAGTAGGTACCTATATATACTAGATTCATTTTTTTGGAACACATTAATTACTTAACGGGAACAACGTTTTATACACAGAGAACAACATGTTATTTATAGAACTTGAGAAGAAATTTTAAATAACTGTAACTAGATAGTTATATTAAACTTACAATGCTCCTAATTTCAGTTGAATAAATAATATATATTTACATAAAATTCTTATAGGCCCATAATGAACCCCAAAAGAAATTATTCAGGTGCAATCACATAAAATGACACAGCTATTACATATAGGTACAATCATCATTTCAGTATTAAATTTAAATGCTTTAGAATAATAATATAATGTAGTAGGTCCATCGATTTTATAAAAATAATTTACCAAATCCACACGAGTCGCGTTTAATCGCGTTCTTGACTATTTCTCTATGTTAAATTAAGCGTGATTTTATTATTTAATTAATAATAGTTTTAATGAAGACTTAGCTTCAATGTTACTTTTCCGAAAAATTGAAGTACATTACCTACATACCTATCTATCTGCAGTCCCATACTCCATGATTCAACATTCGTTGTGCAATCTATTTTTCTTTCGTAAAAATCTCAACTTTATACTTTTATTTTTAAAACGGGTCATACAACGGTCTAACCAAACAGCGAAATAATACAGCACTCTTCATGAATAAAATTAAAAAGGTGAAGGCTCAGAAACTGTAGTTATTAATATAGGTTCGATATTCATTTTAATTTTTTGTTGAGATATTAAGATGATAACAGTGGATTTGAGATTTTTGTATTTCGAGGCGAAAATACAAAAATACCGAAGTCAACCGTACCGTCGATTCTATCATAGATTTGTATTCAATTAAATGTATAAGCAGTCACCGTGGTAAATACCCTACTATAAGTACTGACATGTACTGACTAATTTCGAGTATGGACTGAAAACTTCAATACCTTTTCAAAGCCGACATCTGACAAGGTCTTTTTTCATAGGTTTTACAATCATTGCATAATTCTTTTTTTTTCACTTTACATCACATTCTAGAACTACATATTACCCTGCTGAGCTGCAGACTTGTTTCATAACAAGACAAGTATTGTCCATACAACCACTTGACCCACATACCTACACGTATTAAATTCTACCCTGAACAATTACAATAAATTCGCCAAACGTTATTCATTATTCCTACTCGAATTGACAGTTTAATGAAAGAATAGCTATTGTCAACCATTCCAGAGAATCCCGCTTTTACCAAAACTATTGCCTTATTTGCGGCTCTAAATACCTACAATAAAATAATCCGTACATCTCCATTTCTCAGACATAAACAATGAATTATTAATTATAACGAAGACGCAATTACTGGCATAAGAAATCGGCATAGGTCAAATAACTTATTTGTTGGTAGGCTGAATCTGTCTAAACACACTGAGCCCAAGTTGAGCGGCTAAAGTTCCGTTTATTATTTGTGAAAACCGCGACGTAAGTCCGGCATAGTGTATTACTAGTAATTCAAATAGCATTGCAGGCGTAATTTAGCCATAGTTCGGACGCAGATTCGGCATAGTATGTTTAGGCCTACGAACAATAAGAATCGTAAGTAATCCCGTAAAATCATTCCACGCGATATGTACCGCGGCGGGCGGGGCTTAAAATATGAACAGCGCGGCGCGACAGTTCGCCGTGACACTCGAGTCGTGCGATTCCGTCGCAAGAAGTTTCCTTTGAGAATATTGCTGTATTTTTGCGATAATCGATTCTTTAAAAATGCCGTCATGTGCCGTGAAGTGGTGTAGAATCTGACCATACAGACATGAAAATTAGTTATTAAAAAAAAGTAATACGGTAACAAGGTTTGTTTATTTTAGCGTAGTGTACTGCATATAGGTACCATCCGCGCGTTGTATCTCACCGCTCATTGCGTTGACTGCCCCACCCGACCGACGACGACGCGTGACCTTGTCGCGACCAATCGCATGCATCTTTGTCTATGTGTGCGTTCGAGTGTTTCGTTGTAATTACTGTTCGTTTGTTTGCGTATATGGACTCAGAATCGAAGCGGTGAATGTACGAGCGTTAGGTTTCTAGAGAATTATATTTCGATGGTTTAGGCACTAAAACCGGTAAACAATACCGATTCAAAATTGGACTATGTTTAAGACCGGTTGTGCACTGCACCGAATCCGATTCATATTCAAATCAAATCCAAAACGAGAAAAATTCGGACGGAAAATTCTTGAGTAGCGTCTGTGCACTGCACCCGAATCCGAATCAAATTCGTGAATTTCGAGGCCACCGATTTCGTTAGTGCACCGCCAGACTTTGGTTAGAAAGGCCGCATTCACTATGTGTCCTGCCTGCATTTAACCGCCGTCAGTTGCTGGCACTATTATCATACTTATTATTTATTTACCCCAACCGTTGTATGGAAACATACGAATTGACACGTCTCAGTTTACATTTTTTGCTGGAAAATGTTTGTAGACCTAATTATATGTTAAACTAAGCAATCAGACATCAAACGCGATGTCAACATATGGACACCCCTCATGCAAAACATACAGAGAATTATTTTTGACTGCTTATTTGAAGGCCAAAACTACTGATATCGAGGTTCGTCCCGAAACAAAAGATATTCGTATTGACGAGTTTTTTAATCCCCCATCAACTTTTTAGAACAATTCCCACAAATTAGTATGTCGGGTATTTACCCCAATCTATCCGTTGTATGGGAACATACGAATTGACATTCTTTTTTTTAACCTAGTTATATTTTAAAATAAGCAAATAGACATCATATGAGATTATATCTGTATATTTAATATGGATAATTTAGTTACGGCTATTTGAGATATATTAATTTATTTATACATAAGATAACCTTTTTATACATTTCTACAGATAATTAGAGGACTCACTCTAATTTATTAGGGTTCCGTACCCAAAGGGTGCAAACGGGACCCTATTACTGTGACTCCGCTGTCTGTCCGTCTGTCACAGGGCTCTATCTCTTAAACCGTAATAGCTAGACACTTGAAATTTTCACCGATTATGTATTACTATGGCCGCTATAACAACAAATACTAAAAATAAAATAAAGTTAAAAATTAAAATTCAATAAATTATTATCATAGGATATTTATAATATCTCCTAATAATAGTCACTTTGTTTTGTTTTGCACAAATGTTGACGTCAAATCGTTACTTACAGCTAAGTTTACGCCGCTTCCTAGTAAAGGGGGTCGTCATACAAGAAACGTGTTTCTTCAGCGTTTTAAAACATTGTACGGTGGTACGGAACCCTTCATGTACGAGTCCGACTCGCACTTGCCCGTTTATTAATAAATATTTCAATCTACCCACCAAACGGGTAGATACGGGTATTTACCCGGTGAATATCGGGTATATATCCAAGCATGGGTTTACATACCCGGGTATATGCCCATCTCTAGTGACAACGTCCGGTGTTCGTAACCAATATTACCTACTTAAATAAAGGTCATTAATTTATCTATAATATCAAACTATCAATAGTACACAGATACACTATCACGTCTTTATCCCTAACGGGGTAGACAGTGCCAAGGGCGGTAAAGCCCTGGCCACTTTTAGCGTAATGGTGGGCATGAAGGTGGAAAAGGGAAATCATAATAGTGATGGGTTGCTAACCGCATCGCCTATTCATATGATTCAGATTCTCGCCCATTCCCTCGATCGGCTTTTACGATATGCACGGGAAGAGAAGCAGCTGGTACATTCTATGTTTTTTCTTTTCTCCCAGAACAGCAAAGAAGAACTATAAATAGTATCGATTGTTATTGCAATATCAGAAACATTATCAATAACACTGTCGATATTATACATTAATTTCGATATTTTCGGCAACACTATCGGGCGAGACGGAACAGTGGGCGGGGCGTGCAACGTGTGCTTCCCTCCCCGTACCTCACTCGAAATTCGAATATGAATCGAATTCGAGTGGGTGCACAACCGTACGTACAATTTCTACGGCGGCCAATTCGAGTCGGTTTTGATCCGAAATAAAAACGACGTGAGAATTCGTGGTTTGAATACGAATCGAATTTGAACCGTTTACGACTGAGTGCACAAGTGTCCATACAACCACTAGGAAGGCCAATTTGAGTCAGAATCGGATTTGGTTTGAATATGATTCGGATTCGGTACAGTGCACAAGCGTCCTAAGGGGGAAGAAACGTTATCGCTTTTTGTATAAAAATTTCCAGCTACACAATCCTCTTAAGGCGATGCCACATGGCTAACGCAACGCACAGACAACGCCCATGTGACATGGGCGTTGTCTGTGCGTTGTCTGTGCGCTGCGTTAGCGATGCGTCGACTAGTGTTGCCGTTCGATAGGCCATACAGATCGCCCCAATCTTGAGTCAAGGGTCTAAAGTTAAGGAACTAGGTACGCGAGTGAAATCGCTCCTACTACCTAGTAGTAATTTTATCAAGCGGCGACTAGAAGATATATGTTCGCAATGCTATTCACACCAAACGTATAGAGCGCGCGTTACGCAGTTTATCGCTTTTCCATATATATTTAACTTCTCGTTCACACCACCGAACCAAACCGACAATACTAACAGTGAGCATGCTCACAGTCGGCGGCAGACTATACGTTTGGTGTGAACACGGCTAATGCTTAAAAAGAACTCATTGACGAGCCTAATAATAATTTTCTACCACCATCTTTAACTATTTTAGATTTAAATCTATGTTAAACGGGGTAAACCTGGTAGTCTGGTAGTTCGTTGATCTTTCAGGTCAAAAGTTAGATTGAATGTCTACATTAAAGCCAAGTTTACAACAGAAATTAGTATATGTATAATTTATATTCAAATATAAATTTTCGCGAATCGGTTACTAAACACAAACACCTTGTCAATATAGTATTTAGTTGAAATTCAGTTCTCAAGAAATACATGACATGATCTATAAATACTCGTACCTGTTTTTTTTATATCAAATATGAATTCACTTACTAATTAAGGATATAGATAATTTAATTATACATATAATATTAGCTGGTTTTTTTTATATGACTCACAACTTCGCTGCCGTATTGTTCACAAGATAGTATTTAAAAATGCAAATACGTACATAACATATTACAATATGAGATATATACATTTTTTACTTAAATTTAAACTAATGGCATATAACATTCATTACATTTTTATAAAACAGATCCTTAGAGCCAACGCGTACTTGTGATTTTTATTTTATTTTTTATGTTATAGGGCGGCAAACGAACAATGACCCGCTTGTAACCTGATGGTAAGTGATCACTGCTGCCCATGGACAACTGCAACACCAGAGGTGTAACAAGAGCGTTACCGGCTTTTCAGAAAGATATAGACTCGTTTTTTGAAGGTTTCAATGTCAAAATCAGGCGATAGTTTGAACGTTTTGGAATTCAATATGGAGTTATAATCGTCAAATGGGCGCACTGCCATATAACTCCATACTGAATCCAGAACCATCAAACTATCGCCTGATTAAAAAATCACAAGTGCGCGCTGGCTTATACAGTTTCTATATAATTACATTTTCGCCCATTCAGATTTTAATGATTTAAACAAAAAAAGATAATATTTATTTTTGGACAACCTCTGAGCAAATATAAAATTATTTACAAATTACATTTAGTTTAAATACATGATCAAAGTTGACTGAACAATGTTTTATTGATTTAGACATTGGCATTCAGTGGGCATAACCATTCAATTTGGCTTATTTGGCACAAGTCACTATAAATTTGAAAACTAAATAAGATCAGGCAGGCATTCACTTTAACTTTCATGATATAGTTTTTGTGTAAAGTAATGTATCTTGACATAAATGAAGATATTTGCAACAAATTAAATTGAAATTGACTAGTATTTAATGTAGCTTAATTATTAATTATATAGAAAACTTTAAATGATGCAAAATGTTAAGATAAGCAAAATTATAACTTATCAGGTTTGGTGTGTAAGTTTTTGTAATTAATAATGCCTATAAAATACAGTTCATATTTTCCATATAATTACAACTGTGCTATGAAAACAATCAACCATTTTCAGTATATCAACTATTTGGTCAAATATCCTAAAAACATTAATAACATTTTTAATATATCTTTCTGTTCACAACAGATCAATATTCAAACTCTTGAACTCCACTATGTCTTTTGAATTGCTCACAGTTAGAGTCTTCCATTTTTTTCCTTTTACGGGAATCAAATCTTATTCCAGTCTCCTGAACAACCTTTTCACTATTTTTAATTGCACTTATAATGGTCTCTTTTGAAGGAGCCACAAGCTTGAGCTCTTCAGCATTTTTTGACGAAGGCTCTACTAAATGCATGACTATCTTTTCCAATCTCTTCGGATGTTCCACAGGAGCTTCATCAATAGCCAATGGCTCACTAACCTGGTTAGCCATATCCACTATAACTGAATATTTCCGCTTCATATCTTCCATCATCCGACGCCCATAGTCTTCACCAATCACACTGTTTACACACACAAAACTCTGCACTTTCTTCGTATCCTTGTCAATTTCAAGGAAACCTCTGGTCCTCATGTAAATAAAGTGACCAGAACGAGACATTAGTCTATAATAAGACTCGCCAAACTCCCTACTCTGATCATACATTTGTCTTAGAACACATATCACCCAACGGACATCTTCTTTATGCATAAAGAAAAATGCAGAAGTGCCCGTGACTTCCTCTATCATGTAGCCCGCAGCAAGGGATATGCTCTGGTCACACTGCACTATGCGGCCATCGATCAAATGGCGTGTCCAATACTCAGTATATGCTGTAGGAGGCAATATCTTTGCAGGAAGGGCATTTGTTTGCACATGAATCATTCCAATAAAAACAATGTCATTTCCACTTGAGGAGAAAGTCCGATGATGCCTAACTCGCTGCCTCCTGATAGTTTGTTCGTCTTGTACTGCATTAGTAGTGGCTCTATCAGATCGTCTCAAGACACCATCTAATCGACATTGTTCATATCTCGGAGGATCGGACTTTGCACCAGCCCTCATAATACGAATATGAAATGTATGATGTTCTTCAAGCAGCCTTCTGTCACACCCACTACGCAATTCTGGTGGATAAATATGTTGTTGGAGTATATGTTTGTCTTCATAATGAACATAATTGTAAAGATCTTGGCCTAACAAATCAATATGACAGTATCCTAACTTTTCTTGAATATTTGGAGATACTATGAATATTCGTCCTTTACAGGTGACTGCTAACATGATCCCATCAAATAATTCAAAGAACTTGATAAAAGCAGAAGACCATGTCTCAATGTGACAACATGTAATTGAATCACCAAAAACATGTTCATTGCGAAGTTTGTTAGCTGCTAGTCTTAGGACACTAGTTTTATCCACTTTACGTTGAGAATGAGTTATATCAGACAATAGCCCAGTAATTTGAGAAATTTGAGCATTGTATTGGCTTCGACGCTGCTTTTCCGCTATAATACGCGATTCACGGTCACTAGCTTTTGCTGATGGCATTTCCGGGGAGTGAGATTCTGAGGAAGAGTCGCTGCAGCCCGCGGCCTGGAGGTCGCAGCCGAGCGCAGCCGATGGCGGCACCGGCACGACAACGGCCATGCCGAACTCAGTTTGATTTGAGACGGACAACTGGCTTGCCATAACTGGATGTACGCCGACCCGCGCATTGACACCACTAGGAGATGTCATGGCAATATTCAAATAAATTCTCACTGAAGTACCATTTTCCAAAACAACATTTCAAACAACTAAGCTCTGAAACCGATCCTTAAACATTTTATTTTTATTGACAATTTGCCGAGTATTGAGGAAGGACAGTTCAACACAAAACACTTGTCTTGTCACGGACGTAATAAATAACGAACTTGCAAGGTTCCAAATTATCCAAAATATAAATATTTACAATGTTAATCACTAAAATAACAATTCTGATTAACTTTCAATGTTTCATTTCAGTATGAACTCTTATTTTCAGATAAATTCCGAATTTATCTTCTGCGGTCGCACGATGCACATTTCCACTCAAACACCACAGACTAATAAAAAAAGAAAGACTACAGACTAAAATAAAAATAGGACAAACTGATTGAACTAGGTACGAACCATCGAACGAACCTGAAAGTATAAACTATCGATAAAAACGGCAAGTCATAATGTCGATAATTCAACAAAATTACCATATTTTTTATACAGGCTGACTTTTAAACCACCAGCCAAATTTTTGGAGCAAGTTCAGTCCATGATACTGAACTACTTTCTATAAAACAAGTTATTAAAAATCGATGAAAATTTTTTGTCCTCCCATAGAAAATCCGTTTGACTGAGCGCTGATTTGTATGAAAAAGGCGAATTTTTATTTTAGTTTTTCGTTAATTGTTTTTATGGAAAGTAGTTCAGTATCATGGACTGAACTTGCTCCAGAAATTTGGCTGGTGGTTTAAAAGTCAGCCTGTATACCTTATTTTTATCATCTGACTGAGCTGAGCGTATTCCGGTCCCGGCCCGGTTGCATCTTCAGCGGTTCAGTTACATTTCAGAGCCCAGGGTCCGCTATCTAACCCAGGCGATTCGACGAGGTTACTGGCTTTTTACCCGACTGCGTCAGAAGGAGGATTATTATATCTATCTATATTTAAGGCCCCGGCCCCCGTCAGTTCAGAGCCAAGAATTCTGTGTGTTTTTGAAAAATCACTGTAAATAAACCATCAGCACTGGTATGACTCTCCATTGATTCAGCGTAACATATATACCTACTACTACTACAAACGAAACAATTTATCTGTACACACGTCGATGTGTGAGTTTTATACTTAGGGTCGCACCGCAGAATTATTTTAATACCTACCTACTAACGAGTTCGACATATTTACGATTATATTTTTTTCCATACCGGAAGATTTGCGAACACTATGACGTAAAAAATATTCTGTTTTATATGCATTAAATGTTACAGAAAAGTCGGAAACAGCTACGTAATATCACTTCACAAATATTTTTCATTATGTCCATTGTCCATTTCACCTATAGTTCACTTTACTCATTATTATTGAGTCATTTATAATGTAATGCACTAATTTCACTAATTCACTATTGTAATCTAGTAATTTGCATATTCGGCGCAAAACTATACGGTAATTATATGAATAAATTCAATAAAAATAAACAAATGTTTATCACGCTTACAAACAGCATGTCAAGTTGTCATTGTCATATGTAACATTACCGGATTGCTTATTAGCAATCCGGTAATGTTACAATCTCGCTCTTGTGTATCTCCCGCCAATGCGAGAGAGCGAGAAGGGTATATATATCAAGATGGTTGCTGGGTAATAACGTGAAATTATATTATTGCTTTGCTTACCTGTTTTCATCATTTGGAAATGTATGAAATATACGTTCTTTAGAGTATTGGGTGGATAAACAATTATTATACGCGCACCTTCTCACCATGATGGTTACTATTGGTTGACAGTTCTCAAGACAACACACGTCGCGTATTGCGTGCGGCTAGTAATTAAACCCTGGAGCCGTCAAAGCTCACAAAGTGCGGGGGAGAGGTGCGGGGACGCCAATTTGCGGGAGACGCTGTGAGATACCATTCTGTTTGACTCTTATGTATTCTGTGCCATCAGTTTATTTCTCAAAAATGTTACATAGGAATCTTAAGGCTTTTCTACTAATACACACAATATCCAAAACACTATTGAGCATTTTTGACTCTATAGAAAAAATCACAAACATAACTCTAAATTTGCCTAAATTAACCTATAAAAAAGATATTACTACTTTATACAATCACCTTTTTATATGTAAATTATACCAAAAAATGTATAATCTAAATTACTAGGTAGTTTATTTCGCTACAAAAAAGTTATAAATATGATACAAAAAAAACGGTGAAATATCGTCGAGGTATTCCGGTTCCGGGCCTTTGTTCGCTCTCGCTCGACGAATATTTCACTGATTATTTTGTTCTCAGTACCTGCAGACTGGGCATTCGCGGGGAAGCTAAGAGAAACCCATTGCCCGGGTTGAGGCTAAGGCCTCACCAGGCCCGGTGAAGGCCATTCCAGGTGGGAATGGCCTGACTGTGCTGTGAGGGAAGGGAGTGAAATCCCTACTCTCACAGCTTTGGTAGGGATCGCAGGGGAAGAGAAGTGTCGGTGTGTCGTTACCGCTCGCCCATTCTTCTGCAACCAAGCGCGGCCGTGGCGCTTGGTACAGTATCATTGGGGCCGCAGGGGAGAAGGAGTGTCAGTGTTATGTTGCCGCTCTTCCTATCCCCTGCGTCCGGCTGAGTGGGCCTCGGTCACCGTCAGGTGGATTGGAGCAAGGCCTGCTACCGCAGGCCTTAAATTATAAGGGCTGGTTGGACGGTGGAAACGGGATTCCATCGTCCAACGAACAGCCCTTCGGAGTTGAAGGCAGGCGCGTGTCGTGTCAGCGCACCTGTCCTTGTCAGGCCGAGAGACCAAGGCGATGGCTGCTCCGGCCCCTCTGATTCAGCAGAGGGTGCCGTAAGGCCGTTGGCGAACCGGAGTCGCTGAGGTAGCGGCCGGCCGCGCCGGGGCTGTGGAGCATGGAGAAGCTCACCGCCCCGGCTGATAGCGGCCGAGAGGTGCCACCGCGGAGTTTTTAGTGGTAGCACCACATCCTTACCGGTCTCCAGTAACCGGTAAGGTATCCGAAAGGACTTTCTCCACGTAACAAAAAAAAAAGGTCTCGGTGTCGTTGTCGGTGCCGCCGACAGCGTCGGCGTCGGAGTCAGTGTCAGTGTTGGTGTTGTGTTGTTTGCTGTCGCTGTCGTTGTTGTTGTGCCAGTAGCCCAATCGCCCAGTCACGCCCAACGCCAACACGAACACCATTTTTTTTTGACGCGATATAAATCCCTTCGAATACCTTACCGGTTACGGGACACCAGTAAGGTTATGTGGTGCTACTACTAAAAACTCCGCGGTGTCACCTCTCAGCCGCTATCGGCCGGGGCCGTGTGCTTCTCCATGCTCCACAGCCCCGGCGCGGCCGGCCGCTACTTCAGCGGCCCCGGCTCGTCAACGGCCTCACGGCACCCTCTGCTGAATCAGAGAGGCCGGAGCAACCGTCGCCTTGGCCTATCGGCCCAAGGAAAGGCGCGCTGACACGACACGCGCCTGCCTTCCTCTCCGGAGGGCTGTCCATTGGACGATGGAATCCCGTTTCCACCGTCCAACCGGCCCTCATAATTTGGAGCCTGCAAAAGCAGGCCCTGCCCCAGTCCACCTGACGACGACCGGGGCCCACCAAGTCGGCCGCAGGGGATAGGGAGAGCGGCAACGTAACACCGACACTCCTCTTCCCCTGCGGCCCCACCGATGCCGTGCCTAGCGCCACGGCCGTGCTTGGTCGCAGAGGAAAGGGCGAGCGGCAACGACACACCGACACTCCTCTTCCGCCGCGACCCCTACCACGGCTGTGAGAGTAGGGAGCCAACCCCCTTCCCTCACAACCAGGCCACTCCCACCAGGAATGGCCTCCACCGGCCCCGCGGATGCCCCAAGCCGCATCCGCAGGTACTGAGCCCGGGCGGGAGATGAGAACCCGGGCGGGGGGGTGGACACGAACACCTATACTAACAACAACAACATTAACAACCAACAACAAAACCATCAATACCAATAACAGAAACAACAACAACAACAACAATCAGCAACAACAACAACAACCAGCAAAACCAACAACATGGTCGTTCTGTGATTGCCACAACGCCACGGCCACGAAACGAATTTCACATCGTGGCCGTTTTACACTAGCTACACACAACCCACATATTTTTTTCATCAAACCCATACGTGTTTATCGTTATATCTATGGATAGGTTTTTAAAAAATGATATTGAGGTTTCTAATATTATTTTTTTCTAAACTGAAAAGTTTGCGCTAGAGACACTTCCTGTAACTCCTAAAATAAGAGAATGATAAAACTAAAAAAAATATATGATGTAAATTACCATGCAAACTTCCACCAAAAATTGGTTTGAACGAGATCTAGTAAGTAGTTTTTTTTAATACGTCATAAATCGTAAAATGTTACTTGCTGCTACGGAACCCTTCATGGGCGAGTCCGACTCGCACTTGGCCACTTTTTAGGATTCCGTACCTAAAGGGTGCAAACGGGACCCTATTACTGTGACTCCGCTGTCTGTCCGTCTGTGCGTCGGTTTGTCCGGAAGCCGGTGGCGCAGCGGCTGTGCGGGTTGCGGGGTGAATGGATAAAGTGAAACGGCTGTAAACGTAGTGCGACAATTTTGGTTTCAGGTTGGATAATTTCAAGCTAATAGGGATGATGACTGGGTCAGAAAAGGTTCTCCTATTTTAAATCAAATGCCGTTTGATCAAGCATGATTTGCTCGAAAACTTTTACTCAACTATCTATAAGACCTACAATCAGTGCGCTCCATAGTTTGCTACATCAATGCATCAAAATCTCTAACGGTTAAAAGAGGTAAACGCGAATTCTCGAAATATTGTCAGATCAAATCGTTTTATTTACTAACTCGGTACTATTCTTTTATACTAAATTATTTGATAAAAATCCAAGCAAAACGATCTATCGAAAATAAATTTCTGTTAAAAAAAGAGCGATGTGCCTCGCGATATTAATATGACGTACGAAAAAAAATAATTTGGTATGGGTACCCAACCTATTTAACTAACGACAAAAAGAAGAGTGTTTAAGTTGACGTTAAGTTTATATGTTAGTTTAAGCGTAATTATTGCAATCATTTGTGCTTTAAGTTTTGCTTAGAAATTATCATAATTAAAATAATATACTTATCCCCTTATTTATAAAAAAAATACGAACATTTGATAAACTTATTTTAGTTAAAATAGGTTTTGTCTAGCTCTTGCAATGTCAAATTTTGTAATATAAGTAATAGGGACAAATTAACAACAAAGAAAACATATTTTAACTAAAAAAAGGTTAAGCAAACCTTTGTTAATTTTTTGAATATGAGGGTTAGTGTTTAAAACGATTTGATCTTACGATATTTCGAAACGCGTTTACCTATTGTTATCGTTAGAGATTTTGATGCATTGATGTGCCAAACTATTAGTGGTCACATCAATCGAGTAAAGGTTTTCGAGCAAATTATGTTTGATCAAACGGCATTCGATTTTAAATAAACCGGCAGAAAAGTCTTATTCTAATTAGTCCGTTAGTTAGATTATCCAAAAATACTAAAAATTCACAAAGTTACAGAGTATCAAAGTTCCAGAGTGGGGGCTTGTGACGTCACCGATGTGTAAAAATCGTACGAAAGCGTGACGTAATGCGAAATTTACATGCGCCGTATCTTCTTAATTTATTTTTCTCTTAGAAAAGAAAAAATGTGTGTACAATATTTTTTAATAATCTAACCGATGAGCATAAATTATTATTTTAGTCATCATGCGCATTAGACCTGAAACTTTTGGTATTAATGTTAATCTTTTCAGTAAAGCAATATTTGTCCAGGGCGTTTGATCTTGTGTCCTATGACGAGCTGTGGACCAAACTGAGGGACAGAGGTGTGCCGGTGGAAGTTCGAAATATTTTTAAATATTGGTACAATGGTCAAACCAACTTCGTGAGGTGGGGCAACTGTTTGTCTGACCCATATGTGTTGGAATGTGGGGTGAGACAGGGTGGGTTGACCTCACCTAAGTTTTTCAACATACGAGTATATGTAAATGACCTTATTGCTGAGCTGAGCAGCACCCGTGTGGGCTGTAGTATAGGGGGCGTAAGTATAAACAACCTAAGCTACGCAGATGATATGGTGTTGCTGAGCCCAACGGGATGAGAGATATGCTGCCAAACATGGATTGACATATAATGTGAATAAATGTGAGTACGTGGTCTGTAAGTGCCCAGAAGCTATACCTGATATAAAGCTAAACACCGTGTACATAAGTTAAAATATCTGGGTCATTTCCTTACCGACGACCTTAGAGATGATGTAGACATTGAAAGAGAGCGCAGATCCCTTTCAGTGAGAGGTAACATGCTAACCCGTAGATTTTCCATGTGTACTGATCAAGTCAAAGTGACACTATTTAAAGCATACTGTCAGACATTTTACACGGGAAATCTGTGGGTTGCACATACCAAAAGAACACTGGATGTTCTGCGTGTTCAGTACAACAAAGTTTTCAGAATGCTGTTGGGGCTGCCTCGCTTCTTTTATTTTATTTATTTAAGTTTATTGCACACCATCTCATATTTGATTGATTACAATGGGTCAAACTTAACGCTATGCATTATCTACCAGTTTGCCTTTGGGACACATCGAGAAGTTGGTAGAAGGGGTGCAAGTTCTGCAGCGCATCAGGGATGTTGGCGCACTACCATACTGACAGCTTTCACGCCATTATCCGCAAAAAACAGCATCCCTGATCAACATAGTTAGGGGTAGTCAAAATAGCATCCTGAAAACAGTGGCTAATAATTTGACCTCTCCACTATGAAAATGCCTGGTGAGAAGAGTTACATAATAATAAGTTGATATATTTTAAATTTCGTATAGTTGTTTATGTTGTTGATTCAAATATTATAATTGTGTACTTATATGGATTTAAATTATCTGAAATAAAAATTATTATTATTATTATGTTTTTATATGCTTTTGCACACCCTTTTCAGGGGAATTAAATATTTTTACGGGCTTTTGGCCAAGCAAAAATATTATTAAGAAAGGAAAGGAAACTTAATCAAGAGATAGAAATTTTCTGACGATCCTGCAGGTATTAAAGATTGCTGCCTTTTGTAAAAGAAGATAAGTTAACGGATGTATTGTTAGGATCTCTAGACTATTGTGAAGTGTTTTGGGGATAACGCCAGTGGATGATAAAATGACTGGGATAGTTTTGACTGTCTCTACCCGCTATTGAGTTTTCAGCTCAATGGAAAGATCAGTGTATTTGCTAAGTTTCTCGGTGTGTGTGGTTGAAAGATTTTGTGTATTTGGTACGGCTATATCAATAAGGTAAACTATTTTATTGTGTTTGTCATGTAGAGTTATGTCAGGTCTGTTATGATGAATGGTTTTGTCAGTAATTATTGTTCTGTCCCAGTAAATTTTAAATTGTGCGTTTTCTAGAATTTTCTGTGGGATATATTTGTAGTAAGCAGTTTTTTCTGAAATTAATTGATATTTAAACGCTAGGTACTGATGTATGATTGCTGCAATTTGGTCATGCCTGTGTTTATAATCTGTTTGTGAAATTGATCTACACGCTCCGGTTATATGTTGTATCGTTTCTGACGCGCTGTGACAGTGTCGGCAAAGATCTGATTGTAGGTTTATGTCGCGAATGATGTGTTTCTGGTAATTTTTTGTATTTACAATTTGGTCTTGGATGGCCAGCATAAATCCCTCAGTCTCGGGGAACAGTTCGCCCCTCTTCAACCACGCGTTCGACGCTGTCTTGTCGACGATAGGGTTGGTGAGGTCGTGGCGGTGTCTACCGTGTAGGGATTTTTGCTGCCATGCTTCAATCTTTTCCTGTGGTTTAATTAGAGACACTTCCTGTAACTCCTAAAATAAGAGAATGATAAAACTAAAAAAAATATATGATGTAAATTACCATGCAAACTTCCACCAAAAATTGGTTTGAACGAGATCTAGTAAGTAGTTTTTTTTAATACGTCATAAATCGTAAAATGTTACTTGCTGCTACGGAACCCTTCATGGGCGAGTCCGACTCGCACTTGGCCACTTTTTAGGATTCCGTACCTAAAGGGTGCAAACGGGACCCTATTACTGTGACTCCGCTGTCTGTCCGTCTGTGCGTCGGTTTGTCCGGAAGCCGGTGGCGCAGCGGCTGTGCGGGTTGCGGGGTGAATGGATAAAGTGAAACGGCTGTAAACGTAGTGCGACAATTTTGGTTTCAGGTTGGATAATTTCAAGCTAATAGGGATGATGACTGGGTCAGAAAAGGTTCTCCTATTTTAAATCAAATGCCGTTTGATCAAGCATGATTTGCTCGAAAACTTTTACTCAACTATCTATAAGACCTACAATCAGTGCGCTCCATAGTTTGCTACATCAATGCATCAAAATCTCTAACGGTTAAAAGAGGTAAACGCGAATTCTCGAAATATTGTCAGATCAAATCGTTTTATTTACTAACTCGGTACTATTCTTTTATACTAAATTATTTGATAAAAATCCAAGCAAAACGATCTATCGAAAATAAATTTCTGTTAAAAAAAGAGCGATGTGCCTCGCGATATTAATATGACGTACGAAAAAAAATAATTTGGTATGGGTACCCAACCTATTTAACTAACGACAAAAAGAAGAGTGTTTAAGTTGACGTTAAGTTTATATGTTAGTTTAAGCGTAATTATTGCAATCATTTGTGCTTTAAGTTTTGCTTAGAAATTATCATAATTAAAATAATATACTTATCCCCTTATTTATAAAAAAAATACGAACATTTGATAAACTTATTTTAGTTAAAATAGGTTTTGTCTAGCTCTTGCAATGTCAAATTTTGTAATATAAGTAATAGGGACAAATTAACAACAAAGAAAACATATTTTAACTAAAAAAAGGTTAAGCAAACCTTTGTTAATTTTTTGAATATGAGGGTTAGTGTTTAAAACGATTTGATCTTACGATATTTCGAAACGCGTTTACCTATTGTTATCGTTAGAGATTTTGATGCATTGATGTGCCAAACTATTAGTGGTCACATCAATCGAGTAAAGGTTTTCGAGCAAATTATGTTTGATCAAACGGCATTCGATTTTAAATAAACCGGCAGAAAAGTCTTATTCTAATTAGTCCGTTAGTTAGATTATCCAAAAATACTAAAAATTCACAAAGTTACAGAGTATCAAAGTTCCAGAGTGGGGGCTTGTGACGTCACCGATGTGTAAAAATCGTACGAAAGCGTGACGTAATGCGAAATTTACATGCGCCGTATCTTCTTAATTTATTTTTCTCTTAGAAAAGAAAAAATGTGTGTACAATATTTTTTAATAATCTAACCGATGAGCATAAATTATTATTTTAGTCATCATGCGCATTAGACCTGAAACTTTTGGTATTAATGTTAATCTTTTCAGTAAAGCAATATTTGTCCAGGGCGTTTGATCTTGTGTCCTATGACGAGCTGTGGACCAAACTGAGGGACAGAGGTGTGCCGGTGGAAGTTCGAAATATTTTTAAATATTGGTACAATGGTCAAACCAACTTCGTGAGGTGGGGCAACTGTTTGTCTGACCCATATGTGTTGGAATGTGGGGTGAGACAGGGTGGGTTGACCTCACCTAAGTTTTTCAACATACGAGTATATGTAAATGACCTTATTGCTGAGCTGAGCAGCACCCGTGTGGGCTGTAGTATAGGGGGCGTAAGTATAAACAACCTAAGCTACGCAGATGATATGGTGTTGCTGAGCCCAACGGGATGAGAGATATGCTGCCAAACATGGATTGACATATAATGTGAATAAATGTGAGTACGTGGTCTGTAAGTGCCCAGAAGCTATACCTGATATAAAGCTAAACACCGTGTACATAAGTTAAAATATCTGGGTCATTTCCTTACCGACGACCTTAGAGATGATGTAGACATTGAAAGAGAGCGCAGATCCCTTTCAGTGAGAGGTAACATGCTAACCCGTAGATTTTCCATGTGTACTGATCAAGTCAAAGTGACACTATTTAAAGCATACTGTCAGACATTTTACACGGGAAATCTGTGGGTTGCACATACCAAAAGAACACTGGATGTTCTGCGTGTTCAGTACAACAAAGTTTTCAGAATGCTGTTGGGGCTGCCTCGCTTCTTTTATTTTATTTATTTAAGTTTATTGCACACCATCTCATATTTGATTGATTACAATGGGTCAAACTTAACGCTATGCATTATCTACCAGTTTGCCTTTGGGACACATCGAGAAGTTGGTAGAAGGGGTGCAAGTTCTGCAGCGCATCAGGGATGTTGGCGCACTACCATACTGACAGCTTTCACGCCATTATCCGCAAAAAACAGCATCCCTGATCAACATAGTTAGGGGTAGTCAAAATAGCATCCTGAAAACAGTGGCTAATAATTTGACCTCTCCACTATGAAAATGCCTGGTGAGAAGAGTTACATAATAATAAGTTGATATATTTTAAATTTCGTATAGTTGTTTATGTTGTTGATTCAAATATTATAATTGTGTACTTATATGGATTTAAATTATCTGAAATAAAAATTATTATTATTATTATGTTTTTATATGCTTTTGCACACCCTTTTCAGGGGAATTAAATATTTTTACGGGCTTTTGGCCAAGCAAAAATATTATTAAGAAAGGAAAGGAAACTTAATCAAGAGATAGAAATTTTCTGACGATCCTGCAGGTATTAAAGATTGCTGCCTTTTGTAAAAGAAGATAAGTTAACGGATGTATTGTTAGGATCTCTAGACTATTGTGAAGTGTTTTGGGGATAACGCCAGTGGATGATAAAATGACTGGGATAGTTTTGACTGTCTCTACCCGCTATTGAGTTTTCAGCTCAATGGAAAGATCAGTGTATTTGCTAAGTTTCTCGGTGTGTGTGGTTGAAAGATTTTGTGTATTTGGTACGGCTATATCAATAAGGTAAACTATTTTATTGTGTTTGTCATGTAGAGTTATGTCAGGTCTGTTATGATGAATGGTTTTGTCAGTAATTATTGTTCTGTCCCAGTAAATTTTAAATTGTGCGTTTTCTAGAATTTTCTGTGGGATATATTTGTAGTAAGCAGTTTTTTCTGAAATTAATTGATATTTAAACGCTAGGTACTGATGTATGATTGCTGCAATTTGGTCATGCCTGTGTTTATAATCTGTTTGTGAAATTGATCTACACGCTCCGGTTATATGTTGTATCGTTTCTGACGCGCTGTGACAGTGTCGGCAAAGATCTGATTGTAGGTTTATGTCGCGAATGATGTGTTTCTGGTAATTTTTTGTATTTACAATTTGGTCTTGGATGGCCAGCATAAATCCCTCAGTCTCGGGGAACAGTTCGCCCCTCTTCAACCACGCGTTCGACGCTGTCTTGTCGACGATAGGGTTGGTGAGGTCGTGGCGGTGTCTACCGTGTAGGGATTTTTGCTGCCATGCTTCAATCTTTTCCTGTGGTGTTGTAATATTTTCGTTAGGTTGTTGTGAGTAGTTTTTAAGATTGAATGGTGTGTATTTAGCATCTGCTTGAACTATAGATTTATGCAAGGGTGAGTTCTGAGTGTGAAAGAATGAACGGAGTGCAGTTATTTGTTTATTATGAAGATTTTGGATGTCAATGATACCTCGGCCACCTTCATGCCTTGGGAGTGTAAGTCTTTGTATGCAAGATTTTGGGTGGTGTTTTCTGTATTTTGTCATTATGTGTGTTAATTGTTCGCTGGTGTTTCTTCAGATCGGTTTGTGACCAGTGGACGATTCCAAATGAATATGTTAAGGTGGGTATAGCGAAGGTATTTATGGCTTTAGTGGTGTTTTTGGCATTGAGGTGTGAATTTAATATTTTATGTAATCTGGTTTGAATTTTATTAGTTAAGTTTAATTTTGTAGTTTTTTCATGAATTTGCCGTGTTTGATAAAATCCTAGGTATTTATATCCAATTATATCGTCAATGGGTTCAATGACTTCACCTGTATTAAGTTCGTAGGAGTTGTTAACTACTTTACCCTTTTCTATGGATTGAATTCCACATTTATCTATACCAAATGACATTTGAATATCATTTGAGAAGTTCTCTGTGATGCTGGCTAAATTATGTATTTCTGTCAAGGTACTACCATAAAGCTAGATGTCATCCATGTAAAGTAAATGTGATAATGTGAAGTACGAGTTTTCATTGGGGATTCTATAACCATTGTCACTATTGTTAAGTAAATCTGAAAGGGGGTTTAAGGCTAAACAAAACCATAATGGGCTTAAGAAATCTCCCTGAAATATCCCTCTGCGAATCTGCAAGAATTCTGTTTCGGTTTGATTTAGTTGTAGTTTGGTGGTCCAGTTTTGCATGGTATGTTGTAGAAATTGTATGATAGTGGGATGAATCTTGTAATGGTGTAGAATGTATATGAGCCAGGAATGTGGGACAGAATCGTAGGCTTTTTTGTAGTCGATGTACATGGTGAAGATACTCTTTTTCTTTCTAATGGCCTGCTTGGATACTATGGCATCTATGGTAAGTTGTTCTTTGCAACCCTGACTAAATTTTCTACACCCTTTTTGTTGCTCTGCTAAGATGTTATTTCTTTGAGTGTGTTTGTAGATGATATGTGTTATACAAGATGTTATTATTTTATATATATTTTGAAGGCAAGTTATTGGTCTATAGTTTGCAGGGTTACGTGTATCATTTGGATTCTTAGGGATCATGTAAGTAATTCCTTGTGTTATAAAGTGTGGCATTGTATCTGGTGACTGGATGAAATTGTTGATGTGAGTGAGCAAGAATGAATGTGTGCTGTTGAATCGCTTTAACCAATAATTGTGGATCTTATCAGAACCAGTAGCCTACCAATTATGGGTTTTTGCTATTATTATCTGTAACTGATCTAAACTAATCTTATCAAAATGCATTTCTTGAACGTGTGTGAGTCTTCTTTTATCTTCTTCTATCCATTGCCCTTCTCTATGTTCTACTGGTTTTGACCAGATATTCGCCCAGAATTCTTGCAATTCTACTGCTGTGGGTATCTGTGGATGGGTGTTAGAGTTTGTAGATGATGTATGTGTGTCGGGCTGTGTGGATACGCTGGAAGTTTGGTTGAGGGTACGATAAAATGCTTTTTCGTTTGTAATGAATTGTTTATTTTGTGATTTTCTAAGCGTAGTTTGTTTGCAACGTCGCAATCGACTAGGGAATGAAAATTTAGATCTTAAATCTTCTATTTTTTGTTGGAGTCGTTTCTGCCACATTGGTTCTCTTTTTGTATTTGTGTGGGCATTAGCGGAATCTGATATTTTGCATCCATTATGGGTAGCTGCTGTGTATGCTGCGCAGTAAATTATATTGTGGAATGCTAAAAAGATATCGTCTTGTTTTAAATATTTCGGTAATACAAATGTGTTCATAAGGTTAACGATACTGGTAAACTTTTTAGAAGCTTTCTGCTTTGGTATAAATGGTTTAAGCGTTGGATCTAAGTCCTTAAATCTCGCTATATTAGCAATGAAGTCATTTTCAATATCATTTAGCTGGGCAGCAGTGCATTCATCTAATTCTGTATTTGTATTAGTGTAAGTATGTGAAGGGGGATTGGTAGAGTGTTCTTGTGAACTATTTTGAGAATCTGCTATTGTGTTTGGTGTGAGTTCGTAAGATGGAGCACTCGTGGTATTTAAGGGGGTTTCGGCACTTAAATCTTCTTCCGTATTATTTATTTGAGCTAAATTTAAATTATAATTTTGTTGGTTCAACAGTAAGGCTTCTTCATCTTTTATTTGGTTTATTCGTACGTCTGAAATAATTTTATTATTTAATATGACTCTACGTTGGTCAGCTATTCTCTGTTCAGATACATGAGCTATTTCAGGGTTCTCTGTGATAACATATTGATGCAACTGGGGCCTATATGCCGTGGTGTTAGTCTCTAGTTCAGTAACGATAAAATATCCGCGGATTATTGTCTCATTAATTTTATTGCTCCAACGCATTCTTTGCTGGGAATTTTGAGTACGAGTATAGATAAGATTTATGTTGGCTCTATTGTCTGACATTAACTCATTTTGTACTTCAGCACGTATTTGGTTTATTTTATCTGTAGTTAATAGTTTGTTATTAATTATAGCTTTTCTTTAATCGCCAACTCTTTGTCTACTGACTTGCATTTCAGGGAATTTATAAAGAAATTGAGCGTGAAGTTCAGGAAGGAAAGATCTTATGTCTGTTTCTAGATTAGTAATGATAAAGTATGTGCGCATTATGAAAATATTCATATCATCAGACCATTTTAAGCGCACTCGTGGGCCAGCTGTGGTGGGTGCAGGTTTAGCGGCGTCAGTTGCCTCCCGCACAACATCCACAGTTGGGTTTGAATGAAGAGATTCAGAAACTGATGTTGCTATTGAAGAAATTGGCGAAGAAGAATTTTCTCGTTGTATAAATGAAGCAGGTGAAGATGGTAGGGAAGGAAAAAGGGATTTAGGTGATGAAGAACGAGAGGAAGAAATTTCGGCTGTAGCAGTTTTATCGAGGGGAGCCCGCCTGCTCAACTCACCCTCGCCGATGGTCCGCATACTGTGGCACTCAGCACCGGCTCCAAGTGCGCCCCGGCGACCCCCGGGCAGCGGCCTCAAATTATATCTCTTATTTTCACTGTTCATTATTTTTACGAAAGGGTTGGGACCGTTAGTTAAGGAAGGCAGGTCATCTCATGATGTTTTAAGTAAATTAAGTATCACCTTATAAGGGTAAAATTAGTCAAGATGTTATGACTAGTACCTACCTCCCCGTAAGCCCCCCCACCACGACAAGGTGGCCCCCTGGGGGGGTTATTATTAATATTTATTGAGCGTTAATCTTACCAAAAGTAAGCAAAAAGAATAAAAACACTAAAAGTACAATTATTCTGATGAGTGTTTATTTTGGACTTTAAAACGTTATACTTTAGGCACCTCGGTATAGAGTGCGATTAGTTTTTTTGAATTTAATAATTATTTTTGGTGCATAGTGTTAGGGTCAAAAAATATTTTAGTGAGCATTTAAATTGTACCCCTTAAAAACTACGTTCTTGTCGGTGAAGTAGGTATGTAGTTTACATGTGTGTGTGTCATCATTGAACTCATAGACGAAAATATATCACCCAAACTCAATGTTAGTGACATTGCAAGCCATAATAGGTCATTCTTTTTCTTTTCCAAATTTATTTTTTTAGCATTTAGCGTTATTATTTTAACGAAATAAAAATACCGGTTGAATTAAAGTAATATATTAAAATAGATTTTGAAAAATCGTAAAATTGCCTTTTACGTCCGAAAATGTTTAATATGCTAGAATCGCCATGACAACGATATCTAAATCTACTAAACATAGTCCAAAGTAAGAAAGTCTATTATATAAAAATTATCGATATGCAGTTTCGCTTCACTAGTAAATGCCCAATTTAAGAAAAAAGTTGTCTTATAACTGTCAGTGTCAGCAAAGTGTCAGTGTCAATTTCATAGGAATACGAAGTTGTTTTTATTTATTTTACTTTACTTACACTTAGGTCGGTATATACACATTGTGAATTGTGATATTTTGAATATTTTCGACTTGTCTTTCAGTAAATAAGTTGTTTAAAGTGATAAACCGGTTTGTTTAAATATAAAACTGAATCATCATCCCGTCGATCGGTTAAATGGGACATATAGTACTATTTCTACAACAGCAGCGTCAATAGAATAGTCGTATCGTAGCGTAGTAGGAGTAATCTGTAAGAAAATAGTGTGAATATGTGGTTAAAATCTTTAATACTGTGTTTTATTATTTTTACTCACTTCATTGTCGCCGCCGATCTCAATGGTGAGTATATATTTTAGTTTATGTAAGTATAATTAATTTGAAGTGCGCAAGAATGAGTGTTGTTATGGTCAATGTGGTGAAATTTTTACAGTTGGTGATGAATGCGAACTAAGGGGGCAGTTATCAGAAGGCGTTTGCACTTTACTCACTAATTGTGAGGCGGCAGTAAGGTCAGTATTATAATTATGTTTTAGTAAATAATCTATTTGTTTTGTAAAACGACACTGCTGGCCTTTAGTTATCTGTAAGTAGGCATCTTGGCAAACAACTTTATACCTACCTACTTGCTCTTATCTTTTTTTATTGCATTTATTTGGAACAATAGATCAATTAAACAAAGTTGAGTAGGTATCAAACTGTGAGCTCCTATTTTATAAAAACATTTTTATGAGCCTGTGATACTATGACAGCACAATTGGCGTGACATAGTCCCTGTATGGAAGCTGGTATACAAAAGTAATTTTCTTTCCAGATCTATCAGGAATAAAGTCTATGACCAGTTTGTCAGGTGTGGATTCCTGGGAGAAGATGAAATTGTTTGTTGTCCTCAGACTACAGAGAAATTTGGTATATATTTGATACATTTATACTTATATTTGATAATATTTCTGTCATTAAGTTAGCTTTTAAAGCACAGACCATTTTTAAAGGCTCTTTAGCCTATACTCTTATTATCTATTTAGATAACTCTTTCTAACTTTTTGTGCATCTTTCTTCTTATTGTTTTTTCCTATATCTTTCACACAAAAAATATAAGTATATTCGAATGGAATTATTGTGACCATAGGGCTGGCCTATATTGAGGTCAGAAAATAAGCATTGCTATTCAACAAGGCAATGCTGCCAGCCGTCTGGGCACATTGCCGCAGGGTAAATAACTACCTGTCCTTTTTTATTTGTAAATATTAGTAGGTAGTGTAGTTAGTGTTGTTATTTTTATTTTAGTTTTTAAGAAATTTAATATGTACATTTATTTTTCGTTGCTGTAAATAAATGGAATTTAATTTATACCTAAATTTTATGAGACAAATCGCATTCCCGGTTGCATCGTCAGCTGTGCTGTTTCAAAACCCTGGGTGTGCTTTCAAGCTTATTCTTCTCCAAATTTAACATGCATGTCAATGGTCACCCTAGGATGCCAAAGACCTTGCAAAGTGGAAAAGCAATAGCCAGAACAGTTACAAGGATTTGGATAGCCAAATCCTTGTAACGGCTGCCTGCCTGATGTCAACACTCTTAATTTTATTTAATGGCCTATATTGATGTCCTACTGCTGGGCAAAGGCCTCCCCTTTTTCCTTCTACTCTTTTAATATGAGACAAAAATATTATTTTGAATTAAAACTAGAAAGCTTCAGATAGAAAATAAACCTTTAGATACTCTATTTGTTGAGAATCTTCTTTTTCCATGTATTGGCCCATCTTTCATTAGAATACAGTACCAGTTCTTAAATCCTTAAACTTCTAAAGTCTTAAACAAATCTTTTTGAGTTCGCACAATATTAGGACAGTTTATTATTTAACCACCAAAATAGTAACTATTCTTACAATTAATATAATAATAGATACACAGGTAACTATCTCCTTAAAAAATGTGTTGTTTAAATATTTTAATTTAATTTACAGGCTCACCAGACACACCAAGAGTCAAGCTAAGAAAAGCTGACAAAGGTAATCGTTTGATGGATCCCGTAGAAATAACTGAAGAAATATTTTTTTATTTTTAATTTATTTAACTTTATACACCGTATATTGGGGGCCTTAAAGCCTAAGGCCTTATCTACCAGTCAACCAAATATTTTATCCAAGTAAAAGTGGTATTTAGTCACTGAAATTAAAGTCAGTTTCTTGTTTATAAAAAATATTTTATTCTTTTACAGAATGTGAGAAAATCATCAAGGCAACTATAACTCCTCTGGAACAATACATTATAGGCGGCGACTTAGCGTCACTTGGTGAATTCCCTCATATGGTAATTACTATTCTAAGGGTAATTAGCAATAATAAACTTCAAAATGTATTATTTTCCTTATTTGCGAGATTTCTAAAATTTGCAGTTCTCTGTAACATCATTACATAGATCGTCATTGCAATAAGTGAACACAATTGTAACAGGAAAATTATGTACCTATTTTGGATTAACTCTGTAAATAAACATGTTAATCAAAATATTGAATCTGAAATATTTTCCTTACTGTCTGAGCTCTCAATATAAAGTACACAGGTCACTAGATTGATTTTGAAATGACGCGTGAGTCAAAAAATGTATGTAAAAGAACAAAGTTTACATCTGAGCCCAGAAGACATTAAGAGTATTACATACAGAACGGAATCTCCTAAGGTCCCGCGCAATATGCGTCCCCGTTCCCCGTCCGCGCTCCTCTCGCTGCGGGGACGGGGAACGGGGACGCATATTGCGCTTACCTTAGGATATTCCGTTCTGTATGTAATACTCTGTCTTCTGTGACCTGAGCTATTTGCAAATACACAGTCGGTCTCTTATTAGACTTATTACAGACAAATAATTAAAATAAAATTGGTAGTTTAACTTTAGGTACTTGTTTATTATTATCCTTCCAATCTGAATGATTTATACAAATAAATTGTCGTTTACCTTTATCTCTTTTTTTTGTGATGCATATGATATGTAACTTGTTTTTATTTAAATGTGCAATCAATATTATCGATTACTGAATTTGTCAACACTGTTATTTTCCATTTGTTACAATTTTATAATTTAAAAGTAGTGTGTAGTTATGTAAACATAATATACAGTATCTATTTGTGAGGACCTGTAATTGGCTTCTTAATTTCTAATACTGTTACCTATAAAATTGATTGGTCTTCCTACTAAAATAAAATTAAATGCTAAAGCAAACAAACATTTACAAATAACCATAAATAACTATACAAGTAGATATGCATTCTGTGTACAGGTGGCGGTAGGTTTCGACCGCGGCGACGGGTACATATTCGACTGCGGAGGGGCGCTGGTCTCCAAGTCTTTCGTGATCACGGCCGCGCACTGCGTCGACACTTTAGACAAGTAATCACACTCATTACTCACAGAAATTTAGCCGTGTGGTTCCCGGCAAAGTAGAATTGGACCAGTCCAAGTCTGTAGAAGGCGACTTAGGAAGCACAAGCTAAACAAAGCTTATAAACATCAATGAGATCTTCAACCCATCTGGCCAGCGTCGAGACTGTTGGCCAAATCCTCTGGCTACTCTGGCTAATATATGGCTCTAGTAGTACAAAGGGCCGTGCTCCTGCAGTGGAGACTAAAAAAGACATGATGATTCTTGGCAGTGATTCTTGGGGGCCTGGGCCCGCTTTCCGTCTATTATTTTAGGAGAAGAAAATGGCCCCAGTATCCGAAGAAACCACAGAAACACAGCTGAAGATGCAGCACAGGGATTGCGAAGAGAGAGAGGTCCCATTAGCTATTGCATTTTTTAAAATACTTAGTACTAACGTTGATAGCCATTATGATACCATTAACCCACTTTAAGCAATAATTATTGTAAATCTTTCAATCTAGATATTACTCGTACGATATATTAATATTTTTTTTAAATGTATGAATACATACATAACAAATAAATTTTAATTTGCAGAATAAAACCAAGCATAGTTCGTGTAGGAGTAGTCGAGCTCGGAAGTAGCGCATGGAACGACAGATCTGACATCCGAATCGAAGAAATTATAGTGCACCCACAGTACAAGCGCCGGGAGAAGTACCACGACGTCGCTTTGTTAAAGTACTCTTTAATGCTTTAGTTATTTTTCCTTACGAGTTAAGACTTTCGGTTTACAAGTATTTTTAGTACCACCGGAACAACTCTGACACTCCATACGAACAGAGCAAAATTGTGACGCAACCACGGAGGGCTATTGTAATCGACAGCATTTAATGCTTGGTTTATACAGGGTCAGTAATATGGCAGTACAGTAGCCCAGTCCACCCTGACTTACGCTTACAAGTCAGTCCAGCTGACTAGCCACCCGTTCTATTTTCGGGCCCAGTAAGCCAGTCCAGTGCGACTGGCATTGTCTGGACGCGTTCAGGCAGTGGCTGCCAATTTGTTTGAAGTGTCCACGCTACCTGCCGTACAGACCGCCAGTGTCAATAATCCACAGTCAGCTTACTGCCGATCCTGTCTGCATGTATCCAGTTACTGGGTCCGAAATTCAGAGTCCCTTTGTCCAGTCACTGCCATCGTATAAACCAAGCATTATGCTGTCTGTCACTATTGTATATTGTATACATACATACATACATACATACTATCACGCCTGTTTCCCACAGGGGTAGGCAGAGACTATGGATCTCCACTTGCTACGATCTTGACAGACCTCGTATATTGTATGGCAGTCGTCATGTCGTCAAGCTATGTCAGATTCATTTTTTTGGATTAATTTTACGACCCTGGATAGCTTGGGACCTTTTAGAGCCTATTTTTAGTTTTATTGCTTCTTTATTTCTAACAAGTTACAATCAAAGGTTGGTGTAGGCCTTTGATTACAATGACTCTCCTTAACTATTTCATATATTGTTCATAAGCATGGGCATTATAACACCAACCTACACCAATTTCATATATAAAATCCGCTAAAATCAATTTGCAAAATAATTTAAAGCAAATCCAAAGCGAAAGCCTTGACTTCCGGCCAAAACTCATGTCAGCAAGAAAAAAAGTTACACTATGAATGGTGTAACTTTTTTTTTGTTTTAGAAATTATTAATGATTTATTATGTTATGTCAAACTTGAATATAATGCTACTGTTCTATTCAAGGTTGGAACGGTCAATCGCCGTGTCGAGCGATGTAAACGCAGCGTGTCTGTATACCAAAGATGAAGATCCTACTGTAACACTCACAATAACGGGATGGGGTCGCACAAGTACATCTCGTAAGTATCGTTTTTATCAGTCGTGCTGCAATAGCAGGATAGAACAAGGGTTGTCTTAGAATTATTTATTTAGACGATCTCTGCCTCTGTGCTGTGGTGTAATGGTCAACACGCTAGTCTGCCAATCCGGAGGTCCTGGGTTCGATCCCCAGCCAGTGTCATTTGGAAAATGGCCTTTTTCAAATTGTCCTGGGTCTTGGGTGTTTATCTATAGGTATATGTATTTGTTATAAAAAATAGTATCGTTGAGTTAGTATCCCATCATACACGTTAATAAGAGCAAATAGGCATTAAAATCGTGCGTATTTGAGTTGTCATAAAATCCATGCCTGTATTTTACACGATAAGACAAATCTAGAGGCCGAACTAAGAGCTTATCCCTGCTCCCTCAGTGCCAGATTGGATTGTGAAAGATATCTACCATTGATTTATTATAATATACAACGTGTAATTGATATGCGTAATAAATCGAGCCACGGGCTATACTAGATATAATAAAATAAAATAAGTCAAGAAACAAAAATAAATTCGGCATTTCCATACAAAAGTGTGCGAGCAATTTGTATGGGAATGTATTTTAATATATACTTCTTTTTAGGGTTCCGTACCTCAAAAGGAAAAAACGGAACCCTTATAGGATCACTTTGTTGTCCGTCTGTCCGTCCGTCCGTCCGTCTGTCAAGACCCTTTTTCTCAGGAACGCGTGGAGGTATGAAGCTGAAATTTATATCAATTACTCAGGTCTACTGTCCCTTGAAGCTGTGAAAAAATCAAACTTCTAAGCCAACGCAATCAAAAGATACAGCCGTTTATGCCGCAAATTTTCGACACTTGCAAGGGAATCAAAACCTACAGGGTGCTTCCCGTGAACTCAGAATCTTGAAATTTGGTACGAAGCAACGTCTTATAGCATAGTTAAAGGAAAAATTACGAAAACCATAAATTTTTAGTTACATCACATAATATATATTTTTTTAATAATTTTAAACTTACTACCCATTTCCTCATAAACGCGTAGAGGTATTAAATTGAAATTCATACCAAATACTAAACCTTGCAGGTTTGTACGGAACCCTCGGTGCGCGAGTCCGACTCGCACTTGGCCGGTTTTTTTTTTGTTGAGCTTTATGCTTTATATGCAATCAGTCAATTCTGACTATAAGCAGATGAGGTGAGTGCTTTTTGGCATTTTGGGTGCTGCTCCCAGCAGAGCAAGCCCATTATTTTTCCTTTTTTTTTTTCATCCTTCCATGTCCATGTCGAAAATATCCCGGCACTGTTTGAGCCGTTTCATGGTTTCTGGGATTACGTTATTTGTGTAGTGATTTCCATGACTAGCTTTATCATTATACTATAAGTGATCTATTATAGCCCGTGATTCGATTTATTAGGCATAGGTACGTCAATTACACGTTGTATTATTCTTACACTATTATAGCACTCCATTATGAGTACTTACGCATATAAGCAACACGTTGGTTCATCGCTCTCATTTTGTTTGTACATCTGTTTCTGTCCTTTTTTGTTTATGCCCCGTTCGCTCAAACAGGAGCTGACGACGCCTTAGGGTCAACTCACACTGGCGCAGAGTCGAAGCGTCGCGTCGCGTCATATTTTTCGCCTAAAGTATATTCATCTCTATTATCCCATTATTAAGGTACAAATTTGTGTTATGCAAATATGGAACCGCGCGAAAACGCGCGTCGACGCGCTTCCACGTTTGGCTGGAGTCGAACGGTTTAATTTGTACCTTAAAATAATGGGATAATAGAGATTAATATTGTTACGAAACTAGGGTTCGAATTTGGAGAGAAACGCCAAACTTCGTATGAGGGATTTATTCACTACGGAACCCTAAGATGACACGTGAAGATGGTTTTCCAAACGTCCAAGGTCCAAGTCGCGTAGCAGCTGAGGTCCAGGTATCTCGCCAAGGTAGTCGCAGGTACTTCCACTTGTCGCACTAAGGTAGGTTTCCTTCGCTTCGAAGTGATCGCTTTGATAGCTCGTATTGAACTGCCGTGGCGCACCCACGGTTCCCTATTTATATGCGCCATCGAATAGGTCCACATTAATCTCGAATATTCTACATAGTCGACGAATGTGTTTCGAAGCATCCAGGCGCCGGGTATGTGTGTGAGTGTAACATGGTTAAGCAACTCTAGACTTTATGACACAAGACATATGGGCCAATTTGGCTTGCACCATTCTATCGTAGTATTCGTTCGCGAATATTGTTCGAGAAGATTCTATCTCGTTCGCGACACTGCCCCCTTCTTAGAGGCGCTTGTCCCGAGCGTCACTATTGCTGCCATGGTAACGTGCCAGGCGGCCTATGTGTATCACTCTGATATCTATCGTCACTCACTCGCTTGACTACCCTGTTTGGAGCTTCCCATCTCGCCCGATTCTGACGTCTAACTAATGCTTCATTGATGTCGGCTCTTACGTCGTTCGAGGTTGAACTGATGATGTCCTTACCAGTTCGCCAGCTGTAAGAATTCCTAGCGTGGCGCCTGTCCGTCCTCCCGTCGAACTTGCGTTTTTCTTGTTTCGCCTCGTGCAATCCATTCCAACGTTCACGCAAGAGTTTCGATCTTCGCCAATTAGCCTCATTAGAATTCTTGTCAAAATTCTCTCCACGAAATGAGGTATCATGTCCCAATGTCACTTCGTCGAGCAATTCTTTTAACTTCGTTATTTTATCCATAAGATCGTCTTTCTTTGTACAACTAAGCTGCAGATGGCCTCTTTCCCCACATCTATAGCACTTAATTCGAGAAATTTTCTTTAAAGGATCCTCAATAAGCTTGATATACTCCGCACATTCTCTTAGTCCATACACTTGCATATTCTGCTGCACCGCTTCAACCTCCAGAGCGTGGGCCAGAGCGTCTCTTACGGACGTATGATGTCTTAAGCTTACAGGAACCCTTACTTCTTTATCTCGGATTCCATTCACAAAGAATTCTAAGATCTTACTATCCACCATTCCGGAATCCACCGAAACATAGGCTTTGTGCACTAGTTTCTCAATTTCTAGTGCCCACTCCTGTAATCCTTCCTCTGGGCGTTGAACTCTGACACGCAGCTGTTCCCGGAATACGTATTCTAAGTGCCGTTCCCCGTACCTAGTTTCAAGTGCCTCCATCAATTCTTCAAAGGTGCCGCCTGAGCCTGGCAGTACCTCCAGTACCGATAGAGCTGAACCCTTCAAGGCAACGGTGAGAGCAGCCAGTCTTTGTTCATTGGTCCACCCATTAGCAGCAGCCACAATTTGGAATTGCTTTTTGTACACAACCCACGATGTTGTACCATCATAAGGTGGCACTTTGACTTTTAGTCCCTGAACTTGACCTCCGGATGTATTTGGAATGGTTTTCGCTTCCAGTCTCAAGCTGCAGAATTTTTCTTTCCAAACTTGCCATTCGTTTTTCAACCCTATTCTCCAGATCGGTTACCCGAATCTCCAAATCGGTCATTCGATTCTTCAATAAATCAACGTCCTCACGGATATGGTCCATTGCCTTGTTGAGCTTGCTGACAGTGCTCAAAACTATTTGCTGGTCCTCACTCAAGCGTGAAAATCGTAAATTTTGTGTCTCTTCTATGCGTTGAAGTCGTTTTGTGCTTGCATTTTGTGCCTCGTCTATACTTTGAAGTCGTTTTGTAGTTGCATTTTGATTTTCACTTATGCCTTGTAACATCTGCATTAAGGTGTTTAAATCCACAGGATGCCTCTAATGCACGTGGTACTGTTTGGTGGGCGTGGTCTGGTCAAGGTGGGCGGGGCCAGTGGGCGGAGCTTGAGGTCTGGTGGGCGTGGCTTGAGGTCCGATGGGCGTGGCTTGACGTCCAGTGGGCGTGGCTTGAGGCCCGGTAGGCGTGGCTTGAGGTCCAGTGGGCGGGGCCTGATGATCGGTGGGCGTGGCTTGACATCCGATTGGCGTGGCTTGACGTTCAGTGGGCGTGGCTTGTGGCCCGGTGGGCGGGGCCTGATGATCGGTGGGCGTGGCCTCAGGGTCAGTGGGCGTGGCTTGAGGTTCAGTAGGCGTGGCCTGAGCCACGTCCCCTTGAGCCTCCATGGCACGCTGGGCCCTGGTCCTGACACCTTCCCTGGTGGTATCCTCTTCTTCCCTCGGGAAAACTGGCATCTCCAAATCCACTTCCGACACCAAATGTTACGAAACTGAGGTTCGAATTTGGAGAGAAACGCCAAACTTCGTATGAGGGATTTATTCACTACGGAACCCTAAGATGACACGTGAAGATGGTTTTCCAAACGTCCAAGGTCCAAGTCGCGTAGCAGCTGAGGTCCAGGTATCTCGCCAAGGTAGTCGCAGGTACTTCCACTTGTCGCACTAAGGTAGGTTTCCTTCGCTTCGAAGTGATCGCTTTGATAGCTCGTATTGAACTGCCGTGGCGCACCCACGGTTCCCTATTTATATGCGCCATCGAATAGGTCCACATTAATCTCGAATATTCTACATAGTCGACGAATGTGTTTCGAAGCATCCAGGCGCCGGGTATGTGTGTGAGTGTAACATGGTTAAGCAACTCTAGACTTTATGACACAAGACATATGGGCCAATTTGGCTTGCACCATTCTATCGTAGTATTCGTTCGCGAATATTGTTCGAAAAGATTCTATCTCGTTCGCGACAATATACTTAGGCGAAAAAATATGACGCAACTCTTCGACTTTGCGCCAGTGTGAGTTGACCCTTAGTGGCGCGCCAGCAGTCTGCAAACCATTTGAGCGAATGAACTGTATTTTGATATTGTACAATAAAGATTTAAATTAATAAATACATTGTAGGTGACACGCGCAGCAACGTGTTGCTAAAAACCAACGTGACAGTAGTGAGTCGCAGCAAATGCAGCGAGTCGTACGCCAACTGGCGCAAGCTGCCCGCCGGCATCTCCAGCGGACAGCTCTGCGCCGGTGACCCCAACGGCTTGCACGACTCGTGCCAGGTAATCGGTTTTTGCGTTTTCTATTCGGTTTTCGGTCGGCTGCATAGATTTCGACAGTAAGGACGCTTGTGCATTGCACCGAATCAGAATAATATTCAAATCAAATCCGATTCTGACTCAAATTGGCCTTCCTAGTGGTTGTATGGACGCTTGTGCATTCAGTCGTAATCGGTTCAAATTCGATTCGTATTCAAACCAAGAATTCTCACGTCGGGTCGTTTTTATTTCGGATCAAAACCGACTCGAATTGGCCGCCGTAGAAATTGTACGTACGGTTGTGCACCCACTCGAATTCGATTCATATTCAAATTTCGGGTGAGGTACGGGGAGGGAAGCACACGTTGCACGCCCCGCCCACTGTTCCGTCTCGCCCGATAGTGTTGCCGAAAATATCGAAATTAATGTATAATATCGACAGTGTTATTGATAATGTTTCTGCTATTGCAATAACAATCGATACTATTTATAGTTCTTCTTTGCTGGTCTGGGAGAAAAGAAAAAACATAGAATGTATCAGCTGCTGCTCTTCCCGTGTAGATCGTAAAAGCCGATCGAGGGAATGGGCGAGAATCTGAATCATATGAATAGGCGATGCGGTTAGCAACCCATCACTATTATGATTTCCCTTTTCCACCTTCATGCCCACCATTACGCTAAAAGTGGCCTGGGCTTTACCGCCCTTGGCTCTGTCTACCCCTTTAGGGATAAAGACGTGATAGTGTATCTGTGTACTATTGATAGTTTGATATTATAGATAAATTTATGACCTTTATTTAAGGAGGTAATATTGGTTACGAACATCGGACGTTGTCACTAGAGATGGGCATATACCCGGGTATGTAAACCCACGCTTGGATATATACCCGATATGCACCGGGTAAATACCCGTATCTACCCGTTTGGTGGGTAGATTGAAATATTTATTAATAAACGGGCAAGTGCGAGTCGGACTCGTACATGAAGGGTTCCGTACCACCGTACAATGTTTTAAAACGCTGAAGAAACACGTTTCTTGTATGACGACCCCCTTTACTAGGAAGCGGCGTAAACTTAGCTGTAAGTAACGATTTGACGTCAACATTTGTGCAAAACAAAACTAAGTGACTATTATTAAGAGATATTATAAATATCCTATGAAAATAAAGATATTTTGAATTTTTCTTTAGAATTTTTAACTTTATTTTATTTTTAGTATTTGTTGTTATAGCGGCCACAGTAATACAGTAGTAAAATTTCAAGTGTCTAGCGGTTCAAGAGATAGAGCCCTGTGACAGATGGACAGACTGACGGACAGACAGACGGACAGACAGACGGACAGACAGACGGACAGACAGACAGACAGACAGACGGACAGACAGCGGAGTCACAGTAATAGGGTCCCGTTTGCACCCTTTGGGTACGGAACCCTAATAAATGAGTGCGAGTCCTCTAATTATCTGTAGAAATTTATATAAAGGTTATCTTATGTATAAATAAATTAATATATCTCAAATAGCCATAACTAAATTAGCCATATTAAATATACAGATATAATCTCATTTGATGTCTATTTGCTTATTTTAAAATATAGCTAGGTTAAAAATATATTTGCCAGCAAAAAATGTAAACTTAGACATGTCAATTCGTATGTTCCCATACAACGGGTAGATTGGGGTAAGTACCCGACATACTAATTTGTGGTAAAATGTTATAAAAAGTTGATGGGGGATTAAAAAACTCGTCAATACGAATATCTTTTGTTCCGGGACGAACCTCGATATCAGTAGTTTTGGCCTTCAAATAAGCAGTCAAAAATAATTCTCTCTATGTTTTGCATGAGGGGTGTCCATATGTTGACATCGCGTTTGATGTCTGATTGCTTAGTTTAACATATAATTAGTCTACAAACATTTTCCAGCAAAAAATGTAAACTGAGACGTGTCAATTCGTATGTTTCCATACAACGGTTGGGGTAAATAAATAATAAGTATAATAATAGTGCCAGCAACTGACGGAGGTTAAATGCAGGACACATAGTGAATGCGGCCTCTCTAATCAAAGTCTGGCGGTGCACTAACGAAATCGATGGCCTCGAAATTCACGAAATTGATTCGGATTCGGGTGCAGTGCACAGACGCTACTCAAGAATTTTCCGTCCGAATTTTTCTCGTTTTGGATTTGATTTGAATATGAATCGGATTCGGTGCAATGCACAACCGGTCTTAAGGTTAGATTCGACTCAAAAACCCAAGTGTACCTACATAAACAGGTGTTTAAAAAAAACAAAATAGAAGATTTTTGGCGCTAAGTTTAAACGTTTGTAACGCCCATAATCATAAAAATTTACAAACGTTGCTATAAGTACCTATTTTAGTTAAAATTTGTTTTCTCTTGTTCTTTCAATGTCAAATATCTAAAAGAGTGATAAGGACAAAATATATTTTAACTGAAATTGGTTTAGCAAACGTTGTATTTATTTATGAATAAGGGGGTGTCGTTAATTTCTTATTTTCATTTTTCTAATTTTTTTAAATCAAAAATGTAAATATTTAAAAAATAAAATATGTAAGTCATATGTTAAATTTAATTAGGAAAAATAATTAATTCATTTATTTAGTTAAATTTTGCATACAGTCAGGTTTTTTCTTATTGCTTTTTATAATTCATTCCCTTGGACAAATAAAAAGGGAATTTGAATATTCTATTAGAATATTGAGCTACCTACAGCGTGCACAGTAGCCTCACAGAAGTCGTCCAGGGTACCGGTGGTAGGGGATAAGAAAGCAGGTGCGCCATAGTTTGTGGGGAGGACCAATACTCGTACACTTTTTGTGAGCTATCAATTATTCATATTCTTCACCTGGACAAAAGCAATCAGCTGATCTACGATATTGTAAAAAAAATATTTCTTTCCTGGGTAAGCTGTTTAAAATCACAGACTAGGCAATGCCATGGAGTATCGTCCTTGACCAATGCCCAGCCCGCGATAGGGGGCCGTTCAAGTATAACGTAAGCACTAAAGAGAGTGGGGTCTTGGATTTGCTTATTTTGATGCCATAGGGAGCGGGAGGGTCTATTACGTAAACTATCTTTTTTAGTTATTTTTTTATACATCTTGGCAATTTTCTGTAATTTTAATTTGAAACTAAACAGGCAGTCAAATAATCGTTACGAAACTTAAACCTAGTCGTGAAAAAAAAAAAACAATGTATCAATGCTTAAGTAAGCATAGGAGGGGGATAAGAATTCAATCCTGGTTTTACAGTCCAGACCCCCCCCCCCCCCAACCCTATGTCATCAAAAATAAGCAAATCAAAGACCCCATCCCCCTTTCGGTGCTTACGTTATACTTGAACGGCTCCTAATAAGAAGTATGTAGAGGTATATTGACTAGTTACTTTCTCTGATAGCAAAGGAGTCTATCGCCTTTGATAAGTTTTTTTTTTTTTTTTAATAAATAGAGGTAAACTATTGCCCTCGACAGGACTTTGATAAGTTAGAAAAGAAATAAGTACCTATTATGTTATGTCCAGGGTGATTCCGGCGGGCCGATCCAAATGGCCCCGACTCGGGACGCGCAGTACCGGCTGGTGGGCGTGACGTCATTCGGGCGCGGCTGCGGGTCCGCCGAGCCCGGCGTCTACACGCGGCTGGCGCACTACCTCGACTGGATAGAGGGCGTCGTTTGGCCGAATTAACTTTTAATAATACTCTTCTTTAGGGTTCCGTACCCAAAGGGTGCCATTGGGACCCTAATACTGAGACTCCGCTGTCTGTCCGTCTGTCTGTCTGTCTATCTGTTTTTCTGTCCGCCTGTCACAGGGCTTTATCTCTTAAACCGTAAGACTGCCTGTCCACGTAGACGTACACGTAGGACGTACGTAGCTTCCCCGCTCAGCTTCCTGGTTTTGTATGAATTTTTAAACTAGTTCGTAAATTCCCATGTCCACTGTAGCGGAGCGGAGAATTTGTGCAATCCTATTGGTTAATATTTCTCCGCTTCGCTTCGGTGGACCGGCAGCCTAATAGCTAGACACTTCAAATCACCGCCGCTATAACAACAAATACTAAAAATAAGATAAAGTTAAAAATTAAGGGGGTCGTCATACAAAAAACGTGTTTTTTTAGCGTTTTAAAACATTGTACGGAGAGGTACAGAACCCTTCATGTACGAGTCCGACTCGCACTTGCCCGGTTTGCTATGTTTTGTTTAATTCTTACTATGTTAAATATTGAAGAGATAAAATGACGAAACATATTTTTTTCTGACTACAGCAAAGCCAAAAGTAAACCCTGATTATATGTAAGTGAATTGGATATTTATGTGTTCCAACGTAAGCGCATCCGAGCCGCTTATCCAGTTTTTACAAATGAGATATCATTCGATTTGTCAATAGAATACAAAAAAAAGTTGGAGTAAAATTTTTTTTCTTTGTTTTTTATCAAATGAAAGGTCTTACTGATTACATTTCAAAAATATGTGCGCTGAGCTTAATGGGCTGTTATTTTATTTAATTTGATTATAGTTTAGTGATCTAGTATAGCCCGAAGTTCGATTTATTACGAGTATGTCCATTCCACGTTGTATATTGTTAGCCGTAAATGGCTGCCGAGCTCAGATTGATTGGATAATTTATACTTTTCAGGAAGAATGTCGGGTTAAGATTTTTAAATGTATGGCTTGTATGTAGCCACAAGTTTATTTGCTAGACAAATTAAAAAACCCCCGACTTCAAGCGTTCACCCTGAATAACTCCTGACCGGCTGAACCGATTTTCATCAAACATAACTAAGAACCATCTCGACAGATGATCATCAGTAAGGCTTTCTGTCTCTAGACGGACACACTGGAGCCGGGATTAATTAAAAGCAAAACTCTTGAAACTGGTATAATAAAATAGGCAATAAAAACTTGTACAATTTGATGCGTTTGCCGCGGCGATCGTTCGAGAAGTGAATTTATACAAAGCAAGTATGATAAACTACGTTGACTCCTATACGAAATTAACAGCAATAATTCGCGATCTTGAGTTCGCTGTGAAGATGCTGGAGGAAGTCTGAACATATAGCCGCCTCGTTGAAAAGGAACCTTCAACCTTCGTTCTTGGGAAGCGGAGATAATGTTGTAAGGGTTCTTCGTATGCATTTCTGTGCTGTGTTAACGTCTGCCTAGTCGCCACTTCAATGGGGGTGTGTGGTCTTCTTGTACAATTACCATATCGTCGACCTCGAGTTTAGCAGTGTTTGTTTTCCATTTGGTCCTCTGTTGCAATTCTGAGATGTAGCCCTTTGCCATCTGTTCCAGAAATGTTGGCGTATTTTTTCAGGTTCGGCGAAGGCAGCGATGCCAGCGGTCTTCCAATGAGAAAGTGCCCTGGAGAAAGATAAATGAGGTCATTAGGAGAGGTAGATAGAGGACATAAAGGACGGCTATTTAGTATGGCCTCGACTTGTGCACACAATATTGACATTATTCAAATGTCAAATGACTATTCCCTAAAACACGCTTTAAATGATATTAAGCCTATTCCTCGTTCCCATATACCACCGAAGTGAGCTGCATAATTTGGGTTAAATACAAACTTGACACCTTCTTGACTTGCAAAGTCAATTATCTGCCTTGAATTATTAAAAAAATCACCAATTTCCTATGAAGCTGCCACAAAATTTCGACCATTGTCCGAAAATATTTCGATTGGTATGCTCCTACGAGACAGGAATCTTTGAAGAGTCAGGAATGCATTTTTGATAAATCGCTTATAAATTCAAAGTGTAGGCATTTGTACCGTAAACAAATAAATAAACATAAATAGCATTTTATGAGGCGGTTACCCCGCCCCTTTTTATTAAGAATATAAAATGGTCCGGCATAATCGACCCCAACGGATAAGAAAGGATAATCCGGTGTAATTCTTTGAGCCGGAATGTTGCCCATTTTTGATGAACGTCAAGATGACGGGATCACTGCGTGTTTTAAACTGCCTTTCCTATCTTTTTGTAATACTCATTTGGTACCTTTTGATACCTTTAATAATAATTTTGGTACCTCCTTAGTTTGGAAGATATTGAAGGTCCAGAATGATCCCGCTATTTTGACGCATCAAGATGACGGGATCAAGCTGTTACCACAAAACTAATAATTATTTTATTAAACTAACTACTCTGTTATTTAATACTCATTTAATACCTTCGGAAAGTCTTGTAACATTGCATGGCAAATTATAGCTTTTTGTTATTTTTTTTTTAATTTTTATGGCTTTTACGTCTACTTAATTGCTAAGAGCAAAGCTCAAAATTTGCTCTTCAAATTAGTTAGGTAATTTTGCTTACATTAAACTAGCGGCCCTTTCCCGGCTTCACACGGATTAAGGTCAATAATTGAGATAAAAACTATCGTATCTTTTAAGTTGTACCAAATTACAGATATGAACAAAATTTGATGAAAATTGATTCAATAGTTTCAGAGTCCATCGCGAACAAACAACGTGACACAAAATTTTTATAAGTATATGTTTTATGATAGGTAATTTAAACATCAGTCGGTCCTTTCATTTTTTATATGTTTTAGATAGATAAACGAAACCACTAAATTATTTCGAATACATTATAACAACATTATTAAAACATCAATCATATTTTTTATAAAATAAAAAAAAAACAGAAATCGGAACCTACAGGTTTTGTCATTTGTGTATGGGTAATTCTACAAATATGAAGATTTAAATTACTAACCTAATTTACTATTTTTTTACTAACTTTATTTTATTACTAACTTTAAAAATAAAGGTAAAAATAAAACAGATTTATATCATTAATAATGTATATCTATTGATAATAGGAAATAAATAAATATATAGGGACCAATCGCACTGATTGAGCTAGCCCCAAAGTAAGTTATAAACTTGTGTTATTCCCATAACACAAGTTTATAACTTACTTTGGGGCTAAGTTACTAAGTCAACGATACTATATTTTATGATAAATCAAATACTTATATAGATAAACGCCCAAGGCCCAGAACAATTTGAATAAGGCCATTTTTCAACTTGCTCTGGCTGGGGATCGAACCCAAAACCTCCGGATCAGCAGTCTGACGTGTTAACTATTACGCCACGGAGGTCGTCAAATGACAAGTGTACGTAAAAAATATTCTACTTTTCGCTTAAGCCGTATATTATACAGTTTGGGATTGGGATCATCAAAGGCAGATTTTTTGTTATTTTAGTTTTCAAATCACCATAACATTTCTATTTTCCTGACACCCTAACACAGTGACATTTATAATGTCCTAGCCTTCTGATCCCAAAATTGGTGGTATGGACTCAATGACTGCTACAATTTAAGTATATGTATTATTTATTCAGTTTTAAATACGTTGAAATTTCATGAACGTTATATGTTTTATACTGGCCTAATTCAAAAAATATTATGTTAGTTAAAGAATAAACAAGAGTTTTAATACATACATTATACATTTTTATCTCAATTATTGACCTTAATCCGTGTGAAGCCGGGAACGGGCCGCTAGTTTAATACTGGGTGGCGCAAAAGTAAAGACCCTATTTGGTTCAGCTATAACATTTTTTCTAAATTAGAAAACTAGATTTAGGATTTTTTAAATGTATATTTGTGCCATTAAATTTCGTACCATTAGGATTTAAAGATGATGTCTTTTAAATGGTGACCTCCAGAGTTGATACACATTTGAGCCCTATTTATGACATTTTGCATAACTTGCCGTAACACTTCCTGCGATATGTTCGTTATTTCTTGACGAATGTTTTCTTTTAGAGCTGCGAGAGTCTGTGGCTTGTTCACATACACCCGAGATTTCAAAAAACCCCAAAGAAAGAAGTCTGGACTGGTCAGATCGGGTGATCTTGCAGGCCAAGGCAAATCGCCAAAACGAGAGATAACTCGGCCTGGAAAAGCGTCCCTCACTAAGTCCATAGTGTCGCGCGCTGTGTGTGCCGTAGCGCCGTCTTGTTGAAACCAGATGTGCTCCAGCCCCAATTCGTCCAAACTGGGTATCAAAAACTCTCGTAACATGGTTCTGTAGCGTTCTCCAGTGACAGTTATCGCATTGCCTCCAGCGTCTTCGAAAAAATAGGGTCCGATCACTCTGTCAACACAGATGCCACACCATACAGTAACTTTTAGTGGGTGTAGAGGTGTTTCTTGAATAATGCGCGGATTATCAGTGCCCCAGAACCGAGTATTCTGCTTATTGACATGCCCTGAGAGATGGAAATGCGCTTCGTCACTCATAACCAATTTTGAAGGAAAATCATCCTCTTCAAGGTTGAGGTTTATGACGCGCTGGCAGTAATCTAGACGAGCTCGGTGGTCAGCAGGCAGCAGCTGATGAGTCATTTGAGGTTTATACGGGAACATCTTTAAGTCTTTCACCAAAATACGCTGCAGGGTCCGTCTGGAAATGCCCAATTGCGTGGCACGTCGCCTCGTTGATGTTTCTGGACACTCTTCCACATCTTCGCGCACAGCATCGATATTTTCAGCTGAACGGCCTGTTCTTGGTCTCCCAGACTTAGGTCTATCCAATGTTGAGCCAGTTGCTTCAAGGCGTGTGGCAAAGCGTCGAATTGTGCGACCAATCGGTGCCGGACGGTGGTGAAATCGTCGACGAAATTCACGTTGTGTTCTTATCACTGATGAATTATTCCGTAAGAACATTGACACAATTATTCCACGTTCTTGGGGAGTAAAACGGTCCATGTTTATTTTCAGTGTATTTTACATTTGTTCACTACACAATTTTCAACAACAGAATGACAGAAAATGTCATATAAAAAAAATAAAAGTATTTTCTTTAGTGCCAGTACTTTTGCGCCACCCAGTATAAGCAAAACCGCACCTACCTAATTTGAATAGAAATTTATTGTACTTATAAGCTTTGCTCTTAACAATTAAGCAGGCGTGAAAGCCATAAAAATTGAAAAAATAAATAAAAAAACTATAAGTTATTGAAGCAATGTAACAAGTTTTTCCGAAGGTATTAAATGAGTATTAAATAACAGAGTAGTTAGTTTAATAAAATAATTAGTAGTTTTGTGGTAACAGCTTGATCCCGTCATCTTGATGCGTCAAAATAGCGGGATCGGTCTGGACCTTCAATATCTTCCAAACTAAGGAGGTACCAAAATTATTATTGAAGGTATCAAAAGAGTATTACAAAAAGAGACGAAAGGCAGTTTAAAACAAGCAGTGATCCCGTCATCTTGACGTTCATCATTTTTGGGCATAATGTTTGGCCTAAAGCGCGTCTACATCGTAAGCCGTTATTGACAACACGACCAGCCAGCCGTCTACCATGTAACAAATTCTTTCCCTGACCGTAGTTAGCAGCAGCTGAGGACCTGCATGTAGGGTGCGGATGTGTTCGCGTTCAAAATATAATCTAGTAAGACGGTGTGACGCATGCAATAATACAGGATGCCTCTTGTTTTATTCGTTTAGGAGCTACGATGCACAAACAGACACACAGATAAACTTATAACACCCCTCTTTTTCGTCGGGGGTTTAGTTGGCTAAACCCCCGACGAAAAACAGATGTTGGCATCTGTTAATGTATATGAATACGAGGGATATAGTGTATATCATTTTATACCGTATAAGATGCCTTGATTTATAAAGCTTTTATATGGAGCCTTGTGTGTGACTGTCAAGGATCCTATGTTTTTACAAGCTTACATTTTTACTCGTCCCGGCGGGAGATGACAAACAAGAAAAAAAACGAAAATATAATTTTGAAAGAAAATTAGACAAACTAAACTTTGGTTAGGTCGAGTTGGCTTGTAAGTTTGTCATCGGACTTATGCCTAGATTGTGTTTGCACTGTATATATTATTATTTATATGCGCATTTATAATGCATTTTAAAGGTTTATGGCATACGAAATTAAGTTTAGTCAGAATATGAATCTATACCCCATTTGGTTATGTAGGTATCACACCCCTAACCCTAACCATTTTTGCAGGCTGTACCTCGTCCACATTAGGATCTGATGATCTTCAACATATCCGATTTTTCTGGTACTCACTGGAGCACCCTCTACACGACCATAAATGTAAACAATCTTGACATGTATTTTTATTAAAATATACTTACACTTCATAAATCAATACCTTTGCAAATTACAAATTAACTATTCTATAACTAATAAATTACGTAATGAATTTGTAATGTGTAAAGATAATACATATACCTAACCAAATGGATTTTAAGCATATCATAAATCCACAACTATAATTTACGAACTGTATATAACGTCTAACCAAATATACTGAAACTATTTTAAGGGTGAATTCAGTCCGTGATTCTGAACAACTTTCCCCAAGGAACACATATCGAAATATGAAAAATATTTTTTGGCTTTCCATACAAACTTGGATCAGCTGATCAGTCAACTTATATGGGAGGTCAAAAATTATTTTTCATATTTAGCTATAAGGTCCTTGGGGAAAGTTGTTCAGTATATTTTGTTAGATCCTGTATATGGTAGTGGAAGAAAAAAGAGGTAAATAAAATCTGTTATGTAATTTTATTAGTGCTTTAATATGAAATATTAAAAATAAATTTATTGGTGCTGTAAACACAGAATGTTTTAAATTTACTTTTCAATTCCTGGTCAAAATATTTTCAAAAATCTATAAAATTAAACGTAGGTAGTTTGTATTTTCAAAATAAAGATTTCTTTTAAATATTAACTTTATTCGATACCTATTTAGTAAGTTATTATAATTTCTCTCCAGGTAACATACAACAATACTATTCTCTATCCTATATATTAATCAACTACAAGATTTGCTTCAGCCAGTACATTCTTGTTGTATTATATGTTGTGGTAGGTAAGTACACAAATATGTAAAATAAATATGTTTTTAAGAGCATTAATAAATCACTGACATCATCGCTAGTCAAAAGCTCTCTAACTGTTTATATAAATCTCATTTAAGTATATTTTTGTATTCTTATAAAATAAAATTGTGATCTTACTACTTAAATTGTTTTATTTGAAATATTAGAAGTACTCTTTTTAATGCGTCGGTGGCTCAATCCCATTATTATTAGGTATAGTGGTATTCCCAATTGCATCCAAAAGGGACGTGTTGTGTTGACGCAATAGTTTGTTTCATTGGTCATTCCTGCCCAGTCCCCTACTTCACCACCTCTTGGAAAATGGAAGGAAAAGCATGGAAGTAAAGTTCAATCATTGGTACAGACAGTGTAACAGTAATGAACTATCAACTCATAAGTACGTAAGTATTTAAAATTCTCAATAACTTTTGTGTACTCAACTCCCTACTCATTCATAAAGCCCCGCAGTAGACTAGATATAATCTAGTCGTACATGACTCGTGATTAATAAAGATAGAATGTAAACCATCCCGGAGAAATACTTCATTAATTGTAAAGGCTTCAAAGAGCTACCCACGCGTTCCTAAAATTCTCCGTCGGCGCGCCGTGATCAATGGCTTCCTTTTATTCTCCTTCACGTATGTGTATGTGGCGTATTGAAATTCAATTGACCTTTGAATCAAACTGGTATTATACAACAGACGACAACAGTAGATATACTTTCGGCATAATATTTATTCATCATTTATAAGAATGGCAACTCTGAACCATTTTCCTAACGTGGCAACATTTCCGTATTGTTCGTGTGTGAATTGTGTGATTCATCGAGATCGTGTGACGTCGTGGCGAGTGCCCTTTTTACACTCGCTTTTAGATACTTTAGGCCGACGACAGACATGCATTTTCTCAGCAATCTATACAAATATTTATTTCATGTGTTTGTTCCCTATGGGTTTTCCTACACTTCATAAACTTTGGTACGGTCTTAGAATAAAATAGAATTTACTTTCCCAAATACAAGAGATACCTTTGCCCAACAATGGGACAAATAAGGTTATAAAAAAAGAACAATAAATATAAAAAAATAAACTGGTCAAGTACTAATTCAACACGCGTGAAAAGGGTTCCGTACTACTCATTGGTTTTTCTGAAAATAGGTAAAGAACGATTTACCTACCTACTGTTTTTTTTTTCAAAAGTTTCGGAGATAAGGAGGGTTGGTCAAATTTCGCCTATTGTCTCAGATAACTTCACAAATACCTATCGTAAAATTATAAAAGGAATATATTTTTGATTCTTACAACACAGCCTTTCAGTTGATATGGCACACACGCATATTATAGATTGCAGATTTTTTTTCATATTTGCTCCCCATAAAACTTTTATCTTCTTATAGGTTTTACTGTAATTCTACGAGTATATATAAATAACTATTAACTGTATTTTTTCTCAAAAGTTTAGGCTCAGTGGTTTCGGAGATAAATGATGGTAATTTTATTATTTATTTTCTTAAATAACTTCAAAAATACCGATCTAAAAATATAGGAATTTTGAACTATCTTTAAAAGTTCTTTCATTTGATATTTCACACGATATAGTTCAGAAAGATTTTTTTAATGTCTAATTTACCCCCCCATAAGTAGCCCCTTTTTTTTAAATTTATTCATTTATGTTTTACTTCCATCTTTAGGTTATTTACACTTACATATGTGTACTATAGTTCAACTGAATCGGTCCAGTATTTCGGGAAAATCTCGCCCGGGGCACTGGTATGACTCTCCATTGATTCAGCGTAACATATATACCTACTACTACTACAAACGAAACAATTTATCTGTACACACGTCGATGTGTGAGTTTTATACTTAGGGTCGCACCGCAGAATTATTTTAATACCTACCTACTAACGAGTTCGACATATTTACGATTATATTTTTCCATACCGGAAGATTTGCGAACACTATGACGTAAACAATATTCTGTTTTATATGCATTAAATGTTACAGAAAAGTCGGAAACAGCTACGTAATATCACTTCACAAATATTTTTCATTATGTCCATTGTCCATTTCACCTATAGTTCACTTTACTCATTATTATTGAGTCATTTATAATGTAATGCACTAATTTCACTAATTCACTATTGTAATCTAGTAATTTGCATATTCGGCGCAAAACTATACGGTAATTATATGAATAAATTCAATAAAAATAAACAAATGTTTATCACGCTTACAAACAGCATGTCAAGTTGTCATTGTCATATGTAACATTACCGGATTGCTTAAAATAAAAATAAAATGTTTTTATTTGACAAAAAGTAAAAAAAAAAAAAAAACTATAATAAAAAAAATAATTTTAAAAATTGGCCAAAAGATGAAGATTATAATCAGAAAAAAAAAAAAAAAAAATCAAAAAAAAAAAAATCCTTTTTTATTTTTATTTTATTTTTATAAAAAAAAAAAAAAAAATTAGCAATCCGGTAATGTTACAATCTCGCTCTTGTGTATCTCCCGCCAATGCGAGAGAGCGAGAAGGGTATATATATCAAGATGGTTGCTGGGTAATAACGTGAAATTATATTGTTGCTTTGCTTACCTGTTTTCATCATTTGGAAATGTATGAAATATACGTTCTTTAGAGTATTGGGTGGATAAACAATTATTATACGCGCACCTTCTCACCATGATGGTTACTATTGGTTGACAGTTCTCAAGACAACACACGTCGCGTATTGCGTGCGGCTAGTAATTAAACCCTGGAGCCGTCAAAGCTCACAAAGTGCGGGGGAGAGGTGCGGGGACGCCAATTTGCGGGAGACGCTGTGAGATACCATTCTGTTTGACTCTTATGTATTCTGTGCCCGGGGCGCTGGTAAAGCTAAAACCGGCACTGTATGTGATGTACGACGTACATTATGTATGCTAAATGACACTTAATAAGTACTCAGTACAGTAACCCTATTTTTAAAAACTGGAGTCACTAGCTAGACTGTTGGTTTTTCCATAGAAAATTTTTCCATAAAAAACTATCCCCATTTTGAACTTATTTAATAAAAACTCATTATCTGTTAATGAAATGATATTTCATTATCGTGCTGTGTAGGCAGCCTTATCTCGTTGATGTGAAATCGACCACGGCCACTCGGCCATTTTGTACAACAGGTTTATTCCCTGAACAGTGTTGCCATTGTTGGGATTACCATGACTGCCCGGAGTTAGGGAAAATATAATTCATTCATGTGCTTTTATATCTTCAAACGTGTTAAAAATGTGGTAAGTATGTTTAAGTACAGAAGACTTATTCTACTTAGTTGTCATCACTTGCTTAGGAACAAGGCTACCAAACTATAAATCAGCATAAGATGTATCTTTTACCAAAAAAAATGGTCATACCAAAGATGAATAATATTAAATGATTAAGTAGTAATATCTAGTAATCTCAGAACAGATATATATATTTTAGCTATAAAATTAAAATTCACGCACTGGAAAAAATATCCGGGAATGTTGTTACGAATGTAGGTACAATACAAGTATTTTGTATTAAATCCACTATTTTATTTCACCGTTTTATAATATGACAAAGAAACTAGTGTATGTATTTGTCTGTGTTTGTTTTTGGGCAATATTTTATACAAAACAACAAAAAGCAATGAAAAGAAAATTGCTATGAGGAAAGTGGGAGCGTGGTTGAGACATCTCTGTATCTCTTTCGTACGCACGAAACCTAATGGCAGTGACGTCACATACCAGTACCTACATGCATCATTTTCTATAACTTGTTAGTTCAGTTCAAAAAGTACGTGTACGGCAAAAAGCTAAAATGAACCTTATGTACCATGGTGTACGGTGTGTAGTAAAGTAACTAAAGTACGGTGACTGACGCGAGAATGATACGAGCGGATTACGCGATCAGTCTCCCATCAGTCTTTCATCATTCAAAACAATTTTAATTTTCATCAGTCAGAACCATCAGTCTGTCATTCAGCGGGTTACACGATCATTCTCCGATCATTCTGATCAAACTGATGGAATTGACTGATGCCAGACTGATAGTATAGTTAACCGTGCTATAACAGCGAGGTCTATTATGTCAATAGTTTTTAAGATTTTAGATTTAACAATATCTGTTATAATTTTTATTATTTTAGCTAGTATCTACCTAATATATGCTCAAAATAATATGATCATGTAACTAGTCGTTCTCGAACCACAGGCGTGCCAAAATACCATATTATTATTTATTAAAGAATCTTCTTTTATTTACTAAGGGTAAAATAATGTCGAGAACTGGTCACATTTCTATCTCGACGCCTGCCTGCTGAAGTGCTGTACTGACTGCGTTGCGGGTAGCGATTGTGACTCATTGCTTTAGTTCAGTTGATAGCTGATTCCTACTACCTATATCGGATTACTCGTGGTGTAAAGTTTGTCATTTGATACATTAATAAAGTTGGATATCAGAAAAATGTATTCTGGTAAGTACACGAAAGCTACTCTATTTTCAATTGACTATTGCACTCGATCTCGCTGATTGTACTTCATCGATTTGGATTTTCACTTACTTATGTACTTAAATCATTTTGGAAATCCCTGGGAGAGGCCTATGTCCAGCAGTGGACGTTATGCGGCTGAAATGATGATGATGATATACTTAGTCTCCGACTACAGACAGTGGTCGTGTACATAAACAAACATGTAGTAGGCTGCGTAATTATGCATGTAGGTTTATATTTCTATAAATTATAAGTAGGTATTTAGGTATATAGACAAAGATCTCGAAAAGCCTATCATAAATAGACAACGCCTTTTAATTATACTGACGCCATTTTAGGTATCTTCCTTCTGTGTAATCAGTAATGTGTGTTTGTCAACATATTATTAACTACTGCACTTTTTGATCTGCGTGATTTTTACTCGACTACGGCGAAGCCAAAAGGAGGGTTATGTGTTTTGCCGCTATGTATGTATGTTCATCTGTTCCTCGTATCTTCTATGATAGACATGGTTTGACAAATAAGGTATCTTCGGAAGCGTCTTGCTTGGCCACAGATCTGTATCCACGGTCTGTGATCTTGGGCCTTGGCTGGTGAATAAATAACGTCACAGTGAATTCAATATGTCGCCGTCTGTAGGCCATAAAGTAGGTAGGTACTTTATGAACAAAAAATAAAATAAATCGATTCATACCGAGTAGGGTAGATATCAAAGATAAGGGCCTAAATTATAGTAGGTACCTACATTCTAAAAATATATACATTATTATTAGTCTCACATTAGGCTGTTTCTCCCTCATACATTTAACATATCGTAACGTATATAGGTACAGACGGTTAATCAGATACCTGTGCCACCGCGCGCATCGCGCACTACGTGAGGTGGCACAGGTATCTTAACTTTCCTCTGTACTTTTAAGTAAGAATTTTCCCGAAGTCTCGTTTTAGTTTTGAAAACTACCTACTTGTATCTTGTTAACTCGTACCTACATAACATAAACTGACATTGCGCCATAAGCAATTAAATTGCATTTCAATGTAATCAATCATCAATCCAAGTGTTATCATTATAGACAATAATTAAGTAAAAGGTACATAATCATAATGAAAGTTTATGAACAAGAGAGTAGGTACCCAGTACGTACATAGGTACCTACTTCTCGTATACCTATTCCTTGTTTGTTACTAAAACCCTGGCCCCACCACCCCACCCACCCACACACAACGTACCTACGACATGATCAATATATTGCTACGTTTGTTTAGTGACTTTTTAACCATCAGCCAAAGCAAGTTCAGTCCATGAAGTTAAAATTTCCATTAGGGACCGTTGCATTTTTAGGGTTCTGTACCCAAAGGGTGCCAACAGGACCCTATTACTGAGACTCCGCTGTCTTTCCATCTGTCCGTCTGTCAAAGCCTCACAGGGCTCTTATCTCTTGAACCGTAGCTAAACTTGAAATTTTCACCGATTATGTTTAACTGTGGCCGCTATAACAACAAATAGGTACTAAAAATATAAAAAGTAATAAATTTAAGGGCGTCGTCATACAAAAAACCATGTACATAGATCTCGTTGCAAAAAACGTAATTTTTCAGCGTTTTTAACTAGATCTTTATAATGGCATTAACTAGATACTTGAATTTTTTACAGAATATGTATTACTATAGCCGCTATAACAACAAATACTAAAAATAAGGGGGTCATTATACCTACAGGATTTTCATTAGTTATTTCATGATGTATACACAAATAAGATTTTTTAGTACAATCGTTAAGTTTTCATATTAATTAAGAAGCATTATGCTTTTTTTATACTTAATTTTAAAATAAAATCCAGTGGTCGGAAAACCGAAGTGCATATTTGCAAAAATGTTGGATTGCGGCCACGTGGTCGCAATCCGACGAATAAGACATTTTTTTGTTTTTCATATTCTGATCCTAATGGTTCATATAGGACTGTAACAATTTAGGGTGTAGCATTGTTATACTCATAGTGTAAAGATGCAATTCTTTAGTAAGCGACCGCCAGTTTTGAAAGAACTTTGTTTAATTTACGAGCACAATTTGATTAAAGACGTTGGTTTACGGCCACCGTATAAGAAACAACGGCCGCAAACCGAAATAAGTATTTAAGTTAATGGGTATGCGACCACGTGTGATTTTAGATTCCTGTACCTGTAAAAATTTATAAAAAATAGACAATATTTTTTTTAACAATTACTAGGTATGTAAAAAATATTCTTTATTTAAAGGCAAAAATAAAATATATTTTAAATCAGTTATAAATGTTTTGTTGGCATATTTTAAATATTAAAATAATGGTCACTAACCAGCTTACTGGTGGTCGTAACGTAAACTAAAAAAAAGTGGTCGCCAACCGGCGAAATGGCTAGTTTTCCACTATTTTAGCTTTTTATAATATTTAGTGGGTAAAAGTATTGTATTTTATGTTTTATATCTAAACTAGACTATACTTGGGACTAATTAACACGTTAACATTATAAATGTCGCGTGTAGGTAACATTTTCTTTTACTCATCTGAAGTGAGTAACTCAGCTATCTGGTCGCTAACCAGCTTCCTTACCCTACCTAGTCAAGTAACAATAAAAACACAATTGGTAGGTAGGTACTTTTAGTTGAGAGTAATCACTAAACTACATTTATTTTATTCTTATTTGAGGATGGATGCATGGGTAAAATGGTAAAACAGTCAGTATAGTCAGCCTTTTAGTGGAAACCGCAGATTCATTCGAAAAATTATAAAGAATCGAAATGATTTTATACCAATTGACTTACTCGTTTTAAAGTTTTAGTACAAAATAACAAAAACCACAAATTCTGCTTACGTAAAACTTAAATGGACCCTTATTGTTTTCAGAGTGAACCTACCTAATTATATTGGCTGATTGATACCTACAAGATGGATGACGATGCCGCATTCCCGTCGACATCCCAGGATCAACGTCAAGGTTTGTTTTATACCTAAGTAGGTAGGTACCTAACCTACCTACACCGAACTAATTTTCAATAATTATTTTTATTCAACCTGTAAGTAGGTAGGTAGGTACCTATTTTCCCACAGCTGGGCAAAAGTTCCCATTTCGTTTCATACTCTTAAGTAGGTATACATACATAGGTACATACTTATTACGAGTATAATATGTATTTTTCAACACCCTTGCTCGTAAAAGCGGTCTAATTTCACCGGTTTTAGATATACAAAGTGGAAGGGACATACCCGTAATAAATTAAACCACAGGCTATACTGGACCACGAAAGTATAATGAAATTAAAATAACAGTCAAAAGACCTAAAAAAATTTCGACATTCCCATGCAAATCGACCGGGCAGCCGCCCACTTTTGTATGGAAATGACAAAAATTATTTTTGTTTTTTGGCTGTTATTTTAATTTCATTAAACTATAACGACCTAGTATGGACCGTGGTTCGAGTTATTACGGGTATGTCCCTGCCACGTTGTATATAGCAGCCTATAAAACACGCGTGTGTTAGAAACGCAAATAGTGAAGTTATATTTCTATAACTTAATTCTATAACTCACGATTTGCTATTGCGAAAGAAAGGGACATAATTAATGGTAAATCCAGTATGAATGAGAGAGTAAGAAAGTTTGAAAGTTGTGTGTGAACGAGATAGTTAGATAACATAAGGTCCTTTACCTTATGACTATATTAATTAGATAGACAAAGAATAAAAAATCAGACATCGAACGTCATCGTTGTTTCAATATTTATCTATCTTAGTATCTTACATACGCTTTAAATTGTTTTTTATTTTTTTTCAATTTTCGTATTCGCATGCTGCGCAGCCCCGTCCAGTAGGCCGCGCGCCGTGCTGATCGATATTTAGCAACTTTTTTTTCAGAAAGTAGTTCAGTATCATTGACTGAAATTGCTCCAAAAATTAGCAGGTGGATAAAAAGTCAGCCTGTATACACCAGATCTTAAACATTGGCCCCTGTTCTATATAAGTACTTCACTTATTACTTCTCACTCTTGTAAGTGCAAGTTGCAACTGGGCAGGTAAGTACCTATGTAGTATATTGTAAAGGTAATGCCACAACATTGCCCCAATATTATAATACGTAGGACCTACCTTCCGACATATAATACCACCTACCCACATACCTTTACCAATGAAAATAAGATCGGCCAACCGAGCATACTTCGGTACCTACTTAAAAAGACAAAATTTTATCCATAGGATTATCCCCTGATAAGGCGAGGATAAGGATCGTTCCCCATCGAGGGGCACGACCAAAAGGTTATGGAAGAGGACCTCGAGAGCACCAGCAAAATAATCATGGGCCATCTAGGCCAGCCTTGAGCGGCTACCAACAAAGTCTACGGATGCATCAAGCCGAAAGACCACCAGATCACCGAAGTGGGCCAAGAACAAATATGCAAGATCAGGATCAGAGGAACCCGGGTAATTTAGTGATCTATTTGCATAATACGTGGCCGCGTCCACGGACATGCGGCGCGGCGTGCGACGCGTGCTGCCAGGCGCCGCCACAAAATTTCCATAGTTTGTAGCCGCTCAAAACAAACTATGGAAATTTTACGGCGATCCGCTGGCAGCCCGCGTCGCACGCCGCGCCGCGTGTCCGTGGACGCGGCCTTAGAAAGAAGTAAGGCGGTGATACCACTGCCGCGGGGCGGCGACAGATTTTTACATTGTATACAAGTAGCTAATTTTGTATAGAAAACACGCCTAGTCCAACCCACTGAAAACGCGTCAACGGCTAAGTCCGAATTTTTAAAACTCCTAGTAAACCTACCTAGGTTACATCCGGCCATCAGACGATTGCTAAAAAAATAAACATTAGGTTGCCACAAACCGCTTTACATCCGCTGAGTACCTAACAAAGGTCTGACCTAACAAAAAGAGTGGGTAAATATTAGTCTTGATAATTTATTTTTGCACAGTGAATTTATTGTGCTCAGTTGCTATTTGTAATCGTGTAGCGATAAGGGTCATTCATTACATTACAGTTCTAGTAATATATAAGACAATGATAACAGTAAATTTCCACGTTTACACCATAGAGGTCGGAATTATTTAACTAAGTAGGTTAGGTAGGTACTTATAGATACATTTTCAAAATGACGACCTCTGTGACCTAATGGTCACCATGCCAGGCTATCACATCGGAGGTCCCGGGTTCGATCCCCGGTCAGGTCAAGATGGAAAATGATCTTTTTCAGATAGACCTGGGTCTTGGATGTTTATCTATATATAGGTATGTATTTGTTATAAAATATAAAATCGTTGAGTTAGTAAGTATCCCATAACACAAGTCTCGAACTCACTTTGGGGTTAGCTCAATCTGTGTGATTTGTCCCTAGGTATATATTTATGTTCAATGTTATAAAAACTTGCTGTCATGTTACCTGTAAAGAAAACATGGTATAATGCAACTTATGTACTCCGTGCATGAGCACAGAATAAGTAGTAAGTACATCTTACGTCTCTTAGTACAAGCATGAGACCTTTTTTTTGCACATGTAAATAAGTATGTAGTATTTTATTAACTTCAATATCGTCTACCCAACGTAGTGCTGAGTGTCCTGCGTTGGGCAGCAACTTCGCAACTGGATGCAGGTGGCAAGGCAGAGACATAAATGGAATGATTTGGAGGAGGCCTATGTCCTGAAAAGGATAACATAAAGGCTGGATGGATTTTATTAACTTTATTATTTTATAAGCTAAACATTAATTAATGCAGAAATTAATATAGCAAATAGGAAATTTTGATTTTCATATTAATTTTTGAAGTTACCTACTTACATAATATGTAAAATTATATTTTGGAATAGGACTACATTTTCGTTCTTTCGCAAACTAATAATAATTGTAGCTGTGCAGCGGTGCGACTGAGGGAGGTCACCCACAAATATCTTGGGTCATATCTTTTTCTTTTTGGCTTAAATGACATTAATCGTTATAGAGGGATTGCCGTGGCCATATACTGGTCACAGGTGATTTGAAATTAAAGCTACAGTATAACTATTTCGACTCGATAAGAAGATTACTTACGCTACACTACATAACACTTACGAGTACGTACGTTATTAAATTTCGCTTGCACCTATTCAAAATTTATATTTTCAGGTGTAAATAATTCTAATGCGCGATCACAAGAACAAAGAGATAGAAACAGACAGTTTGAACACCGGCGTTCTCCATGGCAATCTCAGTTCGGAACTTTAGAAGCTTTGGCTGGATGTGATGACAAAGACATACTTGGAAAGATCAGTGAAAAACGACAGTTTTTCGTTAATCTTTTTAAATCGCCGACAGCGATGACCAAACCGGATATGTTTGTTCTAATTTTTAAAATACTGACGAAGATATGCCGATCATCGTACGACGATCTGAAGTTGAAGCTTCTGATAAGCGTTTGTAATGAATCATTCGTTATGCAATTACGGAATTACTTATCTGACTTGCCCGATGATAGGGTAAAATCGAGAAATAAATTATATTGGAATAACCAAAATGAGTTCTGGCAAAATTTTATAACATTTTGTGAAAGCATCATAAACTTATCCCCTTCGATGGCTGTAAAAATGTATCGGCCTTTGATTTGTAAAAATTCAACGAGTTGTTTGGATGATTTGTACGCAAAGCACAACTTCAAATTACCAGACGAGGATATGAAAAAAATAGAGGAACTTCAGGAGAAACTGACCCAATATGAAAATAAAGTCGTGGTAAGTTAGTTTATTTTACGGTACACTTCTTTAACATTATGTGAGTGGAGTTGTAGGTATTATATACATATAAATACTGTCCTAAAGTTAATTTTTAGAAGCTAATTAATTTCCGTTATCTGCTTCCATCACGGAAGACGATGTTTATCTGATAGCCTTGTACGGCTCTTATAACGGTTTCTAATGTCCTTTAGTACCAAAGGTTTACCTAGTTGGTTGGTTTTAAGGCAGCATACAACTTGTATGCTGCCTTAAAACTATGTGACGTCACAGTAAACCATTGTGACGCCCTCTATAGGCCATAAAGTAATGAACTAACAAAATAAAATAAATCGAATCATACCGTGTGGGGTATTAAATAAAAGGGCTTAAAAATCACATTTCAAAAATATGTATATACATTATTAGCTGTCACTCCTGCTGTGCTCACATTAAATGTACGGTCAAGTGCAAAAGTCCATTCATAGCTAAAAATTTTTTACGCTTGTTGGCTTCCACATAACTCACTTATATATAAAAATCATACTTTTCAGTATATTTTTTTCTGTAGCCTGGTTTTAGTTACTATGACAAAGCGATTGTTATGCAATGGCACTCAATATCATGCACATTAGGACACCTAGGTAATCTTTTTTTAAAGATTTTAAAATATATATTTTTATTGAATATTTATTTACCTAATACAGGATATAAATATTTACTTATTTATTTATAAGTATTTAAAATAAATTTGTATTTTGCAAAGGTACCTATTGATTTATAAAGTGTATAATTTTATAAAAATACATGTCAATATTTACAATTTATCTTATAACAAATATATAACTGAACTAAAACTAAGTAACTAAAAAAAACTTTATACCTACAACTCTATAACAATACTCTCCCTTATTTATTCTAATCATATTTTATTTATTTAGCCTGAGACGAAAGAAAAGAGGTTTATCGATGACGCAGGCGAGCCACCGGAGAGCTTCCGTGAGCTTCCGATTATACCGGATCATCATCACCTCATGAGACGACCGTATTTGCGCCCTAATATCGTAGAGGGTGCATACCACGACGTCGAACACTATTTAGACATACAATTTCGCTTGCTACAGGAAGACTGTTATGGTCCCCTACGTAAAGGAATACGTAAGTGATGTTCCTACATACAGTTATTATAATATAATACTTAAACTTATATTGTACTTTTAAGTACCTACCTATTAAAAAGAATTGGCTTAGGTACTTACCTACTCTTTCTAATATTACTATGGAAGTTAAGTTTTTGTCCGATGATCTGAACATGATTTTGCAAGTGTAAACCTACTTAACTACTTAGGCACCTACTCCTAAGTTTTTCAAAAGATGACCTTTTTTACAAGCTTTTATTGTGAGAACCTGGATAACAATTAACTAAAACCATAGTTCCTTACGGGTTGCGTCGTTTTGTTACTAAGTTTCCATGAGGCTACCTTCCACCTCCATAATCTATCAGAACAAATTTATTGCATTATTAAATAAAAGTTTTTAAATCGTGAATTCTGAACAAAGAGACGTGAACAATAACAATATGGTAGCTCCTTGCCAATAGGCAATAATAATCATACTTACGTAATTATGTTTTTTTTCTTACAGTTCAATTTTTAGAAGACCCTGGCAGAGGAAAGTTTGACAACATACGGTAAGATTTTTACCCATACGTAGATACTTATATCGAGTTAATTGCGAACACTTAGGTAATTATATATTTTTTCAATATTTCAGAGTTTATAAGAATATAAAATTCCTAGGGCCCTACGTTTCAGAATCCAAAGTAGGCGTGATTGTGAAGGTTGATCATGCGTCAAATAGAAGATTTTTCAAAATTAACTGGGCCACCAGCAAGCGCCTTTTGTACGGTTCACTTGTTGTCATATCAAAAGACAACTTTAAAAGGTTTATTGTTGCGACCGTTTTGGATAGGGATGAAAAAATGTTGTCTCGTGGATTAGTAAGTACCTACCTACATATTGTAGCTGTGTTTACAATTTTTAGCTGAAGGGATTTGTACACCGTAAAGTCGCGTTACATACGAGTATAAGGCATACGTACCTACTTGTCACGTGCTTATTTCATATCGTACTACTTAATTTCTACTTAAACCTACGTGTTCTTCTTTTCCCATAGCTACCAATTTGCATAATTGACAAAGATTATACTGGAGATTTAAGTGGCGATGAAACATACACTTTAATTGAAAGTGAAGTATACTTCGAACCGTACTTCCACGTCTTAAAAGTTTTGCAACATCAAGCCTTCCCTAATCACTTAGCCATGCAGGAATATATTGTAAAAGCACGAGTAAGTAAAAATATAACTATGTATTTTAAAAAATTGCTATACAACCTACTTAATATTGTCCTAATTAAACTCGCGTTGAATCATTATTAATTGCATACGGGAATTCGCTGCTTCAGTCAGGCTGAGACCACGTTCGGCGCAACCCGGACGAAACGTCGGCGGAAATAAATGAAAATGTATGTTTTGCGTTAATTCCCGTATGCACTAATTATTTTACTTCATTTTTAAGTAATTATACAAAATAAAAATTTGCTTCCAGCCTTTAACAAACCCACCGACGTACCTCGATGAAACAACAGAATATGTAATCGCCCATGAGGATGAACTCGAAAACATTACAAATCCCTTGAAGTTTACTGTCTTAAACAGTGCCTCGTGGCCAACGGCCGACCAGCTAGGTCTGAATGAGAGTCAGTACGAAGCCTACAAATTAGCGTTAACGCATGAGTTCACCGTTATTCAAGGACCGCCGGGCACCGGTAAAACTTTTATAGGCACGAAAATTGCACAAACGTTATTGGAAAATTTGAGACTTTCAATTCTTGTCGTATGTTACACGAATCACGCTCTCGATCAGTTCCTAGAAAACGTTTTGAGATTCACAGATTCGATCGCCCGCGTTGGTAGTCGATCCAAAAACAAAGCTATGGAAGAGTTATCTCTCCAAAACTGGAGGAATAAAATTCGTCAACTGCCGAGTTATTCGCTGTATCGCGACGAAAAAGATAGTTTTAAAAGGATTGTCAACTCGATGAAAAGATTACAAGAAAATATTAATAAGCTAGATACTGGCCTTCTCAGTTACTCCAGTATTAGACGTTATGTCCAAGAAAGTAGACTTCTAGAGAGATGTTATAATAATTCTCATGATGAACTTATCACTGATTGGTTGTTCGAGAATATGCCTAGAATCAACTTGATGCCCAATGAGGAAGCTGAGATTACAGATGCTCCATATATTGATGAGGATACACCCCAAAGGACTCGAATAAACATGGATGAGGAATGGAACGACGACGACGTCGGCGACGAACTTGATGATATGTGTATACAAATGTCGTTTAGCCTGGATAAAGCACATAACAGATTGAAATATTTATTGTCCCGTAAAGGGCAATTGGATACAAAATTACAAATGGAAATAGCTGTGTTAAATTCTAAGATACAATTTTTCAAGGTAAGTAGCTAAAACTAAAAAGCTCTGCTAAACTACTCCGTACTTATTTTATTAAAACTAACGTGAGATAAATCCATAATTGATTAATTTAACCCTTTCACCGCGAGACTTTATATCAGTTGTCGTGCTCCCAGCGCGAGGAATAGTGAATATCCATAGTTTTGGTCGGATATGTACGACACTCGCGAAATGGGCCCGAAAATGTTTGTCGGATTAAACCGACGGTCGCGGTTAAAGTGAAGGTATAGGCAAATGGCCTTAAAAAGGCGCCCTCATTTGAAATAAATTGTTAACTCGTAAATATGGAGATAATTTCCATATTGCTCTTCGTCATGCACTAGATAGCCCTTTAAATTATTTTATGAACCAACGTTGAAAATATTTATATGAGTCCGTCTAGCTTTAAAACTTGCCTCCGCCAAAAGTGGCCACGGCAAGTTTTAAAGCTAGACGGATCACCAATAATAGTTTCAACGGCAGTTCATAAAATAATTTAAAGGGCTATCTAGTGCATGACGAAGAGCGATATGGAATTTATCACCATATTTACGAGTTAACAATTTATATCACACTTCAAGGCCATTTGCCTATATCTTCACCTTAAAGGGTTAAAACGGTTGACTCCGTGATATAACGTCGGAAACGGCCGACCAGTTTTCTATCGATTTAGACGATCATCTTCAGGGCGAGTTTGTTGTTTTTACCTTTTGAAGTACGGAGTACTAAAAACAAAACCCTTACAGGATCACTCACCTGTCTGTCCACCTGTCACAGTTTGCTACGAAACTAGGTAGGTATACTGGACCTAAGAACAATTTATCTCAGTACTGGACCGATTGAGTTAAAATTTGGTACATATGTATGTCAGTGACCCAAAGACAGACGTATATCGTAAATCATCGAGATACTCAATGACGTAAATAAACTAATTTTAAATGTGGGGGGCCACTTATGGGCGGTAAATAAGACATTTAAAAAAAGGTTTTGTAAACTATATCGTGTGATATATCAAATGAACGAGCTTTTTATGAGAATTTTAAATATATGTTTTTATAATGTTTTTGAAGTTATTTAAGAAAATAGGCGAAAATTGACCGTATCTCCGAAATTTCGAAATCACCGAGCAACATGATCAACAACTTTTCAAGCGGGTCACTGAATCGAATGTTGTCTTTGCAAACCTTCCATAAATACGCGAAAAAAATAATATCATAAATCGTGACGTCATGCGAAATTTAAATGCGCTATATCTTTGGCATTATTTTCTTATCAGAGAAAAAAATCTTTTGATTAGAATGATACAATATATTTTAATAATCTACCTGATGAGTGATATCTGAAAAAAACATCGTCTCTACCAAAGCCTGGCTTAGTTAGCTAGGGTACCGATTTACCGTTGCATGCCTGCCTATAACATATTTTACCAAAGTGCAACAAGCATGGTTATATTTAGAATATCGTTTCATAATAAACAAATTAGTAAACTATTTAAATAGTTAAGTACAATAATTATTTTATTTGTAGGAAATGAAGAATCAACCCACGACTGAGAGGCCTGGAGTACGCACACTGAGGGGAAAGAATGCCACGTATATGTCGAACGAGGATCGCTGGTCTACATACTTCTCCTGGACTAGAATTATATTGAACCAAATACAACAGAAATTTAATCGATTATACGTTAGTAATTGTGTACCTACTTACGAAAAACCGAATTAAGGGTATATTCCACTCGTCCCCAGTGGGGACATCCCCTCTAGGGACAAATGGGACGATTTTTAGTTTTGTGTTTCGATTGTTACCACCGCGTCGTCCCCACTGGGGACCAATGGGAATGAGTATTATTTCAAAGTTCCATTCGTCCCCACTGGGGACCCCATTTGACCCCAGTGTTGGCAAAGATTTGAGTGACTTGACATACATGTAACTTTTATTTCAATATACAATCAAAATGGAAATCAAAAAAGATAATTCTCATTCTTTTAAACTATCGCGTTGCATTATTATTAAATTAATGCATACGGGAATTAACGCGAAACGTACATTTTTTATTTATTTTGCTGACGTTTCGTTCGGGTTTCACCGAACGTGGTCCCAGCTTGACTGAAGCAGCGATGACGCCTACGCCTCCCCCTGCCCGGTGTGATCTTCGTCCACCGTCATATTGTTCATTCTCCAAGTACAAGGTACGTTTCGCGTTAATTCCCGTATGCATTAATTTAATAATTCTCATTCGTCATCACCAGGGACAAATGGAAATTTTAATGGAAGTCTGAAAGAATAAACTGTGAAATAATAGTCATTCCCATTCGTCCCAGTGCGGATGACGCGGTGGTGACAATCGAAACACAGAAAACAAAAAATTTCCCGTTTGTCCCGATTGGGGACGTCCCCACTGCGAACGAATAGGATGTACCCCGAATCAATCTTACTAATTTGCAATAAAATTCTACAGGTGTAAAAGGCTAATGATTAAAAAATATTAGATTGAATTACAATAGAGATTGACTGATTAAGCAGTCTAAAAAAACCATTCCTCTATTTTCAAGCTTCACGCCTTTCCAGATTTGACAAAAAATTCAAAATTAAAAACCATGGTCCTTATCTTTAAAAGACCTGAGTTAACTAAAATCACAGTGTATTATTGCAGGAAAGATATGAAATTGAAAGTAAATCGTTTGAAGAAGCTCGAATGAACTGGGATCGAGAAGTACTTCAGCGTGTTCGAGTTATCGGAATGACTACTACAGGAGCAGCGCGCATGCAAAAAACAATACAAGAGCTAAATCCGGGCATTGGTTGGTTATTATAAAATTGAACTTAACTATTATCTACTAATGTAATGACATATAACCGTTTTAATTCGCAATTTCTTAGAAAATATTTTTATGCAAATTTGCTCTAGTTCACATACTGTAGAGACTTTAGCGTTATAGCGGGGACACGTTTAAAATATCAGTCTGGAGACTGGAGCATTGTGTTATGCTCAGTAACAAACCAAAAGAATTTCTGTATTACTTCCACAGACGTACTTACACTTACGTTTATTATCAGAGTTCACAATTTACCTACTAACCTTTCTTTTAAGGTGAATATAAAAGCAAATGGCCTTGAAGTGGCGCCCTCATTTGAAATAAATTGTTAACTCGTAAATAGGGAGATCATTTCCATATTGCTAATCGTCAGGCACTAGAAAGCCCTTTAAATTATTTTATGAACCACCGTTGACAGTATTTACATTAGTCCGTCTAACTTTAAAACTTGCCTCTGCCAAAAGTGGCCACGGCAAGTTTTAAAGCTAGATAGATCACCGATAATAGTTTCAACGGCAGTTCATAAAATAATTTAAAGGGCTATCTAGTGCCTGACGATTAGCAATATGGAAATTATCACCATATTTACGGGTTAACAATTTATTTAACACTTCAAGGCCATTTGCTTCTATATTCACCTTAACATTCCTGATACATGTTAAGACAATCTTAATTCTTAAACAGTGATCGTAGAAGAAGCAGCTGAGGTCCTGGAACAGCATATTGTTTCATCTTTAACTTCTAACTGCCAGCATCTCATTCTCATAGGTAACTATGGATAAAATTAAGTTTTTTTGGTTCTACCCTTTATAGCAGAACTTCTGTCATAATATTTTTATGCATGTGCATGACAGCCGGATGGCAAAAACTTCATTTCGCAGAAAATCATTTAGCATACACTTAAACTCGTTTGTCATACATCCAAAATACATAATTTTGTAAGTCAGAATCATCTTTAGTTAGGCATAAATTTCATATCCATAATAATTAAAAAGTAGAAACAGTATATCGCAGAAAGAAAAGAAAGTACAGTCAGAATCTTCTTTTGGCATACATTTTATACTTTTCCAGATCTAAAAAAACTTTGTGCCAAACGAAATTATGCGAAATTTAATTTTGTGAAAGGTAATTATGCCAAATTAATTTCTGCCATCTTAAATGTATGTGTATGCATTGTAAATTCAAACATTCGGCCAAACTATAATTATATGAAATATTTGTATGCCTTAAAAATATTCTTTTAAAGAAGATTAAGTATGCCAAGTGTGTTATGCCAAAAAAATTCGGTGCATCAAGATTCTGCCAGATAAGGGGGATGAAGGAATCCTTTTTTATACAAAATAGTAGCAAAATCTGAAAAATAAAATATAAACATCTATTTTATAGGGGATCATCAGCAGCTACGGCCATCAGCAGCTTATATGAAACTTGCAAAAGATTATAACATTGAAGTTTCTCTCTTCGAAAGGATGATCCGAAACAAAGTGGCTAACAAACGTCTTAACGTTCAGCATCGTATGCGGCCCGAAATTGCCTCTCTCATTGTGCCGCACATCTACGAAGACCTGATCAACCATCCTCACGTGGAAAACAGGCCACATGTGCGAGGCGTTCTTCATAATGTCTTTTTTCTTTCACATAACTTTATAGAACAGGCAAGTAACAATCAGGATGGAAGGAACCATGTTATAATAAAACAAGGTATTCTCTTTCCGTGACAGCTGGGTCACGTGATTGACTCAAAATACGTCATCAGTTGGTAATGTGTGCGATTGAATTATTTACCTGACCAAAATGCATTTTTTTACTTAACAAACCAATTATGAACTTATATATAAATTTATTCAAAAATAAACAGATGAATCACACGATATAGGTACAAAATAAATAATAAGTATTTTATTTTATTTTCATTAACTAATTCAGAAAGTCCTTAAAACTGAGAAAAAAACAATCAGTGGTAAACACTAAATTTTTTTATTACCTGAGATTCGTGACGTAGTCTTAGACCATCACGAGGAGAATACCTTGTTTTAATATACCATGGAAAGAAAGGAACGATGCTTGAATGAAAATTTAAACGTTAGTACTACTGATATAATATATTTTGTTGATTCTTATTTAATAATAATTATTAATAATTATAATTATAATTATTATTTATTACGAGTATAATATTTTTTTTCGGAATTATAGACTAGACTACAAATCTTTTACTTCAATTTATTTTATTTTGTCTTCAACTTCAACAATAAATGGGTAAGTGGGAGTTGGACTCGTACATTAAGGGTTCCGTACAACAACAATATTTTAAAGCGCTGAAGAAACACGTTTCTTGCATGAAGGCCCCCTTTAATTTTTAACTTGATCTTATTTTTAGAATTTGTTGTTATAGTGGTCATAGTAATACATAATTGGTGAAAATTTCAAGTATCTAGTTAAAGCCATTATAAAGATCTAGTTAAAACCGCTGAAAAATACGTTTTTTATACGACGACCCCCGTTAATGTTTAACTTTTTTTTATTTTTAGTATTTTTTGTTATAGGGGCCACAGTAATACATAATCGGTGAAAATTTCAAGTGTCTAGCTATAATGGTTCAAGAGATAGAGCCCTGTGATAGACGGACAGACAGCGGAGTCTCAGTAATAGGGTCCCGTTTGCACCCTTTGGGTACGGAACCCTAAAAATGAAGACCTTAGGTTATCAATTGTCCTTTCGCTAAAATACTTAGATATTTTTAAACAATTCAAAAATATTTTACAGGAAGCAGATGAAGGCTCAAGTCGGACTAATACAAATGAAGCGGATATCGCTCTTGGATTAGCAAATTATTTAATTCAACAAGACTATGCACCCGAAGACATCACGATACTTGCAGCATATTCCGGCCAAATGTTTTATATGCGGAAGGTAAATTATTTTATACCACCGAGTAAATAGATATGGTACATAAAAAATATTTTAGCGTAAATTTTTTTACATTAATTTTTTTTCTTCTTTTTTAAATTTTATTGAGCCAAAAGCTACAATAGGTAGATTTAATGCTAAAGCATACTCTCCCTGTCAACATTTAGGAGAAGAAAAGCAGAAAGAATAGTTGGCGTATTAAATAGATATTATCGTATAAAATAAATATTATAATATATTTATACATACAATATATTATATAAATACATATTTGAAGTAGTAAGAACCGATGATTTTTTTCTTGTAAATATGTCTACTAGAGATTTGTCTGATGTCTACATCTTACCAACCTACTTCTCTTTGTAACTTCATTCAATTGTATCTTTCAGCAAAGAAATACATATAGACATCTAACTGATGTAAAAATAACGGTTGTGGATAATTATCAAGGTGAAGAGTCTAAAATTATTATTCTCTCATTGGTAAGAAATAATTTGGAGAATAAAATTGGATTTCTTTCTACCGAAAACAGGGTGTGCGTCGCTTTATCAAGAGCCAAGGAAGGTATGATTATTATGTGTATATCACATTTGTCCCCAATGGGAACGTCCCGACTCGGGACAAATAAGACGATTTTTAGTTTTGTGTTTCAATTGTTACCACCGCGTCGTCCCCACTGGGGATGAATGGGAATGACTATTATTTCTCAGTTTCATTCGTCCCCACTGTCCCATTCAAATTCCCATTTGTCCCCAGTGGTGACGAATGGGAATTTTAAATTTTTTGATTTCAAATTCGATATACCTAGGTACCCATCAATATTATTGCTGACAAACCAACTTGACATTTCTTTTATAAAAATATATAGAGGGTCTAACAAAATATACTGACATTATTTTAAGGTTGGATTCAGTCCATGATACTAAGAAGTTTACCAAAGGAACATATATCGAAAAATAAAAACTAATTTATGGCCTCCCGTACAAGTTGACCGATCAGCTGATTCGAGTTGGTATGGAAAGCCAAAAATTATTTTTCTTATTTCGATCTATGTTGGTTGGGGAAAGTTGTTCAGTGTCATGGACTGTATTCACCCATAAAATAGTTTCAGTAGGTATATTTTATTAGACGTTATACAGGCTGACTTTTTATCCACCTGCAGAATTTTTGCAGCAAGTTCAGTCCATGATACTGAACCACTTTCTATAAAAAATAAACGGGCAAGTGCGAGTCGGACTCGTACATGAAGGGTTCCGTACCACGGTACAAAGTTTTAAAACGCTGAAGAAACACGTTTCTTGTATGACGACCCCCTTTAATTTTAAACTTTATTTTAATTTTAGTATTTGTTGTTATTGTGGTCATAGTAATACATAATTGGTGAAAATTTTAAGTATCTAGTTAATTCCATTATGAAGATCAAGTTAAAAACACTGAATAAAACACTTTTCTTGTATGACGACCTTTAATTCTTAATTATTTTTCATTTTTAGTATTTGTTATATCCGCCACAGTAATACATAATCGGTGAAAATTTTAAGTGTCTAGCTATTACGGTTTAAGAGATAGAGCCCTGTGACTGACGGACAGATAGACAGACAGACGTACGGACAGACAGACAGACGGACAGATAGCGGAGTCTCAGTAATAAGGTCCCGTTTGCACCCTTCGGGTACGGAACCCTAAAAATATGATTTTTTTTCGATTTATCATAACTTTTTTTTATAAAGTAGTTCAGTATCATGGACTGAACCTGCTCCAAAAATTATGCAGGTGGATAAAAAGTCAGCCTGTATATTAACATACTTTAATAATATACTTAAGTACTTTAATCATTAATAATGTAATATTCTTTTTATAAATATTTTCCAGGGTTCTTTATGCTCGGAAACATTGACATTCTAAGAAAAAACTCCGAATTATGGGAAAAAATCTCAACAACCTTGGAGAACATGGATTCATTGGGAACTAGTTTGAAGTTGAAATGTGAAAATCATCCTACTCAAAAAATAGCAGTTAGTACACCTTCTACTAGTTTTTAATATTAACTTATTTCACGACGAAATAAGTTAACTAATCAATAGGTACATCATACCTGGTCTTGTTTGGGTGTGTGGGTGCCATCGTGGTGACAGGATTGGCCAGCCTGGACTCTGCGTATGCTAGGTGCGTGATAGGAGCCTTGTGTTCCAACAAAGGATAACCTTCAGCAAAAACTACTGATTCCGGCTCGACTTCTAAACCCCCGTAGCAGATCTGAAAGAATCTATAGTAGGAGAATTCCTATTTTTTTAAACGGAATATCTTCTTCGTTTAGTCACAGATTTATTAAATAGTTACTTACTACGTTTAGTCTTAATGAAAAATCGGCTAATGGAAATCATAGCGGGTCGTTAAGGCCACATCCGAAGGAAACATACATGTTATGCGATAAGTACGTGCACAAGTGCGTACACCGTCGGTAAGTGAATTATGTGATGTAAACCCAAAACAAAAAAAGAATGTCTCTATTATTCAGACAGATATTGTTCCAAACATTGTGATGCTTTATAAATTAATAAAATAATTCATATTTTTTATTTTATCTTTGCAGATCGAAACCGTAAAGGATTTCGAAAAGGCCCCAGAGGGAGGCTGCCTCTTAAAATGCGGCTATATTTTGGACTGCAAGCATATCTGTCCCCAGTTATGCCATTCGTATGATCGAGCGCATAATAATATTCTATGTGTCCAAAGATGTGAAAGGTATGTCAAATTGTCAAGTCATACAAAAATAAGTTTTTTTTTCCAAACCCAGCGGGCTAATTTCGGCTTTGGCAAACTAAGTAGTTTTGCAAGGCCCATTCGGTCCTCGCTAGCCAATTTCCTTGAATGAGGTACCCAACTCATCTTTATGCCTTGAGGCTAAGAGCGTAAGGAGTCAAGAAGAGCAATTTTTTAAATCTGGAATCACACAACATGATTTGCGCGAGTGTTTCCAAAGGGGCGCATTTTGGAATTGATCGTATGCGATGCGAAGGAATTGCACGAGTGGTCTTGAATTCTTACTACCGTAAAGTAAATTTAATTTTTTTATTTAGAAGTTTTTATTAGACGTTTTTAGCAGTTAAACCGTAAGGCGCGAACTCAGTTGGCATTCGCAACTACGGAACCCTACATTGCGCGTGGCCTGACATGCACTTGGCCGATTTTATTTTCTTTATGTTGAAATGTTAAGAATGCGTTGGAATACCATGTTTTGTGTTTCACTGACTACCTCGATGAAAAATAGCACTCCAGAGCGAGTCCCAGCACAGGACAGCGCTTACACACGGTGCTGCCGTTAACGCAGCGCTTACACGCGGCACGTAGCGCTTACATACGGCGCTGCCGTTTACGCAGCGCTTACACGCGGCACGTAGCGCTTACATACGGCGCTGCCGTTTACGCAGCGCTTACACGCGGCACGCAGCGCTTACATGCGGCACGTAGCGCTTACATACGGCGCTACCATTTACGTAGCGCTTACACGCGGCACGAAGCGCTTACACACGGCCACAGAAGACAGTAAGATTAAACAGAACGGAATCTCCTAAGGTACGCGCAATATGCGTCCCCGTTCCCCGCACCCGCACCTCTCCCCCGGTTCTTGACGGCCAACGTGAGTCATCGAGGCGAAAACGGGGGAGAGGTGCGGGGACGGGGAACGGGGACGCATATTGCGCGTACCTTAGGAGATTACGGCCTGTGACACGGCGCTGCGTAGTTACAGCGTATTAGCGCTGCGTAAACGCTGTCACGTGCGTGACCCTGGCGAGGCCGCCCGCCATCAGCAGCGGTTGCCAAAATTTAGTTACTTGTAGGTACCACATCCATAGGCTTAGCCTACTCAAGGATATCAGATATCTTAATATCCAGTTCTTTTTATTATTTCAGAGTAAGCTTACTCTGTGAGCTAAACCATGTTTGTCCTAAAATGTGCAAAGAGCAATGTGGTCCGTGTATGGTATCCGTGGAAAAGAAACTGCCGTGTAAGCACGACAAGTACCTCCCGTGTCACCAAAAACCCGATGCCAAGGCAGTCCAATGTATAGTAGCAGTAAAGGTCACCCTGCCTCACTGTGGACATGAGGTAAGTCTTCTTATCAATCCAGTGGCACGACGTTGCAATTTCAGACCAAGGATGAATACAGATCTGTGGTTGCTTGGCTATCTTATTGTGCCTAGGCTTACAAGTCATTGTAGTAACGTACGGGAAGAATTCATCTTGTCGACTGTTTGGCATCCAGTGGATTCATTTACTACATTCGACAACTTCTGTTCTGTTCTGAGTCCGCCCAGCCAGTAGTTCCACTGAAAGAGCCTATGAATGAGGTCTACCTTGGAAAGTGCATCATCCTCAGTTGTTTGAATATGGCGATGCCAAACCTCGTTACACCACTCTCATAGGTCGAGGAACCAGTTGCTGACTCGTAGATAGGGATAGAGAAGTGGAGTTATTCGCAGTCAGGAAGTATGAGAGAGAGGGGGTTGCATTCAATGTGCGTGTGCTCTGAGGGCCACTCTCTCGGAATTCTTTGAAAACATGCTCAGGATTTAGTGAACATTCCCAAAGAATTGTGAAAGTTGGAACCAGATTTTGTGAAAATCTAATAAGCGAGTTATGGGATTTGAAAATCGACAATTTCTAAATGCGACAACTAAGGTAGATTTTTTTTAAGGGTAGCTCCCTATTACCCAAAGTGGGGATGATAAAATTTATTTTAACGTGTACCTATAGTGAGGGGTACTGTGAGATGCACAAACTATGAAGGGATTCAGGATGTTAGATGTATTTTAAAAGTAATGAGGGTTTGCAAAGACAACTTTTCGATATAGTGACCCGTTTTCAAAATATTAAACCAATACGCATGATGACTGAAAAAATATTTTTGGCCCATCGGTTAGATTATTAAAAAATATAGTAGGTACACGTATTTTTCCTTTTCTCTGAGAAACAAGATACAGCGCATTTAAATTTCGCATGACGTCATGCTTTCGTACGATTTTTACATATCGGTGACGTCACAAGCCCCCACTCTGGAACTTTGATACTCTGTATCTTTGTGAATTTTTACTTTTTTGATAAACTGAAAAATATGGGTAACATTATTTTTGGATAATCTAACTAACGGACTAATTAGAATAATACTTTTCTGACCCAGTCATCATCCCTATTCTTCTTCAAGTACTTATATCGTCTTTACTACGAGTAAAATGGGTAGTAAACATGTGAAATGATGGAAAATAAAGCTGCCTTGTTGTAACGTGTACTACTCTGAAGTTCTGAACCTTTTATAAAACAAAGCTCTGAACGTGGTCCGACACGCATTAGTACCATTTATTTTAATTTATAAAAATTAACATATTGCCCTATTAGTAGGATACCTAATGATCTACAGCGAGTTCTAACTCCGATTCGCACACTGGCTGTGACCTGTGTCGCAACCATTGACATGAATATAGTACATAGATCTCGTTGGCCGCAACGCAACACTTTTTTTGAGGGCTGAATCCGCGCGGCTCCTTTAGACTCAAATGTTATTTCAAACAATCGTAACATTTCTAGACGTCATACTGAATTACTATTAGTGATATTCACTATTAGTGATTTAAACAATAGAAATGTCGCGATTGTTTAAATCACTAATAGTTTAGTGTTACTATAGTAGTTACTATAGTATCACTAATAGTTTAGTGATTTAAGAATGTAACAAATTACGAGTAGTTAGATATACATCGTGTTAATTTAATAACGCAAAACCTCTCAAATAGTACCTACCTCAGCCCATGAAATTGAACAACTTTTGTTCAACAACTTTTCTTCTTCTTCTTCTTATTTAAGAGCTTAGTGGCTCTTGTCGGTGGAGTATGAGCCAAACTTCTCGGTTCTCTGCCTTACTTTTTAGTGCTTGATACGACATGACCCCTGCTTTAACGAACAACAACAACAACTTTTACGAATCTAAAAATAAATAATTTGAATTTTCATACAAACTGATCAGCTGATCGAGTCAATTTGTATAAAAATCCAATTTTTTTTGTGTGATCTGAGAGGTTTAGATATAGACAGCAGTGGTTTCTACATATATATAATATAAATAAATTTAAAAAAAAATAATGTTTGTCTACATTTCATAATTATTTCAGATGAAAAAACCGTGCTATAAGAACATACTACAAGTAAAATGCATCGTCAAATGTGTGTACCGAGTGCAACAATGTGGACATGTGTGCATGCGAAATTGCCACGTCACCGATGACCCGGATCACGAAAAGGTAAAACCTCCACAAAAAACAAGCAACAGTTATCTATTGCAAGATTGGTAACAGACGTGTTTTTTTTTTACATTACTCAAATATATAGTCACATATTTAGGTGATATTAGCATCGGCCTATTGCAGTGTGACGTAAATAGACTTTTCTCCTTTTAAAGACCTAGAATTTAATTACTGCTTTTTACCGTCCGTTTAATTTAATTTTGCTCTGTAATATTTGCGCACCGGAAAAAAGCCTTCCTGTAACATGTTCAAGTAATAGAATATCAATGTAAAGACATAAGTAATCACCATCTGCACCACCTGTCGGTTGACTGGTAGCGAAACAAAGCCCTAGGCTTTAAGTCCGCCGTTAACAATTTTTGTAACAAAGTTGAATAAATAAAATAAAAATAATCTGTATAATCAAAAAACGCGGACAAACTACTAGGTTTAAACCATTATCCGCCTAAATCAAGGTGTCATTTCCGGATAAGATAGTGGCATATTACTAGGGGTCAACTTGTTTAGGGTGGATAATGGTTTAAAGTAAGTAATAAAATAAGTCCGTGTTTTATAAGACGGGTTGAATTGTTTCAGTTTCCAAGTTCTTACCCAGTCATAGCTCACAGGTGACTATGTTGATAATTTCGTGTTTCATTTGACAGTTGAGTTGCGATTTACAGTCCCTTGACTTGTATAAAATATATTGCAGTGATGTGAGTCACTTAACATATACCTATACACGCTGAATTTTTCATTGGTTTAGGAAAAACAATGTCGTATTGTAAATAAATTCCTCTATCCATATACGTAATCCAAATGTGTGTACGACATAAGATAAAAAAAGTTGCGAAAATGATTTCTCGATCGAGACTACGTAGTTACGCTCGTCTTTACTCAAAACTGCCGCGTGACCCCGATGAACTCGAATACGAATAGTTACGTAGGTACTTGTGTGGCGCACGACGGACTCTGTTTACGCTATTAATTAATGTCACGTTTTTACTTTCGAGATTTATTCAACATTTTTTTCCTGAATTTTTATTTTGACTAGCTATTTGAATCTTACTAACGATCCTTATGAAGTATCAGCTCCAAAACCAATGAAAAATCACCGTGTAAGTAAGTATTTATTGAGTTTGAATACTATTATCATTTGACTTAGGTATTTAATTATAACAACTTGTTTATATTGTTATTCAATTTACTTCTCTATTTTTTCAGTATGTTTGCCAAAAACCTTGTGCTAAGGCTAAGAACGGATGCACAGCTAATTTGCTTGGAGATCGTGGGCAACACCAATGTCCAAACATGTGCTACGAGCCATGCCAAGATTGCAAAGTTGAGGTCAGTCATCAAATGAAAACCAATATAAGTACATACATATATTAATGTAGTATGACCCATACATATACCTACAGATATTTAGTTACTTTACTTCACATATCACTACGCTGTAATGCTGCGTCCGGCGGCTTTTCCTAGAATATTATATACAGAATGACTTTTAAAACACTGTCCAAATTTTTGGAGCAAGTTCAGTCCATGATACTGAACTACTTTCTACAAAAAAGTTATTAAAAATCGATAAAAAATTTTCGTCCTCCCATACAAAATCTGTCTGTCTAAGCGCTGATTTGGATGGGAGGACGAAAAATTTTTGTCGATTTTCTATAACTTTTTTATAGAAAGTACTTTAGTATCATGGACTGAACTTGCTCCAAAAATTTAGACAGTGTTTAAAAAGTCAGCCTGTATGTGAAAGTTTAGATGTTTTTTACTCAATAATGCTATAAAAACTTAATATTGATTAACACAAAAGAATTTTTTTACCAGGGAAAAATGTGAATTTCTCGTGGAATGTCAAATACCCGTAGTTTACTGACTACACTCTACGAGGGAAACGGCTAGTAGATATACATTATACATATATAAGATGTCTATTCTATTGTTTTTGTTCAGGTTAAGAAGAAGCGATCTACTTGCAAGCATTGGGAGTTGGTGGCGTGCCATGAAGACATTGATAAGAAACCGTGTCTTAAAAAATGCGGCCGTAATTTGCCCTGTGGCCACTTTTGCCCCAATAAATGCTTCGAGCAATGCGGAGACTGTAGTACTAAGGTAATCCTACCTCAAGAAAATATTTTTGATGATTTATATGTAGGTACCTAATGTCTGAAATATTTTTATTCAATAAACCCTTTATTTTTAATTTACCGTCGGTATAGTGTGAATACATTTACCTAATAAGTAACATAAGAAACAGTGCTGTTAAAAGATGTACCTACTTTCTTTTAGTCTAGGAGAAATAAAGTGTGATTTTAAAAATTTTACGTCCCCGGTCAACGATGAGACTAAGATGACTTTCTTTGGGCGTTTCTTCTCAGCAGTGGACATTGCGAAACGCTAGCATCAGTAGCTTTTTAAATCCTAACTATCCTAAGTACTATATCCTAACTAATATTATAAATGCGAAAGTGAGTTTGTATATTTGTTTGTTTGTTACCTCTTCACGCTTTATCTACTGAACAAATCTTGAAATTTCGCATACAGATAGTCCTAACTATCTGTATGCGAAATTTCCTTCTCAGGACTCCTAAGTCCTGAGAAGGACATAGGGTACCTTTCATCCCGGAAAAATGTACTGTTCATCCCGGAAAAATGTACTGTTCCCGTAGGATTTGGGATACGCGCGCTAAGCCGCGGGTAAAAGCTAGTAATTAATAAATTTGACACGTAATGTATACAAAACTTATACTGATGTGTAAAAGTGGCTGCAAAGGTTTTATTACTGAATGAATAAACATTTGAATTTTTGCTCAGTTTAAATTCCAAAAAAATTATATTTGTAAACAATAAACAGGTTAAAAAGCCAATCCCGGACTGTAACCATGAAGTGAAGATAGAATGTGGCAAAACACCGACACGCGCCGACTGTACGGCCGCGTGCGAGCGCCTGCTGTCCTGCGGCCACTCGTGCCAGGCCCGGTGCAACGAGCCTTGCGAACGGTCTGCCTGCAAAGCAGTCTCAACGACCAGGCACTTATCACGCTGCGGTCACCGAGTAGCATTGCCTTGCAACATTGTGTTGATGTGGTCCACTTTTGAAAAGTCTGGTAAGTTACTCAAATGCACCATCATAAAAATCGTAATGATAGGGTGAGGGTGCCGTCGGCCAATTAGCGGACATCCCTTCCAAGCGTTGGGCTTTTCCAAGGGGGAGAGTCCTTCCCTAGCTTATTTTTTTTTAATTTACTGTCGAGGGCTCGCTTAGCTTTATACGAGTACATTATGCTTTATCGTTATTGAGGTAAAAGCACTACAGATGTGAAACTTTACGTGCTCTTAACTGAACCTACCCACAATTCATAGGTGTACGTTTCTCATCCTCTAAGTTTGTCAACTTCCCTCTTTCCCCCCTGGGCCATCGGCTGCCTCTGCCCCTTGGCAGTGCTGTCTCGCAAAGGTTGATAAATTGATGATTGCAGCCCGTTTTCCCTAAAGTTATAAATAGACTGACCAAAACAGTCGTTACTTTTAGTTTTGTGTGTAGTAAGTACTTAGTTTTGGAGGGTTGCCTAGCTAGGGCTTCACAAAGACAAAATTTTAAATGATATCTCCGTTTCCTTTTAAATAATTAATTTTAAAACAGTGCTGCCCCACTGGTAACCGAAAAATTCATGTATCCCCTTAAGTTATACACACGTACGATATTTCTTTCCTACTAGCGCAAGATAAAATACTCCTTCAGCATTGCTCTGAGCCGTGCAACCAGACGCTGAAGTGCGGGCACGTGTGCAGCGGGACGTGCGCCCAGTGTCTCCAGGGCCGCATCCACATGCCCTGCCGCCAAACTTGCCAGAAGGTCAACATCTGCGGTCATGCGTAAGACACAATTATATTATATTGGTACTTATAGCGATTCGTGCAAACGGGGTTAACACTAATTAGAATTGCATTTATTTACATTTCGAAATAGTTTATTTAAAAAAAAGAAGAAAGATAAAATAATTTAAATTGCATTAGGTACAGTCAAGTGCAAAAATCCATTCATATCTAAAAATTTTAATTGCTTCTTCTTGGCTTCCACATAACTCACTCATACAAGTTATATGTATGAGTGAATTGTGTGGCTTCCACATAATTCACTCATACGTGCGTGTTAGATTTGGTTCTATGAAGATGAGAATTTCACTCTGATATGTATAAGGTTCATACAAGTAGGTATAATAGGTTGGGGAAAAAGTCTTTTCGCATTTTATATGAAAATTCAAAACATTTTTTTATATAGTTTATTTACATTTAACTAAAGTATGTAGGTACCATTTTGTTCGATAACTTTTTGCCATCTTATAGGTAGGGACATGATCCCATGGCTATAGAAATTTTGGGGCTTCTGATCAAAAAACTGCGTCAAGTAGTTTTGGCAGTCCTCTGGTGATGTTAACCTGACACTGCCTAAAGAATTCTGAAGAGACCGAAACAGGTGGAAATCTGAAGGTGCCTGGTCAGAACTATACGGCGGATGCATTAACACCTCCCAGCCAAACTCTCTTAATTTTTGCTGAGTGGTTAAAGATGTGTGAGGTCTAGCGTTATCATGATGAAAAACCACACCCCTTCTTCTTATCAGTTGTTCGCAGTAGAATTCTGTATCGATGGTCCTGGCTGGTGGTAACAGCTCATAATGAATAATGCCCTTCCAATCCCACCACACACACAAGCATCACCTTGTTGCGAGTTAACCCGGGTTTCGCCACAGTATGTTAAGCCTGACCGGCCTTTGACCATGACCTTTTTCCCACGTTCTTGTCGTAGGTGATCCACTTTTCATCACCAGTTATCAATTTCTTCAAAAATGGTTCGGTCTCATTACGTCGTAATAAAGAATCACAAATGAGTACACGATTCATTAGGTTTCTTTCAGAGAGCTCGTGAGGTACCCAAATATCGAGCTAATACCCATTAGTGTACCCATTTTTTTTCAAATGCGCAAAACTGTTTTGTGGTCAATTCCCAGTTCTTCAGCTACGTCGTAACTACTGATATGCCGATCTTGCTCCACTTTTTCAAAAATAGCATCCATTTTATCCGTAACAGGGCGACCAGAGCGACGTGCATCTTTGACATCAAAATTTCCGGATTGAAAACGCTTAAACCAAATTTGTGCTACTCTCACAGACACTGCACTAGGTCCATAAACATCGCAATTTTTTTTCGCGGCTTGCGTTGCATTTTTACCTTTTTGGTAGTAAAATTTTAAAATGTATCTAATTTCTTCATTAGATTCACTCATCTTGACGGTAAGAAAAACAAATGAAAATCACGCATTTTCCTAATTTGAATTTGGAATTATCTTCTTTAAAATTTAAACTTTTAAATGATACCAAAACCAGCCAGGTACAAATAGTATAGCCAAAGTGGTTTTATTACAAGTTCATACATACTATATGCGAAAAGACTTTTTCCCCAACCCAATATGTAGAAGAATAGATAACACAGGACGTTGCGCATAAACAACAGCGCTATGATCCCGTTCCGCACCCTTAGTTCCAATTTGTAGGTATACATATAACGTCAAAAAAATATAGTGATAATATGTTCAATGGGGAAAGTTGTTCATCATAACTGAATTCACCTTAAAACAGTTTCAGTATATTTTGTTCGACCCTATATATATCGCAGTTGGATAGTATAATCTGCTAATTGATAAAAACCTCTAGGTGTTTGGCATTACAGCTCGGTTTTGTTAAACATCTGAAAATGGGTTAGCTGGATGGTCTAAGATTGCGCAACGTGTTACGTTCATCGAAACCGCTAACTACGTTTCTAAACGGCTAGCGGTTTTGTTAAACAGCGGAATTATGTTCAAATATCTAACGTTCTCAAAAACATACATAAAGGCATCCCTTACCCGGAAACTGCCAAAGCAGTAAAATAGAAAGGAACACCTGCAACGGCTTTGCCACTGCGTAGGCATTCTAAATTGTATACAATTTCTTTAGACCGAATGGTTCAAAAATTTCTCAGCATTGATGAATACAAATCGTTCATTCCATTCCGCGTATTAGGGTTGCTGTTTAACAAAACCGAGCTGTAACGCCAAACACCTAGAGGTGTTTATCAATTAGCGGATTATACTATCAAACTGCGACATATATATTTTTTTTATTGAACATTACAGTTGTGCAGAGCCGTGCAACCAGGTTTGCCCGCCATGCAATAAACCCTGTGAAGTGAGTTGTGTTCATTCCAAGTGTAATAAGCCGTGTGGATCACCGTGCTCGCCTTGTCAGGTGAGATATAAAGTACCTATCTTATTCTAAAAAAACTGTTTACAAAGCATAAAGTATATTTTAGAATGTTAACGTTACGTTGAGATATCGTCATCAAGATAGAGAGGCAAAAAAGAGGTTAGTTACCTCTTTTTCTCAATTCACGTAAATGAAAGAGATTTATCTGAGACCGATAGACATACCGCAAAAGATTCGATGCTTCCAGAACATTTGGAGTTCACCGCTACCCGCTACCACTACCCGAGTGGAGTGCGTTCTGTATCCGTAGTCAGATTCGAACTGACAAAAATAGGATGATTGTGGAATGGAAGTGTTCTCAGTTGATTATAAAGTGAATGTACAGGTACACATTCACGATAAGATTAATCACAGCCAAAGATAATATAATTAGGTACGTAACAGATGCCCAACGTCTTGCAAACTGTTGGGGAGCCCGTAAAAAGCAGAAACGTGTAGACAAATTATTAGTACTAGCTGCTCAAAGAGATGGCAGCACACAAATTACTATCAAACCTGCGAAAGGTAGGTCCTGTTATATTGGTTTTAATTTTATTCTTGCTCCTACTTTGGTGTCATCATATGTCTCTGCACCTCCGGGGCGCCGTGAAATCTTGCCCGGGGCGCTGGTAGGGCTAAAACCGGCACTGAACCTATACTTACCCTTCGTAAGTTTGCTGGTAATTATTGTGCTGCCATCTCTGTGAGCAGTTGGTACTAATAAATAATTTGTCTACAAGTTTCTAATATATTTACGGGCTCTCCAAAAGTTTGTATGACGTTGGGTACCGCTGTCACAGCATAACCACAGGCCGGAATCTCCTAAGGTACGCGCAATATGCGTCCCCGTTAACGGTCCCCGCACCTCTCCTCCGTTTTCGCCTCGATGACTCACGTTGGCTCACAAGAACCAGGGGAGAGGTGCGGGTGCGGGGAACGGGGATGCATATTGCGCGTACCTTAGGAGATTCCGTTCTGTTTACTCTTACTGTATTCTGTAGCATAACTATGGTTTTGTTCTGAGTAATTACTACTTACCTATTTGGTTTTTATATTTTAGGAAAAGTGTTGGCGAGCATGTCCTCACGGCGCATGCACCAACCGCTGCGGAGAGCCGTGCAGCCGCGCGGCGTGCGACGAGCGCTGCCCGCGCGCGCTGCCGTGCGGCCACTCCTGCCGCGGCCTGTGCGGGGAGCCCTGCCCCGACATCTGCAACGTCTGCAAGCCTGACACCTTCCCCAAAGATTTCCTTGGTTATGACTTCGAGGAGAATGCCAGGTATATATATCCTACCTACTGCTTAAAATTATAAATGAACAGTATAAATGATTTGGCTACAGTTTTACGACCGGCCGCCTGCCTGACGTCAATCCTCTTTGTGAATGTATGTGTGCGAAAAGTTTTACAACCGGCCGCCGCCCGACGTTAAGGCCTCGTGTCCACGTATCCGGTTTGCCGCCGTACGGCGCGGCGCCTCCGCCGGCTATGCGTGTCCACGTGCACGGCGCCCACCACGGTTGGTAGCCGGCTGCGGTGCTTGTTTAGTAAAATCAACCAATCTTAGTTTCATGATTAGGTCTTTTTAGTCTCCACTGCAGGAGCACGACCCTCTGTACTGCCAGAGCCATATATTAGCCAAAGCAGTCAGAGGATTTGGCCTACACTCTTAATTAATCAATCTTAGTTTATTAAAGGACTACCGAATCCTTAAAATACTCGTACAAGCAATAATCGAATTTTAAGACAAGGTAGCCTTTCCTTCTGCAAGACAAACTACTTACCTGTCCTACACAAAAGCTAACTCTATAGGTATTCTATTAAATTCTTTTGCTTAATAAACAAGTGTTATTTACGTTTGCCTTTGATTTCAGATTCATCCAGTTGCAAGATTGTAGGCATATTCTAGAAGTCGATGACATGGATTGTCTTATGACTGGCGACAGCGCAACGATCGCTATCCGAGCCTGCCCATTTTGTCGCAAGTGTATTATTAACACCCAGCGCTATAAAGACCTGGTCAATAACCAGTTTAATACCGACATCAATCGTATAAAACGAAAAATATTTGGAAATGACAAAGTTATCAAAGACAAAAGGATAGAATGTGCTGAAGCTGTTAAAAAACTACCTGAAGTCGTCCTAAAAGGTTGGTGCTTTGTTTGTACGTAGTCGCATGTTACGTGTGCCTGCTGATTGCGGCAGTAATACCTTTGTTATCCTTGCTTTTTAGCGACTACCTAACCTACACTATCCTACTGAGCCCTCAATATTTACCATATTGATTTTCTCTTTAGTAAATAAATATGATTGTTGTGTGATTTTAACTTCAAAATAAGAATAGTTTCTAAACTTACTTTTTTATTTAAGGAAACAAGGATTACCTAAAGGCCAGGAACGTAGGAGTTCAGATAAAGAAAAATGCTTCATTATTAGACCTGGAAATGAAAATTACATACTTTAATATTTTGGACATCATTGGAGATTATTATTCGACGTACTTAAAGGAAAAATTACAGGCATTTAAAGCAGAAATATTGGAACAAATAGAAGTACTTTGTCAGTCTCTTATTAAAAATAATAACAAAGTGAGCGAACAACTACAATCTGACATTGGAGACGAATTAAAACGCTTGGCATCACTAATTCAACTTGCCCAAGTTGTGGACCATCAAACATATTCGATGTGCAAAGGAGAATCAACTGTCATACAAGCTGTTGCTACGGCCAAGGAAGCTATTTTGACTTGGCATGCCTTTAATAGGCAGTTAGCTGCAAATGCCATAAAAAATCTGCAAGAGAATTTGAAACAATCAAGTGCTGTCGTCACTCAGATGGAGCGGGCAATGATTGTGAAAGCCATGGAAATGACTTCAGGACACTGGTTTAAATGTCCTAACGGGCATATTTACTGCATAGGGGAGTGTGGTGGAGCAATGGAAGTCGGAAGATGTAATGAATGTGGAGAAAGTGTGGGAGGAACTAGCCATCGGCTTTTGCGAAGCAACACCCACGCTGGGGAAATGGATGGGTCTCAATATCCCGCATGGTCTGAACAAAATAATTTGGCGAACTACAGAATTGATTTCTAAAAATCAAATTAATGTCTTCGTCTTTTTTTTATACATATTATGATGTTTGCCAAGGCTCACATCATACCCGCGCCACTCGGTCCATTTTGAACACTCGTTGCATAAAATACTATAAAGATACTTATTTACAGTGGCGGATTTCCCACTAGTGCAGTCAGATATTATTATTAGGCCAGTCAATGCCCCTACCCGTGCCGTGCATATTAATATATGCGCGCCACCGACTTGATGCGGCAAAATATTCACGAATACAAAGGGGCGGTTAATACTTACTTCAAGGTCTAGGGCGGCCAGGAATGCAAATCCGCCACTGCTTAGGGAACGTACCCATACTACGTGACCCTTTCTTGGGGGTCTCCCCCCCAGGGGTCTACAAAATACCACACTTGGTGACAGAGGGGGGAGGGAAGGCTTAGGTCTTCGTCACGTAGTCAATATACTATAGGGAAAGCTCACGCTTTTTCGAGATATATTCAAATTATACCGAGTAGCGTTCAGCATTTATTAATTCTTTTTATTTAAGAGCTTAGCGGCTCATGTCGGTGGAGTATGCGCCAATCTTCTCGGTTCTCTGCCTTACTCTTTAGTGCTTGATACGACATGACCCCTGCTTTTTCTTTCAGTTGGTCTACATAGCTCTTTCTTGGTCGTCCTGGACCTCTTCTACCTTTTATCTTTCCTTCTAGTATGTTTTTAAATAAGGAGTCATGTCGTATTAAGTGACCAATCATTTTCTATTTCGCCTAGCAGTCTTCTTTTCTTTCTCCCACTAGGTATTTCTAATACTTACTCGACATGATAGATATGTGCTCACTCTTGGCGTCACGCGACAAGACTAAAAATGGATTAAACCTGGTTGCAATAAACCACATTTTATTAATGAATAGTTAGGTGAAAACAAACTAGTGGGGGGGGGGGGGGGTGTTGGCATATACTACGCAAGGGGGTAATTTAAAAAATGTCGCATGTCGCATACATCACGTAACATTGTCACGTAGAATGGGTACGTTTCTTTATCTACATCATTTATGCACAAGAATTAAACTTTGTGCAGCACTAAAGTGACGCACACGGAAGGCAGATTTTTTAAACAATTGGAAAAACTTCAAATATATTTTTCCAGTAAGTATGGTACTTAAGGCCGTACCTGAATTTCCCGAGGTCCAGTGCTGCCCCCATTTAAAATAAATCATTTCAAAGAAAACGGAGACATCATTTAAAATTTTGCAACTATCAAGTCTACTCAATAGCCCTTCAAAGTAGAACGTTAAGCTTTACTACGTACATTTGCGAAAAACGGCCACTTATGGCAAATGTGCGTAGTAAAGCTTAACGTTCTCATTATAAACTGTTCATAAAATACTTTGAAGGGTTATCTAGGACTTGATAGTTGCAAAATTTTAAATGATGTCTCCGTTTTCTTTGAAATAATTTATCTTAAATGGGGGCAGCACTGGACCCCGGAAAATTTAGGTACGGCCTTAATCGTGCGAGATTTGTAATAAACATATTTACCATAATTTTCCAATACAAATGTGTAGGTGTGTAATCAACATTATTTTACGTTTATCTTATTATTTTTAATGTATTTTGGTATAAGCATCCTGTAGTTGTCATAATTATACCTAAAGTGGGAAAAGGGAAAGACGAAGAAGTTGTCATAATTATCTAACTCCCAGTAGTACCTACTCTCTAAAGTTATGTAAATCCGTATAAGTTTTAAAAGCATAAGACCGAGACCTTCGAATAAATATACTTTTTTTTATATACATATTAATTGGTCTTGAGATACAAAGCTATGAAAAGCCAACCAGAATGCATTAATGCCTAAAACAAAATGTAATTTCCAAGAACTGTATCCTAAGTTTTAAATAAATGAATGACGTGTTTTTATAACAGATTTTTTTTATAGGTACTTAAGGCGCTATAGGTTCACAGCTCACAAAATTGTTAGTGTTTTTGAAAAATTGCTCGATAACTACAATTTTTTTTAAATTTACATATGAAACATAAGGCTTTTCTACAGAGAGAGAGAAAAATGCGATCGTGTTTTGGATATTGTGTGTCTCTGTAGACCTGTAAATATTTTGAAAAATAAATTGTAGTTTTTTCATAAACACAATATTGTGAGCTGAATGATTATGTATGTAATTTAATTACAAAAAGAATCATGATACAAAAAGAACTGCCTCGACCGCTTATAGACGTGAATTCTAGGGCTTCCAAATACCGGATATTTTGAATACCGGTATCAATACCGGAAAAAAAATCAAAATCGGTATTAATACCGGAATTCCAGTATTGAGGTGGAAATTCGTATTTCTTTTTCAAAAAGCTTTTTTTTTTAAGTAAATAAAAGTAATCCGAGAGCGAGCTTTTTAATCGATAGCACAAATACGTAACTGAAGAAAAGGCTCTCTGCCTTCACACTTGTGCGTGGAGTGCACAACAATATAATACGATATAATTCTAAAATCACCGATTTCGGTATTAATCCCGGTATTGAATTTCAATACCGGTATTGAAATTCAATACCGGGATTAATGATAGATGTCTCCGTCTCCGAAAACGTAAAAAATCCCTTAATACCGGTATTACCGGGATCCCGGTATTGAAAGCCCTAGTGAATTCGATGAACGTATTCCTTTTCGTACCGGCAGGCAGTCCAGGACAGTCCTTTAGGAGTTTTAGGACATACCTACTAGGTATCTAATTAATGGTCCAAGAAAATGGCGACGTATAATGTACTTTTGAAAGTTTTACACACTACTAAAGTTTAAAGTACAAAAATGACAGTTATATCGTTATTATGATCCATTCGGCGACAACACAGAGTAGGTACTTTGTATGGGCGACAACGCTGACAGCAGACAAAATATATGTTTGACCCTCCCTTTACCTCCTGCGATGACGTCAGACCCAATGACGTATAAAATTCCTTATTGCTTAGACCGCGGAAGTGAGCACTGAAAATGAAGGCTGTGATGAAGGTCTTACGCGGGCGCCGATCAGTAGGCAGTAGGACAGTAGGTACAAATTACAACTCCATCAAATGCTACGTTGCACGCACCGCCTCGCACTTCTTAGACCTGTTTGTCCACTCCCCTCAATTTTGTGTCCATACTCGAAAGGTATATATCCTATTTCCTCACCTGATTTGAACCCTATACCTAACTGGATTGAAAGATTATTAATTTTGCATTTTGAAATTGCACGCACGGCGCGCCATTGGTAGACACTGGCTAAATAAGCTTCGATCGATAAAGTTTAATCACCACTATTAAGAAAAAAAAATAGTCACCAATACGTCAATGTCAATAAGGTCAAATAATATTTAGTTTAGCCAACGAATCCCACGTTTTTGGTCTGTCTGTCTGTATTGTTTATTAATTTATTTTGTGGGTGAAAGACAATGCAGGAGCAAGATTCAGATGATGACCGAGCTGCCTCAGGGCCAGTGGAGAACGCATGGTCTCTGAAAATTCCGAAATTCACGCCGGAAGATAACCCTAATGGTTTACTTGAAGAAAGCAAATTCGCAACCCTCTTTCCGAAGTATAGAGAGCAATACTTAAAAGAATGTTGGCCACTCGTTCAAAAGGTATTAAAGGATCATCACATAGTCGCAGAATTGGATCTAATTGAAGGCAGTTTGACTGTGAAAACCACTAGAAAGACATGGGATCCATACATTATCATAAAGGCTAGAGATTTCATGAAATTGCTGTCACGAAGCGTGCCATTTGAACAGGCTGTTAGAGTTTTAGAAGATGAAATTGGATGTGATATCATTAAAATAAACTCCTTTGTAAGGAAAAAAGATACCTTCTTAAAAAGACGTCAGCGACTTATTGGCCCTAATGGTGTAACTCTGAAGTCAATAGAATTACTAACAGAATGTTACATACTTGTTCAAGGAAATACTGTATCCACTGTAGGTCCTTACAAAGGCCTAGTACAAGTCCGGCGTATTGTAGAGGACACAATGAAGAACATCCATCCAATGTACAATATAAAAAGTCTGATGATTAAAAAAGAATTAATGAAAGATCCCAAGTTAAAAGACGAAAATTGGGATAGATTTTTACCTAAATTTAAGAGCAAAAATGTACCAAGAAAACAACCTAAAAAGAAGGTCAAGAAGAAGCCATACACACCCTTCCCTCCGCCACAGCCTGAAAGTAAAATTGACCAAGAGTTGGCTACGGGTGAGTTCTTCCTTAAAGATGAACAGAAGAAAGCAAAGAGGCGGCATGAGAAAGAAGAAAAACAAGCTGAAGTCAAGCGCGCACGCAAGGAAGAGAGAGAGAGGGACTTCATCCCACCAGAAGAAAAGGTTCCAGATAAAACATCTCCTGAATCAACAGTTGATATTAAACAATTTAAAGCCAAGATGAAGAAAGTCTCTAAGTTGAATAAAGCTAAGTGATGTAAATTTTTTTGATAAGTGTAGTGTACACCATAATGCTAAGATTCTGTACAATAATAACAAAATAAAACAATTTGATCAATATAATTACTTTATTTTTTTCATTAACTTCAACTCTGGTACAGCTGTATTTTTTCCAATGGAAGCTTTTCCACTCATATATGGTTGTAGAACATCTGGTATATGGATCTTGCCTTTTGGATCTTGATGAGTTTCAAGTAATGCTATTAACATCCTTGGTATTGCACAAGCAGTTCCATTAAGTGTGTGTACATATTTGGTCTTGTCTTCATCATTGTATTTAATGTTTAGCCTTCGAGACTGATAATCCGTGCAGTTGCTACAACTTGACACTTCTCCGTAGCTATTACGGCCAGGCATCCAAGCCTCAATATCAAATTTTCTGCAATGAAAGGATGTGTTCAAATTTGGGCCATAATTGTTAGTCTCAAGGTTGCAAAATGTGTACAGCGGCCTAAAATTAATTTATGCAACCATAGCACTATAATCCACTAGTTTCCAACTTGACAAATCAGACACTTTTTTTCTAAACATCAAAACAAACATTTTCTATGAGATTTGTATGAAATATCGGACTGTGATGTCATAGTTTCTTGGAGTTATAGCACTCTTTATATCTGTTTTTCTTCATTAATTAATAAATCTAATCTCGTTCAAAGTCGATGTAATCAATGACAAGTGACATTATTTTGTGACGTTTTATTCTTTTAACAGTATCAAATAATTTATTTTTAACCCCAGGAAAGTACCCAATTGTGAATAACTTTTTATAAAAACATATTTTACAATAAAAAAAAACCACAAAAACCTTCAGAACTGACAAAAAGATGAGAAGTTTAATCGACATAGCTTTTGTTGCGATTATATTGTTTTAATGACTATACCATGAACTACACTACAATTGATTACACTTTGTCGTTTTGTAAAAAAATATAAGAGAAAAAGATGCACAGACCAATATCGTCGCTTAGGTAACAATACCACGTAAGTCAAAAAAATGAAATGTCATTTTTTTGACATATGACGTTTTATATGTCATTGGGTAGATATTTTCGACGCACATCCAATGACGTTACTCTCCTTAAAACTTTTCAAATTTGACTTACGCGGTATTGTTACCTAAGCGACGATATGCATTTCCAATGTGTTACCCATTGTGTTGCTAGATATCGTAAACACTGTTTCATAATGTAAAAAAACTAAAATCCTTTTTTTATACATATAGAGTAATTTTTTATCTCTAAAAAAAATACCTGTAGGCAGGTGCTCCCAACTCATAAGGTGGCATATCTAAGACTTTCATATGAAATCCGAGTGGTGTGAATAGATCTTGCTGCAAGTTCCTGACATACTCTAGTGTACTATCTGACTGTTCTGGCGTAGTTACAGCAAACATTTCTACCTTTGTGAATTGATGGACTCTGAAAATATTTCAAAACCATAGGTTACAAGTACAAACTATGGAGAATAATTATCTTTATTTATTAGATATTATATGAGAATTATTCTTCGTACACATTATACCATATTTAATATACAAAATCAGTCTTAAAATAATGCCTGCATTAAACTTAGCAAACAGATTAACAGATACCACATCTCTGGTACTGAAAAAACTAACTACCACAACTCTAGCCAAACTTTTAAAACTAAAAATTTAGACTAGTACATACACTATTGTCAAGTTCAGTCCATCAAAATAGAAAACTTTTTGAAAGATATTATTATTATATAATTTTACCTGTAAATGCCTCTCTCTTCTATAATGCTGGAGGTCTCAGCACGATAGCACCTACTTACTGCAGCTAGTTTAATAGGCAAGTCTTTTGCGTCATGCAAAGAATTCATCAGTAATCCAGCTAGGGACATCTCAGCAGTGCCCGAGAGGTACAGATCAGGGCCATGGTGATGAGGATCCAGGGAGTATATCTGGAAAAATAGTCACATTTAATGTAGAAGCAGGTTCTATCTTATAAATTTTTTTGGAGACTAAGTGTTATTTAAGGAGGCTATGAGTAGATATGAAAATTGTAAATTATATAAATTGAGTCCCGACCCCACGTCAAGTGGGATAAGGTGAGGAAGAAGAAGAAGTGTTGATAAGCTACCTGAGTGCGATCACTATTGACTGTCATCCCACAGCTCTCTAAAATATTGCTCGGAAGTATATCAGGAACGGAAACTAAATTAAAATTATGTTGCAATAAGAATGAGATGGTATACTTTATGAGGGCTTCTTCTAATTCAGCTAATTGGTCCAGAAAGTAATAGCTCTTGTGGCCACATGTGTGTCCCAGCTTGTCAGTCCTCATTAAATTTAAATGTCTAGTAATTTCACTGAACTCCAAGGGGACATGTTTACCAAAATCTCTTTTTTCATTGATTTCCTGAACTAACTGTGGGTCTTCATTATAATACTGCACAGATGGGTGAGTTTTATTAGGCAAATTTGTAAGTAAATTTCCTAGTTCACACATCAATGTTTTATAAGAACTATTTGTTTTCGGCATTGACTTCAATTCATTATACACGTCGAGGACACGTTCAATATTTCCAACACCTTTACGATTGCTTATATTTCGTCTTATTTCTTCAGTATTTGCTGGATTGCAATAGTATTCCGTGTCGATATTAAGCATTCTGGCACAGGTACTGAATCTTGCAAAGGCAGGGTTACACTGTATAATTCTCTTAAGTATTTTAGACGATATCATTATAAATAAATTGTTTCTTATGGAATATTATTATATTCTATATATAGTAATCTACTATGGCATTAATTTATAAACTGATAAATAAAGTACAAACAAGTCGACTTTTTTCACAGTTTCACGTGGTTTCACACTACATCACAGAACAATATTACCTACTCCTTGCGAGTAGTTGCGAGGCATGCTGCATAGATTAATGTTGTATATAATGAAATAGATAAGAAACTGTGGCTTTAACATTAGATCAAACCAGTGGCGCTATCTGGTAACATGCTTTCGCAACACTAAAGGACTAAAACATGAAATAAAACGGTGAAAAAATTACTCCGTGAGCTAGGACTTGAACTCGCGATCCCAGTTCAAATACGACTATGTTCCATAGCCTAAACAACTGAGCTATTAAGTAATTAACTGCACATGTCGAATTTGTCCATCATTTAATATTCCTATCAAATAAAAAAATTGTGTAAAAAATCCCTTCATTCGAGTCCCATTAGCAGTATGCGTTAATGGGACTTGAACTCGCAACGTTGATCTAATTTTTACCATGCTCTAATCAACTGAGCTATCACGTGTTCTCGTCCTCGTATGGCGAATTTCTCCACCATTTGATATTCCTATTCTATAACAAGCATTAGGAGTTAGGTCAGCTGATTCGTGACTAGATGGCGTTTTAATTAATTTTTTTATCAAAATTCTACAATGTTTTAAGTTTCATAGGCATGGCATGCTGTCTGATCTGATCATCTGATGTCTGTTTTGTAGTTTTGTTTTGGCAGATGACAGGTGTGACAGTGACAGTATGATAGTTTTTATTTGAGATAATTTTACTGTACAAGTCCTTTAAAAAAAAAATATTGACAGTACTTTGACAATGGAGTGGAGAGTTATTGGCGGGAAGTCAAGGGGTTCGGTTGGGGTTTGCTTTAAATTATTTAGCAAATTGATTTTAGTGGACTTTATAATATGAAATTGGTGTTGTTTGGTGTTATAAATACTCATGCTCATGAACAATGTGTAAAATAATTGAAGTGGACAGTCATAGTACGGCTGTAGTAATATTTGTTTTGCGGACTGTGTGGGCGTCTTCGGACGTCGTCCGCACTCAGTCGTCTATGAAAACCAGTGGACTCGTACGAATTTGTCGCCAGAAGCTCCCTTGAAGCAGTCAAACGCCTACACCACCCCACAGCACCACCCTTTGATTGTAACTTGTTAGGAATATAGACTTTTATCCAGAGCCGTAAAATTATTTAATAAAAATACTTGACAATGACATTGGATTTCCACCAGTCCCAGATTTCCCGCTTATTTTTTTTGTAAACATTTATTTGTACAAGTGAGTGACTTTATCATGATTATCATATTTTAATAAGTTTCTGTTAATATGCCAGTGTCCGTAAATACAAATCATAATGGCGAAGGTATGAAGTATAATTGTCCAGCTTCTGATTTACTTCGTTCACATGCCGATATTCCATCAAAAGCAGAGTCTCCAATACACACAATGGAACCGGAACAGCTTTCAGAAAATTCATCTCAAGCGTAAGTACCTACCTACCTAATGTTGTCTAGGAAGGACTGTACAATATCTGATAGAGCCGATTTTGACGAAAATCCCTATTGTATTTTTGAAATCGGAAAAGTGCGGAAAAACATAGGAGAAAAGTTACGATGAAATAATAAAATAGAAATGTAATTGTTGAAACCTGCCAGAGTTATGAGTGATAGAAGTTTAGTATAACAATCGTAAAAAAGTATGAATATCATATTAGGCTAGAGCATAGTAATGATGTATGATATTTGAGTTTTGTTTTTCTTATTTCATGCCAAATTTTCTCTACAGATATTTCGAAATGTAACATCTCCGGCGCTGCGGGAAGTGCAGCCCCTCCGCCCTTGCGTAAAAAAACACAGGCACTCATGGTACCTGCGTTTTCTTACAGCGGGCGGGGGCTGCCCTCCTCCGCGCCTCCGGCTATAAAAAACACTCGAGTATAAGACAGACAAGACTACATGAAGTCGGGGTTGGCCAGTTTGGATTTGCCCATAACTTTCATCTGTCCAATTAACATCCAACCAATTTAATTAGTTTTTAAAATTTTTTTTTTCATGAATCGTTAGTTTCCGCAACTTAAAATTTTGTGAGGAGCTTTCTATTAATAAGTTGTATCTATAAAAAAAATATGAACTCCTAAATTGATGTCAGATATTGTACAGTTGAGCCCAATAATATTTTAGTTTTTTGTATGCCGCTACTTATTTTTATTTTATTCGAGCAGCTAAGAGCTGATATGTCTATTTCACACAGTGCTGAGCGTCCATAAAATCTTTTCGCAGTTCATATACAGTGTAAACTATGTAACGTCACTCGATTTAACGGCCAATTCCTTAAAACGTCAAAATTCCTTTGCTCTGGTTGGTTTTCTGTGTTTTCCATACAACGATACACTCTATGTAGCGTCGCACCCACTCCAAATAACGTCGAAAATACAATACAATACCCTTTATTGCACAAAAGTAAAAAACAGGACATAATTATCTTAAAAACTAGGAAATGCGCAAAAGGCGGCCTTATTAAAATACGTCATCATTAAGCAATAAAGAGCACTTTTGTTGCTTTATTGTCTAGCATGGATTTACCACGAACCACGACTGACCCCATCATATGTACCAGAGGTTTTAATAATTTGGTTCTTTTGTTTGTTGTGATTACTTGCACATGTTTACGTCGGCCGTTAGACTGTCGTTAGGTTGTTTTGGCAGGCAACAAAAAACGTCACGAAGATAACAGACTTTACAATAAATAAAAAAATATTCATATATTTTTTTTATACGTCAATGGATGTCTACAGCAAATTTGTTATTAATAGTAATATTAATGTTTGCACCTTCTTAACTTTATACTTTATTAGGAAAAGCATATAATAATACTAAAATTATATTGATTTTTTTCTTCATTCTATTACGACAACTCTCTATAACGTCGTAAAATGTGCAGTCCCTTCAGTGGCGTTATATAGAGTTTACACTGTATTTATTAATGACACTTTATTTGTCCTTAACCACTTTATTATTATTTATGGTGAGTCTCACATCATATTCAGGTAAAGAAGTCTACTCGGAGAGAAACCTCTTTCTTCTGTCATAATATAATGGAAACCTTGTTTTATCACTAAACAGAACAGGGCTTGGAATACTGTTAAAATTCTGGTAACTTTAATTTTGTCAAACGGCGGTAATGTTATCAGCAAAGGTAACGTTACGCTGGGTAACGGTATTTTTCCCACTATTTACTGATAATCAGATAACGTTACCAATGATATTAACGGTAAAAGGTATTGTTAACACTGTATTTCTTTTCCATATTTGACAGAATAAATTGATGAGAATTTGTCTAGTAGGCTACTAGAGCTATTTATATAATATTTTACAAGTATTGAAAAAAAGTATCGTTACTTATATAGTTAATTGATAACGTTATAAACTGTATTATCGACTGTGTTATCGATACCCCTTATAATGTTACCACTTAAATAATGTTATTTAACGTTACTTTTAGTGTGAATTTATGAAATAGAATGTGAAATATACCTTGACCGTGTGACTTCTGGCCTACAATAGAATCACTCCATCTCTTTCTGTGGATGTCATAAGAGGCGACTAAAGGAATAAGCACAAACATCTCCTGCTACAACTGCATTTCCAAGGAGAGTTGAAGTCAGGCAGCCGGTCATGAAACTGTAGCCATATCGTAATGTCTATATTATATATTTTATAATATGTCTATATTTTTATCTTAAAGATCAAAGCATAAGATGCTGACTCGCAGTGAAAGTCAAGAAATAATAGCTAAGAAGAGAAGCAGAAGCACAAGTCCATTAAATGGCGAACTTGTTGGGCAGTTTGTATGTTGCTATATTTGAACTTAATAGTTTATATTATATGCACCTATCACATCACTTATATTATTCTCTACCTCATGAATATAAGGCAGTGATCTCACTACACCTCGCACGTTGCAGAGCGCGTGGCGGCAGATTTTAACATTGTGTGCATGCATGTATCTTAGTTTGTATAGAAAACACGACTAGTCCAATCCACTGAAGACGCGTCAAAGCAGGAGCGTCAGTGTGTTGAACCGCGCTTCGGGACGGTGCGCGGTGCAGTGGGTTCACCGGCTAAGTGTCAAATGTTGTAAAAATGCACTTTGCAATTATGCAATTTGCCAATTAAATTTTGTGAATTTGTTCACAATTTGTCAGGCATAAATTATATTTATTCACAAGAATAAACCGTAGCAGGTATGCAAATTTTAGAAATTTTGTATTGATTAACGTGCATTTTGGTTTTAACTATATTAAAGCCAATTTGTTGCTAAGCCTACCAATTTTTCTTTTTACAGAAACGGCTTAAAAAGGATGATATTGATAAGAATGGTAATGATGTGAATTTGACTATTAAAACAGATGATGATGAAACAGTAATTATGAAATCTGATCAAACAGTAAATAAATCTCAAAATGAGGTTACTGACCTCAAGGATTCTGAAGAAAATCATAAGGTATCCAACAGGCACAGCAGCATCTCAGAATTCAACAAAAATGGTGAAGAAAATGGTAGTGATGTAACAAACAACGAAAACAATAACATTACAGAGGAGAGAGAGAAGAGTAAGAACAACCAACCAGATTTGGACAAATGTATGATTTGTGGTCAGTTTTTGAACAACTCCGACATCATTTATTACCAAGGACATCCACAGAATGCTGTGGAGGAATTTATTGCATTGACTAATGAGAAACTCGTCTTATCTGCTGGTAAGTTTGTAACAATTCAATGTTATTTTACATCCCACTGGCCAAAAATTGTATTTTATTATGTTGTAGTGGGGGTTACCAATTGCAACATGGATCTCACAAAAAAAGCCACTTCCTGATTTTGGTATTGCATTTTTGTTATTTTTAATTAAGTACAAATAGATCTAGAGCTGGCACTAATTTTTGGGTAGGTATTTGAGGAAAGCTGAAAAATTGTCACATACCTCTCCTATTATACCCCAACACGGAACTGCAGACCTGGCTGGTGAGTAGCGGGGCTAAAGCAACCCCTAAATTTTTAAAAGTACTTTTTTGTATTTCCAAAAAAGGTATTATGCATTTTTATATGTTGTAGTTTAATGTTTAAATAATAAAAAAAAATAAGCCAGACGATATAGTCGGGGCTTTGACATTGCCAGGCGCGTGCAAAAGTATTTTTCAAAAAAATATAAAAAAGGTATTTGAGGCAACTTGAAATTTTAACAGTCAGCGCCAAGGCCATTTCTGTAAAAAAGTGCGGATTTTTATTAATTTTTTTTATTGCAGTTTTCGATTCTGCTTGTGTCAGTCGTTACGAAAATATTTATTGTTTATTATATATTTTTTTTAGGTGTATACTTTACTATACACCGGTCTGGGAACGTATATTCGACGGATTTGTATTCATTCGGCAGGCCAGGTGTATATTAAAGTATACACCAAATTTTTCCTGTTTTCTCTTAGTTTTCTTTTTTTTTCTTTTTACTCTCCGAAACCAAATAAAGTAATTGTAAAGGGTGCTACGCAGTTTATGGTAAAAAAGGCAAAATAATAGATAGAGAACGATAATATGCTGCTCAAGTACATATGGTTTATATGGTGATCGCTTTGATAGCTCGTATCGAACTACCCTGGCGCACAGCTAGTTCGCTATTTATATGCGCCATCGAAAAGGCCCACATCAATCTCGAATATTCTCCATAGTTGACGAAAGTGTTTCGACAACAGGAATCGTCGAGGTGACCGGTATGTGTGTATGAGTACAACCATCAAACACCGGCCAAACAACTCTAGACTTTATGCGTCGAGGACATAAGGCCTAGTTTCGATTGCACCATTTCGATTTATTTAAATTGACCTGGCAGGTCGAAAGTCCCATCAAAATGACCTGTCTTTTTGAGAATCTTATTTTTTAGTTATAAATATACCCTATTAAAATTTCAAGTTGCCTCAAATACCTTTTTTATATATTTTTTTAATACTTTTGCACGCGCCTAGTAATGTTAAAGCCCCGACTAAATCGTCTGGCTTTTTTTTTTTTTTATTCTTTAAACATTAAACTACAACATATAAAAATGCATATTGCCTCAAATACCTTTTTTTGGAAATAAAAAAAAAATACTTTTAAAAATTTAGGGGTTGCTTTAGCCCCGCTACTCACCAGCCAGGTCTGCAGTTCCGTGTTGGGGTATAATAGGAGAGGTATGTGACAAGTTTTCCGCTTGCCCTAAAAATTGGTGCCAGCTCTCGGACCAAAATATTTTAAGGGGTGATTCACTTTGCCTACCACTGTGGGAAACAGGCGTGATAGTATGTATGTATGTATTTTTATTTCGAAATACAAAATATAAATTTATTTTTTCGTATTTCTGTATATTTATTGGCAAAAGTTTCTCAATCACTCCTTAAAAAATGTGTACTTAATTTAAAATAAGCTTGTTTATAGTTTAATTAGTCAAATTAGTACAGAAACAACACCTCATTTCTAAATGTTTTTTTCAGGTGATGAAGGAGATGTTATGGAAAGACCTCAAACAAACATTACAGGGTTTTCCATTTTCGATGAACAAGGTCATCTTTGTCCTATTGATGGGGGCCTCATAGAGAGTGATGTACGCATCTTTATGTCTGGCTACTTGAAATCCATTTGCTCTGATTCATCTGATATTGATGAGGAATCAGTGCCTGTCAAAGATGTTGGCCCCATCATTGAATGGTTAGTCACACGTTTTGTTTTTTTTTAGTTTAAAAACCGAAATTATTGAGGGAGGCCTATGTGTTTATGGGACGCGCTGATGCTAATGAATAATGGAATAAAATGTTTATTTGTAATATTTAGAATCAGTCTATACTATATAGGCTAATAATCTCCAAATAGTACAGTCTTGACGAATTTATGAATAATCCTTATAGTTGTCGATATTTGCACTTTATCTGGAGCTCCTCTGTGATTTTCATTCTATGTAATTTAAATTGAATGGAAGCCATTGTCAGATAACTTTTTGTTTTTTAATGTTCTGTATTCCTTTCTAGGTTCATTCATGGATTTGATGGTGGAAAAAGAAATTGTATAACACTCTCCTCTGAATTTGGGGAGTATAACTTGTTGAAGCCTAGTGAAGAATACACTCCTTTGATGAACAATTTGTACGAAAAGATCTGGCTGAGTAAAGTCGTAGTTGAATTTTTAGAGGAGTACTATTATCTGCAACCCACTTATGAAGATTTACTTGAAGTGTTGAGAGAAGCCACTATTCCAGAATTAGATGATAAGAAAATGAGTGAGGAAATGTTACACAAGCATGCACAGTTTGTTTGTGATCAAGTTGTTAGTTTAGAAGCTGATGAAGATGACGAACCTCTTATAACTTTACCTTGTATGAGAGAATTAATTAAACTAATGGGCATTAAGTTTGGTAAACGTAAATTTAGAACTAAAATACAGTATAAAAAGGTTGATAAAAAAGCTTGGACAAAGGCTACCACTACACCCCTTGTAAGGAAAACATTTGAAAGTTTCTTTTCCAACCAACTGGATAAAACCAATCATGAGCTGGTGTTGAGGAGGAAGAGGTGTGGTGTGTGTGAAGCCTGCCAGTTACCCGACTGCGGAGAATGCAATGCCTGCCGAGCTATGGCCAAGTTTGGAGGACATGGACGAACCAAAAAAGCGTGCGTGCGCAGGTTTTGCCCCAATATGGCGGTGGAGCAGGCGGACGATTCAGACCTGGAAGATGATGATGATTATCAGCAAATGGTTGAGAAGAAACATCACGATAAAATAGAAGACGCCGTGCCTGTCAAGCTGACTGGTAACAATAGGAAAATTAAATGGGTTGGGGAGCCAATTAAAGCTGATGCAACCAAAGTCTATTACGAAAAGGTTGAGATTGAAGGGTCGGAACTTCAAATAGGAGATTATGTTATGGTAGAAACTTCTCAAATGAATATACCAGCTTTAGTTGCGAGAGTGGTATATATGTGGAAAGAGAATATCAATCCTCAGTTGGGGTATTTTCATGGAGAAGTATTTTACAGGTCGACAGATACAGTTTTAGGTGAGGTTGGAGACCCGCGCGAAGTATTTTTAGGAGATAGATGTTGTCACGGCGCTCCTCTTTCTTCAATATTAAGGAAAGCATATGTCGAAAAGAAACAAATTCCAGAAGATTGGTTTAAACTAGGAGGCAAAGATGTGAATGACGAAACATTTGAAGACAATGGTAAAACATACTTCTACAAAAAATACTACGAAAGATTTACTGCGCGCTTCGAAGATATACCTGAAGATCCAGTTTGCCCTAATATATTAAGAAAACATCGGTTTTGTCCATCGTGCGAACGCAAAACTAGGAGGGACGCAAAGAACATACCAAGAGTTACTGGGAAATTGTTGGAAAAATCTAGCGTCGTTCCAGAAACCAATAGAACTGAGTGGACCTCCGTCATTTGGCAAGACAATGAATATAAAAAAGGAGGTGCAGTGTTTCTAAAGCCTGGAACATTCAAACTTAAAAACAGGCTGAATACTTCTAACAGCAATATAAGTCAAAAACTTAAAATGGACAAAGTGGATGAAGATGTTTATCCAGAGTACTATAGGAAAAGCGATAATAATTTGCGTGGTTCGAATATTGACACAGGCGAACCTTTCTGTGTGGGCTACATCGCGGCCGTGAGCGCGGCGGGCGCGGGCCCGCTCGTGGTGCCGCAGGACATCTACCTCAGACTCAACGTCCTCTACCGGCCCGAGAACACCACCAGCCGCTTTCCGCAACACGAGGATCTCAACGTAGTCTACTGGAGCGACGAAATACGAGAAATATCGTTTTCCGCCGTCGTCGGGCCCTGTCAGTTAATCTGCGAACAGAATGTGCCTCAAAATGTATCCCTTCACGAATGGCTCGAGGCCGATCCCAACCGATTTTACTTTAGGATGGCATTCGACAAATCTACCAGTCAGTTTATTGACGTTCCACAACACGCCGCGAGCGTCGGGCGGACTGATAAAGGAAAGGATAAGGGGAAAGGGAAAGGAAAATCCAGCACGAAGCAAGTGGAGAGTGTTAATAAAGCGGAGGAAGTTAAAATTCGTCCTTTGCGGACGCTTGATGTGTTCGCGGGCTGCGGCGGACTGTCGGACGGCCTGCACGCGGCCGGGCTGGCGGACTGTCGCTGGGCCGTGGAGAACCTCGAGGCGGCCGCGCACGCCTACAGCCTCAACAACAGGGGCTGCACCGTCTTCAATGAAGATTGCAATGCGCTGCTGAAGGACGCGATGGACAGCGCGTCGCACAGCCGCGGCGGCCTGCGCCTGCCCACGCAGGGGGAAGTGGAGCTGCTGTGCGGGGGCCCGCCCTGCCAGGGCTTCTCGGGCATGAACAGGTTCAACTCCAGAGAATACTCCAATTTTAAGAACTCGCTGGTCGCGTCTTATTTATCGTATTGTGACTATTATCGGCCCAAATATTTCATTCTAGAAAACGTGAGAAATTTCGTCGCTTTCAAAAAGGGTATGGTGTTGAAGTTGACGTTGCGGGCGTTATTGGATATGGGTTATCAATGTACGTTCGGGGTTTTGCAAGCTGGGAACTATGGGGTGCCGCAGACGCGTAGAAGGCTTATTATTCTGGCGGCGGCGCCGGGCTTCCGGCTGCCGAGCTACCCGGAGCCTACCCACGTGTTCAGCCGGCGCGCGTGCTCGCTCACGACTGCCGTGGACGGCAAGCGCTTCGTCACCAACATCCAGTGGGACGAGTCTGCCCCGCGGCGGACCTGCACCATTCGGGACGCCATGAGCGACTTGCCGCGAATCTGCAACGGGGCCAACAAAATCGAGATCGACTACGGCTCCATGCCCGAGAGCCATTTCCAGAGGTTGATAAGAAGTAGAGATGAGACGGCGAAACTCCGTGATCACATTTGCAAGAACATGGCTCCTCTCATACAAGCCAGGATCAGTAGGGTGCCTACGACTTCGGGCTCGGATTGGAGGGATCTGCCCAACATATCTGTAACTCTTTCAGACGGAACCAAGTGCAAGGTAAGTTAGCGACGTAGTGGGGGTTGTAGAAGCTAAACATGTACACTGTACATAATTTTGTCTATTTGATATTATGCAATCATCTCAGTTCATGCCCAGCATCACATTAAAAGTGGCCTTGAGTCTTATGGCCTTAGGCCCTGCCTACCCCGTTAGGGATAAAGACGAGATAGTGTATGTAAGTATGTATCTCAGCAGAATTTATTTATTTATTTTTATTTTAATTCTTTCGCATACACAACTAACTTTATAGGATAATTCCTAAAGCGTTAGAAGGGAACACAGCATAACATTATATACTGGACATTGAGGCCCTGAGCTCTGTCTGCTTGGAGCCGTAGACCCAAAATGCTCTGTCTGCCCCATTAGGGATAAAGACGTGATAGTATGTATGTATGCTAAGCATAGAGCTCCTGAGGCATGTTAATAAAATTTTTTTTTGTAATCTAGAGGGCAGCATTTGGCGACGCCCTTGTCTCATTTACTGCTTTAACCAAAACCAAAAACTTCTTTCGCCTCGCCTACGCTTTCTAGTACCTCCTCATTATAAACTTTTTCCATTCTCCTCCACACACATCTTGTTCTTTTCTTTCTGTCCTTTCTCATTGTCCACGTTTCACACCAACATTACCTAGATGTATACATGTGCAGGTGCTCCAATACCGCTACGAAGACAAGAAGAACGGTCGCTCGTCCACGGGCGCACGGCGCGGCGTGTGCGCGTGCGCGGCGGGCGGCGCGTGCTCGCCGCACGACAAGCAGGAGCACACGCTCATCCCCTGGTGCCTGCCGCACACCGCCAACAGACACAACAACTGGGCCGGCCTCTACGGTCAGCACTCATCCTCATTATTTCAATCAAGCCCACCGCTGGATATGGACCTCCAACGATTTCCAGCCCTGGATCTACGGGAGGCAAGCCGGAGGTCATGCCGGGGGCAAGGTCAAAGGGGCGGCAAAATAGATTATTTGCACCCCTCCTTCCGTTCATCTATTGCAAACTATAAGGACCCAATTGATGATTTCCAAAATAATCGGTTTTGCAGCAGCCAGCTATTTTCTGCGACCTTGCTCGGATCCCATGTCCTATCGGGTTGGATGTATGTCCCAGTGACAATCTGAATAAAACATAACTAAGGAAATAAAAGATACTCAATTAGAAAAAAAATTATCTACTTCGGGAACTACTTGTTTATGTTAAAATACCAAGAATAGCTAGATCGATTTTTCTTCCATGAAACCCTTTAAATACTAAATTTCATCGAAATTGTTGGAGTTGTTACCAAAATACTCATTATTTACATTCATGTTGCATACCAAAAATATCCCATTTGAATGTCACGCCCGCTACCCACGTGGCGAGTGGGGAGGGCAACGGCCGCGAATATAATGAAGTCAGTTGCCTAGTTATATATATTAAAAAGGGAAAAAAAATGCCTTTTTTACGATTTATTTTTTATAATTATTGATTCTGATTACAAGATTTCAATGTAGTTAGGGCACAGAGTTAGGGGGTGCAAAATCAACCTGTATATACAAGAATTGGTCGTTTAAAGTAATAGGTGACGTGTTGTCAGGTCGCCTGTGCTGGGACGGCTACTTCAGCACGACGGTGACGGACCCCGAGCCGATGGGCAAGCAGGGCCGCGTGCTGCACCCCGAGCAGCCGCGCGTGGTCTCCGTGCGCGAGTGCGCGCGCTCGCAGGGCTTCCGCGACTCCTACCTGTTCCAGGGCTCCGTGCAGGACAAGCATCGCCAGGTGACCACACCTACTTAATACACTTTCACCGCGAGACTTTACATCAGTTGTCGTGGTCCCAGCGCGAGGAATAGTGAATATCCATAGTTTTTGGTCGGATATATACGACGCTCGCGAAATTGGCACGAAAATGTTTGTCGGATATCCGACGTTCGCGGGTAAAGGGGAAACACTAACATCGAGATAATTGAAAAATTGGTATTTGTCGCGCTTTGCACGAACTGCCAGTCGCGCTGTACGATAGAGACAACTGCTGCTCGGACCGAAAATGTAAAAAACATCTAGGTCCCATTTGGAGTGATGACGAATGGGAATTTTTGTTTCGTGAATTTTTTGTGGCCGCAAAGATTTGATTGACACGTATCTTTTATTTCAATACATAAAGCCCTCTATTGCATCTATCCGAAAAATATACTTTTTAAAAAGAAATCAGCTATTCTATTTAACATAACTGGGGTCAAATAGGAATCAAAAAAGCAAATTCCCATTCGTCACCACTGGGGAAAAATGGTAATTTTAATGTAAGTCTGTCCCCAGTGAGGGCGAATGGAACTGTGAAATAATAGTCATTCCCATTCGTCCCCAGTGGGGACGACGCGGTGGTGACAATCGAAATACGCAAAACTAAAAATTGTCCCCAGTAGGGACAAATATTTAGGATAATTTTTTGTTGAAATTAGTTGGACGAATAGGATATTTGCTCTTTGATTTCATGTCGTTGGCTCAAACAATTATTCTTATTTCCAGGTTGGTAACGCAGTGCCACCACCTTTAGGAGCAGCATTGGGCAGGGAAATAAAGAAGGCACTAGCTAAGAGCATTCTAAATTCGCAAAAATCATGAACTTCTTTTTACATACATGTAATTTTAAGAGAATGACAATAAATCATGAATATGTTATGTAAACATGTTTTTTTTAATCCATAAAAATCGTAAACCTGCTTATTCCTTATATCATTAAGCCGATTCTGTTGTGGTGGGTCAGTATAATAATTAAATTTTTAACAAAAAAAACAACCGACTTAATTTTTTTTAAGGAGTTTCTTCCATATCTTCAAAGTTCTTCATCATATCTTCACCAAATTTAAATGGGACCAACTTGGTAGTAAAGGCTTTCAAATAAAAAAAGAATCATCAAAATCGGTTCACAATTGGCGAAGATATCGCGTAACAAACATACATAAAACAAAAAAACATACAGACGAATTGATAACCTCCTTTTTTGAAGTCTGTTAAAAATATGCTGAGGAAATTTTCTTTAGCTTGCGGTATACCTACTTGTCAGCAAAGACCTTGTAACTATACAGACTGGAAATCAGCGGGAATAAGGCGAGACCAAAACTTTGCTGCATTAGTGTGCGTGCGTATGCATGTGTTGTACGCGGACACGCCGGCTATAAAGGGAATAATGGTCAAAACTTGGCGGAAATTCACGTATTTTATAAAAAGTTATATCCAAATGTTAGATACCTATTCTTATAGTACAAAATATAAAATAAAACAATTTTTGACAACTTTTAATATACAAAGTCACTTCCACTGCTGAAAACGCACCGTATGTGTTTTCCTCTTTGGAAAAATACACACGTTGCATTTTTCAGCAGTGGAAGTGTTAAGTGTGTTCAATTATCTTAACAATACAAAATTAAACTTAACTGTGAAAAGAAACGTGATTTTTTCATTAAGGCGAAGATATAGGCAAATGGCCTTGAAGTGTGAAATAAATTGTTAACTCGTAAATATGGTGATAATTTCCATATTTCTCTACGTCATGCACTAGATAGCCCTTTAAATTATTTTATGAACTGCCGTTAAAACTATTATTGGTGATCCGTCTAGCTTTAAAACTTGCCGTGGCCACTTTTGGCGGAGGCAAGTTTTAAAGCTAGACGGACTAATGTAAATACTTTCAACGGTGGTTTATAAAATAATTTAAATGGCTATCTAGTGCATGACGAAGAGTAATATGGATATTATCTCCATATTTACGAGTTAACAATTTATTTCAAATGAGGGCGCCACTTCAAGGTCATTTGCCTATATCTTCACCTTAAATTCGATCAGCAAGCCCGGCACAACACAGTAAATCATCCTTATGCAACTATTTGTGTCCTTATCACTAGATTTTTTGTACTAAACATTAAAGAATTTTTATTAAAATTGGTTCTACAATTTTCTTTCCCGCCGCACGGGGGAAAGTGACTCATTCCATAGACAACGTGTAAACAACATTCAAAATTGGCCCCTTTTTTTTGCTTGTGTAAATAGGAGTTGCCGCTCTATGTACCTATAGGTACAACCTGAGGGTACAACAATCCTACCTATATGCTTGTCAGTTTGGAATATACCAAAGAGCAAGAAAGGATGATCTTTGAAATATACCACTTATCGCTTTTTTAGATTTTTTTAAATTCCTATTGCTGCGCCTGCCCTTCAAGTGAGCCATCAAAAGTATGGGTTAAAAATAAAGAAAGATTTGCAAATAAAAATATATGTACATTTATTTAAAGCAGCAATAACACACTATTCACGTATTATTTCTTCACAGCATCTTTCGTTTTCCGCTTTATATTCTTAATCAATAAACTTAACTCTGCATCTTGCTTCGACTTTTTAGGCTGAATTTGTTCTGTTTCTACCGGAGTGTCGGCAGGTCGCCGACGCAGCTTCTCTTTAATTAACTTTTCCATATTTTTTGTTTTCTTGAAATTGGGGTTACTTGGGTCTATATTGAAGTGATGGGAATTATATATAGCAGAAAATCTATTATCTTTGAGGTCAATTTCGAAATCTGGCAGTGCTTGGTTTTGATCTTGCTTCTGTTTTTTCAGTTTCTTTTTCCGTTTAGATTTCTTTGTTTCATTTTCTGATTCTTGAATCTTTTTCAAACTGAAATGCGCTTTACCGTCGTCTTCATCATCCAAAAGCAATTCCAATTCTGCTTTTCTTTTTTCTTCCTTTTCGTCAATTACTGGTTCATCAAGTTTCTTACTCAGTTTTTTGGATTTCTTAAATTCTGGTTTATTTAGCTCTTCGGCGAAGTACGGATCGTTTAGGTCTACATCAGAAGGTACTACGTCAGATGAACCATTTTCCTCATCGGATGCGTCTTCTTTCTCTTGCTTCTGTTTATTTTTCAATTTCTTTTGTTTTTTCTTCTCTTTTCTCTTTTGCAACAACTTTTCAAACGGAGTTAAATCTTTGTTCTCTGAAAATAAAAATAAAAAGTAGTAAATTAATTTTAGATAAGGTCTTGCCTTCATCATGTGTATTTTTTGATTCTACTGTAGAAGTACGACCTTCTCTGTACTACCGGAGCCATACTTCTTCTCCTTCCAGTGCCATCTCCAACGAAGGTCGGCAATCATCATTGCGATCTGAGAGCCATACTTGGCCAGAGGATTTGATCTCTGACCAAGTATAGTTCTGGAGAGGTCGCTTTGATGTTTATAAGCTTTGCTTACCTTGTACCATAAGATTTGGAGTGGCCTCATTCTACTCTGCAGAAAACCACATGGCTAACCAATAGTCTTACCTTCACTTAATTTTTTCTTCATCAACTCTTCGGCTTTGTCTTTGATGCCCAACCCCCAGGTGATCTCCATCTCCATGTCCTTGTTTTTCTTCTTGTCCTCTTTGCTTTCAATGTCTTCCAGCAGAGACTTGTACTTCTGTATGGGATCTCCGTTATCTTGATCTGATAAGGAATCATCGTTATCTTCACCAGAATTTTCATCTGCAATTGAAAGAAGAATTTTCATTGATATATCCATCTGTGAGTTTAAAATAAAAACGTTAACATTTATGTGCTATGCGGAGTAATTGGTTGCAGGCTTGGAGCTGTTTGCCCCATTTGCAAAATTACAATATTTTGAGCTTAAACTTAATTTTTAAATTAAAATTTAGTTTTAATATTGTGATTAATAGGATGTAAAACAACTTAAGGTGACGTGGGTTCAAAATTTGCAAAACTGTGCGTGTTTTTGAAAAATCACTGTTTTTAAACTACTACAGTTTCTTCATCAAAAAATTTACATAAAAATCTTAAGGATTTTCTACAGACATCCACAATAGCCAAAATACGATTAAGCATTTTTGGCTCGATAGAAAAAAATCACAAACATACCTCTAAATTTGCCTAAATTTGCCTTTATAATACGTTATATTAGTCGTATAACAGTGATTTTTCAAAAACACGCACAGTATTGCAAATTGTGAACCCACGTCGCCTTAAGGTGAAGACATAAGAGAAACAGTGTAATCGAAGTGATTTTGGGCAAATATTTTGGCTTAAATATAGAACGTGAAGTTTTGAAATATTTATATACTGTATAGGATATCCTAGTGTTGCTTTACGATTGAAAATGCTTGCTTTTAGTTTCTATTCACATCCAGAAATAATTTGAAAAGCGTCGATCTGTTATTTTTTGGGCAAATTTTTTATCATTATTACAAATCCATTTTAAACCTATACTGGATATATTTGTGACTTTAGTTTGTGTCTATTATTCAACATTCCAATAGTTGGAAAAAGTAATCAAACAATTGAATAATTTAGAAAAAAGAATTTACGCCTACTGAAAACATGAAAACGTCAAAACTATATTTGCTTGCAAAAACTATCAGGCGCAAAAGCATTCGGCGGCGCGGCGTTGCCGATCTGTGCAGCGTTTGTAAACGCGGCGTTGTTGCCAGCTCGTGCACGTTTCGCTACCTAACCTACGAGTATTGTGATATATTTGATGGAAAAAGTCACAATGTGATAATTTCGAGCTGTTGTATATTTGATTTTAAAAAAATGGGTAATGTTAATTTTTCGTGTATGTAAGTGGCCAACACTGGTGTCAGATGTTTCAAGCTGCCTTAAGGCATCAGACATAGCTTGACGACTGCCATACAATGACAACCGAGACCAACGGCTTTTAGGTGCTTTCCGAAGCACGGAGGAGCTCGAGAAATTTTTGTATCACTTGTGGTCACCCATCCAAGTACGGACCACACCCGGGGTTGCTTAACTTGCAGTAGCGGCGTTAGGGTAGGGCGCGGTTGGGCGACCGCCCAGGGCACCAGATACAAAGGGGTGACAGGGGGCGTTTTTGGGCAAGGGGGGTAATAATAAATATATAAATAGCGGCTGGTTAATGGCGGCAACTCCTAAACTCTTATTTGTATGCATATTGTAAACGAAGGGAGGAAGGGGGTGGGCCCTTCCTCCCTTCGTTCACAATGGAGTGGCAAATTTTAAGAATTCTATATCGTACTTGCACCCCTCCCCCCCGTCGGCAGAAATAAATCCTATAAGATTGAAGCCTAACTCAGAGTCTACATTGCAGTTTGAGGGGGGAGGGGGGGGGGGGAACTCGCCCGGGCCGCTGGTAGAGCTTTAGTTTTACGACCGGCCGGGCGGCCGCCTGACGTTAAACCTCTTTGAGAATGTATTTGTTCCAAAAGTTTTACAACCGGCCGCTGCTCGACGTTAACCCTGCTTAGGAATACAATTGTAGCACGAGATGTCCTTTAGTTGCCTCTTACGACATACACGGAAGAGACATGGAGTAGTCCTATTCTAACCCGTTCCGGGTTGGAATAGGACTGGACCACACTGGAAAGTTGAACAAATAGAATAAGTATAATAGGTAGGTACTCATGTTCATTTTGTAAGTAGTAATCTGATATGCATTCATCTGAATTGCAATGTTTTAGATTTTCTATGATTTTAACCGCGCGGCACACAACCAAAGGATTTGACTCAGTACCTACATTGCGTGAATGTATAGAGTTATATCGATTCAGAGACGTCATTGTTTAAATTATACCTACTGAAGTTGTTACAACAAAAAATCCAAATAATTAAATTCGTTTTGTTTTTACCCGACTACGTCGAACGAAAAAAGAGGTTCATGCATGTGTTTCGCCGCTATGCATGTATGGTACGTGTTCATCTGTTCCCTCGGCATAATGATGATATCCATGGAAAAAAAATACACGTGTATATTAAATACACGTGTATATGTATCCAAGTTTTTCAAAATTTCTGAAGGCCGTACCTAATTTTTTGGGGGTCCAGTGCTGCCCCCATTTAAAATAAATCATTTCAAAGTAAACGGAGATATCATTTAAAATTTGAGAACGGTTTGTGTTGGTATGTATTAGTAGTTATTGGTATGTGTTGATAAGTATTGGTATGTGTTGGAGATAAAATATGAAGCATTGTAAGATCTAAAACCTTTCCTAATTTCATAGGAAAAGTTAAGCCTATATGATATATCCATATACAAAGTAAAGAGGAGTAAACTTGTCTAGTTTTATTTACCCTATACTACTTACATTTTACCTCTTTACTACTTACATTTTTAACTTTGGTTCAATTATGGAAATTTACAGATTTAATGTTATGTAAATACTAAAGTTGATTTGTATGAGTACAATAGCCTCTCGGCTTATCTATCAGACAACACCGTCACACTCACGTTCTTTTCTTTCTCTTTAACATTCTATTTAATCCTCGCTCACACGTATATCTTCATGAAAAATTCTCCTTTAAAGTTTTTGATAGCCGTCGTCGTTCGTAGTGAACCACTTCTACAGATCCCAGATCACATTCCTCACAGACCTACGCGAAGTCCTTCGCTGTGCTCGCTGCGCGTTTATGGAACGCTTTGCCAGTGGAGATAAAATGTCTCAATTATTAGGCTCCTTTAAATCTAGACTTGAGTAATATAAAATATTTATTTATATATTATATGTAGCATATTCATTAGGTATGTATGTAGTGTATTTGTAGCGTTTAAGCTTTATCATTATACTTGTTTTTTTTTTCATTGCTCTGTACGTACTTCTGCCTTCCTACTAAATTTGTAACTATCCTCTGCCCTACCTACTGGTTGACTGGAAGAGATCCCTTCTGGGATAAGTCCACCATTTGTAATATCAATTATTTTATTATGTGTAACTATCGCTGATGTACAATAAAGGTTTTTAAATGAATTGTAAAATTATTACCATCATAGAAAGCCTTATACGTCGTATAAGATAATAATGTTTATGTGAAACCATTTTTTATCTATTTTGTTTCGTACAAATTCTTTAGATAGTAAGAGAAAAGTTGAATTATGTTTTAATTTCTAATTTGAAAAATTGTTTCGAAAAGTATTTACTGTGTTTCATTTAACATCAACTATCAACATACCCTGTATTAATTATTTATAAAAATACAATAGGGGTCATCCCTATTGTATTTTTATAAAGATAGTTGATGTAAAATGAAACAAAGTGAGTACTTTTGCAACATGTAAATACTCAACGCTTGTGCAAAGCATGTACTGGTCTTAATTGATTGATATTTAATGCACAAGACTATTTAATTGTAGCGAAAAGTAACAGAAATGGTTGTTTTTTTTACTGGTGTGACTTTCGTGGTCAGATTTTTTCAGCATTTTATATCTTTATCAATGAGAATCAATAAATTAACAGAAAACAGATTTTGACTAGTGTTTCGCATGCATCATGATTTTTTTAGTACGGTACTTTTTGAATTTTTGAAATCCGTTCATAAGATATTCAATATTTTATTGGACCCGATTTAAAAACACGCGTCTGCCAGCCAAGTAGTGATGACGTCACTCCGGACCATACGGCACGCCACCGCCGCGCGCCGTCCGCCCGCAAATATCGTGGTTAGTGGTCAACACTGTTGGTTTTTTGCATTGTTTCGGTAACTGTAATAATAAGTAACAAATTGAAAGATGGATTTGAAAAAGGACTATCCATAAATCAGTATTTTATATATTTATGGGTACGGAACCCTGAAAATTAGTTAATCGTAACATTTATTGCAGGTTAAAATACAGTTGTCTCCTCAACTATGCATGTACCTACGTAGGTAGATAGGCGTTCAGATAACCCAAACGTTTACTTTTAGATTTTAAGCAATGGCCGATGGGTTATTAAAAGGCTGTACCAGGTTGAATTAGATAAATCTAGCAATAATGAGAAAAAGAGATAGATAGGTACCTATAATATAACCTATTTCTATTGATCGTTTAGGTAGGTAGGTACATACTTAATTAATACTAAATAAGTACTATAATATGTCAAAATGATCTTCGCAACAGTAAAAAGTACCTACTCTTGCTTGCTAGTGGATCTCTCTTCATAACAATGATCCACTTTTTTATAGTTTTTTGGTCCGTTGGAACACGAAAAAAAACGGCCAAGTGAAAGTCAGACTCGCCCATGAAGGTTCCGTAGCAGCAAGTAACATAATATAAAAGTTCATGTAGTTCGTTGTAACTTTGATCGATGTTTTAATGATAGTGTATTTTTTTTAAGTTATTTGCGGTTTACGATTTATGACGTATAAAAAAAAACTACTTACCAGATCTCGTTCAAACCAATTTTTGGTGGAAGTTTGCATGGTTATGTACATCATATATTTTTTTAGTTTTATCATTCTTTTATTTTAGAAGTTACAGGGGCGGGGGGGATACACACACATTTTACCACTTTGGAAGTGTCTCTCGCGCAAACTATTCAGTTTAGAAAAAAATGATATTAGAAACCTCAATATCAATTTTGAAGAGCTATCCATAGATACTCCACACGTAAGGGTTTGATAAAAAATTTTTTTGAGTTTCAGTTCTAAGTATGGGTTCCCCCCAAAATTTATTGTTTTTTTTTTCTATTTTTGTGTAAAAATCTTAATGCGGTTTACAGAATACATCTACTTATCAAGTTTCAACAGTATAGATCTTATAGTTTTGGAAAAAAGTGGCTGTGACATACGGACGGACAGACAGACAGACAGACATGACGAATCCATAAGGGTTCCGTTTTTTGCCATTTGGCTACGGATCCCTAAAAATTGTTTGTTTGGAGTAGGTACCTACTATTAGAATTAGAATTTCATTGTTCCGGATTTTTTTGTTTAAAGCAATATATTTCTGGCAACAAATAAGTTGTTTGAATTTAATAGCAAATAATGTTTTTACGTCAAAACATGGGTATATACATTTGTATTAAATTCTCGTAAAAATAGACTAAAATAGTCAATCTTATAATCTCTGTAAAATATTTTGGGCGAATCTATAACGTGAATAAGTCTGTGTGTAACAACTAACGACGCGCAAAAAACTTTTTGAAAAGTGATATCTGCTTGCCGTCCATTGTATGTAATTCCGGTTTTTTGATAGATGGCGCTGGCCATGTTTCTATGTGTGCACACTCAGTGTGCGTATTAGGTTGTGCATGTGTGAGTGAAAACAAGCGAGGTCATTTGCCTATCTCTTCGCCTTAATGGTTTTAATGAAAATTATATTAAATTTTTTATTGAAATTAATGTATAAAAATATAAATTAATTAGTAAGTAATTTAATTAAAATTTCATGGAAGGAAAGATCGAGGCAAGAAGAGGAAAAGGAAGGCCGGGAAGGGCGTTCATGGATGAAGTAAAAGAAAAGGCAGAAGTCGTGTCGTATAGGAAGGCAAATGCCTGAGGATCGGGAGACATGGAAAATATGCCACCGACAAGAACATAGTGATGATGATGAAATTAATGTAGTTTTTTTTTACCAAAAGTGATTTTTATAGACCAATAGAAAAAAATATTTGTGTCCGACCGAAAGTTCGGTTTCGGCGGCAAACCTGCCGAAACTACGACCGAAACCGAAACTGCATTCGGGAGTTCTCGCGCTGTAATATATATTCCAAAAAACTAAAACAAAGATAAAACACTACTTCACTACACTAAACTACCTACTGATATTTAAAAAATGGTAAAATAAAGGTTAATTAAGCTTTTTATAAGAGAGAGAGAGATCGTAAAAGACAATACATACCCTCGCTACTTGACGCCAAGTAGTCCTTCAGGTCGAGATCATCAATTTTGCCGTCCAGAGCGCTGCGAATCACTTGAGCGCGATTCGGATTGGTTACGTCCCACGTGAGTTCTACCTTGGCTTGTTGCAATGCTGTGGTTGTGAATAACCTTGGTTTGTATTTAGTTAGGTCTGGCAGCTTAGTACACACTTCTCTGGGCTCCTGAAATATAAAATACTGCATTAGCTTACAAAGGAAAAAAGTGTATCAGAAATAGCCTATCATATTGCCTGTTTGGTAGGATACCAAAGTTTACGGCCAATCTCTTCAAATTCGATGATATTTGTAGGGGGAGAAACTTGTATTCTGGGTCTTTTCTAGACTAATAATTCCCAGACCAGAAAATAAATAAAGGACAGAATGAAATGTTACCTTTAAAACGCATACTGACATATTTATCATAAACCTATCCTAACACTTGCATTAAAACCTATTCAAACGGGAGCAGTATACGCTACCGCCATTGGTAGTGGTAAAACCCAAGGGTTAGCCCATCGGACATTTGGTATGACATTTCCGCAGCTGTCGCGTAACCGGAACCGCATACCACAGTGGTGCGCGATACATACCGCGTGTTCGGTGAAACTTGGTACTACCCCAACCGCCTGCAGCAGAAGGCCACTACCAGCTCCGGTAGCGAATACCGCTATGGTTTGAGCAGCGCGTTATTCGCATACCCAATGGGATACCCACAGAAAAGCAAAGACATTAGAAATGGGAAGGAGGCGTGGCACGCGCGCCAACAATGCGCACGATGGGCTCACTTCGCCCCGACCCCGCGAATCACCTCATTAGTTTGTTCCGTGATCGTCAAAGCAACAAGAGTGCATTTAAGTGCAAAGAAATGCTGAAGTGAATAAGTGTGTAAGTGTTAAGCTTTAGTTTGCATTTTTGCGAAAAACGGCCTCGGCAAAAATGCAAACTAAAGCTTAACGTTCTCACTTTAAACTGTAAGCAATGGTTCATAAAATAGTTTGAAGGGTTATCTAGGTTTTACTAGCTCAACATTTTAAATGATATCTCTGTTTTCTTAAAAATAATTTACTACTGGACTCCGTGTATCGTCTTAAGTCCTTATGTCTATTGCACTTAAGTTTATAATTATTTTTACGAAAATTACGCCATCTATGGTCAATTAGCAAAAGTTTTCCGTCACTTGAATCTAGTTCAACTACAGATTGCAAAACATCGTAAATCCTTTTTGAACCGAAGTATAATAAACCTTATAATGAGGTAAGATTGTTTGTTAAATGTAGGATCTATTGATTTAGGCCAATATTGAAATGAATAAAACCACCAATTAAACGGTTTTTTTATATATAGTTCAATATAAGATTATTGGTTTATTTGTGTGACTTTGGCGACACGGGGTCCGATACTAATTTTATCAAATATTACTTCCACTAGTTTTTATATTCCGTGGGGATACCTATCGCTACCTACAGCGGTAGAGGATACCGCTTCGGTTTGAATATGCCTTTATTCTTTTGATGTGACCCACTATTTAAAGCAGAAAAAAACTAAATTCTATGATTTACCTGATCAAATGTGACGTCATCAGGAATAAATCTCATGTCGAGTTTGGTGGCGCTGCTCTCGTACTCCATCCCGTCGCATTCGCCGTACAGCTTGTCTGCGGAGGACGCACTGTCGCACTCCACCACGGCGTAGAAGTACTTCAGGCGGTTCAGCTGGTAGCGGCGCAGCTTTTCCATGTGGTATGTTGAACCTTTAACAAGTAATATGATTTGCATGACGCGGAGAATTTTTCTGAAGGGATAGAAACATAAGAAGTGGAAAGACATAGATAAAAAAAACAGTGGCACTCCGGGAGTGCCGACAGAAGTTAAAAACTACAGAAGTGCCGGTAACAGTGTCGCGAGTTCAATGGTTTTTTTCCCCATTAAAAAAAAAATGCCCAACGCGCCTGAAGAAGTTTTCACTTCAAAAATGTAATGGAAAATGATTTTTGGTCGATTGAGTATTCTATTAAAATCTTTGAATTATGATTAATGTAAGTCATCATCAACATCATCTTAATCGCCTTCTCCTTATTTTGGGGTCGGCTTTTTATATCAACTCCCTCCTCGTTTTCTAATATTTACCATCATCGTCATCATCAGGTCTTTTTTAGTCTCTCTAGCACGACCCTCTTTGTACTACCAAAGCCACATATTAGCCAGAGCAGTCCGAGGATTTGGCCTACACTCTCCACGCTAGCCAGACGGGTTGGAGATGTCTCATTGATGTTTATAAGCTTTGTTTAGCTTGTGTTTCCTAAGTCACCTTTTACGACATCCACGAGAAGACTTGGAGTGGTCCTATTCTACTCTGCCGGGAACCACACGGCTATATATCGTTTACCATATCTGTACGAAACCCTCTCCTTCATGTCCCGCTTCACATATTGTTGTAAGTATGTCTAGATTATTATCAGAGGAATTTTTATGTATTTAATTATTTAACAAAAAAGAACAAGTTGAGCACAAAAAAATCGTGAAGTTGGTAAAAAAATTACGAAGCCATCAAGGTTAAGCCAATGCCGCGGTTAGATTGTGTAAAGTGGCGTCTTTTTTAGCACATGTGAAAATAAAATGATAAAAAATTAAACCACAGATAAACCAAACCTAGTGTTTTTAGTACATAGTAGCATACTAAACCAAACTTATTATAATGATATTATTATATTACTGTAATCTTCTTCACCTTAGCACATTTCCGTTGCTTCCTCAGCTCCCTATTTCAGAGCCCGGGGTGCGTTTTCCTGCTTTATCTTTTTTTTATTATTGACCTTTTAAAGATCAAGAGAAGCCATCCCGGCCTGGAATCCACCTTACTCACGCCGGCTACGACTGGTAAAACCAGGCCTGTGTCACTCCCCGTGTAGGTATCAAAAATATACCTACGCGCGGCGGCCTTCTCGGGTGGCTAATTCAGTCGGGGCTCGCGTGCGAGCAGTGACGCACGCGCGAGCTTTGTTCGTCGCCTAGGTACTTCACCGATCCGGCCGTTTTAAAAATGGAAAAACATAAAAAGAAGGCTAAAACATACTGCGCAGTTTTTAACTGTTTAAACAAGGATTGCGATCCAAATTTAACTTTTTTTAGACTTCCTAAGGACGCTGAAAGGTAAGATCTACTTTACAGTAGTTATTATTATTATGTTGCCATTCATGATAGCTACACTAAGTAGGTTTAATACCTAGGAGGTCCTAGGTATTAAACCTACTTAGTGTAACCTAAGAAGGTACCTAGGTAGGTACCTTCTTAGGTTACGAAAATAAGTAGGAACGTAGGTATAAGTATACATATTATTCTTTCGAATTTCTGATGTTTGGTTTGAGATCGATCTGTTTCGTTATATGTAGGTTCCTAACCCTAAGAAAAGTTCCTAAGTAGGTACTTACTGTTTACGGAAATTTTCTGTTCGCTAGCAAAATAATTATGAAAGTTACAGAAATGGTATGTATCTACTAAGTACATCCTATAGAATTCGGTATCTACTTTAAAGACTTTGTTTTAGCTGGTATCTAACCAGCTAAAACAAAGTCTTTAATTTCGCTCATGTTATATTATATTTAATTTATTATAGTTTACTACCAAACGATGATACATACATACATACTATCACGTCTTTATTCCTAATGGGGCAGATAGAGCATTTTAAGTATTGCGGCTCTAAGCAATCAGAGCCCAGGGCCGCAATACCCAAAGGCAACTTTTAGCGTGATGGTGGGCGAGAAGGTGGAAAAAGGAATCAAAATAGTGATGGGTTGCTAGCCGCATCGCCTATTAACATGATTTGCATTTTCGCTCATTCCTTCGATCGGCTTCTACGATTTGCGCGGGGAGAGAAGCAGCTATGACCTCCGTGGTGTAATGGTCAACACGCTAGTCCGCCAATCTGGAGGTTCTGGGTTCGATCCCCAGCCAGAGCCAGTTCGAAAATGGCCTTTTTCAAATTGTCCTGGGTCTTGGATGTTTATCTATATATGTATTTATTATAAAACTAGCTGTGCCCGCGACTTCGTTCGCATGGTTGTCGGAACGTAATGTTATATAGCCTAAAGCCTTCCTCTATAAATGGACTACCCAACAAAAAACAGAATTTTTCAAATCGGACCATTAGTTCCTGAGATTAGCGCGTTTAAACAAACAAACAAACAAACTCTTCAGCTTTATAATATTAGTATAGATATAGTGTACGGGCAAACCCGACATATCTACAATGTATACCAAAAATTATGTTAGGGATGTTTCCCGAACACAAGAAATTTAAACTATGTTAAATCACAGTTAAATGTAGGTGAGCACAAGTAAACGATGTGATTGTCTTGAAAGCGTTTATTGCACGCTTCTTCTTGATACAGCTGGCGACGTAAGGATCCCTGGAATCGTCACGGTGTTGCCTGTCCTCTGCTGCAGCCTCCTCCCGCCTTGATCCACTCAGATAGGAAAGCTTGAGATGGCATGTTGATGATGATGATACGATTTCTTGATATGCTCATCTCAAAACACATGATAGAAGTCAAAGGACATGCTCTTGATAAATTGATAACGTCCGATGTGACGTAGATATTTTATTATTCCAGTATCCAGCCGGTGTCCAACGACGCAGGCATGCAGTTTTTGCAAGCTTGCAAATTGTTGTCACTGGCCTTGTTCAACGTCCATGTCGTTGAACTTCCGATATTGCATTAGACATGTGTAGGCATTTCTTGAAAGTGTCGTATGATATGATGTTTATCGTAATTTGGTTGAATGAATATCTTGATAAATTATTGTATGTTGGTTTGCCTGTACATTTTTTGTAAATATTCTTGATTTGGGTAGGATGATGTCAAAATTACTCTTTCTGAGTATCCTTGCTAACTATGCTCGTTCCACCTTCACTTAACCACAGCATTATTCGTTATCCTGTCCTTGTCGACAAGACGAAGTCTTCACTACCTTGCTCGCGGCGTAACTTCAATGTTTGATTGATATGTCGATATGATGAATGATGATTGTTATTGACTCCACTACTGCTTGCAGCGATGCTTCCTTGATGAATGATATGTCCAGCTGGACGAAGAAGACTTCCCACTGCCTTGTTGCTAGTGGCGAAGCTCCAATGCTTGATAAATGATATGTCCAGCTGGACGAAGAAGACTTTCCACTGCCTTGTTGCTAGTGGCGAAGCTCCAATGCTTGATAAATGATATGTCCAGCTGGACGAAGAAGACTTTCCACTGCCTTGTTGCTAGTGGCGAAGCTCCAATGTTTGATTGATGATTGTTGATGTTCTAGCTAGACAACGAACGTAAGGTAGCGTCGAAACTTACTTGTTAAATTGATGATAGATGTTAATAACACTGTGGTTTCTCTGATGGTGGTTGACACATGACACTTGTTCATGATTTTGATAGAGCAGCTTCGTGTGCCGCCATGCCTGCGCTGATTTGTGTTCGGAGTATTCGTTCCCCTGCGATATATGTGACTTCTCAATTCAACTGGTGAGACCCGCTTGTGGGAGGCCAGTGAACCGATGCACTAGGTATCGCAAAAGGGTCTGAAATCCATCCGGCTTGAAGGAATATGTACGGCGCAGGCTTCGGTTTTCACCTAGGTCTACGCCATGCACGAAGAGATGTTGTTGTTGAGATTTCTATATTTTGCTTACTAAGCGCCTGCGTGCGCCTTACATAATTTTACTTAGTTTAAAGACAGTGCAATAAACGCTTTCAAGACAATCACATCGTTTACTTGTGCTCACCTACATTTAACTGTGATTTAACATAGTTTAAATTTCTTGTGTTCGGGAAACATCCCTAACATAATTTTTGGTCCTTCGAAAATTGGACCTCGCGCGATTGTGTACACATTTCAACTGTGTGAGGTTCTGAATCAGTGCTAGTGATTTGTGGGCAATACAGCTCACAGTTCATGCCACGTCGAGGGTGACCGGGCAAACAAGTCAGGTCACTTACTTCTACTACAGCTCTGCCTGGCCTGTTTAGTATTAACCAGGCTAGACAGAGATACCTACGGAGATCCACTTCATCGCCGCAGCGTGAATACAAGTAAGATCTTTCTGATTTATTCACATATCAACATCATCTATAATGGAGTCCATCATCGCCAGACAGCGGGAGATAATGGATAATATTAACAAATTAACGATTAATTTTAACAAAGATTCTGCGAGTAGGAAAACCGCCGACTATATTGAGAAACGGTTGGAGGCGTTAGAGAACTTGTGGGGTGAGTTTCGTGACAATCATGCGAAATTGGTAACTGTTGAAATAAAGTCCCATGAGTATTTTACTCAAAACATTTTCGAATCTGTTAAACTACGCTATGAATCTTTACGACATTTGCTTACATCGTATAATATAACAGGGTTGATGGAAGAGAAGGCCTCATCATCAAAAGCTGATGATTTGAAAAGTCAGCAATACACTAATTTTAGGGCGTTTTTACGGGTTGTACGTGGCATAGACCTTAGTAAGTTAACGGAGAAGTGGCAGCTGGAAGACAAGCTCCAGATGCTAAAGGACTGCTGGAAGGATATTAGGACTCTTCATTTGCAGATTGACAACCTCTTATTGGGATCGGACGAGCGGTACGAGAATGATTACACCGACTACGAAACGACCTATGAGGATACAAAAACTTCGTTAAACCGGAAACTTAACTCGTCAACTTGTGAGGACCTTTCTACACCAAAAATCGACCTACCGATTTTTTCAGGTAATTATACATCTTGGCCAACTTTCATGGATCTTTACGTCAGCGCCATTCACGACAATAAAAGGTTAAGTAAGGCGCAAAAGATGCGGATCCTCAAGAGCAAACTAAGAGGTGAAGCGGAGCGATTGGTCAAACATCTCAATGTTACTGATGACAACTATGACACATGCTGGGACTTGCTGTGTCACAGGTACTACAATATTCAAACATTATTTAACAAACATTTTTCTACCTTTGTTAATCAACCTAAGATTACGAAGCAAACGGCATCGGAGTTGGGACGGCTTCATGACGTCACTATGGAGACGATACATGCCATACAAAACCTAGGTGTTGAGACGACTACATGGGATCCTGTTCTGGTGTTTCACGTCATTCAGAAGCTGGATTCAGAAACTTACAAGGGATACCAGCAGGCAAGAAAAACTCCAAGGGAACTTCCGTCGTTTGACGAACTCATGGAATTTCTCAACGCGACGTTCACAGCGTTGGAACCCCTAACTGAGAAGAAGTACAACGATACTACAAAATCTCAAACCCTACCCCAAAAACAGAACAGCAATATTAATAAGAATAGTAATTACCTAAATAACATAAAATCGAAATCTTTCGTAACTACTCAAGCCGTTAGCGACAGTCGGAAATGTCCTGTTTGCAAAAACAAACACATATTACTTTTTTGCAAACATTTTCGAAGCATGGAAACAGCAAAGAAATTGGGTACGATCAATGAACTCAACATATGTCACAATTGCATGTACGTGCACGACGACAATATATGCAATTCGACGAAAAGGTGCAAAAAGTGCGGTGACCCACATCACACTTATTTGCACAATACTTTTAAAGAAAACAAATTGTCATCGCCCAATAGTTCACTGAACTCTAATCACGTCGTAAAAGACAATGAGGGAGTCATGTTGGCAACAGCCATACTAAAGGTTAAATCTGCAAATGGCCTTTACATCGAACTTCGTTGTTTAATAGATAGCGGGTCACAGTGCAGTCTCATCACCGAAAATGCGGCACAAAGGTTAGGTTTGAAGAGATGTAACCACGGAGAAAGTGTATTAGGAGTGGGCCTTCAAACTAACAAAAGTAAGGGGGTGGTCGAGTTGGTTTGTAAATCGATCTACGGCGATTATACATTTAGTAGGGACGCTCACGTAATGCCAAAGGTTTTGCGTCGATTACCTAACTACACATTCGACAAATCGTCATGGACACACGTACAAGGTATCAATTTGGCCGACCCTGACTTCAACGTGTCTCGCGACGTTGATATACTGTTCGACGCGGGGGTTTATGCTAACATTCTTCTGAAAAAAAGCATCAGAGGACCGCCGGAATTGCCTATCGCACAACAGACGAAGATCGGCTGGATATTATTTGGTGATCAGGAAAGTCAACCTACATACAATTGCTTTGCTGTCCTCAATAACCTTGAAGAGATTTCACAATTCTGGGAAATGGAAAATATCGCGGATAACACGAGCCTAGAGATGACATCAGAAGATGAATACTGTGAGCAACTTTTCGAAACAACTACAAAAAGATTAGCCGACGGAAGATATCAAGTGAGGATACCCATGAAAAAAGACTTTGAGGCACAATTAGGAGAGTCAAGGTCACAAGCTATTGCACAGTTTTTCCAGCTTGAGCGAAGAATGTCCAGAGACTCTGTTCTAGAAGAAAATTACAAAAAGTTCATACATGAATACATCCAACTTCATCATATGAAGTTGTGTACTAAGTCCGTAATCCCAAACTGTTTTCTCCCGCATCATGGCGTCATCAGATTGGAGTCACTTACCACAAAGCTTCGTGTTGTTTTTAACGCATCTGCTAAGACCACCTCTGGTAACAGTTTGAACGAACTGATGCTGCGTGGACCAAACTTACAACAAGATCTGCAAGCGTTACTTTTAAGATGGAGAAAGTACAAGTATGTTTACACAGCCGATATCGAGAAGTTTTTCCGGCAGATTTTGGTCGATGAAGAGGATCAGTGCCTACAGAAAATTATTTGGAGAGATACGAAAACGGACAAATTACAATCATATCAATTGTGTACTGTCACCTACGGTACAAAGTCCGCGCCTTACCTGTGCATGAGAACCATCAAGCAGTTAGTAAAGGACGACGGACACAAGTATCCTTTAGCTTGTGAGGTCTTAAACAATCAGGTATATGTAGACAATTTGCTGAGTGGGCACAGTAATTTTGAAACCGCAAAGGAAATGCAGAAACAGTTGATAGATATTTTACAAGGAGGTGGATTCAATTTGCGAAAGTAGACAAGTAATGAGCCTGCGTTACTCGAATCTTTACCACAAGAAAAAATCTCTGAAAGAATGTTCGATTTTAAACATTCTCAAAGTAACAAAACATTAGGCATTAAATGGAACCCATGCACGGATCAGTTTACATTTCAACGTAACAAGGCCGCGGACAGTGTACATAAAGAAACAAAAAGGTCAATGCTCTCTAGCTTATCAACACTTTATGATCCTTTGGGATGGTTATCGCCCGTTACAGTCAAGGCAAAAATACTGTTCCAAGGAGTCTGGACCAGAGGGATTGGCTGGGATGATAGTCTCCCATCTGACATACAGAAGGAATGGGGTGAGCTTACCAAGGATATGACACACTTAAACAACATTACCATTCCACGTTGGATAGGAGACATAGACAAGAAGGTTGAACTGCACGGTTTCTGCGACGCAAGTGAGAAATCCTTTGGATGCGTCATCTATTGCAGAACAGTACAAGACGATGGGAACATAACTATTCAATTGGTTTGTGCTAAAACAAAACTTGCTCCTCTCAACAAGGAAGTTACAATTCCTCGCTTAGAACTCTGTGGAGCTCAACTGCTGTCGCGACTGATGAAGAAGGTCAAGGAAGCGATTGGAATAGATACGTAAACATATTTGGTTGGACAGATTCGATGGTAGTCTTAGGATGGTTGAAAGGCGACATCTCGCGTTGGAAAACATTTGTGGCAAACCGAGTGCAAGACATAATCACCAACATGCCCCCTGACTGCTGGAAACACGTCGCCTCCGAAGAAAACTCTGCGGATTACGCCAGTCGAGGATTGCTACCTTCACAGCTTGTGAACAATCAGTTGTGGTGGGAAGGACCCGGGTGGTTGAAAAGCGGGACTAACAAAGATAGTCTAATCATAGAAACGCCAACGCTGGAGATAAAACCTAAATCTACATTACAAACATATACCATACAATTAGAGGGTCCTACATTTATTGAAGAGTTATTGCATAACAAAAGTTCAATGACTCATGTAATACGAATCGTAGGATGGGTATTACGTTTCATAACAAACGCTCGCATCAAAGTAAATAAAATTAAACATAGTTACCTTACTACATCTGAAATAAATAAAGCTCATTTGATAATAATAAAAGACGTGCAGTCCATAACATTTTCAGATGAAATAAGAGACTTGAGTGCCTTAAGTAAGGTAAACACAAAAAGCAAACTTCTTACGCTCAATCCTGTTATCGATGCGAAAGGTATTTTGAGAGTTGGAGGGAGGCTTAAGCACTCTAACCTTCAGGATTCAGCCAAACACCCAATTATAGTACCAAAAAATCATCGATTAACGGAACTAATCATAGCAAGAGCTCATCAGAACACGTTGCATGGAGGAGCTCGTCTTACTTTGGCTCACATACGCAGTCAATATTGGATAATTGGGGGCAACACCACTGTCAAGAAACATCTTAGGCGATGCGTCAAATGCAGACGTTACAGCCCCTGCAACAACAACCAGCTAATGGCCGATCTTCCTGCTGCACGGGTAACACCCTCGCCAGCCTTCAGCCACTGTGGCGTCGATTTCTCTGGAATGGTAGAAGTAAAGGCTAACAAGGGCAGAGGCATAAAAACAACAAAAGGTTATATCGCCGTTTTCGTCTGCTTCTCTACAAAAGCTGTCCATTTAGAACTTGTGTCGGACCTCACTACAGACGCGTTCATTGCGGCTTTAAACGTATGTGTGCGCGCCGAGGTACTCCTAAACATATGTACAGCGACAACGGCACCAACTTTGTCGGCGCAGCGAGAAAATTGAACAAGGAATACAAAGAAGCTCTAAGTTATTATGTTAACACCGAGTTCATCGACCATCTAGCTATCACAGGAGTACAATGGCATTTTAATGCAGCAAAATTTCCAAGTGCGGGGGGTCTTTGGGAGAGTGCCGTTCGTAGCATGAAACATCACCTCAAACGCGTAATAGGAGAGCAGAAACTTACCTTCGAGGAGTTCACAACGCTATTGACTCAGATAGAAGCGTGCCTCAACTCGCGTCCCCTGCTACTACTAAACGAAGACAGCGATAACCTGGAATATTTAACACCAGGACATTTCTTAATTAACGGTCCTATCTTGTCACCACCTACCGGTACCGATATTCAAGATTTTAGATCTAGGTGGCAGCTTACAGAAAAATTACATCAAGACTTCTGGAAAATGTGGTCTTCAGAGTATCTACAATCGCTACAAGGGCGCAACAAATGGCAAACCGTAAAGAACAACATTAAGATTGACGAAATAGTGCTCATAAAGTAGGACAACGCCCCGCCGGCTAAGTGGCTTTTGGGAAGAGTTATAGCTCTTCACCCCGGCAAGGATGGACTCGTCCGGGTAGTTACACTTAAAACAAAAAATGGGTGTATTAAGCGCCCCATCATAAAACTCTGCCCACTACCTCTACCTCGAGATGAATCGGCAGTACAACAGAGTCCAACTTCCTCAGTCAAAAGTGAGAATGTACAAAGTCCGCGGTACAGTCGACGTACTAGGCAAAAGAAATCAGCCTCATTGTTACAGGGACTTCAATCTGTATTTACCGTGCTGTTAATATTATTCACCTTTTTCATACCACCATCAACCCAACAACTCTACAACATAACGAGTCTAGACCCTACAAAGCTAGTCTATTTCGACAAGGTCGCCGATTTACAAATTGTACAGGACGAATGGAAAATGGTTGTATACTACAACATGTCAACCTATAGAAACAACTTAAATAACGTCGAAACATACGTTAACAATCTCAGCAATCTCTGTAAATCTCAAACCTCCTACCTAGCTTTAATAACGCAGTTGGAACACGAAATTAGCGAACTGAAATACAACGACGCGCTGTTATCTTCGTCTCATGGGCACCGGAAAAGAAGAGGACTAGTAAACGCGGTCGGATACCTAGCTAATTCGTTATTTGGAGTGCTCGATGAGAGATTCGCAGAAAAATACACCGAGGACATCAAACTCATTCAAGAAAACGAGAAACACCTACAAACTTTATACAAAGAACAAACATCTATCGCCGAAGGAGAGTACAATTTACTGAAGCGGAATGAAGTTACGATGAACAAACAATTTAAATTGATAAACTACAATATAAAAGAACTATACGTAAGAGGAAACAAAATGCAAGTGGAAAGTGAAAAAACGGCCTACATTACATCAAGTGCCCTGGCAGCGAACGTTATCATATCGAATTTACATCGGATTCAACAGTCACTCCTAGACGTTGTCACTGACCTACGAAGTGAACACATAGATCTGCATTTGCTTAGGCCAACCCAGCTCCAAGCTCAACTTAACGTTATCGCGGGTCAGCTCCCGAGTGATTTGACTTTGCCTATTCCGGGTCAAAACATCAAGGATACCTACAAACTGCTTCGAGTACGGACCAAGGTTACAGATGAGTTCATGATCTTCGAAGTCAAGATTCCTCTCATAAACAAAGATCTCTATGAGTTACACTATGTCATTCCAATCCCACAGAAACTACAAGACGGTCACAGCCTGACCATAATCCCAACAACAGAATACATCGCTATAAATCTTCGCAAGGATATGTTCCTAATCTTCCCACAAGATCAACTACAATCATGCATTCATTCCGACAAAACACATTTACTATGCCCTCTAAACCTACCAATACATAACATAAAAGACGCCCAAACAAACTGTGAAGCTCAATTAATTAATAACAACAAGATAACAAAATGTAAAACAATAAACGATATTTGTCGCGACAAGTGGATCAAGTTACAGCGCGGCGGCGGCGCGTGGCTGTTCTCGTGTTGCCAGGAACGCACCGTGCGCATTTTCTGCCCAGCTGGTATGACGTCGAGTTCATTGTCTGGCACAGGACTTACCGCTCTTGGTCAAGGTTGCTCATTGAAAGGGGACACCTTTACCATACATTCGCATTACAATTTTAACAATCGCATTGATACAGATGATATACTGATTACCATCCCACAAGTTTCTGACATTAACAACATTGTAAGTAATTCTACATACAACCTCACAACGCCAGATACTCACTCGCAGATGTTGGACGACCTCAAACAGAAAATTGATGAAATAAAACTGCAGCAAGACAATGCAATTAGCAGCATTTCCCCACACGATATCCATCAGTACTCCATTATGTACACTGTACTAGCAATTGGCACAACAGTCCTGATTGTATGGAGTATCTACAAATTCCGAGGGAGAAGAGCTCGTCGTAGCATCAGCCAACAGGAGGATAGCCCACCTGCGGTACATCTGGCCCTGGAGCCGGTGAACAGCGCGGCCGCACAGAGCCGTGCTGCGGCGGTTAGGTGTGCGTGTGAGATGAGTGCGGGAGTGAATAGTCAATCTTTGCCGAATCTCGATAAAGGTGTAGAGTCAGTGCGCGAGTGTCCTAAAAATAATCATAGCTTAGATAAAGCTACGTCGCCCATTAAGTTTCAATCGGACTATATAATTGAACACTGAATTGATTTACATTATTTTAAATTTTTACATTTACTTCTACCTTTTCGTTTACATTTACATTTAAGTAACTTATACATATTTCTACTTGGATAACTTATTATTTACATTTCCTTATTTTCCTTTTAGTCGCCAGTATGTACGGGCAAACCCGACATATCTACAATGTATACATAAAATTCTATATTTTGCTTACTAAGCGCCTGCGTGCGCCTTACATAATTTTACTTAGTTTAAAGACAGTGCAATAAACGCTTTCAAGACAATCACATCGTTTACTTGTGCTCACCTACATTTAACTGTGATTTAACATAGTTTAAATTTCTTGTGTTCGGGAAACACCCCTAACATATAGTATCGTTGAGTTAGTATCCCATAACACAAGTTTAAACTTACTTTGGGGCTAGCTCAATCGGTGTGATTTGTCTGTACATATTTACATTTATTTATATTCAAATTTTATTCTTGTCTCCCAGACCAGCATGGAAGACCGATAATACGGTGCGCTAAATGGCGATAGTAGCTTCTTGTAGTAGTCAACCCTAGCATGTCGCTCGCTGAGTCTATTTTAGTCGGTTTTGTGTGTATTATGAATCGTTTGTCCAGAGTCATAAGGATAAAATTGGCTTGCAATAGATTTCTGTAGGTGTCTAAACAAAAAGGTGCTGCGTTTTGGCGCGAGCTAAATTACACCATATTGCTAACCACTGTGAGTAGATATTTCTTTGAAAACGTTTGCGGAGTGAGACTTCTGTACTACTGGTATTTATATTGTGGTAAAACTCAAAAAAATGATAGGCTTACTAATAGGGCGTTGTACTCTAAACAAACATTTATTCATTATAGGTATAAGCGACAGCCCTCTATGGAGAGGCTGCATGGAGGCAGAAGAAATAGCAAGCACATGATACTGGAATGTCCGTGCGTTGCATCAACAAGAGAGGAGTACCTGGGATCTCCAAGTACGCTGACGGACACGTGCAGTTCACCCTCTGCATTGCTCCGCTTCCTCGACGAGTTGGGCTGTCTCGAGTGACAACGCAAAACCAGCCCGCAAAAAGGGAGACACAGAAAAATGTTGATGCCTCCCTCATGTGCAAGGGGCTTGAAGAAGAGCCTAGGCGCGGAAAAATGCCCACAGAACCAGGTAAACTAGGTGATGTAGCAAACGAAACCATAGCGCATTCTAACTTTGGATAGCGCCATCTAGGTGTTACTTAGGGAACTATAATCGCGAGGTATAAGTTCGTGGCGAACTACTAGTATAACTGTAATGAGACTAATGAATGTCTCAAAATATTACATTTATACATACCTTCCTCATGGCCCTCATCTCCGGACAATTCATTATCGTCAGTTCTCTCTGTGAGCTCTATTGGCCCTCTGACTTCCTCCTCCTGCATTCTTTTCAAGCCATACTCAGATGGGTAAATCTAAAATAATCAAAATTATTTTAAGAATCCAACTTATTACAGTGGGTTCTGAAGGATATCAGTGACTTGAAAGATAAAGAAAGCTATAGAAATGGTTAGAGGTAGGTACAATTAAAAAAGAGAGACTATTATACATATTTTAAAAATACATTAAAGAAAGAGAAAGCACTTACAGTTACTTTATGTATGACACCACCTGATGGTAGAAATGAATTGAGGAGTACCATGAGGTCAACAGCCTTTATATTGTCCCAGTCCATATTGCAAATTGCTATTCTGTAAACAAAGAACTATAATCATCAATAAAAAGAACTATATTCTTGTTGGTGGCATATTTTCTATAACTTGCGATCTTCAGTCAAAAAGCCAAATTAAAAAAAGTAAATGCCATGGTGGACAAATTTAACGAGAGACATCTACCAGTAAAACAAAGACTTTGATTGAGACGATTTTACAAAGTAAAGATAAATTTAATAAAAAATATTTGAGTATTGTTTCTCAGCGAACTATCAAAGATTTTTAACCCAAATCCTTCACATGTCAGTAAGGGTTAGCTTTTTATTGATTTGGTAGAATCGTCGATACAAAGAGATTTAAATGTACCTGCTTATAGAGAGAATCTAAAAACCCATCGTGTGTCTCTTTCCCTCTTATCGGCATTTACTGTTGCAAGAATGAGATTTCGCCAAACATCAAAAGTAAAAATGTTATCTGTCAATACGACAAAATAATAATGCTACTGCTATAAACAAAAAATTTTAATGACAATGACTTTTCTATTTAGTAGCAACGTGTATGACGCTACTAAAAAGAAATGTCCTGGCGTCATAAGCGTACAAAATGCGATGTCACTCCTTTTTAAAACAGGCTATGCTTTTGAGACATCATCACAGAATCTTTTTACCTCCAATATCTCTGCATCTATAACAAAAAACAAAATACCTGTTCGTAGATTCATCAGTAGTCCCTGCATCTGCGTCTAGCTCCCCCCACTCATGCTCTAACTCACTATCTCCCTCATAGTCTGTGCTGTCCTCCTCAGATGAACTGTCAGAAGCAAGAACACCTAAAATTGTATTTAAAAAGTTTAATTAACAATAAATACAACTTTTTCAAAATTCTTTATTGCTCAAACAGTTTAAAAATAAGGTATTACAATAATTACAAGGTATCAACAGTTTACTCTTTCAAGTATACAATAGAGTATTTGACTGTTTATTTTAAGATAATATTTTTTGAAATATAAATTAAGAGATAACAAATGACACTAAAAATAAATCTAGTTACAGCATTGAAAAATTAAAATATAAGTAGGGTAAGGAAGCCGGTTAGCGACCAGTTAGCTGAGTTACTCACTTCAGATGAGTAAAATAAAATGTTACCTACACGCGACATTTATTATGTTAGTATTAATTAGTCCCAAGTATAGTCTAGTTTAGATATAAAACATAAAATACAATACTTTTTCCCATTAAATATTATAAAAAGCTGAAAAAGTGAAAAAATTGCCATTTTGCCGGTTGGCGACCACTTTTTTCAGTTTACGACCACCAGTAAGCTGGTTTGCGACCACTATTTTAATATTTAAAATATATCAATAAAACATTTATAACTGATTCAAAATATATGTTTTATTTTGCCTTTAAATAAAGAATATTTTTTACACACCTAGTTTATGTTAAAAAATATTGTCTATTTTTTATAAATATTTAACAGGTACAGGTATCTAAAATCACACGTGGTCGCATACCCAATAACTTAAATACTTATTTCGGTTTGCGGCCGTTGTTTCTCATACTAAATTGTGGTGGCCGTAAACCAACGTCTTTTTAGCGTCACTGTTTGTAGGTAAATTAAACAAAGTTCCTTTAAAACTGGTGGTCACTTACTAAAGAATTGCATCTTTACACTTCATAAATACCACACCCTAAATTGTTACTGTCCTATATGAACCATTAGGATCAGAATAAGCAAAACAAAATAATGTCTTATTCGTCGGATTGCGACCATGTGGCCGCAATCCAACATTTTTGCAAATATGCGCTTCGGTTTTCCGACCACTGGATTTTATTTTAAAATAAAGTATAAAAATACTACTAAATTAATATAAAAACTTAACAATTGAACTAAAAAAAATCTTACTTGTGTATACAACATGAAATAAGTAGTAAGTACCATTAAGCGCCGAGCGTCGTGCTATTATTTTTTTTTAACTTACTACTCAATAACACACCGCTGAATCATCACGCGAATTGAGTAATTTTTCTTTGGTGCTAGGGTAAACCATTTATTTCAAAGTGTGTTAATTCATATTAAATAATCATTTGAGAAACACGTAAGATTTATTTTTTATTTGTGTTATCTCTAGAAATCGTATTATCTTGATTTTAAGACACTAAGTCCGTCAAGTGGTTGCCAACCGAAGGGTGGTCGCTAACTGGCTAAGCGACCCTACATACATATTAAATTTCATGAAAGCTGAGAATGAAGGTTGTGTCTGTAAGGCCCAAATTCAATCTTCTCTAGGCACAACTTATACTCAGTTTTAACTACCACCACTTGCTTCCAGTAAAGACCACCCGTGTGGTTCCGGGTTAGAATAGGACCACTCCATCTCTTCCTGTGGATGTCGTAAGAGGCGACTAAAGGTCTAAGCATAAACATCTCGTGCTACAATTGCATTCCCAAAGAGGGTTAATGTCGGGCGGCGGCCGGTTGTAAAACTTTTCGCACAAATACATTCCCAAAGAGGGTTGATGTCAGGCAGGCAGCCGGTTGTAAAACTATACCCAAATCATTGAAAGTGTTGCGGCTATTTCTTATCCATTTTACAAGGTCTTTGGCATCCTTGGGTGACCATTGACATGCATATTATATTACGAGAAGAAAAAGCGGAAAAGCGCACCCCAGGCTCCAAAGCAGCACAGCTGGAGATGCAACCAGGAATACGCTATGACGAAGAAGACTTGCTTCTGTTGTCACTACATGACAGTCACTGAACTAAATCAGATGCCTTTAGACACCTGAAAAATCTGACACCAGTGAACAGACTCCATAAGAGAGCTAGAATTAAATAACTGGCTTAAAATACAGTCACATAGTTACCTTCTCCTCGAGCATAGTCTATCTCCAGATCTAACAGCCGCTGTTTTGTTTTGCGGTCCAATTTGCCACGTACCAATTTATCATTTTTAAAAGACGTCACAGTGTTCTGTTTTTCGCGGTCTTCACTCGAAGGGCGCCTAACGAAACGACCCGACACTGGCTCTTCATTAGTTTTCTGATCCACCTCAGGTTTCTCATTGCTATCTTCTGTGCTACTATCATTAGAACTGTCATCGGATTCGTCCAAGTCGTAGTACTTCCTCAAATTTTCTACTGAGGTTTCGTTAACTGGTCGACCACGTTTATCTACTGCGTATTTTACTTTGAACTTGTCATCACTAAACATAGACTGGAATCTTTTATCAATTTTGACCTTACGTTCATGTTTAGGAATCTGCCTGTAACGAGGGTCATTGAGATATTTAGCAAATCGTGAATCTTTTAGAATATCACCCATTGTCGTTTTATAGAAAGCTTATGTTGTCCTTCTTAATACCTATGTATTTGATTTGAATAAAATTATATTATAATCACAAATAATAAAATAACCTTTAATAATATAACATCGCCGCGTGATAACATAACCTGAAAGCAGTGGCAGTAATCTCAGTACAAGAAACCGGGAAATTCATAAGTTTTATGATACCAAATAGCGAAGTAATATATTTTCATATAGTGTTAATGTAAACTATGACTTTTTGTCTTATCGTATAATACATTCTTCAACTAAAGATTAAAGATGGCATAACTAGTAAAATGTATTAAATATTTCAATAAAAATCTGTAAGATGGCACTAGTAGAGCAGTGTTTAGAAATACCACAAAAATCTTGTAACATTGGTAGATTATAATAAACAACAAAAAAATATTTATGCAGTAATAAAAATATTTAAAACGATTAATACATATGAAAATCGATTTATAATAAAATTATACAATCAGACAAGAAGAAATCGCAGGGTAAAAATTTATAGTTTATTGAAAAGGGTATGTATATTTCGCGAAATCATAAATGGCAACACCGTAGTAGTTTTGGTATTTTGGTATGGCGGACCAGGACCATAGAATAATATTGTATATACTGAAATAAATAAGAAACTGTAGCTTTAACATTAAATCAAACCAGTGGCGCCATCTGGTAGCAAGATTTAACAACACCAAAGGAATAAAATTAAAAAAAAATATTCCATATTGAACTCGCAATCTTGGTTCAAATACGATACGATACAACCATGTTCTAAACAACTGAGCTATCACATGTTCTACATCGTCACTGGTATGACTCTCCATTGATTCAGAGTAACATATATACCTACTACTACTACAAACGAAACAATTTATCTGTACACACGTCGATGTGTGAGTTTTATACTTAGGGTCGCACCGCAGAATTATTTTAATACTTACCTACTAACGACTTCGACATATTTACGATTATATTATTCCATACCGGAAGATTTGCGAACACTATGACGTAAAAATATTCTGTTTTATATGTATTAAATGTTACAGGAAAGTCGGAAACAGTTATATAATATCACTTCACAAATATTTTTCATTATGTCCATTGTCCATTTCACAATTTGTTCACTTTACTGATTATTATTGAGTCATTTATAATGTAACGCACTAATTTCACTAATTCACTATTGTAATATAGTAATTTGCATATTTGGCGCAAAACTATACGGTAATTATATGAATAAATTAAATACAAATAAACAAATGTTTATCACGCTTGATAATGATGACAAATTGACACGCACAGCATGTCAAGTTGTCATTGTCAACAATGGCATTTAGCACTATAACCCGCGGAAATCTAGTTGGCATCTGCGTGTATGTGATTACCTGTGAGCGAGGAGCCTATGTAACATTACCGGATTGCTTATTAGCAATCCGGTAATGTTACAATCTCGCTCTTGTGTATCTCCCGCCAATGCGAGAGAGCGAGAAGGGTATATAATCAAGATGGTTGCTGGGTAATAACGTGAAATTATATTGTTGCTTTGCTTACCTGTTTTCATCATTTGGAAATGTATGAAATATACGTTCTTTAGAGTATTGGGTGGATAAACAATTATTATACGCGCACCTTCTCACCATAATGGTTACTATTGGTTGACAGTTCTCAAGACAACACACGTCGCGTATTGCGTGCGGCTAGTAATTAAACCTTGGTTTGGAGCTGTCAAAGCTCACAAAGTGCGGGGGAGAGGTGCGGGGACGCCAATTTGCGGGAGACGCTGTGAGAGACCATTCTGTTTGACTCTTATGTATTCTGTGACATCGTATGGCGAATTTCTCTACCATTTGATATTCCTAGTCTATAACACGCATTAGGAATTAGGTTAGAACTTATTGGCTAGATGGCGTTTTATTGAATTTTTTTATCAAACGTTCTAAGTTTCTTAGGCATGACCAAGACTCCGCTAGGAGTAATATAGTTCTGTGTGGCGGACTGGGCGGACACAAAACAATTTGATTTCTTTTTAAGTCAAGAGTGCCGGTATTCGGTGTCTTTTTGCGCTGGCGCAGTTATCTTGTGGTGTTTTTGACTATTCCTTGAATTTCCGTAAAACAAATAATAAATGCAATAACATAACTACAGAAAGCAGGTCTCATCTCACCATCGTTGCTACAATATGCGACCAAGAAGCGAACAACAGAAATGCAATGAAAATATGAGGAAAATATATTAAATAAACGAATCCAAAGCAGCTTGGCTCAAAGAAGAAAACGAACAAAAAGAAAGTATAATGATTATCAACACGCAAGAAGTTATACCATTATATGACCCACCGCACCTATTGGCCTTCCAAGAATCTCGAATTCCGAATGCCCTTGCATTCGGAATAATTTCCTTACAAAAAATGTAAAATATCTAAGAGGGACAGCAGCGATTGGCTAAATGGGGTCATATAAAAATACTGCACCTAGAAATCCCCGAGTACCTACAGAGGCGTTTGCCTTTTACTCGTATGTACCAAAATTAACGTCGAATCATGTCCACGCAGACAAAATAAATAAAATGAAGGTGAATATGCCTCACAACACAAATTTTCAGTCTAATATGGGATATTTAGCAGGTAATAAAATACCCGAAATGTTATCAATGTGTTATCATTTTGATTTGATAACATTTTTAAATACTTTATTTAGTTATCTTTGCTATTATTTCTATTTATAAACCTGACTATTCATATTTCTCTTTCAGATAAAGGCATCTTGCCAAGCGAGTGCAAGGAATCAGCAGACTTTCTTCTTTTCATGGACAATTTATTTGACTGTCAATGGCAGCTTCGACAAAAAGAAGCATTACAGGCCCTCGTCATCGAAAACAATACAGAGCTATCGTCGACCTGTGGTGATTACAGATGTGAAGCCGGTTGTTATCGTAGCCAGCCAGCCGGTAACCGGCCGCTTTTTTCGCTGACTATGGTGATCACCTATAAACAGCGTCTGTCTACGGATGACATGTCATTATGTTTATTATTGAATCTGTTTTATGTCCTAAGTGATTATTTATGTTTATTTACTTTCACGTAAATTCAGAATTAATAATTCAGGTAAGCGCTCTGTCCTATTTCATAGTTGTGACGATGTTATTTTAAAATATTTAATTTAAATTTTAAGGTTTCATCTTACTTGGGTTAATCACATAATACTAAATACACGAAACACAAAACGGACGTCGTAGTAGTAGTTTCACATGTGTACCTATGACGTCCGTTTTGATGAGATGTGACATTATTATATTGGCTGGTTTTTAGGGTTCTATTACTGCGACTCCGCTGTCTGTCCGTCTGTCACAGGGCTTTATCTTTTGAACCGTAATAGCTAGACACTTGAAATTTTCACCGATTATGTATTACTGTGGCCACTATAACAAAAAATACTAAAAATAAAAAAAAGTTGAAAATTAAAGAGAGTCGTCATACAAAAAATTTGTTTTTTCAGCGTTTTTAACTAGATCTTTATAATGGCAATAACTAGATTCTTAAAAATTTTACAGATTATGTATAACTATGACCGCTATAACAGCAAATACTAAAAATAAGAAAAAGTTAAAAACGTAAGGGTCATCATACAAAAAACGTGTTTTTTTCAGCGTTTTTAACTTAATCTTTATAATGGCATTAACTAGATACTTGAAAATGTCACAGATTATGTATAGCTATGACCGCTATAACAAAATATACTAAAAATAAGAAAAAGTTAATAATTAAGTGGGTTCGTCATACAAGAAACGTGTTTATTCAGCGTTTTAAAACATTGTACGGTTGTACGGAACCCTTCATGTACGAGTTCGACTCGCACTTGCCTGTTTATTTATTGGGATTTATTGAATACTTAACATGACTGTATTTAATGTTTTGTGATTATCTGATTTACAAAACTTGTAATTTGTTATAATATATTTGAATTTTAATATATGTATGTATAAACAAGCCTATTATTTTATTTTTTGGCTTATTTCGCAATGTCTGGTAAAGGTACGGTACCAACAAAGTAGATTAGTCAATGATTTACGCTAGTAATACGTAGGTAAGTCCATGAGATAAGTTTAAAATTAATATTTTTAAATTTCAGTAGCGCTAATTTTGAAATAGTTCATCACATTGTGAAGTAAGGCCAAACTTCCTTTAAAACCTAACAAACCTACCTTTCTACTATACATAAGCATAGTATATACGTACCTACCTACTAAGTATCTACCTATATACATTAATGCCTACTAGAAATAACAGATGGCGTTGTCTATGCATCGAAAATTTTATTTCCGGTTTTATGCATCAAGTTAGGTCTCTATTTCAGTATATACAAAAGTACTCTGTGCCTGAAAGTCCTGAAACTTTTTTTTTTTATTAAATAATTTTACGGCTCTGGATACAAGTCCTTTAGAGCCTATCTTTAATTTTGTTCTTTATTCCTAATCCTAACCTAACCTAATCCTAACAAGTTACAATCAAAGGGTGGTGTATGCCTTTGACTGCTTCAAGGGAGCTTCTGGCGACAAATCTGTACGAGTCCACTGGTTTTCATAGACGACTGAGTGGCGGACGACGCCCTAAGACACAGTCCGCAAAACAAATATCACTACAGCCGTACTATGACTGTCCACTTTAATTATTTTTATTATGAGCATGAGCATTTATAACACCATACAACACCAATTTGATATTATAAAGTCCACTAAAATCAATTTGCAAAATAATTTAAAGCAAACCCCAACCGAACCCCTTGACTTCCCGCCAAAAACTGAAAGTCCTGAAACTTTGTTTTGATGTTTTTTTTTTATTAAATAATTTTACGGCTCTGGATACAAGTCCTTTAGAGCCTATCTTTAACTTTGTACTTTATTTCTAATCCTAACCTAACCAGTTACAATCAAAGGGTGGTGCAGGCCTTTGACTGCTTTAAGGGAGCTTCTGGCGACAAATCTGTACGAGTCCACTAGTTTTCATAGACGACTGAGTGGCGGACGACGACGCCCTAAGACGCCCACACAGTCCGCAAAACAAATATCACTACAGCCGTACTATGACTGTTCACTTTAATTATTTTACACATTGTTCATGAGCATGAGCATTTATAACACCAAACAACACCAATTTCATATTATAAAGTCCACTAAAATCAATTTGCAAAATAATTTAAAGCAAACCCCAACCGAACCCCTTGACTTCCCGCCAAAAACTCTTGTTTTGATGTCATTATCAATTTTTTTTTATTACATAATTTTACGGCTCTGGATACAAGTCCTTTAGAGCCTATCTTTAATTTTGTTCTTTATTCCTAATCCTAACAAGACAATCAAAGGGTGGTGTAGGCCTTTGACTGCTGCAAGGGAGCTTCTGGCGACAAATCTATACGAGTCCACTGGTTTACATAGACGATTGAGTGGCGGATGACGCCCGAAGATGCCTACACAGTCCGCAAAATAAATATCACTACAGCCGTACTTACGTACTGTCCACTTTAACTATTTGACACATTGTTCATATCATGAGCATTTATAACATCAAACAACACCAATTTCATATTATAAAGTCCACTAAAATCAATTTGTAAAATAATTTAAGCAAACCCCAACCGAACCCCTTGACTTCCCGCCAAAAACTCTGTCATTATCAATGTCAAAATTATGTTTTTTTTTTAATATTAAATAATTTTACGGCTCTGGACACAAGTCCTTTAGAGCCTATCTTTAATTTTGTTCTTTATTCCTAATCCTAACCTGATCCTAACAAGACAATCAAAGGGTGGTGTAGGCCTTTGACTGCTGCAAAGGAGCTTCTGGCGACAAATCTATACGAGTCCACTGGTTTACATAGACGATTGAGTGGCGGACGACGCCCGAAGACGATCCACAGTCTGCAAAATAAATATCACTACAGCCGTAGGTACTATGACTGTCCACTTTAACTATTTCACACATTGTTCATATCATGAGCACTTTTAACACCAAACAACACCAATTTCATATTATAAAGTCCACTAAAGTCAATTTGTAAAATAATTTAAAGCAAACCCCAACCGAACACCTTGACTTCCCGCCAAAAACTCTCAAAAATATGTCAGATTGTCAGTCAAAGGCATCAATATTTTTTGGACTTTCCCCCAGATTTAGGGGGTAAATAAGTGAGATGGGATTTTTTTTGGGGACAACTAAATAATAAGGCGATTTTAGGGGTTTTTGACACAAACAATCTATTCTCATTTGGGCCCTCTTTGTTGCAGTGTCATGTCGCAAAATGTACAACGGCCTAAAGTTAAATTAAACAAGCATAGCACTTTAATTGTTAATAACATTTTACAAAAACACATTTAACGATTAAAAAACTACAAAAACCTTACGTTTTCAATACTTGGGTTTTTTATAATTTCCCATATGATAAATCCATTTTTTATACCGCCATACTTACTGAACGAACGAGATGTCATTAATCATTCCATGCCTATGAAACTCAGAACATAGCAGAATTTTGATAAACAAATTCAATAAAACGCCATCTAGTCAACAAGTTCTGACCTAACTCTTAATGCGTGTTATAGAATAGGAATATCAAATGGTGGAGAAATTCGACATGCGAGGCTAATCACTTAATATCTCAGTTGTATAACCACCATAGCGCCCCGGTTACAACTGCAGCTTATTTACGAACGTAGTCGTATTTGAACCGAGATCGCGAGTTCAAGTCCAAGTTCTTTTATTCCTTTTGTGTTGCGAAACCTTGCTACCAGATGGCGCCACTGATTTGAACTTATGTTAAAGCAACAGTTTCCTATACAATATGAATCATTCATGTTCGTTCATTTCATTTGTCAATCGCGTTTTGTTTTACTGTCTGTCACCAAACCTCTTGACAGCAAATCACTGTAAATAAATGCAAGATGTGAAGTTGTTGATTTGTTTTTATTATATTTTTATGAGATTTTATACCATACACTTTTTATCGTATTGTAAAAAAATATATTTCAGTGAACAACTGTCGTGAACAAAACGGTCCGTCAAAGATGTGTTGCCATCGTTGCCAGATAGCATCACTGCTATTTCCCAATGTAGAAAAAGTAAAATACTTTGTTATATAGTGTACAAACGTCCATAAAAAATATTTTTTTTTTGTAATCAAAGGATTTTTTCCTACAAAATGACGTAAAAATACTTGCTGCGACACGTACTGCAACAATGAGGGCCCAAAATGTATGCAGTGATCTAATCTAACACATTATTAAATATTAAAAAATATACTGCGTGAGTGGGAATTGAACTCGCAACGTTGCTATTATTTCCATGCTTTAATCAACTGATCTATTACGTGTTGTACCTCGTATGGCGAATTTCTCCACCATTTGATATTCCTATTCTATAACACGCATTAGGAGTTAGGTCAGCTGATTCGTGACTAGATGGCGTTTTATTGAATTTTTTTATCAAAATTCTGCAATGTTCTAAGTTTCATAGGCATGGTAATATTTGTTCTGTGGTCCGGGCTGTCAGTGTCACTACGGTAAAAATTTCGCAATTTACTTAAAAATTATAAATTATCAATATTTTTTTCTCTGTTAGTTCTTTTCAACCTGCAAATAAAATTAAAAACATGAATAGTATTGGAGAAGAATGTACGGAGTTAAAGAAAAAGTATGATGATTGTTTCAACAGCTGGTTTTCCGAAAGGTTTTTGAAGGGTGACCACGATGACTCCATGTGTGCTGGTATTTTCAAAGTCTATCAAGATTGTGTCAAGGTAAAGATAATCTAATTCGCATCGTTCATAATCAGTATCACATATTTTGCCTTGGATTTCAAGAGACCTACGTAGTTCTCTGCTAACTAATACTTACTGATCATACAGTGTTGGCTAAGAGCGCTTTGATCATATTTTTCTTTAGTTAATGGTTACTGCGGTCACTGGTCGGAGTTGTAGTTGTCTAGTGCACGAGATGTCATAGGGTTTATGAATAACAGAAGTCCCGAAAAAAGGTTTCAGTGCTAAGATTTTCTTTGTATGTATAAGTACATAACTAGCAGCTTTGTATGGGTATGTATTAAACATATTTACCGCCCTCTTGAATCATGACATGCATATTTTATTTGAAGAAGAAAAAGCGGGAAAACGCACCCCGGGCTCCAAAGCAGCACAGCTGAGGATGCAACCGGGAACGCACTAAGGTGAAGAAGACATAGAGAGGGACAAACAGTGGAAAGTGGCTTTGTATTGATAAATTAATCACATTTATTGTTTGTTTCCAGAATGCCATGAAACAACAAAATATTGACTTCAAGGAGGTCGACAAGGATATTCTTGGAACCGAGAATGAAAATAAAGTGCCGCCAGATTACTCGAGTTGACAGAAATTTAGCTTTATATGTGCTTTGAACACAGGGACATGTTGGAGCATCTTCAATGGAAACTTTCTGAAATGCCATTTAAATAATAAATTAGAATATAATGACATGACAAAAGCAGATAGTATATGTAAATAATGGATGTTAATGTTGTAAAGATTAGTTATTTTATTTAAAAGTTTGGTTGAATGTCTAACCACAAACCGTATATGTAGGTATTATGTAAACATGTGAAATACTAATTTATTTCGCACACACGTTTTTTATTGTTAAATAGTAGTTTTAGTAGAAAATATATGTGTTTGTGCTTATTTACCTGTTTTATTTTAAATTCTGACGAACTGCAGTATTGTATTAACCATGTAAGAAATTGGGAATAAAATAGGTGACTAGCTATATTTATTTATTTTAACTTTATGAGCCAAAAGCTACAATAGGTTGACTTAATGCTAAAGCATTCTCTCCCTGTCAACCTTTAATGTCAAGCTATAATTATAGATGTGGATTTTATTTACTCTAAATTTTAGATATTCCAAAAATAATGGATCCATATTTTTTAGTTTTTCAAAGTATTCGTGCTATAATTAAATTTTTAACAAAAAAAAACAACTGACTTAAGGCGAAGATATAGGCAAATGGCCTTGAAGTGTGAAATAAATTGTTAACTCGTAAATATGGTGATAATTTCCATATTTCTCTACGTCATGCACTAGATAGCCCTTTAAATTATTTTATGAACTGCCGTTAAAACTATTATTGGTGATCCGTCTAGCTTTAAAACTTGCCGTGACCACTTTTGGCGGAGGCAAGTTTTAAAGCTAGACGGACTAATGTAAATACTTTCAACGGTGGTTTATAAAATAATTTAAAGGGCTATCTAGTGCATGACGAAGAGTAATATGGAAATTATCTCCATATTTACGAGTTAACAATTTATTTCAAATGAGGGCGCCACTTCAAGGTCATTTGCCTATATCTTCGCCTTAATTCTTTTAGGAGTTTCTTCCATATCTCCAAAGTTCATCATATCTTCACCAAATAAAAATGGGACCAACTTGGCTTTCAAAAAAAAAAATCATCAAAATCGGTTTACAATTGGCGAAAATATCGCGTAACAAACATACATAGAAAAAAAAGGGCAAGTGCGAGTCAGACTCGTACATGAAGGGTTCCGTACCACCGTACAATGTTTTGAAACGCTGAAGAAACGTTTCTTGTATGACGACCCCCTTTAATTTTTAACTTTATCTTATTTTTAGTATTTGTTTTTATAATGCTCATAGTAATACATAATTGGTGAAAATTTCAAGTATCTAGTTAATGCCACTATAAAGATCTAGTTAAAAACACTGAAAAAACACGTTTTTTGTATGACGACCCCCTTTAATTTTTAACTTTTTTTATTTTCAGTATTTGTTATAGCGGCCACAGTAATACATAATCGGTGAAAATTTCAAGTGTCTAGCTAATATGGTTCAAGAGATAGAGCCCTGTGACAGACGGACAGACAGCGGAGTCTCAGTAATAGGGTCCCGTTTGCACCCTTTGGGTACGGAATCCTAAAAAGAACATACAGTCGAATTGATAACTTCCTCCTTTTTTGAAGTCGGCTAAAGATCTTTGATTTATTTGCTTATCAAAGAAAAAAAATGTATACAATATTTTTAACCCCAGACAAAAAGAGAGGTGTAATTATTTAAGTTTGATGCTAATGTCTGTCTGGGATCGTAGCGCTCGGACGGATGGACCGATCACATTGCGGTTTTTTTTACGTGAAAGCAAGTTCCTTTGGGGCGGTTCTTAGCTATGTTTGATGAAAATCAGTTCAGCCGTTTAAGTTATTGGGGTTTAACGCGTGGGCATTCCCTCGCAAATAATAGATGGCGCTACATCTGTAGCGCTAAACTACCCTCTTATTGTTCTTAGAAACTACTGATAGTTACGATACGACTTGATATCCATCAAGTCGTATCTGTAGTTCCGCTACTCATCACTAGATGGCGTTCTTGACAGGGTTTTTTTTAATTTGCCTAATATTAATAAGTGTTTTATTTTTTATTGTACATATTATGCTTTTTTAATTTATTAGAAAATATTTGCAAACAGCAGTGTGGAGCACTATTGGGCGGCTATCCCACTGCACCGCGCACCGTCGCGGAGCGCGGTTTCTACATACTGACGCTCCCGCGCGGTGACGCCTTTTTAGTGGGTGGGAGTAGGCGTGTTTTCTATACAAACTGAGCTACTTAGTATCCCATAACACAAGTTTAAAAAAAAAACTTACTTTATTGCTAGCTTAATCAGTGTGATTTGTCCCTATATATTTATATATATATTTATTTATTTATATTTACTTGCATACAATGTAAAATATATGACGCGCCGCGCTCTGCGACGGTGCGCGGTGCAGTGGGATCACCGCCTTAGGCAGGATATACATATCAAAACGGAATAAGATTAAAATAGATTTAATGAGGTAATTCTTATTATTTAAAGTTATATTATCTCTGGCTAGTGTCTCTTGGCCGATAGACATAGCCTCTGCTTTTCATCTCGCGTATCACTCCTGCGGGAAGCCTGCCAGACACTGATATTGCATACACTCCTTTACAAAAACGACCTGTAAAAGAAATATTTTAATTTTAACAGTGTATTTTTATCTAAGCATTAGAGATAAGAAACTTATTGAACTTAAAACTTTATTGTGCCAAAAGCATTATGTAGACAAAAGGATAAGATAATTATTTTCCTGTTAACCTCTTGGTAAATATAAACAGATACCAGATGTAATGTTTATTAGAGTTCCTACAGATGAAACATTGTCAACAGCAGCTCTTGGTCAGCATATGTAATATATATGTCGTAGTTGGATGGTATAAACCGCTAATTCACGAAACCTCTAGTTGTTTGGCATTACAGCTCGGTTTTGTTAAACAGCGGAATATCGTTCAGCTGGATTGTCTAAGATTGTTCAAAATGTTACGTTCATTTAAATCGCTAACCACGTTTCCAAACGGCTAGCGCTTTTGTGAAACAGTAGCGGTAATCCGCTGTTTGACGAAACCGTTAAACAATACAACTGCGACACATGCATGATAAGGATTTGGTGTAGGGTTACCAAAATGAAATAGGGTAACTGGGTGTCTATTTGAATACAGATTTTTTCGACATCGAATTTAATTTCCCAGACAACTATTCCACGATTTTTATTGCTATAGGTTTTCCCTAACCTAGTAAAATGAATAGAAATTTTCTAGCACTCGCCGCCCGCTACCGCGGCACGCTCGCTGCGCTCGCTCGGCTCGTGCGTGTGTTGGTCACAGTTCTAACCTAACCTACAGGGATGCCCTAACCTATTAAAATGAATAGAGCATTCCTAGCACTCGCCAGCCGCTGCCGCGGCACGCTCGCTCGCCATTGCCACTTCGTAGGCATTCTACATTGTATATAATTTCTTTAAGATAGAATTGTTCAATGACTTCTCTAGCCGCATGGATGAATACAAGTCGTTCATTCCATCCAGCGTATTAGGGTTCGCTGTTTTATAAAAACTGAGCTGTAATGCCAATTAGCTAGAGGTTTAGTAAATTAGCGGATTATACCATTCAACAGCGGCATATACATATACCCATGCTGCATTGTATATACATACATGCACCCATATACAGCATTCTAGTACTAACAGTATCTGAGTTAAGCCGCAGATGGACAGACAGACATACTGAAACTATAAGAGTTCTATTGACTTTGAAACTTTAAAAAAGTATCATTATATCAGCCATAGGAAATCCATAGCTGGACATAGGCGGGAGGCCTATGTCCAGCTATGGATTTCCTAGGATGGCCCAAGGATTTCTAAAACGACTGATTGGAAGCAGCCTGCATCCAGCATTTTCCTGCAACCATACTCATTTTGTTCGACAACCATAAATAAGTATACTTTTAGTCAATGTGATACTTACTAATCCTCTGCCACTTACAGACCCAGCTGTCTTCAGGACTCATTACAGCGATCATTCTGAAAAAAAGGAAGCAGCTAATCTAGGTTATATGGACATGAGCAGTGTCAATTAGGTGTTCAAAATAGAAGTACTAACATAATATCTATTGCCAAATATTTAAACCAGTAGCGGTCCTATGACGGTGCGAGCGGTGCTTCCTCACTGGGCACTATCATTAGGGGGGCATCAAATTGACCGAATGGGACACCGAAAGCCAAAAGCTTAAGGTGAAGATATAGGCAAATGACCTTGAAGTGGCGCCCTCATTTGAAATAAATTGTTAACTCGTAAATATGGAGATAATTTCCATATTACTCTTCGTCATGCACTAGATAGCCCTTTAAATTATTTTATAAACCACCGTTGAAAGTATTTACATTAGTCCGTCTAGCTTTAAAACTTGCCTCCGCCAAAAGTGGCCACGGCAAGTTTTAAAGCTAGACGGATCACCAATAATAGTTTTAACGGAAGTTCATAAAATAATTTAAAGGGCTATCTAGTGCATGATGTAGAGAAATATGGAAATTATCACCATATTTACGAATTAACAATTTATTTCACACTTCAAGGCCATTTGCCTATATCTTCGCCTTAAGGGCTTATCTATGGACAAATCACACTGATTGAGCTAGCCCCAAAGTAAGTTTTAAGCTTGTGTTATGAGATACTAACTCAACGATACTATATTTTATAGTAAATACATGTATATGTAGATAAACACCCAAGATGTAATTTATGTAGGTATCATCCATTCCCCACACAAAATAAGGTCAAATACTAAAAATGCTTGTTAGCACTTTTAGTATAAACTGTCTACATAATTATATGTATGTACTATGTATATTGCTGTTTATTTTCAAAACTTACCCATCAAAATTATTGCTTGTACAGTCATACACATTATCCTTGTTATTTTTCATGCGTAGGAACTCATCACAATTGTCGCATCCATCATATTCGAATTGATCAAAGGTCTGAAAGTGTACGAAACCAGTGATGTTATGATAGGTTAGAATATGCAGTATTTGCTTGTTTGGCTCTCTTGTAATGTGCATTGATGAAAATTATATACCTAAATAAAATAGAGAATATCTAAGTAATAAAATAAAGAATGTTTTAATATGGTTTCGCATTGTGCAACTGAGTGTAACATTTACCTTTATTAAAGAGCACACTAGGCATGCCCGCAATCCTCTTAAATCTTTTGGCACAGTATCTAGCGACATTTTAAGCTAAATTTAATGAGAGTTGAGGCTATTCAATATAATATAAAATCAAATGAAAAAGAAAGAAATATTCTTTCTAATCTAATGCTTTGCTGCACAAACAAACAGACTATGCTGCTGCATAAATGTAATGACACAACTGACTGACAAATGACATTAATGACAATGGAACCGATTTTTGACATTGACAGATTTGTTATTTTGCCTTAGAATATATTTGTCAGTTCGAGGCAAAGATAATAACTCGGGGGTAAGCCCCGTGATGGTGAAACCGAAGCCGCACCTCTCTACACCCTCAGCTGCTCACATTGTATTGCGCCCTGGCCACATCTTCGTGGCTAGTTAGGGTGCCCACAGGCAGTGTAGCCAACGAGCAGCAAGTCACCATCTATCAGACAAAAATAATTGTGAGAGATTTGTAGGTAGTGTCCGTATTCCGTATCTCACTCCATAACCCAGTTATCCGGTAATCCGGGTCCACTAACATCCCGTTCACATAGCCCAAACCAAGTTATTCCCTCCCTGGCAATAGTTCGGCAGCTATGGAGGACTGTCCGTTAGTGCATCTCATTGGTACATTAAGGGATAGACCTCCATAGATGCAGCCATCTCACTTTTTAGATAAAAAGGTACTAAAAGGCCTCTACATGTTGGCTTTGGCCCCATGAACGACTCAAAGGACTGGGTCCCCATGGACCTGTGGCTGAAAAGCGTACCGACATAATAATAATAAACGGCGTCGAGACGTGACGACCCCATCGCCCACTGGATTCCCAGTGCAGTCAGTCAACGCAGGGAAGCTTGTGGCGAGCTGTTGGTGAGTAACGACACCACGGACCCGTGTGCTCCAGAGAGTCGGTCAGAGTCTTCGTCCCCGACGCGTCTTCATTGGTCGGGGTGGAGACCCAAGGGGGCTCGCAGGACTCTCAGCTCTGCATTGCCTTAATATTGGCTGTGCAGAGAGGAGTCGTTAGAGCTGTTGCTCCAGGGGTGGAAGTGTTAAAGGGCATCATGACACGAGTAACTTCCGAGAAAGCGCAGCACATCTCTCGACACCCCTGAGTCGCCCACACTGGTGTTGCCCCTTTGCTGACAACAATCGTCGGCTTGTTTGAGGGGCCCATCTAGTGGGCGGCAAGCGGCAAGCCACCACTGCCACAAAAATAGTCAGTAATCATGATTATGGCAGGTGCCGTATTTTCTATTGTAATAGCCCAGCATCAGTCCATCCCAACTTCATTCCATAACCCATAAAACTTTCCCTTTACCTGCAAGAGATCCTTCTCCTGCCGAAACCTGTTCAAGGGTATATCTTTCATAGATATATCCAAGAATGGGTTTTGGCGGGAGTGCCACATTACATCAACTTCTCCAAAGGGCCTCTACGTGTTGGAGCTGTATCCCCACGCAAGCCTCCCAAAGGACCGGGGTGAAAAGACCCGTGAAACCAAAGGAGATATAAATAATAATAATCTTTATTTTTCTCTCTTTGTGAACATTTACATAGCGTTATAATATAAACTTATGTCATTTTATTATTCCTATAAAAACAACATCCAACGGCCTACATAAATTATACACAGCAGGTCCAATCCAAATTCCAATGTAAAGATACAGAAGCATCGTCCTCCTGAAAGCCGCGCTCCGCGCGTCACCACGGGCATGGCGCATTTATTTAGAATTTCCAAGAAAAATTTCTAAATAAGTACCATACCATTATAACGTCAAATTCTACTTCCACTTAAATAACCAATCAAAGGACAATGTGTGTAAAGAGGCCTTAGGGATAAATGAGATTTAATGGGATGGGTGGGATCACAGGTGGGATATTAGGGTAGGGAATCGTAGGTAAACCTTGTAAGTAGATGATGATAATCTTCTGTCCTCTAGCTCCGCAACTTCCTACCTAACCCATAGGCCATACGAGATCGTCAAAAAACCTGATATCGATGTAGCTTCTATATTGCGATTTGCATTGCACTCCATAGCTGCAGTTTACCGCGTACATAAACGCTTATACCTAGGTAGGTAGCTGCTACCTACACCTAATAGATAGTAGAAATAGGAAAGGAACTCACAGCGAAAATGTTTGAATAATTGATTTGTATTAGAATGAGTGTAGCTTGTAGTTGTAGTGTAGCACAAATACAAATCTGTGAATGAACCGACAAGCAAGGGGGTCACGCACGGGTCAGAAGCGCCTCAATGTATTGTTTACATCAGGCGGCCAGCTGCGCGGTTACTACTACAATAATAGGGTATATTCATGTTAATTTTTTATTTTTTTAAACGATTCTATAAGTTATTATATAACCGGAAAAAAATATAACACTTACAGAATATTATTAAATAAGCTTAAAAAAATAATTAAAATTACTATTATTTTTGGACGACTATAAACGCGTTGCCATTTTGCGCTTTTTTCTGTGACGTCACCGTGCATTGTCAATGTCATAGATACACTTATATGTCAGTGTCAGTCCAGTGCAAATTACAAATTCAAAATATTATCAACAAAACAACGAAGTTTTGGATTCACAGTTTTATTTTATAAGTAATACTATCTAATTTGTGATTATAAGTGAGTGATTAAAGCTTTTAATATCAATTCATTACAAATGGAAGGGCGCACAAAATCTTATTATAAATATTGTATGGTTCCTATGTGCAAAAATAACATCGTAACTGCACCTGACAAAATATATTTTCATATGCCCAAAGATGCAAATGTAAGGAATCATTCCGCGTATTAGAGTTCGCTGTTTTACAAAACCGAGCTGTAATGCCAAACAGCTAGAGGTTTAGTAAATTAGCGGATTATACCATTCAACTGCAACTGTACATACCTATTGTGAACAAAAAATACATATTGTGAGCAAAATGAGTAGTGTCATCCTTTGCAAAACTACACAGTAGTATTGTAAGTACCTACTTCAATTATTTATAATTTAATAGGTAGTAGACTAGCTGCCTGCTACTATAAGCTATAAGATAATGTACTACCTACCGTAATTAATTAAACAAATTGATATTATTTAAGAAAAAAAATACCCAAAATTCTCCAAAAGTATTATTATTTTTTCTCTAAAATTTCCCATTTTTACCCAGAATTGCGAAAAAAATACCCAATCTGGTAACACTGCAAATTACAAATGACTTATTGACAGTGACAGATAGTCTTCTTCTTTTTAATTTGTGATTGACAGCACAGACTATTTAGAAAATTAAGTTTGACAGTGTTTCGTGACGTCACGTGGCGTTTCGGAAATTTGCGAGGGAATTTTAAAAATACAGCTTTTAAATAATTAATTTCTCAATGGAAACACGTCAAATTGAAAAGATATATATATGGGTATTTTTCTTTAGCAATGAAGTATACACATCATTTTTTTTGTTCGTTTCTGAATCACATGCATATTGTCTATTGAGATTAAGTACTGCGTAGTAGGTATATATATTTACATATGTATGGGAAATAGATCAGATACTTAATTAGACGCCTAATGCGCAATTCATTAGATATTATCTGTTCGCACATTAACTACGCGCACACACACATGAAATGTGAGATTACAGTCCCGGTCCGATGATTAATGACTCTGATTGATAAGCCTACTCGTTAACGCCGTTATCGATAGCGATACTTACTTGTATGAACTTATCTACCAATTCTACCATTAATTATTAGACTTCAATAGTACTTAGGTACCATTAATCATACCTACTTACTTTAGTGGTATGGACTATGGTACTTACAAATTATCTGAAAATGTAAGTACCTCACTACCTAATTAGAAGACCTGGAAACCAACGAAACAGAAAAAAAGCTCCACAGTTTCTATTATAATATAACAACAAGCCACAACATTAGAAGTAACAATTTTGGTACAGTTTTTACGGGCCTCCCGCCCTGCTGCCCAAATGCTGTCGTCGCGCCCTCAGAACAATATATCCCTTATTCATTTTGTCAAATGTCGTCGTGTCAACTTTCCCCTCCGCAAAATGCGTTACACTACACGTCACAATTCACATGATGTTACGTGTTGGTTAAACCAGGCCTGTGTCACTCCCCGATTAGGTATCGAAAATGTACCTACATTATTACTATGCGCGCAGGCGGCCCCTCCGGGTGGTAAATTTAGTTTACGAATCGTTTGTCCAGAGTAATAAGAATTAAATTGGCTTGCAATGGATGTCTAGGTATCTATACGAAAAGGTGCTGAGTTCTAACGTGAGCTAAATGAAACCATATCGCTAGCCACATTGAGTAGATATTTGTTTGAATTTATTTGCTGAGTGAGACTTCTGTACGTTAGTATTATTTATTCTGTGGTTAAACGCCCTAAACGTTACATTAGTGTCCACATCAGAATCACCCTGTAGGAAGTTTTCTACAATTTTTCTGAGATTATATACGGAAAATAGAATAGCAAAGCAATAAGTGAAGTAGGTAGGTATATAGGTACTAACTTATAAGTGCCGAGTACCTACCTAGTTATCTATTTTATATTTGGGAAATTAAATAAATGAATATAAATAAATAAATAAATATATAGGGACAAATCACACTGATTAAGCTAGCCCCAAAGTAAGTTTTTCAAACTTGTGTTATGGGATACCAACTTAACGATAGGTACTATATTTTATGATAAATACATATATAGATAAACATCCAAGGTTAGTTACGAGTTTGATCTCCCGACCTTGGGCCTCTATTTAAATGTAAGTATCTACTGATAATTATGGTATAATATAAACTAAGTAGGTAGGTACCTTACCTACATGCTTTGTCTAATTCAGGGCTTCCCAAAATTACTTTTACTGTGACGCCCTTGGGAATTTGTCATTTTTTTGCGATGCGTTTCTGAGCATAGTTTCTGAAAATGGGACCCAAGTTTGGAAATTGCCACTCTCATCTCTTTCTCTACATTTATTTTCGATCTGTACTTGTTCTTTGTTACTGCAACTGCAGAAAAGTCAGTGTTTCGCACAAGTAAGATGTCACAAATGGCAGCAGAACCCCCAATGCTGCAGTGCTGATGGCACGATATTCGCGAAAAACTGAGCTCCAAAAGCAGTTTATCTTTGTCACAGGACAAATTCAAAAAATTCGAAAAATTCAAAAATCATTATTTCCAAACCAGTAGTTAAATTATACAAATTTCTGGGACCCACCTAGTAAGCTTTAGAAAAAGCCTGTGGCAGGGGGACCCGCTCTTCCAAACACTTAGTATTAACATACTTAAGTTGCCGCGAACGACGGGAGCTTTTTTAAAAATAAAATCTTTTAAGTTTTAAAGACAAGTTTATTGTCAGAGCGTTGGTTACAGACTGAGGCTTACGATCTACTTAACTCTACTTGCAAAGGGCGTCTAGACGCTAAGTCAGCACTTGCACGGTGGTCTTATGGTGTGACTCTGCGTGGGCGATCGCTAGAAAGTACACTAAGCATTTATGAGCACTATGTCTCTATGTGGGGTCCCATGCATAACTCCTTCCTCCCTAAGTTCGAGATTATCCGCAGGATCATCTCGAGTTTTCCTCTTAAAGATTTCTGTCAAAAACTTATATCTATAACATAGAGCAAAAATAACTAGAGCTATGATTATAACTAAATTCCCTATAGTAACACTTTTCACAACTCTATGAGACTTTTCACTAACACTTTTGACACTTTGATCACTTTTTCGCACTAAATAGTTCAGGAACTGGATATCAGCCAGGTTGATCCCATCGAGGTTGATAGTCTCCAGCGGTTCCAGGGCATCGTTTACTTTAGGTAGATGAATTAATGGTAATGTGGTATCAAATATAGTTTTTCCTTCAGTTGCATGCTTTTTCAGAGTAATCTCATTAATTTTGACGTAACAATCATTGTTTAAGGTTAATAAATAAGTTCCTTGAATGACCTCTTGAGCTGTTCCTTCTTTACAATATTCTGTAACTATAATTTCATCTTTTGTGTAAATAATCCAACGGTTTAGCTCTATTGACTCTATCTTTAAGTCATTTATGACAACGGGTATAGAGTGACAGCTCGAAGTGTTTACTGAAAACTGCAAAAGTTCAGTGATACATTCATCTTTCATATGAGGTAACAAGTCATATTCGTAGCACAGGAATCGATCTTCATCAATTTCCGAACATGAATGGGAGAGCATCCGTGTTTTCAACCCCTTCATAAGGACGTGTGGATATTTAGGAAGTATAAGGGAGGTTTCAGATCTATCATGGTTTAAAATAGGCAAAGGAAATAATTTAAAGTAATTATAAATTTCATTTGTAATTAAGGGTATATGCATAATGAACCTTATCTGATTTTGTTTGATATAAGCCTTCACTTCGGTACATAGTTCTATTTTTACAATATTATAGGAAGTAGCCGGAAATACTAACTTATCAGTATTTTCTATTTCCTTTAATATTGATATAAATTCTTCAGGATTAACAATAGATTGGTGTAATACATTGACTTTACTAAAAGCAATTGCGGTTTCCACTTCATTAAGTCGGATATAAAGAGTTTGAAAATTATATAAAAATGAAATGTAAATATGTGTAATTTTATCGATATTTTGACTAATCTTTGCTTTATTTAAGTATCCTTCTATTTTCTTAATATTGTTCTCGATTTTTATAAAGTTGCTTTTAGTAGAGTTCGCTACATTAGAAAAGATATCCATCATTTCAGTAACTATAGTCATTTTCTCATTTAAACCATCTTGTTTTGTTTTTATATTATCTATTAATTCTTCAAATCTTAAAGCGTCATCGTTATCCAGATTACCTGTAATTGTTTTAATTAAAGAACCAAGTGGATTTAGTATGCCACGTTTAATTTTTTGAGAAGGGATTAATTGTTTATATTTTTCTGTAATACTATACATAATATAGTCAGTTTGCAGCTCTATATTCATAAAGTCTATATCTAATAGTTTAGTGTCAATAAATCTATGAACTTCTTTCTTAAATGCTATATATCTATTTCTATTTAACTCTACCTCGCTCTTAATTTTACCTAAATCTAAAATCTTAATTATTGTCCATTTATCATTACTGATGACAGCTTGACCTTCCTTGACTGGCAACAATCCTGGGTTCTTGTCAATCTGGTGCAGTAGAAGGGCCTGGCCTTGGACCAAATGGACTGCCAGAAGCAATAACCTGTGGAGGGCGTTTAATGTCCTTTATTGGAATTCTAGTGGCACGATTATTAGTAGTAACTGGTACAGTATTTCTGTGGATTGGCCCTGTAACTTCAGCTTTCTGATATCTTGGCTTGTCTTTACTTCGCCTAGTATTTACCCCTTTCATAAAAATTTCGTCTCCTTCATCTATATCAAATTCTACTTCACCCATACGTTTATTAATAACAACTTGTTTTTTCTGGGCAATCTTATCAGTTAAATATTCATATAAATGTTTGGTCTTTCTTACGTGTTCTTTGACTAATTGCTGCGTAAACTGTTTATCAAAATCAACCGAAAATGTGCTATTAGAATCAGTATGGCCAAACACAACTTCGAAGGGCGTTAGGCCTGTAGTCGAATGTATAGTATGGTTATATGACATAATTGCATATGTCATAACGGAAGCAGCATCAGTGACTCTACGTTCATATTTTGCAATGCGGTATATTTCAATAATAGTGGAGTGAAACCTTTCCACTAAGCCCATGGAATTTGGGTTATGTGGAGTGCCTACGTGAAGATTTATTTTGTAAAAAGATAGCATTTCTTTCATTAGGGAATTATTAAATTCCATTCCCGGATCTGAGCTTACCTTGTTAGGAACCCCGTATAATGAGAAATATTTGAGCAGAGCTCTCACAACTTCGGGTGTGGACTTATTAACTATCTCCATAGCTTGACCGAGTTTACTAAAAGCGTCAATGATGGTAAGGTAAATTTTACCCTCTATGGTAAAAGTATCAATAAATATTTCTTGAAAGGGTTTCGTCTGAGTTTGTGTGAGTTGTAGTTCGGGTTTTAGGGGTTTACGGTCGTACTTCATTTTCCTACAAAGTTCACAAGAATTTATAACACTAGCCACAATTTTCTCCATAGACTCAAAATAGAAAGTACGTTTAAGATGTGCTAAGGTTTCCTTAATTCCTCTGTGACTATTTCTACCTGTATGGTATTTGAGAATCACACTACGCTGTTCTTCTTCATCTTCTATATAAACTAAACGTTGAGTACATTCATAGAACTTAACTGTGCCCTTTTTAAATAAAGATGTGGTAATTTGGGAAAATTGCTTACGATGTAATTCACTCTCAAAGTAAAAGAAATATTTAATTTTAGGTTTGGTGTATTCCATAAGGAACTTCTTAATAAGATCGGGATTATTTTCAGGTAAGTGAACTTCTAATATCTTCTGCGATTTTCTAGATAGGTCTTTAACTGATATTATATTTCTATTCCAGGTATATACGTGAATTTGATTGGGTTTCGTGTCTACGGCTTCTTGTAGGATAAGTATACCTTCCGTATCCAGATTACGTGCAGAATGTATTGTATCAATATTATCACTACTTTGATTTTCAGATGCGGAAGCTGTACAACTGTCTACAGACGGAATAGAGTATGGAGACCTACGGCCTTTATTCTCTGGTAGCATGATGGATTTCTGCGAATTAGAAGATGAGATTGTAATAGGAGAAGATGAACGATCACGTTTCTTAGCTTTACCTATTTCTGTTATTTCATTTGTAATATCATTTAAATACTCTTGCAATTGTTTTTCCTTCTTATCGACGTGTACTTTCATTGATACGTCATCATCATTTTCTCCTAATGCATGAACCTTTATACGTGACAATGCGTCAGCATTGCTATTTTGTTTGCCTTTTTTATAGATTACCTCAAAATCATATTCTGCCAAACGCAATTTCCATCGTGTTATTTTACTATTGGGCTCATTAATACTTTTCAACCAAGCTAGAGGCCTATGATCTGTGTAAATTTTAAATTTTCTCCCATATAAATAGGGTCGAAAATGTTTGGTTGCCCAAATAATTGCCAACATTTCTTTTTCTATTGTGCTATATCGTGTCTCTGCATCATTTAAGGTCCTACTGGCATATGCCACCGGCTTATCACTTCCTATCGGACCTTGTGAAAGGACTGCACCGAGGGCATAATTCGAAGCATCTGTAGTAAGGATAAACTGTTTGTCAAAATCGGGGAATTGTAAAATCGGGGCGTTAATTAGCAATTCCTTACATCTCTCGAATGCATCGACATATTCTTTGGTAATTTCTATTTTATTTCGTTTTTTTAAACATGAAGTTAGAGGTTGAGTTATTTTAGCAAAATTATTTATAAACTTTCGGTAGTAACCAACTAGTCCAAGAAAACTTTTGATTTCTGTCGTAGTTTGAGGCAATGGGAAGTTCATAACTGCTGTTATCTGATCATTATTCGGCTTAAGGCCTTCTTTTGTTATGACATGGCCTAAGTACAGAACTTCCTTCCTTAGAAACTCACTTTTGTCTAATGTAACTTTGAGATTAGTTTCCCTAAGTCGGTCAAAGATTTTACGTAATTTTGAAATATGCTCTGGGAGGCTTGAACTAAAGATTATGATGTCATCAAGATAGACCATGCAATGAATACCTTGGAGGCCTCGCAGCACGTTGTCCATGGCTCTTTGAAACGTTGCCGGGGCTGTTTTGAGTCCAAATGGCATTCTTTTGAACTCGTAATGTCCCGAGTTTACAGAAAACGCAGTTTTCGGAATATCAGCTGGATTTACCTCAATTTGGTGGTACCCGGAAGCTAAGTCTAATGTGCTGAAGTAGGTTGATTTACCCAATTTATCAAAAAGGTCTGTAATGTTAGGTAACGGGTATTTGTCGTCAATGGTCAGTTCATTTAGGCGTCTATAGTCAATAACCATCCTATACTTCATTTCCCCGGAAGCATCTAGCTTTTTAGGGACGAGATGTACCGGCGCACTCCACGGAGAATGTGAATCCTGTATTACATTATCTTGCAAAAGTTTATCAACCTGTCTTTGAATCTCTTCGTTTTGGGAATGCGGATGACGATAAGGGCGAATATACACAGGTTCTTCATTAACTGTGCGTATATTGTGTTTTACTTGATTAGTAAATTGAAAGTGGAATTTTTTCGCAATAGAATATATCACGGTATTCGTAACATAATTTAGAAATACTCTCACGTTCTTCTTTATTTGTGTGGTCTAATCTTAGTTTCGCTAAATTTTCTTTTAAAGCATCATCAATCTCATAGTTACTTGTAATTGTATTTACTTGAAATTCTTCATTTTTAAATACACTAACATTAAATGGTTTATCTATAGTTATCTTTACTTCATGTTGCATAAAATTTTGAATAACGGTTTCTGCGAAAAAATTCTTACAAGTCACTAAAGCTGTAGGCATACGTACGCCTTCAGTGAATTGTGTAAACTCTAGAATGGCTTCACCATTGCAAAAATTTGTTGGAATGCGTACTCGCGTTTCCGTTCGAGGCTCTAGAAGTAACTCATAAGGTGGGCTATAAATTATAGGTATATCTACACTAGGCGTTCGTAAAACTTGATTAGCCATATCTATGTTAGCTGATAATTTTTTAAGAAGGTCTGAGCCTATAAGACCGTCGTATCTATGATCTACATCAAATACGTAAAATTTGTGAGAAAGTGTGCTTTTAAATGTTTTCAATAGTGGAATGCATATCACTTCACTATGTGTGCTTTGAGCATGGGTACTAACAACTGTGAAAGGTTCGTATTGTTTGAATTCACTGAAAAACTCTTGGGTTTTCGCAGGACTTATGAATGACCTACTACTTCCTGTATCAATAAGAAATTTGGAGCCTATTTCAGGAATTTCTATATGAGGTAATTTAAGTATGCTATCACAATAATTTAAATTTATTATTTCACCTGACTGTCGGAGGCTGTAGTGTGAAAATTTTCTGGGGTGGTATTTTCCTCAACATTTTCAGAATTTTCCAGATAATTTAAAGGCACTTCCTCGACATACTCAGAATATTGCGGGTCATTAGTATAATGATTATACTCAATGTTGTCGGGGTAGTATTCTAGTTCAGGGCATGGCTCCTCACAGTAAAATAATTCGTTTGCAAGCATGTTTTGTCTCACAGGTGCAGTGCGCATTGTGACGTCAGAGTCAGCTTGGAATTTGGGTATATTTTGCTGGTTTTGTATACCATATCTAAATTGGTTGGCACCGGAAGTCTGTTGTTGGGGTATCCCAAATTTAAATCCACTGTGCTGGAAAGGTGCACGTTGTACAGGGCCCTGGGCAAAATAACGCTGTGGTGTATTTTGTGGGCCTTGGAATGGTGTACTTTTATTTGATGGCATAAAAATTGGTCTAAAACCATGCTGACCCATGAAATTTGGCCTTAAATTAGGTTGGCCCATGAAATTTGGCCTGAAACCAGACTGACCTACAAAATTAGGTTTAAAGCTAGACTGACCTTGGTTTTGGGGTATGCCAAATTTAAAATTTTGCTGATTAGGCAATAAACTGAATGGCTGACCGGAACTATTAACAAACGGTTTTGTAAAATTATGGGCATTAGGGCGGTGTGCAATACTAGATCTAGGTTTATTATTTTTAACATTGTATTGATCCTGAAAATTAACTTCCTCTGTTACTACAGTTAATGCACTTTCTAAAGTTTCACACTGTCTTATACGCACTACTCGCAACATTTCTTCCGGCAGGTTATACATAAAAACTTTAAGCGCAATATTATTATATATAATCATTTTAGCTGCTTTAATTCCTTCGTCACTTAAAGTATTTACTTTAGCAAATAATGAGGCTCTAACATTCTGAACACGCTGGCAAAACTGGATATACGACTCACTTTGTTTTATTTTTAAGCTTTCTAACTCTATTGCTATACAGTCTTCCGAACGAGGGTCACCGAAATGTTGAAAAAGAATGTCCTTGAGTTGGTCCCATGACGTCACATTTTGGTGCTCACTTAGTAGAGTCGCAGCTCTACCTATAAGTCTACTTGTAACTGAATGAAATATATAAAGGTCTTGGGTACTATTTCCCTCTCTTCTAAAGGCTCTTATAACGTACTCACATTTAGATAAAAATAAATTTAATAACTTTTCATCCCCATCAAATTTAGGGATTATGCACAATATTTCTTTAGGAATCATTGTAACTTGTTCCATTTTATTTAATGTAATTTGAAACTGTTAAAACACACAAAAAATATACCTAACTCTTAAAACCTTAATTAATAAAAAAAATATTTAATTACGAATATTACGACACTTGTACCATACAAAATCAGATAAACGTAATTAAAAGTTCGACGATTTTGGTCGGAAAATGTGGAAAAAACAGGGAAATATACGAAAACAGGAGTGAAGAGGTTTACTCACGCGCTGCTCGATCCCATGTCTTCCTGCGAGTCTGCAACCACTGCTTACGCACGCTACTTGTACTCCAGGCGTAGAGGTTTTACGCGTCGTACTGCTCACGCTGTTTCGTACTCCGGATGTAGAGGTTTTACGCACCGTATCGCGTCGCACTAAGTTATTTATTTGGTTCGTGGATATCCGAGTCCGTGACACACCAACTTATAGCACTTTAAACCGATTTTTGGGCGTACAGGCACTACACGGTCGGTGGCAGGATATTCGGATCCTACACAGGCTGCGCCACTTAAGTTGCCGCGAACGACGGGAGCTTTTTTAAAAATAAAATCTTTTAAGTTTTAAAGACAAGTTTATTGTCAGAGCGTTGGTTACAGACTGAGGCTTACGATCTACTTAACTCTACTTGCAAAGGGCGTCTAGACGCTAAGTCAGCACTTGCACGGTGGTCTTATGGTGTGACTCTGCGTGGGCGATCGCTAGAAAGTACACTAAGCATTTATGAGCACTATGTCTCTATGTGGGGTCCCATGCATAACTACATAGTCCTAGTTTACAAATAGATTTTGAAAAATAAATTAAATTTAAGAGAGTTTTAGATCTATAGACATGTGTGTATGTTGTGTTGTGTGCGTGTGTGCGTGTGTGTGTGTGTGTGTGCGTGCGTGTGTGTGTGTGTGTGTGTGTGTGTGTGTGTGTGTGTGTGTGTGTGTGTGTGTGTGTGTGTGTGTTTGTTTGTGTGTGTATGTGAGTATATAGTGATCGTTACTGATGGTATGTAAGAAGTTATAATAATTAGGTTAGGACAATTCTATCAATTGTTCTTCTTGCCTTGCAACGCCCTTCGGATTATGCCGCGACGCCCCAGGACCAGCCCTGGTCTAATTTGTGATATTAGTGCAGTGACGGATTTACCAGCAGGCTCAGTAGGCTGGAGCCTAGGGCGGCAGATTTTAAGGACGGCAAATTTGTCCCACCCCCCGTGCCTCGCCCGCAGTCAAATCGCAGTTATTCGAGTGAACGCCCAGGCCCACGCTAGCTGTTTTTAAACGCCCAAGTGCAATACTGATTCACGCCCCACGTACAACTCTACGGTGCGTGAAGCAGATGACCTTTTTTTGCTCCACCACCACTCATTTACTGGCGGCAAAATTTGTAAATCCGCCACTGAGGGCGGCAAAATGTAAATAGCCTACTGGCGGTAAATTTGTGAATCCGCCACTGTATAGTGATATCGCCACTATTTTAAATCGGGTTAGTTATAACAAAAAACACGATAGTGAAACATGGTTTTTTCCGAGTTTGAGAGCTCAGGTCCACTTTTACCTAACTGCGAAGTAAATAGTAGGGAAATAAATAAGTTGTTTACTTCGAAATTTGGAAGGAATCTGATTAGAATTGACCCCCAGATACCCTGCATGTCATCATCGCCGGAGGCAGCTGTTCCGGCGCCGCGCCTATTACACTTATTCATACCATCCAATATTTATAGGCGTTAAAAAGATTCTGAAATTTAGTAGTAACTAGTACCTCAGAATACATATTAGTACCAATATTTTCTTTGTGTTTATTTTTATTTTATGATTTATTAAATAAAGATAATTTTTATTGTATTGTATTGTAGTACAAGTAGTAGTACCTCACCTACTAACGTAGTAAAGTTTTTTTTATTTGGGATAGTTTTAGGGTATCTAAACCCTAAGCGCCTATTACGAGTATTCTTGATAAGTGCAGGTGGTGCTGGTGAATTAGGCACCGCACCGAGTATTTAGGTACAAAGGTGGGTATATTTATCTTCGCAACTACCCCCATACACATAGATACCTACTCGTAGTAATCGCGTCAATTTCTTTATATAATATATGTAATAGATGTTTAGGGCCATAAGACCCATAAGCCACGATCAGCGTGATGTTGGGCGTGTATTAGGTAGGTACTCGTATTTATCTTCGTTGTGACTCATGCATGTGTGATGCTCGATTGAATTGAATAGTGAGCGATATTTGATAAATCTACGATCAAAATATATTATAGCATTTTCATAGTCTGTGATGCCTTGGAAAAGTACATAAAATAGTGAAGGGTTGCTAGCAGCATTGCATTGACTTAGGTATATATTATTTCGCATTGCCTTTTGACACGATTCGTCAAATTTTCGCCTAGTCCTTGAAAGCAATCGAACTTGAATGCATGTCCAAGGGAAGCTGCGGACACTAGGTGTCCAAGAAAAAGAATATCTGCGTCACGATCACGACCTGTACAAAAAAGCTCAAACAGTTCCATTTATAAGTACAATGCCTCCAATCATGTAATGTGTATTGACACGGTTTGACTTTTTTTGGACTAGATGGTGTTCGCGACTACGTACGCGTGTCTCGCTATTACGTTTCAAGAGATAAAGCCCTGTGACAGACGGACGGACAGACGGACAGACAGTGAGTGGACTCTCAGTAATAGGGTCCCGTTGACATCCTTTGGGTACGGAACCCTAAAAATGTTGTGTTCAGTTACTCTTTTATAATAGCATAAACAATTTTTTTGATAAATTTAAATGTACAGACGATTCTACTGTTTTAATATGCATATTGATCATGATGATGATGAAGGCTGTGCTCTTTCTGATAGTGTTTAATTTTAGGAGTGCCTATACCACAGCCTATAGGTAGAATCGCTAGAGATTGGTCGGACAGATGCGGTTGCGGTCGCAACTCGCCGCTCCGCCGCCCTGCAGTCTGCGATCATCTTACAAAACGCACGTGAGCCAGATCTACTTGACAACAAGCCAAGATTAAACGAGTTAGCCTAGGAATCCATTTGCTGAAATTCAGACGTTGTGAAACAGGCAATATATATAAAACCAGTATCTTAAATTCACATAGTGGACGAGGCCTTAGGTGTTGCCTCCACGAGCGAACATGATGAGTTGACATAAGTCAATATATCAAATCGCGGCGATGATATCGCCGTGTGGAGACACGTTCATAGAGTCCTACATTCTTATTCATAAAAAATATGAAACGTTTGCTAAACCTATTTTAGTTAAAATATGTTTTGTCCTTATCTCTCTACATAATATTTGGCATAGTAGGAACGACATAACATTTTTTACCTAAAATAGGTTTAGCAAACGTTTTATATTTTTTATGAACAAGAGGACTAGTATACACCAGTGGTTCAGTAAGAACAGTAGACCTTGCGAGCTCTTTTAACCATGTTGTAACCGACACTTTCGCCTTTCCCTGGCTTAGCAAAGTCATTTCAGTAAAATCCGTTCTTAAATAACGTTATAGCAAACTTTCCCCTTTCCCTGGTTTAGCAGTCATTTCAGTAAAATCTGTTCTTAAATAACGTTATAGCAAACTTTCCCCTTTCCCTGGTTTAGCAAAGTCATTTCAGTAAAATCCGTTCTTAAATAACGTTATAGCAAACTTTCCCCTTTCCCTGGTTTAGCAAATTCATTTCAGTAAAATCCGTTCTTAAATAACGTTATAACAAACTTTTCCCTTTCCCTGGTTGAGCAGTCATTTCAGTAAAATCCGTTCTTAAATAACGTTATAGCAATCTTCCGCCTTTCCCCCTTCGACTCCCCCTTTTAGAAAAAAATTAGCAACATAGTAATGAAGTCCTTAGTATGCCTCTCAAATTTTATTGAAATAAAAATAAATAAGATAACAGGAAAGTTCTCCTCTTTTCTCCTCCAATCAAAAATTGCGATCGACTAAAAAATTTTAATAAATCAAGAAACTTCCTGTAGACACGGACAAAAGCATTTTAGCCAATCCCGAAACCGACACGCTTCGCATATATTATACTATATTCTGAATTGTATCTTTATATTAGGTAGGTACAAAATACAATACAATACAATTTCTGAACTATATGATCGCAGTATACAAGGATGGATTGTCTAAGTAAAGTCGTCGACGTTTCGTTACGTTTACACCTGCGTCAATCGAGTAACCGTAAGCAGTAGGTAATCGAAATCTATTTTTGTGTGATTGAGTGTCCAACATTTGATAACATTTGTTATCAAGGAGCAAAAAAATTGTTATTACTATAAAAACATGTTAGTTAGTTAATAAATACTAACAAGAGTCATCATAACAACCACATAACAACCGTTCACGTGTTTATAATCCCACCAAAAACATGATCACGCCAGGTCAAATGTTCATAAAAATAAATTTAAGGATTGTCACAGAATTTGGCACCCATTTAGATCTCAATTCTTCTGTCGGTGGAGTCGACAGCGACATCATATCATAATATTGAACTTAGCTCCCATATGATTACTCTAGATAATCATTAACCATATATTACGTTAGTAATTACATTATCTTTGCCATATAGTATAGGTACGTACGGTACGGCATCGTATGTACACATACGATGATAGAGATGGGCCAAGTACTCGGTTGTTACTCGGTACTTGGCATACTCAGCACCTTTTTCAGTACTCGTACTCGGCCGAATAACTCGGCTCAAAATTAATCTGTTATTTTGTCATATTCCTCAAGCAAAGATGCGAATGCGCTCTAGCATATTTTTTGTGTTACCCTTTTTTCTGTTATTTTTGATAATCGCATGCTCATAATAGATTAGTTAAATTTTAATTGTAAGTGTTTTCTCATTATGTGAAATAACATTGTATTTTTATGAGCAATAAAAGTTCTTTAAACCCATGGTTTAAACCTTAGTAACTATAATATCTATCATAGACTAAACTTGCTATAAAGAATTGTATCTTTATATTAGGTAGGTACTACCGGCAAAATAATACCTATTAAAAAAAGAGTCAGTGGAGTCTATTCTACTGATTACTTTATTGACTACTAGCGGTCCGCCCCGGCTTCGCACGGGTATTTAAGCTCCTTTAGAACCATCCTCGTACTTCAAGAAATATTTTAAAAAAGATTAGCGAAATCGGTTCAGCTGCTCTCGAGATTTACGTGTAGCAACACATTCAGCTATTCATTTTTATATTATGGATGAGTAAGTATTATGAGTAATTTATGGTAGTTAAGCCAAGTACTTACCTAAATACAACTAGGTAAAGTATCTATAATTTAGAACAAGAGAGAGACTTAATTTGTTGATTTCCCTTTGATAGGGCGATGAACTCAGTCCTACGATGCCAACTGATTCTGGGTCGTCACCGTTGCCAGACAGAATCGGACAGACACCCGGTCAGACGGTTATAATTAAAAGATATTTATTAATTCATTAATTTACGTCACCGGAGTAATTCATCCGCATAAATGAAGTTATTATTTTAACATCAACAGCTGGCGCACGTCGGCATCAAGTCCGATGGGTTCGCGAAATATGGAAACCAGTGGTAGAATCATGTCAAACTTTACAACTAAATAGATACAGAAAAATAATCAAGCAGAAAAACTGCTATATCTACCACAGAATTAACACGTTTAAATATTTGCGTTTGTGGTATACTGACAGGGAGGCCTTATTGCAATTACCTTGGGACATACATATTTGAATATTAGGCACTTAAATAAAAAGGTAGGTCTTACTTATTCAGATCGAGAAATCCCTATAGACACAACGTTACCTCTAAGTAACCTAGTGCACGTCTGCGAATGTCTAGTTAAGGCGCCGTCAGTTCAGAGCCAAGAAAACTGTGTTTTTGAAAAATCACTGTAATAAAACTACTAGTTTATTACTCAAAAATTTTACATAAGAATCTTTCGTCAGACATCCACAATATCCAAAACAGGATTGAGCATTTTTGGCTCGATAAAGAAAAATCACAAACATACCTCTAAATTTGCCTAAATTTACGTTTATAAGAGATATTACTATTTTATACAATCACCTTTTTATATGAAAGTTATACCAAAAAATGTATCGAGCACGGGTCCGGGCCTTTCTTCGCTCTCGACGATATTTCGCTGTTTTATTTATAATTTTTTTGTATTATATTTATATTTTTTTTTGTAGCAAAATTGACAAGATATTTAGATGATACATTTTTTGGTATAATTTTCATATAAAAAGGTGATAGTACGAGTATAAAATAGTAATATGTCTTATAAAGGTAAATTTAGGCAAATTAAGAGGTATGTTTGTGATTTTTTTCTATCAAGCCAAAAATGCTCAATCGTGTTTTGGATATTGTGTGTGTCTGTAGAAAATCCTTACGATTCTTATGTAATTTTTTGAGGAATAAACTGTAGTAGTTTAATTACAGTGATTTTTCAAAAACACGCAAAGTATTGCAAATTGTGAACCCATCTCGCCTTAAAAGTTTTTTAGATATTCATAATTCTTTCATAAAGTTTGGTAAGTTATCACCCCCTCCCCAACGCCTTCCAAGAAGGCTCCATAGCTAAGTATATAGCCCCTGTTTTATGCAAAAAGTTAGGTCTTGTTAAGTACCCACTAACTTACCTTCTTTTATGTTTCAAATCGAAACTTAAAACTAAACAAGAATATTACAATAAAAATTTGAGAAGTGGAAAAACTTGTAACTTTTTATATTCCTGTGAGTGCAACCGTAGACTTTTCAGACAGACGGGTATAAATCACAAGTTTTACTGTCCTATTGTTGTGCGAGCACGCTGCGCCTCAATCTCGCTGTTCGCTTTTTTGCAGTCGTAAAACTAAAAAAAATATGCGTGTTTTGGAGTGTTGGGCGAGGATTTGATGGAAGAATTGGAACAGCTGTATGGCCACAATCCTACTAATATAAACTAGCTATAAATCGTCGCGTAGCCTGCGGGATTTGACAAATATCGCATGTTTACGATATTAAAAATATCTTCATCAACATATCCAGCTATCTTCATATCAAATTTGAGCCGTTTTGAATTGAAATCGAAACAAACATCCATCTATCCCCATTATTCTTTATAATTCATCAATAAGAATTACCTTCCTATTCCTTTATATCTTTTTAGCGTTCCGTACAAAAAATGAAAAAACGGAACCCGTATACTTTGAGCGATTATAAAGAAAGTACCAATAATCCGCTATTTTTAGTAAGTTTTTTTTATTTGAACAAACTTTGAATAAAAAAGTTATGTCCGTAAGAAGATATGCGTATTATTCGTTCGTCGTAAAATTTTGGTCAAGAGCGTGTATATGATTCGATAATAAGTGATTTCATTGCTATTCGCTACTGTTTTTATATATTTTATATACGGTAAAATCCAAAACGTATGATTTTGTTCTCTAAAAAGAAACGTCGAATGAAAAAAGAAAAAATTGCGTCGTCTGTCGTAATCGTGCTTGACTAAAGTATTCCAAGAAAGCTAAAACTGATACCAACTCAAATTGCGACATTCTAAAACTTTTCCTTGTTCTTTTTCCTTACATTTAAAACTGACAACACGTCCAAATGACTAATAATTAATAATTTGATAGGTTTGATTTGAAATAGATAAAGTAAGAGGGAATATCACATGGGAAAACTATTATGAAAAGACTTATAGAACGTAAACATACTAGATTGATTGTTTTGGGTTATGAAGCCTAAAATTTTCCATAAACAGGAGACATACATTATGTTTGTGTGTTACATCACTCTATAACATAGAAAATAGTTTTTCTAAACAAGTAATAATTTAAAAAAAAAGTTAAGACGTGAAAGAATATTCTAAATTAATAAATTGACTGAAAATATACAACACAGTTATGCCTGGGATGCAACCGGGAACACGCTCGGATGAGCGGGGTTATAATTTGTTTTTTAGCACTTCTCATTCCGAATTACATTTCTATTAGACGTATTTTATTTGTTTGTTTCTTTGTTTGTTTTTTGTGTACATGAATTTGGTAAATAAATAAATAAAAATTGAAGACATATAACTTCAACTCCAAAAATCCACCATTTTATACAGTGTCACTGAAAATTAAGATGAATCATAAAACCTCTTAAGCTAAGATCCATAAAGCCGCTGCAGAGTGCTAAAGAAATAAACATACATACACTCAAAAAAAATAACCCTTCTTCTAGCGCAGTCGGGTAAAATGCTAATCTTTTATTAGCCTTTGCTAAGCTCATTGTCACCTTGTTCAGGCCTCTTATTTGTCGTAGATTCGTTCTTAAAATATACAGAAGAAAAAATCTAAATTTAGATGTCTGACTAACTTATCGATTCTGGATCAAATAATTTGCAAATCAAATAGATTTTTCAACCGGTTTCAGCCAGGTCACACGACAAACAAGCATGTGATGTAGGAAAAATAAGGAAAACATTTAGATTTTATTATTTAGGTAAGTATACTGTAATAAAATTTACCGGATATTTGATGAATAACTGAAAACTATATACGAGTATGAAGATATTATGGACAGAATAATACATGTGTATCACCATGGTCGTAATGATGTTTAAGACCGTGTACCAGGCGCCTCAGAAAATCTACAACTTACAATGTAAATAGAATTATTATTAACTTACATAAATGTATTTGAACCATTGATTTATAACTAAAAATAAAATATGTAATTAGCATTGCATGCTAGTCACGCCTGTTTTCCGAAGAAATGAGAAAAGTGTCGTTAAATTCGGATTTTGCTGTGGCTGCAACTGCATTCATGATGCAATAATAAAAGCAAGTTACCACTTTTATTTTATAAGTATAGAGCAAATTTCTTTTTGGACTTGTATTTGTATTATAATAAAGCAAGCGGCCAAGTGCGAGTTTTACTCGCCCATGAAGGGTTCCGTAGCAGCAAGTAACATTTTACGATTTAAGACGTATTAAAAAATAATTATCTATAATACCGAGACCGCTATAGTTTTAATTGAAAGTACATACTTTGAGGAATATACCACATTTTTTTCAGAATTATTTCAGTAATATTCCAAAAGGTACGGTGGGGGGACACCTCAAATTTTAACTTTGTATTAGATCATATCAAGACTGGGGGGTTTGATCTACATAGTTTTAAAGCAGTTTTTGTTGCATTTTAAAAGACCTTTTCAACGATACCCCACACGTTGGGGTTAGTCCAATTTAATTTTTTAAATTCACTTTTCCTTGTATGGGGGGCTGTAAAAAAATATTTTTTTCATAATTTTAAAACCGACTTTTGGAACTTCAATATCTATCTCTCCACCAATTTTCGTGACAATCGATGCAGTAGCGGCGGAGTACGAGCCCAGACGGACAGTTGGACAGACGGACGGACATGACGAAACTATAAGGGTTCCTTGTGGACTACGGAACCCTAAAAATGGCTTTGCTAAGCCAGGGGAAAGGGGAAAGTGTCGGTGATTGCATGGTTATAAGAGCTCGCGAGGTCCACTGTTCTCACAGAACCAGTAGTTTAAGCAGTATAGAGCAAGTTGACAATTTGTCAGATTCTAAGTAAGTAAAAAAATTATTGAACATGATGGGGAACATTGCCTATACTAGGTTTTCCTACGCTTCGACTACGCTACGTAGCGCCGGTCGTAGCACCTGCTACGAATTATTAGTATTAAGGCTACATAGTCATGCCTATCATAGGTTTTCCTATGCTACGATGCTGCTACGTAGCATTGGTCGTAGCACAGGCTACGAATTCTTAGTATCTAGACTACATAGTCTTGCCCATCCTAGGTTGTACTATGCTACGTAGCACTGGTCGTAGCACAGGATACGAATGATTAGTATCTTATCTAGGCTACATAGTCTTGCCTATTCTAGGTTTTCCTATGCTACGACGGTCGACGACGCTTCATAGCACGGGTCGTAGCAAACGCTACGAATTATTATTATCTAGGCTACATAACATAGTCTTGCCTATCCTAGGTTTTCCTATGCTACGAAGACGATACGTAGCACCGGCCGGTCGTAGCACAGGCTTTGAATTTTTCGTATCTAGGCTACATAATCTTGCCTATCCTAGGTTTTCCTATGCTACGACGACGCTACGTAGCACCGGTCGTAGCACAGTCTACGAATTACTAGTATCTATGCTACATCATTTAAATCCTAAGTTAAATCGCATTTTCTATCCTTATGAAAGTTAATCTCCTTCCCTTGTTTCCACTTAGTTTCTTCATTTTGTCCTGTTATGTTTTCTTTGTGTAAGTTGTATGTATTTAAGTACTAGATGTATGTATGTTTATTATGATTATTGTATATAAGTATGTTTATTATATTGACCACCCTTCACTACCTAATTTCCCATCATTTTTTCTATTTAAACGAGGTTGCCTGGAAGGAATTGCTTAGCGATAAGGCCGCCTTTTGCGCATTTCTTAGTTTTTAAGATAATTATGTCCTGTTTTACTTTTGTGCAATAAAGGGTATTGTATTGTATTGTATCATTTGCATATAGGTATTGGTATAAAGATATTGACATATTATTATTATTATAATCTCACTAATATCTCACTCCATAACCCAGTTATCCGGTCCACTAACATCCCATCCACATAGCCCAAACCAAGTAAATCCCTCCCTGGCTATAGTTCAGCAGCTATGGTGGACTGTCCGTTAGTGCATCTCAATGGTATATTAAGGGATAGACCTCCATAAATGCAGCCATCTCAATTTTTAGATAAAAAGGTACTAAAAGGCCTCTTCATGTTGGCTTTGGCCCCATGAACGCCTCAAAGGACCGGATCCCCATGGACCCGTGGCTGAAAAGCGTACCGACATAATAATAAATTATTACATGAATAATCGTCATAAAGATAATATTCTGCAGCGAAATCTAATAGAAGATAGGTATATATTAAATATATCAAAAATCCCACATAATAAATTGTCTATTTAGAGATTCAAATAATGTTAGATCGTATATATTTCTTATGCCCAAGTATTGCATTATAAGCACACCCCAGGATCCAAAGAAGCACATGAAGCTAAGATTTTAACCGGGAAAGCGTTAGTGGATGCTTAATGTACCTAATGGTAAATATTCTCCTCATATTCACACTAGTATGACCACGAAGAAACGGCGTATCTAAAACCCTACAGAGCTAAAATAAAATCCGAATGGGCTTGTTTTGTATGATGCAATAGAAACAACCATTAATCAGAAAGTATAAGTATATTTAATAAAAGCATCTAAAAGGTACATATTATGAATTTAATGGCAGGCTTGTGTAATAAAGGGCAAAAGTCCGATAAGCGTCACGCCACAATTCAAGCAAAACAATTTTATAAGATAGATATGAGGGCACACAGTGCCCCCGCCAAGCTGAACAAAGGCCCAGCCGTACCATATTTTTCTCGTTGGCATATGCCCATATCTCTGGGCATATGAGGCATTTTTGACACCCCAGTTAAAAAATAAAATCATCTGGCAATGCCACGGCAACGTAAGTTTATAAACGTTTTTCACATAATATGAGCATATTGCTGTGGAATTCCAAGTAATTTTATTTATAACTGACTTGGTTTTTCATGTTGATTGTGATATCAAAACCTATTAGGGTGTAAAATCTGCGTTGCTCGATTCTGTATCTGAGGGGATATATAATTTATGCATCACATGAAAATGTATGCGTAAATCGTAAAAGGGATCATCGATCGATCAACAATGTTTGCGTATTTATTTATTACGTGCGTAGTTATCTGTTAAGGCTTCATTCATGCAACATTCATGACATTGAAATCGCGATAACAAGCGTCTCGCTCCGCGGTTTTGATTTGGGCGTCTGGATGCTGGGAATGCATGAATGCTACGAGACGTAGTAATGCGATTAATGAGTTGTGAAATTAGATCGGTGCAACTATTTTGGACTCATGTAATTCACGATTTGAAAGTATATTGAGTACATGTACCCAATTTCAGCGTCGAAAGTTTTCGCTCCATGCAATTTAAGGAACGTGAAATCCAAAACTTTCATATATATATCCAAAATGGGCTATGCTTAAAGGAATTGATGGAGTTTTTATATTTTGGTATATCGATCTTATGGTAATATTTATTTGTTAACATAGGGACGGGCAGCGCGGTGCGCGGGGATTTTGTTTCTGATCCCGCTTGGCTTGCATCATATATATCAGTGGCGGCCGCGAAGCATCGTCATTCCACCGCGCTCCGTCAACGTGCGTATACTATACCCGTCATCCACAAGTGAAGTGACGATCTAAACTTAAAGCACCAGCGTAGCCGCATTTATATACAACATGAAGTTTATAATTTTACTGGCCCTTTGTGGTTCGGCAGCCCTAGTGCCCGTGGAAAATGTAAGTACTTTAAGCTATTACTATAATAACCACCATTAACTATCAGTTTCAGAAATAAACTCTAAATGTAGGATTTTTCAAATTTGTTGCATATTTTTTTTAATTAAATAAAATAAAAGTCGCTAACAAATTTTGTAATATCAAATGCCCTGTGCATATTTCCGTTAATTTCAAAATATAAAAATCTCTCTACCCTCAATGTCGGATAAAGTTACGTTTCGTGTTTTACATTTCTCTATAAACTTACCCCGGTACGAGCTGCATGCGTGCAGAGCCTCAGAATTGACATTTGGGAGCCCTGCAGAACGCCATAAATGCAATGATTTTTGGGGATACAGATAGAGACCCTAGACTTAGACCCAACTCGACCATTCGGCGTAACTTGGGTTCAAGGATGACAATAGCTTTCGCAACTTCAAATTGAAAAGAAAATAATGTAAATGCCTACTTCTTGTACCATTAAAATTAACCACTAAAATTCAATTTATTAGGTGTTATGAAATTTATAATTTTTTAGTACCTTCTATATTTATGTAAAAAATAGAGGGTATCTAACATTTTAAGAAAACTTTCGAAATTTTACTCGTAGATCTACAAAATCAAACGGAATTTAAGTTCTTAAAATATTTAGATACAACCTACGAATAAGGATACTAATTTAATGATACATACAGGTAAGTTAAATATAGTAAACAGAGTAACATTAGTATAAAGGCACAATTATATAGTCATTTCTTATAAGCAAACCATTATTTAGAGTATTTCATTTTGTTTACGTAATGTTTTATAATTATATTTTGTTTTCAAGTTCACGTATATTGTCTTTTGGAGGCACCAACATGGTTTGTTTGAGATCATTGCAGTTTTGCCGTCAAGTTGATTTGTTAAAGTTTACGTTTTCAAGTTGTATTTTAATCTTATAATTAATATTAATGTGTGCGATTTCATTTAATGTTTTCATGACAACGGGGTCTGTTAGTAAAATGCTATACACTATCACGTATTTATCCCTAGTGGGGCAGACAGAACATTTGGGTCTTGGCTCTAAGCAGATACGCAAGGCCGCAAGACTCAAACGCCACGTGAGAAGATGGAAAAGGAATCGAAATAGTGATAGGTTGCTAGCCGCATCTTTAGACTATTCCCTCGATCAACTGTTACGATCTGCGCGGGAAGAGAAGCAGCTGGTACATTTTAAGTTTTTTCTTTGCGCCTAGACCAGCTCGGAAGAAATATACTCGTTGGTAAAAAAAAAAACTACCTATCACTAATTTATAAATACAGGCTGAGTTTTTATCCACCAGCCAAATTTATGGAACAAGTTCAGTCCATGATACAGAACTACTTTCCATAAAAACAATTACCGAAAAATTAAATAAAAAAATTAACCTTCCCATACAAATCAGTGCTCAGCCAAACGGATTTTGTATGGGAGGACGAATTTTTTATCAATTTTTACAAAAATATTCACGTTGGTATTTATAAAAGATGTTAAACTGCTGTAAGTAGGTACACACCTCTTTTGGCAAATGTGCGTAGTAAAGCTTTGAAGGGTTATCTAGGACTTGGTAGTAGCAAAATTTTAAATGATGTCTCCGTTTTCTTTGAAATGATTTATTTTAAATGGGGGCAGCACTGGACCCCGTTAAATTCAGGTACGGCCTCAACTCGAAAATGTGGTGAGAATTCCTATATTTCTCAATGTTAAGCACCACTGAGGGTGCCACTTCTGCTTGGTATTCACCTTAATTATGCGATGCGGCTAGCATCATTGTTTTGATTCGTTTTCCACCTCGCCCACTCATCACGCTAAAAGTGGCGTTTGGGTTTAAGTTTAGCCGTAGTCTAGCCGCAAGATCCTAAGTGCTCTGTCTGCCCCATTAGGGATAAAGACGTGAGAGTGTATGTATGTATGTATGTATTCGATTCCCTGGGCAATTATTAATTTTATAGGTACTTACAGTCAGTCCTTAGGATAAACAAGTGGTCAAAACAAAACTTGTTCGGTTTGGCAAAAGTGGAATGTTTAGCCAGATGTTGACTTTACGAGTCTATTTCTGACGAGGCGATGTCCACGAGAAATGACTCACTTTTAACTTGGCGCCAGTCCTACATTTTTTTTTCTATGTGAGACAAGATGGATAGGGACAGGGAAAACCTTGAAAAATTGAAGTAAATGCTTGCCAAGATTTATTTTTTAAATTTTGGAGCGCGACAAATACAACGACAAATTTTATAAATGATTCAGACTGAATTAAGACATCAAAACAAGAGTAATAAAATAAAATAATTTATTCTACATTGCAGTACTAAATTTGAGATAGGTTGGATTTATTTAAGTAACCTTCAACCGTTGTATGTACTTATGATATAAGTAATTACACGTTTGCATTTTGAAGTTTACGAATATACAGGCTGAGTTTTTAACCACTTGCCAACTTTTGGAGCAAGTTCAGTCCATGTGACTTTCTAAAAAAAAGTTATTAAAAATCGATAAAAATTTAAGATTAAATGGAGGTTACAAACTCAGCCTGTGCAACGTCAAAAAAAATAAACTTAAACTATTTTAAGGGTGAATTCAGTCCGTGATATGATAAAACATGTCGAAATATTAAAAATGATAATTTTTGGCTTTCTATACAAACTCAGATCTGCTGATCAGTCAATATTGGTATGGGAGTAGTTGTCCGAACAGCTGATCCGAGTTTGTATGGAAAGCAAAAAAATATTTTTCATACAGATACAGATACACTATCACGTCTTTATCCCTAACGGGGTAGACAGAGCCAAGGGCGGTAAAGGCTAGGCCACTTTTAGCGTAATGGTGGGCATGAAGGTGGAAAAGGGAAATCATAATAGTGATGGGTTGCTAACCGCATCGCCTATTCATATGATTCAGATTCTCGCCCATTCCCTCGATCGGCTTTTACGATCTGCACGGGAAGAGAAGCAGCTGGTACATTCTATGTTTTTTCTTTTCTCCCAGACCAGCAAAGAAGAATTTTTCATATGTCGATATATGTTCCTTTGGAAAAGTTGTTCAGTATTATGGACTAAATTCACCCTTAAATAGTCTCAGTATATTTTGATAGACGTTATATAAGTACATAAAATAGTGACTTAGTGAGTTAGGTACGTACAATTTTACACAAGTAAACAATTATGACAAATAAATAGCCTATTTATTATGTAAACAAGGAGATATTAACAAATGAATTAAAAAAACAGAAAAAACTAACTAAAACTATTTAATAGCCTTAGTGACCAATAAACATATAACTTACACAAATGGTTATTTTAGCACGAATCAAGTCGGTGTAAAATAATTATTCATTTATGATGATGACAAAGGAATTAAGTACTACAAATTAATTATAGAACAGTGAGTCAGAGGCAAGAATTGAGCACACCTAAGTCGCCGGATCTTGAGTTCGCTATTCGGAGGTGGGGTACTTAGTAGACTCGGACTCAAGACTAGGTACTAACGTACGTAGTTCGAACTGAATACAATAGTAAGTAGGCAAAGTACAATCCGGTTCAATCACCAATAAAAAAAATCTCGTCCATTTCAGTTCATTCACGTTTTGGCGGCTAAATACGGATACGCTCAAGGGCGCGCGTACAATCATATTGTGGTGTTATCATTCATAATGATAACCCAGTGTGCAGAATGTACTTTACATTCAATAACTTTTGCCTGCGACTGCATTTGTGTGTAACGTAGTACCTTCATCTCTCAAGAAACACCAATACTTACTAACGAAAGTAATTTCGGATTAAAATTGTTAAGTAACGAAATTCTTCATCCAAGCGCGTTCCCGGTTGCATCCTCAGCTGTGCTGCTTCGGAGCCCGGGGTGCGCTTTCCTGCTTTTTCTTCCCCAAATATGCATGTCAATGGTCACCCAAGGATGCCAAAGACCTTGCGTTGGAGAAAACTAGCCGGAAGAGTTTAAAGATTTGGCTATAGTTTTACGACCGGCTGCCTGCCTGACGTCAACCCTCTTTGGGAATGTATTTGTGCGAAATTTTTTACAACCGGCCGCCGCCCGCCCTCCTTGGAAATGAAATAGTAGCAGAATATGTTTATGCTTAATCCTTTTATCGTCGTAAGAGGTTACGACATCCATAGGAAGAGATGGAGTGGTCCTATTCTAACCCGGAACCACACGGGGAAGTGTTAAGTAACGACATTAGAACTACATATTTTCCTTCATTGCTATATGTTAACTTACAATCTTTTCCATCCACTAGGTGTCTGGAAGAGATCACCCTAAAAGACGTTAGTTATATATTATTATACGTATAACTATGACCTTATGTCGGACCGTGCAATTAAAAATTACACTACTCGTATCTACTCGTATAATGGACTGCCTACATCTAGATAATTGTAGTGAATTAACACAACAGCATCCAAATAACAAAAGGCCCAAGATGCACATTTATACAATACCTAATTTAACGTGCATCTTAAACTTATTTATTGACGCAGCTGTTCGAACTTTGTCACAAGATAGTCAAGTGCGTCATTATTGACCCTTTGAGAGCATGCCATCTCACTAGCATTATATTATAAATCATTTAAAGTCGCTTTAGATAAATAGTTCATAATGTTCAATATATTATAAATCATTGTACCTACTTAAGTTGCTTTAGATAAACAATTCATAATGTTCAAACCTACATAGCCATCAGGCCGGTCAGCATCCAGCTCCTGTTCGTTAGTACTAAGACCTGATGATACATACAATAAATTGTGGATGAGTAGGGTAGGTGTAAGGAAAACCGGAAAAATAGGTTTTCTCCAACAATTAATAAGATTTGATTTTGTTCATGGTTTAATTATCATTTTAATTAGTTCTTTAAAATGCTGGGATTTTGAAATAGAATTTCTGTAGAAGGGTACAGGGGTAAATAAGATAATTATGGGTCGAAACGACCTAAAATATCTTCTATCAAACGTCCTATAACCATATTGAGACTATTTTCTATGATAATTTACAACATGTTATACCTAGATATTTGATGCGTTTGGCCACTAGAAACTAAGGTCTTGTCATCATCATTATCAGGTCTTTTTAGTCTCCACTGCAGGAGCACGGCCCTCCCTGTACTGCCAGAGCCATATACTAGCCAAAGCAGTCAGAGGATATAGCCTACACTCTCCACGCTGGCCAGACGGGTTTGGAGAGGTCTGATTGATGTTTATAACTTGTGTTTCCTAAGTCTTGTCTTGTAAGGTCTTTTCAAAGATAATATAATTAAATTAACGTAAGTCTGGTCTTTCAAACACTAATCAATTTGTGGTGATAAAAGTAAACAGCGCTCACAAAAAATCATCCACTCTCTCCTCTTTTCTTTTGTGTGAAAACTCCACTCTTTCGCAATTTTAAAGCTAACTCGGAAAAATCATTCAGAGTTAGCTGTGAACGAGCTCTTATAGCAAAAGGTGTCTTTTTTGATGGGTTGAACTTAGCACAAAGTGACATACCTACTTTGTTGTAAGTTTAGCCCATTAAAAAAAACACCTTTTGCTAGTACAGAGGAAAGATAAGATATCTGTGCCACCTCGCGTGCGCGACGGGCGCGGTGACATAAGTATCTGATTAACCGTCTGTATTACCCGTAGGTATGGTTTGATGAATACATTGACTTTTTTTGTTACAGACTGAAGAAAAATCCATCACCACCAAACCCATATGTGATCCGCCAACGCCGTGTGGATGGAATCCCTACAAAAAAGAGACAAAACAAATTATAGATACGGTGAAGAACGAGTAGTAAGTACCTGCCTACACGTTTTTCGCATCAACAGGGCCGTTGGGTACGGGCATGTAAGGCGTGCACCGCGCACAAGTGCGGCATTATCAAGGGGCGGCGAAAACGAAACTGCATAGAGCCAAAAAAAAAAGTTCATTAGGTAGATAGATAGGCTGACACGCTGACTTCGGTATTCATCGATACCGAACTCAGCGTAGATTTGTACATGGGGCGGCTTAATCGGTATTGTACGCGGACGTTCAAACAGCTATAGCGGCGGGCCTGCGCATAAACTCGATTTTATATTATATTAAGAACCATTAAAAAACTCTAGGTTTGTTAAGAACGGAAGGGAATTATAGTTGTAACAAATGTCAATTCTAAGCATTGAATAATTCAATGATTCTAAGTTATATTCAATTACTTTTCTCCCTGTCCAAAGGCTTTATCCTTCATATTGGTTAGCTAAGATAACTAAATACTAAGGCGAATGTCGTCATCGTCCTACTATAATTTACAAAGAACTGTCATGTAACGACAGGTTGGTTTTTGTAAATGATAGTACCTATAGGCAAATAGGTACTGTAAGGTTCTTATTTATATTTCATAGGTATACGAATTTTTATCTCAAGGTGTCACTGTCTAGATAATAGTTTAGCCATACAGGTACAGCATGAGACGTAAGGATAACTCTATGCAGCTTCATCTTGATATTGTTAATTGGGAATTTGTGAGTTTGTGAATGCGTTTCTGTTCAACTTATCTCCACAGAATGAAGCATTTTGTAAGTGAACCTACTCCGCGAGACTATCTAAAATAATTTCTTTTAAATTCTAGTTGCGACTGTCCCCAAGAGTTGGAATGTGCGATCTCTGAAGATGACTTCGCTGCTGAGGCTTACATCAAGCGCTGCCAGACACCAAATACGGATCCAGATGCTGAGACCTTTGAGAGATAGCGACCTGGTGAAGATGGGCCTCCAGGGCTCTGCTGTCCGCACGTTTGACGTCGCTTGTTCCTCAGAACAGTGTTATACTCAAGACTTATACTAAGAAACATTGTCAATGCCAATATGTAGAAGGAATATTGACAGAGACTGTAGTTACAGTTGAACGTTTTAAACTATGTGACATAATTCTTATATAAAATTATAACATACATCATTATAAATAAATGAACAATACTGATGAAGTGAGAAAAGAGATAGAGCTGCAGTTACTTAATCATATAGATAGGTCTCACTTGACTCTTTTAAAAAAATCAGTTTTACTAATGTATTTCATTTTAATATTCTATTTTGCCGCTATTACGACAGTTTTTTATTATATTTTTATTGAAATTTTAATTTAAATGTATAAATCTTACGTCAGTTTTAATAATAAAGGTATGAACTTATTTTGTGTACCTACCTATTGGGTTGACTTACTTTAACAAATTCGCGACTGATCGAGGTAAAGCACGTCTATTATTTGAAGTTCCTATTTTTTTACGTGTCCTAATTATTATTTAAATTTAGTTGATAACTGTGCTAGAATTTAGTGATTCGTTTTAATAACATTGTTTTAATTAGTCTAATTAATTAAATTGATTTGAAGACATGTATGAGAGCCAAATGACAATGAGTGTTTAATGAAATAAAAAACATTGAATATGGATTTTTGTTTTGCGTTATTTATGTATCATATATTTACCAGATTTTACCCGCGACTTCGTTCGCATACCTTTGGAACCTTATTCAGAGATAAGGATATCACAAGACTCACAAGTACTTAATTACAAAAATAAAAAAAAGCTTTTTGAGTTTCAGTTCTGAGTATGGGGAACCCCCACTTTGTGTGAAAATCTTAATGCGGTTCACAGAATACATCTACTTACCAAGTTTCAACAGTACCTATAGTTCTTATAGTTTCGGAAAAAAGTGGCTGTGACATACGGACAGACAGACAGACAGACATGACGAATTCATAAGGGTTCCGTTTTTTGCCATTTGGCTACGGAACCCTAAAAAGGCTTCATAAATCTACAAACTGCCTCCATTCGCGTTTTGTAATTGCAGTTGTGACGATAAAATACCTGAGTATTTCTTTTGGATAATTACTATATTTGATTTCAATAGGTATAGGTACATACAGAAAAATTTTAAACTATAAACTGTTCCAAATCCTGATGCTAATGCAATAACCAAGCAAAATAAATCAACATGGCTATTTTGACACTTTTTACGCGTTGATGTATTTTGTTTGGCAGCTATTACATAATTAATTATAATAGAGTGAAGTTCGAATTTTTTTGCTATATTTCCTCCCCACAGAAGTAAACAGAATGTCGACAGACAGCAGAACTCACAGGTTACCAGAGATTGCAAAAGGCTGGATGGAATACAAATAGAAATGAAAAGTAAGTAGTAGGGTCTATTGGGAGCGTCATTTGCTAGAGCGAGAGAGAGCGACGGAACGCTTCAGCATCTGTCGTGCTGCAGCGTTCCGTCGGTCTCTAACGCTTTAGCAAATTACTGTTCTGAGCGACAGAAAAGGATAGCACCATAGGAAAGTGCTATTCCGTGCTGATAGATGAGATCCAACCCTTACAATCCGCTAGATGACAAGCAGTAAAATCAGACACTTTTTTCTAAACGTCAAAACAAACGTTTTTTATGGGATTTGTATGAGAATTTCATACAAATCTCATAGAAAATGTTTATTTAATCTATGACGTCGCGGTTTTTGTGACGTTTTATTATCCTAACAGTGCCAAATAATTTATTTTTGACCCAGTCATTGGGAACTTATACATTTGATAAAAAAAAATGCTTACCTACCTACATATTTCATGTAAATGTTAATTTCTTCCACAAACTACCTACGATGCCGAGATTTTGACTTATAGCACGGGGTTATGGCACAGATTAGATAATAGTTACTACGTTATGGGTTCAATCTGGTGTACAGAAACCGAACCCGAAAGAACAAAAATCTTAGTACCTATTACGGCAGGCACTGTCATCAAGTCTCCTTTTTTAGAGTACCGAAATCCCTAGACGGAACTCATAGTTTGTTCGCCTGTCCATCTGCGGCTTTGCTATATATTAGTACTAGACAGTAATTTTGCATAAGTATATATGTATGTACTTATATATGTACTTACTTTGGGGCTAGCTTAATCAGTGTAATTTGTCTCTATATATTTATTAATATACTAGCAGTCCACCCCGGCTTCGCCCGTGGTACACACATAGCCTATGTCACTCGGGGATAGTGTAGCTTTCAAATGGTGAAAGAATTTTTTAAATCGGCCCAGTACTTTTTGAGCCTATTCATTACAAACATACAAAAATAGGTACAAATCTTTCCTCTTTATAATATTAGTGTAGAAGTGTAGATTACTACGTGAGTACTAGTATTTATTCTGTGATATTACGTATGCAAACAAAGCCGTAGAGTAAAATAAAGAAATAAGTTTTCAGGGTAGCTATATACTATGTACGTAAGTACATAGATCTCGTTGCTATGTACCTACGTAATTTTTTTTCACGTGTACCCTTTAGTGAGAGTATCGTCAGATAGGTATTTTAAAACCATTGAAGGTTTGCAAAGACAATTTCTTGACTTAGTGACCTGCTTGCAAAATATTTAACAAATGATTGATCGAGTTGAGCGTCGAGCTAAAAGTTAAACTATAGTCAGGCAAGAAAAATCTGAAAAAAAGTCATGTTGATATTAGATATACAAATTCAAGGATAACCATCATATAGCTATGGCATGCCTTTTAATTATAGTAACAGACATGCCATAGCCGTAAGAGTAATAGTCGGCTAACTTATTCAATATATAGGTACCTATTCATACTTGGAAAATTTCGTATAAATAATATCCTTAGTAATCAATTACTAAAATAAAGTTGTAACTTGTTTGACAAACATGTCGAATTATTAAAAATTTTGTAACGTGTACCTTCGGAACTTTCTGAGCGTGGCCAGGACATGCACTTGGCCATTATTCATTTATACTCGTAATGTAAGTATAAGTTAGATTTTTCAAGCTGCATTATGTATGAAAGCACAGTCACCATTGAGTACTCAAGCTTCGCTTCTTAAGAGAGTAAGTTCGTTCTGAATTTATTTTCAAATGAAGAATGCCTTTTATTGTCACTACAGACCTACAGACTTTGCATTCGCAATTCTTTGATCAGCTTTACGATTGCCTCTAGAAAAAACATCGTGTTTCTTCTTCTTTCCGTGTCTATGTAAAAGAAACCACACTAGCAAATGTTTTGCGATCTGTCTATCATCTTCCACCAGACCAAATTATATTTACAACGGCCCACCTGCGTTCATAGTCTGTTTAAAGGTTTAAAGATTTCGAAATGGGCCAGGGCTGATCATTGCCCGGTAGGAGTTTCTCTCGCGGGGTGATAAAATTAGGTACGGTATGGTCTCTCTGCCAAAGCTTTAATCTGTCCAAGGCGCTTAAGCTTGATAAATCGTGCTTTGGAGTTAGGTCGAGTCTCAACAGCTCTGGAACGCCTTACCAGTTGATGTTCGGAAGGCTAAAACCCGCTTTTCATTTAAAAAACAGGTGAAAGCACATTTTCTTAAACAACTGTCAGATAGTTCTTAGTGTATGTAGTATATGTAAGTAGTATATCTTAGTATAATAATAGTGTGTATTATTTGTATGTAGTTTATGGTTTATTATTACATATTTAAGTATACCTGGTTCATTTTTCATCATTTCTTTTTGAGTTTTTGCACTACCCGTGTCTTTCTCGACATCACCCGGTGGGTTGACTGGTAGATAAGGCCTTAGGCTTTAAGTCCGCCATTACACTTGTATTTGTGTATAAAGTTAAATAAATAAATAAATAAAATAAAACAGCATTCTAAAAACTGGCGGATGGATTTTATTTTACAATAATGTTAACGAGACACCATGTGCAGGGGACTCAGGGGCAAAAGTGAATAGGCATTTTTTGAGTCTGCCTGTAACACCTTAGACCTCATCTTAGCCTCCCATCAAGCTAGATAGAGGTCAAACCGACTCAAATCTCTAATAAAAATAATAAAAAAAGACTATGCCGGTAGCCTTGTGTGGTCAAATTTGATGTCTGTGCACAGAGACTGTGAGAAACAATATGACTGTAGATAGCGAGTATAAGTACTAACATAACAAAATGATATCTGAAATAAAAGTATTAATGTATGAGCTATCATCTCATACATTGTAGCAAGCAATTCATACCTACATATGTAGCACTAATTTAACCTACATTCTAATTATCTGTATAAGCCTCTTCGATTAAGTAAACTATGTCACTGTCATTATGTCAATAGAAAAGTAATCTAGCGTTTAAGTGAAAAAAATAAATCTAGTGTAAAGAAATCAATCGACGGGTTTGGTTATATACTCTACAGGAGTTCCTCCCGACTAGCTAGCTTCCCTCCAGCTCAACTCAGCTTAACTTACCTAGCTGTGTGTGTGGTTATCCCATACAATTAAAATGAATTTATTTCCAGGAGGTTTCAAGTAATAGTTTTTTAAGTACCTAAACTTCTACTCTGTCTGAGGTAGGTACATATATTCTAAAAGCATCAAGGTTATTTTCCACTGACTGATTCTCCGTAACTTGTAAACAACTGCCATCAACCGTCAAAATAATAAAATATAAGCATTGCGCTGCCGCGTTTACAAATATTTTTGCGGGTAGTTGTGTGCTTCAATTGCCACTGTGGCTTGGATCTGGTTTGCGAATGATCTGTGGTATATATTGTGGCCGCACGCTCCGGAAAGTTCTTTCCGTCGACGATCGCGTTGTGAAGTTAAACGATTGTTTCGTACAGAATATTTTTGTATTATGGATTTATTCAATTACACTATGGACGACACAAAGCCAATATTTACGACAGCTAGTGACACGAAGGCTACAGCTACTACGGTAAATATTTTAATTGTTATTTAATATCGATTAAAGGTCAGGAAAAGGTCATATTACAAATTCTGTATAACCTGCCTTGAATTTGTTGGACGTAGGTATGCTCTTGTGCGTGCAGCATGCAGCAGTGGGGTTATCATGGCTCAATATAATTACAGATATATTTTTGAGGGTTGACGTCAGGCATGCGGCCGGTCGTAAAACTAAAGCCTGTTCTGGCTATTTCTTCTCCACTTCGCAAGGTCTTTGACATCCTTGGGTGACCATTGACATGCATGTTATATTTGGAAAAGAGAAAGCGGGAAAGCGCAGCCCGGGCTCGGAAGCAGCACAGCTGAGGATGTAACCGGGAACGCGCTTAGATGAAGAAGATAATTACAGATATATTTTTACGAAAAGGAAAAGAATAAGCTTATAATTTGTTACAGGAAAGTTTTACACCCAACGAGAATAGAAATATGGCAAGTGGACAGGAAAGCGTGTTCTCTCCTCTAGCCAATTCATTCCAAAGTCAAAGAGGGAACGAGTTACTGGACTTATTGGCACAGCAGGAGCCTAGGGCAGCTGATATAGGTAATACTATTGCGATTAGCTAGATTTTTGTAGATACATGCTTGATTTTATATAGAAAATGTGGTTTCAGCACCATCGGCTACAAGCGTCGAAGATGCATTAATGAATTTTCGCCTAAATGGATCCGACGCCATGTTTGATGATATCGAACAAAATCAACAATATTTTATGGGTATGTTAGATACACTTTTACATAATACTGAAATTAGAGGATTCTTTGTTTTTTTATTTGTAGAAATTAGAGGAACTTGTAATAGTGGTGTGCTATGAAAGTAGGGAGCGTGAGTCAAACGAATACAGGAACGTCTGCAATACAAGAGTGACCAATCTGCACAACAATCGACATGAAGTATTAAAATGTGGCCATTTTGTTGAGATATGCCATGTTGCAGGCAGCAGAGCGGAGTCGATGACATCATCGCAGAGCGCCGCATGGGCAGAGGGCTCCACGACGGCTGGTAATAGGAACGGCGAAATGGTCGACACCTTTGACTTCTTGATCAAAAGTTAGTAAAATGGTTTTGAATGATGAGTGCATTTATTTAAAAAATGTATGGTTTATTTTGTTTTTTTTTTCATTACCTTCAAAAACAGGTTTTAACTAGGTTTTTTAAACAGGCCTGGCGTCTGCTAACAACTACGTGTCGATGCTGACCCGCGAACAGTTGTCGCTACTGCGCATGATCCGCCCGGGTTTGCTCTATGAGTTCCTGCAGGAGATCGTCAAGGTGCGCAGCGACAAGCGCATGCGCCGCGCATTGCCCAATGTAAGATCACTACGAGTCTTAAAACTTTGTTCTTTTAATATATTTTATTCTTTCTTTTTACATCGACAGGATAACAAATTCAGTTAGGTATATTATCAAATATACCTGATGCTCTTAAGGTTATTAGTAGGACTTTTAAATGTCTAAGAATTCACCCATTAAAAATTAAATTAAAAGGCAAATCTCAACGGGTACTCTTAAGGACTCAATACAAAAAGTAATTACTTAACAAATATAAATCTTCAAACCAACCAACTCCAAATCTTTACCTGTTTTTAGGAAGAGAGTAAAAGAGTATTATCTTTCCTTAACGTAATGAATAGTATACCTATATACTATATATGTATTTGTTTATAGTTAGGTATTTATATGTATATGTATTTATGTGTGTATGTTTATTGATGTATTGTATATGTATGTTTAACATTTTAGATAAGTACTTATATGTATTTGTAACTATAGTCTTTTGTACACGCCTACTATCTGTTTTCTTCAATTTTCATCTCCTGGGTCTGCTGGAAGAGATTTCTTATGAAATAAGCAGTACCTATGTACTCTATTTTCTTACTTTGTACGTTTCTTTGTTTGTATGTTGTGTACATGAATTTTGTAAATAAAATAAATAAATAAATAATAAACCTTTTTGGGCTGTCTTCTGAATAAAAGCAGAGGAAATATAGTGATCATATTTCTTCACATACTTACTCAAAATAATATTTATTTTATTAAGTATATTGTATTAACGACATGTAGTGTTTGAACTTCATCTTCATCTCTTCCTGTGGATGTCGTAAGAGGCGACTAAAGGACTAAGCACAAACATCTCGTGCTACAATTGCATTCCCAAGGAGGGTTAGCGTCGGGTGGCGGCCGGTTGTAAAACTTTTTCTTATTCTATACTGCATTTTTCTTATTCCTAACTCCTTGTTTAGGAATGTGCTTTCTGTAAGAACAACGGCGAAAACGAGGAGTGTTACTCTGACCACGTGCTCAAAGACTGGCGCGGCCGCGTGCGCTGTCCCGTGCTGCGCGCCTTCCGGTGTCCGCGGTGCGGCGCCACCGGCGACTATGCGCACACCATCAAGTATTGTCCGGAGAACGTGGATGGAGGTTAGTAAATCAATATGTGCCGTGTGCAAGCCGTGTGGTTCCCGGCAGAGTAGAATAAGACCGACTCCCAAGTCTTCCCGTGGATGTCGTAGAAGGTAGCGTTGAAAAAAGCGGGAAAACTCCAAATTTTTCCAAGTTTTATTCGAAAGTTTTAAGCAAAATAAATGTATATGGAATTTTTCATGTTTTTATCAATAAACAGAAAAAACGGAAAACTTTGAAAGCAACGGAAAAGTATTGTTTTTTTTACAGAATATTTTTATTATGTTTTGGAGAGTAGAATAATTTGTTTTTGCTGTCTTGTCATGCGCTCATTCCGTTCCGGCCCACATTTAGATCATATCACGCACGCATTACTACTATAATGTGTGTAAGCATTACTCAGTTTGGGTGAAGTCTCTTATCACAAAAAGTACATATAGAAAATAGTGCACTTGTGTTCTACGATATTGTGTTTAATACAATGCCCCGCAAGAAAAGTAACATACTTACCTATGGGATCATTGTCAAATTTCGTAATACTGATTCTTCAAACAGCGACAGTGCGGTATCTGATTAATCAAAGTGAGCAAGATTTAATTGTATTGAAAAGTATAGAGGAATAAAAACTTGATTTTTTCAATCGTTTTTTTCAAATTTTCCGAAAAATTCCGAACGTTTTTTTTCCGGGATATTTCAATGCAACACGAATAAAACGAGCTATCGTTTCTATCACCGAAAAAAACAATTTGTTTCTTTTGGAATTTGCAACGCTAGTAGAAGGAGACTTAAATAAAATAAAAAATACGGACAAATCACACAGATTGAGCTAGTAAGTTCGAGACTTGTGTTACGGGATACCAACTCAACGATACTATATTTTATAACAAATATATATATAGTTAAACATTCAAGACTCAGGGTTTTACCCGTGTGGTTCCGGGTTAGAATAGGACCACTCCATCTCTTCCTGTGTCAGATGCGACTAAAGGACTTAGCACAAACATCTCGTGCTACAATTGCATTCCCAAGAAGGGTTAACGTCGGGCGGCGGCTGGTTGTAAACCTTTTCGCATAAATACATTCCCAAAGTGGGTTGACGTCAGGCAGGCGGCCGGTCGTAAAACTATAGCCAAATCATTTAAACTGTTCTGGCTATTTCGTCTCCATTTTGCAAAGTCTTTGGCAGCTTTGGGTGACCATTGACATGCATGTTATATTTGGAGAAGAAAAAGCAGGAAAGCGCACCCCGGGCTCCGAAGCAGCACAGCTGAGGATGCTATCAGGAACGCGCTTAGACAAAGAAAATTCAAGACTCAGGTCAATCTGAAATAGATCATTTTCGATCATGACCTGACCGGGGATCGAACAAGGGACCTCCGGTGTAACAGCTTGGCATGATGACCACTAGGCCACAGAGGACGTCGAGTCCTAGGTAGGAAACACAAGCTAAACAAAGCTTATAAACATAGTGAGACCTCTCCAACCCAATCTGGCCAGCGTGGAGTGGTCTGGTAGTATAGCCTAAAAAAGACCTGATGATGATGAAATAAATATGTGGCAAAGGAACTGAAACGCTAACCGGTCATTCTCTAGTTTTTTTTTCGCTACGTAATTAACGCGTCATCTCTTTGTCGCTTTAACCCCCTTGCTCGGGGGATGATGCCTTTTCATACACTTGCGCGCGCATTTATGCGCGCGGTCTGAACGAGAAGGTAGAAAAAATCAACGCGTTAATTAGGAGGAGAAAAAATCAAGACATAGTATCCTAGTCGATAGAATTTTTTTACACTTGGTGTTACTCGTAATTTGTCAAAAAGGTAGCGAAAAATACCTGGAGAATAACCGTGACATGTTTCCTAATGTTTGCCTCATGCTGTAGTACTATTGTACTCGTATGTTTCAGGCATAATTAATAATAGTCGTAGCGAAAACGAGCATTTGATTGCAGTATTTTAACATGTTAGAGAATTGTATCACACAAGTTGTGTGGATAAAAAAAACTGCATTTGAAAACTATGAAATGCCTTCCAGGCTTCTGCATCCCAAATTGTTTGTTACTTTGCTTAGTTTTTTCTGAAGTAATGGAAAGAATAACATTTCCACGGCTCCAAAAGCGATAATTTACAAAGAATCAAATATTCATACTCGTATATACCTACGTTAATAATTCGAGTGTACATTACGTGCCATATCTATTTAAATTATTAATTATTAAAAAAATGCTACCTTTACTAGCATTTCGCAACGACCTCTGCTAAGAAAAAACGCCGAAAGATTTCGCAACGACCTCTGCTGAGAAGAAACGCCGAAAGAAACTCGTTTACACAGTATTGGTCGCCTACGCGCCAGAAGGGCTTCGTCAGTTTACCAAGATATGCTATAATATAATGTTATCACAATATAACATGTACTGCTTGCAAACGAGTGCCAAATCCAATTTATACAATAGTCTTACAAAAAGGAGCCAAGCTGACCAGTCCCTTCTGGCGGCAACTTCGTTATAAGTATATAAAATATTATTATAAATGTGAAGTTTGGAGCTCGCGAAGTACCTTAGTTTTAAGTGTGAGTACTAGACTAATGCATTTGTGTTGTCAGGTTCAGACCGGTCCGGGCTGCCATCGCGCCGCCGCGTGCCTCCGTCGCAGCTGCTCGGACAAGCAAGCTTGCCGCGCTCGGCCAACTTGCCGGCCGCGCCTGCGCCCTCCCCCTCCCCCGCTTCCGCTGGACTGTCGCACGCCGCGATTTGGTCTTCCACCTTCGGAATGAACTAGACTTCTTGAAAAGTATCTTCATGTAAACTCAGATTATTTGGTCTGAGCTCGCGGCTATCTGACCAGTCAGACAGACCGCACATGTGTTTTTTTTGTGGTAAAAATGATCGTTATAGCTTTTTCTTATGGTAGCTTCTATCTACGATCTACTTGCATATCTTAGTAATTGTAACATAATGACGGATAGTACGAAATGAGCCTGTTAGCTGTCATCATCCTAAATTTCAAAACATACCTATCTATTTCAACATGTACGAGTAGATAATGTTATACCAAATCAATAGGCATGATGACTGAACAAATATTGTAAACATATTTTTTCTTTTCTCTGAGAAAAAATAAATGACGAAGATACAGCGCAATTAAATTTCGGATGAAGTCACGGATTCGTACGATTTTTACACAGAGGTGACGTCGCAACTCTGGAATTTAGATAGTATCTTTGTGAATTTTTACTTTTTTGATAAACTGAAAAATATGGGTACATTCTTTTTGGTTAATGTAACTAACGGACTAATTAGAATAATACTTTTCTAACCCAGTCATCATTCCTATTGTTTGTTAACTAAAATTAATTTTAAAATCAATATTTGAACGATGATGACAGTCAATATTGTTAAACTGGATAACGATTACTTTGTACATTATGTACTTTAAACAAGACGCCTTTTGATATGATTTCAATTTGATTTTTTTTAATAACAACTTCATTTGGCAAGGCGTTTTGATCATGAAAATTAGTCAAGATTTCTTATATTTTGCTTATTTTCTGATTCACTTTCTACACTAGTTTAGCTTACTATTTATCTCATTAGAAAGACAAAACATTGGTGCGGGAAGATAAAATACCCCTTCAAATAAAGTATGCGGGACATACAATATTTGAACCTAAATAAAAAAACCGAATCAGAAAATGAAGCAATCCTTTTTCTTCTTGAAATATCAATTTTTCATTGGGTTTTAAAGTGTCATTGGATAAAAATTTTAATCGATTCTAATTCTGATAACATCGTTTTCTTATAAACAATGCAATTCAATAGCTACAATTCTAAATTTCAATGAATTTATTGTTAATACTGATGATCCAATTATTTTCATGTACATGCACATTAATTCACCATCTTTGGCGGAATCAATAATACTTACTTATACAATTCATTAATGCAGTTTTACCAATGAAAAATTACTTTCTTCCTTTTGGTGTTGGTTTTACATATGTATTTTCTTTTTAATAAATGTTTGGAGCATATATATTATTTTCTTTCATTTAAATATAAAGTACGAGGGCTGTTTGATAAGTACCCGTTTTCTAAATATATTAATATCACTGGCCGAAAATAAGTATACCACATTTTAAGCCATTTTTCAGAGGCGGGAAAATTAAAAAAAAATGGCATTATTTTGTTTTTTTTCTCATTTGACAACGATTCAGTGAAGGCGTGAACTTAAAATTGTTAAAATGGAGAAAGACCAGTATCGGTCTGTAATTAGATTCTTATTTTTGGAAGGAAAAACATGTGATGAAATAAAAGTAAGAATGCAAGCGGTTTAACATGAATGTGCTCCTTCTATGTCAACCGTCAGATATTGGTATAACGAGTTTAAGCGGGGGAGAACAACCGTCTTTGATGAGGATCGCCCAGGCCGGCCAGTTGAGGTGACTACAGACGATATGGTTAAGAAAATTGAAAATATCGTTTTAGCCGACTGCCGAATTAAACTTCGAGAAATCTTTGATGCTGTAAATGTTTCAATCGAGAGGGTACAACACATATTAGAAGAAAAATTGGGTATGAAGAAAGTATCGGCGAGGTGGGTGCCGCGTTTACTCACGGAGGAGCAAAAACGGAACCGACTGACTACTTCGGAGCAGTGTTTGGCCGTGTTCAAACGTAACCCGAAGGAGTTTCTGCGTCGTTTCGTGACCGTGGACGAAACGTGGGTCCACCACTACACCCCGGAAATGAAAGAGCAGTCGAAGCAGTGGATTACCGGGTGAACCTGCTCCAAAGAAAGCAAAAACCATCCCATCGGCTGGAAAGGTCATGGCGACCGTTTTTTGGGATTCGCAGTGTATTATACATATTGACTATTTAGAAAAGGGAAAAACAATAACAGGGCAGTACTATGCCAATTTATTGGATGAATTTGACGCCGTGTTGAAGGACAAACGACCCCATTTAAAAAAGAAAAAAGTACTGTTTCATCACGACAACGCCCCGGCTCATTCGTCCAGAGTTGTGACGGCTAAATTAGCACAGTTACGCTACGAACTATTGTCTCACCCCCCGTATTCTCCAGATTTGGCCCCATGCGATTTCTTTTTGTTTCCCAACCTAAAAAAATGGCTCGGTGGCAAGCGATTTGGATCAAATGACGAAGTCATTGCCGCCACAGAGGCCTACTTTAATGACTTTCCAAAATCATACTTTTTGGATGGTTTATTGAAGCTTGAGTATAGGTGGAACAAATGTATAGAGTTAAAAGGTGACTACGTAAAAAAATAAATGCATATATACAAAAAAAAATGTTTTTTTTTTTCATAAACGGGTACTTATCAAACAGCCCTTGTACTCATATGGTTGGCCACTTGTGCTCTGGAAGTAAAAGGTTCTACTTCAACTTTCAGTCTATTCACTTCCGCACTGGTGACAAATAGGAATGAATTACGAGTATATTCAATTAAAATAAGCGAGTGATTACTTCGGTTTCCTATTTATTAGCAATTAGCGGTTGTTCGCGGCGTTGCCCGCGTATATTTGGGTACAGGGTATTTGTCCATCATACGGAACCTCACATTTTTCTGGGGTAAAATGTATGTTATGTGTTAATCCAGGAATCCAAAAGCCAAATTTCATTCCAATCCGTGAAATAGAACAAACATCCATAAACATAACATAAATAAAATCATACAAACTTTCACATTTATAATATAAGTAAGATTCCCATTCGCTATAACAAAAAGAATGACCCCGCCATGATAAACTTTCAGACGATACTAATAAAAATACAAATCATATTAATGCAGTTTTATTCAAATTCTATGATTATGATACATCAACAGCATAACGAGAGTATTTATTCATATCATATCGTGTGATAATTACAAAAGTTCAATAATATGTATAAATAATACGATCCGCTGTGATCGAGTCGAATACAATTTTTAAAAAATCTACTTACAATACTTATATGTAAGATATTACGTGCTCTTCTAGCAATGGCACTTGTGGAAACAGTGCAGTTGTTAGGCTCATAACAGTTCATCCGGCAGTACGTGATATTATAAGCTATTGCATTTAATATCAACTTAAGCAAATCAAGACCTAAACAAAAAACCGCAGGTCACATTTAACTCTTATTTCCATGGAAGCAGCAGGTTTTGCGTCTTAAATTTATATCAGTGTTGAGTATGATAAAACATTACATGGCTGGAACCATTTTAAAAGTAAAAACCGGCCAAGTGCGAGTCGGACTCGCGCACCGAGGGTTCCGTACAAACCTGCAAGGTTTAGTATTTGGTATGAATTTCAATTTAATACCTCTACGCGTTTATGAGGAAATGGGTAGTAAGTTTAAAATTATTAAAAAAAAATATATTATGTGATGTAACTAAAAATTTATGGTTTTCGTAATTTTTCCTTTATCTATGCTATAAGACGTTGCTTCGTACCAAATTTCAAGATTCTGAGTTCACGGGAAGCACCCTGTAGGTTTTGATTCCCTTGCAAGTGTCGAAAATTTGCGGCATAAACGGCTGTATCTTTTGATTGCGTTGGCTTAGAAGTTTGATTTTTTCACAGCTTCAAGGGACAGTAGACCTGAGTAATTGATATAAATTTCAGCTTCATACCTCCACGCGTTCCTGAGAAAAAAGGTCTTGACAGACGGACGGACGGACGGACAGACGGACAACAAAGTGATCCTATAAGGGTTCCGTTTTTTCCTTTTGAGGTACGGAACCCTAAAAATGATAAAAAGATATCTGTCCGGACGAACTACTTTTTGTTTTTAGCCTTTTATAATATTACAGGTATAAACATTAACAGGATGTAGGCAGTATGTAACAAAATAACATCGTTTTTGGTCTACGCCTAAGGCGTTTGAAATACAATATAGATTACATATATGTATTTCAACAAGAATACTAACAAGTATGGTATCATCATGTACGAAAAATACAAGACTGACAACTCCATACAAAAAAGCGTACTCTGCTAGAAATCCATAATCCTGTATAATTTCGAGATGTCGCTACTATTTCGCCCGCTAGCCGTACAGACGATGCAGGGTACTCAGGCTGACGGTAGCCACGAAAAATCAGAGATGCCGCTTGTTTGGTCGTAGAAAATAAACGCTTTCACACCACTACGAAATTACCTTCTTTCGAACTAGTAGCTCCACCTAAATACAACTAAATTATAAACTAAAAATCGAATTACACTTTAAAGTATGAAGATTGTCAGTTCTCTTGTATTTTTCATCCATGATTTTAGTAACATATTTGTATTTTCAAGTATCCTATATAAATCACGATTTTCGATAAGAGTATAGAGGTACATTCAATAGTTTAACATTTTTGATTATGCATTAAGTATACAAATGAACAATAACTAAACTATACAACTAAATCTTATATTAAGATAAATTCATCAAATCAATATTTGTAAAAGTATATAAATAAACAATTTTTACAATAAAAAATACTTTCGAATTTGTCGAACGAAGTTGTGAGAAAACATTGGCAAGCAAGAAAAATTACAGCGAGCGACTTCGATATAAATAAAAAAATAATTTCTTATTGTTAACTTTGAGATTCGATTCCAAAATGAGCGAAAGCATTAACCAATTATAAAACAAATGCAAGTGGAATGGTTTTGTTATAGAAGTTAAATGTTTTGTTCAATACGGAATGTTAACTTAGTAACTTGATAATTCTGATATTAAAATAAAAACAACACAATAAAACTAACTAAACGACACGAATGTCGCATTAGATTCGTACTTTATTTGTATAAAATTTATTATAAAGCACAAGATAAGGACAGCAAATAGCAATGGAATATTATATCGGTGTATCACATAAATTTTTATTATAAACAGTTCTCTAAATATAACTTATCAATATTTAGTATATTCGTGGACTAATAACAACTGCGACGGTAGGAAAACATTTGTTTAACCGTTTCATTCTCCGATACCGTCATCATATTAGACACAGGAAGGCCACTGCTGAACACAGGCCTCTCCCAATCATTTCCAAAACGACCGATCATACAGATACATACAGGCTGACTTTTTAACCACCAGCCAAATTCTTGGAGCAAGTTCACTCCATGATACTGAACTACTTTCCATAAAAACAATTAACGAAAAGCTAAAATAAAAATTCGCCTTCCCATACAAATCAGCGCTCAGCTAAACGGAATTTGTAATCCAAGTCCCAATCACCATAAGTGGTGAACGTTTTAGCGTGGCAGATAGCAACGACGTGTCAATCATATAAGGCCGACCACACAGGCCTGATCAGGAATTCAGATTCGATAACCTGAATGCTGTACTTACATAAAAAATATTCAACAAGACGCACACGTTCTTATTTATTCCGAACGGAAATAAACCTCATGTTCAGTTTAACATTAAAAACCGGACGTTTGCGCTAGTCTCACGGAATCCCGAATCTGAGTTCCTAATCAGGAAACCGAATTTTGAAACCATACGTGTGCGGCAGGCCTTAGTGTGAAAGGGTCTACCTGTATGTTTAAGCCGCCTTTCACGAACCAAAGGAAGTCAAAGATATAATAAGATAGTCAATATAAGAAATAGTAACTTGGAAAGAGAGATATTGGTCTTATCATAGCATATCTACCTAACATTAAATATAATGCACCTGTACTATAGGCTTAATATCAACTATAAGTTATATATTCCAACGACACCAATACTCAATTCTTTGGTTTACTACAATACATCATACCATATTTTATTTAAAAATCTAAGTCATCGTATAGATTCTATACGATATTCTATACTATAGAACATCGTATTGAGAGTAATGAGACAGTCCTATTAAAATATGTTTGTCCTGTAGCTATTTAATTATATTGGCCTGTAACTTATGAAGAAAATGCAACAATTTGTCTACTTTTAATTTTCAATTTGGCAGCAGAGTGGTAAAGTTAATAGGTATTTAATAAAAGCCTCGAAAATTTCAAAGAGATCTCAAAAAAATACACAATAGTATTCTAATTTATTGTTAATTTAAATAAATTTATTTAAGAAAGCCACACTAAATTTCTTTCTCTCTATTTCTTCAGTGATTTCCCAAAAACTCAACGCTAGTAGATATTTTTAACGACTTAAATCTGAAAAGTTTTTTAGTGCTAGTATCGATAATATTACAAGTAGTTTAAGTTAACAATTAATAGTTAATTAACAGAAAATCAATTTTCATAATTCAGATAGCTACGTGACTACAATACATGTGTAAACATGTACGCTACTATAAATAAATCGCATAATAGATATCCCACCCGCGGAATGCCTAGCGAGACAGGGAGACAAATACTGATAATTTTCTACATGTTTTTAGTCGTCTTCTTAGCGAGTCGGAATGTCTAATATAATTATATTATTATCACTTCTCTATCATTAGCCGAGTTTAGATCGTCTATTGTACAAGGGGTTGGGCAGTTGGGACATGATAGTAGGTGGATCATGGTTTGAACAGCTCCACGGTCACAACGATTGTTGTATGAGAAACCCCACTTTGCCCGGGTTTCGTGACTTCTCCCTACACCAGTCCGGAGCCTATTTAGGGACTTCCAGACTGCCCAAGGGAGATCGCGATCCGGTGGAAGTTTCTCAGGGGGCGGCACATGAGATGGTGAGGGACATTCTAACCTAGTGATGAGGCTTCACTGACATTATATACAGTGAAAGTTGTTCAGAACACGAGATAAATTTGCTTAAAAAAATGTGGCCTTAAAAAAGAAATTATTTTTATGCGACCGTCATGCCATTAGCTCATGTATTTATCTCCCTTATTCCCTAGCATTCCTCAGGTAAGACCTCAGTAAGACACATCGCAAATTACCTTTTTATGGAAGATAGATGAGAAAATTAGTTTATACGAAATCGTGCCCGGCTTACTACCAATAGTAGTAAGTAAAGTATGTACTCTGCGTGGTGTCTCAAGCAGTTTACCTACAAGACTTACCTATATTCTGCTTCGACTTGCAGTCGTCATATTTAAAAACATACTACATACACTTTGTAGGCGTGAGGTTGTATACTCGTATCTAGTTCAACAGGAGTCAGGCGTTCAGTCGTCAGTCGTCGGGTTACCATAGCCATCGTCGTCTGGCGATGTTCAGGCTTCGTCAGTCACTTGCTTGCTCACCTAAAAAAAAGTATTCCTTCATTGACAGTAATGGTTAACACGCTAGACCGCTAATCCGGAGGTTCTGGGTTCGATTCCCAGCCAGGGCAAGTTGGAAAATGGCCTTTTTCAAATTTTCCTGGGTCTTAGATGTTTATATATATATGTATTTATCATAAAATATAGTGTCGTTCAGTTAGTATCCCATAACACAAGTTTAAAACTTACTTTGGGGCTAGCTTAATCAGTGTGATTTGTCCTTATATATTTATTTATTTATTGATAACTTTCTGTAGATATTGTACAAGGGTTTAAGGACTGTATGCACAAATCCACGTGGTCGGATTTGGCTCTGAAATATGCAAAATTTTTCCGCTAGGGGGATAAAAATGTCAAGATGAAGTTACATAGAGTTAATAATGTGTAAACGGGACAATAGATGTAGGTAATCATAAATTGTAACGTAGAAGCTGACTTGTTTCTTTTCGTCAAGACTTCCAGTCCGCGATACTTATTAAAATTTTCAAATCAATCAAATCAAAGAATTATTTTGTTTGAATTATTATTTCTGAATTAAGGCCTTGGCAGACGTCATTATAATGTACTTAACACTTTAGTAGACAGGCTATCAGTAAAAAAAGGCTAAAGTCGAAAATACAGTAGTGTGCGTGAATGCAAGACGTTTATTTAAAAAGCGAGTTTAAATATATGTAAAATTCATATAGCAATTTCTAAAAAATCCAAGTTATAGTTATTCGAATCTTGCGTTAAATTTATTACTTTTTCAATTTATTAGTCGACCTCCGTGGCGATTCCTTAACACGCTAGTCCGTCACTCGGAGGTTCTGGGTTCGATTCCCAGCCAGGGCAAGTTGGTAAATGGCCTTTTTTAATTTGTCCTGGTTCTTGGGTGTTTATTTTATCCCATCAAAAACATAAATGTAAAAATGCCAAGTTCAAATTCCGACAAAACAATTGAAATTTAAATAGCTGCCAAGTTATGTAGGTAGAGAAAACTGAAATATATTCATAAGAATCTCAACATTTGACTTGGACAATATTAAGATTGAAAGCACGGTCACCCATCCTAACTGTGACCAAGCTAGAAGTTGTTTAACCTGTAAAAGCACAGTCATTCATCCATCAATTTTTGAATTTATTGTATGCAAAGTGGAGCGAAATATTTGCACAAGTGGTTTTGATTACTCGTATTTTGAAATTTGATAAAGCGCAAATGACAAAGAACCCTTAGAATAGAGAATCTTTTTAGTTTCACGCAGCTTTTTAGGGTTCCGTAGTTAACAAGAAAACCTTATAGTTTCGTCATGTCTGTCTGTCTATCTGTCCCCAGTTTTACTCATAGAATATTAGTACTAGAAAGCTGTAATTGGGCATGGGCATGGATATGTGGTAATAAAAACTTGAAAAAAAAAATGTGTGGTGTGAGACGTCGTTGAATAGGTCTTTCAAAAATATTGTAAGATTATGAACACCCTTTTTCGTTTTAGCAATCCGTTTGTGAAATATTTGGTTTTTGATTGCAAATTTTTGTTAGAATCATGTGTCTTCCCTCTCTGTCAGTTAAACGGTTGTATATGGACACTTAAAAAAAATCACGGCAGTAGTATATAACGTCTCCCTGTACTTACGCTGTTAGGAGAATAAGACAATTGACAGATGTAGCAACTGCTAGACAAGTGTACTTTAGTTACTTTCACAGTCTAATGTCTTAAGGGATACTTCTATGGGGGAGTGCAGCGGACATTCAGACTATTTTTCTTTTACAAAAAAGAGCAATTCGTGCTATTTACGGTTTAGGATCGAGAGACTCACTGAGGGAATTATTCAAGGAAATAGGTATACTTACTTTTGCATCACAATTCATATTTGAAAATATAATGTATATAAGGAAAAATATTTCCATGTTCAATAAAGTAAGTGATTTTACAGATAGAAATTTACGTAATAAGAATGACTTAGTTAGCCCGTATTACAGGCTGAATACAGTCAGTAAGTCTTTTATGGGGAAGTGTATACTTTTTTATAATAAATTGTCAGAATCGGTCCTTGATATGCCAGACAGAAAATTCAAAGCTTATGTAAAGAAAGTACTTTGTGAGAAGGCTTATTATAGGACCGATGACTATCTTAAAGACAAAAAGGTCTGGCTTGAGCTTGGCGCGGGTCCCTCTTAAAGGTTTGTATACTTAGACATGTCATAATTTAGGTACATTGGTACATACTAAATTTACAAATTGACATTATTTTAAATTTCGTAATTCTTATAATTCAATTTAATTATGACATAATAAACAATGTAATCTCTGTCCATCTATATAACTAATTTTAAGTTTTTAGTTTGTTAGTTGACGTCTTTGGAGAAAACGTGCAGTACAGTTTGTTGCCGCTTCTTCTGCTCTTGCGCCTAGGAAGCGGCGTAAACTTAGCTTTAAGTAACGATTTGACGTCAACATTTGTGCAAAACAAAACAAAGTGACTATTATTAAGAGATATTATAAATATCCTATGATAATAAAGATATTTTGAATTTGAATTTGAACTAAAACTAATTTAAGGTGGATTCAGATCATGATACTGAACAACTTTTCCTAAGGAACACATAATTAAATATGAAAAGAAAATGTTTGCTTTCCATTCGACCTCCGTGGCGTAATTGTTAACACGCTAGACCGCTAATCCGGAGGTTCTGGGTTCGAGCCCCAGCCAGGGCAAGTTAGAAAATAGTCTCTTTCAAATTGTCCTGGGTCTTGGGTGTTTATCTATGTATGTATTTATCATAAAATATAGTATCATTGAGTTAGTATCCCATAATACAAGTTTAAAACTTACTTTGGGGCTAGCTTAATTAGTGTGATTTGTCCTTACATATTCCATACATATATTACATAAATATTACATTTAGCCAAATCTTGTGTGTAAGAGATCAAAAATAATTTTTCTATTTCGTTTGTTCCTTGGTGAAAGTTGTTCAGTATCATGGACTGAATTCAGACCTAAAGGTAGGCAGTTGTTAGTTACATAAAACAAGTAGGTACTGACTACGGAACCCTACACTGTACGTGGCCCGTCACGGCACGTGGCCGGTTTATTTTGGTTAAGTTGAAATTTTAGGGAACCATAGACAAATTTATGATATTTCTGTGTAAATCAATATTACTTATCGCTGACATGACGTTCTCAAAAATACAATCAAATACCTAGTATTTTACGCGAGCGGTGACTTGGAAAACTACACGTTTTGTGTTCCACTGACAGAAAATGTACACATTTCAATTTTCTTTGTGAAACAATACGTTTAGTGACCATCTGCAATCGTAACACCTTTCACTTCTATTCACCTTATTATGTAAGTACAGAAGGTAAAAAAGGATTGCACGTTGAACAGATCAACAGTCTTGGCGTAGCAGCTGTACGTGCTCAATCAATGACTTGACTGTTTGATTTTGTACAATATTTTTAACGAATCAACAAAGAGCACTAAAAAGAAATCTTTTCCTGAAAACAGCTAAAAATTTGGTTGATTAATGAAGCAGTAATTAGCATTGTTGCACCCTTTTATTTTTTATCTTCTAATAGGTTTTCCTGTAATCTATAGGTAAAGAACTATTAACTGTATATTTTTCAAAAGATTGGATTCAGTGGTTTCGGAGATAAGTGTATTTTTATGATTTATTTTCAAAAATAACTTCAAAAACACCAACTTAAAAAATATAGAAAAATATATTTAATATTATCATAAAATGCTCTTTCATTTGATATTTTACGCGATATAGTTCACAAAACCCTTTTTTTAATGTCTCATTTATCTGCCATAAAGTGGCCCCATTTTTTATTTATTTATTCATTTACCTACATTTTACTTCCGTCTTTGGGTCACAAACTTACATTATGTGCACCACATTTCAACTGAATCGGTCCAGTAGTTTAGTAGGGGGGGTAAATTTTCGCCCATTTTCTTAAATAACTTAAAAATACCGATCTAAGAAATAATAAAAAATAAATATATTTAAAATTGTCATAAAAAGTTCTTTCATTTGATATGTCACACGATTTTGTTATTAAAACTTTTTTTTAATGTCTAATTTACCCACACTAAGTGGCCCCCTTTTTTAAATTTCATTTATTTACATTATACGTCTATCTTTAGGTCACTAAGTTACATAAGTGTAGGTACTAAATCTCAACTAAATCATTCTAATAGTTTCGTAGCAAATTGGCTGTGACTTACGGACAGACAGACAAGCGAAACCCTAAAAACAGTAAAAACACCGAAAAAATCGGTTCCTATACAAATTTCCCGGGCGGCTGCACACTTTTGTATAAAAATGCAGTTTTTTTTTTGTTTTTTGACTGTTGTTTTAATATCATTATACTATACTAGCAGTCCACCCCGGCTTCGCCCTTGGTACACACAAAGCCTATGTCACTCGGGGATAGTGTACTTTTCCAACGGTGAAAGTTTTTTTTTAAATCAGTCCAGTAGTTTCGGAGCCATGTAATGCAAACAAACAAACAACCAAATCTTTTCTCTTTATAATATTAGTGTAGATAAATAGCCTACTATAGCCTGCCTGCCAAGCCAAGTATAGATCTAGTATAGCCTGTGGTTGGATATATTACGCATAATGTCAATTCGTATTTTGATATACATTCATGGGGAAAAGTTGTTCAAAATTTCAGACTGAATTACCCCTCAAAATAATTGTAAAACCCTAATTAAACAGCACCTTTTATTACAAAAACAGTTAATATGATTCCGCGACCCGAGAAAGTTCCAATCCGATTTTCACCCTAATCGCCAATTAAAAAATATAGGTAATAAATCAAACCAAATTATTTTTTTCATTGACTTAATTTTCAATAAAATTTAAAAAAAAATGTGCGATGCCGTATCTGCGATAGCATTACTTCTTTACTTGAACGTCAACAAAATGTCAAAACTGTACCATAGTGTAGCAAAAGTATGACATAATTTGGCAGTTTGTACATAGTTTTTTATTGAAATATTTTAGACTGTAATGCAATTTTACGTAATTTGAAAATGGATTTTTTGAAAAATTCGACACGGCCTCCTTCCTGAACGCCCGGCGGGCAACTGAATTTGTATGGAAGAATCATGGCCGCCATTTCAGAGATTTCTGTCAAAAACGTTGCAAAACATCCAATTTTTAAAATTATTTTTTTTATTATTGCGTGATTGCATTGTAAGCAAATATTAAGAATAATGTTTCAAAATAGCCTTTATTTTTATAAAATATATGCAATCCCTTGTTAGAATATTTCTTTACGCAGAAAAACAAGCCAGTTTGTAGCAAGATTTTCTAAAATATTTCTTTCAGGTTTCTTTACAATTATCTTACTTTTTCTGAATGAAAATTAAAAAAATACGATTTTCGTCTACTGGCTAGTCTATTCACCTATAACTAGGTATGTAATTTTCTTAGTGGTCTTTTCTACTTAAGCCATAACTATTGCCCGCGCAAAGTGCGTTTTGCATGTTTTTGGGTAAATTCAATGCTTGTTTTTAGGAAAACTACAAAATATTTTAAAATATCCTTTTTTCGTCTACTGTCCCAACTCTTCCTCTATCTATGTGTATACATTATTTGACTTAAATCAAACGCTTTCTGTACAAACTTGTTGCCCGCGCAAACCCAGTTTACATGGTGCCGACCCTTAAAAGCGTCTCGACAAGTACATTTGGGTAAATTGCACTCTTTTCTTATGAAATAAGGTCGACATTTATAATTACTTTATGTACATATTGCAATAGGCTAAAGTGCGTCTCGAGTCCGACAAACGCGTACATAGATGCTATGGCACAGGTAAGGCGCTATCGCACCCGAGAACGTGGGAGGTGCGCGGACGCCATATTGCGGGGGATGTTGCGAATTTAGTTGTACGTATATATTTTAATTCTGTGACTATGGACGAGCATTTAATTGTCCGAAGAGCACTTGTTTGTAATTGCACTCTATAAGTACATACTTATAGAGTGCAATTACAAACAATTAATTAATATTAATAAATTATATGATATTAATAAACAATAAATTAATATTACAGAATAAGGTCGATATTTAAAACACATTTCACTGTCTCTGTCACTCACCATCGTTGTTGTTGTGCCTGCGCACGAGTCTCTCCGGGTGCGAGTGCGCGAGTTGGGTGTAGTCACGGAACACTTCGTTGTACGTGTCGTCATTGGAAGACATTTCGCTTTCGCGCATCTCTTCATTCAGCTTTGTTAATCGCAACCTAAACAAGTAGAAATAAGTTTGTATAAAACAACGAAATTTACATTGAGAAAGCATTACTTTGTAGATATATGTTTTGCGCATTTGCTAGTTTTCAAAATAATTATGTCGTGTATTTTTTGTAGGTGTAGTTGTTTGTGGGTTTTCGGGGTATTGTACATGCTAAGTGGAGAATAACAAAACGACCGTATGAGCAGATTAACCGTTGGGGTCCTAGTCAGTATAAAAAACGTATACAAAATATTCATATAAAACGATTTCATGTCATTAACTTGATTGGAAATGGATATAGACTAATTTATTTATATATTTTGCAAAGAAGTTTTATTTTTATAAAACAAGGTACTTAGTTCCCACCGGGTGGGAATACGCATAGCTAGCCCCTTCGCAAGTTAAGTGACACCGAGCGTTGTCCGCACTTGGATGGGCGACTACAAGTGGCACAAACATTTCTCGAGCTCCTCCGTGCTGCAAGACGTAAAATCATTGGTCCCATCTATTATCATTGTATGGTAGTCGTCAAGCTATGTCTGATGCCTTTAGGCAGCTTGAAAATATATGTGTATATTTGTTTGTTTGTTTTCGTGTGTGAATGAAACAAGGTATAAATAATAAAGTATAATACTTCATCATCATCATATCAGCCAAAGGAAGTCCACCGCTGGACATAGACTTCCCGAGGGTTTCCAAAACAACCGAGTACAATAGGGTAGTATCCAGGGTCAAAAATAAATTATTTTGTAATGTTAAGAGAATAAAACGTCACAAAATAATGTCACTTGTCATTCATCCAACATATCCATTTTGAACGTGATTATGGATTTATTAATGCCGAAAAACTGATATTAAAAGCGCTATTTGACTGCAAGAAACTATGATGTCACGCCGTGCGTTTTTCATAGAAATCCCAAAGAAAATATTTGTTTTGATCAAGGACGATTCAGCCTAGTTTTGACTTTAAGGCCGTACCTGAATTTTCCGGGGTCCAGTGCTGCCCCCATTTAAAATAAATCATTTCAAAGAAAACGAAGACATTATTTAAAATTTTAGAAGCTTTACTACGCACATTTGCCAAAAGTGGCCGTTTTTCGCAAATGTGCGTAGTAAAGCTTAACGTTCTCATTATAAACTGTAAACAGTAGTTCATAAAATACTTTAAAGGGTTATCTAGGACTTGGTAGTAGCAAAATTTTAAATAATGCTGGACACTGGACCCCGGAAAATTCAGGTACGGCCTCAAGAAAAAAGTATCTGTTTTAACTTGTTGGCAACTGGCGGATACTTACAGCGTCACAATATCGGCGTTGGCGTGTTTTACCGCTATGTCTAGTGGCGTCTGTCCCTCGTTGTCCAAAATCGCTTGATCCGCTCGGTACCGAAGTAGCAGGCAAACCTATGAGTAGTGCAAACTATCTGTATCACATATCTGTAACTGTAACTTACGTAGTAGCATGGACGAACAAATACAAGAGGACTGACAGCCTTCATACTTAACGCTAGCCCTACAGTAAGTTTTTTTAAACTTTCGTTATGGGATACTAACTCAATGATTTTAATTTTATTTTATATTACAATTTTATTATAAAAACATATATAGATAAACATCAAACTTTGAATTTTGAAGCTTTGATTTATAGTTTAAATGTTGCAACTAGATGAGCTACTAGTTTGAAGAAAGGTAGTTTCGTAGTGGTGCCGCTTTATTTCGAAAAGATGATGATAAACGTTAATTCTTTACGAACAAACAAGCACCATCTCTGATTTTTCATGGATACTATCAGCCTACGTATCCAGCATCCATCGCATAACTAGCGAGCGAAATAGTAGAGACATCTAGAAATAATACAGAATTTGAGCTTTCTAGCAGAGTACGTTGTTTGTATGAGGTTGTTAATCCTCTAGCATTTGTTCATCCATGTCAGTAGAAAGGACAAGTGTCAAGACCCAAAGGCAACATGTTTAGAATATTGATTTTGAAAACACCGAGCTTTTTATTATTTACGGTGTAGACGAGGCCAAGCACGTGCCAAAAGTGGTAAGCCCAGATAAACTATCACGTCTTTATCTCAAACGGGATAGAACCAAGGGCCGCAAGACCCAAAGGCCACTCTAAGGTCGAAAAGGGAATAAAAATAGTAATGAGAGACATGATTTTGTTTTGATTAGAAGTAAATTTAAATTTCTTTCTGACACTCATGATAGGCAACTTCGTTCTACTGATAATCTTCTCCTTTCTGTTCCTCCTCATCGCACAAATTTTATGGCAAACTCTTTTAACTTACAAGCTATACGGCTCTGGAATGCTTTACCCATTGACATCAAAGATATTTCGACCAAATTTTCTTTTAAGAGAAGAGTGCACTCTTATCTTTTTGATCGATGTTAGTATCTTTCTTTATTTTTCACCATCATCATTCATTATTTATATATATTGTAGGTTTGTATATATTTATTTGTTATATGTTTTATAGATAGTATTATGTACGTATGTAGGTATATTCTTTGAGTTATATTTTATTTATTTGTGTATTATATTATATAGTGTTAACTAGACATATATTATATTATGCACATATTTTAATACTTTATTTTGTATTTAGTTTTTTGTGCCGCATGATTCGTATCTGTTTATCCCTATGGTTGACAGGAAGAGAACGCTTTTAGCGTTAAGTCCGCCAATTGTACCATTTTTTTATTGTGGAACAATAAAGTTTTTTAAATAAATAAATGATTCAAATTCTCGCCCATTCTTTTGATCTGCGCGCGAAGGGAAGCAGCTGGAAATTTCTAAGTTTTTTCTTTTCTCCCACACCAGCATGGAAGAGTATATTAAAATTCATTGAGGGGTACCGAAAATCCAAGGACCTGGATGGCTCTAAATGTATAACTGATGTAACTGTATTAATTTAATATATACCTGTCCAGTGTGGCCGGCTTCTGTGGCAAGATGTAAGGGCGTTTTCCTGTCCTCGTCTTGTAAGTTTAGTTTGCTGCCGTTCAGCAGTAAGAAGGAACATGCCATGACTGAACCCTGAAAAAAAAAACAATTAAATGTTTTCCATATTTTTATTGTAAATAAGATAAATATTAGACTTAAGGCACTTTAGACAAGTACGTATTTAGATTTTTATATTATGCAATGAGACTTCACTTCACGTCCAATATAATGCGGACTGGTGACTTCGTACAAAGTACAAACATTTTTAATATCTCACTTGTATTGTTCACCATATTTTTGTACATATCAATTTTTTTTAAGGGTCTTGGGAGCCTGCAGGCATTCGCGTTATCATTCCAGATTCAATAGGTCAACAACTAATTTAGTGGACCTGAAACAATGGTGCCACCATGTTTTTGTGCGAAGCTGTGTTAAATTTAGTTATTTTTTCCGCAACATGGCGAGGTCCACTAACTTGTTTGATAACCTTTATACATCCTGTAGTGTATACATATACATAAGAGAGTTGTGTGGTACGGCAAGAGTAGAATACGGTAGAATAGAATCGGACCACTCCAAGTCTTCCAGTGGATGTCGTAGAAGGCGACTAAGGAAACACAAGCTAAACAAGGCAACAACAAAAAACATCAATGAGACCTCTCCAACCCGTCTGGCCAGCGTGGAGAGTGTAGGCCAAATCCTCTGACTGCTGTGGCTAATATATGGCTCTGGTAGTACAGAGAGGGTCGTGCTCCTGTATTGGAGACTAAAAAGACCTGATGATGAAACATACACTGAGCACGGCGTAGTGTAGCGGCGCTCGGCTGCGGTGGTGCAGCCCGTTGACGTCGGCGCCCGCGGCCAGCGCCGCGCGCATCACGCCCACGTTGTGAGCGCGCGCCGCGCGCGACAGCACCGCCAGCGGGGACAGCCGGCTGATGTCCTCGGCCCCTGCACAAGGCGGAAAACACAATAGTACTTCATAATACAAGCGTGGTAAGTTGGTTATTTCAGTTGAGGCGGGTTGGCACACAAGCGGGCGAGGAACGCACGTGTTTCTTAGGAGCCGAAACTTGAAATGAACAGTACACACGAGTGCTATCCGACATTTTTCAACACACACTAGAGTTATACGACACATTTGTAAGGAAAAAATATTAAACTAGAAATATGGACATATATATCATGTATTGTTAAATGTATATACTTACCTAAAAAAAATGGTACACATATGGAAACCTTTACTTTTTTTTAGTAATTTGCGCATGCCTGTTGGGAAACGATTAACACAAGAATCAATCCACCAACAATATACACAAAAAGATTGATGTTACTCAGTTCGCCGCGCTGCGCGCTCTTGTACTCTAACGCTGGTTTTACAGTAACGCTTATGCCCGCGTGGGTGGTAAGCGAGCCCGAACTCCACAAAAATAATCTGCAGTTTACTATGTAACGATCCAAGCAAGACACTCAAAACCCGTGGCTCGCGGCGCCGACCGACCGCGCGTGCGAAAGCGGCACTGTAAAACCACACAAAACGGTACAAGAAAGCGTCCCCTATCTCCAATTTACCGAGGTCATCTCCATCCTCGCCCTCGGTGGACTCGTGGTCGGAGGGCAGGCTGAGGTCGATGCCGCGCTCACTCGTCAGTTCCTTGCCGATCACCAACACCGGGCTGTCTGGCTCGGATTTGCTTGAGCTTTCTGAAACTATAATTTATTGTAAAAGGGAGTGGTAATTTTAAGATCTGTATGTACCTACATTTTATGCAAATAAACGTATTGATTGATTGATAAGTAGTAAACAAGGAACCGTTATAAGTTCGCCATGTCTGTCTGTCTGTCCGCGGTTTTACTCAGAGGCTATCAATACTAGAAAGCTGTAATTTGGCTTGTATATGAATATTAATCACGCCGTGGTAAAAAAAATCTCGAAAATTTTTTTTTTTTTTTAGGTTAGCTTAGCTCCCGAACATGTAGTGGGAATATTTTTTTTTCTTAACTAATCCTTGGAGTGAGGTGTCGTTAAATAGGTCTTTTAAAAATATTGTGGGTTTGAAAACACAATTTTTCGATTTAGGGATCCGTTTGTGAAATATTGGGTTTTAAAGTGAAATTTTTTGTTAGAGTCAAAGTGTTCCCTCTCCCTCCGTCCGCTGTTACGTTACGGACACGTGAAAAAAATCCCATTAGAGGTATATATAACAAAGGTAAAAGGAAAACTATTAGAGCTAAGTAGGGTTTACAAATTAAAAATGTGTACTCGGAAAAGGAAAATTTCATACAAATTCAATTTTAAGTTAGACAGATGTTGGTTACGTAACGTACGGCCCGGATACGTACGTACGCATTCTTAGCGTTTTTACAAGTGACACTGGGCGTGGTCCACACTGGCACCAGTGTTGGTCACTTACAAAAAAAGCTACTTAAATTTCTTCCTCATCAGATCCACTTCAACTAAACTCACTCTCTGAATGCAAATGCTTGATTTATTGACAAATATAACATCTATCACATATTAAGTCTATGCTCGGCGTTTCACTACGTGATCGAATCAAAAATGAAGAGGTTCGTAGGAGAACGAAGATCACCGACATAGCCAAGCAGATAAGCTCATTGAAGTGACAGTGGGCGGGGCACATAGCGCAAAGTACCGATGGCCGATGGGGCAAAAATGTTCTCGAATAGCGGCCACGTGCCGGCAAGCGCAGCGTAGAACACCCACTTACTAGGTAGTCGGACGACTACCTAGTGGTTGCAGGAAAACGCTGAATGTAAGCCGCTTCCAATCATCGTTTTAGTAATCCTTGGTCTATGTCCAGCAGTGGACTTTCTCTGGGTGATATGATGATCTATCATAGTGTATAATTACCACTAGTGTTGCTGTTGACGTCACTTTTCTCATCATTTATGGTCTCCGGTACAGCGGGAGAAGCACGTACCCTGGAATATATATTTTGTTTAGTGAATCTGCTTTGGGTAACTAAGCTTGCTTACAACTAAGGATGCTCAATACCGAGCGAAGTAAAGAAGAAAAGGCCGGAAAGCGGACTCCAGGATTAACAGCATTACAGCTGTGGATGCAACTGGGAATGCGCCTGAGATGAGAGAGAGAGAGATTTCGTTGACGCGTATTTTTTTCAAGATATTCAAGATAAGTTTTGTTTTGGCCTTCTGTCTGTTTCCAGACATTGACGTCGACGTTTACATCCCTGGTTTCCCTCTCATATGGTTGGGTTCAACGATGGCTGATCCGTAGGTCAACTGGGTCTTAAAACTATAGCCAAATCACTTAAACTGTTCCGGCTATTTCTTCTCCATTTTGCAAGGTCTTTGGCATCCTTGGGTGACATGCATGTTATATTTGGAGAAGAAAAAGCAGGAAAGCGCACCCCGGGGTCCGAAGCAGCATAACTGGGGATGCAACCGGGAACGCGCTTAGACGAAGAAGATTTACCCTTTCCCAAATTTGACACGTGCGGCTATAGAAGTTCAATGTTCTATAAGAAGGACAATAAACCTATTAGTTTAGTTTACCTGCGTCTGGCGCGTCGTACGGACCACCGGCGGCCATTTCTGAGTGGAGAGGCAACGTCACCCCCCGCCTCCGCTCCCACGTTCACTATGTTCTTTACAAAGGACAACGTCACATATTTAGCCCTGATCCAGGCCTCACGAACTGATCTGTAATTAAAAATAGCAAGTTTGACTGGCGAAGAAACCGCACTTTTCAATAATATATTAAATTTATCTTTATTTACTTATAAACAATCAATTACAGTTGATATTAAGATATGCCACTTCCTTCATACAGCAACAGCTCATCTACAAACTAGACGTAAGACGGTGATCCCACTGCACCGCGCACCGTCGCGGAGTGCGGTTGAACACACTGACGCTCCCAGCGCGTTGACGCGTTGTCAGTGTGTTGGACTAGGCTTGTTTTCAATACAAATTGAGATACTTGCATACAATGTTAAAACCTGCCGCCCCGCGCTCCGCGACGATGCACGGTGCAGTGGGATCACCGCCTAAATCTGCATCTCGCAGATAGTTTGCTTCCGGGATAGTAGATTCGGTAGCTGACAATTTAAGTACATACCTCGTATTTGTACCTCGTAGCTATATTCAAGGAATGTGTTCTTTAATGTGTAATCAGTGGGATAAGAAAGGGGTTATGACATATAGGATAATAAATAAATATATACGGACAAATCACACTGATTAAGCTAGCCCCAAAGTAAGTTTTAAGTTTTAAACTTGTGTTATGGGATACTAAATCAACGATACTATATTTTATGATAAATACATATATAGATAAACACCCAAGACCCAGGACAATTTGAAAAAGGCCATTTTTCAAACTTGCCCTGGCTGGAGATCGAACCCAGAACCTCCGGATTAGCGGTCTAGCGTGTTAACCATTACGCCACGGAGGTCGTCAAAATATATACTCTGCCGTCACCACACGGTCAGTTTCTATTACTCACGTTTCGCAATCCGGCGTCGCCCGTGTGATGGTGGTGCCCTCTGTGTTAGCCTCGTATATTAAATTCACTATCTTGTTACCCAACTCTGCCATTACCTACAAGAACAAATTGGTATTACAACAAATTGGTATACAACGTGGAAGGGACATACCCGTAATCAATCGAACCACGGGCTATACAAGATAGACATGGGTAATCTCGACTCCGATGAGTGTTTCGGCTTACTGAATCTTACTCCGCATCCGGTACCGATCCGATACCGATCATCTTAATGATTCCTACTTCCTTATCGGCTCCAGCTCCGAGGTTCGCTAAGTTTCGCTATTGAATCTACAGAATAAAGACGTCCTTTCTGGTACCGGTTTCAATACAGAATAATATTAACCCCGACTCCCGATTCCTCTCGAGACGCGGTGGAGCTGAAACGCGGCTCGCGGCTCGCGACCCGACAGACGCCGCTGATTGCCTGCGGGACTAAGATCGGTGCGGACTTAATAACTCGAGGAAGCCGATAACGATTACCGGGATTCAGTACGGGTATATCGGCTCCTGTTAATGAATCGGCTTATTTAAATATTCGAATCCGGAGTTACCCATGTCTAATACTAGATCACTAAAGTATAAAGAAAATAAAATAGCAGTCAAATAACAAAAAATATCGACATTCCCATACCAATCGCCCGAGCGGCGGCAGACTTTTGTATGAAAATGCCAAATATTTTTTTTTTGTTTTTTTACTGTTATTTTAATTACATTATACTAAAATGATCTAGTATAGGCCGTGATTCGATTTATTACGGTTATGTCCCTTTCACGTTGTATATCTTACATTTTCGTCTAATTCAAAAATATTTCAAAGCATTATATTCAATTATAACTAGTGGTCGGATAATAGAGAGTATGCATGCATTTTTTTATATTTTTAATCGATAGTCCTCGTCGAGAAATAGCCGCAAAAAATAAATCAGTGCCGAAAAACATGTATATGGTGTAGAAAATAAATATTAAAAATAGCAAGTACATTATATCAACTAAAACACGCCATTTTAAAATATGACGTCAAAGTCAGCAATATCCGCTAGAGACAGAAGCTGTCAACGCATGTTTTTCTTTTTTTGCGTACTTTCGATATTATCAGCCAGTGATGTTTGTTGAACCTCTATATAAAAGTACATAATATCGAATGTCATCGATAGTCAAACTACATGGACGGATAGTCCTACCGAACGCACCCGAACTTGTCATTTCCCTTTTGTGAACTTTGTCGTCATTTCCCTTTTGTTTGTTAAAAGTTCCCGCGCAATATTTGCATATTTTCAATAATTTATTTCTAATCCAAATAAGAGTCAATAAGAAAAATTATTAACTAGGCGTGGTAACGTATTAATAGAAATTGTAAAATAAAAATATGAGCCGGATTGGTATTACATGCATATTCCTTATTGGGGACTTATTTGCCTAAACTACACGCGGGCATAGCGTGGATACTACCACCAACCTGCTAAAAATAAATATCAATCTCCCTTAATTCAACTCTGCTATAATGGTTATAAACATATTTGAAAACAGCCCCGTTAAAAGTACGTAAGCAGTATATTGAATTGTCGCAATGAGTTCTATAATTTTTTTTAAGTATGTAACATTTTAACTAAGTCGGTACTAAGTATTTATAGTAATTCCATGTACAACTAGATAGGAGATATTTATCAGGTTGATGGTTGTATCTTCTGTGTTATGCACCCGCGTGAATTATAGGCAAACAAAGCGCCCGATTAACCGATCACTAATTATAACACTGTTAATATTTTATTGCAGTGATTGTAATCTATACGATGGGATGAGATACAACAAGATTTTACCTTTATTATATCTGGTTCCCAATCGTCTAATGTAAGCGATCTGACTTTGCTAACATGTACTCCCAAAGACCGATGGATGCCTGAACATTCTGAAAAAAAAACAAAAGCGTCACATACATTTGTGATGATTACCAAATAAAGTAAAAAAAAAAAAGTTAGAGAGGAAATGCATTAACCTATACAAAGTGTGATCCCCAAATTGATGCTGGCCCAACGTGGATTAGGGCTGCTACAGTCGCAACAGTTATTGTTTCCAGGTATACTTAACAGCTGCTCCCAAATTCTGAAAGAAAAGTTTTTTGTTACAAAATAGAGATTGCGAAGTGAAACTACGATGCCTATTAAAAATATAAAGTAATGCAAATGCAACTAAGCTCAGTTAGTTTTTAAAGCTGTTTTGATGCTAAAAAGCTGATAAAGCCAATGAATTGATACTTTAATGATCTATACTCATTTGTCGCGCGATGTTTTTGTAATACAAATAAAACCTTTGCAAGATTGTGATCCACACTTTTTTCTGCGTCACTCGACTTACCTGACTTTCCTCATCCGCACATTTGGCACGCTGTCTCTGTCACCTCTGTTCTCGTCTGTCACAAGTACTAGTTGCGATTCAGGGTTATCCCGACTTTGCCCCTGTTGTATCGCCGTTCTAATCCCGTTCTGTAATGCTGTGATCCACGCGTTCAACATTTCTTCCGAGTCTGCTTGAAGCATATGGCTCCTAAAAACAACAATTAATTTAAAAAAAAACTACAAACCCGACTGCTTGATACAACAGCAATATGCCTACGGTAACCGAGAACACTTCAAACTATATCTACACATTTCAAATTATATCTAAACATATAAGTTGTATTTTTTATTATATATATATAATACTTATAAATATTTTGATACCTACCCCAATCGATAGGGTTTGAATAAAAAAAAAATAAAAAAAGTATAATTTAGAGCCAACGATCCGCCATTTCTCAGAATTATGACGAATCTAACGACACCTTTCAAGCTATAATCCGCCAACCCGTTTAGACTGTAGAGTATTGTATTGTATTTTAATCGTGTACACCTCGTCTGCTAACGTATTTTTATATTCTCTCCATCCATCTGTTGTCTGTAAGAAGTCGCTTTTAACGATAAGACCGCGTATTGTACATTTTTATGTCTTTTTTTTCTGTGTGTTTATGTTATTCTTGGTGTACAATAAAGTATCACTCATTTTAAAACATACACTCTAAAAAAGTTAGCCTTACTTCTGACGCAGTCGGGTAAATACAAATTATTTTTTCTCTTCAGTTACTAGATTACAATTTAAAGAAGAAAATATTTAGGAACATACTTTGAGGGCGACAGTACTTCAAAACAGAACCGCCTTTCGCCGTCATTTACAGGTTTCACCGTACACAGTCTCAAGTCATCCTCCATAGACGTCACGTTTAGCTCGCCCGTCCGTTTTCTGAAAGAATCATCATTTTTAACCAGTGATCATTTGTTACGGTAAGATTGTGTATAGCTATGGCATCTGTACATTTGTATTTATTTGGTCTCTTAGAAGAAGTTGAAACATTAACTAGATATTTGATATCAATAAGGCTGCTTTTTTACCAGATATGTGCTAAGAATGAGCAGTGCGTACGGATAAACCTCCCAAAATGATTGTATCCTTACTAGACTAGGTTCCCTAGTGCCCATCTGAATCACAGATGGGCACTACTAGACTTTTTTTTAGTTGATATGAACATGGACGAACAAATATAAGAGAACTGACAACCTTTATACCCCTGTGGGAAACAGGCGTGATACGAGTAGTATGTATGTATTTGGAGAAGAAAAAGCGGGAAGGCGCGCCCCGGGCTCCGAAGCAGCACAGCTGAGAATGCAACCGGGAACGCGCTTAGCGTTTTAAAACATTTTGCGGAGGTACGGAACCCTTCATGTACGAGTCCGACTCGCACTTGCCCGTTTATTTTGTATGGGTAGCGGGCGAGATAGTAGTGGCATCTAGAAATACAGGATTTTGGCTTTCTAGCAGAGTACACTTTTTTGCATGGGTTTGTCAGTCCTCTTGCATTTGTTCACCTATGATATGAATCAGTTTTCTTTGTCATGTTACTTTTGCTTCTTCTTCCACCAATAACATCACAGAATACAATGTCAAATTGAAATTTTAATGATGCTTAGACTTAAGAGTACAGACACCATCCAAATCCGACACTAAAAAGCTTTGGTGACTGTCACATAATGTATTGAGGCTTTATATACCAAGATGAATACAAGCGCCGAAAATTTATAAACGCATTTTTAAAATCGCTATTGGTCTACTACTAAAGGCAATAATGAGCAGAATTGTGATTTGCTGAAATGTCAATTATCATTAGTAGTGTTTGAACGGCTTTCGCGCGTAATGAATAGAATTCTGTGAATAATGAAAGTGCGTGAATGCCATAACTTTTCGCAAATTAGCGTTGACGTTTATCTATTGCTAATGACAACAGTTGAAATGACACCTGCATATTAGTGAAATCAGTACCTAATGAATATCTACTAATTGAACTAAGTATTTTAAAATGAATTATGTAATGTAATAATTTATTACTTTGTATCATAACATAACATAACGCATATATAATAATCATTAACACGACCAGCATTTCTTTAAAACATTTTTTATAATTTTGTGTCTTCTAATTATTGAGAATATTAATTTCAATCGAATGACACTGCCGTGAGGTTTCTAGCAGTGTAGAGCAGGATCACTCCCAGTCTTCCCGTGGGTGTCATAGGCAGGCATCTTAGGAAAGCAAAACAAAGCTTATAAACATCAATGAGACCTCTCCGAACCGTCTGGCCAGCGTGGAGGAGGATTCCCTCTAATATGGTTGAGTTCAGCGATGGCTGATCGACGCGTCAACTCGTGAACGGGTGCCGCCAGTAGAGACTGGTCAGCTCGGCTCCGTTTTTTAAGACTACTTAGTGTAACTTATTTCTGTAAATTGGATTTGGCACTCGTTTGCAAGCTTTACATATTATGTTGTGATAACAATGTATTAGGCATAAAATTTTTGTAAATTGACAAAGCCCTTTTGGCGCGTAGGCGACCAATACTGTGTAAATGAGTTTCTTTCGGCGTTTCTTCTCAGCAGTGGTCGTTGCGAAACGCTAGTATCAGTAGCTTTTAAACAAAGAAAAAAATAATTAAGATATAAATAAACATTACACGTAATATACACTATAATTATTATATATAATAATTACGTGTAAAGTGCCTGCAAAGGCCTAATTACTGAATAAATGTGCCCTGTAGATCCCACCTTAGAACCCTACTTAGAATCCCTGCCCATACTTCTGCTTGCTATTCCCACTCTTTTTCTGTTCAAGCGGTAAAATTATGGAATTCACTACCACGCATTATACGAGACTCCAAATCTTTCCCCGTTTTTAGGAAGAGAGTAAAAGAGTATTATCTTTCCTTAACGTAATGAATAATATACCTATATACTATATATGTATTTGTTTATAGTTAGGTATTTATATGTATATGTATTTATGTATAATATGTGTGTATGTTTATTGATGTATTGTATATGTATGTTTAACATTTTAGATAAGTACTTATATGTATTTGTAACTATAGTCTTTTGTACACGCCTACTACCTGTTTTCTTCAATTTTCCTCTCCTGGGTCTGCTGGAAGAGATTTCTTATGAAATAAGCAGTACCTATGTACTCTATTTTCTTACTTTGTACGTTCCTTTATTTGTATGTTGTGTACATAAATTTTGTAAATAAATAAATATTTGATTTTGATTTTGGAGATGTAGGCTAAATCCTTTGACTGCTCTGGCCAAGTATGGCTCTGGTAGTACAGAGAGGGTCGTGCTCCTGCAGTGGAAACTTAAAAAGACCAGATGATGATGATAACACTGACAAGCAAGTATTAGATGTAAAAAAAACTCCAATCGCCATCGCTGGACGCGCGTTATCTTAATAACATGATCAGAATAATAGCTAGTTGTTCACAATAACAATTATAGACGCTACGTGTTACGGGTTTTACTTATAACGACAACATCATTATTCAAGAACTGTGTTTTTATGTAATTGTCTGATCACAATCGTGGAAAATAACTCGTGTGATACTGTTCATGTTACGGGTTATTTTTTTGTTTCCTTTACGAACTATAAAATGGTTAAATATCAAATATTAATCGACTAGAAATAAAATTCTTTTTAAATAAGGTGACCATTAAATGTAAACCCGATATTTTAAATTCAGAGCGCGAAATTTTTAAACAATTTCAAATCAAAAACAATTTTCGTCCTGTCCTAAAAACGTGCGATTGGCTAATAAAATTTAGTATCGATAGGGGATCTACTTTTTTCTCGCATGTTGAAATATCTTTCTTGAGGAATGTAATAAGGGCTGAAAATGCTGTAAAAGAGTGAAAAAAATATCTTGTACATATTCGTGACTAAGATCGGTCATCGTATGCCATTTATGCAATGTGTAATTGACATATGCGTAATAAATCAAACTACTGGCTATAACTAGATTAAAATAACAGTAAAAAAATCGTAAAGTAAAAAACTTTTTTTTTGGTTTTTTACTGTTATTTGTATATCATTATTATACTATAGTGATCTAGTATAACCCGTGGTTCGATTTTTTACGCATATGAGTTGTATAGTCTACTTGTAGAAATGGTGCGCAAAGGCCGCGTCTTTGATAAAGCCGACGATGCTTTATCGGCACGTCGACGGCATACCAACCAACTGAACGAATGGACTATATATGCTTTCTAAAGATTAATTAATGACACGCTATTTCCAATGAGTTTGCTTATACCAAGTTACGAATGCAGAATGATCGCTGAGACACAAACATTTACACAAAAGTACATGTCATATAATTTAGACGTGTCACAGTGCCGTTGGCTGCGATATAGATAATTGCTCAGATTTACTTGCGTATATGGTTCGTCTGCTTGCGACCCGGAATGCTGGAAAGTTACGATACTAAGTTTAAAAGTATACGCGAACAAACCTGCATAGTTTCAATTTAAGTGGAGCTGGGCGGAGTAAAGCCTAACGTTACATGAATTACTAATCACATATGTGGAACGTAGATTTCGAGCAATGTGATTGGTCAATTCGTGCCCTGGTCGGATCCGCTTCGCCCAGCTCTGCTTCAATAGAAACACAGCTTAAATGAATTTAGTGTTCACTTACACAGACCTGCGTTTTAACCCGTGGTTTTAACACAAACCGGATCTTCCGAGAAAGTTTTATATGCGAGCTTATGCGTCTTAATTGCTTATAACAAGGATATTACTTGATTATTGAACGGATACGTCGGCTGTGCTTTTCAATAATTTCAATATAATAAAAGCAAAACACATTGAGCCATGGGCATGAAAACGGAGCCTGTCGAAGTCGATAAACTCCTCTGGGAAGATAAAAACTAGAAATACACAGAACACAGCAGTCAGCTATCCAGCATTTTTCTTTTGAGAGAGTGATTGAGATATCTTTTACATCAAAACAAAGCAACGGATTAACATGATATTTTGCTTGAGCTTGAGGCACTAAATTGTTACAAAACTACATTTTAACCCGGAAGAATTCTCCCGAGGGTGTAAATAACTCAATTTGATATTTTTTTATAAAAATAAAACTTAATTCAGTGTTGCGTGCTGCGCTGCGCTTTGGTCTGTGTAAACGGACACTGTAAATTTTAAGAAAAAATAACAGCTTAAATTAGCCAAGTAATAATTGTGGCTAATAGTTTTCACAAGCAATTATTACAACCAACAAACATTAATACACTTACCTATACACCAGCCTGTTATCGTACAGGTAGAACCATCTCCGGTTCCACGTTTTAAACGCATTTGACGTCCGTTTGAATAGATAGCCTTGCATCCTTGGCAGGTTTTTAAGGCACGGTGTCCCGAGTAGGCCATCTTTACAGTCGCCGTCCTGCTGATTGGCCTTGCAGCTCGGCAATACTGTGTCTTTACTGTTGACAATCGTGTGCCGATTTTCCATCTCTTTGTCGAGTGCCTTGGTGTCGTTACGCATTGTTGAAACCTGGAAATTTCATAATTAAACGTACGTAATTGACGCTGACTTATACTTTCACGTTTACAGGAATTGCAAGACAGTGTTGTAATTTTAATGTCTTGAAAAATACTTTAATTTATGACTAATACGAGACGAGTACGTCTTTTAAAAATATTTTTTTTCCGTAACACGAGGAAAAAGGCTAATTAGTTACTGAGTTTTTCATTTAACACTACACTGCACCACAGGTATGGCGTTTTATACACGTGGTGTAATATGTATGCCTAATACAACTACCAACGAAAATTTACATCCGTGCACAGCACACGTCAATGAGTGTGTGTGACTGAAACACAAACATTTTTTTTATGTTGATAGCTCAAACGCACCCAAGAACGAGGGAGAGGTGCGGTTACGCTACGCCATATTGCGGGGAACGCTGCGAGTTTCCGTTCTGTATGTTGGATATATTAATTATGTGTCTACACATAACAACATACAACTATATTATATCGTGAGATATTGTAGTACATTTCGTGACACATTTTGTAAATGGCCATCCGTTTACGTTACGTTATGTAATCTTAAGAAAATTAAAAAACGCTAGTAAGGATTTCATGATGCAAGCGCGTGTTGTGTCCCAGACAGAAATACGTTAGATCAGTCGCATGACAGAAACCATAATGTGTCAATTCAATTCTCTAAGGGGTCCTTTAAATAAGTAGATTAAAATGTATATGATACCGGTATACAGCTACCTAATGATTAATCTTTATCCGTACTTCCAAATGAAATAAAAAGTACAGTTGTTTACATGACGTCACCAAAGATACAAATACGAATGTACAAGATGACTACATAAAGATGACTCATTTACTTAGTATTATCTTATATCTAGGAAATACAGTTATACATACGTCGTCAGCAGTTGTTTTGAGGAACGGCTCCAAATCTTCCGAAAGGTCTGCGCCTTGGTGGTAGTATGTGCAACACGCTTGTAAGTACGACAGGAACTGTAAGCAACAAAACATTATCTAATTAATATTCATAACTCATTACAACCTTCAACTATTGCGCTTCAACTGAAGTGTCGTATGAAATCACATGTCACATGAAATAGAAGCCAGAGATATCTTTTTACTACCACAGGTCTAAATATTATAAAAAATATTTGAGAAATTAATATTTAAAATAAAATTTAAAATCAAAATCTTAAAAATAAATAAAAATGCGTTTGTTTTAAAAGCAGAATATTTTTATGCTGTAAATTCTTCTTAACTTTGATTATAATATTTAAAAGGCTATGATAAATGTTGGTATATAATGTGTATTAGCGCACTAAATATCAATTTTCAAATAAATATATTATTGTATACAAAATATTTTCAACAAATTTCAGCTAAAAACAATTCACCAAATCACCTTCAGCACAGTAGATCAACTAAATTCGTCATAGACTCACTCAACTATAAACACTGTTATTCCTAAAAACACTGCCATTGCAACAGAACTACAACAATACATAACTGTTCGAAGATGTCACCGTTTACGCGAAGACCGGAGACTGCGAAGGCTTGGCTCGCAACTGTCTCAGCGGTCACGCAACACTGTGTTAGGAGGCTAAGGCATTGCAATTTGACGTGCTAACCAATGACTAATGCGATAATGATAAGTTTGTCGATAAAAACTAATTTGGGTCGTTTGTGCCTCACCTGTTAACAGAACAGAACAAATGATGTAGATAAGATTATAAATGTTATATTGCAAATTGGGTGATTGTCTACAATGACTCTTCCATGTTCATCATCATCCAAGCGTATTCCCGGTTGCATCCTCAGCGGTTACGCTTCAGAGCCCGGGGTCCGCTACCTTACCTAGGTAAATTTGACGAGGTTACTGGTTTCTACACAGAGCGACTGCCGTCTGACATCCGCAACCCAAAGGGTAGATCAGAACCAATCCTAGGGATAGGTACAAACGCTAGATGGCGTTCAGGACCACCAGCTTTACGTGCCTTCCGAAGCACGGAATCATCTTTCTTTTCGGATAATCAGGTGATTCAAGTCTGCAATATCCTAACCAGACTGGAAACAACTTTTCACAAAGTATGCTTCCTAGTGGGATTTGAACCCACAACCTCCGGATCACAAGGCAAACTTGACCACTGGACCACGGAGGCAGTAAAGAATCTTCCACTGTTGGTCTGGGAGAAAAGAAAAAACTGAGAATGGACTAGCTGCTTCTCTTCCTGCGCAGATCGTAAGAGCCGATCGAGTTAAGGTGAAGATATAGGCAAATGGCCTTGAAGTGTGAAATAAATTGTTAACTCGTAAATATGGTGATAATTTCCATATTGCTCTTCGTCATGCACTAAATAGCCCTTTAAATTATTTTATGAACTGCCGTTGAAACTATTATTGACGACCTCCGTGGCGTAATGGTTAACACGCTAGACCGCTAATCCGGAGGTTCTGGGTTCGATCCCCAGCCAGGGCAAGTTGGAAAATGGCCTTTTTCAAATTGTCCTGGGTCTTGGGTGTTTATCTATATATGTATTTATCATAAAATATCGTTAAGTTTATATTTATATATTTTTATCTCATAACACAAGTTTTAAAAAAAAGAAACTTACTTTGGGGCTAGCTTAATCAGTGTGATTTGTCCGTATATATTTATTTATTTATTATTTATTTATTTATTATTGGTGATCCGTCTAGCTTTAAAATTTGTCGTGGCCACTTTTGGCGGAGGCAAGTTTTAAAGCCGGACTAATGTAAATATTTTCAACGGTGGTTCATAAAATAATTGAAAGGGCTATCTAGTGCATGACGAAGAGGAATATGGAAATTATCTCCATATTTACGAGTTAACAATTTATTTCAAATGAGGGCGCCACTTCAAGGCCATTTGCCTATACCTTCACCTTAATGGGCGAAAATGTGAGTCATAATATGTTAATAAGCGATACGTACGACTAGCAACCTAACAATATTTGGATTCCTTTTTTAACTTTCTCGCCCACCATCACGCTAAGTCTTGCGGCTCAGAGCTCTATCTGCTCAGAGCCGCAAGATCCAAAATGCTCTGTCTGCCCCATTAGGGATAAAGAAGTGATAGTGCATAGAGATTTTTAAGTGATTTGTAAATGAATAGACAACTATTTTATACTTCATCATCATCATCAGGTCCTACTATCTTGCACGACCCTCTCTACTACCTGAGCGATATATTAGCCAGAGCAGCCAGAGCATTTGGCCTACACTCTCCACGCAGGCCAGACGGGTTGGAGAGGTCTCATTTTAAACTTAATTATTAAATTGACTATGCTTTGAGCCACTGTAATAATGCTACTCGTAGTAGTGGCATGTAACATTGCTTGGTATAAATCATTTTTATAAGCTTTTACTAACTTGCGTGCTTGTTGGGGTTTTTTGGGTCAAATCTTGCAAGTTAAATTTGAGCCACATCGCGGTTTCTGATTAAGATGAAATTTTGTATGCTAATGTAAATCAGATGACAATGCAATATTATTATGACAAGAAGCTGATCTTATGATGGAGCTGGAAAATGGCTATAGGAACCCTGTAAATGTAATAAAAAGACGCAACCCCATTGAGTTTGGGTTTATTACATTTGTCTTAATAAGTTCTTAGGCCTTACGATAAAAGCTTGTAAGAAAAATGTTTTTTTTTTTCAAAAAACTTATGTTCGTTCAGAAGTCTATCCAAGTTAACGAACTATGGTAAGATTTGGTTTAGCTCCAGTACGCTTTCAGGCAGGATCAGTCAGATATAAAAAAGATCTGACATTCTCACTTACCGCAAATACTCAATATATAAAAAGATTTATATATAGTAGTTTTATAACAAGTATATGACAAACCTAGAATACCTATTAAAAAAAACAGGAATGTTTATATAGCAATTGATTGATATACCTATAGCATAAAGATTTACCTTAACCTTATATTACACATAAGCAAGCATATACATATTTACTGAAACGCTTTACGACGAAGGATAAAGCAAAATATAATGCTATATACTACACCATATCGGCTTCTAAATAAATGGGCAAATGCGAGTCGGACTCGTACATGAAGGGTTCCGTACCACCGTACAATGTTTTAAAGCGCTGAAGAAACACGTTTCTTGTATGGCGACCCCCTTTTATTTTTAACTTTATCTTATTTTTACTATTTGTTGTTATAGCGGCCATAGTAATACATAATCTGAGAAAAATTTAAATATCTAGTTAATGCCATTATCTGATCTAGTTAAAAACGCTGAAAAAACACGTTTGTTGAATGACGACCCCCTTTAATTTTTAACTTTTTATTATTTGTTGTTAAAGCGGCCACAGTAAAACATAATTGGTAAAAATTTTAAGTGTCTAGCTATTACGGTTCAAGCGATAGAGACCTGTGACAGAAGGACAGACGGACAGACAGACAGACAGACAGACGGACAGACAGCGGAGTCTCAGAATAGGGTCCAGTTTGCACCCTTTGGGTACGGAACCCTAAAAATTAATTAGGTATTCAATTACAGTGAACATAGGATCGCCATAGAAGCAATCGGACTAAACATTATGTTCCTCGAGATAAGTTTTTGCATCTAAATTTACCTATAGTTAAATCTGTTGAACATATACCTACTTATTTAATTGCAGCGGCATATTTTTGCATATTGTGGGTAAGTTTTTTCATTGAATTAAATACGTGCGTTATCCTTATATCCAGTTATTTTTAGAAAGGTCAAGTTACTGTTGACATTTTAAAATCTTGTTTGTTTCATGGATTGAATCTTTATGGAAATCCTTGGGGGAGGCCTATAATGAATAAAGATGATTAAATAGGGTAGTAAGTATCCAGCCAGGGTCAAAAATAAATTATTTTGTAATGATATTAGAATAAAACGTCACAAAATAATGTTACTTGTCATTCATCATGTCCATTTAAAACGAGATTTTAGATTTGTTAATGCCGAAAAATTTATATTAAAAGCGCTAATTGACTCCAAAAAAGTATGACGTCACGCCGTGCGTTTTTCCATAGAAATGACATAGAAAATATTTGCTTTGACGTTTAGAAAAAAGTATCTGTTTCGACTTGATGGCAACTAACAGATTGATGTCTATCGCATAATGGCCAAATTTTTTTCATAGTTTCTTGGAGTCAATAGCGCTTTTATTATCAATTTTTCGGCATTACCAAATCTAAAATCTTGTTCTAAATGAACATGATGAATGACAAGTAACATTATTTTGTGACGTTTTATTCTCATATCATTACAAAATAATTTATTTTTGACCCTGGATACTAACTACCCTATTTAATCAACTTTATTCATTACAACAATACCTGATTGTTGTCATAGTATATAACTATTAAGACTGATTATGTCAAAGTAAGATTATTTTTTAAAATAAGCTGTCGAATTTTTCATGGTAACACAGTAGACCTTAGAATGTCACTTATTATGTGAAAACTAATGAAAAAGAAAGTCTGATTACATTAATATCTACTGTTTGATTATCGCCAACCAATAATACAATTTGTAGAAATAATATGTTGTGTATGTGACAAGTGTACTTTAGTTACTTTCACAGTGCAATGTCTTACGGGATACTTCTATGGGGGAGTGCAGCCGACATTCAGACTATTTTTCTTTTACAAAAAAGAGCAATTCGTGCTATTTACGGTTTAGGATCGAGAGACTCACTGAGAGAATTATTCAAGGAAATAGGTATACTTACTTTTGCATCACAATTCATATTTGAAAATATAATGTATGTAAGGAAAAATATTTCCATGTTCAATAAAGTAAGTGATTTTACAGATAGAAATTTACGTAATAAGAATGACTTAGTTAGCCCGTATTACAGGCTGAATACAGTCAGTAAGTCTTTTATGGGGAAGTGTATACTTTTTTATAATAAATTGTCAGAATCGGTCCTTGATATGCCAGACAGAAAATTCAAAGCTTATGTAAAGAAAGTACTTTGTGAGAAGGCTTATTATAGGACCGATGACTATCTTAAAGACAAAAAGGTCTGGCTTGAGCTTGGCGCGGGTCCCTCTTAAAGGTTTGTATACTTAGACATGTCATAATTTAGGTACATTGGTACATACTAAATTTACAAATTGACATTATTTTAAATTTCGTAATTCTTATAATTCAATTTAATTATGACATAATAAACAATGTAATCTCTGTCCATCTATATAACTAATTTTAAGTTTTTAGTTTGTTAGTTGACGTCTTTGGAGAAAACGTGCAGTGCAGTTTGTTGCCGCTTCTTCTGCACTTGCGCCTAGGAAGCGGCGTAAACTTAGCTTTAAGTAACGATTTGACGTCAACATTTGTGCAAAACAAAATAAAGTGACTATTATTAAGAGATATTTTAAATATCCTATGATAATAAAGATATTTTGAATTGAATTGAATTGAATTGTTTTATGCCATTAAAATAAGTCCTAATTTTAGTAACGCGAGAGATCCATAATAATAAAGTATACAAAATATCCAAAAATAAACTTCACAGCTACTATAAAAAACATAAAATTCAATAAATTTCCTTAGTGACAGTAAGTACTAAGTTTATTAAAATATGTAAAAGTATATTTCAAAAAAATCTTGTTGATACACACTGAAAAGAGCACTTTAAAAGTTGATTGCCCCAGTAATAAAAATGTATAATTAAAAAAAGTATAAAAAAAAATTATGAAGAGTGATTAGATTATTATGAACACAAATTGGTAGTAAGATAAAGAATAGGATTTAGAATTTTATGTGAGCCAATATGGACCCACAAATCATGTTACGTGTGTGTGTTCTTTTAACTGGAATATCAGCAATAGTTTTTTTGCATTTAGTGAGTCATTGTGTATTGACTCAAAATTTTAAGAACGCGATTGGGACTTTCATCCTGGGTAGAACATACGCTAAATGTCTGCTGTTTTGTTTTTCGTGTATAAGTGGCCAACACTGGTATTAGATTTTTAAAACTGCCTAAAGGCATCTGACATAGTATTAGGTAGGTTGAGCAAAAAGCATTGAAACTGTCAATACATTCTTGTATTAAATTATGCAAACAAATGCATATAAAACACGTTAATATATGCAAAATCCGTTTGAAACATATACCGGCACCGACACATTAGCAATTATTACGCTGCAACGATCCTGATATCAGTCACGCATTGGTGGTTCCCTTGGTTCAAGCTACAAATTCGACCAACGAATTAACTACGGCCGCTCGAAACAAACTGCTAAAAGTGAACTGGTTCTTTTTTTCAGTTTTTCCTAATTATTTAATTATTGGCTCAGCAGTGGCCACTCCTAAATGATTGCAAACTAGAGTGGTATTGGTACAAATCAACTGTCGAAATGCTGTCAAGCCTAAATGCATATAGACAAATGCTCTATAACAATAGACAAGTGCTCTATAACACGAAAACTTAGAACGTTTGCTAGTTCATTGAATCTGTGATACTCTTCTAAATTCAGAATAGATACTATAATATATAAATAAACCACCTAGAAGCCTACAAAGCCATAACAACGTTATTACTCCAGTTAAGATCGGGCGGGTCAAACTACTTTACATTTTGAATCTAAAAGAATTTAAGAGCATTGCAAAAGCTTTGCCGAATCTGAAAAAGCTTTTTTTTCAAAAGACGTACGTAAATGGAAAAGCTTCTCAAATATGACCTGTGATCGTACAATTTTTTTTGGACAAGTTTCACTAATTGATCTAAGTTTAAACTTGTATTATGGGATATTTTTATAGTAAACTAGCTTTTGCCCGCGGCTTCGCCCGCGTAGATTCGGGGTATGAAAAATAGATGTTGGCCGATTCTCAGACCTACTCAATATGCTCACAAAATTTCATGAGAATCGGTCAAGCCGTTTCGGAGGAGTACGGGAACGAACATTGTGACACGAGAATGTTATATAAGTATAAGATAAATATATTGATAAACATCCAAGACCCAGGACAGTTTGAAAAAGGCCATATTCCAACTTGCTCTGGCGATCGAACTCAGAACCTCCGGATTGGCGGACTAGCGTGTTGACCATTACACCACGCGAGTCTACAATAGAAGTTTTTTTAATAAACATAATTTCTTTCTTTATCATGATCCCTCGGAATGTATACACCGCCCAATCAGTGTACGACATACATACAATCACGCCTGTTTCCCACAGGGGTAGGCAGAGACTATGGACCTCCACTTGCTACGATTCTGACAGACCTCTTTCGCTTCATCTACACTCATCAACCTCTTTATACATGCCCTTCGATTCCGGGTACTTCAACAGTGTACAACAAGCATGTCTTAAAACTAAAGGAGCTCGACGGCCCGGCGGGAGTACGCAATACTAGCACTTTCGCAAGTTAAGCGACACCGGGCGTGGTCCGCACTTGGATGGGTGTACTAGTGGTCATCAAGCTGTCAGATAACTTAGGCAGCTTAAAAAAATCTGACACCAGTGTTGACCACTGAAAAAACACACATGCAAAAACAAATAATCTAAAAATTAAAAACTTAATACAGTGCCTCGTATTGTTTTTTTTTACCATAACCACGCCACGCATTATACAAAACTCAAGTCGATGCGCACAAGTTCCCACGTAATACAAACGATTGTAATCAAATCTCATTAATTCAATAGTGTTTATTATATGCCTGATGATAAAGTTCAAAATCGCCTGTCTTGTCGGACACTGCAATGCAGCCATCCGTGTATAGGAAGATCCTGTCCAGGTATTTTTCTTACCTTAATTACGTAACTGCATACTTAACGGTTGGTAATATGAGTATGACGTCATTTTAATTATAAACAAAAATAAATGCGAAGCGGTCGTAAACAAAAAATAACATTCCTATTGTACAGATAGGTAATGGTTATGTGTCTAATGGCCTTGTATTTATCGCTGGGTTGCACGCGAATTCGTCCGTGCTTTGTATTCTTAGGCAGATGAATATATTTTTAAAACTATTAACGTATCAAAAATATTGTACAGATTTAGAAGTAAGAAAGGACAGTTCGGTAAATGAGCTGCATACGGGCAATGCAGTCCATAATAAACTTTATTTTGTCATACTCAAACAAAGTATTATAAACACCCAAATTAGCTATAACAACTAAAACAATATCTCATACATATAATCTCATACAGAAAAATACAGTTTTTTTTTTAAACAAGCTTTTGTCTGAAACAATGAACTAAAAAGTGTAAAATGCTCCTCAAGACGAATCAATTGAGGCCAAACTCGGTAGGGTTATGTTGTTTTTTCTCACGGAGATGCCGTTGCCACCTTTCGGTTTCATCATGAAATCAGGACATTGGTACCATAAAATTGCATTGTCACCCAACTTACAAAAGTATAATATGATTTTAACTTGATCGTATATTGGGAAGTGGGTTTAATTTAGCTTGCAAGATTTGATTACAGACACACAGAAAACTGGACGGGTGAAACTAAATAAAAGCACAGAATAAATAATACTAACGTACAGAAGTCTCACTCAGCAAAGAAATATTCAAAGAAATATCTACTCAATATGGCTAGCGATATGGTTTAATTTAGGTCACGTCAGAACTCAGCACCTTTCCGTATAAATACCTAGACATCCATTGCAAGCAAATTTCACTCTTATTACTCTGGACAAACGATTCGTATAACTGAATTTAACACCCGGAGGGGCCGCCTGCACTCATAGTAATAATGTAGGTACATTTTCGATACCTAAACGGGGAGTGAGACAGGCCTGATAAAAGCTTGTAAAATAAAAAATAAACTTACATATTGCAAGAACCAGCTATTATTTGCAACTACAGAATTTAAATGCTAATATTATGTATAAATAAATAAACATGATGCGGTCATTTCGTTCACGAAAAAGGCTTCGACTGTGCATAACGAATATGTAATGAAATTATGTAACTAAAATAATATAGAGAGTGAAAGCGTGCGTGACTACGGTACGGACGCTTACTGCAGTCGCGGGTTCGATTTTTACAAATCTATCTACACGTAAGTGGGAAGCGTAAGTCACGTAAAGCTGTGGGTCCCGAAAGCCATCTAGATTTTGTTTAAACCTATCTTAGGATTGCTTCTGGTCTACCCTTTAGATCGTGGAGTAGATTATTATTCGCGAAAGCGAGATATTTCCGTAGGAAACCTTTTAATAGGAGAATTATAAGAACTAATTCTACTATTTGACGTCTGAATTGCAAATGCGGACAAGATAGAGATGTTATTTATATGAGAATAATGTACAGGGCATAGGATAAGATACAGGGTGACTTTTTAACCATCAGCCACATTTTTGGATCAAGTGTAATCCTTGATATTGAAATACTTTTTAACCGACTTCGAAAAAAAGGAGGTTATCCATTCGACTGTATGTTTTTTTTTATTTTTATGTATGTTTGTTACGCGATATTTTCGCCAATTGTAAACCGATTTTGATGATTCTTTTTTTATTTGAAAGCCTTTACTACCAAGTTGGTCCCATTTTAATTTGGTGAAGATATGATGAAGAACTTTGGACATGTGGAAGAAACTCCTTAAAAAAATTAAAGTCTGTTGTTTCTTTTTGTTATAAATTTAATATTTACAACAAAAAATTATGATAATCGATAAAAACAATTTGTCCTCCCATACCAAATTAGTTTAGCTAAACGATGATTTGTACGGGAAGGCGTTTTTTTTTTTTAATTTTTTGCATTTTTTTTTTTTATTAGACAGTAGTTCAGTATCATGGACTGAATTGGCGATCAATATCAACACTTGGCGCAAAGCAAATCAGAGTGAAAATTTGCGTGACACTTTCGCTGTCCGTCCATCCATTTCACCTGAACCCGAAATACGTACAAATTGTTAGCGTGGGAGAACCTTAACCAATCGGTCGTAAAATATTCATGGGACTAATACGTATATTCGTCTTCTATTTCCGTCTTAAACGAGCACTTAATATGTTTGTTTACTCATAGTACGAGTACTTACAAATTTTGTTTTATCTGATATATTCATACTTATCAGTTGTGTCATGTTAGTTTAATTAAGTATTGTAATATAATGAACTAAAATGGAGTGGTAGATGTAGATAAGAGATAACAATTACATGACAGTTAAAATTAATATTCGAGGGTCATCCACTTCCATGCTGGTCTGAGAAAAAAAACTTAAAATAAACCAGCTGCTTTTATTTCCGCGCAGGTCGTGAAACCAGAGTGAGGGATGGGGCAAAAATATTGGATTTTGGAGGAGCTTGTTGGGAGTACGCATTGATAGCGCTTTAACCCTTTCACCGCGAGACTATATCAGTTGTCGTGCTCCCAGCGCGACGCTCGCGAAATGGGCACGAAAATGTTTGTCGAATTAATCCGACGTTCGCGGTTAAAGGGTTAATAAAGAATTATTCAACTATCTCTTCTTTCAAGTTTCAAGCAAAACTTACCGTAGCGAGCACTTCATGTCGTTTCCTAGCTTGCAGCATGGTGATCTTGTGCACGTGATCCAGGGCCGTGTGTCGAAAGCAGGAGCGAGTGGCGACCAATAGGTTGACGATCTCTTCCACATCGCCAGGCTTGTTGCGCGACACCTGATATGGAATACCAATTTTATTTTCTACCAGCTGTTTTCCGCGGCATTGCCCACGTTTCAAAGTTGAATTCAAATTATTTATTTGCATTCATGTAAGTAGTATTTAGTAGTTGGTACACAATCTTTTTTTGCTCTGTACATGAAAAGATAAAATATAGCCTACGTTACTCACTGATTATGTAGCTTTCTAATAGGTGAAAGAATTTTTGAAATCGGATCAGTATAGTTTTTGAGTTCATCCTTTACAAATGAACAATCAAATCTTTTCTTTTCATGTTATTATTTACTAGTATAATCAAATCTTATTTGTCTTAGGTGTAAATGGCCTATAATAGGTAAGCGATAGTTTGGATGGGAAATAAAACTCAAGTCCAACGCCCGCGCCGTACGTCCGCCGCCGTGACAGAACGTAACTCCATATTGTGTTGCATTTACACCTTCTGTCTTATATGCGAAATCGGTCCAGTGGTTTTCATAAAGGTCTTAAGAGATCTGTACCTGTAGGCAGATGTTCTTATTGTGTGTACGAAGATGAGGAAGGGGCTTGACTTTTGTAGATTTTCCCGAAACGAAAGTTCGACTGTTTAGAACTGACATAAAAAGGAACGGGAAACGCAAAATTTTGAATACATGGATGGATGAAAAGGAATGGCATGTAGGGAGCTTAAATATTACTACCTGGATTAACATATAAATTGCTACAGATGGGAGGCTCCCGTGGAGTTGTCAAATACTATGACCACTCAGGCAAGGCCGCGGGCAACTAATCTAAAATAATGCTCACTTACTTGAGAATTTCTAGTTAAAGCTATGTCCAGATCATTTGAAATCTTATCGAAGTGGTGCTTGCTCTCCTTGACTCCTTTAATGTCACTGAAACAACAACCAGAATGTTTGTTTTGCGTGTGTGTAAGTGGCCTACACCGGTGTAAGATTTTACAAGATTGAAAACTCAACGGTTGCGACCATTTCCTTTTCCCTTTTATCTATACGTAATTGTGTACTGATGAAGATAAGACTACCTACTCGCTAATAAGAATTAAGTGACATTTGATTAAACAAAATTAAACATAAACAACAATCAGAAAATAATTATGATATTTTATTTTGTGCATGTTAAAACCTTACGAATTGTTTACATTAATTTAGGAAAGTAGCGATTATTATGCCGTGTGGCGTTATGCGGGTGTAGCCGTGTGCTTCCCGGCAGAGTAAAATAGGACCACTCGCAATTCTTTCCGTGGATGTCGTAGAAGGCGACTTAGGAAACACAAGCAAAACAAAGCTTATAAACATCAATGAAACCTCTCCAACCCGTCTGGCCAGCGTGGAGAGTGTAGGCCAAATCCTATGACTACTCTGGCTAATATATGGCTCTGGTAGTACAGAGAGGGTCGTGCTCCTGCAGTGGAGACTAAAAAAGACCTGACGATGACCTGATGATGATGAAATTCTTATAGCCTTTTTGTCAGGAAAGTGCTATTTCTTGATAGATCGTAAACAACGTCCAACCTAGTGTATAGGACTTAAATACATTTTAAGGTATCTACGAATACAGATTCAAAGAGAAAATTAAAAAAAGCTTCGTTACGAGTACCAATACGAGTACAATAATATATTTCAAATACAGTCAAACTAGGACAAAAAGAGTTTGTTTCTCATGTGATCATTTCTCAGCAATACTTTAACGGTAGTGAGTAATAAGTAGGTAAGTACCTTAATTACGTCCATTGTCATTTATATTTTCATACATGAATATGGAATAGTAGAGGAAAAACAATTGTTCGTCACTCTGCTATCCGTACCGTCTACAAGGGTCAATGAATGAATTAAACGAAATAGGGGCACTGAGGCCTCGTGTCCACGAATCCGGTTTGCGGCCGTACAGCGCGCCGGACCGCCCCGTACGGTCGACCAGTAATGTATGAAGCCTCTAGGAGGTGTTTCACGTCACCGGCGCCGGCGACGAAGCGGTTTGCAGCCGGGCACGGCTCGCGCCGCGCTTGCGTCCGGTGCAGTTTAGTATGGCGGTCTATGAGAGCTTGTTCACGTAGCCGGACGTACGCACAGCGCGTGCTGTCTATATACGATGGAAAATAATTCAGAAATATTATATAGTGGCGGATTTCCTGTAAGGCCCGGGCCTACTGGGCCATACGGGAAATCCGCCACTAACGAGTATACTATTATATTGCTACCTCAACAGATTTCCCTCAAATTCCCTAAAAACCAGTACGTACTTCCAACGGGGCCCTTCGTGAATAAATAAAAATATATGGTTTACAGACTAATAAAATACATTTTAGTGGATCATTTTAGTTCTACCTATCAAATAATATATTTCTATAATTAAGAAGTAAATACTTTGCGAGAAATTTACCAAAAAAGTTTTAAACTAAGCGGGCACTTAGCTGGCCCGCACCGCAGCCGGCTACCAACCGTGCCTGGCGCCGTGCACGTGGACACGTATAGCCGGCGAAGGCGCCGCGCCGTACGGCCGCAAACCGGATACGTGGACACTAAGCCTGACGGTATTACCGGTGTGGTGATTCCATAATCTACTTTTGAATTCGATGACCCAACTTGATGAGCCACTCTCATGATTAGTGGCCAACATTTGTGTCAGATTTGCAGTTACCTTAAAGCACACGTGACGTCATTTCTATCGATAAATTACTAGGACAAAAAGCTTTCTTTCTACCTATGGAGAGTGTTGAGATCAACTATCATTGGGATGTGGACATAAAATCTGCGTCAGCCTTCCATCCTCACTCGATATTGCTGGTTCGTGAACACTATAAAAGGGCGCTGCGCTATCGATTCCTTCCACAAAAAAACGGAGACCTCCTAATTCCATATCTCTTTCAGATACCTACCTTACTACCTAATTTGTTTGCATAAACTATTTTTATCAATAAACACGCTATAACTAAATATAAAATGATTGATGAGTATGAAAGCAGACAGGATGCGTGAACTACTGCCTGTTATTTTATTATCGTTGTTTGCATGACTCAGATTTTGTGATGGCTTAATTCATTATGTATTTACCCCGTTATTCTATGGATACAGTTAGTTGAAAATACGTGGTAGACGTAAGAATGCTGGCTTGACGTCGTCAGGGATCTTATGCGTGCCAATGGTCTTACAACCAAGGATGATCAAAACCGAGCAGTAGTGAAGAAAAGGCCAAAAAGCAGACCCAGGGATTACGCTGAGATGAGGAAAAGAGAGAGAGAGTTGAAAAGCGGCATTTTACGCTTGCTTCCCGCGCAATGTAGGTATGTACATATTAATTCTATATACGAAGACACAAGAAATAGACTATAAGAGAAAACCTTAGATCCTGAATTGATCGTCAGTGTCTATGTACTATTAAAATTTACATAAAGACACCTAACTGATAATACTTTATCCTATTAACCAACAAGCGCCGCAGCAAGCAGATTAACGCAAGTCGAAAATAGTTTAATCATCTAAGTGTGTATTGTATAGTACTAATTATGCATAAAATTTAAAACTTAGAAACCAGACTGAAGATGAACTTTAATGTAAATATTTATTCTCTAAAATTTGCATAGTAAAATGTCTAAACATATTTATATCTCGAAAATTACTGGATGAGTTTGATTGTAGAATAAAATGGGAAAGCCATGTTTCAAAATAATGATTTTCTAAAGTATTTTGTTATTTATTTACATTTATCGAACACAATTAAAGACTGCTTAAAATAAGATAAACTTAATGCTATGCATTAGTCCCAACCCAACTTTTTTTATATTGTTTAATGTAAACATTTTTTCTATTTTTAATTTTGCCAAACATCACAACTTTATCTCGTAAAGATGTGCATTCTCTATTAGGCATCATCTTCACGGACAAGGCTATTGCCGTGCCACTTCTCTATAAATGCATCTCTACATTGTAATATCATCGCATCATATACTAGTTCTCATATTGTTTTATAATCACAAAACTTTAATACTTACACTTTGATGAAAGCAGTGAGATTCTTTAGAACAGTGCGTGATGCTTGGTCCAACAAAATAGAATGGAACTTGTTCATCTCTTGCATAGCGTGTATCATACGGTTCAGTGTTGCCATTACACTTGGGTCTTCTGAAAAGCTTCCACTTAAATCCCATAATGCATTTGTGAATGTCCTGCAAAATAGACTATTATCAGATATATTTCGCTCAATCAAATAATGTTTATTTGTTTAGAGTGCATTGAGTATCATGAAAAACTATATTAATTAATTAATTAGTCAGCTAGTCCAATGAAAACTACCATATTTGGAAGTAATACACTAATCACTAGAGATCCAATAATCGGATGCATATTTACCTTACGTTAATTTTTGGCTAACCTATTATGATATCGGCATATTTTATTGAAAATAAGGGATTTTATTTTCAATAAAAATATCCTACAATCTACAACATATAATTCTCTAGATACCAAACGCTCCTACATTCACCGCTTCGATTCTGATTCCATTTACGCAAACAAACGAACATTCATTACAACGAAACACTCGAACGCACACATAGACAAAGATGCATGCGATTGGTCGCGACAAGGTCACGCATCGTCGTCAGTCGGGTGGGGCAGTCAACGCAATAAGCGGTGAGATACAACGCGCGGATGGTACTATTATGCAGTACGCTGCGCTAAAATAAATAACCTTGTTTACGTGTTATATTTTTTTTAATAACTAATTTTCATGTCTGCTGGCTTCTACACCACTTCATGGCACATGACGGCATTTTTAATGAATCGATTATCGCAAAAACACAGCAATATTCTCAAAGGAAACTTCTTGCGACGCAACCGCACGACTCGAGTGTCACGGCGAACTGTCGCGCCGCGCTGTTCATATTTTAAGCCCCGCCCGCCGCGGTACAAATCGCATGGAATGATTTTTCGGGATTACTTACGATTCTAGAGAATTATTGTTCGTAGCCTACAATATAATAGGATTCCATAATAATTATTACATCTCATGGAGTTCAAATTTAAATTGTCAGGGATTGTGAGATTTTTCAATAAAAAAATGCTTTCCATAAAAGCTAATATCTCAACTTTAGATACATATGCATCCGAATATCTAATCTCTTCTTATCACAACTTTATCATATATGAAGTATACAGCCTCCTTCGGTTATTTGGAAGAAAGAAAATAAATAGCTAATATTCCTAGAGTGCTCTATTAATGCATTAACTACGAGTAAGTAAAAAAGCTTAAAGTGGATACAAATATGTGTTCTCTATGAAAAATTGGCTTGGAGCAAGGAGCAGAAATTGTTATTGAAATTATGTTAGCTAGGTGAAGATAATAAGGTACAAGCAATCAGCTGTGTATGATCTAATCTAGGCCATATCCTTCCTTAATCCACCTACTCAAACTGGCAGTTGACAACTACAAAGTAAAAGGTTTAAGTTGATTAAAATTAAGAGATAAAATATTATTCCCAGTCTAAAAGTATTCATAATTTAATAATAGATTATTACTTATCTAAGAGCAAATATTATATAATTTAAAAAAAGTATTTACAAGTGAATACTAATATAAATGTAAACCGGCATTTATAATATGATTACTGGTTAATCTAATAAGAAACGTCAATGCCATGCTAGAATCGCAGAGCTGTGATATTTTCCTTTGAATGGTATGAAAATTTATACCGGCTCTTAAGTATTTTAATAATTCATAAATTATGTTTATTATAACTAATCTATACTAATATTATAAAGCGGAAGAGTTTGTTTGTTTGTTTGTTTGTTTGTACGCGCTAATCTCGGGAACTAATGCTCCGATTTGAAAAATTCTTTTTTTGTTGGGTAGTCCATTTATAGAGGAAGGCTTTAGGCTATATAACATTACGTTCTGACAACCACGCGAACGAAGTCGCGGGCACAGCTAGTACACTATATAATGCATATATTTATAATAAAAATACATTATAATGAGCTACTTATGAGAATTTTATACTTGTTATGCTATAGACTTTTAACATAGCTTATCAATATTACATGTATAAACTCAATGTTATATATCTTTATTACTTCAGAACAAAGAAATAATTTATTGAACATTTGTTTACACAAGGATGCAACCGGGAATGTGCTAGGAAGACATTTATAAAGAAACAAAGTGATAAAAAGTCCTCTTTCTCGCTCAGTAATCTCTTCCTATAAACTGGACTATGTATATCAGGGAAAACATATTTTATATTATTTATGTCAACTTTATTACTGTAATTTAGAGAAGCATAACTCATAATTAAGAATGATTCCAGTCAAGCAAACGATTCCCGTGCTTAGTCTTATAATTCACTTAGATAATTAAAGACAAATAAAAAGAAAGTAGAACAACACTTACCCTCTATGACTCATGTATGTTTTACCAGATTCTATCATTACGGAACATGCTTTTAACACTTTGTCAAGCTTCTGTTCCAGCGAGTCAATGCTTGCTTCTTCAGTCTCCAGTTGTTCTCTAAACATCACATTTTTGATTTTAGTAATTATGTACCTATCAACACAAACACGTACCTACGAATATTCACTTTCTATCGGTAGCTTACATTGATTACATACCTAAATTTAGGAGAATCTCTGAGGCACTCATCAAAATCAATCAGTGGCTTCATTTTTAATTACTATGAACATACAAATGTTAATATAATATTAATTTTCAATCATTTTTTATAATTACAACGAATAAAAAATCTTCCAAGTCCTCACTCAGCTCAGCAATTCTACTTGTTTTTTGTTTGACTTATAATTTGATTGACGTATCAATTATGACATTGACATTTGATAACAAAGCTGCCAACATAATAATTTAATAAAATAAAGCTGTCTATTCACAAATTAACGATTCAAAAACTGTTTTTTTTTAATAAAAGATAGTCTTCTTTCTTCTTCTCGTATCAGTCGGTCAACTGACTCCTCAAATGAAATAACACACATACACAAAACACAAGATGCAAGACACAATACAACACAATATATTTTATCCGTCCAAGGCAATGAGTTTCATAACACGCTAGCTAGACCGCTAATCCGAAAGTTCTGGGTTCGATCCCCAGCCAGGGCAAGTTGGAAAATGCCCTTTTTCAAATTGTTCTGGGTCTTGGGTGTTATCTATATATGTATTTATTATAAAATATATTATCGTTTAAGAAAGAAAGGTTCTCGAATGGCGACCACGTACTGGTAAGCGAAGCGTTGGACACCCACCCACAAGGTGGTCAGACGATCTGACTAAGGTCGCTGGAAAGCGCTGGACGCAGGCCGCTCTAGATCGGTAATTTTGGAAATCCTTGGGAGAGGCCTATGTCCAGCTGTGGACCTTATGCGGCTGAAATGATGATGATGATGATGATAGTATCGTTGAGTTAGTATCCCATAACACAAGTTTAAAACTTACTTTGGGGCTCGCTTAATCAGTGTGATTTGACTGAATATATTTATTTATTTATAACGAACACTAACTTCATATTTACATATTTTTTCAGCCGTCAAGGGAACCAAAGGGAACAAACTCATTGACAATTAAGTTGACTTGACAGTGACAGTGACAGTTCCCTCCCTCCACGACATAAAAATTGGAAATAAAAATACTTTATTTAATTTAAAATTCTCGTATATTCACTCATGTATTGTGTAAATTCCTTTCTGTTGAATATTTCAAATAGACCGAAGAATATTACTCTCTATTCAATTTTCCTGATAAAGCTTGTTGCGTCCTAATCGGATGAACCGGTGTTTATTACAATTAGATTACAATTTATTGTTTACAAAAAGTTACTGTGGATATTTTATAGATTGTGCGGTTGATCACATATAAATACCGTTAGTTCGGTGTCAATTAATAATAAAAAGCCTTGTAAATGTTTTGTTAAAATTCAAATAGCAAACTTAAAAATAACAGAATGAGTTCGCAAAATAATGTTGAAGAAACATCTGACAAGAAGAGGTATCTGAAAGAGGATCACATTTTAACAGTTGTCCTGTGTGCAATTTCCATACCACTATCCATGTCTATGTGGATCACCAATGTAGTTTATTCTAAATTCATTATTCAAAGTGAGGGATTGGATGGTAATTATTATTTTTTTGTTTTTCTGTTATGTAAATGCATTAAAGTAGCTACAAGAAGCATTCTGAATTTCTGCAAGCTACAATTTTTCAATTTTAGCAAGTGAAGGTCCATAATATAGTCTCTGCCTATCCTTGTGGGAAAGAGGCGTGGTAATATAAGTTTGTATATTTTTTTAATTTAACACTTCACTGTCCATGAATTGCATGTGGTACACAAATAATTGTTTTACTTTTATATGTTACAATACCCAAAAATATCCTATAAAAATATTGTATGGCTTTCCTACACTCTAATTCATATGGTGAAAGAACAACATCCTATTTAATTCCACGCGCTTCATCAATTATTTAGAATTATCGTTAAACCAAAGCATAACAAAATAAATATATAAAGAAAAAACTTATGTTTCACTTTTTGAACAACCTGTAGGCTGTTCAAGAAGTCAGTTTGGAACCGGTTTTGTATGCATCATCTATAGATGCATACAAAACCGGTCTTGCAGTGAACGACAGGTGTTGTGATGATTTATGTTTTCGTTTATTAACTAATACTTAACCATAGATATAAGTACTTATATAATGTCAGATGAATATTAACCTAATTTTAAGATTGAATGTAGACAATATGCTTCCGGACAAACCTTCGTGGTTTATGGGTGCATATAATTGTAATTATTGTTATTTTTGGATATAAATAAATGAAAAAAAAATAAAAAAATTGATTTCCAACTTCATTGTAACATGGGTTAAATCAGATACCTCACTTGTAATAGTGGGTAGTAGTGTTGGTGATGCAAGCCTAATGCGTGTAGGAATATCAAATGGTGGCGAAATTCCTCGTGCGGAGTTGAACACGTGATGGCTCAGATGGTAAGAGCATAGTCGTATTGAGACTAGGGTTGCGGGTTCAGGTCCTGCTCATGTGGAATTTTTTCACCATTTCCTATTTCAAAATTTAATTTGAGGACTGTAAATGTGTTAAACTTTAGGCACCTCGCACACTAGATGGCTACTACCATCCAAATTAACTGAAACTTACTTGTGGGCTAGTGCGCGACCTTCATATGGTTTCTTTAGCTAATCTGGTTGTTGTGGCCACTGGTCGTGATTGTGGCTGTCTAGTGCGTGAGGTGCTTTAGTTACTGCATAGTTACATAAAGTGATAATAGTATTACCATCATCATAGGACTTGAATACCATTTGCCATAGCCGACAATATCAAGGATTTCATAACAAAATATTAGTAACCTGTCAAGGGTCTTGTCAACAGGTTAATAATCTTGCAAACAACATTTATTTTAACATATTAAAAAATGTTGTAAATCAAATAAAAACTAAGGTTTTGGGTTGTATAACTAGATTTTTTTCCTAATTCCAGAGCCAGTTGTAATATCTCCAGCCAGATGGCTTGCTTCCTGTTTGATACCCTTATCCATTGCTGTGGTTGGGTATAGAAAGAAGAGCCTAAACTTGAGCGGTGCCATGCTTGGATTCTTTGTAGGATTCATTTTGACATTGAGCAATTATTGCTTTTTAGTTGCCCTTTTCACCTTTTTCGTATCTTCTTCAAAGGCTACAAAACTGCGCCCAAATTTGAAAAGAAAATTTGATCCAGATTTTAAGGAAGGTGAGATTACTTATTTTATTGAATTACTATTTATGTACTTGTTTTAGGTATTCACTATTTAAACCAAGCCAGGAGCTGTGGCCCAACGGGAGTTCTCATTAATAGCGCTTCGCAAGTTAAGCGACACTGTGCATGGCCCCCACAAAAATACTTCGGAGCTCCTCTGTGCTTCAGAAGGCATGTTAAGACTTTAGGCAGCTTGAAAAATTTGATACCATTGTTTGCCACTTACACATACGAAAAAAACCAGATATTGTGATAATAGTTTAAAACAAATCAACAGACAAACATTTGAAACAAACACTGCACATTGGCTACATGAAATCACAATAACTTTGATCAAAAATATCTCTGTTCCATTTTCACTTTTCAATATAAAACCCGAAAAAAAATAGATAAAAAAAATTATAGCTATAATTATTTTTCATCTATTATTTTTGTGGGGCTTCAGTTCACTTGATGTGATTCTTTCATTGTTTTCTGTGTATTTTAATTTGCAGGTGGGCAAAGGAATTGGATACAAGTGTTATGCAATGGAGGAATGGCTACACAACTAGGGCTTTTGTACTTGCTGGATGTTGGGGCTTCAGAGCGACCTATTGACTTCATCAAAGATTACAGGGCTTCATGGCTATCTATGGGTATTTTAGGTAAGAAAATAAGGCTTATTTTTAATTTCAAAATGTTAAGCACTTTTTTAAACCTTCTTAAGTTAAGTAACGAGAGAATATGAATAATATTCATAAGGAACAAAAATAAGTAATAAATATTAAGATACATAAGTACATTTTATAGGTACAACGTGTACATTGAAATATATGTAATAAATCCAACTATGGGCTGTTTCTGTACTAGATCACTTTAGTATAATGAAATTTAAATAAAAGTAATAAAAAAAAACATTGGCATTTCCATACAAAAATGTACAACCACTCTGGCAATTTGAATGGAAATGTCGATTTTTTTTGTTTTTTACTGTTGTTTTAGTTTTATTGTAGGTACTAAAGTAGATCACTATTATAGCATATCCCTTGGTTCGATTTATTCCGCATATTTCAATTACACATTGTATATAATATAGTACTTACAAGAAGTTAAGTTGTAAGAAAAAATAGATAGATAGATAATACGTTTATTCATGAAAACTGCATCACATACACAGATATATAAGGTACAGAAAAGAACTATTGTTCAAATAAATGTTACCAAAATTCATTGCATTAGTTTAATCTGGCCACTGGTTCCCAATGTATTCTTTTTAATTTCAGGGGTATTTGCCTGTTGTAATGGTGACACATGGGCATCAGAACTGGGAACCGTAATCTCTAACAGCGAACCATACCTAGTCACATCATGGAAGAAAGTGCCAAAGGGGACAAATGGAGGAATAAGTGCGGTGGGCACACTATTTAGTGCTCTCGGTGGATTTGTTATTGGATTGTCTTACTATTTGGCAATTCTGTACTTCACAGATCAGTCAATACTGGTATATTCACCTCCTCAGTGGCCTTTGATCGTCTATGGCACTCTAGCAGGATTTATTGGCAGTCTTATTGATTCACTAATCGGGGCATCATTGCAATATTCAGGTATGTATGATTCTATATAGTATATCAACTCATACACTACAATTTTTATGAAGAATCTGTTTTTGCATTCCCATTATTTTTCTGGCATCAGCAAAAGTACATAATCATATATTGTACCATTATCATTCGGCTGAAATGATGATGATATATTGTACTGTACCAGTTTAACTTCAAGATCAAATAAGTTGATCAAGGGCAATTCTGTAACCTCTTTACACTTTTCTTTACTATTGCCATCATCTTAGGCGAAAGCCCAACTGAATATGGTGGAGGCGTCTTTCCATTCAATTTTAAACTATACATATAGAAAAAAATGCAAGATACCGCACGGCCGCTATATGGCGCGATGTTATGTTGATTGCGTGTGGATTTAGGTTTACGTTTGAAATTTTAAAGGAAAGAAAGACGTCCACGTCACATTTCTGTCCCTTCTATTTCTAGGAAAGCTTTGGGTCATTTGACTAACCTTAAGGGTTGGGACTTGGGACACATCTGTCAGCACGGAACAGCACTTTTCTATGCTGCTATCCTTTTTATCGCTCTGGCAAATGACGCTTCTGGGCGACAGAAAAGGATAGCAGCATAGGAAAGTGCTGTTCCGTGCTGACAGATGTGTCCCAACCCTAAGGGTTGTAGGTGAAAGTTAAAAGAAAATAGGTAGCAATCAATTTTTTTTATGCTTATAAATATTTTTTCCTTCACAGGACTGGATAAAGATGGCAAAATAGTATCTCACACTGCTTTATCAGTGAAACATATTAGTGGAAGAAATATCCTAGACAATCATAGTGTTAATCTTATATGCACTGTGATTATTGGAATGTTAACACCTACAATAAGCAAATACATGTGGCCTTCATTCTGATCAAATGACAAATGTTTTTCTCAAAGGATCCACATGACGCCATACAAAAGTAGACATTAAATAGTAGAAATAAGGTTTAAAAGACGAATGCGGGAATACGGTTGCACTCGACCGCTTCGAGAACTAGGGGTTAATAGTGTATCTATGTACTTATGTTTTAATTTTATTTTTGTAATGTACTAAGTAATTGTTAAATGTTGGCCAATCGAAAATAAAATTAATTGTAGAGAGTCTTGGCAAATCAATAAGAAGCAATGTTAAATTTTATCTTTCACTATAAAATACTCTTAGGTACTGTCTTCTGTGCGTTCACAAAGGAAAAGGGCATAATTAAAAGTTGTGTTTATTGTCGTCTTATAGCAATTATAATCAAGCCTTATCCAAACATGCTAAGATTAATCTTTAAGCTGGCCACTGCATTCAGCATTGCATTTTACTTTAGTTCTCGAATCTTATATAGCTTGTACTTACTTTTAAAAAAGATACACTTGTTAAATTAATATTTACCAATAATTAATTATTTATTATTTTTTTAAATAAACATTTACAAGGTTAAGAACTTGTTATTATTCTCATTAGCGGAGAGAGAGCGAAGCTTTGAGTCTGAGTTTACTCCGACAGGCAAACAAAAAAAACATACATAGATTTTATATTTGTATGTATGTTTGATTGCCGAACATGAACCAAACAAAAAACCGGTCAAGTGCTAGTCGGACTCGTATGTACATGAAGGGTGTGTCTCGCTATTACGGTTCAAGAGATAGAGCCTGTAACAGACAGACGGACAGTCGAACAGACAGTGGAGTCTCAGTAATAGGGTCCCGGTGGCACCCTTTGGGTACGGAAACCTAAAAATAGTAAAACCCAAAAGTTTTAAGTTCAACTAGTTTATATGCCTATAGGTAAGATTGAGTTGAGGACGTGTGATCTAATCAACTAGGCTAATTATCAGATCTTGAACTATGAAGTATGAACCCACGAGGACCACAGATAAGAAGTGGCGTATTTAAACGGTCGGCCATGGCCCTGGCCCGGGTAGAATCACTTGAGGGGGCTATTCGCTGATTCGCCAGGGCATCAAAGTAGGTCTCGTCCGCAAGGAGAACGTAAAGAGCACAAGTCGGTCCTGGCAGCCAAAGTTCTTTCCTTTCCTTGAATAATAAAGGCCAACAACTAAGTACGTGGATCTAAATCATGGCGCCACCTAATGGTTTTTAATCTGCGTTCAATATTCCACTTCGTTATTTGTTAACCTTTACATTCCTCTGTTCAAGATGCGGTCCTGATAGAGGTAAATATTAGACTAAAATTGAGTTTCTATACCATCTACAGTTTTTGTCAAGATACGAGCCGAAATTAGCTTATTTATTTTGGCTAGCGTCCGGGGCGCTAATTCTAAAAATTACTCCAATAGAGATATGAAGATAACAGTCTGAATTATTTTTATCGATGTACGGATTACGAAAGATCCGGATTGTTGATTTATCAATTCCGTTTAGTAGGTAGGTTTTCCTATATGTTACTAATGAACATGATGTCAATGTCTCCTCTTATCCTCTTAGACAACATAGGCATACTATCACGCCTGTTTCCTACAGGAGTAGACAGAGAGCACAGAGAGAGACTATCATATGGACCTCAACTTGCTAATCTTGGGTGTGAGTGTGGTGTGTGTGTGTTAATGAACATGATATGAATTTTGTTCCTCAAAAGCAACATTGTCATTGATCAGACGACGATAGCACAGATTATGTACCTAACATTTATATGGGATAGGTACTTAGGTTAGGTAGGTAGGACTATACAGGGTAACTTCCTTTATCTCCACCGGAAAAATTATTGGAGCAAGTTCAGTCCATAATTATTAAACTACTTTCTATAAAAAAAAGTTATTAAAAATCGATAAAAATTCGTCCTCCCATACAAAATCCGTTTGGCTGAGCGCTGATTTGTAAGGGAGGACGAAAATTTTTTATCGATTATTAACTTTTTTTAAAGAAAGTTAGTTGACAATATCATGGACTGAACTTGCTCCGAAAATTTTGCCGGTGGATAAAAAGTCAGCCTGTATAATATTTAATAGGAATAGTTTTATGTATATTGCCATGCCATGCCATAAGCTCGTCTAGGTATTTCTATGATTGGCTACACGAACTACGCGGGGAGAGAACCATCAAGCAGCTGTACACTTATTCTAATTTTTTTCGACCCACACTAACAAGGAAAGAGATACGCTCGGTAGTTTACAAGTGTAACGTATCCAGCCAGCCAGAGATACCTATTGGAACTTGTGATTGGAACAACCCAAGCTCTTTGCTCGTATCCAAGGCAGTAAAAAAAACTTTAAGAAATCGTGTCGATAACATTTGATTTGACAGCTGATAGTGACAGTGACAGATTCAGACAGCCTGGATTGGTTTTGTTCCAAAATGTACAACACTCGCTGTTTCTTGATTATTTAGACAATTATTAAAATGTTTTCATCATTTTAAAAATAATTATCAATGTTTCCCACTTATTATTAATAATATAATGAATGGAATAGCATTGACTGCGATTTGTTGCATGATGCGGGGCGGAGTGTATGTTCTTTGTTTACTGTAATAATTATCTTGGACGCCAAAACTAATAAGAACTGTGACTCATCTTTCTCACTCACCTATATATTACATATTTTAATTATTACAAAATAAACCGTCAGTGTGTAAAAGTTAGACAAAATTATAATAAAAAGTGGAACAAGTGATGTTATAATAAAAAGTGGAACAAGTGATGTTAACTATATGAATCATGTCGTCGTCAGTTGAAGAGAGCCCTATTATAAACTCGGATATAGAACAAGATGTGACCAGCAGTCGTCGTAACTTGATAGATAATGGAGTGGGTAAGAAGGTTTTTGTATTACTTTTGTTTTTGTTGATGCACACTGATAGATGTTATCCAAGGCCAGTCTGTAAGTATTGGATAAAATTGTTACAGTGATAAACAAAGTTCTCAATGAATCCATAATTTAAATCAAATTTTCTTACAAAGGAAAAGAAAACAGGTAGGTACTTGCTTCTTTTCTTCCCAATTATAGTGATGAATGAAATTGTTCACATTAAATAAAAAGATTGTCACAATATTCTTTACAAACAAGAATAATGATACATCATTCGAATAATTTATTTTAGTTGAAGAGACAACAGGATGGATCAAAAGCAGAACAGTGCTTGGCATCATGGGGTTCCTTGGATTTGCAAATGTGTATGCGATGAGAGTGAACCTCTCGGTGGCTATAGTTGCTATGATCAACTCCACTGCGCCGGTGCCGTCTAATGACTCAACACTTGATGTGTGTCCAGTACCTGTACCTACAAATGATTCTGCACCAGTGGTAAGTATTTTAATTTATTTTTTCAGTTTAGATTATTTCTTAAGACTCAATGTTGGGCAAAAGACATTCCCTTTTTTTAACTACTTCTGTCTAGTTATTTCCCTCCATTCTTGGCAAAAAGCAGTTAAGTTTGGCTGTCCATCTCATTTTAGATTATCCTCATTCTATCTGTTTAACCCACCTACCAAGTAATTTTTTGATATATAAAACTTCTTTGTTTCCTTCTCTTTAAATATCATAACATTACTCATTATGATTAACCTTTTTTCAGAGACCTGGAGACTTCAATTGGACTGCTGAGCAGCAGAGTATTATTTTAGGTTCATTTTTCTATGGATATGTTTTAACGCAGGTAAGAAAACGTTTAGCTTTTCTTCTACTTTTTTTTTTCTACTGCCAAAAAATGGCTGTTTGATAGTTCAACAACTGCCACACAGCAATAACAATCAAGACTGTTACCTTCATTTGGCCTTCTGATATACAGAGGAATTTCAATAAAAAACCAATAGCAAGCACTGCTGTACGGCTCAGGCTTCGATTATCACCTAGGCCCTAAAGTTGTACTGCCATAAAGTTGTATTTGTATGTATTGGTGTATTTGCTTGCTCTCATTAACAGAATAAGAATGTCCTGAAGGTAATTTCAAAAGCTATGACAAAAGCAATGTAGTATTATTCAGTATCTTTATTTATTATATGCAAAGAATATCTTTGCATGTAATTGTTTCTGAAGTAATTGGTATGATATCTTTATTTATTACATGCAAAGATATTTTTCTGAAGTAATTGGTATGAATATGTATTCTTATCAGATTCCAGGAGGTCGTATAGCCGAAAAATTCGGAGGAAAACTCGTGTATGGTGTAGGAGTATTACTGACAGCAATATTTACAATTCTTAGTCCAATAGCAGCATTTGTGGACTTTAAGTTCTTCATAGTGGTGCGAGTCTTAGAAGGATTAGGGGAGGGGGTGACATATCCAGCAATGCATGCAATGTTGGCTAGATGGATCCCCCCTATGGAGAGGTCAAAATTCGCAGCATATGTTTATGCAGGTAATTACGAATATGTACTTTGTGCTTACGTTTTAACACAGTTTAGTCTAGTTGCTTGAGTATCTTCTCTTTACATCTACAAAAATCAAAATGTAATATAGTTCTATACTTATATGAATGTAAATTTGGGCAGACTGAAACTTTTGAGCAGACTCTGACACTAGTTTTTTTTTGTTTTCAGGATCAAATATAGGCACAGTTATATCCCTACCAATATCAGGCTGGCTGTGTACCCTTCAATTTGGTGGGGGTTGGCCACTTTGCTTCTATTTATTTGGTGGACTTGGCATTATATGGTTCATAGCATGGATGCTACTTGTGTACGACACGCCACAAAGCCACCCAAGGATATGTCCTAAGGAAGTGGAATACATTACTTCATGTATAGGACCACAGGTAAATATTTGACAAAAATGCGGCTCAGTTTTTATCTATGTCAACATCATCATCAATCATCAACAGGTTCTTTCTAGTCTCCACTGCAGGAGCATGACCCTCTCTGTACTACCTACCAGAGCCACACTTGGCCAGAGCAGTCAGAGTATTTCACCTACACTCCACGCTGGCCAGATGGGTTGGAGAGGTCCCATTGATGTTTATAGCTTTAGGCTTGTATTCAATACTTTATACAATAATTATTAATCAGAACAGTGTATTTCTTTAGTCGCCTTCTACGACATCCACAGAAAGACTTGATCCTATTCTACTCTGCCGGCAAACCACCCGGCACTAGACATGGGTAACTCCGGATTCGAATATTTAAATGAGCCGATTCATCAACAGGAGCCGATACCCGTACTGAATCCCGGTAATCGTTATCGGCTCCCGCGAGTTATTGAGTCCGCACCGATCTTGGTCCCGTTTGGCGGCGCCTGTCGGGTCGCGAGCCGTGAGCGCGTTTCGGCTCCACCGCGTCTCGGGAGGAATCGGGAGTCGGGAGTTAATATTATTCTGTATTGAAACCGGTACCAGAAAGGACATCTGTATTCTGTAGATTTAATAGCGAAACTTAGCGGACCTCGGAGCTGGAGCCGATAAGGGAGTAGGAATCATTAAGATGAGTCGGTACCGGATGCGGAGTAAGATTCAGTGAGCCGAAACACTTCTCGAAGTCGAGATTACCCATGTCTACACGGCACCTACCCATGTCAACAATTTTATGAAATTTGTGTCGCGAGAATCTTATTATCCAATAGAATTACATAACAAAGCTATCGCTTTTCGTCGGTCAGAAAGACCTTTATCTATCTAATTCCACGAAACTTGATATTGCAATGACAGAGGTACCTTTGATGTTTGGGGGAACATATTCCAGATGTTATTAAAACAATAAAAAATAAACAGTAAAATATCCCAATGTGAAATCCTATCTCTTTCTTTGGTTAGTGTTCCAATTTTACCTTACTCATGATCATTTTACTCAACAAATTAAATATAATCATAATACCTATAAGTACCTAACCTACACACGTATAATACTACGTTTTTATTATTTATTCTGTGATAATACCTTAGAATTTTTATAAAGTACAATAGAACAGTACCAAATACAGTTGATATTTTATAAATTGTCTGTTATGCACACAGTGATAGTGATTATTTCGCGTGCGCACGTTTATTTAGGCCAGCAATGAGTCACAAAGATTGTGGCCTGTGGCTGTGACCTCACAGATGTTTAATAAGTTTTCATTCAATTATAAGCAGTTTTTTAATACTTAAGAATTATTTTACTTAGCGCATTAATTCCTAATGATAAAACATACATGATAAACTTTAATTAATGGGAAAGTTAAAGGGATGTATGGATGAATGTTTGCTTGGAATGAAATTAAGCATATAGACTACAGATCTGTGATATAGACAACTGGATTATCCTGGTAAAATGTGAAGCCTAGAAATTGACAAATAACGAACTACCCATTGGCCACGTGTGCAACATACATACATACTATCACGCCTGTTTCCCACAGGGGTAGGCAGAGACTATGGACCTCCACTTGCTACGATCTTGACAGACCTCTTTCGCTTCATCTACACTCATCAACCTCTTCATACATGCCCTTCGGTTACGTGTACTTCTTACCTCTCCCTTTTTCAGAACGTCTGCAATCTGATCGTAGAACGTTCGCCGAGGTCGACCCTGTCCCGCTCTTCCTTTCACACTTACCTTATAAATATTTTTTGTTCTACTTTTGTCACTACATCCTCTTTCACTCCACACCGATCCCTTATAACATAATTTCTTATTCGGTCTTTCAAGGTAACACCACACATACTCCTCAGCGCTCGCATTTCAACTGCATTTATTCTGCTTTCATGCTTCCTCTGCCATACCCAACTCTCACGTCCGTACATTAAAGTAGGTATTAGTACTCCTTTATGAACAGCAAGACGTGCCTTATCTAATACCTTCCGGCTGGTCATAAAGGAATGCAACGCTCCATTCACTTGGTTACCCGCATTCACTCTTCTGTCCACATCACCCTCGTGCTTGCCATCTCTTGTAAACTTACATCCTAAATATACAAACTCTTTCACTTGCTCCACTCTCACCCCATTTATTAAAATATTGCATTCTGTTGAACTATCATCCCTTTCAAAAACCATAACTTTAGTCTTACTTACATTAACTTTCATACCCTTTTTTTCTAATGCATTATTCATAATAGTTATCATCCTTTGTAATTCCTCCTCTGAGTCCGCAAGTATAACTTGGTCATCGGCATAGAGAAGGCATTTGATAAATAACTCATCCATTCTAACACCACATTCATCTTCTTTCAAATCTGTCAAACAACTGTCCATGAATAAGTTGAACAGCCAAGGCGACGCTACACATCCCTGTCTAACACCTTTTTCGATGTTAAACCAGTCTGTGTATTCGCTGTCAATTCTGACACAAGCACTAGAGTCCTTATAAAGAGATTTCAGTGCCTGGATCAGATGGCTGCTCAACCCATACGTAGACAGTGTTGACCACAATTCATTCCTTACCACTCTATCATAGGCCTTTTCTAAATCTACGAAGATGCAATAGACTTTTCGATCTTTGGCCAAAAGTTTCTCTAAAATGCATCTTAAAGAAAAGACCTGATCCGTGCATCCCATACCCTTTCTAAATCCCGCTTGTACATCCCATATCTTCTCGTTGGTATCTTTCACAACCCTTTCTATCAAGACCTTTGCATACAATTTGCCAACCACGCTAAGAAGACTAATGCCTCGGTAGTTTTTACAGTCTTGCTGTGAACGCTTTCCTTTATACAGTGGTACAATTACCGCCTTGCACCAATCCTTTGGAACCACACATTTTTTAAAACACAGATTGAAAAGGTCACACAACTGACTAGCTACAATGCCCTGTCCAGCCTTTAGCATTTCGACAGTAATCCTATCATACCCTCCCGCTTTTCCCATTTTCATACCATTTAATGCGGTCACTACTTCTTCCATACTTATTTCTTCATCATAATTTTGCACATCACTCTCCTGTACTTCATTTTCCGGCTCTGGCACTCTCATTTCATTTTTTTCAAACAGTCTTTCAAAATATTCCTTCCATCCATCTACTACATTCTGTAACCCGACTAATAATCTTCCATTCTTGTCTCTGATATTATTAAGCGTAAAAGTTGTATTTTTCCCTCTAGCTGTTTTAACGCTCTTCCAAAAGTATTTAATATTACTTTGAAAATCTCGAGCCAATCTTACATCAAAATCATCCTTTTGTTCTTCTTTCTTCTTTTCTACTATCTCTTTCACAACTATATTCATCCTCTTATATTCTTGTTTTGCTCCAAAAACATTTTTATCCCTCGCATTTTGTTTACTCTGATCAGCTCGTACTGACAACCAATCCTTCCATGCTTTCTTCTTTCTTTGTACTGCGTCTTGTACTTCCTTATCCCACCATACATTTACCACATCGTTGCCTTTTCTTCTTTTGGTTGAACCACATACTTCAACAGCAGCGTCAATCATTCCTTCTTTTAATACTGTCCACACGTTTTCTACCTCACATTGATCCTCTACTTCTTTAAATTTTTGTGTTAGTAATGATTTATATTCCTTTCTTGCATCTTCATCTTGTAACTTCTCAACTTTTATCCTATCCAGGGTTTAAATTTATGGTTTCGCCACTTTCTAAAAAGGTTTCTCAATTTACAGATTACCAAATAATGGTCTGTAGAAATCTAGGGATTTCTACAGACCATTATTACGTGGAGTAGGCTCCACAGAAAGACCTTGTATCAAACACATTCTTTATCATTCTTTCATCCACTATTATTAAATCAATCATACTCTTCACACCGTTTTCCTCCCTTGTGTACATGTGAATCTTTTTATGATCAAACATAGTGTTTGTCACACAAAGGTTCTTCTCCAGACATACCTCAAGCAAACTTTTTCCATTTTCATTCTCCCTTTCATCGCCAAACAAACCCAACACCTTTTCATAACCATCTCGCTTAATACCAACCCATCCATTAAAATCACCAAGCATAATTATCTTCTCATTGCCTTTGCAACCACTCAAAACATCATTCACACTATCCCAAAATCCCTTTCTTTCTTCTTTATTTCTTTTAGATTTACCTTCTATAGGTGCATACACTCCCAATATAAAAATCCGATTCAACCCAACTTTCATTCTAATCCAGACAAGTCTTGAACTTACAAATTCGTACTCATTCACACACTCTGCCATTCTTTTAGAAAGAATGAGGCCAACTCCTTGACAGCCTTTAGCAGTTTCTGGTACTCCTGACCAATATGCCGTGAAAGAACCACACTTAGTGGTCCCGCATCTTTTCCGTTTCGTCTCATTTACACACAGGACATCAATCTTTCTTTCACTCATCATCTGATACACCTCATCTATTTTACCATTCAATCCTCCTCTAATATTCAAAGTAGCCAAGCGGCTGTCCAAAGACCGCTTTTCGCACCTGCGGGAAACGGGATGTGACGGATTGCGAACCGCGTCGCCGCCATACTGATTTCTTAATTTTTTTGGAATCATTGCGTTCCCACGAGTAATGGGGATTTAGACGGTCGCACCTGACAGAGCCCCTTGCCAGGCGAAGGCTAGCCTTGTTCTGAGGGCGCCCAACCTCAGGGCAAATCGGCACGCTTGAGACTAGGCTCGCCCCTAGCCACGCATCCCACGGCACGGCAGACCTTGGATTGGCAAAGAAAAAGAAGGCAGGGAGAAAGTTACATATAGAGAGATATATAAATAGATAAGGACAGGATTGGTTAGGATTGGGATAGAACAAGAGGTTATGGGATACTACTGACTCGGAAGACATAAGGAGTGAGTCCATAGCAGCTCGGGAGGCCGGGTCCGCGTACCCGTATGACATATCCATTAAACTACCGGACAGATAGTTAAGGAATGGCATCCCTGACCTATGCAACAGCTGACGTGTGCAACAGCTTGTCAAAATATAAGTTCAACAATAATACCAAATCTAATTAATATTGAAAATAGCGCATTTATGAGTAACGAACATATCAGGCAAGTTGTTAAATATTTTTTTATGGTAACAATCATAAGGCCCTTTTGATGGTTAACCCTTTCCTAAGAATATCATGCAGTAGTTTCTTAAAACACATTTCAACAGTTTAAATTTGGTACTGGTTCAATGCCAGATTTTATTTAATTAGCTTGATGTTGTGTCTGCAAAGATCTTCGCTTTTTTTGTCCATCTATCTCTATCCCAAGCAATCTGCTGCCATTTACTCAAGAAACCCGCGATGTTATCCCGCCATATCTTCCTTGGTCCTACTGTCTTCGCCCATCTGGTACCTACAAGGTGACCCTCAGATTCTAACAGATTCTAACGATGAAAAAATTGCCCTTTGTTCTAGGAAGACAAGTCCTCAATGCCAATACCATGGTGTAAGTTCCTGACATGCGTGCCTCTCTGGGCCATACTCATCGCCCAGTGCGGACAGTCATGGCTCTTCTACACACAACTGACTGAACTACCCACCTATATGCAGAAAATCCTGCACTTTGACATTATTTCTGTGAGTACCTATTTGATACTACTAAAGTGTTTATCATATTCATATATTTATTATAAATGTAGTATATTTGAGTAAGTATCCCAGAATCCAAACTTTGGGGCTAGCTTAATCTGTGTTATTGGAGTTTGAACCATATACTTCTTAATTTATTAATCATGGTCAATATTTGCGTCTTATTTTTTAACCTGCCTTATGGTATTTGATGCAGTAGTTTAACAACTCCATCTTGTCAGAAATATTGGCTGCTTGTCTGCTAAAGCACAGATAATATAATTAACTTAAGCTAAAGTATATAGAAGAGCTCCAGAAAATTCCGGCTTGTGAACTAGACTCTTGTGCACATTGAGTATTTGAAAGCAGAAAACCGGTCAAGTGCGAGTCTGACTCGTACATGAAGGGTTCCGTACCTCCGTACAATAGGGTATAGCAATATATACCTATTCTGTGAAAATTTCTAGTATCTAGTTAAGCCATTATAAAGATCGAGTTGAAAACGCTGACGTTTCTTGTATGACGACCCCCTTTAATTGTTGACTTTATTTTATTTTTAGTATTTATTGCTATAGCGGCCATAGTAAAGAAAGAAAGAAAGAAAGAAATCATTTATTTGTCATACATAACGCTGACGTTTCTTGTATGACGACCCCCTTTAATTTTTAACTTTATTTTATTTTTAGTATTTGTTGCTATAGCGGCCATAGTAATACATAATCGGTGAAATTTCAAGTGTTAAGTTAATGCCATTACAAAGAAACACTGAAAAAGAAAACACGTCTCTTGTATGACGACCCCCATTAATTTAAAACTTTATCTTATTTTTAGTATTTTTTTATAGCGGCCATAGTAATACATAATCGGTGAAAATTTCAAGTGTCTAGCTATTACTGTTCAAGATATAGAGCCCTGTGACAGACAGACAGACGGCGGAGTCTCAGTAATAGGGTCCTGTTGGCACCCTTTGGGTTCTTTTTAGGGTTTCCCTAAAAAGAAACTGGTATACTGGTTTCTAGTCTAAATTCTGAAATACTAAATTCTTAAATACTAAATTCTAAAATACTAAATTCTAATAATACTAAATTCTAAAATACTAAATTCTAAAATACTAAAATTTAAAATACTAAATTCTAAAATACGAAATTCTATAATACTATCTAAAATACTAATTTATGAAGATATTCAAATTTGTTTTGTTTTATAGAATGCGACTCTCTCAGCGGTTCCGTACTTGTCGTCTTGGATCGCTGGCATACTGTTCAGTGCCTTTGCCGACTGGCTGCTGGTTAAAGGCTGGATATCACGACTCAACAGCATGAAACTATGGAATACTGTGGGTAAGTGTATCAAGTGCAAATAAAACCGGAAATGGGTCTGTAGTGTGTATGTCATGTACAGTACAAGATCCGAGATTTTCCATCAGACGTCAGTTGAAATTTAAGGCCGCGTCCACGGACAATTTCCATAGTTTGTTTTGAGTGGCCGCCGCCGCATCTACAAACTATGGAAATTTTACGGCGCGGCGGTCCGCGTCGCACACCGCGCCGCGTGTCCATGGACGAGGCCTTAATGTACACTGTTCGTCTAAAAACCTAAGTTACGTATTAATTACATAAAGAAACATTACAAGTAAGTGGTGCGAGGGTTGTCTCAAAAGTCGACTTCAAATTAAAAAACTGTTTATGGAAGACTATTCAAGTAGCTAATATTTTTACTAAAGCCACAGAAAACTTGGGACCTATGGGTGCCTATGGGTTATTCTTTTTCTGAGTTTTTTTTTGCAGTGGCGTTATTGAAAAGTTGGGACTTAAGGGTTAATTTTTTTTCCGAGTTTTTTTTGGAGTGGCGTCACAGAAACTTCGGACTTGGGTTGGTTATATTTTTCTGAGGTCTTTTTTGCAGCTGCGTTCCTGCCTGCCTTCGGGCTGCTGGGCGTGGCGTGGGCCGGGTGCGACAGCTTGACAGTTATTTTGCTGCTCAATATTACTTCGGCGTTTGGCGGCGCAGTATATGCGGGTAAGTAAATAAATAAATATATACGGACAAATTACACAAATTGAGCTAGCCCCAAAGTAAGTTGGAGACTTGTATTATGGGATACTAACTCAATGATACTATATTTTATGACAAATATATAAATAGTAAACATCCAAGACCCATGTCAATCTAAAAAGATCATTTTCCATCTTGACCTGACCGAGGATCGAACCCAAGACCTCCGGTGTGTGTGTCAGCCTGGCATGATGACCACTAAGCCAGAGGTCGTCAAAAAAGTTTGCGGCAGTCTTTTTTAGGGTTCCGTACCCAAAGGGTGCAAACGAGACCCTATTACTGTGACTCCGATGTCTGTCCGTCTGTCTGTCCATCTGTCTGTCAGTCCGTCTGTCACAGGGCTCTATCTCTTGAACCGTAATAGCTAGACACTTGAATTTTTCACCGATTATGTATTACTGTGGCCGCTATATCAACAAATACAGATACACTATCACATCTTTATCCCTAACGGGGTAGACAGAGCCAAGGGCGGTAAAGCCCAGGCCACTTTTAGCGTAATGGTGGGCATGAAGGTATATATATCAACAAATACTAAAAATAATTTCTTTTTCGTGTATGTAACTGTCTTAAACTGGCGCTACATTTCGGAAGCTGCTTACTGGCACCTGCAAACTACGCCACGCTACGCTTGCAAAGGCGTACTTGCTCAGTAATAAGCTCCCTCTGCAAAATCCAAAATAACTATGTACAAAACTATCATCCGACTTATTGTGACGTATGCATGTGAGACTGGTCGCAGACTCGAAACGATGAAAAGAGATTAGCACTTTTTAAAAGAAAGGGCCTCCGTCAAATCTTTGGTCCCAAGATAAGCTCTAAAGGAATCGTATCCATGGCCAAAAATAATTCTTAAAAAAAGACTTTATACATGAAAAAGATATATTGTCCTGACTCTTCTGAACACAAACCCTACGTGCGATAGAGATAGCTGTAACCGTCGCGAGTCACGTGTCTCTGTCGCACGTAGGGTTTGTGACAGAGACAGGCTGAACCCATCGCGGGTCTCCGCTTAGCGTAGTTTCAAGCATAAAACTTAAAACGAATCTTAAAATTGTAACTACTTATATTTTAAGTTTACTTTCATGTTCTCCTTAGATCCCTCGCCCACGACGACTTTTTGACGTGCGTTTCGTAAACGCATGACAGCATTGTTACTAACGCGCGTTAGTCGAATTTGCAACGCACTACGGCATCGCGACTGTAGCGATGCAAACGCGGGACCGTGTCGGACGACATCGGGGAGAGAACAGAGGGAGGGATGTAGAGATGAGGCGACTTAATGAAACGAGTGTTGACTTGATACTCCTCATTTATTCAATACGTTCATCAATAATATAGGTTCTTACAAACACACACTTACAACTATGCTACACCACTACACCTTCCCCCTTGAAATAAAAAAAAATACACTTTAGTTGTTTTTTTTTCATAACATTATAAATATGTATAGGTATGTATATAGAATCAGAATTCATTACTTAATTACAATACATCATATCAAACAGAAACAAAGTCTTGATCGAAAATAAACGAAAATAAACGGATAGTATTACTAAATGATAAGGAAACATGAAACATCTACAAATATGGGTAAGGAATGCAGTGCAGGCAGATAAACAAAACATTCGAATTATTTGTTAAGCGAACTTACAATATAACAAGTATATTTATTTCATACCTTTTGTCTTTGTTACAATTTTTGCCAAATTATTTATTTTTAAAACATTTATGTATATACGTTTGTTTATACTAAACTTAATATAATCTAAGTAATTCCTACACACCTACAATCGTATAACTTCTTAAAAATTACATTTGGCAAATAATTTCCGAAATAATCGTTATATTTTTTACATTTATTTTAAATCTTATTACATTTTTGCCTTTTATTACCTTTATTTGGTGTCTTACTTAAAATACCTTTTACGAAATATTTCTCATTAGTCTTTTTAACAATCTTGTTTTTATTCAAACTCTTATTTCTCATATGAGACATTCCAACATTTCCTCTTTTCCCTTTAATCTTAACAACTTTTATTTTTCTTAACATATTTATATTAGTATTCATTATACATCGATTACTCTTAACTACTTTTTTATTTTTATTTAAAATATATTTATTTTTATAATACGTCAAATCCTTGCTTTTAAACTTTCTATTCTTCTTATTTGTTTTACAACGTTTATTTTTTATATTTTTGGAATTACTTAAATCATCAATCTTAGTTTACTCACTCTCTGTATATTTATTTATTACATCTTCAACAAATAAATTATTCAAATCATACAAATCATCATTATCAAATTGGGTTAAATTATTTGTTTGGTAAAATTTCGATTCGGCAACAGGCTGGCGGGGCTGCTGAATCGGCGGAACGTGAACGATGCACGGGGACGACACTGGACACTTGGATGTCGTCATATCGTTTGATGTTTCTAGGTACTTTGTTGAATACAATCAATTTTGGAAACTTGTAATGTGTTTGGTAAATTATGATTATTTTGAAAAGGTTTAAAATTGAATTTCGGTCTATTCTGTTTATTTATAACCATGAATGTATACTCTTCGATTGCAAATTAAATAGCTTGCGACAAATTTTGAAAATTTTGAGATAAAAGCATAACCTGTAATTTAAAATTATTTAATCCTCTGGAAAAACAATCAATTGCCATTTTTTCAGTGATGGGCTTAAGAATATTAATTTTAAAATTATCGCCTTCTGATTGCGCTAATATAAGATCTGTTAAAATGTTTTGAATTTCTTCTCCATATGTTTGAATATTTCTATTTCCTTGACGACAGTTTAATAATTTAATTTGTAACGCGACTGGACATTTTTTAGGTAAAAAATAGTGCTTCATATCCTGAATTAAACTTTTTACATCCGAATAATTTTGTTTTAAAATAAATTTTCCGTACTCCGATAGCCTTGTTTTTAAGACAAATTTAATTAAGAATTGCTGTGAAATTAGATTTAAAGTGCTGGCATAAAATTCTAAATTATTTATAAAAGATTTAGTTACATTGTCTTCACCGTTCATGATAGGTAAAAAGTCTATAGCTGTCTGTAAATCAAATTGAGCCATTGTAAAGGTTTAAAAGATTCAAAGATTTAAAAATATAAAAAAAAAAAATAGTTCAAATTATTTGAAATCACTAAAATTACAAAATTATTTCTGTAAATTAAAAGAGAAAGTATATTTTTAATAATCTCCACATTCAATAATTCAAAAATCATATAGAACTAAATCAATATTTAGCCGTAAATTAAAATGTATAAAAAGGATATATTCCTCTTCGATCGGGTCTTCAATATCTGGGGTCGTCAATGTTCATCTCCTGGCGCCTGGGGATGATCACGACGCTGGGAGCTGGTACCGCGATGGCTGCTCTAAGCTGCGAGCTGGGTGGGCCGGGCTATACCCTGGACTCCTTTCCTTGTCACGTACGCTTCTTTCTTCGTCAAAATAATTATATAAATACTTATGACGTAATTAACATCGTCAATATCTTCATAATAAACTTAGTTAGAAATGAATGTACTGAGTTGTCTTCATTCTTCATTCGATGTCTTTATTTTCAATAAAAATATTATTTTCATTCTTCATTTTCTTCAGTATAACTTTATTTATTTTTCTTCATTCTTGCATCTTCATATTTATTCTTAAAAAATACACTTGATTTTTCTTTCTTGTAAGCTTCATTTATTTTTCTTTATTCTTGCGTCTTCTTAATTTATATTTTGTTTTATTATTCATAAATTATTCATATTTTATTCTTCGTTCTTCAAGATGTTCTTTTTGCCACCTCATTTCTCCACAATTTTCCAAAAATCCACTCGTTCAAACATTTATTTTTGATTTATTCGTTTTTTTCGCGGCTTACATGACGATGATGCAAGACACGCGGCCGCGCCGGCGCAGGGCTGCGCCGACTGGCTGGGTCGCTATGGAGATGAGGCGACTTAATGAAACGAGTGTTGACTTGATACAGATACAGATACAGATACACTATCACGTCTTTATCCCTAACGGGGTAGACAGAGCCAAGGGCGGTAAAGCCTAGGCCACTTTTAGCGTAATGGTGGGCATGAAGGTGGAAAAGGGAAATCATAATAGTGATGGGTTGCTAACCGCATCGCCTATTCATATGATTCAGATTCTCGCCCATTCTCTCGATCGGCTTTTACGATCTGCACGGGAAGAGAAGCAGCTGGTACATTCTATGTTTTTTCTTTTCTCCCAGACCAGCAAAGAAGAACTTGTTTGTTTGTTGACTTGATACTCCTAATTTATTCAATACGTTCATCAATTATATAGGTTCTTACAAACACACACTTACAACTATGCTACACCACTACAGGTGGCGCGTGAGGAGAACGGAGTTACTGAATCGCGTTTGCATCACGACTGAACCGTGTTTACGTGGGCGAGGGCATACAGCTTGCGACCGTATCGATGCTAACGCGCGACAGAATCGTTACAAAAAGTCGCCGTGGGCGAGGGGCCTTATAGTTGATGCAATAAAGAAGTTTTATCGTATTTTTATCTTATAACCAATAATCTTAACGATTCCCAGGTAACCAAATGAACCTTAAAATTGTAACAACTCATATTTTATGTTTACTTTTATGTTCTTCTTATAGTTGATGCAATAAAGAAGTTTTATCGTATTTTTTATCTTATAACCAATACTGTTAACGATCCTCAGGTAACCAAATGAACCACATAGACCTGTCGCCCCAGTTCGCGGGCACCATGTACGGCATCACCAACGCCGCCAGCAATATATGCGGCTTCATGGCGCCCTACGTCATAGGCCGCATCATCAGCACGGACCAGGTAACATTTAAAAAAATACATTTATTACCAAAATTGGAAAGTTATAAGTCTTTGCTATGATTCCCAAACTAGGGAGACCCTGTATCTTGGGAACCGTGAGCACCGTTAACAATAACATTACACATTCGGTTGAATTCTTTATGTAGGTGAATGATTATAAAAACAAATAAAAATTCATACATGGCTAATTAACAAATAAAAAAAAAACCAATTGAATTTGAATTAATACATTATTTACTTTTTAGACAGTTAAGTAGGCAGGTAGGTAGCAACAGCTGAGCGAGAAAACGACGTTCGTCGAGTCTACTTGAACATTACTATATGTTTTAAAAGAGTAAGTCACGTGAAAAGACAGCTACTGGCCGACATGTTTCGACCTCATCCGGAGGCCTCACTTTCCACTCACACCACTCAACGTTCCCGGTGTTGATGAAGTCCCTGGTGATGGTGTAAGGAGCTACGTAGCAGAGACGGGACGGAATATGTCTACCAGGCTTCATGAGTATATTAGGAGCCTAAAGAAAGTGGACAGTAAAATGAGTCTACCAATTTTTAACGCGATGCGAGACGAGTCTTACCCGCCTCCTGGAAACCGGTTCTTCTAGAGACACATAGCGACAGCTAAGCGGTTACTGTACAAATATCTGCTCCAGTAGCATAGTACTTACTTTTAAGTAGTTTCTTATACTTATATTAAGTTATTACAGCGTGTAGTTATGTTCAACTTTTATTGTAAACATAAATAGTGTCTAATTGTAAGGACCTGTAATTGGCTTTCTAATATCCAATACTGTTACTTATTGTCTAATTGATAGCTGTTGGTCTTTCTTCTAAGATAAAATAGTGGAAACCATGTACAGCCGAAGGTCTCTGACACAGTGAGCTTTTTTCACCCACGGACACAGAATACAGTAAGAGTATACAGTTTGGAATCTCCTAAGGTACGCGCAATATGCGTCCCCGTTCCCCGTCCCCGCACCTCTCCGTCGTTCTCGCCTTGTCGACGGGCGAGAGCGGGCGAACACACACTGCATGGCGGCACATGGCGGCACAAGAACGGGCGAGAGGTGTGGGAACGGGGAACGGGGACACATATTGCGCGTATCTAAGGGGATTCCGTTCTGTATACTCTTACTGTATTCTGTGCCACGGGCACCATCACCAGCCGTCGCCGATGATGAAGAAGATAAAAAAGAGGCTCCCAGTACACCCACGGGAGTCGGCGACGCAGAAGTTCAGCGTCCCCCACCAACCACCGCACTTTGATGTTTTTATTAATGTTCTTCTTTTTTATATCAAGAAAGATAATATTAAAATGAATTGTTCACTTCCAGCAAACCCTCGGGCAGTGGCGTGAAGTCTTCTACTTAGCGGCAGCCATTGACCTTGGAGCCAACTTATTCTATTTATTCTTTGCCAGTGCAGAAGAACAGGTACGTACATTCAAATCAAGTAAAAAATGTGATGATTAATGCGAAAGTTTGTATCGATGTATTTATGGATGTTTGTTCAGTTTTCACGCCAAAACGGCTGAACGGATTGAAATGAAATTTGGCATGTAGATAGCTTTTATTATTTATTATCAGGGAAATTGTAATGTTCCCGTGGGATTGTCAAAAATTTTACTACGTGAGCAACGCCGCGGGAATCAGCTAATATTAAAATATACGAGGCTACGCCCAAGGACGGGAACTACTCACCATTAAGAAGGAACAGATTTTTCACAGACTTGTTTTGAGAAAACCTATCCATACAGTGAGCATATAAACTAATAATAATACCTAATCGATTTCCAAAATATTGTTACGGAACTGGGGTTCGAATATGGAGAAAAACGCCTAACTTCGTTTATGGGTTTTTATTGACTACGGAACCCAAGGTTAACACGTAAAGATGGTCTTCCTGATATCCAAAGGTCCAAATCGCGTAGCAGCTGCGTTCCAGGTATTTCGCAAGTTTGTCGCAGGTACTTCTTATGTAGGTTTCCTTCACTTAAATTTCTCCATAGTCGACGAATGTGCTTCGATTATGCAATAAGGACATAAGGCTAGTTTTGCTTGCGCCATTCTGACGTATTATGTATTAGCACTGGTAGGACTCTCCATTGATTCAGAGTAACATATATACCTACTACTACTACAAACGAAACAATTTATTTGTACACACGTCGATGTGTGAGTTTTATACTTAGGGTCGCACCGCAGAATTAATTTAATACTTACCTACTAACGAGTTCGACATATTTACGATTATATTTTTCCATACCTGAAGATTTGCGAACACTATGACGTAAAAAATATTCTGTTTTATATGTATCAAATGTTACAGAAAAGTCGGAAACAGCTACATAATATCACTTCACAAATATTTTTCATTATGTCCATTGTCCATTTCACCATTAGTTCACTTTACTGATTATTATTGAGTCATTTATAATGTAACGCACTAATTCACTATTGTAATATAGTAATTTGCATATTCGGCGCAAAACTATACGGTAATTATATGAATAAATTCAATAAAAATAAACAAATGTTTATCACATTTTCACGCACAGCATGTCAAGTTGTCATTGTCAACAATGGCATTTACACTATAACCCGCGGAAATCTTTTTGGCATTTGCGTGTATGTGATTACCTGTGAGCGAGGAGCCAATGTAACATTACCGGATTGCTAATACCCCTCTCGCTCTTGTGTATCTCCCGCCAATGCGAGAGAGCGAGAAGGGTATATATATCAAAATGGTTGCTGGGTAATAACGTGAAATTATATTGTTGCTTTGCTTACCTGTTTTCATCATTTGGAAATGTATGAAATATACGTTCTTTAGAGTATTGGGTGGATAAACAATTATTATACGCGCACCTTCTTACCATGATGGTTACTATTGGTTGACAGTTCTCAAGACAACACACGTCGCGTATTGCGTGCGGCTAGTAATTAAACCCTGGTTTGGAGCCGTCAAAGCTCACAAAGTGCGGGGGAGAGGTGCGGGGACGCCAATTTGCGGGAGACGCTGTGAGAGACCATTCTGTTTGACTCTTATGTATTCTGTGGTATTAGTCTGGGCTTCTACTCGCGAACATTGTGCGTCTATCGTTTTCGCGACATTATTAAAATGCTACGGTTAATTCGTGCAATTACATTCTAAAACCAAAACTATTCTACGAATTGTTTTAGAACCCAGTCAATAATCCATTCGACTTACTCTAAGTCTAGCGACGACGTGTCGTTCTTGAAATTAATTAATGAAAATATTTAATTCGTTATATTTCAAAGTCAATTTATGCTGATACGTACAATGTCAAGGAGATCTGTTTATCATATTTTGATGTGATCTCTATTCAGCTGTCACATCAACATGCCTAATCGGTTAGAACAATCAGGAAACGTTTTGCATGATGAAGTAGCTGTCAAATCGGCACCGTGTTACCATCAGGATTGTATAAATACAGTTGAATATTATACTTATAGCTCGTACCTTGTACCATAGTTATAAATATTCCTAACTAGCTTTTGCCCGCGGCTTCGCTCGCGTATCCCACGGGAACATTACATTTTTCCGGGATGAAAGGTACCCTATGTCCTTCTCAGTACTTCTAACTATGTATATGCGGTTTTCAAGAAGATTGGTTTAGTAGATAAAGCGTGAAGAGGTAACAAACAAACAAACAAATATACAAACGCACTTTCGCATTTATAATATGTATTAGTTGGGAAGTTGAGATTGGGATAGTATGTCATCCCCTGCCGTGTGGCTTCCGGCCTAGAATAGGACCACTCCATCTCATACTGTGGATGTAGTACGAGGCGACTAAAGGACTAAGCACAAACTGGTAAAATGCAGTGCATACTGTCAGCGCGCCACAAAGGCCGCATATTTGAAAGAGTTGATGCCGCCTGCCAACGTAAAAGTATGGCAACTATTTGAACGAATTAACTGTCTAATCCCTATATATTCCGTTTAGTAAAAACATTACAAATATGTATTGTTTTCAGGACTGGTCGAGACCGGACGATGACGATATGACTGCGTCTGCGCCGGTCGAGAGCATACTGTTCCCAGAGTCATAGGACACATTCGATGACACAGTATGTATGGGCCACTCTGTAGTTTAGTGCGGTTACAATGGGACCCTAATCACAGAATACAGTAAGAGTAAGCAGAACGGAATCTCCTAAGGTACGCGCAATATGCGTCCCCGTTCCCCGCAGCCGCACCTCTCCTCCGGTTCTTGACGGCCAACGTGAGTCATCGAGGCGAAAACGGGGGAGAGGTGCGGGGACGGGGAACGGTGACGCCTGGGTGACGCATATTGCGCGTACCTTAGGAGATTCCGGCCTGTGCCCTAATGAAACGTTAATACATATTATAAATAAATATTATCTTGCTACTCGAGTATCGAGGCAAAATATCAAATCTTGTGGCCGGAAATCTTAGACCTAGATTTTTTTTTACTGTGTAAAAAGACCATAGCCGAGCGCGACAAATAATACGACAACTGTCATCTTCACAAGAGAAAAAGAGAAAGCGATCGAAGTGACAATGTGACAAGTTTTGGCACAAGACGTGTCAGGCCTTAACGGTCTGGCACGGACATGTCACAATTGGATTTTTCAAATTGTAAACTGTCTTAAATTGTACGTTATCTTACCTTCGAAAGATGGTATCGTATGGATTGTTCGTATAGTAGGTACAGATACAACTAATGGCTGGAAGAGATACCTTACTGGGATAAGCCCGTGTTTATATGCACCTATGTTTTTTTTGCAATAAAGATATTACAACCAAACGAGTAATCCTTTTAAGGTCGTACAAAAACATTTCTTTTCTGGTCACATTTTTGATTACGTTATGTGTATGTGGGACGAGGGTGGGTCGCGTTCATACTGTAGTATGCGTTCATAAGGCAAAATTATCAATACCACATGTATCTTTTACCTTTAGATCTATGCCGGAAACTCATGGGGTTATATTTTTTATCAGACACAATGGTTTACAACTTACTCCACTATCTTAACCAAAATTGTTGGTTAGAATATTAAATGTTTTACACAGTACGAGACATAAGACTCCTATCTATGTGTCAAGTAAGCAATGCAATAAGTAACTAGATAATCTTGCGTCGTTATGTAAGAAATGTTCTCTCTTAGGCTTGAAACTACGTCAAGCGGACGCCCTTGATATGTTTAGTCCGTCTCTGTCGCAAACCCTACGTGCGATAGAGATAGCTGAAACCGTCACGGGTCACGTGTCTCTGTTGCACGTAAAGTTTGTGACAGACGGACTGAACCCGTCGTGGGTCTTCGCTTAAGTGCGCGTCCACGGACACGCGACGCGTGCGCGAAGAAATGCTGCACGAGATCATGCTAAAACCAGACTTGCTCGCCGACAATAAGGTCGAGAATTATCTGACAATTAAGGCCGCCGCGTCGCGTTGCATGTCGTGTCGCGCCTCCTGTCGCGTCGCGAGGGACTGTCTGCTGCCTTACGCAGTTTCAAGCCTTACATGTCCGTTTTGTAATGTTTGTGTTTGTGCATATTGTTTCGGTGCGTAAGCACGCTATTATTATTATTACACACAGTCGTGTATATGTCGCAGCCATCTAGTTAAATCAGCCAGCCAACTCGACGCCTAGGCAGCAACGTCGGCATTCAATTGTAAGCCTAGGCCGGTAGTTAATTGAACTAGAATCACTCAACGTTTAACAACTTGGCGTATTGAAAGTCTGATAGTCGGTCCTTTGAAGATGACTGACCAGACTCAGCCAAGTAATTCAAATTTAGTTCAGCTTTTTGCCACTGTGGTGCTTGTAGTCCCCAAAACAAATATGGCGTCAACAGCGCAAACCGTGAATGTTTTCTTTTTTATTTCATTATTTTATACTTCACTATTACTACTTACTGAATCTTTTCTCTGTCTTTTATTTCTTTTTTTGCCCAAAAGGCAAAAGGAATGTGAGAAGAAAAGTCAGTCATTTTTTTTTTTATTTAATGTAGGATAAATATATCACTTATTAAAAGTCATTATTTTTAGTGCAAAAGCAACCGATACTAGCGTTTCGCAACGACCACTGCTGAGAAGAAACGTCGAAAGAAACTCATTTAGGGAAAGATGGAAAGTAATGCAGGAGGCTTTTACCCATATACAAAACAGAAAAGAAATGATTTTATTTTGCATGTTTACTTGTAAAGTGTTAAGTGGAAAATAAAGCTAAAATTACTAGTTACTTAGCGGTAGGTGGTATTAGTAAAATAATGTCGTAGATAATTTGTGAAACCTAACCACACATCAGAAATTCATCAATACCTAATTTAACTAAATGACTGCTATGTTCAGCCACCTGATTAAACGTTGCGTTCAATGACTTGGCTAGTTGTCCTTCAGCCATTCAATTGGATGCCGGCTATGAATGACCGGCCTAGGCGTCCAGTTGGCTGGCTAATATAACCAGATGGGTGCGACACACTATATATACTATATACGAGTACATGCATACATATCTATATTTAATTAAACATGACAACTACTGCTGAACAGATTTGTGAGAACAGACAGCTATTTTTATATCGATGACCATTGGCTCAATTTTATTGTTGTCGTGTAGATTTTCATTGTCTGTGATAATTATTTTACAAAGATATCGTCTCCCAGCTGATCCAAAATAATGTCAATTTTATTGTAATAACTTTTTTATTTGTGGCTTATTTCGTATAACATTATTTCGTGATTGGAATGAACTTTGATGTAAAATTACCATATTTAGTTATTTCTTCTATTTTAATTTTTTGTCTCCAAACTTATGCTAACTATATGTGACATTCCACGGGTAAAGGTACCTTATGGACGCTGGCACTTACGACATTGTGTTTATTCATACTAAGTTAAATGTACGAATTATTTTTCTAAACGTCCTAAGCGCCAGCGTCCACAAGGTACCTTTACCTGTGGAACGTCACATATTATTACTTAATTTAAATAATATTCTTTTACAATATAGGCATACCAGTAAATTACTTATTAAACAAAATATATGTATAAATTGGTGCTCACGTTTATTAGGTAATCTACTTTTATAAAAACTAGAATATATTATGTTTTATCTAGATATTTTATTTTAAATATTGATCGTCATCGACACGACGAAGTAGAAGAAGATACATATTAATTTGTAAACCAATGAGCTTTGATTAACGTTAGACGAATCTGTTAAAACTTAAATATGCTTAGGTACTGTAGGTACTTGTCACTAAGGCTCAACGCGTCACACGCTAAGAGAGCGACAGGGACGGATTGAATACGTCACGGGACACCAGTCTCAACAACACGCATGATGTGCGACTGTGTTGAGCTGAATACGTTGCGTCGCTTGAATCCATTTGACAAAAAAAACGGTGTAAATTCTCCTTTGTCGATAAAGAAGCATGTTACTTTACTGACCCATGAAGTACCATCGCTGTGTCTGTGGTGAGGGTATGTTAGCTAGTTTCTTTGCCTAACTTGGTACAAATACATTAACATTAATTCAGTATTCGTGGCTGTCGGATCATTATAGATCACATTATTTAATTGTTTTTAACTATTCTACTGTTCTAATAAAACAAAGCTACTCTATAAATAATAAATAAAATATTTAAAAAATATGTCCTAGATTTGGTAGACAATTCTCAATATATGTCCATCGATTAATCGATTGTTAGATCTGTCAGATTGGAATGAATATGCAATTTGCATGCATTGTATGGAAGTTTATATTTGTATATTTAGATAAATGTAGTTTTGACGGTGCTTTCGAACAATAATAAAAGTAAGCATTACGTACGTTTAACTATGTAATGTCAAGAGAAACAGTGTAAATGGCCAAAGATTTTCGGTTTTAATGTAGGTATTGAATTTAGTATAAAATATCTAAAAGGCGCAGAAGAATGAGCAGTAGAATACCGAGACTGAATGTGATTGATAAATATGAAATCTACGGGGACGCATATTGCGTGTACCTTAGTAGATTCCGTTTCCCTCCCTCATTCGATCGGTATTCACTCAGCAATCATTCCAATAGTTTTCTTAATTTTCTTATTTGTACCAGTATTCAAATAATGTGATTAATTGTTATACTTATGCGTAATTGATATTTTATTGCGATGTTTTATGATTTATGTCTTTTAAAAAGTTGACAATTTAGCATGTAAGTAGTATCAATGCATAGCTTTTTTCCATGTATTAAAAATTTTCCAAGTCCAATTATAAATTGAATTTTAATTGTAAATTAATATTAAAATTGGGCTAAAGTGAAATATGCTAGGAACTATATTCAGAATAGGTTCAATACACGATTCTACAAGTATAAAACTTCCAATTAAACTAAAATAAATAAAATAATTACTTCCAATACAATTTGATCGTTTAGCAAATCTGAATGTCAATGGAAATAATTATTATTTATAAATTTCGATATGTTCTTTAAGGGAAGTCGTTTATACCGACTATATACGAAACAGCCCTATATACGAGTAGTTTTAGTATATTCTGTTATAACTTATGTGATTGTACTCCAGTAGGTTTCATGTATTATTGTCTTAAAATGATTATTATTAAAATCTCTTACGGCTATCGCGGTTTTCGCGTTTATTCCCAATGATGCTACCATTCCAATATTGCAAGTTATGTTCTCTTCAACTTTTCTGATTGCTAATTAACATGTCACATTTTCTTTTATTGTATCCAGTTATACTTAATTTATAATAAATTAATTATTGTCAATTATATTCTCGGTTTGTATATAAATAATGCCTAGTTTAAACCAAAGATAAAGCCCTAGCCTTTTTTATTTTATAGTTACAAATCGCAGTGAAAACTTTGGTTTATTGCTAAGGTATTTCTTACTATGTCAAAATAAACGATGAGCCCTGTGATGTGATGTGACATATCTTAATATGTACTTTTGATGTGTATAATGGAACAATTGCGTGAGTTTGAATGACTGAAGTCAAAACCGCTGAGATTTTAATAAAACTTGTAGACCTAGCTCTGACTTTTAATCCCAGGTTTATCCAAGGGATATCATCCTCATCTACGTGCAAAATTCTGTCGCAGGCAAAATCCACTACGATTTTATTATGCCATCTTGTTCTCAGGACTTATCCTGTATTTGACATAGTACTAAAGTCGCAATAGCCGACTATAAAATCATCTAAGTAATTGTAAGTATGCTAATTTTGCTGTGATGTCTGGCAGGCAACTGGCAGGACTAACTTTAAGATAAACATTGTAAGCAAATTATATGTATAGTATGAATTATGTATTTTTGTAGCAATGGAAAATAAATTTTTAAAACGAAATTACACCCATTATTTCCGCTTCCCATTTACATAAAGGAATTGTGAAAATTAGTTTGAAAAATTAAGTGCGCGTTCAGTAATAACGCCTCCGCTTTTTGTGGCCGGCCCTTTCCACACGACCTCATTTTTCACACTGAACCAAATAACTCATGTGCGCATATTAACTTATTTGTACGCAGTAAGTAGTTACGTTTATGGAACGTGGAAGTAATTTATTAATTTTATCTTTGATTGAATAATTAATGCTGTAATGTTTATATATGATGCACGAACATAACTATAACATCAAAATGGTTATGCAACCAAAAAAAAAGGTTTCACTTAGCTTTTGAGTTCGATTTTAAATAAATCAAGACTCGCTTTGATTTTCAGATCGGATGTAAAGAGTTGGGTGGCGTGACTAAAATTAAAATACGAATTAATTTATATAATGGTTTACATATTTTGACATCATAACACGTTGTATGTTTGTATATAATGTCTAACAAAATACATATACTGAAACAATTTTTAAGGGTGAATTCACTCCATGATACTAAACAACTTTCCCCACGAAATATATATTGAAATATGAAATATATTTTTTGGCTTTTCAATACAAACGCTGATCAGCTTATGGGTTAACTTGTATTGGAGCCTAAAAAATATTTTTCATTTTTCTATGTATGTATTTCTGTTTATTTCTATGTATTTCTTGGGGACAGTTGTTCGGTATCATGACTGAATTAGTTTCAGTACATTTTGTTAGACCCTGTAAGTATACCTAACCAAGTTGTCAGTTTCGAAATTTGTAAACCATTTGGTAGACATAATTTCTTTCTTGGTATCCAATTAAGCCGAGAATATGGATAGAAATCAGATGACAATGAAAAATAATGATTCACAGTAAAAAATGTGTGGAGGTACAGACTAAATTTAAGAAAGTTAGATATTCCAATTTTATGCTTTAAACCGCAAAACAATAGCACTACGTGTGTTCAAAGGCAAAATTACGTTTTTTTGGTAAATTACACCTCCTGGCAAAGCAGCGGGCGAAATTCGGCGCCAATCTTAACACTCAGCCGCCGCGTAATTACCACGTGTGAACGACCTCGTCGTATCAATATTTGTTTTCGCCCCGAAGTGATGTTTTTTGCCCCTGAACCGACATTTATCAGGTAACGAGATGCGGGCATGTATAATTATGACGCACTGCGGTCACCGTAAAATGTGCAGGTGTGACATGCTGGTACGCCTTTCATGCAATCAGGAGCAATCTGTTGGCGATTAGAAACGGCATACGTGATGGTTATGTCAAGAGGTGGTTAAAATTCTTACAAAAATTGGATGTATTCTGGTAGGAATTTTAACCACTATTTGAAGATTTTCACATTATTAGTTGAGACGTGTGATACAGAAATAATTTAGCCTCTAGCAAAACACCTAAAGATCCGAGTAGATACCTACCTTACCTTAGGAGAGATCTTACCCAATCAGCACAAGTCAAATCAGATACTTTTTTCTGAACGTCATAACAAACATTTTCTATGGGATTTGTATGAAATACCTGCTGTGTGTGACGTCTTGATTTCTTGGAGTCTAATAGCGTTCTTAATTTCAGTTTATCTGCATTAATAAATCTAAAATCACGTTCGAAATAGATACCTATGATCAGTAATCTTCTTCAGGCGCGTTGGGCATTTTTTGAGATGGGAAAAACCATTGAACTCGCGACACCGTAACCGACACCACCTTGTTCAAGTTTTCACTTCTGTCGGCACTCCCGAGTGCCACTGTTTTTTTTTTGTGACGATTTATTGTCTTCAAAGTACAAAATTAGTTTTGACCCAGAATACCACCTTAGTTAGTACCTACGTATTGAAGTTCCGGAAATGATCCTAATACTTAGTCTAGCTAGATTCAATTATAATAAAAGCAGCCATGTGCGAGTTAAACTCGCATGGAGAGGGTTCCGTACAATTGATTGAATTCTTATAGGTTTTCCTGTAATCTACAAGCAATGAACTATATTTTGTATTTTTTTCAAAAGGTTTGCAAAACTTTTTTTTTTCAATTTCCTAATTTATCCCCGAAAATGACCATTATTTAAAAAAAAAAATACTTTGCACATATGTGTTTGGGTCATAGGATTACACCATACTACCAAATTTCACCTGATGCGGTCCAGTAGATTCGGAGCAAATTGGCTGTGACAGACGGACGGACAGACACATGCACGAGTTATCTTATAAAGGTTCCATTTTTTTATTTTTTGTACGGAACCAAAAAATAAGATTTTGATATACGCGTACATTATACATAGTTCATTGAAAGTATGTATTTGTTAGTTCTTTGTTTTATTTAGTTTTATTATTTTAAAGGTACATACACAAGGGTTTTATTTTAGTATAAAATTTTTATTGTACCTATTGAGACAAAAGTATTTTGGATTTGGTCCTACAACTTCAGAATAGAACAGAGATATTTTGCTTGCGGTTTTGCTTGTTTTTTTTATGAGTAATAAATATTGAATTTTTACCGTTGCGTTACCATTACCAAAACAATGCGACAAAAATACTAGAATGCAAAAAGGATAAACATTTAAACCTTTCTGCGACGTCGTAAAAGTGATGGACGGCGAAAGAAAAGAGTTTTTAGTACACAATAGCGACGTTATTGGCGAACCCTTGCAATTAACTGTTAACAAAGTATTTTCGCCGGCTCGGGCGCGTGTTTGCTAAACATTTTGGCTCCTTTTGTCGTCCCAACCCGTCAATTTCGCCGAGCTAAGGACGGCGGGCAGCAATATAAGCGATAAAAATTAAGAAAAAGTTTACGGCCCGCCAAAGGCATGCTACGAAAACAGCCAACAAAGCTTAACGGCCAATCTTTATGGAACTTGCCTGTTTTACAATGTGCTCCTTTAGTAAAAACGACCTTTGGTGTGCATTTCTTGCGTCCTTTCGTTGTCAACGTCGTCGTCGTTCGTCAACAGAATAACGGATGGTAATTTTGGGGTGATGAGAGTTGTAAATGTTATTGTTCACATCTCACTTCGCACGCAAATTACAATTTATTTGAAGGAAAACAAGTTACATATTTTATTTCGAGTAAGTATTTAATATACTTACCTACATTTTTATGGTTTGTGGATAGCCTCAAAGGAAAACTATCTATATACTTGTGGTTTATTCTCATATTTCAACTTTTACTTTTGCACTAACAGGATAATTGGTACTCGTACTTATCTAAAAGGTTGCTGCCAGATTATGACTTTCCTATGCATTAGTGTAAGCCATCCGACGTCAATAATGACTGCCTTCCTGATAATACACATATTATGGAGTACTTTAAGCATGGTCATAGTCAGGTATGGCGCTTCATACAAGCGGAATAATATTTATGCCTAATACAACTACAAACGAAACTTTACATCCGTGCACACGTCAATGTGCGAGTTTCAATGTTAAAAGTGGTTCAAAGTCATCAAAAACACCCGAGAACGGGGGACAGTTGCGGAGACGCCATATTGCGGGGGACGCTGCGAGTTTCCGTTCTGTACGTTAGTAATAAAATTAATTCTGTGTAAGTACTTAAATACCTATTTATATCTATTTATCATTTACCTCAAGTCTCAAATGACATTTGCATTTAAATAAAGCTTGTCGTATGTTTTATTAAGCTAGCATCCTTAGAATCCACAATTTACAAAGAGTTACTTACGATTCGATTCGGTCTGCCACTCATCGGCGATTGTCTTGAGTACGGTCCGTCGCCAGTGCCGCGGTTCTGGGAAAATACCCTGCAAAGCTGGACCGAAGCCTTTGTCTCCCAAAGTTTTATTGCTACTGAAACCGACATGACCGTACAAAATATTTTGATCACCTTCTAAAGTTAATACCGTAACGAATTAGAGGATACCTCATTACAAAATGCACCATTTTATTACCTTTACTTACCTGTGAATCACTTGTGGTCATTTACACATGAAACCGCAACAAATATTTTGGTAAGTACCTACTTTTTTATAGATACGGACATATAAAGCAATAAACTATAATAGTGTTATGGGATACTAACCTAACAATACAATATTTTATAATAGGTAAACTTATACAGGGTCTAACAAAATATACTGAAAGAATTTTAAGGGTGGATTCAGTCCATGATACTGAACAACTTTCCCAAAGGAACATATATCGAAATATGAAAACAAGTTGACCGATCAGCTGATGCGAGTTTGTATGGACGATGATATATGTTCCTTGGGGAAAGTTGTTCAGTATCATAAACTGAATTAACCCTTAAAATAGTTTCAGTACATTTTGTTAACGTTATATAGATAAACACCGAAGACCCAGGACAATTTGAAAAAGACCATTTTCCAATTTGCTCTAGCTTGGGGATCTAAGCCAGAACCTCCGAGTGACGGACTAGCGTGTTAACCAATACATCATATTTTTTTTAATTTAAGTTTAATTCCAAGCATTTGTTACATATCTACTTATCTACTAAATTTAAGCTAACCTTGACTGTGAATTTACATTATATTGTTTATGGAGGTTAAACCTTATACGATACAATGTAAATTCAATTTATTTTTAGGTATTCAGTAGGTAGCTACACCTAATATATTTACTTACGTTCAAAAAGAATACGGACTCAAAGGCGGACTTATCGCTAAAAGGATCTCTCCTGTTCAGTACTCGTAGAAGTATAAAAAAGAATATATCCAGTAATTAATTATGTTTTACTTGTCCCAAAGTGGCGTTGGCTTTGGCACAGCACGTTATTTGATTTCATTTTGTGCTATCGCAAATATTTTCTGTTTCCCCCTTCGATTTTTCGAAAAATAATTACAATACTTAATACGTATTCTATCGACATGATGAAGAAGATTACTTACCTACTTTAAAAAGGAAACGTATCTAAACCGTCATGTTCGGTCATCTACTACGAGTAGGGACTACGACACAATGCGTTCTTTAAAACAATAATGAAAGAAAGATAGAAGGTAAAAGTGGAGGAGAAAAACCCAGAACTCCAGTAAAAGATTTTTTGATCAAATAAAAGAAAAAAATCATGTGAAAATATTGTGTTACAAAGCAAAACGAAAAACAGCCACTTTTGGCAAATGTGCAAAGAAAAGCTTAACGTTCTTACTTTAAACTGTAAACAGTAGTTCATAAAATAGTTTAAATGGTTATTTAGGGCTTACTAGAACAACATTTTAAATGATATCTCCGATTCCTTTCAAGACGAGCTACTCGTACTTTACCCAAAATAAATGCAACCGACTATTTATACCTTGAAATTACTGGAGCTCATGACCATTTAAATTTAACATTATTGTCTCATAAAACATGACCAAACGGTATCCCATACAAGAAAACACAATGTCTTGCTCTATTTTTAGGTCATAAAAAATTGTAAAATAGAGCAAACGTATTGTTTGTCGTAAACGTGTTTGACAAAAAATGTCGGCGCATCGGCAGGCGTCAATAATGGGCCTGTTAAAAATATTTGGACCGTTAATTGTAACAGTCCTGTTTTATTTATATTGTTTACAGTTACTTTTTTGTCGAAATGTCCCAAAATCATGGAAGCCGCTAAGTAAATTTTTTCGTAGAATCATGCTTACGTCGATAAACGGGAAATATAAAACCAGTAAGTAGCTTCTATTCGTTTTTAGGGTTCTGTACCCAAAGGGTGCGAACGGGACCCTATTACTGAGACTCCGCTGTCTGTCAGTATATCCGTCTGTCTGTCTGCCTGTCTGTTACAGGGCTCTATCTCTTGAACCGTAATAGCTAGACACTTGTAATTGTCACCGATTATGTTTTACTGTAGCCGCTACAACAAAAAATACTTACTAAAAATAAGAAAAAGTTGAAAATTGAAGGGTCATACAAAACACGTGTTTTTTCAGCGTTTTTAACTAGATCTTTATAATGGCATTTACTAGATACTTAAAATTTTCACTGATTAGGTATTACTAACGCCGCTATAACAACAAATACCAAAAGTAAGATACAGTTAAAAATTAAAGGGGCTCGTCATACAAGAAACGTGTTTCTTCAGCGGTTTTAAAACATTATTGTACGGAGGTATGGAACCCTTCATGTAAGAATCCGACTCGCACTTGCCCGTTTATTTATAAATATGCCGTCAGAGATAAAACGCTTAGGTATTTAAAAATACTTTTAGGTAATTAATCTATAAGGTCTTATCTCTAAGTTACGAAGGTTTACCAATGCACTTTTTTTCACGTACCTACTTCTCTTGAAAATGAATATAATTTTATTCTATCGTATTGTAAAAAAACTATTACAAAACAAGAGCAAATCACAAAAGTTACTCAGACAAAATAAGTATATATCCACAAATCCAGGGAAACCGTATAGAATACGTAGGTGGTTCTGAAGTTTTCCTGGTTTACCAATTATGCAGAGGCGCGACGTTACAAATCTTTCAGTCACGCTCTAACATTTCAGGCACGTCACGCATAGCTCACAAAATCATTTCTTAGTTTCGTCATGTTAAAATCACCATAATTAGTCGCCGGCGTGGTCGCGCGGAATTCAGACAATAGGGAATTTGAATAAAGTCCTCATGGGAGGCGGGTGGGCCGTCACTCTGTGTGGCGTTTGCATATGCAAGAGTTTGCGGCTTGCGTCTTAAAAGTATTGACATGCAACAACTAGGTAGGTATAGAAGGTCAAAGTATCCGTTCATAAAAATACTGCATTATCCACATGTATGATACTTCGCGACATTTACACTCTAGTCTTTATAACTGCGCCAATTAGCAGAAAGACGAAAAATACATAGGTTATTTAAAAAGCGGAAAAGCGGACCCGTGCTTCCTAATAATAAATAAATATATGGGGACAAATCACACTGATTTAGGTAGCCCCAAAGTAAGTTTAAACTTGAGTTATGGGATACTAACTCAACGATACTATATTTTATGATAAATACATACATATATAGACCCAAGACCCAGGACAATTTGAAAAAGGCCAATACAATACAGCTCAAAGAGCAATAATGTACCTTATATTAGGTCCTTACATATGAAATTGCCGATTTTCAATACTGGCAACTTTAAAATCAAATATCTTGCGTTTCATTAGGAATTCCAAATTCAAATTTATTTCGAAATAAAGTCAGAAAAATATTGTTTTAAAATTCGTATTTCATTTGTTTTAACATCATTTGTTTGAGTTTCAACATTGCTATAACAACAACTATGGACAAATTGAAAATTCGCGGTATTTACGAATACGAGTTCCACCGTGGCACTAGTGCTGCAGAAACGACTCGAAGAATTAACGACGTGTATGGACCAGGCACCGCTAACGAACGAACGGTGCGTTTTTGGTTCCAACGTTTCCGTTCTGGAAATTTCGATTTACACAATGAGCCTCGTGGACGACCTGATACTCAAGTGAATAACGAAGAATTAATAAATAAATAAATAAATAAATATACTTATACGGACAAATCACACTGATTAAGCTAGCCCCAAAGTAAGTTTTTTAAACTTGTGTTATGAGATACTAACTTAACGATATTTTATGATAAATATACATATATAGATAAACATCCAAGACCCAGGACAATTTGAAAAAGGCCATTTTCCAACTTGCCCTGGCTGGGGATCGAACCCAGAACCTCCGGATTAGCGGTCTAGCGTGTTAACCATTACGCCACGGAGGTCGTCAAATTGAAGGCGATAGTGGAAGCGGATCCATCTCAGACCACTTCAAAATTAGCAGCAGCCTTCGGCGTAAGTGACAAAACGATACTTATCCACTTGCGCCAAATCGGAAAAATTAAAAAACTCGAAAAGTGGGTACCGCACGAATTGACTGAAGCAAACCAATAAACACGCGTTGCTTGCTGCGTTTCTTTGCTTAATCGCCACAATAAGGAGGGGATTTTGAATCGAATCGTGACTTGTGATTAGAAATGGATCCTGTACGACAATTGGAAGCGATCATCACAATGGCTTGACCCTGGAGAACCGGCAAAACCTTGCCCTAAGCGAAAACTGACCAAAAAGAAGATTCTGGTTAGTGTTTGGTGGACCAGTGCTGGTGTTATCCACTACAGCTTCTTGAGATCAGGCCAGACGATTACTGCAGACTTGTATTGCCAACAATTGCAAACAATGATGGAAAAGCTCGCCATTAAACAACCGAGACTGATAAATTGCTCTAGCCCACTGCTCCTTCAGGATAACGCTAGACCACACACTGCACATCAAACGATCGCCAAGTTAGAGGAGCTGTGACTGGAACCTCTGCGTCACCCACCATACTCTCCAGATCTTGCCCCAACCAATTACCACTTTTTTCAAAATTTGGATAACTTTTTACAAGGAAAAAATTTCAAATCTGATGAGGCAGTCAAAACCGCCTTCAAACAGTTCATAGACTCTCGCTCCCAGGATTTTTTTTCCAAAGGTATCAATGATCTGCCTATAAAATAGCGGAAGTGTATCGATAACAACGGCGCATACTTCGATTGATTAAATAATAATTTCATTAAAAAAAACTTGTTTCACTTTTTTGATACTGAACGGCAATTTCATATGTAAGGACCTAATATACAGCTGAGGATGCAACTCGGAATACGCTGATATGAAAGAGAGAGATTTAATAAGCATAGGTTTTAAGAGTTCTGATTTTGAAGGTTTTCAGGCTACGCAATATGAATATGAGTGTTACTTGTTACATTAAAACTAGTTTTAGTAAATTATGTATGTAGTAGGCGAAGTTAGATTCTTCAAACAAAAAGCGTGGTCGGAAGAACCTTCTACACCTACATCTATCTATTCTATGGTCGGAGCACAAAGTATAGACAATAACAGAAGGGTTATGTTCTGCTTCATGTATGGTTATAGTTAGTGCCGATTTGAACACATACATTTTATTTTATCTATTTATCTAATTGAACGTATGGTTTGGTGGAGTATTTATTTATGTCACAGTATTGGTCACAGTCATAGCCAAAATGCCAAAAGAGATGAGCATGCTGACATCGCATTATTAGATAATTTATTGAGTTTTGTGGTTTGAGAGCTAGTATTTTATGAATGGACAGCAGACATGTATATTACGCTATCAATGTAAATACTAATAATTTTGTAACGCCTATCATATATACGTATCTACTCAAACTTGTTGTTCGCTGCCCAACCTTATATTATGTACCTAGAGTGGTTTGTATAACTTACAAATTTTAATTTGCCTTAATTAATGTGTGTTCGTGATGCTACAAATGAAGAGCAGATCAGTATTACACTGAGTTATGTCCAGCACTGGTTTACAGCCATCACACGGTAGGACGTCCAAAATGGTGCTCCCACACTGCTGTTAAAAAAAATTACAAGCATTTGTGAAATAAGTATACTAACTTATTATTGTAATATTTGTTATTATAAGTATTATTATTTATTTTATATTAGAATTTTATTTTTATGTTATTATGCATTTTTAATTTGTTAGAGAATGTTTGTAAACATTTTTAACAGCAGTGTAGGAAAACCAAAAAAGTCTGGCGACTTTCCTTTGTGTGTTAGAAATTTAAGACTCCGACGACGTACAGATAAGATTATGATAAGATAGCCTTCTGTAGCTGTGTATTTTGTGCGCTATTATCTATTCCGTGGTCTCGGCGCCTGTCTTTGATGTGCGGCCGCAGACACGTACAAATTTATGCTCACTGTCAATACATTAGAGCGGGCGTCTCGACTGATGTCGTCAGCGGCTATTTGAATAAATAGTTGCACGTGTCCAATGTTACAAAGTGTTTTAGATGATTAATGCGAGTGCTTCATTTGGATTTTGATAGCGTAATTAAATGATGACTCTACCGTAGAGTTTGTATAGGCTATAATTATATATTTTCCAAAACAAATTAAAAGCTTAGGTAGTTTCGGAATAAAATCTCCCCTTTTAGGAATAGGTACCTAGCTTTAAAATATTTCACCAAATGACGGATTCAAAATAGCGTAAGTATTTTTTTATAGATGGTTTAATTATATACTCGTATAGGTATATTATATAATTCCAGATTATAACATCTCGAGTAGATGAGAGATGATTTGATGTTAAGAAATTTTAACTCAAATCTAAGTACCAATTAAATACTTTATTATAATTTCTAATAATCTCCGACAGATCGTGATCTGGTACCGTGCGAACGAGCCCGCGATAACGCCGAGGCACGCGAAAGGCCGCTGCCTGTACGTGCAGCGGTCGCGTGCCTGCGCCGCTCGGGCTCCCGTGGCGGACTCAGCACCCGAGATGCTTGCGCCAGTCGCGCGCCGACTATCGTCCGTGACGCACGATTATTACTTCCTTCCCCAAACGCCGCGGCAACTTCAAATTTTAAGTTTAGAAAAATTATGCAGTGACTTTTGAGTGAATGGTTATAATGGTGACTGGTATCGCGGGGAGCCCGCAGCAGGGCGCGTCCAACCCCGTGGTGGTCAACATGAGTGCGCCTGCGGAGCAAAAGAAAACTGGCGATAATAGGAGGGTGAGTTCTCCTTTTTCTTATTGTTTATCTCTATCACTAACAGTGGGAAATTTTAAGTCGCGATTCAAATCTAATGTGTAATTCCTTATAATATTGTTCCAGATTTAACTTTGATTATAATAAATACTCGTATGTAATTTAAAAATATTATATAGTAATACGAGTATCATGTCCGTTTTAAGTAGTTCGTAGGTAGAGCATAAAATGCATGTTGCTTTATAAGATTTTAAAATTGTTCAACAAGTTATTTAATAATTAACCTGATTGAAAATAGCACTGCAATAGACATCAACGCGCTCGGATATTATTTTTTTTTATTTTGAGATTTTATTACTTAATTTATGTACATTCGGTGTATTGTATCTCCGATATATGTATACCATTCTCTCAATATGAATAACTTTTCCTACTATGGGTATTGTTGTAAATGTCCTACTAAATGTTGTTAACTTAGCCCAGGGTTGTCCTTTGGCAAAGTGTAGTTTGAGTAGAGTGTAGCTGGGTGATATATTATTACATATTTAACCACCGATTTGTATTTCACCCCTAGTAAAATTAATAGTAGTAGAGCATTAACTCTACTTTTTAATGATTGCTGAAAAGTAGAGTTTATGAGCCTTATACCATTATTGTTCATATTTCGATCGTTGATATGTTCCTTGAGAAAAGTTGTTTAGTATTATGGACTGAATCATGGTGGATTATTTAGTCCCATTGATTTTTTAGTCTATTTATAAATACATGTTTAGACGTTACAATTCGCAATCCGTCACATACTGCGTGTGTTAGCTTTTGCTTTTTGTATGAAATCGTGTTTCGTAGTATTCACTTGTTTAGCACAGTATAGCAAAGCGCGCAAAGTGACGCGTCACGGTGCGCACTCACGATTTGTCGTGACTGGGGAAGTTACAAGTTACAAGATATCCGTCACACTGGATATAGAGAAATCATTTAGCGGAGCATTACTGGATTTGCATGATATTATATTACTCGTACTTGCAGATTGGACGATATAGAATTTGCTTTCAATGGCATCTCTAATCTAGGATTCTCTTCAGTTTTTATCTTTCATTTAAAAGCAAGCTTTTGTCGGTGCAGGGGTTAGTTGTACCCCTTTTGGTGTGTAGAAACACTAGGATGTAATTGTTTTTGATTTTGTAAGATTTTATTGCTTTGAAGTTCATATTGACAGGAATTAGGTAGATAGTAGAATAACATAATTCAGTCCGTATACTTATATTGTGTTACGTCGATTGCGACTACCATTTTTTTATTCTGTTTAATGGCCAACAATCTGCGGTCTTATTTCTCCATTTGATCTCTAAATTGACTCCATTAATTTGGCGACAGTGACTCAACGAATACATATTTTAAAAAACAGACTTAATAAAAAGAGAAATCTATTTTACCACCGTCTGGGTAGACTGTTAATTTATGAATTTATTTATAAATTCGCGACAGACTCAACAAAGTGGCGGTGGAAGTATTTACGATACAGTCCGATCACGTAATCCGAGTGGTGAAGAAAGGCGCCGAGGAAAAGGAAGATTTACAATGTTTTGACTTTAGCCACAGATTAATAAATAGTTACACAGCTTTAGCCGCTTTATTATTTGCGATAGTAGGGTATACAGGATGTTCATAACAGACGAGAAGTAATGGTATACATTGCATCGGCGCTTTTCAGCCGTAGATTACCACCTACGCTGCTCTGCCCGACACTTTTCGTCACTTCGAATATTTAAAATTGTAATTTATTTCTTAAAAGATTTTATGATATAGAGTCTTATCGAAAAAAACAAAGCAAGGTTTCACGACTCACGACGACTTGTCATTAAGTCCAATAATCGGTCAGACTGTTCTTCAAATGTTTACTTAAAACAACTGGGGATATGTACGTTTTGAGTAAACGTCAGTTTTTTTAACACAATCGAGATAATGATAGAAGATATATCTCTATTGTGATAGTGTTCCGTTCGGTAGAACAAATGCAAATACTATATTGGCTACAGTAGGAACGTCAACAGATTAGCGAGATAGTAGTCGTTAGTCACGCAATATCGCCACCCACATCGAATCCTTCGTGTTAGCTTCCTGCCCGTTCCTTACTGAATCCCACATTTTAGGGTTCGCAGTCTGATACGAGTAAAATAAGAAGCAAGCGATTTAAAACAAAAAAATATTACATAAACGGGACATACTTGAAAGTTCATCCTTCTTATATTATAAATGCGAAAGTTTGCTCGTACCAAAAGATATATGTACTCGTATAAATGTTTGTTCTGCTTCCAAATTTCAAAAAATATAATGAAATTATGCATAGCTATGCATATGCATGCAAATATTAAGTAGCTTATTATCTGGATTAGCACAGGATACTTTTTGAGGAAATAAGTCTGGATTACTTATAATAGTTTCCATGATTTTACTCAAATCCGATTTCATCTACCTGAATAGCAGGAATACCGCTATCACAGTTCACGGTTACAGTCTCTTCCGTTACGCCACTGATATGTTGAGTGGTTGTTTGTCGCTTCTCAGACAGTCCATCTCGTTCGCAGCAGACGTTTACACAACGACATGGTAGTGTGTAGTACCACAGAATAAATACTAGGTAGTACATACCTACATAGGTCGTTGTGTTGCTGTTGATAGGCGTTGTCACGTGGGCTATTACGGTGGAAACGTGCAGTGTATGTTCCGCCGTGCCTGCCTGCCTATTACTGTGATCAAGGAGCAAAGCTCAGTTCTCATGTATTCACAACAATACAATAAATAGTTCTACAAAAAAAAATGTAAGGCATACTAAGCAAAACCGAAGCCGTATACTATACTGATATGATATATCTATGCCAAGAAAAATAACCAAAAATTGGGGAATTTATTTTTCGCTGTCCATTTATCATACCGATAGTGATTTTGAACATACAATAGAAGTGTAAATTTCTGGAGCACAGTTTACCCGATTCAGCGTAAAGACTTGAATGAGCCAGTTCAGAAATAATACAAAATGCGTCACAAATGTACCAAAACATCAAGGCGAAAATATCTATTAAGTAAGACCAGATGTCCAACCCTAGCAGAGCCTAGCAGACGACGGTGAGTGGTGAGTCAGTACGTGGGTCGCGGTGATCGTCGCGGCGCGGCGTGGGCTCCGCCGTGGGCTAATTATCGTGGGAACGTGCCCCCGCGCCCACGTCACACTCGCGCCGCCTCTATTCTCAATTTGTGCTTGTCACGACCAATCTTTATGGCTTCTATCATTTGACACTGTCTGCTCGAAGGAATTTATGATGGAACCTGAGGAACTAACGATGCGCATCGATGACCGGTGTAGGAAATTATCGTGCTTTAAATCCAAGTAAGGTATATTGTCATACTTATGTTAGCAATCACTTCTTTATAACAAGTGTTTTAATAGCTAACACTGGTATAAAAAATTTATGAAGAAACCAGAAGAGCAATCCCTGACTGAAAAAACATCACAGCTCAAATCGATGAACCTATAATAGAAGCTCAAGTTTGTACTTAATTATTTACTTCTGAGAAAATTACTATTACTTGTAAGGTAGTCTTTTTTCGAACTGTAAATACAATGCCTCAACTGCTGTCCCCAACTTTGTTTAGAAATCCTAACTACCCACCAAACATGAGAATTGATAATTGAATTAGTGCTTTAGAGCTAATAATTTACTATAATCATCCTCATTTTAAATTCAAATAGCAGCATTAAATATCACTTGTATCAAAATACCACAGCGTGATCATGCCACTTCTTGCAGCAAATGAAAAGGTTATCAAAAAAGTGTTACAAGTAAATCAAATGTTGAGGGTGAATGATGAGAGGTTGGCCATGAATACGTAATGAATGACGCAGCGCGACATTGAGCTAAATGAACTAAAGCAGCAAAGAGGTAGCGAGTGACCGACGCATCGCCGCCGCGAGCGCGCGACTTGAGTCGAGGAAGCTATTAAAGAGTAAACCATCCATCATCGAGTGATAAACATCATCGCTGCCGTGAGATTGGTCGCTGCGACTGTATCGTCGCACTGAATCTGACTGCAACCAATAGGGTTTTCACTCAAATAACAGCAGAATATGAGATACGGACTAGACGTCGATGGAAGTTGATATGTGGGTATTAAACGGGTCTCCTTATCTTTCTGACATTCAGAGGATTGATAATAAGTTAAAATCATTTCGAAAAAGGAGATTTTAACAGTGGGAGACATAGTAACGTTTTATGAATGTTCTGGCTTTAACGATGCTTGTATGTATGTACGTACGATGATAGTACATGCCAGAGCTGTGCCAGTCGCTCTCATATCCCCAAGCATATGATGATGAGTTATAGAACTCACACGCTGTGTTTGAAATGAAGGCAGAAAATGCTCATGTGGCAGCTCAAATGAGCCCTCATGTCGTGAGTCCTCAAGTCATGAGTACCAAAACGTCAGGTACAATATATTTAAATCCAAGTCACATCTGTGATATTGGATTAGCCCTCGTATAGTCCCCCTATCCTCGGGTGGTATGATAAATTTGGAAAAGGAACGACAAAGGTTGATGCAATTATTTTAAATATTTTGGAGAAGGCCTATGTCCATTGTCTAGCTGTGGACTGCCTGTGGTTGAAACTATGATGATGAAAATTTAACATATTGATTCTGCATTTTAGAAATGCAGTAAGTATGTCATCCCTGAGCCCACTCGACGCCGCCTTTGCGTCCTCATGTCGCGTGTAGGGCACCCACGCACGCCGCGCCTACACCGAGCTACGAATGTGTTGATAAGCTAATGATTTCGATCGCGACGTCTGCGCTTGTGGGCTTCGAGATGTAGGAGGCGATCAATTGGTTATTTTCTATTTATAGAAAGGTAGGCTTATTTCAGAAGAGTCTTGTTTAGGTCGAGATAAGAGCTGAAGCCATTATACAACTTAGATCTCGTCGCGACAAATGTTGAGTGATACTAATTTATGTTACTCCAAGAACGCGATGGCGCGATGAACTTGATCAATTTGATGGCAAATGGAAGGAGATACCGCAGGACCGGACTGAATGGAAGAAGTGGAGGGAGGCCTTTACCCAGCAGTGGGACACGTGATGGCTCGTATTATTATTATTATATTACTAATTTATTTTGGTTATCATTACGAAGAACACTGAATGAAAGTTAGAAACCTTCTAACGCCATCTTATCGGTATTTTATGACAAAATCTCCGTTTTGGGATATTCTTGAGTTGCCAAGTGAGGAATAAAGTATCCTAAGGTGCCAACTGCCATATGGAGGAGTATGAATGATCTGTGCCTTTGAATTTGATTTCTGATACATGTCCATCTAATAGGTATATGCGGCAAAATTGTATTGTAATTATCAGATAATAGGCTCACAACAATTGGTACTGATATCGTGGCTTACGTTGAGTTTATCTTAACTTGCAATTATTTAATAGGTAAGTACTCGTATTATCTCGGACACGGGTTTTGATTTTCGATTAAGAGTGACAAAGGCGTGACTACTTTTATAGCTATTATATTATCTTTGATTACCTTATCCATATGAGGCACGGCACGGAGCGAGTGTCTGCCGTCCGGCGGCCGCGCGTGTCGGAAGTTCGCCGCTCCCACGTGTTGGCACGCGACGACGACAGCTCGCCAAATGACCGCTCTAAGAGCTGATAGACTTTTTAACAATATAATCTTAAATTAAAAATAACATCTCTAAAACTTTCTTAACTCATAGCCAAGAACAATCTCGATTATGTTACCTATCAAACAAAATTTAAAAAAAGCGGTCAAGTGTGAGTCCGACCCACGTAGAAGCAAGTAACATAATATAAAAATTCTAAAGGTAAATTGCGGTTTACGATTTATGACGTATTAAAAAAAACTACTTTCTAGATCTCGTTCAAACCAGTTTTCGGTGGAAGTTTGCATGGTAATATACATCATATATATTTTTTAGTTTTATCAATTTCTTATTTTAGAAGTTACAGGGGGGGGGGGGACACATTTTACCACTTAAGAAGTGTCTCTCGCGCAAACTTTTCAGTTAGAAAAAAATGATATTAGAAACCTCAATATCATTTTTGAAGACCTATCCATATCCCCAAGTATGGGTTTGATGAAAAAAAAAATTTGAGTTTCAGAGTATGGGGAGTTTCTAAGTTTGAAGGGGGTTCCCCATCCCCCAAAATTTATTGTTTTTTTCTATGTTTGTGTTAAAATCTTAATGCGGTTCACAGAATACATCTACTTACCAAGTTTCAACAGTATAGTTCTTATAGTTTCGTTGGCTGAAAAAAAAAGTGGCTGTGACATACGGACAGACAGACATGACGAATCCATAAGGGTTCCGTTTTTTTCTATTTGGCTACGGAACCCTAACAACATAGCTCCATCCATTTCCAGATAGACGATGACACACTTCTCATCTTTATATCATCCTAGTTTTGTGTAAAAATGTTACACGTGTATAAAAATCACATTCTTGCTATGAAATAACGACGGACTAGATATATGTCTATATCGACAAGCTTTTGCTTCAGCAATCTGTTGTGCTCATGAAATTTCACGGTCATGATCTGTGAAAAACAACAGTCTGCAGTAAGTGCATACGAAAAACTACAAAGATAAACCGTGACTAAACCCCTTTATTTAAAATTGTTTACATCTGCTGAAAAAGTTACTGTGTCACATGTTTTGCTCATGAAAATTCCAAGACATTATTTCACAGCTCTTTTAAGAGTATAATCAAGGAACGCTGGCTAACGCGACCTATCTGCACTGCCAATGCGCCGTCGTCATCCAACGCATGCATTCCGCCGGGTATTTTGGGGATTTTGCGAATCGTAATAGTGCGTTTAACAATACATCGGATCGCCAATCCATATCTAACAAAGACATGAGCTTTGTTTATTAAAATTGGTCTAACAATTCACCAGGATTTTAGATCCAAATAAAACCGCTGTAATATTATAAGCTTTAATTTGCAGAGATAAATTAAGCATCCGATAACACTGGGAAGCATACTTTGTGAAAAGTTGTTTCAGTCTGGTTAGGATACTGCAGGCTTGAATCACCTGATTATCTGAAAAGAAATATAATTCCGTTCTTCGGAAGGCACGCAAAGCTGTGGGTCCCGAACGCCATCTAGCGTTTGTTTAATCTATCATAAGATTGGTTCTGGTCTACCCTTTGAGTTGCAGAGGTAACACAGCAGTTGCTCTGTGTAAAAACCAGTTACCTCGTCAAATCACCTAGGTTAGGTAGCGGGCACCGGTACCGCTGAGGTTGCAATCGGGAATACGCTCGGATGATGATGGATGATAATAATGATAGGTATCCGTTGCATTTATGGCATTCCATGACAAAACCACGATTGAAAAATAGCATCCGAAAAGAGTTGTGAACTTGTGAGTGAAATAAAAATAAAAACCTATGAATTGAATTTCAAAGGAGGCTGATATCGTTATCGTGTGGTTACTCAAAATAACACGTGTGTAGATAAAGTGCAGTGCACCATTCATGGCTCCATGTCCATTGTTTACCTGTGCGTATCGCTGATCAAGTCACGTTGATGTGTTGCGTGTCCTCTGCATAAACAATCTACTTCCGTTCGATATTTCCTCATTGTCCATAATACATTTAGATTAGAGTACTTAGCTAAAATCTACGCACAAATTTGACTAGTGACTGCAGTCGAACTTCGCGACTACCTACATAAACTCATAGCGGTGTCATGTATGGAAAAGAGACGCACACAATGACTATTTTTGCTACCTGCTTACTAGTGAAGTGACTATTAAGTTTACCTACTAGTGTGTAAAATGGAGAAGGGTAATAAATAGCTAATATCACATGCGATAATTATTATTCGATGTATGTATTCGATAAAAGTAAATATTATGTTTTTATTTTTATTTTTGTCTTTTCTCGTCAATCCGTCCTTTATGAAGTAAGAGGTAATCAACATTGTCAGATCAACGAAAGTTTCATTGTAAAAACTAATATCAAACTGCTAATTTATCAAAATTAGATCTCTGTAATGACTTAATATGCCAACAATAGGAAATAAGTCTCCTCTTTCCATTTTTTCGCCCACCATCACGCTAAAAGTGGCCTTTGGGTCTTGCAGCCATGGGCTCTCTCTGCTTAGAGCCGCAAGACCTAAAATGCACTGTTTGCTCCATTAGAGATAAAGACATGACAGTGTATTATTTTCAGATTCCTTAATTCTATGACATAATCAAAAATTTCCTGCAGTTTTTCATGTCATGTGTAAATCATATAGCACAGACAGGCCGGGCGAGCACAACCGGCCCCAGACATCGCCGAATGTCTCACAAACATATTTATCAGCTGATATTTGTACACGCAGTGACACTGGGTGCGTGCCAGCGCCAGCGCAGCCCGCAGGAAAATAGCTGTCGTCTGGAAGCGGCCCATGGCGTATATATCTAATTCACCGGAACATTGCTACTCGCTGTCATTTTGTGCCTCTCTACTTCTCTACCAGTAGCAGTCATCGTGGTCGTTGTTACATACACAGTGGAGTTTTCACGGAAAAATAATAAAAAGAACGTTTTTTTTTTGCAATTAGTTAAACAAGAATATTGAAGATTGAAATACGAGTATCTGTGCACATAATAGAATTATTCATACTTTCAAAATGTCATCTCTACGAGTATAAGCTATGTTACATAATCGTAAAATAATCGGATATATTAAGAGATGCGCTTCTTTTATTTTCAAGATTTATCTGTAATATAAGATCTTAAAACAAATACCTAGTACTTAAGACCCAACAAACGACCGACGAAATGTAATTCATCACACCTATAAGCATAAATGTTCTCCTAGTTCGTCTTATGGGTACGTTTAAATAACGTTTGAAATGTGACAGTCATCACGTCACGACGACGTGGAAATGCTGAAAATCCTGTGTGCAAACGTTCACGCTCGGCACGTGTCAGGGGACGTCAGTGAGTCGGCGGCCGGCGCCCCGCGACTAAATCCATTCGGTGTGCCTCGCCAAACGTTGCGTAACCCGTCATGTTGATCGCTTTGTCTTGTCTGCTTTACTGCCGGCGTCTATTCCATCAAATAGAAATGAAAAACAGCCATTACTCTCCATCTCGTCACTATTATGTCGCACTTGCGCTTCTTTGCCGGACAGCCTGACAATGTACTCTCGCGAGCGATCGCGAAAGACTATATTTACACTATCATGTCTTTATCCCCAACGGAGCAGACAGGGTCTAGGGCAGCATAGCCCAGGCCACTTAGCGTGATAGTGGGCATCAAATTAAATAAATAAATATGAAATAAAGGTGTAGTAAGTATGTAAATTGGAAAAGAAAATCATAATAGTGATCAGTTGCTAACCGCATCGCCTATTGATATGATTCACATTCTTGCCCATTCCCACGATCGGCTTTTACGACCTGCCCGGGAAGAGAAGTAGCTGGTATATTCTATGTTTTTTATTTTCTCCTAGACCAGCATGGAAGACAAGACTATGGTTGGATACCATAATTGATATTTTTCATTTCTATCGAACTCAAAAATGTTTATCTTATTGCGAATCTTACGGTTCGTATAATTTACAAACCAAGTGTGGTTGGAACTCAGAATCTATGGATTATGGTTGAAACTAGGAATAGTGAATTGATAGGGATAAGACTTGTAGGAAAGCTATAGAAGGTCTGCGTAAGGTAATATGAGGATAAAATTACCTACTTTACAAGACTAAAATAGGATTAAGAATGGAATTCAAGTAGCGTCATGATCATGAATCAAGCCAGCCTACGTACGTTCAGAAATACCTCTCGGTAGAAAGCAATTAGAATGTTGATATGAGATGTGGTGTGTGTGTGGTCGGCGGGGGCGTGTGTGTGACTGTCGCATGAAGCCCGTATCGGGCGTCGGCGTCGTGACGTCAGCCGACACGTGCCTCTTGTATCAAGTTGATCAAGTGATAGCTATTGTTGTTTATAAAATCTTTAGAGACTTGTGTTTATCCAATATAAAGCAATTAGACTATTGATACGAGATATTCTGTTTGTAGTGATGGGTCGAGGGTAATAACAAATTGGGCAATAGGTAATTATCAAATATTGGGCAAATAAGAGTTTACGTCCAAATAAATGCCTGATCGCTCGGCTGAAACACCAATCATTTCATTTTCAGGAATTAGAAGCAATCCAATATTTGCTTTGTATTAACCTTCGCTGCATACTCAAATTAGGTTATTTTTATGAAAAAGTAAATAAAAGTTTTGTTAATGCTTTTGCAATGGACATAATATTCGGCATTTATGCAATGCACCCAAAACTCCCGGGCGTAAACCCATCCCTACCTGTGTGTATTTGGTATTGCGTATATAATAAATATTTAATTTGCAAATTGACTTCTTGAAACAAATCATCTATAGAGGACATCTCCCGTTATGGCATATTCCATATACCTATGCGTTCACAGTTCTTAAACTTTGTCCACATTTTTATTTTATTATATGGTACCATATATTATATCAGTATATGGTACCAGATAGAACCTTGCTAATCGTATCACCGCGTACGCGTGACAAAAGCGGCATTAATCTGGTGTTAGATGGCGCGGCGCGGCGCGTGCGGCGCTCAAGGCGAAGGTCGTTGATGAGATTGAACGAGTACTCCGTGACGCCCGCGTCACGCTTATACGAACCACGTGACAGTAGGGCTGACACACTCGAATGCATATAGAATAACACAACGTACCTATTACCCGCAAATCCCCTAGTCGCCAAGCGTTTAAGAGTGCTGTTTGCGCTCATTCTCTTCACAAATTGTCATAGAGTATTATAAATATTTATGTAGTCTTTGTAGGGTTTATGAATTTATAAAATATTTGTGTACGTTGTATGTATGTTGGTTTATAAATGTACATATGTATATGAAAGAAAAATATGTTTTAATATAGATACATTTTTAAAAATTGATTGAATATGTATATCTAATATCATATCTAATATCTAAAAATGTATCTATATTTAAACATATAATATAAAAAAATATGTTTAAATATAGATACATTTTTAGAAATAATTTCACTACATACATAAATAAGTCCGCCATTTGTTAAAAGTATATTTTTAACTTTGGACAATAAAGTTTGATAAATAAATAAATAAATAATTAAACAAAGTAGTTATGTCATTGTAATTAATTTATGTAAGTGTAATTCATATCGCCAGCCCTAGCAACTATGGTAATTATTCCTATGCACCGTGTCGCTACTTGTGAAGGCTTTGTTAACACTTCAATAGTATCCGTCCGAGTGCTAAACGCTTGACCTAACATGCGACACCACGTCACTATCAGTAGCTGATCAATATACCTATTCATTGTCCCATAGAGAAAAAGTAGATACAGTACTACATATCTAAATAACGTGTAACAAAATATAACGTCTAACAAAATATACTGAAACTATTTGAAGGGTGGATTCAGTCCATGATACTGAACAACTTTCCCCAAGGAACATATGTCGAAATATGAAAAATATTTTTTTGATTTCCCTACAAACTCGGATCAGCTGATCGGTCAACTTGTATGAGAGGTCAAAAATTATTTTTCAAATTTCGGTATATGTTCCTTGGGAAAAGTTGTTCAGTATCATGGACTGAATGCACCCTTAAAATAGTTTCAGTATATTTTGTTAGTCCCTGTATACTGAAACTATTTTAAGGATAGATTCAGTCGATAATACTGAACAACATTCTCACAGGAACTATATGATATATAGAAAAAAATGCTTTCTATATACTGAATTCAGCCCTAAAAAAAACAAAATGTACGGAAACAATTTTATAGTTTCAATACATTTTGTTGAACTCTATAACTTTCAAAAACAAAATATACTGAAACAATTTTATAGTTTCAGTACATTTTGTTGGACTCTCTATAACTTTCAAAAACAAAATGTACTGAAACTATAAAATAATACTATAGTAAATTTCGATGTCTTTCTGTGCAGCATATTAAATGTCGGAAAAATTATTATTCAATAAAGATAATTGCATTTTATCACCAAAAATATATCACTTGATACCAGGTTTTGATGTAATGACTAGAGACACGTGTATCTATATGGATTTCATGATTCAGTCACAGCCCCCACCGCAACACACACAATGTAATACCTATCTATATCTTTATATCAATAGTAAAGTTGTAAAAATATGATATACCTATAAATCAACAATGTTATAAGCAAAATTTGTTGTCCGACGTTCGTAGAGAAAGTCAAAAGGACGACCTACGCCCGATACACACCAACAAGGTTATTTTTAAATACGTACAAATATTTGAAGGGGTGATTCAGTACATAATTTTGAACAACTTTTCTAGAGAAATGGAGAATCTTATTTTTAAAAAGGACAAATATTTTAGTAAAATAAGCTTGTATATCGCATTGCCTTAAAAATGCTTTGATTATTTTTTTCATAATAATTCTTATTTAACAATACATTTTGTTTGTTACAGAGCAATAAGCCTATCATGGAGAAGCGAAGGCGCGCGCGCATCAACAACTGTCTGAATGAACTAAAGGCGCTCATTCTCGATGCTATGAAGAAAGACGTGAGTCCACTTACCTACTATAACTTTATTAGACCAACATTTAAAAAAAATGCACCTACCTGTATCTATTAATTTCAGTTAACTACAAATTTAAATGCTACGATGCTACGAGCCTATGCCTAAGAGTTGCCACGACTATGAATTTTGCTACGAACAGTCTACAAGTTTTGCTACGACGATATTTTATAATATTTTTTCTTTACAGCCGGCCAGACATTCAAAATTGGAAAAGGCTGATATTCTAGAGATGACGGTGAAGCACTTAGAAGGTCTGCGTTCCGAGGCAGCGTCGCCGGACCGGTTCCGTGCCGGGTACCGACAGTGTGTCTCCGAGGTGGCCAAGTTCCCCGGCTTAGAGACCGGGCTACGAAGAAGACTTGTGAGGCACCTCGAAGGCTGTTCAAATACTCCAGGATCCAGGCCTCCCGGAGCCCCTACTCCACCGTCAGACCCTGAAGATGCAGCCCCAACTCATTCTACTATTCTCATCTCAGGTAAATTGAATGTTGCATTTTATTTTGTATGAGTTATTAGTGGATGTTTTGTAAAACTAAGTGTAGTTGAAATATCGTTTATGAATTATAGAGGACGAGTACCTCTATACTATTCGTACTATTATATTATACGTATTATACTTTTCTATATGGCCCACCCCACTGTACACCGTGTGAAGTTTAACACGTTATTTAGAAAAATCAAATTCATTAGAACTTAACATGTGCCGCGTGGTGACGGCAGAGTAGAATACAATTTGTCACCACCCCTTCCCTCTCCCACGGGCGTCGCAAGATGCGACTAAGGGAGGTATAGGTAATAGTACGGGCAGCAACGTCCTCTTCGCAACGACTTTATGCCATCTGCGGTGATCACCAACCCGTCTGCCCAGCGTGGTGATTATTGGAAAATCCTCCTTTTCTTGGAAGAGGCCTTTAGTTTAGTAGGTCCACTACTGGACTAAACGCCTCTTTACATGTTATAGGCTGATAAAGATGAACTTCACATGTTTAAGTAAAATTATAACCTACCATCTTATTACGCAGACTTAGTATTCACCCAGACCATTATTCACCCAAATAAAGTTGACAGTGACGATAAAGGTCATTGCAAGAGGTCTTCTTATTTTGGACTGATAATGGTTTAAAACAAGTACAAAAGTAAATCTCCGTTATACATAAAAAAAAATTGGTAGAGATCTCGTATTAGAGAGGTAAGAATATGGTGGCAGCCGAGTAACTTACGAGTTGTTTTGTTTCACAGCGGGACCGGGCTCTGGCGTTCGCGTGGTACCGACGAGACTGTCCAACGGAGACATAGCCTTGGTCCTGCCCGCCGGTGTCAGTGCCAATACACTAGGAGCAGTCCCCACGCTGGTCCCTCTCTCACCAAGAGATGCCTCATCCTCCGCGTCATCGGAACCCAGGTGTTTCTCCCCCGCTAGCTCGGGTTGGGGCACCCCTCCCCCTCCCACTGAAGAACCAGCCCCTCTAGCTCTCGTTACTAGAAAGCAGCCCCCTGAAGACAAACCCTGGCGACCTTGGTGACACTCCCTCCATTCCTTTGCTCGGATTCTGTGATATAGTTTTAATTCTGTATTATCTATCGACAGAGTATTAAAGTTCCTAGAATAAAAATAGATTAATTTTATATATATAGAGATATTAGTCGATTCTATAAAGTAACTGTGGGGTCAGTATAAGTAAGTTTGTGTGATACGCTAGTTCTTTTTAGCAACAGTCCTGTTTTGATAACTTAATGTTAAGTTTACGTCAGTAAGTGTACATTTTGTGGTTGACATCTGTGGCAGTATTTCAAGTACGTACGTAAAGGGTCATTGATCCTATATTTAATTATGTTTACGTTGAATAGAGGTAGGATTTTAGGACTTAGTGCCATGTACCTACATAGTTTATTTCAATAGTTTAATGTTTATTTATTAATTTGATTTATTTTATCAAAGTAATATCGATAACATGGCAAGATTGTGCCTTATAGACAGCAAAATCTTGTAGTCTTCCATTGTACGTTTAAGATGCTTCGATACTCCCTGATATTTTTATATTTGTAGAAGCTAACGAAGATGTTCCTTGTTTCTCCTGAGTCCTGATAACAGCACGAAGTGCTATTATAATTACGTTTTGTTAGTTAAACTACTTACTTACTACTAAGTTTCCTTGTTCCATACAATTTTGTATAGATTAGACTTGGACGCAGCTTTTATTTTTTAATTGTACTTTTGACAGACTTTGTATGCATATATTTTTTGTATCAGGAAACAAATAGTTTGGCTCTTTGGCACTCGAAAATTCTTAATTTTCGTCTTCTGTTATACAGTCATGGTTTTAAATGTAGTAATTTAGTGAAAGGGAAGGGAGTATCAAAATAAGTTAGCATGCGATAGCAGTGTAAAAATCGCATTATTGAATAAAATAATAAAGAGCTCAGCACTATAATTTGTTACCGAATAAACCAGTAGTCGTTTAGTCTTCCTCTGCCAGTTACCGCACCGGGCACTTATTATACATTTATTGTCTATTATAATAAAAAAACACGTAATTTTATTCTATAAACTTGTAAAACAGGCTTTTAATTTTATATAAGGTATGATTTTATTACATCGTAGAATTGTATAAACATAAAGTTGTTCGAACAACCTTAATTGTAAACAATTATAATAATTTGCCGTCTTTATGTATAAATTGTTGTGGAAATAAAGTGATATTATTTAAGATGTGTAATTTTACAAGAATAAGCTGATGTACCTAAAAGAAAATATACGCCATCAATGTAAAAATAAAATATTTAAAATACTAGACTCATTTATGTTTTATTTGTTTTTTTCGTCCAATTAACATAATAAGCAATACCTACCACAGAGTAATAATATACTAGGTAATACTGATACCGCCCATGCTATGATGATGAGGTCCTTCATCCAGGCTGACCATATTAATTATGGCAAGTATTATATTTAGTTGAAGACGGTTAAAGTTACAATAGTACTATATTATATATTAATTTATACTATTGTAAGAATAACTACTGTAAAAAATACTACCTTCTTGGCAAAATTGGTTTTTTATTGGACTAAGCTCTAAAAGATCCTTGAGGTACAGTGTAGTTGACGCATTTTTTTTATCATCATCTAATTGACTAGTATTTTTCTGATAAAAATTCTTGAAAGTACTAATTTTAAAGCATAAGAATACGTGTAAATATGTAATGCAATAAAGCCCATCAGGCTGGGTAGGGACTTATACTAAACTGGGGTTCTTTTGTTGTATCTTCCCAGCAATAGTCGTTCCGAAATGCTATGAGTTTGTAGCTTTTGTACATAAAATAATTTAAAAATAATGACCTTCAAGACTTTGTGGTTTTGTACGGTTCCAAGTGTTGGCCCACAAAAGTGGCGGTTGAAAGACGACTGCATGTTGCGGAGATGAGAATATTGCGATGGATGTGTGGAGTGACGCGAATGGACAAAATAAGAAATGAATATGTAAGAGGAAGTAAGAAAGTGGTGTCTGTAACAGAAAAATTAAGGGACAATAGGTTAGGAGAGAGGAAAGTCACATTACATTACAAGACGGGTTTTAAATTTACAAGTTAGGGGACATTGGAATAGTGGGAGACCAAGGAAACAGCGGAGGGAATGCGTACGGGAAGATATGGGTAAGTAACGGTCAATTTGACAAAGGGTAAAATGAGATGGAAAAAGCTGACATGCTGTGCCGACCCCAGATAATATTGGGATACGGACACGGTAGAAGAAGAAAAAGTAAATATAGTAAATAGGGATATTGACTGAGTCAGAAAAATTGTATTTTCAAGTGAAAATCGTACTTGATTACGACGTCATACGGAATTTAAATGCACTGTATCTTTGTAATTATTTGCTAAACAGAAAAAAGCGGCCAGGTGCGAGTCGGACTCGTCCATGAAGGGTTCCGTAGCAGCAAGTAACATAATATTAAAAGTTCTAAAGGTAAATTGCGGTTTACGATTTAGAATAGAATAGAATACAAAAACTCTTTATTGTACACCAAAAGAAAAAAACAATATAAACAAATAGGTAACTTAAAATAACATTAGTACAATGGGCGGTCTTATCGCTTAAAGCGATCTCTTCCAGACAACCAGTGGATGGAGAGGACTATGAGAAAGACAATGACGGTGGTCTAACTAAACAAGAAGGGAAAAGAGAAAAAAAAGCTGTAGTAAAGTTAGACTTAAAAATTTAGCATAAACTTACACTTGATTTATGAGGTATTAAAAAAAACTACTTACTAGATCTCGTTCAAACCAATTTTCTGTGGAAGTTTGTATGGTAATGTACATCATATATTTTTTTAGTTTTATCATTCTCTTATTTTAGAAGTTACAGGGGGGGGGGGGGGACACACATTTTACCACTTTGGAAGTGTCTCTCGCGCAAACTATTCAGTTTAGAAAAAAATGATATTAAAAACATCAATATCATTTTTTAAGACCTATCCATAGATACCCCACATGTATGGGTTTGACAAAAAAAAAATTTTGGGGTTTCTGTTCTAAGTATGGGAAACCACAAAAAAAAATTTTTCTATTTTTGTGTGGAAATCTAATGCGGTTCACAGAATACATCTACTTACCAAGTTTCAACAGCATAGTACTTATAGTTTCGGAAAAAAGTGGCTGTGACATACGGACGGACAGACATACAGACATGACGAATCCATAAGGGTTCCGTTTTTTGCCATTTGGCTACGGAACCCTAAAAAATACGTAAGTATACAATATTTTTTAATAATCTACTTGAGCTAAAAATATTTTTTTAGTCCACATCCGTATTGTTATGAATTTAGAAAACTCGAAATGCAGACTGTACTTATTACCTTTCAGAATCGAGACTCGCCCAGCAACCATTATCATCCCGGTGATCAAGTCAATTCGTCAACGTTCGATTGAGTATGTTTGTTTGCTCATCCCGACACTAATAACTAGCAATTGGAGTGCAATAATTGTGCAGCTGCAACTTGCTACCAACTCACTTTCTGCGACGCTAATTATACGCTGAGATTTTTCAAACGAATACGTTGACCGAGTTGGCATTATATAATATCCTCAGAGACTCGTCATTGAAAATACGAGTAGCATGCGTATACCCAAGATAAGAACTTAATAAGAAAATGTAAACAAAAGTATTACTATTTATAGGTAGGTCATACAAAAAGAAACTCTGCTTTATTGTGGCCAAGTGCAAGTCGGACACGCCCATGAAAGGTTCCGTAGCAGCAAGTAACATTTTACGATTTATGACGTATTAAAAAAAACTACTAACTAGCTCTCGTTCAAACCAATTTTGCAGTGGAAGTGCTTGGTAATGTACATCGTATATTTTTTTTAGTTTTACTCTTATTTTAGAAGTTACAGGGGGGGGGGGGGGGGGCAACATTTTACCACTTTGGAAGTGTCTCACGCGCAAAATATTCAGTTTAGAAAAAAATGATATTAAAAACCTCAATACCATTTTTGAAGACCTATCCATAGATATCACACACGTATGGGTTTGATGAAAAGTAAACCGGCCAAGTGCGAGTTAACTCGCGTGGAGAGGGTTCCATACAATTGATTAAATTCTTATAGGTTTTCCTGTAATCTACAAGCAATGAACTATATATATTTCGTGTTTTTTTTCAAAATTTTAGGCTCAGTAGTTTCGGAGATCAGGGGACATGGTCAATTTTCGTTTTCTTTCATGAAAAAAAGTTATTTACTTTGCACATATGTGTTTGGGTCATAGGATTACAACATTCTACCAAATTTCACCTGATTCGGAGCAGTGACAGACGATCGGACAGACAGAGGCACGAGTGATCCTATAAGGGTTCCGTTTTTTAATTTTTTGTGCGGAACCCTAAACATTTTGTGAGTTTCAGTTCTAAGTATGGGGAACCCCCAAAATTTATTGTTATTTATTTATTTACAAAATTCATGTACACAACATAAAAACAGAGGAACAAACAAAGTAAGAAAATAGAGTACGTAGGTACTGCTTATTTCATATTTTTTTTTTCTATTTTCGTGTGAAAATCTTAATGCGGTTCACAGTTCAATAGTTCACCAAGTTTCAACAGTATACTTCTTACAGTTTCTGAAAAAAGTGGCTGTGACATACGGACGGACAGACAGACATGACGAATCCATAAGGGTTCCGTTTTTTGCCATTTGGCTACGGAACCCTAAAAACAACATTGTAAAAGCGACTATTAAAAATATGGGTACAAAAGTTCTGTTACAATAATAGGCAGTTTTTATTGAAACTAGTCATTCAGATCACGGGTAGATAGATATAAAATCAGAAGATTTGTATCAGGACATTAAACCTTATTCAACTATATATATGTATAGAGGTAAGTATATATATATATACCGATATATAGAGTTACCTATATCAAGTGTTTGTTATTTAGGTGTCTACTAACTTTATAATATAACATTACAAAAATGATAATACCTATACAATACACATTTAACTACGCGGAAAGCTAACGGCAACAGCTAGTTTACAATACCTACATTTTAGTTACTTTTAATTTTTTTTTAATATAATATTTTTTTCATTGCACTGCTTAGCTCAGCTCACCATTTAAACTTCATTTACTTCAAGTTATTTATAAAGTCAAGTTAATTATGTTGCGTAAATATAATTTATTTTGCGTAAATAATATCAATTCTCAATATATTTTCTGATTTGTCAGCTATAATCTTCATTAATGCTGGAATGTGAAGTAAATTCTCATACACCCGATATCGACATCCAATCGAGATATGCTTGCAAATTTTTAATCGTTATTAACTTCCTCCGAACAAGATAAAGGTGAAATCTGTATATTTCTCGCATTGCGGCCGCATTAAAATGCATGAGATGACGTCTGCTGTACCGATATCGGACTCTAACAGCCGCGAGTAATCGAAAAGTGATTTTTATTAATTTGCGCGGCATCTGCTGTGTGCCACCCAGGGCGGCCGCTCGCCCTAAAGTAAACTACTGTTTTGCGAAAACTAAGCTATAATTTTCCGTCAATGGCGGATAATTTTCGGTTATTATTTAGCCCCCTGGCATTAACGAGATTGAGAAATTTGATTTGCTGTCTTGGTACTGCTATTATGTTTTAAGACCCTTTCGTCCCATGAAGGCAATCTATGGTCCCGCGGTGGCGAAAGTAAAATTGATTTCTTTTTGAGAGAATTTCAATTACTCAAAAAGATACTAGAGAACTTTTAAACCAATCGGTATAATATTGTTACGAACGAAGATCTTCATAGAGTTGTGATCTCACTTCACATTCGTTCATGTGATATAATTTCTTACCTGATCCAATTGATGAACAATTAGTTTTGAGTAAGATGAATAAGTGTTATAAGAATACATAAGTCAATTTCTGTAGCAAGAATAATAATATACATAATACAAATACTCTTAATGGACCATAAAGAAAAGGCATTCTAAAAAACAGAGAAAAAAAAGAAAAATTATACAAAGGCGGTCTTATTGTATAGTAATCTCTTCCAGTCAACCTTTGGGTATAGAGAGAGAAATGAATACCTATATTAAAGGTTATGTGTAAGTAGAGATAAGGTTATAATAACTCCTACTGTTCATTATTGATTTATTTATATGATTGATTATAGCCGAGCAGCTTATAGCTGATGTGTATAACTGTCTATTTGATACACCGTCGAAATTACTAATTAGTTTTTATTATTGTAATAATCCAAAAATATGATCTTCATAAATACTGAAAGCGAGCGGCTATTGGTTTTTATTAGTTATCAATACCGGAGACGGCATCGGGTTGCATACGATATACTTAAATGGATGTCGATCGTTCACTTCAGATTCTGACTGACGGCTCCTCGTTACCGAAAGGTCGTTGCTTGTACTGCAACATTTTTATTTTATTTTTCGGGTTCCTCGCTGCATCATGAAAAACCTAAATTTTATCTATATTTTGTTTTTTAGAGTATTCGTTAAGTTAAGCATTTTTACCTACCGGTAGGTTCAATCTCCTTCCTGACTTGTACCTCTGAGTTTGAAGTACAATGTAACTCATATACGGTTATTTTCATCGACGATCTACCTGCTTCTGGTGAAGAAAAACATCGTGAGGAAACCTGCACAGTAAGTGTACTAGTGTGTAAAAATGACTGTTGTATTAGATGACAATCATTGAGTTCAGTCAGATGGCTGAAGGCAGCTCGACAAATGTTACACCAGTGAGCTTTTTCCCTATGGTAGTATAAGTATGTGTTAAAATCATTGCATGATATCATGACATGACTTTACAAATTACCTACCTACCGAGTAGTATGTACAAAGTACATCTTCTTCTGTAAAAGTATCTTTTACATGAAAATGTAATTTTAAAAACACACTTATTAGACAAGACAGGCATTTTTGCTGCATATCAGTCTTTTTTTAATTATTATAGTAACATGACGAATCTTTTAAACATTTTCTATTTCTTTTATAGCTGTGTTACTTTAGAGCCTGAGGTCCGCTATTCGGCTGTTTCCTTTTAAAAGATTTTGAGAATTTTCTACTGAACCTTGAACCTTGATAATCAAAATTACAAAATAAATGAGTACCTGCTTGTTGTTGCTTTAGTAATTGTTACGTTTCCATAGAAACTTAAAGACCAGGATGTTTTGGTGTAGAGCGGTACGGAACCCCGATGGGTAGATGAAACTCCCACTAGATTGTTATTTTTTGTTATTTTTAGCATGTATCAGTGTAATGCCGGCCAATTAATCAGTCTTATGACGTGACACGACGTAATGAGGGTCCGTGGTGCATGAGCGGCGCTCGCGAATGCAAATCTTAGCGCAGTACAAAAAGATTGCTTTACTTACATGGCACAATGGTGATTAGTTGCTTTTTGGTTCATGGTTCTTGTTTATAGTTCATCCGGTTTCTTGTTTATTAAATAAATCCAGATTACATACACAATATAGTTAGATTTGCTGCTTTGGGACAACCTAATTCCTATTAGGTTATATGGGTAGTACTTTAAAATTATTTATTGGTAGGTATGTGCTCTTGCTGTAGTGGGGTTATATGAAAATAATGAAACTCGGCGTGTAATTGTAATATTCATATTATACAGGATCTAACAAAATATACTGAAACTATTTTAAGGGTAGATTCAGTCCATGATACTGAACAACTTTCCCCAAGGAACCTATATCCTACCTATATAACCTATATACATACAAGTTGACCGATCAGCTGATCAGAGTTTGTATGGAAAGCGAAAATATATTTTTCATATTTCGATGTATGTTCTTTGGGGAAAGTTGTTCAGTATCACGGACTGAATTCACCCTTAAAATAGTTTCAGTATATTTTGTTAGACGTTATATATTATGTCGTGTGTATTTATGTTGCTAACCTGACTTTGAAACTAGGTATACTACTCGTATATGCACAAACGCTATGTGTGAGCCTGTGCGTTTTAGTTCACAGTTCATTTTTACTTTATTACCTACCTACAAAATATACTGAAATGTGTGAGCGTTGTGTCCTTACGAACATTTCAGTATATTTCTGTGAACTAAATCGCATAGCATCTTTGCTATGCGATTTAGTTCACAGTTTAATTTTACTTTGCTATCTACATATTTAACGTTTAACAAATATAATGAAACTGTTTTAAGGGTAGATTCAGTCCATGATATCAATGAACACTTTTACAAATGAACATGTCTCGAAATATGTACAACTTCATATAGTCAATGGAACAACTGACTGAGAAAAAAAATTCTCACTAGTTCCATCGGCAAATAGTTCCATGGAACTAGTGAGTTTTTTTTAATGATCCTCTTGGCCTACACGTTGATTGATCAGTTTATATACAGCAAAAAACAGTCATATTGGAACGTGTGTCGAACATGTTCCTTGGGGAAAGTAATTCAGTATCATGGACTGAATCCCCCCTAAAATAGTTTCATTATATTTTATTAGATCCTTGTATTTATTAAGTTTAATAATGTTTAGTATTATTATTCGTAAATAATGTTTCTGTCTGTGGTAAAAAAAAGGCCATAATGACTCATTCTGGCCTTTTTTATATTTTTGTGTAACTATTTATAATATACGTTTTTTTTTGCTGTCCATAAATGACTTCAAAAATACAAGAAGCTTTATCCCCGACCCAACATACCTAAATAAGTAGTTACACATGTTCAAAACGACTTGTTAAGTTTGTTTTCTCATATTAAGTAATCGACTAAATTAAGTCATCGGGTGGTCCACTTTTGGGACGTTTAAAATAGCAATTGAATAAGAGCAAAATGGCGATCCTTAGGACTGACCACTAATTTTCTTGACAAAGTTTATTAAGAAACGTTTTCTTAGTTAACATGCTCATTAAATTTTGGAACCCTTGTTTATTTTTACGAAGTCTCACCTTAATGTGTGGTAGGCATTCCAACTTGGTGTGCTTTATTATTTTTTTAGTTTAATTAAATGTGTTAATAATATATGGATATTACTTACTTATTATACTTATGCTTGTTTAATATTACATATCTTATCAATATATTATCAGGCCTGTGTCACTCCCCGTTTAGGTATCGAAAATGTACCTACATTATTACTATGCGCGCAGGCCCCTCCGGGTGGTAAATTCAGTTATACGAATCGTTTGTCCAGAGTCATAAGGATGAAATTGGCTTGCAATAGATGTCTAGGTATCTATACAAAAAGGTGCTGAGTTCTGACGTGAGCTAAATTAGACCGTATCACTAACAACATTGAGTAGATATTTCTTTGAATTTCTTTGCTGAGACTTCTTTACGGAGTATTAGTATATATTCTGTGATATTATATATACTTACTTACCATTTAAAATAATTAAGTAATTTGTTTTAAAACCTCTCTGTTCAAAAAATTTAAATATTTACCTATATGTATTTACTACAAGCTTTTATTTGGTTTCACCTGTCCCATTGTCTGTCATCAAATCTTGCAAGCTAAATTAGACCCACTTCCCATTATTCGATTCTTCATATAGGTAGATAAGTACTTATGTAAGTTGGATGACAATGCAATATTATGGTACCAATGACCTAATCTGATGATGAAGCCGGAAGGTGGCCATGGCATCTGTTGCGTGATAAAACTACATAACCCCACCGAGTTTGGGCTCGATAGATTGATCGTCTTGAGAAGCACATTTAACTTTTTAGTTCATCCATTTAGATAAAATCTTGGTTTTAAAAATATTATTTTTTTCAATAATTACTTGTATAGGCCACAAACTGTATCTTTCACAATGCTTACGAGTGTAGGTGTAAGTTTATCTTTAACGAAAAAAGATTTTTTTTTAAACTAAACAAGTTTCAATATGTTTACTTTCAAACCAGATGATAGTTCGACCAGAAAAATAAGGTCGCATGCCAAAGCCACCCACGAAGACCTAAACACGTGTGGTCACTTGGAGGGGCACTGATGTCTGGGTTCCTTGCAAGACCTTCGAGCAAATCAACGTACAGAAAAACTTTGCTTTTCAACATGACAACACAATTTCGGAAATTATGTTAATCTTATTTCTGTTTCTTTTTTTGTGTTCCCATGTTTTTTGCTTCCGCCGATTTAGATACATATACCTAATGGCAGTCAATAATTTTAAACAAAAAAAGTGACATCAATTTCTGATATTCCTCATCAGATTCACTTCACCAAAATACAATTTCTGATATTTCTCATCAGATTCACTTCACCAAAATACATTTTCTGATATTTCTCATCAGATTCACTTCACCAAAATACAATTTCTGATATTTCTCATCAGATTCACTTCACCAAAATACAATTTCTGATATTTCTCATCAGATTCACTTCACCAAAATACAATTTTTGAATGCATATGTTTGATTTATTTACAAAAACATCATAATCACTATATGTGTGCAAATAATATTTTAGGAGTTCCCACGATTTCTCGAGGATTCAATCATCAGGTCTTCACCTGGTGACAATGGAACCAACTTGCATGTAGATTGAAATAAAAAAATAATTTTCTAAATTGGTAATGGTAATTGGTAAAACATAAGTACTTATACACCGCGGAAGGGACATTCCCGTAATAAACCGAATCACACACATCACTTAAGTTTATTGAAATTAAAAAACCAAAAAAAATCAACATTCCCATACAAATTACCCGGGCGGCTGCACACTTTTCTATGGAAATTCCGAATTTTGTTTTTTGGCTGTTATTTTAATTTCATTATATGTACTATATCGATCTAATATAGACCGTGGGTCGATTTATTACGGGTATGTCCCTTACACGGTGTATACCTTTATTCGAATTCAGAAGCTCCTCCTTTTTTTTTAGGTCTTCTTTTATATAAGATTCTTCTAAGTTATAATGACAGACGAAAGATAAATTTACAATCGGCTTGCGATAGTCATAAAATTTGTAGTCAAACCTCTCCTCTCAACATTAAATCAATAAAATATGAATATAATTTTTTCAAAATAATAATTTATTGTATTTATATGCCGTGTAACAATGAACAATTCATAATTAATTATTCGATAAGAAAATAACTTTCAGATTAAATGGTCCACTGAAACAGTACCAGTACTTATCTTTAATTACGTACACGCTTGTGAGCTTCAACTTTTGGATTTCACTTTGTAGTATTCATTTTATAAAATAGCCTTCAATACCTTCGATTCTAGTAAGTATTTAATAACGATAAAAGTGCCTAGTTAAAAGAAGCCTGAAAGAGTAGGACTCTATCAAAATGCCGACCATACATATGTATAAAATTAATTACATATAAGTACCTAATAGTACAAAGTACTAAGAATTAATTATTTTAAAGTCAAGAAATTGTTACTTACATCTTAAATTCAGGCCTAGAAGATTCTTTCTCTATTCTTGATCTCAGGCTTTTATTAATGTCAGCTTTGGTAGAAACATAACTATTATACCTGATCTTGGTTGTATACATACAAGTTTTAAGTTTACAGTAAAAAGACCCCAGAGTCGTAAAAGCCCTAATGTTACACTTAGTTAGAAAGTAGTAAAGAGTAAATCACAAATAGTGTTACATTATGGCCCTCATAAAAAGATCTTGACATAGCGATCAAGGAGAGATCTAATTACTTAGGTATACATAATCGTGGCACGTAATTAAACTAAACAGATTATAACCGATACTATTTAAATAAAGTGGGCTTTTAAAGTATCCAATTACATCTTCTTGATCGCAAAGCTGTTGTGGCCCCTTCATTATCCAAATTGATTAACCGATTGAGTTTGGCGTAATTCAGTTTTTGTTCACATCGCGATCAACGATTAAGTACTACACGAATAACTTCGACGACACACTCAGTGGGTTAATAAATTAGGTAAATTTTGTTGTAAGCTGCCGTGTATGTGTCGGTATGTTTTAATCTCATTCATCTGTTGGATCGTGAAGTACGGTATTTTTTGAAATATGCTATTGTCCCGTACCTACAACATACATGTCTTTTTACAACGTACGTCTTATTGACTTAGGCACAACACAACACAACAGACATCAAAAGGTTGCTGTCGTAAAGGTTTATATCGCGGTATGGAATCTCACTGTCAAATAAGACGATGTAACATTTGAACATACTTTTTTCTCCTCTCTCCTGAGTAACTTACCTTCAAATTGTACCAGAGTTTATTATTGTTACAAACTGTACTTATCCAAATAATTATTAGCTCAATAACTTTTGTTTTGTTATGTTTTCTATTTTTTTAGTAAATCGCATCTGTTCATTTGCGTCTGTTACGGTAGATTCTTTTTAAAGTATGTTATTGTTAAAATATTTGCTCTACTGGCACTGTTTAGATCTATAATATAAACTTTTCTTATACATAATATTATATATCTGTACATGACTGTTTGTTGCCATAAATAAATAAAATAAAATAAAAAATAAAAACATTGTAACCGAGGGCAAACGCATGGGACAATTAAAAAAAGTTTTAAAATTAATGCCTTATAGCAACAGGGGGTTATTATTATTACTTATCTATTATAAGATATTTTTAAACGTTCTCACAATTACACTTACAAGCAAGTACTTTGTACCTCACAAAGTAGCAATTTAAGTACTCTAAGGAGGAAGTAAAGCCTTAAACCAAAAGGGGTTCCAAGTTGTAATAAGAATATCAGGTATTATTTTCGATATCTACCATGCTCTTAAAATGCGTATGCTCGTTATTTTTAATTTTTACCTTAAACTTGGACATAAACAGGCTTTTTATTCTTAATTATATATATCTATTAAGAGACCTAAGTTCTACAATGCATTTTGTGTATAAACTGTACATCTGTTGATGCATAGCGTAGATGTTGCTTTGATATAATGTAAGGTAATCAATGTAATCATTATCAACGATATATTGGTTTGATTTTCAGACGTAGCGACGTGAGAAGTAGTAAAGTATAAAACAAAGTTGCACCCAGATACAACTGTAAAAACAAAACCTGAATTCGGTAATTACACGTTGTTTGTGTGTAGCTTTGTAATATATTGCTTGGCGTTTTGCGTTAATCGCGCGCTGGCCGGGCCATTACTTAGGGCGACGCCTCACTGCAGAATGGCGGCGACATTTCGATGCTTAATTACCGTCGCTGTTAATGTGCACCTTAAAATAAAACCGCCAGGAATTTTATCGATGCCGCCGAGCGAGAGCTACTTATAGCCTTCAACTACCTATGCTGCTCAAAGAAAAGAAAATACAGATACAATATCACGTCTTTATCCCTAACGGAGCAGACAGAGCCTAGGGCTGTAAGGCCCAGGTCACTTTTTGCGTGATGGTGGGCATGAAGGTGGAAATTGAAATCGTAGTAGTGATGGGTTGTTAACCGCATCGCCTATTCACATGATTCAGATTCTCGCCCATTTCCTCGATCGGCTTTTACGATCTGCACGGCAAGAGAAGCAGCTGGTACATTCTATGTTTTTTTTCTCCCAGACCAGAAAAGAAAAAGAAAATCTGAGTAAAATTTTTTTTTTATGCTATTTTTTTTTCAGTTTTACAGCAGAAGCTCAAGAAACAAACTCATAACAAAAAAGAACTAAGTACATATACAAAGTGGAAGGGACATACCCGTAATAAATCAAACCACAAGCTATACTAGATTACTATAGTCTAATGAAATTAAAATAATAGCCAAAAAACAAAAAAAAAAATTGGCGTTTCCATACAAATCGTCCGGCCGGCCGCACACTTTTCTATGGAAATGCCAAAAATTTTTTTTGTTCTTTGGCTGTTATTTTAAATTCATTACACTTTAGTGATCTAGTATAGCCCGTGGTTCGATTTATTACGGGTATGTCCCTTCCACGTTGTATTTTTCATTGTTTTTTTTTAATTAAAGTATGAACTAAAAAAATAAAGTCGGTTGTATTTTTGTTAAAAATTTAATTATTTGACTCGTTGATGTCTTTTTATACTGTTTTTAAAAAATAAATAAACTTTGCTGAAAATTTTTAATAGTCCTAAAATTGTATTATTAAAATTACGAGTACATATTTTAACTGTAAGTTTGGGAACTTTTTATATAAACCATAAAAAAGTTTTCATATTCACGATATTATTGATCAAATGTAGTTCTATTTTTTCTATTTTCAGACTTTCCGCTTCCGCGGGTTATTGCTGACGATGCAACCGGGGATCCGCTCGGATGATAATGAAGAACGTAGGTAAGTACTGATTTTATGCACTATTATTTTGTATTACTAAATACTATGTGACTACTTTGTCATATTAATAATTGTAACGTTGTAATATAAAAATGTGATAAATATAGACATTTCTCGTAAAAATGCCCACATAAAACAGTAACGAGGTGCTAAAAGTTGGACTAGTGTTTGAGGTCACTGGCAGGATTTAATTTTATAGCCAATGTATTGTTTACAGCAATTTTACGAGATCTTAAATAACATATAAATTTTCTAACGGGATATAAGCCTTTTCCCCCATTTCATTTCACCGGCCATCTTTGAAATGATTGAAAATTCTCAGTATGTGTGTGTTGTGTACCTATATTAAATTAGCTCTTTGAAATATTGTAGCCATTCCTAATTACTATTCGGTTTACATCTATAAGTAAGGTAGTCATATTACTACCTCCTTGGCGTAATGGTTAAAACGCTAGACCGCCAATCCGGAGGTTCTGGGTTTGATTCCCAGTCAGGGCTAGTTGGAAAATGGCCATTTTCAAATTTTCTTGGGTCTTGAATGTTTCTCTATATAATTATGTATTCATCATAAAATATAGTATCGATGGGTAAGTATCTCTTATCACAAGATTAAAACTTACTTTGGGGCTAGCTTAATCAGTGAGATTTATTTATTAGAACTTATTGGCACGATTTTAGTTTAGTCAACTCTTAGATGAGTATTTTTTTTACATTTGTTGTACGGGACGAGTGAGACCTAGGACTATGCTACTACCACCGCAGAGTCCGCAAGCGTGGGATTTGCTGGAGTGATGGGATTTCATATTTCGTCGAAACAAACTATAATTTTAATTTTTCAATTTTCAAAGTGAAAATGAAAAAAAATAAACTTTGAAAGCACTGTCCGATTCTGATACACTTAATTATAGTTTAGCCGAAGCGTTGATACGTCGTGGGTAGATCGTCCAGCAGTCCTTCTCAAAGATATGGTTACCGTGAGCGCCTGAAGCTAGGACTATAAAATGTTGCAGGCGGCGGCAGGCCGATTGTCTTCATACTAGCGAAAGATAAAAAGCCACACAGGACTTGAGCGCCGCAAGTTGAATTAGATCGGTCACCCTCTTTAGTAATCCTGAAAATGTTATTGGAACCATATACCTAAATAGTTAATAGGCGATGGATTCAAACTTCGAAAGAAAATGGAAGGAAGGCGCTCCAGACAAATACGGACGTCGTCGACACTGTACGTAATGAAGTCATGAATGAACACTGGATATGCGGAGTGACTAGACAGATTTGAATAAAAAATCTTTTTTGTGGACTCCCTTTGCCTGTAATGTTTTATGATTTATCTGTAATCATCATCCCGATGCTCGATCGGATCATTTATGACGATTTCTTTAGATTGCTAAGAGATTACATGAGCACGAACCGTCTGTTTAAGCCATTTTGCGGTCTATTTCAGACCAGTAGGTTGTAAATAAGTAGAGGTCGTGGCGGCGTAGGTGCTATTTAGCCCTCAAGGTGGTAGGGCCACTTCGTGACTTACCGCCGCGCGCGCACGAAAAAAGAAGCAACACGTCGCTCGGCCGCCTTAAAAATGTTAAAATAAATAAAATGCACACGTCTTGGCTTATCTTCAAGCGTGGCAAGAATAGCGAAGCCTTGTTGCTCACATGAGTTGGCAAAGTTTTCCAAAAATATAGAGGAGTTAAATATAAATACAGGCTAACTATTAGACTTAAGCTTTATTTAGGTACTATCGTTTTAGACCACGTCAAAGCGAGAAACATAAAATACCTGTTTAATTTATGATCACGCCGAACTCATAGGTCAGAATATAATAAGTCTACCTTCTCGTTTTGGTCTTCTTTGTTCCTGCCTTGTTTTTTTTGGTATTGTTTTTTGTTACTTTCCCTCTGTTTTATTTGGTGTACTAATAGTAAAGTTACCTCAAATCAGTTTTAACAATATTAACGTTCATATTGCTATTAAACCATTTTTGTTTTAATTCGTATTTACAAACAAATAATTCCAAAATAAAACAAATGAGTAAACATTTTCTGTAGGGTAATAAATGCAAAAAAGCTGAAAGCACGGAGCATTGGTGGCGTGTGCCCGGGGCAGGTGCTCGACCGGTCTCGCGAACGCTAGGGCTGGCTCATATAATGCGCCAGCGCCTGCATTCTGATTCTACTTAATTATGAGGTGCAAAAGGATATTCAAAGTGTCAGTATTTGTGACTTCAAAATAAATGTCGTAAATAGAAAACCCTAAGTATAATCTGAGCGTCATTTTACATTTTAGTTTTAGATTTTTCTGTCTACATGTGTGTTAAATTCTATTGAAATGTAATATATAGGTATAATGGAAAGAACTATTGGTACGCTATGTTTTGATTATGTAAGTATAATATGAATAAACTTATGTAATGTATGTATAATACACAACAAGACAAAAATACCATTGATACGCAAAGAAGAATTAGACAACTAATTTTTTGTTGATTTCCTGTTATTGCCTAATAACTTTTATTATAATTGATCAAAAATAAAACCTTTATTCAAAATCATTATAAAAAAGCAACCATTCAAAATAAGATGATAAAAATATATGGCAACTAAACTATACTTAAATAATAAACTGTCTCGAAGACAGCCCTAAAGTGTGGAATATAGCACACAGCGCAGTCTAGGAGTCCTGCGTGGCGCCGCCCCTGCCGGACAGCTGTAACCCCGAGCCCGAGTAAAATTAAATGTCATAATTAAAATAATGGCTAGATAAAGCCCGAGTCCAGATTACAGGAGGTCCCGTCATATTTTACGTTAATTGCCGTTTATGTGATGGAACAATTGTACACTTTTAACCAACTGTTTTAAATTGCAAGTATTGCAACACCTTTCTGGCTAGGGTAAGCTGTCCATTTCTTATTAGTGGAAGGTCTATATATACAGCAGTAGACTTCCTACGGCTGTTATGATGAGATAAGATGGAGATAGAGAGATAGAGATATATGAAAGAAATCTTTGTGCAATGTTTCAAATATGCAGACTATATGTATACAGGGTGACTTTTTAAACAGTGTCCAAATTTTTGAAGCAAGTTCAGTCAGATAAAAAAATTTCATCCTCGCATACAAATCAGCGCAAGACGGATTTAGATGAAAATTTTTTAACGATTTTTAATAAAAAAATTTATAGAAAGTAGTTCAGTATCATGGACTGAACTTGCTCCAAAAATTTGGACAGTGTTTAAAAAGTCAGCCTGTAACCAATATGCGATAAATGGGTAACTCACCTAAAAAGTCAACTACTGACCTCATTCGGAGACCTTCAGGGCAAATGTGACTTGAGACGCACACACAAAGACGACCTGAGCCGCATATGCATATTGGCATATTATATTAATAATGTCTATGTGTCACGTTATTTTTTAACATTAGGTACATTATTAAGGTATGAGAAAGTACTACCTAAGTAGGTACTCTTTAAATTATATCCAAACCTGTACACTGCCACGTATCGACGATAAAAGCCTCCTACGTTTTTTATTCAGATACAAAGGTAGCCCTAGGAGCTCTGTACTCTGTGCTTAGATGCAATACAGTACAGCTGCACAACTAATAAGACGTCGCCCTGAGAAAGGCCTCTGGATGAGGTCAAAACATGTCGGCCAGTAGCTGAATTTTTACTGTTTATCGCATATTAGTAACGTCAGTGTCTCACGTTAGTTTAAACCAATATATGTACATTGGTACTACCATAGAATGCATAACTATCTCATAACTACGTATCAGACCCCGTGTGGTTCCGGGTTTGAATAGGACCACTCCATCTCTTTCTGTAGATGTCGTAAGAGGCGACTACAGGACTAAGCATAAACATCTCGTGCTACAATTGCATTCCCAAGTAGGGTTAACGTCGGGCGGCCGCCGGTTGTAAAACTTTTTGCACCAATTCATTCCCAAAGAGGGTTTACGTCAGGCAGGCGGCCGGTCGTAAAACTATAGTCAAATCATGTTCCGGCCATTTCTTCTCCATTTTGCAAGGTCTATGGCATCCTTGGGTGACCATTGACATGCATGTTATATTTGGAGAAGAAAAAGCGGGAAAGCGCACCCCGGGCTCCGAACCAGCACAGCTGAGGATGCAACCGGGAACGCGCATAGACGAAGAAGAATATACGAGTATATACATGGTACTACCATAGAATGCATAACTACTTATCAGTTATTATCTTTGAGTGACAGGATCGCAGCTTTTTATTGTAACATAATGCATGTGCACTCTTTCATCGCCGTCATGCGAATCAATTCACGCTCCGGTACGCCATGACTGGCGTATTGCAAGCTCGCTCAAAAGCTTTTACCCGCCGATGAAGTCAAGCTTTCAATCGAATGAATGTGCATTATATAATATTATCCTATGGTACCTACTCGTATATTAGAGGTGTCAAAGGTACAAATTATGAAAGTCATTGACTAAGTTATTAAACTCATAGGTAACATCTTGGGCCTTATATCACACTCTCACTTGAATTATTTTCTACTTAAATTATTCTTCACATTTTTCTCTTCATCGCACCACCTTTTTTTTTAATTCCTGTCACCCAAAGGTAGCCTGTAAGAGATTGCCTTGACGAAAAGTCCGCCTATTGTATACCTATACTACTCGTATGTATAATATTTTTGAATATTAGTGTTAGTTATAAAGTGTTACTACTTAGGTACTTACTCTTTACTTTACTTTGTAGTCACACTCGTAAAAAAAAATATATGTTTAAGTAATAATGTTGGTAGTAACACGGAACACCAACATTTTATTGTAACAATTGAAAATTTGAAAAGTGAAAGTGGTTTATACTTACGCTACCTGTGTCTATGTAATCTGTAGTTTCCTTCCTACTTTTTCATGGCGGAATATATGTATATCAAGTCACACCTCCGGACCTTTTATTTATTATCAGCGCTTCAAACACAGTCTTTTAAACTATCTTCAAATAAACATATACAATTACTGCTAGAACCTAGAATAAATTTAATGTCTAGTGGGTTGGTAAGTAGGTACTCAGAGAAGTATTAAGTTTCAATAATGTTTGACAAAGAGCAACACGCGTTTCTATAATTTTTATTGATAACCGATACTTTAGTTTATGCCTCTTAATAAATAATGTAAAATGATTTGCCTGTTGTGCCTTATTGTATAAATAAGAAAAAAATGTGCACGCAAAGTAGCCTTAGCGATTTAGAAGGTTACTATTATTATATATAATAATTAACTTTAATTGGGTAGATAAATAAAACGTCACAAAATAGTGTCACTTGCCAATGATCATATCCATTTTCATCATGATTTTAGACTTAATAATACAGAAAAACTGATACTTAGAGCGCTATTTGACTCGAAAAATCTATGACGTCACAGTTTTGTATTTTAAACAAATCCCATAGAAAATGTTTTGACGTTTAGAAAAAGGTGTCTGATTTGACTTGTTGTCATCTTGCGGATTGTCACTCACAATAATTACAAACACAGTACGAACATTTAATTAAGTATTTAGAGGTATTTTACGCCAGTGCGCCACTCCGGAGGTTCATTCCTAGCCAGGGCAAGTTGCATAATGGTCTTTTCCAAATTGTATTGGGTCTTGGGTGTTTATCTATATATGTATTATAGTATATAGTATGGTTATGGTTGAGTTAGTACCCCATAATACAAGTTTAGTTTGGGGCAAGCTCAATTAGAGTGATTTATCCTTATTTATTTATTTATTATTGTTTTTATTATCCTTATTTAATAAATAAATATATAATTATCGCAAGGCCTAAAGGGATTTAAAGGTATGTGCTTATTCTACAAATTCAATTATTACCTATTTACAAAGAATAAATGCAAAAAAATATTCATCATAGAGCATTCGCGTGCAATTTCATTCCATATTAATTTTGTCCAATTAGCCATCGAAGATAATAAGGCGTAATTAAATTGCTATTATTAGTGTCACTCGAAAAGGGTTATAATTAAAAATAAAAAGTGGCATAAAGTGCAAGCTAAGACGCCGCCGGAGGACGCTCGCCTGACTTCATTTGGGTTATTCATTTCTTGGTGGTTTAAAAATAAACTAGCGGCACCCGCCTTGGTTTAATTTTTTTAATACACACTCGTATATTATACATATAAACCTCGGATAAAAGCTATATCTTTTCTAACATGTGTTAAAATCTAAATCAGCCCAATAGACTACAGCAACGACAACAGACGACAGACAGACAAATATAGGCACCGGAGGAATTAATTTTATATTAAATAGGAATATTATTAATTGCACATCTAATAAATAATCACCCATCAATTTAATCTCATCATTTATATACTTTTTTACATCAAATAAATCAACAATCTTATCATAAGTACTGATTGCACAGCAAATAAATACTGACTGCACATCAAATTTATTAGGTTAGGGCAAACCTATAGGTTAGGTTATGTTAGAACTGCGACCAACACACGCACGAGCCGAGCGAGCGAAGCGAGCGTGCCGCGGCAGCGGCCGGCGAGTGCTAGGAAAGTTCTATCCATTTTACTGCGCCACAAATATAAATTGCAGTTTGTTTAGTAATATTTTCAGTTGAGTATTTTGCTGTGCAATCAGTAATTTTGATTTGCGTTTAAATACTACCCTATTAAATATGAATTACATCCCTGTAACCTGATGTTACACACTACACCATTTCACATAATTTTATATAAATATCTAAAAAGCTTGTTATTTTAAAACAAGTAAATGATAAGTAAGTAGGAAAAAACTTTTGCCAATAAACCATACGTAAAAACATCATATGAAGACTCCATTTTGGTGACGGCGCAATAGAATGTATTTTAAGTTTCAGCATACGTACGTTTGGTCGATGTCTACTCCGTAAGCGGTAAAAACGTGATATTGAATATGTAAGTATGTACATACTACGTTTGGTCAACTATTGTTAAAACGAATAACCCGAGTCCATAAAGCCGGTTTAGCGAAACGTCGACCTTTCTACCGCTCCGTTTGTTTTTTCCTTCTCAAAACTGTCTTATTTAAGTTAATTAAGTGAAGTATAAGTTCGTGACTAGTACTGTGGGAGCTGCTGGGCCGAGATCAAGAAACGTGACGCGAACTTGGAGGCCTGCTCTTTATGTCACACTTGCCACGATTTTTACATGAACACGATATAACTTCAACCGCTAAAAGGAAGAATTTTCAATTTTGTGTAATCTCTCTGGTCTGAGAACTAATATGAGTCAGTCAACTTGGCAGAATTTGACATAACTGAACATGTATTTTTGGTCGTATCCTACCACGCAGTTGTATTGTACTTTACTTAGAAAATAGTTTTTTTATCAAATTCTTTGTAAGTACCTATTTTGATATAAGTAACCAAGTAGGTACTTATGACTCAACAACTTAAAACTTTTTCTATTTTTTTGGTCTGACAAAAAAAACTTACTTATACATCTGTAGACTACTGTAAAGTATAGAAATTACTAAACATACCATTATGTCAATTTAAATAATTATTTATTTCATGTTGCAGAGATATTCTTTTCCAACGTGCCTGAGCTATCAGCCTCGCAGATAGATAGCCCAATTGCTGGTACTCGAGAGTGGACGCTGTCGCCCAAGGCTGCTCCCTGATCTATTGGAGCAGAAACATTTTGCTTCCTATCATAGAATTTTCTTGTGGTATTTTCTATTATGTCTTAGGCCTGCCACACACATACGGTTTCTTTATAGGTTTTCTGAATAGGAATTCAGATTCGAGAACCTGAATGTTCTGCTTACATAGAAAATGTTGAAGGCACATAGTTCCTTTTTTATACCGAACGGGATCAAAGCTCATGTTCAGTTTAAAATTTAAAAACGGATGTTTGCGCTAGTCTCACGGAATTCCGAATCATTTTTGGATTGTAGGTGAGTTCTTTTGTTAGCATATTTTTTTCAATGTAAGTTGTGAAAAGAAACATAAGAAGCTAATTAAAATGCAAATACACATTTGTCAGGGCCGTATTCTGCGAAGGGTACGTGGGCACACAATTTTAATCTCTTCTGTTAATCCAGGGCCGTAATGAGGCCACAGTTTTACGGCGGACCAGTGACTTATGTATGGGCATCGTAGTGCGTCTTATTACTGTTATTATCCGCCCGAGGCTTTTCAAATTATAGAATAACAGGTCTGAGAAATGTTTTTTATCGGAATCCAGCCGTAGGGGAGGCGAAAACGTGTAATATTGTACATGATCGACACTCTTAAAAAAATTGTACAAAACTTTACGATGCACAATATTGATATCATTGTTATGTATAAGGTACTAGCTGTGCCCGCGACTTCGTTCGCGTGGTTGTCGGAACGTAATGTTATATAGCCTAAAGCCTTCTTCTATAAATGGACTACCCAACAAAAAAAGAATTTTTCAAATCGGACCATTAGTTCCTGAGATTAGCGCGTTTAAACAAACAAACAAACAAACTCTTCCGCTTTATAATATTAGTAAAGATGAAGTACTCTTA